>CM070656.1:8006893-10506893 GCA_036346575.1 Dendrocalamus sinicus | reverse complement strand
TTTTTAAATTTAGTCCTATATATATATATATATATATATATATATATATATATATATATATATATATATATATATATATATATATATATATATATATATATATATATATATATATATATAGGACGAGTGTTTCATGCACCATGGTGCCTAGGCACCAATATCAATACCCGTTGATTTGCTTGAGATTCGCAACGTTTGATGTGGGTATCTTCATATACCCATAAAAAGTATATTTGAGATGTCAAACTCCGAAAAAAATTAAATTCAACTTCAGTTTAATTAGTTTGAACTATTTTTATGGTATATACTCACTGTAGTTGCATTGAACTCAAAAGTAGTTCAAACTAATTTGAACTGAGTTCAAAACTTACTTACCATAAATATATCAAGGGTATAAAACGTTTTCATACCCAAACTCAAAAAAATTATCAATCATACACGTGTATCGGATGTTGGTGCCTAGGCACCATGGTGCCTTATGTAATTTTCCTATATATATATATATATATTGATTTTGTAAATCTAATTTTCTCTATGAGCTTAGTAGCTACGATCACCGGTCATACTATGGTAGACCTGCCAAGCAGCCATTAGGGCATGATTAGAACTAATTAATCAATATATTATATCGATTAGCTCTAATCAATCGTGATTAATACTATTGAATTGGCAGGCATGCTGCTAAGCCCAAATTGGGGCTAGATTTCAAATAACGAACGTCTAGAGCCAAATTTGGAAAACAAAATGCTACGATCTGTGTGAACAGTTCGTGTTTTGGGGCATTACTGTGATGGCGGTTTCTTGGTTTCTCCATGCGGTTGCAGCCGTGGCGCGCGGAGCTGGTGCTCGCGTACCAGAGCCTCGGGGTGGTGTACGGCGAGGTAGCGACTTCGCCGCTGTATGTGTACAAGAGCGCCTTTGCCGGCGGTGACATCGAGCACTCGGCGGGCAACGAGGAGATCTACGGCGTGCTCTCCCTCGTGTTCTGGACGCTGACACTAATCCCGCTCCTCAAGTACGTGCTCATCGTGCTGCGCGCCGACGACGACGGCGAGGGCGGCACCTTCGCGCTCTACTCGCTCATATGCCGCCGCGTCCGCGCGGGGCTCCTCCCCGGTGGCGACGAGCTCACGGGGCAGCGCTCTGGCGCGGCGCCGGCGCCCGTGTCGAGCGTGCGCGCGGTGTTGGAGAGGCACAGGCTCCTGCAGAGGCTGCTGCTGATGTTCGCTCTGCTCGGGACGTCCATGGTCATCGGCGACGGCGTGCTCACCCCTGCTGTCTCTGGTCGCGCCCTCCTCCTCCTCTGGGCTCTTGGTTGTACGATTTGATTGCGCTCTTGGTATTGCATTGGTTGGTGTCAAGAGTCTCACGCCTTTTTCTTGCTCTCTTTTACAGTGTTTTCAGCAGTTTCAGGGCTCGAGTTGTCGATGGTCAATGAGCAGCACGAATGTAGGTCAATTGCTTGCTCTAGTTGCGTTTATAATTGCTCAATAGCAATCCGTGTTTTTTATGCCTGCTGATTCTAATTGAATTGATTCTAGTTACTGCATTACTTGTCGATTTGCGCTGTGATTTTGTTTCTGAATACCTAGTTGATGGTTAGTGTTTCGGTTATGAGATGTCGATCTGCAGATATATTGCTCCCAGTAACATGTGTGATACTGGTGGGCTTGTTCGCCTTGCAACACTACGGCACGCACAGGGTTGGGTTTCTTTTTGCGCCTATCGTTTGCTTGTGGCTTCTCTGCATCAGCATCATAGGGGTCTACAACATCATCCATTGGAATCCCCATGTGTATGAAGCTCTTTCGCCATACTACATGTACAGATTTCTCCAGAAGACTCAAACAGGTGGCTGGATGTCGCTGGGTGGGATCCTTCTATGCGTAACTGGTAAGAAGATAGGCTGTTGCAACCCGTTCGACTCTGCTACTTTGCATAATGACGACGATAAGTTGACCTTTGTGAGACTGTCAAAATTCTTAGGCTCTGAAGCTATGTATGCGGACCTTGGACATTTTACACAATCTTCAATCAAGGTATGTGTTAAAACTTTGATCAGGAGAAAACGCACATATCGCAAATAAACTGAGAGAACATAGGAGAATTTATGGATTTCTCTGTTCTCTTACTTGCTCGTCCTTCTTGTTTTTTTTGGCAAAACTAGCTACAAGCCTCCTCAATATATAGGCTAATAATCTCCTACTAATATATGTATTCGGATTTCAAGTTGGATACAATTTCAACTTTAGTTACATACGAAAACGAACTCTACTACGTTTTGAACTCTATATCAAGATTATTTCTAACAATCTCCCCCTTAATCCTGACTTGCATACTCTAGTTTTAGTCTTAATGCATTATGAATTACCAGCCACGCCTCCACATGAAGCGTTCTATATGCAAGTTACATGTCGGAACTCGACTCAACTACTACGGATCCATCCAGATGCAAAGATTCTAAAACATTGAGACAGTCCATCTCAACTACGACTTCCTAAACTCATATTTGATATAGAACAGTGACACATCTGCTTAACGTTCTGATTTCTTTTTACTTTAGTTGAGTTTGGACGGTGACACACCTTCTCAACATCCCTGACTCAACTCATCATCAGAGCGCTATTGATTTATCACCGCTGAGCGCTTCAGCAAGAAACGCTTTCTTCATCTTTAGCTTGGGACATTCTGAAATAAAATGCCCATAATTGTTACAATTATAACACATCATTTTTGCCTTATCAAACTTCTGATTATGACGGCCTTGGCCACCACCGCTGGAAGTGTTCTTGGCTTCACGATTCGATAATCGGATCTCCTACTCAGCGCAGGTCAATAAGACCTGTCTGTCGCCGTTCTTACTATTGTCACGGATGTGTTCCTCATACGCCTTAAGATGACTGATGACCTCCTCCATGATCATTGCCTTTAGGTCTCCAAATTGCTCTATGATCGAAGTAATTGGGAGAAATTGTGAGAGAACAACACGAAAGAATTTCTTTACTACGTACAACTCTTCCACCTTCTCGTCAAGGGTCCGAATCTTGTTGATGATGACTGTCAACCAGACAGCGAAGTCATTGATCGACTCCGTTTCCTTCATACGCAGCACCTCGAACTCGGTCTTGAGAGTTTGTACCTTTGCTTCCTTCACACAATCAGCGCCAAGATGCATCATCTTCAACGCCTCCCACGCGGCTTTGGCCGTTTCGTTTTCGGCCAGTAGGAAGAGCGTCTTCTCTGAGATACCCTGATAGATGGCCGCCAACGCCATCTGATCTTTGCGCACATCGACGTTGCTATTCTCGATCGTGTCCCATACTCCTTGAGTCTTTATGTACACCTTTATCTGGATTGTCCATGCTACATAATTGCTCATCGTGAGTATCGGATAATACAGCGAGACAACGGAACTCTCCTTCACCATCATACTGGATGATGCCTCGTCACCGGTGACACCACTTCCCGGAGAACACGACATGATCTTGAGCACGGATCAAGAACTCGGGCTACTTTGAAGTGGCTCTTGGACTGAGGGAACGGAGGAAAAAAAAACTATGCTGCTTTTCTCCTTTTTTTTCTTGCTGACTTATTGCTCCTTGTCTCTGCGCTCTCTGTTACTTTCGTTGAACCTTTCTTCTTTTTTTCACATACTGGCTGCTGAAACGTGATGATGTGTGGAGCGGATGCTTCGGGAGTGCTGCGCGAGACGAGCGCAAAACGGAATCGCTGAGACGATTTTTTCAGCGACTCGGTTCTCGCTTAAGCTCTGATACCACTTGTTAAAACTTTGATCCAGGAGAAAACACATACACGCAAATAAACTGAGAAAACACAGGAGAATTTCTGAATTTCTCTATTCTCTTACTTGATCCCCCTCTTTTTTTCTTGCAAAACTGGCTACAAGCCTCCTCAATATATAGGCTAATAATCTCCTACTAATATATGTATTCGGACTTAAAGTTGGACACAACTTTAACTTGAGTTACACATAGAGACAGACTTTACTACGTCTTAAACTCTAAGTCAAGATTATTTCTAACAGTATGAGATGAGCATTTTACAACAATAATTATGCTACAAGAGGCATTACATAGTCCTTTGCCACTTGGCCTGAATTGTCATCCCCATGCATTTGAAAAAAAAAGTGATTTTTTAAATTTTTATGACAATAAGAAGATGCAGCGACATTATATGTCTAATCAAACAAAGATAAAAACATCGAATTCATGTTTGCAAGTATTTCTGTACACATCATCAAAATAGAAGGCGCCGTGTGGTGTAGCTAAAGAGCTTTTGCAGTCCATATATGAAGTAGTTCAGTAATACATGGAAAATAAAATATTTTGAACTTGGGATAGCCAAAGCAGATGAATTTGGAGAGGGTTGAGTATCGGATAATCTATTGTGGCTAGTGCAAATTCGTATGATGTGCAACTAAAAAAAATTATAAAAGCACTATTTGAGCTTGAGTCCACTAAAACTATTTGTTTATGTCATAAGGAGGTGGAGAATTTAGAGCTTATGAACCTGTTTCTGTGGAACAGCCTGTACTTATCGCTTAAAATCCCTGAAAAGTGTCTTACGAAATAAACATAAATTGCCTGAAACAGGTCCTAAAGCAAGCCATAGCATGTAGATTCTGGATGAATTGTGGATGAACAATGAAATAAGATAATATTGTCGAAGCAAATGCATTTAGTTGCATTAGTTAAACTTGACCCTTAGTTTGGCTGAAGGGGTCAATTAATACAGATTGGTGAACATATTTGGACTACAAAATAGAGGGAGAGCTTGAATTTCAAAGTTCCTCATTGCTTTACTAGTATACATATCATGTGCTGATTTAAGTTGTTGTGTTAATTGATGAAAACTGATATCCTCTCATTTGCTTATGAAGAAAGAACTACTTCCATGTATTCTGTTCTGCCTAGTGCCTAATCATTCTACAATGCTAAACAGTAATACAGCTACTTTGGCTGCTCTTGTTAAGAGAGTGCATAGCATTTCTGAGAGAATCCTTGACTAAGCTCTGCTTGGTATACACTTATACTTGAGGTGGAGGAGTCGATGAAGTCAACACTGAAGAGTCAACACCGATGATTACTTAAGTGCACTAAAAGCTTGATTATATTAGTAAATTATTTGATGATGTTCACTATTAACTTCACTTAGGAGTTTGAATATCAGAATGTTGGTTGTTTTCCGACATTTATGACTAAATTCTATATGTGAACGCAGATGTTCTCATCGTACATATATTCGCAACAATTTATATGATGTTTCAATTTGGAATGCTTCAAAAGCTGCACGATAATTGAAGCTTGTACTCCTTAGGACTTGACATGTGCCACCTACTTGCCTGATCATCACTTCAGATTCTTATTTAAGTCTAAAATTCCTTACCAGTCTTTTTTTTACTTCCAACAGATAGCTTTCACATTGTTGGTTTACCCAGCCCTCATACTGGCCTATATGGGACAAGCTGCTTACATTTCACGACATCAAAGTTTTGACAATGGCTATGATATTGGATTCTACGTATCAGTGCCAGGTACTCCTTCTATATGCCTTTTTACCCTCATAGATAAACATTTAGTGAATATTAGAAGTTCCCCTTGGTATTTACTTATACAATAATCTCTTTCTAGAAAAAATCAGATGGCCTGTTCTGGGGATTGCAATACTCGCAGCTGTGGTTGGGAGCCAAGCAGTTATTACTGGCACGTTCTCAATTATCAAGCAGTGTTGTTCCTTAAATTGCTTCCCTAAGGTGAAGATTGTGCATACATCCGCTACAGTGCATGGCCAGATATACATACCAGAGATCAATTGGATCTTGATGATTCTATGCCTGGCTGTTACCATAGGCTTCAGAGATACAAAGCACTTGACGAACGCGCAAGGTAAAAGTACAATTCCATAAGCACACAGTCTTATTGTTTCAAGATAACACATGCGTACTTTCTTTTTACCATGAACAGTCACAAGATACGAACCCTTTCTGTTTGTCCTGTATTTTCATGTATATTTAAGGTCTACTCTACATGTTTAGCCTATGTGTTTTATTTTTCTTGGTTCAGGACTGGCAGTCATAACTGTTATGCTCGTCACAACTTGCTTGATGTCACTGGTTATAGTTCTTTGCTGGAAGAAGAGCATAGTCTTTGCTCTCGGTTTCCTTCTTTTCTTTGGTGCAATTGAAGTACTCTACTTCTCATCATCCCTTGTGAAGTTTCGCGAAGGGGCTTGGGTACCCTTCACCCTTTCCTTCATTTTCATGATGGTGATGTGTGTGTGGCATTATGGCACCATAAAGAAGTACGAGTTTGATGTGCAAAACAAGGTATCGATCAGTTGGCTCTTAGATCTAGGCCCTTCCTTGGGGTTTGTTCGTGTCCGAGGCATTGGTCTGATACATACAGAGCTTGTGTCTGGGATTCCAGGCATTTTCACCCACTTTGTCACAAACCTGCCTGCGTTTCATCAGGTATCTTGACATACTTCTTTTGTTGTTCTGACAATAATATTGTTCTCTTTTTTGAGAATAGACAAGAAAACTGTTCTAGTATCCAAGCTATATTCTTTTATACTTTCGTCCAAGCGCACTCTGCTGAATAGTGAACCAGTATGTGCATCTATCTAACATCCTACAATAATCAAATATATTTTTCATCAGGTTCTGGTCTTTCTATGCATTAAGTCAGTATCTGTACCACATGTCCAACCTGAGGAGCGATTTTTGGTCGGTCGCATTGGCCCAAAGCAGTATAGGCTATACAGGGTGGTTGTCCGATATGGGTACCGTGATGTGCAGAAGGATGGCATAGAGTTTGAGAAGGACCTAGTCAGCAGCATTGCAGAATTCATCCGACGTGGGGACTCTGACCAAAATGGCTTCCTGGACGGCGAAGACCATCCCTACGAGGGGCTGTCTTTCATCAGTAAAGGTCTTCCATTTCAGGAGGAGGACGGCGATCTTGATGGATCAGATTCACCGGGATCATCCACGCATAAGATAAACCTGAACACGGTAGCACCGAGGTCGAAGAGGGTAAGGTTTGCGCTCCCAAAGAACGCGCAGATTGACAGCGAGGTGCGTGGTGAGCTGCAGGAGCTGACGGAGGCAAGAGAGGCAGGCATGTCCTTCATAATGGGGCGCTCGTACATGAAGGCGAAAAGCGGGTCTACTCTGATAAAGCGGGTTGCGATTAATCTCGGCTACGAGTTCTTGAGAAGGAACAGCCGAGGCCCTGCCTACGCGGCTAACATACCGCATGTTTCCACTCTGGAGGTAGGAATGGTCTGCCAAGTCTGAATAATATGACATCACCACGCTCGGTTGTACAGAGGTAGAAATATCTCATGTTCATATATCTGTGTGTATGTACGTCCTAACGAAAGGGTAGATGATTGATGAAGCAGGACACCGTTGCCCAACAAGTGCAGGTCATTGGACGGTGGAAGAAGTGTGACATAGTTTTCTCTGCAAAGTCTTGGGTTGGGTTGATCTTCGTTTCGGCCTTTTGATCTGTTGCTGTCGCAGTTGTTGTATATTGGTGATAGAGCTGTAGGAGGGACAAGCAGGATAGCATTTTTGTGCATGAGTTGGGTGTTTAGCCTATTGTGTTCATATTGTATCAGAATCTCGATAAATTTTATGATGAAATTGTTTGTCGCACATTATGAGAGGATTCTGAAAGATGTTACTTGTCACCATGACAAAGATTGACCAGATCTGAAAGTAACAGTGGCGGACGCACCGGCGGAATAAAAGGGGTGACGTCCATCCTACCTCCGGCCGGAGAGTTGGTACCCCTTAGGCCTCCCTAGCTCCGGCTGGGGCACCGCCGTGCCATGCCGTCGGACTCAGACGTCGTGGTCACTGTGTCGGAAGACTAAGACGAGGAAGACGCACACATACTCAGCTAGCTAGCATCTGTAATGCCCAGTAGGTAGTAAGCTGTGCAGCCGGGCCTGCTGGCCTGGGCGCCTGTCACCTGACGGCCTGAGGCCTGAGCCAACCGGCACCATGGGCCATAGCACTCACGGACCAAACACCAAAGCCCAGGCCAACCAATAAACGAAATGAGAATAAGGGGTGTTTGGCAGGGCTCTAGCTCCTGGATTCACCTTTGGTGGAGCCGGAGCCGTGCCAAACGGATGGAGATTCGCAAAAATCTGGAGCCAAGCAGGGTGAATCCACTCCAAAAATAGTACTATGGTGGTGGAGGGGGATCTAGGCCACTCCACAGCTCAGATCCATCTAAAGTCACAAATATTACCCGCAATTGCCATTGGGGGTATACCCCACTCCTCCCACCGGCCCCATCTGCCAGCAACTCGCGCGCCTCCTCCCGCACGCGACTCCTCCCATTCCCGTACGCGAATCCCATCTGCCCTCTCCTCTCGCGCGACCGGGGAAAGGGGAACCATAGGCGGCGGCGGCCAGATACCCGGCGGCGGCGGCGGGGGCAGCCCTAGGCGACGGATGGGCGACGGCCCGACATGGCATTGGCGAGTACCGGCGGGTGGTGGGCAGCTTGGAATCGGCTGAGTGCGGTGGGCCGGTGGGGCACTGAGAAGGCGGCAGCCGGCAGCCGACCATCACCAGGCGCCTAGCGGTCTGGGCTGCGCTAGCCATGCTGATCTGCTTGATCTTGTGAGTACTGCTCTGCTGCGTGCTGCCTGCTAGGTCTGCCGTCTGCGAGGGCCGAGGGAGCCGGCCAGCCGCCCGGGAGGGAGGCAGGGAACACTGGAGGTCTGGTCGTCTGGAGCAGGCAGGAGATTGGAGGCCGCCTGTAAGCCTGTGAGGCCGCCAAGGGCCTGGGAGGCAGCCAGGCAAGGAGGGGAACTGGGGAAGGCCGATGGAAGGGGATCTGCATGACTGCATCTGTTGGCTGACTTGGCTCAAACCTCAAATGCTGCCGGAGCTGGGACTGCTGTCTGTTCTGGACTTGGGCATTAGGGCGTGGTAAGTTGGTTGTTGGCATTGCCGACAAATGGATGGCAATTGGCAAATTGGCAATGGCATGATTTGGGCACTTGGACAAGTCCTTTTCAACTACATTTTACTCTGAAATGTGCTTCTGTGGTGAGTCTGAATGTCTGATGAGATTGCTGTCGGTTAGCTAGCAAGCGTTACTGTGTTAGCGGTCTCTCTCTACTCTCTAGTCTCTACTTGAGATTTATCTCCTATCTAGATTTATGTATTTGTTGATGTTGCCCACTGTGCTGTGATATGCAAGTTTCTGCATTTGATTATTTGATATGGACTATTACTCTGTTAGGCATCTGCTTATTTTAGGATTAATGATTAATCTATAAGACATTTGCACACTTGCTGATTTCTTACTAATATAGAAGATTGGTGTAATTGATACTTGATAATAAGAATCATGTTCGTCCTTTATAGGTCCAAACTTGAATGGTCTGTTTGGGAGGTAGTTGCTATTTTAGCTACCTGGTGTGGTGTGGATGGGGCTATGAGGGCTTGACCGCTGAGGGGGTTGTCGGCTATGGTTCTACATTAAGAGATAACAAAGGGTTAGAGCCAACGGTCGTAAGGTATAAAACACAAATCTACTTTTCAATTTAGACAATTATGATTGATTTGGTATTTTTTAGTTTTATCTATTGTCATTTATCGATTTGTAGAGTTGCAGAAAATGGAGAAACGAACATTATATAAATATTTTTTAACCAATACAAGTAGTACTCCTCATACTAATGAGAGTCACGTAAAGAAGGATCGGATAGATTTTAGTCCCGATGAAATCATCGTTAATCCGGTGAATCACATACCTATTAATGAGTAGTTTAATTTATATTCAGTTCATTTATCTTTTGTTAATCATGTCCCACTAACCTTTCCCCCCTAAAATTTAGTTCTAGGTCCGCCACTGGAAAGTAAGGCATGATAAAGTTTGATAGTATTTAGGCATGATAAAGTTTGATAGTATTTAGCTAGACACTGCAGCTAGCCTCAATGGATGATCTGGAGATCTATTTTGCAACGAAATCCCATGGTTCAAGTCGAACAATCTATTTTGCTTCCTGGAGTGATTCTATACTCAGAAACAAAACTCACAAAATTTATCAGTTGATAGGTTAATTTGTGTCTACTATATACTAGTCCTTTTTTACCTTTATTTTATAGACTATAAAAATCATTGCGCATTTCTGGTTTTTTTTATTACCACGTTCATTCACTAGTAGATCTCCAAAAGGCACTAGTGCTGTAATTTATTGATTTTCTACTAGCAACCCTCCCTCTGCATCCATCGTTTTTCCATTTTGCTTTTTCTTTGATGGGCCTTCTCACTCCAAGACCAAGCGGCCACTTCCCCTTAGTTGGTTTAATAGCAAGCCCTTCCAACTCAATGTCTTTATATCCTCGATTAAGCAAGAGTGTTTGGACTAGACAGAGACGGGACCATTAGCAGAATGGGCTACCGATTTCCTACGTGGGCTGAGGGGGTGGACTGGGCGCCAGACCTTATTAGGGCCGGATATCCGGATTATAATACGGCAAACTATCCGATATAATATTGAAAAAATCTAGATCCCATGGATAGTAGTTGTCGACGATTGAGTTACCGATTTTATGAAATAAAATAAGAAAGATGACTTAATTCTTTAGGAGAGAATGACGATGTTCTTTATTACTATGAACTGATTACAGGATGCCTTTACAAAGACCTAAAAAACTAACCCTAGCCTCTATGTTCTTCCTCTAAAAGAAAAACTCTGATCTACTTGACTTCTAGATCGTCAAATTGCCCCTGACTTGAATCTATTGATTGTGAACAAATCGAATATGATGTGTATTTTCTCGTCAACCTTTAAATAGCATTGAAGGAGCAACAATTATCCACCGAGGAAGACGTCTTATGGAACCAGCGCGCCTGATCAGAGAGGCAATTATTATCAGAGAGAGGACACTTGATCATTGGTTGTTATCAATAGGAGACGAACGTGGGGAACAACTGCATGATAGTTGTTGTCAGAAACTTAAGGCTAAAATGTCATACTGTTTGGAGTGGATAAGGCATGTGTTCTATCCACTGCATGGAAGGAATATCCTGGAATCGGGTCCAGGTACCAGTTCACAGAATCATTGAGTAGTTATCCAGTCAGACAATATGTACAATATTTATTCGACCAGGGTATTCGGGGAGCAACCTCTGAAGGTTTACGACCATGGGGTCCTTTGGCCTTAATTAAATATTAAAGCCATATTTAAGGATTTATTTAATTCTCATCAGCGAGCCCCCAAACTTTTAAGTGAATTTATTATATGAATTCCTTCCGATTGGATTTTAATTAGGAAACTACTCCTTCAATAGCAACAATGAAGAATCTATTCTCATTCAATTTAAAGTTGAGAAACTTAACGGAAAAACTAAAAGGTTTTGTGTCCGTTGGGCTTTGAGAGTAAAGAAGCTATTCTCATTCAATTTAAAGTTGAGGAACTTAACGGAAAAACTAAAAGGTTTTGCACCTATTAGGCTTCGGGTCAGATAACCCCTGTTTGTAGTTGGAGAGAAACTCTTATGAAACCCTTAGCATGTTGTGTCTAGGTTTCACGCTTTCAAAAAAAACATTTCATCTTGTTCTCTGCCCTAGTGCTCTTTGGTCGTAGTCTCGAATCCTTTCGACCCCCTTTGATATTTCTCCACTTAGCAAAAATGTAGGATCTAATTACCAATTGGCTAGCGTCTAAGCTTCGATCGAACAAATTGAAGGCCATGGAAGAGGAATGGATGCATCCCAACAAGGAGCTGACCCCATGGAGGTCAGCGATCGAAGAGAATTTCTCGAGCTAGAACGAGGGCAAAATTCTGATCTTTTGGGTATACATTGAGTGCGGATTTTAATTGTCGGTGTACCCGTTCCTCTCAGAAGTCTTGGAGTACTATGTAATCGAATTGGTAAATGTTACCACCAATTTGATTGCTAATTTGAGCATCTTCGTCTACCTCTACGAAGCATATTTGGGGATTCTGCCAAGTTGGAACTCCTCCAATACTTCTACAGGATGACGAAGTTTAGGATATCAGTAGCGTCACCCGGAAGTTGCGCTTTGTGTCTCCACGATGGGAAGGCCGAAGAATACATTCCAATGTATTTTAAGTCTTCGTGGTGTCATTGAGAAGTTATGGTTCTATATGACGCTCAGCAAAGATGACAACCTTTCTTTCACTGGTCAGATTGTCGTCAAGAATCTAAGGTGGAGGTCCTCCTTGAAGGAGGGAAAGGTAGGGTGATAGGTTGATACCATCGCCCATCTCAGGGAGAGAGGTCTTACTTCATGACACATGGTGAAGGATTTCTTCATGCGCTAGATAAATCCTTTGAAGTCGCACAGCCACATTATGCTTTGGTACACGGGTGCGACTAACTCAACCACTACTCCAACTATCTCTCCAATGCTCTTCCGATCACTCCAACAGCCGTGCAAGTTTCTAAGAACAAAGTCCCCTCAGAGGTAGGCTTCTACTATGACTCCAAGAGTTTTTATTATAAGCATACCCCTTCTCTTATAAAGAGGACAGAGAAAAGACACCGACAGGAATATATTTCTTGGATGAGACTCTCGTATGTCAATAGGTCGGGCAGCACTATTAAGGTGCTAAAAGAAACTCTCAAGAAGGAGATGGTGCTATTTGGGTCAACCATGACAGAGAATGAGCAGCTCCTCAAAACTCTTAAGGAAAAAAGCTTGCAATTGAGAAGTAAGTACTTTTCTTGTCGTTCTTCTTGCTTCATTTTCTTTGCTTCTTCTTACTTCTACCTTTTTTTTGTCGCGGTCAACAGAACTAGAAGACTATGAAGTAGAGACGAAAGCAAAGTGTGTTGTCATCCTCAAGCTCGAGGAGATGCTTAAGGCCAATGATCGGTTGATCAAAGACTAGTCAACCAAGTACAAAGACAACATTCTTCAGCACAGAGAAGGGATTGAAGTGCTCAAGAAGATGAACCAAGGTAACTAATTGAAAACCTGACCAATCCCGCCTTGGTTATAAGTTGTTTATGTCTAACTTTAGAATTTTTTGCACAAAGCAAGCTTCAAAGTCGAAGAACTAGAGTAATCTCTTGGTTTTGAGGAGGTGAAGAAGAAGGAAATCAAAGGAGCACTTCAAGACAAGATCCTTCTCTTCAACACCTGCTTTTTGAGATGGACTTGGAAGCAATTATGCCCTCTTTGGATGATGTGACTGAGAAGGTAAGTTGTCTGAGCCGACAACTTGAACATCTTCAAAGTCTTCTATCTACTTCTCGGAACAACCATGAGCGGACAATGAGGAAGTACTCATATGTAAGAACTTACCTTTGTTATCAATAAAGTTTGTGTCATTTTCATCTTAATGAATATTCTTATCATTCCTTGCCCCCGACTGTTTGTTTAGTAGTAGATCATACTAAGGAAGCACTAGACCAAGACAAGATGCATTTTATTCCGATCGATGAACTTCGATTATGTTGTAGAAATAATCTAGTAATGTTTAGGAAATCATATTGGGCAGGACCAATGAATGATTTTGACAGGACTTAGATATAATTTCCAAAAACAAGATAGTTCAAAATGTGATCAGATAAAACTATGATATAAACCTATTGATATGAAGAATAAGAAAAGCTATAAAATAATGTATGCAAGAATGATAAGTGCTTTTATTTGTAAACTTTATCCAAACTGGTTGTAAGATTACTGAGAGCTGAAGACATGAACAATACTTCTCGAAACGTATTCATGCTTGAGTTTTAACTGGTAGCAAAGATCATAGGAAAAAGACCGTTGCTATGAAACTCCTTTCAGTGGGTAGGACCATGTGCAGAGAAGAGATTTTGACTAGGAGGTTTTCCATGTCTCAACCAGGTTTAATCAAGAGAAGAATAGAATGTCGAAGTGAAAAAGAAAGCCTTCAAGCCCACGAGCATTTAAATAACTATGTTAGTTGTCTATGTAATTCTTCCTTTACTTGTTAAGGTGTGCAGATTATCATAAGAACAATCTCTATGAGGGTTACGATAGGAATCCGCATGGCATTTGATGAAAATGTCAAAGCCAATAAAGTAAAAGACATCCCTTAGAAGGGATTTAGAGGAAAATCTCTCCAAATCTAACCAAATCTTGGAATAATGAAATACAAAAAAAATACTCATTGGAAAAGAAATAATATAATGCAACTTTATTGAAATATTGAAAAAAGTACATTACACATAGAACTTACGTAATTGATCGATGTTCCAAGAATTAGACATAACATGCCCATCTGGAATGGCCAGTCGTACCGAGCTTGGTCAGGTAACTTCAACAACAGTGTAAGGGTCTTTCCATTTAGGCAAAAACTAGTTGTGATTTGCTTGGCTCTAAATTTTCCTTAGAACCAGATCATCACAGCTAGGCTACGAGGCTGCACTTTACGACTGTGGTACCTTCACATGGCTTCTTGGTAGACTACCAATTGTATCAAGGCTGCATTTCATCATTCTTCAAGGAAATTATTATCATCAATCCGTTGTTCAGCTTGATCATTATTGTTATAATGATCAATCCAAGTAGAGCCAATCTTTAGTTCCAGAGGAAACATAGCTTCTACACCGTAAACTAAAAAGAAGGGTGTTTCACTAATCGCACGACTAGTCATGGTTTGAACAGCCCATAATATAGAGGGGAGTTCTTGAACCCAAGCTCTTGGCCATTGTATTAATTGGTCAAACACGTGGCGTTTGATCGCTTGTATTAGTATGCCATTAACTCTTTCTACTACCTCATTATTCCGTGGATGAGCCATTAAGACATAACATACTTTAATACCTAGATTCTCGTAGAATTCCTAGAAATCTTCATGCAAAAACTGGGCATCGTTATCTGTGATTATATGACTTGAAACACTAAACCACGTAATCATTTTTTGTGATGAACTTCTTGGTAGCTTCAATTGTTATTTTAACAACTGGATCAGTTTCTATCCACTTTGTAAATGTATCAATTATTATAAAAAGAAATTCAAAGCCCCTAGATGCTCTTGGGAAAGGTTCCAGAATATCTGGGCCCTAGGTTACGAAAGGCCAAGAAAGTAGAAATTTTTACAAAGTTTGTGTAGGTTGATGTACTTGTCAACTATCAAACTGACATGGTACATATTTTGTTAAAAGGTCTTTTGCATCATGGAGGGCAGTTGCCTAGTAGTACCTTTGACGGAAGGCTTTACCGACCAGAGTTCCATAGGAATGATGTGCTCCATAAACTCCTCCATGTATGTCGGACAGTAGTTTCAAATCATCCTTTTGAGATATACATCTCGTCAACATGCCTTGAGTTCCTCGTTTGTAGAGGGTACGTTTGATTAGAGTGTATGATTTAACCTTTTTCGATTTGTATGATCAGTCTCTATGTCATCTTTAGGAAGTGTGCCAGGCTAAAGATATTCATAGATTGATATCATCCAATCATTGTTGGGGTCGATCTACATGACCTCCAGTATAGCATCTTCATAATGCTCAACTACCGAGGGTTTATCGAGTTGCTCGAGAAAAACTTTGGGCGGGGACGCGTGATCTTGAGAAAGCCATCTGTGCCAACTGGTCTACCAGAAAGTTTTCCTTTCTAGGAATATGTTGGATCTCAAAACTAAAGAAAAGCCATTCGAGTTTCTTAACTTCCACTACATTACAGTACTCAAGTATTGATACTCTTTCCTGACTTGCTTCTCTACTAGTTAAGAATTGCCTTTCACTAGTAGTCTGCGAATCCCGAGTGCTTGGCTACTCGGAGCCCTACCAGCAAAGTCTCGTATTCTATCACATTAATTGTAGCTGAGAAGTTTAACTAGATGGCATATTTTATGTTTTATCCAGTAGGAGAAACCAGGACTACCACAGCCCCTGAGCCCTCTAATGTTAAGGAACCATCGAAGTACATAGTCCAATCCTCATGGTATTCTTACTCAGGCCCTTGGTGGGTTCTGGTCTTTTGCATCATGTAGGGCAGTTGGCCAGTAATACCCTTGAGAGAAGGCTTTCCCGACTAGAGTTCTGTAAGAATGGTATGCTCTACAGACTCCTCCATGTATATTAGAAAGTAATTTCAAACCATTATTTTTGAGATATACATCTCATCAACACTCCGTAAGTTCCTCATTTGTAGAGGGTACATTTGATTAGAGTATATGATTTGCTTTTCAATCTATATGATTTGCCTCTACGTCATCTTCAGGAAGTGTACCAAGTTGAAGATATTCGTATATTGATGTCATCCAATCATTATTGTGGTTGATCTGAATGACCTCCAGGGGAGCATCTTCCAAATGCTTGACTACTAAGGGTTTGTCGAGTTGCTCGAGAAAAACTCTGGGCGGGATGGGTGATCTTGAGGAAGCTATCCATGCCAACTGATCTGCTAGAAAGTTTTCCTTTCTAGGAATATGTTGGATATCAAAACTGAAGAAATGCCTTTTTGAGTTTCTTGACTTTCGCTAGATAAGATGATATCACAATACTTGAGCATTGGTACTCTTTTTCGACTTGATTCGCTGCTAGTTGGGAATCACCTTTCACTAGTAGTTTGCAAATGTCGAGCGCTTTGGCTGCTTAGAGCCCTACTAGCAAATTTTCATATTCTACCACATTAATTGTAGCAAAGAAGTTTAACTAGATGGTATATTTTATCTTTTCTCTAGTAGGACAAACCAGCACTACCTCAGCCCCCGAGCCCTTTAACATCATGGAACCGTTGAAGTACATAGTCCACTCCTCATGGTGTTCGTTCTCGAGCCTTTGGGTGGGTTCATGATTTGTCCACTCGGTGATGAATTTTGCCAAAACCTAGGACTTAATTTTGTTTGTGGAATGAAACGGAGATCGAACTCCCTAAGTTTGACTACCTATTTTTCTATACATCCTAATGATTCCCTATTTTGAGAACTTGACGTAGAGGGTATCCAGTCGGTACGACCACTTTGTGGAGCTGAAAGTAATGTCTTTGCTTCCTTGAATTCATAAGGAGGGCATATAACAACTTTTGTATATTTGGATATTGCTCTTTTGGTCTATGTAAGACTTCGCTCATGTAATATACTTGTTGTTGGATATTGTCACGCTCAATAACCAGTACGACATTGACTGCTTTTGGTGTCGTATCCAGATATAAGAGCAAGTTTTCTCCTGGTCTTGGAGAAATTAAGACCAGGGCACTCGTAAGCAGTGGCGAAGCCAGAAACAAAATTGAGGGTGGGCTAAGCGCTAAGCAGATTGTCACAAAAAAACAAAGTATTCCATTGCTACTGAAGCATCAAAGGAAAACAATTCCATACAGATTTAAAGCATGATAAGAAGACATACATGTATGGTTGATGTAGAATGGTAGCCAACACAGGAAAGTGTATGCAACCAATTTGGAGAAGAAGAGGCACATAGCAAGTGGCGCAACTCCAGGAATCCTCCATACCTCTAAGAAACCTACTGCCTTATGTTTCACTTCTTGGCTTGTTCCAGAAGGGGCTCCTTCATGGTATCCTTATCGGAGTTATGTTAGGATTAGATCTATAGGATCTCCTAGGTTAGATCTAGCGGGGTTTCTTTACGGGTTCGGGTTCTTGAGGTAATACCGAGAGGGAGAGAGAGGACTAACCGTCCGATGTGGAGGAGGAGGGGTTGGCCATCGTGGGTACGCTCGGTGAAGTCTGCGCACGGGCAGCGACGGTCGGGGAAGAGGTGCGAGGCTCCTTGGAGGCGGCGTGTCCCGGGCGGCGGCGATCTGGCGGTGGTGCTTCCCGTCGCTGGAGCGTCCCCCTCTTAAATCGGATCTAGGGTTTTGTCGGTGGGGAAGGTGGCGGCACGGTGAACCTCGTCGTGCGTGCCGCCCCGGCCCCCACCTCTATTTATGTGGCGCTGGCGACAGGGGCCCACCAGCCAATTGGGCTGGGCGCCCCCGATCAGGGCGCGGTCAAAGGGGGTGGCATTTGGCCGTTGGGCCAAATGCCTGAGATCACCCTAACAAGTTAGTCTCCCCATCATCAATGTCTATCTTCATGACCTTAGGACTAACGGGCAAGAAGATAAATACCATCAACCCAACAAAAGCCATGATAAGGCTTGGGATGGCAAATGACCAACCCCACCCAAACTTTAGCAGAAATGCAGCCAGCAGTGAACCAGATATGTTTATGATAGAAGTATGTGCATTCCATATACCCATAATCAATCGCCTCTTGCTCTTCTCAAACCAGTTTCCAACAACTGCAACAACTGAAGGCCATCCAGTTGATTGAAATAAGCCAGAAATCATCTGAATGACCATGAAATAGTAGAAGTTGTGCATATTTAGCTAATATCCAACACCAAAGAGGGCAGTGAATATGGTAGTCCCAAGCATGCCAATTGTTAGAAAGATCCTTAAATCCATGCAGTCACCAAGATGCCTAGCAAAGAACATCCCACAAGAATACACCGCAAGGAATGCGACATCTACTCACCAAGCAATGTTGAACCATCAACGGTGTTAAACGACAACTAACCAATGTTAAGAGTGTTTTGCGTGTGCAATTGTCCCATGGGGAGAACCCCACCTTCGTTTGGGGTCAAGAGCACCCTTAACAATGCTTGTTATCTTCCGAGTCATATGAAAGCAAGTGTACGCAAAGAATGTAAGGACCAAGACAAGCATCTGGTAACTTCTTAGTGCATTGACACCAAATAACCGAAGGCTGGGAGGTTTCCTACTCGTCATCTCATAAGATTGAGCCATGAGACTTATACAGCACACAGTGCAATTAGAGCAGAGACACAATTCTTCATACAACAATGATTACCACTTGAAAGCATCAAAGGAGGATGTAAGTAAGAGTGCAAGACAATGGACAAATGGAGTACACCGATTGCATGTTGAGATAGACAATCAAAGTTATATATATCTCATAATCAGTAACATCAATAAGCAATCATGCTTTCAGGGAAAAAAACTCAAAACCACTCATCCAAATGCAACCTTGTACCATTTTAGTTACCACACAAATATTGGGAAAATTTATGCATTCAATGACCCAAAGCATCTCAACATATTTTAGGGAGTGAATTGATCCATCTATTTACTAGTCAATTTCAATTATCACAAGTGCAAGACATCTAGTACACTAGTGGAAACAGAAACCTTTCTTGCTCACATTCCCTACAATAACCAAGATCATGCCATCCACGACCCTGATTATGCACAAAGTACTCTCTTTTTTATTCCCAATACCAAAAACCAATCAAATTTTGACCAGGTAAGTAAAAGCTCCTTTTACCCCTATTATTAGTGCAAAGGCATCCTTAGAAGCCAATCAACATAGACTTGACTTTTTAAGTATCATACTATTATTAACCTGGGCAGGTAAAAGGTTCCCAAGTGGATGCAGGTAAAAAGCTGATTTGGCCTCAATCTCCTTACAAAAATTCACAGGTTCCATCATAGGAACTAAATTACTCCATTCACAATACAAAAAATAATATTGAAATGCCACATCCAATGCTCTAAAGCAGCACAATCAGCAGAACAAGGCACCCAAGACACGTCCCAAATCAGGAAAAGAAGAAAACATCCTTTCACATGAGACCTTGACCAAATCCTCGCCAACTCCCTGCCCTGGTTCCAATTGAAACCTCCCAAAAACCCATTATTTCACCATGCCAAATAGGGAGCCAAACGATCCCAAAGAACCAATAAAACAAGCTACGAATTGGCCTTGGAATCAGCAAGAACCAATCAACACAAGAAATAATATACCAAGAAACAGGGTTTGGGGCAAGCACGGACCTCCGCAGGGGGGGTGAAAGACTCCTCGACGCTGCGAGGCCCACCGATCTACGCTGGGCGAGCTGGATCGCACAGCCCCTCTTGTCTCTCTCGTGCATGTGCGTCTCACCTGGGGTAGATGAAGAGTATGCCCTACTTGGGCTGGCGTGTTTGGGGCGGGCTGAAACCTAACAAAGCCCACCTAGTGGCTCTGTCCCTGTTCATAAGGTATCTTTTAAGCTCTTCAAAGGTATCGTTTGCTATATTAGTCCATTCAAAATTTCCATATTTCCAAACAAGCTTCAAGAAAGACAATCCTTTTTATCTCAACGGTGCTATGAAATGGCATAGCAATGCCATACAACAGGTTAGTTTTTGGATTTCCTTTCTTGTGGTCGGGGGCACATATGTTTGATAGCCGCTATTTTCTCTGGATTTGCTTCAATTTCGCTAACCAAAACTAGGAAACCTATAAGCTTTCTAGAGAAAACTCTAAACACACATTTCTCTATATTCAACTTAAGGTTGTGTCTTCTTAAGTTAATGAAAGTTTCCTGCAGATTGAAGATATGATCTCCTATGTTGATACTTTTCATGACCAAGTCATCAACATAGGCTTCTAAGTTATGACCAATCTGTGGGTCTAAAGGTTTGTTTGCATTAACCTTTGAAAAGTACCACCATCATTTTTGAGACTAAACAACATTTTGACATAACAAAAAGTTTCGTATGGTGTGATGAAGTAAGTTTTCTCTTCATCCTTTTTACTCATGCTAATTTTGTGGTACCCTGAATATGCCTTTTCAAAGTTTTTAAAATAAAAATAACCATTTGGATTTTCTTGAATTTATTAAAGCTTAATTGGAATTTTTGCAAATTATAAGATTTAATATGAATAAAGTAAATATCATTTAAATTAAAACCAGTTTAAATTGCGTTCCTTGTGTTGCAAGGACTTTCTTTGAATTATCTCATATGTCTCAGTTGAAGAAGTGTTTACATGTGCTAGAGAAACCAGGGCTAGTGGAAGCCATAGGTCCTCAGGTGGATCTCACTTACAAGGAACACCATGTCAGAACTTTGGAAGTGTCTAAATGTGTGACTAAGAGTAAAGTCATTTATTTCTGAAAGGGTCAGCAGAGCAACCATACCAAGGAAGAAGCTACATGGGAGCATGAGGAGGATCTCAAAGCAGAGTTTCCGCACCTATTCCTTTAGCAAGACCAAATCTTGGGGCCGATATTTTGTTTAAGGGGGGAGATTTATAACATTCTGGTTTTCAGAGCTTTTTCAAAGTTTTTAAAATAAAAATAACCATTTGGATTTTCTTGCATTAATTAAAGCTTAATTTCAATTTTTGCGAATTTAAAAAGAGTTAATATGAATTAAGTAAACATCATTTAAATTAAAACTAGTTTTAGTTGGGTTCGTTGTGTTGCAAGGAATTTCTTCGAATTATCCCATGTCTCAGTTGAAGAAGTGTTTGCATGTGCTAGAGAAACCAGTGCCAGTGGAAGCCATAGGTCCTCAGGTGGATCTCACTTATAAGGAGCACCATGTTAGAACTTTGGAAGTGCATGAATGTGTGACTACGAGTAAAGT
Organism: Dendrocalamus sinicus; assembly: GCA_036346575.1. NCBI lineage: Eukaryota > Viridiplantae > Streptophyta > Magnoliopsida > Poales > Poaceae > Dendrocalamus > Dendrocalamus sinicus. The sequence continues at coordinate 10,485,511 of CM070656.1, read as the reverse complement.
CATTCATTCACATGATGGTAGAGGTTTAATAAAAACTCAATTTTGGTTGGGTTTGGATGAGAAGCGAATGGTCAGTTCACCTGTGGTTTACTCCATTTCTTTTGATATAATTATTTATTACTTATTTCCAAATAATGCATTTCAATCTACTTACTTTATTTTTCTTAAATCATTGCTTTCTGAAAATAACCACTCGGCCGTTCTTTGATAAGCCTTGTATCATTATATTTGCTTCTTGTTACAAATGACTTGTTGAGTATTCAATGTACTCATGGCTATATCTCTTACTGCTCAGTTGCTAGAGATGAACCATACTGCATAAACATAATGAAGGAAGAGTTTTTTGTTGACTTCATGGATTAGGACTTCGCTTCCAAGTCGATTGCCTGCGGTATGTCGAATGGCCACTGTGTTTATCTTTACTTTCCACTACTAGCTTTTGTTAAACCCATCAGGTTGTTATTTGTAAGCTTGACCACAAGGTTGCTACTCTGATAAGTAATAGTATTTGAGTCTTTCGTAGGTGATCATGATCATGGTCGATATTCCATCTATGTTTTCACTGTGTGTACTATCGTGATTCTAGACTAGTGCAGAATACACAAAGAGTCCAGATTTGCATATTCGGCTATTGAAATTCTTCTGCCAGGCACAACAGCTATGATGATCATGCCTTGCTATTTGATGAAGTGGACACCACCTTTTTATTCTTCTTGGATTCATCGGTCAGAGCTTTTGCCTTATTTCGATCGGAAATCCTTTTTGCTCTTGGTATACTTCTCTGGAATCTCAAGAACCTCTTTAGTATTGGGTTTACGATTCTTCTTACCTTTGGAGGACTTCTTGGTTTTCTTCACTTTCTTATCTAGGCCATGTTGAGGAATTTTCTCTATCCAGATGATGGCCTTGTTCCATTCAACTGCCTCGCTAGTGTCTACATACTTGTTGGCCATATCAAATAGCTCGACGATCATTCTTGGAGGGTTCATTGCAATGTCTTTCGTAAACCATCAGTTTCTCAACCCTGTTTTGAAAACCTGGATGACAAAGGAATCTGCAACCTCTGGAATGGAATTATGGACCTGATTGAACCTCTTGATATACTGTCGCAGAGTCTCATTGGGTTCTTGTCAGATTTAGTTGAGGTCGTCTTCTTTCCCAGGGTGGTCGTACGTCCCTTGGAAATTTACGATCAATAAATCACAAAGCTTCTCCAAGGTGTAAATTAATCTGACCAGTTAGTTAAGCAACCAAGACCAAGTAGATCCCTTGAGAACTACGGGCAAGTAATTTGCCATCACATTATCATTTCCACCTGCAGCCCTAATGGCAGTGGTGTAAATCTAGGAAAATTCTAATGGGTTCAGAGTTCCATTGAATTTTTCTAGATTTGCTGGTTGAAATATATCTGGCCAGTGTATTGCTTGAAGGTCTACTAAGAAAGCCCGATAACATGTAATCAAGTCATGGCACCTTCTTTGGAAAGGGGCTAGATTGTAGTCAGTTGGAGACCGATTCCTTCTGTAGTCATACTAAGAAACTGGTGCTCCAATCCTATCGTGAACACTCATATGGTGTCCCGACTAGATGTTTGGTTTAGGTGATATCACAGATCACCTGGTCCAGGTGTTCGTCCAGAGGGGGAGGAGTGACTTCATTGTTGAAAAGCCTTCTTCCCTCGTGGCTTCCTTATTGAAATCTTTTAGGGGGTCTTTTGCCAATTGTCAGATTGTTCTCAACCCAATCACACTGGCTTCTGCTAAGGGAGGAGTGCTCGAGAGAAGTCAGAGTATGACTCTGCCAGTTTCTTTGTTCCATGTACATCTTTTTGCGCCGCATGGTTTGCTGAAGGATTTTTGACACTTGACCTGCAATCTAAGCATATCTCAGAGTATCTGTTAGAGCAGAATCCCAGTTATTTAAGATATCATGGAATCACTGCAAGTTATGAATAGTTACTGAGGGTCTCGAAGGATTCCTCTTGGCGAATGGGGTATGATGACATACGTTTCTTTTCGAGCCTTCTGTTTGTCTCGTTTGACCCGCCAAGCATGGTGAGGTAGAAGCAGGTGGATTAGCTGATCGATATCCACCAGCTCTATTATCTCTATCCCTTTGGGGGTGATGCAGAAGCGTTTGCACTACCCGACCATTGGGTCTTGGGGGATCCTGTCATGAAGAACCATGCATGGCATCTTGATTGGTATCAATGATTGCATTAACTTCATGCCTCTAGTAGGAATCTTTCAACGAACTATCGTCGAAACTAAAGGAGAGCATTCCACCACTTTGGCAAGTAGCCTCCACAATGGGGAACGTTTGGAGACCACCACCTCTAGAGGACTTTGCGGTAGACTCAACCTGATTCGATGGATTATTGACCAAATGCTGAGAGTTGTCATCTTCACTCGGCTGTCTTCCCGGAGGTTACTTCATTGACACTGCGACCAAGTGTCGGTTGGCTCCTAAAATATGTAGGAGCCATTGGTGAATATTTGTCACCCATGACCGCATCGAGAGTGTGTCGAGCTCTTATCACCATGTTTGCTGATCGAAAGCACTGGGCTTGCAGAGGCATTTGGGCTTCTGATTTGGTCAGAACGACCGATTCCTCTAAGAGTGGTGATGATGATAGGGGCGGCAAGTCTTCTTCCATGCAGTCGATCTCGCTGGTCTCAATGATCGGTGAGCCTGGAATAGAAGAGGACGATGAGGAGGCATCATGTTCCCTGGCACGGATGCCTACATCCATGTCGAGGTCGGCATAGTCTGCCAAGTCGAACTAGTTCTCCTCATCCCAAATTCCTACAATGATCGCATGAGCAAATCTGATAGAAATAGGAGAGGGTAAAGATTACTGAATGAAGAAACTTAACAAATTCAGCGCCTTGTTCCCCATAGACGGTGCCAATTATCAATGATCGAGTCACTAATCTTACGAAATAAAATGAGAAAGATGGATGAAATCCTTGAGAAAGAATAGGGATGCTATTTATTACTATGAACTGGTTACAGGATGCTTTTACAAAAACCTGAAAAACTAGTTTTAGCCTCTATGCCCTTCCTCTAAAAGGAAAACTCTGATCTACTTGACTTCTGGATTGTCAAATTGCCCCTAACTTGAATCTGTTGATTATGACTTAATCGAATAGGATTTGTATTGTCTCATCACCCTTTAAATAGGATTGAAGGGGTGCCAATTATCCAACGAGGAAGATGCTTCACGGAACTAGCCAGCTTGATCAGAGAGGCAGTTATTGTCAGAGAGAGGTTGCATGATCATTGATTATTGTCAGTGGGAGACGAACGTGGGTAACAACTGCATGGTACTTGTTGTTAGAGACTCATGGCTAAAAAATCGTATTGTTTAGAGTGGATAAGGAACATGTTTTATCCACTGCATGGAAGGAATATCCTAGAATCAAATCCTGGTACCAATTCACATAATCTCCGAGTAGTCATTCGGTCGGACAACATGCATAGTGTTTCTTTGACTAGGGTACTCGAGGTGCAACAGCTGGAGGTTTATGACCACGGGGGCCCTTTGGTCTTAATTAAATATTAAAACTGTATTTAAGGATTTGTTTCAATCCTCATCTGTAGTCATTCCCCATTTGGTCCAAGATTTGGATTTAACTATCTAGATCCAACCCCGAATCTATCTGGATAATAAAATAGCTTCCCTAGTACTCTGGAACAGATGAAATTTATCCGCCTAGATTTCACCCTGCAAGAGACACTGGTAGGTAATTTATTGATTTTCTATTGGCAACCTTCCCTCATATGCATCCATCGTTTTTCCCTTTTACTTTTTTCTTTGGGGTGCATTTGGTTGGTGGAATCCTGAGAGGATTCCCAAGAACCTTCAATAATCTTATGAGATCACCTTGTTTGGTAAAACAATTGGTAGTCCGAACCAGAAATCTAAGATTACCTTAAGAACCAAATTACCATCAATTCCCGGAGTTTATTTCCTGTAGAAAAGGGTGTCTATCTTAAATTACCAAGGGAAAGGAATCTTTGCATTTGCTTTAATTTATCATAATCAAAATTTGAACTCTAAGAATTTTAAATCCAAATTAAAAACATTTTTCACAATATGAATTTTGAAACCAAAATATCAAATTCTAAATCCTGAATTTTGAAATATTAAATTCAGACAATTTAAATTTCAAATTTTCACATTTGGATTTTGATATTATCTATTTTCTAAAATTTTGAATCTTACTATTTAAAATTTTGAATTTTGGATTTCAAAAATTCAAGTACTAAGAATTTAAATCTATAAATTTGAATTTTGTAAGTTTCAATTTTTGAAATTTGGACTTTAAAATTCTAGGGATTTAAATTCCAAAACTCAAATTTTATATTTTAAAAAATCCAAAATTTGAACTTTTAAATCATAAGAATTGAATTTTTGAATGTTGCAATTTAAAATTGTGAGATTTTGAGCTGTAATATTCAAAATTTTCGTTTTACTTTAAAATTCATAAATGTTTGTCTTGAAGGTTTGAAATTTTAAAGTTTGGAACTTAAATTTGTGGACTTGTTGATTCAAATTATGAATTGTTTGAACTATTACAGAGACCATTTTGTAGTTTCTATCAAACCAACTGAACATTAGAATCTTATATTACTGATAATATATTTACCAGTAATCAAATTAAAAGAAATATTACATTTCAGCAACATAAAATTGTGCAAACCATACGCACCCTTGAGGCCTTGATGGGCCTTCCCACTCCCAAGTCTAGGCTGTCACTTCCCCTTTGGGCCCAAATAAAGAGAAACTGAAGGCGTTTCTCATCCAACACGCTGTCCGCGTATCGATCACATCTCCACAGGTCGCGTCGTGCGCCTCGTGTTGTGCTGTGGCTCGATGCTGATGAATGGGCCAGCAATGTGTTCGGCCCATACATTTAGTACGATAGGGGAGATGACCGGCTCAATTAATGATGATTGTTCACCGCCTACGTACCAAGTGGAAAACTATCAATTTCTTAAGAACAAACAAAACCCAAAGCATCAATATGCTACACACATATTTTTGCTAGAAGGTGCATTGACAAACATGCTGACGGACCAGATTTGATGGTGGATTGGAGGGTTTCTAGAACAAGACGCAGTGTTTCATCAGATGCCTGTCATAAAAATGCCATGTACTCATTTCCTTTAAAAAGTCAAGATAGGTAATATGTACAATTTTACATAAAAGAATCACCTGCCTCAGAAGATCAACAAGAGATGAGAGTATGCCCATGATGTTGGGCTGAATCAAACTCTCGTTAGATTCCGGCAAAAGTTGGGCTAGTGCCCTAGAGGCACCAACTTTAACAGGGGATGGCCTGCCAAGTAAATATCTCACAGATAAATGTGACATTCTCCCTTGTGTCAGGAATTACAAGACAAATGAATTCATCGCCTTACACATCTGAGGCAATTGCATGAGCGGCATTGCATAGATATTGTTCGCAGATTCCCTTACTTATCTGACATGTTCTCCCAAATCAGCTTGCCGAAACATGTAGCAAAATAAATACAGAAAAAAGAAGGTAAGGAAGCTCACAACTGAAGAGAACTTAGCCACAATGGAGAATGCACGTGCATGAAGAAATGGGTACTGATGCACCCCTAAAAATCACAAGATTAGTAATAGCACAGGGACACAAACAATTCTCCAAACCAAAGTACAGAAAGGTACTTGTTCCCACAATGTCAGTTACCATCTGCTCACGTAAATCTCGCACACTGTAACCAGAATCCTAAACAATCAGAAAGCACATGATGAATAAGAGACTCACAAATTCTAACATCTATTTATTATTAAAAATCGATGACAGACGTTTTATAGTCGCTAAGAATAAAAAAGAAAAAGCTAGAAATTTTCACAAAAAAGCAAAACATACGAACCTTAATCAAGTGGGTCCTAATTAAGTAAAACTACAACAGTTGTTAGATGTTATTGCTTAAAGATATATTTCTTCTTAATTTAAAAGAGATGATAATCCCTCCTTCCCTAGACCAATCCTCCTCCTGCTTTCACAACGTCATCTATTGCTGATAGCCAGTCTCGACTGCTACCGTACGTTATCCTCTTTGCTAGGCAAGACGAATTCCATCTCTACAAGTTAATGCCTCAATGGCGAGACAGTCTGCGATTCCCCTAGATGGTTTTGCTAGTGCTGCTATAAAAACCCCTCGGTCATCATGAAGAATCGCTTCTGCCCTTGTTGTAGTCTACACAGAATTAATCGCACCATCTAAATTTAGTTTGAACCATGTTGTAGGTGGTCGTTCCCACCGAGGAACAGGACTAGCACCTCCTATGGTCACCACTTCTTTAGGAAGTTCTAGGCAGTGTAATTCTTCCTGTACAAACTTCATTGCCTGATGAGAATAGCCTTCCTCTCCATGAGTTTAATGATTCCTTGATGTCCAAATACTCCACATAATCCTGATGATTACTAGAATGTCCTTACTAGAAATATGGCCTAAGCATAAAATATCCTTTGACCATATATTTGGATGAAGTTCGGATGCCCGGGAGATGGCATGACTATAGGTGGTGCTGTAAAGCATCAAACACAAGCAAACACATCATTTGCTACCATAGAGATGGATGACAACAAGGCTACCTCTTCGGTGAGGCCTCAAGGACCAAAAGTTTCCCAGATGATTTCGAGCTTTGACACGCAAAATTTAGGTGGACATGAGGGGGAACAACGATCAGTGTATCAGAAAGTGCAAACAGTGATGGATATCCAACCTGAAGTGAGTTATTTGGCACCCAATGTGGGAACCATGGTGTTGTATGACCCAATTCAGTCGGGTCGTAAGAGGAGCACCTTGGTGGATGTCCTGATTCAGATTGCGGAAGAGGTACGTGAATCAAAGAAATGGAAAGCAGTTGCTAATTCTTCAATAGATTCATCGACGGAGGCTGCGTGGCAGCTCCATTGAGGGCAATTAATTGTTAGCTAGAATTGTTGGGGGCTTGGGAACCTTGAGGTAGTTCGTGAGCTTCGCAATGTTGTGAAGCTGAAAGGGGTCGACCTTGTCTTTGTGTGGGTATGACGATTCATGAGAAGAGGGTTAGTAGCTTGGGTAATATTTCATATTGTGTTAAGGAAAGTGCTAGAAAGACACCTTCAAATTCATATGAAGCTTCACCAAATTCTGATTCAAAGGTTGAGCCAAAAAGGCGAAAGTGGTAACTGCTATGATAAAAACCATCCGTGGTGAGGAGATGCAGTGTTTACCTAAAATTCAGAATAGAAATTATATGAAAGTTAGCAGTTGGATTTGTATCTAACCTAAAACTAAAATTCCAAATTAAATGAAATAAATTTGAGATTAAAGAAAGAGTCCATATCAAATACTATAAGAAATAGTCTAAATACGAAATAATAATTAGCAGCTAGATTTATAAACGAATTCCAACATAGAACAAAAAAGAAAAGTCTATAATAAGTGCAATCCAAAAATATGCAATTTAGAATAAAAGTCAAAGAAAATTAGCGTTTGTTTTTTAATTCTAGACTAAGTGAAAAATAGAAATTTTAGTTTTATTTAGAATTAAAACTACAAAAGTATTCTAATTTGAGAAAAAAATAAAATAAGATAATAAATTATATATATGAGGAATCGAAATCCATTATATAATAAAAATCGATGACATGTAGTTTGCAATCGTTAAGAAAAAAAGATAATTACTAAAACTTCTCACAAAAACAAAAACATTATGACCATTTGTTTGGTGGACCTCCACAGGATGAAGGGATTGAGAGTGAGATTATTAACGGATGTTCACTCGGCTATTTGATGCACGCTGTATAATATACGTTATGAGCATGCGGTATAGACAAGCATTTCAATAATAAAAAAACAATGATGATATAAATGGAAAATATTATGTAATGCTATATTTATTGTTTGCTATGCAAGTTTTCTGTCAAAAAGTATTTAGGGAAGAAAATTTTGGTCACATGTGACAAGTATTAGGGTACAAAGTGAGTATTTTCTTTCTTATAATATATAATATTAAAATATCACAATGAAGTTTTGTAATAATATTTTTTAAAAAAGCAAAATTACATATGTATTGCCAAGTCATTTAAATGTGTTTTAATGATGATGTCTGTGCAAGTGTACGAACCACCTTGCTAGTGGATTTTAATAATTGAAAAAGGAAAAGGCAAAATTGCATCGGAGGCCCGTTTGCTTTGCATATTGGAGCAATAAACCACTGTATCTAAGTTGGGTATTATGGGCTTTTTTTAAAAATATGCATGGATGTTGCGATCATGTCCTTCCTTTAGTTTTGCGAACAGAGATGGTGTGGCCTGTTAACGACCCCAGCTGGGACTGCCATGTGATGTAAAAGAACATACATCAACTTCCGTACTTCTGTTAATAAAAGAACAAGAAAGGTATTCCATACTCCATAGTCCCAGCCCCCACTAGCCACTTTGCCTAACCACTATAGAAAACCACTCGCAAGCTAAACTATCCAGCACAGTCAAGGGCGCAAAAGGCACGCACCTGGGCTCTCGGGGGGCGGGGCTGAGGCGCAGTAAAATACCTCTAGCAAAATACCTAATCACTTTGGCTTGATGTGATTTAACATGAGAAGTGAATAGGGTATTTAAAGTTCGTTATGACTTGTGTGGACAGAAGTGATCAGTTTACTGTGCTTCCTTCCAGTGATGGAGTCAGGATTTAGTTACATCCCAGATTCAGTGGTGGAATGATTTAGACTATCTAGACTGGATTATGAAAATGTTACCCAGGCTAGACTGAATTTACCCGAGCTGTATACTAGATATTTTTATACCTCAAACTATAGCTTATCTTGTTTGGAGTATGACTCCGCCCCCTGCTTCCTTCCCATTCATATCGCCTTCCTTTTTTTTCACGGCCTTTGCGTCGGTCCTGATGTGATCTGGCCCTCTCAACCGTGCTCCTCCTAAACCACCAAGTCTGATTCACTCGAACAATCTATTAGTGGGATCATGTTCTTTTTTGGCGTTTTAAATGGTACTGGTTGTTCTAACTATAGTGACCATTTAATCAGAAATCATCGCTGACCGAAGATGCATAATTTCTTGTGCATTTGAAGTTCTTGGTCGCCTCCATTTTGGGAGAAAGATGTATTGTGTGAACCTGCTATTGGAACTGCACGACAAGGTATAAACTTCTTTAGCCAATGGTCACACAACTGGAATTAAGAACAATGACTTTAAAAAAGGAAAATGAACAGCAATAACTTTTAGTCCTTGAAGTAGCAAAGGTTGGTCAAGATCTCATCAAAGACAAGGATTAATGTCATTCCAAGTACAATAAATAAAGAAGACCGCTCACTGGGCCAAGCTTAAGCACACTAATTAAGAGTTAACTACTCCGCAATAGAAGGATACACCATTGCCCTTTTGATCTTTGTCCTCTGCAGATCTCAGTTTCTAGAGGTGATGATGAAGACATAAGAAAAGCAGGTTAGTAGCTAGAGCAAACTTCTTGTCCATCAAAAGAAGATGTCACATGCATGCAACAGTGCTCTAGAGAAAGAAAAGAAAAGGTTGAAAGGTGTAGGATCGTATGGCATAATTAGAGGTAGGGGTGAAAACGGGTCGGGTTAATCCCGACCGATCCGGCACCGAATCCGATTGGTACCGAATCCGACTAGTACCGAATCCGGAGAAAAAAATATGGGTTAGGATATGGTAACAGCAATATCCGTCCGAATCCGAATATCCGTCCGAATCCGATACGTCTTCAAGTATGATTTCAGGTTAGTGCTACTATTTGATGTTTCATTTTCTTGTGTAATGGTAAAATAAAATCTTCCACATCAGCTATTAAATAGTAACATCAAGTCAGTGTGTCCTACTCCATTTACTGCACTGTATGCATTCCTTACAAACAAGTAGGGGTGCAAACGAATTGGGTTAATCCCGACCGATCCGACACCGAATCCGATTGGTACCGAATCCGATTGATACCGAATCCGGAGAAAAAATATGGGTTAGGATATGGTAACAGCAATATCCGTCCGAATCCGATCCGTTTTCACCCCTAATTAGAGGAGATGAATGATTGTCTCCGCTTTTTAGAATATGAAACCAAAACTAAAAGTAGAAGAAAAATAATCTAAATTACCGGATATAGATTACGATTGCAAGACGTTGGTTCGCTTACCCGTGCTTGATGAACGCTTCGACCGTCCGACCACTCCCTTCAATCGCTTGCTACAACCGTCGACGCAGGTAGTCGTACTCTCCCTCTGCTCGAAAACTTCAGCCGCTCAAACACTTTGATCGCTTGAACGAGTACACACCAAAGACAGAAGAAAAATGATGCTCAGAAAACACGTCGCCGATGCCAGCAAACTTTTCTTGGATCTGATCTATTATTTCTATATCATGGATGTGGTTATAAAGTACCCTCACAGCACCCCCTAAAAGCTCTCTCGACAAAAGCCCTCTAAAAACCCACACAAGTTTTCTCCTCAAAAGCCTTACCAAAAACTACACATTAGGGCACTCCCAATGCAGAAACTACTATAGTTTCTATATACATTTATTATCCTGCCAGCTAACCAGTTTGCTGATGTGGCAAGGGATTTAATGAAGAGAGAGAGAGAGGAGAAAATAGAGAAACGGTTTCTACATTAGGAACCGGTGTCTTCACGTGCATCGATATCGCCAGAAACTATCTAAACTGCGTTGGGGAACAGGGCATCGTTTCTCTAGATCCCGTGCTCCCTCCCCCTTCCGAGCGCACCGCCGCCCGCAACTCCCTCCCCGCGCGCTCTCTTGCGAAACCACATGGCGTCAACTAAACTGTGTTGGAATCTTGCTGAGTTTTTTGATTCAGCTGTTTTGGAATCTTGGTGGCGTCAACTAAACGATTCAGTTTGATGCGCAAGCTATTTCTGATTCAGCTGCCTTTTTCTTTTTGATTCTGAGATGTAGCAGCATACTATGTCACACGGTTACTTTGTCATAGCTGATCTTCTTTGTTTGTAGTGCATGCAAGTGCTAATTAAATGTTATTTTCTATGGAAACTGCTATAGGAAACCATGCATTGGGATGGTTGGGTCTAAATTACACCATCTCTCCTCTAGAAACTACCTATAGAAACCATGTATTGGGAGTGCCCTTAGCCCTTAACCTCTCCCTGCTTTTGTAGGATAACATCCAAACTGTGTCTGCCTCAAATATGAACACACAGCTCTATCTCTTCCTCAAATCAAGGGACCCGAAACCCTTCCTAACACGACTTTTACCATATCTCTAAATCTTTCCATTACAGACTCCTTCCATAACGTCTCCAATCTCACCACGTGATGAAGCCTCTAGAACAACACCTCCTGTAGCTTCTCTATGCATCATCACGTGCTCTAACATGAGCCCGATCATCTTGCATAACATCTAGACTACCTAGACCTCAGATTTCCCCCTCCTAGTCTCGGTCCTCCTCGTCACCGACCGTAACCATCTCCACGCCTCCACGCATCATCCACCTTTGATCTCCACGTGCTCCAGCATGAGTCTAACCACCTCACCTGACATCCTGATTGCATGGACCTCAGATTAGCCCCTCCTAGTCCCGGTCCTCCTCGTTACCGACTATGATGGTCTCCACACTCACTTGCACAAGCAAATACCAAAGAAACTTCCTCTTGGCATAAGTTCTCCATAACTTGACCGACATCAGTACACACTCACACCACCCTTGTCCATCACAGACAAGAATAAAACCATTCACGATCATCAACCAGGTCGTCCACAACCACACATTCCATCACTTACCACAAATCAGCTCCAGACAACTTCTTACAACCGCGAGCTCAACAAATACTCGAAAACAACAAGTACTCAGGAAATACTATCGCTCTGCCAAAAACACGCAGGAAAAATGAGCATCGCTATCGACCAGAACCATTGAGTACCGACTACCGAGTACCATCACTACGACTACGACTACCGATCGCAACACCTCTACTGACCATGATCGCGAAAACCACGACTATCAAGTACTGTGAAAACCAAAACCTGCGAGTGCTGTTCCTCCAAACACTGTTCACCAATCACCGAGTAGATACCTGGTATTGTCGCAACAACCACCAATCACCGGCCAACCATCCCCCTGGTCTAACATGAGTACTCGGAGATCATATGAAGTGAAACACTCGTACCGACAATGAAACCTATGAGTACCAACCGTGAAGCCTACGACAAACGATCACAAAGCCTTCGACTAAACCCGAAGACAATGACAACAGCCCACAAAGTTTACAACTATGATGACAAGACTGCGAAGTCTACGACTATTGCTCACAAAGTCTATGACTTTCGACCGCAAAGTCTACGAGTATCAAGTACAAAGTCTACAACTATCAAGTACGACCAGTAAAGTCTACGACCATGAAAAAGTATTATAGCTTCAACCATGGAAAGTACTGTAGCTACAACCATGAAAAATACTGTAGTTACGATTACCTTTAGTGGTCATTCTGTTGTGGTCAAAGTCGAACGTGGTTGAGCCGGACATGGTCGAAGTCTATCGTAGTCGCAATGCTATAGTCAAGTTGTCATGGTCGAAGCCAAATGTAGTCGAAATGCCATAGTCGTTCAGACACGGTTGAGGTCGATCGTGGTCGAAGTTGGATGTAGTCATAAATGACTCCGAGTGGCCGTAGACAACAGCCGGGCTGTCACTCTTCGAGGTCGATGCTAGCCGTGCAATTCTCTAATGCCAATTGAGTGCCGTCTAATATTTCGATGGCACTTGAAAGATGACCGATGCGCCAATGCTAGTCTAACAAAAGAAATTGAATGGGAATAAAGGGTGCATGGGAAGTCATGGATGTGAGTCTTGTGATGTTGCGTGCGATACATCATGGAAGAGAATGTTGGCCGGATGCATATAGGATGAGCCGAGCTAGTCCAACAGCCGAACGTGGTACGGTTTTTGCTGTGATGCGAAGCTACTGACGCTTGTACTGCTTTGTGTGCATGTAGTCAACTCATCGCTGGATCGATGTGCACGGCTGCTCGCCTTGTACATAGAAGGACATTGAACAGCCGGATGCATGTACGCGCACGGGCTTTTATTGGTTCAAAAGACGTGTCGGCCTTCCCTTTGCTTGGTGATCACTTGATATGAAATTAACATTTGATCACTTCGTTAGAAATCGACGGTCTAGAATTCCTACGGAAACTGCACCATTTTCTATAAAATTTGTATGTGATTGCTATTACTACTACAAAATAAACTATACTGAACGTCTCATCACAGGCAGTTTTATAAGAAACTGTCTGTGCTATAATTATCACAGATGATTTTAAAAGCGTGACCGTCTACTGTCTGTAATACGCAACTATCACAGATGATTTTTGTTAAAACCATCTATGATAGTTCATAGATGGTTGTTAATAAGAATCGTATGTGATAATTGCAGACACCACAGATGGTCTATATTAATAATCAGATTGTAATAGTTCACAGACGATTATTAATACGAACCATCTGTGATAATTACATATTATAGACGATTTGTGGTTGGAACTGTCTGTGGTATGTATTTATACATATGAATGGTGCTTCGTCTCCCTGATGCGCGCGTCTCTTCGATTGTTTCAGTTCACCAAAGTATCTCTTCGTCTCACGTGTGGAATTTATTACTTATTGTATAAAGATTATTGTCCGCCACCGAAGATTAATCCCCACATCGCCGTTCTACTCACAAGCACAAACAAATGGCTCCAGTCTTTTCCTTATCGTCGGCGTTGATGGCCTACTTGACATCCTGTATGAGCATCTCGCAGCCTGTATGGTGGCGGATGTTGGAGAAGGACATTGTGCCAATAATGTCCTTCCTCCTATGTCCGAGGATTTGCTGGAGAAGGTGACGACCACCTTCCACCATCTTGACATCCTCCTCCATTGCATCTTCCGATTGGTCTCTCACTTTTGGCGAGGTAACCTTGCCATCGATGTGGTCCTCCACAACGACATTGCATGGGCTCAATTTGACTTGATTCATAAGTTGGAGGGTCTTCGGGAGACACTCGAACGAGCGCGTTAGTGGGTGGACATATTTTAGGCTTCGTTCGCTGATGATCCCGAATCATCTATTGCCGGCGACTTCACCTATGAAGCTTTGAAGATGGAGATAGCATACTACCTTCGCCACTAAAAAACTTTGATTATTTAGGTTTCTACTTTTTTTTAATCTTTGTAAGAAACGATTGGCCACACTGTTTGTCCATATATGTATATATATGAAAACACTTTTGTAATCTTTGTACAAAAATAAAAACACCGGTTGAATTTGTATTTACTGTCTTCTATATATGCAAACGATCTTGGTATAACGATATGAAGGTATTACTGACAGGTTCATAGATGGTTCTTAATACGAACCGTTTATGAAGTCTCCCAGTATCACAGACGGTTTTTGTAAGAACTGTTTGAATTATCACAAACGGCTCTTAATTAGAACCGTTTGTGGTAATTATGTATCACAGATGGTTCGTGGTTCGTCGTGTCTATGATATGCCGCGTTATTAAATACCTGGCCAGGCCGGTCCCATTGATCTGTCTTCATTGCGCTACTTTAAAGTAGGTGGCCGGTTTTATAGAGTTTGGTAAAAGAATACCATTTGTAGATCTAGTTTGTAGATCGATTTGTTCTTGGTGGTTTGAGACTAGTATTTGCTTATGATATTTGCTTTGTAATAAAGAGAGATGACAGTTAGATTTAGATCTAGCTTGGTAGCTTGCTCCAATTTAAGAATGGATCACTACTCTAAGTTTATTTCAATATATTCTTGATGGATATATATTGCTTCATGAACAGTACGTGGCTAGCTACTTTAGATGGATAATTTATTAAGATGAATGACAATTATGTGTAAGTATTAGGCTAGCTAGCTATAGTAGTATTAATTAAATTTGACACTAATTTGTCACATGTGTAGCATAGATGAACCAAAGTAGGATGTACATTGAGAATTGTATGAGTGAAGAGTACATTGATAGTGTGTCTGCTTTTAGAAGAGTGATCGGGTAGGATATGTTGAAGAAGGGGATGTAATATATGTACTGTCCATGCATTGATTGCGATAATATGAAAATGTTTACCAACTCAGTGCAGATCAAAGCTCACTTGATTTGAAAGAGTTTCAGAAAAGGATATACATGTTGGACCAGTTACAGTGAAGAGAAGGTTATACAGGAAGCTAGTTATAACATCGTCGAGAGAGACAATGATATGCCGATTGTGCACTATGCTTTCGATGAGGATAGGATGCACGATGATAATCTGGATGAGATGCTACGTGATGTAGAAGAGAACTATAGTGAGAGAGTTTGGTAAATTCGAGAACATGTGGAGGACTTGAAGAAACTTTTGTACCTGGGCTATAAGCCGCAATACACAAGGTTGTCATCTATCCTTAAACTGCTGAAATTGAATGCAAGTAATGGTTGGTCCGACAAAAGTTTCACAGTGTTGTTAGGTCTCCCAGCGAACATCCTTCTTGGGGGAACATGTTGCTGAGAACCACCTACCAACCCAAGAAGATTCTTTATTCATTGGGAATAGAAGTAGAAAGAACACATGTATATCCGAACAATTGTATTCTCTACCGTAAAGAGTATGCAAACTTATATATTTTCCGGTGTGCAAAGCATCCCAATACAAGCGTAAGAATGACTCCGACGATGGCGAGGGTATCGAGGTAAAGTAAAGGCCTCCTGCTAAGGTGTTGTAGTATCTACCCGTAATTTCCCATTTGAATCATTTATTTGTGAACTAAAATGATGCAAGATTACTATGTTGGAACTCGGAGGAGCATAAGAAAGATGGAAAGATAAGACACTACTAATTTTGCCCAATGGAGGAACATCGATAGGATGTTTGTAAACTTCAGTGCGGAATCGAAGAATATAAGGTTTGGGTTGAGTATAGACGGCTCCACCTTAAGCTCCACTTCAGAAGACCACCGCATCAGCTCCCATGGAGATGTTGCCAAAGATGTATGGCAAGCGAGACGCTCAAGCCCAATCAAAGAAGATTAAGGTGCCTCTCGAGCCCTGGAAGTACTCCCTCGGAATGTCATTGGTCCCTGAGTCACGATTACCCAGACTTGGGCTAGTTTGTGGGAGTTTGCATGTCTGGTACATGCAGAGAGCCAACAAGAAACCAAACCGGCAAAGTGGATTCACTATAGGATACACGGAGTGCATTTCCTCCACAACTTATGTTACTTCGTCGTGACTTATTCGGACTATGCAACCTTGACGCCTAACTTCTACGATGCTGGACACTGTAAATGTACTATACAATCAAGTTTTACATTCACGTAATACCAATAAATATCATAACTCATTGCTTATGTATAGATCTATGATCCAACAAGCCTGGCGATGGCAAGAACCGGTGGGTTTTCTCGACCTACACTTGGTCTCTGAGTAATGCATCAACGAAAACGTATCATATGTCCAATATTACATAACGATGGGATTGCATGCTTATAGTGACAAGAACTACATTCTAGTACCCTACAATCAGGGGTAAGTGCTTTACTAGTTACTATACAAGTTTCATTTGTACTGTATACATAACATAAACTTAGGTTTAATCACTGTAGCGACATACATGACTAGGTTTCACTGGATTCTGATTATGATTGTACCAAAGTGGAGCAAGATAATATACCTTAATTCCCTACTCAAGAGCAACCATGACTTTACCCGTGTGCAATAAACAATTGACAGGTAACACATTTCCTCCATACATAACTCTATTATAGTCTTCCCTTCGTTTGCAATGGCCGAGGCTAACTTTTTTGAATCATGTATGTTGTTCAGCACTTGTATTGCCTAGGGAGGGAGACATAAGGAATCCAACACCATACTATGACATAGGATGCGATTTCTGGTACCTGCTACAACACAACGATTCTATATCACACTTCGTAATAACGTCTCTAGAACTGATAATACCTATGTATGTAATTCTAATTTTGTATAGAGCAACGTATGTGGATTCTATGTTTGCTGCCATATGCAGGAAATCATGGGCACTAAGACAAATGATCCAGATGTTTGTCAACCTGCCAATTATTATTTCATGATTATACATACATACATACATACATACATACATACATACATACATACATACATACATACATACATACATACATACATACATACATACATACATACATACATACATACATACATACATACATACATACATACATACATACATACATACATACATACATACATACATACATACATACATACATACATACATACATACATACATACATACATACATACATACATACATACATACATACATACATACATACATACATACATACATACATACATACATACATACATACATACATACATACATACATACATACATACATACATACATACATACATACATACATACATACATACATACATACATACATACATACATACATACATACATACATACATACATACATACATACATACATACATACATACATACATACATACATACATACATACATACACACACACACACACACACGAAGTTCGTGGAAAGCTCACCAAATTCTTGATGGCGGAGGTCATTCGCCCGAAGTGAGAGTTCAACCCCGACGATGATGGTTAGTTGTTCAAACATTTGATTCAATTGTAACTCATTCAATGATGTTTAATCAAACAATTCATTCTATTGTACTTCATTCAGTTGTTTAATTCATTTATGAGATCTGTGTAATAATTATTGTGTACTATATATGTAATTTGCTTGCTTGTTTTCAGATATTATGGTTAGCATTTTCTGAGGCTAGCCGAAAAATAGAAACTAATTTAGCTATTCAAATAGCTATCACAGACGGTTTGTAACACCAAACCATCTGTGATATGTAAGATATCACAGATGGTTACTGGTATTAGCCGCTTGTGATATGTAAGATATCACAGATGGCTATGTTTATGAACTGTCTGTGATATATGATATACTATAGATGGCTATGTTTAAGAACCGTCTGTGATATATGATATATCACAGACGATTTTTATTATTAGTCATTTATGATATATCAGATATCACAGACAGGTATGTTTAAGAATCGTCTATGATATCTGACATATCACAGATGTTTTTCGTATTATCCGTCTGTGATATCCGACATATCACAGACGGCTATGTGTAAGAACCGTTTGTGATATCTTATATATCACAGATGATTTTTTAAAAAACCGTATGTGCTATAACTTATCACAGACAGTTTGAGAGCTGTCAGTGATAACCGCCTGTTATCACAAACTCATAAATTCATACGGTTCAGAAACCGTTAGTAATGACAGTTTTGAACCGTCTGTGATGATCATTTGTGTAGTAGTGCATGTTCCAAGCAGACGAACTTATGTCTCATGATACACAAAACACGTCAATTTCACTCGATAGTTTGCATGTACCATCGAAATTTACATCTCATAGCTTAGATAAGAGGAAAAAATGATTGTGTGTTTAGACTTAGGACCGGTTTGGAACGTGAGAATTTTTTTTGAATTCTTGTATGTATTAAATGAATGGTTTCTTATGAAATTCCAACAAAAATTTTGTGTTCCAAATAGGCCATAAAAGTAAAAGGACACTGCACTGAATTTTACATAACCTTATATTGTACTCTAAACTGAATTCAAAATTTGTAACCAATTCACCGTTAGCTTACAATTCGAGTTTTTGGGCAAGAACAGTGTGGTAGCCATTGCACTAGTACTAGAGGCAATTGTTGTAGTTGCTACATATTGTTAATTTGTTAGTGTCAACCATAGCATAGTTTAGCGGTATGGTACATTGTTTTTCTGAATAATGACTAGAGTTTGATTCCCACCAATCACGAGTTAGATAAGTTATTTGTGTGAATTTTCTATTTTAATTGTCTGGGATTTAAATCTATGACCTATATGTTGTGAGCCTTCAAATTACTACAGCCAATTGTCCCACCCTCTTGAAAAAAAATATGGTAGTGATTTATCTAGGAATTGTACGCACACACATAAGTATGCTTATGATTCAAAAGAGTTCCTTTTAACTTTTAGTAATGAAGTTCTAAAAAAACTTTCAATAATGAATAGGGACTTGCACCGCAAACGTACGTAGACCACGTATCACACAACGGTAGCAAGATTTTCCCTTTTCAGAAACATTTCGTATGCAGCGTTTATCCATTTCAGGTAGAGAAAAAGAAGCCTATGAAAAACACAGGTAGAATCGCTCACCTCCTGACGATGCGCAGCACTCACAGCACCTCTGTATTTTTTTTTCTGTTTCTCTGAATTTTGTATGTAGTGTGCCTTGCCCAGACTGTAGCACGTCCGGCACGGCACGTTTTCTGTTTTGCTTCCCTGAACTTTCAGTTCAGTTGTACTAGCCTCAAGGCTGTAACTGTAAATACAACAGAGAAGTATTCCTTGCAGCAAATCGTTCTAAGTTTACACATTAAACTCTTGGAAAAAATAATCGTCCAACTAAACAAGGAGTGCAAAATACTTTTCAGACCAGCGATAAGTACCATTAATCTATGTAACAAGCTAGAGCTAGAGTATTCTGTCATAGTTTGGAAATTGGAATGGAGGATTTTTATGGTATGAATATTTGAGGAATTGTGTTGTTTAATGCAGACAAAATTTAGAATTAAGTCCATTTCACTCCTCTGAACTATCCAAAAGGTTCGCATAACCCTAAAATTTAAATCCGTTTGTTTAACCCCTAATCTTCCCAAACCAGATCAAATCACCCCATGTCTGTTTTGCCCAACGGTTTTGCCTACGTAGCCTCCACGCCACTTGGCTTTGCCCATGTGGCACCCACGTCACCCTTCTTCCTCTCTTTCTTCCTCCACTCTCTCCTCCCATCTTCTTCACTAGTGCTCAGTCGTCGGTAGCCCTTCTTCCCCGGGGCCATCCTGAGCCGAGCCGGCGCGTCAAAACTGAACCCAACCCAATCCATCTCTCTCTCTCCCCCTTTCTTCCTCCCTGCCTCTGGCTTGTCTATTTCTCTCGATCTCCGTCTGCTCTCTGTTCCTCGCTTCTTTCGCTGGCTAAGGCCGTCGGCCACGGTGAGGCAAGGGCATAAGAGGGCGGCAGTGCAAGGCGATGGCGTGACGCAGTAGCTAAGCTGGAGGGCGGCGGAGCAGAGCTAGGCAGAGGCGGCCAGAACAGGGGAAAGCCTAGGGTTAATGGAAACGACAGTTTACAGAGGCGAACGGCGGGGACGGCGCGCGCACAGCGCGTTCCCGGGCGAGTCGTAGCTGATGGTGGCTGTGGCGCTGTGCTCGGCACTGAAGTGGCCTATGGTGGCCGAATCGAGATGACGACAGCAGTGACGGCTGCAGAGGGGAGAGCTCGCCATCGGCAAGCTACGGCGGAGCCCCAGCGAAATTGGTTGGCGCTATAGCAGGAGAGGACCACGGTGGTCCTTCCCATGGTGACGGCTCGGCTCAAGATGGCCTAAGGCGGCCCAGCGGCTGTGGCGGCCATGGCTAGGCAGCAGGGTTCGGTGGTAGTGAGATACGGGTGTTAACAAACCTGGGCCTGGGCCGGCAGTCCAGGGCCCATGGTGGGCACCTCATTGTAGTCTATAAATAGAGAGTCATACCTCCTCATTATGTACACATGAATGAAAGCAATAAAGAAAGACCAGGAGTTCTCTCTATCTCTCTGTGTGTTCAATCTATTATTCTGTGATTGATTCGTTCTTGTTCTAAACAGATGAATCGCTCGGACTGGTTGCCAGCGGCGGTTCCTCAACACGTTATCAGCACGACTTCGCTCCGGTGAACGAGGTAATCATCGAAGCACAGATTGAATTTTCTAGATCGCTTTTGAATCTGTATTTCTTCTTTCGCGTTCTAGAAATTCTACGGTGCAAATCCGCCCTAATCTACCACGAGCAGACTTGAAGTCGCCGGCATAATGCCGATCGGTAGATTGTGAAACGGGGTAGATGTTGATTGCGCTGTAGAACGATGCAAATCCGCCCTAAATCTACCGCGAGCAGATCTGAAATCACCGGCACAATGTCGATTGGTAGATTGCGAAACGGGGTAGATGTTGATTGCATCGTAGATTGGAAACGAAAATTTTTGTATGAATTTATTTGATTCTGCATGATCACTGTTCGAAATTGGCTTCGCTTCTTCTATTTTGTTATGCACGGCATCACACAGAAAAGAAAAAAAGGGGAGAAGCACTGCGCCAGAATGCGCATCAAGCCAATGCCGCGCCTGCATGCGTGTGCATCGCCGGTCTAATGCCGGCTTGCCACCGGTCGTCGGCTGGCCGGCCGTCAGCCTGAAGCCGAAGTCGGCCCGAAGCCGCAGCTGCGTCGCTCGTGAAGTCGCAGCCGTACCGCCGCTGGTGCCCGTGCCCGCCGGCACTACCACAGCCAGCCATCCCGCGCCGTCCTTGTGCGTCGCCTGCATGCGGCCACTATGCCCGCACCACCTTCCCGCCGGGCCGCCCGAACGTCGGCCTTGGTCTCGTGTGGCTGCGCCGCCTCATCGGACTCTCCGCGCGCCCGCAGCCGACCCCGTCGCGCCTTGCCATGGCCGGAGGCCATCCGTTCGCCTTGTGCATCGCTTGCATGCGACCGTCGGCTGCAGCCCGAGCCGCCTCGAGCCCCGCAAGGCCGAGCGCGCTCGTCTTCCAGCCCCTAGCGCCGCCGATTGCGGACCCGCGCTTCCCGACGCGCTGCCGACGTCGCTGGCGCCTCGGCTCGCGGCCGCTGCGCCGTGTGCCGCCTCCCGTCCGCGCTGTCGCGCCGCTCGCCGGCTCGCCGCCCGCATGCGGGCGTCGCCGCTCTCCGCTCAAGACGGCACCGCCACCACCGACCTTGGCCGCGCCGCGCGCTCGAAGTGGTACTCGGGTAGCTACCGCCGCCGCGCAGGTCCGCCGCCCCTCGCGCTGAAGTCGCCGCCGCGGCGCGCCTCCTCGCGCGCCGCCGCCCCGAGCCCCGCCGTCCGCTCGGTAATGGGCTGCCGCCGCCGCTTTTGCCGGCCCGAAGTCGGTCGCCCGCGCCGATGGGCCCACCGCCCGGCCCATCACTGGTTTTCGCAGTGCCACGCGCGGGCACCTCCCGCCGCCGCCGCAATTGCATGTGAGGGGAGGGGAAACCCTAGTCCCCCCTCCTCTTGTTTTTGCCGGCCATATGGGCTTTATGGGCCGGGGGTGCGAGGTAAAATGGGCCGGATGAAAAGAAAAACCAGGCCGAAAGTCGACCCGGACGGGGGGAGGCGCCGGGCAATTTGCGAACAAACCCCGAAATCATAAATATTACCGATGAGCCCCTAAAATTTACAGAAAAGGCCTCGTAGTTCCGAAAATTGCGAATAAGCCTTCAAATTTACAAGTGGGTCCAGAATTTTCAGAAGACCCCTCTGTAAATCAGGAAATTGCGCGAATTTTTCTCTGAACTGTAATTTTGCGTAAAAACCCTCTGGAATTGCAGAATTTGCTGAAATTTCATATTTTAGCATAAAAGGGCCTCGGGAATCCGAATTTTGAATTATTTTTAGCATTTGAAGCTTATTTATTTATGCCATTATTATTCTCTGTATTTTCTGTATTTATTTACTGTTTTGGTTAATTGTAATTACTAAAAATTGCTTTTAATCACTGAAATTAGCAGTAAAATTATAGAAAATGCACAGAAAATTATGAAACATTGCGAGAATCTTTTGTACCATTTATTTACCCGTAGTGAATTATTCCATGCATGTCTACCAGCAGTAGACTTATATACATTCAGATGACTAGCATCATGAACTGGAAGTTCGAGGGGCTGGCCCAGCATGGTCAAAACTATCTGACGTAGGCATCCGATGTCGAGATTGTGCTTAGAGCCAGGAAGCTCCGCGCGACTACTGGGATTGGTGGACTGAATGACGCCAACCCACGCCTAAAGAGAATGATCGGGCACTTCATTTTCTCAGGCACCACTTCTGCCTCACTCTCAAGAATGAGTATATGGCGGAGAAAAACGCGCTAGCACTCTGAACCGTACTCAAGAAGCGGTTTGAGAGGCTAAAATATACCATTCTTTCCCAAGCAAAGCAAGAGTGGATCAGACTGAGGTTTGCCGACTTTAAGACGGTCAAGGAATACAATTCTGCTTTGCACAGGATTTGTACCCCAATACAAAAATTGAGAAAATCCTTCCACCCCAATGCAGTATAATCCGCACACAATTATCGTCAAGACAGCTATGAGAATATGCCAAATTGATTGATATGATGCAAGTTGCGGAAGCTCAGGACGAAGTTCTCCGCAAGAACTAAGTCACTTAGCCATCTGGGAGCTCCACTGGCCGTGAAGCCAACGCCAGGAGCAACAAGGTGCGAAAGCCCTTAATAGAGAAAAGGGGAAGGATGGGTAAGGCCACAGCCCAGAAAGGCGAATCAGATGCTCCACAAGAGAATAAGGCCAGCAAGCCAAAGCGGGATGGCAAAGGGCAGCATGAAGCCCACTTTGCATTGGCTGAGGGGGAGGGTTCGGAGTAGCTGGCTGCACTGGTGAAGGTTGAAACCATCACAACAGCAGCACTCCCTCTCGACCTAGAAATAGCCACCGCCATAATTTCTCTTGAAGAGAATGTCACCCCCGAGAGAATAGCAGAAGAAGTCTAGTGCACTGAATGCATTTCGACTTTAATTGTCATTTATTTTGTGTGGAAGAATATGTTAAGAATTTGCATGGATGGTACTTAAGAATTGTTTGTTTTCTCGTGATGGTTGGATGATATTTGATGAATTCATTCATTTATTCAGTTTATGATGGCATGATATGTTCTGATATTGGAGTGTTTTATCTATGTGTTGATTGCCTTCTCATGCATGCTAATAAAATACCCTATATTAGAACGCGTGTAGCGCCCTATTAAGGAAGTGTGCTTAGCTAGCAGCAGCACAACGCATACCATCTTAAGAGAGATTAAGTATTTTTAGTCGATTTGTAAGAGCACTGGCAGCCTTACGACAATCGCCGGAAGCGATGCATGGTTCAGGAAGAGCCACAAATGGGCACAACTTTGGTCATTGAAGAAGCCTTATTGTACCCAGAATCGACTAGAACTCTCCTAAGTTTTAAGAATATTCGCGCCAATGGTTTCCACGTTGAGACTAAAGAAGAGTACGGTAAGGAATACCTGATCATTACGAAGCGCAAAAAGGTACTAGAAAAACTTTCTTCACTAAAAAATGGGCCATATTATACCAACATTAAAGCGCTGCAGCATAATCGCTCAAGACAGTGTTTAGAAGCTCTGAACTCTTCTGTCTCTGGCATGACAGATTAGGCCACCCAAGTCTTAGGATGATGAGAAACATAATAACTCGCATGGGCATAATATTAATGTGAAGAATTTCCCGAATCATGAAGATTTTGTGTGCCCTGCATGTGCCACCGGGAAACTAATTACTAGACCCTCCACTCTGTAAGTGAAGGATGAAGTCCCTGCATTCCTGGAACGTATCCAGGGAGACATTTGCGGTCCCATTCAACCCATCTTAGGGTTATTTAAGAATTTTATGGTGCTCATTGACGCTTCGTCGAAGTTGTCATATGTGGGTTTTGTTGTCCACAAGGAAACTCGCCTTTGAAAAATTGATCTCACAGATCATTCGCATCAGAAATGTGTTTCGAGATCATATCAAGTCCATCCGAATGGACAATGCCGGATAATTTACTTCAAAGGCATTTGATGATTATTGCATGGCGATAGGAATTGCAGTTGAGCATTTGGTACTGCATGTCCATACCCAGAACAGTTTGGCAGAGGCTTTAATCAAAAGAATTAAATTTATTGCCCAACCCCTCTTGCATAAAAGTAATTTGCCAGCTACATGTTGGGGACACGCGGTCCTTCATGCAGCGAATCTCATCAACCTTAGACCTTCGGCCTACAACATCCATTCACCTATGCAACTAGCGCAAGGGTCAGCACCGAAAATTTCCCAACATTAGGGGGGAGGAAATCAACCCTTTGATGAAGAATGTCGGGAAATTACGTAGCAAGCCACGGTAATCCTTGCAGATGACCCGCGCACTAGTGAAGCGAATAGAGAAGTCCAGAAGACAAGAGAAGTCTAGAAGACAATAGATTTGCAAGCATTAGCAAATCAACTGCCTGATCACTTTAGTGATTTGAAGAGCGTGACTAAGTCGCATGTGCCTGCACGCACTGCACCGGAGAGGGTTGAAATACCAAAGAAAGCAGAAGGTATCCCTAATCTCGTCCAGAGGCCTCAGAAAAATAAAAAAGAGGACCAGAACTCCGGTTCCTCGAATCCTTAGTAACCGGGGACGCCTGGTGAAAAAGGATAAGAGGGATTTATCACAGGCGATCATTGAAGTCCCCCAGAATGAGAAGGGGAGCCAGTTGAGACCTGGCAAAAGTATGACACCTTCAGAAAAAGGCATACCGGATGTGAATATCCCCATCGGCATGGATGTGTGCACACACATCGGAGCCGAAAGACTAAAGGGACTTGCCACCGCGATTGAAAGAAGCGATGTGCACGGTAAAGCTCCAGCAGAAGCAATCGCTCCAGAAGAAGCAACTCATGAAGAAATAGCTATAAATTATGTGCACACGGGAGAGTCCCTGAATAGGACAACCGCTAATATCGATATCTACTTCGCAAAGAAAATTGCCACCATCATCGATCTTGATCCCGAGCCTGCATCGCTTGCTGAATGTAAGAAAAGATCAGATTGGGAAGATTGGAGGAAGGCAATAGCAACTGAATTGCTATCTTTGAATAAAAGAGATGTGTTTGGGCCCGTATGCCGCACACCTCCCCACATACACCCCGTTGGGCACAAGTGGGTAGTTGTTCGAAAGAGAAATGAAAGAAATGAAGTAGTGAGATACAAAGCAAGGCTAGTAGCCCAAGGTTTCACTCAACGTCCTGAAGTTGATTATGAAGAAACCTACTCCCAAGTCATGAGTGGAATTACCTTTAGATATTTGATCTCAATGGCAGTGAACTTGAACTTAGAAATGAAATTGATGGATGTTGTGACAGCATACCTTTACGGTAACTTGGATTCGGAAATTTATATGAGAGTCCATGAAGGAATCCCTCTCCCGAACCAAGACAGAGCAAATAGAAATCTGTACAGTGTTAAACTCAGAAAGTCATTGTATGGACTAAAACAATATGAAAGAATGTGGTATAATCGCTTAAGCGACTTTCTCTGCAAGAAAGGCTACACGAACAATGAAGACTGTCCTTGTGGATTTATACGGCGATCCCAGAATGGATTCTGTATAATCTCTGTGTATGTAGATGATCTGAATATCATCGGGACAACCGAAGACATAAAAGAAGCAAGCTCCTACTTGGAGTCAGAATTTGAAATGAAAGATTTGGGCAAGACAAAGTTCTGCTTAGGCCCGCAGCTTGAGCATGTCCCTGAAGGAATCTTGGTACATCAGTCGACCTACACGTAGAAGGTGCTTGAAAGGTTTGGCTTTGAGAAGGCATTCCCATCGAAAGTACCGATGATCGAGAGGTCTTTACAGCAAGAAAAAGATCCTTTCCGACCTAGGGAAGAGGGAGAGGAAGTCCTGGGACCGGAATTCCCATACTTGAGTGCAGTGGGAGCACTCATGTACTTAGCAAACTGCACTAGACCGGACATTGCATTTGTCGTGAACCTGTTAGCAAGGTACAGTGCAGAGCCCACCAAAATGCATTGGCAGGGCATAAAGGACACCTTCCGATACCTCCAAGGAAGCAAAGACATTGGATTGTCTTACAGAAAGAATCAAGATCTGAACTTGATTGACTATGCAGATGCTGGGTACCTGTCTAACCCGCATACCGCTAAGTCACAAACAGGCTATATATTTCCATGTGGTGGAACTGCACTTTCCTAGAAATCGTCTAAGCAAAGCCTTGTAGCTACTTTGACGAACCACTCAGAAATTATAGCGCTATATGAAGCCGCACGGGAATGCGCTTGATTCCGTTGAACGATTCACCACATCCAGCAGTCATGTGGAATGAACATTGTGCAAACCCCCACAATTATCCATGAAGATAATGCAGCTTGCGTTGCACAAGTGCAGACAGGCTATGTAAGCATATCAACCCCAAGTTCCTCTATGCTCATGAATTGCAGAGATGGACAAGATTAAAGTACTGTACACTAAGTCATGTAGACTTGTTCACTAAGTCACTCCCCGCATCTAGCTTTGAAAGGTGCGTGCGTGGAATTGGAATGACGAGACTTAGAGAAGTGCAGAATTTAGGGGGAGAATTCTCACAAGCCCTTTAATAAATCTTGATCATGAAGATTAAGTACCCAAAAAATAAAGTTCTGCAGACCAAATGAATTTGGGTGAATTGTACTCTTTTTCCCTTGACGAGTTTTCCATGAAGTTTCTCGACCAAGGTTTTTAATGAGGCAATTCGTGCATCGCAGCATCACATGTATCATGTGCTCTTTCTCCAAATTTTTCCCACTGGGTTTTTATGGAGTTTTAGTGAGGCATGAACGTGTCGGATGAGTGCCCAAGGGGGAGTGTTAAGAAACCTGGGCCTGGGCCGGCAGCTCAGGGCCCATGGTGGGAACCTCATTGTAGTCTATAAATAGAGAGTCATACCTCCGCATTATGTACACATGAATGAAAGCAATAAAGAAAGACCAGGAGTTCTCTCTATCTCTCTGTGTGTTCAATCTATTATTCTGTGATTGATTCGTTCTTGTTCTAAACAGAGGAATCGCTCGGACTGGTCGCCAACGACGGTTCCTCAACAACGGGAACGAGGGTGGTCTGGGAGGATGATGGCGGGCTTTAGGGCGACGAGGCGGATTCCGTGACGCGGTTGGCGCGGGCTGGGATGGTCAGCAGCGGCGGTTCGCTCGGCGCGGTGGCATGGCCAACGGCGAAGCCAAATGCCGGCGCGAATTCGGCGAACCAATGGGGTCGTAGATAGGGGTGGAAACGGATCGGATATAATTGAATAGTCTCAAATATGAATACATATTTTTAAAATGAATTTGAATATGAATTCAAATATTTTTAAATACGGATACGAATATTCTCGAATACGGATGCGGATATTTTCGAATACGGATTTTCTCGGATACGAATATCGGATAAAACGGATTCCTAGCGGTTTTGCCGAATTTTCACCGATTTTTGACTGGTTACCGGTTTTAAACCGCCTAAATTCAAATTTTGAATCACAAAATTCGTACGAATTTTTCATGGGTTCTAGAAACGGATCGAATACGAATCGAATAGTCTCGAATACGAATACGGATACGAATATTCTCGAATACGAATACAAATATTCTCAAATACGGATACGAATATTCTCAAATACGAATACGAATATTTTCGAATACGGATTTTGCTTATGACATTTGTGTTTTCTCAGATACGAATATCAGATAAAACGAATTATCCGTTACTGTTTTTGACCCCTAGTCGAAGGAGGGCGGGGAGGACTAATAGTATCAATTTTGGAAGGACGGAAGTGACGAATTTTTACTAATTTTGGTTGCTCGGCTTGGAGAATAAATACGATCTTTTGTGTCTTCGTCTATGCAGACGAGGATATCCATATGGCCAAAACAGCTTTTAGTTGAATCTATGTTAGCAAAATCACTTAACCAAATTATCTTAGGATGTAATTTAATCTGGTTTTGAAAGTTAAGGGGTAAATAATCAGTTTTGTAATTTAAGGGTTAAGTAAACTTCTTTGAAGTTTAAGAGGGTAAAATAGATTTATTTTTAAATTTTAGTAATAAGCACGTGAAATTCATGTATTCAGAACGAGCATCATGAATTTTAGGGGGCAAAGCATGATTAATCTTATAAACACGCTGATCTTACAAACTCATATTATCGAAATAAGCCGCCAAGATAGTAATAGCAAGTAATATCAACAACATAACATGAATAAAAAATATTGGGGCAGTGAGATAGGAGTATTTTGCTCGGTATTGATCCTACAACCTTCAAGACCATCCATGCCAAGTTTGACTGCTAGAAAATTTGCAACAACATTGTGCTAGCGAAGATCAATTAAATGTCACAAAGAAACATGCATTAGGAGTAGGGACATAAACGAGTCAGATATGGTCGAATAGTTTCAAGTACGAATATGAATTCATATTTTTAAAATGAATACGAATATGAATTCAAATATTCTCGAATACAAATAAGAATCAAATGTCGCAATGGATACGAATTTTTGACCGCTTACCAACGATAGGTATAGGAAACAGATCAAATACAAATCGAATAGTTTCGAATACGAATATTCTTGAATATGAATGTGAATATGAATATTCTCAAATATGGATACGAATATTCTCGAATACGAATACGAATATTTTCGAATACGGATTTTGCTTACCACATTCGCGTTTTTTTATATACGAATATCGGATAAAACGGATTATCTGTTACCGTTTCCCACCCCTAATCAGGAGTGTACTAGCATTTTGAATACTACTAGCATTCCCCTTTGTACAATAGTTGCACTATTCCTGTTCGTCTTGGTTGGATATACTTACTGATTGATACATTTTGTTGGGTGTTGTGTGTTGATAAAAAGCATAGACTCTTGATGACTACTTTGGAACAATGGAATTTTAAAGGGGAAAAAATAGAGGATCGCAAGGATTACATGAATCTTCAAAATTTACGGTTGTAAACAGTTCTATTGTTGTTCTTAGTTCTTAGACACGTATGCTGGCAAACCGCCCTATTAGCAGAAGATGGTTTAATATAGTGCTGTTTAAATGGGCTATGCTAACCGCACCAGTCCAAAGCATGGCATTGTTGACCTGACCCACGGCTCAATGGTCGTGTCGTGCTTGGACTAGCACCTCGGCATGGCAGACCAGCGCAACATGGTCCAACTAGCCCCTCTCCTCCCTCTCTCTTAGCCATGCTCGGTGCTCCCTCCCCTCTCTCTCTTGGCTACCGCTCCCCTCCCGGTCAGCCCATCCCCTCTTCCCCATGCCCAGCTACCCTTGCCGTCCCCATCGGCTACCGCTCCTATCCCCCGTCGGCCCATCCCCATCACCCTCCCTCGTGCGTGGTTGCCCCCACCGTCCCCACCGGCTGCTGCCTCCTCCCATCCTCATGTCCTCTCTCCCGCCATCTCCTCTATCTATGACTTATCGCTCCCCTCCGACGACAGAGTAGCGCCTTCAAGGCGGCCAGTGACAAGTAAGCAAGGAGAAGCCGGCAATGACGGTGGCATCTCTCGATGATCATGGAGGACACGACGATGTGTTGTTCACCTGCTTCTCTAGCGCCGATGTGCACCGTCGCCAGCCAAAATAGTTTGACATCCTCACCTCTGGCCAAATCTGAGGCTTGCCCTCTTCAGCGTCATTATGATCCAGTCCTAGACTCCTAGTCTTTGCTGTCGGCCAGATATGACCCTCAGCCACATCGCGCATCGTCCATGTGAGCAGGATGAAGTCCTCGTCTGCGTCACCGGCAAGTATGATCCTCCCCATCGTTAGTGTCAGCTAGATTTGATCCTTGTCTTCTATCGGATCCAAGAGCAATACCTCTGGATCCTTTCTGTTAGTTGCACTAGTATAGGAAAAGCTAGTGTACACAGTGGTACCAAGGATGCATATCAAGCATAATGGCAGACTTTATTAATTAAAGAGAGTACAGCCTTATGGCCAAATTTTACATCCATGGCTCATAGGCCAAATTTAAATAATAGCAGTAGAAGAAAAAGTCAAAGCGGAAGAAGCCCAATAAGCTTGCCCACATGCAAATGATAGTAAGACGTGGTCTATTCGTCCTGATCCTCACTGTAGTCAAAATCGTCCTCCTCTGAGCAATAGAATTAGTAAGGGTGAGCACATATAATGTACTCCGCAACTTACATGAGAAAATATAATGTTAATGCAAGGGCAACAATTGAAAGCATATAGGGTTATTTAAGCGTAAAGCAGAATTTAAAGAAATACAATTAATAGATAGAAAATTGCTGAATTTAATACAACAAGTAAAAATAGTAATTTAAACAAATTAGTACCATTAGCGTAAGCACTAACCTGACACTAACCTAACAACAGGTATCCCACCCGGACCATCTTTCTCCAAAAAGATTCCAACAATTATATTTAAACCAAATTTTGAAAACAAAGTCTAATCCATGAAAAATTTTACTTACCATGCCCATGACCGCATGCATGGCTATCCAAGATAGTTTATACACTCTGCAGAAGTGGTACAACTTTACTCACAAGATATGATTAACTCGTGATGTCGGGCACTACATGCTTCCAAAGGCGTGCGATTGAGTAAATCATAACAAAACTTTTACAATGCAAAATTATCAACTTGGCCACGTCTCCACTAATGTTTCACCCCAATAAATAATCCACTAGATTGGACCGCCTTTTGCACCGTGTGAGACTTCTCGCAACCTATGCCAGCTCACATTTAACCTGTAGCGAGACTCAAGTTGAGACCTACAAATTAGTCAGCTAGGATTGTCCCATAGGGATTTGTAGCAGTAGCTCATAGGCCAGTCTTTAATTAACTTAGGTAAGCTTTTCACATACGCCTTGTGCCTAGCACCCACTTGAGCCACTAAGCAGCAATGTATGCTAGCAACCACCCACCACTTAGCCATTTGCCTAGGCCTAAACCATGATTTTATCTTACTTTGTCAAATATTTAATAGCCCTTCCTGACTCACCAAAATCAACAATATTTTTTAAAATGCATAATTTCATGTGAAAGGTTATCCCAAGCCTAAAGTTATTTTTAGGCATGTCTAAGCATTTTCTATAAAATTTCTCTAGCCCATACTAGTGTACTAACCAGAGTTTTATTCTAGGGTGACAAGATATCTGGGAACCAATGTCAAAGGATGTATTAACAAGTAGGCAATAACTAAGGTTAAAACTGAATTAAAATACACTGAATAAACATATGTATGTAGAATAATTTTAAAATAACGTAATTTTATTTATAAACTAGGATCAACATGGTCAAGGTGTATAACTTTCCTTGCTCCACAAATTGGTGACAGCCATCGAAGTAGAATTTCTCGGAATCGTCGCAATTTACACGTGAAAATAACCAAACAAGCCAAACTCAAATAAAGTTTAAATAAACTCTAAAAATTTTAAAGGATGGCATAAGTGGGTAGATTGCAATTTTATATGAACTTATAAATTTAAATGGGCTTAATTGGAGCTAGGATGAAAGAGAATGAGCTCTGAGAAGTTCTGACCCTAAGAAAATGGAAAGGAAATAATAAATTGGATTTTCTGGAATTAGTTTTCTAAAGGAAAATATAATTATGGCATCAGCAAGTTTTATTCTTTTTGGACAAATTAATTTCTTAAAAGAAATGTAGAGTTATTACATCATGATGACATCAGCATCCAGAGACTGATAGGTGGGCCCGATCTTGTGAACTGAGTCCACGGAATAGGGAAAAGATCCATGGTGGACTAGGCTTAAATGTTGACATAGCCAGCCACATAGCAGCCGACTGGGCTCAGTCGCGCTAACATGGGGGCCATGTGGTGCTAGTGTGGCAAAGGGAGCTGACAGGGGCGGTCGGGTGTTGGTGTGGTGCCTGTGTGGCCGCTGTACATTGAGGTGGTGCACATGTGGCACCGTGTGGCTACCTCATCGGCTGTCATGATCATCTGTGCACTGATATGGCACCGATGGCATGGTAGTGCATGGGCCTAGGGCTCACCGATGGCGCGACGCATGGTGAGGGCTGGTGATGGGTGCAAACACATGAGGGGCAAGTGGGGAAGTGATTTCACCTTGGCGCGGGGGTCAGAGACGAGGAGAGGTGGCCAGCAGTGTGAGAAGGGTGGCATTGATGGTGGGGCTCTAGTATTATGGCGCTCTGGCGGCGCTCGAGCTCGACGGAGGAGCGGGGAAGGTTGACAGTTGCGCGGTGGAGCCGAAGGTGTTGTCGGCAAGGCTCATCGAGGCTCAGGATGCCAGCAATTCCTTGCCAGAGCTTCATCGATGGTTGGAGAGGAAGGAGCACCGCGTGAAGGCTCTCGGGGGCTTGAAGTCGATGGGGAGTGGGGGCTTTGGTGAGTGGGGAAGCAAGGAGGTTTGAGGGCTATTTATAGCCATGGGGAAGAACCACCAGTGTGGCAATTGTTTGCCGGCCAATAGCGGTGCTAAAAAAATGTGTGAGGGGATAAGGGAAATGGTGGCGCACAATGGGGAATTGAGTTGTGGGATTCCCGTGATTTGGGATTGGGTGAGGGTTTATCCCTTTGCATGCGTGGTGAAAAACGGGGGAGTGGAAGACTCGGCGGTGGACTTAGTTGGTGATGATACGAGGAGAAAGAGAAGAGAGGGGCAGGAGGAGGAAGAAGGGGGTGGGGCAAGGGCGGCAATGGGGGAGAGAGGCGGCTGGCATGGCGGGCACATGGTGGCTCAGAAAGAATTCGGCCGTCGTGTAGAGAGAAAGGCGGAGGGCACAGGCGCTAGGGGATACAACCGCGTGGTGCAAGGAGGGAATCTGGGCTAAGCAATTTTCAGCCCAAGGGAAGTTGGGGTTTCAAATTAGTTTGTGATTTTCAAAAAAAATGCCAGGAATTTTAATAAGCTTAGAAAATAGCAAAAATTCCCAAAAATTCTAGGAAATTTCTCAAAAATTCTACAACTCAGGAGGAACTCAGCAAAAATAAATTCAACTTAAATTGGCTACAAATGAACGCAAGTTCTAATATCTTGCTCTAGGCTTTAAATAAATGTAAAGAAAAAGAAAATCTAGAATAATCCAAATAAATCCAATAAAATAAATTCTAGAAATTTGGGATGTCACATCTTCCCTGTCGACCAGATTTGGTCCTCGTCCACATCATTGGCCATCCTTGTCCATTCACCATTGCCGGTTGCCAAGGTCCACGTAAGCTAGATGGGGGCAACCGTGGCCCATTGGGCTTAACTGATGTGGGGCATTGCCCGATCTTCACATCATAGGATCGATGGAGGTAATTTTTGATCCGTGCAACCTGACGAATCGGTGGCGCCAACCATGTTAGAATGGCAACCTACGATAAAAGAATTCGCCTAACCACACGCTCATGATCCCGTCTACCTGACCACCAAGTAGACGCATCGTCGTTCCGGCCAATCACAAGGAATCACAAGAAAGACGGGGAAGAACGCTCGATTCCTCTCTAGGTTGCATTCATATGCCAAACCTTAGGAAGAACAAACGTATAGCGCTCTAAAAAAATAATAGATTGATTTCTGTGGTCCTCAGCGTTGTTCTCACCCTCTATCAGTGCGAATGCTAATGGAATTAGCTGGTCCTCAGCGTCAATACCCACGGCGAGCATCAAGGCACCATAGTACTTCTCGGTTAGGAACGTGGTGTCAACTGATATGATAGGCCTACAATGCTTGAAGTTCTCTTTGCATTGCCCAAATGACTAATACACCCACCGAAGAACATATTTCATAACCCCTCCGTCAAGTTTCGTTTGGTTCCCGTGGAAAGGATGAAACTCTATGCCCAGATTCTTGGCCTGCATAGCGGTTAGAATTCAAGGAAGCTACCTATAAGCCTCCTTCCAATCACCCCACAGTAACTACATCGCTCTCTGCTTTTCCTTCCATGCTTTTCCATACTTCACACGATACTTAATGAACCTAAAGATAACCTCAATGAGGGTGGTGACGGTCACATCAGGATCGGCAGCCACATCCCTGGTAATGTGCCTTGTAATGAAATTAGTGGTTGCCTAAAGGTGATCCCCCGACACTCTAGTAGTCCCACAAGAGTGAGGTTGCTTCATGTTCACTATTTTCCATTGCTTGTCCTTAGTTTTGCGCCCCCATACCTTCCATCTGCACCCCATTTCACACCTCACAATATACCTCTTGTTCACATCGAAGCGTGTCAGTACGAACAGACGATGGTGTCGCACGGAGTATTCTTATAGCCAAACCTTTATATCGTCCATGCTTGAAAATAACATGTTCTTACGTATTAGGTCATTATCCGGGTCTGCAATGCCATTCTGACTCTTCAACCTATTAACACAAACAGCTTTATCAGCCATTCTGACATCATCAAAGGCATGCACTAATGGGACTTCACCCAAAACACTGCAGAGGACCCGCCCTTCCTCATAGGAGAAAAGCGGTGCAGGAACCTCATTTTCGGTAGAACTCCATCCTTCGTCGGACTCCATTTCACGGGATATTCTATCTTTGAACACCTCCTCCTCAAGCTCGTTATTCATTGCAGCACCATTCAAATCAGTCACGGGGTTACTAACATGTTGCGGCGAACAAACAGGCACATGTGATAGATCCACCAATGGGGGGCATCATTGTTATGATTGACACCAACGAACTCTTCGAAAGGTTGCTCCTCCATTGGGGGGCCTTGTGAAAGATGGAGAACGGATTCTAGTTCATTCGTATTCCCATTCACCATATCCAAATTGTTTGCCACATCCTCTGCAATGATTCTCCTCTGTACCGCCACTTCCAACGACCAAACCTGAGGTGCGAGCACAACATCCTTATATGTGTCCCAATCATCGTCGGACAAGATTGGCACCAAACAGGTGTGCACCTTACAACCCACATCAGCATCATATCGCCATGCAGTCCAACAATGACCCCGGGCTCATCCCATCAAAAGGTTGACTTAATCCTAGTCACAAAGTTCGAAAGTCTGGTGATTTGTGAAACAAAAGAACGGTCACTTCCATACCACCAAAGTTGACATCAGTACCCATTTCACTAATAGACCCACCGGTAAATACATGTACAACTTTATCCATCTACATCCAACAAAATATTGCAAGGTTAGTACTGCATTCCATATGTACGAAATATCACAATGGAGGGTTTTTTTCCTACTTATGACCTGAAAAAAGATATTATTTGAAATGGATTCACAAACTAGCATTTCGAAACTTCAACAGTACCAAATAGTTGCTGGATATTATTATGGATATTACTGCTACACCTCGCCTGTATTATGATACTTCTTATGTAACTAGATGATATGATATTCTGATGTTTACAGAAAACACATGTCAATACTCCATTGTTTACATTCACTATGAAGTGAAATTAAATAGCTACTTAGGAATTTGTACAATTAGAGGTCGGACAGACAATAGAAAGATTATAGAACTAGGTGGATGGAAATCCCCCATTCTGTTGCTGACAGAAAGCATGAATTCATTTATGCATTAAGCTAATGGTTAGACCATCTTGTTGACTTGCTTTGTAAGTATTCTCTATCCTTTGCTATCAGAGCAGTTAAATGAGCATACAACATTCCATTTCGGTATACTAGTAAGATACTTATGGTAAGGGGCTAAGGGCCCTCGGAAAACTTAAATACAGGCATCAATAAATAAAGGAAAGGTCATGAGACTAAGGTAAATACTAAATACACGTATGTATCATTGCAATTCGCAACTAAAAAAATATTAGGTGCTTCATGTGCAAATAGTGTGATGATACCAGCTACCTTGTCCAAAACAGTCTAACAGAAATACCTAAGGATAGCTATTTCCAAATCCTAACATCCAACAGTAGGTCCTCCTCAAAACTCCATGTCGTTCAAGTGTTACAGCAGACTGGACTAATTGATTATTCATAGACAATACTACTACATGGACATCGCGAGTGAAACCTACACCAGAATACTAATCTGATCCTGCAAGCAAAGTTCCATCGGTTTGACGGTTTTTATCTAACTACTACTACATGCGAAGTAAGTTACTTCCCCAACTGCCAGACTAAAATTGCATACTGCTACTAACAAACCAGATATAGCTACTCGATGACGCAGTTCATGAGCACACGATGTCTTAATTCACAGCACAATCGTAGGGATTTCATGGCTAGGTTGATTACTCGTGGAGGCGAAGAACTTGAAGGTGGCAGGCTTGCTATAAACGACGGGCTTAGGGACGATCTCCACGCCGCTCACCTTCACGGGGGCTAGAGGGGGCGGTGGCAGGGCTAGAGGGGTGGTGGGAGGCAAGGCTGGAGGGGGCGGCGAGAGGCGAGGCTGGAAGAGGGCGGCAGGATGCAGGCAGCGGGGATGGAGGTGGGCAGCGAGGCTTGTGGAAGGGTAGAAAACGCATCGGGGAAGACGACATGGGGGAAAATGGGAACTGGAGCGGCGGCCGCACTTAAGTTACCCCCTGTCACGCCAAGTCTGGTGGCGTGACAAACTCC
The DNA here is from genome assembly GCA_036346575.1 of Dendrocalamus sinicus. Lineage (NCBI taxonomy): Eukaryota > Viridiplantae > Streptophyta > Magnoliopsida > Poales > Poaceae > Dendrocalamus > Dendrocalamus sinicus. Next base: position 10,448,210 of record CM070656.1, on the reverse strand, counting down.
CCTATCATGCCAAGAGTTACGACATAACAGATGCCACGCAAGCCTCCACGCTAGCACAGTGCCCAGCCAGGGCTTGCATGGCAGCTTTGGTCATGCCTCTATGGGTGGCGTGACAGAACATTTTGGCCACGCCATAGGAGGTGGTGTGGTCAAAGAGGTCAGAATTGGAAACAAAGTTCATGAGAAATTAACTTTAAAATAATTTTTAAAAAGGATTAAACAATAAAAAAAAATCCACCCGTCACACTCACATGTAAAACGCATAGGGCCCACATCACAAGGGCATACATACACGCCTCGCCTCTCCCCTTTCATGGTCTATCCACCTATTCAATCGATGTCATAATAAGGCTGTAAACGAGCCGAGCTCAAGTGAGCTTGCCATCCCAAGCTTGAGCTCGGTAGAAGCTCAAGCCTAAGTTGAGGTTCGAGCCTAGAGCTCGGCTCGAATAAGCTCGATAGCAATTAAAATAATTTAATATGCACTAATTTTTAACAATTAGAAAAACTCAAGTTTGGCTCGAGTAAACTTGATAACGGTAAAAAAAATTCAACATACACTAATTTTCAACAATAGAAAAGCTTAAGCTCGAACTTGGCTCGAGTAAACTTGGTAAGAGTTAATGTATTATAAAAAAAAGCTTGAGCCTCGTGAGCTATTCGAGCTCGGCTTCTTGAAGCTCGTGAGCTCAGGATCAAGCTCGAGCCAATCTCGAATCGAACCTAAAGCGAGCTGAGCTTGAACAGTTCGCAAATCTTGTGTTTTTTACAGCCCTATGTCATTCACAATTTCTATTCTAGTAGAAACGGCAGTGAATCCCTTTTCTTAGGCCTTATTTGAGAGTCTAAAATTTGTGACTAATCTCTATAGAAAGGCCAAGATTTAGTTTAAATTATAACCTATCCACAAGAATAAACTGGAAATTTTGTATTCTCAAATAGAACCTTAGTACGTGGCCTTCCTCTCTCTCATCACGCTCACTTGTATATTACATAAAGGCCCACGCTGCACAGGAATGCACACACCCGGCATCCCCTCTTTTCTCACGTGATCTCACCTATTCAATATAGTGTCATACACATTTTCTATTACAGTAGAAACGGTAGATAATCACACGCACCTGTACACTATGTCAGGCCCACGGAGCATGCACATACACATCCCCTCACCCTCTCCAATCCCTCTGAAACCTCCTCCACAGGGTCGGCGGGGCTGCCGCCGTGCAGGCCATTCGTCTGGGTTTGAAACCAGCTTGTTCCATTTTTAAGATACTATTTAATGAATAGTACTATCTCTATGTACACGTACATATAGTTATATTTAGTGATTAAAGCATGTGTTTACATTCTACGAGATTTTTGATTTCCATTTTATAATAGCATGTGTATTAGACGTACCTAGGTAAACATATGTACGGGATGTGAGTACGTACGATGTCGTCGTGTATGTGCCCTTGTTGCATATTAAAAAAAACCCAACACAGACCTTTCTTCAGAAAAAAATTCAAAGAAAAAGCAAACAAAAAATGTTGTAGAGCCGGAAAGAAAGGAAAACCCGGCAAACAGGGCAAGACGGCGAGTAGTAATAACAGCGGCGGCAGCAGTAGCAGCGAGCGCCACTACACCACCTCCAGTCTCACTCACGCTCTCGCGCTTTTGAGCCCCTCTCTCTCTCTCCCTCTCTCTCCCCTTCCTTTTTTTGCCATTTTTTCGCAGAGCGCGAGAACTGAAGGGCCCCAAAAGAGGTCGGATTCTTGGTGTTTTCTGAACCTTCTTTACTTGTCCTCAAATGGCCTCCTCCCCCTGCTCACATTTCCCCTAGCAGCTTCCCCTTCCCTCCCCTGCAAGCTTCCCCGCTTCTTGGGTTTTTGGTTCTTTCAAGTGATGGAGGCCAAGGTGGCGGCAAGAAGAGCAAGAGGCGTGGCGGTGCTTCTGGTGGCCGCGCTCCTGCTCAGTGCCTTCGCCTCCGCGTCGGCCGCGTCCTCGTACCCCGCAAGTGAGCGAGCTCGGTTCTTGGTTTTCGAGTTTGGTTTCTTGGGGCTAATTCGTATCGACTGGCGGCAGAGGCTGTGAGCGGGCTCTTGAGCAGCACGGCGTCGGCGCTGGTGAAGCAGCTGTGGTCGCTCAAATCGACCACCAGGACGGGTAATTGGTGTGGTCATTCAGTGTTTCCTTCCGGTTCTTGGTTTCGATTTCTTGAACCGATTTTTGGTCGAATTTTGGTATCGGCAGCAGCGGTGGCGGGAAGGTCCATGGTGAAGTACGAGGGCGGGTACGCGGTGGAGACGTTGTTCGACGGCAGTAAGCTGGGGATCGAGCCGTACGACGTGGAGATCACCCCTGCCGGCGAGCTGCTCGTGCTGGACTCCATGAACAGCAACATCTACAGGGTCCAGCTGCCGCTGTCTCGATGTGAGCATGCTCTACCTCTAACCGCCTCTTGCAGTCCTTTTCAGGTTTGGTTGTGATGGTATTCCGTCTTCGTGGGATTCTGCTAACTGTGGTGGTTGGCTGGATGATGCGAGGTGTTTGGGGTGGTTGGTCGGGGGTGATGTGTGATGGTTGCATGCTAGATTTTGCCAGGGCCTGTTTCTTGATTGCGAGATGTTTGTAAGTTTCTAGTTTGCAATTATGGATTCATGATGTGATAGTGTTGTGCTACCTTGTCACTTTCACTTCCCTTGTTTATGGAGTATTTGAGTCTTTCCTTTATTTTCTTAGTTCCACATTTTAGGAGTTGAACAGGGCATGAATTATTCGCCTGAAAAATTATTAGCAAAATATAGTGTGAATTGTTCCTTCCCCTGTTTCAATATTTGACATTCCAGCTTTGGTATGAGCAAATGTCCCTATGTCGGTCACATTGTGGTCTCCCTCCCTTAGAACAATGTTTTATTCTTGAGTGGTGAAACTGTCATCCACATCTTGTTTAGCAATAGATGCTTTTCAGCTTATACCAGTTTCTCTTGCATCTTTTGAAAATGGATCAGACAATGCAGATAACAGACCAAAGCTTGTTGCTGGTTCGCCAGAAGGATTATCCGGTCATGTCGATGGGAGGCTGCGAGAGGCGAAGATGAACCATCCTAAGGGATTTACAGTGGACGATAGGGGCAACATCTATGTTGCAGATGCTATGAACATGGCAATAAGAAAGATCAGTGATAGAGGTAAGCTAAAATGTCTCGTTGTAGGGTATTTGCACATGATATTGTCTGGTCCCCAAGCATCCTATGTTTGCTCTTTGATTTTCGTTGAGCTTCTCCAGCACTTATTTAGCACTTGCGTCCAAAAGATGCATTTGTAACGAGGTAGGCTGTCAGAGTGAATACGAAGATCAAACACACAGTTTTAAATGTCAACGTGGTAGTCTATTTAGAGTGTAATCCCTGAAAGAGATTATGGTTACAAAAGGAAATCTAATTGGTATCTGTCTTAATTATTTCCCAAACTTTTCCTAAACACCCCAATGATGATATGGCTATTGATATCAACAAATTAAATATCACGTGCTTTGCAACAGTGGAAGAATTATCACATTTAGCTGAAACCTTAATGTGGATAGTTGAATTTGGACTTTAGATATTAAATGATCTCATTCTTAAAATTTCATGATATTGAAAAGCTCCTAGAGAGAAATAAGTACCCATGACATCATAATTGCTCATTGAGGTTGTAATATTATGAGCGTGTTTAATTTAACAAATATTTGCATGCACAAAACAGTTATATATTTTTAAGGTAAAAATCATATGTTGTTCATACTCTTGCTTCGAATTTCCCCAGCATTTTAACTTCATCATTTGTATTTTCAAATTCTTTTAACATGCATTATTTTTCTTGTGATTAATTGACTCATCTTCAGAGGGAACTACAGATCTTTATGCTAATTGAGTTTGGTTTCAGCTGAAATTTGTCTGGATCTTCTGGAATCATTGAGCATAAATGTACTTATTAATTTATAAACTTGTAAACGAAGAAGTTCTTGACAGATTGTGTTTTAATATGTAGGGGTCACAACCATTGCTGGGGGGAAATCAATGAGAACTGGACATATAGATGGGCCCAGTGATTATGCGAAATTTTCTACTGATTTTGAAATCCGTTACATCAGTAGTAGCTGCTCCCTCTTGGTCATTGATAGAGGAAACCAAGCAATTCGGGAGATTCCACTCCAGTTGGATGACTGTGCATATCAGTATGAAGCTGGTTTTCCTCTAGGTACATTCCACTTAAGCTTTCCACTAATAATATTTGACCAAAGAATACTGCTGTTCTAAGAAGCCAGACTATCATAAATTCAGTGCTCAAATGACCTAAAATAATGAGGAAAAGGGCCTGCTAAAACTACACAACTAATTACTTCGAGTTTGCTCACAGGAGTTGCCTTGCTTTTTGCTGCTGGTTTCTTTGGTTACATGCTTGCATTGCTCCAACGACGGGTTTTAGGAATGGTATCAACAACAGAGGTAAGTGCTTGATACTGTTCTTGTTATTCTGAGAAAAACATCATATACATATGCTTGCAGCAGCATGGCAGAGTTGGCAACTAGGGCAAGGGATGTAATGGACCACAGCCCACAGGCCTGCTGTAAACCAGCAGACCGGCACATGAATACGTTACCGTCAGCCTTTGGTTACCCTAGAGCTAGTGTCCATCTTTTGGCCCCAGCCTGTTCACTCACTATGTCCCACACCTATTCTCACCACCACCAAAACTACGGCATGGTGGTAACTTTTAGGAGTTGATAAGGATCCTGTAGACCTGTACCATAACTTGAAATGCAAACCTTTTTGCGCATCTAAACAAATGGTTCAAGTAACTAAATGATTTTACAGCTCAAAAACTACATAACTACTTTTTTTATTAGACAATACAATATTTCAGTTCTTTGATTAACCATAATTGACTGATGTCAAGGACTCTCAAATATATCTACAGAATAGCACATGTGATTCACTTTGTTATCCCTCTATAGTCTAAACCGTAATAGAAGTACAGATGAACACAATACATATTCTCTTGCTCACTTTTACGCAGTAAATTTACAGCTACTTTCTTTGGAATGGAATTTTACCACACAGGAACCTCAAACTCCTCCAAGACCCAGCATTGCAAGCATCCCTCCATATAAAAAACCATTAAAGCCTTCTCTTCGGCCCCCACTAATCCCAACTGAAGATGAGGCTGGGAAACAGGAAGCAGAAGTGGGGTTCTTCACCTCAATTGGAAAACTCATGGGAGGAGCGAAATCATCTATGGCAGAGATATCTGGTGCGGCATTTTCCAGGAAGAAGCGCCCAGCCAGCCAGTACCATCATCACCAGCAGCGAAGAGCTAACCCTTGGCCAGTGCAAGAAAGCTATGCCATCCCACACGATGAGACGCCTTCATCGCTGGACACAAGAGCACCAACCCCTCGGAAGAACTATGCCTTCATGACGAGGGAGCCCGAAAAGGTTCACCACATCCGGCATGGGTGGCCTCATTTCAACGGTTGGGATGGACACGCCCCCCAGCAGCAGCCGGAGCAGCAGACGTATCAGCAGCAGCACCTGCAACAGCACAGGCAGTACTCTGCAGGCCCGCAGACTTTCTACGAGCGGAGCTGCGAGACGACAAACGAGATCGTGTTTGGCGCGGTCCAGGAGGTGGACAGCAAGCGGCGCATGGTGGAAATCAAGGCTGTGAACTATGGAGACACATTCCATGGGCAGTACGGGATGCGGTACCGCAACAATTACATCGGCTTCAACAGCGACAACAACTATTGAACAACCAACCCTTCTTGCTCTCATTTCCCCCCCCCCTTATATCCTTTTTTTGTTTCTTTGTTACATGATTAGATTTACTGCTCGTTTTCGTGTCCCGCCTGTAACAAAATGGAAAAACGGAGGAAATAGATGTACTAATTTCCTGTCTTGACTTGTGCAATGGAAAAGCTGGGGTTTTGGCAGTACACCCTGATGATCACAGATTCGTAGCCGTCATGCTGTATGTGTTCTACTCACCTGCTTTGAAGGATCCTATTGGATGCATTGGTCATGGTGATGATCTTGCGTTCCTATCGTCGCACGGCGTTAATAGCTGCCTATCAGTGTGCGCGCGCGCGCTCCAGACCAGAAGACAAGAAGTCGTGACCCCTCTCGCGAGATAAGAGATCTCGCTCTCAGTCGGCTGGTTCCTGATTGCACATGTAGATGGACAGTGCAAACAAATTCTGCCAACTGATCAGCTGAATTTGTTTTGCTGCAGTGGCACAGTCAGAGGGGCCCTTTTTCTTGGACATCTGCAACATTTGGAAACCATGCCAGCCAGGTAGAGGTAGAAGATACGCGGATTCGTGGCCTCGTGATGCTAGTGAATACACTCACCTAAAGAGGACAATCAGGAGACAGTCATATGGACTGTGGTCAGAGGTATGTGTTTTTATTGCGAGTAAGGGTCGGCACCCTGCGGCCATGCTGACATGTGGGCCCGAGACGTCGGCTCATGCGTAGCTTGGTTCAAGCATGGAGCCAAACAAGATATGAAATTGGATTGTCTCTATTCGAATGCACAGTGGAAGGTTACTACTGTCAGAAACGCTCGATGAGGTTGTCGCTATGGATAGATAATATTGCAGCAATGTATGAATGAAATGAAGCTAATCCAGGATCAGGATAGGTCTGGAGCATTGTCATGTTGAAGGACAGAGGTGTGGGCTACACAGGCTCTGGGTCTGATCTGACGACGATGGACAAGAACATATGTCTGACGCTTTGAAACGAAGCTTGATGCAGAAACAGCACGATAAACTGATCCAACAGAAAACGACACTCAAAACACTGCTATTACCTATTATCATGTGGTTGAATTTACATTGAGAGACAAATCAAACAATGGATTCAAAATGTTGTAGATACAAAATATCAAGTTACCCAAGTCAGCGTACTAAGTGATCCACACCACCATGTTGCGTAGCTCCGTGCTGGGCCACATGGTGGTAAAGCGACGGACCACGGTTTGTTCCCATGAGTAGGCTCAGGCCACTATTAAGCCACCTCCATCTTCGTCAAGCCAGTGAGCTCCCCTTCCTTGCGCTACTGGCCATAACTGTTGTTAGATCTTATTGCGCTGTCATGCTAGTTATTCAGCTTATTAGGTTGCAACAGTTATCACATGATTGCATAAAAAAAGTTATCATATGGAGAATAGCTCCATTGTCACTGATAAGAGTCGGGTTATTCATGAAGCAAGGTCATCTTCATCTTCTGCAATTTATGTTTTTAACTGAATCTTCATCTTCTGCAATTTATTTTTTTAACTGTTCGTCTGATAACTGTCCTCTCTGATCCCAAATATCTGAACCATCAAGCTACCGGCTGGAAAAAAAATCAACAACCAAACCAGGGTCATCTTCTCAATTTGAGAACTGCAAGGAAGGATCCTTGATCTCTTGAAAATTTATAGTCCAAAATTTCACTGAGAACGTGGTAAGTAAATGTACCTATGATGAAGATAGCTCCAACAAATCCTGTAATGCCCCATCTCTCACCGAGCATTGCCCATGCAAAAGCAGCACCCCATACTGGTTCCAGACCATAAATTATTGCAGTTTCTGTAGCTGATACATCACGCATAGCAGCCACCTGAAGACAAGCAAAAACTCCACAAATCAGTAGTGCTAAAAAGAATTTAAAATTGCCATCAAGTGAAGAGAATATGATGAGAATAAAACTAACCTCTGCCCATAAACAAAAGGTGGTTGAGAATATGCCTGTGTATAGTATCGCTAGCCAAGGAAATGATACCATCATAGCAAATAACTTTGTAGGTGGTTGTAAATTTAAATTCCAGTGTTGCGCATTCTGGAGGAAGCATTTAACGATGAACGAGGCTGCTGATACAAGAGCTACAACAAGCACCTGGTTTACACCAATTGTTTAAGCACCCCATCAAGAAGAAAGTGAGAAGAAGTCATAACATAAATGCAAGACAAGCCTTGAGGTTTAGTCAGAAAACCAACCTCGCATCCAATAAGGACTAGGAAATTCTCTTTCTTCGTATTTCTGGAAATATGCTCGGTTCTGAGCATATGAATTGCAAAAGAAAAGGCACTAAGGAGGTTTAGAAGATCACCAACCTAATGACATATGGAGAACATCAGTCAAGAACTCAAGATGACACATGCAAGTTGTGCAGTTATTACCAAGTAGCAACTTGATGATGCAAGGACAGAAAGCTCAAATTGTAAGACAACACTAATCTTGACAGAGCACAATATTATAGGCCATAGGACAAATAGACAAAAGGGTCAGACAAACTTGTTAACCTGTCCATGTAGATAATCTGACTTACACATGGCGGAGAACCACTCAACTCCAGAATAGCAACCCCAATAAGGGATAAAAATGCTCCAATCCATGTGTAGGCAGGTATTTCTGCTCCAACAATACCGTTCAAGAAAGGGACAATAATCACCTGCACAAGTTTGAGTAAAGAACAGTGATACAACACACATTCTAGGGAAGACCTTATTATACTAAGCCTGAGAACAGATCTTACTGTGAGGGCAGAAATGAAAGATGCACGACCAGCATCAGCTGTAACTAACCCAATTGCCTGAGCTAGGTACGCCAAGCTTACCCAAATGCCCAACTCTACTCCTCTAATAAAGATTTGCATGTCTCTCAGTGATTTTAGCAACAATGGCACAAAAGGGATGGCTGATATAGTGAACCGTAACATATTGAAAAGGTCAGGATCCAACATAGTCTCCGCCTCTTTCACAACAGAAATGTTGCTTGCTGGAAAAAAGAAAATTAAACCTTAGCTGAATATGCGGGTAAAAAAAACGAGATGTGGTGGAATTACTAAACCTTGTCAAATGCAAATCAGACGATGAGATAAAGCAAGTTGTGCACACTGACTACTATATTTCTTCAAAAGTTGTTTGTCATTTACACAGAAAAAAAGATCACGCTTGATCTATCTTATGGACAAGAAACGTGGAACATATGGAATGACATAAGCATGGACTTTTACATTAACGCAGTAACCATCAAAACGAATATAGCAAACTATATATAGCTGTACAACCATAGAAAAGAAAAGGAGTGGCTAAAGATGATTAACATGATATAGCAGAAAAAAAAATTGATAGATGCATGATTCATCAAAAGCAGGCATACACTGCTCCACCGAACCCTATCGCGAACAAGCGTTAACACAGTTTAAACATCTACAGATCCATATACACAAACTTGGTAGAAACAAACAAGCCATCTCCGAGCGAAATCACTTATCACTCACCACGTGAAGTCGCAATGGAAACGGAGCTGCCATTTGCATACCAAGAAACCTGGTTATTTTCACATGCTAGTATACTACTTCCAATACGACACGCCTCGAGTGTTAATTCATCACTAACCCAAAGCCTTTCAACTCAAGAAACAAGGCGCCTAATAAATGGCATCAACCACCTCACCATTCTTCTCAGTAATGACATCGAACAGATGTGGTGCAAGTGCAAGCGCAGTACATCCTGCAACGCAGGGACAGGAAGCAGTACGTCCGTACCAAAGATGATGGTGACCAGATTGAGCAGGACGACGCTCCTGGCCTTCCTGGGCACCCAAGATGCCGCCTTCCGACACGCAGCGCGCGTCCTCCGCCAAGCAGCTCGCGTCCACCGGGGCGGAGGCGGCGGCTCCTCGGGGTCGGGGGTGGAGGACTCGCGCATCCCGGGCGGCACCGCCTTCCACCTCTCGCTCCCATTCGGCGCCTTCTTCGACGAGGATCGCTTCGCCGGAGGAAGTGGGGAATTCTTGGACGGAGAGCCTGAGGCGGCGGCGGAAGGCGATAGGAGGTGCCGTCTTCTCGGAAAGGGCATCATCGAGATGCGGGGGAGAGGGCGAGGGTGAGGGGAGGGGGCCTCTAGAACGCAAGGGCGCCATGGGCGGGGAAGATTTGGAAGCTTCGCGAGGAGCATCTCGCCAGAGTAGAAGGTTCTACAAGGGCTATGGGACGAGCTCCGAGCAGGCGTTAGTGCGACGACGCGGCATGGGGGAAAACCTGACAAATGTAGCGGCCCAGAAAGGTTGTCAGCCCACCAAACAATCACTCGGCCATCGAAGGCCTCACTTTGCCCTATTCCAACGAGATTCTGCTTCTGATTTTTGGGTTTTAACTTTTTTTAATTTCATATTTTTTTAGTTTTTAGGTTTTTTTGTCTTTTCTTTTTTTGTCTAATTCTTTTGTATTGTCTATGATGATAGAACTTTTTTTAATGTTTTAATTTTTAAATTTAAGTACGCTGAAAAAGCTAACATCAGCTACAGTGCATTTCCAATCGCTACAGTATAAAAAAGCCAGGAGCTTGGGCTTATAAGCCTAAATGAGCACTGCCTAAAGTGTTGTTGTTTTTAGTTAAAATGATACTATGGCAGCTATTAGCTTTTTTGAGGTATTCAATTAAACGAAAATAATTTTTGAAACTTTCTATTCACTTCAAGGAACTTTCGACAAAAACAATCAAAATTTCAGCTCGAATATCAAACTTTTGAATGGGGATTTTGGACTTCCACCCTAGGAGGCGGGAGCTTTCAACTAGGGTTACTCAACCTTCATCTCGCTGTGAAGCACGACACTCAAGGTGTATGAAGGTGGAAGTGGCATGGTTTGGGTGTGCCGCAACAGGGGTGGTTTAGGGTTTGAGCACCTTGCTTAGTCCCCAATGGTGGAGGAGGGAAAGGACATAGGGTGACTGCAAGCGCGAGAAGGGGAGCGTAAGAATGACTACCAATCTAAGGCCCTATTTGAGGGGCTATAGCTTTTGCCATAAGCTATTTTTTGGCTGAAAAGCAGTTCTAGTTTATGGCTATAGCATTTCCTAAGGGATGTTTGTTAGTCTAGCTTTTGGTTGGGCTGGCTAGCTATTTTGAGTTGTGAAATGCTTAGAATGCCCCTAATGTAAATGATGAGTTTTGCTAATTTTCTTAGGATTACTAGATTATCTATAATGTTCTTTTGCTAACTAGGATTTTTCTAATAATAATAGAATGGGAGAAAAACTGCAGTATGAAATGAACAAGATTATTCAACAATCTAGCATGATTACATAACTAATCAACCCCTTGATTAGTAATAGAACTAAAATATGAAAATGGAAATAATAGGAAAGGGAAAAAAACTAGATTTGCATAGCAGTTCGATGGGTGGCGAGAAGGTTGATGGGGCCGGCAGAATTGGGAGGGCGGTGACCGCGTAGCCATGCCAACATGCTTCCCTCGGCCTCTACTGTTGCCAGCCAGATTTTGCAAAGCACATGAGGTCGGGTGGGGTGGAGGTGGTGAGGTCTGAGGGGAAAGGGGGGAGGTGGACGAAGACGATGCGACACTTGGGTATGATGATGATAGTGGTCAGCATCAGAGGGGAAGGGAGGAGGCGGGCCGAGGTAGCACAATCGAGGGTGACGAGGGCAGCGAAGCAACATTGGTGTGGGAGAAGGTAAAGGCAGGAGGAGGCGAAAGTGTCTTGGATCTATTTTTCCACAAACCAGCATGCCACTTATGGGTGGTATGATGGTTAATTTCTACCCAAAAGCGCCATGAAGCTGCCCTGAGGTGACTTTTGGCTTTTTGGCATGTTTTAGGCCCTGTTTGGGGAGCTGTGGCTTTTTGGCTGAAAAGTAGTTGTAGTTGATGGCTATAGCTTTTCCTGAAAGGTTGTTTGGTAATCTGGCTTTTTTGTTGGGCTAGCTGGCTACTTCATCTGTGGATGGATGTTGGATGTCTAAAGTATCCTTGATGGAGAACCGAATGGGTGGATCCTTTTATGAGGTGAAATTTGGTGGGTAATTCCAACCAACTTCTACTGGCAATGTCCCAACTCAACACGTGAAAACCAAGCAAAACACCACTCCCCTAGCTTTTTAGCTTTGAGTTCATTCTTCCAAAAGCTGGCTTTTTGCTTCTTGTGAGACCATGTGGAGATCACCCCATATTGTGTGATGAGTATTTTGCGGCCTGATTAGGGAGCGATTGCACCAGGTCGTAGTTGGCAGTACGTTTTTTCCAAAGAGGTCTTATTTTGTTGCACGAAGGATTTAAGAGCGGTGCGACCAGTTGAATGATAGTGGTTCGACCGGAGCTATGTCGAGTGGTCTGACCGGCATAGTTACCGTGGTCATATTGGCTCCCCTATTACTAGGGTTTGACCAGAGTTGACTAGGGCGGTCTGATCCGCCATTGGTTGGCAGTTAGACCAACCAGAGTTGAATTGAGTGAGCTGAGTTGTGTCTCGATTATGTTGTTACTCTAGGAGCTTTTTGAGAGTCCTTGCAAAGTGTTAGTCATGGTGGGAGGCTATGCAAGTATTAGTCATGGCCGAGAGTGCCATGTGGTGTTTACTAATGAGAGTCAAGTGCATGCCACTTGTGCTTAGGATGATTGTTTGTTCTTTGATGTGTAGGACGTTTGGTGATTGTTGGCAATCAACAGTAAGACCAAGGCTAGGGGAGGAGCTTGGGGTTATAGAGGGTCATGTAAGTTTGGGTGAAGCTATATCTCAATCGAAGCATGGGAGAAAGACAATGATCGTGGTAAGGTAAGTGCATGCATGTGATGTGCCATTGGACTTGAGCTGTTTCAAGTGGAGACGATCCGGGCAGATGCTGGAAGTGTATAGGCTTGGTGGCAAGTCATTGGGTATTATAGACTTCGTATTGCAATTTGCTTCGAGGAGAAGCATCTTGGAGACCGACGGGTGGCAATTGCATCATTTGTCCAATACCGCGTGGTGAGACGGTTTGCAAAATCGCGATGGTGGTGTAAGGTGGATAGGTTACGTCATAGAGGATAGAGAGTCTTAATAGGCTATTAGAGCCATGTGAAAGTTCCACTTTGAAAAACATGCATGTGCAGTGTAAAACTCATTTGTGTGTGTGGTACCGGATTTCTCCAATTGTAAATGGATGTATTAACTAAGTGTGGGCTGCTTGTTAGGGTTAGGTGTGAGGTGAGGAGCCTTCACTATATAAGCCCGTGTGTGTGTGTTTAGTGGAAACCTCTCTTGTGCTTGTAGAGACACTTTAGGGTTGGGGTTTCCTTGTGTTTGGAGCTTTGTGTGAGTGCTATAGGGGTAGAGCTTTATCCTCCATGATGGAGTGAATGTAAATATTCATCTCCAAGTATTAATAGATCCACCAAATTTGTTCAAGTCTTTGTACATAAGTTGAAGTTCTTGTTTTCTTGATTTAGCTTAGTTTTGTTGTGCCAAGGACATGTAAGTGGTAAAAATATCTCTTGGAGATCATACCCTATCCATCTAAGAACTTTCTATGGAAAGTTTTTGAGTTTGCCTAGTTTTGACTTGATTTGAGGCCCTCGATGAGGGATCTTGATCTTATGGTCTTTACTGTTATTCTTGCTATTATTTTACTTGCTAGCACTTGTGGAAGTTAATCCAAGGTTATCTTAACCATTCTTAAACCACGAGCAAGCTTTTGGCTCTTTTTAGTCCAGTTTTGGTGCAACCTTCTATGTTTCGGATAAATGTCAGAACTTTAACATTGATCTTCTTGATCTTTGCTTAGAATATTTTTCTGGCATCCTTGTGAAGGTTTATTCTAAGTTTCATAAGATTTGGAGCAGTAGTTTTTGTATTAGATCTTTTGGAGGTTTAAACCCGAGCTATTCTTATCTGTCTACCTGAGCTTCGGTCAAACAGGCTCAAGGCACCAGTCAGATTGATTGAGCGGTTCGACCACCATTGACATGCAGTCATACTAGCCAAGCGGTTAGACCTCTACCTCCTTGCGGTCCGACAACCAAATGAGTGTTTGGGCTCGGTTTTTGTAGGGTTAGCTTGTACGCTTCATATGCTTGATCTTTCGCTATGTGTTTCGAAACCGTGTACAACCCAAAGGTTTGATTTGACATCAAAGAAGAGTAAACTCCTATTCAACCCCCTCTAATCGCTGCCTTTGGTCCTACACTTCTCCCCAAAGTTAATTTAAAACTAACCTATTTGGAGGCTTTTGGCTTTTTTAGAAGTAAAAGCTAGCTTTATGACCCTCAACATAGAGTGTAAAGCTAGCTATAGTTATACGTGGCTTTTGACTTGTACCGAAAACAACTTTGAAGCTTTAGTTATATGTGGCTTTTGACTAATATTGAAAGCAACTTTGAAGCTTTAGGTAGTACTTCAAACGGCTTAAAAGCCATGTTTTTGGTTTATACTGTAGGCTTTTGGTTACAATTATACTGTAGCTGTTGTTACTTTTCTTTGAGTCAAAAAATAAGAAAAAATAATAACAATTGAGAAAAAAGAAAAACACCACTATATCTTTTTGGGACAATGTAAAGGAATAAAGGGAAAAAAACAAAAAAAACCAAAAAACTAAAAAATCAAAATTAAAAAAATGATATGTTTCAAATAACTTTTGATCTAAACCCGTTTAGAACAGGAACTTAAACCCCGCTCAGTTGGGCTGAAAAGCTATGGCTTATGGCTGAAATTGCACTGTAGCTGAAGGTGGTTTATTTGGCGTAATTAAATTTAAAAAAATAAAAAAAAAATAGAAAAAATATGTTAGCTCATCACTAACAACGCGAACGAATACAGAAAAAAGAACCGACAAAAAACCTAAAAAAAATTAAAAGTTCAGAAAAAAAATTTATAAATAATGAAAAATAAGCCAGATTCTAAGTACAAATGAGCGAGGCGGTTATACGTGGCTTGTACTCATACCCAAAACATGGCCTAGGCCTCTAACTCGCAGGCGCTTTCCGTACGAAGCCCGCTCGGATCCGGTGGTCAAACAGTGCGCTGCGGCTCATCTGATGTCTCTCGATGCCGATTCGTGAGTTTGGAGCTCCAGGACGTCCATAAACTTTTGTGTCATATGTCATGTATGAATAAGGTGTTTCTTGTGTACAAATGGCGTAAGTCTATGCACCACACGTTTTTTCTATTGACCTTCTTTTTTATTTTTAGCCCATTATTTGATTGAAAACATTGTCCAGCTAATTAATTATGAGATAATCCATTGGAATCAGATATATCTTCTATTTTTTCACTACTATAAAAAATATTACCTCTATTTTCTTTGAGACTAGTGAGCATACATGTGAAATTCATGTCACACAAAAAAATTGTATATTAGTCAACATTAGGCAAAAAGAGTAACAATTTTTCCGACGAGATGTTCACAAATTTTCTGCAAGAATAATTTAAGTCACTGTGCACCACAACGTGGCTAAGATATAAACCTAAGGCTCCAAATGCATCTAACCCCGTATTAATCCTTTTATGTGAATCGGTGTGAGTGCATGATTTATCCAATGTATGGGTAGACCAGGTCATATTTGGGGCGTTACTTATTTAGTTATTTACATTCAAATAAAGTGGTGTTCAAATCAGCTTCGGCTTCTGCTTAGAGAAGCTGAAAATCAATTTGAATATGTCGGCTTTTAAAAGCGGCTTCTCCAAACCTCTTCCAAAAGCCACCAGTAGACCTCTGGCACTTCCTCCACGTTCGCATCTTCCAAAAGCCATTTTCTAATTTTTGTTCCAATAGCTATCTCATTTAGTTGTCACTATTCCATTTCAGCCAAAAGCTGTAACATGCCAAAAGGTTTCAAAAATGCATTAATTTTTTGGTAAAATCTATGGAGTTGTTTGTTGCACCTAAGTTTATTGTGTTTTTCATGCGCTAGAAATGCCATCTTCTTTCCCTAAAAAACCCTAAAAAGTCATCTAATTTCCTTAAATTCTTTCTCTCTTTTGGGCCTTTTTATCCCGGCCCACAGTTTTTTCCTTTTCTGGGCCACAACCATCTCCTTTTCTTTTTCTTCCCTCTAGTTGGCCGGCCCATCTCTCGGCCCGGCGCCTGCGCTAGCCCATCATGTCTTGGCCCGACTCCCGCACTGTGTCGACCCCGCTCACCTATTCAGCTCCGTCGCTAAAACTTCACCTCACTAGCCACCTCGCTAGCCATGAGCTGTCACCGCCGCAACT
This sequence comes from Dendrocalamus sinicus, assembly GCA_036346575.1. Lineage (NCBI taxonomy): Eukaryota > Viridiplantae > Streptophyta > Magnoliopsida > Poales > Poaceae > Dendrocalamus > Dendrocalamus sinicus. The sequence goes on along the minus strand of CM070656.1, from coordinate 10,432,207 downwards.
CCACACGATAACTTCTGCACCACCGCACACCAACTCGCCTACGACACATGTGTGTTTGTCCACACTGATGCCCATGCACCGCCTCTGCCATTCATCGTGCCCTGTATGCGACCACCTTCAAGCATATTTAAAACCAAAGCAATGGCAGCAGCTAGCTCTCTTCCTTCCTCTTCACTTCCTGAAGCTAGCCACACTGCTACTGAGTTGTGCCGTCGTCCACAAACCTAGCGAGAGCATCGCCCCTTTCTTCACCCGTCCAAGTAATCTACCTGATTCATTCCTATCTTCATTTTTCTTTCCAAACTGGTTGTGCCATCATCTCCCTTACTTCCTTGCAATTCTAGCTGCACTTTTCCCTCACCAAGTCATCGTTGGAACCGTTCGTTGTGCTGCCAGCCACATTGCCATCAACATCGATCCACAGCCTCCATCATTCCCTTCCCTCGTCGTCCACGTCATGAGGAGCGCCTCAACATGCCGTTGCCAAATCCCACCTCTGTCGACCATCGTATCCTCCGTGCACAGCCGTCACTGAGCTTCGCCTCACTGCCATGGCTACCACCACCGCTGGCCTTCCTCGTTATGCCCCAGACTAAGCCATCGCCACCAAAAGACTCCCTATGACCACCCGTGCCCATGCACCTGCTATTTTCACCAAAGACTGCTGGAGCTCACCGCTGGTGAGTTTTCCCCTTTCCACGGCCACCACCCTTGTTCTACCTTTTTCGACCACCGTTATCCTCCCCATTGTCTCAAGCCACCCAAAATAGGTTCGTGGTGCCAGGGAACACGCTGTGCGCATGCATCATCATCGTTTTGTCACCACGTCGCCATCACCATCTCTTTCTCTCTCTGTTTTCCTCTACTCAGTTGAGAAGAAGAACAGTGCCAATCGACACTGTGCTCTCGCGGTTCGACCGAGCCAACTAGTGCACTTGACCTGAGCCACTCGCACCTGACTGAACCAGTGCATATGCAGTCGAGTCAGACCACCTTGCGCCAAGCAAAACTAGACTCAGACTGGTTTTAGACTAAGTCCAATCAAAGTCAAACTCATTTAACTGAAGTCAAACCTGATTTCCACCGGTTCAGCTTGAGCCAGTTCATTACCGATTTGTAGCCAATTTGTTTAGTTCCAAGGTATGAATAACAGTGTTGGTCACTCACCTCGAGTGATAGTGTGGAAAATGCTAGTTGAGGGCGAAGATGGGTGTGTGGTTTGGAGGTGACTGTGTGCACAAGTCTCTACTGGAAAGACAGTTCCACATGAACAATATAATAAATTAACTTGTGTCATGAGAAAAGACATAATTACCATCCATCCATAGAATCGATTACTCAAACTTGATTAAGCTAGTGTATTAGTTTCATTAGTGCTACCATAAGTAGGTTTGGTGTTCACAGACCGGCCTATGCCATATTATGACCCATGGGAGCAGCAGAGCGGTTACCTATACCTAGGCTTGGTAAGGGACCTGCTGCTGAGAGGGATCTACTCTGTACTAGGTAATATTAATGTTGTGAATCAGTGATGAGTTCTATGATCATGTCTTTGATCAAGTCAAAGATTTCATGTGGGTAAAGCTGGGTATTCTCTGTAGAGATTAAATCAAACCATTTGAATATATTGCACTTCTGGTTAATGGAGCTGTGTCAAAAGGGTGATTCCTAAATCAAGACATAAAGAAGATTATTGATTAAGATTATGGTAATTTAAAAGTGAGATAACTTGTTGATATATAACCCATTAACAAAACCTTCTTTATGAACTTGCTTTGATTTAAGTCAAATGTGTATAGATAAAATTACATGGGTACTAGTAATGATAGGTCCAAGATAAATGCTCCTTGATAGATATTTTTCTTGAAATCCTAAATTACATTATAAGTCTTACCACCATGGCTTGTTGAGTACGGATTACTCATTCTTGTATATTTTGGTTCATACAATGATTAATATGAAGACATGCCAACAGACGATGAGTACTACGATGATGAAGATCACATATTCTAGGTCGAGCCTACACTCAAGTGTAGTATGTGGTGCGATCATCTTTTCTCACAGTTTATCTATAATATAAGTAAGTTTAGCTTAAAAACCTTAAAACTCTATAATCGACAGCTATTTCCTATTTTGTTGGACCTGGATTTTCAACCCAGAATATTCTGTGATTCCACCGCACTATTCTCTGAATTAGTAGATAGTGCTCACAGATACAGTACTGAACATCGAAATACATATCATGCGGAAGCGTAATTATAATAGTAGGCTTACTCATGAGCCGATCAGACCAAAATAAATAACATGCAGTAGCGGAAAACGAAGCACACAGGTAGGACCCTCAGGACGTGCCCACAGGCAGGCAACTGGGGATTCATGACCTAGTTCTTGACACCTTCATCTTCTTCACCATCATGTCTGGGTGTGTTGTTGAGGCGTAGCGATCTGACTCCTGATTCTGAATCAATTGAGTGAGCGAGAGTAAGCACAAACCACCATGCTCTGCGAGGCAATATACAGGATGCAAATATATAACATGCATGGCTTATCACGGAAAGGCTCGGGTTATTTTATTTGCCATAAATTGGTTTTAGAACATGGTACATAGAAATTTTCTGAAACCCACCAGTTTGAACTAAAACATAAGGTGTGAAATAATGCAACAACAATAGCGATCCAGACACTTATTCGAATAGTTTTGACTCTGCAGAGTTTGCACACTTTACTCACAAGAGACGATCTACTCAGTGCCCCACATGATTCCTTAGTCACGCGGTTGAGTGGACCATCACAATAACTATTCAAAATACCTCGCCCCTTCCATCATCTCACCCATATGGGCTGCTCCCACTTGCGGTGGGTCCCATAAATTGTGCGGGATGTTTTTCCCCTATGCAACTAGTAGCTGGACTACCTACACTAACTAGCTCGTTGCGGAAAACTTCACCCTCAACGAGTGTCCCATTCAAGTCGTCACACAGACAACCACTTGCACTACCTCACCTCCTCCACCGATGAGAGGACTTTCAGGGTCCAATAAATCTACTAAGCCAAGTTGTAATTTACAGACTTGTGGTTGTACTTGTCTTACACAGGAAGTTATGACAAGATTCAGTCCTTAGGGTTATTTGAGCGGTTCTACCACTAACCACACTCTTGTGCACCACTGCACCAGCCCCCGTACCATCCGCCCAGATATATAAGCAATTTAAGGTTTTGGGGAGCATAAAATAATCATACCAAAATGTACCAATCATTTCCACCATGACTTCCCAAATCAGTTTCTCATGATTTAAAGTGATGCTTGGGGCATTTTAGCGCCCCCGAGTATCTAAGCAGTACTAGGCATGGCGGCTAACTATAGACTTATTTCTAAAAGGTTACTATTATAATTTTTCTAAGGTGACAAGGCTCAAATGTTAAACCATTCCAAAGGAGGTGTAATATTAATAAGCCAAGTAATGGGCATATAATTAGAATATTAAAATAAACATATATTTGCACATAAAACAACAACATGCAATTTCATAATTTAAAACGGAAGTAACTTGCAGGAATGGTAGGTTCAATATGATCAAAATATTGACTCACCTTGCATGATTTACTGTGGTCTTGAGCTCACTCAAAGTTTTCTCATTCGATGGTCTTGAGCTTCTGGTCTTCATCTTCATCCGGATCTCGGTCTCGCTTTATACATTGATTCTTCAAGACTCCGATTTCTAAGTACATGCTAAATAATTGAATCCAAATAAATTAAAATAAACTCCAAATATAAAGAAAGTAGAGAATGTATAGATTGGAATTTTTAATGAATTTAGGAATTTGAACGGGCTCAATCGGAGTTAGAATGAAGAAGGATGGGCTTCTAGAAGTTTGAATCTAAGGAAACGAAAAATCTGAAATTTTCACCATGGTTGAAAGCTATACACAGTCGGAAGATCCGCAGCGGTCGGATGCCCTACAGTGATCGGAAGGCAAGAGTGGTCGGAGACAAGAGCGGTCGCAAGCTCTATAGTGTAGTCAAAAGCTATGGTGGCAGTCAGAAGTTACAATGATTTGAACATGGTCAAAAGATACAGTAATTTGTGTGTGGTCAGAGAGGTCAAGATTACAACATGGTCGGTGGTCAAACATCATGGTCAATGCTCGATCAACCATGATCGGGTGGCTGAATGTGGTCGGAATTCTATACGTGGTCGAAGGCGAAGCTAGAGAGGGCGGTCGAAGTTGGGAGCAGAAGTGAGTGGTTGGGAATGGCGAGGTCTACTGAGTGGTCGAAAGTGGCTTAGACGGCGTGGAGTGGTCAAAGACTTCCAAGCGCAGAGCAGTCGAACTCAGAAGGCGCTGAGTGGTCGTAAAACTCAATGTAGTCGTAAATGACTATGCAGTGGTCATAAACGACTATGCATGGTCACAAACGACTATGCAGTGGTCGTAAATGACTATGGATGGTCATAAACGGCTATGCGTGGTTGTAAATGACTATGCATGGTCATAAACGACTAGGAGTGGTCGTAAACGACTTTGAATGGTCGTAAACGACTACATAGTCGTAAGTTCGACTGTGTGTCATAAACGACTACATAGTCGAAAGCTCGACAACGTGGTTGTAAACAACTACATAGTCGAAAGCCCGCCAAGTGGTCGTAAACGACTACATAGTCGAAAGCCCAACGTGGTCGTAAACGACATACGACCACGGCAAGTGAAGGATCTCAGACATGATCTGTTGGACTGAAATGGCGACAGAGATGGGTGAATGTCAACTTTAAAAACTTGCCCCCATGTGTGTCTTACTCAAACTCTCTATCCAATAGATATAAAATCTATGAAAAGAGAGATTGAAGTGCTCTGAGAGTTCCTACAGGACATACATGCAAATTACAGAGAATAATCAAGAAGAACCATATGGAAGACAAACCAACCCCTCGAAACACTCTTCTCCCAATAGCTTATGAAAGCTATGAAATGGAGCTCAAAAGAACCCTGCAACTTTAAGCTAACTTGGGAGAGGCAAGACAAAAACAAATATGACAAGATACACTGCCTTCACAAAGAGCCACAGCAGAAAACACCCTCGGCCGGTCTGACCGCTGGGTAAACGCCGGTCTGACCGATCTTCTGAATTTCAAGCAACCCGAGAGCAGTCCAAAAAACTGAATTTAGGGCAAACTCTTCAGACCTCCAAAAACTGACAAATTGAGGGTTTTGCTCCTAACCTTTCCACCTCAAAGCATCACAACAATATTCTAAATAGCAAGAGATGCTTGGGAAACAAAGGAGACCAACTCAAAATCAATAATTTCATATTTGTCTCAAACTCTGAAAGATACAGAGAGCTGCCCAAAAATTCCAATTGCCACTCCTTCTCCAATCCTTTGGCCATGAGACTTTGCAGATATGTTAGCAATAGCCATTGACTCTACAAGCCAAATTTCAAGCCATCTTGAGAAGGGAAACATGAAATGCACTAAAACCCTAGAAATGCATTGAAACTTCAGAGAGGGCACAAAAATCCAAACTGCTCTTGATTCACAGGACCTTTGCCTATGAGATCTTGCAAGAAGATTAGCAATAGCCTAAGGACCTGAGAGTCCAAATCTTAGAGCATCTCATGGAGAAAAACACAAACCACCTCAAACCCTAGAACTGGAGAAATGAACAGAGGAGGCTGATGAAGAACATCTGAGAATAGAATTGATTTGCTCTAGGGAAAACTCGATCAATTGACCTTGAGGCACTATCCCATCATGGAGCAACCCATTTTACCACTCACCAGCAGGAATCAAGGAAAAACTCAAAAGATCAAGAAATCAACAGAGAGGGCATCGAAGCAAAACAGAGAAGAACAGGGAGCTCAAGAATTGAAACAAACACAATCTCATATTGATAAAGAGGAAAGGAGATACATGATTGATACAAGAGGAATGATTACAATGGATCTCCTCTACCTCTCCCTTTCCATCTCAAGAACAAACACTACAAGCTTAGAGGGGAGGAGCTCTCACTCAGGAACACATCGAAGAAGAGTACAGAACACACTCTGTCTCCTCCACCCACTCTTACCAACTAAAGCCTAAAGCCAAAACAACCCTCTAAAACTCATTTTGACTAAAGCAAACCCTAGAAACTCTTGGAGTGCATGAGTGGGCATGCAGCCACCAACCTCTATTTATAGCCCTTGGCTAACGGGTCTCCAACCCGTTACGCCCGCTAAACCCGACGAGCTCGCTCCCGCTTTGCGACCTCGCGAAATTACCATTTCGCCCCTCCTGCACCTTCCGGGAAGCTTCCGCGCTCCTTGTCGTCCAAGCCTCGCAATCGCCTCGAGTCTCCACCGTCTTTGACACATCCGACCGTTCTGACCTCGACACCGCCCGTGTCTAGTCCGGTCACCTCGTGTCTCACCACGACTCCGCCTCGATGTCCTGCAGCCAACACAGACAAGAAACACATCAAATAGCACCGCTCGATACATGTAAGCATAAATGCATTAATGAAATAGCCAAAACCTGACAAGTCGACATAATATACAACCTAACCATTTTGACCAGGTTTGACCAAATCCGACCGAGCCCGATTGCACCACGCAACGTCAAGGTCCGAACCAACCAAATCAAACTCGACTTCCCTAAACCGATGTCAATTACTCATCACACACATGGGATGACCCTCACATGGTCGCTCATGATCGTAAAGCATTATGATCATGGCCACTCAGCAGGAAGACGTGGTCGTAAAGTGCTACGTCCACGACCGTAAAGAAGTGAACGTGGTCGTAGGTAGGGGTGGAAAACAGTAACGGATAATTCGTTTTATCCGATATTCGTATCCGAGAAAACGCGAATGTAGTAAGCAAAATCCGTATTCAAAAATGTTCATATTCGTATTCGAGAATATTTGTATCCGTATTCATATTCGAGACTATTCGATTCGTATTCGATCCGTTTCTAGAACCCATGAAAAATCCGTATGAATTTTGTGATTCAAAATTTGAATTTAGGTAGTTTAAAATTGGTAACCGGTCAAAAACCAATGAAAAATTGGCAAAACCTCTAGGAATCCATTTAATCCGATATTCGTATCCGAGAAAATCCGTATTCAAAAATATTCATATTCGTATTCGAGAATATTCGTATCCGTATTTGAGAATATTCGAATTTGTATTCGTATTCATTTTCAAAATATGGATTCGTATTCGTATTTGAGATTATTCGATTGTATCCAATCCATTTCCACCCCTAGTCATAGGGTGTTACGACCATGGTAGTGAAGAAGTGATTGTGGTAGTATGGTGTTACAACCACGGTAGTGAAGAGTGAACATGGTCGTAAAGGTCCTGTAGCAGTCGTAAAGATTGCAACATCAGCGAGCTCGCCGTTGTTGGAGGAGACGGCCGTCAGAGCTAAGCATCCCATTAAAGGGTTGCTCACGCCCACACCTACCCGAAGATGGAGTCTCGCCGACCAATTCGACCGGGCGTTGGCCGGCGACGACTGTGGGCGGCGATGGAGCAGGAGAATGATGGCTATGGTGACGCATGGCACTAGTGTTCAATTAAATGGGAAGGGAGCATCTAGACAAGCTCAGGAGCCTACCTCGGGGGTTGGTGCGGCTCAGGAACGGTGGTGGCAAGCTGGCGGCATGCGACGGTGACGGGCGGAGGAGGCGCACGGTGCCGGCGAAGAAGAGGTGAGGAGTCATCCGACCAAGGATGGGGATGGCTTCACGTTGCTCCAAAGAGGCCCTGACTCGGTGGAATCGACCCGACGTGGCTCCAATCAGTGGATTGCCCACCGGCCGATGTAGGGAAGAAGGGGTTCGCCGGCAAGCTGTGAGGCACGGGAAACCGATTCGTTGCAGTGGGAGATCGAGGGGAGCGGTGCGGCTCTATCGGGAGCAACAACGGGGCTTTATAGCTGGGAAAAGCTCGGGCGACGTGGAGGAGGGGTTCATCGGCCTCAACGGTGGCATGGCTACAGCTTGAGCGATGGAACGGTGTGGCTAGGCATGATGCGTGCTGACCCAGGGGGAACGTGCGTGGGGTAGGCCATAGTCTTGGCAGCACGGTTGCACGCTGTGACTTACCCGAGCGGCATGACGTCGTCCTTCGGCGGAGCGACGGGGAGGAAGGGGGTGGAACGGGGAGCAATGGGAGGAGCCAAGTTGCTACTTATAGCTGTGGGGGGCACCGTAGGGGCATTGTGGCCAACGACTCAGGAACAGGACGCGGTGGGGGCTGACGGCGTGGGCGCTGAGGCGACGGGAGCAGGTGGCGAGGCAACGGTTGTAGGGCGGCAGAGGGCGGCGACTTGGGCATGACGGATGAATAGAGGAAGCGACGGAGGTGACACGGCTGACGCGGAAATGACGGACGAACAGTGAGAGTGGGGTCGGGTGGTCAGTGGAGTGAGAACAGAGGAAATACGGGGGGGAAGAAAGAAGACGACGCGGCCGAGCATGTGAGGCGAGAGAAGCGAAAGGAGACAGGCCACGCAGGAGAAAAGGCAAAGGGGGAGGAGGCCGGGCCCAGCGGCAGGGAGGGGAGAAAAGGGAAAGAGAGAGGGAGAAAAAGAGAGAAAAAGGGGTTGGGCCCACATGTAAGAGAGAGGGAAAATAGGAAAAGAATGAGAAAAACGAGAGGCTTTAGCAATCTTTGGATTTTGAATTTTTATTTTGAATTTCTATTTAATATTTAAGATTACTGATTTCCAGTTTTGCAGGATATTAAAATTCAAAAATTGAATTTTCAGTTCAATTATTTAAATGCAGTTGTTTGATTCTCAGTTTGAGTTTAAAATTTCAATTTTAGTTTGGATTTGAGTGTAATTTAAAATTTCTTTAGAATTCGTAATTCATTGTTTTATATTATTCCCATATTTTTTATTAACATCATTATTATGTTCACTTTGGATATTATTTCTCATTATATTTATTTGCATGTAACAAAGCTCAAAAGATTTCAAATAAATATTCAAAAGAAATTTGAACTCCAGCAAAATGCAGGAAAAAGTTTTAAAATTTTCATATTTCTGAACATCCGGATTTTAGGATGTTACATATTTTATGTAAGACTCTTATTATAGTATTGTAATTGTAAATATGTTGTTTATTAATCTACGTACAATTAATTCATAAACAGTTACGTGAATACAGAGAATCGTAGTAAATCCAGTATCCCCACAAAAGGAATGAACTACGATGCATGCACAACCGAGTGGGATGTCGTCTAGGACTGTGCAATCGGTTTTTTCGGTTTAATCGGTTCGGTATATACGGTATATACGGTAAATACGGTATTTGTAGTTCGGTAATATACGGTATTTTTAGAAGTACGGTTCGGTATCGGTAAATCCCAATTTATTTCAGTGCGGTATCGGTAAATACCATATTTACCAAAGTTGACGCGAATTGTAAACGATATAGCGACTAGCGAGACGAGTAGGCAATAATATCGCATGGACTAGAGCTAGACGCCACAATGAACGGTGAACCGGCTCAAACTTTCCATTTTGCTAACTTAAGGAATGTGCAAACTTTCCCATGCTCGGCAATCCACGTACAAGATTTCTACGTACGTCATAAGGTGGCAAGCAATCGGGCTAGTAACACTTTGAAAATTAGTTGTCCGAAATAAAAACAATAGTTGCCAGAAGAAAGATGTTACGCTTGACAGTGATGGCATGCAATGCATTGACACGACACCCAACTACCCAAGGGCGGACGGAAGGCCTGGCCTGGCCGGATCAGCTTCCTGGTAGTAGGACCGTGCAATCGTCAACTGGACCGCGTACGTCGTCGCGCGCTCGCGCGAGGAAAGCCCGCACGCACCGCGGAAAAGCCCCGCGCGCGCGGGTGGTAGAAATCCAGGCCGCATGGCGCGAGCACCTGGAGCACTGTTTTCGGTAGATCGGTTTTTTCGGTTTTTAATCGGTTTTTCCCGAAAAACCGAATACCAAAAAATCCAAAATTTGAAAACCGAAAACCGGTCAAACCGAATTGACCGGTTCGGTTCAGTTTTTTTGGCTCGGTTTTTTCGGTTCGGTTAAAAAATGCACAGCCCTAGATGTCGATTCGTGGGGGTTGCTCGGTCTACTCCCGGCCAGCTCTCTTGTCTGTCCTTGAGCATGCATCACAGATAGGGCTGGATAACGAGCTGGCTCGGCTCGGCTCGGCTCGGCTCGGTCTGGCTCGGTAGGATAACGAGCTGGCTCGAGCTGGCTCGTTATAAATAACGAGCTAAAAAGCTAGCTCGGCTCGGCTCGTAAAAAGCTCGAGTTAGCTCGTTTGGCTCGTGAGCCAGGGCTAAAAAATGTCTCCATCATATATTCATCCATGGAAGCATGGCTCGTTTGGCTCGTTTGGGTACAATAGAGTACAAATTAACACATGCATGGCTCGCTTGGGTACAATAGAGTACAAATTTACACATTAACATATGCAATAGAGTACAAATTAGGTCCATGGAAGCAGCATATGCATATCTAAATTCCTGGAAGTATGGCTCGTTTGGCTCGTGAGCGGCTCGCGAGTTGGCTCGTTATAGCTAACGAGCTAAAATCTTGACTCGGCTCGTTATCCTAACGAGCCGAGCCGAGCCGAGCCAGCCACGAGCCGAGCGAGCTAACGAGCTTCGAGTTTTTCGTCCAGCCCTAATCACAGACTGGCCATGAATTGCTCAAGATAGAGGAACCGATCAGGGAGATCGGCGCCGACCGAGTAGGACCGGTTTCTAAGTTTGGAGTCCATGTCACGTGCGTATAACATAATGGGATCAAGACCACCGTGTGCCCTTCTTCTCTCTTTCTTTCTTTTTAACGGTTGATCCTTAATTTTTCTTCACTTTTTCTTTATTCATGTGAGGCAAAGGCAGACGTGTTGGCTGAGGCAATATTGTTTATCTCAACATTGGAAGTTTATTTTTTTTAAGATTCTTCCTTACGTTCTGAGTTTAAACAAGTAGATGTACTTAATAACATCCAATGGTTATGGATTTATCACAATTTGGATTATTGTAATATCTTAAATTCAGTTCTAGCCTTACTAATTAGATTGTTGTAATATCTTAAATTCCTTTTGGGTCACATGGAGGTGTAATAATCTCCTTCGATAATTTGATTCTGGAATTGTAGTACTACATGTCATCAATCAGTGTGTTGATACACTTTCGGGGAAAAAATTGAATACACTTTAGGAAACAGTAACTGACTAGTCTCACACATGACACACATAATGCAGCTGGGAATGGTGGCGGCTTCGACCGAGGGAGGGTTGATTACCAGAAGAATTGCTCTGGCACCGGCAACTCCTGACTACTACTTGACAATAAGCAACTCAGGGAATTCGAGGTGCAGAGCGACGAGGTGGTCGTGTTTCGGCACCAGTTCGAGCTCTTCGAGAAGGAGATCGAGAGGAAAATGTAGGATTGAACACTACAATCAAATGAAGTGAATGATTGTTTTCGCTTTTTAGAATCACCTGGTGGTCGGTGATGGTTTCAATCGCTCGACGCTTGACTGTCCGATCGATCGCTCAGTGTTCGACCGCTTGATCGACTGCTCAACGTTCGACCACTCGCTCAGCTTTGATCTTCGACCTGTTTATATGTACTCAAAATCTTCAAGATCAGGAGCCGAACCTCTCAAATTCCTTTGCACATCGCTATAAGCTTCAATCCACCTGCAATCACCAGCACTCTTCGAACAAATCACAACTAGATTGATTCAAGATGATCTTTATTTCTGGATTTTCGTGGATTTACGAAGTGCCCTCACAAGCATCCCTAAAAGCCCTAGCCAGAAACTAAAGTCTCTTCTCAATCTCTCGAAGACTTCTCCAATTCTCATGTTAGCCCTTAGCCTCTCTCTACTTTTATAGTTTAACTCTCCAAACTGTGTCTTCATCAAACACCAAACCGTGTTCTCATCAAATACCAAAATCTATCTATTCCGAAAATCAAGGGACCCGAAATCCTTCCAAACACGAGTTTTCCATAATCTCTAAGATTTTTCCAGTTATGGACTCCTTCTATAACTCTTTCAACTTAGCATGTGACGAAACCTTCAGGACCACAACTCCTATAACTTCTCCACGCATCAATCTCACGTGTTGAAGCCTCTAGAACTGCACCTCCCATAGTTTTTCCACGCCTTATCCATCTTTGATCTCCACATGCTCCAGCGTGAGCCCGGCTACCTCGTGACATCCTCGACCGCCTAGACATCATATTTCCACTCCTAGTCTCGATCCTCCTCGTCACCGACCATGATCATCTCCACGCCCACCTACACATGTAAAGATCAAAGAACTTTCTTCCTTGGTATAAGTTCTTCCTAACTTATCCGACATTAATCCACATATGCAAACCACACCCTTAACCATCAACAACCAATAACCAAATCATCCATAACCTCTATATCCACGTTCTCCAGAAAACAACCTCAAACCACTCAGAAAACCTGATCAGACAGCCATGCCCAGGCCGGTCAGACCGCTGGCCCAACAAACACGAGTACTCGAGGTAATCGAAGATCACAAGGATTGAAGCACTCAAAGCCTACGAGTATCGACAGTGAACCCTACGACAACTGATCACAAAGCCTATTACTACCGACCGCGAGGTCTACGATAACCGATCATAGTCTAAGAAAACGGATCATGAAGCCTACGACTGTGACAAACAGTTCCAGTTTTTCCAAAAACGCATCGACCAAAACTTTCACAAACGCAAATTTCAATGCAACCCAAATATCAATTATTCGTCATCACTAAATTCATGACCTATCCACATAGTCTAACAATGTCCCCCCGTGATGAATACATAGACAAAATATCAAAATCTCTCGAATGAGTTGTGTTTTGAAAGAAAATCAAAATTTGTGAAAAGAAAATTTCAAAGCTGCAGAAAAAAGAATTTGACAAACCATAACAACAAATTCTCATAAAACTCCTTAACACAAGAGAGGCAATTTTAGTAAATTTCTCTAATTTCTAGTCAAAGTATTCTGCCATATCATATTTTAGTTCAAGTATAGCAAATTGATTACAACCTGTCATAATCAAAACTACATAGTAGATGAGTAAATATGATAAAGACAGTACTGCTCGTTTGATTGCAATGACTTAGACTTGATGTATTATTTGACAAGTATAATAAATAAATCTTCTAAAACTTTTAATCAACAAGCTTCCCCCAGAATGATCTCATATAATGCAATACACCCAACTCACTCCTCAACTGAGCACAATGAGAAGAATCAAGCTGTTTTGAGATAATACGAGCAATCTGAAAAAGGAGCTCAACCAGGTATAGGATAACATCATCTTTTCCACATGGTCTTCTCAATAGGTGAAATCTCTTGGAAGCCATCAAATAAAGTGAAGAATCATCAAGTGTTACAGTCAAGCAATGATATAAAAAACTAGAACCCAATCAAGCGCATGTTCTCCATCCTGCATTAGCTGGACTCACATCACAGGAAACATTGGTCTCACAATACTAGGGTTAGTGAAATAAGATTTAGGAATTCAGTACTATGACACACGACGAACAGGAGCAATAGCAGACAATGATAATGATTTAAGTGAAGAGTTAACCTCTATCAAATTTTGACCAGATAGTCATTGAAATGATGGTCCGATCGCGGGGCGGTCTGACTGTTGATGCAAGAATGGTTTGACTGCTGACCGAGTGGAAAATGCTGGTCAAAAATGATCTGACTGTTTCTACAAGGCTAGTCTGACTGCCAACTGGTCTAATCAAGTAGAAAATACTAGTTGAAACTCTGGTCTGACCACACTAATCCAATCATGGAAAAAAAGCTAGTCTGACTGGTCCTATTATAAAAGCTCTCGAAACTATAGAAGATTGATTAGAGAAATCAAAGCGACGATAAGAAACTTGCACAAACTCCACTCGAGAACGAGAAAGCTTCCTTAACCTATCTTTCTTCTCTTTCTTTGCTTTTCGAAAGCAAGTTTAATTCAATAGCAAGTTTAACTAGACCATCTTCAAGCTCATCATATGATGGCCTCACTCATCAGGATCACTGTAGTCGTCGTCATTGTTATTGCTTGCCATGAAGCACATGCCCATGAAGTCGTTGTTCTTCTTTCCTTTAGCATCATCATCATGGTCGACATCGTCGCAACTCTCATATTCCACATCGCTCAAATCAAGACACTCAAGAGCTGATATGATCTTTTCAGCAAACTTGCGATGGAATTTTCCTCCCTTGGTGTTGATATTCTTGGATGGTCGATGATGATAACTCTTGTCTTTCTTGATCACTCTTCCTTTGAGTTTGGGGTAATTCATCTTAATGTGGCTTGGATTGCCACATTCATAAAAATCTAAGTGGACTTAACATGCCACCTCACTTCCTCATCTTCACATTGTTGAATGCCTTGTATGCCTATGAGGAGATCAGCACCAGGTCCTCTTTAGGTAGCTGCTCAAACTATTTCTCTAAAAAAGAAGTCAACGCTAACAAGGAAACATAAGACAATACACTTGACGAAATAGCCTGCACGGGGTTAGTCACAAGTGCTAAAGATGAAAATTTATCAATCTTAGATGGCAAAGCTTCCATCTCATAGGTTTTCAATCTAGAATAAAGATCATCCATAGTTAGAGTATCTAGATCGACAGTTTGATTAATAATCGTGACAACCATCAACACTCAGAACCTAAAGATCTCAAAATTTTAGTTGCATTATTTTCATTAGCAACAATAACATTAACACCACACAAATCACTCAAGATTTTCTCAAAACATGCAAAGAGATCAATAGATTCACCAGACTTCATAGCAAAATCAAATTACTCTTTTTATAAAGATTTTTATGCACTTTCTTGATCTTAGTAATTCCTTCATAATAATCGCAAAGAGTCTTCCATATTAAGTGAGCAAAATTAATATAAGCTGATGATCAAATTCTTTGCGAGAAATCCCTAGAAATAACAAGTTAGGAGCTTGAGCATTTAAACCAACATTTATTTTATTTAGACTAGTAACAATAGCATGAACCTCATAAGGTCTACAAAGCTTATTCCAAACATCACTACTCTGAGCCTCAATGTACACTTGCATCCAACACTTCTGAAAAGCAAAATTAGCACCATGTAGCATGCAGGGATGATTCATATACCTCTCTGATGCCATAGCAATTCACTCTGATATCACTTGTAGGATCGAATACTACAATCAGATGAGGGTGAATAATTGCCTCTACTTTTTGGAATCTCTTGGTGGTCGGTGAAGGTTTCGATCGCTCGGTGCCTGACTGCATGATCGATCACCCAGTGTTCAACCACTCGATCAACCGCTTAGTGTTCAACCACTCGCTCAGCTTTGATCTTCGACTGGTTTGTACGTACTCAAAATCTTCAACACCAGAAGCCGAACTTCTCAAATACCATTGAACATTGTTATAAGCTTCAATCCACCTAGAATCACTAGCACTCTTCGAGTAAATCAAGAATCAGATTGATTCAAGATGATCTTTATTATTGAATTTTCATGGATTTATAAAGTACCCTTACAAGCACCCCTAAAAGCCGTAGCCAGAAGCTAAAGCCTCTTCTCAAGTCTCTTGAAGTCTTCTCTAATCCTCACGTTAGCACTTAGCCTCTCCCTACTTTTATAGGCTAACACCCTAAACTGTGTACCTATCAAACACTAAAATCTATCCGTTCTGAAAATCAAGGGACCTAAAACCTTTCCTAACACGGGTTTTCCATAATATTTAAGCCTTCCCAGTTATGGACTCCTTCCATAACTCTTTCAACTCAGCACATGACAAAGCCTCCAGGACCGCACCTCCCGAAGTTTCTCCATGCCTTATCCATCTTTGATCTCCACGTGTTCTAGCGTGAGCCCGACCACCTCATGACATCTTTGACAGCCTGGACCTTAGATTTCCCCTTCTAGTCCCGGTCCTCCTCGTCACCGACCATGATCATCTCTACGCCCATCTGCACATGCAAAGATCAAAGAACTTTTTTTCTGGCACAAATTCTTTCCAACTTGACCAACATTAATTCACACATGCAGACCACACCTTTAACCATCAACAATCACTGACCAAATCATCCTTGACTTCTGTATCCATGTTCTCCAGAAAACAACCTCAGACCATTCAGAAAACCCGATCAAACCGCCATGCCTAGGCTGGTCAGACCGCTGGCTCAACAGACACGAGTACTCGAGGCACTCGAAGATCACAAGTATTTAAGCACTCGAAGCTTATGAGTACCGACCATAAAGCCTACGGTAACCAATCACAAATCCTACGACTACCGATCACTAGGTCTACAACAACCGATCACAAAGTCTAGGACAACAAATCACGAAGCCTAAGATTACGACAACATATCGCGAAGTCTACGACTACTAATCACAAAAACTACAGCTACCGATCACCGACTACTGAGTATCGACTACGTGCTGTAGTTTACGACTACCGACCGGTTACTATTCTATGACCAACGGCAAAGCACTATAGCTACGACCATTGACAAGGTACTATAGCTACAACCAACGTCAAGGTACTGTAGCTATGACCACAGATCAAGCACTGTAGCTACGACCAGTTCACTGTTGCATACGGTCAGTTCACTATTGCATACGACCAGTTTACTGTTACTTATAACCGGTTCACTGACCGAGGTCGAAGCCTACTAACTACCGACTGTGGTCCACACCTTCGACTACCGATCATGGTCGTTGTGCTGTGCTCGACCTGCTATGGTCGTTCTGCTGTGATTCAAATGTTGTGGTTGTTTAGACGCGGTCGATCTACTGTGGTCGACATACCATGGTCAATTTGTTGTAGTCGTAAACTCTCAGACAATAATTCTAGTTTTCCAAAATCACATTTACCGAAACTTTCACAAACACAATTTTCAATGCAACCCAAATATCAATTATTCATTATCACTAAATTCATGATCTATCCACATGGTCTAACAGAACAAGAAGAAGAACAAGAGCAACTGGTTCATCCCCCTACTTGACGACATTTAGGCGCATGCTCATCAGGGCTAGAGACGTCATAAACTTCATCATTGCCTGCTCTGAACTACCGAAATAGGCCTACTCCAAGTGGCTTATAAGCTGGAGCTTATGGTTTATTTTGCACTATAACTACTGTTGGCTTATTTTTGCTTAATTAAATATAAAAAAGCATTATATCAGTACAGACAAATGCAAGGAATAAGAGGAAAAAAAGAAAAAAAATCCCAAAAACAAAAAAAGACGAAAAACCATAAACCATAAGGTACATTGCCTGCTCCGAATGGCATTTATATCGCTTGGCGCCTACTGTCCACGTGTACGTAAGTATGGGTGTCAAACATCCGGATTATCCGTTTTATCTGATATTCATATTCGGATGTTAGCGAATGTGTTAAGTAAAAATGCATTCATATTATAAAACGAATCCGAATCCGGATAGTATCTAGATTTTTTGTCGAATACGAGTATGAATATGATATGTAAAATAGGTGTCGAATCGAATACAAATACGGATAATATCCGGATTCAGTCGGCATAATAGCAGTAACTAGCTAATACATATCTTTTGTATTTGACCTTTAAATTGGGCATATTATATATAGATTTTGATCATCTCGATGAGCCCGTTATCATAATGGACTCTAATTAGATATTTCATATTTTTTATTTTGGCACATCCCCTAATAAATTTTTTACATGCTCTTTTTTAGACAAATTTGATATATTTATAACCGATTTATTTGCAATATATCTAGAGTTAGTTAGGATTAGTGGCAAAATGGCACTAATGGTCAATGATTACGTTATAAAGAAGGGGAAAGGGGCATAAATATTACTATAAAGCTAGTGTCAATTTGCTAAACTTTAATGTGCCATAAGATATTCGTATCCAACTGAATTAAGTAGGTATTCGATTAGTATTCGTTATAATATTTGATTAGTATTTATATTTGAGCATATTCGAATTCATAATCATTTAAAAATAAATATGAATATGGACTATTCAATTCTTATTTTATTTGTTGACACCCTTAACGGCACGTCGTATTCGCACATATGCATTGAGCGAGTTTGAGCTTATATATTCGTGGAATAATTGTTGATGAAATGTTACGGGTTTGAATCTTGAAATGTGCGGAAGCCTTAAAAAAAGAACATAGAGAGTCTAAGCATCTTGGAGCATTTAAGACCACTATAAGAATGCATAAAAACCAAAAGCTTTATATATAGGCCCCGTTCTAAACATCTTCTGGCTTCAGAATCTAAAAACTGTTTAGAACATGTTGGCTTCTTAACATGATTTTTTCTTTTTCCCTTTTTTTCTTTTTTCTCTTTCTCTTTTGCATTATCCATAGAGATATAACAGTGTTTTTATTATTTAGTTATTCTTTACTTTAATATCTTAAAAAAAAACTAATAACCGCTACAGTATCATTTTAGCTAAAAATCAAAAGCCACAGTTAAAAACCACAACATTTTTGAACAGGGCCATAGTTCTCTGCTTGTAGAAAACTAAGATGAAAAACTTTACATATGTAAAAGAAATAGGATGTGTATAGGTATCAGCCGGATGTTTTATTTCTAACAATCATCCAAATTTTGGACCGTTGGATTAGAGATCCAACGGCCTCTTATTTTTGGAGGGGGGAGATTTTTTTTAAATGGGGGAATATTTTTTTGGAGAGGGCGGGGAGAATTCGTGACCGTTGGATCTCTAATCCAACGGTCACAAATCTGGATGATAGTTAGAAAGAAAACATCCAGATGATATTTATCAATACCCAAAGAAATAAAGAACTTTTGCACTATCTGTAAACGTTTGTCTAAATAGGCTACCATCCCAAACGACCTCTTCGCTAGTAACGACGACAGTTCACTATGTTAGATTTAGGGGTGCAATTTCCCCATTGGGTAGGCCGCGTGAGGAACGAGGGCGAGCCCCGCTATCCTAGTGGGGCAGAGACGGGATTACCCTTCCCCCGTAGGTGCTCAGTAAAAATAAAAAAAATATGTTTATAATATATTACAGTTTTTTAATATAAGATATTGTATTCTTTTGTTATATATTTGACTATTTTAAAGCTACATTTTGAAAAATACCTCAATAACTATAAATTAATAAATAAAGTCACATTATTATTTTTTAAAAAATAATATAGTATATTTTGAATACCGCGGGATCGCCATGGGGATTGGGTCTCCGCGGGGACCAGGGACCGGAGCAACCTCCCCCGCTAACCCTAATGGGGCTGGGGCGAGGCCGGGCTAGTAGGGATCGGGGAGGAGCCAGAGGGTGGGCCACAAGGGCCTCCCTTGGGACCCCCTGCTTCATAGCCACCCCTAGTTAGATTTTAGGCCTCACTCAAGGGCGAAGCCATCGCCTGGGGACCTTGGACAGCTGCTCGGGCTTGCTAGCGAGTAGCCCCATTGAAACCTTGTCGTTGTCCGAGCTCCGTGACGAGCTCCTCCACATGCCTCTTCACCTCCAGCGTGTAGATGTCCAACGACATGGAATTTCCAGGCTTCCACCTGGGAGGCGACATCCAATACGGGTTGACCACGCTAGCCTTCCATCGCACAGTGACTAGCTTGAGCCAGCACTCCATGGCATCGTTGGCATTGTGATGGTGGTGAAACCACTCAGTGCTGCCAACTGGCACCTTGTCGGCCATGTGCTTGAGGAGGTGGTTGAGGATGTCGGCCAGCCCATCTGCCTGGGATCTCAAAATCGGCTAGCTCCACCACTGGCCTCACCAAGACCTCGGCTATAGAGCAGGTGAGTTGTGATGGTGCCTGGAGGAGGGAGGCAGGCCAACAGAGGTAGGGGTGGAGCCTAGATAAGGTTGAAATTACGGTGACATGAATGCACAATGTGACTCCTATACTAGTAGCATGTTATTGCATCTATACGTCTTTTATTGTCTTTTATTTCTCTTGAATATAAAAGCGGCCGCAATGTACCCTGTAAACAATTTAGGGGTTGTTTAATTGATGGCCAAAATAAGCCAAGTTAAAATTTTGGCATATTCAAAACCTAGGCAAAACCAAATATTGGGAAAAGAATGTTGTTTGGATGGTGGTCAAGCTAAAATTTGGCGTTACCAAAATTTTGATGAGCGATTTCCTCACCCTCGGATTGCTCATGTATGACATTGGATTTCATTAACGTTACCAAATTTTTGTCGATGATTGCCAAATTTTAGTAGCAAACCAAATTAACAGCTAATTTTCGTTGACATTACTGATATTTGGTTGGGTTTTGTTTGTATGGGTAGCAAAAAAAACCTAGGGTCTCTTTGATACGTAAGATTCTAAAAATGTAAGAATAGGAAAAATACATAAATGTGCAAAAGAGATGATTGAAAAACATATGATTTTTTTGTAGGTTAGGTGTGCGATTTGCGGAAGAGAAAAACACAAGAGTTTTAAAGTGAATAATAATCATATTTGCTTTTTAGTCTAATTGAACACTAATTTTCCCTGCTCTATCGTGGAATCACTAAAACCAAACCACACTAATCTTATCCTCTCCCTTTGTCTGGTCTACGGACGTACCTCTCGATCGGGGGCAACTTGATCTAGATGGTGGCAGATCGAGGCAGGGTGGCGCTAGATCGAGGCAGGCGGCGCTAGACGGCAGTGGATCGATCTAGGCAGCACTGGACAACAGTGGATCAAGGTAGGCGGCGCTGTTGAAGCTCGAGCGTCTACGGTGATGACGGAACCTCGAGTGATACCGGTGGCGGCGGAAGCTCGAGCGGTAGCGCCATGGTAACGGTGGCGACGGCACTGTAGTAGCTCAAGCAGCGACTGCAGAAGCTCAATCGGTGGCGGTGTGTGTGTGGTAGCTCGAGCTTCAATTATGGTCATGGTAGCAACAGTGAGTCCCTCCCGCTGGCACCCTTTTCACGCATGCACGAGCTCGTCGGAAATTTTCCATCCAATCGTATTGAATGTTTTTTTCTTGTGAAATTTCTACGGTTTCATGGGGAGTGAATAGTAATCCTATGGATTTTGGTTGAGTGATTCTTATGAATTAAATGCCTACACAATATCCATTCCTCTGGATTCTTGAATCCTATAAATTTTCTTTGAAATTCATATGAATTAAAGAGGCCCTTAATCTCTGTAGGGAGTGCCGGTGACTAAGGCTGTAAAAAAAGCTCGAAGCTCATGAGCTACTTGAATTTGACTCGCTCTAGGGTCGATTCAAGCTCGGCTCGAATTTTAAACGAGCCGAACTCGAGCTTAATCTCAAACTCGCGAGCTTCACCGAGCTGAGCTCGAATAGTTTGCGAGCCTCGATTTGAGCTTAAATAGTGATACATATTAACTCTTACTGAGTTTACTCGAGTCGAACTCGAGCCTTTCTTATTGTTGAAAATTAGTGTATGTTTGAATTATTTTCACTGTTATCAAGTTTACTCGAGCCGAGCTCAAACTCAAACTTTTTTTATTATTGAAAATTAGTACATAATAAATTATTTTAATTGTTATTGAGTTTCAACAAGCCGAACTCGAGTCTACTCGAACTTAGATTGAGTCGTGCTTGAGCCCAGATTCAAGTTTAGACTCTAACTTGAGCTTGGCTCATGCTCGATTTGTACTTCTATCGAGCTCAAGTCTAAATGGAAAAACTCGTTCGAGCTCGGTTCGTTCACAGTTGTAGCGGTGACTGCCATACCCAGCCAAGAAAGGCAAGCTTGTGACTTGTTACACATCACACATGCAGTAACCAGGCACGGCCGTAAGCTTCGGACGTCCGCGTGCGACTTGCGATCACGGGCAGCAGAGAGACTCCAGCCAAGCCGCCATCCCAATCCCACCCACACCCGAGAGAACCTCCTGATCCCAAGAAAGCAACAGAGCCACCGACCAAATCGCCCCCGCGCGATCTCGGAACGTTCCAGAACCTTCAAGATCCACCCATGGCAGCCGGCGGTGCCACCCCGCCACCGCCGCCGCAGCTGGGGTCGCTGTGGCCGACGCTGGAGGACCAGCGGGGGGCGCGGGACGTCCCGCTGCTCTCGTCGGCGTGGGGCCTGTCGGGCGCCCAGGGCGGCTATGGGGAGGGGGACGGGCAGGCGAAGGAGGGGCTGCTCCGGCGCTCCGGCGCGGCGGTGGCGCGGGGGTGGGAGGCTCTGGGCGCGGCGGCGGCGGAGATGTGGGCGTTCGCGCGGGCCGACCCGCGGAAGGCGGTGTTCGCGGCCAAGGTCGCGCTCGCGCTCGCGCTCATCTCGTTGCTCGTCTTCCTCCGCGAGCCCCGCGACATCGTCAGCCACTCCGTCTGGGCCATCCTCACCGTCGTCGTCGTCTTCGAGTTCAGCATCGGTACGCACCAACCCGCGCTGCTTCTTCCACTGATCCACTCCGTTCCGTTTCTTTGGGTTCCGGTGGTAGAGGTGTGAGCTTTGCAATGATTTGTTTACTGTAGCGTTCTTGGCTCGAGGATCCGGGGGTAAAGTTCTTCGCTTTCTGGAACCTTCTGCGTGCCTTGATCTCATATTGGGATTTTTATACTAAAGATCGCCTCTTTCATTTTTCTATGTCCGATGCATCAGTGCGTGGAGCATGGTCAGGTTAATTAGGGGTAAACACTTCCATGCAATTCTGATATGATTTGCGGATCAGCAATTGCTGTTGCAGTGAAGAACGCGCGAATCTGGCAGCCTAGAGCGCAATCATGATAGGCTATTCGGTTCTTTGTTAGGCGATGGTGCTAGGAGTATTAACTCCGTGTCTTCAGCAGCGTGCAAAAGGAAAGCATTGAGAATGAGATATTCTATTGCTAAGGTAAAGGGAGAACTTGTCTTCCGTTTACTCCGTGTCTTTAGCAGCGTGCAAAGGGAAAGCATTGAGAATGAGATATTCTATTGCTAAGGTAAAGGGAGAACTTGTCTTCCGTTTGGTTCATCTGTTGACCTTCCGTTATTATGCTGTTGTAACGAGAACGTGCGACCGAGTTATGGAAGTTGGAGAAGACCCAGTGATAGATAGATTAAGATACTGGTGTTTGTCTAGTTTATATTTGTTCACTTGCAGATTCCTACGTTTTAAGCCTGTGTGTGCTGGGATGTTTAGAACTTTAGATCCATATTTAAAGTGGCTGTGGATCACCAAGTCTTAGAATTTGAGGCAGTTGCTTTATCGAAACGTTATCAATCTATGAGTGCTGGAAAGTACCACTAAATTTAATTGATGGAGATTTTAGGTGGACCCCTTTGTTCTAGGACCAGTTGAAAAACTCATATGAGACAGTAGATGCACACACACATATTGACTTGAGATGTAAATGTTGTTTGGAAGAAAAACTAACATTGGCCAAAGGTGCTGTTGGTCACATACAGTTCTTAACTGGCAACTGGAGAAGGCTGCTATTTTGTGTAATGTTGCTAGCGGGTCTTTATGATATCATTGTGATGCAGGAAGTATCAAACATAATGATAGTAGTGTTTGTATAGTCTTGTTGTTGGCTTGCATGTTTGCCTTTTAGTCTGTGTTCAATTGGGTGTTTAGCTGCATATTTAAAGTGGTTATGGATCACATCTTAAAATTTGAATCAGTTTCTTTTTTTGAAAATTCATCAATCAATGAGTGTTGGAAAGTACCGCTAAATTTTATTGCTAGATATTCTTGTTGAATTGTTGAAACCCTTTTGTTTTAGGACCAATTGTAGAGCTCGTATGAAACAGTGGACACACACACATTGACTTTTTCTTGTCTAGTAACTGGAGAAAGCTATTTTTTTTTGGTAATTTTGCTGGTCTGCATGATACCATTGTGATGCAGAAAGTATTGAACATGAAGATATTTACTATTTTAAGTACCTACCTTTCACTTAAGTAAACCTCTGTTTATTCATAAAATGGTAAATTACACGGTGTGCACACCTGCAAAACTTATTTATTGTCCTTCATTAATTTGGTTTAGTGTTAATGCAGGTGCAACATTAAGCAAAGGTTTTAATAGGGGATTGGGAACACTTACTGCAGGAGGGCTTGCTCTAGCAGTTGCCGAATTGTCGAAACATCTGGGAAAATTGGAGGAAGTGATTCTTATTATGAGCAACTTTATTGTTGGTGAGCATTGGGGCATGCTGAGATCATTTCCTGGTGCATGTTATATTGTTTTGGCCTATGAGTATATCTAACTGGTAGTCTATTGCTTTTACGTTTTTTATTGTTAGCTTTTTGCACAACCTTGACAAAGCTGCATCCAAAGATGAAGCCGTATGAGTATGGATTTCGCGTATTCTTGTTGACATTCTGTGTTGTCATGGTCTCTGGGTACAACACGGGGAAATCCACTGATACGGCTGTAAGTAGATTTGTATTGATTGCTGTTGGTGCTGGTGTCAGTCTAGGAATCAATATAGGTATTTACCCAATCTGGGCTGGAGAGGATTTGCACAATTTGGTTGCAAAGAATTTCACTGGTGTTGCGAAATCCTTGAAAGGTATAACCCTCCATCCCCTTAAAAAGTCCATTCTTAGAATCATAGTATTTGCCCTCTTGCATTATTTGACTCTCTGCTGCTAGAAAGGTAGAAACTATTATTTGTGGTATCATTGCAATGGCTATAGAGTATATATACATCTGTTTTTTTATGCCTTTCTTGCCAAACTAATGATATCCTCGTATGCTTGATACCCTTTTGTCTGTTTGCTCTAGGCTGTGTTGATGGATACCTGAAATGCATGGAATATGAAAGGATTCCTTCAAAAATACTTGTATATCAAGCTTCTGATGATCCTCTATACAGTGGGTACAGGGCAGCTGTTGAGGCATCAGCACAAGAGGAAACCCTGGTTTGAGCTTGCTCTAAATTTAACAGTTCTATTAATATTTTCTTTTGGTCAATTTTGATTTGGTGCTTACGTATGTGTTTGCAGTTAGGTTTTGCTATATGGGAACCACCCCATGGCCCTTACAAAATGATGAACTATCCTTGGAAGAGTTTCACTAAAGTTAGCGGAGCATTGCGGCATTGTTCCTTTGCAGTCATGGCATTGCATGGTTGCATTCTTTCAGAAATTCAGGTTTGCTCATATAGTTTCAATGACAACCTGTTGAAATTCTGCATTCATTTTTTTCTAAACAAATGTATATTTGATTTTAGGCACCACCAGAAAGCAGAAAGGTTTTTGGTGCAGAAATCCATAGAGTGGGCAAAGAAGGTGCTAAAGTGTTGTGCGAGCTTGGAAACAAAGTTAAGACAATGACCAAGTTGAGCTCTTCAGATATTCTATCAGAAGTTCACTTGGCTGCTGAAGAATTGCAAAAAAAGATTGATGAGAAGTCATATCTTCTGGTGAATACTGAAAGATGGGACACTAGTACGCAAGCTGAGGGAATCAAAGAAGTCCTGAATGGCACTGGCGTTGTGGAAAAAGAAAAGAAGAATGAAGTGGTGGAACCTACCATTGTTGATCAAACTTCAGCACACCATTCTAAGAGCTTTGCTGCTAATTCATTTCTGAGCAGATATGATTCAGCATCAACTGTAGACAGTTTCAAGCCACTACTGTCCTGGCCTGCTCGAAGATCATTCCATCCAAACTTGCCACTTGAAGATGAGGAGTCCAAAACATATGAAAGTGCAAGTGCTTTGTCCTTGGCCACATTCGCCTCGCTTCTAATCGAGTTTGTTGCCCGACTACAGAATGTTGTAAACGCATTTGAAGAGCTGAGTGAGAAGGCTAACTTCAAAGAGCCTGTGGAGGAGCCTGTTGCAGCTAGCACAGGTGATGGTGGGTTTCTGGGTAAAATATGCAAATGTCTACGACTGAAGAGTTGACATTGACGATGATCCTGCAAGGTTCCTCCATCCGAAACCTTGTTCTCTTTTATCATCCAGTTTTGTTTTAAAATTATGGACCACGAAATGTGTATAATACTAAACTTGTGTATATGCAATGAGAAGGTTGTTGGCTGTATAGCTAATGGAGCTCCTGTTTGCTGCCACTGAAGTGATCCACAATGGTAAAATTGTTGATTGATGTATACCCTGTATTGTGTTTAAATACCCTATGAGGCTATGAATAATGTGTTAGTTCTGACTAGTTGGTAGCTTTATGTATGAGGCTGCTCATGTATATTTTGTGTAATAGGGATTCTTCTTGACCTACTTCATGGAAAAGTAGCTGTGTTGTAGTTTGCTCATAAGTCGGCGAGTCGGCGTGCTTTTGTTGTACCTTGCTCGAAGTTGTGATCTTGCTTTCAATGTATTGCTGTGCTTTGTTGTACTTTGCTCAAAGTTGTAGCGTTGCTTTTCGGTGTACTGATGTGGTTTGTTTGGAAATGACACATGTTGATTGAATTAAGCTATGAAGTCCAGTCTTCTCACAGTATACCATCAACCAAAAATAGTTTTTTAACAGAAATTGTAAAAAAAATTCAATCAGAAATTACATAATTGCTTCACCACTCAGTCGGCGGAGCCAACACTCCGGGCAGTGTGGGCACTTGCCCGTGCTAGAAGTTTGGACACTGTTGGACCCTTGGACCCCGAAAATTCCGCTTTTGGCCCCCTGTGCAAAAAAATTCCAAAACTGGACCCCTCTCCACCGCGCGATCACCTGCGGCCGCCACCTGTCCCGGTCGTGCGGTCCTGCATCGCACGATCGCCGCCGACGCGCGCGCCCGCCGCCGCAAGCGCCCATTTCGCGCGCGCGAGCGCGCGCCACGCCCGCCCGACCGCGCGTCGCCTGCGCGCGCGCGCGTTCGCTTTGGCCGATCGCGCGATTCATTTCCCGACCGCGCGACTTCCGTCCCAAAGCGAACGCGCGCGCAGCGCAGGCGACGCGCGGGCTCGGCGGGCGTGACGCGCGCTGCGCGCGCGGAAACGGAGGCGCGGTGGCGGGCGCAACGCGCGATGCGGGCGGTCGGCGGTCCGGGACCGCACGACCGACAGTGGCGCCGCAGTGATCGCGCGCGGAGAGGGGTCCATTTTGGAATTTTTTTGCACAGGGGGCCAAAAGCGGAATTTTCGGGGTCCAAGGGTCCAACAGTGTCCAAATTTCCCCGTGCTCCACGTGCCGCACCCCTAGGACACCTTGTTACCGGCGCCATGGTTCGGGGAGGTTAGGGGAGTGAGCTCCGGCTGGACGTCGCTCATGGAGGAGAGAGAGGAGGCGGCTGTCTGTCTAGAGGTTGACGATGAGTTGAGGGAGGTTTCGGCAGTTCGGACCATGTAGTTAGACGAGCAGACTTGTCATGAATTGGTTGAGCCAAATCACCACTGAGTCACTTCAACCACCGAGAGAGGGGGAGAGCCAGGTGCATGTGCTTAAACATCTCTCAAATCTCAACACTTACGTCTCTTAACTCCATTCGGTCTCAAAGTTGCATGAATGTTAAAGTGGAAGTGACTATAAATTTGTCCATAGGTTTGTAGAACATGGGGAAATAAATTCTGCATAAGTACTTTTCAACTACTATCTTTCTCAGCTAATTATGAACCTACATACGGTATGATAATTTGTGAGCTCTAAACTCGTTTTTGAAATTATTGGCTGTAATTGACTGAAACTACCTTAGAATTGTCAATTATGCATTTATGCTATAGAATTATGTGACTCCCTAACTTTGGTTGCTTGTTTTATGTTGATGAATCATTTAGTATGTGATATGAAATTGTTAAGATTGTAAAATTGTGAAACCCGGTAGGTGGGAGGCTGTCGGCCTCGCTGCCGCGGTAAACCCCAGTTCACGGCCAGATTAGACTTGCCCAGGTTGGATTTTTTTTTCTGGCTCCGCCAGTGCTTAGCCTTACGAGTGGACGAGATACTCTACAACATAAGGTATACATAATTCAGAATTCTGCTTCTTTGGTATATATACAGCAGAGCAAAATTACAAAGTACAACATACTGGCTATATCTATTCACCTTTCCTTTTTTTTTTCTATCCCTGTTTAATTACATTAATTCATATGATTATGGCACCTTTTAGACGAAGAATTGCTCGTCCAAACGAAAAGCATAGTCAGGTAAGATCGCGGTAATCGGTGTGTAACATTTACAGAAGTCGATTTTGCACTGCTATTCAAAGGAAGAAAGAAACTTCACTTTGTTTCTGTGGCTTGCTGCAGTCTGACTGAACCCATCCGATCTGATTCTCATCATTGTCATACACAACTAACTTCCCACGAAGAGAAACATCTGCAAGGAGGGAAAGATAAGTTTGTCAGGGATAATGAATGAGACAATGGAAATGTGCCAAACAAATGACCAATGGACACCTCCGATTATTATTGTTGAACTGTGATCAATCTCTGATCCATCAAGCACCCCGAGGCAGACATTGCCCTTATCCTGAAAATGAATCCCGGGAAAAACATGTTGATGAACTCCAAAGAGGACGAGGTCGTAGGTGTTAATTGGAGACCTGACAGAGCGACAGTAGCTAAGAAAGCATGCATGCAAACTTACGCTGATGATCAAGTAGTTCTCAGGATGAATCGTGAATGTTCTTGGGATGACAAACAATCTTTTCCTGAATTGCAGACGCAAGGGTTTGAACAACTGTTTCAAATCATCCACAGACCTGAAAATGCACAATGCCATTCAAGAAAAGGACAGGATTATTTCTTGGGAAATGGGGAGTTGTTAATTTTACATCCTATCTGATGATGGCAAAAAAATGGTTTATCAACAGATTTCCATCACATTACCTCACTGGAAAATTGGCTTTCATGCAGAAAGGTAGTGTTTGATCTGAGTCATCTTGTACATAGCTCGGCGACACATCTTTAAGCTGTTAAGTTACAAGAAAACAATCAACTATAAGTAACAAGGAACTGAATTCGTTTCATCTGCAGGAGAGTTATATATAAACACTGACCGAAGCAATCAGGTTTGTGTATGTTTCGTGTGGGAAATATGTATATGAGCTTCCACTATCAAAGACCACTTGAGTCAATTTCCCTGCCTGCCCTCGCATAGTAAGCTCCTGATCTCCATAGTTTACTTTCTGGACTTCTGTGCTGTATATGTTCCTGACAGTACACAGAAGGCAAAGTTGCAGTCATAGATGCATCTACCTTCACAGAAGTGAAAATTCATATAACGGAGCATAAAAGCACAATGTTATTGCATAGTAAAGGGAAATCTATGTCTCAGAGCTGTCTCAGAGCACGAATTTACTCTAGTTTGCTCAGGCAATTGAAAATAAAAGTTTTGCTCACCATCTTTTATAACTACATATTCTGTGATGCTAGTAGAGAGCTAAGATGTGCATAAATTTCATGGAATTTCTTGAATTGTGATGGTATTGATTGCTATGGCTAGTGTAAGAAAAATCACTTATTTGTAGCACCAGTGCAATATTAGAAAGATTAAAAGCATCATTCAAGAGCAGTTGGGAAAATTTTCCCTTAGTCTTAGGAGTGATTGGAATTGGTTACGATTTTTAAAGATTTGTTTCAAACAGGGCATGTCATATCTGCTAAAAATGATGCATGGTATCCAAAGGAAAAATGATGGCCACATATGAAATCAACCTTTCATAAATAAAAGGAGAGGACTTACTCTGGACCATTTCGGACAGGAACCCATGCCATTCCCCATCTGGGAATGTAATCATCACCAAAAAACAAATAGCCACCACTGCTGGGATCTGTGATGATACAATGACCAAAAACATTGGAAATAATCCCTTGGTTGGCTAGCTGAGTAGGAAGGCTTATTGCCGTGTTGCTAAGGCCAAGGATCCCATCAGTATTTGCTGGTGAGGCCAGAAGCTTTCCTTGCTGATCATATGCACACCTACGTATATGGTACACAAATGGCAGTTGGTTACTGTACAGCCAACAGCATCCATCTTTACACATGTCAGGGGATAAGTTATTGAAAAGTCAGAGTCTTACCCAAATACAAAGTCTAAATTTTCCCTCTCACCATCTGCAGTGATAAGTTGCATATTATCCCTTGCAAGGACACCCGTAGAGGAGCTTCGATCTGCATATGTGATCTCATAGTCGCATTGTTTGCAAGTGTCACAGTAATTTTGGTTGCCTTGCAATTCTTGACAAAATGAATCTCTGGGGGGAATTATCCTCCCGTTTGAAGGCTTATATAAAGGATGAGGTCCCTGTAACAAAATTAGATGTTAATTACAGCAATTCAATGAAGTTGGGAGAATTAGGCTCATCATAGGACACCGAAACTAAGATATCCACAGCAATGCTTCATAACGAAGCTGAGTTCTCCAAATGAACCAGAGAAAAAGGCATGTGATTTTTTAAGGCTAAAAGGCAATTAATTGAAAATGGTGCATACCTTTGCGCAGTTTGTGCATGGTGCATCACACTGGATCCATGTCAAGTCGCTCCCGGTATCAATATCAAGAAAATAAGGTCTTGGAGGATTGCCGATATATATAGAGGTGTAATACTGCCTGCATATTAAGGGCAGAATAACCAGGACAACAATGCCATGTTAGCATTTAGAATCCACTGCATTCTGATAAGTAAAAACATCAAAGAACATGACTTATCAAAGATTAAACATATCCACAGACAGTAATGTAAACATCAATTCTTGACTTATGATCGAGCCGGCACAGTATAAGTCTTCCTTCTTTAACTTGTACTAACCGCAAGCCTATATCTAAATATAGACTATTTCTAGAGTTCAGAATTTGAAAGACTTGCAATTTAATATGACGGTCAAACATGTAACTCAGTAAGGACAAAAATGTAACATTGCATATAAAACTCCCCGTTAGCAAAGCGGCAATTCTCTAAATTCCTGTAGGAATTCAACTGATTCATGTGAAATTTTTATCTTCCTTTATTATAGATAAAAGAAATTTTATTCAGAAAAAAAAAGAAACTCGCTGGTTCCAAACATGTAGTAAATCAAAATATAAACTTGAGTTTCTAAACCCATGCATGTTAAACGAGAAATTTCGATATTTGACACTGAATACGTGCGCCTCTCAACTTTTAACCCCCAATTCGCATGTCTTTAAACATTTAACCCTATCACTGCGAATTCTTTTGATTTAAGGGATTCTCCTCATTTTCGCAGTGACACAAAATAGAAAAGGAGAGAAAATGAGGAGAGTTAAATTTTCAAAGGTGTGCGAATTGGAGGTTAAAAGTTGAGAGGCGCACATATTCAGTATCAAATATCCAAATTTCTCATGTTAAACTGACAAAGTTAATCAAACTGAAAGCCATCCAAAATGCAATTCAAAACCGAGAAACCCCAAGAACCAACGCGCATTCGATCATCAAAAGCACGCCCACCTTTTCCCACAGAACCAACCCAAGAAACCAACTTCTTCTAGAACCTAAGTAAAAAAAAGGAGCAAAATTGTACTGTTTCGCAAAACGGAATCGAATTCTTGCACCGGCTGCACGCACCCATCCGGGAACACATTGCCCCTGACCGGGAGCACGACCGTCGAATTCGCCCCCGCTCCCGCGCCAGCCGCCGCGCTGTCGTCGGCTTCTGTCTTGACGCCGCCGACCGCCCTCGGGTACAGCGGCAGCAAGAACGACGTGCCCCGACTCTCGCTCCACCTCCACCCCTCCCCCAAGAACCGCACCGCCACGTCCGCCGGGTACAGGCAGT
Organism: Dendrocalamus sinicus; assembly: GCA_036346575.1. NCBI lineage: Eukaryota > Viridiplantae > Streptophyta > Magnoliopsida > Poales > Poaceae > Dendrocalamus > Dendrocalamus sinicus. The sequence goes on along the minus strand of CM070656.1, from coordinate 10,400,607 downwards.
AGTGCCCCGCCACCGCGAGCGCCGCGAGCACCAGGAGCGCCTCCGCCGCCCGCCGCAGCGAGCGCACCCGCCGCCACCGCCTCCACGCCGCATCGTACGCCCCCTCGTCACTGGGGCACGCGAAGGCGGCGCCGGCCGCCGCTGCCTCGCCCTTGGGGATCCCGTCGGGGCCCGGGAGGGCAACCACGACAACGCCATGCAACCGCGGCTCCTCCTTGGTGCTTTGCTCCGGCGGCGGCGTCGAGGCGACCATCTCCGGCGACGTCAGAGCCTCGGCGGCCGGCCTAGGCGCCTAGCTAGCGAGCGAGCTGGTCGCCGAAAGGCAATGCGATGCGAGCCTGCGACTCTTGGAACGCGATACGATGGCCCGTCGCTTGGTTTGGGTTTGGTATATTACCCGTTGCGGGCTGGCGAGTGGGCCCCACGCACGGTTGACTTTCCTTTGTCCCGGCCACGAAGCCAAGGGTAGAATGGGAAACTTATGGTTTTGGGAGGAGACGGCTGTTTTGGTTGTCCTCGTATGCATAATGCATGTTGTTGCTGCCTGTCCTTATCGTCGGCGTTTCGGTGGCCGCTCGCGTTTGATCTCCGCCACGCTGCGGTTGTGGGCTTGTGGCGTTGTTGCTGGTGGTGATCTGTTGATCAACCGATGGACGATTGATTATGGTATTTGTGATGGTATCTAGAATGTTTTTGTTTAACGTGTCATTATATCTAGAAGGCAACAAAAGTACCATCGGGTGAGTTCGGATCAGCTTAAAGACAACTTATGTTCGTACTGTCTATAGTAACTATCTTTTAAACGGTGTGTTTTTTAAAACAGAGTTAATAAAAAAATGTACTGAGTTCAATTATACCGGCTAAAATCATATACGACTATCTTCCTCTGCGTACTACCTCTCGCAAATAGCTATAATTCAAATATTTAAGCTATAAACCATCAGTTTAAAAGAATCCACCTAATAATTTAAAGAGGCTGAGGGTGAAGGGAGAGGAGGGCTGGTAGGAATCTATATTTTAAGGAATTTTATTATTGTTAGTGCTATTTGGTTCTTCACATCAAAATGATACAATTTATTCGGTCCCCTTATTCTTAAATCCTAGCTGTGTCTTTGTATAGAGGCCTTAAAAGACCCAAGAAAATAGAGAAATGGTGGGTTCTTTTTAACTGTGGCTAATAATTTTTTTTATTTTAGCGTGAGCGCTTGTGCGAACGAATAGAATGCCGATAAGCCATTTTGAAAATACTGTTCCGGTAAATTGTTTTAAAAAGACAACAAAAAAATTGTTCTATTTACTTACTCAAGAGAAGTCATAAGAAAAAAAAAAGCCCAAAATCAGTGAGGAATGAAGGCGCTCCTACTGCCAACTAAGAGCTAAGCTGGAACTCTCAAACGTATTGGAAAGTGGTAACCTCCTCGCGCCCGCTTGACGCCAAACATCAATCTCGTCTATGTCCTTGCTCACTAATTCTCAGGACTCAGCGCGCTTATCTTCAGATACTCTAGCATTCCGTTCTATCGAGATGCCCCAAACGAGGAGAATGGCTAGAGAATCAAAGCCGGGTCTACATTCTTTTGCCACTGGCTTTCGAGCATTCATCCTCCAGAATAGGTGCCACTTATTTGGTTTGAAAAAAGTGACTTATGATTAAAATTTTATTGTAATTGACTGAAATTATAATGTAGCTAATGGTGACTTATTTAGTGTAATTAAATTTAAAAAAAATTAAAAAATAGAAAAAACAGATTAGCCTATCACGGATAATGCAAACGAATACAGGAAAAAAGAATCGGCAAAAAAACTCAGAAAGCCAGAAAAAACGAAACTTATGAATAGTGAAAAATAAGTCAGAAGTCAGAAACTCAAGTCAAAATAAACGGAACGCTAAGAGTGGCTTCAAGCTTCGGGCTATGTGGATTATAGCCCAAGGCCTAAAAATTTTAATAGTATAACCCACTCTATATGGCTCCAGAAAGCTGCATACTTTAGTGGCCTAGCCCGAGATCAAGGCACATGGCCAGATCCACAGTCCAACCCATCAACGACTAGCACTCAATGAGTCAACGTGTCAACCTTAACCGCACAGTCGCACTCAGGTTGGGGCCATCGCTGGCTTGCTCGACGGCACCTGACCGCAGAGGGTGTCGCACTGCCGTGCATGCGCCACGCGACCATGCCCTAACGCCGTGGCTTATCGACCATGGCCTACGTCGGACGCCACCTACAGTGGCCCAATGATAGCGTTATTGCCTCCACCTTTCCTCCACGGCTCCACCCTCTGGCCTCCTTAGTCCCCAGGCAACAGGCGACACGCTGCCACACAAAGCGATAAGCCTGCATAGCCGTCCACTCAATCTGTTACTCCCTACTCCTCCCTCCCCTTTTGATATGAAATTTGAATGGCAAAATGAATGTCACATGCTTTGCATTCTTTATTTAGGAATTAGGGATACAAAACAAAGAGGAGGAAAGATGGGCAATTCACTTATACTTTAACACTCCCCCTCACATGTAGGCTCTCTTAGGCCTGATACGTGGAATAGAAGTGGACTGCAATTAATTTTTTTAATTGCGTCAGCCAGGTCTTGAACTCGAGACCTCTTGGCTCTGATACCATATTGAGTTTCATGCACCAGCCAATTCACCCAAAAGCTTAAGCTGATGAGGAAAGATAGTCAATTCACTTATACTTTAACATAAGACACTGTCATCTTATTTTTCAATATGAATACAATCTAACTCCAACCAATCCCTTTGAGAAACAGTCAGATCTCTACCATACTACATTGTTTATGATTTGCCATATTTTTGAAATTATGTTTTCTGTTGAAACATTAGGGTAAAGTGGGGTAAAGTTTTTTTGTTAATGATGCATTTGTGGTTTACTTTTGTTGTGGCATGATGTGGGTATAAATTAGTTTTAGTTCTATGATGTTAGCCTATTAAAGTTTAGATCAAGGCATGATGAAATTCTAAATCCGCCTTTGGAGATACCTGAGCCAAACCGAACGCTCGTAGAATGGTGGCCCCCAGCTGCTGAACCCAAATGCAATTGATGAACAAAAGTGATCAACGGTCTCTCTCAAGCGTCTGGAACAGAACTTGCAGTTCCCGTGGTTCGGTAGCCCTCTACGCCGAAGGCGGTCGGCAATCCAGCGACGGTTCACGTGGTACGCCCCTGTAGCTACTCCAACTGGAAATTGACATCTAGCATTCACTTTGAAGGAGGATTTTGCGATTTATAATGTTTAACTGAAACTCTTGTAGTTAGGCTGTGCTTGTAATTTGAGTTTATGTATAAGGTCCTGTTTGGATCCTATAGTCTAAAGTTTAGTTGTCTAAAATTTTGGACTAAATTTTAGTTGGCTAAACTTTAGCCACTAAACTTTAGTTGAAGGTCCTGTTTGCATGAGTTTAAGCTGCTATAGAGGTGCTAGATCCCCTGCTGTGCGGTCCAGATTGTAGGTTCGTGTAGCCTTTCGAAATGAAACCCAATATCTAGTATCAACTTTTTCAAATATAAATCCTGATAGTTCGACCAAGTATGTAATATACCCTACCTAGCAAAATGATTTACAATTATAGTTTTTGAGTTAATTGTAGTAAAAGAAGACTACCTAGTAGTAAAAACAAAATAAAATGTCGTAGTTAGTAGTGGCAAGGCTATATACAGCCTGGAGGTCTACTTCCCTGTACGTTGCTCAAGATTTATATGGATTTCAGCCAAGAAACATCCCTGTTGTGCCCACAGCCTTTTCTTTCTTCCTCGGGAGCTAGTGCTCTCTGTACTATAGCCAAAATATAGACGATTCCTCGTAGTTGTGTTATCTTTAAACTTCCAAGGACGACATTAACATTGACATCGCCATAGTCCTTACTGGCAAAGTGCTAAAGCAAACTCACAAGGACCTAGAACTTACGAGCCTGGTTCTCGCCAGGGGCGGAGCTAGGTTGGAGTAACACCCCTGGCTGGACAGTGAATCATGGATGACATTCACTATATATATGATGTACTATTTTAAATTTTACAATAGGCTTTTGATCTTAGGCCTAGGGCTGAAGCCCAGGCAGTTCTGGGCCTGGATCCGCCATTGGTTCTCGAGGAGGTAAAATGAGAAAGAAAATTATTGGGGCTATTTCCGTTCGGTTGATTTTTTTTATTAGGAAGTGAAGCCTATTATGGAAATTTTAATTTGGTTATAAAAGAGTGATTTCTTTCTTTGAGGAAGAGAGAAGGTAGAGTTGTTGTTAGTTTGGTTGTTCTCGTACGTAGTTGCTGCCTATCCTCATCATTGGCGTTTCATGGCGGCTTGTATCTTGGCCATAATCCGGTTGTGGCATGTAGTTGGTGGCACAGGTTCCTGATAATGGTGTTTTGTCCATTTAGAAATGCAGTTTACAAGGTGGAATATCTGTACTTTCTGTGCGAGCATAGCCTTGTGAATTGCGATGCATGGATCAGATCGCATAACCATGTAGTCTTTCGGATTGAAAGTCGATGTCATGTCTCAATCTTAGAAACGTAAGTTGGCAACTTGGCAATTTCTTGTGTGAACTCGATTTTTTTTAGTCACACAATCCAAGAAACCAAGATGGGTTGATTGCATGATTAGATGGACTTTCTTGAATATTGGTAGCAGAAGTAGCCGGTGCAAATGAGGCTAAGCTAGGTTTTGTAGGGGTGCTAACTCAATTGCTTAAGATTTGCATCCTAAGCAAGATACCATCGATCCATCATTGTTAGCAGCCACCCTATTCTTGGATGTTAGCTAGACGCCGTTGGTCATGTCTTTTCCCTCGTAATCCATACCATAGCCGTTAAAACTGTTCCAAACTGTGTGAGACACTGACAACTTCTGCATACAACCTCATCCATGAGTTTCATCACCTACAAAGCCGTTATGCAGCTTCATAGTTGCTACATTTTGCCAGAACCTGTCCACTCTGATCTGAGCTAACTTTCGAGTGCCAACAAATTAACATTTAGTACACAATGCCGTTGCAGACAATCTCGTAGGAAACAAGCACCAGAGATAGATATGATATACTGATATGAGGCAGACATTCAGATGGCAGCATCAATAATTATTGCCCATCTTCATGCATAGCGGATGCACGGTCAGTTTCAACTCCTTTGAGTGCTGCAGAATCAACTCAATCAGGAGACGCATGACTGCAAGATTGCACACACAACACCACAAATTGCACGCATTATATTAGCTGATGCTCAAACCTCTCACCTAATAAAGGCAGCACTGCCCTCATGGATTACACGTCAAGTTCGATCGTCCGTACGATTCTGATAATTTGGTATGGCCATTCGATTCAAGAAGAGGGTCGGTTGATTGCAAAAAAGAAAAAAAGGAAGGTTGTGCTAGTTTGGTTCTGTGGCACCAGACAGTAGCTACCTGCCTTCTGCTACTGATTTGTTGTGCAGTCGGTTTCATTTTCGATTTCAGTGTCTACTTTTCCTTCTTTTGAGTTAATCATTTGTGGTTGTGCGATTTGATTGTGCCTATTCATTGTCGGCATTGTGGGTAATTTTGTTAGGAATTATGAATCCATGTAATCTAGTGATGCTAGAGTCGCGATCGGGTTTGCGATGCAAGAACCGGACCGGTTCCTGCCGATGGGGCAGAACCGGTTTTAGGCCAATCGCCGATGAAAAATTGGTAACAATACTTCTCCTTATTATTCGAAAATAGGATTTTTACCATTCGTTGTGAACTTGTGATAGCAGTATCAACAGAATCACAGAAGCTGTTGGCACTTGTGGGATTTTCTCATTGTTCAACTAAAGAGAGAAGGAACTGAATTGCGTTTAAGACCACATATAAATTTGTCAGACAAGAACTTGTTCTTGCCACACGCTTGTCTGACCATATTATACAGGAACTCAGATTGCAGAAAATTTCTACGGGACGCGTGAGCATCTCTGTACAACAAAGGCAGACGGCCTATGTTAGCAGTCAGAGAGCAGATACGATTGTTCCAACACACCTGTAGATAAAGGTAGGTCCAAACACAATTATGGATTGGTCTATAACCTCGAGCAGGTAGACACCATACAAGAAACAGGACCGATGAGTACGTGTGTTTCAGTTAAGGGATTTCTTAACGCAGATTGGGTAACCGCACAACTGCTGCTTCCTCCATTCTCACATAGACGTCAACCTAAAATGTATTCATTTAGATGTTTAAAACTTTGACCATTAATACAAATAAAAGCATTTAGGATGTGTCCAGGTATCACTCGGATGTTTTCTTTGTAACAATCATCCACATCATTCAAAATCTTATATGACAAAGACTTATAGACATCTCACATGTATCATTGTACATGCCCTTAAAAAACCTCCTGCTCCTTCAGCATTCCTATAGATGCTACATCAGACAAGGAAAGAATCAAATACTGTCATAGGCCCTTTTCTTTTCAACTTCTAAAAACCATTTTTCTACAATAACTAGTTTTCAAATATAGTATATTTTCAAGACGAGGTTTACAAGTCGATTGTAGTATACACCGCAACGACTTTATTTATATTGGTCAAAATTGCATGCGAGTTCAAATATTTATATTCGATTGTAATACACACTGCAATGAATATGAATTCAAATATTCTCAAATACGAATACGAATCGAATATCGTAATGAATACGAATTCAAATTGAATATATACTTAATTCGGTCGAATACGAATATTCTCCTACAACTTCTGTAACAAATCTTGTAGAATAAATTCCTAGTGGTTTTGTCGGTTTTTCACCGGTTTTTGACTGGTTACCGAAACGGTTACCGGTTTCAAACCGCCCAACTTCAAATTTTGAATCACAAAATTCGTTCGGGTTTTCTTGAGTTCTGAAAATGGATCGAATACGAATCGAATAGTTTCGAATACGAATACAAATATTCTCGAATACGAATATTCTCAAATATAGATACAAATATTCTCGAATACAAATATGAATATTTTTAAATATATATTTTACTTACTATATTCGTGTTTTCTCTGATACAAATATCAGATAAAATAGATTATTCATTATCATTTTCCACCCTTAGTTATGAGGCACCAAACGGATACCACATGGTGCTGCTACGGATTATCTGTTGCGCAGTCGGTTTCAGTTTCAGTGTGTGCTTTTCTTCTCCACGACATGCACGTGTGATGTACTGTTGTGTGATCTGAGTCCTTTTGGGGCCTTATAGATTATGATTTTCATGATTTTTTTATCATTATTTTAAAATAATTTATTGATATAGTTCTTTTTAAACAACTTATCAATATTTAATTTATTTCTATAAACACTCACGTTATAACAAAAAATTATAAGCAGTAGTATAAGCCGCAGCCAAAAAAGTATGGCTTATGAATTGTCAACGTTAAGGTTATGTACGAGTTCTGTTTCGATGTGGCTGGTGATGTTGTAGATGCCGTTATACGGACAGAATCACAAAAGTTGACAGTTGTGACCGGGATGTTCGCTAATTTACTCGAGAGGAAAATTATCCAAGGCCGAGATTAGAAGAAAGAGCATGGCTTGGTCCCTCCCTCGAATTAAAAAAACGTTTTGGTCTACCGCCTTGAGCAGGTAGCCACCAATACCATAAACTAAACCGAAGTGTTCTGACCTGTGTTTCATTTGTTTTCTTAACTAGTAAAATTATTTATGCAATTTTTTTAACTAGAGGAATTATTCGCACAATTACGTAGCTAGATATTACGATGCAATTATTTTTATACAACTCTAATATCTATATATTATTAAACTACACTGTTATAATTTGGCCCAACAAACTAAGTAACATAGATACTTCTCGTTTTCTCTCGATGAATGAAAATTTTCTATAGTTTTTTTTCTTTTTTTAAGGATTAATGTGGGATTTTCTTTCCCTCCAAACAAATAAGGTGCCTTAAATGTTACCAATTATTTGTATTCATACATATACACATATACAACATAGGTACTAAAATAATATTCTAACCAATACATGTCATCGGGATTTGGCAGAAGATTCTAGTCATTCACCGTTTCCCAGCTCACTTCTGGTTAGACCTTGGAGTCATGCCATGCCGTGCCTTCACGACTCACCTCCGGTGAGGCCCTAACATGTTCTAGGGCACGATGGGCCGCCGCCATGTCGTGTCGGCCTAGGCCTAGCCTTGTGGACATGTAGGTGGCGAAGATAGCGGCAGCCGCCATCTTCATCACTTTCATGTTGTGCTTGTACCTTACGTCTTCGGTGTCGCCATCAACGAACCTCGCTCAGCTACGTTCACGCCTGCTGTGGCAACTCGCTCGACCACCTCCGTCGTGTCCTTGCCATTGTGGTCAGGCACCGATGTCGTTCTTGCCTACCATGAAGGTGAGAACAGCAACACGAGTTGGCGCCGCATCACCCATGCGAGCTAGCTAGAGCCCCCTAGGTGGGCATTGGGGCTGTAGAGCATGCTCTCTCATCACTCAATTTGGAGCTCGAATTCCTACGAACGTCGAATGATGAGGATGCAGAGTAGCCACAGCTCAAGTGCGAGTGGGGTGGTGGCTGTGTCAGCGTCTGATCCAGACGGCCCGAACTCAAACATGGTGTAGTGAAAGGGAGAGGGGGAGGGGTGGTCGGCACTAGGAGAGGAGGGGGAGGCAAAGAGGATGGGCATGGTGGAGGAATCCAGGAAAGGGTGGTGGAGGAGGGAGGATGACCAGTGACGGTGCAGAGGATGAGGAGTGATGGAGGAGAGATGCTGATCGATGGCGACGAGGCGGTGGAAGGGCGGCGAATGAGGCCAACACGGTGAGGATAGGTGGGTAGCGGTGGCACGATGGAGGGGGAGGAGCGGAGGCACAGATCTAGATGGTGACAGGTTGCGGTGGTAGCGCGATGGAGTGGGAGGAGCAGGCGGGTGGCAAAATGGTGAGAAAGAGAGAGCCATGAAGAAGAGATGGTGGAAAGCGAGGACTGAGGTACCGACGTAGTGCAAGAAAAGAAAAAGTAGAGGAGAAATAAGAGGGAAAAAAAGAAAAGGGTAGGAGAAAAAAGAGGGAAAAGAGGAAAGAAGGAAAAAAGAGAAGGGGGCGGGGAGGGGAGGGAAAAAAGAAAAGTTAAAATTGAAGTAATTGCATACAAATATGTGCATATAAATATTTAGAGGAAAAAGCAAAATTTTCTAATATTTTACAGATACAATGTTACTGCCTCGTTAAAAACCTTATGCCTTAGAGTGGGGTTCCCTGAGTAAGGAAAAAAGTATAGTAACAATTTACGTACATGCAAACTACTCCCCAATGTCAAGATCGTTCATGTGTTCTAGGTCAACATACCCCTGCATGATCTTGGAATCCTCCAGCTGATGCTGTTATCGCTCTTTAGCCAATTCTCTATCCTAGACGCATGTGATTGCCTTCACCATTCTGGGTGTGAGGGATGGTCTTTTTTCTTCAATTATTCTCCCTAACATGCTGAACATTGCTTCCAAAAATATGGTCAACACTAGAACTAGTATAACATCCCGTGCGAAATGGCACAACATAGGAAATATCTGTTTGTTATTCTTCTACCATTTGAGCAAGTCTATCTTGCCTCTTCCAGTAAGATCAAGATTGGTGTTTGTAAAATCATACTCCAGGTAGTGGTTTAGCTCTGAGATAGAATTTCATTTGGGTTTACACTGATGTTTATAATCATTGTATTTGTTGATCATTATTAAGAGTTATAGAAATAATCTTATTATCTATCATAAAATCATCAAGTACATCTAGTATACGCTCAACAATGGTCTCTCCCTGTGTGATTCAGTAATTAATTTAAACCCTATGCCTCTCTTGTTTATCTTGCAATCATCTAAATAATAGGCTACAACACTAAGGTAGACACTTCTTTGGTGTAATGATGTCTAAATGTCTGAAGTTATAGCAAAAAGAGAATTGAAATTGTAGGAATATTTCTTTTAGTTTTGCTAGCTCCCTACGATAGATTCGTAAAATATTAGATATTGTAGTTCTCCTACTGATATATTGGTATTGTGGGCAAAAGTTATGTTGGATCATTTTTTCGAACGTGCGACTTTCACCCATCGTAATTGATTGATCTTCGAAAAAATATTTAGCAATTTCCTCATGGGTAGACTCAAGTACTCACAGAGCCATTGGCCTTGAAGTTCACCTGCATTTGTACTCCTCCCCCTCGCCTGTGTACCCCCATCTTGCTCAAGCATACTTTGTAGTGCTAGTTCAAAGTGCCCCGTCCCTCCACCTGTACAAGTAATAATTACAAGTTATGATCTCGACTGTCGGAACCCGGAGTAACAACTCCTGGATTCTCTATGTAAATCGCACTAGTCTAGGATCAGCTAGTGCACACAGTACAACAAAGATAAATACCAAGCTCAAATGACCAAATATATTAAATAAAAGGGTACGGCCTTATGGTCAAATCTTACATCAACGCCCATTAGCAAAGATAAATAAAGAAAAGAACTGCGGAAGCAAACTGATAAATAGCGAAGCCCAAGCTCGCTTACGTGCAAACGACAAGAAGACGCGCCTACTCGCCCGGATCGCACCGTAGTTGACGTCTTCCTTCTCTGTGTGGAAAAAGCAAGGTGAGTACAAACTTGTACTCCGCAAGTCACACGGAAAATGCACCGTAATGATAAAGGCTTCAATGGAAGGCTTATAGGGTTAGTTTACATAAAACAACATTTAAGAAATACAATAAGTAGATTGAAATTGCTGAATTTGATACAGTAAGTAAAAACAATACTTGTAGTTGAAAATAATACCGTTAGTGCAGGCTCCGACCAAACACCAACCTATCCACGGGCATCCCACCCGGACCATCTTTTCCAAAAGATCTCATATAGATTCCATCCATCCACACGTTTCCAAACACTCGTGGATTCCATCCATCCACAAGCTTCCAATCTCTCTCATGGGTTCCATCCACCCATAAGGTTTTCATTCTCTCATGGATTCCATTCATCCATAAGGTTTTCGAAAAATCATTTTTGAAAAACAAAGTCTAATCCATGAAAAACTTTTACTCAGCATGCCCATGACCGTGGGCACGGCTATCCAGGATAGATTATACACTCTGCAGAGGTTGTACAGCTTTACCCACAAGATACGATCATCCCTTTGTACCACTAGATTACACAATTCCTTAGGTGTGCGGTGGGGAGTCGTTACAAGGCCTTTACAGTGCAAAGCCTTCAACCTGGTCGAGCCAACTCTAAGGTTTCACCCCAGTAAGGAATCCACCAGACCGGGACCCCCTCTTGAGCCTAGACGAGACTTCTTATGGCTTAACCACGCTCGCCCAAGTGAGACTTCACATAGCACCAACCACGCTTACTTTCAACCTACAACTTGACTCAGGTTGGGACTTTACAAATTATTCAGTCAGGGCTGTCTCATACCAGCCATGTGGTAGTACGATAAGGGCTTTGCAATAGTAGCTCACAGACCAGTCCTTAATCTGACTTAGGCCCAACCACATACCCCCGTGCACGACAATCAACCTCTATGGCTCCAACCAACAGGGCATGCCTGCACCCACCAATCTAACCATGTGTCTAAGTCTAAACCAGTTTTATATTTTATTTTCAAAATAATTCATAAACCTCCTTGACTCACCAAAGTCAAGAGTACATTTAGGAAACTTATCATTTCATGTGAAAAGGTATCCCAAAAACAAATAATATGACTTCGCAGGGCTAAGCATTTGAATAAACTCTCTAGCCAACACTAATGTATTAACTAGAGTTTGAATCTAGGGTGACAAGATGTTGAGGAATTTCAAATTCGATGGAGGGATTAACAAGTAAGCAATAACTAAATTTAAAACAGAATTGAAATAAGTTGAATAAAAATATGCATGCAATATAATTTAAATCAACATAATTTTATTTTGAAAGCTGGGAGCAACATGATCAAGGAGTGTGATTTGCCTTGCTCTTCAACTTGGTTTGAAACTTCGTCGAAGTTTACACGTGAAAATATCCCACTAAATTCAAATAAATTCAAATATTTGAATTGAGGCTAGAAATGGATAGAGGGGAATTTTTTTGATGAATTTAGAAATTTGAATGGGCTCAATCGGAGTCAGGACGAAGGAGAACGGGCTCCGGGAAATTTGAAAAGAGGGAAAAATAGAAAAAGATGATTTTTGGAATTATTTTTCTACTGAAAAAGGGATTTATGGCGTCAGCATGGATTATTGGAATTATCTCCCTAAAGGAAAATCCGATTTAATGCGCCAGCATTGCGTCAGCCATGAGGGGGTTGACTGACAGTGGGCCCGATCCATGTAGACCGGGTCCATGGACTGGGGTGGAGGTGAGGTGGCGGGGTGGAGCTGACCGGGCGAGGAGAGGCCGACGTGGCCGGGGCGTGGCGCCCATGTCGCCTTCGCCGACGCGTGGCCAGAGACCGGCCGTAGCGCCGGGGGGCAGCAAGCCGCCGAGCTCGGTGGGCGGCGCGGCGAGGGACGGGGGAGCGAGAGGGGAGGACGGGGAACTCGGGGGTGGGGCGGAATTTACCGAATGGGGCCGGAGTCGGGCCGGCGGCGAGCGGGCAGAGGCGGCGGCGCTCGGTGCAGCGGCGATGGAGAGGGCGGGGGAGAGGGAGGAGCGGGCTCGGGCGCGGGCGGATGAAGATCCGACGGCCAAAAGGGGAGGGTGAGCGGACGGTGGGATGGCCGGGTGGCGGGCCATCTGGGCCGTTGCCCTGAGAGCGGTGGAGATGGGCCGAGGGTGCAACGTGGGCGCGACCCAGGCCACCCACGTGGCAGCCGCGTGGAGGGGGAGGAGGGGATTTTAATTTTATTTCCTAATTTTAATTTTTCAGCAAAACATAGAAAATTCAATAAGCTACAGAAAAATATGAAAATACCTCCAAAAATTCCAGAAAAATTCAGAGAATCTCCTGGAGATATTTTGGACTAATTAAAAATATTTTCAACTAATGTTGGATTTATATTTTTATATCCAAAATACTTTTTAATTTCAAAAACATATTTTAAACTCCAGAAAACTCAGAAAAACCAAATAACTCCAAATAATTAATTTTAATTAATATTTTATAGAAAAACAAAATATCCTTTTAATAATAATTATTTTTTAGGTTTTCACTTAAATTTTTTTTAATCCAGCTTTTTCAAAAACAGAAATCCAGGCAAAACTAAATTTAAAATTTAGGCAACAAAAATACTTATTTTAATTTAAAATTTTATTTTAATCAATTATTATTATTTATTTATTTTTATTTTCAGGAAAACATGGGCTGTTACATCTACCGTTTGGCCATCTCTGATTCCCTAGCTCTAGGTCATGTGCTTCCAACATGGTGCCCTTTGTCCAGCGGTGCCGATGCCAAACCTAGACCTACCAATGTTGCCATTTGTGGGCAGGGAGAGAAGTCTTGTGTTCCCATTGGCCCTGGAATGCCCTGATACTCCTCGTAGCCCTCTGTACTATCCATATGACGGTCATCCATGCTATAGTATCCTATGCTTGGTGAGAGTTGATGAGGATTAATGGGAGTCAGAGCCGGAAGAGGATTAGGGGAGCAGCGGTGGGAGCTTCCAGCAAGTTTCCCCACAGTTGCCTTTGTGCTGTAACTTCTCGATAGCATACCGCTACCGAGCTTGGATGCTCACACCGCCGCTTTTGTGTTGTGACTCCTTGGTAGTATACCACTAGGCACCACCAAGCTTTCTATTTTACAGACTATTGAAACTACTGAGCAGACAAAAGAGAGAAGAGAAGTTAGATGCTTCAGTGGTCAAGAAATAAGCAAAGAATGTAGGTTTTATATCCATAGAGGAGGAGAACATTGCATCTGCCCATTGTTTCTCAACCTTCACCACCGCTCTGCCTTCTTCCTCTGCTCCATCATGTCATTGGTTCCTGATCGTTGCCCCTCTCCCCCTCGCCTGTTGCTTCTCTGATCTCTCCTCCATCTTATCATTGGTGCAATTCTATTGCTAGCTGCCAGGTGGCCTAGGCAATCATTGCCTGAGTTGTGTTGAGTGCTAATAATGTCCCCGTAGGCCACCCCACCATGTCTCTCTCTCTCCTTACTCTCTCCTCACTCTCTTAGTCTCCCCACTCTATGGCTCTCCTCACTCGTAGCGTAGTGAATGCGAGGGCGGCAAGGAGCTGGTCACAAAGGCTAAAGGTGTCACGGACGAGTAGGCCGCACCAACACCATTCCTGTCTGTCCTGCCTTCTTCTTCCCTGACACAAGCACTGATGCAGCTTGCCCTCTTTGGCTACGCCAGCGCCGGATCTGGCCATCCTCGGCCACAGTGTTAGTCAAACACGACCTTCAAGGACAACACTGCCACCGCTCCCGGCTGCCCTACACACTTCTTCTCCAACACCGGCGCCGCCGCCGGATCCGATGATCCCTAGCCACACTGCCGTCGAATCCAACTTCCTGCACCTAGGGATGGAAACGGATCGGATACAATCAAATAGTATTAAATACGAATATGAATCCATATTTTTAAAATGAATACGAATACAAATTTGAATATTCTTGAATAGGAATATGAATCGAATATCGTAACGGTTACGAATTTGAATCAAATATGTACTGAATTCAGTCGAATACGAATATCCTCCTATAACTTCTGTAACAAATCTTGGTAGAACAAATTCCTAGTGGTTTTGTTGGTTTTACACTGGTTTTTGACCAGTTACCGATGATAGGCATATGAAACGGATCGAATACGAATTGAATAGTCATGAATATGAATACAAATATTCTTGAATACGAATGCGAATATGAACATTCTCATATACAGATATGAATATTCTCAAATACAAATACGAATATTTTGAATACGGATTTTGCTTACCACATTCGTGTTTTCTTGGATACGAATATCAGATAAAACGGATTAGCTGTTACCGTTTCCCACCCTTACCTACATCACGCCAAGGTACTCCCACGTCCTTGCTCTCCCTCCCCCTCTCCGGCTACTCCCATACCACACGCCCAGCCACTCCACTCCCCACTGCTGTGCCACCGTTGTGTCACTCTCGTGCCAAGCCAGCCCGAGCACGGCACGACAGGCTAGGCCAGGCTGTGCAGCCCGATGGGTCTTCTTTGTAGGTCCCGCATGGCCCGCTGTTTGTGCGATGCAAGCCCAGCCTGTCACGTGTTATACCCATGCCATGCTTGGGCTATGCCGTATCGACCGGGCCTCAAGCTGGCCTGAAAATTCCCAGCTCGACTCTTAGGTCTACTTGTGGTGAAGGTGATAAGTGCAGTCAATTAACACCTACGGTTCTTTAAGCGTACATCAGGCAGGGACATTTATATCCAATACAAGAAGCCAATGATCTGATAGCAGCTTGCCCAGCAGCTGTAGCAAAAGTCATAGCCTCATTTATGCTGAAAGAACCTTATCGATTTAGCAGTGGTACTAATGAAGCAATGATACTGCCCCAGTTATGTAATGTATGCTCACCAAGGCAGTAACTTCGTCTTCCTTTTAGTCCCAGAGTTCTATCTTCTGGGGAAGGCAAGTTTCCATCAAGGCGAGTACCTGATGTGGGGATTCTCGGATGATTACTTGATGTAAATCGAAGCACATGACTATTGACTAGTATCCCCAGATAAATACATTCTGTTTTTCGAAAATAAATATATCTTGCGAGATTTCAAAATTGATATTGGAAATGCCGAAAGATTTTTTTAATTTAGAGGCCAAGTTCAAGAAAGACGGTTTAATTATAAACAGCTTTGCTAATTAACAGACGAATGATATTTTTTAAGAGTAAGTCGAATTTTCTAACTGTTATATATGCTTAGAGATGTGTGTTTCAGCAGTTTATATTGATCCGATGGACGGAATTTGACTTGCCTTAGCAAAAAACCAGGCAACCGAAGTATAAACACCCCAGTTAAAGAAAACCTTTCTGCATACAATTTGTTTAGAGTATATGGCTCAAACTGAAAGCCTTCCCAAACATGCCTAGCCGTCTAAGTTCTCCAAGTACAATTTTGTCAAACTTGTTATTTGCATAGGCGTCTTTGAGAAAACCTGGAATTTTCTGTGGGACTCGAATCTTTGTCAAATGAGAACATATGGGCATTAGACGTTACAATAACTAGCGAAATTGCCTACATAATTACATGGCTAGATATTACAACATATTGTATTTATTATACAACTCTAATATCTTGGGAAATATAGGTGTAGTTGTTATGCAACTTTAACAATTGTAATAACTATATATGATTAATCTGCATCGTTATAATCTGATCTATTAGAATAAGTGGTGTAGATCTCTTTTTATCTTGGTTAATGAGGGAATTTATAGGAATTTTATTTTATTTTTTCTGATTTAAGGATTATTGCGGCATTTTCTAGATGTGCAAAATAAAAGAGATACCTCGGATATCATCAATTGTTTTTAGATATATAGATTACTAGTCACATTATTATATTAGTCTCAGTCTTGTAACCTCCAGCAAGCAACTGGTGTTCTTTTTTTTTGTGACCTGTCTAAAAATACAGAATATAACATTTGTGGGATTGACTGGTTAGCTGGTAAGGAAAAGAGACAAAGGTCCCAGGCATAGGGGTGGCAACTCAACCCAGGTGCAGGGCTGCGGGGAATATCCCCATGGGGGTGGGGGCGGAGGTGGGGGTGATCTCTCCCCATGGGGACGGGGATCTGCTATGCTAGGGGACGGGGACGGGTCGTCCTCCCACCGTGGGTCACACGGGACCTAGTAAATATAAAAAAAAATATTCTTTTAATAATAAATTATAGTTTTTAAATATAAAAAATTGTATTCTTTTCTGGTATATTTAACTAAACTAAAACATGAATCCATATATTAGAATATATATTTTAAGCTATATTTTAGAAAAAATATACCAAAATAATTATAAATTAATAAATAAAGTCATATTATTATTATTTTAAATATTTAAGCTATTTTTAATCTCTGTAAAGATCCCGTAGGACCGGATCCTGATAGTCACAGGGACACGGAAAGCCATCTCCCCAAATAGACTTAGCGAGGCTGGGATGGGACCATGCTAGCAGTGTCGGGGCAGAACCACGGGGATTCCCTAGGACCTGCCCCGTTGCCACCCCTACCTAGGCCCTATCTGTGGCGTTTTCACTTTTCAGGCAATGGGCTAGTTCACTTCGCATAGTTTCTTTGACCAGATTACAAAAGACGTAGCTAGGTAGAAGAAAATTATATAGGAGTGACTGTATCTCAGTAGAATAAAGTGCAGACAATCTATGGCATGCTACTGTTAGTAGAATATACCTTTCTGAAGATAAGGCAGGTAGCCACCATACCATCATGCATGGTTTGGTCTATAACCACGAGCAGGTAGCCACCATACAAGTCTGATAACGTAGGTTCAGTCATGTCATTTCTTTCTAATGCAAATTAGGTAAAACTAGATTCTAATTCCATTCCACGCGTAGGCTAGCTTACTCTGTTTGCAGTTTGGATAAGTGGGATTATTTAGCTCAAATTAAAACTAATTTGATAGCCCATTTGGGCTTTTTTTGGTGGCTTATGGCTGAAAAGCACTGTAGTTAGCTGAAAAAACACTGTAGCTGACAGAGACTTATTTAGCATAATTAAATTTAAAAAATTAAAAAATATAAAAAATATGTTAGCCCATTATGTATAATGTAAACAAATATGGGAAAAAAAGAACCGGCAAAAAAGCTCAACAAAAAGCCAAAAGTTCAGAAAAAGATGAAATTTATAAATAATGAAAAATAAGCCGGAAACTAAAAGCTGAAGCCAAAACGATCACAACCTTCCTAACCAAATCGTCCTCTCCCCATCCAACCACGATCATAGTGGGAACATGTTGACACAATCTGTCCAATTAATCATGGGAGGAAGAATCTGTCCGATTAATCATGGGAGGAAGAATTTTTTTTCTCCGTGTTCGTTTTCAGATTATGTATGCGAAATGCGACTACTGACCTCAGTAGTTTGGAAGACCTCAGACGGAGAAAGAACCAAAGATTGATGTAGATATACACCGTGGTCCAATGCAGCAAGCAGCCAACGAAGTCGCACCAATCTGTGACCTGCAGCTGTCGTGAAAACCACATTGCTCGTATATAATTATGTGGAAAATTTATGTTTCGTGTGTGCTCACCAACCGAAGAAAATTATATGGACCGGGGCCTAAATCCCCACCCTTGTATGTGCTCAGATTCTGTCATCTACCCGACATCAATCTCAAAGCAACGCTTCTCCTCTTCTCTTCTTCACCTTCTCCCTCTGTCTCCATGGCAATGGCTGAGTCAAGGAGTGCCGTGGAGGCGAAGGCTAGAACGAAGAGCATGTGCGGCAATGGCGTTGTGGACCGGTGATTCTCCACCACCACTCTCTACCTCTCTCCACGGCCCGTCATTCAAGTCGCCAATGCCGCCCTCCACTCGCCACCGTCTTCGGCCAACAGCAATCCTATTGAGTTGTATGCATCAGCTAGTTTACTCAAAAACTTAAGTTAATGAGGAAAGGCGGACAATTCACTTATACTTCAACACTCCCCTCACGTGTAGGCTTCCTCAGGCTTAAGACATGGAATAAAAGTGGGTTGCAATTATTTTTTAAAATTGTGCCAATTGGATCTTAAACTCAAGACCTCTTGACTCTAATACTATATTCAGTTACATGCACCAGTCAGTTCACCCAAAAGTTTAAGCTAACGAGGAAAGGTAGGCAATTCACTTATACTTCAACACCCCCTCACGTGTAGCCTCTCTTAGGCCTAAGACGTGTAATAGAAGTGAGCTGCAATTATTTTCTTTAATTGTGCTAACCGAGTCTTGAACTCAAGACCTCTTAGCTCTATTACCATATTGAGCTGCATGCACCAGACAGTTCACCTAAAAACTTAAGCTGATGAGGAAAGGCGGGCAATTCACTTATACTTCAACACTCCCCCTCACGCGTAGGCTCGCTCAGGCTTAGACGTAGAATAGAAGTAGGTTGCAATTAAGCTGATGAGGAAAGGTGGGCAATTCACTTATACTTCAACACTCCCCTATCCACGCACACGATGGTCCTACCTACTTTCATTGTGCACCATCCCCGCCACTTGAGCTACACTGCACCGTCCATAGTCGAGCAGCGGCAGAGAAGAGAGAGAGAGAGAGAGAGAGAGAGAGAGTCCTAAGGCAAAGCCACAACTGTCACTGCCACTGTGTCCCGAGCTCAATGGGGCCACCTGCCGCCTCATAATTCTCTGAGCCACTACCTTGGAGGTCACACCACTGGCCATATCTTGACCTGGCTTGTCCTTCTCACTGATGGAGGAGGAGGGGGTGGCAACACTGACTGTAGGGGTGGTGGGGAAGGGGATGTGACGCCTTTGGCCAGTGAGTCTAGCGTGCTTCATAGGACATGGCTACCTCAGCTTTATGGTGGAGTGAGAGGGGTGGTGGAGAAGAGAAAGAAGGGGATATGTTGCTTTGAGATGGTGTTGGCTAGGTAGCAAAACCTAGAATTGATCATTAAAGGATAGGATTAGGCCTGTCCCATAGAATTTTCTTCCCTCACCTACTCCTTTTGTTATATTTTGATACCCCTTCTTATGCACAATGGCCCTTAGATCAGATTAGAATTTGTAAGATAAGCACGCGAGTGCATGGTATCACAAGCAAAGTAGATGAATCTCATAGATAAAACTAAAATAATGACGTTGAAGCAACCACAAAGAGAGAGAGAGAGAGAAAAGATTTGGTGAAGCCAGCCACAAATTCCTTAAGCACAACCTCGAAAGAGTACATAAGATTGTCACTCTTTCATACGAATCTTTTAAGACCTTCGGTCTTTGCGCTGTACAAGAATTTAGTGCTAAAGAATAACTTAGCATCTAATCCTCTCGTTTACCTCTAACTTTAGATGAGTGGTTTCTTTTTTTTGTTGCTTGGGTTCTCCATACCACTCCTCATGGTTTTATATAGTCCCCCTAACTCTCCTCCAAAGTGGAGTAGGAATTCTACTCCAAAAAGTAGAAATCATAATGCTATTAGGATTCATGTAGGACTCCTTATAGCATACCTTTCTAAATCCTAAAAGGCTAGGATATGAGTCACCATACTCAACAATCTCCACCTTGAGTCTTATCTATTGAAGTCATTGTGCTCCTTCAACTCGCTCCAAGTCATCTGCGCATAATTTTTGTTTTTCCTTCCACCTTTAGGAGCGTTCCACTACAGGGGTTCATGTACATCACTACAATATGTGTGTCATTGTCCAGACTAGCCTGACCAAACCCTCCACTTGAAAGCTCCTTTGTTTTGTAGTTTGATTAACCACTCCTTTTGTTCCTATAGCATTCTATGCGATAGGTTTGTACCACCTTCATGCTCCACCTTCTTGTCGATACAGTGTATTTGGTCCCACTACGTCTTCATTTTTCCAATAGCTTGCACCTTCTCCTTTACATCTACTAGATTTTTCAATCGTCTTTGCAGTTCTACACAAAACTGCAGATGAGATCTATGTACCTACTGTTGATGACACAATTTTCTTCTCCTGACCAGAATTTTTATCAGACCTCCTATTTATTTCCCATCATTTAGGTGTACCCATTAGTTGGTATCCTCTATTGCTCTAGATACTTTTTATGATTACTTACCCTTTGCAAGTAACTCATATGACTCCATCTCGAAGTGATACATCACAACCTTTGAGTTCAAGTGACCTTACAGATATTATATTCTTCTTTAAACTAGGAACATACCGAACTCCTATCAATGTGTGCTGTGCTCCATTATACATCTCTAGTGTAATTGTTCCCATCTCAGTAATTGCATACTCTTGTAGTCCACTAAATGAACAGTTCCATGTGCGGGGCGTAGATATCCTTCATCAAACATCTCCTTCACTGAACATATATAGAAGCGACAATCTGAATCTAATATCCATCCATGATAAATACTTGATTGACTGACGACTAGTGCATCTGAATCTTGATTAACTGACGACTAGTACGTTTGAATCATCATTTGCTATCACTACTAAGCATGCATCCTTCATTTGCATCCAATTTGGACAATCTGTTGCCATGTGACCTTCCTCGTCGTATCGATAGCATATACATGTGCCCTTGTTCTTGCCCCTTTTCTTTCAGTGACTTTTGTTTCTGTAACATCCTGAAAATTTTAAATTTGAAAATATGGATTTCTTGAATTATTTTTGTAATATATTCTGTTGGAATTTAGAGTTTATGGTGTTTTCCTGAATTTGGATGAGATTCAAAATTTTAAGAATTCATAAAAGACAAAAGACAAATAATAGTAATACCAAAAAAAAAAGAAAATGTGCAAATAATAGAAAAAACCAAAAATTGAAAACAAGAATATGAAAAGATGATCTAGTATAAGAGGAGAGAAGTCAGAGTTAAAGATATAAAATCTCATTTTGGAAATCATGGTACAAATAGCAATAAAAGTACATGAATAAAAATACAAACGCATATATATGTATGTATGTATGTATGTATGTATGTATGTATGTATGTATGTATGTATGTATGTATGTATGTATGTATGTGTATGTATGTATAAATTGTGCAAGAAAGAGCCTGTTAAAAATAGCAAATAAAAATTAGCAAAAATTTATTGAAGGCAACAAAATAACAAAATAAGAAATTATACATAAATATATACATATACATCCATGAGCACACATACTTATAAAATAATAATAATATATATAGATATGAAGGAAATAGACACACACATATATATAAGAATTAGTGTGCAAATAAATATATATATATATATATATATATATATATATATATATATATATATATATATATATATATATATATATATATATATATATATATATATATATATATGCATATTTATATATATATATATACATACATAAACTATACAACTAAAATCAATATTAACATTAGAGCTACAAACTAACAAAAGGGGATTTTGGACATCAAGCTCAAGCAATTAAAATTTTGAAATGCTAGCATTTTCCTATTTCTCCTCTCCCTTCCATGGGGGCCCAGCCTACCCGCGCCTCCTTTACTTCTTTCCTTCGCAGCCTCACGGTGGCTCTTCCTCCTCCATTCATTTCTCCTTTCTTTACTCACTCCCCCGTGCTGTTTCTTCCTGTGCTCCCGCCAAGTCCGCGTCAGCAACGCCTACCGCCGCCCCTACCTTCGTTCTTGCACCAACCCCGCACGTCGCTGAGCCACCCTCGCCCATACTCTGCACCGACCCTTTTCCGTCGCTCGCGCCCCGCACGGCTCCTCCGTTCTTTTCCCCGTGCACCGGACCCCCTCCTCCTTGCTGTCGGCCAGCGCGCGCCTGCCGCCGCCATGCCTCCCTCTGCGCCGACCAGCTCTGCGCCTCGCACGCCCGAAGGACCACGGCCACGTCGCGGCATCCCATCCCCCACGCCGCGCCCACGCCTTGCGGTGCTTCTGTGCTCCCATGCCGCCCGGTCGGCCCCGCCCGGCGCCAACACACCACGCCACCTATAAACCCCGGCCGAGGCACCCAATCTCACCGCCTCCCTCTCCTCATTCTCACCCCTCACGGAATCGGGCTCCCGGCGCCCTTAGCTCGCCGACGGGCTCAATCCCCTCCAACGCCGGCCGCGCCAATTCCGCCGATTAAGACCTTCCCCATCCAATTCCTTCACGCCACAGCACCACCACGACCCCGCCAGCTAGTCCCCGCCATCGCCGGAGCATCTCCTACACCGTAGCACGCCGGCCACGGTGGCTTCCATTGCGCCGTCGCCCGTGCTCGCCGCCGGCCCGCCGTAGAGCCTCTTGGCCGGAGTCGACACCTCCAGGGGGTTCCCTTCCACGTCGGGCATCCGTTTTGACCGTCTTCACCGACTCCCCGGCCGCCCCTCGCCGGCGGTACTACTCGGCCCGTGCGCCGCCTGAACCTCCCCTGTTACTCTCTGCTTGGCCCCCAGCAAACCCTCACCTCTAAGGGCTAAATCCTCCCCAGTCCACGCAAGCGGGTAGCAGTGCAGTTGGCCAGCGGAGCCGTGAGTAATCCCCAGGTCCCGAGTTCGATTCTCCTCTATGCACCCTTTTGTTTCTATTTTTATTTACTCCGTTCCAATTAGGAAAAATTAGAAATCAACCTATGAAAGCTAATAAATTTTATTAGGAGGTAAATGGGATTATTGAGGATTTGATATTTGATTAACTATAAGGTTTGAATAATTATCTAAAAGATTTATTATTAAAGGTATTGGTAAAGGCATTATGATTTTGATTAAATACCCAAATTTAATAAAGATTGCCATAGTTGAAATTAAGATACAGGCCTAATATTTGAAGAGATGCCATTAAATAAATTCTAGTGGTAGATTTTGTTAACTAGCATATATTGAAACATACTTTTGCTAGATAAATAAATTTTAAGACTAATAACCATTAAAGTGTAGAGACTTTCTAAAGTAGATATGTGCATATAACATCTATATATATATATATATATATATATATATATATATATATATATATATATATATATATATATATATATATATATATATATATATATATATATATATATATATATATATATATATATATATATATATATATATATATATATATATATATATATATATATAAAAGTGGTTAAGGAAATGCGAATGACATGCGTGCAACTTATTAATAAAAATAATAAGACAACTTTGCGTTCTCCGTAGACCTCACTAAAATACACAAACGCTATCATTAATATACTGCCAGTCATAAAATCTTTAATGGTAGCTTAGTTAAGGGTAATAACAGAATGTCATCAGGTTTAGTGGGCTTGAGTTATAAAGAGATAAAATATCCGTAGCAGTGATTTTCAGAGAATACTCAAATTAAAAGGCAGTAATAGTATAAGGATACTAAAATATAATAGCCAAGGTAATCAAGCATCAAAATGATATCACGGACATATAGATACTCTAAAGCAAGTATGTAGCAATTAACACGAGTAATTAGGTTCACAAAAAAAATGATACCTACCAAGCGTTGTCAAATATATGAATTAAAAATAACACTAATCCTAATCGAAACTAATGATAGATAACATAATAATAGAACCATTAATTAAATCCTAATACTAGATTAATATATAATAATGATGGGCATGAAATAATAAGATATGTCTAGCAACAACTAAATGCACATAAAATGTCACCCTATAAAATGCTATACACCTAAACTCTAAAATTAATCCGGTAAGCCAAAATGCCCTGATTATTAGCGCTTGACAAAGTAATATCCAGTTAAACTTGTACATTAATTCATAGATCCATCCTAGCTCATGGAACTTCCTTGATAAATATAAAAATAATAAAAGAAACTGTTAATAAAAGATCGAGTCATCGTTTTCCACCACCGGCCTTGCCTCAAATCACCCATTAACTCATGATAAAACAAAAATTGAGTTTATCCAGATTTATTTGGATCTCTTGAGTTATTTGCTTTTATTTGGATTCAGTCGTTTGTCGCGTAGTTAGAAATTGGAGTCCTGAAGATTCTATGGAGCAAGCGAGAATGAGATCGATGAAGACCAGGAATTAAAGATCATCGCATGAGACAACTTTGTGTGAGCTCAAGATCGCGGTAAACCGCGTCAGGCGAGTCAATACTTTGATCATATTGAACCTACATTTTATGCAAATTACTTTCGTTTAAATTATCAAATTGCATGCTGTTATTATATGTGCAAAATATGTTGATTTAAAATTTTAGCTATATGCCCATTGTTCAACTTGATTAAGTATTACACCCCTATTTGGAATATTGCATATGTGAGCCCTGTCGCCTAGTGGAAAACTTTATAATGATTAGCTTTCGAAAATAAGTCCTTAATTATATGCCTTGCTTAGCATTGTTTAGGAACCCGGGGCAAGAAATTGCCATAAGCATCACTTTTACTCATGAGAAATTGATTCGGGCAGTCATGGTGGGAATGACTGGTATATTTTGATATGGTTATTTTATGCTCCCAAAAACCCCAATAATGCTTATATACCTGGATGGATGGTTTGGGGGTTGGAATGTGGTGCAGTGGGTGCACAAATTGTGATATGTGGTAGAACCATCCAGGTAACCTTAAGGACTGAATCTTGTCATGTTACCCTGTGTAAAATAGTACAACCACAAGTCTGTAAAATACAACTTGGCTAAGTAAATTTATCGAACCCCCAGACTCATCTCACTGGTAGTGGATAGAAGTGGTTACGCACGGGCACGGGGGCCCTAAGGGACACCAGGTCGGGTGAAGTTTTCCCATCTGTTCTATTCATTGCGGGGAGTTGAGAAGCCCGTCTGCGGTAGTAATTGTGGGGAAACATCCCGCGCATAGATGGGACCCACCGCAAGTGGGAGAAACCCATAAGGTGAGATGACAAAAGAGTCTAGATACTTCGAAAAGTCACTGTGATGGTCTGCTCAACCACATGACTAAGGAATCGTGTGGGGCAACGAGTTGACTGTCTCTTGTGGTGAAAGTGTACAAACTCTGCAGAGTCAAAACTATTCGAATAGCCGTGCCCACGGTCAAGGGCGGACATGGGAACTTAACCAGATATAGTTCTATTTCAAAAACTTTGTGGGTGGGAATGGAAATGTGAAGGGCGAAGGACTGCCCTGGTTTGGAATTGTCCTGGGTGTCGTCCCAGTGGTAAGTTAAGCGTTTATAACGCTGAAAGATAAGCATATGGTGCAGGTGCCATATATGGTGAACGAAAAATCTGTATCAGTATTAATGATATTGCATTCTTTTCACAAATTATGATTTGGTTCAAAATGCTAGGTCTTAGGGAATTTTTAAGTAATTGTATTCAAAAGCACTCTACGCAAAATAAAATAACCTGAGCCTTCCTTTGATAAACCATGCATATTATCTACTTGCATTCTGTGTGTTGGCTCGCGAGCACGGGGTTGGAGTGCTCACACTCGCTTTTGCGACAAAATTCAGAATCAGGAATCAAATCACTGCGCCTCAGCAACAAGATTGGATAAGCTGGCAGAGAAGATGAAGATGTCAAAGGGCTAGGTCGCGAACCTCCAGTTGGCTGCCTGTGGGCATGTCCTGAAGGTCCCACCTGTGTACTTCGTTCCGCTGCTGCAGTTTATTGATTTCGGCCTAATCGGCCCATGAGTAAGTCTACTATTTAATTTATTTATGCTTCCGCATGGTATGTAATTTGATGTCCATTCCTGTAACTGTGTGCACTATCTACTGATCCAGGGAATAGTGCAGTTAAACACAGTAGATTCCGGATTATAAAATCTGGGTCTGACAGTTTCTACCTGTAACACTTACTACAACCAATGCTTGGTCATTTAAGGATGAACATTATGATGGCTGTTTAAGAACTCCACCTCTAATAGATATGCAACTGTCTCGTTGAAGTTGAGAGTGATTTTCTTGATGAGAATATTCATCACCAATTGCTCACATGATGGTGGTAGAGATTATGCTAGTATTGACCTTGTTTGTTTCCTTAATTTTTTACCACACTAGTCGACTGTGTGGTAAGCTTGTTGAAGACATTGATATGGTTAACGAACTGTGTACCTTCCTCCATGCACAACCTGTACAATTATCACTTTAGCACCCACATGTTTGTCAATGACTTTACCATATATATTTTTTTCTAAGTCTTCCTATAATTTCTTTGACGAATTCTCACTGATCACCGAGTACTGTATCTCATTAGAGAGATAGACAGATTGTACTGACATTCTTCCACGCCATCACCTTCTAGTCTTCATTGGACATGTTTTCTGGTCTATCTCCTTCAAGAGAATGGATTAGCTTCTGCTGGATAAGAACATCCTTCACCACATATTGCCACACGCTGGATGTACTCAACGGGACATGCTCGTGCGCGATGGATGACAAGACCACGTACGAGTAGACAAGCGCGACGAGAAGATAGCGGTGGCTCAGAAGAGTGAGCCATATCACATCCTGCGATGTATTTAATAGTACTATGATTACTTTTAATTATACAAATTCGTAATGTATCAAAATGTAAAAAAAGTGAAATATTCATTAAATTCATGGTTAAGTCAATTCGAACAAATGTGGCTAATTTTGATCGCATAAAATTCCCAAAACATTACATAATAATTATTACTATATAGGGAGGCTTCACATAAGATTTTATAATTTTTGGAGCTCGTTTGCTATATGTAAAAACTTGTAAAAATATCGAAATGTTATGAATTTTTGAGCAACATTCGTCATGGATAAAATTCCCCAAAAATTACACTGTTAGGAACATTGTGTCAGGAGACTGTACATAAATTTTTGTAATTTTTTAAGCTCATTTAGTATATTTAAAAATTCAAACAAATACTAAACAGAAAAATTAGGTAGGTAATTAGGCCACCTGCGGGCTGGACGGCAGGCTTGCCTGCCGCCTGTTCCTTGGGTGGTAGGCTGCCTGTCATCCAGTGAGGGGGTGGCAGGCACCTGCCGGCGGCGGCAGTGCCACACGTCGCCTCGCGGGCGTTGCCGCCCGGCCCCCTGGTGGTAAAAATGATATTTTTGTCAATATGATCGGCATACTGCTATTTTTGTAAATATAGTGTAAAACAGTGCCAAAAGTGACTTTGATTCAAGTGGTGTGGCTGTCTGGCTGAGATCAAGGAGTGAAATCCAATTTATCAAGACAATTAATGACATTGGTTTCCAATCTCCTGTAAGTTGTGGGTCTTGGATTTATGCTTTGGCTCACCATCCCCAGGAATGCCATGCAATTGATGCGGATGCCCGAGTATAATCTAGATGCATTAGAGATTGCATCATGCATGGTACACGCGACACGGCCAACTTTATCATTTTTGTTGGACTTCTCTTGTTAATAGTGGGAGAAGGGTGCTGACTAGGAGTGACAATACTCAGATACGTGGTCTACTACTAACTAGAGGTAGAGCTTTACAACTAGTGGTGCTGGTTGGAGGACCAAGAAGTCAGTAGCAAGGCAATGAAAAAAGAGAGCCTCCAAGAACCAACTTGTAGTGCACATGACGATGGGTGTGGAAATCCTGAAATATTGGATTGGGATGAGCATGGAAATATTTGGGTCAACTTGTTGGCACATGGTTGACTAACAAATTTGCTCTTTTTTTAGTGGGAAACCATGCACTTTAACCCCAGGTTGTTGCGACTACCCTGCAACTATTGTTGAATGGATGAGAAACTTCACGCATGCATTGTCTTTAGTAAAAGATGTGTTCTAGTTAGAATCCACAAATCAAGGGGAAAAAAGAATTTTAAATCATGCCTTCAGACCTCTAGATAAATAGCCAATATACTTAACATACAAGTATACAACAGAAAAGTGGATTCCACTAACAAAAATGCAACCAAAACTCTTTCCAGTGCAATTCAAACTATATGTGCATTTACAGCATGGGCCATACATGGACAAATGAATTATCAGTGTCATGCTTAGATAAGAAATCAATCATCAAAAACCCTTTCCAGCCGAACCTAGGGAAGCTTTACTTGAGAAAGTATGTAGAGAAGACATAGGAAATTTGATCAAATCTCGAATGTTACCACAATCATTTGGCGGTGAATTTCTTGTGTTCAGAGTAGTTCTTGATTATGTCGGACCACATTACGATACGAGGTGGAATTGGATGGCCTGATATTTCTTAATTTAGCTGCTAGTAGAACATTAGCCTTCTTGATAGCACCATTCCCTATTGGTACACGGCCATGGGGCAAGCCACCATTGGTGTTGTAAAGTATTGTTCC
Organism: Dendrocalamus sinicus; assembly: GCA_036346575.1. NCBI lineage: Eukaryota > Viridiplantae > Streptophyta > Magnoliopsida > Poales > Poaceae > Dendrocalamus > Dendrocalamus sinicus. Next base: position 10,371,808 of record CM070656.1, on the reverse strand, counting down.
ATCAAGTGGTTGCTACTCCCACTCACCATCTGGATGTTGAGTACTGGCAGCTGCAGAGTAATCATCCTAGAAAAAAAGCAACATTTCATATTATTTGTTTTCATAGAAGTTGAGTTTACTTGAGTTCAGTACAAACAAGAAAGAACTTACACTGCGTTTCTGTGCTTTTTGGCTGCAAATTGGACCATTGCTGCCAGTACTGTCCACATTTTTCATGCCAGACTTTATTACGGCATGTCTTCAAGCATGTAGCCTTTTTTGGTCCTAACTTGTGTTCCTACAACGCGGTGAATTGAATGTTAGCAAAGTACAACATGGTACTCTCCGATGTAATGCATTGTTCTAATCCAAAAGCGGAAAAGAGAGAGACAACATGTATAATATACCAGATATTGTTGGGTTTCAGAGTATGATCGTGAAATTGATCGGTTTTGAGCAACATCTTCAGATTTGCAACGTGCCTCCTGACCTCTCTTTCGTTTTGTCAAGAACTAGTCGTTGCACTGGTTACGACAAAGATATGGCCATAGTTGCTCATTGCACCACCAAATCCTACCAATCAAGTATTGCTCATACTCTAATTCTCTTGGACGTGCCAGATTATCATCAATCTCCTTTCCTTGTTTTCTGTAGTACTCCTTGACAGCATCAACACGAGCATTATACAGCATTTGCGTCACATGATCCGAAGCATAATTTTCAAGCACTTGATCTGCTTCTGCCTCATCATCTTCGCTAACTTTGAATAAATTCCACATATAGGAGCCAAAAAATTGCATTTATGATTCATGAGCTAGTGTGACATACGTAAATTTAGTATTTTACTTACCGAAAACTCATTTTCACTCAATCTGCAATAGTAATTCCAGCATCATCTTTAGCAACAAAGTAATACTCCATGTCAATGCAGGGTGTGTATTAAAGGTTCTACCATGCTCATCCTTGTCCCCCACAACACCTAGGTACTCATGTCTAAGAATAACTCCAAGTTGTGCTTGATATGTGCAGTTCTTTTGGGGCATGTAATTGGCATGCTTGAATTGCCTACATGAATTAAGCATGAGATGTTTGTATGTATTGCTGGCCATGTTAATCTAATCAAGAAAAATATAACAACATTTTTTATGCTCAAATGCACATCTATACTTGTCACCATTAGGTATCAAGGCAATCTTCCGAGCATGCAAAGGCATCTTCAATTGAGTTCACGACTTGTTCTTCCTTTCCCTTTTTGTAGAACCTCCATTGACTTCACTAGAGGAATGATCACTGCTCCTTTGAGAGCCATTGCCATTGCAGCTAGTGCCACCAGCAATAACCCTTTGTAAGGCATTCACATTGCTATTGGCACCAGTAATACTACTCCTTTGGGAGGCATTTCCTCCATGTTGCTGACCTCCACATCGTTTGGAGGGAATATGATTCATATCCTACATAGTTACTGTTGTGGTTATGGACCAAACAGAGAGAGAGATGGTAGTGGAGAGTTGGGAGAAGTGACAGTAATGGCTTGGCCTTTCCCGTGGCCTGTATTCCATATATACACACATGGGAGTGCTTTTACAATTATACCCTTACATCTGAGTTTCCCCTTCAGGGGCACTTATGTCATTACACATGGCCTATTCTGGGCCTTATAACCTTCTACCAGGCCTGCTAGGTTTAGGTGGGGGCCACCCCTACAACAGGAGCCTCTCATGGTAAAGGGCTTCACAGGGCCGAAGCCATGTTGCCGAGGCCTTTGGCCCCCTCCGTCCCTGCGGCCTGTGAACTTTTCCGAACTCGACGGAGGGTTGGGGCCGCAGTCGAGGCCGATGGCTAGATTACAGTTGAGGTAGACGCGCGCGGGTGCCCCCTCCCCAGCCGGCGCCTAGCCGAAGTAGACGCGCGCGTGCTCCGTCCCCTACCCTCCGAACGGGTGGCAGCGGAGCTGGCGCCTAGCCGAAGTAGACGCGCGCGCGCTCCGTGCCCTACCCTTCGAACGGTTGGCAGCGGAGCTGGAGCCTAGCCGAAGTAGACGCGCGCGCTCCGTCCCCTACCCTTTGAACGAGTGGCGCGAGCCGGGCGCCTGCCGAAGTAGACGCGCGCGTGCGCCCGTCCCCTACCCTTGAGCGGGTGGCGGCGAGCGGGCGCCTGCCGGTGAGACACGCGCGCGCTCCGTCCCCTACCCTTGAGCGGGTGGCGGCGGGTGGCGCCAGCCGGTGCAGCGCGCGCGCTCCGCCCCTACCCTTGAGCGGGTGGCGGCGAGCTGGCGCCAGCCGGCAGACGCGCGCGCGCTCCGTCCCCTACCCTTGAGCGGGTGGCGCGAGTGGCGCCAGCCAAAGTAGACGCGCGGCGCGCTCCGTCCCCTACCCTTGAGCAGTGGCGGTGAGCTGGCGCCTAGCCAAACGACGCGCGCGCGCTCCGTCCCCTACCCTTGAGCGGGTGGCAGCGAGCCGCGCCTAGCCAGCGTAGCGCGCGCGCTCCGTCCCCTACCGCCGGAAAGATGCAATCCGGCCGCGAAGTGAGGTCGACCGCTTGAGCGTGGTGCCGCGGCCGGGGCCGGTCGATGTTGTGGTGGCGCGAGAGCGGCGGGCCTTGAGCCGCCGACGTCGTTGCACCGGGCCGTTGTGACCGCAGCCTAGTAGTGCGCTTTGATGGCGGCCGAATCGTGCGGCGCTGGACCGCCGGCGGGTTGTCGTGTCGTCGCGCCGCCTTCCGTGGGTGGGGCACGCGGCGGTTTATGCCTGGTGCATCGTGGGATGCGAGCGGTTGCGTGAGCGCGGCCGTTCGTGTCTTCCCTAGGCAAGTGGGACGCGTGTCGGGCGCGTGCTGGCGTTGTGCGCTGCCTGGCCACCTACCAGGCACGCTCCTCCAGATGCTGGCGGTTCTTCTTTCCAGTCATGGGTAGTCGAACCGCTGGTGGTTTGAATCTGGCTGCGCTTCTGGTCGTGGAGGAGGCGAGCGGGCTTTATAAAGCGCCATCGTTGTGTGAGGGGCGCTTTATTTCGCCTGCCTCCTAGCTCCGCTTATTTCGTGCTGATAGCCCTTTTGCCCTAATCTTAGAGACCAATGGCCGGTCACGACGGTGCCTCCTGCCATCCCGGTGGCGGCTCCTCATCTAGCCGGGAGGAGTTGTCCTTCCCTTCTGAGGACTACGAGCTGGTGCTGCGGGGGCGTTCACGTGGCGACAAGCGGTGGGACGCCATGGAATATTTAGGGGGTCGCTGCTCCCGCGTGCTCGGAAGGAGCCGCGTGACCGAAGAGACGCTGCAGCGGCTTGTACGGGAAGGGAAGATCGAGGAGCGCGATGGGGCTCGCCTACCCTGCCGTGACGAGACAGAGCCGAAGCCCCAGGAGACTGAGGCGATCGTTTTTGTTGTGTTCTTCGATGCTGGCCTTCGAATGCCCTCAACGATGTTTGTGGGCGAAGTCCTGTGGACCTATGGGCTGGAGCTGGCACAGTTGGCGCCAAACGCCATAGTCCGCCTGGCTGTCTTCACATGGGCTACACGGACGCAAGGCTGGCGTTCCAGCGCGAGCCTGTTCGCCACCCTGCACGATATGTGCTATCGACCCAAGAAGGTTGAGGGGGTTGTATGCAATTTTGGCAGCGTGGATTTCGTGCTGCGAGGGTCCTGCATGACGCTATTCCCCGCGCCGGCCAATTTGGAGAGGTGGGAATCCGGCTGGACGCATCAGTGGTTTTATTACATCGTGACCAGCACGAGTGGCCTGCTGTGCCGGGGTGGGCCAATCTCGTTCAATAGCTCGCCGAGTGTGAAGCCGGAGGCGGATGACGCACAGAGGCTGTGGAGGCTTACTGGCGTTGCACGTCGGCTGAATATGCGCGATTTGGCTGAAGAGTTTACGATGTACGGGGTGGCGCCACTCTCCGCCCGGTGGAAGTACGGGCGACGGGGGGACGACCGAGAGGACGGGGTGCGTCCGTCGTTGTCTTGCCTGCATCCGCCCTCCACTCCTTGTAAGTCACGTAGTGCGTTGGTGCGCATCCCTTTGCGCCTGCGTAGTCCCCGGCTGACCAACTTGTTGCCTTTTGTGCAGTGGCTCGGCTGGAAGATGCGGAGCGCGCGGTTGCGACATTCTTGGGCCCGTACACACTCAAGGAGCACAAGCTGCGCGAGGCTGCAACCAAGACGACGAAGCAGGGGCGGATAAACCGCACGTGCGAGGCTCTGCGCATTGCTGTGCCCGAGCGCGCGGTGCCGACGGAGACTCCCGCACGGGCTTCGAGCCGTCGTGGTGGCGATAGCCAAGCGGGGGCTTGCTCCGAGGTTGCCGCATCCAGTCCGCCAGCCTCCTCAGCGGTTGGCACCGGGGGGGCTGGCACCGGCGGGACAAGTCGTGCCAGTGATCGATCCGGCTGAACCAGCTCGGGAGGGCGTGGCGCCCCGAGCCCATTGGCGGCCTCCTCCGCCGGCGCTGTTGACCCCGCGAGTACGCCTCTCGTTGTGCCGGAACCTGCCAACCCGGGGGAGGACACTGCTCGTGGCGGTGCTTTGCCACCCACGGCGGCCGTCGGGGAGGCGCCCGGGGTGGTAGTGACCGAAAGCGCGACAGAAGCTGCAACTGCTAACGTCACGGAAGAATCGCCTGTGGAGCCACAGGCGAAACGCCCTCGAGTCCGACCTCCTTCGCCTTCGAGGGGTCGGTACATCGTTGCCGGCTTTGTGCTTGGAGCTGTGGCGCCCGACGCGGTCGGTGCGGCCGAAGGGTCTTCTCGACCGCCCACCGAGGTACTCGCCTCCCAACTGGCGGTTGAACAAGCACCTCCTGTCGCGGCGGGGGATGCAGAAGGTAGGCGCAGCTCCCTTTCCTCGCGCGACTTCGCGAAACTCTCCCCGATTTGCTCGCTCATTCCGTCGACATCAAGCGAGACGAAGTCTCCCGGTCGTGGTGAAGGATCGAGCAACGGGGGTGCGCGCGACGTGCCGGACCTGCAGGTGGCTGCCGCCGTCGATGTGGCCGAGGCCTCCGCAGCCGCTGACGTGGCTGGGGCAGGGCTCGTCCTCTCCGACTTCCTCCCGCGCCCGGAGATGCTTCGTGCTTTTAATGTAGCCGCGGAGTGCGCCCGCGACGGCTTTGACCAACAGATGCTGTCGTCGTGCGAGGGGGACCTCCTGGCGCTCGCACTGCGGGCCTCGGAGATAAGGGTAAGGACGTGCACTCGCGGCTGCTAGCGCACTATCGAGCGTCTGCTGACTTTTTCTGCTATTTCCAGACGCTTGCCCTTGGCCACGTGCTAGATGAGGCCCGCATCCGGGAGCGGAGAGCCCTGGAGGTCGATCTTCGTGCTGCAGATGACGCCCATGCCACGAAGGACGAACAGCTTCACGTGCTGGAGGGCGCCCTGGCAGCCACGCAGCAGGAGACCGAGGAAGTCCAGCGCGCCGCGGCGGAGGAACGCACCTCCTTTTTGCAGCAGATCGCCACTCTGCATGAGGAGAAGGCCCAGCTGGTGGAGTCCCTTGCGGAGAAGGACGGCGCCTTGGACAATGCGTGCATGTCGGCGTGGAGGGCAATGTAGTCTCTGAACCAGACCCTCAGGGACCTATGTGTCAACGTGCCGGACGCTACCCATGGGCCGAGGGACTTGGTGGAGATGCTTGGGCTGGTCGAGGAAGGTGCCGGCGTTGCCCTCCGCAGCGCGAAGACCTTTGGTGAGCTTTGCAGCTTCCTCGGTGCGTGCCTCGCCCTTGCCATGCTTCACACTCATGGGTGCAGACATGTCCACGAGCTGGCGAACCCTCAGTTGGATCTTCCTGCCTGGCCGGAGGCGCTGTCGGACGCTATCCGCTTCATCGATCCTGGTCTCTGAAATTTCCACGAACGGATCTGGGGCTACGTTGGGGAGGACGCGGCCAGGGTCGCGGTGCAGCACACGCTACACGGGGGCGGGGACCTCCTCCGCTGGCTCGAAGGAGTTCCCAGGCGTCCCAACAGCGCCGCGGGCCCATCGGGACCGCGCGAAGGGTGAGCGGTTGGTTAGGGGAGCGGTGTGGTACACGCTCCTGCTTGTGGTCATGTAACCTCGGTATTTTTGTGGAAAACCGCAACACCCGCTCTTAACATTGTATGTGCTGTTTTTTATACTCTGAGTACGCACAGGAGCAACGCCTGTGCGTATGCGGGATTCGCGTCTTGTTTATACTCCGGCGCGTGCGGAGGCGGACCTCGACGCTACGACATCATTTAAAGTCCGTAGACTGGTGCGTGCGGAGGCGGACCTCGACGCTACGACTTCATTTAAAGTCCGTAGACTGGCGCGTGCGGAGGCGGACCTTGACGCTACGTCTTCATTTAAAGTCCGTAGACTGGCGCGTGCGGTGGCGGACCTCGACGCTACGTCTTCATTTAAAGTCCGTAGACTGGCGCGTGCGGAGGCGGACCTCGACGCTACGACTTCATTTATAGTCCGTAGACTGGCGCGTGCGGAGGCGGACCTCGACGCTACGACTTCATTTAAAGTCTGTAGACTGGTGCGTGCAGAGGTGGACCTCGACGCTACGTCTTATTTATAGTCCGTAGACTGTCGCGTGCGGAGGCGGATCTCGACGCTACGTCTTATTTAGAGTCCATAGACTGGTGCGTGCGGAGGCGGACCTCGATGCTACGTCTTATTTATAGTCCGTAGACTATCGCGTGCGGAGGCGGACCTCGACGCTACGTCTTATTTAGAGTCCGTAGACCGAGTGCGTGCGGCGGACCTCGGCGCCACGTCTTATTTATAGTCCGTGACCGCCGCGCGAGGCGGACCTCGGCGCCACGTCTTATTTAGAGTTCGTAGGCGAGTGCGTGCGGCGGACCTCGGCGCCACGTCTTATTTATAGTCCGTAGATCGCCGCGTGCGAGGCGGACCTCGGCGCCACGTCTTATGTAGAGTCCGTAGGCGTGCGTGCGAGGCGGACCTCGGCGCCACGTCTTATTTAGAGTCCGTGGCGAGTGCGTGCGGAGGCGGACCTCGACGCTACGTCTTATTTAGAGTCCGTAGACTGGTGCGTGCGGAGGCGGACCTCGACGCTACGCCTTATTTAGGGTCCGCAGACTGGTGCGTGCCTGCATGCGGGGGTGATCCTTTGTACATTGCGGCCAGACAATGTTATTTGTGGACACAGCGAGCTTTATTGAACTCCCATTTGCGCGGGCGAGCATGGTACAAGGAGGGGCTGATGCCGTTATAATTTTCATCCTGCTTCTAGGCGTAAAATCACCGCAATTTGTCCGCGTTCCATGTGTGGCGGAGAGTTTGTCCCTCGAGCGTGGCGAGGCGGTAGGCTCCCTTCTGCAACGCTTCAGCCACAATGTATAGACCTTCCCACTTGGACTCCAGCTTGCCAACGGTCTCCGCATGGAGTGCCGTTCTGAGGACAAGATCCCCGGCCTTGAACCTTCGCGGATATACGGACCGGTCTCGAGTACGTACTGTCTGCCGCGCGTACTTTTCAACATGTTGGGCTGCGCTCGCTCGCGCCCCGTCGAGGAGGTCCAAGGACACGCGACGCTCTTCATCGGGTGCTTGGACGAGGACCCTTCGCGATCCAGCCCTGATTTCTTCAGCGTCACCGCCTCATCACCAAAAAGAAGCTTGAAGGGCGTGAACCCCGTCGGGCGTGTTACCGTTGTGCGAAGGGACCAGAGGATGCTGTGAAGCTTGCTCAACCACCTGCCCTTCGGTAGCCCGACTAGGCGCTTTTTGATGGCGATAGAGATGGCACCGTTCGCCCTTTCGACTGCTCCGTTGGACTGGGGGTGCCCCACCGAGGTGAACCGAATCGTGATGCCCATGTCGCCACAGAACTCCTTGAACGGGGCGGCATCAAACTGGAGGCCGTTGTCGACAGTGAGTTCCCTGGGCACGCTGAAGCGACATATGATGTTCTGCCAGAGGAAGCGCTGCATGGCCACCGAGGTTATCTTGGCCAGGGCTACCGCCTCCGGCCATCTGGAAAAGTATTCCAGCGCGACTACCACGAACCGCAGGTCTCCTGGGGCTCGGGGGAGCGGTCCCACTATGTCGACACCCCAGCGTGCCAACGGCCACACCGGGGGAATGGGTTGAGGTTCGTCGGGGGCCTGCGGATGATGCGCCCCATCCACTGGCACCCCTGGCACCGACGCACGAGGTCCTGGGCGTCAATAATGGCGGTCGGCCAGTAAAAGCCTTGCCTGAACGCCTTGCCGACCAATGACCTCGGCGCGAGGTGAGACCCGCATGCCCCCGAGTGGATCTCCGCAAGGAGCTTCTTCCCTTCTTCGCGGGAGAGGCAGCGCAGGAGCGGTGCACAGACTCCCTGCTTGTAAAGCGTCCCTTCAAACACCTGGAAGGATCTGGCACGGTGTTGTAGACGCCGGAGCTCGGCGTGGTCCTCTGGCTCGGCGATGCCCTGTAGGAAATTGAAGATGGGCTCTCGCCAGTCGCCCTGCTGGACGACGTGGTGAATGAGAGCCGCATCCGGTTGTCCTGCGCGATGGCCGCTTGTGGCAATACTTCGTAAAACACCCCGTCAGGGAGTGGCAGCTGCTGGCTAGCCGCCTTCGCGAGAGCGTCGGCCTGCTCGTTTTCCGCGCGAGGGATGGCCTTGACTGTGACGCCCAAGAAATACCTTTCCCTGGCTCTTACGGCGGCGAGGTATTTAGCCAGCTCAGGGTCCTTGGCTTGATATGACTTGTCTATGTGGCCGGCCACCAAACGCGAATCCGTGCGGACGAGCACTCACCGCGCACCGATCGCCTTGAGCTTGGTCAGGCCAAAGAGTAGCGCTTCATACTCAGCTGTGTTGTTGGTGGCCGGAAACGCAAGGCGCGCCGAGTACAATAAGCGCTACCCCTCGGGTGTGACAATTACTACGCCTACACCCGCGCCCGCGACGCCGTAAGCCCCATCTATGGTGAGGTCCGGCCGGGTCGTCGTGCCGCAATGGCCGTGGCGGCGTGAGTCCACTCTGCGAGGAAGTCGGTGAGGACTTGAGATTTGATTGCCGTCCACGAGGCGTATGTTAGGGAGAACGGAGCGAGCTCGATAGCCCACTTGCCGATGCGCCCCGTGGACTCCTTATTGTGTAACATCTCCGCCAGGGGAAATGAGGAAGGCACTGTGATCGGGTGGGCCAAAAAATAATGTCGAAGCTTCCTGGAGGCCATGACCAACGCGTAAGCTAGCTTTTCCAGCTCCGTATATCTTGTCTTGGCACCTTGGAGGGCTTCGGAGACAAAGTACACGGGCCGCTGTACGGCGCCTTCTTCTAAGACGAGGGCGGCATCGACCGCCGTGAATCGACGCGGCTAGATAGAGCAAGAGGAGCCCTCGTGCTGGGGCGACCAGTAGGGAGGCTCGCGGTGTTTCTTGAGCTTGTTGAAGGCCTCGCGCGATCGCTATCCCACCGAAACCCGTCGCACCGCGGAGTGTCTTGAAGAACGGCGGACCCGCTCGCCGCCCTAGGCAGAGCGGCTTAGGGCGCCATGCGCCCGCTAGCCTCTGGACCTCCTCGTTGTCTTGGGCGGCTCCATGCCCAGAATGGCCTCAACCTTGTCGGGATTCGCCTGGATGCCTCGTCTGGATACGAGGAAGCCTAGTAGTTTGCCCGCCTGGACGCCGAAGACGCATTTGTCGGGGTTGAGCTTGATGCCGGCCCTCCTGAGGTTGTCGAAGGTCTCCTGGAGGTCCCAGCCATGCAAAGCGAGCTGCCGGGTTTTGACTACCACGTCGTCGACGTAGACCTCCACATTCCTCCCGAGCTGGGCGGCGAGGGCAAGCGCGACGAGGCGGGTAAATGTAGCGCCCGCGTTCTTCAAGCCGAAGGGCATTCTAACGAAACAGAAGGTCCCAATCGATGTGATGAAACTGGTCTTGTCCTCGTCGTCTTTGGCCATGTAAACCTGATGATAGCCGGAGTAAGCATCGAGGAAACTCATTAGCTCACATCCGGCGGTAGCATCGACCAATTGGTCGATGCGTGGTAGGGGGTAGTTGTCCTTTGGGCACGCCTTGTTGAGCGCCGTGAAGTCGATGCACATACGCCAGGCCCCGCTGGCCTTTTTGACCAGTACGGGGTTGGCAAGCCACTCTAGGTGATGGACCTCACGAATGACCCGGCCCGAATAGCCGCTACCTCCACCTTGGCGCGCTGCCGATCCATGGACATACGGCGAAGCTTCTGCCTGACCGGCTTGGCGTCAGGGCGGACCGCCAAGCGGTGCTCGATTACTGCGCGGTCTACGCCCTTGATGTCCTCTGGCGACCATGCAAAGATGTCGGCGTTGTCCTGGAGTACATGGAGTAGATCTCGCTCAACCTCCGCAGGGAGCCCCTCGCCAATGGACACAGACTGCCCCTCCGTCCGGAGCGGCACCTTCTTGACCCCACCTTCGGGCCGAGGCCTAAGTGTCCACCCCGGAGCGGAAGGGGTGTCACCGGGCGTACCCGAGAGGGCGTGCACCGGGCGGTGCAAACTCCGGCTGCTGAGTTCGATGCACCTGGCGAGGTCCTGGTCGCCGAAGACAGTGATCACGCCCTCCGGGCCTGGGAGCTTCATGCACAAGAAGGCGTGGTGCGGGATCGCTTCGAGGGAATTGATGGCAGGTCGTCCCAATATGATGTTGTAGTGGTGCGGGATGTCTACGATGTCGAAGATGACGTGCGCGCTTCGGGTGTTGCTCCCCTGGCGGAACGTAACTGGAAGGGACACGTGTCCTATGGCCTCCAGCTGTTGGCCTCCGAAGCCTTGAAGTGGAGCCCCTGACTGCTCCAGGCGGCTTCGGGGGATTCCCATACGCTCGAGGGCCCCTGCAAACAGAATATTCGCAGAGCTTCCCCCGTTGACGAGGACGCGCCTGACGTCATGGCCTGCGATGTGAGCCTGAATGACTAGAGGGTCTTGGTGAGGGAACGCCACACCCCTGGCGTCATTCAAGGTGAAGGTGATGTTGCAGGGCGGCACCCACGGTATCAACCGCTCCATGGGGGCCCCTAACAGGGAACCTCCGGTGATGACGCTGACCGTGCGGTGCTGCGTGTCTTCCCTGTCGGAGACTTGCAGGGGACCACCTTTTGGATGCCGCTCATGGACTTCGGCAAGGGGCCGAGGGGACAAGGCCCCGAGACTCGGCCATCACCCGTCGCAGCTCCGTGACTGTGGTGCATGCCTTTGTGTAGTGATTGCCATAACCATGCACCTCGCACCACTTGCCGCAATCCCGAAGCTCTTGCTCCGCGCGAGGTTGCTCGCCACGACTTGGTCCGCCCCCGCATCCTCGGCCCCCTTCCCACGGTATGGGGGCCGATCCTTGAAGGGCGTTCCCGATACCAAGGATATGGCGGACCTTGCGTGGTCTGCGCTGGTGACGCCGGGGCTTGCGCCTATCCCCTGGCGAGCCTTCCTGCTCCCCGGGGCCGTTGCTTCCGGGAGTGGCCTCCCGGGATTGTCGACTGCGGTCCTGCTGCGGGGAATCACCACCCACCTCCTCGCATGGCGAGCGCTTCGCTTGGGCGAGGTCGGGGGCGGGGGTGTTGCGTCTTCGCGCATCTTCCTCGGCCCACGCATGCCCTTCCATCTTGTCGAAGAGCTGGGCGACCGTCTTGATAGGCTTGCGTGCGTTGTACTCGGCCATCAGGCCCGGGCGAAGGCCCTGTATGGCTGCATTGACAACGGTGGTTTCATTGATGTCTTTGACTTGACAATGTATCTTCGCGAAGCGTTTGAAGTAGTCCCGGAGCTTCTCCGAAGGTTTCTGCTTCACAGCGAAGAGCTGGTCGGCGTCGACCCGCTCGACATAATTTCCTTGAAAGTTGTTGTGAAGGCGGTCGCGGATCTGCTTCCACGCGTAGATGGAGTTCGGCTCTATGGTAAAAAACCAGGAGAGCGCCACTCCTTGCAACGCGAGGGCGAGTCCCTTCGCCTTTGTGGTGTCATCTCCGCCCGCGGCCTCGATTGCGGTTTCGTACACGCGCACGAACTCACGAGGGTCCGTGTCGCCTTTGTAGGGCTCGATGACACTGGGGAATTTGAAGTCTTCGGGCCACGCCGCCTGCTGTGGTCCTGCGGAAAGCGGGAACTCTGGATCGACGCATCGCAGCGGCTGGATATGGGGGCGTCGCGGCCGTCTGCCCTTTCCGGCGTGGGCCCTGACGCGACCACTGGCGCGGCCTGCTGGCTCCGAGCCTCTTGTATGTCTCGGACAGCCCCACGAAGATCCCCTAGCTCCTGCTGGAACGCTCTAAGGGCCACCAGTAGGGCGCTTTCCACCGTCTGGGCGGCGAGGTTGGTCGTCGTCGCGCCGGCGGGGTCGGTCGTCGCAGCGCCGGTGGCGGGTTGGCCGTCGCGCGCCCGGCGGGTTGGCCGTCGCAGCGCCAGCCGCGCGGGTTGGTCGTCGTTCGCGCCGCGGTCGGCCGTCGCGCGCGGCCGGCGAGGTTGGTCGTCGTCCCGCCGGCGGGGTCGGTCGTCGCGGTGCAAGCGTCGACGTCCTCGACCACCGCGCCTGTGTCGTCACCCGCGCCCGCAATAGCCGATGCCGAAGCCCTGGTACCCATGCGACGCCCCGATCCGGCCGCCTTCTTTCCCTTCGCCGCCGTCGACGAAGCTTTTTTCGGTGCCATCCTTCTTCGGACTTCAGGCTTGCTCCCGTTCTCCCCACGGACGGCGCCAACTGTTGTGGTTATGGACCAAACAGAGAGAGATGGTAGTGGAGAGTTGGGAGAAGTGACAGTAATGGCTTGGCCTTTCCCGTGGCCTGTATTCCATATATATATACACACATGGGGAGTGCGTTTACAATTATACCCTTACATCTGAGTTTCCCCTTCAGGGGCACTTATGTCATTACACATGGCCTATTCTGGGCCTTATAACCTTCTACCAGGCCTGCTGGGTTTAGGTGGGGGCCACCCCTACAACAGTTACAATCTCAAATTAGTACCAAGTCAATGGAACATCATAGAACAACATACAATATTTTAGATATACATGGCATGAAAACGACTGTAATTAAAGCATCAGTTGTTAGAACATAGATCATCAAAACACTGTCATAGCATGAAACACATGTACAAATTTCACAAGGTATTGTAAAGAAACACTTCAGGGATAACAATACAAAAGTCAGAAATCATTTTTATCATATGTTGGAGGTAGTTCATCATCTAGATCCTCATGTTCATGTTCATCTTCATCAAATTCTTGATCATCTTCTTGAGGATTAACATTTCGTTGTTCTAAAAATTCCAAATCTTTCGGATTTGTTATCTCGTCGAAGATCAATGGAGGAGTAATTTCAAAGTCATCCCCTAAGTCAATGACAATGGTGCCTTGCAAACCATCCTCCTGGTAGAACTCCATTTGTTGAGTTGGTTCTTTAGCAGGGTTCAAATTACCATTGCTATTATTTTAAGGAATATATCCTTGTGAAGCTACATGATATGCAACTGACCATTTGAATAGATCAAGCCTGGTCTTACATGGGTATGGCAGGTAATAGAGTTGTGTAACCTGACTTGCCATAACAAATGGATCAAAATTTGAAAGCCTAGTTGTGTGCTTGACCTCTATCAAGCCCAAATTTTTAGTATGCCTAACTCCATTAGGTGTTGGATCAAACCAACGGTAGTCAAACAAAACCAACTCAAGTTGCATGCTGCCTTCCTAAGTAATCTTTATAATGTTTTTAATAACACCATAGTACTCCAACACGTTGTTGTTGTCATCATAACTAGACACCCCCCCATTATTGGTAGTAGTCAATCCAAATTTCCCACTCTCATATTGTGATGAATGAAATCTATATCCATTCACATCATAGCATCCATAAGTTGTAACTCTACCACGAAAACCATAAGACATTTGGCGTAAGGCATTAGGAATGGTCGATGACTTCATGCACTACAAGTAGGCAATTACTTGTATTAGCTTCAGATTCATACAAAGATGATTTTTAGGTTTTTCAAGTTCCAGCGTTGAAGATAATTTTACTTGAGTTTTGAACCAATCAAAAAAATTGGGTCAATGATGCATAGGACGGTCCGATTTCCAACCATTTAACCTCAAGTCCTGCAGTTGCTTTTCAACTGGTTTCATTTTGCTCTTCCATTGTTCTTTAGAAAATTTACTACATAAACAAAGTTATTTAGAATGATGCAAATATAAATATAGAGAAGTGACTTAGGTTGCATAGCTTAAGCACATTCTCGAAGAAACCATCAATCTCTGGTAAGTTCCTTAGTATATACAAGAAGGCAACCTTGTACTCTTCTATTGCGATATCACAACAACCCCGAAGACTAAAACCCCGAGGACTAATGCATCGACTTGGGTATTGGAATATGTCAAGGTTGCATGAACATGGTATCGAGGTGCCTTATTTCTAATTGATGAACTTTCAAGTTAAAATATAGTGATAGAAAATTTGTAGCCTCCTCAACTAGGTAAGCCTCAACAATAGAACCTCAACTCAAGCTTTATTCCGCACTTTCTTCCTAAATTTTTGTATGTACCTACAAGGACCAGACAATTAATTAGATGTATTGTCAGGCTACAAAGAAAACAATAGTGGTACTACTTATGTTTACCTCTCATATGGATATTTCTAGTGGGCCTAAATAGAGCCTCCTTGTCGAGCCTCATAAGGCAGATGTATGATTAGATGTTGCATAGGATTAAAGAAACTGGGAGGAAATATCTTCTCTAATTTGCATAGAAGCACTGCAACATTCTATTTTAGTGAGACTATGGCATCCTAACTTATCTCTTTAGCACATAACTGCCTATAAAACAAAACTAAGCTTAGCCAAGCATAGCCATATATTCTCCGGAGGAACCCACGAAATGCAACTGGGAGCAAATGTTCCATGAATATATGGAAGTCATGGCTTTTGAGGCAAAAAATCTTCCTTTGCATCATGCTAACACCTCGCCTAATATTGGTTGCATATCCATCGGGAAACTTCAAGTCCTGAAACCACTTAAGGACAGTGGTCTAATCATTCTTATTGATGCAAAATGGAGCCCTAGGCTTGTGCCACTTTCCATTGTCCTTCATCTCCAAATGTAGTGAAGGACAATGACAAATCTCAGCTAAATCTTGTCTTACCTTAGCATTATCTTTTGTCTTCTCGGGTATATCGAAGCATGTGTTCCACATAGCTTTAGCTATATTTTTTCACTATGCATCACATCAATGTTGTGTCAGAGCTTCAATTTCTTATGGTACGGAAGTTTCCAAAAGTAGCTTTTGTGTGTCAATTGTGTAATTTGCCAAAGTTTTTTGTATCTGCTATAAACTTGTCTATTTGGGCTTCGATTTCCTTACTTGTTAAATACCTAGGTGCCTCCTCAAACATTATTGTGTTTTTTCAAAATGCATAAACTTGTGTTCTGAATTCATGGTACATAGGTAGAAAGCATCTATGACAATCAAATCAACAAGCCTTGTGACCATTATGAAGTTGAAATGCTTTGCCTTCACACAAGCATTCTGGACACACAAATGAACCATGTGTGCTCCAACCAACAAACATACCATATGTAGGAAAATCATGGACTGACCATAGATATGTTGCATGCATTGTAAAGTTTTGAGTGAAGCATCCTATGTTTCTACCCCCTCCCACAACTTGATAAATTCGTCAACTAAAGGTTACATTAGAATATTTATTTTTCTTTCCTGGATGCTGAGGACCACGGATAACAAGGGCAAGGAATATGTATTCTGGCCTTAAGAGCTTGCTTGGGGGAAGATTCAATAGAGCCTCAAACACTGGCCAACATGAGTAGGGAGCAGCACCCAAATTAAATAGTGTGAAACCATCTGTTGCTATAGCTAGTCGCACATTTCTACGATCACTTGCAAAGTCTAGGAAGTCTTCCTCAATTGTTGCCAAGCTTCCCCATTACATGGATGCGCCATCTTACCAGATATGGAGCGATTAAGCAACCGCATTAGCTTTGTTGTCTCCTCATGTGCATACAACCTTTGTAGTCTATTTGTAATTGGAAGATACCACAGTATTTTACGTGGGACTTTATTCTTGCCTACCTCATATCGAGAGGTATTACAGAAGTTACACTTGTCTCCATGCTCATTATCTTTCCAAGAAAGCATGCAATTACTATAACATACATCAATTTTCACATATGGCATACTAAGGACCTCTAATAGCTTCTTCAAATGGTAGAAGTCTTTAGGCAACTTAGACTCTAGGGGCAAAAACTCATGAATTATTTGTAATACATCATGATAGTGTTTAATTAACATATTGTACTATGACTTCATAGCTAGCAAACGAGCAACAGTGGATAGACAAGAATTTGTTGTGTTCTCATGGACTAGTTCATCAGCACTAGCAACATCCTACAGAAAGCCTGGGTAGAGGCATTTTCACCCAACATATTATCCATCTGATTAGATTCATTGAATTCATCATTTCGAATGCCAAGGCTCTCACCATGTGTTGTCCGTGTTTGAGAACTTTCCCTAAACCCATATTTACTCAAGTGCAACTCGGCAGTGCACCTATTGTGCCTAAAATAGTTCTGACACATTGCATACGAACACTTAATGGGGTCACCTTCAACTAAACTTGGATTAGAGAATGTACAATCCAAGAATTGTGTGGTGTGATCAATCCATTCATTAGAGGGAGCTCTACCATGCTGCTAGCCAATATACATCCATTTATGGTCTGCCATTCCATAGTTATGTGTTCAACAACGTGAATATGTTAGTTATAAATTTATTTTACACCGACATGATACAATTAAGTTGGTTATATTATCTGATACTACATATCTTGCATATGCATTGTATGAATATCATATGATGGTATGCCCAATTTAGAGAATCTGCACATAATTATTAATTTAACAATCAACACATGACATGGTTTATGAGATAACTCCTACGTAAGACAAGAACAAATTTGGTCCAAGGTAACATTGCATTTGCAACAAAAGAACATAATTTTGATTACTCAAAGTACAATATTTATTCGACAAAGGTAAGAATCACTGTTATACATAGATCATTTAACAATGCTCCACAAATTAATTAACGAAATAAAAGATGATCTGTTTTTGGCCTTAAGAAATCAGAATCACAATGTAAATCTAATCGGTCGAAACAAGAAAGGTATAACCAAGTTATATACACTAGAATACCATGTAGAATCCTGATTTTGCCATTTCAGACTTACAATACACTAGTTATAAGTATTAACCTGCAGCACATTAAATCGATCCAATTCACATCAGATAGAAGTAAAATTGCAATAGTACGGACAAATTGCAACAATTATTGTAAGAACTACTGAAGCATTTCACTACAGAAAGAATGTGAACTAAGATGTAACTTGTTGCCCTACCAAAAAACATGAAGATGCAATTACTTGATCTGTTGAAATGAACATGAGCGAAGTAGATGACAACATATTTGGAGATGAAATGGAAAAGCTTGGCTCACAGAAATAAGAAAGAATGCAAACAAGTTGATACTATACGATATACGAGAGCTAATCCACTACAAATCCGCTATCTGCTATTTAGAATGTTATGCATATCTAACATTTATCTTCATCCTAAATGAATGGTGAAGAGAAATAGTGTCAAAATGAAGCTTCCATTTTCAAAGTCTGATTGCAATACTGAAGTCTGGAGTTTTGGACTTCATTATTCGAAGATTTCAAGGAACTGAGCGTGTCAACTCATTCTTTTGCCAAGTCCACCTTTCAGGAGCTTGCTTGGGATTTGGAGAGGAGGGAGTGCCTGTGGCCGGAGATGGTGTGGAGGCGACGGATTGAGGAGGGAGCTAGGGATTGGAGAGGAGGGAGTGCTTGATGCCGGAGATGGCATGGAGGCGGCGGATGGGGACAGGCATGGCCGGAGATGGTGGAGGCGGCGGATTGGGGAGAGGCGCCGCTAGAGCTAGTGGAGGCACGGTGAATCGGGAAGAGTCGTGGTCGAAGGTGGTGGAGGCGGCGGATTGGGGGAGAGGCGCGGCCGAAGGTGGTGGAGGTGCCGGATTGGGGAGAGGCAATGCCGTGTAGGCGGCGGATTAGGGCTAGGATAGCTACGGATTTGAGGAGGCTGGTCGAAGCGCTTCATGCGACTGGTGTACTTTAGGAAAATGCCCGCTCAATTTTTGTATGTGCCACGCACGCCCACATATACATTTTTTGTTGGCGCTAGACCAATTTCTTTGGCATGGACACCGATCATTTAATCTGACGGTTGTAACCATCAAGAAAATATATTGTCCTGACAGTTTTACTACAACTGTCAAAAAATTTAGAATTCTACTGAGGGAGTTACTATTCCTGTGACCAAAATAATATAACTTGACAGTTGTTATGAGCCCTTCAGCATAATTCATGGCCATAAGATTTTCTCTGTTTTCTAGTATCTTCTTTATTTTAGAGCGCTAGCAAATCTCACAATAACCGTTACATAAGAAAAAAGCTAAAAAATTTTAAAACTCTCATTAATCGAGAGAAAAAAGAACTTATGTGTCCATTAGATGGGGTCTACCTACGCTATAATGGTGATGATCTTTCGTCAAAAAAAAAAAAAGATTGTATTGGCCTCCAAGTACATGATATGTCCTTTTAAGGAAGGATATTATATAGGGGTATTCGTATTGCTTTTTGCTAATGACCTTTGGCTGAAAATAAATAGTAGTGGCTGAAAGAAGTGATTTTAAGAAGGAGGACGCAAACGGTGGAAAAGTAAGGGAGAGATTCATATGCGTGATGGAAACAGGAGAAGTGGAGTATGTGATGCATACGTGATCCCCTGTTTTATCTCTAGAGCGAGATGGTAGCGAGAAAAGTGAAGAATCTGTTTCAAAAGTCAGATGTTTATATTAACTTTTAGTTTTTCTAAACAGAAACTAGAAGTAGAAACTAATACGAGCAGATAGTAGGGACATAATATTATTTCCTCGATCCGGCTTGTATACAAAGAGTGGAAAAAACAGTGCTAGCCAATGGTTGCTGCCGCTCTCCTCCTCCTGGAATCCTTCGACGGCAAGCAACATCCAAAGCAGACCTCGTGCACTGCAACATGTCATCTTAATATTGAACAGCGTCCCTTCCAGTGAGTCCCACCGCCATCATCCCCATCCCCGGCTGGCGGACGACATTCATGGCATCGCCAGTGAAATTATCATCGGCAGCGAGCCTTGCCATCATCTTACGCGTCCCCCACATGCCAACGCCGCTGAAACCCACGTCCCCGGCGAGCCTCGCCAATGAAATTCGCCGCATGTCAACAATGACATCAGTGCATAATGTGCATTGGAAAGATAATTAAGCTTCTTAGGACATCTCCATCGCTGTCGTCAAGTACGGGCGCCATGCATGGACAGGTCGTCATGTGGAGGCGCTACCGGTACCTGTAGCAGGCGGCGCCATGCATGGGTCGCTTGGCTCTGTCTTAGTGACTGTGCTTAACCAACAAAAAAAATTGAAAACTTGTACAACAAGGCAGCCATCTCTGCATTAATCATGACAAATACTGGAGGCCGATGAAGGATAAACTCCAAAAGGTACGTGCAACAGCAAGTACGTTGCAGATGGTAACGTACACAAATCACATAACTGCTATATCCATGATTGAAGATGGATTTAAAGACAACGTATATGGCAACGATTTTTAGATCAGCTTGGTTGGTGTTTCCTATTTCTAAATTTCGTTTTTAATAAATCAACTCATCTGTTCTCAACGATGTCATATTTAATTATTGTGCCCAATTGTTTATTGTTTTCAGCTTATTCTTATATAATTCCAACTATATTAAGCCCTCTTTGGACTCAGAAGCCCTTAATAATGAGTTAGGCTGGCTGGCACTACATGCATTTTGTCTGAGAGCTTCTCTGTAAGCTTCGAAATCCTAAATCAGATAGTATAGAAGCACACTCATATGGCCATCGTAAGTAATAAAGGTTCAGAAAAATATTCAACAAGGGAATATAGGAGAGGTCAACCGTTTCATGTGCTGTTTGATTTCTCTGTTAAATCTACTAATCTGTCCATGTATATTTTGGCCCCAGAAGCATCTAGGCCTCTAAAAATGATTTTAGTAATTAATAACGATAATACTTAAGGACTAATGTGTTTGTTAAGATGATTGAAAGATTTAGCCTTGGATTTGAAGAATATCATGAAAAAAGTATGTAAGGATGACTAAGAATTAACATGGCTCAAGACAAATGTATAAATTAGTTTAAAGACCTCTTTTATATATTTTACAAGTCTTAGCGTATGGTGGTTTTAAGACCAGGTTGATAGACAAGATGTGTATTATTAAGAGTGGTCATGACTAGTAGTTTAAAAATAATCTTGTGCCATATCGATCAATCGTAGTGCATGTATACATTTGGATTTAATTTGTTGACCCTACTGAACTTTTCTTGAAAATCGATATGACTGCTGCTATATCGATACTACCAGGTATCACATGCTGGTACGTTTTTCTAGAGAGGTGCTGTTTTAGACTTCAACTGAAATGGTACTACCGCTGTTCTTGTTCAGTCTATCGCAACGGTATGACCGCATTGCATGATCGGTACTATTGCATCTGCGGTATGGCCATATTTTAGTTGGCGGTAGCTATTTTCCAAAGAGATACATTTCTGGAAGATTTTCTATTCTCTAGAAAATGGTACTACCGTAGCTTAAATGTGGTACTCCCGCGGAATCGGTAAGACTGGGGCATGCGAGTGCGGTACGATCGATTTTTGTATTAACGACTAGTTTTGGCATATTTAATGAGTAGTAAATAGCCGTTAAATAGTGGGTGTGGTAGTACCGGCCACCCCATGACAGTAGTACCGCTCCACTTGAATATTGGGGATTTCGTCCCCAGTAGTTACTCTGGTTAGTGGAGGCTATAAATATCTCCCCCTAGTAGCAAGGGTATACTCTTGAATCCCAATTGAATACTTTTGAGCCCTTGCATCCCCCTCTTCAACTCTAGTGCATTAGTTTCACATATTGAGGTTGTGGAGAGCATTCAAGTACATTGCATCATTTGGTTGATCTTTGTGACACTTGAAGACCTTCAAGCAAGTATCATTGGCTTGTTACTTTTGGTGGTTGCCGACACCTAGACAATTTGGAGGAGTTGGCCTAGTGATCTCTTCAAGAAGCTTGTGAAGAGACCCGGCTTGATTGTGAAGATTGGAGCTCACTTCCTAGAATGGAAAAGAGCTACCCTAATAGATTGAGGAAAGGCTCAAGTTGGCAAGGAGCCGGCTTGATTCATTTAAGCTCCCTCAACGTATATTAGGGAAGACCGGTAAGTCTTTGAGACCATAGGAAAAAGTTCTTGTATTCATTGTGTGCTTTATTTCTCTTGCCTCTTACTCTCTGTATTTACATTTCTAGTGATTAATTGATTGACTTGTTTAGATAGAATTGTATCTCACCTAGATTTAGCTTGTTAGTGCCATAGTGAGACTTGGAATTTTTAGGCTTTGAATTGTGCAAAACAATTTTTAGTTCAAACTTGCTTAAAAACCATTATTTAGCCACAAGAATTTTAAAACCTCTTATTCACCCCATCTAGTCGATTATCCTTGATTCTATAAGTGGTACCAGAGTTTGGACTCTCTTTGTCAGGCTTTACCACTTAGAGAGTAAGGATGGCTAGTGAGTTTATCTCCCTAGAAAAGGCACCTCTATTTAATGGCTCAAATTATGCTTATTGAAAATTTCGTATGGCAATATATTTAAGGCCATGAGTCCTAGTGTAGGGAGAGTTTTTAGTGAATATTCTGTTATGGCTCTTGATCTTACACACCCCCACGGATCTTGAAGCACGAAACTCCCATCTCAATGCTCAAGCAATGATTGCTCTTTTTAGAGATTTGATTTTAGATGAGTTTAATTGAGTGAGTAATTTCAAAATGGCTCATGAGATATGGACTATGCTCTTGAAAATTTATAAGGGCACATCCACAGTGAAAGATGCTGAATTGCATGGACTACGGCTTAAATATTAGACATTCATAATATTGCCGCATGAAAATTGAAAATGTTGTAGGAGTGGCCCAACCCCCATGACTAGGCTTCGCAACTGGCCCAATAGTACAGAGGAATGTACCAATATACCCTCAACATTTGTAATTATCAAACGGTATATAAACCCCCAAGAGGGATATGAAAAAGGGGATTGTAACATCCTAAATTTCGGATGTTCAAAAATATGGCATTTTTTAAACTTTTTCTTGCATACTATCGTCATTCGAATTTCCTCTTGCACTTTAATTGGATTTTCTAAATTTTATGCTACACAGATTAATAACAGCGAATTATTCCCAAGTACAAATACTAAGCATGTTAATCGAAATCCCAGATAATGAGAACTTATGAGCAAGTGTAAGTCAATAAAATAAAACCTAAATTAACGTAAGAATGTAAATAGAAAATAAAATCAGAGTGTTGAACTTTTCAAATATCAATGTGACAAAATCCAAAAATTTACAGTTGAATTCTTTTCATGGTTTGCATTTCTCCTTACTACTTTTCCCTCCTCCTTCCATGTAGCTGGACCTTTCCTCTCCCTCCTTTCTTCCTTCCCTCTCTCCTCTCCCTACTGTTTGCCTGACCGACCCGGTCCAGCACTTTCTGGCACCATACCGGCCATGCGTCACACCACATCGTGCATCACCATCACCATGCATGCCAAGCCATCCCCTGCGGCAGCCATCCCATCGCCATGCCCTGTCCTGCCCTCACCTTGCCCTACAACCCACGCCACGCGCTGACGCCATGTGCCCAGCCGCATGGCGTTGCCCATGCCAGGTCTTGCTCTCGGGTCACCAGCAGCAGTGTGCTACAGCGCCTTCCCTGCTGCTATAACTTGCCCACAGAGCCCACCATTCCTCTCCTGCACCTTTCCCCTTCCTCCCATTCTCTTCCTTAAGCCAAGCTTGCTCATGCCTGCGCGCCGACCGTTGGAACCCTTCGACGTTCTAGCCGCCCCGGGGGTTCCCACCCGGAGATGACCACATCACGCAGTGTCTTACCTCCCTAAGAGCCTATTCCCTTGATTAATTTGAGTTCTTTGCACCGAGCTCGCTAGAATGCCTCTCTTCCTCATAGCTAGCTGAATGCGCCTCCACCGTTGCCATGACATCCTCAGCGAGCTTCCCTTCAATTCGCTCAGTCTGGAGCACCCACCACCACCCCAGAGCCTTCCCCATCACCGGCCAAGGCTTCCCTCCACCTCAGCTCGCTGCCCACGGCAACCCCTCTGCGCTACTGCCCACACATGATGCCGGCCAACCTCGGTCCCCCTTCGGCCCTGCCAACTCATCGGTGAGTATCCATGTGGTCCATGCAAGCTCATGCTCCCCCTATCTTATTCCTCCTCCCCTCCAACCACTGCAGCCCTCGCAGCCACCCGCGCCCGGCTGCTTCTTGCCGCTGTCGGTCACCCATCACGCCGCCCGGGCCGATGCGCCGCTTCTCGGAGCTCCCTCACCTCCCCCATGACCCATTTAGGTAGTCTCCTCCCTCACCTTGGCCACCGCTCACTGCCAGCAGAGCACGCCCACCGGCGCTACCCATTCCCCTACGCCATGCTCTTTTTTGGGCTCAAACTGCCCAGTTGCTTCTTCAAATAACTTACCCCCTCCAAGTCACCCAAAGGAAACCGCCACTTAGTTACTCAATGAATTGTGTTAAATGCTAATTATATATCAATGGTTAGCTTGCCATGAATATGTATGTCCTAAATATTCAAATGTTAACTTGGGTGCCATCAAGATATAAGGCTTGCCTAGGTACTCGCGATATTAAAACACCATTAGTATAAATAAAAGGGATCAACTATGTGAGGAAATTAAAATAAAAGTTTACAATATTTGGTAAGTGAATCTCGACCAACTGTACAACAATAGACTTGGCTAACCTAATTAAAAGCTACAGATCAACATTGCACAATAAAACCTTAGGAAGCACAATAAAAATCAATATTGTAACTTAGAACCAATTTATTCACTAATAAAATTAAAAGCCCTCGTGGCCACTTGCAACATAAGTCCCAACCCGAAGGTAATAAGGCAAGTAACATATTAAGCCACTTCATTAAATTAATTAACCAATATGCTATAATCACTTAAAATGAAATACACATTTAAATTAGAAGGTCATGATTTAAAATATAATCCCCATCATTAGCATGTCAGCGATAAATAAACCTCAATGGTAGATTTAATTAAATAATAATATTGAAATATAACCTTGTATAACAAGCTCAGTCCCAAAAAAACAAATTTAAATTTAAAATAATGCTATGCCTAATAATAACTAAAGTGTACATAAAATATTAGAGATGCCTAATCCGAAGAGCATCTTTAACTAAAAGTCATGTTGGTGTGTCTATTAAAATCCCCTTGTCCATCGGTAATTAAAGTAATCTCACTAATTTGCATTTTAATGAGCAAGGTAATATTAGGACCATATAAAATAATACATCTCGAATTGCTAGAAATGTGAACCATAAGATTAATTCGGTAAGCTAAAAACCATATACATCATGTATGTAACACATGCCCTAATTCATAAATGTTAATGCTTGACAAAATGCTATTGAACTAAATTCATACCCTTGTCCATAGGTCTAACCTGACTCATGAAACTTTCTTAATAAATATAAAATAATAAAAAAAGTTATTAAATTAAGAGATTAAGCCGTGTTATTCCATAGTTGGCTATGCCTAGCCATCTTTGAACCCAAAGCGGAATATTCCCGTGAATATTCCTCTTGTCATGAACCTTCCTTGGCATTCGTCTCGGCGAATTTTCCTATGTCATTCATCACTCCACTCCAACCTGTTTGACACCGTCAATACTCTGCGCCCAATCAACCTTGCCTCAAATCACTCATTAACTCATAATAAAGCTAAATTGACTTTATTTAGATTTATTTGGGCCTTTTGAGTTATTTACATTATTTGGATTCAGTTGTTTAGCTCATAATTAAAAATTGGAGTCCTGAAGAATCAATGGATCAAGCAAGACTAAGATCCAAATGAAGATGAAGACCAGGAGCTCAAGACCATCGAATGAGAAAGCTTTAAGTGAGCTTAAGACCGTGATAAACAGCGCAAGGTGATACAATACTTTGATCTTGTTGAACTTACATTTTCTACAAATTATTTCTGTTTTAAATTATCAAAGTGCATGTTGTTATTTCATATGCAAATCTATGTTTATTTTAAGGTTCTAGTTACACACCTATTATTCAATTTGTTAGTATTATGTTCCCTTGAAACATTTGAGTTATCAAGCCTTGTCACCCTAGAAAAATTATAATGGTAACCTTTTGAAAATAAGTCTATAATTACACGCCATGCTTAGGGCCTGTTTGTTTCAGCTTCTGGCAGCTGCAGCTACTCCCAGAATCTGCAGCTCCCCAAACAGTCCAGATTTTCATCCAGATTCTAAGTAGCCAGAAGCTACAGAATCCAGAAAATGAACTAGTAGCCAGAAGCTGGGGTTATCCAGCTTCTCCAGATTCTGACTAGCTGGATACTCACCAGCTACTTCTCAGAATCTACAGCTGAAACAAACAGGCCCTTAGTACTGCTTAGATACTCGGGACACCAAAATGCCCCAAGCACCACTTTTAATCATGGGAAACTGATTTGGAAAGTCATGGGTGGAAATGGCTAGTATATTTTGATATGGATAGTTTATGCTACCAAAAACTCCAACTTGCTTAAATGTCTAGGCGAATGGTAAGAGGGGCTAGTGCAGTGGATGCATGAGAATGTGGGTTGTGGTAGAACCGCCTAGATAACTCTAAGAACTGAATCTTATCATGTCCTCATATGTAAAATATTATAACCACAAGTCTGCAAATTACAACTTGGCTAAGTAAATCTATCAAACCCTTAGACACATCTCATAGGTAGGGGAAAGGAGTGAAATAGTGCAAGGGCAATGTGGGGCTAAAGGGACTCCGAGTGGAGGGTGAAGTTTGCCAGTCGTGCTAGCATTGTGGAGATTGCAGTCTGAATGCACTAGTATCCATGGTAAACATCCCACGCAATGTATGGGACCTACCGCAAGTGGGACCAGTCCATAGGGTGAGATGACAATAGGGGTCAGATATTTTGAAAAGTTAATACAATATTCTACTCAATCGCATGACTAAGGAATCATGTGGAGTAACGAGCAGATTGTCTCTTTTGGTAAAGTGTACAAACTCTGCAGAGTAAAAACTATTCGAATAGCTGTGCCCACAACCAAGGGCAGACATGCAAATTTAACCAGATATAGTTCTATTTCAAAAACTTTGTGGGTGGGATTGAAAAAGTGACGGGCAGTAAAAAGCCTTGAGATGTGTTGCCCTGGGTGTTGCCTCAGTGATAAGGTTGGCGATTATAATGCCGAAAGGTTAGCATATGGCACAGGAGCCATGTAACGGCGGATGAAATCTGTGCTACTATTATTACTGCATTCTTTTTACCTCAAATATCATGTTTTAGTTCAAACTGCTAAGTCTTAGGAAATTTCTATGTATTGTATTTTAAAAGTAATTTATGGCAAATAAAACAACCCGCGCCTACCCTTGATAAGCCATGCATGTTATCTATTGGCATCCTACGTGTTGGCTCGCAGAGCACGGTGGTTTGCGCTCACCCTCGCTCGCTCAATGAATCCAGAACCAAGAGTCAGATCGCTACGCTTCAGCAATACACCTAGTCATGATGGTGAAGAAAATGAAGAGGTCAAGAACTAGGTCACAAACCCAGTTGGCTACTTGTGGGCACGTCCTGAGGACCCCACATGTCTGTTTCATTTCCGCTACTACATTTTATTGATTTCGGCCTGGCTGGCCTATGAGTAAGTCTACTATTGTATTTACTCTTCCGCATGATATGCACTTTTGATGTTCAGTACTATATCTGTGAGCACTATCTATTGATCTAGCGAATAGTGTAGTGAAATCAAAGAGGATTCTAGATTGTCAAATCTGGATCCAACAGAGCTGGTGTCAGAGCATATAGACTATAGGTCATGACCTAGTTAGCCTGGTCGTTAGTTTCATAACTAAAGTTATTTCTTTAAAATCTATTTGTAAAATATAGTTACTATTGCTTGTTCTCATCTCTCTTAGATGATTCCCTCTTATCTATATGCAGCCTTAGCCATGTTTAATTTTGAAGCTCCCTTATCCCAAATTCAAATAATAAAAATTCAGGATTTGTCTTATAAACTCTTTTTGAAAACCTACCTTGGACCTAAATCCGAAGGCTTGAATTTGAAACTCATTTTTAAAAATTGTTTTTATCCTTGGAGGATCAATTATTGAATTGTTTACAAAATTCATTTTCAAAATAATTTCAACAAACCTGATCTTCTGAGGAAATTTTCATAAGTTTAACTACTTACCAAAATTTATTCCAAAATTCACTTTGATTTCTCAAATAGTCAAAACAAAGTTATTTCTCGAAAACTTTTCCCTAGAAAAGACCTTGTTTTTCAAGAAGAAAGCCTAAAGGTTAACTTTTGGGAAAAAAAGAGGGGTGTTACTTCTGAAAAAGTTATGTTGGTAAAAATATATTCCCCATACTTGGTTTTATTACCCATCGTTAGAAAAATATTGCTTTTCTTACTAAAAAATGAATGGAGAAGAATACATAGAGTCTTAAGTAAAAAAGATAGATGTTTGTGGTGAATAAACAAAAATGTTGGTGGGTTTCATGTCGATCACCAGAAGGAAACAATAGTGTGAATTCTGGATGAATAAATGGGTGGAGCCTAAAGGATTAGATTGACTAGATAGATGAATTAATTGACTCTCAGAGAAATAAGAAGTGTGAAAATAATTATTGGATTCCAACATTGACAAATTGTATAATTCCCGATGAGTATTTACAAGGGTGGAATAATAGAATACAATCGATTATTGGATGAAGTAATAGAATTATTGAGAAATTGGAAGAAGTGATAATAACTATTGGATTATGGACTTAATTAATAACATTATTCTTGGTGGATGTTTATGACAACGAATTAGTTTGGAAGAAGATTGTAGATAGTAAGGTTAATTACTATAGGATCAAATTATGATTTTAAATCAATGATAGAAAAGATTGGATTATTATGAAGTCATGATGCAAATGATATTGGTGGATCCAAAATGAAGAATACTGGATAATCATTAGAATGTAGAGCTGATTAAATTGGCAAATAACGAATATGAGATTAGATTTATAAATTTATGGTGGAAATTGAGATTCATGTAAGAATTACGTAACTATGATTTGCTTAATGACACTGTGGATAATACAATAGAAGTTGTATGATCGGTGGATTAAATAAATAATCACACTCATTGTTTGGAGTTTCAGACAACTGTAATACTATGACTAAGTAATGAAGGATGATAGCCTAGGTATAATTTGCAAAAGTGGAAGCACAATTAATAAGGCCATTGGATTCTAAGCCTATGTATAGAAATAATATAGGAGTGAATTAGTTCATTGATTAATATTTGAATACTGGAAGATGTTAGAATACCATTGAAAAGACACTTCCTTGTCACAAACAGATATTTCAAAATTTAGTATTTTAAAACAACTATTGGAAGACCATTTTTGTCATAAAAACCCATTTACAAAACTAGTAATATAACTGTAAGTATTGCCATCAATCAAATTCCCCTAAATGCTCTTTTCTTCCTTCAGTGACTTCAAAAGGAAATTAATTCTCTCTTCCTTACCCTTACTTCAAAATTTAAGGTTAGAAATGTCGAAGATGTTCATGAAGATAAGATGGTCTCATTTTAAAATGGACTATGTAGGTTGAACCCTGTGCCCTCTTATAAGTACTCCCCCGAATAGACATTGTACTGTCGTAAGATTTTACTTGGACCCTATGTACTTCCTTCTTGCCTTCGGGCGTTATATTTTGCAGTCACAGGAAAAGCTTGTTCTTAAAACTTGTGTGATTTGTGTGACACCCCAGCTTCCTGAGTGTGCTCTTTTAAAATCAGAATGGGTTTAGATTACCTTATCCCCACGATTCTATTCGTATCTCATGCTCTTCTCTCTCGCCCTTTTTGCTGACAACCCCACCAGACTTAAAAGAGCAAAGTGATAGACAACCAAATCCACGATAATCTAGAAGAAGTGAAGACTTCGTAACCTTCCAATATTCAGAAAACAACACTATCAAGAAGACACTAACTGGACGCCTCAACCCGCACGTGGGCCTAGACTTGAGTCCTCATCTTGCCATTACCTTCTTCTCACCTTCACGAAGACCCATCAGACTCAATGGCTAAGATCAAGACTACCACCACTAGTAGAAGTAGGAAAAGAAAACTAATAGCGTGTCTCGCCATAAACTGCCGCCCAACCCTGGTCCGCAAGGGATATTAAAAAGGGGCCATCACAATGGAAGTAACCATAGTACTATACCAAACGAACCCCTAAAAGATATTACTTGTTTCTATTGCGGAAATACCATACACTACTCCGATAAGTGCCCTCAAAAGAAGCAAGGCAAGGAAGCCAATTGTTTCCAATGCGCAACCCCGGACACTATGCAAGTAGGTGCCCCAACAGAAACCGAAAGCACAAGAGAAGGGTGCCTTCACCACCAACCTCAGCCACAGCAAAAAAAATAACTTATCAATCTTAAGAGCTCCAATAAGGAACACGCTGCATCCTCTGAAGTTCTACTACCAAACCAAGAAGCTCCACTAGGTGCTACATATTTCAAGTGCAGTAAGATAGGACAAGTCACGCAATTATGCCCTCCATTACGACAAGTTAAGCGAGGAGCATGCTTCACATGTGGCCAAACCGAACACTACTGCTATGAGTGCCCAGTTCCCTACTATTCATACTATAAGAAACACCATTACTCAGAAGACTGCCTCATGAACCCAATAAACATGTAGGCATTATGGAGAGAAAGAGCATTGGCAAACCAATATTCTGTGAACTACCCCAACTGCGAAGAAGACCACCAACCTAGTGAATGCCCGATGAGCAAGGTCACATATTTTCTCTACAAAGGAAAAGGCCACTGCCCTCAGCATTGCTCCATGAGCCTATTGTTGACCAAGCAGCCGAGATACAATGGATTACAGATAAGCCTCCAAATCACCGTAGGACTTGTCATGCCTAGAGCTAGAAATGACAAATAGTGATGATTGTCATTGGTAGCACGAATAGACAAGAATGTCAGAGAACTACTACGATGTACAATTACTTTTGGAGGAGCAACAACTTGGACTAAGACCAATCAAACCAGTAAGAGACGATTCACACAGTTAAAAAAACCTTATGGTGATGCAGATTACAAGACACCGCCTAGAGTTTAAACCACCATAATTAGTAAGCTGACAAATAAAACTAGGGATTCTAGTAAGGATGAAAGGCCACCATATAGATATGCCAACCGTTGTATCAACATACCTAAGGCCGTCTATTCCATAAGACATAGGCCATTACTATCCACCCATCAATACGAATTCTATGACCATCATAAGTCCAATAAACGATGTGACCATTCCATTCTACAAGGATGTGAAGGTGACGATGTCAAAGAGCAAGCATCTAGAAGTGTACGACCTATCCGAAAGAACAAGGCCTCTTTCTTCCCTTTTGACTTCTTCAAGTGTTAACCCTTTTTGTGCAGATTCACTTCCTTCCTCTGTGAGCTAAAGGATGATGCGTCAAACAAGACCGTAGATCCTACTGCTAGCCAGCTTGGCCCCACCGCCTTTCAATTCTACTAGAATCTCGGGGTCGAGATTCATTTTAAGGGGGTAGGTTTGTAACATCCTAAAATTTAGATGTTCAAAAATATGGAATTTTAAAAACTTTTTCTTGCATACTATCATCATTTGAATTTGCTCTTGCACTTTAATTGGATTTTCTAAATTTTATGCTACACAAATTAATAACAGGAAATTATTCCCAAGTACAAATACTTGGCATGTTAATCAAAATCTGAGATAATGAGAACTTATGAGTGAGTGTAAGTCAATAAAATAAAACCTAAATTAAGGTAAGAATGTAAATAAAAAATAAATCAAAGTGTTGAACTTTTCAAATATCAGCGTGACGAAATCCAAAAATTTACAGTTGCAATTATTTTCCTGGTTTGCATTTCTCCTTTCTGCTTTTCCCTCCTCCTCCTCCTTCCTTGTAACTGGACCCTTCCTTCTCCCTCCATTCTTCCTTCCCCCTCCAATCTTCCTTCCCCCTCTCCTCTCCCCTACTATTTGCCCAGCCGACCTGGTCCGGCACTTCTTGGTGCCATACCGGCTGTGCGTCACACCACATCACGCATCACCATCACCATGCCCTGCCAAGCCATCCCCTGCGGTAGCCATCCCATCGCCATGCCCCACCCTACCCTCATTAGCCCTGCAACCCACGCCACATGCTAATGCTATGCGCCCAGCCGCACAACGTCGCCCATGCCAGGTCTTGCTCTTGGGTCATCGGCGGTAGTGCGCTACAGCGCCTTCCCAGCCGCTATAACTTGCCCGCAGAGCCCACCATTCCTCTCCTGCACCTTTCCCATTCCTCCCATTCTCTTCCTTAAACCAAGCTTGCTCATGCCTGCGCGCCGACCGTCAAGCCTCTTCGGCATTCCGGACGCCCCGAGGGTTCCCACCCAGAGGTGACCACGTCACGCAGTATCTTACCTCCCTAGGAGCCTATTCCCTTTATTAATTTGAGTTCTTCACACCGAGCTCACTAGAATGCCTCTCTTCCTCACTGCCGGCTGAATGTGCCTCCACCATCACCATGACATCCTCGACGAGCTTCCCTTCAATTCACTCGGTCTAGAGCATGCCACCACCACCCCGGAGCCTTCCCCATCGTCAGACGAGGCTTTCCTCCACCTCAGCTCGCTGCCCACAGCAGCACCTCTGCATCGCTACCCATGCACGACACCGGCCAGCCTCGGTCCCCCTCCGGCTATGCCAACTCATCGATGAGAATCCCTGTGGTCCACGCAAGCTCATGCTCCCACTATCTTCTTCCTCCACCCCTCCAGCCACCGTCGCCCTCATAGCCACCCACTCCCGGCCGCTTCCCATCTCTACCGGCCGCCCATGACGCTGCTCCGGCAGATGCGCCACCTCCTGGAGCTCCCTCACCTCCCCCACAACCCATTTAGGTAGTGTCCTCCCTCTCCCTGGCCATTGCTCACCGCTGGCAAAGCACGCCCACCGGCGTCGCCCACTCCCCTGCTCCATGGTTTATTTTGGGCTCAAGCAGCCTCGTTGCTTCTTCAAATAACTTACCCCCTCCAAGTCACCCAAAAGGCAACTGCCACTTGGTTACTCAATGAATTGTGTTAAATGTTAATTAGATATCAATGGTTAGCTTGCCATTAATATGTATGTCCTAAATATTCAAATGTTAACTTGGGCGCTATCAAGATATAAGGCTCGCCTAGGTACTCGCGATATTAAAATGCCATTAGTGTAACTAAAAGGGATCGACTATATGAGAAAATTAAAATAAAGGTTTACAATATTTGGCGAGTGAATCTCAACCAATTGTACATCAATAGGACTTGGCCAACCTAATTAAAAGCTAGAAATCAACATTGTATAATAAAACTGTGAGAACCCTCAAAATTAAGTAACCAACAACGCATGATTAAAAATACCATCAAGGCTAAATAACAATAATCACAGAATAATAAAAATAAAATTTCATTCACATGCACAAGACAAATGGATATAATATATATATATCAATCTGAATTACAGAAGAGAGTTAATTACACAACAAATTTCATACATGAACTCTTATACACAAATTACAGTCTCAAATACAAGGATGAAAGTTACAACTCAATATTACAAACTTTGAATTTACCTCATACAACAAAAGCGTACATACATCAGACTAAGTATTATCACAGCCCACATAATACCTGCACAAAATTGTTAGCTAAAATGCAGTTGCAAAACTGAAATGGAATAGAAAACAATTGCCGTCGAAATTGGGTTATCGTTTTGCCCTTAGCCAAAGCACGCATAGAGATACCAGGATTTGTCAATGACAAACCGCACCATCTCGCGTTAGTAAGGATCATCATCCGGCAAATTAAAAACTTACCTTCTTACCTGTGAAGCCATAGCAGAAATTACTCCTCCATGATGCCTGAGCAAGCCACCAGCCATGCATGACTAACAGAGGACACGAGTCCACCATGCATGCATAACCAGCAAGGAACCAAGCCACGTCTCACCTCACTGCCACAAGGCAGCAAGAGACCAAGTCTTTGCCATACCATAAAAGAGAGTGCCGTAGTATAGAAAGCACTGCCAGAACCACACTCCCACAGCATTCCACCGCCCATAACACCAGTAAGCTTTCAATACTCACTGCCCAAAGCCACTGCAAAGTCCACTGCCCAAAAGAGAGGAAACAAACAGAGGCAGCACAAGGCACCAATATTTTCAATCAACCCCATACAGCCACTTTACTGCCCAAGAATTGCACACCCCAACTTAAGCACCGGGACGGCGGCGTGGAGCCAAAGACGACTGAAGGACAGCACCAAGTACACGGCTAGGAGATACTCCCGTGAGCCACCACCCCACCAAGCACAAGGGCAAGGCAGCCAAGAAAGCACAACCACCTCATCCCCTTAAGCCAACGACACAAGTAAGGTAAGGCTTCGAAGAGCCCCTGTTTTCCATGTAAGTAAGTCACACTAGCTAGCCCTTAGAAATAAAGCATGGAAATAAGACCATCCACTACACTAAATTAGCAAATTAGGGTGGCCATCCAGTAAGCCCTTGGGGCCAGGGATTGGCATCTCCCGTGCACATCCCAGTCCCAAACCACCCACGGTTGCTCACCCCAAACCCACAGCACAGAGGCTTTAGCGGCCGTCCATGAGCCCCTGGACATCGACAATTGCTCCCCCGGCGCAATGTCCATGCCCAGCCCCCACATGGTTGCTCACCAAAGACCACACATCTTTACTAGTAATCACCAAGCATGCATAGTATACACAAATCACCAGGAATACATAAGAGTAGGGGATGGGAGTAGAGGAGGAGAACCTGGTAAAGAAGGGAGTGCATGGCGTCGGTGGTTCATGGCCACCGTGGCGCACGTGACCGGCGAGTAGCAAAGCGGGCACGGGCCAGCAAAGGCCAGCAGAGCCGCATGCGCGGCAGCGTGCCGCGCCATGGCGCACCGCCGTAGAAGAGGAAGAGGGCAACCCCCACATGCGTCGGTAAAGCCCGGTTCCACCGAGGCGCATGCCCACCCGTGGCAGATCCGGCGGCGGCGGCTCAAGGTATGGCGCCGGCCGGCCAAGAATCCCCATACATCTCCGGTTCACCACAAATACCCCACCAAAAACACAATAGAAAAAGGGGGAAACACCAGATCCAAGCCCCAAAAAGCTCACCACACCAAATCCATGAAGCTAGCACCCCATCCCACCAAGGGGGACCTGCCGATTTTTAGATCGGCGGCGGGGAACCGGGAGGGGAGGCGAGCACCGAGGGGGAGCCGAAACCGGGCAGGAGAGGCGGCGCGGAAAGGCCGGCGGACGGCGGCGCCATGGTCGGCGGGGTTGATGCGGGCGGGGGCGTCGCAGGAGAGAGGGGAGAGGAGGAGCAGCCGAGAGAGAGGAGAGGAGTGGGGAGCCAGGCGTCGGCCGGGTCCTTAGACCCCGCGCCGACTGGGCCGTTCGGGCCTGCTCAGGCCGAAAGGCCGAGTGGGCCAGTTTCTTTATATATATATATATAACAAGTGAAGTCCAACACAGAGATATGTAAAGAGAAAAAAAACAGCAAGCTAAAATACATGTATATTATCAATTTAAATCAATAATACAAAAGCTCTCTGTAAATAATATTCATGAAAATAAGCCTGGAAAAATTTAAAAGGACCAAACTCTTAAGTATAAATTCAAGGGTTATTGTTTCATTTGAAATTCTATAATTAGAAATATTTCTATCTTAAAATAATGCAGAAGGGATTTGGTTCTGGGGAAGCAACTGTTCGCACAAACACCGAAATAACTACTCCCTCGGTCAGGCAAGTAAAGCAGGCAAACAAGCTTGCTGTGGTTCATGAAAATGTTTTGTTTTGACAGTTATTTCTAACTTTCTGAATGTTGCATTAAAGTAATTTCTAAAGAAAAAGGAAAATGGTCGGAAGTATGGATAACATGATAAAAATGAAGAGAGAACAGACCTTTGGAGGAGCAAAGTGGATGTAAAGAGATTAATAGAGGATGGTAAAGGGTGCTCTGGATTGAGAGTTCAGAGGCAGGTGAGGCCCTTTACATATGGTTATTATATAAGGACTAGAAAACAATCCTCATTCTGAAATAAACCGTAAAACAGTATCAACCATACTCCCGTGCTGAACGGGCGGAACATGTTACTCTCTTTTATTGCTATTATCTCCATGATGGGTAAGTAATATCTTAGGAAAGGGACTCGGGCCGGTAAGAGAACCCGGGAGTCCAAGTCGCTTATATTAGCGTATGTGGAGTGTCGAGTATGTAGAACCGCTCGACCAACGGCTTTATAGCCGGATGGAGATATAGTGATAAGAGTCGAGAAAACATTCTGTATTCTGAATTTGGGGTCGCATCAAAGGAAATGCGAATGACCAGTGTCCATAAGAATTCAGAATAATTATGGGTAAAGTGATACAAGTCTGCGCAGTACTAAAAATCATGAATTCATGCCAGTCTCTTGGATAAGAGTCTACGGGGAGAAACACTGGTTTTTCTCTTGTTCCAGAATGAATGGTAGATATTTCATAAGTTAAAACATGACCAACCTTTCAAAACTTAAATTATGTCTTTTGGAAAAGCTGAATCAGGTAAGATACAGGTAGAAACCTGAACAAGATTGCATCATTATTTATAAACTTGCTGAGTACTCTGTACTCACTCTTGCTATTAAATCTCCCCCTTTCCGAACAATTCTCAGCAGGGGAATTTTTGGGTTTCAAGAGGCGGGCTTGAGTATGGGGACACCTCGTGATATGAGGTTGCAGAGGATGACGAGATGGAGGCCGTATCTGACGGTGGGAGGAATAGACAGTCCTTAGATTGTCATAACAGGACCGAAGGGTATTGCAGAATAAGTAACCATGTATCTCCCACTAATGTAGTACTTAGTTATGTAATGGACCAGACTTGTGGTAACTGTAAGAAACGGTTAGGTGACTCGAACTTAAGTCACCTACGGGTTGTAATAAATATTGTGTTTTCAGACTCTAATTATTGTTCTGCTGCAACTACTCTGATTGGCTTATTACTTGTCAAATGCGGTGTTCTACCGAAATGACAGGTAATAATCCGTTGACTAGTGTTATTACCCCATGGTAATGACACGGGTCGCCACAGGTGGTATCAGAGCAATGGTTCGAGGGCCACGCAAATAATTAGAGACTGTTCCTTGACTTAAGGAGGTGATTCTTGCTATATGGCAATACATATTCTTTAATACTTCTCATCTGTACATCCTTTCTTATTTGGTTAGCTCTAGGCTTAGGCATTGTTACTTGAGACCACCATTCCAGGAGTTGGATGTAGTACCGGGTTAGGAGGAGAGGATATCCACGAGAGAGATGGCACCAGAGAGGGGAGTGAGGATCCATGAGAGAGCTTGTACTTTACTTTGATGTTGTACCATGAACTTGTTATCATGCAGTTGTACGTCTGTTCTACTTATTGCATTATCATTGTACTAGTTATCGCAACTCCATTTAGTAAGATGTTTTAAAAGTACTTTCCATCATGTTTACTCTGTTAAATTGTTTCGCATGAATTATTGGGGCCAAATTTTCTGTGATCTAAGTAGTAAGAAATAAAATAGAAAGTAAGATACGTGTATATGCATGCAAGTAGTAATCATTCTGTACTTATCTTTTCTATAGCATGATGATGATGATGATGATAATAATAATAATAATAATAATAATAATAATAATGACTAATATGAAGCAAAACGCATACAAAGAAAATAAATCTATACACATATGCACAGTTAAAAGTAAATATTCTCATGCAATCTAATATGGGCAATTATTCCAAATCACTGCAGGATGGGTGATCATAATCAAACCGAAGCCGATAGAGCAGCTGCTTCGGGATTAACTGAACAAAACAGACCTGCAGAAGGCCAGAATGTGCCACCAATTCTGCCACCACCCCCACCACTTCCCCATTCCACAAACACAAGTGAAGGAAGCCCCTCTAATCAGGGTAGCTTCAATCAATTATTCCAATTCTTAGAAAACTCTCGAAGGGAGTCTCAGGAAGCACAAAATAAATTTATGGAGGCCTTACTTTCCCGCTTTGCCCCAACAACTACACCTACTCAGCACCAAGGAGTAAGTTTGGGGGAATTTCTCCACACGCGCCCACCCACCTTCTCAAAAGCCATTGACCCTTTAGAGGCGAAGGATTGGTTGTGGGAGGTAGAGAAAAAGTTGGACACCGTAGGGTGTTCAGATGAGGAGAAAGTGCGATATGCTTCGCACCAACTCACGGGTCCAGCTGCGACCTGGTGGCTGAATTTTCAGCAAAATAGGAGTCAAAATCGTCCCATCTCTTGGGATGAGTTTAAACAAAACTTTGTTAATACCCATGTACCCCAAGGGAAAATGGAGCTGAAAAAGAAGGAATTCCGAGAATTGACCCAGAATGATAGCAAGCTAAATGACTATCTGAGTCAATTCAATGAATTATCCCGTTATGCTCATGAGGACATAAACACAGAGGAAAAGAAGATAGAGAAATTTATAGAAGGGATGAACCCATACATGAAACTCCACCTCAAACTTCACCGTATCACTGAGTTTCAGGACTTGGTGAATCGAGCTTTCATATTTGAAAATGAGCATGCTCACTTGCAGGAAGAAAGGAGGAAGAGAGCCAAAATAGCCCCTATACCTGTCAGATTCAGACAGTCTAGACCCCAAACACCTTATTACAAGTCCCAACACCCTCAGTTCCAGCATTCTTCCATCGCTCCACCAAGGCCAACATTTCCACCACCACCTACCATCACACCTATTGTGTGCGCCAGATGTAATGGCCGCCATCTTACCAAGGATTGCCTCAGGTGGTCTGGTGCATGTTTCAATTGTGGAAAATCAGGCCATCGCAAGAGTGACTGTCCGCATCCCGCCGTAACCTGGGGATGGTTGCTCCACAAAACTCGGTGCCAAGACTTCAGCGCCACCACCTCGTGCACTGCGGCCGTGGCAAGGATTCGCCCGACAAATGCACCAAGGTGGAATGGCAAGGAGGATCGCCAAGCTCAACCATGTGGTGCGATCGATAGAGAGGCGACGGATGTGATAACGGGTACCTTACTTCTCCCACCTTCATTTGGCACTGTCTTATTTGATCCCGGTGCCACTCATTCTTTCATCTCCCATCATTTTATTCATGAAAATGGGTTAGAGTGCATTCCATTAGAAAAACCCATGGGAGTAAGTACCCAACAGAGTTATCACTGTCACTTCACTCCGAAAGAATCAGGAGATAATCATCTGCCATACAAAATTTACTGCTGACCTCCATGTCATAGCCTTGACTAATCTTGAAGTGATTTTAGGCATGGATTGGTTAGCCAAAAATGGAGTAAAAATAGACTGTGAACAGAAAAGTGCTTCCATCCGAAAATCAGACGGCTCCAGATTGTTATATTTCGGAGCCCGAAAACACCCGAAATCAATACACCCAAAACTAACACACCTACAAGAAAGGACAATCCAAGACATACCAGTAGTTCAAGAATTTGAGGATGTATTCCCAGATGAACTACCTGGCATGCCCCCAGATCGAGAGGTTGAGTTTGCTATCGACCTGATCCCGGGGACAGCTCCAATATCCAAGAGGCCGTACCGGATGAATCCACAAGAGTTGGTAGAACTAAAGAAACAACTAGATGAACTGGAAGAAAAAGGATTTATCCGAGAAAGTACTTCCCCATGGGGAGCCCCAGTGCTCTTTGCGGGAAAGAAAGACGGAGGAGTGCGATTATGCACGGACTACCGAGAGTTAAATAATGTCACCATCAAAAACAAGTACCCATTGCCTCGCATTGATGATCTATTTGATCAACTCAAGGGAGCATGTGTATTTTCAAAGATAGACCTAAGGTCAGGGTATCATCAAATCCGGATGAAAGCTGCGGACATTGAGAAAACTGCATTCGTAACCAGATATGGTCATTATGAATACACAGTGGTACCATTCGGGTTAACCAATGCACCGGCAGTATTCATGAATCTGATGAATAAGATATTCATGAAATATCTGGATAAATTCGTAGTTGTCTTCATAGATGACATTCTCATCTATTCCAAAAATATGGAAGAACATACCCAACATCTTAAAATCGTGCTGGAGACTCTCAGAGCACATCAACTCTATGCCAAGTTCAACAAGTGTGAGTTTTGGATAGATCAAGTAGCATTCCTAGGCCATATTGTATCTGGGCGAGGAATAGAAGTGGACCCAAGAAAAATTGAAGCTGTAACCTCCTGGAAGCAACCAACCAGTGTTACAGAAATTAGAAGCTTTTTAGGATTTGCGGGATATTACCGCAGATTCATCAAAGGATTCTCTCAAATAACATCACCCCTCACAAAGCTGCTAAGAAAAGATACTCCATACAAATGGACCGAAAACTGTGAGAAAAGCTTCCAAGAATTAAAGAAAAGGTTAACCACCGCACCAGTACTAGCCCTTCCGGAAGAAGGCAGCGAATATATTGTGTATTGCGATGCCTCCAGAAACGGATTGGGTTGTGTGCTCATGCAAAAAGATAGAGTAATATCATATGCATCCAGACAACTAAGACCACATGAAATGAATTACCCAACCCATGATCTAGAACTGGCAGCTGTGATTTTTTCTCTGAAAATATGGAGACACTATCTCTATGGAGCCAAATGTACCCTGTACAGTGACCACAAAAGTCTGAAATACATCTTCACTCAGAAAGAATTAAACTTAAGGCAAAGAAGATGGTTAGAACTCATAAAAGATTATGACTTGACCATAAATTATCACCCTAGGAAAGCAAACGTAGTGGCTGATGCATTGAGTAGAAAGGTTCATTGCCACAACATATTAATGCCAGTACATATTTCGGAATTGACACAAGAATTGGCCAAAATGGAAATCGATTTCAAAATCACCCCTTCTGAAGCAACAATAGCAGCCATGACCTTCCACTCGACTCTATTAGATCAACTTAAAGAGGGACAGAAAACAGACTCTTTTATAATAGAAGAAGTAAAAAGGATTGAAACCAAACAACCATCTGAATTTAATCTCAGTGACAAAGGCATCCTCTACTATCAGAACAGAATCTGTGTACCAGATGATCCCAAAATCAAGGAAATCATATTAAGAGAAGCTCATGACTCTCTCTACACTATCCATCCCGGTAGTACTAAAATGTATCAAGACCTCAAGGATACATTTTGGTGGAGGGGTATGAAAAGGGAAATTGCTGATTATGTTAACAGGTGTGACACCTGCCAGAAAGTAAAGGCTGAACACCAATGTCCAGCTGGCTTACTTGAACCACTCAAAATTCCAGAATGGAAATGGGAGGATATCACAATGGATTTCATTACCGGACTTCCCATGACCCCCACAAAGAAAGATGCCATCTGGGTGATAGTGGATCGACTCACTAAGTCGGCTCACTTCATCGCCACAAACCAAAAATACTCCTTTAACAAATTGGCAGAACTATACATCGAGAGAATAGTCACTCTCCATGGAGTCCCAAAAACTATCACTTCAGATAGAGGATCTGTCTTCACATCCGAGTTCTGGAAGAGCCTACAAAATTCATTGGGAACTCAACTAAATTTCAGCACGGCTTATCATCCACAAACTGACGGTCAAACAGAAAGAGTAAATCAGATACTAGAAGATATGCTTAGGGCAAGTGTGCTAAACTTTGGAGAATCTTGGAGTAAGCACCTACCCTTAGCAGAGTTTGCCTATAATAACAGCTACCAGTCTAGCATTCAGATGGCTCCATACGAAGCACTGTATGGGAGAAAATGCAGATCTCCCATTTGCTGGTATGAAGTAGGAGAAAAGCCATTGTTGGGACCAGAAAT
The DNA here is from genome assembly GCA_036346575.1 of Dendrocalamus sinicus. Classification (NCBI taxonomy): domain Eukaryota; kingdom Viridiplantae; phylum Streptophyta; class Magnoliopsida; order Poales; family Poaceae; genus Dendrocalamus; species Dendrocalamus sinicus. Next base: position 10,330,683 of record CM070656.1, on the reverse strand, counting down.
TGTAAGGGAAAATGATAAGGCAATACAAATCATTAGGGAACGACTTAAGATTGCCCAAAACAGACAAAAGAGTTATGCAGATAATCGTAGAAGAGATCTCAAATTTAGTCCTGGTGATCTGGTGTATCTAAAGGTCTCACCGATGAAGGGGATTCGTCGGTTTGGACTAAAAGGCAAATTGAGTCCTAGATATGTTGGTCCTTTTAAGATTCTTGAACAAAAGGGCACGTCTGCATATCAGCTAGAGCTACCAAATCATCTCTCAAGAATCCACAATGTATTCCATGTATCTCAACTCGAGAAAATGCCTCAAAGCACCAAATTAACAACCGCCGATACCAACATTCAATTACAAGATGATCTCACCTATGAAGAGCAACCTCTCAAGATACTAGCGAAGAGCGGAAATTAAGAAACCGTACCATTCGCTTTTGCAAAGTGCAATGGAAAAATCATTCTACGCACGAAGCAACTTGGGAAAGAGAAGAAGAACTTCGCGAGCGCTATCCTCACCTCTTCAAGTAAGTGATTTCGGGGGCGAAATCTATTCTAAGGGGGAGGATGAGAACCCTCAAAATTAAGTAACCAACAACGCATGATTAAAAATACCATCAAGGCTAAATAACAATAATCACAGAATAATAAAAATAAAATTTCATTCACATGCACAAGACAAATGGATATAATATATATATATATCAATCTGAATTACAGAAGAGAGTTAATTACACAACAAATTTCATACATGAACTCTTATACACAAATTACAGTCTCAAATACAAGGATGAAAGTTACAACTCAATATTACAAACTTTGAATTTACCTCATACAACAAAAGCGTACATACATCAGACTAAGTATTATCACAGCCCACATAATACCTGCACAAAATTGTTAGCTAAAATGCAGTTGCAAAACTGAAATGGAATAGAAAACAATTGCCGTCCGAAATTGGGTTATCGTTCTTGCCCTTAGCCAAAGCACGCATAGAGATACCAGGATTTGTCAATGACAAACCGGCACCATCTCGCGTTAGTAAGGATCATCATCCGGCAAATTAAAAACTTACCTTCTTACCTGTGAAGCCATAGCAGAAATTACTCCTCCATGATGCCTGAGCAAGCCACCAGCCATGCATGACTAACAGAGGACACGAGTCCACCATGCATGCATAACCAGCAAGGAACCAAGCCACGTCTCACCTCACTGCCACAAGGCAGCAAGAGACCAAGTCTTTGCCATACCATAAAAGAGAGTGCCGTAGTATAGAAAGCACTGCCAGAACCACACTCCCACAGCATTCCACCGCCCATAACACCAGTAAGCTTTCAATACTCACTGCCCAAAGCCACTGCAAAGTCCACTGCCCAAAAGAGAGGAAACAAACAGAGGCAGCACAAGGCACCAATATTTTCAATCAACCCCATACAGCCACTTTACTGCCCAAGAATTGCACACCCCAACTTAAGCACCAGACGGCGGCCAGGGAGCCAGCACGACCAGAAGGACAGCACCAAGTACACCAGCCTAGAGATACTCCCGTGAGCCACCACCCCACCAAGCACAAGGGCAAGGCAGCCAAGAAAGCACAACCACCTCATCCCCTTAAGCCAACGACACAAGTAAGGTAAGGCTTCGAAGAGCCCCTGTTTTCCATGTAAGTAAGTCACACTAGCTAGCCCTTAGAAATAAAGCATGGAAATAAGACCATCCACTACACTAAATTAGCAAATTAGGGTGGCCATCCAGTAAGCCCTTGGGGCCAGGGATTGGCATCTCCCGTGCACATCCCAGTCCCAAACCACCCACGGTTGCTCACCCCAAACCCACAGCACAGAGGCTTTAGCGGCCGTCCATGAGCCCCTGGACATCGACAATTGCTCCCCCGGCGCAATGTCCATGCCCAGCCCCCACATGGTTGCTCACCAAAGACCACACATCTTTACTAGTAATCACCAAGCATGCATAGTATACACAAATCACCAGGAATACATAAGAGTAGGGGATGGGAGTAGAGGAGGAGAACCTGGTAAAGAAGGGAGTGCATGGCGTCGGTGGTTCATGGCCACCGTGGCGCACGTGACCGGCGAGTAGCAGGCGGGGCACGGGCCAGCAAAGGCCAAAGCAGAGCCGTGCGCCGGCAGCGTGCCGCTGCCATGGCGCACCGCCGTAGAAGAGGAAGAGGGCAACCCCCACATGCGTCGGTAAAGCCCGGTTCCACCGAGGCGCATGCCCACCCGTGGCAGATCCGGCGGCGGCGGCTCAAGGTATGGCGCCGGCCGGCCAAGAATCCCCATACATCTCCGGTTCACCACAAATACCCCACCAAAAACACAATAGAAAAAGGGGGAAACACCAGATCCAAGCCCCAAAAAGCTCACCACACCAAATCCATGAAGCTAGCACCCCATCCCACCAAGGGGGACCTGCCGATTTTTAGATCGGCGGCGGGGAACCGGGAGGGGAGGCGAGCACCGAGGGGGAGCCGAAACCGGGCAGGAGAGGCGGCGCGGAAAGGCCGGCGGACGGCGGCGCCATGGTCGGCGGGGTTGATGCGGGCGGGGGCGTCGCAGGAGAGAGGGGAGAGGAGGAGCAGAGAGAGAGAGGAGAGGAGTGGGAGCAGCGTCGCCGGTCCTTAGACCCCGCGCCGACTGGGCCGTTCGGGCCTGCTCAGGCCGAAAGGCCGAGTGGGCCAGTTTCTTTATATATATATATATAACAAGTGAAGTCCAACACAGAGATATGTAAAGAGAAAAAAAACAGCAAGCTAAAATACATGTATATTATCAATTTAAATCAATAATACAAAAGCTCTCTGTAAATAATATTCATGAAAATAAGCCTGGAAAAATTTAAAAGGACCAAACTCTTAAGTATAAATTCAAGGGTTATTGTTTCATTTGAAATTCTATAATTAGAAATATTTCTATCTTAAAATAATGCAGGAAGGGATTTGGTTCTGGGGAAGCAACTGCTCGCACAAACACCAAATAACTACTCCTCGGTCAGTAAGTAAAGCGAGCAAACAAGCTTGCTGTGGTTCATGAAAATGTTTTGTTTTGACATTATTTCTAACTTTCTGAATGTTGCATTAAAGTAATTTCTAAAGAAAAAGGAAAATGGTGGAAGTATGGATAACATGATAAAATGAAGAGAGAACAGACCACTGGAGGAGCAAAGTGGATCAGTAAAGAGATTAATAGAGGATGGTAAAGGGTGCTCTGGATTGAGAGTTCAGAGGGGTGAGGCCCTTTACATATGGTTATTATATAAGGACTAGAAAACAATCCTCATTCTGAAATAAACCGTAAACAAGATCAACCATACTCCGTCTTTGAACAGGCGGAACATGTTACTCTCTTTTATTGCTATTATCTCCATGATGGGTAAGTAATATCTTAGGAAAGGGACTCGGGCCAGTAAGAGAACCCGGAGTCCAAGTCGCTTATATTAGCGTATGTGGAGTGTCGAGTATGTAGAACCGCTCGACCAACGGCTTTATAGCCGGATGGAGATATAGTGATAAGAGTCGAGAAAACATTCTGTATTCTGAATTTGGGGTCGCATCAAAGGAAATGCGAATGACCAGTGTCCATAAGAATTCAGAATAATTATGGGTAAAGTGATACAAGTCTGCGCAGTACTAAAAATCATGAATTCATGCCAGTCTCTTGGATAAGAGTCTACGGGGAGAAACACTGGTTTTTCTCTTGTTCCAGAATGAATGGTAGATATTTCATAAGTTAAAACATGACCAACCTTTCAAAACTTAAATTATGTCTTTTGGAAAAGCTGAATCAGGTAAGATACAGGTAGAAACCTGAACAAGATTGCATCATTATTTATAAACTTGCTGAGTACTCTGTACTCACTCTTGCTATTAAATCTCCCCCTTTCAGAACAATTCTCAGCAGGGGAATTTTTGGGTTTCGAAGAGGGCGGGCTTGAGTATGGGGACACCTCAGGATATGAGGTTGCAGAGGATGACGAGATGGAGGCCGTATCTGACGGCTGGGAGGAATAGACAGTCCTTAGATTGTCATAACAGGACCGAAGGGTATTGCAGAATAAGTAACCATGTATCTCCCACTAATGTAGTACTTAGTTATGTAATGGACCAGACTTGTGGTAACTGTAAGAAACGGTTAGGTGACTCGAACTTAAGTCACCTACGGGTTGTAATAAATATTGTGTTTTCAGACTCTAATTATTGTTCTGCTGCAACTACTCTGATTGGCTTATTACTTGTCAAATGCGGTGTTCTACCGAAATGACAGGTAATAATCCGTTGACTAGTGTTATTACCCCATGGTAATGACACGGGTCGCCACAAAAACCTTAGGGGGCACAGTAAAAATCAATATCGTAACTTAGAACCAATTTATTCACTAATAAAATTAAAAGCCCTCGTGGCCACTTGCAACATAAGTCCCAACCCAAAGGTAATAAGGTGAGTAACATATTGAGCCGCTTCATTAAATTAATTAACCAATATGCTGTGATCACTTAAAATGAAATACACATTTAAATTAGAAGGTCATGATTTAAAATATATCCCCATCATTAGCATGTCACCGATAAATAAATCTCAATGGTAGATTTAATTAAATAATAATATTGAAATATAACCTTGTATAACAAGCTCAGCCCTAGATAAATAAATTAAAATTAACGCTATGCCTAATAATAACTAAAGTGTACATAAAATATTAGTGGTGCCTATTCTGAAGAGCATCTTTAACTAAAAGTCATGCTAGGTAAATCTATCAAACCCCTAAACTCATCTCACAGGTAGGGGAAAGGAGTGAAATAGTGCAAGGGCAATGTGGGGCTAAGGGACACCGAGTGGAGGGTGAAGTTTGCTAGTCATGCTAGCATTGTGGAGAGTGGAGTTCGAATGCGCTAGTATCCATGGTAAACATCCTGTTCAATGTATGGGACCCACTGCAAGTGGGACCTGCCCATAGGGTGAGATGATAGTAGGGGTCAGATATTTTAAAAAGTTACTGTGATGATCTAGTCAACCGCATGACTAAGGAATCATGTGGAACAATAAGCAGATTGTCCCTTGTGAGTAAAGTGTACAAACTCTACAGAGTAAAAACTATTCGAATAATCGTGCCCATGGTCAAGGGTATACATGGGAACTTAACCAGATATAGTTCTATTTCAAAAACTTTGTGGGTGGGATTGAAAAAATGATGGGCAGTGAAAAGCCTTGATATGTGTTGCCCTAGGTGTCGCCCTAGTGATAAGGTAGGCAGTTATAACACTAAAAGGTTAACATATGGTACAGGAGCCATGTAACGGTGGATGGAATCTGTGCTACTATTATTACTGCATTCTTTTTACCCCAAATATCATGTTTTAGTTCAAACTACTAAATCTTAGGAAATTTCTACGTATCATATTTTGAAAGCAATTTATGGCAAATAAAATAACCTGAGCTTTCCCTTGATAAGCCATGCATGTTATCTATTTGCATCCTGCGTATTGGCTCGCAGAGTATGGTGGTTTGTGCTCACCCTCACTCACTCAATTAATCTAGAACCAAGTGTCAGATTGCTACGCTTTAGCAATACACCTGGTCATGATGGTGAAGAAGATAAAGAGGTTAAGAACTAGGTTGTGAACCCCAGTTGGCTGTTTGTGGGCACGTCCTGAGGGTCCCACCAATGTGTTTCGTTTTCACTACTGCATTTTGTTGATTTCAGCCTAGTCAGCCTATGAGTATGTCTACTATTATATTTATGCTTCTGCATGATATGTACTTTTGATGTTCAATACTGTATCTATGAGCACTATCTACTGATCCAGGGATTAGTACGGTGGAATCACAGAGGATTCTAGATTGTCAAATCCAAGTATGACAGGGATCCACTTATTTTACACATGAGCCCTCTCTCTCTTGTCTCTAGCTCTACCTCCTCCCAAGGAGAAAGGCATACCTTGTAATCCCTGTTGTAGGAAGGCTACAATAGTTGGAGTCATTCGTGGAGACTCATGCAAGAAGCTATGCAAAGGAAGGCCCTGGAGAGGGCTACCATCGGGGCGCTTGTGTCGCGAGCACCCCAGATCACCAAACTTCTGCTGGTTTTAAAAAAAAGAGTGATGCTACTGGCGGTGGTCTACCGTGCTGCATGCTATCGATGGCTACCCCATCACGCCAACACAGGTGGGGTGATGCTTCTTGTCATCACCATCACAGCACCAGGGAGTTGGCCTCCGTGTGTGATGTACACCATCTTTGACTGTTGGATGACCACTTTGTGATTGTGACTTTGCACAACTTGTTTGGCCTCCTCGCGGTCGTAAACTTTTGTCTGACCATTCCATGGTCGGAGACACTTAAGGCCTCATCTACGACCACATCATGGCCAGGTCTTCACCGATAGCTATGACCTCCTTGTGGTCGAGACTTTATCGATGCCAATCCGAGGCGTGGGGACAGAGTGGAAGTGTGTCGAAGCCTTCGCCCCGTCGTTGACTTCGTCAACACCTATCGCACCTTTGGTGATGTCGTCTGACCCTTGTGGTCATGACTTCGTGAGCCCTCAATAGACTCCTCATGGTCGTGTCCTTGCTGACACTGGCCTCCGCCAGACCTCACATTGCCTCCATCGGCCTTTGCACCCTCTGGCCTCCATCAGCCTCGGCTTCGTGCCTCTAGCCTTTGTTAGTCTTGGCTCCGCGCCTCTGACCTCACAAGCCTCAGCTTTGCCAGACCTCACGTGGCCTTCGTTGGACTCCACCGGACCTTACATTTCCTTCATCGGCCTTTGTGCCCTTCGTACTTCATTGGCCTTGGCTCCGCACCTCCTCCCTCTGGCCTCCATCAGTCTTGGCTCCACACCTCCGACTTCACCAGCCTCGGCTTCGCCAGACCTTGTGTTGCCTTCGTTGGCCTTCGTGCCCTCCGGCCTCCGTCAGTCTTGCCTCCGCACCTCCGTCTTCACAAGCCTCAGCTAAGCTGAGGACTCCGCATGGTCTTCACCAAGCTCCACGTAGATGTCATCTCTAACAGACTTTGCACAACCTCCATAGGACTTCACGTGGTCTTTGCTGAGGAATTCGCATGGTCTCTACTAAGCTCCGCGGAGATGTCATCTCCAATGAGCTTTACCCGGTCTTCATAGGACTTTGTGCGATCTTTTCCCATGACTTCACACAGTCTCCTCCGAGCTCTGCGTGGTTGTCATCTTCGATGGACTTTGCGCAGTCCCCGTCAAGGACTTCGCATGATCTCCATCGAGCTCTGCACAGATGTTGGCTCCGACGGACATCACACGAACTCCGTAGGACTTTGCGTAGTCTCCACCCATGACTTCACATGGTCTCCACTAAGCTCTATGTGGTTGTCATCTCTGACAAACTTCACCCAGTCTTTGCGGGACTTCGCACGGTCTTCGCCGAGCTCCACGCGGATCTCATCTCCGACAAACTTCGCCCGGTCTTCATGGGAATTTGCACGGTCTTTACTGAACTCTTCATAGATCATCCCTGCTAGACTTCGTGTAGCCTCTGCACCTTCAAGTGAGCGACTCGTGGTCGTACACGTTCGTCTAGACCTTCGTCCGACCTTGTGGTCCTCATCATCTTCCCATGCCACGATCGTGACTTCATTAGACTACTGCATGGTTGTGACCTCATCTGACTGCCTTAAGGTCATGACCCCGACCGACCACGTCACGGTCGTGGCATCGTTCGCCCATGTCATAGTCATGGATTCGTCCGACCGCCTCGTGGTTGTAACTGCACCCGACCTCCTCGGAGCCGTAATTTTGTGAAAATCGCACGGTGGCCTCGCACCCCAGCGTACTCTACGGAGTATAAAGCACTGAGAACTTAGCCATCCCAAGTAACTCTATTGAGTATAAAAAAATTGCACAGTGGCCTCACACCCTGGCATACTCTGCGGAGTATAAAGCGCTAGGAACTTAGCCATTCCGGGCAACTCTACAGAGTATAAAAAAACATATGATGGTCTTTCACCCCGGCGTACTCTGTGGAGTATAAAGCATCGGGAACTTGGCCATCTCAGGCAGCTTTACAGAGTATAAAAATCGCACGGTGGCCTCGCGCCCCGACGTACTCTACGAAGTATAAAGCACTGGGAACTTAGCCGTCCCGAGCAACTCTACGGAGTATAAAAAATAGCACGGTGGCCTTGCACCCCAGTGTACTCTACAGAGTATAAAGCACTAAGAACTTAGCTATCCCGGGCAACACTGTGGAGTATAAAAATCTCACGGCAGACTCGCGCCCTGGCATACTCTACGAAGTATAAAATGTAGGGAACTCAGCCGTCCCGGGCAACTCTACAGAGCATAAATGTCGTGCGCTATCCACAGCCTCCGTGTGAACTCTACATAGTATAGATGGTAGCACAGGATAGCTTGCATGGCCGTGCGTCTATCGCATGCTTCATCCATCCCACTAGGGAGTCCCTACCACAAACTGTAACCCTAGTGAGTCGCACATTTCATGTGTCTCACCAAGAAGTTCACCGCACTACTTCGTCCAATAGACCCATGGTCGGGACTTTGTTCGATCACCTCGTTGTCATAGATGCTTAGTCCGACCACCTCGCGATTGAGATTTTGTCCAACCACCTCATGGTCATACCCGCTTCATCCGACCAGTTTGCAGTCAAGACTTTACCCGACCACCTCGTACTCATAGACGCTTTGTCTAACCGCCTCGTGATAGAGACTTCATCTGACTGCCTCATGGTCATAGACGTTTCGTCTGACCACCTCGCAGTCAAGACTTCGTTTGACCACTTTGTGGTCGTAGACACTTTATCTGATTGCCTCACGGTCAAGACTTTGTCCAACCACCTCGTGGTCATACATGCTTCATTCAGCCACCTCGTGGTAGTACATACTTCGTTCAACCGCCTCACTGCCAAGACTTTGTTCGACCACCTCATGGTCATAGATGCTTTGTCCAACAGCCTCATGGTCAAGACTTTGTTCAATCACCTCATGGTCGTAGACACTTCATCTGACTGCCTCACGATTGAGACTTTGTCCAACCACCTAGCAGTCATAGATGCTTCATCCAACCACCTCACTGTCATAGATGCTTCCTCCGATCGCCTCGTGGTCGATACTTCGTCCGACCACCTCGTGGTCATAAATTCTTCATCTAGCCACCTCGCAGTCGAGACTTCGTCCTACCACCTCATGGTCATACACACTTTGTCCGACCACCTCATGGCCATACACACTTCATCCGATCGCCTCACGGTCGAGACTTCGTCTGACCACCTTGTGGTTATAGACACTTTGTCAGACTGCCTCGCGGTCAAGACTTCATCTAACCACCTCGTGGTTGTAGACATTTCTCATAGGTGCAAGGCTTCAACCCGCCACTGACTTCATCGACGCCAAGTCTAAAGGGTGGGGGATGGGCCGTGCGTGCAAGGATTCGTCTCACCACCGCCTTCGTTGACCCCAAGTCCAAAGGGTAGGGGACAAGCCGCGTGCACCAGAGATTCGTCTCGGCGCTGACTTCATCGACGCTAAGTCTGTAGGGTAGGGGATGGTCTGCGCACGTCAGACATTCGTCCCACCACTGACTTGATCAACGACAAGTTCGAAGGGTGCGGGATGGATCGCGTGTGATGTGGCTTCAACCTACCACCGCCTTCATTGACCCCAAGTCTGAAGGGTGGGGGATGTATCGCACATGCCAGAGATTCATCTCGCCGTTGGTTTAATCTATGCCTTTTCTAAAGGGTGTAGGATGGACCGCGTGTGCCTCAGCTTTGTCTCACCGTCGCCTTCATTGACCCCGAGTCCGAAGGGTAGGGTATGGACTGCGCGTGTCAGGTCTTCGTCTCACAGCCAACTTCAACGATGCCAAGTTCGAAGGGTAGAGGATGGACCATGCGCTGTAGCTTTGTCTTGCCGGTGCCTTCATTAACCTCGAGTCCGAAGGGTGGGGGACAGACCACGTGCGTCAGGTCTTCATCTCGTCACTGACTTTGTTGGTGCCAAGTCCAAACAGTGGGGGACAGTCCACACGAGTCAGAGATTCATCCCGTCACCAACTTCACCAATGATAAGTCCGAGGGGTGGAGGATGGACTACACGTCGCAGCTTCATCTTGCCACAACCTTCATTGACCTTGAGCTAGAAGGGTGGGGGACAGTCCATGTGCGTCAGGTCTTTGTCTTGTAGCTGACTTCATCGACGCCAAGTCCGAACAGTAGGGGATGGACCACGCGTATCAGACATTCGTCCCACAACCGACCTCATCGATGACAAGTCTAAAGGGTGTGGGATGAACCACGTGCACCACGGCTTTGACCCACCACCACCTTTGTTGACCTCAAGTCCGAAGGGTGGGGGACGGATTGTGCGTGCCAGAGATTTGTCTTTCCACTGACTTTGTCGATGCCTAGTCCGAAGGGTGCGGGATGGACCGTGTGCACCACAACTTCATCTCACCACCAACTTTGTCGACGCCAAGTTCGAGGGTGCGGGACAGACCACGTGCGTCGTAGCTTTGTCTCGCCGCTACCTTCATCAACCCTGAGTCCAAAGGGTAGGGGACGAACAGCATGCGTCAGGTCTTCATCTCACCGCCAACTTTATCAATGCCAAGCTCAAACTGTGGGGGATGGACTGCATGCATCAGAGATTCATCTCACCGTCAGCTTCATTGATGACAAGTTCAAAGGGTGGAGGACGGACCGCGCGTGCAAGTCTTTGGCCTGCCACCGACTTTGTCGACACCAACTCTGAAGCGTGGGGGATGGGCCATGGGTGTCGCGAGTCTCGTGTCACTGTCACCTTCATCCATCGCGAGTCTGAAGGGTGGGGGACGACGGGCCACACGCACCAGTTTCATCTCACTACCGCCTCCATAGACCATGAGTCCAAAGAGTGGGGGACGATGGGCCACACGCACCAGTCACGTGTTGCTGCCGCCTTTGTCGACCGTGAGTCCGCAGGGTGGGGACGGGCCGCACGTGTAACAAGTTTTGTCTTGCCACTACTACGGGACAGAGCGCGCACCTCAAAGCTTTGTCCCACTGCTGCCTTTGTTGACCGCGAGTATGAACGGTGGAGGACGGGCCGCATGCATCACGAGCTCTGTCCCCCACACTGTCGACTTTGTCGATGCCATGACCACATCTTCATCGACGTCATCGTAAAGCAATTGTCCAACCACTTTGGGGTTGAGACTTCGTCGACACCTCATTAGCATACAACTATCTCATGATCGAGACTTCATCCGACCACCTTGTGGTCATAGACGCCTTTGTCCAACCACCTAGTGGTCATAGATGCTTCATTTGACCACCTCATAGTTGAGACCTCGTTCGACCGAATTGTGGTCAAGACCTCATCCGACCATGTTCTGGTCATAGACCCTTTGTCCGACTACCTCGTGGTCGAGACCTCATCCAACCACGTCGTGTCGTGATTGTAGACGCTTCGTCTAACCAGACTTCGTCCGACCACCTTATGGTTGTAGATGCTTCATCTGACCACCTTATGGTCGAGACTTTGTCTAACCACCTCATGGTCATAGTTATTTCTCATGCGCGCAACACTTCAACCCACCGCCAACTTCATTGATGCTAAGTCCAAAGGTGGGGGACAGGCCGCGGGTATAAGGATTCATCTCGCCGCCGAATTCATCAACCCCAAGTCCAAAGGGTGGGGAATGTACCGCGCATGTTAGACATTCATCCCACTGTTGACCTCGTCAATGACAAGTCTAAAGGGTTTGGGATGGACCACGCGTGCCACAGCTTTGACCCACCGCCGCCTTCATCGACCCCTAGTCTGAAGGGTAGGGATGGACCGCACACACTACAGCTTCATCTCGCCACCGCCTTCGTCGACCCCAAGTTCGAAGGGTGGGGGATGGACTGCACACATTAGGTCTTCGTCTCGCTATTGACTTTTGTAGGATCAGAAATGGCAACAGAAGGGGGTGAATGGTGCCTTCAAAAATCACCCCAAGTACCCACATTATCTTCTCCGATAGCTATAGAAGCTATGAAGCAAGAACATTCATGCTCACTGGAAGTCTTAAACAGATCACACAAAAACAAAACAGTCCAGAATCTAAATCCTCTTTCTTCTTCCGATCTGACCGGGCACACAATCTTTCAGTTTTAGTTCTGCACTTTGGCTACCAAAGGCCAAAACACAGACTGTGATTAAGGAGAAACAGAGAACTGAAAAGCTAGTAACTACTGCAGAGAGGAAGCTGGGAACAAAGAAATAATCGAATGATCCATGAGTTCCTCGGGACAAAGAGTCAAGACATTAATCAAGGCAGCAAACCAAAAGCTGAACCAAATCAGAGCAGTAGAGACTTAGACTAGAAATTGGCTGGCAAAAGATAGTAAACAGAGAACACTGCTGACAACAGAAACTGCTGCATACAGAGGATACATTTGCTACCTGAAACTGCTGCCGAAAACTGAATAGAAGCTGCAGACTGTAAAACCCAATTGATTGCACAGGAAATAGCCAACCATTCTGCCGAACAGTAGGTAAAACAAGACCTTTGGCCACCCGGTCTGTCTCCCAAAGATGGAGGATTAAATGCAGACCAACAGGACTGAAAAGAATAGCTACTGTAGACCGAAAATGAGCCAAAACAGAGCAGCAGAAGACTGAAGAGAAGAAATAAATCGGAGAGCAGTCGGCTAGCAAATGGGAACTGAAATAAATAGAGTATACTGCTGCCAAAAACAGTCTATAGACTGAACTGTAAACAGAGTTTGTTGCTGGCTGAAAATTTTCAGGCAGTGGACTAAATGCAGAAAATAATAGTTGTAGTAAATACTCAGGATGAGCCGAAAACAAGAGAAATTGATTAAAGTTGGCTGCTCTTCTTAGGTCAAATCATTAGGACTACACTCTAATTTCCATAGAGACCTCAGAAGAAGGAAATGCAGACTCAAATCAAATTGCAAACAGTGATTACTGCTTTTGTCACAAAGAATCAGCAGGAAGGGATAAAATCCAAATTACTTGAGACACTCATATCCATTGATCTTAAGGTTTTGAATCTCAGCTAGAAACACTCTTACAACTAGAAAGCACCAACTTAGAACAAATATTTCATCAAAATATCAAGAGCACATGGTTGCCCTGCCTCCAAACCCTAGAACCTGAGAAGCAGAGGAAGTGAGGTGCATGATTGAAAAAGAGAGATTCCTTGATTCAACCATTTGGCTCTTGGGAATGAACTGACCAAATGGTCTTGAGATTAATTCCCATACTGAGCTCAAACAAGAACAAGGGCTACTCAAGAACTCATCTCAGAGCTGGAATAAGCAGAAAGCAGCCAGGGAAGAACTTGACCAAATAAAAAAGCAAAGCACAGAAAGACACAAGAAAGGGATAGCTCAAACTCAATCCATTTCATATTGATTCAGTGACATGGGCAATTACATGTAGAGGAATGATTACATGATTGTTTACAGCCCTCTCACACAAAGTCTCACATCCTGTGCTCACTACCTCAGTAACACACACTTAGCTCTTACGCAGGAGAACACACACTAAGCTCCACTCACTTACTTCTTCTTGCACTGCCAACTCCCCTTCTTAAAGCTCCAGCCTTACACTCAAGTGGCAAATCAAGAATTGGCAGCACAAACCCACTCCATGCCTCACACACAAATGAGGCAAAAAGTCAAACCATCCATCAGGAAGAATGGAGGGAAAACAACCATTCCACTCCAAACCCTAAACTCTCTACTGCCATCCACTAACGGGTCTCCAACCCGTTATCTCCAACCGAATCCGCTTCAATTTTGTAGCCTTGCGCATTTTACCAAAATGCCCCCTGCGCACCTTCCTGGAAGCTTCCTGTCCTCGCACGACTGCACCCGGCATCCTTACCGTCTGAACCTCAGCTCCTCCCTGAGCCTAGCCTTGGTCCACCTCCGGTAACTCCAGCTCTAGTTCCTCGTCTCCCAACTCGTAACCACCTCAGCAGCCTTGATCATCTTCGACGTCTCCGACTGTCTGGACCTCAACACCTCCTGTGCCTAGTCCTGGTCCTCCCACGCCTCACCATGACCTAGCTCCGATGTCCTGCGGTCACACAGACAAGCAAACCGTCACATAGCACCGCTCGAAACAGTATAATCAACATTAGCAACAACGAAACATAATCAAACACAAAATAGCCTGAACAACCAATCAAGAAAAAGAACAAATGTCCTAAACACGTCTGACCGCGTTCGACCAAGTCCAACCATACTAGACCGCACCATGCACCGACTTGTTGCGAACCAACTAAATCAAACTCAAACTTTCCAGAACATGAGTCAATTACTCATCACAAACATGGGGATACCTCCACATGGTCTCTCAACTTCATTGACGTCAAGTCTGAATGGTTGGGGATGGACCACGCATGTCAAAGATTCGTCCCGTCGTCGACTTCATCGATGACAAGCCTAAAGGGTGGAGGATGGACTGCAAGCGCAAGTCTTCAACCCGCTGCTGACTTCATTGACACCAAGTCCGAAGGGTGGGTGACAAGTCACGCACGCAAGGCTTTGTGTCGAAGGGTGTGGGACAGAGCGGGTGTGCACAAGTCTTTGTCACCAACTTCAAGACTTTGCCCGACCACCTCGTGGTCGTAGACGCTTCATTCAACTGCCTCACAATCGAGACTTCGTCCAACCACCTGGCCGTCATAGACGCTTCGTCTAACCACCTCACGGTCGAGACTTCATCTGACCACCTCACAGTCGAGACGTCATCCGACCACCTCGTGGTCATAGACACTTCATCTAACCGCCTCACGGTCGAGACTTCATCCAACCTCCTCGTGGTTGTAGATGCTTCGTCTGACTATCTCATGGTCCTAGACGCTTCCTCCTATCACCTTGTAGTCCTGACTTTGTCCGACCGCTCTGTGGTCCACTCTGTGGTTGAGATTCCACCCACTTCATCACCACCTAACTGACCACCTCGTCCTCGTGTCTTCATCGACGACTATCTTCGCCACCCTCATAGGCATAGCCTCGGAGGGGTGGCCCAACCCACGACTCTGCCTTGAAAGCTCCACCTCTACTGGGCGCCTTCGGTTGCGTCACAAGACTTTGCCACCCTCCTTGTAGGCATCACCTTGGAGGGGCGGCCCACCCCACGACTCTGCCTTCATGTGTTGCTCACGTTGGAAATAGGACATCAATGACATGACCATTCGCTTGGCGTGGGACTTCCTCACACGCGCCTATGGACCACTCAAGTCCAGGCTGAGCGAAAAAAACCCGGTGCCAGCAGATTTATAGCATCCACACCCCCAGGGGTTGGAGGTACCAATTGGATCAGCTCACCCATCGGGACCTTCATGCTTGCTGGTGGGGGATAGGGGGCTGGGATAGTTGGTCATGTCAGCTCGCCCATCGGACCTCCGTGCTTGTTGTCAAGGGAGTAGTGTTGTAGGGGTGGCCCAACTCTCCGTGACTGGTCCTTGCAACTGGCCCAATACGTAATAGGCCCAATAGTATAGAGAAATGTACCAATGTACCCTCACCTTTTATAATTAACAAAGGGGTAGGATGGCAATTTCTCATCCTACTCCATTCATGTATATAAACCCTCAAAAGGGGTATAAAAAGGGGGATCCACTCATTTTATACACGAGCTCTCTTTCTCTCTCCTAGCTAGCTCTTTCTAGCTCTACCTCCTCCTATGGAGAAAGGGGTACCCTGTACTCCCTGTTGTAGTAAGTCTACAATAGAAAACATCAACGAGACATTCTCAAGGCTAAACAATATTGTGAATGAACTCAAGGTCCTAGCACCACACTAACGGATATTGATGTTGTCAGGAAAATGCTTAGAGCCTTGCCGGAGAAATATGAGATGCTGGTGACTCTATTTCTCAACTCATCTAAGTGCCTAGAATGACTCTTATTGGTCTTTTAGGCAATCTCATCGTGAATGAGTTATACAAGAAGGATAAAGAGGAGCTATTGAAGAAATCATCCTCAAAGAATAAGATTACCACTTTCAAGGTAAAAGCAGAATCAAGTGATGAGAAGGATGGTGGTGAGGATGACTCCAAGAAGAAGATGGCTATCCTTGTGAGGAGAATGAGAAGATCCATGAAGAGGCACTCAAACTGGAGTGCTAGCTATGACAAGAGTAAGAAGGGACAATCTTCTAGCAACAAACGATACACCAACATTTATTGCTATGAGTGTGATAAGAAGGGCCACATTGCCTCTTATTGCCTCACCAAGAAGGATGACAAGGCTAAGTCATCCAAGAAGAAGGAGTACAGCGATAAGAAGGAGCTTTAAGAAGCTTCACAAGGATGGAAAGGGTAAAGCACACATTGGAGAACACAATTTCAATGTGTATTCTGACTCTAACTCCGATGATGATGAGTCCTCAAAGAAGAGAGGACTTGTTAGAGCTGCAGTTAAGGATGATCCATCACTCTTCTCTACACCCACTTGCCTCATGGCAAAAAGGGATAACAAGGTAAAAAATCGATGATGATGATGATGATCCTATTTATGATGGAATCATGGATATGCTTGAAGACTTGAATGAGTATCTTGGGAAGTAGAAAAAAAATTATGGTCATAAAGAAATAATTCATTTCTCTCAAAGATTCTTATGAGGAGCTAAAGAAATTCATGATACTTTTCTTCTCAAGGACCTCACCAAATCAAATGTGGATGTTGGTATTACTTGTGATATTATTGATGACATGCCTAGTTTACATCTTGCCTCTTGCATTGTATCTAAAACTAGTACATCAACTTCATGTGATGATTTACTTGCCATGCCATGTAGTTCTGAAATTGATTCTAGCTCTTGCATAAACAATTCTTGTGATCCTCCTCATATAGTTAAGAACCATGAGCTTAAAGAGCAAGTCAACAAGATAAGTAAGAGCTTGGAAATGTGCTTCAAGGGTAAGGCGACCTTTGATAAATTTTTGAGTGAGCAAAGATGCTCATATGATAAGCAAGGTCTTTGGTTCATTCCCAAGAAGGGTAAGAAGCCTATTTACAAGCTACAAGATTCGTAAGAGAACATGAAAAAATTTTCTGTAAGTGTCATGGTGTTGGGCATATGCCTAATTCTTGTCCTGTTGGTAAGACTTCAACACTTGGTGTCTACGATTCTTGTTACATGCCTAGAAAATTTAATGATATAGTTGTAGCAAGATTTATTTTCACTTCTCTACTTGGTAATAAAAAGAATGTCATTTGGGTACCCAAAGCCTTGGTTACTAATCTCCAAGGATCTAAACAAATTTGGGATCTAAAAGAAATTGATCTTCTTTGGTAGGTGAGCTACAAAACCAGTGGATTGCATTAGGTGCTTGATAGTGGGTGCACTCAACACATGACCGGAGACTGAAAGATGTTCACCACGTTTGAAGTTGGGAGTGGAGAGCATGACAAGATTACCTTTGGTGATAACAGCAAAAGAAATGTAATTGGATTAGGCAAAATTGCTATCTTAAATGATCTTTTCATTTCAAATGTATTCCAAGTTGAAACTCTTAATTTTAACTTGCTATCCGTTGCCCAATCTTGATCTTGGCCTCACTTGCCTATGTTTATAAATGTTGAGTTGTTGCCTATGTTTGTATTGGATGATTGGTTAATTGAGTTGGATAGTGGTGCCGAGAGATAGAGGGCATGGTTGTGGTCATAGGCATGGCCAGGTTGTGCCACAATGTGTGATGTATGATTAATGTTGAGTTTTTCTTAGATAACCTTAGTTATAAATAATCAGGGATGAGTTTTATTAGTCATTTTCATTCAATCGGTGAGTTATTATTCTTTCAATGAGTTTTAGTTGGTTGGTTATTGATAGTGTGGGTAATGTGCCTTCATTCGCCATTTTGGCTTCATGAAGAAATTGATCTTTCCCAAATGTCGTGATGTTCTTGCTGCTTGTGAAAGTTGCTAAGTTGCGAGGTCATCCTTTTTATGGGAGTTTTGTATCTTATTGAGGAAGATGATTTGGTTATTTACTCGATGTTGTGGATAATGGAAAATATCTTTTGCAAGTTCAATATCACGAGAAAGATTTAAACATATGTAGTTCTTTCCGAATATTTCGAGTGATTGAAGTTAAATACCCCTTTTTATGAAGGAGAAGTATTTAAACTCATTTGTGATGATTTTTTTATGTTTGTATGAGATGTCATGACCATAGAAATTAGGAGACAAGGTATGGGATGCCAAGTGTTGTAGATGGCATGGTGTGTAGTTGATTTAATTAACATCCTCGGAGATATATATATATATATATATATATATATATATATATATATATATATATATATATATATATATATTAAATTTAATGCCTCGGAGTGGTTATGGTGAATAGTGACTAAGAGTATGCTCTTTCCTAATAGGAAATTAATGAATTATAAAGAAGTATGAAGTAGTGATGGATGATCATTAATATTATTTAATCTGTCAAATTTTGTTGGATACATTGGATTATTTGGGTCTTAATGGACTAATCTAACCATTTGGGATGGATAAGTTAAGAAGTTGTTGAATTATTATCTTGGTGAATATTACTCTTAGAAGAGTCCCTTCTACGGATACGTAGCGATCATATTAAATTGCTAGATGCATTCCTTAACATGATTAATTGTTGGAATTGTATATAAAGGGGTTCAAAAATCGGGATACTGGTAGATATAGAATTTATATGGGAGGACTTTGGATAGTCATTCGAGCTAGAGTGATTGGATGAAATTTGTTGTAGTGTCATGAGAGACCTCGATTGATATAAGATTATAATTATTAAAGTTTTACCTAGATTATACAAGGTGGAATATTTGAATCTGTGTCATACATGTCCATGCGATTACAAATAGAAGTAAGGTAGCAATTAGATTTTATGATAAAGCCAATTGTTAGCAGAAATCATTGGAGTACAATTATTGTACACTAGGATCAGTGTTGAGAATCACTAAAGGGTCGAGTTCCTGGATTTTACTGTGTCTCATGCTGTACGATCGAATATCACAATCAGAGGGGGTGAATGATTGCCACCACTTTTTAGAATCTCTAAGTGCTTGGTGAATGTTTCAACCGCTCAGTGCTCAACTACTCGATCGCTCAGTGTTCGACTGCTCACTCGATTGCTCAGCTTTGATCTTCGACTGGTTTGTACATACTTGAAATCTTCAACACCGGGACTAGAACCTCTAGTCACTTGTGTCTTTGAGAAACCCACGCCTTCGAGTTAATGTGCACTTGTCTACTCTCCTTGCTAATCCTGTTGGCGACGATTGAGTAGATAACCCAACGCACGGTTGAGGAAAGTGACGTCGACGGAGGAAAGCTAATTTACCACACGCTACTTGGAATGAGAGCAAGTCGAAGATGATGCCCAGTCAACACGCCCCGACACTGACTAACTTTTTCCAAAATAGATCTGATCTTTATTTCTGAAACATGTTCTATGGCTACAAAGTGCCCTCATGGCTCCCCTCAAACCCTAGCACAAAAGTTCTGAAAGCTTTCTCCCAAAAGCCCTACAAAAACTATACGTTAGCCCTTATCCTCTCTCTGCTTTTATAGGCTAACGCTCTAAACCGTGCCCTCATCAAACACGGATACCAAACTCTATCCATTCCAAAAATCAAGGGACCCAAAACCCTTCCAAACATGGGTTTTCCATAATCTCTAAACCTTCCTAAATATGGACTCCTTCCATAACTCTTTCAACTTCGCACGTGTCGAAACCTCTAGGACCGCACCTCCCGTAGTTTCTCCACGCATCATCCACCTTTGATCTCCAATGGGGCGTTTGGTTGCCAGGTTCTTGCCCAGCCAGGCTCCCCAGATGCAAGTTTCTGTTGTTTGGTTGCCCGCATCGAGGTCTGAACCTGGCTCTCCAGATGCAAAAGGCAGCTCAGAGCCTGGCTCTCGAGATATGGATTTCATTTGCGTTTCTGGCGAGCCAGGCTCGCATGGTGCAACACAGGGTTCTGTTAACGATACTATTAACATGTGATTAACGTGTATTAAGTGATATTAGTGTATTTTAGAATAGATCAAGATATTAAAAGTAAAATTGAAACTATTAGAGTGCACTTACACAAGTTAAATATTATAAGATCACTTGTTTTTTTATTTTTATTTCATGCGATACGGCTTCATGCAGGCAACCAAACGCTGTCTCTTCTCAGCCAGGCTCTATACGTACAGACAACCAAACAGCAATAGCTTGCATCTCTACAACCTATCCTACGAGAACTTGGTTCCCAGATGCGAGCCAGGCTCCACTCACCAACGAACCAAACGCGCCCCAAATGCTCCAGCGTGAGCCCGACCACCTCATGACATCTTCAACTATCTAGATCTCAGATTTCCCCTTCTAGTCCCGGTTCTCTTCGTCACCGACCATAATTGTCTCCACGCACAACTGGCACATGCAAAGACCAAAAAACGTTTTCTCCAGCACAATTCTTCCCAACTTGACTGACATCAGTCCAAACAAATAAACCACACCCTCATCCATCAATAAAAATGAACCAGATCATCCACATCTCAATAGCAATGCTTTTCGACAATCAACCTTAGACCACTCAGTAAAATTGGTCAGACTGCCATGCTTAGGCGGCTCAGACCGTTGGCCCAACACACACGAGTATTGATCACAAAATCTTCAACAACTGATCGTGAAGCCTATTGCTACCAATCACAAAGCCTATAATAACTGACCAGGTACTGTAGCTCTGACCACCGGCTACTAAATACCAACCAAGTATTGTAGCGCAAACCATCGACTACCGATTAGGTATTGTAGCACGGACCATCGACTATTGAGTATTGAGTACCAACTAGGTACTGTAGCTACGACCATCAACAAGGTATTGTAGCTATGACCACCAACGGGTTATAGTAGTTCACACTGTCGATCAACGATCGCGGTCGACGCCTCTGACTACCGACAGTGGTCGAAGTTTGCTGATCGAACCGCCCAACACAAGGCTATGACTAACGATCGGTTTGTTGTAGCTCACGATCGATTCACTATAGCTACGATAGGTAGACTGTAGCTATGACCAGTTCACTGCAGTACTCTAGAGTCTCTGACTTCTCTCTGACTTCGTGGTGTTTGACCTCTCCAACTTCGTGGTCTTCGACCTCTCCAACTAGTCTCCAACTCTTGAGTCTTTGACCTCTCTGATTGCTCTTCAACTCCAAAGCCTTCGAGTCCTCTAAAGACTCCAGACTGAGGTCATTCTACTGTGGTCGTTCAGCCATGGTCATTCAGGCATTGTTGTTCTGCTGTGGTCCACATGCCGTGGTCGTTTAGTCATGGTCGATCTACTGTGGTCAACATGATGTGGTCATTTATTTATGGTCAATCTGCCATTGATCGACATGCCATGGTCGTTCTGCCGTGCTCGACCTGCTGTTGTCGATCTTCAATGGTCGATCTATCGTGGTCGACTTGCCACGATCAAAATCTACCGATTCCAATTTTGCAAAAGGGCACCGTTTGAAACTTTCATAAATGCAAATTTCAATGCAACCCAAAAGTCAATTATTCATCATTACTAAACGTACGACTTATCCATATAGTGTAACACATGTTTATGTACTTGTGGGATTGTTGGATGATAGGTGTTGGTTGATAAAAGAAATTTGGTGGAATATTTTGATTTGTGCACTAGATATCTTCTCTAGTAAAGTGTTTATTTTAGTAATATTGCAAAGTTTTGGTGAATTCTAAGTTTGAGGATGAAATGATAAAGTAGTATGAAGCAATTTAGAGTCTTGGAGAGTTTTATTATGAAGTATGGATTCTGATGATCTTTGTTAAAAATTTTAGTAAATTGATGATACCAAGCTTGTTCAATAAAGGCATACTGTGGATAGTGGTGATTCTTTTAGAAAGAAGAGAATATGGTCATCCTTCATGGTGTCAATTAAATGAAATGTTTTGGAGTTTTTTGTGCTTATGAGCTTTGGAGTTTATGACTTATGAGAAAGTTATATTCTATTTTGCATCAAGAATAATTTTAGCGAAGTGTTGGAGAATTCACATGGTTTATAAAAGGTTTACGGATTTTTGTCTTTAAAAAATGCCTTTCTATTTATTTTATTTTTCCTTGGGGTTTTACCTACTGCAAGTTGCTATCATTTTTCTGGTCTTGTAAATGTGTTTCATTGCCTCTTTTTTTCCTATGACGAAAATAGCTAATTCATGTTGTGAAATCCTTTAGGATTTATAGTGGCAATTAACAAGTACTAACCAAGTATACAGTCTTATAGAGCATTGGGTGCCAAGTTATTTGAAGTGCATAAAATGATAATTAGTTGTGTACTATAATTCCTGAGAGAATTTGACTTTATCAATTGTTACTTTTGGAGCAAAGTGATCAAATTGTAATTATTAGTAAAATCTGTAGTGGATAGTGAATAATGATATGTTGGTACGTATTGTGTATTATTTGGGGTTATCAAAAGTCCAGAAATTTGATCAATTAGTAGAATGTTGTGATTGTGTAAGTTGCTTGATTGGAGTTAGAATCTTGGAGTTAGAATCTTTCAAAAAAAATTGGTTGGAGGGGATTATATTTAACTATCGGTGTTATATTGATTGAGTCTATTTAGATTGCTAGAATTGTTAGTCAATAGATTGGAGGATTTCCCTACCAATTTACCGAAACTTGGTTGTAGGAGTCATAGGGATTAAAGTTACTAAGAGTAATGGGGAAATGCTTTTGTGGTTTATGAGACTGTAAATTTTTGGATTATTTATGGTTACAATCTCAATAGAAGTTTGTTTCAATCTATGGATAAGATGAGATGAAATTGGATTTTGTGCTTTATCCTAGAATTATTGGTGCCCATGATTATGTGTGGAAGTAGGAGAACACCATGACTATAGAATTTAGAAGGAGCGTTGGTCAGATTCATTTGATCGTGGTATATGTGTGCATGCCAGGATCTTTCAGGTGATTTTCCTTAAAGAATTGAGGTGATAGGATTAAATGTGGAATCTATAATTAAGTTCACTTAAAATTATTTGTAAGCATACTTCTTTGGTAGAGGAGTTGACTAGAACTTTTGGTGGATTAGTATATCCTTTCTATATTGGTGTGGATGTTGCTTTAGAATTGTGCATATCCTGGAGGTTGCCAAGTTATGAGAAATGAGTTAGTGTGGTATGTGAGGAATTGGAATACCATGGTTTAATACTAAATTATTCCTTAAAATTGAGTATAGTGTGTTTGTTGGGGTAATGAGGTACCCCTCTGGTACCTGACTGACTTATGTGTTTATATCGGATGTTTATTTGCGAAGTGAGTTGTTTTTATGTTGGAATTTGTGGTCATTTCCTTGTAAGAAAAAGGAAGCTATTAATTTAAGCATTTAAGTGGTTTCGCCTTTTGTTTATGTGGTTTTTACTTGCAAGTGTGTATTTGGAAGTTGAGGGTTTTAATTGTGAGTCCTTCGTTTTCGAAGCATGTTCTTCTTGGAAGGGATTGAATTCAATGAGTGTTTTATTTGCTCCTCTTGTCAAGAAGATGCTCCTTGCAAGTTGTAGTGATCTCGTTTTGTCTTAGGTTATTCCTTCCTAAGAATAGTTTATTTTGTAATGGGTAGATTTTAAGAAGTTGGTTTCCTTGCTAAGGAGGAATGAATACTTCTTGACTTGAGGCATGGAAGAACCGAAGTGTGCATTGCATTCATTTACGCACAAAAGTATTGTGGATTCTTGAGATATGTTGTGCTCTACAAGCCATCGACGTCAAGTCAGAGTGTGTGTCTCGAGATTTTTTTTCATGGGTACGAGTTGGAATGTCAAAACTTGCAACTAGAGTCGTGAGACGGAGAATTTGGGGTCGAATTATGTTTAGAGGGTAGAATGTAATATGCCAAAAGTAGCCCTCTTGAGGACTTGTGCATAAATAGCAAAAAGGGATACAGGAAAACAGTCGAATGGGAATTTAGGGGAGGAAGTGTTTTCCCGGATCGAGTCGCAATGAAGGAGTTAGAGCAACTCCAGCAGGGCCCCTACTTGAGCCCTCAAAACTCAAATTTGAGGGTTTGAGCCAAAAAACGAGCTCCAACAGAGCCCCTACTAGAGCCCTCAAATTTGAGGAGGCCCTCAAATCACCCTCCCACCCCTCATTCCTAGGGGCCCTCTACTCTGGCTCTCATTTTTCAGCTCTGCTTGTTTTTTTCCCGCACGACTGAAACGTCTCCCGCCGCCTCCAATCCCCCGCCACCGTCGCCGCTAGATCCCCTGTCCCGCCCGTCCTGCTCGGCCAAAATACCCCACCGCCGCCAGATCCCCCGCACTCCCTCCGCCGCCAGATCCCCTGCGCTCCCGTCGCCGCCAGATCCCCCACGCTCCCCGACGATTCCACCCGCGCCGCCACCACCCTCCTCGGCGGCTCCTCTTCCCCGGCTCCCGACGCATCTCGCCCAACGCGCCTACGCGACTCCCAATGAGGGACCTCCGTGGCTCCCCGTCGGTGGAGAAGATGGAGTGGTGCCCAGCGGGAGGACGGCGGTGATGGCGCAGGGGCGATGTAGAAGGAGTCGGCGTCGATGTTGATGAAGCCGAGGCGACCGGCCGTGAAGAGTAGAGGCGGCAGTGAGCGGATGACGCGCCGGCGGATCTGGTGCTTGGTGGCGCGCGGGAGATGCGGCGGCGCGGCCGAACCGAGGAGAGGAGGGGCGCCAGCGGCCGGATGTGAGGAGGAGGGAGGAGGGGGAAACGGAGGCAGCGGGAGGTGCGAGGCGGAGACGAAGAGGTGAGGAAGAGAATAAGGAGTGGGTCCCATGTGTCAGTTGTAGTGTAATGGATTTGAGGGCTTAAATTTGAGGGGTGCTGTTGGAGTAGATGCAAAAAACTAGGTCCTCAAAAGTAGGGGGCTCTCAAATGAAAAGTAGGGGCCCTGTTTTGAGGGCTACTGCTGGAGTTGCTCTTAGAAATCGAGTTGAACTTGTGCTGTAATAAAAAGGGATATGAAGAGAGAAAGATCCAAACCCAGAAAACCCTAGCTGCTTTTCCTTCCTTCTCCCGGGCGTCGCACGCTTTCTGCCTTCACCATTGAATTTCCATGCCTGTCGCTTCCTTCAACTGCCACGCACCAGCCGAAGCCACCAATTTCCGATCGCCGTCACCAAGAAATTCGCCACACGCTGCTGGCGCCCCCTTGCGCGCCCGAAACCAACTCGCTACCGGCGGGTTCACGCGCCGGAGCCAGCTAAAGCTGCAACGCGTCATTTGTCCCGTGTGATGGCGTAGCCGTCCTCCGCACGCACGCACGCATTGCCCGCGCGGGAGTTCGCCGATCGTTGCCCGCGCACGCGCGCGTGAGACGCACGGTCGGTAGCGCCAAGCCGAGGAAATCTCTCGTGCCTTCTGATCACCGAGTCGGCTGCTCCCCCATCGCGCAGTACACACACTGCAGTGCGTCATCGTTGCGCGGGGTCAATGCGCCGGGCCTCGTGCCAGGAAAATCACGCGCGCACAGGAGAACACAAAGGAAAGCGACGGGGTAAGATAAGAGGAAGAGGGAGCCGTAGTGAGGAGATCGTGGTTCTGGAAGTTCATTGTTAATTTGGGTAACGATTTGGTTTCGCTCTGTTTTATTATTTTAATTAGAGATTAAGACTCAGATTAGAGAAAAAGATAGTGCGCGTTCGTTAGAGGGATTGATTAGTAGATCAGTTTAATCTGTTTTATTATTGTACAGTGATTTGGGTACCATATGGTCATAATTTGGGAGTTTCATCTACTAGAGAATTATAAAGGATTTTGATAGTTTTCTGTAGAGTTTTTATTCTTGTAGGTCGGATGAGTAGATTGTGAGATATAAATTTTGTAAGCCTAATGTCTAATAAATTTATCGTATTTTGGCTACAAATGTTAATCTGTAGATTAACAATAGTAAATGAACTAATTTGGGGATTTGGTCACCATAAAATTTTAGGTGATTTCTTAATATTTTCAAAAAGTCTAAGAACATAGTTTTTAGATAAGTAGAATAGAAGTTATTAATTTTGGAAGGTTGTTGTTTAGTACCGGATTGCTGCTGGTCGCAGTCGTGGGAAAATCTTAATTTGACTAATTTAATGGTAGAATTAAATTTTATTAATAACAAGAAAGTCGTAGGTAATTTTTTGTAGTTTCTGAAAATATCATAGTTCAATATATTTACATGTGTAGATTCAAACATATGAAATTATTGTCTGTTGTTTAGAAGATGATAGATCTATCTTTTAGGTTAAAAACAAGGGTTTAAGTAAGGGAGACTGTCTGGTAAAGGCAGGAAAGTTATGTATTTTAAGAAGCGTGTAAGAGCGTTGTTGATTAAACGTTGCATTGTATTGCTGTAGCTTGTGTTGAATTTTGGTATTTACTATAGGAGGAGTAACTTCAGGGTTGATGTCATCTTCTAATCAACCCGGCCATCACAACTAGAAAAGCAAGTGCATGGTAGAATAGTATTCGAGCGTTTAAATTTGTGGTTAAATGAATACTTGCCATGATGATTTATATGATGATGCTTTTATATGATTGTGCCTATTTTATATTGCTCACATGCTTATGATAACATGATGACAATGATGGGGATTGTGGTAGAGTAGTGATGATAGCAATGGTTTAATGTGAAAAAGGACAGGCAATTGGTCCCTGCACGTAAGCTGCGGGTATGAGTAAACACCAATAGGTGTTACACTCCGCTATACTGATATAAGCAAATAGAGATGAGACATGTGCAAGAGCATTGCATTGCATTCATAAAAAAGAGGAATGAGAAAATAAGACATATGAATAAAAATTGTTAATAATGAGTATGTGGAGAAGTGGGTTGATGTTAAATGAATATGAATTGTTAATACAATGATGCCTCATTTATTATTCTGCTTTGTACTTGCTAAGTTATAGATTCACCCTTACTTTGTTGTTTTTAGGTGAATGTTGAAGGCGACATACATGGGTGAATGTAGAATATGGATTATTGCACACTTGATTAGATAATTTATGGTTTTCCCTAGGTCTGTATAGTTCATAATGTTGCTATTTGATGCTTTACTCAATTTAGACTTGGTTATGTTTCATCTTGGAATTTATTGGGACATCTCAAGGTTAGTTTATGGTTTACAGTGTTGCTGAAAATTTATGTTTACTATCAAGTTGAATGTTTATTCTTGAACTCTAATTGTTAGTAATACTTGCTTACTGGTTAAAATTAGTAGCAACCACTACTACACAAAACCGTATTAAAGACAGTTCAGAAACGTCATCACAGACGGTTTTGTGAACCGTCTGAATTTATGGGTCAGTAATGATACAAGTTCATCACAGACGGCTTTCGAACCGTCTGTGGTGTAAATATCACAGACGGTTTTTAACTAAAACCGTCTGTGATATCTATATATCACAGATGGTTCTAGTTAAAAACCGTTTGTGATATCTAACGGTTCTAGTTAAAAATCGTCTGTGATATCTAAGTATCACAGACAGTTTTTAACTAAAAACTTAAAAACCGTCTATGATATCTAGCACATACGGGTTTTAACTAAAAACTGGCTGTGATATCTAGCACAGATGGTTTTTAGTTAAAAATCGTCTGTGCTATTCTCTTCTACCCTAAATCTATTTCTGTTTATTGGCTAGCCTCAGGAAATGCTAGCCATGCCCTCTGAAACAAGCAGATTAACATGTACATGTATACATTCAATTCACATCTCAATTCATTTTACAAACATAAAACATCCATTTCACAAATCAATTAATTGAAATGAAAACAAGCAAATATAGTATGAAACATAGTACACATTTTATTTTTATTAAGATAACAGCCTACCTTTACAAGAACAGACAGATAAACAACAAACAACAAGGAGGAGGAGAATAACAAGCAGGTTGCTCATCTAGCTAACACAACAAGAAAAGAGAAAAGTAAAGATCCTCTATGCCTAGGCCTTCTCGCCCCTGATGCAGCGCACGAGCTGGATGTCTTTGACGCCCACCGTCGTCGTCGTTGATTGGGTGCTGCCTTGTGCATCGTCTGCTTCGTGGGGCTATTATGGTATGGGTCAAGGAGGAGGAGGAGAACAGCAAGGAGGAGGAGAATAGAAAGGAGGCTGGGTTCTGATGATTATTTATAGGGGAGGGAGTGCAAAATTTTTTGGCGCGGGAGGGAGTGCAAAATTTTTTGGCGCGGGACGGAGAGGCGGAGCTACGATCCGTGGGGTGAGGATTGGTGGATTTCTATTGCCTAGGATTGGATTGAGGAGGATCGACAGGCCCAGTGGTCAGATTATCACAGACGGTAGGTAGCTAGAACCGTCTGTGATGAATGAATATCACAGACGATTCTATATGCCAACCGTCTGTGAATTAGAGCACATAATTTTATATAACGTAGTCTGAAAAGATAAAATAGCAAAGTTTTATATGGCTTATATATACTCATTTGAAAGGTTTCGATGAGATCTACAACTTTTCAGTTG
Organism: Dendrocalamus sinicus; assembly: GCA_036346575.1. Taxonomy (NCBI): domain Eukaryota; kingdom Viridiplantae; phylum Streptophyta; class Magnoliopsida; order Poales; family Poaceae; genus Dendrocalamus; species Dendrocalamus sinicus. The sequence continues at coordinate 10,302,192 of CM070656.1, read as the reverse complement.
AAGCAAAATCCAAATTCTAAAAGGAAGACCAAGAAAAAGGGAAAAAACAGAAACCAAAAACTTGCGACGCAGGTTTAGGTCCAAAGATGGCCAATTTTCGGGGTCTTGGAGGGCGACTAGCATAAGCTAGTCATTTTTTTGGATCGGACTCGTCATTAGCTTTCCAACGAGTACAAGAACGTCGAAAATGGACACCGTATGCAAAAGTTATGCCCGTTTTACTGAAGGTGTCTCAAAACTGAATCCTACTCGGACTTAGGCGGGAAATTATGAAATTTTGGAGAATTGCAAGGCGGGAAACATATCACAGACAGTTTTTAATACGAACTTTAATAAAAACCGTCTGTGAAGTATCACAGACGGTTCTAGATAAGAACGATGTCTGCCATTATCACAGACGGTTCTTATCTAGAACCGTCTGTGATAATGAAGTTATCACAGACGGTTCGTATTAAAAACCATCTGTGAAAAATACCACAGACAGTTATTCGTATGAACCGTCTGTGATACTTGCAGCATAGACGGTTCCTAGGAACCGACTGTAATATAAGCGTCTAGTTTAGGCTCTTTTGTAGTAGTGAATAGTAGTTGTATATGATATCTTAGGCTTTTGTTAAGCTGGGGTGTTACAAGTTAGCCCGGTGATCTCTTTAAGAAGCTTGTGAAGATATCCGGCGTGGTTGTGAAGGTTAGAACTCACCTCCCGGAGTGGGAAAAGGCTACCCTAGTGATTAAGGAAAGGCTCAAGTTGCACAATGAGCTGGCTTGATTCATTCAAGCTCCCTCAACGTGGATTAGGGAAGACCGGCAAGTCTTTGAGACCACAGAAAAAAGTTCTTATGTTTATCACGTGGTTTATTTCTCTTGCCCCTTACTCTCTGTATTTACATTTCTAGTGATTAATTACTTGACTTGTTTATATAGAATTGTATCTTACCTAGACTTAGCTTGTTGGTACCATAGTGAGAATTAGAATTTTTAGGCTTTGAATTGTGCAAAATGATTTTTAGTTCAAACTTGTTTAAAAACCATGATTTAGCCAAAAGAATTTGAAACCTCCTATTTACCTCTTAGTTGATTATCCTTTATTCTACGTCCCCTTAAATTGTAGAAAACATTTGCTTCATAAATTTTGATTACAAACAAGGAATACCGAATGGTATGAAGCACAAAGTTACAAAGAAATTTTATAATAGTACAACTCTAATTTCAAAACGGATGACTATGGTACACAAAACTTTCAGTTAAAAAAAGGTTTTAATATTTTTATAATTATTGCATGGTGAAAAAGTGTGTAAAATTACATAAAAACATATCATAACCACTCTAATTTTAAATGCTAAATATATGCATTATAGCATTTAGCCGTGCAAAGTTGAACGGGCAATTCCTCTAGTTGATAATAATAGAAGAGTCGCTCCATGTCTTACTCTATTCCCTAACCTTTTTTTAATCTAACAATACTTAAGACATACACACGACTAAGGCCATATGCAATGGGGGTGGAACTAATGATGCAATAGACCATACTGACTTCCTGAGTCCTTAAAAATGAGCATAATGATTTACATAAGTTTTAGTAGCAGTGCGTAGCTCCTGATTAGTGACAATGCTGTGTGCATTGGGCCTTTCTCAATTCTCGTGATAATTCCATGATCCCATAGTAAACCCAAGCTCCGGACAATCATTATAGTACTGGTTCTACATAGATGATCTTGTCCTTTGCTGTCTTTTTCTTCTCTGAAGCCAGTGTCCTTGGCTTTTTGATATATCGGCTACGGAGTAATGGCTTTTTTTTTAGGTGAAGAGATTGTAGCACTTAAAACAGGTGGAGGCTGGGGACCGATCCGAAGCTTGTGGGCGAATTGAGGTACAATTTTGGGCCAGGGTTTCACGCAAGTAATCTGCTGACCTGTCGGGTGTTTTTTCCTGACAGATAAGATTTTGTTTGGAAGACAGGTAATTTTTTTGTGGAAAGTGAATCTCTCTTCGTAAAACTTATGCGTTTCAAATAGGCTCTTATCATCTTGTTGCAAGTTTGGGACCGCTGAAACCTTTGATTTCAGGTCAAATTTCATGAAACCTCAGGTTTTATAGTGTTGAAAAATCGAGTTGCAACCAGATGTGCACCGGTTAACCCAAAAAAAAAACCCTAGAAATTTGCGCCAAAATGTTTCACCTCACCTCAGGCACTGCAAAAGGTATACACCTCAGCGGCACCACACCGCTGCACCCGCAGCCCATCTCGCCATGGCCCCAGCCGCGGCGGCCCTAGCCGCAGTCCAGACCCACGGGCCGTGCTTGTGGGCCAAACGGCCCACACATTTCGGCCGAAGTCCACAATATATCCGCCAATTTTGTTGGCCCGCCCACAATTTGAGGCGACGTGGGTTGCTAGAACATCATCCTCGCGCGTACCGCTTTCTTCGTACGCGGATAGTACCTTGGAGATTGTACAAAAACATCTATCTTGGATCTTGGAACTGAGGTAGTACTTCCTCCCGTTTGAAATGCTTGTCATTTAGCTCCATGTAGTTCTTTTTATACATATTTTGCCCATATTGATTGTACATGCATATCTATAACACCACTATCAACAAGCAATTGATAGACGCATGGTGAAAATGGTGCCTAGAAAAATTCAAAATGACATAAATTTGCAAACCTAAACTAACTTTTCAAGCTGGTGAATAAAGCTGAGCTCGGCAGTGAGTCTAAGGTCTTGTTTGGATCAGTTTCAGATTCTTAAAAACCAGCTATTACTTCTAGTTTTTAAAAGCTGGTTTGTAAGGAAAAACTGATGGGGTGTTTGTATCTCCTAGTTTTTAAAAGCTGGTTTCATTTATGATTGGTGCTAATAGACTATTATACCCTTACATTTATTGCTCTTGAACAGCATATTAAACAGCCATGCGCGTGGTCTTTAATGAGGGTAAATGGGTATTTGTGCAAAAAGCGGCAAAAGCGGGTATCAACAACTTCTTGGTTTTAAGAATCGGATAGGTAGATTTTAAAAGCGCTAAAAAGCTGTCTTTGGATCCCACCCAATTTCCAAAAGTCAGATTTTTAAAATCTGGGTGGATCCAAACAGGCCCTAAGAAAACTAGCTTTCCAACACATAGTTAAGCACGCATTTTGTTTTTTTGTTTTTTGACATATTTTAGGCAGGAGGAAGTACTAAGCGCGCAGTCTCGGAACTTGCAAATATAATTAGCTTAGAGTAAGTACCATCAAACGTAACCTAAAAACAACCTCCCAAATCACTTTCCAGGCCCCAAGAAAGATCACGCAAGGTTGTTTTAGTGCTTTCCCAAGTTAAACTAGGAACTTGCTACGCATTCATCTAAGCAAGGGTAGCAACCCCCATTGGTTGTTCTCCTTTAGTTTTTTGGGGAAGAACTCCAATTGGTCGATTCGACCACGGTGCCACGTGAGCTCGACCAGTACGAGGAGCTGTAGTGCGTGATGGTGGTGATCATGTGACATGCATGTGTTTAATTTACGAGGTTTCCTTTCCTAACCAGGCCTCGACACGTATAGTAGGTGATCCCTTGGCACTGAAGCACTTATTTGAGAAATCAAAGGTTTTGGACCAGCATATAGCTTAATTAATTGATTAATTAATTAATGTGTCTAGAAGCTTCGGTACTTAGGAGTAGTCAATCTATGGCAGGGCGAACTTTGAAGCACTGCAATCAATTAGCATTGGCCAATGCAAGTTCCACCAGGGATATACATACCTCCATTGCATGTAAAAAAAGAATAAAAAATACCCCCTTGCAAAACAATGTTTCAAAATATAAGATGTGAATGTAAAGTTAGTGATATTTTCTATCTTTTTCCCTCATTTATCTTCACTCTTTATTCATCATCGAGTAAGCACTCACCATTACTAACACTAACTATTCTCTGTATATTAATTGTAACATTCTTAATCAATCCCCACTCCTAGTTAAAAATATGTCTGATAAAAAAGCAATGGAGGGATCGCTAATAATTTGTTGTAATTCACTTTATAACTTTGAACTCTCAACTATTTGGAACACCCCTCTCGTCCTAAACCACTGTGATTTTGAATGACATAGCGTCTATATGTATATATTTCGCTGATGTAGCATCGGCGTATACATCCATCTCAACGTCTACATCATGCTGAAAACATCTTCCTCCTTTTAAAATGATAGGGCACATGTGTCATACTCCAAACTCATCTTCTTCCTTTGCCTTTGCCCCTCGATATTCCTCTGCTTTTGCCTCTCGATAGATGAGTACCATTACCAATTATTCTAACATGTAAGGGAGCAACCAATAATCCAATTCAATCACTAACACCATCATAAGCTCATTCGGTTGGTTGGTTGCAGTGTATGTGTGTATGTTTGTGTGTGTGTGTTCGAGCTTGAGCGTTCATGGTGCAGTAGATGGAGAGACAGCTAGGTCAAGGGGGTTGCCGATTACAGGTGGGCCTAGCCGGCCTGCCTATCGGCTTTTACTTTTGGCCCACCGACAAGTATCTGCTACTGCATTATCTCTGCCACAAGGCCCTCCTAGCCCCTCCCTGCTAACATCACCCGTATCACCAACCTCGCCATGGTCGCTTGAGCTCTGTCCTGACCACCAAACTCGCAATGCTATCCCTGGCGAGATAATCTAAAAATTATCTGTGTCACACCGTGTTCCACCACCTTCTCCCTCACATCCCCAAATTAATTTGAGTTTTGTTTCCATAGCTGCTCATAATCAAAATTCTTCTTCTTTGATGCTATTGAGCTCTCCACCATGGTTCAGCACAACCAGTGAGACTCTGTCTGATTAATTCCTACATGAGCATCCCCTCCTTCTCCCCTATCTTTTGACGTGCTCAATTTGTACCCTCACCTATCGTAGCATCGTTGCCTTCATGACCCGACCGCCATAGCCGTCCGTCTCTTTAGCCAGTCCAACACAGCGTACCTCTCCCCAAAACATTGCTACCATAAGGTTCCTCAAGTCACGAATGTTCCTTTTTTTCCCACACCTGTGCCTTTCCACAACCCCGTCATTGGCACTGTGGCTAGCCCACAGCATCCAGTAGCTCTCCCTCACTTTGTTGTTCTCTACTGCAAGGAAGGAACAAGGAGGCAAGGTTGACATGTGGCTGTCATGTAAGCAAAAACCAATGATGTGGTCACCAACATGGTAAAAACCACTTATGAAACCATGCTAGGGGTGAAAAGTAAATGATTTTGATATTTTAATGGTGAAAAGTAAATGGTTTCAGAGTTGAAGGTTAAAATTTGGACTTGGGCAATAATTGCGGGTTGAAAATGGAGCTTTTCCTTCTTTTGTTCTCATGTGGGTATAGTTTTAACTCCATATGCACAAACCAAGGAATAAATAAAAACATTATTTTGCTTACATGTCTTGCCCATATTAATGATATATCCATCTCTATAACGCTAGTGCCAAAAATAAGTACTACCTCCAGTTCACAAAAAACATGTTGTTTTTGGACATCAATATAGTCCTAAAAAGCAATTTTGACCACTAATTTCTATTATCCAATAAAATTATAATATTATTAAAGTACTTTTTTGACATGGCACTATTACAAAAAAAAGGTATCACAGACAGTTCAAAAACTGTTATCACAGACGGTTTCATGAAGCATCTGAATTTGTCTGTGATAAGTAACAACACAGATGATTTTTTAAAATAACCATCTATGATGTGTATGTATCATAGACAGATTTTAAAATAACTGTCTATAATGTGTATGTATTACAAACGGTTTTTAAATATATCCGTCTATGATATCTACATATCACAGATGACCAATAAAAAAATCATCTGTGATGTGTTATCATAGATGGTTTTTTTAAAAAAATCTGTCTATGATATTACCAATCACCATTTTTTGTTTTCCATATCTTTCCCATTCACTAGAAGCAGTATGTGTGTATGTATGTATGTATGTATGTATGTATGTATGTATGTATGTATGTATGTATGTATGTATGTATGTATGTATGTATGTATGTATGTATGTATGTATGTATGTATGTATGTATGTATGTATGTATGTATGTATGTATGTATGTATGTATGTATGTATGTATGTATGTATGTATGTATGTATGTATGTATGTATGTATGTATGTATGTATGTATGTATGTATGTATGTATGTATGTATGTTATGGTAACACTAACATATGGAATCTTGCACACCCTATTATTTAAATGAGCTAAAGACAAAGTCAGATCTCATATCACACTTGGGCTCCAAAGGGTATGAAGCAAATCACACACTTGTGTGATTTGCTTCATGCCCTTTGGAGCCCAAGTATGATATGTGATCTAACCTTATCTCTAGCTTCACATATCATCCTTGCGCTTTAAATGGCATGAATCAAATCACACATTGGATCTAGTGTGTGATTTGCTTCATGCCATTTAAAGCTTAAGTGTAATTTGAGATCTGTCTTTGTATTTATCTCATTTAAATTGTGGGGTGTGCAAGACTACATATGTTAGTGTTACCATGAAATATATATGTGCTACTTCTAGTGCATGGGAAAGATATGGAAAATCAAGATGGTGATTAGTAATGGTAACAGGTGGTTCCTTAATTAGTGGAGGTTTGTCAAAGTTTGTCTATGACAACCATCTGCGGGTTGGTAATATCTGAAGTAGAAAAAATAATTTTACACAGTACTCACCAAATATATCTTACAAAATAAAGAATGAGTTTTACACACCCATGGGGGTGAGGAACATGGTAGAGATTTTGTTGAAAAGAGATAGTTGTAGGTGAAATTGAAGTTCTTGGTGCACCGTAGATTAGGACCATCATAAGTGTGCTAGCAGTACTAATTTAACTCATGAGTCATTTAGTATAGGGTATGAAATCATTAGGATTGTAAAATTGTGAACCTTGGGGGTGGGAGGCCATCGGGCAGGTGGGTGATGGCATAACTCATTTTTACTCTATTCCTTATAGATAGCGATGTCAAACTTAACATATTTTGCATAGCTAAAGAAAATCAAGTGCAACTTTATTTAATTATAATTGTGTAAGTTATTGACTTGAGATCTATATATGACTTATCTTTTATTTAGGGAATTGATGCTTAAGAACATTAGCAATTCATCTTCAGGATATTAATATCAAAATGGCATAATTGAAACCTAAGCCTAGACATTCATTCTCGGGGACGTGTAACCATGATGATACATTGTTCATTGCTATATCATAAGCAAGAAAGAAGAATGTTATATACAGCGTGCTCGAGGAAGAGGCGGCCGGCTCGGGGGGAGGAGGTGTACCTGGGAGGAGATTGTCGGCTTGGGGGAGAAGATGCGTCGGGGAGGAGGTGGCGTGCTCGGGGAGGAGGCGGCCGACTTGGGGGAGGAGGCGCACCGAGGAGGACGCGGCGTGCTCAGGGAGGAGGCGGATAGCTCGGGGTAGGAGGCGCGCCGGGGAGGAGACGATGTGCTCAAGGAGGAGGCGCATAAGGAGGCGGTGGCATGCTTAGGGAGGAGGCGGCATGCTCGGGGAGGAGGCGCGCGGGGGAGGATGCGGCGTGCTTGGGGAGGAGGCGCACGAGGGAGGAGGCGGTGTGCTTTGGGAGGAGGTGGCAGCTCATGCTCGGGGGAGAGTTAGAGATATATTAAGCCTTTGAGTGGAGGCGTGGGAAAACCTTAGAGTCCAAATATAAATAGGTTAGATATATCACAGACGGTTCTAAATTATAACCACCTATGATAATAAAACATCATAGATGGTTCTAAATTCATTCTCACATACATAAATGCAAATTCATACACACACATATGTATATGTATATAACACATTCTCATATATATATATATATATATATATATATATATATATATATATATATATATAGGACGAGTGTTTCATGCACCATGGTGCCTAGGCACCAATATCAATACCCGTTGATTTGCTTTGAGATTATAACGTTTGATGTGGGTATCTTCATATACCCATAAAAAGTATATTTGAGATGTCAAACTCAGAAAAAATTAAATTCAACTTCAGTTTAATTAGTTTGAACTATTTTTATGGTATATACTTCTGTAGTCGCATTGAACTCAAAAGTAGTTCAAACTAGTTTGAACTGAGTTCAAAACTTACTTACCATAAATATATCAAGGGTATAAAACATTTTCATACCCAAACTCAAAAAATATCAATAATACACGTGTATCGGATGTGGGTGCCTAGGCACCATGGTGCCTTACATTAATTTTCCTATATATATATATATATATATATATATATATATATATATATATATATATATATATATATATATATATATATATATATATATATATATATATATATATATATATATATATGCAAATTCACACATACATGACATATTCTCAGTAGTATTGCCTCATGAGTAAATATGTATTACTTAATTTTTTTACCTGTCAGTAATGCTACTGTCGTGTCATTATACCGAGATTGTTTACATATATAGAAAATAGTAAATACAAATTCAACTACTTGTATTTACATATGGCCAAACAGCGTGGTCAGTCATTTCTTACAAAAGATTAAAAAAAAGTAGAAACCTAACTGTTTCAAAGTTTTCTAGTGATGGAGGTAGCATGCTATTTCCGTCTTCAAAACTTCGTAGGCGATGTGATTAGCATCGGACGGCTCAGGATCATTAGCAAACGAAGTCTGAAATATGCCCACCCGCTAACATGCTCGTTTGAGTGTCTCTGAAGACCCACTGACTAATAAATCAAGTCAAATAGAGCCCATAGGCTCTCTTCCCTTACTTTAGGGGTCTCGGTAAGGTTGACTCAGTCGCCCGCTACCTCAACTAAGCACTCCAAGTGACGGCAAGCCTCCTGGAGACATGCAACGTCGTTGTAGAGGACCACGTTGATAGTGAGGTTAGCTCGTTGGAAGTGGGAGACCAACCGGAAGACGCGGCGGAGGAGGATGTCAAAATGGTGGAAGGTGTCTGTCACCTGCTTTGTCAAATCCTCAGACATACGAGAGAGGACACTATTGGTATAGTGTCCTTTCACAGCACACGCTAGCGTACGGGCGACGAAGTGCTTGTATAGGATGGCCAAGTTGGGCGTCAATGATGGTGACAAGGAAGAGGCCGATAGAGCCATTTCTTTGTGCTTGAAAGTAGATATGTGTATTTAGCGATGTGATGATTCGTCTTCGGTACATGGCGGATGATCATTTTTATAAATTCACTGTGTGATACAAAGAGACACGTTAGGGAGGCGAAACGATCAGAGACACATTCGAGGAGACGAAGCGATCAAAGAAGCATTGGGGAGACAAAGCGCACGTCATTCGTACTACAAGAGATATATTACAGACGGTTTGTATTAATAACCGTCCATGGTAATATCACAAACGGTTCTAATTAAAAACCATCTGTGACGCCTACAATTATCACAGACGATTATTGCTAATTATCGTTTGTGAACTATCGCAGACGGTTATTAACAAGAACCGTCTGTGATAATTCCGTATCACAGACAATTCTAGCCATCGCTAGTAACATAGACTCTCACGCTTGTAAAACCGTCTGTGATAATTACAACATAGACGGTTTCCCATGAATCGACTGTAAGAAGTCGTTCAGTATAGGCTTGTTTTATAGTAGTGTGATTCTTGTAATTACAACATAGACAGTTTCTCAATGCTTCTTGTAGTCGTTCAGTATATTTTTAAACATTTAAAAATATATTAATAGCTAAAGTTTTAAAAGTTTGATTATTCGTGTCTCAAAACCATATTATTTTGAACCGGATCGAGTAACAATAAGTAATCAATAGGACATGGTGGAAAAAATATTGCCTCGAGAAACCAAAATAACAAGTATTTGCAAAACCAAAACCACCTTGCTAAAGTAACATCTATTTTAAAGGCGGTACGGTGGTATTAAACTACAAATTTCATATGATTCTTATCCCTATCAGTTTCTAGCTATCTGGCAGCTTGCACACCGTCGTGCCCGGCCATGCCCATGGCCTACAGAAACAGTACCAGCTGACTGCGCCACGTGTCAACAATCCTCATATGGTAACGACGAAAGCGAGGTACAACAATGTCCAGAAAAGGATGCGAGTTTCGTCAGCCACAGACAAACAGCTCTCTCCCTCACTCTGACATCCAATTGTTTGTGACGTATCACCGCATCAGGCCAGCATGTCAGTTAACTTGCTGGAAACTGGATCGATTTCTTCCATGCCTGTGAGAAAGGAGCTTTCCATTTGTGCCAAGAATAAACAAACCAGGAGAGAGAGAGAGAGAGAGAGAGAGAGAGAGAGAGAGAGAAGCCTGAGAAGGAAGCTAAGTAGAGGGCAAAGTATTGCCACTTGCGCACATCTATTTCTCATCTATAAAACCTAATTAAGCGCTTGTTGGCCTTCTCCTCGTTCTATCTACAGGTATGGAGCGTTGGAAGCAAGATCTCTCTTTAATTCTTCTTTAGATCCTCCTTAATTATCTCGTGTTTTAGCTGTTCTTGTTGGTGTTGCGAGATATTTGGTGTGAGATCTGACTATTTGTGAGAGAAAAAATAGAGAGAGATCGAGATGGGGAGGGGTAAGATCGTGATCCGGAGGATCGACAACGCGACGAGCCGGCAGGTGACGTTCTCGAAGCGGCGGAGCGGGCTGCTGAAGAAGGCGAGGGAGCTCTCCATCCTCTGCGATGCCGAGGTCGGCCTACTCGTCTTCTCCAGCACCGGTAGGCTCTACGACTTCGCCAGCACAAAGTAAGTATAGCTTATATAAATTCTCCTATACATATGCATGGTAGAAATATATATATTATATATATACGTGCCCTTTGTGTAGATTTCTTGGCATGTCCTTCTAGTAGTATTATGTTGAAAAATAGGCTAAAGAAGCTATTCGCCCATTTTAGGGCTTCCCCCCTAATTTTGGGTTATGTTCTTCTCCTTGGTTAATTAAATAGGATTTCTTTTAAGACTCACGAATTTGAGCACTTGACCATTCTTGATTTGTCTTCTGTTAGCTGTTTGATTGCTATTAATCTCGAGGAAAAGACATATACAAAGTTTGTTCGAATGTCTGGATTTTTCTTTTCCAATGAGATTTTTGAAGATTCTTATGTTTGAAATGGGTCATGGAGCATGCTATCCCTTTTTAAATATAAGTGATGAAAGGGAAAAGATAAAGATTTAGGGCCTATTTAAACTAAATTCCTTTCATCCAAACATGCAAGTAGCCTCATCGTTTACTCATTGTTAACACTTTTTTATGTTCACCCTATTTGAAATGCAAAATTTCCATAGAAATTTCGTAGGAAATACCACACCCAGTGATATTGGAATTCCCACATTCCAAACGGGGTTATATCATCCCATGAGTCCCATTAATCATCAGCTACACAACAAGTCAGCAACTAGAGAAAGCATTTCATTTTTGCTTTCCTTTTACATTTTGTAAAAAGTTCTTTTTTTTAGTTTATCTTGTGTGTCTTACAAATTACTCACTCCGTTGATTTTTAAAAGGCGTGTTTTTGCTTGACGCAGTACTCTCCCAAACTGAACTTTGACATTTAATTTCTTTACAATATATTATCCATAATTATCATGATCATAAAAAAGTACATTCAAATACAGATCCAACGGTATTACTTTTGTCATATAACCTTATATTGTTGGATTATTTGTTAGTTAAAAATTATAATGATTGAATCTCGAAATACATGTGCGCCTTAAAAGATCAAAGGTGGGAGGAAAAAGAGGAGGAAAAGGAAGGGAACAAGATTTGAGTACGAGGTTAGGTGCACACTAGTATTATTATCGGCCGCAGTTGCGAGTGCACACCAAAGGGCAAAGGCAGGACCACCAACACACCACCATGTGATGCGGGGAACAATTACAGATGAAAACCTTGTACAACAGCACTAGCCAACTCCAAACTCATCTGTCATGCATGAGGCAAAAGGTAGCATCTTTCTTGTTGAAATGGACGTGACAATAAACTTTTGGTCTCACGAAATGGAACTAATCGTTGAGATGGAGTAAATCAGACGAAATAACATAACTTAATCAGATGAATCAGATGCCATTTCTCGTCCTTTTGGCTAGTGTATGAATTCTTTTGTAGAGAAATAATACACGGCCGTTGATGGTTAGATTACAGTCATCCTTCTTCCTCGTCTACTTAGGACCTATGACTATATTTAGCCTTCTTTCGACGAAGTATATGTTGTAGCACGAATATATTGCCCACCCTAGAGCCAAAGGTTTTGAGTTTGAGACTTGAGTAGGTATTGCAATTCTAAGACAAAAATAATGGTATCCCACTTTGACTGCATATCTTAGGCTGGAGGAGCCTAGATGTGAGTAGAATGTTGAACTAGGATTATATTGATCGTATTTTCTCAACGACTTAATCTTTTGAGTGGACTAGTTGATGCGTAAAACTTAGTAGTATGGAATTTCTAAGAGGGTGTGTGAAATTCCGTTGGAATAAACTACTCCGTTGAAATTGGACGAGGACGCCTAACCTCGTGGAAATTTCTTTTGCATAATCCTCGCTCCAAATTCTTGTACCTTTTCTCTTGTGAAGTATTCAGAAATCTCAATTGAACAATACCAGCTTCGAGAATTCCTGAGGACTCGATTGCGCATGACAATCAGTTCCTATTTTTCCTGATCTTGTATTTGTAATTCTTGAATTCCAACCTAAAATACATGGTATGATGCACTCTAAGTGCCCCTAATGGGAATTGCCGAGTTGAGATTTAACTATATGCTTCTATACTCCATAGAAAAATTAAAGTGCACATATCTTAAAGCACTTTTGGTTATTAATGAAATGGTGTAGATCAACATTCAGGTTCTTATTTGCTTGAGAAATCTGCTGAAATTTCAGTTAAGATTTTCTTATAAATGGAAGAATCAAGTTTATGCATTAATTTTTGCCTGGATACAATACTGAGGCAAGCTGCAGTTACTTAAGGAATATTCAATATAGTGATGATATATTCCGTTTCAGCATGAAGGCTGTGATAGAGAGATACACCAGGGAAAAGGAGGAGGAGCTTGGAGCAAGTGCAGCTTCAGAAATTAAGGTATATTCAACTCTTCGAGAAAGCCTCCTTTTCATTGTCTTTTGTTGTCAGTTTACAATTTGCACACATCACACATGCATGAAGTTCGTGTTTAATTTGTTATGCTAGTATGGCTCTATATAGACATCACCAGGCTTCAATCAAGCTTCTCAGAGGTTAACAATCAATGGATAGTCTGGCTAATCTTTGTTGAGTGGGGATCGAGCTAGCTTTTCTCTAGTTCATGACTTACAAGTGCTTCGATAAGTTCAGCATTCCTAGCGTCATTTCCCATCGTTCATTGAAGTGCCTAAAATCAAGTTCTCACAAGTGTATATTCCAACGAAACTATAGGGATATCAGCATATGGAATTTTGATTTCTGACATATATCATCAGTACATGTAATTAAGTGCCTGGCACGAGTGTCGCTCAACGTCTTTTAGAAAGAAAGAATCAGCTAAACAAATGAAATCAACGTCAGCTACATTTGCTTGATTCACACCCATATTTCAACAAAATGGCCATGAAACCATGGCTGAGTTGTGAAGATCCGTCCATCCCGCACCGGTTGAATTTGGCTGAGTCAGTTCCTGACAAGAAACTTCGATGACTGCTCATCGTCGGTCGTCCACACCCCACAAAAAGATGTAAGTATTGATCTGGGATTTATCTGAATCATGGACAAACTCCGAAGTGACCCGTAAGAACAGTGTAGCTATGGGCCTATGGCTAAGAGGTCACTTCTAGCACCCGAGAAGAGTTGTCAAATGTCCACGTGTATCGTCAAAGAGGCCAAATCATCCGTAATTAAATTCTGCAGGGAGAGTTTTTTAGTAATTTCAGTAATTTGATATTTGAATAGCATGTGAACATGCACCACAAGCGAATGTACAAAAGCAGATCAATAGAAAGTCTAATGTGTCAAAACTTAGGGCATACCCTTCTGCACAACATCACAACATCCTTTCTGTAGCATTTTGCTGCCCCCCTGAGACAATCAGATTACACAAGCCAAAGCTAGAGTACATTATCTTATCTCTACAGATAATAACAAACAAACAGAGTCTGGCCTTCTAATTGGCGCAGCATGCTGAAGCAGTTGAGATTAAATATTCCATCCCATCATAAAGTGAAAACCTGGTTCAGCTTCTATCCAAGGATAGCAAAAGAAGCTAGGGCAGTAAAATATTGAAAGACAGGATAGCTACTTAGCTAGCCCATAGGAAAATAAACTGATCATCGAAAAAAGAGCAAAACAAGTAACCTTCAGTCAGTTTCCTTTAGCATATCTTGAGATATTTAGTGGTGTTTCAATTTCTCCATGAATTGAATTCCTCAAGAATACTCCCAGTGCATAGGTGATAGTGATAATGGATGATGGCATGGTAAAGAATAGGCAGCTAGAAAATCTATCACAATAACTTCTGCAAGAACATGCCCATGTTGATGAATGTTGGACACATGCTAACTGCTAAGTTGCGGACAGCCTGACACTGAAAATTATCCTAAAGCCCTTCTGGCTGGGGAATAATTCAATGAACACTTATTCCCTTTTTTCGAGAATACAGTGAGTGTTTATTCTAAAAACAAGAAAAGGTCTAATCATGCATACATAAGATAAAATCCAGTATGTGTTGAAAACTACTTACCAAGGCCATACACAGTTGTTCCATCTAGTCATACTAGTTTACTACAGAACAGACACATCATCTGTTATAGGCGTGGGCCTTGGGCCCGGACGGGTTATTATTAAGAATTAGAGATTGGTTTCTATTTGAGTTAGAGATTGATTTCCTTGTATTAGAGATATAGTTAGAGATATGATTGGAGTTAGATTACATCTGTTAGGGGGAGCCATCTATATAAGAGGGCTACCGCATGCTATTGTAATGAAGCAGAGCAACGTTTGGTTGCCGGCTTCCCTACGGAATCCCCTTCCTCTGTTCGCCGTTGCCTTCCTCTGTTTCGCCTTTTGCCCTATCCACCGCGTTCTATCAATTTGGTATCAGAGCCGTCGATCCCTTCCCACGACGTCTGCTACCATGGTTTCTGCGATTTGTCCTGCTGCCGAGTCGTTGGCCATAATAAAAGCTAGCGCCGACAAGGTGGCCAGCATCGACAAGGGGATTGGGGACATCTTCCACAACATACATGCCCTCTTGGAGATAATCTGGAAGGAGCGGGAGAAGGCGCAGCAAGAGACAAGTCGCAGAGCAGAGGAGATGGCAGATATTGATCTGCCGGCTGTTAGCGAGGAGGACGAGGCTGTCCTTGCCCCCGTCGCTGAGATCACCAGCTACGACAGGGGCTCCAACCTCCCCTTCTCCCTCGATGGCTGGTCCCTCGCCTCTGCCGATGGAGAAGAAGACTCGGCGGTCAGACCAGAAGGAGAAGTGCGGTCTGACCGGGGGGAAAACAGCGGTCAAACCGGGAGATTAGGGTTTGCAGCCGTCGCCGCCGGCGTCGCTGTCTCGATCGCCGATCGCCATCTATCGCGTCGCCGCCGGCCACTCCGTCGGCGCCACTCCTCAACCGCGGCGTCGTTCTGTTGCCACCGGCAACCTCCGTTCGGCGGGGCTGCAGCGCCGCCGGGCCTCCACGCGCCTCACGGCTGCCGCCGGCACCAAGCACACGCCCGAGCGCCGCCGCCGTGGACTGCTCGGAGTAGCGCCGCCATCGGATCCGGCGTTCTACGCCGCCGTCTCCGTCCGCTCGGGCCACCGCCATCCGTCCGCCTCGCCGGGCCACCTCCACCGCGCCCCTCTGCTGCCACCGCGGATCCGCCTCGCCGAGCAGCGTGCGCCGGATCCGTCTCGCCGCGCGGCTGCCGCTGTCCGTCCGCCCGCCGCCGCGCGCCGCCGCCGTCGGTCGATCTCGCCGGCCGTCGCGCGGCGCGCTCGCCGGTCACTCGCTTCCGCGCGAGCCACCTCGCTGCGCCACGGCCGCCGCCGCCGTCCGCTCCGGCGCCGCTCTTCGCCGCCGCCGTTCGCCGCCGCGCCGCCGCCGCCGCCGGCCGTTCCCACCGAGCCGCCGCCACCTCAACCGTGTCGCAGCCGCCGCCGCCGATCCACCACGCGGTCGCCGATTCGCCAAAGCGCCTTCGCGCGCGAGAGCCGCCGCCGCCGGGGCCGCCCGGAGCCGCCACCACCGCCGCCGTCGGATCTGTTAGAGTCTGGCTTGGTGTGGCGTCGGTTGGTCTCGGTCGGTTTTAAACCGACCGGTTAAGTTAAGGTTAAAAAAATAAAAAACAAATCAAAAACACATCAAAAAAATAAAAAAATCAAAAAAAAAAAGAAAAAAATCGGAAAAAAGCTTATTTTGCAGGCATTATATTTCCGAAGGCGTTACACTTCGTCTAGCCTTGTTCCACGTGGATCTGGTCGGCCGTCTGTCATCCGCTGCAGCACCCTGCCACCGTTCGTCTTCTTCATCGGCGTCGAAGGTCTTCCATTGGCCGCCGTCTAGCAGCTCGAGGACGAGTTGCATGTCCGAGAGGGGTGTAGTGTTATAGGCGTGGGCCTTGGGCCCAGACGGGTTATTATTAAGAATTAGAGATTGGTTTCTATTTGAGTTAGAGATTGGTTTCCTTGTATTAGAGATATAGTTAGAGATATGATTGGAGTTAGATTACATCTGTTAGGGGGAGCCATCTATATAAGAGAGCTACCGCATGCTATTGTAATGAAGCAGAGCAACGTTTGGTTACCGGCTTCCCTACGGAATCCCCTTTCTCTGTTCGCCGTTGCCTTCCTCTGTTTCACCTTTTGCCCTATCCACCGCGTTCTATCATCATCTGTCAACAAGATCATGGAAATTTAATGAGGACTCAAAGATTATGTACTTGAGGTATGCAATTGAAAAGGTGTCATAGGAAGAAGAAACTAAAAAATACAGATTGTTTACTTAGATTTACTTGAGGCAGGGATAGAGTACATCACAAGCTGTAGCTGTAAGTAGAATTGAAGTCCTAAGCATTTGTTCCCGGTACCCAGGGTTCCAAAGTAACCGGTCTTACCGGTGCCGACCGGGAGAAAAAAAACCGCCGGTTTTTTATTTAATTCAAATTTAAACTTTTGAATGTAAAAATTAGTTTCTCTAATGATATTTACATTGTTTAACACTAATAGAATGTATTAGGAAGATGCATACACTTCCCATGCTTGACTTCATACTTTTTGCCGTAAATGTATTAGGAATTTTCAAATTTTGAATGTAAATGTTAGTTTCCCGAATGATATTTACATTTTTTAACACTAATATGATGCATTAGGAAGATTCATGCATCTCCCGTGCTTAACTTCATACTTTTTGCCATGAATATGTTAAGAATTTTCAATTTCAAATTTGAAAAACCGGGTTTTAGCGGTTTTTCCGGTTTTTAGCGTTTTTTCTCCGGTTTTTTGGGCGGTTACCGGCCGGTTTTTCTGGTTACCGATTTCAAATTCAAATTTTGGCGCGTGAAATTCAACCGGTTTTTTCCCGGTTACCGGCCGGTAACCGGTACCGGCCACCTAGCGGGATTTATCCCCGTAGCGGTATTTCGAACCTTGCCGGTACCAATCAAAGATCGTCAAAAATGTAAAATGATGTTGTAGAAACAAAATTGACTAATTTAGTGCCAAATGAATCCTCGAACTTATTTCAATGGCAGTCTATCCACTTAACTTAGTGTATGTTTAACTGAGAGTGATCAAAACTAATTAAAAAAGGATCTCTGCTCTTCAAACAGTATATCCATTGCTTTATCAGTTATTATCATTGATAACCAGGACCAGGAGCGTAAAGGTGTATGAATAGCACTGTATTATTTTTTCAAAAATAATAATCGATTTTACTGGTCAGAAAGAACTTGAATGAACTTCCTATTTACTTGCAGTAGTTGTAGGCATAGTACTATATTATTTTATTCAAAATTGATTTTACTAGTCAAGGAAAAGAACCTGAATGAACTTTCTGTTTTACTTGCAGTTCTGGCAAACGGAGGCAGCAAGCTTGAGGCAACAATTGCACAACTTGCAAGAAAGTCACAAGTATGATGATCCATCGATTCTGCAAAGAGTTACATCACAGATTAATGTGAAACTAATGCCTCACAAAGCTGCTCACATTTTTCTAAATATCATAACAAAATCACATAAGAACTGTCTCGAACAAAACGAAAAAGCTGCATTCAGGTCAGGGGGAAACACTTTTAACAGTTGAAATGACAATTGACGAGTATCAGCAGTGAAAACTGAAGCAGTTTCTCTTCCATAATAACTTAGTGGGCTTCTGTATAGGATAGGATGATCTGTGCTGACATTTTTCTTAAACTAGTGTAGTGTGTTTCGTCAAATTATATTTTTCCAAGCGATTAACTCTGTTCTGTGCTCATAGAAAACTAATGGGAGAGGAGCTTCGTGGCCTAAGTGTAAGAGATCTCCAAAGTTTAGAGAACCAACTTGAAATGAGCCTCCATGGTGTCAGAGTGAACAAGGTTATATTTAGAATGCGCTTCATGGATTTCTCCAACTTTATTTTCAATCCGTTTGAGATATTGATGCAGTTAAGCTTCTGCTGCACAGGATCACCTTTTGACACAAGAAATAGAAGAACTAAGTATGAAGGTTCAACGCTGCTGTTTGCACTTTGATCATCCCAATATAAGTGAATAAAATGATCATAGTATCATACATGAATTGTGCTAACTTTAGATGCTATTCCTTATCAGGTAAACCTTATTCACAAGGAAAATATGGAACTCTGCGGAAGAATAAACATCATGTCACAAGAAAACATGGGACTATACAAAAAGGTATGTCATGCCTGATTTTGGAACTTCAACAAGATATCCACATGATATCAGAAAGGTAGCTGATTGACATCATTTAAGATCCAGATCTGTGAAATAAGAGGTGCCACTGATTGGAATAAAAGCTTAATAGCTCCCGACAGTTCCAATCCAAATGTCCCTATTAATCTTGAACTGAGGCAACCACAGCAAAAGGATGGGGAGAGGAGTGGAGCGAGAATTCCAGAACTGGGGTAAGCTTTCTTTCCCCTGATTTAATAGATATGCCACTCAAAAAAGGGCAAAGGCTTATGAAGAAGCCATGCTTTGATTGAGCAGACTACAACTGCACCAGGGAGGTATAGCGCAAGCTGGGCTGTTTTATGATCTTCCATGATTCAAGCAGACAAAGGAGGAGTAACTTTGGTTGCAGGATAACAGCTAATCGGGGACTGCAAATAATTTGTGCGCAGACTGTAAACAACTAGGAGCTATAATGTATAAGAGGCAAATTGGTGATTTGAATAAAAGCCCAATAACGATTTCCCTATTTACATAATGTAACATCCCATTTTTGGGAAGCTTTTGTGCTAATGCAAAGATTTCAAAATCTAATTCCAATTTCAAATATTTAAAACCTGAACGTCAGTGCAAACTCAAAAATTGGAGGGAATCCAAAAGAGTACAAAACTCAAACTTTTCCATGGGCTCCAACCCATGCCTTCACCAGCGTCTTCCCTCTCCTTCTCCCTCTTCCATTCTCTCTCCCCAGCCAACACTGCTCCTTGTTGACCCGTGAACGCCCACGTACAGCCGTGTCCGGGCGTGTCACCTCTGCCCATCTCTGCCACAACAACACCTCGTCTTCAGTTCCCCTACCAACACTCTGCCACGGAAGTGCCTCGTCTTCTGTTTCGCTGCCGTAAGACCGTCGGGCCGAAGACTACTCTGTCGCAACAGCACCTCGGTGCCGCCTCCCTCGTGCGTGCACAGCTCCGCCATGGTCCGAAGCCCCAGCACACACGCTAGCCCCCAATAGACCGCGCTCTCTCCTCCGCTCAACTAAAGGATGACAACACTGCTTGGACCCCTGCGCTGCATCGGCTCCCGCGCACCTCCCCTGTTTTCCCGTTGACACCTCACATGGCCGCAGCCCCGCCCTGACTGGGCTCTGCCTCGACTCCCCCATGTTGCGCCACCGTGATCCGACCCTGCCGCGTCTATGCCGTCATGGTCCCCCACGCCTACCACGGTAGTGTCCCCATCTCGACCCCTCGCCAGAGTTCTGCTACAACAGCAACCATCCCCTCTGCCTCGTCTTCGCTCCACCCTCCTATGATCGCCGGGCCAAGGAATGCCCTGCTGTGACAACGCCTTTGTGCCATGACAATCCGTGGTCCTCACTGTCACTCTGAGCTTCTATGGTGAGCTCCGGCTGCCGCGCCCCGAATTGTAGCCACGTCGAGGCTCCGAAACGCTAGTTTCCACCGCCACCTATAAAGAGCTGCCTGGGCCTCCCTCAATCTCCAACACCTTTGCTCAACTTCCCACTGCATCCCCCGAGCTAGAGCCCTGCTCCCGCTGCCTCTGCCGCTCGCTCTTCCTACGGCAGTCCCCATCGCTAGCTCCCCTCGGTGGACCTTGGGACCTCATGAGCTTCTCCCTGAGTTCGCCATCACGTATTCTCTCTCCTCCCTTGCCTAATCGGCTTCTCTCCCCCTGTAGGCCGCCGGCGAGCTCCTTCCTCTCCAGCTTTGATGCTCCACTGTCCCGGCGTTCGACTGCATCTCGGTCCAATTAACCAAGTAGGGAGCACCGCCTAGCCACTACAAAGCCAACACCAGCCTCATCAAGCTCCCTCCCATACTTTGGTGAGCCAGCGCCGTCACCCACCTCGCCGCCAAGGCCATCCCTATCGCCAGCTCCTTCGGCTCCATCCCGACCGCAAACCAAGCTTGGGTGAGTTCATAACCATCCATAGAATCTCTCATGTCAGTCAATCGAACTCCAATGCCTCGAGTCGCCTGGATGTGCCGTCCTCTGTTCTAGCCACCACCTAGCTCGCCGCCCCGTCGCCATTAGGCCAAATTAGGCCGTGACGCTTCACCTAGGGACATGGGCAAGGCCAAGTAACCCATTTTGCTAATGCTATCGCACCGCCGTGGCCTCCCTCGCTGCCGGCCGGCTCCGCCTTCCTCACGGCAGGGAAGAGACTGTAGCACATCCTATAGATTTGTAATTAGCCGACTAAATGTTGATTAATTAGTGCTTAACTACATACTTAGTGCCTGGTTAATTTACTCAATGACTAGTGGACCCACATGTCATTCATTGTAGTTCAAAATCACAAAATAACTCGAAAATCATTAAAAATTCCTAGGCCCCACCTGTCAGAGAGACATTCCTCTCTATTATTTTGGGGATTGTCCTTGAGAATAAAACTTGTTTATAAATTTTTTCAAAAATTGAAATCTATCTATTAGTTCTTGTTTTCTTCAATTTGGTGTTCATTTTAATTTTATTTGGTATTTATTTGTGTTTGCTCGCCTACTGTTCATTTTCCGGTACGTTCTCCCGTGTAGAGTTCGAAGGTGTGAACAAGCCCCCGATTGAAGCAGTGCAAGACCCTCAAGACCCCCCAGTTTTTGACCCAGGCGAGTCAATACTTTGATCATTTTGAGCATATATTTCATGCGAAGTATGTTGATTTAAATTAGCAAAAATGCATGTTTTATTTTCTATGCAAATGTATGTTACCCGTAAGGTAGCTAAACACCCACTTGTCGATCTAAGTATTATAGTACTGCCATCCTTGATACATGAAAATCCACGAACCTTGTCGCCCTAGATAATATTAGTAACCTAGATAGCTATAAGTCATATTTAATGACACGCTAGTCTTATCAAGTCTAGGGCACTAGTGGCCCTGATCATCAATCTCTGAACATGAAAACTGGTTTTTGGACAGTCACAGGATATAAGTGACTAGTAATTTGCAATAACTTATTTTATGTTTCTCAAAATCCTAAAAACTTGCTATACTTGTCTGGACGGATGGTAAGAGAGGTTGGTGTGGATGTAACACGAGAAATTGTGGTTTGTGGTATGAACTGCCTGGACAAATTAAGAATTTAATCTTGCGATGACCTCCTCGTGTAAAATAGTACTACCACAAGCTGGCAAAGTATAGGCTTGGCTAAATAATTTAGTAGACCTCGGAGTCCATCCACAGGTGGGGGAGTGAAGTTGTGCATGTGCGGACCTAAAAGCCAGCATGAATGGGAAACTGCGCAAAGGTGATGTGTACCCGTTTCACCGGTGCTGTGGAAAGCCGTGGTCCAACTATGTTGAGTGTTAGGGTATGACTTCCTGCACTAACTTATGGGGGCTACATCTGGTGGTCCTTCATAAGGGTGGACTGGCAATGAGGCAAGGTATTATAAAGGCCTCATGACAATCTCTCGATCTGCATGGCCACGGAATCGCATAGGCCTGTTGGGTTGATTGGCTCTTGAAGGTAAAGATGTACAGTCTATACAGAATATAAATTGTTCGAACAGCCGTGCCCACGGTCAAAGGCCGACATATGATCTTACTCGAGTTAGTTATATTTCAAAACCTTTATAGGTAGGAAGAAAACTGTCAAGCGGATGTAAACCTGACTTTGAAATTTTCCTGGAGAGATGTACTCCAACGTTGTTAATAAGGTGGAAGTAACCTAATGATCAAAATCTAGCAAAGGTGGATGGAACCATGTAATATATGGATGCAACCTACACCGCTATAAATACTACACAATTTCAAACTCTTTAAAGCATGTTTATAAAACGCTATGTCATAGGAATTTTAATTATGATTATTGCAAATGTCGCTTTAAGCAAATAAAAGAACCCAAGCCATCCTTGTTTAGCCTTGTATCTATAACTATATGTATTCTATGTGTTGTCTCGCAGACGCAGAGCAAGGTTATTTGTGCTTACCATTGCTCTCAATTCTCCCCTTCAGAGTCCATGAACCATGGTCACTATGTCTACTACGAGGGCCAGGGCAATGAAGGGGGTGAAGACGGTGGAACCTAGAGTAGCCTTTAGTAGTCTTGCCTCTCACCTCAGTCTAGCCGACCAGGCTAACCTGTGGGTGGTTCCAATATTAGTTAGGTCTCTGGCTAATATCAATGGCACCTAAGTTGTATCAGTTGCTTGCCTATGGTGGGTTGTGCATTACCATGTTTGCCTCCGTTTCCGCTTCTGCACTTTATGTAATGTAAACATTTGGCCTGACGACCCTATTGTAAACTTGATCTGACACAGTCTATTTGAACTCTAGTATTGTAATGGTATGGTATTTATTGTGTATAAAATTATCCAGCAATGTACCTATGAGCACTATCTACTGATCCTGGTGTTTGATGAGTTTTTGTGCAAAACATCCGGACAAACCAATAATGTGCCGTGCCTCATACGATCGTGCACCATCACAAGTATCCCAAGTTCGTAAATCGCCGGCTATGACTACGCTACGTCAATCAGACTGATACAACCATGTTTAGCCGATATGACCACGTTTGCGATCACTTGGGGTATCGAGTACTGCTTTCGATCACACGTATTGACCACGTTATGTCGATCAAACCGGTTCGACCACGTTGTGCAGTTCGATCGCAGTTGCGGATCAACAACAACAAGGCATGGTTGCACCGCATCCTCATTTAGTTGGAGATAACGCTTAACAAATCTCCGATATGAAAGTAGAGTCCCTGAAGGTAACTAATCCGTAGCCAATCAGGAATCTTATCTCAATTGGAATCTTATCTCTGATTTAAGTGGTGCAATCGACGCCATGTTAGAGCCATATATGACACCTACGACCCCCGCCCGAGCCTATAAAAGGAGAGGTAGAAACAGACACAGGGGCAGAAGGGAAATGACATCCTTGGACGTAGACGCAGAGGTGAACGCGGAGGAGAATTGCAAGAAGCGAAAGCACACCCCTGGACGTAGGCGCAGAGGCTTACACGGAGGCAATCACAAGGCCAAACACTCCAGACACAGACACAGAGGTGAAAAGAAAGATTGAAACAGAGAAGGAGCTAGAGAGAGGCCTAAGGCGATGATCATAGCCTCCTGTGTTGAGAACGGTAAAAACAGTCTCTCCTATCTTTGTTTTGCAACTAGTTAAGATGCATACAACAAGCAGTGTCTATGACGGCAATGTCACCAAGCAACCACGACTACTGCCAATCATTTCGAGGTCATGTGTTCTCGATCGCTGGCCAAAATCAGCACCTCCGATCGCTTCCGAAGCTTGACGTCCCCAATTGTCGGCCAAAGTCAGACATCTCCGACCACTGTTCAAAGTCGTGAGCTCCCAATCGCTAGCCGAAGTTAGCATTTTTGATTGCTTCGCAAAGTTGGAGTCCCCGGTCGCCGCTGATTGATTCCAAAGTCATGCGTATCTCCGATCACTCGCAACGTTGAAGTCCTCAGCCGCTGTCGATTGCTTCTAAAGTCGTGTGCCCCCGATCACTTCCCGAGTCAGGTTCTTCGACCGCTCGTAAAGCTGAATGCCTTAGATCGTTCCTGTGAGTAGGTGTCTCCGATCGCTTGTCGAAGTCGGATCTCCGATCACTTGCCGAAGTCGAGATCTCCGATCGCTTGCCGATGTCGGATGCCTCTGATCGCTCTTCAAAGCTGAACACCTCCGATTGCTCCTCGAAGATGGACCCTCCAATCACTCTTCAAAGCCAAACGCCTTCGACTGCTCGTCGAAGCCGAACACCTGCGACCATCAGCCATATATGGTCACATAATGGAGCCAGATGCCTTCGACTGCTTCCAAGGATGAACACAACTATCGGCCATCTATGACCACTTGCTGGAGCCGAAGACTCCAATCGCTTTTAGAAACGGACACCTATGGCCACCTCCTAGAGACGGACACCTGTAACCACCTCCTAGAGTCGAGCATCTTCGACCACGTGACATAAGTCGAGAGCCTCCGACTGTCCTTTTTTCAAAGATGAATGCCTCCAACCCCTTACCGAAGTCAGGTTGCATTTGACCATTCAGTTTACTCGAACTCCTTTGCTTGACCACGATGATACAATACTCTGATGAGTACTCCCTATGATCGGGCGCTCCAGCCATCACTATGACAAGAGAGAAACGAGGGATGACCCACATGGAAGTGAGATAGTGAGAGGTGGTAGCCACTATGGCGACTCAGGTGGACGGTGTCAACTACGAGCGGTGGTCGGCGAAGCTCTGGTGAGGGCAAGCAGCTCTAGTGGATGCACATGCGAGGGGTGAGGACAGCCGTGACTCCAGTTAGTGCGTGCACAATGGAGGTGGTGTCACACCATCTGCAGTAGTGCTGCACGGAGCTTGTGGGTCTATATTTTTAGTTTTGAATGATCAGTTTTCTAACTTATATGCATGCCTGGAACAATGAAGCTCCCTAAACATGCGCTGGGTCCTTCATGTATGAAGCATTACCATGCATCCTATCAACCATTGGTAAGCATCTACATGCAGTTAAGCATAAATAACTTATTCCATCGCAACTAGTGTCCATGAACAAAACTGGGGTTTTAGTTTCAATTTTGTACATGATGTTTGTGACATCAATTGACACTACAATTGATCAACAAAAAACCATCCCTCCACACAGAAGAAACAAAATATGAAATTGATAGTCCTATAAGGAACAGAGATAAATCTACAGCTACTATTCATCCACATCTATTTCATGTAATTAACATCAACTAAGAAGATAAATGTATCTAATGGAAAACATACATCCATGAGGATACAACATCCAAGTGTGGGGATTTGTCGAATATAACATTGTGCATTTATATATGTTGTGTCGATGTGCGTGTGTGCTAGATATATGAGGTGAATTGATAAACATAATGGCAAATAGTTTAGGCCTATGCATGATATATCAATTCAACTTATACATTATGCAAGTGTCTAACTATTGAAACACACATATGTCCATGCGTCAGGCAATGCAAACCGGAAACCAAAATCCAATAGCAGCAAGTCTAAGCATTCAACGTGTGTCTATGGATAGTTTTACAGCATGCATATCCACCAGCTTCAAGGGAATAAATCGACCAAATTGCTCTAATGCATGCAATTTGAGCACTCCACCTAGATATTGAAGAGGCAAGATGCCAAGTTGCCAACATCAGTACTACTAAAAGTATTGTTTGGTGCACAGAAAAATAAGGTTGTGATCAAGTGTCCAAGGCTGGTATACATTGTTGAATTAATTTATTTTCCTTAAGTGGAGAAAGTAAATTAGCACTTGAATAATTAAGAGCATGTAGCATGAACCGACAATAGTAAGTTGGCATGCTGACTTGAAGTTCTAGCATAAACATCAGGCTTCTAGTTATTAGGAGAAATTGGTGCTTAGATGTAAAAGTGATATGAAGAGTTAAAAGACAAAATGACTAAGACCATGCTTAGTGTAATATGAGTTGTAAAGTCCAAATTGACTGCTTATACGCAGCTGGACATTAGTTGGAGTTCAATAGCAACAACTAGACTTTAGTTGTCAAGTACTAAACAAAGTTGTATATTTGTTGTCTTGAGTCAGTTGTAGTTTTGCTATAAAAGATGTACCTCATACTTGTAAGCAAGAAAATGCTTCATATAATACAGTATGTGATGTGATCAAGTGAATGAGTGTTTGAGCTCCTTTAGTTTCTTGCCTCCCTATTAGTTCCAATAATAGATATTGCTCACAAAGAGTAATTATTTAGCATGGGCAATCAAGATAAAGGTCTACATACGAACGCAAGGAGTTTGGGATGCCATGGAGCTGATAGACCTAAAGGAGGTCATCGACACATGCAAAGATCATATGGCATTGGTGGCCATCTACCAGGGCATGTACGACGAAACGCTCATACTGCTGGCCAAGAAGGAAACAGCTAAGGAAGCATTGTCGTCATTAATTACCAAATCATTATAAGGGGCCTAGATGCTTCAATCTCCTCCCTTTTGGTAATTAATGATAACCTAGACTATTTAAGAGAATTAAAAGTTTTTTAATATACATCTATTTCAAGAACAAGTTGCATGTACTAGATTTCAATGTTTAATAGCAATTAACTCTTGAGATGAATTCAAAAGAGATAAAGAATTAATTGCTAGCAAAGTGTTTAATAAATAGACAAAACTCTCCCTAAATATGTCCATACAGGTTTATGAAGAGATTTCATGCACGTGTGGATTTTTAGGAAATTTTAGCGAAGTTTCCTCTATTTATTGATTTTGAGGAAGCATCAAGTAAATTTGTAAAGGTAATCAATAAAGAGTACAAAGATATGCTAGCAATGTACAAGACATGTATAAACCATGACAAGATATTCTATCAAACATTTAGGCATAATAGAGAGGAAGCATTATAGCATAACATTGTAATATAACCAACATTAAGAAGCATATGATTAAAGTATTACCAAGACAACAAGGCTTCTTAACAAACCAAAAGGAGTTCATTACAAAAGAGCCAAAATAGACAATAGCTAATAATACTAGATAATCTTGATTAGCTTGACTTCCTTGTCTTGTCTTCACTTGATCTTGACTCGTCATTTTTGTTTCTTTCTCTCCCCCTTTGGCATCAAGTACCAATAGCTCCATCTAGTTTTGGGAAGCACCAAAAGTGAAGGGTCATGGCGACAACGACGGTAGCGAAGAGATGAAGATGTATGCACCAGCTGCAAGGACAAAGAAGGATATTCAAGCAAACTCATTGTGTCTATGCTGCCAACTGAGTGTTGGTGTTAAGGTGAGCATCCTAGATCTCCAAAAGAGTTTGGTTAATCTGAGAGAGAGAGCTATGAGAACGGGATCCACCACTTGGGGTTGCTCTTAAGGATGCTCTTCATTTGAGGCAAAAGTTGAGCGACAGTTGGCATTGGAGTGCCTTCATGGGGTTTGTAGGGCTTGTAGACTAAAGGTCTAGCACCCCGATAGCCCATCTTCCTCATGATAAGGGCCATGATGTATGGAGCATAATAAATATGCTTCACCCTATCATCCTTGGAAGAAGAAATCCCTCTTATAATCGAATCAACTACATCAAACTTCTGTCCTTGCACGATGTAGTCGATGATATTTCAAACATATCCTCGGATTGCGTTGAAGTTGACACTCTTTTGGGAAAAAGTGTGATTTATGATCTTGTTAATCAAGCTAGGAAGAGCAATGAGCCCTGCTAGCTTTTTAGGAGTGTACCTCACAGGAATACACCTCTCATATCAGCTTAAGTAAGCCCCCAAAGCTTGCTCAAAACCTGCCTTGGTTGCCTCATACTTTTGATTTTCTATCATCCAAGCCAAGTACTCAAAGCCAGAGGACATGAACAAAGTGGCATAGAACTGACGAATGTTACCCTCCTAGTAGTCACACTTCAATGCCACTATGTCTTGCAGCCCAGCTCCATGAAAAAGGTTATAGGCTCCCGAGAAGCATAGAAGAGAGTTCAAATACCTCCAATCAACATACTTGTGATCGATGAACTACTTATGAAGGTTGTAGATTTGATTGTAGACATTCTCTTAGAATTGAGTGAAAAATGAAGGATTCACTGAGCTCATAGGCATCTCAAAGTGATTTGGATGTTGGAGTTTAGTGTACTGATCACTGGAAATTTGGAGAACATCTTCCTGATCTCTTCCTCCTCATCATCCTCTTCTTCTTGCTCAATTGATTCTTATTCATCTTCTCTAGCAACATGTCCTCCATCATGGGCTCTCCTTTCTTGTAGGAAGGAAGCAATTTCCAGGTCACTGTCTTCTTGAGCCACTAGAGACAACTTTTGAAAAGCCAACTTGTGTGAGGCTGTCTTGCAATGAAAAGATGAGGGACCCTCGTCAGTGATGTACCGCTCAACTGGTTCTCCCTCGGAGAGGCGTTCTTGCGAGAGGATCCTTTAGTTCTTGCCATGATCACTAGATCAAAGATAAGAAGCAATTAAGATAGAGAAGGAGAGGACTCAATTAATTATGCATGAAAAAATTAAATTCCTCTGTAGGAGCAGTATGACCACAATTAGCACACCGCTAGTACCGAAGTGATAATACCGCTATGCCACGGGCGATAGTACCGCACCCATAGAGCATTTCAGGGATTTGATCTAAAATGAATATAATTGGGATTGGGCATGAAGTAATGCATGAAATTGACATAATTCACCTATCACAATTTCTAGTAATTCTGCCTAGTTAAATTGAAGATTTTCATGCACATTTGCTTAAACCCTAGAAAATAAAGAGAAAGCACAATGAGGGAAGAAGACAAGGATTTACAGAGATAACCGAGGGGAATGGAGGAGGTGGACTACCAAGAGTTTTTTTTTGGCAAGAGATGAAGATTTGCTCCACTTCCCTTGAGGATTTGAGACTTGAAAATGAGGGGGAAAGAGAGGAGTAAGAGAGAAGGTGGCTTCGGTGGTTTGAGCAAAAGGGAAAGGTTAGACTGATTGAGAAAGACTTAGAGAAGATAAGGATGCAACCACGACCGATTTTGGGACCACCAGTCAGGTGCAGTAGTACTACACTTACTGTGCCGATAGTACCGGTGGTATAACCGCGATAGTAACAATTTTCCAAAGAAGATAGGGACAGGGCTGGGATGAAAATGATCCTTATTTTAACACCCAATTAAACAATTTTCAGGATCATTATGCAGAAAAATGACTATAAAGCTCCAAACAACATAGTTTTAAGCAAATTAGAGCCTTTTGAGATTTTGAAAAAGATTTTTAAAACAAGCTCTTCAAAGAATCTCAAAAACTCCAAATGAGAGCAAACACATGATGCATGAGTTTAAACAATATTTGAAGAGTCTATGACTTTTAACTCATTCCTCAATTTGCAAAAACTGCTATCATCTAGTGGCTTGGTAAAGATATCTGCTAATTGTTCATCGGTCCTTATGTGGCTAATAATAATGTCACCCTTGCTCACATGGTCTCTTAGGAATTAGTGACGGATATCTATGCGTTTGGTTCTTGAGTGTTAGACCGGGTTGTTGGCTATCTTCACGACATTATCATTGTTACACAAAAGAGGCATAATTTTGAATTCCCCATAGTCCATCAATATTTGCCTTATCCAAAGCAATTGAACACAACAACTACCAGCTAAGATGTACTCCACTTTGGCGGGGGATAGGACAACAGAATTTTGTTTCTTAGAGGACCATGAAACTAGTGATCTACCTAGTAGTTGCAACTACCAGAGATGTTCTTTGTATCCACTTTGCAACCCGCATAATCAGAATCCGAATATCCAATTAAATCAAAATTTGCACCTTTAGGATACCACAAGCCAATGCTAGAGAAAAGCTTTAAATATATAAGAATTCTCTTAACGTCCACTAAATGTCACTCTTTAGGAGAAGCTTAAAAACGTGCACACATGGAAACACTAAATATGGTATCGGACCTAGATACAATAAGATAAAGCAAGCTAGTAAGCATGTATCTATGAAGCTGTCGATGTTTTAGTATCGATCGTACGTGTGATTTATTTGGGTTTGGGGGAACTCTTAAGGACATGGCAAAGATCACATAGAGAAAAGAAACAAGGATTTTTATACAGGTTCGGACCTTCTCCTGGGATAATAACAACCCTACTTCTATGTGGCTATTAATTAATGAACTGATTACAATAGACAAAGTAATGCAGAATGTCTTGCTCTACTTCTATTCTTCTTCGGGTCTCCCCTCGGGTCCATCCTCTTCTCCTTCCTGACGTCTACCTTTATATAGCTTGTAAGGCGATGACAATTTTTCCTTGCCAAGAGATGCCTTAACATTTTTAATGATAACCATCCAACAGAAGTTATTAGAGACGTGATATCTTACTCATCATGCAGTGGTTTCTGTCAAAGAGAAGTTATGCACATTTATTCTAGAGAATATATACACATGCTAACCACCTTGTCAGATAGGCCCACGATGACATGGGTTGTCGTAGACAGGTCAGTCGAAGTTTGGCATAGTCGTAGGACGATCTACGACCATAAGGTGGTTGCAAGATAATTTACAACTATGTCATGGCCGTAGAAGAGCTTATGACTATGAGGAGTTGTCATAGAAGAGCTTAAGAGTAAGAAGTTGTTATAGAAGAGCTTACGACTAAAGAGTTGTCATAGAAGAGCTTATGACTACCTTATGAAATCTCTCTCTTTTAGATAAGGGATATACTCAAGGAGTATAATGACATAACAATATCATTTATAGATAAATAACAATTTAAGGATTGTTACATCCTCGTCATCTAGCCCCCAACTTCAAGTAAAAATAACTTACTTGAGAAAGAGTGGTCGTAGACGAATGAAGATCGAAAGCAAAGTCTTTTTTATTTAATTTGACTAGAAGTGAACTTGGTCAAAAAGATAATTTCACTTGAGTTGTAAAGATACGCCAATTTCAAATAGAGGAATTTTAAAATCCCAATTAACTCTCATTGATCTGTCCATTTGGTGTAATTTTCGAAGAGGTAGTAACCATTGGGCTCTTGAGATTGATACGTGACTCATACGGTTATAAAAAACTTACCACGAGATAATCTTTTGGGCTTCTTACTTTCCCCTTCTGTTCCAATCTTCTATGAGTTTTTTGTCACCGGCCAAGCCTTCTTCTTCCCCCAATTTCTTCCATATCCAAACCAATTGCTTAATAAAAATGATGAAGTCTTCTTCAAATTAGCCAGTATCGAAGATGGATGTCATAAAGATGAAAGCCTTGGTCAAAGCTGAGAAGATCCCTTCAAGTAAATATGTGAAGTGGATTGAAGCCATCGGACAATATTGGCCATTAGGGAGATTTGGCAAATCCTAGTTTTCCATGTATACCGTGAGTGCGGACGTCGACTTCCTATTTACCCCTTTCTCACAGTTGTACTCGAGTACTTTGGGGTGGAATTGGTGAACCTAGTTCCCAATTCGATGTTAAGTGTGTTCGTGAACTTGTGCAAGCCTATCTGGGGATTCCTCCAGATTTGGAGTTCTTTTGGTATTACTACAAAATGAGCAGACAAGCCGGTGTTGTCAGGAGCTGTGGTCTGAAGCTCTATGATGGCAAGACAGAAGAATACATCTAGATGTTTACTCGCTCCTCATGGCTAAACTGGAAGAAAAAGTGGTTTTACTAGGAGACAACCAACAAAGACAGTCTTTCCTTTGTGGGGAAGGCTGCAGAGAGAAATTGTTCCTGGAATTCAGTCCCCAAAGACCTTACTTAGATAGCCCCCTACATCCAAGCCATTAAGGAACTAAGGGAAAAGAGGCTCAATGGTTGGCATGTGGTGAAGGATTTCATCGCTTGTCGTATCAGCCCTCTGAAGAAATGAGCACATCAAATGTGGATGTAGTCGGGGGACAAGGATACAACCAGAGACTACGAGGATGGTAAGTTACAGACAAACTCATTCTCTCATTTATATTCTAAATTTTGAGTTCTATTTACTGATCACTTTATCTGCCCATGTAGATCTTGCTTTGGGAGGGATTTACTCCTGAGTTAAAGCTATATGTGAGAAGGCTCTAACACTCGATATGTAGGCTCATCGCATCTTGGTAGATGTATCCACCGAGAAAAGAGAAGAATGCTTGAAGGTAATCAAAGTTCAATCTCATCCTTAGGATTTTGTAGTCGTAAGCAATGAGTACTTAGCATTCTTCCCTGTTGTAGAAGTTGGCATGCGTGAAGATGACCAAGAGGTCGAATTGATGGTAATCGGAAAAGAAAAGGAGGAGGTTAAAACTCCTCCAACCAAGAGGCGTCGACTATCGAAAGCTGTGACAAGCAGGGTGAGAGTTCAAGTATTGCTCCTCCCTCTCCTCCTCTGTCTGCCCCCATCGAGTAGTTCTTTCCAGACATGGCTGCTGCAAAAGAGATAGGGGCAGATATACTAGCGCAACCAACTCCCAAAATCAAGGTCCCTTCTATTATCAGTGCAACATGCATGGATACAACTCAAATAAACATGCTACAAAAAACTAAGACAATAAGATTAACACAACATTCACCCCCCCTTAATCTTGTTGTCGTTATTTGAGTATCTTTTCGCCAAGCCTCAAAGTAGCGCCGGTTCATCATCGACATCAGTCGTAACGAGATGCGCCTCCTCCTTCTTCTTGTGGCATTCGGAAGCAAAATGCCCATAGTCATTACAATTGTAGCATCTTACTTTCGCCTTGTCAAATTTGCGATACCTGCGGTTTTGGCCATATTGCCATCGGAACCGTCGCCTTTGCGCTTTGACGATCGGGCCTCCCACTCGGCCCGCGTGAGAAGAAGATGTTCGTCATTGTTGTCGTCGCCCAAAATGCGTAGACGCTCCTCATACGCCTTGAGGCGGCCGATCGCTTCTTCCACCGTCATTGTCTTCAAGTCCCTAAATTGCTCAATAGTTGAGACAATTTACAGGTACTTTTTCGGGACAGTGTGGAGAAGCTTCTTCACGACGTAGCTTTCCTCCATTTTGTCGCCAAGACTACGGATCTGGTTGACGAGAGTCGTCAATCTCACGGCGAAGTCGTCCACCGACTCTGTTTCCTTCATGTGCAAACTCTCGAATCCACTCTTAAGGGTCTGCACGCGCGCCTCCTTGACGCAGTCGGCGCCGACATACATCATCTTGAGCGTGTCCCACGCAGCTTTCACCGTCTCCTTTTCGGCGAGTAGGAGGAGAGTCTCCTCCGGGACTCCTTGGAAGATGGCCGCAAGAGCCATCTAATCTTTGCGCTCATCAACGTCGTTGGCCACCACAGCTTCCCAAACGCCTTGGGCCTTCATGAACACCTTCATCTTGATTGCCCACGCAGCGTAGTTGCTCTTGTTCAGCATAGGGTATTGAAGCGAGACGCTGCTTTCTCTTCCCGATACCCTCGACGGACCACCGCCGGTGACGATGGCGCGACCCAACAGCGACATCGATCTTGTCCTCGGCATGGCTTTGATACCAAATGTTAGCCCAGAAAAATGAACAAGCAAAAAACAATACGCTGGATACAATGAACACAAAGGAAAAACACACTGGAAGAAGAAGAAGAACACGGAAGAACACATGACACTAGAGTTTTATGCTGTGCAACAGCATGCAGCGTTTTCCTTTTGTCTGTGACAAAACTTTCTCAATTGGTGCTTCTCAAGGTTTTATTAAGCAACTCAAAAAGGAGGACTAGCAGAGTTTTGTATCTTTTATGAAGGAGACTGCTGCAGTAGCAAAACCTATGATCAAGAAGGAGACTGCTCTTCAGGTGATCAAAATCAGTCTTGACCAGCTGGAGGGGCAAGAGGAATAAGGAGTTGTAGTACCTGCTCAGGGTCTATGACCAGATGTGGTCGGAGGTGACCCCGCTCTTCAATGACCAGGCATGGTCGTGGGAAAGAAGTCAAAGAAACCTTCTTTAGGGAAGGTTCCTTCTAAATTTAAATCAAAGCTAAGAAAGCGAGGTATGCAAATAAGAGCATAAGAATAACATTTTGCTTTTTTGTTTCCTTAAATGCTAATTTACCTCTCTTCTCATGACTTTAGCTCTACTCCCCCATCGACTGAGGATGCTTCTCTCAAGAAGCCCCTTGCCATTCTTCACACAACCAAAGAGATTAGAGAGAAAATGGTTGAAGAAATGACCACTCTCTTGGTTGCAAAAATTGCTATTGAAGCTGAAGATACTATGACCACCAATGTGGTCAGAGCAATAAAAGCAAGAGCAGCCGAAGATAGGGTAGAAGTACCTGGTCGAGAAGTGAGAAATCCCTCTAACTGGCATGCTAAGGAGGGAACCACCGAGGAGGCTCTTCCTCATCTCCAAGGAGGTACAGCCCAAGAAGAAGAAGAACTTAACTTCTTCTCTAAGTATTTCAATCCTACTTTTGTAGTGGGGTCTTTCTCGTGTCAATCTCATGGTCGAGTTCCTCACCCCCAAAGATATTCCCAACAAGGGGAATGTCTTCGATGATGAGCACCTCAAGAAGGTGTGGTGGAACAATGTTGAAGAGCTCGATCGACTAGAGGATTCCCAGCGAGTACTCACCAAGTTTGCTCATATGAGCATGAACGTAAGCATCTAATGCATAGTTGTTTACAATTGGTTTTTCTTGATTCTCATTATCTACCTTTATCCAGAGAGCTTTGAAAAACATGGTTACTATGGCCAAATACCATAGACAACTCATGCTCTTAAGGCAGAAAAATGCTGAACTGCGTGAATAGGTGAAGAAATGGTAAGTCACTAGCATATGTAGTCTTTTCCATTTCAACTACTAGTCCAGCTCTTCATGTCTATCTTTAGCCTTTACAGGCCTAAGAGCAATGAAAAGACCTTATCTGACACACTCAACAATGAGAAGGTCAAGTTGTAGAAGTTAAGGAGACAAATTCTGCAACTGACAAGTTGCAAGATAAAATAAATAGTAAGTTCTGAACTTACAACTACTTACTCAAATATCTTTCTTATCTTTCTCTAACTCTTTTCTTTTTATAGATAAAGAGGTCAAAATGAGTAAGCTATGCACTGAGGTCAATGAAAAGACAAAAGTGATCGAAGTATTAAGATGAAGTGGAGAAACTCAAGTATCGACTAGCAGGTAAGGAAATCTTTACCTTCGACCAGTTTTTTATGAAGTATCTTTTCTGACTAAGTTTCACTCTGCTTTGCAAAGGCTATAGTCGAAATAAAGCGACTAGTAGAAGCTTCGACTCATAGTTGGGAGGAGAAGCAGTCGATGAAGAGCATTCTTCAGGAGAACATTTCTCTTCTAAATGGTCTGCTCGGAGTGCTTGGTTTTGAGGGTTTTGAGAAAATCTAACCTTCTGAGGACACCATGATTGCTCACTCAAGTACGATCGAATGACAAGTCAGAACTTTAGAGAAGCTCTTAGCCACCATGAAGACCAACCAGGATAGCTTGATATGAGAGGCCATTAAGAGTGTCGTAAGTTATGCCTTAGCAAAACTCAAGGCATGCGACCAAAGCCTCAACCTTCGACCGATCGATTATGCCTTTGGCTGCTTTGAAGCAGAGGCAGCCTTTCTAATCGAAGAACTATAGCCAGCTGGTCGAAAGATCGTGGAGGACATGCAATTGACTCTGCTTTATCAGAGTAGTTTGTAAAAGGGAACTATGTAA
Organism: Dendrocalamus sinicus; assembly: GCA_036346575.1. NCBI lineage: Eukaryota > Viridiplantae > Streptophyta > Magnoliopsida > Poales > Poaceae > Dendrocalamus > Dendrocalamus sinicus. The sequence goes on along the minus strand of CM070656.1, from coordinate 10,266,168 downwards.
AAAAACAAACCTTTTGTTAATGAAAGTCACATTTCTTTCCCTGCAATTCATCTTGTTGAGTAGTTAGTACTCGTAAGATGAAAAAATGAAAGAAAGTGAAATTACGATTAAGAATCGAAGTTATATTGATAACTCTATTCTAGCCCCTGACTATTTATTTAGTTTATACAGATAAACTAAGCAACTATTATAGAATAGGGTATGTAGATATCAAAGCAATTCATCCGACTATCGTTGTTGACTTCGATTGTCATGTTCTAGTAGCGAAAGCTAGGAATGAGTCGACGCTAGGATGTTCCTTCTAGTGGACAGGACCACATGTAGAAAGAAAAGGCTTCAACTAGGTGATGTTACCTTTCTTCGACCAGGTTAATCAAATCGAAGGTATAAACGATAACAGAACAAACACACTAAGTTCCTTCTTTAAACCCGTTCGACTTTCCTCAGTTAACTCAATTGTTTTGTGCTGACAGCAAGAATTGGAAGCAGTACGACACTAGGAAGCTCTTTCTAGTGGGCAGGACCACATGCAGAGAGGAGAGACTTTGACTAGGGATATTTCCTTCTTTGATCATTTTGAACATATTGAATGTACCAAAAATGGTTGAATAAACGTAAAAGAAGCCATGCTCAACTTATGACAATAAATATTGAATAGACTTGATTAAAAAGTAGAAAAGTTATGCATAGAACTTACTCAATTGGTCGATATTCCAAGTGTTTGAGAGAATCTGGCCATCTCCCATGGCAAGTCATATCGAGCCTGGTCAGTAACTTCAACCACTGTGTAAGGACCTTCCCACTTGGGGAAAAGCTTGTTCCGATTAAACTGAGATTGAATTTTATTCCATACCAAGTCACCTATAACAAGGCTGCAAGGTTGGACCTTACAATCGTAGTATTTACGCATGGCTTGTTGGTAGACACCGAATGGATTAAGGCTTGATTCCTCTTCTCTTTGAGTAGGTTAATGCCATCTGCTCAATGTTGCTCTTGGTTGAAGTTGTCGAAGTTCTCCACTCTTGTCGACCGAATCTTTAGTTCTAGAGGAAGTATGGCTTCAACCCCAAAAACTAGGAAGAATGGAGTTTCACCTGTTGCTCGACTAGGAGTCATGCAAATTGCCCATAATACTGAAGGTAATTATTATATCCAAGCCTTCGAGTGTTTTATGAGCTAGTTAAAGACCTGAGTTTTAATCCCTTGCATTGTTTGGCCATTTGCTCTTTCGACTGCCCCATTGCCTTGAGGATGGGCGATAGAGGAAAAACATAACTTGGTTCCTAATTCCTCATAAAATTCTTGAAACTTTGCACTCGAGAATTGCTTACCGTTATCTATAATTATTCAACTTGGTACCCTAAATCGAGTAATCACACTCTTCATTATGAACCTTTTAGCAGCTTCCGTGTTATCCCAGTGATAGGTGTGGGTTCAATCCATTTTGTGAATGTATCAATAACTACAAAGAGGAATTCGATGCCCCTTGGTGCTTTTGGGAATGGTCCTAGGATGTCAAGACTGTAGGTCACAAAAGGCCAAGATAAAGGTATAGTCTGTAGAGACTGTGCTAGTTGGTGTATTTGTCTGCTATGAAACTAGCATTATACACACTTTTTTAACCAGCTCTTTGGCATCATTGAGGGCTGTTGGCCAATAAAAATCTTGTCGAAAGGCTTTTCCGACTAGCATTCTGTAAGAAGTGTGTGCTCCACAAATGCCCCCATGTATGTCGTGAAGAAGTTATAATCCTTCTTTCTACGATATGCATCGCATGAGAACCCCTTGAGTACTTTGTTTGTAGAGTACCCCATCAACCAAAGTATACATTTTGGCCTTGCGGGATAAACAATCTGTTTCGAGATCATCGTCAGGTACTGAACCCTTCTGAAGGCACTCATAGATGGATTCCATCTAGATATCCTCGTATTCAAGAGAGGCTGTCTTATTAGGTTTTGTTTCTGGTCTTTCGACTAGAGACAGCTTCTAGAGTTACTCTAAAAATACTCCTATTGGTACTTGTGATCGGGAAAAAGCCATTCAAGCCAACTGGTCAGCGAGAAAATTATCCTATCGAGGGATATATTGTATCTCGAAACCAAAAAATGCTTTTCAAGCTTTCTGACTTCCAACAAGTGCTGAGACATGGTAGAATAAGAGCATTGGTACTCTTCTCTGACCTAATTCATGACTAGTTGAAAGTCTCCTCTCATGAGTAGTCAATAAATCCCGAGCGCTTTCATGCTCGTATGCCAGCCAACAAACCTTTGTATTTGGCCACATTATTAGTAGCTAGAAAGTTTAACTGAATGGCATATTTTAAGATCTCTCCCGTGGGAGATTCTAGGACTACCCTAGCCCTTGAGCCACTAATCGTAACTGACCCATCAAAGTACATCGTCCACTGGTTGTGGAAAGTGTATTGGGGATCCTGAACAGTTTCCAAATTTGTCCATTCGGTGATATAGTCTGCCACGATTTGAGATTTAATAGCCGTTTGGGATACGAAATGAAGGTCGAGGTCCCCAAGTTTGACTAACCATTTTGCCATACGTCATGTTGCTTCCTTGTTCTGGAGAACCTCTCCTAAGAGAAACTCAGAAGGCACAATAATTTTGTACACCTAAAAATAATGCCTCAATTTTCTTGAAGACATGAGGAGGGCATATAAGAGTTTTTTAACCTAAGGGTAGTGCTCCTTAGGCCCATGTAAGACTTCGCTTACATTGTAGACTGGTCATTGGACGTACTCGCGCTCTGTGACCAGTACTGCGCTTACTATCTGTGGCGTGGTAGCTAGGTATATTAAGAACATCTCTCCTAGTTTTAGAGAAACCAGAATAGGAACACTCACGAGATATCTCTTGACATCCTCGAAGGAGTCGTTAGCCTCCTTCGACCACTCGAATCCTTCATGCTTCCTTAGAAGTTTAAAGAAAAAATGTCCTTTTCCCCAGTCATGCGATAAAATGACTTAAAGTCGCCATGCACCCTGTGAGTTTCTGGACTTCTTTCTTAGTCATTGGAGGATACATTTGTTCACTGGCCTTTTTCTTTTCAGGATTTGCTTTGATACCACTTACTGAAACAAGGAATCCTAGCAATTCCCCAAAAAAAACTCTTAACACACACTTCTCAAGATTGAGTTTTAAGTAGTGTTTTTTGAGGTTGTCGAAAGTTTTCTACAGGTCTGAAATATGATTAAGTCATCTGATGCTTTTTATGACTAGATGATAAACATAGGCTTCCAAATTTCAGCATAGTTGAAGGAAAAAAGTCAATTGCATTAAACGATGAAAAGTCGAACCAGCATTTTTCAAACCAAATGGCATTTTGACATAGCAAAATATTCTAAATGGTGTAATAAACATGGTTTTCTCTTCATCTTCTAGAGACATACTAATCTAATGATAACCAGAGTATGCATCTAGAAAACTTAATGTTTCATAACCAGCAGTAGAGTAAACCAATTAATCAATACAGGGAAGAGGGAAATCATCTTTTGGACAAGCTTTATTAAGATCAATATAGTCTATACACATACGCCACTTACAATTAGACTTCTTAACCATTACAGGGTTAGCCAATCACTATGAGTGGTTAACCTCTCTTATAAAGCCTGCTATCAGTAGCTTGTCCAATTCAAACCTAATAGCCTCCCGTCGATCATGTGCAAATCTCCATAATTTTTGTTTTGTGGGCTTCTTGTTAGGCTATAGAGCTAGCCTGTGCTCAATCATCTCGCTGGGAAGCCCGGGCATTTCGGATGGTTTTCATGCGAATACATCTGTGTTTACCCAGAGGAAGGTGACGAGGGCATCTTCCTACATGGGGTCAGAAGTAACCCCGGTGCGAACGGTCTTCGAAGGCTCCTCTAGATTTAGGTGGACTTCTTTGACTTCCTCATTCAGCTTCGACGCAGCTTTAGGCTTCGAGTGCTTGGTCGAGCCTACATCTTGCTTGCTTCTCGAGTTGGTAACTAGTTGACCATCTCTAAGGACCTACGGTCGCATGTGACATCTCTTATTCGATAGCTTTCTACTATCATTTTGATTCGTATGCCAAAGATCCTCCATAGATGTGCCCAATGGTGTCCTTAAGATCCTGGAATGACATCTCCTTATCATCAGCTGACTACTTTTGACCACTTGCCTGTCCAAACTATTCGAGTATAGGGAGTGGTCCTTTGCCTAAGTAGTAGTCTTTGAGTTTTCGTTGAAAAACTCGGCAGTTGTGAAGGTCACATCCTTCCTTTTGATGTAGGAGACACTACCTAGGCTTGTTGTCCTTCCTCACGGGGATTTTGCCCTTGCCTCAGTCGAAGTACAATTTGGGATTCCGTGGCTCCTTATCACCCACGGTCAAGACCTCTTGGAACTTCTGACTTGAGGTTTTTGACCTTTTGCCTTGTTCTTAGATTTCTTGACCTTCTCCTTTCTTTTTCTACCCTCACCTACCTCTTTGGTACTTTGATCAACTTGGTCAATGGTTTTGCTCCACTCAACTGCTTCAACAGCAGTTGCATAACGATCAACCATCTCGAAGAGCTCGGTAACAGGCGATATCTTCCATGAACCTTCTATTGCGGACTCCCTGCTTAAATGCCCTGATGATAGAAGTGTCAGAAACCTCCAGAATGAAATTACGAACCTAACTAGAACATTTGATGAATTGTCGTAGGGTCTTATTGTCATTCTTCCTCATCTAATGAATTGGCCTGAAGAAGGTCATAGACATGCTACCATGAATGGATCGACTCTAGTGGTTGATTCAACAACCATGATCGAGCAGATCCCTCGAGCATGGTCGGAAGATAGTTTGCCATGACGTGCTCTCCTCCTACTGCTGCTCGAACTGCGGTTGTGTAAATTTGAAGGAATTCGATGGGATTTTAGGACCCATCAAACTTCTTCATATTTACCGGTCAAAACCGTGGTGGCCAGCGTACTGCTCGGAGTTCACATGTGAACACCCGACATCAAGTAACAAGACATGACACCTCCTTTGTGGGTAAGGTTGATTGGTGTCTCTAGGTGACCGTACTCAACAATGCCCGGTAGTCGATGGACCCGACATGTAATAGGTCTCATCAATACAAGTGTAATACTCCTCGTATTCCATCTGCCACCATAAATTTCTTGCTTGAAGTGGTGATCGATCATCAACTCCAAAAGCTTTCTGAGCTGGGGATGCTCAAAGTACTATCCTCATGCTGGGGTTATGATTTGGAGAATGACATCACCTGTCATCATGACCATTTCCACAAGGTGAATTTTGCGAATGACTAGATGCAATCACAACTACTCAGCTGTAGGACGCAGATTTTACAATCTGGAATCCTCTGTGATTCCACCACACTATTCCCTGGATCAGTAGATAGTGCTCACAGATACAGTATTGAACATCAAAATACATATCATGCGGAAGTGTAAATAAAATAGTAGACTTACTCATGGGCCGCTCAGGACGAAAATAATAAATTGCAGCAGCGAAAAATGAAGCACACAGGTGGGACCCTCAGGACGTGCCCATAGGCAGCCGACTGGGGGTTTGCGACCTAGTTCTTGACATCTTCATTTTTCTTCACCATCATGACCAAGTGAAATGCTAAAGCATTGCGATCTAACTCCTGGTTCTAGATTAATTATGAGAGCAAGGGTGAGCACAAACCATCGTGCTCCACGAGCCAATACACAGGATGCAAATAGATAATATGCATGGCTTATCAAGGGAATGCTCGGGTCATTTTATTTGCCATAAATTGCATTTGAAATATGGTACATAGAAATTTCCTGAGACCTAGCAGTTTGAACTAAAACATACTATGTGAAAGAATGCAATAGTAATAGCGATCCAGATTCTATCTACCGTTACATGGTTTCTACACCATATGCTAACCTTTCAGCGTTATAACCGCTTACATTATCACTGGGACGACACCCAGGGCAACACAAATCAGGGCTTTCCACTGCCCTCCACTTTTCCAATTCCACCCACAAAGTTGTTTTTGAAATAGAACTATATCTGGTTAAGTTCCCATGTCTGCCCATAACCGTGGGTACGGCTATTCGAATAGTTTTCACTCTGTAGAGTTTGCACACTTTACCCACAAGAGATAATTTGCTCGTTTCCCCCACATGATTCCTTGGTCATGCAGTTGAGTAGATCATCACAAGGCTATTACAATGCATTTTTCCTAGCAGAGTTACGTCTGCTAAGGTTTCACTCCCTTCGGGGTATGACCACCCTTCCAGGAGCCCCCTCTTGCGCCGTCACGTCGGAGGATGTGACCATCCTCTGCCCGCCCGTGGTGACACCAGCGCAACCCTTACTAAGTTGATACAAATTAGTTAGCCCTGCCTACAATTTGCCAGCTTGTGGTTGTACTTGTTTTACACAGGAAATCATGACAAGATTCGGTCCTTAGGGTTATCTGGACGGTTCTACAACTGTCTGTTTTGTGCTTCCACTGCACCACTCACACCCTCGAACCATCCGCCCAAATAAGTAAGCAAGTTGGGGTTTTTGGGAACATAGAATTTCCTCAGCAAATATATACCAAACATTTCCACCACAACTACCCAAATCAGTTTCTCATAGTTTAAAGGTAATTTTTTGGGGCATTTTGATGCCCCGAATATCTAAGCAATTCTAAGCATAGCAAATAGTTGTGGACTTATTTTTCAAAGATATAACATTATAATTTTGCTAGGGTGACAAGGCTCATATATCCGAGGGTTTCAAGGAGAGTAATATTAACAAGTGCAATAATGGGTGTGTAACTAGCAAGTTGAAATTGACACATAAAATAACGGCATACAAGTTGATAGTTTAAAACGGAAATAAACTTGCATAAATGTAGGCTCAAATAATCAAAGTATTGACTCGCCTTGCGTGACTTACCGCGGTCTTGAGCTCACACAATGCTTTCTCTTAAGCTTCTGGTCTTTATCTTCACTTCGCTCTTGATCACGCCTGATCCCTTGATTCTTCAGGACTCCTATTTCTAATTACGTGCTAAACAACTGAAACCAAATAAATGCAAATAACTCAAAAAGGTCCAAATAAATCCAATTGAACTTGTTTAGCTTTTATTACGATTAAACGGGTGATTTGAGGTTGGTTGGGCACGGAGTATTAGACGGGGTTAAAGGGGTTGGAGCAAGGGGAGAGAATTATGCCGAGATAGCCGTCAAAGAGGGTTTAGGATATAGGAATATTCTTAGGAATATTCCGCTTCAGAATTGAGGATGGCTAGGCATAGCCGGCGGTAGAATACGATGCCTTGATCTTTTTATCAATAACTTCTTTTATTATTTTTTTGTATTTATCAAGGAAGTTTCATGAGTCAAATTAGACCTATGAATCGGGGTACGAGATTAGCGGAGCATTATGTTGTCGAGCGTTAATATTCAAGGCATATGTTGTATATGCGATGTATACAATTTTTAGCTTACCGAATTAATCTTAGAGTCCGAGTTTATAGCATTTTGTGGTGCGATATTTTATGTATCCTTAGTTACCACTAGGCTTAGTTTAATTTGAATTAGGATATATTTATACGGGTCCTAGCTTGTTGTATATATTTATGCTCAATATTATTATTCATTAAATCTAACGTTAAGATTTAATTAAGGGCACCATTATTATCTTGCCTATACTTTAGTTACTATCAGGCTTAGCTTTATTTCTAATTTAGTTTCAATTTAGTTATCTAGGCAAAGCTTGTTATGTCGGGTCATATTTCAATATTGCTATTAAATCTATCACCAAGATTTGTTTAATGGCAGCATGTTAAATGTTAAGGCATATATTTTAATTATAATTAAGGGTAATCTTTATTAAATTTGGACATTTAACCAAAGTCATTTTTCTTTATTAATGCCTTTAATTCATAATTAGTCTTTTAGATAATTATTCATACCATATTAGATTATTCATACATGAACTAATCCAAATTTAAATCTTCAATAATTTCATTTACACCCTAGTTAAATTTATTAGCTTCCCTAGTTTATTTCCTAATTTTCCTTAATTTTTCTTAATTAAAATGGGTTACAAAAAATGGAATAAAAATGTGAGGAAAAAGGTGCAGCCGATGGATTCAAACTCAGGACCTGAAGCTGGTGATTCTTAACGCGCACTCGGCTAGCCAAGTGGGCGAAAGACCTGGACTGACAGAGGAGGCGCAGCGAATAAGAAGAGTCGTGTGTAGCGGCGAGTCAAAATAGAGGAACCCGGTGGAGCTCGGTGCTGGTGTTGCCGGCGGCGGACGGTGGCCGAGGAGGCAACAGTAATCGGCAAAACGGGTTGCACAAAGGATAGGGAGGCTACGGGTGGCGGCGCGTTGGCCGGAGCGGCAACGAGGCGGGCGGGCAGCAGCTCGAAGCGGCCGGCGGTGAGGTAGGCTCGAGGCGGCGGCGCCGTGGTGGAAGAGGAAGGAGAGTAGGGGGAGCACGAGCTGGAGAAGGGTGCTAGGAACCTCACCGCGCGGTTGGCCGAGCCGGAGGGGTGCTGAGGTGGGTCAGCGGCAATGGCCGGTGGTGGCGCAGAGGAGGCCTCCGTGGAGGGAGAATCTCGGGCAACGAGGAGCTCGTCCGATGGTTGGAGAAGGTCCAGGGTACCCTGGAGATGCTCCCAGAGCGCAGAATCGAGCGGTGGTGCTCCGAGGAAGGAATTGCGCCAGTGGAGGCGGCTTTGGCCGGAGGCGAGGAAGATCGGCTGTGCGGTGAGCTCTGGCGGGGATTTTTTCAATTTAGCTGGTGGGGAAGTACATGGGAAGCAGAGACATATCGGGACGCGGTCGGAGTAGCGAGGCTTCACCGGAGCAGCCGGGGCGGCGTGAGGCAGCTACGGCCGGCGCACAGGCGGAGACGGAAGAAGAACAGGGGAGGAAAAGGGGGGTGGCGCGGGAGCAAAGGAGAGGAGCCAGGCTCCAATTTATGGCCAGAGAGACTGTGGAGCTGCTGCAGCCTTGTCGGAAGAACGCGGCGACGTGGACGGCGCACGGGCGCATGGATGCCACGGGGAAGCGAGCACAGAGCAATGCAGAGAGGAGACGGGAGAAAAGAAAAGAAAGAGAGGAGGGAGAAGGGAAAGAAGAAGACGGGCCTGCGCACAGAGAGGGGAGAAAAGAGAGATGGGGAAAGCCCAAGCATTGCTCATCTATCATCTCCACTATTATACTCTCATCTCACTGTTTGGTCCGTAACCACAACAGTGACATTTCTTGAACGAGATTTTTTTTCTATAAGTTAGCGATGAAGCCATAATATCTCACTTCAAGTTATGAAGTCTCGCAGAGTAATAATTTGTAATTTTTCTTCATTATTTTGTAATTTTCTAATTTACTGTGACATATTTGCTCTAATAAGAATCATTTGTAATTTAATTTTCGCTGGTGTACCTTAAGCTTTTGTATTGAACGATATTTTTTTTAACTCCATACACCCAGGGGAATTCCTAGATCCACCACTATAGGTGGGGAAATTCCTTTCCATTTGCCTTGCATGGCCGCGCATATGAGAAGCATTTGCCTCTTCGCCGCACTAGTTGGAAAAGTGAGTACTCATGATACCCAGATATCAGTAGTTATATTAATCTAGCGGTATGTAATACTGCACGTCCTCAACATCTCATTGGCAAGTCGCAATTATGCAACAAAGATCTAGCTATCAGCTCTATCCTTTTAATCAGTGATTCTACGAGTCCATTCTAAGTACGAAGGTCCTAAGTAAACCCAACAAAAGTCCAACCTGTTAGGCCTAAATTCAGCTTCGAACGGCCCATGCTATGATGCTGTTACCATAATTTGAACTGAAGCCGCCGTCACGAGGCGAAATGCAGCCTGGGTACCATCTGGTGTTACCAAGCAATGCGTTGCAGAACAAAAACAAATAGGACAGCAATGCGTCCTAGCATGCGCTTGCATGTGTCATTTCAGCCCGTGTCAGAACATTAGCGGTAAAAACGAGTTTCCAGACAAGGGCTGTAACACCCCATTTCTGAGAGTATTATGAAACCCTCGCAACTGCCTAGGACTGTTCAGCTGTAAGTTACATCAATTGAGTGTATAACATTGCCAACACATGCTTAAGACAAAAGCCAGCTTTATTACAATATAAAGGCATAAAAGCCAAGTTTTACAATAGGGCAAACGGCCCTTAGATACATTACAGAAAAAGGACATCACAGGCACGCCTGAGCGGAAGACGACCCTAATTTCATGTATCCTCGATCTCGTAGAATTTCACCCCGGCTTCGTATGCCTCCTTATTGCTAGCTATTTCTGTTAATGTTTTTAGCAAATATGAGTACAACTACCGTACTCAACAAGTCACACGGAGATTAATGTTAACTACATACAGGGTACATCAAGTAATGGGGAAAAGCTCATTATTTTATGTGGATGCAGCTTTAGTTATAAACAGGTTTTAAACATAAATTAATAGCTTTCTATAAACTTTAGGGGGAGTTTTCAAAGTTCAATTACCAGACCACCAACATTACCAAATCCTTTCCAAATCTACTTATGCCTTGTTGCTGGATTCACCCATTAAACACAGCTTCATTTACCGGAAGCACGGCGTATTCGAATACAATTGGTCATGACTTTGCAAAGCTGCCCTGTTTCACCCACAAGATTCCTTAACTCCGCGCTAAAGAGTTAAGAAAACAAGGTTGTTCACTGCTCAATTCTTTATACAGCCTCCACCTAGTAGACTTCCTCAACAAGCCCAGGCCACAACCTCTGACTCATCTCAGCCTACTATTGTGTGGACATCTGATAATCAAATCACTAATAAAACAACAATGGCGCCAACCTCCATACAGCCCTTCTCTGCTCCCTTATGTATGGACTTCACACTTTGCCTCCAACCGCATATGTAGAGGTTCAATCGGATTTGAGCAGTTACTAGACCAGGTTTGACGTATCAACACTTGTGGTTGGGCGATCACTATGTTCTTTACTCAGCATAAGGGTCTAGTGCTTGTATTTTCACCGGTGGCAAATTCCCTTCTGCAAATCTGTCTAGTGCTTTAACACTCCCATTGATTTGTAACATTTGCCTTCACCCTAGGTCACGAGATCCAGCGATCCTCGCTTACCCTAGAGCCACTTCCCAAATAAATACCAACTCTTTTAGTAACAGTAGATGTTGATTCTCTAAGTTATCATATTCACATTATTACTATATTTAATATTACTATGTCTTGTCAAGGTGAATATGGCCATCAAATTAGACTGGGCTTTTTCAGGTGGTAGGACATAACTAGCATCATGTCATTCTAAGCATTTATTGTACATAAAATAACAGTGCACAAATAACATAATGAAAATACAAGTAAATAAATAACTTAGGGAATGTAGGATCAACATGTTCAAAAATATGTGTGACTTGCTTTGCGGGTTTACGATTTCGATTATTTCGGATTCTTCGGTTTCTTGAACTTGAGCTTGACCTTCTCCTTCCTACTCCGGATGGTCTTCGATGTCGAGAACTAACGCAAAATAAAATAAATTAGTCCCACGCTCGAAGGATTGAGCTAGGAACAAAGAAACGAAATGAAAAAGAAAATTCGATAAATTCAAATAAACAGGGTTTTGGGCTTATAGGAGGGCTATATGGGAAAATGGGCCTGAAATTTGGGTTGGCGGGCTTGAAACAGATCTAGGGAGTGTAAACATGGATTTTTGGACTTTGGGTCAGGTATTGTTCATCGAGTCCGGTCGACACTGTTCATCGGGTCCGGGCGAGCGGGTTCGACGCAACCACAACGGTCTGGCTCGGTCGGGTGCGTCCGGCGCGGGCGAGCGGACTCGGGTCAGCCGAGTCGGGTTGACTCGGTCGGGGGAACAGTGCATGTGCACTGTTCTTCTTCCCCGTTCGGTCCGCGTGCGCCAGGAATGGGCGGCGAACGGCGGCAGAGCTAGGGTATTTTGCGACGCGATTTGAAGGCATGGGCGGGTTCCTGGGAGTGAGGGGATTCCATTTTGGGTGGTTGGAGGGTCGGTGGAGGCGGCGTTCGCCGGCGGCGAGGTCATCTCTCCCACGGCTGATTTTGAAAAGGCGAGCGATTGGGAGGGTTCGCCAATGGCGGGGCGGCCACGAGGGCGGCGGGTGCGACCGCGAGGGCCCAGCCAAATAGGGGCCCAAACCTAGGTATGTAAATCCCAGAGGTAATCAGGTAAGTCCACGTGACCACGTCGATTCAGTTTCCAGAAATCACGATCGCGAGTTTGCGACTCTCCTGTTCGCGTCTCTTCCACGGACGGCGTCACGGCGGATCATCCTCACGCTGCTGCAGTTGGAGGCTTTAATAATATATGGCCTTATGGGTCTAAGATGATTAGTTCGCCATAGGGCCCTTGAAAATATAGGGCCGGCCCTGCCAATTGGGCCGGTGCTAGAGCATCCTTAGGGTGTGGGGGAGCTTAGAGAGGAGTTGGCCGAAGCTCGGGAGGCCTAGGTTGATTTGGCCACGGTGGGGTTGATGGCGGTAGAGGAGTGACTGGTGCCGGGGAAGAGGGGTAGTTGGGAGGTCAAATTGGCGGTTGGGATTTACTTCTAGGGCTTTGGAGAGGCTGTAGGCAGAGGGAATCGGAAAATGGAGGGGCGGGTGACCGACATTGGGTTAGGGCTCCGATTTGGGGAATTTCGGCAATTACCTACAATGGGGAAAGAAGGGTTGCTTGGGGGTACTTGGGGAGCTTCAGGGAGGTCGATGGCTCTCAATGGAGGGCTTGGGGCGATTTAAATAGGTGGAGAAAGGCGGTTGCGCCGGAGAGGGGGAGGGGACATTTTCGGTGGCGGCGACTTGGAGCTCAAGGCGGGCAGAGTTGTCTTGGGCGCGACGTTGCGGCGGTCAAGGGGGTGTCAGGAAGCGGCAGGTCGGTCGTGAGAGGAAGGCGCGCGAACGGGGTGGAAACAGCGGCGGCGGACGGTCAGTGGCGCTCCACGCCTTGCGACCGTGCCAGGGCGGTGTCAGGGCGCGGCAGACAATGGTACGGCGCGCTGACAGGCGGGGTGGGTTGGCAGGGACTCGAAGTCGTGGGACGGGTCCAGGCGGCTTGGCGACGAAGAAACGGGTGGATGGCGACAATATTTCCAGGTGCCGGTGGATTTTCGGTCATGAACAGTAACCACAAAAAATCCTCCCGTTCAAGCAGCAATGGTAGGGATTTGAAGGTGATTTGCGCCAAGACTCGTGAGGATTAGGGCTAGGGAGGAAGAGAGCAAAAGAGAAACGAGAATTCAAATCAAATTTTGATTTTTGACAAAAATCGATGCTGTTTCAAGGGCACAGACCACCGGTAGCTCAGTACCACGAAAGTAAAAAACGAGCTAACAAAGCAAGAACCGGACACACCGCAAAACCTGGTAATATTTACACTTGAAAAGCGATTGAACTTATTTGTCAGCGGTTTAGCAAGCGGAGAAAAATACCCACAACCAAAACAGGAGATATTTACATCAATTACATCCGCACAACTCAGAAAGCAACCAAATTATGTACAATGGAACCAGTCTCCTCGACCCTAGGTCCTAAGCGTGTTTGCAAAACTTCCACCCGGGCTGGAATAGGTTTGATTACAACCGTGGTATGTGTTAATTTACATATATAGAAGGCTTCGGCGCCCCCATATAATTTGTCCTACGAACTGTACACCTGCACGGATGGATTAGAAACTCCATTAGGAACATGGTAGATGATGCATAAGGGTGCGATTCCTAGTAGCGCGGAATTCTCACACTGTACAAGTTTGCCCCTCATTACTCGATGAGATTGCACACAGGTGCTCTTCAACCAGTTCTTCCGAGAGAGAAGAATGAACAGACCATTAAGTCATCCAACCTCTTCTTCTCAATGAAGTCTACAATTGAGAAGGCCCGAGATATTTGTACATAGATTCTTTCTTGTGTTCAGGATCAAGGCTGCCAATGTGAAAAGATGCAGTAAACAAAAATTAGCAGCCATGTGCCAAGAACAGTAAAAGTAGGATCAAATGTGATGACATTCACACGGGAGGTAAACATGGTTGAAACATATCAATCCTGTACAGTTCACAGTGACCTCAAACTCACTAATAGGCTGACCAGCAGAGAACTTGTTCCATTAATAATAAATCAAGACAGATCACAAAGGATTCTTCCAAGAAATGTTTCCGTTACTCTTACTGAATTTAGAAAGATTACCACTTTGCAAGACCCTGGGTACAAAACAATAACGCTAGGAGTTCCCCAGATAAACAAGCATGTGTCAAGATAAGGAGCACCGAGTGATCATTGATAGTTATTGCATCAACAAATTGTTCTTCATCAAAAACATAATTTATTCAGAGGGAGGTAATGTTGCGAAAAGGACAAATCAGCTACATTGAGGAAATGTTGTGAAAAGGACAAATCAGCTGTGGGCATGTTTGATGTGGCTAAGGCTTATGGCTTATGGCTGATATTTTTGAATTTTGTCTGTTCGCGTGAGAGAATACAGAGAGATACAGTCGCATGCTGTTTTAGCCGATATAAATAAAGTCAATGCAATATGTACTACAATAAACTTTTTTTTCTCGAACCCGCAGGAGAACTGCGCATCATTGAATTAAGAAGAAGAAAAAGGTTAATACAAATGAGTCCGTTTGAAAGCTAGTTACTATAGCAAAGCCGAAGCCGCAGAAGCTGTTTTGCCGAACAGGCCCACATTCTCTTTCTTTGGCAAAGATATATGGTTAATCATGAACTTTCACATCAAATGTATTCCTTTGTTTTGTTCAGTGGTTCGTTAGTTTTGTTCAGTGGTCTCTGAATTTGTCCAATTCCATGAACTTTGTTACTTTCTGCAGCTAACTTTTTTGAAAAAAAAACATACAAACAGAATACCCAATAAATTGTAGGGTTTATCTTCTCAACTTAAATCAGCTTTTTTTACCAAAATACAAATATTGAGGTGGCGATTAAAAAGACATGGAAAATACAAATCCTTATGAGGTATTTAAAACCTTGAGTGGCAGATGCAAGCAGCTCGGTACTTGTGTGACATGTGATTAAAATTGCATAGTTGACCTATGACGTAGAATAAATGATAACAGCATAGGAATCAACAGTGAGTTGAGGACAAATATCAACAAACTTACGAACTCAGGGACCAAACTGAATATTACGATATGATGATTTGGGAACTGGGACTAACCCTATATATACACTGTTTTCATTGATATTTGAGAATGAGTGAAAACTCACCTGTTTCTTAGCCCAAGAAGTGCATAATGTACAGCACGGGCAGATGCCGACACTGGAGCTACCGCAGCAGCTGGAGCTCCATAGATTGCAGTAGCCAGTGCCGATCCGGCGCCAGCCCCACGGTTATAAACTTTAATAGGATTCCCAATCAAAGCAGAGGCAGTTCTTCCAAGCCCATCAGTTAAACTTTCATAGGCCTGAACAAAGTTCCAGCTTAATATTAAATTATTAATAAAATTAGGCAATACATGTAACTCTGAAAGGTGCATGTTAGGATTCAGGGCTAAGTACAGTTCACAGAAAAACATTAGAAGCAATTTCAAGGTCTACTCCAAACTATAAATTATCTAAAGGCCTCTCATAGTGATGCAAAAAAATTAAACACCAAATCACAAAGGAAAATAGAAACGCAAATACTTCATGAAGATTCAATTCTCATGTCATTCACGGAATAAGAGATGGTTTTATTATGCAATTCAGATTAATTCAATACCTGCTTTATCCCCTGCTGTGCGCTTTCAGGCTGGTTAGCTCTTATGTTATCATTGGTTCTTTTTGCTTCACATGAGGTTAAAGGCGGCGGAACAGCTGTAAGGGCACGTTCTGCCTTCAGAAGCATGTCATGAGCTCCCGCGGCCAAATGGACACCAAGCCCTACAGCTTCAATGGAAACATTTCTGATAAAAGCAACAGCACCTGTCAAACAGCATGTCAGAATCATCATAAATTCTGGCAATTGAAGATGCTTGTCATCAAGTATTTAACACTACAATCACATAACCCATGTATTTCAGTAAAGTAATACAGTATGTATCTAGCTTACCTCTTTGCATTCCCTTGAGCAATTTCCGGTCCTTCTTGTAGCTTTTGATGGGTAAAGAGACCAATTTCTTAGTTCCTGAACTGACAGCAACTAATGATTTTATAGGAGGAAGCCCTTTTAACAACTTATGGACCTACACAAATAACACATTGTCAGTTCAGATGAGACATGAGACTAGGAATTCATTTTGTAAGACAAGGCAGATTTCAAATTTTCTCCTTATTTTGCACAAGTATGTGTATGTGGTACATTTTTCAACTCTCTTTCTCTTACGATATTGCATGTATTAAATATTAAGTTCCATGCATGAAACAGCAGTCTAAAATGTACAGGTGTGCATGGGGAAATCAGGACCTGATTTTTAGAAATGTCCTCCAACCACTCCGCAGCAACTGTTTCGCATATATTATTCCACCCATAAACACCCATTGCAGAAACATGCTTAAGCTTCAAATCGATTCCCTGCATAAAAAATTTCATGTAATGGTTGCCTATCGATATGTAGATAATTACCATAAGGTTTGATTGCTTCAAACATATATCTTTTTTCAACAACACATTACCTTCCATGGAAGGATGTTGAGAAGTTCAGCATAATTTCCTTTCCCTAGTGCAATAGGATCAAACTGACGAGGAATATAATTAATGTGCAGAATAAGAGGTTTCACGTCAAATTTCTGGCATCAGAGAAAAAATAATTAGATTGCAATATTGTTTACTAAACACAAACAGAGCTCTGCCACTCATCAGCACAAATAAATTGACAAAGGAAAAGAAATTGGTGATTGTTATTTGGCTCACGAATGCACACAATTTTTGTTAATATATCAGGTTCAATAAGTGCAAAGAATTCTCATGTAAATCACATCAAGTCTCGTGAGTGACAAACTAAAATCAAGAGGAAACTAAAAATGGAAAATTTTCAAAATACCTGAAAGAAAGGAAGTAACGCCTCATCCACAATTGTATTGCTTCCATAGGCTGTGCCCTCCACATCAACAATCTCATTTTCACAAGGTAAATGAGGGTTGTTGTTACATGAGTCATTCTGGAAGAAATTGATGAGGAAGTTAAGTTGCCCTTGATCAAGATGCAACAGTAGAGGCAAAATCTCAAGGCGTAGCCTGAAAAGGTTAAGATATTGCAAGAGAAGAGAATCAGTCATCATACCGAGAGAGCATAAAATGTGTCGAAAGGAGAAGGTGAAAAACAGACGGTATTTAATTCATTGATTCTTGGGAATTATAACTCATCATTGGAATATGGTACATAGACACAAATTTAGTGGTAAGGACAGGACTAAAGAGTGAAACGATCTTGTTGTAAACAACCATATATGTACGAATTTTGAATTTGGATCTGCCATCTTCCACATGTTTTCTGTCTAAAACTCGGAAAAAAAAATATCAAACTAAAGCCTGCCATTGCATTGCACTTTTGGTATGATTGAGTTGTCCCCATTAGATTCAAAACTTTATTCATTATTTCCATAACAATACATATAAAGCAATCCCAATACTGGATTTGTATCAAATCAAAAATAGCACCAGACACTAGATTACATCCAACGACTACATAAAAAATGCCTCTACTATTTAACAGTGAGAATCACCATCTTCCATATGCCCCTAACTGATGCAAAAAGATAAAATAGCGAAGTACATTAGGCATTATGCAGCCACAACATAGGTTCTTTTACTAGATCTACCTGGTCAAAGGATGTTTTCATATATCAATATATGAATGATATAGATACGGTATCCTTACAGTTCTATTTAACCATTTGAAACTATTTCGTATAGGTAACACAGCATGGATTACAGCAACAAGCAAAGGCACATATTTTCCAAGATATTAATTCAAGAAATTCTGCATTTACCTGTAGTCTTCCAAAGGAGCCTGCGGTTCGGGCCTTACAGACTCCAGTTCTAACCTGAATGCACTAGAGCAAGATTCTCTTGGGTAATCCTTTGAGTTGTAGCATCCAAGAACCTTTTAAATGGATGAGAAGAGTGAAAAACCATAAGCCAAGAGATAAAAACAAGTGATTATCCTAATTTGGCCACAAAATGACATACCATTTTCCACGGAGCATGCGTACTTTGGTCACAAAGATTTAGGTCCTGAGCAGAGATGGATAACTTAGAAACAGAAACATCCCCATCTGGATACATATCAAATTGGATATTGAGCCCTGACATAATAAATTCTAAAGAAGAGCTCCTATCTCTTCCATTTGAGCACGGGTGGATAGTTGCATCTTTCTGAGCTAATGACCAGTCATCTCCAGCATACATCCGCCACTTGACATCTATACCATTAACAAGAACCTTCCCTTTCAGATTGCAAGATTCATCAGATTTCAAGCTGTAAACAGCGTGCTTCCCTTCTTGTTGGAACACATGGTCTCCTTGTGGGTTGTTCCTCTTCGAAACATGGTTTTCATCTATTGTCAACAGAATATCGCTATACCATCCACCATCTTCACAGTCCACAGTTTTACGAGCATCATCACCAGATGTACATTGATGGTCTTCATTACATAGAAGTTCAGGCATACAATAAGAGTCAATGATTTGCTCGGGACAGGAGTTTTGTTTTAGTGGTATTTGAGTAGTACTGGCTTCTGGAGTAACTAATGATGATCCAAGCGAAATGCATGAAACGTTCGCAGCAATTGCCTCAGTGTTGGCCGTATTCAGCCCAAACTCATCATCCATTTCACTGCTACTCAATGAGTTGTGACAATTTCCATCCCAAAAATTGTAGGCTGCACAGTCCTGGTCTGTGAAAAAAGCATTCTCAATTATATCATCAAGCAGTCCATCTGAATTGCACTGTCCAGAATTCATCAAGTTATCAATGCTGCTCTCTGACTTGTCTGATGCATCAGAGGTCATATTTTGCTTGTTTGCCTGTTGGACACTATTCCACCTAGATTGTAGATGAACTAAAGCATCCCGCATATCCGGAGCGTATAGCTGCTGGAGTTGGGAGCACAAACGAATAAGACCATATGTTGTATCATGACAAGTACCAATATCAAACTGCGAGTCTGATATTTCAAGTTTCCAAAAGGAACTATCAATTCTTAGGGCAGCTTCAATGAATGTGTTCTGGGCAATCTTAGCATAGCCCATTTGACGAAGGTAATTTACACCATAACCTTCAGTGACATTTTTTAAACCAAATGATCCACAAATAAGAAGCCCGAGATCTCGCAGCTGGACATCAAAATCAGTAGCTGCAGAGTCTGATGCAGATTTATTGTGAAGTTTAAATGATGATGCAGCTAAAAGGCATGAAAAAAACTTGCAATCTGGAGCTACAGCGCTGAGTGCAGAGTTTTTGAAGTGAGGTTCATAACTCACAGCAACATCAACCAACTCAAGGAAGAAAGATGATAAAAAAGGTTTACCAGCCTGTGAATTATTTATTGTGTTACTATTATCGGATTGTTCAGTTCCGTGTGAACCTGAACTGAACAACAGGCACATTGCACTGATCCAATCCATACGGCCACCAGGTGCCACAATTGTTCCAGAACGAACATTGACAGAAGTATAATTCTCTTGCAGCTTTGGGTTCCTGATGTGGGTCACGGAACAGCCAGCAGTTCCAAAAGACAATACATTGTTACCTTCACCATCACCCCGCCTGCTAGCAGAGTCCTTACAAACAACTAGAAGAAAATCTTTGCTTTCTTCACAGGTTTTATCATCTGTACCAGTAATAGAACCCCAAAGCTCACCTTCACCGTGATTCACACGAAGAAAACTGGTATTGTTGACCCCACCAACATTAGAAAAGGAGAACAGAGCAAATTTTGAAATGGACAACTTAAGGCAATTCCAGGAACCTTCTAGTTCTGTCTGCAACAAAGGACCAACTTCCACAGTTTCATCCAATTCAGTGCAAATATCTAAGACGCTGCATTCAAAAATAACAGATGTTTGGGTGGCAGTGTCATTGATTGGCATAGAGTTGTCCTTGCCATTTTCAGAACTGCTCGTTGCTCCATCTGACAGCCCATCGAGGATGTGATCTAGCAACTGATTTAGTAGCCCACAATCCTTCTTACTGAGATGAACTGAAACACAAGAAAACTGAACATGCAACAAGAACTCAGTGCTCTGAAGGAGCTCCCGGCATATACAGCAGCTTGATTCTTCAAGATCTTGTGAGCTTGTAGAAGAGGAAATGCCAGCCCATTTGTCGTTTTCTTTCTGACTAATCTTTTGGTCATGCAGCTGTGGCAAACTCCAAGTTTTGTTCACCATCTCAGGGTCAGTAACAGGGTACTTTCTCCAGATCATCGTAATGCTTGAGTCATGATAATTGGATCTAGTAACAGAGAAGATCTTTAGAGCAGAGAAAGCTTGCCTACTCAAAGAACAGATGCTACCATCCAATGCATTATTGACAGGTCTAACCAAAAAGATGTCAAAGTTCCCTGTAGCCAAATAAAGTGAGGTAGATGGTGTGCCTGGATGAAGCCTTTCATTTCGAAGTGGACATGAAGTTTCTTCCAAGTTCAGAGATGATGTATGGTCGATGGCAAGGAACTTATCCAGGGTGGATGGGCAGCTTAAATCCCATGAGGACTCAGAAGGAAAGCAAAAGATGATTCTTGCAGGTGACAGTGCTATCTGAATCTTTAGACTTCCACTTGAGGAACTATTAATTCTGGTAGTCAATTTGCTGCTTTTTTCATCGCCATGTCTATGAAATTTATGCTCTCCATGCAACACATCAGACTCAATTTTACTGATAAAATTCAGTACCATGTATACTGTATGGAGGTGCACCCAGAAAATCAAAGGAGCCAAACAGATTGACAGTGAAGTTGAGCTTACTGAGTTGCCATCTTGATCTGTGCTACTGACATCATAATGGAATGTGCACTTACCAAATGTTTTTAGCAATTCAACCTTAGTGAGTTCATTTGAGTGTCCAGATGTTTCCACCCAATAATCTTTAGCAGCAAACGGGAATTGAGGGAGAGCAGCTTGAACTTCTCTACAAAACTTATTATTCAAAAAAATCGTACCAAGGTGTGAGTGGTCTGAATCATGGTTTTCAGTGCTATAGTATTCATCAAGCTTCATATGGGCAATTGATGCCTCGAACCTTAAGTTTTCGGGATATGTCTGCAGGCATCAAGAAGCAAAAAAAGCCAGTATCAACCTTCATGACACTACAATGATGCATGAATGAATTAGAAAATGTGCTAGTGGAGGCAGACCACACCTTAAGGTCAAGATCAATCCTCTGACACTTGGCTTCAAGATGATGCATATTTAAGCTGGAAGCAGTAGCAGGAGATATCAACGATTGCTCGAAATGAGCAGAGGAAAGGCAGCTCGAAAACATTTCAGAATTTCTCATATCATGGAAGGGACTGAGAGGAACACTGGAATTGCCAGTATCCATTTCATCACTGAACAAAAGAACAACAGATATCTCAGCAATGGAAGCCCGTAAGGTTTTCTCAATCAGTGGTTCTGCTAGGAAACGAAAAGTAAAATAAGTAAAGTCATGATATATAGAAGTTCTGATAATTTAAACTGAAAAAAAAAGTAAAACACTGCAGACACTTGGTATGATGCCAGAAAAAACATGCAATGGATTTGTACATGCTTGCAATGTTAGCCAATCAGGGTTCCAAAAACCGGCGGTTACCAGCCGGTAATCGGAAATACCGGTGACAACCAAGATGGAAAACCGGCCAAAAATTTCGGTGGTTACAAATGCACTTTCCATGTTAGTTTAAGCCTTTTTGTGCTAGATTACATATTGTATGAACTAAATATGCATAAATATGCTAGTCCTAATATTTTATGCTAGATTTTTTCTAGCTTTTCCCGGTTTTTAGCGGATTTTCCAGTTGTTTGAGCGGGTTTTTCGGTTTTTTCTGGTAACCAATCCGGTTACCGGTTTCAAACCGTCCAAATTCAAAACTTGAAATATAAATTTCGTCTGGTTTTTCCCAGGAATCCACAAGAAAGAGTATTTCAAGAAAAAAATATGAGATAAACAAGTAGAATAGGAACCATAAATTCATAAAAAATAAGCATTCCGTGCTTCTTGCAAGGAGTGAATAATATGTCATAACCAACAGAAAATTGAAGGGAAAATCGAAACTTGTACACCAAAGTATAGATAAATACCTTTAGGAATTTGATCTGACCCAGAAGCTAAAGTGGATGCAAAAGTAATTGCGTTGAATACTGAACATGTCCAGTCCCATATGCCACTATTTCCTAAATTAGTCTGGGAGTTCCTCAGTTCCTCAAAACACTCAAAGAACTGATCGATGCTGTCGAAGATAACAACAAATTAGTAATGCAATTAGGGAGCCAAAATCTTTTCTTTTTCTGAAATGACCTGCTTCCCTTAAGAAATGTAAAGGCAAACAAACTAGCAAGATATAGACTCTTACAAGATAAGAACTTAAACAAAGACAAGAAAAGGAAAATTTATGCTAAGGTCAAAAAAGAGGATTAGTATATTTGGCCATTAAAACAACAAGCTACATACCAAACATGCAGAGAGATACTATAGTAACTGATGCCAATGGTCCTCAGTATGTTGCAATTTTCAGGAAGACATTACTTTCGAAAGACAGTTGAAGTAAAGAATAATTACAAAAGGAAGAGAGCAACAAGAGCGTGCTGCAATGACCACTGAAAGACAAGGAATGAAAGAGGAAACTGTCCATAAGCCTAAAGCATGCACAACATAGTGCGAAACTGGGGATCAATAATTCTGTGAAATACTAAATCCAGTCAAACATTCATAAAAGATAGAGATGAAATCAATGCGACATAGTACCAGCAACTTTTGATCTTTTCTAGAAAACGATCGGACAACAGCTATGTCGAAAGTATACTAGACTAAATGTATAAGGGATTAATCATGTGAGTTGACGTAAATAGGAAGATGGTAGATACAAAGGTACAACAATTGTCATTAGAACTTTCATGAAAAGAAACTAAATAAAGAAACAAACCTGTCGTCACAATCTGAATCAAGGTCACCTTGGTCCTCATGGACAACAAGCTCCGGAATCCAGTTCGGAATCACATGTGCCATAGTGAAAGAATCCTGAATTTTATCTTGCCTGCCTCGAGAAAATGTGCTATGTGCCGAATCTTCCCTGCCAGCTATCACAGAATCTGAACCTGATTTCGAAGAGCTTGATGCAGATGAACATAAGATGGATCTGGAGGTGTTCATAGACATATCTGCAGTATTATGGACACAATTCTGTTCATGTACTGGCTTTCTTTGGAGAGAATCCCACACATTCATGAACCACTGGATACAGCTCATTTGTAACCGCAATTCTAATGAGCCAACTTTTACATCTGCATCAATTTTCTCAAGGTTCAAGGATCCATAACTCCATGGGATGCTTAAGTTCAATTCCCCTGAGAATCCACCAATGGGACCTGTCAAGAACGCAGTTGTACTATGACCTGATGAAATGCCAGCTGTTCCTCTATCCAAGTCGCTCTGAAGCAGTACATCAACATCATCCATCTTCAAAAACTCAATGACCGCCCCTTCGAATCTTACAAAATTTTTCAGCTTGAGCAGATCAACTGTTTCAGTTCCAAATTCTGTCTCTTTAATTCGGAAAACCAATGATCGATTAAATTCTGAGGCCTTGTTATCCAAAATGGTCTGAGGATCAAATACAACATAAACATTTTTTAACTTGATATTAAAGCTTGTAAGAAACCACTTGACGGCTTTGGCTATTCTCTTGACGCCTTCATCCACATCTCGAGATGCAGGCGTAGAACACTGGTTACTATCAGATTTATTTCTTTTGGTCTTGACGGATGTCTGTTTCTCACTATTACAACCAGAAACAGAGCATTCAGTATCTACAAGTGGAACTTCATTAACAATAAATGGAGCGAGCACAAGCTCCAACTCTTCCACCACGATCTCGCAGCTCTTTTTTTGTAGAGGAAATTTAATTAGCAGGGATTTTATTGATCCTTCTTTCACCATGATAGCAGATCCTGGTAGCTGAAATACAAAAGAAATTTAACTTTCAAACGAAGTATTTTTTTCAAAACGGGGTCTACAAGTTAATTGTAGTACACATTAAAAGCCCAACATATGAATCAACTAAAATCATAAGCGAGTATCTCTCTCTGTAATCTCTGTCATAAACAGCTAAAATTCAAAAATTTAAGCCAAAAGCCATAAGCCGCAGCCATATCAAATAGCCCGTACATCTCATACCACAACTACCGCTCAATCACAATCCACACACAGCCGAAGTCGCCGGCGGCCACAATAAAGAAAAAACTTTTGACAGCCTGAAAAAGAAAACAACTCCTTTCCTCCGCCAATCCTTCCACTCTAGCGCCGAAATTTCCAAAACCTCGTTCGAAATTCTAACCAAAATTCGAGCCTACCCCATCGCGCTAGTGTCCAATTGCAACCAAAACCAAATAAAACTGAATTCATCCAGCAATTAAACCGGTAAATTCTGGCCCCGGCCGTCAAACTCTCGACGTTTTCACCACAATTCGGGTCTCCCCGAACACGCGGGGACTAATCGCGGTGGCTGCATCCGAAAACCGACCCCGCCCTAAACCCACACGGGAGAGGGAAATTGGGCACGCGACGCACCTTGCGGTTGATGAAGTCGGCGTTGAGCGCGAGGTCGGAGAGGAGGAGCGTGCCGCGGGTGAGCTGGAGGTCGAACTGGTCGAGGTCGATGTCGCCCAGGATCAGATCCCCGAGCCGCT
Organism: Dendrocalamus sinicus; assembly: GCA_036346575.1. Classification (NCBI taxonomy): domain Eukaryota; kingdom Viridiplantae; phylum Streptophyta; class Magnoliopsida; order Poales; family Poaceae; genus Dendrocalamus; species Dendrocalamus sinicus. The sequence goes on along the minus strand of CM070656.1, from coordinate 10,241,332 downwards.
TCTTCAGCAGCGACTTGCACAGCCGCTTCACCAGCGTGGTCACCGACAGCCCCTGAAGCAGCCCCATCTTCCTCCCTCGCTCCCGTAGGATACGCCCCTGCGGCGGCGGTGGTGGCGGCGAGCGGAGGAGATGGGGTCGCCGGAGGCGGCGGGCGGAAGAAGGAAGGAAGCGAGGGGAGGGGTTGGGGTTGCTTCGTTCGTTTGAGAAGTTTTTTTGCGAATCGAACCTTGCGAGGGGCAAGCTGTTGCGTCCAGCACCCCTGGACTCCCCTGGAAGGTTGAGTAATTACGTATTTATACGCCGCCGCCAGGAACGAGTCTCTGTCTGGTGGGGACAAACGAATCGAATTTGTAGGGAGGTTAGAGTTGTATTATACTCCGTATTTTTTGTTTTTGCTTAAAGTTTGAGTTTTGTTATTATTCTAAACATATTAGAACTCCAGCATAAGTATATTAGCTAAGCCTGTTCTTTGGTGAAGAGGCTAAAAGGAAGATATTTTGGTGAATAACTTATGTTCAAGGTACTCCAAGCAAGCATGTTAGGATGATTTGAGGGAGATTTTTTTCCCAACAAAGAAACATGTAAATCGCGTTCGAAACTCAAATGTTATCAATTTTGATTAGGACGCAACATTTCTTTGAAAATTTGGTGAAATTTCCAAGGACTAGAGGGACAAGGCAAGGTTTCATTAAGGAAAATGCTTTTAAAAGAACAACAGTCGAAAGTACAGCAACAGTATGAACGTTTCTTTCTTCTTTTTTTTTGATAAAATGAACGTTTCTTTCTTATTAGAATACTTCACAGATATACAGAACAAGAAATTTGCTCTATATCACCCACGATCAAAGTTTAGCTCGGATGGTCCTAAAAGGAAAAGAAAATTATTTTTTGCATGTTTCAGCTTTTTTTACTGCTTTCCAGCTTTTTAGTTATATTGTTTAAACCTTTCCCTGTATTGCTTTGTAAACACCATACTGCTTACAGAAATATTACGTTCCCTGTAGCATATATCAGCACTTTAACAAATATTATTTGCAGAAAAGGGCCCGTAATTTAATTCCCGAAATAAGAAAAGAAGATATTTTCAGGGGCGTCTCTCCAAAAAAGGGTCCTTGCAGGGTGCCAATCGAGTAAAAGGGGGTCACTTTTTGCGCAAGGGATAGAAGCTGAGGTGGACCTGGAATGGATACCGTGCGGGCGAAGAATTCTGCGTCGTAACGGTGGCCGCCCCAGAGCTACACGGCGCACGTATTCGGCCACTAAAGTGTGGGCCCCAGCGTGCGGGTCCCGGTCCTGGCCTCTGAGGCCCACCGGAATATTTTTGCTGTCCCCGCACGTATGCGGGAAGGGCCGATGGCAGGTGAAAATCTGTGCCAACAGTGGCAGAAATAAACTGTGAAGTAACCGCCTTTGTTTGGTTCAGGTGCATGCGTTTCACGCTCGCTCTGTGAACGATGATTGCGCATGCATCAGCGCGTCGAAATTTGGGGTTAAGTGAAAGATCGCTCTGTTGATACATAATGATGTTCTTAGGGGCATTTACGACGTGCTCCTCCGTTGCAGTAAAAAACGACCCTAGCATACAGGGACAGACTTTATATAGTTTGTGGGTATCTAGTTGAATATATGTGTTCTGGACGTATATAAATTTTAGCAAAAATTTCAATATATACTAGTTATAATATATATGTATATTTTTCGTTGTATTTGTACCCCATCAGCCCTACTCTATCCCTACTTTCCCTAACTTCCCCTTAGCCCAAGCGAACGATGAGTCCATCCCGTACCCCTCTTTAGTTAGCTCAATTCATGTTGGCCCATTCAACCATCCCCAACCCTAACCACCTAACCTTTCTATTCTCTCTTTGTGCGTATGGATTGACTCACTCGACGACTCAGGAGCTCGCCCACAGGCACAGTGCACGTATGCGACAAGTAGCCAATGGGCAGACAACATCAGGAGCTCGCCCACATGCACGGTTGTAACATCCTGATTTTCAGAGCCTTTTTGAAGTTTTTAAAATAAAATTCACCATTTGAATTTTTCTGGAATTAATTAAAAGCTTAAATGAGTTTTTATGAATTAAAAGGATTTAATATGAATAATCCGAACATGAACACTTGCCAAAGTTATTTTATTTGAGTTCCCTGTGTCTCAAGGAATTTATTGAAATTTTCCTGGATTTTTCTGGATTTATTTGCTATTTTCTAGAGCTCAAATGAATTTATTTGAATTTCTGAAAAAGAAAAAAAGAAAAGAAAATCCCAACCGGCCGATGGGCGAAACCCACCACTGGCCCAGACCAGCCAGAGCCTCACCGCGCCTCCGCTCGCGCCACGCGTAGCCGATCCGACCGCGCCGCGCGCGCGCTTGCCCTGCCGATGAACGACGCGTGTCGCCATCTCGCCGCTTCGCCACGCCGTAGCGCCATCTCGGCGCGCGCCGTCGAGGCGGCCGACAGTGGGGCCCACTGTCGAGTCGTCTCGACCGGACTCGCCCTCTCTCCGTCGGACGCCGCCGCTTCCGTTTTTCCTCCGCCGTCTCAGTCGAACGCCTCGGCGTCGTGTATTTAAGGGGACGACCTCGCTTCTCCCCCCGAGCCGCCGCCTCCGCCGCCGCTCTCCACCATCTCGCGACGCCATGCCTTCGCCGCGGCTTCGCCGTCTGTCTGCGCTCGCCGTTCGTCGCCGCCGGTGAGTTCGCCGCCGCCGCCTCGATGCGTCGCCGCCGCCGATCGCCGCCGTCACCCTCCGCCGGCCGACTCGCCGCCATGCCCCACGCCGCCGCCGGACGTGCCGCGCCTCGGCCGCTCCGTCCGCGCGCCTCGGTCCCCGCGCCGCCACGCCAGTGGCGCGACGCCGATCGCGCCGCCGCTCGCCTTCGTGCACCGGTCTCCGTCGCGCCGAGGCCCGACACGCTGGGCCCACTTGTCACCCGTGCACCGTAAACCCGCCGCATCGCTATGCCCGGTCATTGCCACGTCGCCTAAAACCGCCACGTGTCGCCGTCGCCGCGACCACGTCAAGACTCACCGCTTGCGCCAGCGGCCAGTCGGCCGTCTTGTTCCGTGAGCCGAGCCTCACAGTAGACCCGCTCTCCATGCGCCGGTCCAAAGCCTGATGCAATTTCCGATTTTCCCGATTTTCCTTTAGATCCAATTTTCCAAGAGCCCGTTCTCCCTCGTCCTAGCTCCGATTGACCCCGTTCTTTTTCCTAAATTCATCTAAAATTGAGCTCTACCTTTTAGTTCAGGTTTGAAAGTTTTTGGAGTTCATTTGAATTTTATTTGAATTTATTTTGTCTTTTCGTCTCGTTTTCTCTCTCGTTAGATCGCGTGTTCGAGGGAGCGGAAGTTGGATTTGAAGACCAAGAGCCCTCAGCTGAGCAAGGCCAAGGCAAGTCGTGTCCTTTGATCATGTTGAACCCAGTTTTCAAATCTATTATGTATTACTTTGTTTTAAATTATCATGCATTGCTACTTTATTATAAAACCCTTGTATTCTTTGTTATTGTCCAAATTGATTAATCCTCCTTGATAATTTGAATACCACGATTATATTGTCACCATAGGATGGGTAATTATTTAGTGATGCAATAATAGTTGTCACATGGGCATACGTCTGAAATGCTTAGCCATGCTTATTACTAGCACGTTGGGTTTATCATCACATGTGGTTAATTAATCTTGACTTAATGGTATACTTGAACGTGGTGGTTAACCACAGTTATAAAATTTGTTTGCCATGGCATGGGTAGTGTCATGAGCATCGGTTATACAAACTTGGTTTTCACTTGGGCGAATGATCGTGCAGTAAAGGGGGTGCAGGTTGCACATTGGGATGTGGATATTTCGCCTGGGTAATTCTTAAGGACTTAACTTTGTGCGCCATTGATCTGAGCTAAATCGTGCAAACCACATGTCTAGTATGGGATAGACCTGGCATAATAATTTGTGAAGTCTCCACTTTGGTTTTACTACTGATGTTGTTGTGGCGCAAGAGGGGGCAATTATCGACTAGGGGGGTACCCTACTCGACGGCGAATCCTTAGCGAGTGGGATCGGGTGGAGATGGATCATTGTAAAAGACTTGTTGTGATTTTCTTTAACGTGAGGATTATCACATCGTGTGGGTACAGTTGTGCAACCTCTGCAGAGTGTAAACTATTCGAATAGCCGTGTCCTCGGTCATGGACAATGCTCGGTGATTTCACACGAGGGGTAGAGTCTTTATGAAATCTGGTTTGGTTTGAGTGGAAGTGAATGGTTAGTTCACTGTGGTTTTATTCAATTCCTTTGGATATCTACTTAGTGTCTGTTGTTAAATTCGCTTTACAATCTATTTATTGTATTTTACTTCAAATTGTCGCTTTATGCAAAATTAACCTTTCAGTCATCCATTGTTAAGCCTTGCATATTATATTGCATTCATTTGTTACAAACGACTTGCTGAGTACCAATGTACTCACGGCTTTATGCCCATGTTGCTCGATTGAGGAGGAAGGACCGGATCGCAGGAGTTGTTAGAAGGAGGCTACTACGAGGACTTCACGGATTAGGACTTCGCTCCCGATCGATTGCACTGTGGGCATGTCGAGTGGCTTTACGCTTAAATATTGGATTTCGCGCTAGTTTCTTTAAAGCCCTTCAGGCTAATAATTGTAAGCTTGGCCATAAGGTCGTACTCTGATGGATATTAATATAATTTGGATTTTCTTTAGAATATCGTGATGTGGATGATATTTGTCTTTGTTTGCGCTGTGTGCACTAGCGTGATCCTGGACTAGTGCGGAATACACAGTAGAGTCCGGATTTGCATATTCGGGTCTCGACAACGGTGCACGTAGGCGACAAGTGGCCAATGGGCAGACAACATCAGGGGCGGTCGGCAGCACACACATGGCAAGTAGGGCAGCAGGTGGGCGGTAAGCGTCGAGCGCAAGGGAGACAACAGCAACCAGTGCATGCAAGCCCACACCCCGTAGACCACAATGGCCACGCACAGCAGCGGCTTAGCCTGGGAGGTTGAAGAAGGGCCAAAGCACAAGGGGGAGTGAGCGTGACAGCACACGCAGGGCTAGGGCCAGTCGGCGCCACCGACGATGCTAAAACTGCCATAGGTGAATCTCAAATTCCCAATTTTAGATCTTAGAACTTTAAAAAATGAAGAAATCTGTTGATTTGAAAAATGAAGAAGAAACCCCAATGCAATTGCAAACAAGTGACGCTAGGATCGAAGTGATTGCACGAGATGGCACGAGTAAGCAGGAAAGTAGGGAGTAGTTGGTGTTGTGGCAAGATCTCATCTTCAAGTGAGTTGCGTTCGTTCCTCCACTCCCCCCTCCCAATTCCAAAATCAGCAAATCCCGAAATAGTTGATTCAACGTTTGTGTCTCTGTGAAATGTGGATCATATAGTCTTCCAAAATGAAGAAGTTTGTAGATTTGATTTTTTTTTGTGAGATAATGCTGGGTAGACTCGCGTAATAAAGGAAATTTTCTTGAACTTTTAAAGTTTGAAGAAAACAGCAAGATGATCCTAAGGAACAATAAAATTAAATAACTATCCTTAAGATTGCATGAAGAGCCGCATAGTTAAAATTATTGTTTTTAATTATTGTATAATTTTTCTATATTATTTTGAGATATTTTAAGTAGAAACAATTTGTACTTTGGTCTTTCCAACTGAGAACATTTTCTTTTTCTATTGAGCAATATTTTAACCCTAAACATTTATTCTAAAAATCCTGAGACTGCCTATGCTAGCATAGGGTCAGGTCCTAAGGACTAAAACAAGAAGTGTGTGTGTATGTGTGTGTTGGGGAGGGCAGGGGAGAGGAAGAGAGTGGGATGGGAGAGAGGTGAATATTTTTCTCAATAGGTTTCACCTTAGAGTTCACAAGAGATCTACATATTAGAGCATATTATATCAAGGGGCCGTTTGGCCAGGCTCAATTTCTTCAATTTTGCTTTCAAAGCTTGGCTTCAAGAGAAGCTTCAAAATCTGCCTTCAAATTTATAATATATTTTGGGCTTCACTTTAAAATTTGTAGTGTATTTTTAAGCTTCGAAGCCCGCACGTTTGCCTGAAAAACGGTTTCGATGGGTATATCTCGGGATACTTTCCTTAGCCTCCAATTGGATTCTTATCCGATACGATCAGATATCGTATCCAACTTAGAAAACCTCAAGCTGGATCTTTATCCAATACGAGAAGAGATCGTATCCCACTCGAAGTCTATCATCTGGACCCTTATCATTCCGACTCGTTAAGTGTATGACCATATAGGTTCATGTATATTTCGCTATGGACCAACTCATTTCCGGTCTATAAGTCGGTAGTAGTCCCTAGCAGAACATAACGACTCTCAAATATACGTAAAGATCATATCTGACGAACATATATAGTGTTTATGCACTGAACCCTTTGTCTTATGATATCAAATCGAACTCAAGGTGAGAAACGTGCTATCCTATGATAGCCTGTTCCTTCAATCGAATCTGTAGTGGATTACTCAGTTGTGATTGACTCCTCAACCACATTCGGCATGCCCATGTACTTTCTTAATCCAACCACATCGAAGGGTTTAGAGATATCTATCCCGTTATATTAGAGGGGCAAATTCCACGTTGATCGCTCACCTTTATGATCACCCAGTAACAGAGTAGTGTTTGGCAATCAATAAGTAAACTATTACACATGTAGAAAACTATAACGATCTTAGGTCTAAGTATCTTACATATATTATGTATGAGACCAACTAATGATACTTAAGAATATAACAATTTTCACAGTGTCTCATGGTAGGCCAATCTAATATTATGTTCTCTAACATGTGTCCACATTATTGATTTAATATCCCCGTATTCATGATCCGTGAAATATAATCATCAATTAATACATGTGTTGATCCATAAATAATAATTAACCTACGTAATGATATAAGATCAAAGATAACTTAGAATAATATCAAACTATAAATAAAAAGTTATACGAACAAGTCACATTCTTATCGATCAATATGAAATATGTTTATTCAAAAAATAAAAATATTATATTATTTAAAAGATCGTAAATATAAAAATAACATAATCATCTGACTACCATTAAGATATATCACTAACGTAAATCTAATCCATAGGTCCATTCGAACTTATCTGCTAGGCTCATATGTCCCAAGGAAATGACAGATGTTGCATTGATGCTGGAGCAGATTTTGCTTTCCGTCTTTATCCTATGATTATTACGAGATGAAGCTTGCGAGAAACGCTCGGCCTCACTTGCTGTTTCAGTTTTAGCTTAAAATTTTCAGTTCGCTATTCGTTGATTTCATCTTTTTTATTTTTTTTATTTTTTAGGCTTTTTTATCTTTTCTTTTTTTTCGTATTCATTTGCATTATTCATAATAGGTTAACCTATTTTTTATTTTTAATTTAATTACGTTAAATAATCCACCATCAACTACAGTATAATTTCAATAAAGTATAATACAATTTCAACTATAAATCAACTTATTTCAGCCGAACCGAGCAGCCCTACCCGAGCCGGCGTGTTATTTGTAAGCGAGCACCACAGAATGATTGTTTACATTTAATTGGTCGTATCATGATGGCTAATGTTATTAACACCGACTTTATTACTAGTCAAATTCAGCCTGTATAACTGAAGAAAGGCTCATCTGTACTTTAGCTCCTCATATAGCATTCATGGTGGCCAACCATTATAATGACACTTTTTGGCCTTCTTTATAATTTACGGTTCATATGCATGAGAGCAAGTCAGCGCATAAACACCCTGCCTCCTATCCCCACGAGCCGGCGGGTTAAATTACGATTCTGATTTTCTGAGACAAAATAACTACGTAACCACATAGCTGACAACCATGGTTGATGATGAACATCACTCCCGTTGTGAGCTTCAGTTGTTTCATGTACAGAATGATGCTGACTGCTGACAGTGCCTTGGAGCCACGTCAATCAATCATCTTGCCACCAGCCCATGTCGTCGTAAAGCTGTCCTGGGAAAATTCCTGCAAGTAGGTCACAGGTTTAGCAAATAGCCAGGGGGAAAGAAAATTGAACATGTAACATAACCGATGATGGTTCAAGACGTCAGAATCATACAATTTGGCTCAGTCGAAATTGTGTTGCGTTTTCAAGCTCAAAATTTGGACTATCTGAGCGGTCCAACTTCTGACATTCTTCCAGATCCTTCTTCAAGTCCTCTACTGGCAACTGGGCATAAACAGCCAGGCGAGGCTTGATCGTATCAGGTTCATCTCCACCGCCGCATGAGGTCTGGCTCTGACTCTGAAGGAACTCATCGCAAATTGCCAGGCCTTCCGCCAGTTGCTGAGAGTCTAACAGAAACTGGGATTCACCTTCCCACCATTTCGGATCTTGTGATGAGAGATTATCTCCATCCTCAGGTTTTTCAGAGGTCGGATGGATGGCATTCTCTTCAACAGCATTTTCTTCCATGTTTATTTCAGAATTCCCGTTTCCCTGCACACCGGTTAAAGAAAAAGCCACTACTTTTATCGACCTCCTTGTCCAATATCATAAACAAGTTTGTATGTTTCCCTTTGCTAGGTCGACTTGCCTAGGAACGTGTGATGCACATACAAAAAAAGAAAAAGAAACAGGAGAAGAAACAAAGCAAACATAAATGTGCAACTACCTGCTCAGCGTTATGTTCATTGTTCTGAAGAATTTCTTGATTAGAACTATCGCTAACATGTTGTTTTTCCAGGGGCAATAAAGGGTCAGGAAGATCTGGTTCGACAGCTATACTTTCTAAAGCATCTGCAGTGGTTAACTCTTGTGCATTCTTCTCCCCTGGTTTAAACTGTTGCTGAAAAAATAATTTGGAGACAACATATTCGCCATCCTTCTCATCCTCCCCAGTGCCTAGATGGTACTGATGCATCACCCAATTAGTCTTGTCGGGCTTCCCACCCTTCACAGTACTCATATACAGCACCATTATTTTCTTACAGCCAAGGTGCTTTCCATCAACTATTACTGGTTTTGTCTTGCCCGTCTTGTGCCAGCGGACATCAGCAAGATTGTCAGTGTTTATCTTTCACCGCTTCCTAGTCCCAGTGTTATAAGCCTTAAAGGTTCTGTGGAAAAAGTGTGATACACTTCCATCTTGCTTAACACCTGAAAAGAATAAAGTCAATACAAGAAGACCGCAAAGAAAGTGAAGTACCTGTTTCAAAAAAGAAAGTGGAACGTCATATTTGAACCAGTTCAGAAATGCAATCAGTCATATAGAGTTGAAGATTGTTGCTTGGTGACACAGTGGAAAGTTAAGGGAATAAATAGAAGTAAAATAAGTAGGCATACTGCGACACTAGCACTACTTATAGACTTGGTAGAAATGCTGGTCTTAGGGTGTGATTAAGACCCCCAAAAAAATGGAAAAAATAACACAGGGAAGCATTTGACAAAAGCTATAAAATGTAGATATTACAGTTTACTCCTATCTAAAAATAAAAATGGAATTTCTAACTCGTCTTCAGAACATCAATACTGGAAAATTCCATACAATGACAAAAGAAAAAAAATCTTTCACTGTATGCAAGTTATCTACTATTTTTTTAAGGCGGGAGATATCTGGGTACTTGGAAGTGAAGGGGTACCTGGAAGTTTCTGTGGATGAGTGTAGCAGATACCATCATCTTCCTCAACTGTTGGAATAAATTCATCGATGAATGGGTGAGATTTTGCACCTGCTTTGCTATGTTTTGCCAGCAAATGCCAAAGCAATTCCTGGTCAGATGGATCAAACTTTACACCTTTAGGCAAACCAGGCCACTGGTGAACAACCTGCAGTGAAACCTTAATTCATCAGAGGGGTGCACTTACATAACACCTTACTGGACATTACCAACTAATATTGATCTGTAGCTCTAAAGCTATCCACAAATAAAGCTCCTTTCTTACATACGAAACTCAAAGCACTTTAGAAATAATACATATGTATAACACTTGATCTGGAACAAAAGAACCACAGTTGAAGTGACAAAATACTTAATTGTAACAACAGAAATACATTCCAGCTATAGGAGCAAGTGGTTGGCTTATTAAGATAGACCAATCTATGAACAAAAAGCTATAGGAACAAGTGGTTGGCTTATTAAGATAGACCAATCTATGAACAAAAAGCTGGATAACAAAAGTATTACTCACTTAAATATTAATATGTGGTTTGATTATTTAATCCTTGATTAAAAATAAGTATGAATCAGGCATAGTAACAATGAAATGCAAAGGATATAAGTAACAAAAGCACTGCAGCTGGCTCAATTACACATAATAGGAATGCACAGCTCTTACATCACTATTATCAATGACGTGATTGCACCTTGGGCACTCCTTAGTTGGGTTGCTCATCCATTTGTGCTTACTGGGATCCAATGATTCAGAAGCATTTTTTATTTTTGAAGCAAATCTTTGGCTATCAATTAGCCAGGATGTCCTGCAGAAAATATTAACAGTAGAGTTAAGACAGCTGAATAAAGCAAAGCTGTTCTACAACACTAACAACATCACCTGAATTTCAATCCAATATTTATTTATCTATCAACAGCATTAACAAAAAAGAAACCAAATACGGGAACAAAAACCACAGATAACTTCATTAAACAGATCCCATCAATCTTGTACGGGTACAAGCTGAACTTAATTTGGAATTTGTCAAGCACTCCACAATTATCATCCGTATGAACAACACTAATGCATGGTTCCTCAAAATCGTTCTCATGCTAATATTGATCAAGCATCAGGTTTCCAACATTCAAGACCAAATTCCACTCCACCACTGGCTACAAAGTAAATTCAAAACATAGCTCTGTTAACCCTACCACAGCTCGAAAGCTGTTAACATTTTTTTTGTAAACTCGAATAAATGCAATTTGACCCAGGAACCATGAGTCCATGGCACTGGTAAAACTAACATCCGACAACAATTGCTCAGGTTAACCTTAAATGCAATGCTGATCACAATAATACAGAAACTAAATATGGTGGTCTTATTCACCAAATTGCCAAGGGCAAGAAGAAGGCTTCTCAAAAGCTAAAGATGGATACGACAACAACCTCTATTTTGAACTCGAATCCAGTATACTCAAGCAAGAAGAAACTCCCCTTTTAACAAAGAGTGACACAATGATTACCAATAAGAACTAACAAGATGCCTCCTTAGATTTGATGCAACACTTCCACTCTTCCTTCCTACCAAAAGTGGATGTTCTTTAATTGCAACAGAACAAAGTGCATACGTACTGCTACCGCGAAATGGCCAAAAAAACAATGCCTCGTTTCAACTAAAACCAACGCAGAAACGCCATCCTTCTGCTAGACGATCTCAAACATAACTGCAAAACTACAAACTAGCGGCGACCATCGCCGCTGCAGCATCCAAAAAGATCCCGCCTTTCATCCGAAATCGAAGCAAGAACGCTACAGATTCCCCGAATCAAGCCGCAACACCACAAATGTTCGGCGTGATCCTCACACAGCGCCTCATAAACAAGAAAAGACCGCTATTTTCGATCCAAACGAATTAAAAAAAACGAAGGGCGCTCACATAAATCATCCAGTTTACAACTGTAGCGCAACAACTGTACTCAACGCAATCCAACAACACCGACGCCCAAATCGTGCATTCACCGAATCGCACAAATCAGTGATGCTAAGGGGATCTTAATCCCACAAACTCAGGGGTAAGGGCAAGAGGACCGAATCTATGGGGAGCACGCAATACCCGGCCATGGCGGCGGCCGCGTCTCCGGCGACGGCCGGAGAGTCCTAGGGTTCCGGCGAGGCGAGCACGCGGCGTTAGAACTTCGAAGTGGAAGTGGCGCCGTGGCTGTGGGTTTATTTTTGTTGAATCGGAGTTGACCAGGTGACCCCAAAGCATAAAAGCCAGGTGCACGCTATCTACTGCGTTCTGGGTGGACACGGTTCATGTCTAGGTGAACCTCATACGTCCGATGGAACGGTGGACGTTCGAGATGATAAGTGGTGCGTGAAGGGAGCCCACGGAAATTGGGTGTCCGCGTGGCCCCTGATCGACTGTCACTGTACTAGGTTGACTTAGTCTTTTGTCCCAACAAGTAGTCGTAAATATGGGGCGGGCTACGAATGGGCCGGCCCTAAAGAGGCCCAGGGCGTGTAAATGGGCTATATCCTGTGTAGCCAGTAACACATCCTGGGCTCGTGGAAGTGGGAAATGGGCCAAAATAGTTAATTGGGCACGTTATGACCTGCCCTATTATAAGGGCCTTTGTGCTAGGCGCCGGGTGATATCATTTGCATGATTTCTTGTTGATTTAAGGCCCTTCTTAAAAGGGTTTTTTTAGTGGCTTATGGCTGGAAAATAAAGCCTTTCTTAAAAGGGTTTTCCATGTTGATCGCTCACCTTTATGATCACCCAGTAACAGAGTAGTGTTTGGCAATCAGTAAGTAAACTATTACATATGTAGAAAACTATAACGATCTTAGTTCTAAGTATTTTACATATATTATGTATGAGACCAACTAATGATACTTAAGAATATAACAATTTTCACAGTGTCTCATGGTAGGCCAATCTAATACCATGTTCTCTAACATGTGTCCACATTATTGATTTAATATCCCCGTGTTCATGATCCGTGAAATATAATCATCAATTAATACATGTGATGATCCATAAATAATAATTAACCTACGTAATGATATAAGATCAAAGATAACTTAGAATAATATCAAATTATAAATAAAAAGTTCTACGAACAAGTCACATTCTTATCGATCAATATGAAATATATTTATTCAAAAAATAAAATAATATATTATTTAAAAGATCGTAAATATAAAAATAATATAATCATCTGACTACCATTAAGATATATCACTAACGTAAATCTAATCCATAGATCCATTCGAAACTTATCTGCAAGGCTCATATGTCTAGGGGTGAAAACGGATCGGATACAGACGGATAATGCCTCTACCATATTTATTTTCATATTTTTTTCGGATACGGAAACGAATACGGATAATATCGAATACAGATACGGATCGAATACGAATCGAAACGAATACGGTTACGAATATTTATCGGAACATGAAAACCCCTTAAACTATACATCCAAAATTAACAAAAATACGTAAATAGTTCATCTTGTCAAAACATTCATGAAATCTAAACAAGCATAGTCTTTTCATCCACAATGAAAATATACCCGATAGTCGATCACTAAATAGCATCTGGAAAATTCAGTAGCTAACATCTCATTGATCCAAAATGAGTATTGTTGTGTCAGCACCCCAAAATTAAATCTCATTGTGCCTCACAGATCACATGAAAATTCAGTAGCTAACATCTCATTGATCCAAAATTTGGTGAAAGAAACAATCCAGTGCCATAACACCTACACATCCAGAGAGTTGAGTTTTGTGGAATTTTCGTTAAGGCATTTGCATCACGGTCATCACCTAGGCGGCGGAAGCAGCGGCGCGAGGCGAGGTAGCGGCCGGCGGAGGCGGTCTGAGGCTCTGAGCAAAGCGAGGCGAGGCGACGCAGCGGCAGGAGGAGGCGAGGCAGCGGCGGCCGGCGCAGCAGGAGGCGAGGCGCGATCCGAGAGCGGCGAGCAGCGGCCGCGGAGGCGAGGCTGCCGAGCAGCGGCGGAGTGGAGGCGGCCGAGCAATGAGAGGAGGAGGCGCGAGCAGCAGAGGCGCCGAGGCTCTGAGCAAAGCGAGGCGAGGCGAGCAGCCGTGGAGGAGGCGAGGCAGACGCGAGCAGCAGCAGCGCGGAGGAGGCGAGGCATACGGCAAACGGTCGGCGGAGGAGCGAGGCGAGGCGCGAGCAGCAGAGGCGGCGGGGGCGATCCGGCGGCGGGCGGATCCGGCGGACGGCGAGGCGTTCGCGCGAGCCGGCAGACGGATCACGTCCTCACGCCCTCACGGAGACCGGAGACTTGGAGTGAGAGTGGAGACAGATCACGGCTCTGCGGCGCGCGCCAGGGCAAAAGGCAAAACCTAAAGGCCTAAATGGCTAAACCAGTGCCCGACCGTTGGATCGCATGGGTGGGTGAGATGGATGGCTGGATGGCACATGAGTTGGAATGGGCCTGGGCTTCTAGCATTATGGGCTAAAATCTCGGATATCTGTTTTCGTATTATCCGAATTATCCGTATCCGTATTCGATGGATACTAGGCTTACTGTATTCGTATCCGTATCCGATCCGAGAACTATCCGAAAAAATCCAATCCGACACAATCCATATCCGTATCCGTCCAGATCCGACGGAAAATATCCGATCCGTTTTCACCCTACATATGTCCCAAGGAAATGACAGATGTTGCGTTGATGCTGGAGCAGATTTTGCTTTTCCGTCTTTATCCTATGATTATTACGAGATGAAGCTTCCGAGAAACGCTCAGCCTCCGTTTCAGTTTTAGCTTAAGAACTCTTTTTTTTTATCTTTTGATTTTGTAGGCTTTTTAGCTTTTCTTTTTTCGTATTTATTTGCATTGTTCATGTAGGTTAACCTTTTTTTTTCATTTTTTCATTTTTTAATTTAATTACGTTTAATAATGCACTATCAGTTACAGTATAATTTCAACCATATATAATACAATTTCAATTATAAACCAACTTATTTTAGCCGAACCGAGCAGCCCTATCAGAGCTGGCGTGTTACTTGTAAGCGAGCACCACAGAATGATTGTTCACATTTAATAGGTCGTATCATGATGGCTAATGTTATTAACACCGACTTTATTACTAGTCAAATTCAGCTTGTATAACTGAAGAAAGGCTCATCTGTATTTTAGCTCCTCATATAGCATTCAGGGTGGCCAACCATTATAATGACACCTTTTGGCCTTCCTTATAATTTACGGTTCTTATGCATGAGAGCAAGTCAGCGCATAAACACCCTGCCTCCTATCCCCACGAGCCGGCGGGTTAAATTACGATTCTGATTTTCTGAGACAAAATAACTACGTAACCACATAGCTGACAACCATGGTTGATGATGAACATCACTCCCGTTGTGAGCTTCAGTTGTTTCATGTACAGAATGATGCTGACTGCTGACAGTGCCTTGGAGCCACGTCAATCAATCATCTTGCCACCAGCCCATGTCGTCGTAAAGCTGTCCTGGGAAAATTCCTGCAAGTAGGTCACAGGTTTAGCAAATAGCCAGGGGGAAAGAAAATTGAACATGTAACATAACCGATGATGGTTCAAGACGTCAGAATCATACAATTTGGCTCAGTCGAAATTGTGTTGCGTCTTCAAGCTCAAAATTTGGACTGTCTGCGCGGTCCAACTTCTGACATTCTTCCAGATCCTTCTTCATGTCCTCTACTGGCAACTGGGCATAAACAGCCAGGCGAGGTTTGATCGTATCAGGTTCATCTCCACCGCCGCATGAGGTCTGGCTCTGACTCTGAAGGAACTCATCGCACATTGCCAGGCCTTCCGCCAGTTGCTGAGAGTCTAACAGAAACTGGGATTCACCTTCCCACCATTTCGGATCTTGTGATGAGAGATTATCTCCATCCTCAGGTTTTTCAGAGGTCGGATGGATGGCATTCTCTTCAACAGCATTTTCTTCCATGTTTATTTCAGAATTCCCGTTTCCCTGCACACCGGTTAAAGAAAAAGCCTCTACTTTTATCGACCTCCTAGTCCAATATCATAAACAAGTTGGTATGTTTCCCTTCGCTAGGTCAACTTGCCTAGGAACGTGTGATGCACATACAAAAAATGGAAAAGAAACAGAAGAAACAAAGCAAACATAAATGTGCAACTACCTGGTCAGCGTTATGTTCATTGTTCTGAAGAATTTCTTGATTAGAACTATCGCTAACATGTTGTTTTTCCAGGGGCAATAAAGGGTCAGGAAGATCTGGTTCGGCAGCTATACTTTCCAAAGCATCTGCAGTGGTTAACTCTTGTGCATTCTTCTCCCCTGGTTTAAACTGTTGCTGAAAAAATAATTTGGAGACAACATATTCGCCATCCTTCTCATCCTCCCCAGTGCCTAGATGGTACTGATGCATCACCCAATTAGTCTTGTCGGGCTTCCCACCCTTCACAGTACTCATA
This sequence comes from Dendrocalamus sinicus, assembly GCA_036346575.1. Classification (NCBI taxonomy): domain Eukaryota; kingdom Viridiplantae; phylum Streptophyta; class Magnoliopsida; order Poales; family Poaceae; genus Dendrocalamus; species Dendrocalamus sinicus. The sequence goes on along the minus strand of CM070656.1, from coordinate 10,225,218 downwards.
TACAGCACCATTATTTTCTTACAGCCAAGGTGCTTTCCATCAACTATTACTGGTTTTGTCTTGCCCGTCTTGTGCCAGCGGACATCAGCAAGATTGTCAGTGTTTATCTTTCGACGCTTCCTAGTCCCAGTGTTATAAGCCTTAAAGGTTCTGTGGAAAAAGTGTGATACACTTCCATCTTGCTTAACACCTGAAAAGAATAAAGTCAATACAAGAAGACCGCAAAGAAAGTGAAGTACCTGTTTCAAAAAAGAAAGTGGAACGTCATATTTGAACCAGTTCAGAAATGCAATCAGTCATATAGAGTTGAAGATTGTTGCTTGGTGACACAGTGGAAAGTTAAGGGAATAAATAGAAGTAAAATAAGTAGGCATACTGCGACACTAGCACTACTTATAGACTTGGTAGAAATGCTGGTCTTAGGGTGTGATTAAGACCCCCAAAAAAATGGAAAAAATAACACAGGGAAGCATTTGACAAAAGCTATAAAATGTAGATATTACAGTTTACTCCTATCTAAAAATAAAAATGGAATTTCTAACTCGTCTTCAGAACATCAATACTGGAAAATTCCATACAATGACAAAAGAAAAAAAAATCTTTCACTGTACGCAAGTTATCTACTATTTTTTTAACGCAGGAGATATCTGGGTACTTGGAAGTGAAGGGGTACCTGGAAGTTTCTGTGGATGAGTGTAGCAGATACCATCATCTTCCTCAACTGTTGGAATAAATTCATCGATGAATGGGTGAGAGTTTGCACCTGCTTTGCTATGTTTTGCCAGCAAATGCCAAAGCAATTCCTGGTCAGATGGATCAAACTTTACACCTTTAGGCAAACCAGGCCACTGGTGAACAACCTGCAGTGAAACCTTAATTCATCAGAGAGGTGCACTTACATAACACCTTACTGGACATTACTAACTAATATTGATCTGTAGCTCTAAAACTATCCACAAATAAAGCTCCTTTCTTACACACGAAACTCAAAGCACTTTAGAAATAATACATATGTATAACAGTTGATCTGGAACAAAAGAACCACAGTCGAAGTGACAAAATACTTAATTGTAACAACAGAAATAAATTCCAGCTATAGGAGCAAGTGGTTGGCTTATTAAGATAGACCAATCTATGAACAAAAAGCTATAGGAACAAGTGGTTGGCTTATTAAGATAGACCAATCTATAAACAAAAAGCTGGATAACAATAGTATTACTCACTTAAATATTAATATGTGGTTTGATTATTTAATCCTTGATTAAAAATAAGTATGAATCAGGCATAGTAACAATGAAATGCAAAGGATATAAGTAACAAAAGCACTGCAGCTGGCTCAATTACACATAATAGGAATGCACAGTCTTACATCACTATTATCAATGACGTGATTGCACCTCGGGCACTCCTTAGTTGGGTTGCTCATCCATTTGTGCTTACTGGGATCCAATGATTCAGAAGCATGTTTTATTTTTGAAGCAAATCTTTGGCTATCAATTAGCCAGGATGTCCTGCAGAAAATATTAACAATATAGTTAAGACAGATGAATAAAGCAAAGCTGTTCTACAACACTAACAGCACCACCTGAATTTAAATCCAATATTTATTTATCTATCAACAACATTAACAAAAAAAAGAAACCAAATGCGGGAACAAAAACCAAAGATAACTTCATTAAACAGATCCCATCAATCTTGTACAGGTACAAGCTGAACTTAATTTGGAATTTGTCAAGCACTCCACAATTATCATCCGTATGAACAACACTAACACATGGTTTCTCAAAATCGTTCTCATGCTAATATTGATCAAGCATCAGGTTTCCAACATTCAAGACCAAATTCCACTCCACCACTAGCTACAAAGTAAATTCAAAACATAGCTCTGTTAACCCTACCACAGTTCAAAAGCCGTTAACATTTTTTTTGTAAACTCGAAGAAATGCAATTTGACCCAGGAACCATGAGTTCATGACACTGGTGAAACTAACATCCGACAACAATTGCTCAGGTTAACCTTAAATGCAATGCTGATCACAATAATACAGAAACTAAATATGGTGGTCTTATTCACCAAATTGCCAAGGGCAAAAAGAAGGCTTCTCAAAAGCTAAAGATGGATACGACAACAACCTCTATTTTGAACTCGAATCCAGTATACTCAAGCAAGAAGAAACTCCCCTTTTAACAAAGAGTGACACAATGATTACCAATAAGAACTAACAACATGCCTCCTTAGATTTGATGCAACACTTCCACTCTTCCTTCCTACCAAAAGTGGATGTTCTTTAATTGCAACAGAACAAAGTGCATACGTGCTGCTACCGCAAAATGGCCAGAAAAAACTATGCCTCGTTTCAACTAAAACCAACGCAGAAACGTCATCCTTCTGCTAGACGATCTCAAACATAACTGCAAAACTACAAACTAGCGGCGACCGTCGCTGCAGCATCCAAAAAGATCCCGCCTTTCATCCGAAATCGAAGCAAGAACGCTACAGATTCCCCGAATCAAGCCGCAACACCACAAATGTTCGGCGCGATCCTCACACAGCCCAGCAAAAAAAACAAAGGCGCCGCCTTTCCCGAGCAAGACAAATCACATTCCCTTCGGCGAACCGAATCGCCGGAAGAGCATCGCAGGGGTAAGGGCAAGAGGACCGAATCTATGGGGAGCACGCAATACCCGGTCATGGCGGCGGCCGCGTCTCCGGCGACGGCCGGAGAGTCCTAGGGTTCCGGCGAGGCGAGCACGCGGCGTCACCGCGTCAGAGCTTAGAAGTGGAAGTGGCGCAGGCCGGCAGGGGCTGTGGGTTTATTCTTGTTGAATCGGAGTTGACAGGTGACCCCAAGGCATAAAAGCCAGGTGCACGCTGTCTACTGCGTTCTGGGTGGACACGGTTCATGTCTAGGTGAACCTCATACGTCCGATGGAATGGTGGACGTTCGAGATGATAAGTGGTGCGTGAAGGGAGCCCACGGAAATTGGGTGTCCGCGTGGCCCCTGATCGACTGTCACTGTACGAGGTTGACTGGGTCTTTCGTCCCAACAAGTAGTCGTAAATATGGGGCGGGCTACGAATGGGCCGGCCCTAAGAGCCCCAGTGCGTGTAAATGGGCTATATTCTGTGTAGGCAGCATCACATCCTGGGCTCGTGGAAGTGGAAAATGGGCCAAAATAGTTAGGGGGTGTTTGGTTGCCAGCCACAGTTTACCACGTCTAAGGTTAAGCAAGTTTGACTAACTTTGGGAGCTGTTTGGTTGCAGCCACAGTTGTGGCAAGATTCTCTTCCAGCAAACTAGGTCCCACGCGTCAATGACTCAAAAAAGTGTGGTAAGATTCCCTTAGGCTTGGTAAGGTGTGGCAAAGAATTTGAACACCTCAACTTAGGCAAGTGTGGCAATTTTTATTGGCAAAGTGTGGCTAGCAACCAAACAACCCCTTAATTGGGCACGTTATGACCTGCCCTATTATAAGGGCCTTTGTGCTAGGCGCTGGGTGATATCATTTGCATGATTTCTTGTTGGTTTAAGGCCCTTCTTAAAAGGGTTTTTTAGTGGTTTATGGCTGAAAAGAACTGTAGCTGACTGAAAAAACACTGTAGCTGATGGTGAATTATTTAGCGTAATTAAATTTAAAAAATTTAAAAATAGAAAAAAAAAACAGGTTAGCCCGTCACGGACAGTACAAACGAATACGGAAAAAAAAGAACCGAGAAAAAAGCTAAAAAACCAAAAAAATCAAAAAAAGACGAAATTGCTGAATAGTAAAAAATAAACCAGAAACCAAAAGTCTAAGTCGTTTTGAGCGGGTCCTAAAGATATAACAATAATCATTGTACAAGGCAGTTTGAGCACCCGTAATTAATTCCATATATGGTACAGCGCTTAGCAACAGGGCGATCGCTTGACTGTTTTCCTGTAACGTTGAGCTGGTGAAGCAGATAGACGGGCGGAAGAGGAGAGCCGTAGGCCCGTAGCGGCGGTACTCAAATAGTCAAATGCAAAGGCCGCGTGGGGTGAGTACGCAGCCACTAACCAATTGATTTGATGAGAGTGCAGAAGCGTTGGAGAGCGCGCGCAAGGATAAAAAGGGCAAGTCGGCATCCATCGAGGTCCTAGCCCCCAACCCCAACACACTTTTTTCTGTTAAGAAACCTGGGCCTGGGCCAGCAGCCCAGGGCCCATGGTGCACCTCATTATAGTCTATAAATAGAGAGTCATACCTCCTCATTATGTACAGATGAATGAAATCAATAAATAAAGACCAGGAGTTCTCTCTATCTCTCTGTGTGTTCAATCTATTATTCTGTAATTCTGTGATTGATTCGTTCTTGTTCTAAACAGAGGAATCGCTCGGATCGTCGTCGCAATGACGGTTCCTCAACACGTTATCGCACGACTTCGCTCGGTGAACGAGGTAATCATCGAAGCACGATTAAATTTTCTAGATCGCTTTTGAATCAGTATTTTCTTTTCGTGTTTTAGATTGAAATTCTACGGTGCAAATCCGCCCTAATCTACCGCGAGCAGACTTGAAGTCGCCGGCACAATGCCGATCAGTAGATTATGAAACGGGGTAGATGTTAATTGTACTGTAGATTAGAAACGATGCAAATCCGCCCCAAATCTACCGCGAGCAGATCTGAAATCGCCGGCACAATGTCGATCGGTAGATTATGAAACGGGGTAGATGTTGATTGCATCTAGATTAGAAAACGAAAATTTTGCATTAATTTGTTTGATCCTGCATGATGTTATATGGAGATTTCGCATCTGTTCTTCCGGTTATGCATGGCATCACACAAGAAGAAAAAAAACATCTCCACTGCATGCGGCCGCCGGCCAGAAGCCGGCCGTGGGGCATGGGGTATCATCGGCCAGCAGCCAGCGCCCCCATACTAGATGCCCTGCATGGCGCCGCCGCCTCGGGTGCATCGGCCTCCCGCCTGCATGCGCGCGCCCGAAGTCGATGCGGTACTTGCCGTGTGCACCGCTCGTCACCGATCGCACGCCGCCTCCCGCATGGAGCACCGACGGCTACCGCGCGCCCATCTATCCGCGCCATGCCTCGCCGGCGGAGGCGACGATTGCCCCACCGCGGTCGCGATCAGCGCCGCCTTGCGCGCGCCTCGCGCTGGCCGCCGCCGCCGCCGTCCGGCTCTGGGCTTCCGGCCGCTGCGCCGCCGCGCTCACCCGCCACCGCGCTGAAGTCGCCGGCTCGATGGCTTGCGCCGCCACCGCACGGGCTAGGAGCCGCCGCCGCATGCAACAAGAAGACCACCGTGCGCGGCCGCCGCTAATCGAAGCCGCGGCCGGCCGCCGACACGCACCGCACGTGCTGCCGGATGGCCTCGGCTTACGCCGCCTGCGTGTGCGGCACACCACCGCAGCCGCGTGACACCGTTGCCCGCCGCGCGCGTCGCCGCGCCGCCGCGACGCGCTCCGCCCGCCACCGCGCCCGAGCTCGCTGCGGCCGGCCGCTCCGCCGCATTGCTCCAGCCCGCCCCGCCACCGGCCTTGGCCGTGGCACACGCGCCGCGCCGCACACGAGCCGCCTGGCCCGGTGGCAACTCCCGCCGCCGCCTTTTGGTGGAGTGAGGGGAGGGAAACCCTAAACCCCCCTCTCTTGTCTACTGACCGGGAAGGCCTCATGGGCCGCATGGGGCTTACGGGCCGGGCGAGCGGGGTAAACAGGCCGCACGAAAAAAAAGAGAAAAGAAAATGGCCCGGCCGGGTGGGGGGGAAGAGATGGGCCGCGGAAGGGGCAGCAAAGAAATGGGCCGCGGGTGGAGATGGGCCGGGAGAAAGAAGCCCAGCCGGTGGGAGGTACTGGCTATTTTACAAAAGGGTCCCCGAAGTCATAAAAATTGCCTTTGAGCCCTAAATTTGCATATAAGTCCCAAATTTTGCAGAAAAGGCCTTGTAATTCCGAAAATTACGAATAAGCCCTCAAATTTACGAGCGGGTCCAGAATTTTGCAGAAACCCCTCTGTAAATCAGAAAATTGCGCGAATTTTCTCTGAATTGAATAATTTGCGTAAAACCCCCCCAGAAATTGCAGAATTTGCTGAAATTTCATATTTTAGCATAAAAGGGCCTCAGGAATCCGAATTTTGCATTATTTTTTAGCATTTGAAGCTTATTTATTTGTGCCATTACTGTTTTATGTATTTTCTGTATTTATTTACTGTTTTGGTTAATTGTAATTGCTGAAAATTGCTTTTAATCACTGAAATTAGCAGTAAAATTATAAAAAATGCACAGAAAATTATGAAACATTACCAGAACCTATTGTACCATTTATTTACCCGCAGTGAATTATTCCGTGCATGTCTACCAGCAGTAGACTCATACACATTTAGATGACTAGCATCACGAACTGGGAGTTCGAGGAGCTGGCCCAGCATGGCCAAAACGATCTGACATGGGCATCCGATGTCGAGATTGTGCTTGGAGCCAGAAAGCTCCGCGCTGCAATTGGGATTGGCGGACTGAATGACGCTCAACCCAAACCTGAGGAGAATGATCAGACATTTCATTTTCTCAGGCACCACCTCTGTCTCACTCTCAAGAATGAGTATATGGCGGCGAAAAGCACGCTAGCACTCTAGACCGCACTCAAGAAGCGGTTTGAGAGGCTGAAGTACACCATTCTTCCTCAAGCAGAGCAGGAGTGGATCAGAACTAAGTCACTCAGCCATCTGGGAGCTCCATTGGCCGTGAAGCCAACGACGGGAGCAACAAGGTGCGAAAGCCCTTGATAGAGAAAAAGGGGAAGAAAGGGTAAGACCGTAGCCCAGAAAGGCAAATCAGATGCTCCACGTGAGAATAAGGCTAGCAAGCCAAAACGGGGTGGCAAAGGGCACATGAAGCCATTCTGCATCGGTTGAGGGGAGCATTCGAGCATCGCACTGCTGCGATGGTGTTTGAGACCATTACGACAAAGACACCCTCTCGACCTAGAAGCGACCACCGTCATGATTTCTTTTGAAGAGAATGTCACCCCAAGAGAATAGCAGAAGAAGTCTAGTGCACAGAATGCATTTAGACTTTAATTGTCATTTATTTTGTGTGGAAGAATATGTTAGAATTTGCATGGATGGTACTTAAGAATTGTTATTTTCTCGTGATGGTTGGATGATATTTGAAGAATCCATTCATTTATTCAGTTAATGATGGCATGATATGTTTTGATATTGGAGTATTTTATCTATGTGTTGATTGTCTTCTCATGCATATTAATAAAATACCCTATATTAGAATACGTGCAGCGCCCTATGAAGGAAGTGTGCTTAGCCAGCAGCGGCACAACGCATATCATCTTAAGAGAGGTTGAGTATTTTCAGTCGATTCGTAAGAGCACTGACAGTCTTACGACAATCGCCAGAAGCGATGCATGTATAACTGGTTCGGGAAGAGCCACAATGGGCATAACTTTGGTCATTGAAGAAGCCTTATTGTACCCAGAATCGGCTAGAACTGTCCTAAGTTTTAAGAATATCCGCGCAAATGGTTTCCACGTTGAGACTGAAAAGAGTACGGTAAGGAATACCTGCTCATTACGAAGCGCAAAGAGAACAGAAAATTATATTAGAAAACTTCCTTCACTAGAAACTGGGCTATATTATACCAACATTAAAGCGCCTGCAGCATACACTATACTGAAGACAGTGTTTAGAAGCTTTGAACTCTTTTGTCTCTGGTATGACAGATTAGGCCACCCAAGTCTTTGGATGATGAGAAACATAATAAATAACTCGCACGGGCATAATATTAATGTGAAGAATATCACGAATCATGAAGATTCTGTGTGCCCTGCATGTGCCACCAGGAAACTAATAATTAGACCCTCCACTATGAAAGTGCAGGATGAAGTCCCTGCATTCCTGGAACGCATCTAGGAAGACATTTGCGGTCATGTTCAGCCCGTCTTAGGGCCATTTAAGTATTTCTTGGTGCTCATTGACGCTTCATCGAAGTGGTCGTATGTGGGTTTATTGTCCACAAGAAACCACGCCGTTGCAAAATTGATCTCGCAGATCATCCGCATCAGAAATGTGTTCCCTGATCATCGCATCAAGTCCATCAGAATGGACAACGCCGGAGAATTTACTTCAAAGGCATTTGATGATTATTGCATGGCAATGGAAATTACAGTTGAGCATTCGGTACCGCATGTCCATACCCAGAATGGTTTGACAGAGGCTTTAATCAAGAAAATTAAATTTATTGCCCGACCTTTTGAAGAATTGTAATTTGCCAGCCACATGTTGGGACACGCAGTCCTACATGTAATGAATCTCATCAATTTTAGACCATTGGCTTACAACATCCATTCACCTATGCAACTAGCGCAAGGGTCACCACCGGAAATTTCTCAACATTAGGGGGAGGAAATCAACCCCTTGATGAATAATGTCGGGAAATTACGTGGCAAACCATGGGAATCTATGCAGATAACCCGCGCACTAGTGAAACAATAGAAGTCCAGAAGACAATTGATTTGCAAGCATTAGCAAATCAGCTGCCTGATCACTTTAGTGATTTGAAGAGCGTGACTAAGTCGCATGTGCCTGCACGCACTACACCGGAGATGGTTGAAATACCAAAAAAGCAGAAGGTATCCCTAATCTCATCCAGAGGCCTCAGAAAAATAATAAAGGACGAGAACTCCGGTTCCTCGAATCCTAAGTAACTGGGGACACCTGGCGAAAAAGGATAAGAGAGATTTATCACAGCCGATCATTGAAGTCCCCCAGAATGAGAACGGTAGCCAGTTGAGACCTGGCAAAAGTATGACACCTTCAGAAAAAAGCATACCGGATCTGAATATCCCCATCGGCATGGATGTGTGCGCACACATCGGAGCCGAAAAACTAAAGGGACTTGCCACCGCAATTGAAAGAAGCGATGTGGAAGGTAAAGCTCCAGCAGAAGCAATCGCTCCAGAAGAAGCAACTCATGAAGAAATAGCTATAAATTATGTGCACACGGGAGAGTCCCTGAATAGGACAACCGCTAATATCGATATCTACTTCGCAAAGAAAATTGCCACCATCATCGATCTTGATCCCGAGCCTGCATCGCTCGCTGAAGGTAAGAAAAGATCAGATTGGGAAGATTGGAAGAAGGCAATAGCAACTGAATTGCTATCTCTGAATAAAAGAGAGGTGTTTGGGCCCGTATGCCGCACACCTCCCCACATACACCCCGTTGGACACAAGTGGGTATTTGTTCGAAAGAGAAATGAAAGAAATGAAGTAGTGAGATACAAAGTAAGGCTGGTAACCCAAGGTTTCACTCAACGTCCTGAAGTTGATTATGAAGAAACCTACTCCCAAGTCATGAGTGGAATTATATTTAGATATTTGATCTCAATGGCAGTGAACTTGAACTTAGAAATGAAATTGATGGATGTTGTGACAGCATACCTTTACGGTAACTTGGATTCGGAAAGTTATATGAGAGTCCCTGAAGGAATCCCTCTCCCGAACCAAGACAGAGCAAATAGAAATCTGTACAGTGTTAAACTCAGAAAGTCACTGTATGGACTGAAACAATCTGAAAGAATGTGGTATAATTGCTTAAGCGACTTTCTCTGCAAGAAAGGCTACACGAACAATGAAGACTGTCTTTGTGTATTTATACAACGATCCCAGAATGGATTCTGTATAATCTCTATGTATGTAGATGATCTGAATATCATCGGGACAGCCGAAGACATAAAAGAAGCAAGCTCCTACTTGGAGTCAGAATTTGAAATGAAAGATTTGGGCAAGACCAAGTTCTGCTTAGGCCCGCAGCTTGAGCATGTCCCTGAAGGAATCTTGGTACATCAGTCGACCTACACCTAGAAGGTGCTTGAAAGGTTTGGCTTTAAGAAGGCATTCCCATCGAAAGTACCGATGATCGAGAGGTCTTTACAGCAAGAAAAAGATCCTTTCCGACCTAGGGAAGAGGGGGGAGGAAGTCCTGGGACCGAAATTCCCATACTTGAGTGCAGTGGGAGCACTCATGTACTTAGCAAACTGCACTAGACCGGACATTGCATTTGTCGTAAACCTGTTAGCAAGGTACATTGCAGAGCCCACCAAAAGGCATTGGCAGGGCATAAAGGACACCTTCCGATACCTCCAAGGAAGCAAAGACATTGGATTGTCTTACAAAAAGAATCAAGATCTGAACTTGATTGACTATGCAGATGCTGGGTACCTGTCTAACCCGCATACCGCTAAGTCGCAAACAGACTATGTATTTCCATGTGGTGGAACTGCAATTTCCGAGAAATCGTCTAAGCAAAGCCTTGTAGCTACTTTGACGAACCACTCAGTAATTATAGCGCTATATGAAGCCGCACGAGAATGCGCTTGGTTCCGCTGAACGATTCACCACATCCAGCAGTCATGTGGAATGAACATTGTGCAAACCCCCATAATTATCCATGAAGATAATGCAGCTTGCGTTGCACAAGTGCAGATGGGCTATGTAAGCATATCAACCCTAAGTTCCTCTATGCTCATGAATTGTAGAGATGAACAAGATTAAAGTACTGTACACTAAGTCATGTAGACTTGTTCACTAAGTCACTCCCCGCATCTAGCTTTGAAAGGTGCGTGCGTGGAATTGGAATGACGAGACTTAGAGAAGTGCAGAATTTAGGGGGAGATTTCTCACAAGCCCGCTAATAAATCTTGATCATGAAGATTAAGTACCCAAAAAAATAAAGTCCTGCAGACCAAATGAATTTGGGTGGATTGTACTCTTTTTCCCTTGACGAGTTTTCCATGAAGTTTCTCGACCAAGGTTTTTAATGAGGCAATTCGTGCATCGCAGCACCACATGTATCATGTGCTCTTTCTCCAAATTTTTCCCACTAGGTTTTTATGGAGTTTTAGTGAGGCATGAACGTGTCGGATGAGTGCCCAAGGGGGAGTGTTAAGAAACCTGGGCCTGGGCCGGCAGCCCAGGGCCCATGGTGGGCACCTCATTGTAGTCTATAAATAGAGAGCCATACCTTCTCATTATGTACAGATGAATGAAAGCAATAAATAAAGACCAGGAGTTCTCTCTATCTCTCTGTGTGTTCAATCTATTTTTCTGTGATTCTGTGATTGATTCGTTCTTGTTCTAAACAGAGGAATCACTCGGACTGGTCGCCAGCGACGGTTCCTCAATATTTTCTTCGTGTCGCGCCCACTGCTGCCGTTCCCCATGTTACTCCGCGTCGCTCCCCCCACCAGAAAACCAAACATTGAGCGGGTTATTCTAGGTTGTTGTTTTACCTTTTTATTTAGCATTTTTAAATTTTATCTATTTGTAAAAGACAGTACGTAGAAAAACGATCGTTTATGATTTTAGTTGATATAACTGAACTCAGTACAGTATCTATTATAACCTACCTATAGACCCCGCTTTGAAAAGACGTACCGTTTAAAAGCCACTTACTGTAGCAGAAAGTGGCAAGTTAAAACTAAAAAACTTGGCCATTATCATTGTTTTAGGTGCCGCTCGGTTAGGCTGAAATAAACTGATTTATGTCTGAAATTACGCTGTAGCTGACTGAAATTACACTGCAACTGATGATGGCTTATTGATGTAACTAAATTTTAAAAAAAAAAAATAGAAAAACAGATTAGCCCATCATGGATAACGCAAATGAATGCGAGAAAAAAGAACCGACAAAAAATCTAAAAATCCATAAAAGACAAAATTTAGAAATAGTAAAAATAAGCCAGAAGTCATAAACTTAAGCCAAAATGAGCAGGACTATGACGGCTTTTTTTGCTATTGTTGGTATGTCTTTTTTTTTTGAAACGACTGTGGACGATAATGACATCAATGCGGATAATATATACGGTTTTGAGTTTAGGAAATCGTTTAGATAATTTCTTTTAAAAAGCTGTTTTGATTTTTATTTTTAGAAAAACTAACAGCCAAAGTATCTGGTCTTTTCGGTTTTCAGTAAGATTTTAGTACCGGTTTCTATCGATCAATATTTTTTAGCCTAAAAAAAAAGGACATGAAGCCCAAAAGAACGGACAAAATCGACGCGTTTCCCTCCCAACGGGTCAGCCCCACAGGCATTCGGCCCCGCATGTCAGTTGGTGTACAAGAGCCACGGTGGGGCCACCATGTGGACGCGCGGAGGCGGTGGTAATGGGAGCTACCAACCGTTCCAGTAACAGTGCAGTACGCGCGCGTCGGGGACAGGACACCACCCCACTCGCGTCCGGCAACCAGCGACCGTAACGGAACGGCAACTTGCCCTCGCCTCCTCGACCCCAGCCTCGTGTTTTGCATACCGTATGGTTTTTTTTATAAAAAAAATGCATATTGTAGCACCGTGTGACGGGTGGTAGCAGCACCGATCCGGCTATCCGGTTTACACTTCCATCTCAGGCAATTCTTGCTAGAATGCAAATGAACAGGGGTTGGTCGCGCCCTCATGCGTTTAAGAAAGTATGGCGTACTAAAATTGTGGTTACGAATCAAATGATAACCATAGTTGACCAAACTAACGTCCCAATCATTTCAGTTTAAGCTTCTAATTTATTTTTTATTATTTATAAATTTCTTCTTTTTTGAACTTTTGGCTTTTTAAACTTTTTTACTAGTTCTCTTTTTCCTGTATTCGTTGCGTTGTCCGTGATGATCTAACATATTTTTCTATTTTTAATTTTTTTAATTTAATTACACCAAATAAGCCACCTTCAGCTACAGTGTAATTTCAGCCATAAGGCACTATTTTCCAGCCCAACCGAGCGGTGCCTAACTTAACTTCGGCACACAAAATAGGAGTACTGTTTCGTATATTTTTTGCTTATAAGTTATGCCTTTTTCTAAATAAATAAGATGGTTTAACATAATTCGGTTGGTTCGCACATAAACCAAAATTATCTATTACAATTATAAACCTAAGTAAAAAAAAAGACTCACGCAGTGACATAGGACCAAAACACACCGTACACCGCTCCTAGGTGTCCGAGATAAGTTGCATTGACCTCTAGGGTGTGTTTGGTTCAGAGTCATGGTGGGACGGGGTGGATCCAACCCATTTTTTAGGGACGGGACGGGACGGTCCCTGTTTTCTGTTTGGTTTAGGGACAAAAGGTTTAGGATGACAATCTGACATGCGGGGTCTACCTGTCAACCACTCGTCCCACTTCATCCCTCACCATCCCCTCATTTTTGGGGGATAGGAGCATCCCCAATTTGAGAGCATATCCACAGAATATTCCCTAGAAGGATATCCCCCATCCCACCTGACTCTGAACCAAACAGCTCTGGAACGAGAACCACCCCAACCCATCTCCCATGGTCCATGAACCAAACACATACTAAAGTCCTAACCAATCGCACCAATGCTGCAAGAAGCAAGCATGTGCCCCTATTAGTCGCCTGTGTTACTTGCAAGTGGATTGGATATACTACTGGCTTTCTGACCTTTTTGTATTGGGCTTTCCAGAACGGACCTAGTGCAATACAGTTATACAGATGCATTCCATGTATAGCTGCGCCATGTGCTGCTTGATCTAGTAGAGTAACATTAGGATATGGCCACATCGTCGAAAGAATCTATCTCATCGCTTTTGTTTTCCAACTTGACCTGCACTTAATTTGATGGACAGTTTGGCAGCCTGCTCAGAATGCAAAACTACGCTTGTGACTCGTAATGGCCCGCCCAATTCCCCAAGGTGCACAACTGTAAAAAATAAAACACACAGTACACCAGTGAAATGCACTAAGCAGTAAAAAATCGAATTTTTTATATATTTTTATTAATATTACATAAATATACCATCATTAAAAACTACATAAATAACATTCTGTCCTTATTGGAAATAACGACAATTCTACGTAAAGTTCCATGTGACAGTCAGTAGATCTCTATCACCAAATTAATTGACAATAGATATTCTATCGTCATTTTAATTGGCGACATAAGTTTTGTCACTATTTTTTTTTGTTTTAGTAGTTTAAAATAATAGTTAACTATTAAAGAGAGAATTTGACTAGTGCGTGTGCGTCTCATGTTGCATTAATGGTTTTTGTTTAAATAAACCATTTCAATTAAGACGTAATACTTCATAATAAAGGCGTGAATTACACAACGCATATGGTTTGGTTAGGTGTATATATTACCTCACTACTCTTACGATATAAATGGCAATATACATGAACCATCTAGCCGACCAATATCTAAGATATATGTGCGTCACACAAGTGTGCAAAATGACTGTGGAGTACTTCCAATGAATATTCTACATAGATTAGTATGCGTAGACTCACCAAGGGCATCCCTCTATTTCACACTTCACGTCGTACACGTGTGGGCTGGACTTTACTATCTTGAAGTGTCCTCCTCAATACACCAGCCAGAACTTGACTACTTCATGCACCTCCAATTTTCTTTTGTACATACCAAGTTGAAGTTGAAGAAATAGAGCGGTTAGAGGACAATGGACGTATGACCACCAACTCGTTCTTTTATAATAGTAATGATATATATATTAATTAATTAATATATATTGTTTTTTAAAAATTTGCCTCTTGGTTAGGCAGCCCATGCAGCAGTAACCGAACAACAACACAGCACAGTAATGGAAAAGCAAGCGTTCCGACGCAACATGCGATGCTTGGCTCACCTTTGTCTGCTCACCTACTGACGCATCACATGCCCAGCCCAGGCCTGTAGGCCAGTGGGCCCGTCCTCTCTACAGGACGTTCTAGGTACCTCTGTTTCGTTACTTTTGTCTACGAAAGTCGCTGTTTTAAAATATTTATTTACTGAGAAATTGAGAATGCTTCAGTGAATGGTATGGATCTCTAACTAATAGTGGTAATGTACCATTCCATTCTTTATGCGCTGACTCGAGGTCTCTTCCTGCACATTTGGGCTTCTCCATTGAGTTTTTATTGTAACTTTTAGTTTTGTAATTTCATCTTTTTCTAATTTTAGCCTTTTTATTTTTTATCTTTCCCGTATTTCTTTGTATTATCCGTGATAATTAACCTATTTCTCTCTCTCTCTCTCTATATATATATAGTCATCAACAGTTACAATACAAAATAAGCTAGTTACAGTACCAAACAGTGAAAAATAAACCATAAACCACAAACAAACCTAAATGAGTATAGTATATCATTTGATAGAGTTATGTGTGATTATTTGTTATTAATTTTTTTCTTAAATTTAGTACTTGCTTAGTCCTCACCTCAAACGGCTTCAGTTTCTTGTTTGTTTTGGCTTTTAACTTATTTAAGCTAGAAACCATCTGGAGCACATCAGTTTTTAATTTTAGCTTTCTTTGTCATTTTTGTTTTTTTATTCCTTTGCATTATTTATGATGATATAACGGTTTATTTTATTATTTTTTTAGAAAAAACTAATAATCATTATAGTACTTAAAAGACATAAAAAAAACATAAGCTAATTGAAGTGAGGCCTTAATATGTGTATACAGTGAACCGTGGAGGAAGTAACAGCTCACCTACCACTGTCTACTACCACCACCTTCGCCTCCTCTCCTGCGTCTTGCTCTTCCTTCCCTCTTCTTGCCCTATATAAACCAAGGCAAACCAAATGGTACCACCCAAATATCTCACTTTCACAAGTTCACATCCCTTCACCATTCAGCTCAAAGGCACAAAAAGGAGAGGAGAGAGGTGGCCATGGCTAAGATCTCCGTTCTGCTCCTTGCATTCCTCCTCCTCGCCATTGCCTTCCCTGCAGTAAGCTCACTTCACCCTAACCTTCGTCTTCAGGCTTCAACCATGTGCATGTGTTCTTCGAACCTGGCGGCTCGCTCACTCGCTAACCAGTATTCTCCTTTGGCCTGTGGCAGGAGGTGGTGGGAGGCGGCGACCTTAAGCCATGGGGTAACTGACTATCTAACCACCCAACTTACTCGCAATCTTGCCGCATTTCGTGTCGCGGCCATGCTTTGGGAGCCAGGCAACGCTGCCTCTCTCTGCTCTTGCTGATATCTTTGGGCGTGTCGGTCTTGCGCAGAGTGCTCGCCCAAGTGCTCGGCGCGGTGCGGTGGGACGCAGTACAAGAAGGCGTGCCTGACGTTCTGCAACAAGTGCTGCGCCAAGTGCCTGTGCGTGCCGCCGGGCACCTACGGCAACAAGGGCGCGTGCCCCTGCTACAACAACTGGAAGACCAAGAGGGGAGGGCCGAAGTGCCCCTAGATTGCGTCTCGTCGATCAGCGATTGGCTGATTAGTCGTTGGTCCGTGACTTCTCCTGCATTGCTACGGGTTCTAGTGTAAGTTTATCTAGCCAGTGATGGTTTGATCCGGTTGTGTTATGTGTGTCCGCAGCTGTGGAAGTGGGCTCTATCTATTAGGTGGAATCCTATGGTGAGGCTATTTGTGAGACTAGGGCCCGCTTGGTTGGCTGAAAAGCTATGGTTTATAACTGAAATTGTATAGTAGCGGTTGAAATTTCACTATAACTGAAGATGTCTTATCTGGTGTAATTAAATCTAAAAAAAATTAAAAATAAAAAAATGCTAGCTCAACACGGACAGCGCAAACAAATACAGGAAAAAAGAATCGGCAAAAATGCTCAAAAAAGTCAAAAGTTCAGAAAAAGACGAAAATTATGAATAGTGGAAAATAAACCAGACACCAAAAAACTGAAGCTGAAATGAACGGGGCCGGTGGTGGAGAGGAGAGTGAGGATTCTTAGGGTGGAATCAATGTGAATCCCCCTCCTAAAATTGGATCGCTAGTTATCTATGTTAATTGCTACTAGTATCATGCGGTGTTCCCCCGAAAGTGAAAAAACATTTGGAGACAATCTCACAAGCTTAGTGGGACCTATCAATCTTTATGCTCATGTAACGAGTACTCTGTGCTTCGTTCTGAACGATTGAATACCCGTGCTTACAATGAACTTTTATTTGTGTATAATATAAGAAGAGAGGAATGCATAAGCCGGTCTTGTGCTCTGGTTAAGCGCGGGATCCTGCTGCAAGCGATGGTGAACGCTTGATTAGCTGGAGCTGCGACTTCCGACCAGATAGCTTCATTTGTACCGTGCATATCTTGGAACACAACGTACTTAGCCATATTGGCGAAACAGAGGAAGGCAGCCAGAGGAGGGAAGCGAAGGGAAAGAAGTTGAATGGATCGGATTTGGCAACGGCTTATTGGTCCCGGACTCTGCTTGCCTGGGCTGCTGTCCCGAGGGGTTAAGTTTCTGTGTCGCGGGCTCTCTCGTCACACAAAAGACGAGATTTTTCTGAGCTCGGCACTATGTCTCGGTCGGCTCACCCCGCCGGCTGGTGTGGCCTGGCGACCACGTTTCGTTGGGCTGGGCCGAGTGAGGGCTGAACAGAAGCCATGATGGGCCGTAGTTCTTAGCGTGCCGAGCCTGGGAATGGAGTCATGCGCCAGTGTGCCATTTCCGTTGACGGCAACACAACTCACTTCTTGCACCATTTCCGTTGGGCCATCTGGCAGGCTCACTGCTTAAGAGGGCTTTACCTTAATAATTCGGTGGAAAAGATGGAGTTCCTTTGGGCTATCCGGCAGGCTCACTGCCTTTCGAGCCTTGTGCGTAGGCGTGAGTTGAGGTATTATAAGAAAGGATAAATTCCTTCTATGCCATCAAGAGTCATGCCAATCTCTGATATGCTACTAGAAAAGGTTGGCTTCTTTATATGCCATCGAAATTTTCCTTTCTTCTCTTTTATGCCATTTTCTGTCATATCTGTTAGCTGGAGTCACCATTAAACCTAAAAAATCCCCCTTCTTACATTCGTCTTCTTCCTTCTCCACTCTCGTCAACCCCCTCTCTTCTCTCCCCTACCCCAATGGCCACCTCCTCCACTTTCTCCCAATTCTCGCTTGTGCGCTGTTGCAGTCGTAGACACCAATTACCGCAATGAGCCTCGGCACCCGTCCTCCTCACCACCAGC
The DNA here is from genome assembly GCA_036346575.1 of Dendrocalamus sinicus. Classification (NCBI taxonomy): domain Eukaryota; kingdom Viridiplantae; phylum Streptophyta; class Magnoliopsida; order Poales; family Poaceae; genus Dendrocalamus; species Dendrocalamus sinicus. The sequence goes on along the minus strand of CM070656.1, from coordinate 10,207,287 downwards.
ACAAGGAGCTTGCACCCTGCCTCGCTGTCGCGGCCCTCGAGGATCACCTCTCTATCTCTCTGGGCCATGTAGGAGCCCCATGTGCGCATCATTGCCGTCGAGGTTGAGTTGCACGAGCGTCCTGGTTGCCGCCACGTGTCACAGCAATACCATTGTTGAGCCGAACTCCAGCACCTCCATCGTCACTGCCACAAACATAGCCATCAGCGACACAACCGCCATGAGGTGGTGCAGTGCATGGTTGGGAATGAGTGGCGGGGATGGAGGCAACAACAGGTTGGTGACAGGGTAGGTGAGGTGCCCCCCGTCAAGCTAGCGCTGGATGCTGTGGCACTTGAAGGTGTGGCTGAAGGGGAGGATGATGGGGTCCGTCATGACCTTGAGCGAAATAGGGCAGTGGAAGTCATCCTGCCACGATGCTTGCTCCGACACCTCCATGGGCATTATTGGAATGGGTGCGAGGATCTGTGGCGCGAGACGATGGGAAAATATTCTTTCGCCTCTAGCCGGATTTGGGCACAATGTGTCTCCCGTTGGCTTAGATCTTGTTGGTAGGAGAGAAAAGAGAGAGAGGGGAGGAGTGGTAGAAGGAGCAGCCGCTGCTGGCTTTTCTTGTTGGACTAGATAGGAGCATAGGAAGAGGAAGGGGGAGAAGGAAATGAAGGAAGAAGAAGGGTAAAAGAATCTTTTTGTGTGCCGGTCAGAGAAGACGATGTGTTGCAGTTTATGACCACTCAATAGTCTTTACGATCACACTCAAGGTCATTACGACCACTTCTTGTTTGCTCCAACCGCTCCGACCACGCCTTTGTATTCTGACCACGTACTCATAACTTCAGCTGATGAGAGTGACGACCACGTTCACGCTACGCAGCCCGTTCTCATAACCGCTCCTTCGACCACTCGATCACCGTGAAGGAATACGCGTAGGCTACGATAGCAGAAAACAAAATTTTTCTACCGCGCACACCAGGACATCATGCTAAGGAGGGATCATGGATCGTTACCACTAGACGCGCGCGCGTGAAGAAGAGTTGGAGAAGCCGATCCAACCACGCGCGCCGAGGTAGTAGTGGAAGTAGCCGATCGTCCCGAACAGATCGTCTCCTCCACGCGATCAACCACACCACGAGCAGATCCAATCGTAGGTTGTTGATGCCGATCAACGCCCAACGAGCGGCGCCTCCACCGGTATCCACACGTCCGGGTGGAACGCCGATCGCGAGTGTACCAAAGACTCGCGAGCGGCTAGGGTTTGGCTCGGAGGTGGCGGCTAGGGTTTGGCTCGGGATTACCGAAGCATGCACCCTCTCCCCTCGCCTCCATATATATAGACCTCCTCACTTGGGCCTCGTGGACTGAGGCCCAATAGGAGTCTATCCGGATCTCTATCCGAATTGAGCCCACATCCAAATCACATTCGAATTAGTGTTCCAACCCGTTAAGTGTGTGACCCTGTAGGTTCACGTATACTTGGTCGCGACCCGGAAACGCCTTTCCGGTCACCCTGTTAATAGCGGCCTCTAGTAAGACATATTAACCTCAAAGTATACGTAAAGATCATATCCGCTGAACCTGTAATGTTCTCATGTGCGAATCCCTTTGCCTCACGATATAAATTAAGCTCAAGGCGAGACTTGTGTCATCCTCTTAATAGCTCAATCACTCTCTCGATTCCGTGAAGGATTATAAACTTGTGATTGACTCCTCAATCACCTTGGCATGACCATGCACTTTCATAATCCATTACATCGAGGGGCCTAGAGATATCTCTCACATAAGGATGGACAAATTCTATCTTGATCATTCACATCCCACTACATGTTTCATGGCAAACCCGAAGACTACTTTTATGACTACCCAGTTACGGAGTAGTGTTTAGTAGTCCCAAAATAAGCTACTACGCATGTTGGGAACCATGATGCTCTCAAGTCTAAGGATTCTACATAAACACTACTTGAGACCAACTGATGACACATGGAATCTCTGCAGTGTCTCGTGGCGGGTCTATCCAACATATGTTCACTAACACATGTCCATATTATTGATTTGGTATCTCCATACCATGATCCATGAGACATGATCATCGATCAATACATATGCTGATCTTTGAATCATATTTGTTCCTCATATGATATATAATCAGGGATCATTTAGAAATAGCAACATTTGGCATTAAGAGTCTCATGAATAAGTCACATACTCATTGATCAATAATGATAATGTCTATTTCAAGGAACAAAGAAATGTATCATAAACATAGTATGCGATATATTCAACATCTTCATGTTGCCTCTAGGGCATATCACCAACACACCGTAGTCATAACTCGATTACGACCACGCTGAAAGCTCGATCGCCGTGGGCATAAAACTTACGACCACGTCTTCTGCTCCGCGACCATGGTCGTAACTCATTTACGACCATATCTTCTACTCCTGCGGACACCTCCGCTCGACGTGGTTGTAACTTGTTTCACGTCTGTGAAAACAATGAACTCGATATTTTTCTGGGAGCCAAAGCACTCCGCTTTCTTTATTTCACTCCCTCTCGTTTCGATCACCCCGATCACTTCCTGTCCTTCTCTCGTTACATGACTCTACCTTTTATACCCAACACAACTATTACCACACGGGGACAACTACGACATGGGCTTGAAAACTGACTCATACGTTGAAACAAACTTGTACACGGCTATGATCATGACAAACCAACTTGAATACGACTAAACAAGATTACTAACTTTAACAGTCATCTCCTTAATCTTGTTTTTCCATCGTGATCATGCCGATCTTCTCTCTTGCTTCCACTTCTTCCTTCTACCTACACTCTCATGCGCCGTACCTTCCCGAACCTTGCACAATCTGACACTTACCGCGCCTCACATCTGGACTGATCCTGTCCTTCCTTGTACGCCTGCCTAGGCTAGAGCACTTGCTCCTATAGCCACCTTGGCTTCGTCATGCCTCTTTCTGTTATTTGTCCGAGACTAAGTATGTTATTATACAGATATGTTATAAAGTAAATCCCTGTCAACAACTTCTTATTTCCGTTCTTGCATTGCAACATCATCGTTTCTTTGCCTCTTATCTCCATTGTGGAGCTGTCGCTAAACTTGACCTTGCCCCAACATTCTCATCGAGCTCATAAAACGTGGAGTGATCTCTCGTCATATGGTTGCTTGCTCCATTGTCCAAGTACCACTGATCCTGTGATCGTGGCTACCTTCTTTCATGTGTAGTTTTGGAACTACGTTATCCGCATTCAGTATCACTATGACCGATGCCTTTTTAACATACGAGGAGAGAAGTAGTCATAGTTTTTCATCTTCTTTTTCATCTTGGGTGAGGATCACCTCCCCATATTTTTTCTTGCTTCGACAATCCGAAGCATAGTCTTTCTTGAGCTATCCTTTTATGATTCATGACATGTCAAATAGGCTGAGTAGAGCGTTGAATCTATATTGAGCCACAGTTTGAGCTGTTTTAGTCTCTTGATGATACATGAGTTAGTACAATATGTTAAAAAGCAAAAAGATCTCTTTTGTGCGAAAAAACTGATTTCACCAATTCTTTCTCATGAGACGGCTTGCCATTGCACGAGGCATGAACTCAGGGGGAGTTTTGGATGACCTAGACTATCTTCTTAAGCTTATTGCTTGGAGTAGTCGCATAAAGCTTGAGATCTAGCACATAAACAAAATTTGGGTTAGAAACAACCCTGAGCTTTAAAAAGACAATGTTTCATGTGCTTAATTTGCTTAATCTACAAAAAGAACCAAGTACTCGCGCCAATGTTTCATTCTTGAGCATAGCACTCTAGTTGGTCTCAATATTAGCTTCTTGGTTCCGCTTAGCTTACTTGACATGGCCGGCATCATCCTTGGATATCTCTAGTTAGACTTCACTTCTTGATGACTTGACATTCTCACTTAATGTACTAAATTTCAGATTGTCATCTATCTTGCTTAGCTGGCTTATATATGTGTTGTCATGATCTGGATAGCGTTTTATTGAGTTATGGCTTGGTGTAACTCATTATGGTTATTATGGATAATTCTCATGGCTCTAACTGCTTAGAATAATCAAACTTCAGCCATTTCATCCATTGACATGTCATTTTCTCTCGTTTGCATTCTTGATGTGTTTATTGCCAAAAGGGGGAGAATAGAGAAGAAAAAGCTAGTTTGGATCAGTTTAGAGCTTTGGAGAACAATTTGCTCTTTCAGTTGTTGCTCTAAGTGTTCCTTCTGTCGACATGGTCATTAGTTTCATTCTTTTCTTTGGACCATGTTAGATTGCTCAAACTCAAACTCAACTTAATGCTTTTTCTGAGTTTGTCAATATACTCATCAAGGGGGAGATTGAGAGACCATGTGGTCGTGATCCCATGAGAGTGATGAGTAATTGACAAGGGTTTAGGTTAGTCGAGTTTGGTTTGGGTGGTTCGGACCTTGACGTTGCGTGGCGCAATCGGGCTCGGTCGGACCTTTGGTCAAACTTGGTCTTTTGGGCTTAGGATGCATATTCTAATGTTTTGACAGGTTTGGACTTCATATGTGGTAAGTGTGATGGTATTTACGCTTTCATGTATCGAGCGGTGCTATTTGACGTGTTTCTTGTCTGTGTGACTGCAGGACGTCGAGTTGGAGTCGTGGTGAGACACGGTGGACCGGACTAGGCGCAGGTGGCGCTGAGGTCAGAACGGTCGGGATGTGTCGAAGACAACGTGGACTCGAGGTGGTTGCGAGGCGTGCGAGGCAAGGAGCGCGGAAGCTTCCGGAAGGTGCGAGGGGCGATCGGAAATTCGCAAGGTCGCACAAGCGGAGCGGGCTCGTTGGACGAGCAGCGTAACGGGCGAGACCGTTAGCCAAGCGCTATAAAAGGAGAGGAGGGGCTGCATGCCCACTTGAGCACTTGTGTGAAGATTAGGGTTTTAGAGTCAAAAAAGGCTTTGATGGCTTGCTTCTGGCTTTAGGATTTAGTTGTTGAGAGTGGGTAGAGGAGGCAGAGGTGTGCTCCCTGCTTGTCCCCTACGATGTGTTCTAGGTGTGAGTTCTAGTGAGTGTTCATCCCTTCCAAGCATCCATGATTGTGGATTGAGAGGTTGGAGAGGGATTGAGAGTTTGTAATCACTCCTTTAGTCCTAATGCCCATGCGTATCGGGACTCCTCTGTATTCCTTGTGATCCAATGAATGAATTCTGAAGTTTCTCTGTTCATGCTCCTGTTCTGTTCTTCGTAGCTTCCGTTCTTCATTTCTCCATTTGTGATTTTCGTTGATTTGAGTTCTTGCTTGCTGTGGAGGTGCAAAATGGGTTACTTAGTGATGGGAGAGTGATCTTAGACCTTTTGGTCAGCTAGAATCCCAGAGATAAGTTTTTAATCCCAGTTTTGCATTTTTGAGTTCCTCTGTTCATGAACTCATTTCTAGGGTTTTGGTGTTCTCGGTGTTCCCCTTGTTGTAATGGCTTGAAACTTGGCATGGAGGATCCAGAGGCTATCTTATAGCTATCCTCAAAATTTCATAGCCAAAGGATCAACCGTTTGGGAGCAATTTGATTTTTGGTTCAGTTCGGGCAAAGTTTCAGATTTTACCCATAATCTGAAATTCTTGTTTCTTGGAGGGGTTTTCTTGAAATTGGCTCTTGGCTTATTCTTCTGGGAGTGTTCCCTAGCTATCCTCAAAGTTTCCCAAGCCAAGAATCCAAGAATCATTGTGAATCTATCAGTTTTCAGAAAATCCTGTTTGCTGTTTTTCTCGAGAGGTACTACCGCTCCTGGAGAGGTACTACCGCTCAAAGGTACTACCGCTCGGACCAGCGGTACTACCGCTCCTGTTCGGACCAGTCCGATCGGCGATGAAACGTTCGGACGGTCCGAACGTCTCCGGCGAGAGGTACTACAGCTCGGCATAGCGGTACTACCGCTCAGCGGTACTACCGCTCGGATCAGCGGTACTACTGCTTGCAGTCAGACTTGCTCTGAATTTATTTTTCTTGACTGCTTCTTTCTGGATCTGTTTTAGCCCTGTTGCAGTGTATTCCAGTAGTGCCTATCTTCTTTATTCATAGCTTCCATAGCTATTGGAGAAAAAGCATAAATGTGGATTCTTGAGGGGCGAAGTTATTTTTAGAAAGCGCCATTCACCCCCCTCTGTCGCCATTTCGGTCCAACACACGCATGTCTCCTCGATTTTTTTTAAAAACTCCTTACGAATTTTCGCCTCTTCTATTTCGGTCAACACGGTATATCTATAAGAAAGGATATTGTGTAACGTCGTTGCCAGTCAAAAAATAGAAAAACATTCTCTGCTTAATTCCTACTGTTCTTCTTCCTCCCGATCCCAATTTCTCTGCTCACGCTACGTTGTGTTCAATTCGGCGGCGATTCTAATTGGCGACGGAGGGACACAAGAATTATATAGGAAAAAAAATGTAAATATTACGATGCGTATGATCTCATCCAAAACATGATCGTAAACACGAATGATTCTTTGGTGCTGACGCGCGTGGATTGCGGATCGGGTCGATCGGTCTAACAGACTGCCAATCTGACTCCTCCCGCCAAGTAATTTGCATAATGCGAAGCTTTGGAGGCATCACGATCCGTCCGTGGTCAACTTAACAATTAATTAATCCATGTGCTAACGCACGCAAGAAACGACGGCAAATCAAATGCTACCCCAAAATTGAAGTCTGACTTCCCGTCGTGCAATTGCAAGTCGACACATTTCGGGAACCCGCTGCGCAGTCAAAGCTAGACAGGTAGTAGGATCATGCGAGTATCAGGAATAGAGATGTAAACGGAAGGAATATAAATGGATAATATTTTTATTAGAGATAGACTATTGCACAGGTGACTGAAATTTTTTTATCTTTCAATCACCTAAAGTTGCACTTTGAATCACCTGAAGTTGCACATGGTTTTTTTAGAGGGAGGCTGCAATTTTAGTTGATTGAGAGTGCAATTTCAGGTCACCTGAAGTTGCACTCTGAATCACCAAAAGTTGCAGCTGTTTTTTTAGGGGGGCTGCAATTTTAGTTCATTGAGAGTGCAATTTCAGGTGACTGAAACATAAAAAAATTTCAGTCGCCTGTGCAATAGCAAAACTGTTTTTATTATATTTGTTTTTATATTTTTTTAAATGCGGATATAAATATGGATATCTTGGATATGAATACAAATATGAATAATATCGAATATAAATACGGAGCGAATACAAATCGAAACGAATACGATCACGGATATTTATTGGAACATGAAAACCTCTTAAACTATACATCCAAAATCAATGAAAATACATTAATAGTTTATCTTGTCAAAACATTAATAAAATCTAAACAAGTATAAGTATTTTTTATTCACAATAGTCATACCATTGTACATATTTTAAATCTTCATATGGCAGTTAATTTTTTTTCTAAAATCCTAAATAATCCTTAATGGATTTCTACCATTTACATGTGACTAATAAATTAATTAAGAATTTAAATTTGCATCAGAATGATTTAAACGGCAGTACATCAATTTAATCGGTACAAATTTTAATCTACCAACAATACTAAATTTATTTTCAATAAACATTAATATTTGCTAGTGGGCTGGTGACAGGGGAGATGAGAGAGGCTGGCTTGGGCTGGGAAATGTTGGGCTGAAATCTCGGATATCCGGATCCGTATTATCCGGATAATCCGTATTCGTATTCGCCGGATATCAGGCCTACTGTATCCGTATTTGTTTTCGACAAAAAAATCCGTATTTGTTTCCGATCCGAGAATTATCTGAATAAAAGCCGATCCGACACAATCTGTATTCGTTTTTATCTGAATCAGTAGAAAACTATCCGATCCATTTTCATCCCTACACTGCAATATTGTGGGAGTGCTCTGCCAGCCTGTCACATGCCAAAGAAGCTTCGTTTGTATGTTACCTGCACTAGCTAGCTATGCGATTTAAGCTCTGCATTAGTCAGCGGCGCACAACATGTCAGCACGTGCAGCGCGTTTACCCAGCTCGTGCTGATCCACACCTAGCTCACCTGTACCAGGAAAAAGGCTATAAGGACCACACGACCAGGCCACGCTTCCTGCAAGCCTAAGCATCGCCTGTCCAGCTCTAGTTAAGTTTGTTCGTCGGTGGATTTGCGTTGCGTTGCAGCAATGGCGGCTCAGGGAAGAGGCATTGCAAACAGCGCCCTCGTTGCCGGCGTCGTGCTCCTGTGCCTGCTTCTGGCCGCCAGCCCGGTGGCCGAGGCGGCGACGACGTACGTGGTCGGCGACGGCGCCGGGTGGAGCCGCAACCTCGCGTGGTGGCTGGCCGGGAAGACCTTCCGCGCCGGCGACGTGCTCGGTAAGTCTCTTTCCGTCTCCATCCGCACGCAACGTCGTTTCCTCATAGCTAAGCCTTCAGAGGCCGCGTTCTGATGTGACGGGGTGTTCGCGTTGCGTTGCGCGTATTTGCAGTGTTCAGGTACAACAAGGAGTACCACGACGTGGCGATCTTGAACGCCAGGTGGTACCGGCGGTGCGCCGTGCCGAAGGGCGCAAGGGTGCTGACCACGGGGCACGACAAGGTGAGGCTGCGCCGGGGCACCCACTACTTCATCTGCGGCAAGCCGGGCCACTGCGCCGCCGGCATGAAGATGGCCATCAAGGTCTACTGATCCAAGACATATCATCGTCTTAATACCCACGCGCGCACGACTGCACGAGCACCTTGTGTGCTCGCGCGTGCGCGCGTGCATATGTCCTGATCATCCAGTAATGTACGAGTCGATCGATGGTGCGACGTCGATGTGGTCGTCGTCGTTCCTGCAACGTTGTTCCTTCAAGTTTGTTTGCTTGTGCTGTGGTGCATGTAGTAAGATGCCGTGTAATCATCGAGTAAACTTGCTGTTTTCTCCTCATTCCATGTAGACACTACTTAGTACTTACCAAACTAAGCGTTCGGTTCATCTGGAAGGGAGAATTTGTCAAACCAGGATATGGATCGTGCGGTCTCTGTCATGCATGATGTCATCCTTCGAGAGTTAGACTTCGCTGTGGCCAATCGGGTTGGGCCAGATCAGCAAAAAAAATTGAGTTCAGACTTGCAAGAGCAAACCCTGTCATATCGAAAACGGGACGGCTCAGTGCATTGCAAACATTCGTTCGTATCTTGGCTCGTTGAAGGTTGGTTCATCTGTACAGACAGTACAGTACAGATAGCAAGTTAATTTTTTCCCAAAGAACAAGAAAAAAGGATTATTACGATATATTATATCGGTAGTAGAGATAAAATCTGATTGTTGATTTACGAGGATATTATCGACTTTTGTTTTTCAACTTTGTTTTTTCGTTAAGGTCCACGTCAGCATCTGGCGAGCGGGGGTGATGATGGCCCCTCCACCTTGCTGAATGGGACTAGTACAGGGGGACTTGTGGGAAAATATACCGGCACTTAGAATGTTATTCGACAGATAAATAGAGCATTCAAACCATTGTCGAGCAGTCAGATTCCACGATGGTTGGCTTCCTAATCCATTCCGCTGCCATTGCAAGTCCAATGGCACAAGCTCTAGCTTCGACTTCCTCTGCATCAGTGCCTTGCAGAATGACCTGCCATGACCTGAGCAGCACATTGCCCTCATGATCACGGAGAGCAGCGTCAAATTTCAGCATCACCTGAAAGTTCAGAAAAAGATTTATTGACATTAAGTTTAACCCAACCTTCAGGAGGTTTCTCCCACCGCAACTTAGGATTCACCAGCGTCATGTCCTTTCTGCTGGTCCCTGCATCAAACATAGGCTTCTTCCCTTTCTTATCTGAACTTTACTTGAATGTTGAGACCCACATAACGCAGCTCTGCAATGGGCTGAGGCTCTTCTTGGACGTCTTGGCCAGGTCCCCCGGGGAGCCCACTGCCGCCAGCGATGCGAACAAACCAGTCTCAGTGGAGGTTCAAACCAGTCTCAGTGGAGGTTTCATGTCTCAGTTTCCAACACATCTATATTTTGGAAACAGTGCAGAATAGTTTCATCCCCATAAAACTCCCTCTACTCCCATGAAACTTTTATCATCTCTCTCTTCATCAATACAGTGCTATGTCAACGTATTTAATGCCCATAAAACTCCAAAAAACCCCACTGAAACTGGCCTTATAACTTGCCATCAAAGAACCTGGAAAGCCCCACAGCAACCAAAAGAAAACCACAATGGCGTCAGTTTAGCCTCTCACACGCGATCCATTCCTCAAATAAAGAACAAGGCCAAGGCATTGCGCGCACGTACTTGAACGGGAGATACGTCATGAGGGAGGACATCTCGAAGTGGTCCGCTGAGTTGGAAGAGGAGCTCACGTCATCAACGACCTCCAAGGACGATGAAGCCGACGACCCTGCGGAGTTTCTCGATGTGGACTCAGACTAAGATGACAAGCCGATGTCCTCCTCCTGTTAGGTCCCTTAGGATCTTCTAGGTCTAGATCAGAGGGTGTTTTAGATCGGATTCGAAAGAGAAGGGGAGAGGGAGAGGGAAGTACCGACCGTCCGATGCATTGGAGGAGGAGCTGGCCATCGCTGCTTCGTCGGTGTAGTCTGCGCACGGACAGCGACGGTCAGGGAAGAGGAGGGCGGTGGCGGCGGCGTAGATCCGGTGAAGGGGACGGTGATGGAGCTTCCCGCCGCCGACTGCGCGTCCCTCTAGATCGGTCTAGGGTTTGTCTCGGTGGGGATTTGCGGCTCAAAGAACCTCGTAATTTGAGGCGCGCCCCACCCTTTATTTATTGCGCAGCATGACGGGGCCCACCACCAATAGATGGTGGCGCCCCGATCGCGCGGATCAAGGCCCCGATTAGCCGTTGGGCTAATCGAGAGAGATCAATCCAACATTCTCCCCTTGATCTCCTCTCATATCATACCTTTTCTTCTTTTCCCATTTCATCACAGATTAGTGCATAGAGCATGCTTCATCGTCACGGTCAATCGCCGATAGATTTTAACAGCTACAATACACATCTCTGCTCAAATGCATTCTTTAATTTTGGGCCCTTTATAGTCCAGAATCATAAGCTTTCCCTTAAATCCATGCCGGCTACATGTTCTCTGAACACGTTGGGTGGTAAGCCTTTTGTAAGCGGATCCGCTAACATCTTTGTGGTACTTATATGATCAAGACTTATGATATGATCCCGGACTTTATCTTTCACAACATAGTACTTTATGTCAATGTGTTTGGCAGCACCACTTGACTTATTGTTGTGGGCATACGTTATCTTGGTTCATTATCGCAGATACAATTTAAGTGGTCTATTGATGTCGTCAACCACTTTTAAACCGGTATGAACTTCTTTAGCCAATTCACCGCCCGTAGCCTCATAACATGCTACAAACTCGGCATACATTGTGGACGATGTAGTGACGATTTGCTTTGAGCTTTTCCACGATATAGCTCCTCCGGAGAGTGAACACATATCCGGATGTCGATTTTCTATCATCTCCGCATAATCGAATCAGATACCCCACTATATGGAGTGAATCGATCTTTCGTATGTCATCAAGAGGCCTTTTGTTCCATGCAAATAACGCAAGACTTTCTTTACCAATTTCAATGTTCTATTCCAGATTGCTCGAATCGCTAAGTAACCGGTAACAAACGCTAAGTCGTATGCGCGTACACACTTGAGTATACTGCAAGCTTCCGACAGCTGAAGCATATGGAACCGATTTTATTTGATCGAGCTCGTACTGGTTCCTGGGGCATTGAAAATCCCCATATCTGTCGCCCTTGACTATAGGTACAGGTGAAGGACTACATTTATGCATACCAAATTTCTTTAAGACTTTCTCTATGTATGCCTTTTGTGACAGTCCCAATGTCCCTTTGTTTCTATCCCGGTGAATTTCGATCCCTAGAACGAACGAAGCTTCACCAAGATCTTTCATATCAAAGTTTGAGGACAAAAACTTCTTTGTCTCCAGTAGCAAACTGACATCACTACTAGCTAGTAGGATATCATCCACATACAGGATTAGGAAGATAAACTTCCCATCTTTAAACTTTGCATAAACACAGTTGTCCTCTACATTCTCTTTAAACCCAAATTTTCTTATTGTACTGTCAAACTTCAAGTACCACTGTCTTGAAGCTTGCTTTAACCCATAAATCGATTTCTTTAGGCGGCATCCCATTCTTTCATTTTCTTCCACGACAAAACTTTTCGGTTGTGCCATGTAAACATTTTCCTCCAAATCCCCATTAAGAAATGCCGTCTTTACATCCATCTGATGTAACTCTAAATCATAATGTGCTACTAATGCCATTATGATTCTGAAGGAATCTTTACATGGGACTGGAGAAAAGGTCTCATTGTAATCAATCCCTTCTCTTTGCGTAAAACCTTTTGCCACAAGTCGCGCTTTGCATCTTTCTACATTCCCTTGGGAGTCAAGCTTTGTCTTGTAGACCCATTTACAGCCTACTGTTTTGACTCCTTTAGGAATAATTTTCAAGTCCCAGACTTTATTAGCCTTCATGGACCTCATTTCCTCTTCCATGGCCTCAAGCCATTTTGAATAATTTTCGCTTCTCATGTCTTCTTCAAATGAGGTGGGATCATCCTCCATTTGAAATTCCTCTGTATGATAAATCTGATAATCATCAGAAATAGCTGATCTTCTTACTCTTTGAGACCTCCTCGGGGCCTCCTCATTTGGTACATCTTCTGTTTGAGGTGTTGTTGCTCCCCTCATCCGTGGCAATGGGTTCTATAGGATCTCAAGAACAGTTCCTCATTCTCATTCATTGTTGCCACAGAGGAACAATAACAGTGCCGGCACCACAGATGTCTTGCACCGTCGGTGCGGCAAAGCAGCGGTGTGAAGAATGGCTCTTGAATCATCTGAGTGGGCGCATACGCCCGCTTCTCTTCAAGGTCAATCTCTCGAGCTACCATGCTTCCCCTCATCATTTCATCCTCTAAGAAGACAGCGTGTCTTGTTTCTACAAACTTTGTATACCTGTCTGGACAGTAGAAACGAAAACCTTTTGACTTTTCAGGGTAGCCAATGAAATGGCAACTTACTGTTTTGGGATCAAGCTTCCCAAGGTTTGGGTTAAATACTTTAGCCTCAGCAGGACTCCCCCACACATGTAAGTGGCTTAGTGAGGGAACTCTTCCTGTCCACAACTCGTACGGTGTTTTGGGCACCGACTTACTAGGCCAGGTAAGACCCAGCCGTTTCAGATCTAGGGTTAGGGTTAGGGATTTGCTTTGTCATTTCTTTTCCGCACGCCGGTCAACCGACGGCGGTCTTTGATCTTTCCCCATCTAGATCTACGCCTAGATTAGGGCTCTGATACCATTGTTCGGTCCCTTAGGATCTTCTAGGTCTAGATCAGAGGGTGTTCTAGATCGGATTCGAGAGAGAAGGGGAGAGGGAGAGGGAGAGGGAAGTACCGACCGTCCGATGCATTGGAGGAGGAGCTGGCCATCGCTGCTTCGTCGGTGAAGTCTGCGCACGGGCAGCGACGGTCGGGGAAGAGGAGGGCGGTGGCGGCGGCGTAGATCCGGTGAAGGGGACGGTGATGGAGCTTCCCGCCGCCGACTGCGCGTCCCTCTAGATCGGTCTAGGGTTTGTGTCGGTGGGGATTTGCGGCTCAGGCGAACCTCGTGACTTGAGCCGCCGGCCCCCACCCCTTTATTTATTGCGCAGCATGACGGGGCCCACCACCAATAGATGGTGGCGCCCGATCGGCGCGGATCAAGGCCCCGATTAGCCGTTGGGCTAATCGGGAGAGAGATCAATCCAACACCTCCTACTCGTACACGACCTTTAGCACCACCATCTCCGTGCAGCACCGGAACAACATGTACAACTCCATCCAACAAAACCCCACACCAATCATATCAAAGAAAGGAGGTGCCAGGTATAAACGGAGAGAGAGGAATGGGAGTCACTGGGAGGATAAGAACGGGCAAAGAAAAGAGAGCTACTATAAATAGGGGACGTGCTGCTTCCTTTACAATTTTACCCCTTTAAAGATTCTATTGTTAATAGTGTGAGTGATAACATAATTAAATCCTAACTAATCTAAACCATTGGATCATACAGATTGAATGATTCATTTTCATTTTAAGATATCATAGAAGAGCTCAAAAAAAGCAAGGCAAACAGACAAAAGACGCACAGAACTGGAGGCCATTAAGAAAGTCTAAAACAGCAACAAAAAATTGTTGCTTTTATCAAGGGTACAACCCAAAGCTCGATCGATGAAATCCTCATCCCATCCAACTCAAATTTACATTGATAAGTCTAAAAATATACATCAGAAGAGTCTGGCAATAACATTTGCCATTGGTTAAGGAATCGACTAGACAATGATATACCATTAGTAACAAATTTCATACCATTTCGATAAGTTTCAAGAAAATGTTTGAAAAGTTTTAATAAGTTTCACTCATTTATAGAAGTTTCCAAGCTGAAGTTTCGATGAGTTTCTAATTTTAAAAATTAAGTTAAACAAGTTTTAGTCGAAGAATTTTAACAAGTTTCAATACATTTCAACAAGTTTTAGTCAAAGAGTTTCAACAAATTTAATAAAAATTCAACCAAAAGTTTCAAAAAGATTCAATAGGTTTCAATAAGTTTTAACCAAAGTTTTAAGAAATTTTGCTAGTTTCGGCGAGCTCACCTAGCTACGACGGCACTACCACGCCACCATGAGCCACCCAACACCATTCGTCGCCAACACACCCTCTTCTCTTAGCTCTGGCCCGACTACCACCGATGCCATGAACTGACCGACGATGACGAGCGCCGGATCTATGCTCGAGCTTCACACCGAGCCTCCATCTCTTTCTTCCCTGGCTCCATCCTGAGCTCCCAGCTAAGTCGCTACCCCACCCCACCATTGGATCCTACTGGATCCGAGGTCGGTGTCACCAAATCCAGTCAGATCTAGGGTTGGTGTTGCAGGATTTGCTCGATCCTATTGTCGGCGATGAAGACAACAATCAAAGCAACCACATCCTGTTGGATTGATCTCGGCTAACAACCTCCGAGATATTAGGGAGGCCACGTCCTCCACCTCGTGCAATGATCGGCAGCGTCTCCAACACCGTTTGGTTTCGGTCCCGGTTACCCAGCGCCATATAAATAACGAGGGTTTTCGACAGAGGCTATGGCACGAGTTGTTCTAGACTTCTACAAACCCTAGCAGATCCGATCGCTAACGACGCGTTGTGGTAAACGAAGGCCGAAGCTCATCCTCGTCCACAGCTCTGTTTCACCGACGCCGACCTCCTTCGTCTGCACCAACCGAGCACCTCTCATGGCATCGTCAACTTCAGGTACGTTAACTAAGGCTTCCGCTCTAAAGATCAAATTAGGTGTTCTTGTTCTTGTCCTAGGGTTAATGTTAATGTTTATTGATTAGACTTAGGTTAATCTAATATTTGGTATCAGAGCACCCTTAGGATCAGCATGAACCCTAATTAGCCTAAACCAAACTCGGTTTTATGTCTAATGGCTTGGATCTAAATTTTAATGTCTCGGTTGGAAATTAGAAGGAGGGGAATTTATGGAAACTTTAGCAAAATCTCCCAGAAGAAAATCCCCAAATCAATCAAACATATTTTGGATCGGGAAGAACAAGAAAAACAAACAAAAAAAGAGGGGGTCAGGACTTACCGTGAGCGCCCCGCCGCCTCTTTTCACCCGCCGCCGATCTTGCCGTTCTTGCGCGCGCCGCGCGCCGCGCGGCGCCGCTTGCACCGCTGGCGCTTTGCCGCCTCGCGACCGTGGCCGTGCCGCGCGCCCGCCGCCCCTAACGCCTCTCCTATTTTTTCGGGTGGAGGCCGGCGTTTTTTTAGGGTTAGGCATTTTTTTTGTCTTGGCTGCGCGCAGGTTCAGCCGTCCGATCAGATCGGACGGCCATGCTTTTTCAGGCCAAGGTTATTTGGGCCGAGTGCCTTTATGTTGGGCCGCGTGGGAATTTTTGGCCTGTACGGGCATTTCAGCAGGCCCCGCATGTTTTGTTTTGGTGGGCTGCCGCGCGCAAGCTCAGGCCACGCACGCATTTTGCTAATGGGCAGTGCATATCGGGCCGATTTTGTTGGTGGGTTTGCGCGTGATTTTTGTGGGGACATGCAAGTAATTCCGGCCATATATATTTTTGGGCTGCATATGTTTTGGGCCGTTTTTTCTTTAGGGGCTGGCTGTAAAAAAAATAGTATTATTGTTATTAATATTGTTATAATTTTCAATGCATTTTCGTATGCTTTATGTATCTCTTTTATGCACTAATTTTTAATTACTTTCGATGGCCCAAATTTCATATATCTTTACCCTATTATTATGTATAATCTCGGATTAAAATTGAACCAATGCGATATTTTAATTTTGAGATTTTTATGATTAATTTTGGCATTATGTATACATATGGTTATATTCTGACCATCGTTGTTTATAATCATATGTCGCCATATAAAATTAAAGTTCTTTTTCATTTTCTGCCCAACGGTGATATGAATTAGAACTGCAATTTTGCATGTTATTAATCAGACCAACGTAGGGTTAATTACATGCAACATATATCTTGACGATAATTCTAATTTTTGCCCTTTATTTTGAAATTCAGCACTTAATGCTTCGAACGTTGCCGCCACTATTGATAACATTGAGCAGCTCACGGGGGGCAATTTTCCCACGTGGAAAGAACGAATTCATGTTGTCCTTGGGGTTTTGGACCTCGACTATGCCTTAAGGGTAGCCGTTCCCACACCTCCCACCGAAGGTGAGGAGAATTTTGATGAGAAAAAGAAAGTTTATGAGGCTAATGCTGAAAAATGGGAGCGGTCTAACCGCTTATCACTAATGATCATAAAGACCTCTATTTCAGTCGGAATTAGGGGAGCAATCCCCAATTCCGAGAATGCTAAGGAGTACTTGGCTTCAATCGATGAGAAATTCAAAGGCTCCACAAAAGTTTATGCTAGTACTTTAATTCAGAGGCTCTTAACCAGCAAATATGATGGGTCCGGCAGTATAAGAGCATATCATGATGATGACTGATATAGCAGAAAAACTCAAAGGCATGGACATGGCAATATCTGATGGTTTCCTTGTCCATTTCATTATGACCTCTCTTCATTCTGAGTATACAGCTTTTAAAATTAATTAGAATACTCAGAAAGAAATGGAGCATAAGCAATTTGATCGCCATGTGTGTCCACGAGGAAGAGAGAATAAGAACAGAAAAGAATGATTTTGCTTTTCATGTGGGCGGCTCAAACAAAAGGAAGTTCTAAGGGGACTTCAAATCAAAGAAGAAGCTCCATTTCTCCCCTAACTCGGACAAGTCGGAGTCTAAAGTGCACAATGCACCTAAGCCTCCTGTTGCTCCCGCCGGAGCATCTAAGGGGGGAGAATGCCACTTCTGCAAGCAGCCAGAGCATTTCCAGAACGATTGTGCTGGTTTCCTAAAGTGGCTCGTCAAAAGGGGTAATGATACAATAACGTTTATTGATGAAACTCTTTATGCTGATTTTTCGCTTAGTTCTTGGTGGATTAACTCAGGTGCAACTGTGCACGTTACCAACTCTTTATAGGGATTCCTTACCGCGAAAACACTAAGAAAGGGGGAGCGAAGTCTTAGAGTCGCGGATGGAAAGGAAGCCGAAGTTGAATCAGTTGGATCTGTTTCATTAGCTTTAGATAGCGGTTTCATTCTTCGTCTTAATAATGTAGTTTATGTTCCTTCCATCAGGAGGAATTTGATTTCAGTTTCTTTATTGGACGATGAAGGTTTTAAATGTATTTTTGGAGACAATAAATGTATTATTAAGTTTAATTCAAATAATGTTGGTCTTGCCTTTTGACAAGACAAGCTCTATATGCTTTCCCTTAATGAATCTCCTGTATCCATGAATGTTTGTGATGCTAAGTGCAAAAATAATGATGAGACTTCTTCGAAACTATGGCACTATCGTTTAGGTCACATTTCGAGGGGGAGAATGGAGCATCTTATTAAAGAAGAAATTCTCCACCCATTAGATTTATCTGACTCAGACCACTGCATTGATTACATTAAAGGAAAATATGTTAAGCAAATAAAGAAGGGAGCTACTCGCAGCACAGGACTCTTAGAATTAATTCATACTGATGTTTGTGGTCCTTTTCCTGTGACATCAGTGGATGGTTTTGACTGATGACATTCACTGATGACTTCTCCCGTTATGGCTATATCTTTCCCATTAAAGACCGATCTGAATCACTTGATAAATTTAAGATATTTAAGGCTGAAGTTAAAAATCAGCACAACCTAAGAATTAAAGTGGTAAGATCGGATCGTGGGGGAGAATATTATGGAAGACATGCCTCTTATGGGCAATTACCTGGCCCTTTCGCTAAGTTCCTTCAGGAAAATGGCATCGTTGCCCAGTATTCTATGCTGGGTGAACCTCAGCAGAATGGAGTAGCTGAAAGACGCAACCGTACACTTATGGATATGGTACGGAGCATGCTTAGCCATTCTGGTTTACGAGTTGGCTTGTGGATGGAAGCACTAAAGACAGCCGCACATATTCTTAATCGGGTTCCCAGTAAATCAGTACCTAAAACACCTTATGAATTATGGACTGGGAGAAAACCGAGTATGAAATATTTACGAGTGTGGGGTTGTCGTGCTGAAGCTAAGTTATTTAATCCACACATTGGGAAATTAGATCCTAAGACAGTAAGTTGCCATTTTAATGGGTACCTTGACAGATCTAAAGGGTATCGGTTTTATTGTCCTGATAGGATAACTAAGTTTGTTGAAACAAGGCACGCTGTGTTCTTAGAAAATAACGAGGACTTGGAGCCCAGGAAAATAGATCTTGAGGAGAAGCGGGTTTATGTTCCTACACCGCTCATTCCAGAGATCTTTATTCCTGTGCCTCAGGCGGTTGCACCTCCAGTAGAGAATACTGTTGTTGCACCCACTGTTGAGGTCTCTGAAATTCCTGATGTTATACCTAATGAAGAGCCTCAGCAGCCTCCTGAAATAACTAATGAACCTCTTAGAAGATCACAGCGAGAGAGAAGATCTGCCATCCCAAATGATTATGTTGTCTATATGAATGAGGATGTTAATGATATAGGGAAGGTAGATGATCCCACCTCTTATAAGGAGGCCATAATGAGTGAACATTCTTCTAAATGGCTTGAAGCCATGGAGGATGAATTAAAATCTATGAGCACTAATGATGTATGGGACTTAGTAGAGATTCCTGACGGAGTCAAAACAGTAGGCTGTAAATGGGTCTACAAAACCAAATATGACTCTAAGGGAAATATCAAAAGGTTCAAAGCAAGGCTCGTACCAAAAGGCTTCTCTCAAAGAGAGGGGATTGATTATAATGACACCTTTTCTCCTGTCTCAACTAAAGATTCATTCAGAATTGTTATGGCACTTGTAGCTCATTATGATTTAGAGCTGCATTAGATGGATGTTAAAACGACATTTCTTAATGGCGACTTGCAAGAGAATGTTTACATGGCTCAACCGGAAGGTTTTGTCGCGGAAGGCAAGGAGCATATGGGATGTCGACTTAAGAAATCCATCTATGGCTTAAAACAAGCGTCGAGGCAGTGGTACCTCAAATTCGATAAGATTATAAGAAGTTTTGGCTTTCAAAGAAAATGAAGTTGATAACTGCATATATGTTAAGTTCAAGGGGAGTAAATTCACCATCTTAGTACTTTATGTGGATGATATCTTATAGGCCAGCAGCGATAAGGACATGTTGTTTGAGACCAAGAGATTTCTTTCATCTAATTTTGATATGAAGGATCTCGGTGATGCCTCTTATGTTCTTGGCATTGAAATTCACCGAGATAGGTCCAAAGGAATATTAGGTTTATCTCCGAAGGCATACATTGACAGAGTACTGAAGAGATACAATATGCATAAGTGCTCTGGCTCGCCTGCTCCTATTGTTAAGGGTGATAAGTTTGGGACATTTCAATGTTCGAGGAACCAATATGAAACTGATCAGATGAAGTCGGTTCCTTATGCTTCAGCTGTCGGAAGCATTATGTATGCTCAAGTATGTACACGCCCTGATTTAGCTTTTGTAACTGGGATGCTTGGCAGATATCAGTCAAATCCAGGACCGGACCACTAGAAAGCCGTTAAGAAAGCTTTGTGTTATATGCAAGCTACCAAGCATTTCATGCTCACATATAAGTTTTCTGATAACCTTGAAGTTATTGGTTATTCAGATTCAGATTTTGCGGGATGTGTTGATACTAAAAAATCCACGTCAGGTTATATCTTCACACTCGCTGGAGGAGCTGTCTCGTGGAAAAGCTCCAAACAAACCCTTACGGCTTCTTCAACGATGCAAGCTGAGTTTGTGGCATGTTATGAGGCTACCGGGCATGCTGTATGGCTTAAGAACTTTATCCCGGGACTTAGAGTGGTAGACAGCATCTCTAAACCACTCACTTTATACTGCGATAACGAACCCACAGTCTTTTATGCAAATAACAACAAGTCAAGTGGTGCTGCCAAACACATTGACATTAAGTATCTTGTTGTGAAAGATAGAATCCAGGATCAAACCATAAGTATCAAGCATATTAGTACTAAGTTAATGCTTGCGGATCCGCTTACTAAAGGCTTACCACCTAATATCTTTCGTGATCATGTTGCTGGCATGGGTTTATTGGAAAGCCTCTGATTCTAGATAAAAGGACCTCAAAGCAAACCAACTCCCATTAAGTATAATGAATATCCATTTCAAGATACGATAGTACACTATAGGTACTGAGGTTGTATGGCACTTCGTTGACTATGCAACACATTGCCTTGGTATGCTATTTTATCAAGAATGGGCTTACGATGTTAGCCTTACGATCAAAGGGGAGAATGTTGGATTGATCTCGGCTAACAACCTCCGAGATATCAGGGAGGCCACGTCCTCCACCTCGCGCAATGATCGGCAGCGTCTCCAACACCGTTTGGTTTCGGTCCCGGTTACCCAGCGCCATATAAAAAACGAGGGTTTTCGGCAGAGGCTATGGCACGAGTTGTTCCAGACTTCTACAAACCCTAATATCTATACCGTTGCAATGTGAGAGACCATGTGGAGGTCATCCCATGTGTGTGATGAGTAATTGACATCGGTTTAGGAGAGTTGAGTTTGATTTGGTTGGTTCAGACCCTGACGTGCGTGGTGCAATCGGGCTCGGTCGGACTTGGTCAAACCTGGTCAAAATAGTTAGGATGCATATTATGTCGACTTGTCAAGTTTGGGCTATTTCATTGATGCTAATATGCTTTCATGTATCGAGCGGTGCTATTTGATGTGTTTCTTGTCTGTGTTGGCTGCAGGACGTCGAGGCGGAGTCGTGGCTAGACACGAGGTGACCGGACTAGACACGGGCGGTGTCGAGGTCAGAACGGTCGAGATGTGTCGAAGACGGCGGAGACTCGAGGTGGTTGCGAGGCTTGGACGACAAGGAGCGCGGAAGCTTCCCGGAAGGTGCAGGAGGGGCGCAATGGTAATTTTGCAAGGCTGCAAAAGCGGGAGCGGGCTCCGTTCGGGTTTAGCGGGTGTAACGGGTTGGAGACCCGTTAGCCAAGGGCTATAAATAGAGGTGGGTGGCTGCATGCCCACTCATGCACTCCAAGGGTCTCTACGGTCCGCTTTAGTCAAAATGAGCTTTGTGAGTTTGTTTTGGCTTTAGGCTTTAGTTGGTGAGGCTTTAGTTGGTAGGAGAGGCAGAGTTCTGTTGTGAAGCTTGTCCCTCTTCGATGTGTTCTTGAGTGTTCCTCCCAAGCAAGCATGTAGTGTAGGTGTGTTCGTGTGTTGGGGAGAGGTTGGAGATGGATTGAGAGTCTTGTAATCATTCCTCTTGTATCAATCATGTATCTCCTTTCCTCGTTATCAATATGAGATGGAGTTTGATTCAGTTCTTGTTTCTCTGTTTCTTTTCCTTCGATACTCTCTGTGATGGATTTGTGAGATTTTCGTTTTCTTGTTGTTTCTTGCTTGTGAGGTGCAAAATGGGTTGCTCTAGGTTGGGATGATGCCCCAAGATCATTTGATCGAACTCTCCCAAGAGCAAAGTGAATGAATCAAGGATTTGCATTTTTCTAGTTCTCTGTTCTTCATTTCCTCTTCTAGGGTTTTGATGATGTTCTTGATTCCCTTGAGGAAATGGCCTAAGATTCTTGCTGGGATGCTCTTAGATTATTACTATCTTGATTGCAAAATCTCATGTGCATAGGGTTTGTGAATCTTGAGTATTTTTTTGGTTTCTTGAGCTCCTCTTTGAAACTCTTCAAGCCTTCTAGGGTTTTGTGTATTTCTTGATTCCCTCCTTGAGATGGCTTGAATCTTGGCTTGCAGAGTCCATTAGCTATTGCTAACCTATCTGCAAAGTTTCGTGGCCAGAGGATCAATGGTTAGATGGGAATTTGAGTTTTAGTGTTGCTGCATGTAGCTTTTCAGTTTATGGCTCAAATCTGAATTTCTTGAGTTTTAGTTGGTTTTCTGAGTTTTCCAAGCCTCCCTTGCTATTTAGAATATTGTTGTGATGCTTTGAGGTGGAAAGGTTAGGAGCAAAACCCTCAATTTGTCAGTTTTTGGAGGTCTCAAGAGTTTGCCCTAAATTCGATTTTGGATGCTCTTGGGTTGCTGAAATTGAGAAGACCGGTCGACCGGCGTTTACCTAGCGGCCGACCGGCGTTTACCATGGTCGACCGCTTTACCCGCGGTCAGACCGGCCCTCTTTGCTTTGATGCAGTCTATGGTGTCTCTTTCTGGTTTCTAGGGTTGGGCCCTCTTCTCTATGGTTTAAGGTCCAGCAAGAATGAATGCTTCTTCTTCTTTGCTTTTTAGCTATTGAAGGAGAGCTTCCGAGTGAATACTTTTGTTGTGTTAAGAGTTCTAGAATGCCTTCTCTTCATAGTTTTTGTAGCTAGTGGAGAGGAGTTGCTCCGTGAGTACTTTGGGGGAAATTTTTATAAGGCGACATTCACCCCCCTCTGTCGCCATTTCGGTCCAACACAATGGTATAGGATTATATAATATTTCTCATTGCTTAAATCCTAAGTCTGTGATTCATGATCTCATATCACTATCATCGTTAGCGCATGAAATGCATCACTTCTGCAATTACGCAAACAATACAATGTCAACGTCCATGTGGGGTACCACTTTACTTCGATCTCTTGTAACAGTCATGAAGAGAACTAAATAAGCTTTAGTTAATGTAATAAGGACACCCATTGTTATTCCAAAAATCCCAATCATTTTTTCATTTCCAAAAATTCTGAAGTGGATATGTAGGGATAGAGAAATTCCACCTGCCTAAGTAAATAACTGTTACAAATAAAGAGAAAACTAATAAGTAAGAAACAGGGGGAAAATAAACCATATTTGATACCGGAATATTCGGTTTGATAACCTGCAAACTAGAAAGTCACAGGAATGAAGTGATACTGTGATTTAGTTTGGAAAAAGAAGTGATACTGTGATAGCATCAGACTGCTCAGTCAGCATCGACAGACCTAAACATACCGTTATGCAGAAAGCATTCCTTCTTAACAAGTCAACATCAGATCAAAGGTTTGGGTTCCAGCCTTCCAGCTTTTTCCAGTGAGAAACTACAACTGTTATCAGTCAAAAAAAACTACCAAGTGTCACACGCCAAGTTCAGCACCAGGCATGATCCCCCCCTTGCATTGAGATCAACATGGTGAAAAACTGTTATTTAATCAAGCCTGTCCAATAAATAAAGAAAGGAACACTAAAACTGGAAACGCCACACTGCTGCCAAATCCTGAATGCTGGTTACGCATAAGAATTTCAGAAAGAATGATTCAAAGACGAACATGCCAATTGAACGTAGGATCCACAGGACCAATTCAAAGACAAGCCTGCACACATAAGATAACATGCAACATTTCAGTGCAAGAGAAAGCCAACAAAATGATAAAAAAATAAAAATAGTTATGGCTTTGTCATGCGCTCATAATGATGCTGCATTGTTACTGCTATATAAATACCAACAGGATGAAAGATATCACTGCTAAAAAAGGCGCAGCTACGCACCGTGTATTACCATATTCCACAGAGGCACATACCACAATCTATCCCAACTAACCAACAGCATGTCTGGCGATTGGTCAGTTGGGCTTTTTGACTGTTTTGGAGATTTCGTCATCTGTATGCAAACCTATCTTCTCTGTTCTTCTCGCGCCTCTTATGCATGGGTTTCATAACAATGTACGCCAATTGCACGCCTATGTTTCATTTCTTTCGTAATGTTGTAGGTTGCTTGACTTGTTGATGCCCCTGCGTTGCATTTGGTCGCATTGCTGAGATTGTTGACAGAGGCTCAACATGTATGTGTTTTACTTATCTTTTGTTCTTGGGTTCGAGCATCAAATTCATCCATCTTGTTGGCTGACTCTCCTTGTTTCCAGCATGCTTCATGAATGGGACCCTGTATGTTGCGCTAGCGTCCATAACCTGTCATTGGTTGTATTCCTGTACCAAACGCTCCTCAATGCGCACACAATACAGACTGTTGCGTCCACTTCTGCTGCGAGAGTTGCGCGCTGTGCCAAGAGTACAAGGAGCTGGAAAAACGTGGCTTCAACATGGCCAAAGGTCTATCTCCCTCTTACCGAAAGAACACAGGCAACAAATGGTTGTTCACACGGACACACTTTGATGACTAAATCGTGCTTTTCATCATTACATTTGCAGGATGGGAAGG
Source organism: Dendrocalamus sinicus (assembly GCA_036346575.1). NCBI lineage: Eukaryota > Viridiplantae > Streptophyta > Magnoliopsida > Poales > Poaceae > Dendrocalamus > Dendrocalamus sinicus. Next base: position 10,182,531 of record CM070656.1, on the reverse strand, counting down.
TAGCAACAAGATGGTAGGGTGTATACGAGGCATGAAACCACTAGGAAAGCAACGGATGTGCAGAAAGCAACTGCGTATAGGCATTTCAGACATTTCATAACCTAGAACAACCAACCAGACCAATAAAAACCAGACTGCCAAACATACTATCATGAAAAGCTATGTTTAAGTTAAGATTTATGGCTTCCTTCGCGGTTTATTAGGATAGTCTTTTAGAAGTGGTTTACTGACTTTCGATTCATTCACACAAGCGCTTATACTAAAATTAAAAATTATAAGTTATAAGTCACAGTCCAAAATAACATACCTATAACTGAGAAAGCTAAAAAAAAGTAGCTTATAACTGAATAGCCACAAAGCTGTTGCTCCCCAAAAGTCTGAAAGGCGTAATAGAAAATTGCCGCAATATTGATGTGATTTGGGGCGTTCTGAAAATGCCATCATTAAGAAAAACGCCACAAAAAACGCTAAGCCATCTATTATTTTCTAAGTAACCCTCCCATTTTCTACCCAATTTTACCTTTACCCCATATATAAACACCAATTGATCCCTTCTCATAGCTACAGAAAAAAAATTGCAGAGTCTGCAGCCACTTCTCGCCGCTGCCGCCGTCTCGCCGTGAAGCCCCGCTGCCACCAGATCGTCTCCTCCACTGCAAATCCACAATCACACTACATTCCGCCTCCAAATCCATCTCCTACACCTCAAAACTTTAAACCCTAAACCCCAACCACACCGCCATGGCCGCCGCCTCTACTCCGATGAGTCCCAATCCGCTGTTGATCCAACGCCCTGCTCATTAAACCCTAATGGATCTGAAAATCGTGGTTTTTTTTTTTTTTGAAACGAAGAGGAGAGATCTTCCAATTTCTCTTAACAGAAACTGACATAAGTTCTACATATGCAAAGAAAATCGAAAAACAAAAACTGAGACAGGATATCTAAAACTATTTTCAGCCAACATGAGCCAAAAGCCAAAACACCTCACCAGTCCTAACTTCCCCCGAAGACTGGTAGGTAAGGAATTACAGAAGGATATCTCCATCAACCCATCAGAATAGAAGATAGAGAACATTTCTCCTACAAGATACATGACCAAAATACAGAGTATCCAAAGCTACACAAAAAGAAGCAATCTATTTTGCCCTCCATCAGTTTGTAACATCTTCATCCAACTATGATCCTCCTAACAAGTAACACCAGGTCTCCAACCTTTGCTAGCATTGAAGATCTCAACGACCACTTGCTCCAGCAACCTTCCCCAGCGAATTGTTTCTCGCCCGTCCTCCGTTGTCTGCAATTAGGGGTGAAAACAGGTCGGGTTTTTCCCAACCGATCCGGTACCGAATCCGGATGGTGGCAAATTCGGTAAACTGGTTTGTTATCCGGTCGGATTCGGTTTCAAATACGGATATGTGTGAACGAATTCGGTAGCGGATTCGGTATAACCGATACCCGATCGAATAGATTCGGTATGCGGATACTCAGGTAGTATCCGGATAAGAACCGAATACATATCCGAGTCTGATCTCGGTGGCTACTGGCTCGACCCATCAACGAATCGCGAAATCGGCCACACAGCCCACCGCCCAGGCGCCCACACCACGCGATGACGCCGATGCGAAACATCTCCAGTCCCCAGTCCCCACCCGCGTGACCGCGTCCAAACCCTAGCTCGCTCCCGAGTCCTGCCCGACCGCCCCCAAATCCCGCCCAGCCTCTCGATCTCGCCGCCGCCAGCGCTGCAGCCAAGACCCTGCATCCCCCTCGCCGTCGCAGCCGGTAAGCCCCTCTTGTTCTCGTCTCCATGTTCCCTTCCCCGCCGTCGCAACCGGTAAGTTCCCCCCTCCCTTATCCCTCTCTGTGTCGACGATTCGATTAGGGGGAGCGGCGGGCGGCGCGCGGCGCGCCGCCGCGGAATTTCGGGGTGGGCGCGGGCGGTGTGGGCGTGTGGCGCCAGGGGATCTTTCATCTTTGCCAATAGAAGGCTGTGCCGTTGTTGCTGGGCGCACTGACAAGGGGAAGGGGGTGACTGCTCTTCAGCAAGTTTGCTCATTTTATTAGTTATAGCTTTCTGGGTTGCCTTTGTCAAATTTAATCACATTTATGAACTTCTTATGCTGCATATCAACTTCTCTTAAACATTATAGCTTATGTGTAGTTGTTATTTGAATTGTGGTATGCTTGGCTTTGATGATGGAAATATTGGGCTGTTCACAGAAGCAAATTAAGTTATTTGCTTTTGGTGGATTTAGCAAATCATTAATCATAAGTCTGTAACAATTTGTAGATATCAAATATGCCACTGTTTTCTTATCCAAGAAACATAACCTTGAGTTTTAGCAGTGAATACCACAACATTGACCAAAGGATGCCCTAAATATTTCTCTTTGTGTAGAGCAAGGCTAATTTTCCTTCTCAAGTTCTAACTCTACCAATGCATAGCATGTATTTCACTTGGTCTGACAGAACTTATTTGCATTGTTCTTCATCCATCACTTCTCCTGATAAGTGATAACTGACATGGTATATTTACTGTTAATTGCCTTAGATACATGGAGAAAGGATGTAAAGTCTAGAGATATAAAAGACGCAATTGTTGGCTTTTTCTTGACCTACATCTTGCTCATTTTCAAGATCTTATGTCGAGGTAAGCAACTGATCAGGCTATAATTAACATCCATATATCATTTGCTGAAATTAGCTAGATTGACTCTTGAGCAGGGAGTTTCTTGAGCAGGAAATTAACTGAACCTACATCTTGTTTCTTGAGCAGGGAGTTTTTGGGTTTGTACCCTGGGCTGTCATGTGTGTTCTAGCGTGGTTGGCAGTCAATGGAAATGTCGATATGGCTGTTCTAGCGTGGTTGGACTCTGGGGAGAACTTTATAGGTTTATATTCTTTTGCTTGGATGAGAAAAGTGCAAACAACTTCACTATAAACATGTTGTCAATTAGTGTTGCTGTATTTTGCTTATTTTGTTTGTCTCCTGTCGGCTATGGTCTTATGAATAGTGCTATGCAAGCTGTACGATATGCCTATCTGTTCATTTTTTGTGGATGTGCACATGCTCATTTTCCAATGTATATTTGAGTATGTTGTTATTACTTACATTACGTTTATGACTGCTTTTTACTCATGATTTTGTTATTGCTCAATCTGCGTTGACTGCTTGGATCGTGCATTTATCTTCAGTTGTGAGTTGTGAATTGTGAACTGTGATGGCATCCATAAGTGCAAGTGTAAGTGATAGTGTGGGTGTAGTTGCATCTCGTGAAGTGCCAACTGAATGTGAAGAGGTACCGTCCATTGGAAGTGGCACACAAGAGAATGTAGTACAGCATGAGGATATTGAGCCTAGTGCAAAGAGGCAAAAGAAGAGTACATCAGCTGTTTGGGATGAGTACACTAGGAGTACAAAGACAGTTGAAGAGAATGGGAAGAAGGTTGTTCAACATTGGGCGCAATGCAACCATTGCAAGTACACTGCAAGATGTGAGACCAGCAATAGCACAACATGCTTTTGAAATCATTTGAAGAAAAAACATAACCTCCGTCCAGGCCAGCTGCAGCTCAAAGTAGAAAAAAATTGTGAAGACAATATCACTGTCATTAAACCGTATAGGTATGATCAAGAAGCTAGCTTGAGGAAATTTTATTTGGCGATAATCATGCATGAGTACCCTTTCAATATTGTTGAGCATGAATATTTTATTGACTTCATCAAATCTCTACGCCCAAATTTTCAATCAAGAGCCGCATCACTGTTAGGAAAGAGCTAATGGACCTCTTTTTAGAAGAAAAGAAAAAATTGTATGAGTATTTTAAAACTGTTGAGTGTCGCTTTAGCACAACTATGGACATGTGGACATCAAATCAGAATAAAGGATATATGTGTGTCACTGTGCATTGGATTGATGATAATTGGCAAATTCAGAAAAGAATTATCAAATTCATGCATGTAGAAGGATGACATACCGGTGCTAAATTATCTGAAGAATTTACTAATTGTGTCATGAGATGGTATATTGAAAAGAAAATATTTTCTTTATCTTTGGACAATGCATCTGCAAATGAAGTCTGTGTTAAAGATGTCATTGCTGAGCTCAGAAAGCAAAGTCCACTAGTGTGTGATGGTTTATTTTTTCATGTGAGATGTGCCAATCATATTCTGAATCTTGTTGCTAGAGATGGCTTGCAATAAATTGCTTCTACAATTCAAAACATTAGATCATTTATATTAGCAGTCAAAGGCTCTCCATTGCAGTGGGAGGAATTCCAGAAGTGTGCAACAGAATGTGGATTAAAAACAACGATGGGTCTCTCATTGGATGTTGCTACAAGGTGGAATTCCACCTATATCATATTGAGGGATGCCCTGTATTATAGGAGTGCTTTTGAGAGGCTTTTGTGTTTGGAACGCCGCAGGTATGAGAAAATTGCTCCTTCAAGTTATGAATGGGATAAAGCTCTAACACTTTGCAAATGCTTGAAGAAATTCTATGATGTTACTGAGCTATTCTCTGGTACTTTATATCCAACTGCAAATTTGTTTTACCAAAGTTTTGTGATATTAAGATGTTGATATCTGAGTGGTGTGCTAGCACTGATACCACTATTAAAGAGATGGCACAATCTATGAGTGGTAAGTTCAAAAAGTATCTGGAAGAAGTCCAATATTGCTCTAGTGTGGCAAGCTTTCTCGATCCTAGGTTCAAGAAAAATACTGGAATATTACATGAAAAAGTTTTATGGTGAGCTATTGTATAAAGTTGAACTTGAGAAATTCATGAATGTTATGAAGCAAATGTATGAAGCATATGTTTCATTGCATCTATTGTCCCAAAGAGTACTACTACACTGCTCTTAGTGAAGAACCAAAAATCTTTTATGGACAATGAAAATGAGAAACTTCATAACTTCTTATATGACACTCAAGATGGCTTTGGTCAAGATGAGCCAAATGAGTTGGAAAAATACATAGCGAACAACCACTAAAGCTTTCAAGATCTAGCAATCATAAATTTGATATTTTATCGTGGTGGAAGAACCAGAATATGAATATCATATTCTCTCGAAAGTTGCTCGTGATGTGTTGGCCATTCAAGTGTCACGATTGCTTGAGAATCGCTTTCGATCTTTGGTGGCGGGTCATTGATCCATTTCGCAGTCGCCTCGAGCCTGAGATGGTAGAAGCATTGATCTGTACCAAAGATTGGATAGCTGCATCTAGAAAAAGTGATAATTTTAATAGTTTGTTATCTTTTAGTTTGAAAAAAGTTGTGTGTTTTTTTCTAATGTACCTTTTATTACATTTTTCAGATTCTAAGAATAAAGTTGCATCTATCACTGCTGATTGGAGGTTGTTGAGACACTTGCTACTAATATGTTGATTCAGGTATTGCACTCTTCTTTTTGTAAATGTTTTTTTATCTTTTTTCGTTACAAATTTGCTTCTAACTTAGTTTGACATATTAATTGGCGAATTGTAGAAAGAAGAAATAGCTAGTGATGATGAGCCATAGAGCGTGAAGGCACTTTGAGCATTCAGTTGTTATCTGCTTGAGGCCATGAGCATATACTATTGTTATTTTGTGTTTCTATTATAGCAAGATAAACTTATGTTATGTATGGTACTCCGTATTCGTAATCTCGTATGAACCTTTGTGTTCCTATTGTGGCTTGTATGAATTTACCACTTATATATAATTTGTGTTCCTATTGTTCTCACTACTTTCTTCTATTCTTCGTTTTGCTGATCCTTTGTGTTCCTATTGTTCCTATAATTAGCTTACAAAGTTTCTTGATGAGTATTGATTTCACATTTTATATAAAACCAAGAGGCCATTGTAACTTTGTAAGCTTTTGGAACTAAAGTATAAATTTTTGGAACTGTAATCATTTGTATTATCCGCCTATATTATCCGTTTCTGAGCCGAATTCGTTACATATCCGTCCCAACGGTACCGTATTCGAAACTCCGAATATTCCGAAGTCGTATTCGTATCCGGTCTTACCGTATTCGACTCCGAATCCAGAGAAAAAAATGTGGGTTAGGACACGGTTTAAGCAATATCCGTCCGAATCCGATCCGTTTTCACCCCTATTTCTATGTCAACAGGGTTATTACACTCTGTATCTGGCTTGTGGATGATTAATTAGGACTTAACTAACCAGGTGGTCCGCGTATTTGCGCGATTATGCGACTAGATTTATTTACCAAGTAATATAACTTAGTAGTTAAGAATATATTTATGTGTCTTGTAGACTATTTCAAATTTTAAGACATCATAAATATTAAAAATAATAATATAGAATCTTGAACGAAAATACAATTTGAGGAATGTAACTAAAGCTTTGATTAAAGAAAATCATTGAGCATTATAAGTCGTTAGGGTTGTTAGAAACATAACCACTCTTTATCATGCATGAATCATGTTGCTACATACCTCTATTCTTATTTTTTTTCCCAAATTGTACGAGGAAAAGAATGCAAAAAGGAAGAAGTAAGGAGTAGAAGTTGTAGATGGCTTATCTATATGCTTTATGTAAGGTGCAATGAATCATGTGATGTTATTATACTTTATGTAGTCATGAACTTTATGTGAACTCAAAACTTGTGCAACTGTTGAATTTGTGGTATGGCTCTATGAATTAATTTTTTCTTATGAAATGCAAAGAATATCTTATGCTAATTATGTCGTTGTCACTTCCCTCAAATTCAACAAACAAAGGAAACTCTACCAAAAATTTCTCAAAAATTAACATGTGCTTGCAAAATTCTCTTATTTATAGGCACATGTTTTGGGAGAGCTTTCTTTCTATTGACTTTAAAAACAATTAATTTTCTAAACTCATTTGAGGTCATTGCAAGAATTAGTTGTTGTTTAAAGTCACAAAAGAACGTAAAACTCGTTTCTCAAAACAAGTGTTATATTCGAAACTTTATTCTTCTCATATAATACTTGTGTTGTCATCAATTACAAAAAGGGGATATTGAAAGCATCTAGACCTTAAAAATGGTTTTGATAGTCAATGACATTATGTGAACATGGTACTAACATATTTGTTGAGTGTTTGGAAGGTTTAGCCCCGATAACAAATATGAGATGCATGCCAAGGGTTAATATGAATATTAATATAGCTCAAGACCAAGGTATAAATAGTCTAGAATCCCTTTTATGATTTTGCTGGTCTTAGAAGAACGGTTGGAAGACTAGATTATAGGTTAAATACCGTACTATTAAGAGGGATCATGGTTAGTAACTTAATAGCATGTTCTTGTGCCATTTGGATCAATTTAGAATCATGCGTGCACTTAAAACTAAAATTGAAAACCAAATTGTGCACTGTCAAGATAATCAGAAGTACTGACGGTACTTCCGCAAACCGGAAGTTCCAAACTTTTGGGCGGTACGTCTTTTCAGAGAGCACCCGCTGAAAACACTTCATCTCCTGGAAACACTTCAATTAGTTATTTCTTTGTCTCTTCATTCCGCACTTGTATTTCTAGCATATTGTGATTATTGTGATTGTCATATTTATATATGCTAGAGATATACTTGTAGAGACTTATGCTTGTAGTGCCTTAAACATACTAGTATTGTGTAAGTTTGAATTGTTGTAAAATCTTGCTAGACTCTAATTTGTGGTAATTATTTTTAGAATGCAAAAAAAATTTTAAACCTCCTATTCACCCTTTCTAGTTGGTTATCTTTAATCCTATAAGTGGTATTAAAGGCAAATGGTAAATATTGTCAAAAGTGCCGAGGATTAGGATATGTGCAACAAAATTATCCTATGGGTAAGACTCCTTCTATTGGACTATTTGGCTCTTGCTATATGCTTAAGAAATCCAATAATGGTGGTATTATTGTTAGATTTGTTGGTACTTCAATTTTAGACGCTAAAAAGAATGCTATTTAGGTGCCTAAAGTTTTGGTACTAACCTTCAAGGACCCAAATAAGTTTGGGTGCCTAAAATGATTTGATTTTGTTTTATAATTGAACTATAAGACTGGTGAAAGACATTGAGTGCTTGATAATAGTTGCACTCAACACATGACCGAAGATCGAAAGATATTCACCATATTTAAAAGTGGAAGCAATGAAAGGATACATTTTGGGATAATTGCAAAGGAAAGGTACTCGGATTGGGTAAAATCGTGATCTCTAATGATCTTTCTATTTATAATGTATCTCTAGCAGAAACACTAAATTTTAAGTTGCTACCGGTTGTTCAATTTTGTGATCTAGACTTAATTTGCTCTTTCTCTAAATAAGAAGTAACCGTTTCAAAAGAAAAGGAAAATAAACTAGTTTTCAAAGGATTTAGATTTAAAAATCTTTATTTGATTGATTTCTCATCTAGTGACTCCTGCGTAAAACCTAATTTAATGGCAAAAATCTCTTTAGGTTGGTTATGACATAAAAGGCAAGTGTATCAGCCTAGTTGTTTATTTCAATTTTTTGAGTGAAAAACATAAATTAATTTAATTTTGTTTAAAATAAAAATAAGTGTTTTGGTTGCCTGATTTTAATTTTGTTTTGCCCTAATTTTTTTGCTATAAAAGAATGCTTGTTTATGAAAAATAATTTAAGTAAAAACTTAAAAATATCATAAAATAAAAGGATATTTTGATTTTTTTTTAAAAAATCCTAATTCAAATTAATTATTTATATTTATTTAGCTTTTATCTGGTTTTTCTAGGTTTAAAAATCTATTTTGAAATTACAAAGTATTTTAATTTTAAAATTACAATGCCAACTTTAGTTGGAAATAATTTTACTAAGTCTAAAATATCTCCAGGAATTCCTGTGAATTTTTTTGGAATTTTTTACACTTTATTTGCTATTTTCTAAGTATTTTTAAACCTTCCTAATATTTCTGAAAACCAAAAATGAATTTTAAATCCTTCCTCGCTCCAGCCGACCGAGTCCACGCCAGATCTGGCCTTTCCCCGCCGCCTTCTCTCCGGTTTTGGAAACCGCGTGCACCGCCGACCTAAATCCCCGAAAATCCGCGCCCTTTTCCCTCCTGAGCCCCTTCCTTTCCTTTCCTCCTCCGCCTGAGATCCTGCCGCCCGCAATCACCGGCGAGCAATTGCCGCGCCCGTGCTCCCCCTCCGCCCCGAGCACCCCCATCTTCACACCAACCTCCCCCCCCTCCACTCTCCTCTCCCTCTTGAGCGCCCCACTGCCCCCGCACCGCACCATCTTCTCTGTAAGCCCCGGCCGCCCCTCCGACGAGCAATCGCGAGTCACTCAAACCTCCTCGAGCGAAGCCGACGCCACGTCGAGCTTCGTCGGGCTCGAGCACCGCCCAGTGCCGTCCCAGTTGGAGACCCGAGTGCCACCATTGCCATTCTCACCGCCGGCCGCCTCCACGCCCGCCGGAGCTTCGCCTGCAGGTGAGATGGAATCCCCATCACCTCCTCTCCCTTCTCCGCCCCTCGTCGGTCGCTGCCATGCACTGGAGCTCCGGCGAGCCCCTGGGTCCCAAGTGTCGCCCCGGTCGGCGAGCCACGTTGGCACGCGGTGGCACACCACCTCAGCTGGTCAGCGCCACGCAAACACTCGCCCGCTTGGTCAGTAGTTGCAGCGGCACTTTGCACACGTGGCATACACCTGGCCGCCACACCAGCTTTCAGGTCCTACGTGGATGCCACGTCAGTGACACGTGGACGCCACGTCAGCACCAAAACCTTCCCGAGCCTTGTGGCAACCACGTCAGCGCCACCTGGCTGCCACATCAGCAAAATGGCACAATCAGCAGACACCTCAGTGCCTCTTTGCCACCTCAGCTGCACCTCTGGTCCGTGGACCTAGTCCATGGTAGACCAGGGCCCACCTGTCAGTCAACAACCCCAGGGCTGACATCATAAATCTGAATTTTCAATACAAAACTGTTTCAGCCAAAAGTCAAATTCCCCTGCTGACATCATAAATCCATTTTCCTTTAGAAAAATAATTCCAGAAATTCCCTTTTATCCTTTTCTCTGACTTAAATTTCTAAGAGCTCGTTCTCCTTCATCCTAACTCTAATTGAGCCTATTCAAATTTCTAAATTCATCAAAAATTATATATATCTATTTCTGCCCTTAATTTAAATATTGGAGTTTATTTGAATTTATTTTAAATTTATTTGAGTTTGGTGGGTTATTTTCATGTGTACGCTATAACGATTCCGAGGAATTCTACGACGACGATTTGCACCCAACTGAAGGACAAGGCAAGTTATACACCTTGATCATGTTGATCCCAGTTTGTTAAATAAAATTATGTTATTTTAAATTATTCAGCATGCATGTTTTTATCCAATGTATTTCAATTCAGTTTTAAATTTAGTTATTGCTTACTTGTTAATTCCTCCATTTACATTGAATTCCTCAATACCTTGTCACCCTAGAATCAAACTCTAGTTAGTACAATAGTATGGGCTAGAGAATTTTATAACAAATGGTTAGACCTGCTTAGACATAATATTTGTTTTGGGATAACCTTTTCACATACAATGATGAACTTTTGAAATGTATTCTTGACTTCGGTGAGTCAAGAAGGACTATGAAATATTTTAAAATAAAATATAAAATCTGGTTTAGACTTAGACTAATGGTTAGGTGGTGGGTGCAGGCATGCACTGTTGTTCAGTGACACAGTGCTGATTGTCGGGCACAGAGGGTATGTGGTTGAGTCTAAGTCAAATTAAGGATCGGTCTGTGAGCTACTGTTGCAAAGCCCTATCGTACTGGCTGATTAATTTATGGGTCCTAACCTGAGCCATGTCGTAGGTTGAAAGTGAGCATAGCGTAGGCCATGAGAAGTCTCACTCGGCTCATGTGGGCATCCCGGTCTAGTGGATTTCTTACTGGGGTGAAACTTTAGTGTTGGCTTGGCCAGGTTGAAGGCTATGCATTATAAAGGTCTTGTCATGATCTCTCCGTCGCACACCTAAGAAAGTGTGTTAATCGCGTGGCAATATGAGATGATCATGTCTTGTGGGTAAAACTGTACAATCTCTACACAATGTATAATCTATCCTGGATAGCCATGCCCACGGTCATGGGCATGCTGAATAAAAGTTTTTCATGGATTATACTTTGTTTTTCAAAATGGTTTATGAAAACCTTATGGATGGATGGAATCCATGAGAGATTGAAAGCCTGTGGATGGATGGAATCCATAAGTAATTGGAAGCATGTGGATGGATGGATTTCATACGAGATCTTTTGGACAAGATGGTCCGAATGGGATGCCCGTGGTTAGGTTAGTGTTTGGTCAAAGCCTGCACTAACGGTATTAATTTCAATTACAATTACTGTTTTTACTTACTGTATTAAATTCAGTATTTTTAATCTATTTATTGTATTTCTTTAAATATTATTTTATGCTCAAATAACCATATATGTCTTCCTTTGTTGCCTTTATCATTATGTTGCATTTCTCCGTGTGACTTGCGAAGTATAAGTTTGTACTCACCTTGCTATCTCTACACAGAGGAAGACGACTTCGACTACGGTGAAGACTTGGACGAGTAAGCCGCGTCTTACTGTCGTTTGCCTGTGGGCAACCTCAGTAGGCTTCTTCCGCTTCGGTGTTTTTCTTTCGCTGCTATTATTTAATTTGGCCTATGTGTCATGGATGTAAACTTTGGCAATCATTCCCATATTTAGTTAATAAATGTTATTATGGTTGATATTTATCTTTGTTGTTTACTGTGTGCACTAGCTGATCCTAGACTAGTGCGATTTACACAGAGAATCCAGGAGTTGTTGCTCCGGGGTCCGACAGCTAGGTCATGTGGATATGATCTAACTCAAAAAACTTTTCAAACATGACTTAACGGTTGGTTTGAAAGATGTGAAGTTTGAGAAAAAAATAGATTATGCAGTGCTTGCCAAACCGGGAAACAAGTTGCAAAATCTCATCCTTTCAAAAGCATTATGTCAACTTCTAGACCATTGGAGCTTTTACATATAGATTTATTTGGGCCAACAAAGGCAATAGCTATTGTTTAATCATTATGGATGATTACTCTAGATACATATGGGTATTCTTCATCCATGACAAGGCCGAAGCCTCCGGTATTTTCAAAAGTTATTCAATAAGGGCCCAAAATGAATTTGATTTCAAAATTAAAAAAATTCGTAGTGATAATGATTCCGAGTTCAAAAACACTAAAATTGAAGATTTTTGTGATGAACTTGGAATAAAGTATGAGTTTTCCACTATCTACTCTTTGGAGCAAAATGGAGTTGCAGAGAGAAAAATCAAACATTAATTGAAACGGCTAGGACAATGCTTGATGAATATAATACTTCCGATAACTTTTGGGTGGAAGCTATTAATACCACTTGTCATGTTATAAATCGATTTTATTTGATTGTCTTTTGAAAAAGATTTTCTATGAGCTTCCCATTGGAAGAAAATCGAACATTTTCTACTTTAGAGTATTTGGTTGCAAGTGCTACATCTTGAGAAAGGGTGTTCAGCTCTCAAAGTTTCAAAGTCGATGCGATGAAGGATTTTTGCTTGGTTATTCTTCAAATAGTAAGGCTTATCATGTCTTCAATAAAAACTCCAGTTTAGTTGAAGAATCATGTGATATTCAATTTGAGGAAACTAATGGCTCTCAAAAAAAAGTAAGAAAATTTGGATGATGTAGGTAATGAAGGACTTAGACGAGCAATAAAAAATATGCAAATTGGCGACATCAAGCCAAAAGAGAATCCAAGTGCACCCCCTTCATCAGAGCAAGTTAAAGCTCGAACATCTTTCACAACAAGCAACATTCAAGCAATAAATGTGGAAGAAAAGGAAGAACAACTTGTACCATCGAAGATATACAATGCAATTGCCAAAGATCATCCAATAGATGAAATATTGGGTGACGTAAGTAAGAGAGTTCAAACTTGTTTTAGAGTAGCTTCTTTTTATGAACATTACTCTTTTGTGTCGTCTCTCGAACCAAAAATCGTAGATGGTGTCCTCGATGATCTGGATTGGGTGAATGCAATACATAAAGAACTTAACAACGTCACCCAAAATGATGTTTGGACCTTGGTGGAGAGCCCTAAGGAGCATAATGTTATTGGCACAAAATGGGCTTTTCGAAACAAGCAGGATGAAAATGGAGTTGTGATAAGAAACAAGGCAAGATTAGTAGCTTAATGTTATACCAAGTTTAGGGTTTAGACTATGATGAAATATTTGCACCCATAGCTAGATTTGAGTCAATTCTCATTTTATTTGCCTTTACTTCAAGTTTCAATATCAAATTATTTTAAATAGATGTTAAAAGTGTATTCTTAAATGGAACAATATTTGAACTTGTTTATGTTGAACAACCTCCCGATTTTATATCCTAAAAAGCCTGATCATGTGTACAAACTCTTTAAGGCGCTATATGTCTTAAAATAAGCTCCTAAAGCATGGTATGAGAACTTTCAAGATTTTTTGCTTTCTAAATGATTCAAAATTGGGAAGGTTGATACAACTTTATTTACAAAAATTATTGATAGTGATTTCTTTGTGTGTCAAATTTATGTTGATGATATTATATTTGGTTCTATTAATCAGGATTTTTGTAAAGAATTTGGAGATATGATGTCTACGAAATTTGAAATTTCCATGATTAGAGAGTTGAGCTATTTCTTGGACCTCAAATCAAACAACTCAAGGATGAGACATTCATAAGCTAAACAAAGTATGTGAAGAATTGTTCAAAAAGCTTGGCATAGAAGATGCAAAACCGATCAAGTACCCCTATAGCGACCAACGGGCATCTTGACCTTAATGAAGGAGGTAAAGTGGTAGATTCAAGGTTTTATAGATCTATGATTGGTGGTTTATTTTATTTTACCGTATCTAAGCCCGATATTATATTTAGTGTTTGCATATGTGCACGCTTTCAAGCATCTCAGAAAGAGTGCCATTTAACGGCCGTAAAAAGAATTCTAAGATATTTAAAGTATTCCTCTAGCATAGGTTTATGGTATCCTAAAGGTGCAAAATTTGATTTAATTGGATATTTGGATTTCAATTATGTGGATTGCAAGTTGGATAGAAAAAACACCTTGAGTAGTTATCAATAGCTAGGAAGTTCTTTAGTGTCATGGTCTTCTAAGAAACAAAATTCCGTAGCTCTATCCATCGCCGAAGTCGAATATGTGTTTGCGGGTACTTGTTGTGGTCAATTGCTATGGATGAGGTAAACTTTGTTGGATTATAGAATTAAATTTGATAAAACACATCTTTTGTGTGATTATGATAGTGCGGTGAAAACAGTAAATAACCCAGTCCAACACTTAAGAACCAAGTATATAGATATACGCCACCATTTCTTCAGAGATCATCTGAGTAAGGGGATATCATAATTAGCCACATCCGGACCGAAGATCAATTAGCAGACATTTTCATCAAATAGTTATATGAAAACCGCTTTTGCATGTTGAAGAATAAATTAAATATCATAGACTACTCAAATATTACTTGAACACTTACATCATGCTTTTATGTTCATTTGGTGTTGTTTGAGGTATTTTTGATGGATATTTTCAAATCTTCTTGCTAAAAGCTTTTATTTTCATAAAAACTATGTTCTCAGGTTTCCTTTAGTCTTGTTAATGCATAATGATCCCGAATGATCTGTATTTGAGTACAAAACTAGGAATCATTTGCATATTTCTAAAGATCAAGTTCAATTTCTAAAAAGTTGCAGAAAAATCGGAACTACCGGTGTTAAATATGTGGTACTTCCATTTTCATGGAACTTTTGGCATGTGAACGATGAAACTACCGTTTCTGGTTGGTTTTGCACGTTAACTGTTGACCCCACAAGTCTTTGACCCTCTCTCTCATTAGTTCGGACCTTCCGAAGCTACCTGTATGCTCATTTCTCTAACCCACGAAAACCTCAAAACCCACTTGATCGATCTCCAAATCCGGTGGGGATTTCCTTGCTCTCTGGTGGTTCCTTGCATCCTAAGAGTTCATCTCCTTCAATTCACAAGGTAAATAAGATCAAATTCCTTCTTTTATGTTGTTCTAGAACTCTAGGTTCATCTATATGTTTTGATCTAAAAATGCGAATGAATTAGAATTGTTTTCTTGGGCAAAATACTATAGTTAGTTCTAATAATGTTTGCACATTATTACATGGATTCAATTGAAGAAAAACACCAAAAGATTCATACATTGCTTCCCCTAGAAACTGTCAGGGAAATCAGAACTACCGCTCGAAGGGCACGGTACTACCATAGCCCAGTACTACCATTGCTTGAAAGGCGGTACTTCCAATTGTCCTGATAAAACAACAATGTCATTCCATTTTTTTAAACCTAATATGTTTGATCCCTACCATATCATTAATATCTTTTCTCCCTATTTGAAGATGCCAAAGACAAAGAACGCTCGTAGCTCATCGTCAAAAAATGCTCTTTCGACTCTACAATTTCTCTTTAATGGCTACAGCGAGCAGCACGATATTGCCCTCGTCGAATGGCTAAGGTGAAAAGCATGACTTTGTTCTCACCTCCGCCGTCACCACCTCGGTTCTTCGCCTCCCCATGGTTTAATTTCTTCTGGCAAAACAGATCAAAGCCATTGCACCCTTTCGTGATCTCCTCCGACGCCATTTGTACTATCCATGTTATAGCTTTTATTTTTTATTTAAAATTTTAGATATTTTTATTGGAGTTCGTATACAAATTAATTTGCTAATTATATTTAATTTATGTAGAATTTTAGATTTTTGGGATTTTACTTTGGAATTCGTATGAAAATGAAAATATAAATTTTCTTTTATTTTTGTTCTAAATTTTAGTTTTTTATTGAAGTTTGCATACAAATTCAATTGCTAGTTTTTATTTAATTTTATCTCTAATCATTTAAAGATTTTTCTTTTGAATTTTTATCAAAATCAAATTGCTAATTTTATTTTTTTATTATATTTATTTAAGGATTTTACTTATTAATTTATATAGAAATAATTTTGCTAGTTTTTTTAATTTTAGTTATTTAGATGTTTTACTTTGGAATTTGTGGGGAAAATCAAATTGCAAATTTTTAATTCCCAATTTTAATGATTTTTAGTTGGAATTCGTATATAATCAAATTGATAATTTTCTTTAATTTTTATTCCAAATTATAGTTTTTTAGGTATGTTACTTTGGAATTCGTATTGAACTGCTAATTTTTATTTTTTTGAATTATATTTATTTAATGATTTTTCTTATGAATTCATATGAAAATTAAATTGTAATTTGATTTTATCTTTTATTCTGAATTTTATTTTTTATTGTACTTGAAGCACATTTTATTTTAGTCTAGACCGCTATAATCTGGATGCACTATCGCCGATGGTGTAGTGATTTTTTATCGATATAGTAATTTTTATTTTTAAAAACGAATGTAGTGAGTTTTTTTACTATTTTAATAATATGATAGGTAGATTATGGCTCGTCTGCCTGCTTCTTGGCACACCACACTGCACAAAAGCAGCGACAGTGCAGCGTTGAATCTGAATGCGATACAAACTAGGAAGCGCCCCGAGTTAACCGTTGATTTAGGGGCATGTAGTACATCAACTGTGGAAATTGCCGCTTTGCTGGGTCAAAAGCTCCATCAAAATCTGCCATCTTTTGTAATTTCCCTCACTGACATTAACCTGACGTCCGGACCTATCAAATCTGCACCGTGCAATTAGGTCAGCAGTACTAGCGCAGGCTTTCGATCATGGCCCCTAGCTAAGCTACTCAACTACATGCACATACACAACTGCAGTTTCCACCCATTTATCACCACACTTTACAGGCTTTACAGGTAAGCTTGTAGCTCTGTACTGTCTCATTGTGAGAACGCATGCATGGGTGAGTAGGAGGCTGCAGCATAAGTAGGATAGTTTAGGCTGAAATGGTAGTTTTTTTCTAAAATATTTAACTAAAGAAAAAATAGGAAAAAAATAAAGAAACGTTGTCATGGCAGCCGGGGAGGCCAAATGGGCGACCCGGAACAGTCCACTCCGAGCCCGACGAGGTAGGACTTGTTAGGCATGAACCCGTTTAGCTCGTCACTTGGAATGGGCCGTTCCGTGCCAGGCTATGGGCCGAGCCTTCGACCCAAGAGGGTGGTATACTGTGCCGAACCGACGCAAGGACGATTAGCCCATCGGGCCAGTCCGACGTAGCTTATCCATTTGGTTCGTCTTGCCCGTTTGGCTCGAAAAAAGTAAAAAACTGTTTTGTCAAGAAAAATATGTAGAATTCAAAAATGGTAAAATAAATTGTAGACAAAGTATAAAAACATATATTAAATTATAGAAATTGTAGAATACATACGATAAATTATAGAAAATATAGAAATGACATATTAAAATGTAGAAAATGTAGAAAAAAGATATAGTAAATTGTAGAAATGTAATAATGAGCTTTTGTTTATGTTAAAATGGTTGCCTCATTAAAAACTTTGCCAAGTAAAAACTCAACTCGAGAAAATCTTGGTAAAGAAAAAATAGTACAGTCTGTAGCTTAGCATTGATAAGCTTAAAGATACAACATATACGTGGATGCTCTAAGAATCGTCGTCGGCGTCTTGATTGCCTTCACCGCCATCCAGATACAGATTGTGAACACGCTTTTCAACTCCGTATCCACTACATTATGTTGGTCGCACGCCTTAGCTTGTTTCTCGTCTTTCACTGTGAGAAGTACTTTCACCATCTCACTCGTAAGTCTTATTCTTCTCTCCTCTAATATTCTTCCAGAAATACTGAAATCAGACTCGAAAGAAACCATCGAGATAGGAACAATTAATACATTCTATGCTAATATGGATATCACCGGATATGTTAGCTTGTACCCGTGCCACCAGTCCAAAAGGTTGAAGTTCTCTGTGGAAGACTGATAGTTCCCCGTGGGCTCTGGCATAAATTGACCGAATTTTTTGTACGGATAATCCATTTTTTATTCGTAAATACATAAATATACCCGCGAGAAAATTTTTTACAAAAATAGTCTCCAGTCGCCCTCCCCATTGGGCGACTTTTGCCTTTCGCCCAACCGGGAGGCGACAAAATATCTGTCGCTGGTTGTTCGAGCGACTGCAAGTAGTCGCTTTCCTATTAGGCGATCGCATGGCGCGCCCAATGGATGGGCGACTTATAAGTGCGATCGCCAATGGAGGGGCGACTTTACTCGATCCGTGATTTTTAGAGTTTTGTCAATTTTGTAGTTTTAAACGGGAAAAATATGGTATAGTTGTAATAAAAGTTTATGTTTATTGTATGTTGTAGGTGCATTAAAAATTTTGAGAAATTTTTTAAGAACAATTGATCAGAGAACGTTTGATATATACATTGGCAAGTGATATTTTTATGTGACTAAGAATTAGTGTACGAAGAGAACTGGTATGTTAATATTGTTAAATGACTTGCTATCTGAATCATTGATCGCGAACACACAAGATAATAACCCTATGTGAATAGAAATAAGCTTCATAATACAGTTGGGAGTAACATGCCGCGTATATTTTTATTACATTCATAACATATAGCATGATATGCGACTAACCCACCCAACTGCTCGTACCATCTACTGTGTGGACGGGGGCCACTTTGCCTTCCTCGTCACATTTTGTCTACTGGGTGTAGCGTGGTTGTTTCCCCTTTTTCTCGCGCCTTGAAGATGGCTTCGCTGCATCCTTCTTCCTGTCACTCTTCGACTTGAGAGCTGTCTCACGAGCTTCAAGCTCTTCCTCCTGACGCTTCATAGCTGCTTCACACAGACTTAGCTGCTCCCGCCTCCTTTGCAGCTCATCCTCCTTGCCCTTCAGACGGATTTGGTCCACCCTCACGCGGCGCTCTTGCTCAAGCCGCATCTGTCGTTCCACCTCGCGAGCTTGAGTCATCTTGACAAAGTATTGTCCTTTGTTTTCCACCTCCTTTGGCCGGTTCCATGGCCATACCGGCGGCACCCGATCCACCCATTCGATGAACTTGCAAGGCTATGTGTGGCGTGGTAGATGTCATGGATCAAGTTGAAAAACGATAACGAGAAACAAAGGATTTAGTTGTCATCGTTACCACGAAGTCGTCATCCAGGTCTGGACACTTGAAGAACCTGCGGCCGTAGTTGGCTCGTTGTACTGGATCCGTCTAGACGCACAACATCGTCCTAAAGCCGCAATGGCACTTCGGACGCTCATGCCACTCCGGCACTCCAAATGGGTCGGACCTCCAGGAAGACATTATTGTGTAGTAGTATTGTGATGCTTTGAGAAGGAGATGTGGTATGGGAGACATAGGAGGGAGGCATTTATGTAGGCAGGTTATCTGGTGCAGTGGGCATAGTCCATGGAGAGGACGACATGGGAATCTTTTCGTTTTTTCAGGATTCCAGTGTAGCAATAAATGTCCCTATGAAGGCTTTTCAGAGCCTTTAGTCTCGTAATAAATTCATAGCTTGGACCATCTAATGTATGTGGTACAACGTAGCCTTTTCAGTCGTTTGGAGGAAACAGTCGCTATGAAGGCTTTTCACTGCGCAAAGCTGGCATATTTTGTCATCTCAGTGAGCAAAGCTGCCCCGTTTTGTCATGTCAATGAGCAAAAGCTGACCTCTTTTGTCATATCACTGAGCAAAGCTGCCCTGTTTTGTCATCTCACTGAGCAAAAGCTGACCTCTTTGTCATGTCAGTGAGCAAAGCTGGGCCATGTTGTCATGTCCCTGAGCAAAGCTGCACTCTATTGACATCTCACTGAGCAAAGCTGCCCTGTTTTGCTATAAGTAGCACGGTTGGGGTCCCATGACATTGTAAATCGAACAAAGAAGTACCCTCTCTTTCGTGGTGAAACATACTATGTTGGAAGCCGAGGGGCCAGTGGGATTTGGGTCACCGAAGGAAGATATTCCCTTAGAAAGGAGGGAGATGTTCGGTCCACATTACCGATTGATACCAAGCCGGCGTGCTCAACCAGCGTGGCCGAAATGCAGACACAATGAGTACGCGGTCGTCCAGATCTTGGATTCCCCGAACGATGGCGGGCGACGTTTCTTCCGATGCTCACGCACCGGGGTACAAATTAGTAATATTACATTTTTTATTGGCTATGGACCTTCGAAGTTTACCGTTCTTTTTTTTGCAGATGGCAAAATGCGACTTCTCCCGCTGGATCGACCCTTCTCATGAACGGTATGTTGATCGTTATGTGGATACATTATGGGCTCGAATATGGGACTTGGAGTACCGAATGGAGAGTCTCACTGAGGAGAACAACGACCTCCGCGAACAGATGCAACGCGAGAGGTGCAACGAGGAGGTCGTGATTATAGGAAGCTCTTATGATTCCACATGTTGCTGCGCGAACCCGAGCTGCATATGTGCATACCACTACCACGACGGCCAGCCACGTCCGAGGCGGCCCCCTCAGCAATTCTCCATGTGGGTGCCACGAGGCTCGTTTGGCATGTATGTCACGAGGGTTATGGTTGTGTCGTATTTTAGTTCATGTATTTGTTGATGTGTTGATGCTGTGGTGATAGGATGGTTGTGTTGATGTGTTGGGTGTACTATTTTCTGTGACCTTCATATTCTGTGGCCTCTTTCCATAACGATGTAATGTGCAACGTTGTTAAGCATGTGATGGATTGGTTGTTATCTACGTGGAGTTGTTGTGACAAGCCACAAAAAATGCAATACTGAAAAGGGAAACAGTACGTTCCACGAAATAAGTGCATTACATAAAAGAGATGTAACATACAAGGTTTACAAATGGTACATGAAATTTAGCATGCATTACAACACCAACTACTGATCCGGACATGCATTGCATCGTCTAGCTGTGTGCCCCTCCTGACCGCATCGCCCACAACCAGATGTTCCAGCTTGTGATTCGTCCATGTCATTTCTAATACGTCGGCTCTGTCGCCGACCCTTCCCACGCTTCGGCATGTTAATATCCGGAACCCAGGTCCTCGCTGAAATGTCCAAAGTGGCGAAGTTTCCCACCGCCCTGAACCCCCGGAGCTCCCCACACCAAGCTTGCAGCATTCTCTCCTTGAAAAAGTACTCGGACATGAAGTTGGATGGATCCATGCCCACGATTCCGCATGCAGCGAGGACATGAGAGCATGGCCTGTGTAACAACTTAAGCTTGTTACATGTGCAGCTAGGTTCGTTTGCATGATCTCCAAGACATACCTCGTGAGTAATAAGTGAACGAGATGTCCCAAATCCGGCTCTGTCACGGAGTATCACCTCGAAACGATGCTCCCTGTTGCCCATGACATGCACTGTGTGCAATTGACCCTTCTGTGCCTTCGTCTCCATGTACGCAGTAATTTTTGACGAATACAGGGCTCCGAGATTGGCCGCATGAAGTGCGGCACTCGCGTGCCTCTCCTTGAAGTAGCGGATTGTGCTGTGAAGAACACCTTCCACGATGGCGACAAGGGGCTGAGAACGGAGACCCCTGAGAACCCAATTGTACACCTCGGCAAGGTTAGTTGTCATTATTCCGTACCTTGCGCCATCCGTGTCGTGCAACAGCGACCACTTCTCGAATGGTTCCCCCTCGATCCACTGCGAAAAACACTTGATGTTTCGCGCGCTCCTCCTTCTTGGACCACTTGGGTTAGACTCATCGATTGCTGGCAAGCATTGCGGTTGTGCCGCCCCAGGAGTGACCGGCCCCTTGCTCCTCTCGTCGACGTTCTTCCTGGTGTGCTCATCCAACAACCCCCATAAAGCATCAAATTTTCTCTGCTGGTTCTGCCTAGCCAGCCTCTTGAATAGCTTCATCAAAGATTGTTTCGGGAATTGTTTGAAAAAGTTTACCCCTAAGTGATGACTGCACCACCGGTTCCTCATGTCCGGCCAAAAAAAGGTCTCCTCAGGGTCTTCTTGAAGTTTTCGTTTCGCCTTTATAATACCGGCGTGGCGATCATGAATTACGCACACACCAGGACGGGTGTCTACAACTCCAGCCTTCACATATCTGAGAAACCACAGCCAGCTCTCATAATTCTCACTCTCCACAAATGCAATAGCGAGCGGCAATATTTGATTGTTACTGTCAACGCCTATAGCTGTCAGGAGCTGCCCTTTGTATTTGCCTGTCAAGAAAGTCCCATCTACAGAGATCACTGGCAGCATGTGCTTGAATGCTTCAATGCTTGCACCAAATGCAAACAATGCTTTCTGCAACACTGCAAATCCCGGTGGACTTATGGACGGCTTCTCGTGCACGGCGATGTACGTGCCCGGGTTCCTTTGTTGCAACATCTTAAGCATACAAGAAAGGTTGTCGTACGCCGCCTCGAAAGTGCCAAAACGTTTTTCCAACGCCTTTTGCTTGGCACGCCACGCCTTCGCGTAGCTAATCTTATGCTTGAATTTATTCTCAATAGCTAACACAATATGTGTGGCCGTAACATCTTCTTCTCCACTATCTCCCCTTACATCAAATTGGCTATAAATCCGGACGTGAGGTTACGATGCCTCGCCAGGACAGTGTTTAGAATGCAGGAGTGCGGCTCCACCTTGGACACAATCAGTGAGTCTCATACTTGGGTCTACGTGTGTGCACCCTCCAAGGACAACCAGCCTGCTCGCACTTCACAGTGTACTGCTCCTGGCTTGATTTGACGACGCGAAATGTCCGTTGCATTGAAAGGGCCCAAAGCTTGATGGCATCCTGCAGCGCTTCCTTGTTAGCAAACATAGCATGCACCCGAACCTCTGTCTCATGATACTCCCATGGTGATTTATGCTCATCATGTGCGGAAACACCCTCCGCATTAAACCGGTTCCATTCCTCGGGGATAGGAACTTCTTCATCATCAGAATCGTCCTCCTCCTCGTCCTCTCTGACTTGCTCTTCATCCCATGCCCTCTGGTCATCGATTCCATTTCTTTGCACGATATACTCATTATGCTCTTCTTCATCGACTTGCCCAGTTCCTCTCTATAGCTTGACAGCTGTAACTCTCCTCCATGTACCGCATCGGCTTGCCCAGTTCCCTCTCTATAGCTTGACGGCCGTAACTCTCCTCCATGTACTGCATTGCCTTCATCACGAGCAACTTCATCGGCTCCACTAACGTGCGGCCGCCCGAGCCGCTAGCACCTCCGAAGCATAGGCGGACGCACGAGCTTGCGCAGCTGCTTGTAGTGAGCACGGTTGCACAAGCAGGACACACTCGTATCCACGGCGCCGGCACCCTTGCGCAAAGCCCTTCCACGAAGCAGAGCGCACTAATGTCTTCAACTCCCATCGATGTCGGTGGGAGACCGCTCAAAGCCCTTGCACAACGACGCTGCACACCTCGGGGTCCAATGAAAAACTCTGGGTCAGCCAATGCTGCACATCTGTCATTCCAGCATTCTCGTCATCCGGAAGTACGAGAGTGACTTGCGGAAAATCGCTCAAATCCACACCATTCGGACATTCACGAATAGTTCCAGCACCATAATACACTCTCAATGTAGTAGTGGCCATTAATGATGTAGCCCTACATGTATGATTGAAATTTACGACATGTCAAATAACATCGTACAACACTAAACTTAACTTTCTATACTAAAAAGGGTAGTAAAATTTTTAGACTACAAAATATTCCATACTACAAAATGTATACTACATCTACAATTTTTACTAACACTAATATTTCATCTAAATAATAGTGTAAATACAACATAATTAACAAAAATACCTGGATCCAAATCGATGGAATAGCTTGGACTCCTTCTTCCTCCCTCACCTCCTCCTTCAACCCTGTTCTCCTCTCCTTCTCTTCTCCCCCTCCCCTCATTTTCTTCCCCTCCTCCCTCTCTTCTCCCCTTCTTTTCTTCCCCTTCCTCCTCTTTTCTTCTTCTCTCATTTATTCTCTCTGGCTCTCTGGGCAGAATGAGGGAAAAGTGGTTCTCTGGGCGAGGGAAAAGAGGCAGGGGCAGTGGGCGGACGGTGGATATTCCACCGTAGTCGCCCTACCATTGGACGACTGCAATTGCAGTCGCTCAATCGTACAGCGACTGAAATTGTAGTCGCTCAACCGTACAGCGACTTCATAAGTCGCCCAACGGTTTACATATTCCCTAAATGTCGCCTCCCGGTTGGGCGAAAGGCAGAAGTCGCCCAATGGGGGGGCGACTGGAGACTATTTTTGTAAAAAATTTTCTCGCGGGTATATTTATGTATTTACGAATAAAAAACGAATTATCCGTACAAAAAATTCTGAATTGACCCACCTCCGCTATTTGAAGATGTAGAGGATCTTTCGGAAGATCTCCCGGTGGAAAAGATGGTGCCCCATATGTTTGTTTTCTTACCTGTAGCAGTTGCTGGTGGAGGTATCGCAAGCGCGCTCCCTAAAACTTATGCTCGTATTTCTAGTAAATTTTAGGCTGTTGTGAACGAACAGATGTGAAATAGTTATAATAATTTAGCCCTATAGAATCACCTATAATGTTAAGAACATTAGTAAAATCTTCAATTTTAACTCTTGAATCTAAAATAAATGCAAATGCATATAAATATAAAATCTTTTTCCAATACTTTAATATTTTGATTTCATAGCGTAGATAGTCTCTTGTAATAGCGCGTCATTTTCAATTTTTTCGAGTGAATGGTAATAGCAAAAATACGATGAACATTTAAGCAGTAGCCTCGGCCATTTGAGGTGGAGGCAGGCTCTCCCCAAATAATGCAGGCGACCCCTAGTGCTAAGTTTCGCGATGTCTTATAGTTTTTTTCATTGTAACTGGCTTATTTTTCACTGTGGATGATGGTAGCTTATTTGGATAATTAAATTTAAAAAAATTAAAAATAGAAAAAATATGTTAGCCTATCACGGACAAGAAATACGAAAAAAATAAAAGGCAAAAAACCATCCAAAACCAAAAAAAAGATGAAATAAAAAAATAGTAAATTAAAAACTAGAATAGGGTAAACAAACTGGTTGGGCCGTACTTTTCACCCGTGCCTGTTATGCCAAACGGGCCGGGCATGCCTACCGTTGCTAACGGGCCAAATGTGCCGTGCCGGGCTAGGCTGTGCCAACAGTACCAGGCCTCGGGCCGACCCATTTGGCCATCTCTGTATGGTCCTATTTATATTTTGTTTATATTGGTTGTTGAAAGTTATTTTTTTACATTAAATAGTTTTCTACAGTGTTTAGTTTTCAAACAGAGTGACTTTCTAAGATGGAGTCTACTAGTGAGTGTAATAGTCACTGTAGTAACTTTATTTTTATCGACTAAAATTGCACATGAGAATGTCTCTTCATACGGTTTCTCTATAAAATGTTATCGTTTAAAAATTAAAAGCTACCGAAGAGCTAATTCGATAAGCCAAAATCCACTGATAATAAAAAGAAAAAATTTACGTTAAGAAGTCAACGTCTTCTAACTAAAACTTTTAAATTTTAGAAGGGAAAAATCAGAAGGCATCTCAGATTGAACGGGCGTAAGACTACTAGGACGAGCCAAAGAAAAGTATTGTGTAGACTAGTCTGGGCGTAAGACTACTAGCCAAAGAAAAGTCGTGTAGCCTGGTCCTTCCCTCCCTCTGCTCCTCCTTGCTTAAACGAGGCGCTGATCATCGCTAGGGACGAGCTGTAGAGTGCGGTAGACCCAGCTATGGACAGGCATGGCAGTGCCCTACTAATTCCCTACTCGTACTAGTTGTGCATGTAGGCAGAGGTACTCTGGCTTCAATCCCACTCGTTATTACCATGACACTTAAATCATCATAATTTTGTATGGCATTGTCATAATTGGTCCTTCCAATGCATACGGCAAATCGCATTACACCGAGGGAAAAAAACCTAAAATAATTTGAAGTCATAGGAAAATGTGTAAAAGGGAAAAAATATACTTGAACACACAATTGGAAGCTAGCGGATCTACTTGTCTCATGCACGATAGATGGCAGTTCTTTTGTCCCTAGCAGCGTTTTTTTCTTCGAATAATGATTATCTTTTATTTTAGTTTTTAAATTACAAAGTAACGTACATCTCCAAGTACTAACATCCATTGGCCATTATAGTTTAGCTTAATTACGGTTTATCATATTAAAGATTAGATGTTTTGTTTTTTAAGAATTTCTAATATATTTTCCCTTTTTGTTTTTTATAAGAATGTCTAATATATTTTTTCTAGTAATATCTATTGGTCGTAATATTTAGATTTACGAAGGTCCACATAGTCCAAAGGCCAAATGTTTTTACACTCCGGTGCGCTAGTTTACCGATAAAATGTCCGTTATGTACGCGTGCTACTCGGACATTAACTGTACAAGTATACGTCATCATCGGGCAATGGGCAGAGGATAGATCTCCTTGGCAACACCAACACAAACCACCACCACAGTAAGGGCATCATAGTGTATATAACCTAAAGGGTCTTAAGGTGGGTCTCATCTAAACCTTAAGTCTAACTCCATAGTGTATATAACCCAAGAGATCTTAAGACGGTCCCGCTCGGCAGATAAAGAAAAATTGTATTTTAATGCTTATGGCCAGGTCTTTAGCTTGAAGACCAGCCTTAAGCTTTTTTTGCTTATAATCTACTTAAGGTCACCCCTATAATGTATAAGGTTAACCTTAAGGTGACTTAAGACCCTCTATTTTCATACACTACAGATGCCCTAAGCGAAGAAAAATATGGCGCTGTGACAATGCCTTTTATTTATGCCTTTCAAAATGGGGCAAAGATAGCCATCGGATGTACATATAGTTTTAAATTTAAAACACTGTTTGCTCTAATATTTCAGTTTATAGAGAAACTGAAAAAAAACGTGAAAAAAGCAAAAAAAAAAAAAAAGGAACTAAATTGCCAACATCAATTCACTCAGCTGCACCAAACATTGCATAGTAGCAGCACCATGATGGGTTGTGTATCTCGTGGGCGATCGAGCACGTAAGCTAAAGACGCGTGCCATGGCAGTGGCACAGCAAGCCAGCAGCATGCATGCATCGAGTGATGAGAGGGCAGGCAAGCAAAGACCGCAGCCGCTGTAGCGCGCAGCGAGTGCGTAAACACGCACCGCCTGCAGCACAGGCGCTGCTGCAGCCAGCCGATAGAGCCGAGCTCATCAACAGCCAGGGGAGGAGGCGGCGAGGAGAAAAACGGAGCAAGTGAAGCGAATCAAATGGGAAGAGGACGAGAACTGAGCGACAGGGTTGCGTTGTGCGTTTTCGTCCGTCCGCTTTCGACTCAGGTTGAGGACGCATCCACCAATAATTTAAATAGGAATATGTATGTATGTATGTGGCTGTTTGGTTGCTAGCCACACTTTGCCAATAAAAAATGTCACACTTGCTTAAGTTGAGGTGCTCAAATTCTTTACCACACTTTAGCAAGCCTAAGGGAATCTTGCCACACTTTTTTGAGTCATTGACGCGTAGGACCTAGTTTGCTGGAAGGGAATCTTGCCACAACTGTGGCTGCAACCAAACAGCTCCCAAAATTGGTCAAACTTGCCTAACCTTAGGCATGGTAAACTGTGGCTAGCAACCAAACACCCCCTATGTATGTATGTATGTATGTATGTATGTATGTATGTATGTATGTATGTATGTATGTATGTATGCGCATCAAGTAGATAGCGTGTACCTGGGCTCTAGAGATCTTAGAGTATTCGGTTAATTTTCTAACGTGTGTAGAAAATACATATGTATATGCATTAGAGCAACTCCAGCAGGGCCCCTACTTGAGCCCTCAAACCTCATATTTGAGGACTTGAGGTAAAAATAGAGGTCCAGCAGGGCCCCTACTAGAGCCCTCAAATTTGAGGAGCCCTCAAATCACCCTCCCACCCTCATTCCTAGGGGCTTCTCCCCCCCTCATTTTCTGTTTTTCCCGCACCGTGAAACTTCTCCCGCTCTCGGCCAAAATTCCCGCCCGCCTCTTCCCTCCCGTCCGCGAATCTCCCCACTTTGCATCTTTCCCGCCGCCTCCCTCCCGCTTTGCATCTTTCCTGCCGCCTCTCTCCTGCTCGCCTCCCTCGCCTTTGCCTCCTCCGCCTCCCGCGCGCCCGCCTCCTCGCTTCCCCGCGCCGCCTCCTCGCCCACGCCTCGCGCTTCCCGCGCCGCGCTCCTCGCCCGACGCCTCGCCGATGCGACGCCGTCGCCGCTAAAATCCGCTGCTCGCTGCCCGCCTCGTCGCCGCCGCCTCCCTCCCCGCCTCCTCGCTTCTCTCGCCCGCCGCCTCCTCGCCGACGCCGCTTGTCGCTGACGCCGTCGCCGCAAAATCCTCGCCGACGCTGCCGCCGCCTCCTCTCCGACGCCGCCCTTGCCCGAATGGATTTGTCAGGAGTGGGTCCCATGTGTCAGTGTGTGTGGAATGGATTTGAGGGCTTAGATTTGAGGGGTGTTGTTGGAGTAGAAGCAAAAAAATTGGGCCCTCAAAAGTAGGGGGAGCCCTCAAATGAAAAGTAGGGGTTTGGATTTGAGGGCTACTGCTGGAGTTGCTCTTAGTTACGTGCGCCTTATGCCCCTAAAAAATGGGAAGATGACTGGTCAATTGTTCATATTAGTTGCACCTGGTTACTTTTGGCTGAAAATTAGGTGGTGATCAGTTGGGCTTAAAAGCTCATGGCTTATGGCTGAAAATACTGTAGCTGGCTGAAACAACACTGTAGCTGACAGAGGCTTATTGAGCATAATTAAATTTAAAAAAAAGTTTAAAATATAAAAAATATGTTAGCCCATTACGTATAGTACAAACAAATACGGGAAAAAAAGAATCGGAAAAAAAGCTCAACAAAAAACAAAAGTTCAGAAAAAGACGAAATTTATGAATAGTGAAAAATAAGCTGGAAGCCAAAAGCTTAAGCCCAACCGATCACTGCCTAAATAATATGACTACAACCGATGTCTTTTTAGCTGAAAATAAATAGTATTGTTTTTTTGCTACAACTAATATATTTTTAGCTGAAAATAAATAGTAGTAGCCGAAAGAAGTGAGCTTTAGAAGGAGGACGTGAGGGGTGTGTGAGACAGGAGCAAAGTAGGGTGTGTGATGTATCCGTGATTCTCTATCATATCTCTAGAGTAAAAGAAGTGGAAAAACTGTTTTGGAAAATCAATGTTCATATTAATATTAACAGACCCGCTTGCCTGCCTGGCTATGTAGCTTTCTTTGAATTGTACACATAAATGGTATTATAGCTATTTTTTAAAAAGAACTAAATATTCGTTTTTATGAATCTAATATTTTCTTTGAACCTATCAAGTTAGTACCTACCGAGCTCAGCAGTTAACTGACAAATTCGTAGGTGTAAAAACAAGGCTAGATTTATATTAAAAAGAGACGCCCAACGGCTAAATTTCGAAAAACCGGGCTCTCGCTTTGGGCTCCAGGCCAGTCTGCCTTTCTGCTGCGTGCTCCCTGCTACCTATCCCCCTGAGTCTCTCTCTCTGTCTCTCTCTCTCCTCTTTCGTTATTTCCGCACTTATTGCGTCTGATCACGCCGTCGAACTCCACGCAAAAAAGGGGAGGGGAGCAGCGCGATACGAACGCCGTGCCAGCCTGCGAGCGGCTCTCCCTGGGCCTCTCCGGCTATCTCGCTCGCACACGCAGACGAGAGATGGGTCTGCGCTTCTGCAGTGCAGCTAGCCGGTTGCACGCACCGCACGTTTCCCGTAACTTGGTCTAGGCGTGTGGCTGGCGTTCCCGTACAGGAACCTACCGGGTTACACCAGCCTGCACTCTGCACTTCTTTTCTTTGCTTTCAGAGGTTCGGGTTGATTACCACGCCAAGAGAGAGAGAGAGAGAGAGAGAGAGAGGGGATTGGGACATGGCTAGCGAGAGATGAGTGAATGGTTACATGGCTGCCGTTTATAAATTTTGTTTTATAATTTTTAAATTTTATAAAAAGAAAGACAGTTACATATAGTTTTAATTGATATAGTTAAAATTAGTATAATATATACTATAATTGACTTTTAGATACTATATTAAAAAGACACCATTTAAAATATAGTTACTGTAACAAAAACCTAAAACCACAAACAGAAATCCAAAAGAATCCAGACAATAGTTGAACCCATGGTTAGTAATATTAATATTTTAGCATACTTTGGTAAGTTATTTATTTTTACTAAAAAATTTTCTTTTCCCTCGCTTGCCACTAGAAAAGTTATGGGTGGGTTCTTTTGGTATATGTTTTGCTTTTCTACAATAACTAATTTTCAAACGGTTTTATTGATCATATACCCTCCTCTTAGATGGAAATTTAGGATTTACCCTCCTGGCCTACGCGTCAGTGACTTATGATGACCCCACATGTCATTGAGGTGGGAGGGTAAATCCTGAATTTCCCAACTAAGGGGAGGGTATATGATCCAATCCCCCTTTTCAAACGGAGTGCCTTTTTAAAGTGGGGTCTACAAATCAATTATAGTATATATTATTTCGAATTTATTTATATTAACTAAAATCACACACGAGTATTTCTCTCTATACTCTCTCGTGAATAGTCAAAACTTAAAAATTTAAATAAAAAATTATAAACCACACTTTAAAAGAATTCACCTTATGTTTCTCACAGCGCCACTGGAGAACTTGCTACCATTTTCTTGCCACTTCCGCCACTTTACCTTGAATTTGCTGGCAAGTGTGATACGAAAGGCATTTTTGCCCTTTTTCTTCGGCCTTTTCTTTCATTCACCCTTTTGCCATGGCTGCCACCATACCACCTCCTACCATTCCTCTCCCCTTCCCCTTCTTCCTCCCATTCCTCCTTCGTCTTCCTACCTCTTTCTGTTTTCGCCACAAAGAAAAGCAAAGAGAGATTAGCTATGGAGATGGTCGTTCCTACGTCGAGCACTTGAGCTCCGCATTATTAAAAGCAAAGAGAGATTAGCAACCGCTAATTGTCCATTTTGTCTAAATTTTTTTTTGTACAAACAATTGAAGAATTTGACAGCTCCAAATGTCAATTTGATGTCTGATTTGCAACAACCGTGTAAACCGTATTTTATGGAGCAATCATATGACCCCTTAACTATTGTGTTGGTCTAAAATACAATCTTTAACTAAAAAATTGGATAACCGATACCCCTTTGAGAGACCATGTGGTCGTGATCCCATGAGAGTGATGAGTAATTGACAGGGGTTTAGGTCAGTCGAGTTTGGTTTGAGTGGTCGGACCATGTCGTTGCGTGGTGCAACGGGCTCGGTCGGACTTGTGGTCAAACTTGGTCATATGGGATTAGGACGCTGATTCTTTGATTTGACAGGTTTGGACTTCGTCATGGTAAGTATGATGTTGATTATGCTTTCATGTATCGAGCGGTGCTATTTGACGTGTTTTCTTGTGCGTGTGGTGCAGGGCGTCGAGTGGAGTCGTGGCGAGACACGGTGGACGGACTAAGCGCAGTGGCGCCGAGGTCGAAGCGGTCGGGATGTGTCGAAGACGGCGTGGACTCGAGGTGGTTGCGGCGTGCGAGGCAAGGAGCGCGAAGCTTCCGGAAGGTGCAGGAGGGGCGAATCGGGAAATTCGCAAGGCTGCATAAGCGGGAGTGGGCTCCGTTGGACGTAGCGGGCGTAACGGGGCGGAGACCCGTTAACCAAGCGCTATAAAAGGAGAGGAGGGGCTGCATGCCCACTTGAGCACTTCATGGGTTTTTAGGGTTTCCTTTAGTCAAAATAGGCTTTAGTGGTTGTTTTGGCTTTAGGCTTTAGTTGTTGAGAGTGGGTGGAGGAGGCAGAGGTGTGCTCCCTGCTTGTCCCCTACGATGTGTTCTAGGTGAGTGTCCAGAGTGTGTTCATCCCCCTCTCAAGCATGTATGGGTTGAGTTCTTGGCTTGGAGAGGAGAGGGATTGAGTGGAGAGTCTTGTAATCAATCATTCCTCTGAATGTACATACGTATCGGGACTCCTTTGTGTTCCATTTGATCCAAGGAATGAAATCTGAAGTTTTTATTCTGCTCTGTGCTCTCTGTTCTTCGATGTTCATTTGGTTGTTTTCTGAGCTTTTTGATCTTTGAGTTCTTGCTTGTTGGGAAGGACCAAAATGGGTTGCTCTATGATGGGTTAGTGGCACAAGATCATTTGATCGATTTCCCGAAGAGCAAACTTGGTTTAATTCTCAGATTTCAGTTTTGGCGCCCTTCCTCTGTTCATGAACTCAGTTTATAGGGTTTGGAGCTGCTCTTGATTCCCTTGTTGAGATGGCTTGAAATTTGGTATGGAGAGTCCAGAGGCTATTAATTAGCTACCCTCAAAATTTCATAGCCAAAGGATCAACGGTTGGGGAGTAGTTTGATTTTTGGTTCGGGTTGTGCAAAAATTCAGATTTTTACCCATAATCTGAAATTCTTGCTTCTTGGTTTGACTCTCTTATTTCCCAAGGTCCCCTTACTATTTAGTTTGTTGTAGTAAGGCCTTGGATCAAAAAGATTGAGAGCAAACCTTCTTTTTAGCCAAAAATCCAAGTCTCAAAGTTCCACTGAAAATCTGTTTCTCGATTTTCTCGAGAGGTACTACCGCTCCTCGAGAGGTACTACCGCTCCTCGAGAGGTACTACCGCTCGTCCTAGCGGTACTACCGGTTTTGTTCGGACCAGTCCGATCGGCAGCGAAGGAACATTCGGACAAGTCCGATCTTCGTGCGGTACTACCGCTCCTCGAGAGGTACTACCGCTCAGAGGTACTTCCGCTCCTCGAGAGGTACTACCGCTCAGAGGTATTACCGCTCGTCTCAGCGGTACTACCGCTTGCGATCGACTTGCTCGAATTTATTTTTCTTGGTTGCTTCTTTACGGATCTGATTTTCCTTGTTGCCTTGACTTCGGTGAGTGCATATCTTCTATCTTCATAGCTTCCATAGCTATTGGAGAAGAGGTATAAGAGTGGGTACTTGAGGGCGAATTTAATATTTTGAAGAGCGCCATTCACCCCCCATCTGTCGCCATTTCGGTCTAACACCCTTAATTGTTAATGTCGTTCACTTTTCACCCTAAGGCTACAAAGAGAGATTAGCAACCGCTAATTGACCATTTTATATAAAAATATTTTTTGTATAAATAATTGAAGAATTAGACAACTCCAAATGTCAATTTGATGCCTGATTTGCAACTAAAGTGCAAACCATTTTTTATGGAACAATCCAAGGAGGAATAAGTCTATATAACCACCTAAACTATTGCATTGGTCTAAAATTCAACCTTCACCTACATAATCGAGTAATTGACACCCCTTAATTATCAATATCGTTCATTTTTCACCCTAAGGCTGTTTTTAGTGATGATTTTGCCACGTAGATTACTGCATCAGTAATTTCTACCCATTGTAAGATCCTCAACTTATTCTTCCTCCCCTTTCTCTCTCTCAGTCCATGCCTCACCTCCCCGCCTCCCCTGTCTGGTTCCAATTCACCACTGCACTTCTCTACCACCTTGCCCTCCACTCTCTCATCCCTCTCTCTCCACAACAGATTAGGAGCAGATCTGGTGGAGCTTCAAAGTATGCTTCTATGGAGCTCAAATATTTGGATTTTTTGGGTAGATTTGTGGCACTCGCGTGCTAGTTAATGCTCGACCATGGTAAGGTAGGCACAATATAGAGTCTACAAATTAATTATAGTATATACTATAATAACTTTATTTATATTGGCTAAAATTGTAAGTGAGTTTTATTACTTTATAGCACAAAAATTATAAATTACAGTTATGAATCATATACTAAATCCAAAAAGGACAGCGCTGTAGTTACAAGTTGCAGCAGCTTCCACCCCGTGAGTATAATATCTTAACTGTCTTGCTCATGAAAGTATTTTAGTCAAAGAAGAACTGAAGTTACAACAGTATCCCCCCATCTTCGGACCAAACGACAATGGCTACACTAGCATATAATCCTATTCCTACCACTACCGTCACCAGGATAGGAGAGTAGGCATAACTGCATAACTACAGGTCTACGACCTCAGTTCAAGATGGCCACAGCCTTTACCGGTCACTAGCTCTTCCTAGCAACTCACTCCTCCAGTCCCTGCCAATGTATGCCCCGGTTCTCCACACACGCAAACTCACTCGAATACAAAGCTTACACCAGCTCTGCCTGCCATGCATGCCAATTTGACTGATTGATGCCTGATCTTTGATGGACTGAAAGATGGATGGACCGATGAATCCCTCTGACATGTACCGATTGACGCGTCCTGATCATCATATCCTTTGCTATGATTCCCATCTTCCTTGAATTCTTGCGCGCCCTACCTACCATCCTCCTCCCGCCTGCCCCCGGCAATGCGTACGCGCGGCGCCACACTCGCACACGTTCCCGGTGTCGTCGTTCCCCCGCCTCGTCGTCGTCCTTGCCTCCTCCGATGCATC
The DNA here is from genome assembly GCA_036346575.1 of Dendrocalamus sinicus. Classification (NCBI taxonomy): domain Eukaryota; kingdom Viridiplantae; phylum Streptophyta; class Magnoliopsida; order Poales; family Poaceae; genus Dendrocalamus; species Dendrocalamus sinicus. The sequence goes on along the minus strand of CM070656.1, from coordinate 10,148,196 downwards.
ATCCTTCACACATCTTTAGGTAACACATTGTACAGTAGTAGCGTAGCAAGTATAGCGTGCTAGTATTCTATTGCAAGTAGCAACCAACCTGGTTAGCTGCCTTGTCCTTTGTTCTCTTGTGCTGCGAGCTGTGTCTTCTTTGGACCAGCTTGTTTAGCTCGCTAACCATTTGTTGCCTTGCGCCGGGTTGCGTCCGTGGTCGTCTTGCGTGGCTGCAGGGCGGAGCAGGGCGGCACAGCTGGATACCACATCGGAAATAGCGCCCTCCCTCCCGACCTCCATACTCGCAGTAACGCCAGTGACTCCTGCATTCCAAGAACTATTCAATCTTTTCCTTCTTTTGTTTTTGATCTTTTCTTGGCTGTGTGCGTGCGTATTTTGATGCTTTTGTTTGGTCTGTGCGCGCGCAATGTGAGAAGGCCCCAACCCCAGCTCCAAGTCCTCGAGCAACCTCGCCGTCGCCACCTTTGCGCCGCTCGCCAACGCGGTGAGCTAATTTCTTACTGATCTTTGAGAGTTCTGGTTTTTGGTTGTGTGGTCTTCATTCTTGTGTGTGATTAATGTGGTGGTTTTGGTGCAGCATATAGTAGCGACTGCGTTGGGCATGGCGGCGCCGGGGATGGCGATTGAGGTCGGCCGGTTCTGCCTGCCGAGGGCCGCGGCAGCGGCGGCGCAGCTCGAGAACTGGGGCGACTCCGGCATCGTCGTCACGAGCCCGCTGACAGACACCTCCACCGACGTTGACGACAGCGGCGACAAACACGACGCCCCAATGGTGCCCACTGCGCGCTTACTCGCTTCTCTCGTCACCCTGTTTAATTTGATTGCTTCTGCTTGTGATGTATTGCATCTTGGCGTGCTGTCATTGTGTTGTGTTGTCAGGGTGGTGGAGGCGGCGCGCAACGAGGTTTGGTGTGCGTGGATTCCTCTGTGTTGTCGAAGGAAAGAACAGGGGGTCAGAAGGTGCATACACAGGAAGGGGAATGCAATATAATCGTACAAGTAGCAAATGTTGTTGCATTATCTATATATGATAGTTCACAATTGTGAGTGTTGTGCATTCCACCGCGATTGCAGATACAGCGGAGGCTTGCGCAGAACCGCGAGGCTGCCCGGAAAAGCCGAATGAGGAAGAAGGTGATCCTATGTACCTATGAGGCTATGACTATGATTGGCCCCCTTGTAATCCGGTTCATTTATTTCGTTTGCATAGTGGATATACAGTGAGCCATGCACTTGGTTGCCATTGAATCCTATGTATTTTTCTGGTACAATGTGAATAGGGACAACTATAACTGGTGATGGTAAAATACCTACCAGAGCATTGTTTTGGACTTGAACAATGCAGGCTGCTGTTGCAATATACAGGAAAGGAGGTTTTGTAATTGTGTATTTGGTGCAGTAGATGTGGATGCGTTTAGTATTTGGAACTAATTTGCAGGAAGATTTAAGGAGGTAGCATATATTGGTGACTTGGATAGTCCCATTAGCATTTGGTACCTGTGAGCAATTTAAAATACAACAATCAACAAAGTTTTCCTTATGTTATGATTCTGTTGATTGTATGTTTTTTAAAAAACTTAAACCCGAAAAATTGGCCGGTTTTAGGGAGTCTTGGATTTACTGATTTGGCTTACAGGTTACGACATCATGTTCCCTTGTTGCAGCTTGTTCTTGCAATATATATTCAAGACATAACAGCTATAAGTAAAGCAAACGTATTGTGTTTTGTGTTTTGTAGGCTTACATTCAGCAGTTGGAGAGCAGCCGGTCCAAGCTGATGCACCTTGAGCAAGAGCTCCAGCGGGCAAGGCAGCAGGTAAACCCTTCAATTTTCAGTATAAACATCCTTTTGTAGGGAGTGATCATTGATCTATGCACTTGGGTATTTGTTACAGGGAATCTTCATCGCGAGTGGAGGCTCAAGCGATCATGGATGCTCAATTGGAGGAAATGGTATTCCCAATGCTCATCTTTTGATTTCATCATGGCATCTGCACAACATACTTGTTCGAAAATATTTTTACAATATTGATTCTGCAGTGTAGTTCTGTAAGGAGCAAGGAACCATAAGCTAAATTTCATTTTGGCTTCAGATTAGAGTGTAGTGTTTAATGTGATATTGCATTGTCGATTTCTACGAAGTTCCAATTGCTAGGAAACGTCGATTCAAATTTGTCACATACACATATGGTTACGACCACGCGTTGGCTACGACCATTCAATGGCTATGACCACGCAATATATACGATCACGTACGACCACTCAATGTTGGACTTTGATGTTGGAAAAGATCGCTTAGCTCCGATGTAAAGCAACAGTCGTAAATCAGGTTTCTCTAGGACCACAGAAATCAACGTGAAGCAATTTTAGGGGCTATGTAGCTCTATATTGTGCTTGCTGTGGGGACAGAAGTCTTGTTTGTTTGTCAATAATACAATCTTCGCATATTTGAGATGGATGACTGATAAGCGGTAGACCATGAACCACTCTTTCTCAGTCATCTGCTTCAAAGATTGAAAATTTACATGATCAAGTCGATCATGCCTTAACCAGGCCATATTATCCACCCGAGCACTGAAACAGATATACTTCACTGTTTTTAACTCTTTATATAGCCGATTTAGAGTTCTCATCACCTTCATTAGCAGCTGTCTCTCGTGATCATGCAGTAATAAGTACAGTCCTTTTAGCGACACATCGCTCCCTTCCTCGGTTGATTGACCCAAACTAATGATTTATTGCACAATCGAGGTATATAATAGACATCCGTCAGGGCTTTCTGCTCTCAATTCTTGCTTTGAGGCAAAATAGTCTTTCCCTCTATATGAACGACGGATTCGTCTTCAAATTTTACTTTGCCTCGAAAGGCTTCATTCAATTCACTGAATTTTTCCCTCTGTCCAGTCAAGTGATTTGAAGCATCAGTGTCAAGATACCAAAGATTGGACTCCATCTCTTCTCTAACTTCTAGTAGTTGCGGCTGGACATATTCTTTATTTAACATCATAATTTGTGTATTTTTCTTCTCATGTAAGAAGAACAGAAGTGCTACCTCCTGCTCTGTTTTGGCTTGAATTAAAATTTTCTCCTTGTAACGGCAGTCAACAGTCTAGTGCTTAAACATTTGACACCCATAGCACTTAATATGACTTTTGTAGGCTGTAGCAAAATGGCCTTCTTTGTCACAGGTGAAGCATTTGACTCTTGGTTTGCCTCGGTTGTTAGAGGACTCACCTTGTATTGCTTTCTCTCCACGACCAACAATAAAACCACAACCTCCTCGACCAAAACCACGGCCACCTTAACCATGATCACGTCCACGATAATTGCTAGATCCTCAGTCTCCTCCTGAGCTTGGATTTGAATTCCGTCAAGTTTTATTTTCACCATTGTCTTTGCTTTTTACTAGTAATGCGTGATCAGTCCTGGCCTTACACCTTTTAAGCAATCTCTCATGAGCGTTGAGAGATCTGTTACTTTTTTTTATTTTCATGTGTTGAAGGTCACTTGAATGTAGAAGAGTTGTGACCACCGATACAAACATTTGGGGTAGGACACACAATATTTCTTGACGACGGTAGTTTGCTCCAGAGTACCTCCAAAAGATCGAATCTCGTTAACCACAACTGTTAACTTTACTACAAACTCATCTATTGTTTGAGATTCACTCAACAGTTTGTAATTGAACTTTCTTTACTCGATCCACTCCTTCGTGCATTGTCCGAAGAGCAATCCAAGCTTCTTGTGTTATTTCTTTTTCGACAAGTTGACTGAGCATTGAGTCACGTATGGCAACGTAGATGAGCGTCAAAGCAGTTTGATCGGTCTTCATGCCAACTTATTTAGCCTTTCCTTTTGGATTGACCTTCCCACTAGCGTCGACCGGATCAGCTACCGCGTCCCAGACCCCTTGGGCACTCATGTTTGCCCGCATCTTCATATACCATGCTGGGTAGTTCTCTGAATTGAGAACTAGATATGGAATGGAATTTGGTCCTTCATTGTTGACGAAGATCGGCAGCGTCCTTCATTGTTGACAAAGATCCGCTCCCTACCATGTTACGACCACGTTGAAAAAGTCTACGATTACTCAATGTTGGACTTTGATGTTGGAAAAGATCGCTTCGCTCTGAGCGTAAATCAACGGTCGTAAATCAGGTTTCTCTTCGGACTGCTCCGATCGCAGTGATGCTGTTGTGACTGGTCCGAACGTCCCGATGCTGATCAGACGGTCCAAACGTTTTCGATAATAATCGGATGATGCTAACATCTTCATTGACGGATTGGTCTGATCGTCTTCATGCCACAGTCGATTTTCGAAAGCTATTGTTAAAGTTGATCCGAATTCATATCGTGTCCGTGTAGAACACTTCATCGCCTCATGTCAGACGTGACATGGCAGGCGCATGCGCAGGTTGTATCAGGTGTGGTGTTAATCTGTAGCAACCGACTTTAATTCGGTTTTTTCTCAGTATGAGACTCTTTTCCGTTGCATTATATATGAACCTCAGAAGTCTATAGGGAGAAAGGTGCTCAAGAGAAAGCGCTTTATTGTAATATCTCTTTATTGTAGTGATTTGTCTTGGTGCGTCTGTTGTTTTTTTTCCACAAGGGTTTTTCACATAAAAATTCGTGTCTCTTGTTTCTATTTTTCTGTGTGTTATTTACAACAGCTATGAGTAGAGACAATACAATAACACGAAATCTTTGGTGGTGCTCGAATTGCCACACATTTTTTTTGGTTTTCTTCACTATTTAAACACTACTTTTACAAATTAGACCTGTATACAGAAATCGATTGAAAGACATAAATTTTTATTTCTCAATTGACTCGGACTTGACATATACTCTGAAGCAGATTCAGCAGGAGTATTTCCAACAGTGCATGCATCACAAGTTTCTTTGTTTTGCTGAATAATTAACTCAAAAAAATATCTATTCTTATAGGTGTCTTGGCATTCGATTTGGAGTATGCACGGTGGCTTGATGATCACCAGCGCCACATCAACGACCTCAGGGTGGCTCTGAATGCACAAATCAGCGACGACGAGCTGCATGTTCTTGTTGACGCCGTGATGATGCACTATGACCAGGTTTTCAGGCTGAAGAGCTTTGCCACCAAATCCGATGTGTTTCATGTCTTGTCAGGGATGTGGATGAGCCCGGCAGAGCGGTTCTTCATGTGGCTTGGTGGGTTCCGCTCGTCTGAACTCCTGAAGGTATTCAGTAAGCTAGCAAGCTGGATTATGAAGCACTGAACTGAATATCGAAGTCACCATTCTCCTTTTTTTTTTTGAGTCTTGACAGCTATTTGGGATACATGTGCAGGTACTTGCCAGCCATCTTGAGCCCCTGACGGATCAACAGCTGATGGGCATCTGCAATCTTCAGCAGTCGTCCCAACAGGCCGAGGATGCCCTGTCGCAGGGGATGGAAGCCCTGCAGCAGACGCTGGCGGAGACTCTCGCTTCCGCCGCCGCGGTGGCCCCGTCAGCTGGCACCGACAACGTCACCAATTACATGGGCCAGATGGCCATTGCTATGGCGAAGCTTGGCACGCTCGAGAACTTCCTCCGTCAGGTACACAAACTTCCTGCGCTGCCACATCAGTGGAAACATGACATTGTTCATTGCCCAATGATCGTTTGCATGGCGTTCATGTCCATTCGTAGGCCGACCTTCTGAGGCAGCAGACTCTGCAGCAGATGCACCGGATCCTGACGACCCGGCAGGCGGCGCGCGCGCTGCTCGTCATCAGCGACTACTTCACGCGGCTCCGTGCGTTGAGCTCCCTATGGCTGGCGCGGCCGAGGGATTAACAAGCAGAGTCGGCGCTCAGCTCTTGGGCAAGAGACATACTTGAGGCACAACCATCTTGAACACGTCCGCGCGGTGGGTTCTAAGCAAATTTTGATTACGGGTGATCCTGAATGCAGCTGAGAGCTATCAAAATTCACGGCCGCTCCCCGGTACAGCACTGGGAGGCATTTGGCTGCTTTGGTTATTAGCCTCACTAGCTGTGTAGCATGGCTTAGCCGCCATGTACAGCGACTACTGGACTAGTAGCGTAACGAGTGTAATGCCATTTACTAATCCATTCGCATTCTGAAGGAAAATCTGCACAACCCTTCTATTTCCAATCCACTACGTACCTGATCTTTTCTTGCCTGAGTTGGAGTTACCCGTGTTGATTTATCCTGTGCAAAGAATCATCTGAGTTGCGTACGTAGTCCCTGTAATGGAGTCAGGCCCGTCGACTTTTCGGCCAGGCGCGGCTGCAATGTGCCTTGATCCTGCAGGTACGTGCACCGGTGATGCCTCATCATGGCCAACGATCGCGACCGCGGTGTGACGTTGTCCGCGCGTTCGCGGCAGGAGGACGAGGGGACACGGGGAGGGGGACGGGCGTATCGGCGGGAGATGCGCGCAGGCCGCAGGGGCCACGCCCGGCAGTGCGCGCGCGGCGGCATGCTGCGCTGGGGCCTGAAGGGAGCTGCGGAATGAAACGCGCCGATGTCGGCCGGGGACCCCGGTAATCATGCTCGCTGCCCGGCGTCGGCGTGCTCATGACTGACTCCAACTGGTGGCTACTGACGAGTGATCGCTGCGAGCGAGGGTGCTCTTTTGGAACTGTACACACAAATGTCACGTAGCCACTTTTTTTTTTGAGATTTGGCTCGGCAGCCCGCACAAAGCGGCAGGTGGCCGCACGTGGCTATGATTTAGCACTAATTAACTATCATTAAATTTAATCACTAATCAAACACACGTGCGGCCCACGACGTGTTGTCGAGTGGGGAAGCAAAGAGCTAATTTGTAGAAACAGATGTTTAGACGCTCAATTTTTTTTAAAAAAATAGTTACAATATTATTTATGTGTACAGTTGCTCTTTTGGACTGTGGTTCCTTGGATTGCTGCCAGAGTTTCCCTCTCTGATTTTGGTGTACATTTCAGCATTTGGATGACAACAAATAATGGTAATCTCTGTTGATTTGGCAAGATTCTCAAATTCTCTAGTTTGTTTTTTGCGAGACTCAATTTCTCTCGTTGACAACCTGTAACTGGAAGCGTGGTTATGATACTGGGGATTGTGAGGGTGTATTTGTTCATCACCTTAGAAAATCTTTGTCAGTTGCGGGCTTGTGGCAATAACAAGAAGGGCCCACATGCAGGGCCAAAACCCCATCCACGCTGTACGTGGGCCCTTTATTATCTAGTGGATGCAATGATCCTATTCTTTTCATCTTATAATTTACATTTTATAGTTTCCTTTGAATAAACTGTTAAGGAACTGTTGCTGGCGAGCATAGTCCGATCAATTCCTCTTCTATGCAAAAGAGATGATCAAACACATATGATGCAAATCGTAGATTGGAAACACAAAGATAGATGGGAGAACTCCTGGTTTGTCTTCATTGCTTTCTCTCTCACATGTACAAAATAGCCAATGTGACTCCCTATATATAGTCTAGTGGTGAGGTGCCTACCATGGACTAAGACTTCAAGCCTAGTCCCATGTTTCCCAACACTCCCCCTTGGGTACTCATCCGACACGTTTATGCCTAATCAAAATTCCATAAAAACCCAGTGGAAAAAATTTGAAAAAAGAGTATATGATACATGTTATGCTGTGTTGCACGAATTGCCTTATTAAAAATCTTTACTGAGAAACTTCAGGAAAACTCATTAAGAGAAAAAGAGTACAATCCACCCAATTTTATTTAATCTTTAGGATTTACTCTTTGGGTACTCGATCTTCGTGATCAAGTTTTAATAACGAGCTTGATAAAAATCTCCCCCAAAATTCAGCAATTCTCTAAGTCTCATTATTCCAATTTCTCGTACGCATCTTTCAAAACTAGATATTACTAGTGACTTAGTGAATAAATCTACAAGATTTTCACATGACCTAGTGTGCAGTACTTTAATTTTGTCCATCTTTTGCAATTCATGAGTATAGAAGAACTTGAGATTGATATACTTTGTGAGATGACTCTTCATGTAGCCCATGTGCACTTGTGCAACACAAACTGTATTATCTTCATAGATAATTGTGGGAGCTTGCATGATATTCATCTCACATGATTGTTGGATGTGATGAATCATTCATCGGAGTCAAGCACATTCTTGTGCGGCTTCGTACAATGCTATGATTTTCGAGTGGTTCGTCGAAGTCGCTACAAGACTTTGCTTAGACGATTTTTATGAAATTGTAGTTCCACTTCACAAGAATACGTAGCCTATGTGTGACCTCGCGGTATGCGAGTCTGATAGGTACCCTGCATCTACATAGCCAGTTGTATTCAAGTCTTGGTTTTTCTGTAGAATAACCCAAGGTCCTTACTTCCTTGGAGGTATCAGAAGATGTCCTTTATTCCCTGCCAATGTCTTTTGGTAGGTTCTGCACTATGCCTTGCTAATAGGTTTACGACAAATACAATGTCCGGTCTAGACGTCTAGTACAGTTTGCTCAATTCATAAGTGCTCCTACTGCACTTAAGTATGGGAATTCCGGTCCCACGGCTTCCTCCCTCTCTTCCCTAGATCGGTACGGATCCTTATCTTGCTGTAAATATCTCCTGATCATTGGTACTTTCGATGGGTATGCCTTCTCAAAGCCGAACCTTTCTAACATGTTCTGGGTTTATGTTGATTGATGCACTAATATCCTTTTCGGGACATGCTCGAGCTGCAAGCCTAAGCAATATTTGGTTTTACCCAAATCTTCCATTTCAAATTCAGACTGCAGGTAAGAACTTGCTTCCTTTATGTCTTCCATGGTCTCGATGATATTCAGATCATCTACATATACTGAGATTACACAAAATCCATTCTGGGATCGTCGTATAAATACACAAGGATAATCTTCATTGTTCATGTAGTCTTTCTTGCATAGAAAGTCGCTTAAGTGATTATAAGTTCAGGTTTACTGTCATTGAGATTAAGTATCTAGAGGTATGCAGTTACCACATCCATCAATTTCATTTCTCATCCTTTTATTCTGAGACCTCTGGATGGGATTAGGGATATCTTCAACTTTCGTTGGTATTTCAACCCTCTCCGGTGTATTGCGTGCAGGCACATATGACTTGGTCACGCTCTTTAAATCACTAAAGTGGTTAGACAGTTAGTTTGCTAATGCTTGCAAATCAATGATCTTCTGGACTTCTCTATTTGTTTCACTAGTGCGCGGGTCATGTGCATGGATTCCCGTGGCTTGCCACGTAATTTCCTAACATTTTTCATCAAGGAGTTGATTTCCTCCCCCTAATGTTGGGAAACTATCTTCATCAAATATGCAATCAGTGAAACAGGCAGTATGTAAATCTCATATCATGGGTACTAAATACCTGATTATGGATGCTGTCTCATAACCAACGTATATTTTAGTCTTTCGGAGAGGACACATTGCAGTACGCTGTGGAGGGGGTATAGGTATATAAACCTTGCATCCAAACCTCCAGAGATGAGAAATTTTCGGTGCTAATCCTTTTGCTAGTTGCATAGGTGAATGGATGTTGTATGCTGACGGTCTAAAGTTGATGAGAGTTGCTGCATGTCAGACTGCGTGTCCCCAACATGTAATTGGTAAATTACAACTCTGTAAAAATGGTCAGGCAATAAATTTAATTCTCTTAATTAATGCCTCTGCTAGTCCATTCTGGGTGTGGACATGTGGTACAGAATGCTCAAGTATAATTCCCATTGCCATACCATAATCATCAAATGCATTTGAAGTAAATTCTCTGGCATTGGCCATTCTGATGGGCATTATGTGATGATCAGAGAAAATATTTCTAATACGAATTATCTACATGATTAGTTTTGTGAAAGTATGGTTTCTCGTAGACAATAAACATACGTGCGACCATTTTGAGGAAGCATCGATGAGCACCTTGAAATATTTAAATGGCCCTGATGATGGCTGTCTGAGACCACAGATGTCTCCTTGGATGCGCTCCAGGAATGTAGGGACTTCATCCTTTATTTTCAGAGTAGAATGTCTACTAATTAATTTTTCGGTGGCACATGCGGGGTACACAAAATCTTCATGATTTGGAAAACTCTTTACATTAATATTGTGTCCCTGTGAATTTTTAATTATATTTCTCATCATTCTAAGACTTGTGTGACCTAATCTGTCATGCTAGAGACAGAAGAGTTCAGAGCTTCTAAATATTGTTTTCAGGGCAATATAGGCTGCAGGTAGTATAGCTCAGTTTCTAATGAAGGAAGTTTTTTTTTTCTAATACCCTTTTTCTATTTGTTTCACACTTCGTAACGAGCAGGTATTCCTTACCATACTCTTCTTCAGTCTCAATATGAAAACCGTTAGCGCGAATATCCTTGAAACTTAGGAGAGTTCTAGTCGATTTTGGGTATAATAAAGCTTCTTAGATGACCAAAGTTATGCCCATTGAGAGTATAATTGTGGCTCTTTCTGAACCTATTATACAAGCATCGCTACCGACGATTGTTGTAAGGCTACCAGTATTCTTATTAATCGACTGGAAGAATTCTATCTCTCTCAAGATGGTATTCGTTGTGCCGCTATCGGCTAAGCACACTTTCTCCATAGGGTGCCACACATGTTCTTCGATCCATGGAGTGATTTGTGCTGATAACGTGTTGAGGAACTGTCGCTGGCGAGCTCAGTCCGATTGATTCCTCTCCTATGCAAAAGAGATGATCAAACACAGATGATGCAAATAGTAGATTGGAAACACAAAGATAGGGGGAGAACTCCTGGTCTTTCTTTATTGCTTTCTCTTTCACATGTACAAAATAGCCAATAGGACTCCCTATATATAGACTAGTGGTGAGGTGTCCACCATGGGTCAAGGCTTCAAGCCTAGGCCCAGGTTTCCCAACATAAACAAAGGAGATGGTTTCTTTGTCGCCATTTCAAAACAGCTTATCAGGATAATTTTTTTGAAGCGGCTTATCAGTATTTAGTTCATTTGCACAAACGCAAATACCAGAGCTAAAATCCGTCAGTCGTAGCTATAATCCATCAACCACAGCTAAAAAGAACACACCAAGTGATTGCCATGAGTTGAGGTTATGTGCAATTTCGGCACAAAAAAGTGTGAATAATTGAGATTGTAAGAGTTAGGGTTATCCACAAATCAAAAATAAGATACAGGCAGTAAAATGCATTTTTAAAGAAAGTTGAGCAAAGCTTCAGTTACAATGCCACATTGCAACTCGTCCTGCCCTTCACAATTCACCTAAGAAAAGAACAAGGGGTTCATATTCTCTGCAATGCTTCGATAAAAAAAGGATATGATGATATTATAGACATTCAGTCTATAGAAAGAGGCATATTAAACATAGCACAAAGTTGTTATGATAGCAAACATTGTAGATGGCATCATAATAAAGCCCTGTAAACTTGCATTGTAACTATGAAAGTCCATGCCACTCTAACATCGATTGAATGGTCTACAAGAGGGAATTGCACAGGCATTACGCTTCTCTAGCATTGTGCACAAAAGCGACAAAGGTCCTATTCAAAGAGAAGTTCCTCACTGCCTCGTCAACATCTAGATGTTGTAGCGAACCACTTACCTTGCTAGGTGCTAGCACATTCATCCTTAATCAGGGGCGGATTCACCGGGTGGGTTTCATTAGGCTTTATCCCACCCTCCAGCTCACCCCTAACCTTCAACCCCCCAAGATGGGCTGATTCATCGGATCTTTCATCCACCCCACACAGCCACACACCAAGACCAAACATCAGAAAGGGAGACTTCGATAGAGCACACACCTTAGTCTCCAGTCTCAGTGACTCGTGAGAAGGGGCGACCGGCGGCGCGACGGTCGGTGGGCGATGGCTTGAGCCAAAGGAAGCTGGTAGTGGGCTATGGGTAGCCAGCACTGTAGGGCAGCGGGCGGTGGGCTGAACCAAATCTGGCTGGCTGGACTGTGGTTTGAGCGGATCTGGCTGGCTGGGCAGCTAGGAGGCCAGGACAACGAGGAGCGGAGGCATCAGGGCAGCGAGGAGCAGACGCCGCTGAGCAGGTGAGGAGCGAAGGCGGCTGAGCTGACAAAGAGCAGAACAACGCTAGTAAGCGGCTTGGTGGCTGAACGGAGAGTAGAGCTGGGAGTTGGACTATGCCGTTCCAGCACGGCCCAGGCCCACCGTGCTTCGAGCCGTGCTAGCTTGTCCCGGTCATCCAGTTGTACCATGCTGTGCTGGCCCGCCTTGCCTCCGTCTAGGCCCAGGCACGGCTCAAAGCCGCTGTGCTGGTGTTCATGCCGTGCCAGCCGAAGCCAAGCCCAAAGTAACTATACATGACGAAGGCAGTGGCGATGATGGTGGTGGCAGTGGCCATCTTCCTTTCTCTCGTGTCCGCCTCGTTAAAAACTAGTTAAAATTGCATTAGTTACATAAAAACATGGGCACACAATTAAAAAGGCACTCAGTGAAGGGAGCTATGTTAAAATTAGAAGCGTATGTAGTAGTAATTTGCTTACATAAAATAAAATCATAATAGGGCGAGCTATGTTGTAAAAATTATAAATATATGTTAGAATATGTTGATTTATTTGATCTTCTTCTCCAGTAGTCCAACCCTACTGGTTTTACGTGAAGAAGCAAGAGAGCTAAGAGCATGCGACCTAGCGTTCGGTGGTGGTGACCTAAGGAGGAGCAACATTGAAAATACTTATTATTTTTGTATGATGATGTTTCTTAAGAAAGAACAACAAAAGACACCTTATATCACAATTCACAAGTGCAAAAATGGAGAACAACAAAAGACACCTCATATCGCAAGTGTAAAAATGAACTCGGCCTAAATCATAGCATATCTCAGTCACTTTTTCAACAATTGGATTAAGATCCAACCATCCTAATCTTTCTCCTCATCTCATATATATACATCACACATTCACACCTCCAAAACCTAATTCAATCTTCAAATTTGGCATTCTAGGTACTGCTCCGTACAGATGTATATGTCACAACGGATGTGTAGGATCTTTTCGCGATGAAATTATAGTTTCTGAGGGCTAGAATAGAAGAAAGCAAAATGTACAAGGACCTATTTATAGATTTCAGAAAACCTAGGGGGTTAGATAAAAAAATGCCAAATTCCCATTCCATAAAATCCCTTCACCGCCGAGTCCCCAGTTCATTTCTTCCTCCCCCCAGCCGCCTCTCTCTCTCCTCCCTGGATACCTTACCCCATCCCCTTGGCCGCCTCCCTCTCCTCCCCCGGCCGCCACCCTCTCCTTCCCCGGCCGCCTCCCCTAACCCTTCGGTCGCCTCCCTTCCCTCCCTGGCCGCCTCCCTAACCCCCCGCTGTCTCCCTCTGCTCCCCCGGCCGCCACCTCTAACCCCCTCAGCCACCTTCCTCTCCTCCCTAACCCCCTGCCATCTCCATGATTGACACTGGCGAGGTGGGAGCGCGAGAGGCCGAGGCTAACGGCTGCACGAGCCACGGGAGGTGACAGCGGTAGGAGGGGAGGCTGAGGGATGGCTTTGTCTACCTGTGGAGTCTTCGGTTGTGGAGCAAGTGAAGGTGCCGGCATCAGCTCCAGCAGAGGCAGCGTCGTGACCCCCACCCCTCCGTTGATGCACTCACAGGTAGAGATGGCAATGGGTACCTGATACTCGAATACCCGACGGGTTTTACCCGATAAAGAGACGGGTATGGAAAATTTTATGTACCCATGGGTACATTATTGGGCGAAATCCTCTACCCGCCGGGTAGGCGGGTGCGGGTGTGGGTATATACTACCCATACCCGCCTACCCGCGGGTAATGCATACCCGCATTAGACAACTAGACATCCCACTCAAATGTTAATTTTATTATCTACTTGTTATTGATTGTTTATTTGTTTGTCATATGTTGATATGGTCATGTCAAGTATGTTTATGTGATGTACTAATTTTGATCATTAGACACTTTTGTGCTTGGCATGTATGATTAATGAATGTCTAAAGTGATAATATTCTTATATGTTGAACCGGGTATGCTTGCGGGTACGGGTTACCCGTCGGGTAGTAATACCCGCGCGGGTACGGGTATGGGTAAATTTTCCTACCCGCGTGCGGATACGGGTAACCCGACGGGTAAATTTATACCTAGCGGGTACGGGTATGGAATGGCAATACCCGATGGGTATTTACCCGTTGCCATCTCTACTCACAGGCTGTGTAGGGATGTGGAGTGGGACAAGCTTCCGGCTGCCACCCTCGGCTCGACTACCCTGCTCCTCTTCCTGCGGCCATCGTCCACTAGTCCGGGCTCTGGTATACTCTAGTCCTTCCCCTCTAATCTCTCTCTGCTCTGTAATGGCTTGTGGTTGTGGGGATGACCGTGAGAGTGGTGCCCACGGGATGGCGACGGGAGGCGAGGCCAAGGCCGTGCAGCCAGATGGGCCAGCTTTCCAGGCCCAGACTGGCCCACCGTTTGTGTTGTGTCAGCATAGCCTACCATGTGGCGTGCCCGTGCTGTGTTTGGGCCGTGATGGGCCTCGGGTTGGCCCGGAATAACACAGCTCATCTCCCACCTCTTGCTAAACGCAATCTCTTCCGGTCGAATGACCTCCTGCTATCCTTCCCACAATTTTATTATAACTCTCTTCTGAATCACTTTTGTTTAATCTCGTAGGTTCACACGTAGCATTTGAGGGAACATTCGAACAATTGTGTACCTCAAATCCTTCGTGCAGTGAGTTCATTGAACGTGCTCAAGGCAAGTACCTTGTGGCCATTACCTCTCCATTCCACATTCCACATCTTCTATGATTACTTGTTGCCATTGACATTGCGTACAATTATCATATCACTTAAGTTACCTGACTGTTATCATGTCACTTAAGTTACCTGGCTATTATCATATCACTAAAGTTGTCTGGCTATTATCATATCACTAAAACTTACCTAACTATTATCATATCACTAAAGTTGTCTAACTATTATCATATCACTAAAGCTTTCCTGGTCTTTAATTAGTGTTATAGAATTCATGCTTAAATCATTAATAGGGGGTAGCATATGAACATGTTTTAAATTTAGGTTTAAACAACTAGTAATATTTTAACAATACGGTTGCTATATTTATTCTTCCTGATATCATGATTCATTACCTGTATGATTTCATATGTGAGTCATGACTGATGTATATAATCACTCATCATGTAATAAAACTTGGATGGTTGCCAACCCATGTGTGAGCTATATTATCATACCTCTTTATAATAATTCTTATATCACTATTACCATATTATCATTGCACATCACCCTCATATTGGGAATTACATTTCTCCATTTCCAATCTTAGCAAATCCTTCCACTGATCATAACCTTATCTTAGCGTTGGTGTAGTTCCCTTAAATTCACACAATATAACCTGTTGACAATATAAACATTGTCTGGCCTGGGGTTACCCACATATAGGGGGATTTTCACCCACCAGGTAACGTGTGGGGGCCATACATTTTTGTTACTCGGGATATTACACTTCGTCTGCATTTATACAGTCAAGGATAGTGTTGTGCCTGACTACTCTCGTATAATTGGGTACGTGGAAAGTAATCACTGGTGCCATTGCCATAACTTGCTAAATAACGATTACCCTAAATTTCACTGTCCCTGTTACCTCTATCTCTGGCTTTCATTAGTGTTTTCGGTAACCAAGTTTCATTGTGCTTGACTTATGCCAAATTACTTGCCCTTTACACACGTTGCTTGAGACCATTGTTGGGTACTTGCTGAGATTACTCGATAACAAGGAAATTAAAACATTTAAGAGGAACTCGAGTGCTCACACCCATGCATGTTGCTATCACTCCACTTGCCTTTTACGTGAGAATGGAAAGAGCAAGCGTGACAACTCCATAGATAACTAGTAGCTACACAAGTGGGTTTGCTCTCAAGAATTACAAAAGGCTACAAAGAAGGCTCTACTCAGAAGCTGCTGCCAATAGGGACACTAGGGTGCTTCGGCGAGCTGAGATATATAAACTAGCAAATAGCGTTAACATCCTTATGGCAAGCCTCGCACCTGGGATGGCCCTGGTGTGCTGAGACCTCCCTCTCGCACGCTAGAGGAGCCTTCCTCAAATGATCCTTCCTCAAATGATCGAGCGTGAGCTTGATGGATGAACCCATTGAGATAGCTTAACCTGTGCAAACTCCAAACTTGCAAGAAGAAGAAGGAGCGGACGTGTTATTCCTGATAAGGTGGTTCACTATGTTCGCTGCCTTGGCCCTTCCAGTGCGTTAACAAAGCTTTTTGAGCGTCTTGAGAGCGATGGCAACTTGCACAATGGGCAACCCCTCTGGGAGTTGGTTAATAGAGGTTTCGGTGTGCGCATCCTTGTCTCATAGGCAGCTCATCAGTCTCTAGTACTTCATGAGAGACCATTTGGAGGTGACCCCGGTTGTGTGATGAGTAATTGACGCGTGTTCGAGTAAGTTTGAGTTTGGTTTGAGTGGTTCGAGCCATGTCGATTGCGTGGTGCAGTCGGTTTCGGTCGGACCTGATCGAACGCGGTCGGACGTGCTTACGACGTTTATTTTTTGTTTCGAACGGTTTGGGCTTTGAGTACGATTCACTGATGACTAATTGTGATTACGTATTTCGAGCGGTGCTATGTGATTTGTTTCTTGTCTGTGTTGGCTGCAGGACATCGAGGCGGAGTCGTGGCGAGACACGGTGGACCGGACTAGGCGCAGGTGGCGCTAAGGTCAGAACGGTCGGGAGGTGTCGAAGACGGCGAGGGCTCGATGTGGCTGCGAGGCTTGCAAGGCAAGAAAGGAGGAAGCTTCCTGGAAGGTGCGCGAGGGGCGTTTCAGTAAAAACGCAAAGCTGCACTAAAGGAAGCGGGTTTGGATAAAGCATCGAGTAGGTGGTGACCTAATGGGTAAAGTGTGTTGTAAACCCATTAGTGGAGGCTATAAATAGAGGATGCTCTCTAGTGGAGAAAATTGAGGGAATGGGTGTAAGAGTTATGGTTTTATTTGGTTCTCTCCATGTATGAAATTTGAGAAAGAGAGAAAGAGAGGAGGTGTGAGCTGCTCTCTATGCTCTCCAGGCGTATGGGGACGTAGTTTGATTTCTTGAGAGTAGTGAACAGCATGTAAACCTTCATATCAAGCATTCATGTCTCTTTGTCTCATTTTTATTGAGAGCTGTTTTGCTTTGTCTTCTCCTCATTTACGCTTTCTTTTTGATTGCTAGTTCTTGCCTCTCCTCAGTTTATTGCAGCTTTCTTTTGCATTCTGGTTATGTTTGGTTAGCCAGTACTTCTTGGCTTGCGGCATTGCATTTCTTTGAACTGTCGGCCAAGCAAAAATCAGCAAATTTGCTTTCGGACAGCTAGTAGTGCTTTACTTCTTGTGTGCTGTACTTGGCATGATCCGAATGAATTATTTCTTGCAGCCGAGTACTACTTGTTGATTTGTACTCTCCCTTCCTGGGAGCAAAAGGAGCTCATCCAACAAGAATTCTAGTTCGGCAGTTTCCTTGCTACTTTTTCAGCCAATCACAGAGACATGCAGACCGAGTAGTACTTGGCCCTTTCTTGTGAGTGGATGGCAGCAAGTAGCATCCCCTCATATTTTTTATGGTTTCTTTGCCATCCGCTGGAAGCTTAAGTCCTTATGTGTTATGTGGCCATTTTTCTTCTTTTTTGTGTTGTTTTTCAACCGTGCTGCATGCAGTCCAGATGGTCCTGTTTTCAGCTGAATTTTCAGCTATATAATTGATGATCTCTACTGATTCTAACCATGCTGCATGCGTTCCAGATTTCCATTTCTCTTGTTAGTTTTGGCTAGGTACAAGTTCTCCATTTTCTTGCTCTTTCTGTTGGCAGTTCATGCTCTTGATTTTTTTTTAATCCTCAGTCAGCTTTCTGTTGTTCGGCCAGTCTATGTTCCTTTGCTGATTTCTTCTTCAAGTGTAGTGTCCAGTTGCTTTTTATTTTGTCTCAGCCGAACCAAGAACTGGAGACCTTTGCCAACCACTTTATTTGGTAGCTTTCGGTTTAGTCCTATTTCTTCTTTTTGACAGTAGTTGTTCACTGCTCGTGGTCAGTTCATTCTCTTGATTTGTCTCTCCAGGCCAGCAAATTATTTCTCAGATTTGATATTTCTTTGAATGAGCTTTTACTTGTGGGGGGCTAAATTTTAAAGAGCGACATTCACCCCCCCTCTGTCGTCCATTTCGATCCAACACTTCACACCCCAACGCAGCCCTCTAGTCATCGGGTTAGTTCGCCTAGCAAGGGGCAACACCTCAATGCTTTCGCATCCGCATGATATAACTTGGCATACATGGCAATCCCTCGACCCAAACTCTATATGATACAACTCAGCATATAGGGCAGACCATCAACCAAGCTCAGCTCAATCTAGTGGCATGTCCTCAATTATGCACACTGTTGGATTGATTGCTTCACCGCGACAAGTGCCAACACGTCACCATGGCACAATGTGATCATCCTCGAGGGCCATCCCTCAATGAAACATAGCTTCACATGGGCACTTCTTGCTTTAAAGGCCACGTCTCCATAAGCTGAGCACGTGGCACGCCTCCAAGCTTCTAACGTCATGACTCAACAAGTCAAGTAGATGACGACTTAGCACATATCCTCTCACCTTGAGGGTCAAGCCTCATCAGGCTTGTCCTGGGTACCCACACCAACCTTAAACATCTTGGTGTATTGGCGTGTTTCACTTGATCACATCTTGATACGTCGTCCAACTAAGCGCTACCAATCAAGTTGTGGATAGGGATGCGTATACCCCAGTTGGCCTCATGCGCCTTAAAGCTCCATCGCACCTCAAACTAAAGGTACATCTATGCCCATCTCGATAAGTTTACACAATGGCCTAATTACCCAAGAGCTTCACACATATTGATTTAACAAGTCGGGTGCTTATTTCTACGTGTTCATGTAGGTCAACCTTTTGCACCCTAGGGTTCTATTGCTCTTTGGTGGCCATGCCTAGGTGAGTCGAACTTGGAACTCCCATGCATACCTTCACCTCTCAAATGCCATGGGTCGAGAACTCACTTCATGAGGCACTTCTTTGGGCTAAGTCCTTGCTCTGCGCCTCTATGTAACTTTGACATCTAGGCAGTTGACACTTGACTCCATAGCTGTTCGTGACCCCCACATCCTTTTGTACAATAGTGAACTCCCTGATGCGACCTAGACTTGGCCAAGCGGAGTAGTGACCCTTTAATGAACACTAAAGGAACCGATCTCAGAGGCGCGGGAATGATCTATCATCTGAACTTCATGCGATGACTAAGGTATTTTAACGCATTGTCTAAATGCATTCAGGTTACCAGTGGAATCATTGACCCGAGGCCGCACATTGACCCTTTTTGCAAATCAGTGCACTGGGTCAGGCGGGCAGTTGATAACCACTCGGATTGGCGAGGGGCTACTGTTGAGGAAGGGTCCTCGTGCTATCTCGTGCACATGACAACTTCGAGGTGACAACACACATCAGAGAATCTACCCCAGGTGAGGTCCGTGGACCAACCCCAAACAATGTCCGGAGTCCACCTCGGACTGGGTCCGTGTCATCTTAGATGGACTCTAGAAAACCTAGATGGACCCCGAAGACCAACCTTGGTGAAGATCTGGAGTCCACCCCAGATGATACTCGGAGTCCCCCACTCGAACGGGGTCCGCGCCACCCCAGACGAGGTCTGGGGGTCGATCCAAGATGAAGTCCAGCGGCCAACCTCAGACGGGGTCCGGGAGCAACCTCAAGCGAGGCCTGTGAACCAACCCTAATGTCCCTTAGACATAGTGGGACCTACTTAGCGTGAAGGATGAAAATACCCTTAGGAGTATGCTAGGCCCCAAGGGCAAATTTGTAACTTTACTAGCCTTCTCCTCTCACTCTATAAATAGGACCCCTTATAAGTGGAGAGTGGGGGGAGGGGGGGCTATTGTAACTCTAGACACTTGTATATAATACACTTGTCTATCCATTCATGTGTGATTCTCATTGGGTCCCTTCGCATTCTTGGCGATCTCCAAATTCGACTAGGGTGCTTACAAATTTATTGTCCGATCTCGTATCTACGACACTAACATTGCAAATTTTATGGCATGCAAATTTGTGAACGATAAAGGGAAGGTTATGAAATATTTATTGCTACTGAGCATATCACAAATTGTACATTTGCAGCATTGAATGAAGCTTTGGTCGATTTACTTGGTCATCATGGGTTACCTATTTCAAGGCTTCTTGGGCAGGGCTATGATGGATTCTAATATTAGAAGTGAATTTAATGTCTTGCAACAACTCATTCGGGACGAGAATCCATATGCTTTCTATGTCCATTACTTTGCACACTAGTTACAGTTGGTGGTTATCACTGTCACAAGTTGTAGTATAGCTATTTCTAATTTTTTTCAACTATGTCCCCTTAATAGTGACTGCTGTGGGTGCATCTTGCAAGAGAAAAAGATGCGTTGATTGCAAAGCATCATGATATCTTATTGGATAAATTGGAGAATGGTTTGGTTTCACGTGGGGTAGGGCTGCATCAGGAGGCTGGCCTAGCTAGATGTGGACATACTCGATGGGGCTCACATCTCAAAACCTTATTTTGTATGTACCAAATGTGGGAAGCAGTGGTGGGTGTGCTAGGTTGTAAATGAAGATGCTTGTCAAAACTCAACTCTTCGTGGAGCAGCAGGTTTGCTAAAAAAGATGGAATCTTTTGAATTTGTATTCATCATGCATTTCTTAGTAACCTTGTTGAGCATTACAAATGAGCTATCACTTACTTTGCAAAGGAAGATTTAAGATATTGTCGAAGCTATGTGCTTGACACAGGATGTGAAAGATCGTTTGCAAAATATGAGGGTCAACGGGTGGGAGATATTGTTTGACAAAGTTAAAAGCTTTTGTGAGGTATATAGGATTGATGTGCCAAATATGGATGGTACCATTAGAGTTATGAGTAAATCTATATGTTGGAAGCATACAGTGACTCAACATCATTATTACAAAGTCGACATTTTCAATACTATTCTTGATGTACTATGGTTGAGATGAATCATCACTTCAGTGAAGTTTCCTTGGAGTTATTGGTACGCATGTCTTACCTTGATCCAAAGGACTCATTCTCTAAGTTTGATGTTAATAAACTTGTTAGACTTGCTGAGATATATACTGATGATTTCACGATAATTGAGCAGTTCTTGTTAAGGAGTTAGTTTCAAACCTTCATTCTCAATATTGGGAAAAGTGATTGATATCATGGATGTCGTGATATTTCAAAACTTGCTCAAGTGATGGTCGAAACTAAAAAAAGATAAAACATTTCCATTAGTATATCTTCTCGTTGAGTTGACATTGATCCTTCCAGTCGCAACGGTATCTATTAAAGAATATTTTGGATAATGAATATTATCAAAACAGATTTGTCCAACAAAGGTAGGCGATAGTGACAATGATTTGATGGTGTGTTACACTGAGCGAGAGATATTTATAAATATTAATGATGATAAAGTCAGAAGACGATTCTAAGGCTATCTTGCAAAATAAACTTGCCTCATGATTTAAGCTTGCACGTTAGTGGTATGTTTTGTTTTTTTTGAATGTTCATGATCATTTACAATTAGTTATCATATCACTAATTCTATGAAGTTTTGATCCTATCCTCTATTTTTATTCTAGCTTCGCCACTTTCCTTGACCCTCCCTACCTCCCCGCTGCTGGAACCACCTAACGCTAGCACCACCATCAGTCCCTGTGATAGGACTAGGGGTCCCGATCTTTCGATGAGAGTGGTAGATTCGATTGGGGAAGGAGGTGACGTTGACGACCCGACTACAACCATCCAAGGACGTTGCGCCTTAGCGATCGATACACCAACTCCAGAGATTGTTCGTGACCTTGTCGGCGCACGATCAACCTAACCACGAGGGTTCTCGTTCCTGCAAGCAATCGAAGAACAAGCAAGAACAAGATGAACAGCAACTCAATTGCAAATAACGAAATAAGATTCAATCGAAAACAGCAAACGATGGGGTTCCGAAGACAAGTATTCGGGCGGTCTAGCCGACACGCGCGAGTACAAGGCAAAGCAGCAAAAGCTAACTTAGTCTAAACAAAACCCAAACCCTAGAAGAGGGTGCGGCTGCCTATTTAAAGGTCACGGAAGGTGGAGGGTCAGCCAAAACCCAAGGAGGCCGAAAAGGACTCGAATTACAAGGCCCAAGGCCCACTTGGACTCGGACTGGAAAAGCGACGTGAATTGTTTTGCAGTTTCCGGTCGACTCGGATGGAATTTGGAGGTGAGGCCAGATCCATCTGAAAGTAGACTTCAAGAGCTTTCCAACGAGTACTCACGGGCCCCGAGAAACCTTCTGGATCAAAAGTTACGGCCATTTGAAGTAGGCGCTGTCAACAAGGCCGAATCCGAGTCAAACTCGTGAACAGGACTTGGTTTGCGCTTGACGGTTCCACTTCCATACTTGATCGCATGTGGTTCTTCCCCATGGTTCCTAAGGACAATTAAATCATCACAAGAATTAAGTAGTATTCCATTCTTTGAAACATTTGTATGCAAACTTAGGAACGCATTCACGATGGTTAAATTGGCGTGCTCGCGCTCTAGTCATTGGTCCTTGTATCATAGTTTCAGTTTGATATGGAGTCGGCATGGTTGTATGCATGGAAAGGATGTCCTCATCATCCTCCCCTTCTTGCATTTGAGTCGTCCGCGACTCAAGCTCGTCTTCTTCCCCCAAGTATGGCTTCAAATCTGCAATGTTAAAGGTGGGACTAACCCCAAAATCTGCAGGCAACTCAAGTTTATATGCATTGTCATTAATCTTTTCCAACACTTTGAAAGGACCATCAGCTCTAGGCATCAACTTAGACCTCCTCAATTCAGGAAATCTTTCTTTTCTCAAATGCAACCAAACTAAATCACCCGGTTGAAAAGTTAAATGCCTCCTTCCTTTACTACCAGCAAGTTTATATTTAGCATTCATGCGTTCAATATTTCCTTTGGTTGTCTCATGCAATTTCAACATCAAGTCAAGACTGTTGTTTAGCATCAAAATTTAACTTCTCTGAAGATGGAAGTGGTAGCAAATCAATAGGAGCACGAGGCACAAAGCCATAGACAATCTCAAAAGGGCACAACTTTGTAGTAGAATGCGAGGAGCGATTATAAGCAAATTCAATATGAGGCAAGCATTCTTCCCATATTTTAATGTTCTTTTTCAAAACAGCCCTAAGCATGGTAGATAAAGTTCTATTCACAACTTCGGTTTGCCCATCGGTTTGGGGATGACACGTAGTCGAAAATAATGACTTAGTCCCCAATTTAACCCATAAAGTTCTCCAAAATGGCTAAGGAATTTAGTGTCACGATCGGAAACTATTGTATTTGGCACACCATGCAAACGAACAACTTCACGAAAGAACAAATCAGCAATATTGGTAGCATCATCACTTTTATGACATGGTATGAAGTGTGCCATCTTAGAAAATCTATCCACAACAACAAATATGCTATCCCTCCCTTCTTTGTCCTAGGCGGTCCTAAAACAAAGTCCATAGAAATATCTTCCCAAGGCACACTAGGAACAGTGAGGCATATACAAACCGTGAGGATTAAGTCGTGATTTAGCCTTTTGACACGTAGTGCAGCGAGCAACAAAGCGTTCCACATCACGTCTCATCTTTGGCCAAAAGAAATGACTAGCAAGTATGTCTTCCGTCTTCTTCGCTCCAAATGGCCCATCGCCCTCCTCCATGCGCTTCTGTAACAACAACAAACGAACGGAGCTAGCTGGAATGCATAGTTTGTTAGCTCTAAACACAAATCCATCATTTAGAACAAATTTATTCCACGTTTTCCCTCCGGCAATTCAGCAACACGTCAGTAAAATCATCATCATGAACATAATGCTCCTTAATTGTTTCCAATCCAAAAATTTTGAAGTCAAGTTGTGAGAGCATGGTATATCTCCTAGACAATGCATCAGCAATAACATTCTCCTTTCCCTTTTGTGTTTTATGACATAAGGAAAAGACTCTATGAATTCAACCCACTTTGCATGCCTACGGTTCAATTTTGCTTGACTCCTAATATGCTTTAATGACTCATGATCGAATGAATGACAAATTCTTTGGGCCATAAATAATGTTGCCATGTCTCTAAAGTTCGAACTAGAGCATATAATTTCTTATCATAAGTAGAATAGTTCAAACTAGGCACACTCAATTTTTCACTAAAGTATGCCACGAGTTTACCTTCTTGCAACAAAGACACCACCCAATCCAATTCCACTAGCATCACATTCTAGCTCAAAAGTCTTACTAAAATCTGGAAGTTGGAGTAATGGTGCATGTGTTAACTTATCTTTCAATGTGTTGAAGGCGTCTTCTGTGCATTCCCAAGTAAACGGCACCCCTTTTAGTGAGCTCATTCAATGGTGCAGCGATGGTGCTGAAATCCTTCACAAAGCGACGATAGAATCCAGCAAGTCCGAGAAAACTTCGCACTTGCGTGACCGTTTAGAGTCGGCCAACTCTGTATTGCCTCAACCTTGGCTTGATCAACTTCTATGCCCCGTGGAGTAACAACATAGCCAAGAAAGAGACTCGATCCGTGCAAAATGTGCACTTCTCAACGTTACCAAATAAACGTGCATTACGTAAAGCATCAAAAACAGCACGTAAATGGCAAAGGTGTTCCTCTAGTGATCTGCTATATATCAATATATCATCAAAATAGACCACTACAAATTTACCAATGAAAGCACGCAAAACCTCGTTCATTAATCTCATGAATGTGCTAGGTGCATTAGTTAAACCAAATGGCATCACTAACCACTCATACAAACCGAACTTAGTTTTAAATGCTGTTTTCCATTCATCTTCCAATTTCATGCGAATTTGGTGGTACAATAGAGCCACTACGCAAATCAACTTTAGAGAAGACAATAGAGCCACTTAATTCATCAAGCATATCATCTAACCTAGGAATAGGGTGACGATATTTAATGGTAATGTTATTGATCGCTCTACAGTCCACACACATACGCCATGATCCATCTTTCTTAGGCACTAAAATTACCGGAACAGCACAAGGGCTAAGAGACTCACGCACATAACCTTTATCAAGCAATTCTTGAACTTGGCGCTGAATCTCCTTAGTTTCTTCCGGATTGGTCTGTATGGCGCACGATTGGGCAAGGATGCCCGGGAATCAAATCAATCGGTGCTCAATCCCTCGCATTGGTGGTAGCCACGCGCACGTCCTTTGGAAAGACATCCATGTACTCTGCAAAGATTAGTGACAGCAGGAGGCACTGGAAGAAGGTACCTCCTCGAATGAAAATAAAGCTTGTTTGCAAAGTAAGGCATAGCAAATAGAAGTACTAGCATCCAGCTCATTCACATCGGACTTAGTAGCAAGAAAACATGCACCTTTCAATTTAATCTCATTTTTCTTCTCATGAACAGATTTAGAGTTTTTCTTTTATGTTGCTCAAGTTCACTTGCAACAATCTGATTTTCACTCCTATTATGCTCCTGATTTTTCTCTCTACTAGCTCTAGCAATCTCATCTTTGAAAATAGCTTGGAGACATAGGATGTAACACAATTTTCTTGTCATGATGCACAAAAGAATATTGGTTTGTCTTACCATGATGCGATGAATCTTTATCATATTGCCACGGTCTACCTAATGACATAGAGCATGCTTGCATAGGGACAACATCGCATTCTACAACATCGTGATAAGAACCAATAGCAAAATTTACTCTCACCATTCGTGTTACCTTCACCTTGCCTGTTATTGAACCATTGAATGTAGTAAGGGTGTGGGTGAGGTTTGGTGTTCAACGCAAGCTTCTCCACCATATCGGAGCTCACCAAGTTGTTGCAGCTCCTCCATCAATTATCACTCGGCATGAACGTTCCTTCACGACGCACTTTGTTTGGAAAAGGATGTGCCGCTGATTTTGCTCCGCCTCTCCATTTGTGCACTCAACACACGCTGCACAATGAGGCTCTCATAGCGCTCTGCATCTTCGGCGCCAATGTGCTCTTCTTCTTGCTCCTTCCCACTACCGCATGGTCACCGCAAGCATAGCATATGTATCCTCATCCAAATCACTAGCGAAGAATACCCACCATCATCTCTCACAATCGAACACGCTTGGTTGGGCACTCACTCCTCACATGGCCATACCCTTGCATTGATGACATTGGATATCCTCGTTCGTCCGTAGATGCAACGGACGAAGAGCTCTTTGCATGTGCTTGGGCTGCCCCTTTGTTGCTTCGGATGCGAGATGCCGAATTTGATGATGAAAATCGTGGCTTGCTGTTGGAGGAAGAAGGTGCGGGGTTGGCTTGATGGTGCGGCGGATGCACGTTGAGACCAAATGTTTGCACGACTGCGAAGCGTTAGTCCTAGTGCTCGTGCGTCGTCCTGTACTTCTCTTTCAGCTTTACAAGCAAGATGAAATAAACGAGTGATAGAATTATATTCCTTGTAAGCTAAGATATCCTGAATTTCCGATTCAAACCACCCATAAACCTAGCCATAGCGGCTTCCTCGATTTCCTCTAAGTCACAACGCATGCCTGTTTGCAATTCTTGAAAATATTCCTCTACGCTTTTACTACCTTGCCTCAATTGTTGCAACTTATGTAACAAATCACGTGCATAATATGAGGAACAAATCTAGCTCGCATGATTCTTTTAATGCATCCCAAGTTTGTGGTATGGTGAAAGGATTTTTCTTGGAATATTCATTCCACCAAACAGACGCAAAATCGATAAACTCACTAGTAGCACCCTAACCCTTTTGTTTTGGGAATGCATGACAAGCAAATTTCGATCAACGACCAATTCCCAAGTGATATAAGCATCGGGTTATATTTTCCATCAAAAAGTGGCATAGTGAACTTAATCTTACCAAGCGATTCATCATTGTCACGTACCTCGGCCGGCGTGGTTGGCGTTGACGGTGGCGTCCTCATCATCATCAATCTCGATGTCACCGCATAATCGTCTCCACCATTTTCGTCCACCCTGCCGCCCAAGACAAAGAATGTTGGCACGAGTACGCCGAGTCGGTGCAGCGGAGATGCACGCCCTCTCATCAAGACGTCTCAAAATCTCAGCAAGTGAGGTGTTGGCGGTGCCAACGAAGCCTCCAATGTTGCAAGCGTAGTGTTGGTGTCGATCTGCGCGCCTCCAATTGGCCAAGGCGTTCGTTGGTGACCCGTACATCCTCATCAAGCCCTTCGATGTGCAGCTTCATTTGGCGCTCAAAGTGTTGTATGATGCCCTAGTCCAGAGGATTGTGATGCTGCGCAGATCCTCTGGTTCTCGACATTGTTAGAAGAACACAAGAAACAAACCAAGAAGAGAAAAATAATAAAGCTGCGCAGTTATGCCTCACAACTCTTTGGGATGTGGTTTAATCAAGTCGCACACTCTCAACCTGCTCGTCAAGCTCTTACAAGTTCTTACCACAATGAGCAGGAGGTGATGGCACCAACAAGTCAAGACAACATCTCACGGAAATTGGGTGTATCATTTGCCTGGTCGCTAGTCCCCGTGATGTGGTAGCCAAAGCGTGGAGCTATAGGTGGTGAGAGTGAACAAAGGATAACTAGAACCACATTAGTCAAAGTAAGTTGAATAATCGCTCAACGACGACACCGTGTCTGGTCCTAGGCTAGACCGTACTAGAGACGCGAGCCTAGAACACAAACGAAGACACACCGTGCGAAAGAAACTAGATGGCGTTGCACACGGAGTTCGGAGCTCGAAAAAGGGTGCCGTCTTCACAGGGACCTTAGAATCATGTGCGAAGGGCTCACAATTTTGAGCGAATTCGAGAAACTTGATTTTCCTCGGTTTGCGGGCCCGTTTTGAGGGCCTAAACGACGTTTTTTGGGGTCGAAGCTGCCGCGTATGTGCCTGGTGGCTTATATTAACAATGCTTGTTATTAAACATAAAATTTAAATTAAACTAAGGTTAAAGTTAACAAACCCAGTTATTTTAACCCAAACTGCACGCAGCTTTAAAGAAATCTCATTAAGAAAAAAGTAAGCCCACGTACACTCACTCCGGAGTCCACCGGCTCAATGCTCCCGTGGGCTGTGGCCCACATCCGGAGGAATCCGCCTCACGTGGATCGCCAGGATTCCGGCGTGCGCGGTCCAAGATTCTGACCAGCCCCAGTTCCAAATCCACGCCTCTCTATCCCCACCTAAGTCGATGACATCCGGCCCCACAGATACTCCTACCCTACCTGTCACTGTATATAGCATTTCCCCCCGCAGAGCCAAAACTAAGCAGCCGCCCTAGCGGTGCGTGCGCCACTAAGAGCAAGTCCAATAATAGAGCCAAGTGTTTGACTATAAGTCAAGTTATAAGAGCCAAGTTATACAATAATCTGTCTTCTATTTGTCTACAAAATATTTTTTATTATTATGTGGTACCATGTCTCACATTCTCTTTCCTATTCCTCCTTACATACATTTATTATCTGAGCCCACCACTGCATAGGCTCCCGTGTCCAGCTTGTTGCTTGCATGAGAGCCAAGCTCTCATCTCTCTCCTCTCTTCTCTCCTTCACATCAGCAAAAATGCTGATTAGCTTGACTATAAGACTATTATTGAACTTGCTCTAACGCCGCAAGCCCGCAACCGACCCGCGAATCCGACGGCTGAGAGGCCAAGAGCAGCCCGCAAAGCCCTAATTAGATCCCCTAAACCCATCCTCCGCCAGCTGTGACGCGAGCTAGTGTGTTGTGGATTCCCGTGCCGAGGAGGCGTCTTCGCGTCACGAGCCCCGCGCCGACCGCTGAGACCTCGCCGCCGGCGACGCGGACACCATGTGCGGCATCCTCGCCGTCCTCGGCGTCGCCGATGTCTCCCTCGCCAAGCGCTCCCGCATCATCGAGCTCTCCCGCCGGTAATACACCCCCCGCCGTCTCATCCCCTCTTGTGTCCACCTGTCTCTCCGGGTGCGCGAGCGCTCGCGCGCTTGTTTGCGAGAGGGTTAGGAATTTGGTGGCGGATTTCGGTGGATTGGATTCGTTGCCGTGGTGAGATGGGGGAGCTCTGGATGATGTTGTGTTCGCGTTGTTTAATGCTTGTTTAGTTATTTTTATTGATTGTGTGTGGACCAATAGTTCATCAGGATTTTGCGCTAGTTGAAATGGTATGCGGGGGTAATTGTGGTTAGCTTTCCCCGTTTATTTTGGAGGTTCTGATTTGGGAGCGAGCTGTGGTGCATGATGAGTTCTGATTTTCGAGAAGACTGACTCGATTGGGTGGGGGTGTATTTTGGTGAGGTGTGATATCTGATTTTGGTAGCGGAGTGTGATGTAGTGTACATAGGAGTGCATTTTGGTGAGGTGTGATGTCCCGAGGTGTTCATTTGGAAATGAGTATGTATGGACATGTTTTATCTGCAGGAGATGCCACTCTTGTGTGCTCTGGCATGTTGATGTATGTAAATGCTATCGATCACAAATTGATTAAAATGTAGTATTCTGTATTCATGGCTTAATGTGTAGCAATATGCCTCCATGATGTGTGTGTTGACAAGCATGGATTTTTTTTTAGAATTAGGATAGGATAATGTGTCGTATAATGGGCTCAGTATGTGAAGGCATGGGCAACTTTATGTGTGTAAATGTGCATGTTTTGCTTCTAATGCTAAAAAATGTCTCCTTTACATGCTCGTATGGGATTGCAGTGAGATGTTTGGGGATGTTAACTTGGATTATGGTAAAAGGTAGTTTATACTCCAATCTGTAGAAAATGGCACTTCTATGCGTGCATAAAAAAAAATCCTTTTAAGGACAAGCTTAGATATTATGATTTTAAATGTTGGCAAAACATAGTGTGTCGACTTAAGTCTGCACAACTTCTCCTTCTTTAAAAATTGCATACTCGTGAGGTAGCAATTTTCTGGGTTTAACCTTAAATTAGAGTCAGTAATTGTTCGACATAAACTATTATGGTCTAATGTCCAGGAAAGTGCTATAGTGTGGTACTGTAGCACCGTGTGTATTAGGCATGGTTTGTTATTTAGAAATTTATCTATTAGGTGTTCGGTATTATCTATTAGTTAGGTAAGTTATTATTAGATTGAATTGTTAGAGATAAGTTTTCTTATAGATTATTTCTTATAAGTCAAGTCGGGTCGTCCTTATAAAAGGGATAGCATGTATCCATTATGAAGTAAGTAAAGATGAATAAACAAGTCTCTAGTCTCTAAGGTCCAGCTGCGGTCGTTCCCTTGACCGGCTATTCTAGATCTATTCCTCCTCCAATCGGTGCCTTTCTTCACCTAGTGCCATACTACTTCAAATCGTGGCCGTCCGACCTTTCTCTGACGGATGATTACCCTCTTGTTATGATGGTTCATAACAATTGGTATTAGAACCACTCACCATGACTTCCGGTGCCGCACCATTCCTCTTGGAGAAGTTGAAGGCTAACAGCGAAGAGCAGAAGGTCTTCAACCGTGATCACCACCGCAACTTGAGGACGAGCTGCCTCGCCGCGAGGGTGTAATGTTATGGTCTAGTATCCAGGAAAGTACTGTAGCGCCGCGCGTATTAGGCATAGTTTGTTATTTAGGAATCTATCTATTAGGTGTTTGGTATTATCTATTAGTTAGGCAAATATCATTAGATTGGATTGTTAGAGATAATTTTTCTTATAGATTATTTCTTAGGAGTCAGCTCGGGCTGTCCCTATAAAAGGGATAGCATGTATCCATTATAAAGCAAGCAAAGATGAATAAACAAGTTGCTAGTCCCTAAAGTCCAGCTATAATTGTTCTCTTGACCGGTTATTCTAGGTCTAATCCTCCTCCAATTGGTGTCCTTCTTCACCTAGCCCCGTTCTACTTCAAGTCGTTGCCGTTCGACCTCTCTTCAATGGATGATTACCCTCTTGTTGTGCTAGTTCATAACGTAAACTAGCATGGATTAAATCTGGAATTAGACCCAGATGTTGTTTACTGTAGTAGCTAAAAATTTCTGTGTGCTGCTTGCTAACTAAGTGTTCTTAGGCAAGACATTGTGCCTTTTATGAATTGCTCATGCGCTCACTCAACTGAAATTTTCCATTTTCCATAGGTTACGGCACAGAGGTCCTGATTGGAGTGGTATACACTGCTATCAGGATTGCTATCTTGCACACCAGCGGTTGGCTATTATTGATCCCACTTCTGGAGATCAGCCATTGTACAATGAGGATAAATCAGTTGTTGTGACGGTCTGTATCTGGATTGGGAATAAAATTTCACTGTTTTCATACTTTTTTTGCGTTCACTGTGGAGTTCATTTCAATGCAGTAACATATGATATATTGATATGTCTCACTATTCTGCTTTTGGCATCTGTGATTTGTTTCTGAAAGATTTCATCATGGGATTTTCTAAACGTTGCATTGGGCTCAATGCATCTTAATGTGGCACGATCTTAATATGCTAATACCAGATGTCTTTCTGTATCTAAACCAACTGGAGAATATAAGCTTTTTTTATATAGTTTCTTTGGAACCTCATCTTATCTTCTGGCTGACATTTCCAGGTGAATGGAGAGATCTATAACCACAAGGAATTGAAAGCTAAGCTGAAATCTCATCAATTCCAAACTGGTAGTGATTGTGAAGTTATTGCTCACCTCGTAAGTTATATGTCTCTTTGTTGCACTTTGTTTTGGTGCCATTGTTGTGTAGCTTTTGCCAACAATTTTATTTTATAGTATCTTTATCTAAGCATTGTCCTCTAATATGCATACATATTCTTCCTTGGGATCAACACCTTTTAATATTGATTTTTCACAGTATGATGAATATGGGGAAGAATTCGTGGATATGTTGGATGGCATGTTCTCGTTTGTTCTTCTCAACACACGTGATAAAAGCTTTATCGCAGCTCGTGATGCTATTGGCATCTGTCCTTTATACATGGGCTGGGGTCTTGATGGTATGTACATGGAATCAATTCGTCTTGCTGATTGTCCTTTTGCAGAATACCAGGAGTGTTGATTCTTCACTTTTTTCCCCTTCTAAATTTTTGGTGTCTGTAATTTTGCTATGTCTTGCTTGGTTATACCATTATCTCAGTGGTCAATCAGTTCTTCAGATTCAGGGTTCGCGTTGGCTACCACCGGGAACTGGTTTTTCTGGCTTGGTCCAGGAGGAGAAAAACTGTCCGGATCATTTAAATTCAAATTAAAATTAAAAGTAGAAATATATTGGTTGCCTAGCTCTTCATGATAAAATGGAAAAGGGCAAACAAATTTGTAGACGAAGAATCCTAGATCTGTCATACTTACATCCCACCAAAACAATTTGGAGTTGCAACTCTCACCATCTGGAATTGGATAATTTGAATTGAGAGGATATCTAGCTTGTGATGTTCAGGATTTATCTTGCAATTTTGAACTTATGATGGGTAAGTTGTCGATTGCCATTCTTGTCATCTGTATATGCACAAGAGTTTTCGAAGCTGATCGTGAAGTTAGTTGTATTCTTGAAAAATATGTTGTTGCTGGAAATTCCAACACCGGCTAGCCCACAGCCAACTGTCTGCAACTGGGTGTGTAACTGGCTTGCTCAAGAGTTGGCCAGCTTTGGCAAGAACTTTAAACTTGGTGCCGAGATGTTCTGGTATGACTCGACCCTAGCTTGTGTAATTGATCTGGTGGCCAGCAATTCAGCTGTTGCCTCGGTTTAATGGAATCATCAACATTCCATAAAAAAGCCAACTATCTGCATGTTTTGTTCATGGTGGTTAGAGGCTTAGAGCCTATCTGCTGCATACAAGGAAAGAAGTTAAGATTATTTGTATCTGTGCACTATATTTTCAGAGGCAGGAGTGTGGAGTCATTGACGGGTAGTAGTTACTAGAGCCCAATATACACAAGTCCATGTGCTCAAATCTCTGACGGTCTGATAAATATATCGGACTTTCCTGGACTGGTTTCTGGGTTATTTCAGACTGTTCGATGTTTTAAATTCAAATACACAGTTTACTTTGCAGACAAAGCCGTCCGGTTTAATACTGGTTCCCACTGGGAGCAGTTCGGTTTTGATTACCAGGCAGGCATCAGTATTCTTGCTGAATCTGATATATGGAACCCTGTTCAAGGCTATTCTGTAACGTCTGTTGCTCAACGTCAAAAACAGGACTATATACATGTATTTGAATGATGTTATCTGCAAGTACAATCCCCGCGGCGCCCTTTGCCTTCAAATCTTGAACAAATGGGCACTGTGGTGTTGGGATCTATTTCTGCTTGGAACAATATTTTTGGATTTAGATTAGTTGCTACTAGCCATTAATTTGTACTCCATGTTTCAGGGTCTGTTTGGTTTTCTTCAGAGATGAAGGCATTGAGTGATGATTGCGAGCGCTTCATATCCTTCCCCCCTGGGCACCTGTACTCCAGCAAAACAGGTTCACTTTTCTTATTGCATCCCTGACATTCTCATCTAACGCTTGATACCAGAAATGCAGTTTTGTAACGTGTAAACCCTGAAGGGGGAAAAAAATTCAAGCTACTGTTTATGTTGCAAGTATCTTTTTTTTGGATAGATGTTGCAACTATCTTTTGTTTTGCTTACTAACCTGTTCTCTAATATTCACCCTAGGTGGCCTAAGGAGGTGGTACAACCCACCATGGTTTTCAGAAAGCATTCCCTCAACCCCTTACAATCCTCTCCTCCTCCGAGAGAGCTTTGAGAAGGCATGTGCCTTTCCTTTTACTCTTTGTTGCATTTTCATACCTTTTTATGCATATGTATACTTGATGTGCTGATGTCCTTTCGTATTTATTTTCATGGTTATCTCTTGTGAATTTTGCTTCGTGCTGATATGCTGTATTCGTGCTTCTTGTTATGCAATCTTGTTTGGACCTCAGTTGATATTTCATGTGCCATAGATTCTTCTAGCATGCTTTGTTACGCTGTAATCACAATGATGGCTCAATGTGTTGATTTCTGTATCTCAATGTGTTGATTTTAGATAGATGACATATCATTCAAAACCATGTTGACTAGTTCTTAAATATTGTAGGAAAGTGTAAATTAATGGTTGTATCTGTTGTGGCCGGTGTTGGTTGGGTAAGTGTATGAGGACCGAAGGTAGGACACTCGCCCTTGAACGGCCGGCCATGCTATCGCCAAGGCTCTGAAGCTTAATTGAAGAAGAGGGGTAGAGACTAGGAACTTTGTTATTCATTGCTTAATTATGAATGGTGCAGTTCTTCTCTTTATATCAGTGTTCTAAAAACGGGTCTACTAGGCTGTATACTCGGCTGTATACAAGTAGCAGGTGCCCCTACTTGTTAGCCGATTATCTACATAATCGGGCTGGTTATGCCGCATAATGGGCCGATTATGACGTATAATCACTACTAGCTTGGGTGACTGGTCGAGTACTGGTTACCGATTTTTAGAACCTTGATTTTATATAGATGAGGTTAGCTCATAATAATATGGAAACTAACATGATCTAATGCAGCCAATCAACTAAATATAAGATCATATCTACATTATCTAAATATAAAGATATGCATTTATCTATTTCTAATATAAAGATGTGCATCCAACTATTTCGAATATAAAGATATGCATCTAACTATTATAAATATAAAGACATGCATAAGATTTTATCCCTAAATAGGTAGCGCTACTACAGTACCACGTGGGTATTGTTTACGCGCGCTACAATACCCGCGGTACTATTCGCTCGCCTACTGCGTGAACTGCTAGGATCCTAGGCCATAACATTACACCCTTTACGACGAGACAGCTCGTCCTTGAGCTGTCAGGTGGCGGCCATGGTTGAAGTTCTTCGTAACCCTATGTCGATGAGAAGGCACAATGATGACGTGTCGCATGGAAGATTCGTGAAGCCCCGGTGAATAACAGTGAGGATAATAACCCTCCAACGTCGATTGACGTCACAGTAGTCGCCGGTGGCAAGGGCAACCGGTATGGGACAGCAGCAACATCCTTCTTGCTCCGAGATGCATCGGTTTTGGGAGGGATGTGACGACGTTGCTGGTCCCTACCTGTCAGCCGCTGTGCTCCGCATCGCTTATGGCATGGTGTCTGTGGACGACGTGGCAAGGGTGACGGCTAAATGGCGGTAGCCTTTTTCCTTAGTGTGGTACCAATAGTGCAGCCAAGGACAACGAATCCTGAAGAGGAGTCATCGTTGGTGAAGGCGGTAGCAGGACCAGCGTTGATGACAGCGATGGAGACAGTGATGGCAGTGCCTCCATTGCAGTGACAGGTATTGCCTCTTGCTGTCCTCCATCTTGGACATATTGCAACAGGCGGCAATGGTGACTCAAAAACCGCATCAACATGCTGTGTCTTCTCCTCTATCTTGGCCATGAACTCTTTCATCAAGGCCATCAAGTTGGCGCAGATCTCGGCGGAGGATAACTCGGCATCGGAAGTTATGGTAGTTGGCTCGGTGGAGGCTTGACATGTGGGTGGACACGACGTGATGGTGGTGGCGAAATAGAGGTTGACGTGTTTAACAAAATTTGGCCAAGTTTGCACTTCGAGCGCACACTCCAGCTGTCGATACCATAGGACGGCATTCCCCGTTAGGTGGTGCGATGCGAACCACTCCTCTTTCTTCATCGTCCGTTGCTCCTTGAAGAATTGCTCAAAGCGATTCAACCAAGGCTGTGAATCTTCCTTGCCGTCGAAGATCGGAAGCCCTAGGTAGTGGAATCGTGAAGTTGAGCCTTCATGGGATCGAAACCCCTACTGCTTGCTATTGATGGTGGAGCAATAGTTGGCTCTGATACCAAATGTTGTGACCGGTGTTGGTTGGGTATGGGTCCGATGACCGAAGGTAGGGCACTCACCCCTGAACGGTCGGCTATACCACTGCCAAGGCTCTGAGACTTAATTGAAGAAGAGGGGGAGAGACTAGAAACTTTGTTATTCATTGCTTGATTATAAATGACACAGGTCCTCTCTTTATATAGATGTGGTTAGCCTCTAATAATATAGAAACTAACATGATCTAATGCAACTAATCAACTGAAGATAAGATCATATCTATACTGTCTAAATATAAAGATATGCATCTATCTATTCCTAATATAAAGATATATATCCAACTACTCTTAATATAAAGATATGCATATAATTATTCTAAATATAAAGATATGCATAAGATTATATCCCTAAACAGGTAGCGCCGCTACAGTACTGCGCCGGTATTGTTCACACGTTCTACGGTACTCGTGGTACTGTTCGCTCGCCTGCTGCATGAATCGCTAGGATCCTAGGCCATAACAGTATCTGATTCACACTTTATAAGTTTTGTTTGGTCTACATGTACCATCCACTATATTATCTTACATAAGTTGCAAATTCTGCAGGCTATTATTAAGAGGCTAATGACTGATGTGCCATTTGGTGTGCTCTTGTCTGGTGGACTTGACTCTTCTTTGGTTGCATCTGTTGTTTCACGGCACTTGGCAGAAACAGAAGTTGCCAGACAATGGGGAAACAAACTGCATACATTTTGTATTGGCTTGAAGGTAAGTGTCTAACTCTTAATATTGTGTACCGGTGTACCCTCATTGATGAGAATCGTGTTAGGGCATCTTTCCAAATTTTACTTGTTTTCTTGTTGTTATGAGTATTCAGACAAGAACATGGGTTATTTTCTATGAAGTGAAATAAGCAGAGGGAGGGTACAATATGATGAAACTCTTCTGTGTTTCTTTTTTGTAGGGTTCCCCTGATCTTAAGGCTGCTAGGGAAGTTGCTGATTACCTCGGCACTGTCCATCATGAACTCCACTTCACAGTGCAGGTTCTTTATCTGCTTTTCTTTGCACGACAGAGAGACTTTTTGAAGTTTTTTATTCATTGTTGTCAACAAAATACCAGGAAGGCATTGATGCGTTGGAAGAAGTTATTTACCATATTGAGACATATGATGTAACGACAATTAGAGCAAGTACGCCAATGTTTTTGATGTCACGTAAAATCAAATCTCTGGGGGTGAAGATGGTTCTCTCGGGTGAAGGTTCTGATGAAATATTTGGTGGTTACCTTTATTTTCATAAGGCACCAAACAAGAAGGAATTCCATGAGGAAACATGTCGGAAGGTAATTAAGGATAAGTTTTCTCATGGTTAATTTTTTACTGTCCAATGTTGTAACTTGTAAGCCAACAAATCGTATTCCTGAAGCATGTCTAGCAGTGTAGCATTGCTCCATTTAGTTTATCTGATTAGTTTTTCAGTTGGTATATAATATATGCACACTACAGTTGGCTAATGTACTTATGAGATTTGTTTTGCCTGACCTTTAGATAAAAGCACTTCATTTATATGATTGCCTGAGAGCGAACAAAGCAACTTCTGCCTGGGGTGTAGAGGCTCGTGTTCCATTCCTTGACAAAAACTTCATCAACGTAGCAATGGACATCGATCCTGAATGGAAGATGGTATGTTACAATGGTAGATATATTTCTTCTATTCTAACCAGCAATGTTACACTTTATATTTATTATCTTGTAAAATTTAGATAAGACGTGATCTTGGCCGGATTGAGAAATGGGTTCTGCGGAAGGCATTTGATGATGAGGAGAAGCCCTATTTACCTAAGGTTGGTGAAGTACTATTCTTGTGTTACGTTTGCCCTCATTGCCCTGTTGCACAAACTTCCTTCTATGCTCAGACTTACGGAGGATTTATTTTCTGTGAACAGCATATACTTTACAGGCAAAAGGAACAATTCAGTGATGGTGTTGGGTACAGTTGGATTGATGGATTGAAGGACCATGCAAATGAACATGTACACCATCTTTCCTTTGTCAAACTATTCAGAAGTTAACAGTGTTTTATTTTGACTTGGAGTTGTTTGACTCTTCACTTTTACCCCCCATTGAATTTCACAGTTTTTCTATTCATTTTCAGGTATCAGATTCCATGATGATAAATGCTAGCTTTGTTTACCCTGAAAACACACCTGCAACAAAAGAAGCCTACTATTATAGGACGATATTTGAGAAATTCTTTCCCAAGGTCTGGAAGCTACTGTCGGCATTTGCTCTTATCATGCTATTCTGAGCTGTCATTTGCATCGTTAAATAATAATGCCTCCGCCCCACCTAATTAACCTTTCAAATATGCAGAATGCTGCCAGGTCAACAGTACCAGGAGGTCCTAGTGTGGCGTGCAGCACTGCTAAAGCTGTTGAATGGGATGCAGCCTGGTCCAAAAACCTTGATCCGTCTGGCCGTGCTGCTCTCGGTGTTCATGATGCGGCATATGAAGATACTCTAGAAAAAGCTCCTGCCTCCGCCGATC
This sequence comes from Dendrocalamus sinicus, assembly GCA_036346575.1. Lineage (NCBI taxonomy): Eukaryota > Viridiplantae > Streptophyta > Magnoliopsida > Poales > Poaceae > Dendrocalamus > Dendrocalamus sinicus. The sequence goes on along the minus strand of CM070656.1, from coordinate 10,109,827 downwards.
CCATCTCAGATAACGGCTTTCGTCCAGCCCATGGGAAAGCCTAGTCAAAATTGTTGCCTCAGCCACTGCTGTTTAAGCTTCCATGGCCTCATAAAATGCTTCAAAAGAGGAGCTTGTTCATTAGTTTAATTCCAACTTTGTTCAGATCTTCTTGTTAGTTCCTTTAATTATGCAATGGAAACTTGATTGTGCTTCCTTCATGCTTGACATCCTGTATGGGTTTAATATGTACACAGTTTGTTACTTTGTTAATGGACTGAGCAGAGCACTGTATACATCTCACTGTGATTGATATCCGTGAGTTGTACTTTGGTTTGCAAATCGCACTGGTTCATTCTAATCTCCAATGTTTCATTCGAAACCGGGTGTTGTTTTTCAATTTGCGCATCTTGATGCTATTAATCAGCCTGCTCTGAAGAGTATGGGCATGTTTGATTTACTACCATACTTCACCTTCACCACATTTCTTTTCAACATGTGCCGAAGTTGTGGTGAAGGATTTTCTTGGCCAAAAGAAGTGTTGTTTGTCACACTTCGCTATAGTTCGGTGTGTAGTAGCCAACCAAACATACCTTAAACTATAGTGAAATATAGGAACCTGTATATTTTTCTACGTAGACAGACAAGTCAATTTGCACCGTTGATGGCATTATTCGACAGATATTTTTTAAAGCTTTGTTTTCGGTGTTGAGTAGGCACACCTATGTTGGTGGTTTTGAAAAATAGAATTGCTGGCAATCATGCGCCCGATTTCTCCTTCTCCCCTAAGGCACCTTTTGGGCTTATCAGATACGTCTTCAATATTCGTGCTCTGGTGATGGCGGCAACATCCTCTTCGTCAACCAGGTCAGGGTTTTAAAACCACCGGGCCCTTTCTTTGGGCATAGTGGCGACGTTGGGTAGGGTTGATGGTGGGTGGGGATGGTGTGGGTGCTGAGTTAAGGGCCGCATCAAAGAGTTTAATCTTCTAGTTTATAGCTTTGTCTATTCGGTTTTAATTGAAATTGTATTGTGACGACTGTCAGTTTTTTTCTAAATCACGCAATTAAAAAAAATTAAAAAACAAGAACAAAAAGAAAAAAATCATTATATCATTACGAACAATGCAAAGGAATAAAAGGAAAGAAAGCCAAAAAAGCAAAAAAAAAACCCCCCAAAATAAGCCGAAATTAGAAACCGATGTGTGCCAAGTGGCTTTTGGCTTAAATAAGCCAAAAGCCAAAAAACCAGAAGCTGAAGTCGTTTAGACATGGACCTTAAGTTTTGGTGTGGGACAACGACTTCGGAGGTATAGCTGTTGGAGATAGGCAAGTTGGAAATGTGATGGTGGCAATGGATGGGGAAATTTCGATGAAATACTCTCTATATTAAACTTGGGGATTCCCGGCGTCCCTGCGCCATGTCATCGAATTTGCAAAAAAGTCCTCTGCTTTTGCGTAATTACAAAAAGGTTCTTATTGTTTATATTCCTCCTACATACGTCCTTGCTCTTTTTTTTGGCAAAAAACCCTCCTTGCTGCGTCGGCCGTCCGATTGAGCAGACCGCGCGATGCAGGGCCTTCGGGCCAGCTCTGTGTGTTCTCCCGAATCTTCGCGTCGCTATACTGCTAGCGCCCCCTTTTACGTGTCTTCCTCACACTGTGTTGCTTTTCCATTGCATTTTATGTGTCTTCCTCGCACTGTGTTGCTTTTTCGCTGCCTTACTGCTCTCTTCCTTACACTGTCTTGCTGATTTCCAGTGGAATCCATTTACCGCATCATTGCTTGCGTTCCATTGCTTGGCCCAGTTGCTAGTGTGTGTTCAGTTTCGGTTTTTGGATTGGATTTCGTGATTGCATTTATATGGGGTTTCCCTCCCGTAGTTTCCCTTTCATGCGCCTCTTGGGTTTCTGCTTTGGCCTCAATTCACACACTCCTCGCTTTGTTTCTGGCTCCATCATCTTGGCCATGGTTTCACTGTGTTCAGCTTATGTTGTTTGCTTGCGTCGTGTGTGTGTCCGTCTAGCATGCTTCTCATGCGCGTGTGAGGTACTGGTTTCGGTTTGTTCCTTTAGATTTTTCCCTGAAGTGCTATCCTAAGTGCTACCCTCATTGAGGTTTCCCTTAACTTCCTACCTAATTTTGGGTTTAGATAGGCGACATTCTTTTTGTGCTTTATACTCTCGGTGGGGTTTAGACTTGTTGCGTCTTTTAGATAGATGACATTCTTTTTTTTGTTCTTTATACTCTCAGCGGGGTTTAGACATGTGGCATCTTTTAGATAGGTGACATTCTTTTTTTGTGCTTTATACTCTCGGTAGGGTTTAGACCTGTGGCATCTTTTTTGCGTGCTTTTATTTTGTCTCGATGGGGATCTTCTTCTTTTTGGATTTGATTAGACTACTATGTTAGTCTTGCGTGTTTTTATTTTGTCCCAACGGTGGTCTTCTTCTTTTTGGACTCGATTAGACTACTACGTTAGTCTTGCGTGTTTTTATTTGGACTACTACGTTAGTCTTGCGTGTTTTGGACGGTGGTCTTCTTCTTCTTTTTGGACTCGATTAGACTACTACGTTAGTCTTGCGTGTTTTTATTTTGTCTCGACGGGGTCTTCTTTGTTTTGGACTCGGTTAGACTACTATGTTAGTCTTACTGTGATTAGACTACCACATTAATGCTATTCATGTTCACTTTGATAGCAGCAAGACATCAGGAGGTTTTTGAAAATACCGCTTTGTCAACCTTCCATTACATATGGCGCTTAGATTGTCCAAATGCCCATTGGAGCAACTTGAAATCATAGAAAATGCCCTTGGTGACCGACTCCGATGACTGTTCGAGTATGACGTTTTGACCACGACTTCGACCACAACGCTTCGACCACGCAGAATGCCCTTGGTGACTAGCCCTGATGACTCCTTCGACCATGGCGCTTCGACCATGGCATTTTGCCCACGGTGCTTCGATCACATCTTTGACCACAACACTTTGACCATGTCTTTGATCACAGTGCTTCGACCACGGCGCTTCGACCATGTCTTCGGTCATGGCACTTCAACCACGGCGCTTCGACCACGTGTTCGACCAAGATAGCGGGTAGTGTGAATGGAGATGTAAACAGAGCCAGACGAAATGGTATTTTACCCAAGTTCAAAAAAAAAGATGGTATTAAAGTGAACCAATTTTTTGATGGTATATTTCTAAGGTAGTCTTATTTGTATGGTAAATAGATTATTATTCCATTTTCCTGCTTTCTTTCTATATTTTGCTTTGAAAACTTTATCTATGCAGTACTTCTCTTATAGCTACGTTATTTAATTCGGAGTATCTATTTATTACAGAGGTTCTATATGGCATATTCACTACTAAAAGATGCCAACCAGAATTCACACAAATGAAAAGTTGTTGTCCACTTAGCACGTGTCTGGGTATTTGCAAACCCACAAGATTTAACAAATATATACCATTTGGACTTCATCATGTTAGACGAACAGGTTTGCCACTTCGTAAAGTTTTATTATAATTGCAAATCTAATATGTTACTTTTGTACAGTGACTACATGTTTTGATGTTTGCAATGTGCAGTTCATTAGATATATATGTTTTTGTTATTATTGTACAATGGGTACACCCTTTGCTGTTTGTTCCTTACAAAGTATTCACTCTGTTCTTATTACCAATATTATTGTTTGTCTATGCTTAGGGAGATGTCATGGAAGGATTAGTTCCTCAAAAATAGCTTCCTAAATTTACAAGCATATTGAAAGAAGGATCTATTTATAAAATCAAATACTTTGAAAGTCATCCAAGCGAAAGAGACATATAGATGTGTTGATGGGAATAACTTAGTTTGATTCTCCAAATATACTAAGCTCAAAGAAATCCTGCCAAAACCAATAGTTTTCCCTGTTTATGCTTATAATGAAATTCCTTTCTTCATTCTAAGTGAATGTATTGGCCAAAATACTCTATTATCAGGTGTGCCATTTAATATAGTAATAATATTGTCTTAACATACATACTTAATTGAATTTGTTTACTAATACCTTTCTTGGTTTTAACGATTTTTATCTATTAGATATTGTTGTTCTTATAACCACTGCTTCATCGCTTATCAATACAATTACAAAGTTGGGCCAAACTGTTAAGCGGACTATGCAGATAACTGATGGAAGGTACTTTTGCTTTCCATATAGTTCTCTTTTTTGCAATTACATTACTTACTAATCTTATTTTACATTTCTGTTATGTTATTCTTTATATATAAATAACAATACTACAACAACAAATGACACAGTGAATGCAGAAGTATAACTTTATGGGTCCGACATGCTGAGACATTCAATGGTGAAATTCTACAGACGTCATCTAAAAACACACCGGTTATAGCTCTATTGGTTGGCATGTTAATTGGCCCATACTTAGGTTCGTTACAGTAATTACTTTTTAGCAATAGAAATTTAATTCATGACAATTAAATCTATTTTGCTAGAAATTAACAATAATTTATGGTATTCTTCTATACATATGTAGGTCAATTGGCGCTACAAAGCTGTTTTGCATCTAAATGGTATATTAATATACCAATAGTTGAGATAGACGCTCTCCATAGCACGTATTGATCATCAACATTATTCGTAGAAAAATCTGTAGATTGCTTCATATAGAATTTTATTTACCTACAATTAATCTATTCTAAGTAACACTATATACGTACATAGAGTTAGCAACTGTTCACACTACATCGAATGGCAAGGAGAAACCCATGATCCATGCAATCCAATCACGACAACAGTTTAGGAACTAATTGAACTTATACTCAACAAAGCTCTGTATGAAAATAAAATTAGATTTTACACATGTTCACAAATTATTTTCCACAGATTATTTATTCTACGATGTTCATAACTATGACATAAACATGGCCTATCATATAAACTCACCGTTGTTCTCAAAGATCTGGTACGAAATCAATCATGGTGGTATATAGCATGTTCTTCCTATTGGGAAAAAAAAATTTCGACACAAAGATAATTATGAATGTCGAAGATGTGGTGTTAAACTAGCAATGCCAAGGTATGATAATCAATATATTTTCATATGCTATATATGTTTGCTCACAGTTAAGATCTCCAGCTTTGAAAATAGTACAAAATCTAATATGTTACCGAAATTGTAAAATAAGTACAAAATTAATATCTACCATGCTGATCCTGATACCAGTAATGAAGGGAAATCCATTACTGCAGAATTTATAATGAAGGAAAATCCGTTACTGCAGATTTTATGTTCTTTGGTGATGTAGGCCAAGCTTTAGTTGGAAAACCTCCCATGCTTTTAGTTGCGACAGCTGAAGGCCAGCAAAATTATATTCCAACGAAATAAAAGTGATTATTGGACACACATATAAAATCATTGTTCAAATGTCAGAAGGATCATTGCAAAGTGATACTCCTACATTTTATGTGTGCTCAATGTTGTGTCGACGATGTAGTTTCGACTACATTGTGTTGACCTATGTTGTGTTGAACTGATTCGACCACTTTGATCAACTATGTTGGTCGTGGCATTCTTTCAATCATGTTGTTTTGACTACGTTTTTGGGCCCACCATGTTTTGATTACGATGTTTCGAGCACCTTGATCGACTACGTTGTTTCGACCATGTTAACCGACCACGTTCTTTCAACAACGATGGTCCGACTACGTTTGTCCATCACGTTGGTTCGAGCACCTTAGTCAACCACCATGCTTTGACCATGTTGATCCACCATGTTGTTTTGACCACGTTTTTCGATCATGTATTTCAACCATGTTTTTTCGAGCACAATATTTCCACCATATTCTTTCGACCACGTTGGTCAACCACAATGTCTCAACTACGTTGGCCGACCACGTTATTTCCACCACGATGGTTCGATCACGTTAGATCGACCATGATATTCTGACCACATTTGTCGACTACGTTGATTCGAGTATGTTGGCCAATCACGACATTTCGACCATGTTGTTTCAATCATGATATTTCAACTACCTGAATCCATTACGTCTTTTCGAGCGTGTTGATTTGACTATGTTATTTCAACCATATAGTTTTGACTACGTTGTGTCGACTTGATTCAATGAACTTGACCAACCACGTTGGTCATGGCATTAGCTTCGACCACATTGGTGATCCACGATGTTTCGACCACCTTGATGAACCACGTTAGTTGACTACATTGTTTCGACCACGTTTTTTTACCACCATGTTTTGACCACAATGTTTTGAACACTTTGATCGACCACATTAGTCGACCATGTTGTTTCGACATCATGCTTCGACCACGTTGATCCACCATGTTCTTTCGACAATGATGATCCGACCACGTTGGTTCGAATATGTTAGTCGACTGCATTGTTTCGACCATGTTAATCTATAATGATGTTTTGACCACTTTGGTCGATCACATTCTTTCGAGCACATTAATCGATCATGAGGTGTCCACTACATTTTTTGATCACGTGTTTCAACCACGATATTCCAACCACGTTGATTCGAGCACATTAGCCACGTTTGTTTGATCACATTGTATCAACCAAGATATATTGACTACATTGAATCGATCGCATTGTGCCGATTGACCACGTCGGATCGACCATGTTGTTTCAACGAAAATGTTTTGATCATGTTAGTTTGACTATGATGTTTCGATCACAATATTTTCCCCACATTCTTTCAACCATGTTGTATCAACCACATTTTTTAACCATGTTCTTTCCACCACGTTAGTTCGATAATGTTGTGTCTACCACGATGTTTCAACCACATTGTGTTGAGCTCGTGTATTCGAGCATGTTGGCTAATCACCATGTTTCAACCACGTTTGTCTCAGCTACATTGATTCGAGCATGTCAATGGAGCACGATGTTTCGACCATGTTAGTTCAAGTACATACATCGACTATGATGTTTATCTCATCTACGTTAGTTGACCATGAGGCTTATCTCAACCACATTGGTCAACCATGATGTTCGCCTCGACTACGTTCATCTCCCACATTGATCGGCCATGATGTTTTGACCATGCTGGTCGGCCACGATGTTTCGACCACCTTGATCATTCACGGGATCGACCACGTTGAATCGTCCACGATGTTCCGACCATGTGGATTCGAGCACGCTGGCCCATCACCATGTTTCGACCATGTTGGTTTGAGTACGTTTGTTGACCACGACGTTTGTCTTGACCACGTTGATTCGAGTATGTTGACTAAGCACGATGTTTCGACGACGTTATGCCAAACACATTATTACTACCACGTTAATTCGATCACGCTGGATCGACCACGATATTCCAACCACGTTTGTCAACCACGATGGCCAATCATGATATTTTGACTATGTTGTTTCAATCACGATGTTTCAACCACCTGAATCAATCATGTCTTTTCGAGCACATTGATTTGACCACATTGTCTCGACCACATAGTTTCGATCACATTGTGTCGACCTGATTCGAATACCTTGATCCACCATGCCTTGGTCGACCACATGTTCTGACCACATTTTTCGATCACAATGTTTTCATCATGAATTTTCGACCATGTTGTTCCGACCACATTGATCGGCCATCATATTTCAACCACGTTAGTCAGCCACGATGTTTCGACCACCTTCATCAATCACGACATTTTGATCATGTTAGATCGAACACGTTGATTCGACCACGATGTTTCGACCACGTTGATTCGAGCACATTGACCAATCACCATGTTTCAACCATGTTGGTTTGAATACGTTTGTCGACCATGATGTTTGTTTCTACACTGTGCTTCGGCCACTTTTTTGATCACATCATTTCCATCACGATGTTTCGATTACGTTGGTTCGAGTGCGTTTTTTGACCATAATGTTTTGACCACTATATTTCCACCATGTTGTTTCGAACACGTTACTTCGACCACCCTATTCTGACCATGTTATTTTGACAACGTCATATCGACCACGCTATGTCAACCACACTATTTGACAATGTTGCTTCAATCACATTGGCCGACCATGTAATTTCCACCACATTAGTTCGATCACATTAGTTAGCTGTGTTAAATTAATCACGTTAATGGACAACGATGTTTCAACCTCCTTCATCGACCATGATGTATGCTTGACCACTTTGATCGGTCATGATGTCTCAACCACAATGTGTCGACTATATTGTTTCAACCATGATGTTTCCATCACAATGTTTGTTTCAGCCACGATGTTTCAACCATGTTGTGCCAACCACATTCGATCAGCCACCATGTTTCAGTCATGATGTTTCCCACACAATCGGACTGAGAGTCCATAGCCATTGAACGCCTAATACGATGTCGATCCCGACAAGAGGGATGACATAGAGATCAAGGGAAAAATTCCTCATTGCCAATCTTGATAGTGGCACCGGTGATAATACCTATGTAGGTGACTCGGTCGCTATTCACCACAACCACCTTGATTGTTTGGCCTACTGCTGGTGTGAGGCCAAGACGACGTGCTGCTTGCTCCGCCAAAATTATGAGTAGAGCCTTAGTCAATGAGCGTTCGCAAGTCTGCCCCCATGGACTTTTGCTGCCAACTACATGGTCTTGCTGCTGTGAATTCCTGTGAGGGCATGGAGGGATATTCCAACATCACCATCAAACAAGCCAACGCAGTCCTCCTCTTCCTCCAATTCCAACAAATATATTCCTTTCATAGAGCATTTACTAGCATGATCCTTTGAAAACTTCTCCGGGCAATTGAAGCATAACCCTTTCATACGACGCTTGGCCATCTCCTCCCCGGTCAAACGGCGGAACCAAGAAGTTGGCACCTTAGTGGCTGGGTCTGCAACTGCTGTGATCAGCCTGGGCAGAGGTGATGCTATTGGAAAACCTGCTGGAAGGCCCTTTTGTGCTGTGGCCACACTGCCAAAAGTGCCACGGTTGGAGCTGAATAATCGACTAGGTGCCATCGGCCGAGCAACCGACTTGCCCTCCTCGTCCTCCCCAATATTCAGCCGCCCTTTATAAGCCCATGCAAGACTCATAGCAATCTCCAATGTGAATGGATTTTGAAGCTCGACATCTGTTTGGAGAGGATTACGGAGACCACTAGTGAAATTTTGCACTTGTTGTTTCTCGGTCATGTCATCACATCGACACAAGAGCTAGAGGAATCGCTCTTGATATTCTTCCACTGCCCCCGTGTGCTGAAGCTGAATGAGCTTGCCAAGAGGATTGTTGTGTATAGGAGGCCCGAAACGAAGGTTGACATGTTCAACGAAGCGAGGCTAGGCCTGGACACCTTGGCTGCACTCTAGGCGGCAATACCATTGTTGTGCCGACCCCGTCATGTGATAGGATGCAAGCCAGACTTTCTCCTCCATCGTATGTTGCCCTCGAAAGAATTACTTGCAACGATTGAGCCATGGTAGGGGGTCTTCTTTGCCGTCGAACATCGGAAAAGTGAGTTTATGGAAGCGGGGCACTCCCCGGCTGCCCTCACCCTTGCCCGGCACCGTACCCATGCTTTCCTTAAAGCCTACGTTGTCTGGTGGAACTCTCGGTGGCTGACAGCTTGGGCTGGGGCCCAAGCGCTTGTCGATTTCATCCAACTTCTCCTGCTGTGTGGTCACGATTTGAAGAAGTTGCGCCATCTGCTTGCTGAGGTCGGCGATGGCCTTGGTTTCGTCCATGAACATCGGTGGCAGGTCGTAGGTCGTAGGATGTCATCTCTGATACTAAAGATGATATGAACTAGAAGGAAGAACTGGGTAGATAGGTAAGAATCGCCCTTGACCCTTGTGGTCAAAGCTCTAATTCGGCCAGCACTTGAAGTAACTTGATTTCTTTATTGCCTTTCACAAATAGCTGGCTATCCCTTAATATACTAAAAGCCTTTCTAACAAAAGGAAACTATATCATTAATACTAAAAGCACTCTTCTTAATATAGATTGCCTAATACAAGAATATCATATCAATACTAATAGCAAGCCTTTCCTTATCTCTTTCCTAAACTGCTGCCGTATCTGAATGGCTTTGAACTGACGCCGTCTCCAACTCTGCTTGTGATGCTGCTAGCCTAGACTCGGGTATTGTTGCCACTTGCACTGTACCGCAACCAGTTGTTGCCGCACCACCCGAGTGAACTGATCCCCGTGGACGGCGTGTATAAAACTTGCCAACAAATGTGTCCATAAGACAACAACAAGTGATAATGCTGTAAATTGGTTGTGAAGGCATAATAGCGTGGTGTAATTAGGTCATATTAAATTGCTAACAATATTTTTAATCTTATTTGAAGAATGTGGTACTGCCTCGCGATATAGTGCTGACATTTTTCTTTCATCTGTTTTCCCATTTTTCTTCTTTTTTCGGAGCAGAGTGCCATATACAATTTCTTGTCGACAATGAAGGTGGAACAATGCCTTATATGATTGCATGAATTGTGTATGACTTTTGTGGCGCCAGTTGAACATTTCTTTGCATGATAGAGGACAATTGTCTGGACTTTATAGCTCTGAATTTGGTTTATATGAGCTTTGTTGGTCAGAAGACTTTCTTGTCAGATCACAGTTGACCTAGCAGGCTAGCACATTTGTTGTTTTTAAGACTTATGTCCACCTTCCTCATAGTTTACGGAAGTACCAATGGAGTGATGAAGTGAGAAATGTGACAGGATATATATTCAAATGTCATGGTCGCTACACATCCGTTGAAGCTCTGTATTTCTTATGCTATGTTAAAGTTTTATTTTCTAGTGAAAATTGAAGCACACTCATTGACTGTTTGACATATAGCTGAAACTAATTGACAGTTATTTTAGGGAAATTCGAACAATAGGGGGTCCTCATGGTGAACCCTATCAACTTCATATCACAAGAAGTTTCTTGGCACCGTTGATTATCAGTGGTATGCTTCTAAATATTTGCCTGCATATTTTTGTACACGTACACAATGTGGCTGAGTTTCTTTGTTGAAGGTATACTCCTGGACTCGAGTGCTCCAGAGTTTTGGACACGCTACCTGTGGGTGTTTTGAGGAGAACAAGGGGTCTTCCAACTAGGGTACTGCCTCATTTGATTCACATCATAGAATTTAAACGAATTTTACTATGACACAATGACTCTAGCTTTAACAATGACTCTTGCTTAAACTTTGGTGATGTGATACTTCGAGTTTTGAATGTGAAATTCTTGCTTATATACTGTTCATCTTAACTGCTAACAATAACTTTATGCAGAAAAAATATCAGGAAATCGGCAGTGACCATTTGCCCCTTGTTGCTGAATTTGTCTTTACGGAACCAATTGATGATGAGTCTGACCAAGATGACGACCTGAGCAAGAAACGACCACAGCACCACATATATTTCTCCTCAAGAGAGTGACAGTTCGGTTGATGCAAGTTAGTTGTTCAGTTGGTAGAAAGGTTTAAGATAAATGACCCAAGAACAGGGAGCACAGTGCATCAGAAACTGCGCCACACTAGTCATGATCCAGAGGCTCAAGTTATCCAGCCATAATACGGCTCATATCCTTCAGTGCGCAAAGTATTTTGCCAAAACCTTTGCTGTCGTGATTCCTGTAGCCGAGCCCAGTTCTGCTGCTTCAGGGTGCTGATGTGGAGCAGAATCAGGCGTGAAGCAGCTGTGTCAAATGCCAAGATTGTGACCAAACCCTCCAGTGTTCTCCGCAAGCTATACAAACAGTAGATAAAGGAAAATAAGAAAAAAAGTTATTTAGCAATTTAGCATTCAGTGGATGTATTTATTCTCATCTTGTGTCAACTAGAATACGTTGACCAGCTATTATTATGTTTTGACATGCAGTTTGTTACATGCTGCACTGGACTCGTTGGTATGCACCGAAACAATCTTCAATTCTTTACATTGTTACTTGACACTGTTACTTCATTATTTGAGGAAATGCTTCTAGACTTCTAGGAGATTAACCAAGTATTACGCCAATGAACGGTGATGACTATGATCCGAGAGGAAAGTAGCATAAATTAGGGTGTTGCAATGGCAAAACGTACACTGGTCAAGTAATTAAGGCCCCGTTTGGCACAGCTCAGCTTCACTAATGAAGCTGTTTTTTTGTTTCAGCTTCACAAGCAGCTTTACCGGTGAAGCTAAAGTTGTTTTGAAAAACTGTTTGGCAAAACAGCTTCACCAACAGCTTCATGCATGGCTGAGAGAGGACAATTGTCCAAGATGCCCCTGTCTACCTGACTTGTTCTAACATTTGGAGTTGTATGTTTGTATATGGTCATATGAATTAAAAAATAATATATTTGAATGAGTATGAATTAAAAAATAATATATTTGAATGAGTATGAATTAAAAAATTAAAATAATAAAATAATAATAAAAAAAATTAAAATAAGTGCGAACGGTAGAGAAGTGCGAACGGGAGGAGAGGAAACAGGCGTGGGGACCCAGTGGCAAAGTGCTGTAATTTCTGTCAACTACAAGGGCAGTGGGTTCCTAGAACTGCGAGCCTGAGAGAGAGAGCTGTGAAAAGCTACTATTTTCAGCTTCACCCCACCCTATTCCCTTGTGAGAGCATGATTTAAGGAGCTTCATCCATGAAGCTGTTTGCAAAAAGGGTGTTTGGCAAAAAAACAGCTCATAACAGCTCATGAAGCTGTTGGTGGAGTTGTACCAAACAGGGCCTAAGTACCAAGTGGACCTTGCATCCTCATTTCTCAGCACCAATCAAATCAATCCCTGGAAGAGAGCCGTGCGTTGCTTGGGTGGTTGGCGCTGCTTTAGTGCATGCAGTCTACTCGGGTTTGATAATTGGTTTGTGTTTTAACTGAATAATTAGAATAGGGTATACATGTTTACGATGAAGTTTTGGTGTATTCATAAAATTTGTAAGCATGTGTTAGAGAATGTGTACATTTGCACGTGTGTATGATGGTGTGAATTATGTGTCTGTCTCATACTCTTAAAAGATCAATCAGGGGAATTAGGGGCGACCTGTAGAAGATAGGGAGGCAGCCAATCACGGCGAAACATTATGCCACGTGTCGAGTCACAACCATTCAGAGGGACCAAGCACGAGAGCAAGAGATCCCCGCGCGCACACCTACCATTCAGGCTTGGGGGTACGTGGATCAGTAGATAGCATAACAAAAGGAGAGGCCGAGAAGAGCTAGCTAGCTACAGTGATAAGGCACTGACATGGCAGCCACGGCGTGCTCCGTGGCGCTTCTCGGCGGAGCACGCCTCCCCGCCGTCGGCGCCGCCGCCCCGCGCCCCGCCCTCGTTCCGCGGAGAAGCCTTTACCCGCTTCGCGTCCAAGGTAAACACAACTAACCGCTATTGACTGAGCAGTGAGCAGGTTCATCGAACATTGTGAGCACCGTTGCTAACTGCACCGAGCTACAATTTCACTGAAGTTATGGATGCGCCGAGGTTGTCGCTGCTCCGGGTGAAGGCCGCCACCGAGGACACCTCGACTTCCGCGAGCGGCGACGAGCTCATCGCCGACCTCAAAGCAAAGGTTCGTACAAGGTACATGCATATTGGCATATCAGTACATGAACCGTGAAGAAATGTGCGTATCATCACTAATTGGGTGCCTGTGACAGTGGGACGTGGTCGAGGACAAGCCCACCGTCCTCCTCTACGGCGGCGGCGCCATCATCGCCCTCTGGCTGACCACCGTAGTCGTGGGAGCCATCAACTCCGTGCCGTTGGTACGTTTCCCCACGACGAAATCCCTCCTACTTTTGCGCAGTGCAATCCTGCTCAGAAGTGTGATGGATGACGAGGTTTTGGTTTTTGGTTTATAGTTTTGAATTCTGGCTGTTTATAGTCATATGTGATTTTGGTCGGTATAATGTTTATCATAATTTTTTTATAAACTCCGTATTAAAAAATGCACAATTTAAAAACTAACTACTGTAGTAACATAAGTTGGCGTATAAGCATAAGTGAAAAAAAACCCAACTTATATTGTCTGTGCTTTGTGCAGCTCCCCAAGATCCTGGAGCTTGTGGGGCTCGGGTACACCGGCTGGTTCGTGTACCGCTACCTTCTCTTCAAGGTAAGCAAAGCATGCACAGGTATTTATGCAATTATGCTAAACTGAATTCACTAAAAGAAATTTAGATGGTATAGACGTAAATAACATGCAAAAATAATATTACTGACCACTTTTGCCAACATAATTACTAGTATGTGCCTTTGACTTGAATTGGCAAATTTGCGCACAATAATTTACATGGACGTCTTTGTTTTCCTGTTTTATTATAGGAAACTAGGAAAGAGTTGGTCAGCGACATTGAGACCTTGAAGAAAAAGATTACTGGAACAGAATAAACCAGACTTCTCTTGAACGTTTTGGACGGTTCTTTGGAGAATATCTATTGGGACAAGTGGAGAACACCTACTTGCTTAGTGTACTACTGCCTTTGTGTGCTAATATATATGTGTGTGTGTGTGAAAACTTTGCCATGGTGTGCGGTAACACGGTAGTGGAATTGTATCAATATTGCTTTACTCCAACCTATCAATATGATCTTCAGACTCTTCCATTTTGTTGTTATATAAACATGCTTATATAAAAAAAGTGATTTGTAGGGTGACATTTCCATCACATATGTTGGGATCTTAATAAACAAAACAAGATGAACCTAAATCTAAAGGATGGTTAACTCAAATGTAAAGACTTCTTTGTATGTAGGAGATAACTTTAAAACTTATATGGTGATTGATGAACCAACTCTTGCATAGACCATTGATTTCTCATGAATTCGGTTAGGATTAAACATGGTTACTAATTATCTCCAAAGAGATAAAGAAGTCACCCATGTCCTTCACAAGTCAACAATAGTTTTAATGTGACATTTAGTACTAAAGGATAATCCAAAGTTGGAATTAAGTGATTATTTTACAATGATGAAATAATAATATCAATTTTTTATAGCAAAAATCACACCAACTATGTGTACACTATTTTGATATTTAATTTAGTAAAAAAAAATAGAGTATTGCTATACAACATTCGACTGTTTTTGAGGACAAAAATAGTCAGATTGATCTGGGACGTTAGATCTCCATCCAACGGATCCACCCATACAAGCCCCCCTCCAAAACAAAATGACCCTCTCAAAAAAATGATCTAGGGCGTTGGATCTCCATCTAACGGCTCAAAATCTGACTGTTTTTATCCTAAAAAACAGTCGAATGTTGTATAGACACTCCCAAAAAAATATGTTACGTTCTACTCATTAAACGCGCAATTGAGGTTTTTGTGACATGAGAATGCGGGGAAAAAGTTCACCGGGTTGGCCGGAACGGCTCTGTGAAGACGGCGGCCGGGATGAGGAGCTAAGCTCCTTGACCTCGTTCTCTCTCTTGCATGGAAAGAAAGAAGAGATGGTGATAAGAAGATGGCTATTTCAGTGCAACACTCAGCAGGCGGAGACAAACCACATTGGATTGGATTGGCTTAGATGGGGTAAATTAGCTGGTACCAAGACAACTGGGGATGCAAACTATTAGAGTTGGAGCATGTTTTCTAGACACGGTAAATAGTTTTGAGTATGTAAAATGGGCTACCCCAAATTAAATCTAACCCTTAACTTTCAAGGGGTACTATAGTTTTTTATTCCCGCTGTTCGCACTTGCCATTGATTACTAGTCAAATTAAGGCAGCGATCAACATGGCTGCAGCTACAGTGCTGCAGGCTTATTTGTCACTATTCATAAGTTTCGTCTTTTTCTGATTTTTTGGCTTTTTGTTGAGTTTTTTTGCTGGTTCTTTTTTCCCGTATTTGTTTGTATTATACGTAATGGGCTAACATATTTTTTATATTTTTAAATTTTTTAAATTTAATTATGCTAAATAAGCATCCATCATTTCTGATGCTTTTTTCACCAACTCTGATGTTTTCAGCCATAAGCCATGAGCTTTTCAGCCGAACCGATCACCCCTAACTATGGTCCGACAATATGTACGAGAATGCAGGACAATTGATAGGGTCAAAATGGGAAATATATATTGGAAACAAGAAGTGAAAAATGTTTGTGAACAAATAGAGTGGTCAAACATGTCAAGCATTCACGAACAGACTAACACAAGACGTGAGCCACATGTAGTTTGTAGGTATAGTAAAATAGCTTTTAATTTATGGAATGTTGATATTTAAACACATGTAGTTTCGGACAATGATTCAAAGAAAAGCAAAGCATACAATCAAATGTGTCGTTAGTGAGTATACAATTCACAATTGTATAATGATACAAACGTCTTGCATGTAGCCCTTGCATCAATTTGTTTGATTAAGAAATAATATTAGTCATCAAATGCATTCAAATTGAAATTTCAATTCATTGGGGGGAGATTTAACTTATTAAATCCAATAGTCATGTTCTCAAAATTTGTAGTACAGCTCAAATATGCACAATCTTGTTAAGAAATTTTAAATCGGGACTTGGAGAATTAATATACATTTAAGGTCTTTCCTTTTTATAAAATAATTACTGGATGTAGTAGATCATTTGTGCTTTAAAAAAGTTTAACATCAAGAATCAATGACCAAGATTAACACATAGTGCCTCCCAAAAGATTATCATTGTACCATAAACAATTAAGTTTTACATATTTTGTCGAATGGAAATCACTTTTCAAATAGGAGAAGGAAAACTCGCTGTCTAAATTAAGAACATTGACAAAAACAATATTGTCTTTAAATAATTCTTCTTGAAAACCCCCCTTCACTCTCCTAGCATGCCAACATTTAGGCAAGCATACTTTAAACTGCACCAGTCAAATATGATCTAAGTCATCCAACCATTATTGTGATAATTCGCAAAATTATTCTCCCGACTCGAGCTCTGTTTAGAGGTTGTATGGTTTGGTTGATAAGGTTGCCTAAGATATTAACAAGCTAATTTTCATATATTACAATCATGATGGTACTCTTACTCTCATGCATCCATAATTAAGTAATATGGCTATTCATCATGTGATTGATGATTTTTTTCATGGTTGTTTTTATGGCATCATTGTGTTGGACCGAAATGGCGACAGAGGGGGGTGAATGTCGACTTCTAAAACTTGCCCTTCTACAAGAAGTTCACAAGAGGTTTCTTTTCAATAGCTATAGGGAGCTATGAAAAGAAAGAAGGCAGGCTCTCTGGAAAACCACAGCAAGCATAAAAGACACAGAGAACATTTCAGATGAACAAGCGAGAAGACGGGAAAGGAAAACCAAGCATTAACAGAGAAAGCACTGAAGGGGCCGGTCAGACCTCAGTGTCGGGGCCGGTCTGACCGCCACCTTGCCGCCGATCAGACCGCCCTGACCATGCCGGTTTGACCGCCACTTCTCAACCGGTCTGACCGGCTACCGAGGGGCGGTTTGACCGCCTCTCGGGTTTCAAAACAGGCAGCTGAGGAAAAATTCAGACAAACACAAGATCTCACACAGCAGAGAAAATAGAGATTTTCCTTAGGTTCTCCTGGTCTAGAAAGTTAAACAACCTCTCAAATAACATGTAGAGCCAAGGAAACCAAAAGAAAACAACTCAAACTCAAAGATTTTAGATTTGAGCCATAATCTGAAAAACTACAGGGAGCAACACTAAAACTCAAATTGCCATCTACCCTTTGATCCTTTGGCAATGAAACTTTGAGAATAGCTAATTAATAGCCTCAGGACTTAACATGTCAAGTTTCATGCCATCTCATGAAGGGAAACGAGATTCACTCCAAACCCTAGAAAAAGCAGAGAAAGAACAGAGAAGGCTGAGAATTGAGTGGCTTTGATTCGTTCAATTTGCTCTTGGGAAAATCGGTCAAATGATCTTGAGGCAACATCTCAACATAGAGCAACCCATTTTGGGCCTTCTCAGCAGGAAACAACTCAAAAACAAGAAACTGATAAATCTAGCAAAAAGAAGAACGAAGAACAGAAACAACAGAGAGCTCAAGAACTCAAACAACTTCTTGAAGGATTCATTCCATTGAACACTAAGATCACAGAGGAGTCCCCATACATGATTGAATATAGAGGAATGATTACATAGTGGCTCAACTCATCTCCAACCTCTCCCTCTCTCAAACTCAGGAACACTCAAGAACACAGAGAGGGAGGAGACAAACGAGGGAGACACACACTGCTGCCCTCAACCACTAAAGCCTCAAAGCAAACAACCTCTCCAAAGAGTCTTTTGACTAAAGCAAAACCCTAACTCTCTCCTAAAGCCATTGAATCAATGCAGCCATAAGGAGACATCCCCTCCTTATATAGGCTTCGCTTAACGGGTCTCCAACCCGTTATGCCCGTTAAACCCGAACGGAACCACTTCCACCCGTGCAGCTTTGCGTTTTTACCGAAACGCCCCTCCTGCACCTTCCAGGAAGCTTCCGCGTTCCTTGTCGTCCAAGCCTCGCAACCACCTCGAGTCTCCACCGTCTTCGACACCTCCAACCGTTCTGACCTCGACACCGCCTGTGTCTAGTCCGGTCACCTCGTGTCTTGCCACGACTCCGCCTCGACGTCCTGCAGCCAACACAGACAAGAAACACATCACATAGCATCGCTCGACACATGTAAGCATAAATAACATTAATAAACCATACTCAGGCACGAAATTGCCCAAACGACCAATCAGGAGAAATAATATGCAATAAGTCCATCTAACCAACCCGACTGAGCCAAATGCTGTCATGGCACGAAACGAACCAATCAAACTCAATCTTTCCAAAAACCTTGTCAATTACTCATCACCAACATGGGGTCATAACCACATGGTCTCTCACATTGTTAATTTGTGCGTATTTGCATTGTTAATTTGTGCGTATTTGCTATATCAAAATCTAGTAGATAAAATGTGCACCTGTTGCTGAATTAGAACACACAATCTTCGAATGGAAACATGCTTCAATGACATCAGTTTGCTAATTTGCAGATATCCACGCTTAGATCCACCCCAATTGTAGAATGTAGACATCCCATTGGTCATTCTTCTCCGCTGCAAAGTTGAGTTTGTTTGTCGTCCCTTCCTTGTGTCGAAGTGTCAAGGCACACTGCGCCCCCACCACCAATCACTGCCAATTTCCATCATCGAAGCTTGTTACTACTGTCGTGAATCACCATCTACTCTGCTAGGGTGGCACCTTCTCTATCCCATGGCACCCTAAACCCTAACACGCCCTACTCCCCTGCCTCCATTGCCCTAGGTGAAAGTTTTTCATATCACCAATTGAATGTTGGCTTTTCAAATTAATTTTTTGAAACTCAAGCCGACAGTTTTGAATTGAAACCTGAAAAATTCTAAATCTGAAAGTGAAACAAAACGAATTTTTGTCAAAAGCAAAATTGGATTTGAATTCCCGTTTTTCTTTTGCCCACATCCTCCATAGCCTTAATCCACACGAATCTAGATGCAAAACCCCTTTTAATCCCTGCCACTGTTGCCTTAAACGGGGGAGATTACACCGTCACTATGTGCTGTCCGAAAATCCACCGCCGCCTGAAAATATCGTCGCCAGCGCTCGTTTCTTCGCCGCCAAGCTCCTCCCGCAGCTTCGAGCCCCTGTCAGCTCCTGCCCCGCCTGTCAGCATGCCGTACCACCTTGCTTTCCCCGCCCTGACACCGCTCAGAACCGGCCGCATCGCGTGACAGCGCCACCGCCGCTCGCGCGCGCTCCCTCTGCTCCTTCCCGCGCCTTCCCCTCTCAGCTGACAGCCAACCCCTCTGACACCCTTGACCGTCGCTCTGCATCACCCAGGACAGCTGCAGCCACACGGGAAACCTCGAGCTATCCCGGTTTTCCCGAAACCACCGTCGCCAAAATATCTCCTCTACTTCTCTCTGGTGAACCGCCATTCCCGACTTATTTAAACCACCCCAATTAAGCCCTCCATTGAGAACCACCAGCCTCCCTGAAGCTCACCAAAGCAACCCCTAGCTCCCTCTTCCCTCCCATTGTCGGTAATTGAAGAACTCCCCATTTTCGAACCCTAATGCAATGTCGATCACCCGCCCCTTCTCTTTTCAATTCCATTCGCCAATGGCCTCCCCATAGCCCTAGAAACAATCCCCAAGCCTTGCCCTAGCTCCTCGACCCCTCTCCTTCCCCGGCACCGTGAGCCACCCCACCGCCACCAACCTCCACCGTGGCTAGCCCTAACCCGCCTTTCTTAGCTTCGGCCAACCCCTCCCTGAGCCTACCCAAACCCTAGTGAAGCCCCAAAGCCGGCCTAATTGCCCTAGAAAGCTCCCCTTTGCTCCAATTTTCAAAAATGGCCGTGGGAGAGATGACCTCGCCGCCGGCGAACGCCGCCTCCATCGGACCTCCCACCACCTAAAATGGTCTCCCAACCACCCGACGAACCCGTCCATGCCAGCAAAATGTGTCGCAAGTAACCCTAGCGCCACCGCCACCCGCTGCCTCCCTCCTCTGCTCACTGGCGCGCGAGTCGGACGGGGAAGAAGAACAGTGCGCACGCACTGTTCCTCCTGTTCCTCCGACCGCACCGCCCCGACCCGGCTGGACCGAGCCCGTTCGCCCGCGTCGGACGCACCCGACCGAGTCCGATTGACGCGGTTCGACCGAGCCAACTCGCCGAGTCTGACCCGAACCCAAGGAACAGTACTGAGCCCGATGAATAGTAACCGAACCAAAGCCCAAAATACATATTTATACTCCCCGTATTCGTTTCGAGCCCGCCAACCCAAATCCAAGGCCCATTTCCTCATATAGCCCTCCTATAAGCCTAAAATCCCAATTTGATGGAGTTTTTTGGATTTCCTTTATTCTTTTATCTTCTTTATTCCTCGCTCATTTCTTCGGGCATGGAATTAATATTAGTTTATTTGCTTTGCGCTAGCTTCCGGAGTCGAGTTTGCACAGGAGCAAGAAGGTGAAGTGCAAGCCCAAGTCCAGTCCGCGGAAGAATACGAATTAATTGAAATCACAGATCCGCAAGGCAAGTCGCACATATTTTTGAACATGTTGATCCTACATTTCCTGAGTTATTTATTTACATGTAATTTCATTACGTTATTTTCATACTATTATTTTATGTACAGTAAATGCTTAGAATGACATGTTATTAGCTATGTCCTACCACCCGACAAGCCCAGTTTAACTTGATGGCCACATTCATCTTGACAAGACTTAGTAACACAGAATGTAAGATTAATATTATCATTGTAGTTAGGGACACATCACATGTTTCTACTGTTAAGGTTTGGTATTGGTCTAGAGTTTTGGAAAGTTGGAAATAGGAGAAATGAGGATCGCAGAGATGGATCCGAAGACCATATCCTAGGGTGGAGGCTGGTTGTGGATTGGTAGCAGTACAGTGTGTACTGAAATTGGATTTGTGCGTGGTTGATGCCTTAGTTAAAATACAAGGACTAAAACCTTATGCTGATTAAAGGACATAGTAATCGCCCAACCACAAGCGTTGACTTGGTCAAACCTGGCTTAGTAACTACTCAACTTCAATTGAACCTCTACAACTGGAAAGGGGGGAGACAGAGGGTGAGTTCGTATGGGAGGTGGTTAACCATACAACTGTAGGGCTGCGATGAGTCGGACGAGATCCGTGGGCTCATCCGAGCTTATTGAGATTAACACCTACTGGGCGGAGTCTATACAAAGAATTGAGCAATGAACATCCTTGTTGTCTTAACTCTGTTGCGGGAGTTAAGGGATCTTGTGGGTAAAGCAGGGCAGCTTTGCAAAGTCATGACAAATGGTATTCGAATACGCCGTGCTTCCGATAAATGAAGCTGTGTTTGATGGGTGAATCCAGTAATGAGGCATAAGTAGATTTGATAATGATTTGGAAATGTTGAATATTGATATTCAAGTTTGAAAACCCCATTTACATTAATAAAGTACATTTTAAAGGTTTTCAAATGGTTCCAACTAAAACTGCATCCACATAAAATAATAGACCTTATTCCCATTTTACTTGAAGTCCCATGCATGTAGTTATTGTTGGGCTTCGTGTGACTTGTTGAGTACGGTAGTTGTACTCATACTTGCTAAAAACATAAACAGAAACAACTAATCTTGAAGAGGCAGGAGAAGACGAAGAGGTGATTCTGTACAAGGTCGATGACGCGTGGAATTAGGATCGTTCTTCGCTCGAGCTTGCCTGTGGTTTCTTTTGTGTAATGTAACTAAGGGCAGTTGACCCTACTGTGATACTTGGCTTTTCGCCTTTATATTGTAATAAAGTTCGCTTTTACTCTTTAAGCTTGTGTTGGCAATGTTATACACTCGTTGGATGTACTCGCAGTTGAACAGTCCTGTGCAGCTGCGAGGGTTTCATAATACTCCCGGGAACGGGGGTGTTACAGAGTGGTATCAGAGCCTGCTTGCTTGACCGTAGAATGACCCTAGGTGTTTTAAGGATATTTGTGAAAACTATTTTAAAAAAAAAAGAGTTACATAAAATATCATTATTATTCCTGTATAATCTCTTTCCTGTCTACCTTGTCTATCGATCTTATTTTAAAGTTAAGTTTTATTCCCTAATATTATTTATATTACTCTTGTCTAAATTCAAATTGGCGAGGTGAGTAGAGGGTGGAAAAAAAGTGTAGTGTGCGTTAGTATAGTTGAGCCCTTTTGGTAATAGTATCTTTTTGGCTGTGTAAAACAGGTTGAGATATATACCTTGTATGAATGGTATGTATCTAACTTGTATAATGAATGAATAGAAATTATCTTGCCTAATGGATATTTTGTTTGCTAATAGTATCCCTAAGTCTACCCCTTCAACTTTCAATCCTTCTATTTCACTCTGGAATCCTTATCTATTTCATTCTGATCTTACCTTCACTCTAAATTCTCACTTGCCTATCTGACCTTCTTAAAAACTCGCTGCAGATCTGAACTCTCAATCCCATCAAGCAAATTAAGATGGCTGGAACAGGAGAAGGATCTCAACAATCAGGCAGCCCTCGTCAGAGAGATGTTCCGCAACCCAGCCTGGCAGACATCCTAGCAAAGATGGAAGAAAATAGACATCAGGCCAAGTTGAATCAATCGCGTATGATGGAACAACATGCGAAGTTGTTAGAGAAAATCGCCATGAGGACTGGAGGAGGTAATCAGCCAGCAACCTCTGTCCAAACCAAATGGCCAGACTTCCAGAAGACTCGACCGCCAGTCTTTTCTGCTTCCCCTGATCCTATGGTAGCAGAGGATTGGTTTAGGGATGTCGAGAGAAAGCTGAATACAATCCAGTGCAATGATAAGGAGAAAGTGCTATATGCCTCTCACCAGTTACAAGGCCCAGCAGCAGCCTGGTGGATAAATTACCAAACCATGCTTGCCAGTCAAGAAATAACTTGGAAAGAGTTTGAAGAATCCTTCCGTCAGACCCATATACCCACTGGTGTGATGGAAGCTAAGCGCCGAGAGTTTCTCGCGCTAAAGCAAGGAACCCGCACAATCACAGAATACCTCCATCAGTTTAATATGTTAGCACGTTATGCCCCTGATGACGTAAAAACTGAGAAGAAGAAGATGGAGCGATTCAAGGAAGGATTGCAGATAGCCTTGAAGCACCATATCTCAGCCATGGATTTTAAAGACTTACCTTCAATGGTAAACAAGCTTATTATGTCAGAAGAAACTCAGAAAGAGTTGGAAGAAACACAGAAAAGGAAAATAGTGCATGTGTCGCCACCTTCTAAGATACCCAGGAAGCGGATGTTTATAGCCCCGCAGTCCAAGGGACAGCGAGGAAAGAAATTTATTTTCAAGCCGAAACCGCAGTTAAAGATTGGTCAAGGTCAAGCCGAAACCGCAGTTCAAGTACCTTGAAATGCTTACCTGTGGAGGAAACCACTTGCAAAGGCAGTGTCCACAGCAATATGCAGTTTGTTTTCACTGTGGCCAAGCTGGCCACTACAAAAACCAATGTCCGCGAGGTGGACTACCCTCAGATGTAGCCAAGGCCCAATTAGGGCATTGACATCCACACCTCGCCAGTTCATCGCAGTACCGAAGCAAGAAGAAGGACAGAATCGTCAGTTCGTAGTTAAGCCAGCAGGGACACAGACCACAACTTCAACAACGATTGCAGATAAAGGAAAGGGAGTCCTGAAGCCAGTTCAAGGGAGAATCAACCATATATCTGCAGAAGAAGCAGCGGGAGCCAATGACGTCATCGTTGGTACGTACCTTATAAAATCAAAGCCTTCTTTGGTTTTGTTTGATCCCGGAGCTACGCATTCGTTTATTTCTTTGGCTTTTGCTGTGAAAAATCAATTGCCACTCTCAACCTTGCAAAAGTCCTTTTCCTTTCAAACCACTGGGAGTAAAGTGGAATCGCGCTTTGGATGCAAAGACCTGGATCTAGAAATCCAAGGAGTTAAGTTCAAAGTTGACTTGTTAGCCTTAGAAATGAAAGGACTGGACGTTATTCTGGGAATGAATTGGTTGACCAGATATAAAGCTAATGTATATTGTGAGAGCAAGTTAGTCACGCTGGTAAATTCAGAAGGATAGGAGATAACTATAAAGACAGACTCATCATTGGTAGAGAAAATGAAAGCAAGTGCTCACAGTATGATGGTAGAAGGAGGAGTCGCTCAAGTGCTGATAGTTCAGGAGTATCCGGATGTCTTTCCAAAAGAATTACCCGGAAAGCCACCTGATAGACCTATCGAGCTTGCCATTGAGTTAGTGCCAAGAGCCAAGCCGATCACGAAGCGCCAGTATCGGATGTCGGCTCAAGAACTGAAAGAACTCAAGAAGCAAATGGATGAGCTGCTAGAAAAGGAATTTATACAGCCTAGTGTGTCCCCTTGGTCAGCCCAGTGCTGTTCGCCAAGAAGAAGGATGGTAGTCAAAGGATGTGTGTAGATTATCGAGGATTGAATGCTGTGACGATCAAGAATAAATATCCTTTGCCAAGGATAGACGACTTATTTGACCAACTTAAAGGAGCCAAGGTGTTCTCAAAGATTGACTTAAGATCAGGATATCATCAGCTCAAGATTCGAGAACAAGACCGTGAAAAGACCGCTTTTACTACAAGATATGGATTATTTGAGTTTACAGTGGTACCGTTTGATTTGACGAATGCCCCTGCGTATTTTATGAACATGATGAATATGGTGTATATGGAGCAATTAGATCACTTTGTGATAGTATTCATTGACGATATACCGATATATTCTAAGACAGAAGAAGAGCATCGTCAGCATCTTCATATCGCTTTGAGTAAATTGAGAGAGCATCAATTATATGCAAAATTTTCTAAGTGTGAATTTTGGTTGAAAGAAGTAGCATTTCTCGGACATATAATTACTGATGAAGGAGTGAAGGTAGATCCTGAGAAAGTAAAAGCAGTAATGGAGTGGAAGTTGCCAACCACAGTGACAGAAGTCCGAAGTTTTCTTGGTTTGGCTGGATATTATCGTCATTTTATCAAGGGATTCTCAAAATAACTAAACCCCTCACCCAGCTCCTTAAGAAGGATACTCTGTTTATATGGATGGATAAATGTGAAGAAAGCTTTCAAGAGTTGAAATCAAGACTAACTTCAGCCCCAGTGCTCATACTCCCTAACCCTGAGAGAGATTTTCAAATCTATTGTGATGCCTCAAAACAAGGACTAGGTTGCGTACTAATGCAGGAAGGTAAAGTGGTAGCATGTGCCTCAAGACAATTGCGACCACATGAGACCAATTATCCGACGCATGATTTGGAGTTAGCAGCAGTAGTACATGCATTGAAAATTTGGAGGCACTATTTGTTAGGAAATCGCTGTGAAGTCTTTTCAGATCATAAGAGTCTGAAGTATATATTCACTCAGCCAGATCTGAATCTACGACAACGAAGATGGTTGGAGTTAATCAAAGATTATGATCTGGATTTGCTATATCACCCTGGTAAAGCAAATGTCGTTGCAGATGCGTTAAGTCGAAAGAAGTACCATAATGTAGCTTCAATTACGGAATGCTCTACACCATTGCATGAGGAAATGCAACGATTGAATCTGAACGTTATTGAACAAGGCCAGATTGCAGCATTAGAAATTCAGCTGACTCTAACAGATCAAATTAAGACAGCACAAGAGAAGGATGAAGAGATACAACGGCTTATCAAAAAAAAGTCAAGAAGAAAGTTCAACTGAGTTCGTTATAGATGAACAAGGAATTCTGAGGTTTAGGGATCGTTATTGCGTGCCTGACGACAAAGAGTTGAAAGATTTGATATTGCGAGAAGCTCACTCATCCCAACGCTCTATTCATCTAGGAGGCACCAAAATGTTCCAAGATTTAAAGAAGAGATATTGGTGGAGTAAGATGAAAAAAGAAATAGCAGAATATATTGCTCGTTGTGACACCTGTCAAAAAGTGAAGATAGATCATCGTAAACCCTCAGGATTGTTGAACCCCTTGCCAATCCCAGAATGGAAATGGGATGATATTGGTATGGATTTCATTACAGGATTTCCTAAAACCCGAGACGGTTATGATGCTATTTGGGTAATCGTAGACCGACTGACGAAAGTAGCACATTTCATACCAATTAAGCAGACTTATGGCAAGAACAAATTGGCAGAATTGTACTTAACAAGATTGTGGTATTGCACTGAGTACCAAAAAGGATAGTATCTGACAGAGGAGCGCAGTTCACGTCGGAATTTTGGGAGAAATTACATGAGGCTATGGGAACAGATTTAGCATTCAGTACAGCATATCATCCGCAAACTGGAGGACAAACAGAACGAGTAAACCAGATGCTAGAAGATATGTTACGAGCATGTGCCTTAGTATATGGAGCAGCATGGGATATGTGTTTGCCGTTTGCAGAGTTTTCTTATAACAACAGTTATCAGTCTAGCATCAAGATGGCATCGTTCGAAGCACTATACGGAAGATAATGCAGAACCCCACTGAATTGGACTGAAACTGGAGAACGACAATTCCTAGGTCCTCAAATTGTACAAGACGTAGAAGCCCATGTAAAAATTATTCGAGACAAAATGAGGATAGCTCAAATCAATAAAGACTTGAGTTTTGAAATTGGAGATCTGGTATATCTTAAGGTTACACCATTCAAATCAATAAAGAGATTTCAAGTTAAAGGAAAATTAGCCCCAAGGTATATTGGTCCATTCGAAATTATCGAGAGAATCGGAGAAGTGGCTTATAAACTGCAATTGACACCGAACATGGCAAGAGTACATAACGTATTCCATGTGTCTCAGTTGCGAAAATGTCTTCGTCACTCTACGGAGCAAGTGCAGTTGATGACAAAGATTTGAGAGATGATTTGTCCTATGAAGAGGAACCATTTCAGATACTGGAAACTACAGAGGGGCAGTTGAGAAACAAAAATATCAGATTGCATAAGATACAGTGGAGAAATCATATACCAGATGAAGCAACATGGGAAAAGGAGTCAGATTTACAGCAAGAATATTCCAACCTACTCCTTGGCCCGAGTTGATCTCGAGAACGAGATCCCTTTTAAGGAGGGTAGGTTGAAACAAAACGAATTTTTGTCAAAAGCAAAATTGGATTTGAATTCCCGTTTTTCTTTTGCCCACATCCTCCATAGCCTTAATCCACACGAATCTAGATGCAAAACCCCATTTAATCCCTGCCACTGTTGCCTTAAACGGGGGAGATTACACCGTCACCGTGTGCTATCCGAAAATCCACCGCCGCCTGAAAATATCATCGCCAGCGCTCGTTTCTTCGCCGCCAAGCTCCTCCCGCAGCTTCGAGCCCCTGCCAGCTCCTGCCCCGCCTGTCAGCATGCCGTACCACCTTGCTTTCCCCGCCCTGACACCGCTCAGAACCGGCCGCATCGCGTGGCAGCGCCACCGCCGCTCGCGCGCGCTCCCTCTGCTCCTTCCCGCGCCTTCCCCTCTCAGCCGACAGCCAACCCCTCTGACACCCTTGACCGTCGCTCTGCATCACCCAGGACAGCTGCAGCCGCACGGGAAACCTCAAGCTATCCCAGTTTTCCTGAAACCACCGTCGCCAAAATATCTCCTCTCCTTCTCTCTGGTGAACCGCCATTCCCGACTTATTTAAACCACCCCAATTAAGACTTCCATTGAGAACCACTAGCCTCCCTGAAGCTCATCAAAGCAACCCCTAGCTCCCTCTTCCCCCCCATTGTCGGTAATTGAAGAACTCCCCATTTCCGAACCCTAATGCAATGTCGATCACCCGCCCCTTCTCTTTTCAATTCCATTCGCCAATGGCCTCCCCATAGCCCTAGAAACAATCCCCGAGCCTTGCCCTAGCTCCTCGACCCCTCTCCTTCCCCGGCACCGTGAGCCACCCCACCGCCACCAACCTCCACCGTGGCTAGCCCTAACCCGCCTTTCTTAGCTTCGGCCAACCCCTCCCTGAGCCTACCCAAACCCTAGTGAAGCCCCAAAGCCGGCCTAATTGCCCTAGAAAGCTCCCCTTTGCTCCAATTTTCAAAAATGGCCGTGGGAGAGATAACCTCGCCGCCGGCGAACGCCGCCTCCATCGGACCTCCCACCACCTAAAATGGTCTCCCTACCACCCGACGAACCCGTCCATGCTAGCAAAATGTGTCGCAAGTAACCCTAGCGCCGCCGCCACCCGCCGCCTCCCTCCTCTGCTCACTGGCGCGCGAGTCGGACGGGGAAGAAGAACAGTGCGCACGCACTGTTCCTCCTGTTCCTCCGACCGCACCGCCCCGACCCGGCTGGACCGAGCTCGTTCGCCCGCGCTGGACGCACCCGACCGAGTCCGATTGACGCGGTTCGACCGAGCCAGCTCACCGAGTTCGACCCGAACCCGAGGAACAGTACTGAGCCCGATGAATAGTAACCGACCCAAAGCCCAAAATACATATTTATACTCCCTGGATTTGTTTCGAGCCCGCCAACCGAAATCCAATGCCCATTTCCTCATATAACCCTCCTATAAGCCTAAAATCCCAATTTGATGGAGTTTTTTGGATTTTTTTATTCCTCTCTCATTTCTTCGGGCTTGGAATTAATATTAGTTTATTTGCTTTGCGCTAGCTTTCGGAGTCGAGTTTGCACAGGAGCAAGAAGGTGAAGCGCAAGCCCAAGTCCAGTCCGCGGAAGAATACGAATTAATTGAAATCACAGATCTGCAAGGCAAGTCGCACATATTTTTGAACATGTTGATCCTACATTTCCTGAGTTATTTATTTACATGTAATTTCATTACGTTATTTTATGTACAGTAAATGCTTAGAATGACATGTTATTAGCTATGTCCTACCACCCGAAAAGCCCAGTTTAACTTGATGGCCACATTCATCTTGACAAGACTTAGTAACATAGAATGTAAGATTAATATTATCATTGTAGTTAGGGACACATCACATGTTTCTACTGTTAAGGTTTGGTATTGGTCTAGAGTTTTGGAAAGTTGGAAATAGGATAAATGAGGATTGCAGAGATGGATCCGAAGACCTTATCCTAGGGTGGAGGCTGGTTGTGGATTGGTGGCAGTACAGTGTGTACTGAAATTGGATTTGTGCGTGGTTGATGCCTCAGTTAAAATACAAGGACTAGAACCTTATGCTGATTAAAGGACATAGTAATCGCCCAACCACAAGCGTTAACTTGGTCAAACCTGGCTTAGTAACTACTCAACTTCAATTGAACCTCTGCAACTGGAAAGGGGGAGACAGAGGGTGAGTTCGTATGGGAGGTGGTTAACCATACAACTGTAGGGCTGCGATGAGTCGGACGAGATCCGTGGGGTCATCCGAGCTTATTGAGATTAACATCTACTGGGCGGAGTCTATACAAAGAATTGAGCAGTGAACATCCTTGTTGTCTTAACTCTGTCGCGGGAGTTAAGAGATCTTGTGGGTAAAGCAGGGCAGCTTTGCAAAGTCATGACAAATGGTATTCGAATACGACGTGCTTCCGATAAATGTAGCTGTGTTTGATGGGTGAATCCAGTAATGAGGCATAAGTAGACTTGATAATGATTTGGAAATGTTGAATATTGATATTCAAGTTTGAAAACCCCATTTACATTAATAAAGTACATTTTAAAGGTTTTCAAACGGTTGCAACTAAAACTGCATCCACATAAAATAATAGACCTTATTCCCATTTTACTTGAAGTCCCATCCATGTAGTTATTGTTGGGCTCTGTGTGACTTGTTGAGTACGGTAGTTGTACTCATACTTGCTGAAAACATAAACAGAAACAGCTAATCTTGAAGAGGCAGGAGAAGACGAAGAGGTGATTCTGTACGAGGTCGATGACGCGTGGAATTAGGATCGTTCTTCGCTCGAGCTTGCCTGTGGTTTCTTTTGTGTAATGTAACTAAGGGCAGTTGACCCTACTGTGATACTTGGGTTTTCGCCTTTATATTGTAATAAAGTTTGCTTTTTACTCTTTAAGCTTGTGTTGGCAATGTTATACACTCGTTGGATGTACTCGCAGTTGAATAGTCCTGGGCAGCTGCGAGGGTTTTATAATACTCCCGGGAACGGGGGTGTTACAGAAAGTTTGGACTTTGAGACGAAAGATGGAAATCTTTGGAGGATTTAACATGGATATCGGGGAGACAAGAGCTAGGGTGAGGATATGAAAACAGGGAGGCCACACAGAGAGGGCAAAATCAGTTGTCAAATAGACATCCTCTTGTGACATTTTGGGTATTGTCCTTTGGAAACACAAATCAAGTAAGCCTAATGTATGTATTATTTTGGACGTGCTACTGAGTCCGCAACAAAACAATCTTATATATTTTTATTGGACTAACTTGGATCATATTTGAAACGCTATAATTTTATATAAAACAGATCAATTCCTACTGTAACTAAAAAAAAAAAGTTCTGTCTTCTAGACAGGGCCTTAGCCTAGGGCTACATTACACGTAGCCAGGCCCGGGCCAAGCCCATCCCGTATCTTAACCCGGTCCCCCTTGGAGTTTGCAAACCTCGAAGGAACCATCTCCAAACACCTGCGCCTCCTCCAGAATGTTCCCCTCCGCCTCCGCCACCGCCTCCCGCTTCCTCCCCGCCGCCGCAGCCGCCGCCGCCTCAAGCCGCGCCATGGCTGCCGCCGCCTCCGCCAACCCGCCGCCCCCGCAGCAATCAGCCCCCAAGGCGGTGCGGGTGGTGGTGAAGGGCCGTGTGCAGGGCGTCTTCTTCCGCGACTGGACGGTGGAGACGGCGCGCGCGCTCGGGCTCGCCGGCTGGGTCCGCAACCGCCGCGACGGCACCGTGGAGGCCCTCCTCTCCGGCGACCCCGCCAGGGTCGACGAGATGGTCTCCCAGCGCCTCCCCGTCGGGCCCCCCGCCGCCGCCGTCACCGCCGTGCTTCCCTCCCCCGCCGACCCGCTCGACCCCTCCGAGGGCTTCCACCGGAAGCCCACCGCCTGATGACGACCTGTTTTTGTCAGTGATCTGATGATCTTACCTCTAAACGCTTCTCTTTTAAAGTATCTTTAGCGTCTTTCTTGAGTGCGTAATCTGCGCTGCGTAGTTCGAATTGGGGTGTGGGGTGGGTTCTTGATGAATGCTGTTGTCTTGCTGAAATGCAGCGTTGGGTATTAAGTTTGCCATGTGGGACAGGGCTAGTAGTGTGGTGTGGTTGCTTCAAGCTCTCTCTTCTTATCACTCCACGGTCATGGTTGATGATGATTGGGCGTGGTGTATTGCTGTGGCACTGTGGTGTCTTTGACATACGAATAAAAAATCTGTGCACTTGATAGTTGATACTTGTGTCATTGTGTGCCTCTCGGTTGCTTTTGTTCGTCAAGTTCATCAGGAGCACGCCTTTCTGTCGTTTCTTCTCTACTTCATTTGCTCGGGCTCTCACTGTTGCAGTCTACGACGGCAGTCGTTACCACCACGGCAGGAGTCATTACGACCGTTCTGCTGTCGGCAACGCACGTTGTAGCTGCTCTGACCATGTCTCTCAGCTTTGATTGCGTACTCGTAACTTCTGCTAGGAAAGTTACAACCATGTTGATGCTGCTCTACGCTTCTTGTAACCGCTCCTTCGATTACGATGGATCACCGTAGTCGTAACTCGATTACGACCACGCTGTGATTTACGAGCGCTCTATCGACTGTTATGGTCGTAACGTTTTACGATCACGTCTTCTCGTTGTGGTCATAACGCTTACGACCACGTCTTCTCGTTGTGGTCATAACGCTTACAACCACTCTTTTACTCTGTGACCGTGGTTGTAACTCGCTTACGACCACGTTTGCTGCTCCTGCGGACACCTCCGCTCGTCGTAGTCGTAAGTTGTTTACGACCACATCTGCAATCACGATGAACTTGATACTCAATAATTTCCCAAAGCCAAAGAGCTTTTTCTTCTCTTCTTTATTTTTCTCGTTCGATCACACCGATCGCTACGATCGCTCCCTCTCGCTTCTCTCTTGCTTTGTCCTTTTATACCCAAATTCTACGACTAAGAAACGGACTCGATTACGACTACGACTTGACCTTCGACTAACAGAGTCGTACTCGTACACGACCATGACCACCAACTCATATACGACAACGACCACCAACTGAAAACAATATTACTAATTTTAACAATTAACTCCTTAATCTTATTTTTCCATCTTGATCATGTCGATCTTCTCTCTTGCTTCTGTTTCTTCTTTTCATGCCTACTTGGGCTGGAGCATCTGCTCTCACAGCCATCTCTTCGGTCTCGTTTACATGTCTGGTCGTCTTCCACCTGCAGCGCTTGCTCACTCTTTCTCCACCAGTACCAACTCTTCCTCTAGCGTGTGATCTTGCTTTCAACCACTGCTCCTGCTGCGCTCTACTGCCCTTGCATGTACGTGAGACCACTTGAACCAGTGCCCGCTGCATGCCTCCTTATCGTCCACCTCCTTATCCTTCCTCTTCAGATCGACTGCACCCCAGACTCCCTAGGTGTGCATGTTCGCCTTCATCTTCATTGCCCACACCGGGTAATTGTCGGTCGCCAGGAGAGGGTATTGGAGGGAGATTAGCCCACCTTGAGCCTTTGCCTTGTCGCCCATGATTTTCAACATGCCCTTATACCACTTGTTGCAGTCTATGACCTCCCAGCAGCCTTTACGACCACCTTGCAGTCGTTACGACCACCTTGCAGTCGTTACGACCATGTTTTGTGTTTATCTATGACCACGTTGTGGTTGCTCCGACCACGCCTTCTTGCTCCGACTACATACTAACAACTTCTGCTGACGTGAGTTACGACCACGTCTTCCACCGTGCTGCGTTCTTTGTAACAACTCTTTTGACCACATAGTATTGCTCGATTACCTAGTCGTAACTTGATTACGACCATGCTGTGACTTGCGACCATGTTGAAGGCTCTATCGACTGCCGTGGTTGTAACTCTGCGACCGTGACGTAGCTCGTTTATGACCACGTCTTCTGCTCTGCGACCGTGACGTAGCTCGTTTATGACCACGTCTTCTGCTCTTGCGGACACCTCTGCTCACCGTGGTCGTAACTCGTTTACAACCACGACTCCAGCTTCACGAACACCTCTGATTTTCCCAGAGCCAAAATCGCTCCTTCTCTTCTCTTGTTCGATCACATCAATCGCTTCTTTTCTTCTCTCGTTACATTGCTCTACCCTTTTATACCCAAATTCTATGACTACGGATTCGACTACGACTATGATATGAACTCGACTAGTACTTGTACATGGCTATGACCATGACAGACTGATTGGAATACGACTTAAACAAGATTACTAACTCTAACAATCACCTCCTTAATCTTGTTTCTCTATCTTCATCACGCTGATCTTCTCTCTTGCGCCGTTCCTTCATGAGCCTTGCCACTCCTCTCTCTTAGACCAAGTTTGTCCACTTTCCCATGTACACCTCAGCTGAGCCATACGCATGAGACCTGACGCCTGCATGTTCACGGGTTTGACCACCCAAGCCAACTGCTCCTGTTGCATGATGCCTCTCGGACTTGCTCGACTGCTCTGATACCTTATAACCATGATGATGGACACCCTTGGGATACACATGCGAATAAACATGTCAGTTTTGCCCTCCACGTTGTGTTTCCTCCTGCCTTCTCGGGACCCATGCACCAAGACAATGTCTTTCTGTTGCACTCATGAGGGCTCCTCTCGAGCTGCTGCTTCGACCTCCCTCTGCGTTAGTTGCGCGCATGCCTCCTGCATGCATGCGACTGCAATCCTCACCTGGTCCGAGGTCTGCTGCATGCGCGTGCGCACCTCCTACACTGCTTGCTACTACTGCTGCATGCTGTGTTCGGGTCCCGCCGCCTTGTGCGTCCAAGCCACCGCTTGCTTTACGCACGACTCGCGCGTGGGGCCTGGATGAACCGCTTCGCTCCTCTTTGCCTGCATGCGTGCATCCGAAGTTGGCTGCATGCGTGTGCACACCTCCTGCGCCTGCCGCATGCGCACTGCGTGCACCTCCGAAGTCGCTATCCGTTGTGGAGTCTACCTTGATTGCATCTTCACCAAAATCTGGCTCCTCCATGCTGCTCTTCACATAAATCGATCTACAAGTTTTTAGGGAAATCTTGTACAATTGATTTGGAGATTTTTCCACCTTCATCAACAGATCTTTGTTCTTGTCATACACATGCAAGAACTCATCCTGCAGTACCACCCTGCACCCTCTTTCTGTCATCTGTCCAAGACTAAGTATGTTGTTGCATAGACTTGGTATAGAATAAATCCCTGTCAACAACTTCTTATCTCCGTTTTTGTATTATAACATCATCGTCCCTTTGCTTTTTATCTCCACCGTGGAGCCGTTGCCCAACTTGATCTTGCCCCAAACCTTCTCGTCGAGCTTATGAAACATAGAGCGATCTCCCATCGTGCGATTGCTTGCTCCATTGTCCAAGTACCGCTGATCTATGTGATCGTGGCTATCTTCCTTCGTGCGTAGTTTTGGAACTACGTTCTCCTTATTCAGTATCACCATGACCGACGCCTTTTCAACATATGAGGAGAGAAGTACTAGCGATTCGTTATCTTCTCCTTTGTCTTAGGTGAGGGTCACCTCCCCGTCCTTCTTCTTGCTTCTGCAATCTGAAGCATAGTGCCCATACTCATGACAGTTGGGTGCCCGTATTTGCCACATTCAAAACACTTGACATGTGACTTATCATGAGATTTGTCACCATCGTCTTACCCAGCCTTGTCTCCATGGTCACCTCTGCTGCCTCGACCACTCTGGCCGCCGTGACCGCACCACCTCCCGCGATTGTTTGATGAGCCACGATCGTCTCTTAGATCTTCTTTTATTAGCAACACCTGCTCGTTACGCGACTGAAACCCCCTTCATAACTCATCCTGGCCTTGAGAGAGCCGATGATCTCTTCTATCTCCTTCTTGTCCAGCAGTAGTCGGGGGCACCTCACGTGCCCCTCGGTCGCACCACCTCGCCTCCTGTGGGCCCAGCTACCTCACGTGGTGGTGGGGGGGGGGGCGCCAGGCTAGTTGACGCAGCCGTCGAGCGCGTCACTAAGGTCATGTGGCCCTCGGGCGCACGAACGAGCCTCGCACGGTCCCTGGGCACGCAAGGGGGCCAAAACAGGGATTCCTGTCGGGTGGGGGCTACGGTTAGGATTACAGGGATTACGGCGCCGCATGGGCCAGATTGGCCCAAAATTATGTTCATTGAGTGTTGTTTTTTTTATCTTACAAATGAAATTGAGTTTGGTCTACAAAATGAAATTGAGTTTACATTGAAATTTTGTGGAAATGTAGAGCATGCCCTCTCCTACCTACGTGAGAATTTGTAACACCCAAATTTCAGAGAATTGCACCATTTAGCCATTTTCATAATTTCACCTGATGTTTACCCGTGTTAAATTCGCCAATGAAGAGCAAGGAGAGAGGACGCAACGCTGAGTTTCCAAGGGGAGGTTATTGGGCCGTGTTGGGCGAGCTACGAGAATGTAGTAGCTTGAGGCCCGAGGGTCTCCACCTCTAGAACCCTACCAAGCTTCCTTCCGGGAAGTGTTCCCCTTCCCCTGCACGGCCCCGCCGCCCACAATTGTCCCACGTCTCTCGCGCCGCTGCCATGGTCACCCCTCCGCTACCGCCGCCTCGTCGCCCACGCCAGAGCAGCCTCCGACGCGTAAGGCGGTGCGTGTGGTGGTGAAGGGCTGGGTGCAGGGGGTGCGCTTCAGCGACTGGACGACGGAGGCGGTGGAGTCACTCGGCCTCGCCGGGTGGGTTCGCAGTCGCCGCGACGGCACCGTGGAGGCCCTCCTCTCCGGCGACCCCGCCAAGGTCGACGAGATGGTCTGTCAGAACCGGCAAAACGCTGAAGAACTGAAGTAGGGATCTAACTCTGAAGATACCGCTTCGCTCGCTCCAGACTAAGTGCATTGGACGACTAGGATGCAATCTTACCCTCCTGACTGGATATCAACGCTTCTCAGTACTTTTGGCAATAGCTCGTTTAGTGACTGCATTATCTTACTATGTTTAGTGTTTAATGCTCAGATAATCTGGATGTAATTACAGTAATCTTTTCTTAAGCTTAATGACTGGATCATGTACTGGTATATAAACCTTTCGGCAGTGGAATGAGGGATATTCGCCGTCAAAGCTTATCTATACTGTAGCCCTAGTTTTACTCTTAGCTATTCTCCAGATTTTTCCCCTTTTCTCTACTTCCAGATCTTTGATTCCACTCTTGATTCGGATTCCCATCCCGGGATCTGACATGGTCTCCCGCCGCCTCCCCGTCGGGCCCCCGCCGCTGCCGTCATCGCCGTCGTCCCCTCCCCCGCCGACCCCGTCCACCCCTCCCTCGGCTTCGACATCAAGCTCACCGTCTGACCGGTGCCGCTGGCCGGCGCCAGATCGACCACAACTAGCGGTCTTGAACGGCCGGTGCCGATGATCAAAGGCGCCAACATATTGCTATAGCCGCTCTGCATTCCTGCAATATCTGTGCTTCTTGGCCAACTGTTAGAATATGAGTGCGTGGTTCTTGTCTTCTTGGTGAATGCAAATGGCAATGGCTTGATTTGACGGAGCAAGTACAGTCATGAATAAAGATCAAGTCCAAAATGAGTGTACTTGTCAGATTGTGTTGCCATGTATGGAGGAATGTCTGTATGGTTCTTCAATAATACAGCACTTCTGAGTTGTGATTCTTGAGCTGTCCCAAGATCTGATCGTTTCTGGCATCGACAATTGCGTCAGGTAATTTGCCATCGAAAACCTTCAAAGACTGCTTAAGTGAACAATCCGCATTACATGCGATGAACTATAAAGAAAGCGATCAGAATTACACATCTGTAGGAACTTGTACTAGCTTAACTAGTCATA
This sequence comes from Dendrocalamus sinicus, assembly GCA_036346575.1. Taxonomy (NCBI): domain Eukaryota; kingdom Viridiplantae; phylum Streptophyta; class Magnoliopsida; order Poales; family Poaceae; genus Dendrocalamus; species Dendrocalamus sinicus. The sequence goes on along the minus strand of CM070656.1, from coordinate 10,072,545 downwards.
CATTTCTCTCTGTTTTCCCAGGTACACACACTGACATACATATACATTTACTACCTCAAGGTTCAGACATCTATCTACCTCCTCCTATTGCTTAAACCTTTTCTTGCAGCTCCACTAGGGGCTTGTCTTTGTCTTCTGTCTTGTGGAGATGCACGGGCTTGAACGTGTAGCACTTGGCACATATCACGTAGTACACCAGGTTCATGAGCTGCAGCAGCGTTACGATCCAGTAGAAGTAGTCCAGCTTGCCGCGGTTGATGTTGTCCGGCAGCCAGTTGGAGCCGTCGGCGCCGGCGCTCCACCGGTGCACGACGGTGATGAGCAGCGTGCTGACGTAGCTCCCCAGCGAGATGGACAGCCAGAAGAGCGCCGTCGCCATGCTGCGCATGCTCTCCGGCGCCTGGTCGTACATGAACTCGAGGTGCCCCACCGACGTGAACGCCTCGGCAACCCCGTGCAGCGCGTACTGCGGCACCAGCCAGTACGCGGACAGCGGCGCCGTCCCGGCGTCGGTGGTGCCCGCGGCGGCGGCGGCCTCCCTGCGGTGGCGCTCCACGAAGCCCGCGACGAGGGTGGCGGACACGGAGATGGCGAACCCGACGCCCATGCGGTGGAGGTAGGAGATGCCGCGGTCCAGCCCCGTGGCGCGGCGTGCCAGCGGGACGAGCGCGCGGTCGTAGGCGAAGAGGGTGGCGAGCATGGCGAGCAAGGTGAAGACGGTCATGGAGCCCGCGGGGATCTGGAAGGAGGAGAGCCGCGGCGCGAGGCGGCGGTCCATGGTGCTCGCCTGCTGCAGGGAGAAGGTGTGCTGCTGCGATGACGCCGTGATCACCAGGATGCCCGCCGCCCAGATCGGGCCCATGCGGAGCACCGACTTGAGCTCCTCCACGCGGTGCACCGTGCTCAGCCGCCACGGGTCGGGAACTGGGGGAGACGGCTGCTTGCCGGAGGAGGCGTCCGTCGTGAGCATGTCACCGTCGGTGACAATGGCAGCGCGGTCGAAGAAGCTGCACACCGGAGCCAAGAAACAGAACGATCAGTTTCGAGCTTGCCATGGTAAGCCTGCATTTCTCGAACCAAAAGCCTAAAAAGAACTCCGCTTTAATGCTAAAGAAGAGCAAAGACGGACGAATATTTGTTACCTGATTTTTTTAGTTACAAGTCATTTATCCCCTTTAGATTAGCTTTGAGACATACCATATATTTGTATCTGATTCTAGATTGATCTAACAGTTCAAATATAAGTCATCATAAAAATGCACATCCCGTAATTAAAGCAGAATCGTTAAACACGGTAAGTATATTGAAACGATTTTGCTAACCTATGAACGCCAACATACATATATTGTCGTACGCTCATATGGTGTCCAATGTCGAACGGTTGGCTACGATGTGTGAGAGGATCAGGTAGATGGCATCAATGGCTTCTGACCATCGTCATTGCCGAGCCCCTGGTGTTGGAATCCAGGTGGCTAGTGGTCTGGTGCTGGGTTCATGGCGGAGAGAGCACATGATCGGGTTAGGTTTTGGCAGTAATCGGTGACAAAACAAATTGGATTTTGGGTGACCGTGTTGGCGCGAGAATAGCGGTAGGGACAACACGCCAACCACATAGTGGAAGTTTCTGAAAAATATATATAAAAAAAGACAAACAACATAGAAGTAGCCAAACTGGAGCTCGAATTACTAAGCTAATATTTTTTAGAAACGACAATACTATCTCACAACTACATAAATGGTACGAATCCAAGAAGGCTTTTTAATTGTTGTATCCAAAGCGAGCCACAATACTATTATTTCAGTGCAGTTTGTCTTATATCCGCAGGCAAAACAATCAAGAAGCTGATCATTTGGCTAAACAAGCACTAAGAGTCCATTACAGCTCAAAAGATAGAAATTGGTGTAACTCATGTCATCACAATAGCTGTCCTGCCTTGACAGCTCTTTGTAACCATGACTATATTATGAACATACGTAACATCTCTAGTTTGCAATGAGCCTAGCCCCCCCCCCCCCTGTGCTTTTAACCTTAAAAAAACTGCTGAGGGATCTTGTTCCCTCTTCAAAAGAGAAAAGCAAAATAAGAATATTATATTTTGATATCTATTTTTATGCGTAGCAGTCCTGAGATCGGATCAGAGTTGCGAGATATGGCACGGGTGTGCACGATATCAAGGAAGTAGATAAATTCCGTAAAGAGAACTAAAATAATGACAACAAAACAATCACATCGAAAGAGAAAGATTTGGCGAAATCGACCGTAAATTCCTTAAACACGACCTCAAAAGAGTATAAGAGATTGCCGCTCTCTCACAACCCTTTCGAACCTTTTAGGATCCTCAGGTCTTTACTCTATACAAGAATCTAATACTAAAGAACAACCTAGTCTCTAATCCTCTTATATGCCCTCTGTTTTGAATGAGTTGATTTGTCACTTGCTTCATATGACTATCTCTTATGGCTTTATATGGTGTTCACCCTAGTCCTCCTTCAGAAAGAAGTTAGAATTCTTATCCTATTAGGATTAGGATAGGATTCTTTATAGCACATCTATTTAAATCCTATAAAGTTAGGATATCAGCCACCCCGTACTTAAACAAAAATAACTAATTCTCTGTCGGCCAAGGATCTCTGAACATATCCTGTGTGACAACGATCGGTACGCAATCACGCATTTCCCTTCAGCAATCAAACATGGAGCCCATGCATTCACAACTCGGCTTCTCTCTGTTTTTTGTGTTTTGGTCAGTCAAAACCAGACACCACACGAAATTATCCAGCGGCAGCTGTGGCTATCCTCTCAGTTCAGTGTGCTTATTTTTGGCGCATTTGCTGACGTCGCTTTCTAACTGCTACGTCCTCTTGTTTAGTTCGAGTGAATAGCTGGTTCTCTCTTCATCGTAGGTTTTAGATGAACTGGCTGGCTGATATATATAACTCACTCACTATAGTATTAAAACCAAAAGATATTAGGTTTAAGACTCGGCTAGTGCAATTAAAAAAATAATTACAGTTGATTTCTATTCTACGTTTTAGGTTTAAGTGAATTTACATATGAGGGAAAGCGTTGAAGTATAAATGAATTATACGTCTTTCTTCATCATCTTAGTTTTTTGGATAAACTAGATGGTGCATGCAATTCAATAATCAATGCTCTTGGACCCCGCGATCGCCCTTGGCTGGTACTCACCAATGATGTTTTCTTTTTGTTGCCAACTTGCTATATTTATCGGTTAAGATTGCTCTTTCTTAGACGTCTCTGATTTGATTTTCTTTCTAAAGAAAAGCTAAAATTCTTGTAGGATGAGCTAGCTTCCTTTGGAGACGATCTCTCAACAAATTTTGGTAGTATGTATGGCGCTACGTTAATTTGACAATTTGATTTATTAATTTTTGGGTCTGCTATTTGCAAGTAGTCTGACTTTTTTTTAACTGGAAGTCCATTTTCTTGGCATTCGGATCAGCTTTGAGATATGCGTGCCCAATTCTAGACATTCCCATTAGTTTTCTCTAGAGAACCGTCACACCGTTTAGCCTAGGTTCTAGTCTAGTTGAAGGAGAGGTGAAAGCCTCTTTTTCATTGAGATGAACAGTGGTTAATCTGAGCAAATTACAAGGCTACGTTGTTCAGTGAAGAAAATAAGGCAGAATAGAGCAGAGGCCACACACACACAGACATACCTGAGGTGTTTGGTGTGCACGAGTTTGCCGTAGAGCGAGATGGGTGCGTCCATCTCGTCGTTCTCGTACAGCCTCCCGGGGTCGTCAACCATCGGCACGCGGTGCTTCCTGACGGCAGCGACGACCACCTGCGCGAGCCGCGTGAACGGGCTGCCCGCCGGCTCAAGCCTCCGGTACAGCGGGTACCCCCCAACGAACGCGGCCACGGAGACGGCCATGCAGAAGGCCGGCACGCCGAGGCCCCAGCCCCAGCCGACGTTGTCCTGCACGTAGACCACCGCCGTGACGGCCAGCAGCATGGACGCGCCGTTGCAGAAGTAGTACCAGTTGAAGAACCCCCACGTGCGCGCCCTCTCCGCCGCCTCCGACTCGTCGAACTGGTCGGCGCCGAACACCACGATGCACGGCCGGTACCCGCCAGCGCCAACCGCGTTCAGGAACAGCGACACGTACAGCACCGCGAGCTGCCACGGCGCAGCCTCCTCGCACGCGCCGCCTCCCCGCAGCACGGCGCCGGCCTTGCACGGCGGCGGCCGGAACTGCGGCAGCACGGCCGACACCGTCAAGAGGACCATGCCCTGCGACGCACGACACGTAAACACACGCACGTTGCAGTTCAGCTCAGCTCACCGCATGCATTGCTATGTGTACAAGAAATGTACGTACGACTTGGTAGACGACGGAGGCGGCGGCGATGGTCCAGAAGCGGCCGACGCAGGCGTCGGCGAGGAAGGCGCCGACGAGCGGGGTCATGGCGGAGGTGCCGCCGAAGTTGGTGAGGGTGGTGGCGGCCTTGGCGAGCGGCATGTGCAGCTGCTGCGTGAGGTACGTCAGCATGTTCGTCGAGAAGCCCACGACGGCGAGCTTCTCCGCCACCTCGTTGGCTGGCGCGCCCGCGAACACAATTAAGCGTAAGCAACCAATTAGACGAATTAATTTGCAAGTGATTAATTTAATTTGCTTACCAAATATGAAGGGCATTGTTCTTAGGCCGCCCTTCTTCTTGCTCATCTTCTCTTCCGTGGTCGCCTCCGCCTCCATTCGTTGTGCTTGTGCAGGTGATGCACTCAGCTGCGCATGCAGCCACAAGCCCACAACTCGCTGTGTAGTGGTACTCGTAGTAGCATGACTTCACTTATTTATAGCTAGAGCTTTTTTATGGTACCTTAAAATGGATATGATCCATTTCACCTTTGCGATCTAATGGTTCAGATTAGCTAGAATTTAGTTATACTATTATTCACACTACTAGTAGTAAAATCTCCAAAGGGATAAAATTGTAAATGAAATAAGTGGCATAAGATTAATTTTTACAACTTCATGTGCCCAACATCTCACTAGAGATCATGCAGGACCGGTGACGCTCTTATCGGTGATCACCTACGACTAAGATAGCATCGAACGGTGGGTGTTCACCGACGGCCACGGTGGTACGGCTTCCTGACGACGTCGTAGCTCAGCGTGAAGAGCTTGTCGGTAACTAGGTCGACCTTGGGTGGGTGATCATCAACGATCGCACCTACTCGGTGAAGTCGAACCGGCCGAAAGTGCGGAGGTCGTCGCCAGGCCCGACGTGCATGTGGTATGACAGGTGGTCCTCCGACAATGCGAGGAGCTGGTTGTTGAAGTAGGCGATCTCGCGTTGGTGGAGCTGACGCTGCAGCTCACGTCGACCACGCCGACGGCCGAACAGTAGGAGTCAGCCGAGCCCACATGGCCGTGTAGCTCATTGATGGCCTTGGGGAATGTGCACCGCCCCAATGTCACCTCCAGCGCGAGTCGGTTGGTGCGCATGAACCACCGAACGTATGAGGGCATCGCGGCTACTACAGTGGTTCATGCTACTGTTCAAATTTCGGTGCTATAGTACCTGCGTGCTACAATAGGCGGTATTTACAGTGTCTATGCTACAATACTTGGTGAACAGTCACGCGTGCAAAATTTCTCCATGAATCACCATGTCGGCAGTCAATTATTTCATCTTGTCGGCTGCTACAGTACCAACGACCAGTACATGTATGCTACAGTACTCTTCTATAGTGATCAAGTCAGAAGAACAGTGCTTTGAAGGAGACATGTATTTTAGAATTGTCTTTTGAGTTTGGCATATGTTAGATTGTTTTCTCTTAACGTCCAAATCAACAACATATTAAAACCTGAGTAGATAATATATATGCATGAGGTAATAATCAATTTTAAATATTTTGTATAGATTCTTTAGGAAAGGAATTCACCTGATAATTTTTATTTGGCCCAATAACTCCTTTCAAGAAATCAATGTCTTGAGCATGAAAATGTAAGGTATCTTGAATTTGAAAAATGCAAATCATGCATGAGGTTGTACTTGATGAAGGAGAAGGTGGTTAGTGTTAGAGTGGTCTGCATCATCCTCCCCTTCTTTAAGAAAAGCCATCCTCGTTTTTTGATAACCTGAAAGTGTATTAAACAAAGAGAAGAAAACATATGCATGGTATATATAATTGTCATATGTTTTTATATTCCTTTTATTTTGCCCAAACCAATTAGCGCAACAATATATCAAATCAGCTTGTATAATATCCATATCATTCCCCCTTATGTTAATAAAAGTCATCATTGACTTTTGTAAGCCTGTACACAAATTTGTAGTGGACAACATCATATCAAATTGTTCTAATATGGGTGAGAAAATTTTAGTGCCTTCCGTGCTTCAATTGCGCTACTCTGATTACTTAAGCGCGACTCAAAAAATGGCTTGTCCAAAACATACGAATTCATTTTAGGAATCTTGTTACTGGTAAAGAATATTCGATAAACATGAAATTTCTTATCTACGCCATAATCTCCAATCAAGTTAGATTTGTATTTGTAGGTGTAGGATCTATGCAGACACTTCAAGGACGTTATTTCAGAAACTTTCACAATTATTCTATATAGCTCAATAGAACTATCAAACATGATACAATATAATGAGTCAGCGAGGATATTCTAGTAAGAACTTCCTTGTGAGTAATTTAGTTTTACATGATGAAAATTATTTGCAATTAAATTACCGCGTGGGTCAACCAAACCAACATATGTAATTACACATGGTTCAATTGCAGTAGAAATACACTCACTTTTACTCACATTTGCATGCTTCTTATCCAAATCATCAATATTATTACCTTTTTTGACTTTGTCAGAGATGTAGGTACCATAGGTAGTGTCTCTTTATGATGTAACCATGGGGCAACTAGTATCCCTTCTCCATCCGTGACTATTTGTTCATCCGTGTTTCAACTAGTATGGATTCTTTAGCATTCAACTCCAAAACTTTATTGTTAACCTATGCACCAAGAGAAACACAACTAGAAGTAGATATTAAGTTGTTAGTTTTAGGAATAACATCACATTTTCTCTCATTTACTTCTCTAATTTCTTTTTGTGTATCTCTTATTCTCATTCATTGGTGACACGAAAACACTTTGTATGCAGAAATAAGAAACAACCATTGGAGGTGCCTCTTCTATTATTGGATCTTCATCTTTATCTTGTTTAATTGAATGTATCACCTTCTTTGATGATACAACAGCAGGGGTTCCTCTCTTATTAGCTCTAGATAACTCAAGAGTACACTTAGCTAATGTAGTAGGTCCACATTGAACGGAGTTGTATGCTTCTTCTTAATTCTCTTCTCCTTCTCTAAAGCATAACTCACAAGATTCTGTATACCACCATTATGTTTCAAACGAATAATAGCAGCAATATCAGAATTCAAACCTCTTTTGAAGTATGCCTTTGCTTCTGATACATTCGTGATGTTGGCTCAATTCTTAATATTATGTACATATTCTTTAGGGAAGGAATTCACCTGATAATTTTTATTTGACTCAATAACTCTTCCAAGAAATTAATACCTTGAGCATGAGAATGTAAGGCATCTTGAATTTGAAAAATGCAAATCATGCTTGGGGTTGTACTTGATGAAGGAGAATGTAGGTTAGTGCTAGCTAGAGTGGTCCGCATCAAGTTTTGGTTTTGGGAGTTGTGAGAAAAATGAAGGGTAGGGTGCCATGGGGAGAGTGTGAGGTGAGGCTAAATATTAGAGTTAGAGTAACCTAACTAGAGCTTTGAGATTGTTGGGTCACTTGGCTAGTGATGACGATGTGCTTGTTGTAGGGACACTAGTGTTGGGTGTCATGTCCTCATGTGTATACTAGCCGATGGCCAGAACCGCGTTAATTTATCCGGTTAGTTCCTCAATTGAGCCTAAATTGATCCAAAATACCCTCATAAGAAAACCAGGTTAAAAAATCTATAATACTCTCACAAATCGATAGTCAGATTTTATTTCTACTACCACTTTTGTACTACTAGTATAATGTACTGTAAAAAATCCCTATATCTAAGCCAGCTTCCATGTTACTTGACCCTGTACTACAAACTCTTGCATTTTAATAGAACGTTATAATACTATACGGTTAATTACATAACCGATTTTTTTTCAAAGTATAAGTAATAATTTTGAAACCATTTGGATCACAACCGGAATTAGATACGTACATATCTGAAAGCTATCCCAAGGACAAAGAAAACCAACTTAGACTTTAACAAATAAATCAGGAAACTTACAAATAGCAAAACGATAATTTCTAGCTTCCGGCTTATTTTTCACTATTCACAAATTTCGTCTTTTTCTGAATTTTTGGCTTTTTTGGTGCTTTTTTGCCGGTTCTTTTTTCCATATTTATTTGTATTATACGTAATAGGCTAACATATTTTTTAATTTTTTAAAATTTAATTATGCTAAATAAGCCTCTGTCAGCTACAGTGCTTTTTTCAGCCAGCTACAGTGCTTTCAGCTATAAGCCACCAAAAAAAAAAGCCCAACTGATCACCACCCTATTACCTATTTACCTATGTGTCATTTTTGTTCAGAAAAAAAAATCACTTGGTGCCATTGTGACAACTACTTACCGGCAACATGCCATTGTAAGTCCCCTTTCTTCCCAGTTCCTTTTTCACATCTCCGAAAGAGGAACTGGAAGTCCCCGTGTCTACATCAGAATGAGACCTCTGCCATTCGATTCAAACGGCAAATAGTTACGCTAATTATTCTAAGCGCACAATAGTATAATTAAGATAATTGACAAGCAACCACTGAAAAGGAAAAACTTCCATGTACAAACATATGTTTGTGCTCTATGTCAAGATGCCCCCTGTCCCACTAGAAAATGAAGGTTTGTCCGTTCAAGAAACTATTCAGGACATCAAGGATCAACTGCACTGTCCCTTCTACATGGAAATAATCATAATTGCCTCCTGGAGAACTTGGATTATACGAAATAAGAAGGCTTTTCAGCATATTGAACCGACCTTCTAAGATTGGAAGAAAGATCTTTAAGCATGAATTCGACATCGTTATCCGTAGGACAAAACAGAAGTATATATCATCCTCAAATTACAGAATAGCTAGATAATCTCCAACATCCTCAAATTACAGAATAGCTAGATAATCTCCAACATCCTCAAATTACAGAATAGCTAGATAATCTCCAATAATATCTCTTGCTTGTAATTAATACTCTCCAACATTGTTTTGTAGCTTTAAATTTTTATATATAAAATATGTCCTAGGCACCTCGGAAAATTATATAAGGCACCCACACCATCAACCATCTAATACACATGTATGAATTATGATCATATGTAATTTGGAGTTTGTGTATGAAATGTTGTACCTTAGATATATCTATGGTAAGTGAGTTTTAAACTCAGTTTAGACTAACTTAATCTACTTTTGAATTTAATGCTACTATGGTGATTATATACCAAGAAACTAGATCAAACTAGTTAAACTAATGATCAATTTATTTTTTCGGAGTTTAATATCTCAAATATACTTTTCTATGGGTACGTAAAAATATCTACGTCAAACATTACGAATCTTAAAGAACATCAATAGGTATTGATTGAGGTGTCTAGAAGGCTGAGACGATCATGCAGCATAAAACGCTTGCAATATAATAGATCAGTCACAGCAAACTCAGATTGTAAATTGATACCTCATGGGAATCATTGAATATTTCCGATTGAATTGGTCACGCTCAGAACAACATAAGTTGCAACCTAAGCTACAGTACTATGGATAGGATTTATTCGTGGGCATCAGATCGTACAATTGTAAGCTCGGATGGCCACAGGTTGCGCATTTGTATGCGCCCTCGCTTTCAGAGAGCAAACCAATGGCTGGGTGTGGATCGATCTGCCGGTACGAATGGTGTTCGGTGAGCCGGCCAGCCGGCCGGTGCATGCGTGCCCAAGATTTTCCATGCAAGTAAGCGTCAGTTCATTGGCATCTAGCTAGCCGGTGTGCTGGAATATAATCGCTGTAGGTGGTGTCTACAGTACCTAGCACATCTGCACGCATGCAAGCTAGGTTGATGGGTATGTGTGAGCTTTTTGGTTGTCGAGTGCAGCCTGCCTGTATTGTAGGAGAGAATCCTGTTGGAATGAGACGCCCGGCCAGCAGGGCATGCATTGCTCCAGAGGGGGTTTCGGATTGAGATCTTGCTAGGTGAGTGGCCCTGCTCAAAAGGCTTAATTTGAGTGGTTTATAGCTGAAAAGCACTGTAGTTGGCTGAAAAAATACTATAACTAACGGTGGCTTATTTGACATAATTAAATTTAAAAAAAATAAAAATAGAAAAAACAGGTTAGCCCGTCACAGACAGTACAAACGAATACAAAAAAAAGAACCGACAAAAAACTCAAAAAAGCCAAAAAAATCAGAAAAAAAACGGAATTATTAAATAGTGAAAAATAAATCAGAAGTCAGAAACTTAAACCGAAATGCGCGGGGCCTTAATGGCATGCTAGCATTGACTATCAATTGTACGTAGAGAAGGCTCTTTCTGGAATGTAGGAATTTCTTTTCTTTCTTAATCGAACAGGTATATATGCCAATTTTTTCGAAAAAAGAATAGAAATCAGCAACGTCACAAAAAAAATCTCACATTTCAAATAGGGTTCTAACTAAAAGAGAAGGTTGTGTTTGTTTTGGACTGTCCGGTTAAATATATAATGGATTGCCAATTGTTGGTGAGATTGCCGTATGCGTGGTTGGTCGAATGGATCGAGGATGGTGTGCTTTGTTACAAAACCGTGAGGGAACCTACGCGTGTTCTCGGTTTTGGAGGCACGCGTTTCGGAAGCATGCTGCTACATGGAATACTAGCTGATCGAATTATATCACGGCCTAGATATGTATACGCTACGTACAAGAGGATGGAACAAGTCTAATCAGATACGTACGTACGTCGCATGACTGCACTGTCTGCACTCTCAGATCCTTGGAGATACCAATCATGCAGTGGCTCTATAAAGTATAAAGCATTACTGTCTTTACGTCTTGCTCATTTCAGTATGGTAAAACTTCCCAAGAGACCACGTACGACAGCAGTAGAATCCCCAACCAGATCCCGTGATTCTCCGGACCACAAATCATTCAGCTAGCTATGGATAGCTAGCGTTGAGACGATGACATTACCTTAATTTCTTGCTCCATGATTGATGCGTGTTTGAACCAACCATCTCGGGGGTCAGTACTCGTAGACGACCGGCTTCTTCTCTGATCCCCTCACATGTAGAATGCACGAGTAGCGGACCACACATTAAGGTTGCATTGGTGTCCTCTCACGAGGAGAAATTTTGTTATATCACGGTGGTATAAATCAGTTTGTCACGAACCAATCAAGCGATAAAACATGGCATGTGTACTGTAGTAACTAATAAAAAATTATTTTTTACTGTTTTGTACAGTAGATGTTACGAGAAAATTTTGTATCTGTTTACTACAGTACAAAACAGTAAAAATAATTTTATTGTTTGCTACAGTACTGCATGTCACATGTCACGCTGGATTGATTCGTGGTACAAACCGCTTTGTGTCACCGTGATATAACAAAATTTCTCTCTCACGAGACCTAGCTAGAGCTGGGGCCAAGGCAAAGCAAAGCAGAGCAAACAGTGTCCAAGAAATGGACATGAGCTAACCTTGGCCCTGTCTAGGTTTTGTTTTCCTGCAGCTTTATGCACGCATACATGGCTGCAGGGGAAAAGAAGAGAAGAGACAAGAGCAAGAGAGAGGCAGAGGCAGTGATCGGTCGTCCTTCTGTTGGAGAAGAGGAGAACGTGCACGTACATGTATCTTTGCATGTTACATGATAACACATGCATCGTTAGAAAGAGATATCACATATTCACATGCATGTCTTCACCTTTGGGTTCAAATAACGGAGGCCAACTTTTTGGCGCATGGAAAGGAAGAGGAAGAGAGTGAGTTTTGGGGTAAGTTAGGAATGCTCCAAGGAGATGGTGACAACTGACAAGGCAGGCAGCCTGCCAGCCAAGTGATCGATCGAGTCGTGGTGACTACTGGCGACTCGAAGCTAGCTAGCCCAGGATTCTTTGCCATGAATGGAATGGTGAGTGCGATCGATGGTGAGAAAGGATCCTTGTTCTTTGTTGCATAAGTGTGATCTTGTTGTTTCTACGTTTGTTCATTCAGAGAGCAAACTTGTGCTATCTGAACTCTCTTTAGAGTTTTCTGTATTGTTGGAATACAAGTGCCATGCCGGTATCAGTCATGATCTAAGCTTAGATATGAACAACGTTCAGCCTTGAATTGGCCATGAAGCTTCAGTCGTCCTAACTTATATCTTGATAGAGCGGAAGGCATCTATTCATTTGAATCAAAAGCAAAATCATGGACCATGCATAGACAGTAGTACCAGTCACACCATATTATCATCAGACTTGTAAGTGGGAAATAGAGGTAGTTACTAGTTAGGCACCGAGGTACTCAATTCCAAGTGTGTGTTTGGTTGGAAGTCACACCTTGTGAGACTTTTTTTAGGTTTATAGCCAAAACAGTGAAATTTTTTTAAATAATCTATTTTTTATTCGAAATTACCGAAATATACCTACGCAAATTTTTTTACAGGAATGGGATCTAGTCGCCTAACCGTTAGAAGATTCGAATGCAGTCGGTGGGCCGTTAGGCGACATAATTGTAGTTGCTGAACAGTGGGGCGACTAGATGATGTCGCCTAATCATTAGGCAATTGCAGTGTCTAGTCACCCAACCGTTCGGTGACTGGACACGATATATATTTGACCGCTCGGTCGAGCCCCCAGTCAAGCGGCCGATTCCAGTATAGCACGCGCGCGAGGAGAGAAGAGAAAGAAAGAAGAAAAGAAGAGAAGAGAGGAGAGGATCTGCTACTTCTACGAGGTAAATATTTTTTTATGCTTTAGTCATTATTTTTGTATAAAGGAAATAGTTTATTTAGTGTAAAATTAGAATATATAGAAAATTATAGTTGTAGAACACTGCTATGAAGTAAATAGTTGTAAAAAATTTAATCGACATAGTGATGAAAAATTAGCATCTGTAGAAAATAATAGTTGCATAAAATTTAGTAAATATTATATTTGTAAAAAAATTTAGTCAATATAGTTATAAAAATCTAGCATCCGTAGGAAATTATAGTTGTAGGATTTAGCATCCGTAGAAAATTCTAATTATAGAAAAATTGTTAATATTGTATACAAAATTCGTATGTGTAGAAAATTAGCATCTGTGCATAATTGTAGTTGTAGAAAATTTAGTCAATATTTTTGTATGAAATAAATAGTTCGCTTTGTGTATAACATTATTAGATAACATTTACGATTTATTACGAACGAATGTAATGTCATTAGTACATTGAAAATTCACATATACCGTTAGAACTTGCATATTGGCATTTAAATCATTATGTTATGTAAATTGTTGAAACCCGTTAGGAATAATTTACAGTAGGAGAGAGCTCGAGCAGCGAGAGAAGAGCGACGTTGGTGTGTGGGAGCAGATAGGGAGTTGATGCGTATTAGGGTGGAGGATAGAGAGTGGTGGTGGTGCGAACAAAGAGGGGTTATGCTATGAGGGTACTGTAGTAGTTCAAGATAGGTGAATGATCATAGAAATGTAAATTACAATATAGCAGTAGTTCCATATTGTATGATGTGATTTAACCAGTAACAACATTGAAAATGTTTGCAGACAGACATCAGTAATGCTGATATCCACTACATTGAAAGTACATTACAGTGTTGGCACTGTTCGTGAAGATCCGAATGGTATTGACTTGAGTAGTTTTGCACAAGCCACTCTGGTATACCCAAACAACGAGAATACTCGAATCGCAGATATGATGTACTGGCTCACTCACAATTTCTCCTTGGACTCTGAGGTGTGCAAGGTCATCACACACGGGCTTTGGAATCGATCTCCCATGCATATTAGATGGGAGTTGAGACTATTGATGCACACTACTGCGTCGAAGGCTTTGTGGAAGGCTGCCGGCACAGTGGATACGAGTGCGTGCTACTTGTAAAGCCATGCTCAATAGAAGTTGTATAAGGCTCTGCCGGCGGCTATCATGCGGGTGGTGCGAGCAGCTCAGGCACCCAGCATGTTGGTGAACAAGACCCGGAGGCCGGTGTCAGAGAGGTTGCAGAGGAATTTGTTCATGAGAAGGCTGATGCGATAGATGGAGGAGAGGAAGAAGGATCACGGCGTGCTGAGTCTACAAGATAGTCTAATGAAGGGGAGTATATGGAGTATATAGTGCATCAAATGGAGAGAGATGATTGGATAGCCCAGGCTAAAGAGGAAGCTGTACAGGATGATAATGATGACAGTTCCGATGAGGACAAAACCCCCATCTCGCAGGAATGGAATAGGTTTAACGCTGAGGGTTTTGCTGCGCAAGACGAGCACGAATCACCGTGGGAGTATCATGACACAGAGGTTCGGTTGCACCCAATGTATGCTGACAAGGCATCGTTGCAGGATTGCATCAAGCTGTTGGCCCTGTCCATGCAGCGGCGTTCAAGCAAGAGGGAGCTCGAGAAAAGGAGAGAAATGGCGGCCAAGGCAAAAGAGGCTGTCGAGGAATTCAATACCGAGTTCGCAAGGAAAGGAAAATGGCTCCTGTCCACGCAGTAGGTTGGGCTGTTCCGCACTAGTTCTCTGAATGTCGAATTTATTTCTATTCCAAAAAAGGTGTATATGTATTGTACGAGTATTCCAGTTTGTTGCATCATGTAGGATGTTGTTTCTTATGCATGTAAACAAACCCTATGCGTCGTGTTATTCCTAGCTTATTATGAAGTCTATTTTAATTCGCAGCATCACATCTCCTCGTTTTTTTGTATTTAATTCTTCACATACCAAGACATCCAACATCATGAAAAAAAAGTTCTCTATGTATGAATTTTCGGTTGCATCACAATATCACTTACCTTCGTATTTACCAATCGTTGTTGTCTCAATCGTCCTTAGAAAAAATTCTGAAAATTTTTTTGCACTACAACAACATACGACGACCACAAATTGTTATTCAAATCTAGCAGATTTTGTGCCATTCATAATCTATGAAAATCACAAATAGATCATCTAACATTGTCCGCCTTTTTTCCCACAAAATACAAATCATAGACAAAATTTGGTAAATGTCAGCTACTTACAACAATTGCTATTTACCCCCATACACTATCGGGTGTGCCAATTGTGCAAAAAATAGGCTGAGATAGCAGTCGCCGACCAGTCGGGCGACTACAACAGTTCAGCGACAAGTTGCAGTCGCCGACCGTTGGGCGACTGAATCCTGTCGCCCAACAGCCCATCGACTGCATTTATGTCGTGCGGTCATGGGGCGATAGGTTCTAGTCGCTTAACGGTTGGACTACTGGAGTCTATTCCTGTAAAAAAAAATTTACGGGTATATTTCTGTAATTTTTTTAAAAATAAATTATTTAAAAAAAATCCAAAAGCGTGAATGATACATTTTCTTAGCCACCTGATCCATTCGTCATCATTGCGAAAATTTGCCACAGTTGTACGCCCTAAAATATGTTACAAGCATACTTTGCCGCACTTCCTGTGGCAATGTATATTCTGCACTAAACATTACGGATTGCAGTTTTACCCTGAACTAGACAAGAAGCATTTGAGTTCGATCATTTGGTGGCACGGCCAATTTGAGGCGTCATTTGGGCTGTGCCAGTCATATGTATTTTACTTTCACATTCTCACTGTTTATCTGCATAACGACATTTCGATCATTTCTAGTTATTGTCGCCTCTCCTGTGCCATCTACATCGAGACAGCTGTCAGCCTTGTCCTGATCCGCTCATAGGGACATGCAATTATATATTGTGACGTCTTGTCGAGCATAGGACGAGAAGATGCCAAAATGGTCAGTTTAACCTAAAGTCTTCACAAACCAGAAGACCTTTCGCACAAGGAGCACGAGCCTAGGGCCCATGACCACGAATTCCGTGCTGGATGCAAAGAAATTTGTGTAAGATTTTAGGGTTTTTTTAAAAAGAAATTTGTGAAAGATCTAAGTACATAATGGTCAGAGATAGTGGCGCGCAATACACTGTCGAGCAAGATTTGTGTATGTACACAAATATGGACAAATCGAGTAGAAAACCACGAGGAGCTTGGGAGGGATTTGTGCAATACTGCAATTGCGGCCGCGAGGCAGCTTCCATGTCGTGGTGCTGAGGTGTTTGTAAGACAAAACATCGAGTCCTTGACATCGTAAGTCATGACAAACTCTGAACTGGATAGCAGCTGCATCTTGATGGATAAAATCGAGCAGTGGCGGATCCAGAAAATTTATTTGGAGGGGCTGAAGTACCTTCAGCTCGACCTCAGCCTCTTCTACATTATACATCCATGGCTAAAAATTTAGAGGGGGCTCCAAGGGTCCGGTAGCGGTAGAGGGCTCGAGCCCCCGCCCCACCGCTGGATCCGCCGCTGAAATCGAGATATGGACTCGCATCTTCTAAAAATATGTAGTGCGGAGCAAGAGCTGAAGACTTGCCGCCGCATAGTATGCAACCCCAGAGAGGTAGGAAAACAAAGGGAAATTCTTTGTATCTACTAGTGGCTCATTGGGAGGAACACCTCTCCACCACAGCTTCTTCTCCGGCGACGAGGGCGGCCATTGGCAGGGCAAGATTTCAGGTTATGATTCACTAGGATATCTGTCTATAGAGGTATAGAGGGAGGATGAGCAGTGGCAGCTGGTAGCACGGCGATAAGCACTTAAGTTGGGTAAGACGGCAGCTGTAGAGCTAGAAAGAAATGGTGGCTAGGGAAGGGGCGTAGCCAATCCAATGTTAGGGTTCGGGGTCAGTCCATTAAAGAAAATATACTAGAAAATTTCTTAGCTGAGCCCTACAGTAAAATAGTAAGGAGTTTGCCAGCTAGATCTCATGCCATTGCCCCGGCGGCCTGAGGCCCAGCTCTGCCTTTGCTAGGAGGGCACCAAAGGGCGCCACCGACCACAGAGGTGGGAGGCTGTTCATTAGGATGGAGCAGCGATGCAGGCACATGAAACTCACCGATTGTGGGAAGAATGGGCAGCAACAGTAGCGCAGCATAAATATGTTAGCGCGTTAGGCGCACCCATAAGCAAAATGGGTATTATTTTAGAATTTCCATATACGTGATGGCAAATAGTTTGTTCTTTTAGATTTACGGTTTACTAATCTAATAAATAATAATTACTAAGAAAGATCAAAAGCCGTTAAAAGGCTAAAAAAGCAGGGGTTTTATAGGATCTGGTTGATGTAAATACCCCATTAAAGGATGCCAAATGTCGTACAAATATCAAAGCATTAAGGTGCTCTCGTTCTAAAAAAAACATGACAAGCTGCTTTAAGATCTGTTCATATTGATTTTTAGCTTTAGTTTTTAATTTTGACGCTAAATGTTGTACAAATCTCAAAACATGAAGGTGCTTTTGTTTTAAAAAAACATGACAAGCTGCTTTAGGGTCATTCATAGTTCATATTGTCTTTGATTTTAGGTTATAAATAGTAACAGCTTATAAAAAAAGATGTAAATGATTTTAACCAATATGAATAACGTCGCTACAGTGTCAACTATAATTAATTGGTAGATCGTAACTTAAAAAGATATTTTATTTAAAAGATAAGTAATATAGAAAAAATATTTACTATAGAAAATCAACTTTTCGAAATCAATACGAATTAGAGACTTCGTCGACTCGAGGTGGGAATAGACTTTACATGAACAAATAAGCAATAACTAAAAATGTATTTTCCTCTGTAAAAAATGCCGAGAGGCACGTAAGTTTGGTGACTGACTCGAACCCATCAGAAAAGAATCACCAGGCTCATATCACAAGAAACAGACCTCACAAGTCACAAGCTTCCAACTTATTTGGTGTACCAGAAGGTCAAATGTCCATAACAGTATAAGTGTAAAACACAGACCCTGCTAAGACGTGCGCTTAGACATTATGCCGACGCTTGCCGTTTTAAGGCAACTACGCGAATTTCCTATACATCAGATTACTTGTTTTAAGGCACGACAAAGTAGATCGAAAGTTGGATGGTACGGTCGGATGAGGATAGGGACTTGGTTGAAAGCAAGAACGGAGAAGAAGTTTTGAGGCTTAGTCTTTCTAGCTTTTTTCATAGTCCTTTAGCTCTATTTCTTGTTGTTTTTGCTCCTCAGTTTTGAAGATTTAAGCCTAAAAGCTCGTGTAACTTTTAACTGTATATATCCCTCGTGGATATAGAGGCTGGATTTTATATCCTTTATCTAAAAAGGCATGACAATCAGCAGGAAAAACAATCTAGCCCATTCCCATTCCAGAGAGCATAACCCACGATGCATCTTTATACACAGTATAATATTTAAATATGAAATTAATATGTACTTAAAAAGGCATTCCCAAGACACAGTAAATTAAAACATAGTCAGCAGCAATGCACAAACGGCAAGGTATTTCTCAGCAGTTAGAAATAAGAACGACGCTGAACTGCACTGCTTCTGCCTCGGTGTTCCTCGGCCACGATAAAGACCAATCTAACATCTATTGTTGATCCTCAAACTCGTGGCTATGATCCAAAAGGTAGTTGGCAGCCAGCTCTTCATCTTTGTTGCATGCAAAGAAGACCTCCAAAACAAGCTCACGGTTGAACCCCATCGCCTCGAGCTGTTGAAAATTTGAATACAATTAGAAAACTCAACCACCATGCTAACAATCAAATAATTCCATAAGAACAAGATCAGAGTAGAATGCGATGATATCAAGTTCAAGGGCTCTGAAGTAGCAGTCTACTGCCATAAGCAGCACTGCACCAATAATGTGTCATTAGACAGGACAAGTAGCAGAATAAGAATACAGATTTGTGTGCCCCATCCATCCAGTCACACCCTCCAGTAAGTCCATCTTGTAATAAAACACTATGACAATCGAAGCTACACTAATAAAACACAACTATGAGCAGGCTGCATTCAATGAACTGAAGACACAGTTGCTATATCTAGAATTGAAGATTCGGGAGTTTAGGTAAACGTATCAATAATATCACGGGCTTAGGTAAAAGTAACAACAATAATAGTATGGATTTCTTCACTTACAACCTAGCCCATTTAACCTGTAACACAACAAACAAACTGATACTTCCATTAATAATAGGCAATCAGACCACCAAGAGTGAAACTAGCTGCAAATACATATATATTCAGGTAGAAATAAAAAAAGGTTTAATAAAGAACTCCAAAATAACATAAAAATAAATGTACCCGTTGGATGGCCTCCCGTTCCTCCGGAGTAACTGCAAGTGGCTGCGGCATTGCAGCTGCTAGTTGACCTAGTATGTTTCTGGTTCACCGAGTGCAGAAAATATAATGTAAATACTCTTTGCATACCTGTCACAATAAATGCACATCATTGCGTAGTTTTTCTTAATTCTTACCCGCCAGTACCACTCTCAGGAGATTCATTCACCAGACGGAGAAACTCAGCCTGATTTTCCTGAATCAACTGCAGGATTTGTGGATTTTGTTTCCCCAGCTCTTGAAGCATTGGCTGTGAAACAACAGAATCATACACCTAGTCACTTACACAACATGGCAACGGATCTTTTTAACTATAAAAGGTAAAAAATACTAAAGCAACAGCCAACCTATGCAAGTACCTGTAAGATTTGAGGATTAGCCTGGACCAATGCTAGCAGTGCTTGGAACTGAGAACAAGTACATAACTGTTAGGACAATGAAATACTTCAATGACTAGCCTGTATATAAAAAGCTGTACTGGTAATACCTGTGGAAGCTGTCGCAATGCATCAAGGGCACCAGCACCCGCACCAGGATTGGACCCACCACTTGGAACACCCTATTAAGAAATTTAATATCAGAAGAAGAACTCATCCAGAATTTGTTTTCAGAATAAACGAGTACAATAGGAAGCTAGCTGTAAATGCAGCATCCAAGAAATAGGCTGCATAATGCTTTGTCAAAGAGAGATACGGGAGCATCACCGCCTGTACGTGTATTTGCCAGTGCGAGAGACTGCAGAACAAACAGCTTAAGAGCATATCAAATCCACATTGTATTACATGATGTTGGACTTGTTCTTTTAGACTGTAGTTTATTAGTTTAATGAATAGTGATTGCTGAAAGAAACGAAAACAAAAGCTGAAAAGAACATGGCCGTTATGACATTCTCCTCCAGTACATCAGTGCTGATGCTTTTATAGATTAATCATGCGTCTGATGATGCATATGACATATAACTTACTGTGCAAATAAATCAAGTAGTGAGTGATGACTGCTGTCTAAAAAGGCATAAACTAGTTCAACTGGGTCCACATGGGCTTAGTCAAGCTTGTAACTATTCAATTCCATGTAAAATTATCCTGAAAAATATAAAGATACAATTACAGCACATACCTGGGGGAAAAGGTTTAGAGGATTTGCATTAGGCCCTGCAGAGGCGCCACCAGATGGTTGCACTGGTGGTGCAGGTGCAGCCTGAGCCTGAGATGGAGCCTGTGGATTTGCCTGTTGACCAGCAGTTGGTGCTCGAGCCACAGGTGGGGCTTCCACATTCTCGGGAATTCCCTGGCAGATAAACCAGTAGGCAACTTCAATTGTTAATTTTTAGCAATGCTTTCCAACAGTAAGTGTTGGGAGAGTGGCCCCCACCTTCAACCATTTGGCCTGGTGGGCCAAAAGGCCCATTAACCATGTGAAATGACATAAGTACCCCAAGCATGATGAGCCCTAACAAGGGCAGTCTTGTAATCTGGCCTTTAGGTCATGTATATATAACCCTATGTAAGGAATGTGCAAGGGAGACTAGTAATTCCCCTTGGCCACCCCACTTCAGTGTGTATCAAGGCTCTGGGCAGCCTCTAGCGATCTCCCAAAGCCCCCTGTTTACTATTTGGCTTGTAGCCACAACAGTTAGCACTGTTCGTGAGGTTCAGAGCGCAAGCCACAAGCTTGAAGGAATAATGGCACCGAAGAAAGGGGCGACGGCAACCAAGCAGAAGAAAGGCACTACGGCAGCAACCGCCGAGGCTGGGACACGAGGGCTGGTGGTCGAGGGCCCCCCGCCCCCGTGGCAGCGGCACCTCGACGCCACCAGTGGTGAGTAGCGAACGGAGTATAAATTGCCAGAAGCCTTATGCGTCCCTGGCCACTCTACGGAGTATAAATAGGAGCGCGAAGTCCGTGGACTTCGCGCCAACTTTACGAAGTATAAAGAGCCGGGAGCCTTAGGCGCCCCGAGTCACTCTACGGAGTATAAATAGGAGTGTGGAGTCCGTGGACTTCGCGCCCACTCTGCGGAGTATCAAGCGCTGGGTGCCTCGGACAACCCAGGCAAATCCACGGAATATTAAAGAAAGTACGCGCGACCCCTACTGCCAGGGTTCGTCGACGCTCGTCCGAAGGGTGGGCGATGAAGCACGCGCGTAACAAAATTCGTCCTATGACCAACTTTGTTGACGCTCGTCCGATGGGTGGGGCACAGAGCGCGCGCGTAACAGACTACGTCCTTCCACCGACTTCGTCGATGCTCGTTCAAAGGGTGGGAGACAAGCACGCTTGTAACAGATTTCGTTCTATCGCCGACTTCGTCGACGCTTATCCAATGGGTGGGGGACGAAGCGCGCGCGTAACAAACTTCGTCCTATCGCCGACTTCATCAATACTCGTCCGAAGGGTAGAGACGAAGCGGGTGGGGGACAGAGCGCACGCATAACGGACTACGTCCTACCACTGCCTTCATCGACGCTCATCCGAAGGGTAGGGGACAGAATGCGCACATAACAAACTTCATCCTACCTCCGACTTCATCGACGCTTATCCGAAGGGTGGGGGACGAAGCGCGCTTGTAGCAGCCTTCGCCCTATCGTCGGTTTCGTTGACACTCGTCACAAGGAGGGGGGAGGGAGCGCCCGCGCATCAAACTTCGTCCTACCGCGGATTCAACCACTTAGTTCGTCGCATAGACTTCCACACAAATACTACGACTCAGACCTCTGAAGCCTCTCAAGAAAACAAGTGCTAGGCAAGGACCCGCAGTGGTACCATCAAACATTATGTCCGTTGCGAAGCAATCCTTACAAGGAGCGTGCGCAGTGCGCAGGACGATAGAGGGAATGCCCTACTCTTCGTTCGAACTCTCGACTTTCACATACTTCCTAGGGCGGATGTGTAGGTGCACACGCCGCTCCGCGCAGAAACACAATGTCCCCTTCGCCCATCCCCAGTGCCAAACTCGCCGACGACGGAACCGGTCCAGTACGTGCCGGTCTTCTTCAAGTACCTACTCCCGACAAAGTGGGTGAAATGAGAGAGCGATTGCATGAACACATTTTTCATTACAAACGACGAGTACAAAGTCGGAGATAGCCGGTACCCCATACAAAAGCGACGCGACTCGCCCAACACACACTACCCGGCGAACTCACGAAAACAGAAGCCGTCAGCGTCACACCTGACAATCGACAGGTTGGCCATCGAAAGCGGGGTCACCATCTTCGGTTCGCCAAGGGACCTTGCCAAGCCATGTCCCGAGGTCCATCTTCGCGCCCAAAGTCCACTTCAGAGCAATCTTTGCTGTGGCATCACCAAGGTACCCCTATATGTGCTCGTGGAAGGTGTAGGCATAACGACGCGTGGCATACAGTGCTTCAAACATCGTCGTACTCCCCACGGGGAGGTCCAAGCATGAATTCACCAACTCGCCCACGTGCAGGCAACCTCAGAGGTATAGTCTGAAGACTATTTGTGTCGTCATGTGCGAGCAGTGGTTTCCGTAAGCGCGGGCGACGTTGAGGGCCAGAGAAGAAGCCTCACCAATCCCCCGAATGTTGCTAATGAGATCCTCCGAACCGTGCGCCCGAGGGGGAACTTCCACCGCAAGCTCCTCTAGGGTCACCCCCAGGGCCTCCATGGATCCCCACACTGACACGGAGGCCTCACCCAGGACACGGTTCCTCTCGGACAACTCTGAAACCATCCGAGCCTTCTGGTGCTCCAGTGTGGCAATTCGCTATAGCAAGCCCTAGCGCTCCTCAACGGCCATGGAGCAAGTCTGCTTGATTAGGGCGCATGCGTCCGTGATGGCCTTCGCACCTTTGGTCCGCCGCGGTTGTTGCATCAACGGCAACCTTCCTCATTGACAATACCTTTGCCTCCGCGGCCGCGAGCTGCTCCTGCAAGCCATTACGCTCACAGTGCCACGCGAATTGGATAGCGTGAGCTAGGGCGAGTGCCTGCATGACACGCGAACTACAGTAGGGGAAACGGCTAGTATGCAAACATTGAGGCTACGAGCGACGAGCACCTTGACCTCGGTAGCTTCAAGAGTGCTCTCAAGGAGCTTCGAGCTGCACAAGCACATCACCTGGTGATCGAGCCGTGTCCACGCACTCCGCAGCTCCTTAGAGCAGGCGCACCGCATCCAGCTGGGGCATGAAGTCCACCATGGAAAGGTGTGGGGACTCCGTACCAGCGGCCTCAGCGTTAGTGGGTCCCAAAGATACGTCCACGATGGCGGCACTAGTCAGGATGCTACCGGCTTCGTCGCTGGAGCCCTATGCGCGGCCGGGAGATTGAAGGCCCACTGATGACAGCGATAGCGTGAGGGAGCAGATCAGGGAGAGCTTCGCGAAGTCCCAAGAGTTGTTCATACCTGGAGCTCGCCCCAGAGAGACAAGCGATGAGGCAACAGCCTCTGCGGAGCCGCAAACTGGGCTCAAAGATATCATGTCGACCACGACCGTGGCAGGACCTCCAGCTGGGGGAGTGCAGGCGTCAGAGCTGGAGTCCTGATCATGCACTGTCATAGCCAGCCGGAAGGGAGCACCCATGGCCATCGACGGAGAAGACACTCAGGCGCACTTCGTAGGCTGGCTGGGTGGAGACCTCTCAAACCTCCGATGATGGGAGACCGCGGACACGCCAGCCACATCACCACCTTTTGCCACGTCCCTGTGCGGAGGGATCAGTAACCCTCGTCGGGCTTGCGCCACCAGAGCCGCCTCCGCCGCTCGACCGTGGCTCGTCCTCGAAATTGATATCCGAGTTGGCGTAGTCCGTGGACTCCCAACTCGCTACCTAGGACCAACTCCTCGTTCGGAGCCTCTTGAGTCATCTGGGTGAGGGGGCACGAACGGTAGTAGCAGGGCAGTGATGGGAGATTGCGACCCTTGAAGCGGAGTTGAAGCTTCCGGACAGTCACCATCACTGCTCGCGCGTACGACCGCTGCTGGGCACGGGCCGCTCGAGCATAGGGATACTGAGAGCTTCACATACTCAATTAGCAGGGCTTACCCAGGCTGGTGGGCTTCGATAGTGAAGCAATGCTGGGACAAAGACAATCATCGCAAACATGACCAGTCTAGATGTGCCACAGCCGGGCCAACGGGGAGGCGCCAAGCATGCAGTACTCCGCGAGGTCCTGCATGTTGAACCGGACCCCCCTTAGCCACCGGGCACGCTGCTCATCCTCGCAAACGAAGGTGACAGAGGGGTACATGTTGAAATCAATCAGATGGCCCGTCCACCGAAGACTGCTACTAGGCTCCATTCGGTGATAAAACCACCTCTGCATCCTGTTTGACTCCCACTTCGTCCTCGTAGAATTCGTCGAGAACAACTTCGTGCACCCGAAACGAAGTATGAAGTTGATGCTGCCCAGATTTGAGTATTGACCTTTGCTCAGTCGCTTCGGCTGACACTGGGCGTCATGGAGGGAGACAAAAAGCGTCGGGCTCGGCATTACCACCTTCGTGCGCAAGGCCAACTGTAGACGGCAAGCCGCACAATGGCGTTCGGCGTCAGCTGCGCAAGCTCCAGCCTGTACAATTGGAGGACCTCGCCGACAAAGGCAACAGTAGGAACGTGTAGCCAGTGATACAGAAGGCACCCTAGGCGCCGAGGCGGTGCCTAGGCGGTGGGCGGCGGCCGGCCGCCGCGATTTGGCCCTCGGCGGGCGGTCGCGGCCGGGCTGCCGCAGCGCGTAAGCGGTCAAAGCGGCGCGCGCGCGGCGTGGCGGCGATGATACAGGCGCCTAGGCGCGCCGAGGCGCCAGAGGTGGCGGCGGCCGGCCGCCGCGACTTGGCCTCGCGGCGGTGGTCGCGGCTAAGCGTCCAAGGCCGCAGCGGCAAAGTCAAAGCGCGAGGCGGCGTCAAACCAGGCGGGCGCGGCGGCCGCCGAGGACGCCTAGGCATGGGACGGCGACATAAGAAGCACGAAACGGTGCGGGCACGTGACCATTTCCACATAGCGCGCAAAAGGGAAAAGCTAGGGTTGGGGGAGACTTACAGAGCCACCGCAGCTCGACTGCTCAAGGGATTCCCACGCGCCGGCGCCGTCGAACCGCCGGATCCCTCCGCCTCGCGTCGTCGTCGCCGAGTAGCCCAAGCTTCTCCTCCGCCTCTGGCCGCACTTCTTCCCCTCTGCCTCCGCCTCCGGCCTCCG
Source organism: Dendrocalamus sinicus (assembly GCA_036346575.1). Taxonomy (NCBI): domain Eukaryota; kingdom Viridiplantae; phylum Streptophyta; class Magnoliopsida; order Poales; family Poaceae; genus Dendrocalamus; species Dendrocalamus sinicus. Next base: position 10,047,023 of record CM070656.1, on the reverse strand, counting down.
CCTCCCCCTCCGCCTCCGGCCTCCGCCTCCCCCTCCACCTTGGCCTCCGGCCTCCCCTCCCCCTCCGCCTCTGGCCTCTGTCTCTATCTCGCAGTCACAACCACCGAGAGCGGAGAGCTCGAGAGCGCTGTGGTCTACTGGTCTGTCGTCTGTGGAGTTGTGGACTGGGGAGTGGGGAGACGCGAGAGCGGCGAGAGGCGAGCGGAGCGCTTTAGAGTGGGACGGCCGCATGGCCTCAAGACGGGCGAGGTGTCGCGATCGGTGGAGCCATTGTTGGCGACAGAGAGATCAGAGACTGTCTCACCATTGGCTACTCTATTTGGATCATGTGGACTGTCCGATACTCCTATTGAATTTATTTTAATTAGTGATGAGTAAACTAATTTGATGATGCATCATATATTCACATACACTTTTATTAATACTTTGTTAATCTTTGATTATTTATGCTATGTATGTATATTGTATAGCATGTCATCTGTTGCTTCGGCACCGGAGGTGAGTACCACTGAAGGTAGCCTCAAAAGAAAATCGGGTGATGTAGGGTGGGACTATGGTGTGTTGGTGAATCCGAACAACCTGGACAAGGTAAAATGTGTTTTGTGTGATAAGGTTGTTTCCGGTGGGATTTATAGAATCAAGCAACATATTGCACACATTAGTGGGAATGTTGCGAGATGCCCCAAATCCACAAAGGAAGATCAAGAGAAATGTCGAAACTCTATTGCAGAGGCAAAGAACAAAAAGAAGAATAAGAAAACTCATGAAGATGAGGTTAGGGAAGATGTGACCATTCGAGGTGATGGTGAGGATGATGAAGGGCTCGAAGAAATTGGAGGATCGGCACCTTGTAAGTTAGGCCCTATGGATAAGTTTACCAATCCAATTGATCCTCAAGCTAGTAGTTTAAGCACTCAAGAGCTTAAGCGGCAACAAAAAATCACAGAGGCAATTTGGAAAGAGAGGCTTCATAAGGTGACGCAATATGTGGCGAGATGGCTTCACGTATCAGGTATATCTTGTAACATATTTTTATTTTTACTCTTTAGGTGTAGTCTTCAATGCTAAAATGGCATTAAATATTAATTCATGTATGCATTGATGAGGCGACATACAAAGAGCGATATAATAAGGCCCGGGGTGACTAGATTTGCTTCGGCATTTCCTACTTTGGAAAGTTTGATTGAGAAGAAGGTTGAACAAAGAGCGATGGCGCTAAGGAATGGGAAGAATCTGCTCATACTAAAAAGGGCAAAGGCATCGCGGCAACGGGGACACTCATTAGTAGGTCCTTTTGGAATGATGTGAGCAATATGTTGAAGGTATAGCATACTTCTAATTTTATGTTTGTATATCTTCTATTGTGTGCTATTTCACTATTTGATAATGCTTGTATTTTGCTCATTTACTTTAAGGTTTTTGAGCCATTGGTCAAAATTCTCCGCATGGTTGATGGGGATGGTCCATCCATGGCCTTTCTTTTTGGAGAAATTCTAAAAGTTAAGAAGCAAATCAAAGAGTCCTTAAATAATGCGGAGAGTAACTACAAGTTGATAATTGAAACAATTGATGCTAAAATGAAGGGAAGACTTGATTCTCCATTGCACATGGCGGCATACTTATTGAATCCATATTACAGTTATCGTGATCGATCGATCTTTTTGGAACAAACCATAATGGATGGCTTCATTGAATGTGTCGAAATCTTTTATCATGGTGATGAAGAAGCAATGGATCAAGTGCTCAATGTCGACTTTGACATTTTCAAGGATAAAAAGGAAACCTTTGGGAAAACTCCTGCACGACTTGGATGTCAAAAGTTTGATCTTGTTCTCGGTAAAGTTGTTCTCACTTCTCAAATTTAATGAGCCAATACATGCAAATTGTCTTTTGTCCATTACTAATATTTTTGCTTCTTATGTAGCCAATTGGTGGTCTAAGTATGGATGTCATATTCCTCGCTTGCAAAGATTGGTTATAAGAATTCTTTCCTTGACCTCAAGTTCATCCGGATGTGAAAGAAACTGGAGTACTTTTGACATGGTTTGAGACTAACTCTCAAGTCACATCTCTTATGTCACTATTTCAATTTAAGTACTTAACTAACTTTTACTTTGCAACTCGTAGATACATACCAAGGAGAAATAAACTAGATGCTTACCGCCTCAACAATCTTGTCTATGTCCAATTCAATGCAAGACTTATGAACAAAAAAGAAAAGAGCAAATAAAAGAATATAGATGTCCTTTTAGCTTCGCACGCTACTTTTGCTCAAGGATGGGTTATTGATGGTGGGGATGAGGAGGTTGACCCTGAGACGGGTCTTTCATGGAAACTCATTGAAGAAGCAAGTGGGGCTAATGAAACCACACAACCTTGTAGGAGCACAAGAGTGAGAAAACTTCATGAAGATGATTTCGAATCCGAAAGTGAGAGGAAGAGGAGGTGAACGAGGAACTTGAGAATGTTGAGTTCGAATCCAATCAAGATGAAGTGATTCAAACAAAGGATTACGGTCAAGAGGATGAAGATTGATCATTTTATCTATGCATGCTACTTTGTTAAAGTTTCTTTAAGAATTATTTTGCTATGTATGGTTGAGAACTTTTGGTGTGAGATGTTATGTAAACTATGTCAATGTATGGTTGTGAACTTATTTTACACTTTTATTTGATATATGTGACTATGTTTTATTGTCTTGCAGTCATTTCTTATTTCTTTCATTCTTTCATACATAGATGTCTAAAGACCAATAGTTGAATAAATTTATCCACATACCAAGAGTCTCATGTATTGCTTAATTTTTAATGTGCAAGTTTACATGAATCATTTACATCAAGAATTTACATCAAGTGATGCAATATCCATCATCATCTATCAAATGTACAATATTACAAATTATTCCAGGTAACAATTCTTCCTCCAAACATCATATATGTCTTGACATCGCCAGTAGGACATCATACTAAAGTCGGCCGCCTAGGCGCTAGGCCCCTACTTGCCGCCCGCCTAGCGCCTAGCGCCTACTTGAACATTGCGTGTAGCACGGCGTCAATGTACGCGGCGAAGACGAGGGTCTTCGACTCCATCGACTGGGGTTCTGTCTCAACGACGTCGGGAACCGAACCACTTCACGGCTGAATATCTTCTCGTTGCACACCGACGAGCGAACCAGCCCCTCCGTTGCCATGGTCGGCCCTAAGGTGTTCACGCTGGCATCGTTCACCTTCTTCGCCGTGCTCCAACGCTTGTTGGCCGACTCGTCACGCTCAACCAAGTCACCGCCAAACGCCAGAGCGGAGGAACCACCACAGTCAGATGAACTGCTTGCAGCACCACAGCGAGAGCGCCGGTTAACACCGCGAACCATCCTCTCCGAGCTGGAAGCACGACGGCCCGCTAGAGCGAGAAGAGCAGGAGAGCAATAAGGCAAGGCCGCCTTAAGAAGGGCAACACTTAATGCGCGTACCTTTTTTAGCATCAATAAGGGCCTGAGAAGGTGCACCAAGGGTGCATGATGCACGATCTGCATGCCAACGCAAGGCCTCATTGCATGAACAAGCGCTCGGGGGGTGGGGGACGTGTGGCCAACACCATCAGGCAACGACCCGGTTTGTGCCGACAGGAAAATTGCGACCCACGGGCCAGCCATCCGACAAGCCGAACGGACGAAGGGGGCTAACAGGCCAGGCGACATGGTTTCGGCCTACGGGTGACGGAGCCCTTTACCATGAGAGGCTACTATTGGGGAAGTGGCCTCCACCTTCAACCATTCGGACTGCTAGGCCAAAAGGCCCATTAACCATGTGAAATGACATTGGTACCCAAGCATGATGAGCCATAGCAAGGGCATTCTTATAATTATAATCTGGTCTTCATGCCATGTATATATAACCCTATGTAAGGAATGAGCAAGGGAGACTAGTAATTCATTAGCCACCCCATTTGCAGTGTATCAAGGCTCTTGGCAGCCTCAGCGATCTCCCAGAGCCCCCTACTTATTGTTTGGCCCGTAGCCACAACAATAAGAATAACATAAAGTTTTCTAAATATATTTTATCTATTTTCCCCTTCAGTAAAAGATCATATCACTTTAAAAACTTGTACGGTTAGCAATAAAATAGAAATACAGCTTCCCCTCATGGAATTACACTATACCAAAAAATATTGAGAACAGACAAATTTGCTGAGAAAATAAAGAAACAATTGAGCACACCAAAGCCAGGACATGAAAATAAACATATGTGAAATAAAATAACATGGAACTTACAGAATACAGATAGTCAATAGCTCTCTCAGGGTTGTTATATGCAGCACGTAAAGCACGGATAACTGTGTCACGTTCCCAGGTACCACCGCCCATGTCAAGAATTTGTTGGATTATCTGTTCTAGGTTGCTGCCTGAGACAAGATTTGATGCAGCCTGGCTGTAGACATCAGCATCACTTCTGTATAGCATAACCACAAAAGAACAGCATCAATTTTAAGTAAAAAAGAACGATGCACAACAAAAGAGAGAATGTAGATTTTTTTTTGGGCACAAGTATGAAGAGAAGCAAACTCAATAACCAAGTCACAGAGCTTCAAGATTACACATGGATGCAGCAAGTTATGCGATGCCAAATATAACACAGGCTGAACTGTTAATTTTAAATATCCTACATCAGAAAACTATAGGGCAATATTGCATAGGCTCATAATATGTTATGGCTATAGAAAGATGTCCTGTAATAAAACTTGGAGAAGTGGGCAAGACATTGAGGCCTGATAACATTCCTATTGACGTGTGGAAATGCCTTCGACAAGTGGCGCTTGTATGACTAACTAATTTGTTCAATAGCATTTTTAGGTCAAACAAAATGCCTAACGAGTAGCGGAGGAGCACAATAGTACTAACTTTGAAAAATAAAGGAGACATTTAATGTTGTACTAATTATAGAGGAAACCTCATTAGCCACACAATGAAGCTTTAAGAGCGAGTGATTGAGCACCGTTTAAGAAAAGTGACTAGTGTGATTTTGGTTTTATGCATGGGAAGTCGACCACGGAGGTGATTTTCTTGACACGACAGTTATGGTGAGGTATAGGGAGTAAAAAAGGATCTTTACATGATGTTTATCGACTTAGAGAAAACCTACGATAAAGTGCCAAGAAAGGTCATGTGGTGGGCACTCCAAAGGAAAAAAGTCCCAATAAAGTATGTTACCCTCATCAAGAATATGTACGAAGATGTTGTGACTAACATCAAAACATGTTGTAGTGATACTAATGACTTTTTTATTAAGATAGGACCACCAAGAGTCAGCGTTGAGCCCATACATTTTTGCTCTAGTGATAGACGAGGTCACGTAGGACCAAGGTTCAAAATCCCGGCGGTTACCGGCCGGTTACCGTTTTTACCGGTGGAGACCGATAACCGAAAAAACCGACCGGTATGAATTTTTTATTTTCGAATTTCGGCCGGTTTTTTTCGGCTTTCCGGTTACCGGCCGGTTTTTCCGGTTACCGGTTTCAAAGCATCTCAAAATTCAAATTTTGATTTTCAAATTGTGACCGGTTTTTCCAAGAACTCGCCAAGAATCGCCTTGCTGAATTCTACGCCAACCGGATTTCTTAGGTTCGGTTTTGGAACCTTGCGTAGGACATACAAGATCCCGTGGTGTGTACTTTTTGCTGATAATGTAGTGCTAGTTGATGAGCAGGATAGATGATAGGAATCTGAAGTTATGAAAATCATAAAATTGAAGTACTTTAGACTTAGCAGGACTAAAACTAAATATATGAGGTGTGATTTCAACAGTGCCAGGGCAGGTGGAGATTTTAGTCTGGATGGACAAATAGTGCATAGGAAGGACATGTTTCGATGTTTGGGATTGATGCTACAGTGGAACGGCAAGATTGATGAAGGCGTGAGCCACATGATAAGAGCAAGGTGGGTGAAATGACATCAAACGTCGAGTGTCCTGTGATAAAAAAAAGTCCCTCAAAAGTTAAAAAGTAAGTTCTCTAGGACCACTATTATTAAGTCATCAATTAGTCGACTAGTCATCCAGTCGGCCGGCGACGAACGACTCGACTAGCTATGGTTGTCGGCCAACTTGTCACCGACTGACTCGACTTGGGCCGACTTGTTGCCGACTGGCTGCGAGTAGTCGATCGACTAGCTCATCGCGCGGGAAGGCGCACGTAGCGCGGGAGAAGGCACACGTTGGGTCTTTTTGGGCCACCTTCAGGAGGAAATAAGAGAGCGAGGCAAAGAGGCTCTCACTTCCTCATCGTGTAGAGACAGAGCGACGGCGGCTTGGCGATTTCCACCGTCGACCCAGCGAAATCGCAATCCTCGTTGTCGCCCCTAGCCAGATCGGCCTCATCGACATCGCCTCCAGTCGGATCCCACTCCTTGCCAATGGGAGAGAGAAACCCTAGCCATCGCCGCCCCCGTCGACCCCTGTCCATGCCATCGCTGCCTCCTCGAACCTCCCTCCTCCGCCAACCCAAGTCGTAATGACCGGTGAGCACTCCCTCCTCCCCTTTTCTCCTCTCCTGCCCCTCCCTAGGCACCGTCTACCCCTGTCCATAGCGTCGCTGCCTCCTCCTCGGACCTCCCCAATCGTCATCGACCCCCGTTGCCACCTCGGCCCTCCCCAGTCGCCGTCGACCTGAGCCATGGTGAGCACACCTTCCTCCCCTTTCTCCTCTCCTCTCCTCTCCTTTCTCTCGTCTCCTTCACTGACTTGTGGAATGTGTAGTAGTAGTAGTAGAAGACTAGCGGTATAGCAGAAGCAATAGTAGTAGGCGAATAGCAGTAGTACTAGTAATAGCAGTTAGCACTACTAGTAGTATATGCACTGTGTCATATCCACAATAGTAATAGCCTAGTAGCAATAGTACTAGTAGTAGTATATCACAATTTGACATTTCCATTTCACCATTTGCAGGCACCATGGTAGACATTGACGACCAACAAGTGGCTGTAGCTACAGCCACTGAAGCTGAGGCGTACGATCAATCAAAGACACCAGAAGAGGTGGTTTCTGATAGGCATAGCTCGAGCACTACTCAACCTACGCTTGAGCAATGCACAAAAAAGACAAAGGGACAACAACAAATTGTCAATGATCATATAACTGACTTCTACTAGAACGGCATACCATTCAATGCTATCAATTCAAGATGCTGGGAGATTCTATTGGAGTCCATAGGGCAATTTGGTCTTGGGTATTCACCTAGTTACCATAATATAAGGTTGTTGTTGCTTGAAAGGGCAATGAATAAGACAGAAGCATTGAGGGAGAAGCATCTTATGACCGGTGATGCTAGCAAGTCTAGTGGCCGGCCCATAGGACCTCATATCACTTATGCTCGACGTGTAAAGTCAAGGATTGCTCGTAATATTGATGAGGTGGGGCATGGCAGTGGAGATGAAGAATTGGATGATGACGACACTCCACCATCTACTCATGCGGGTGGAGTAAGTCATGAAGAGGGTGGGTTTGAATTGGATGATGAATTAGATGGTTGATTTGAATCATGAATAATCATCGTGCCTACTTTTGCTACTTTCAGACTTAAAACTTAGCAATTCGATATCCTAGACTACTAGCTATCAATTTTTGTTGTTTCTCAATTAGAACTTGTTTCCTATTATGTTATGCACTTATGATTAATGGTTGTAACTCCTAATTGAGAACTTAGTTTATTATGCTGTGAGCCTGTGATGTAACTCGTGTACATGCTGTCCTATACTTATGTTATTTACTTGCTATATCATATTATCAATACTTTGTTCATTACAATTTGCTGATTTTTGTATTAATGCAGGTCTTATAGATGTTTCAGACATCTGCAACCTAAGAATCCTCATGATGCATAGACAGAGCCTTTGTTTTTCCAATGGCTTTGTTTATGCTTTGGCAAACTCTGGGAAGATTTTCCTAAGGCTCAGTTACTTGGTCTACAATCAAATGCACCAGAAATTGTTAGATTTTTGTTGTTAGAGCGTCAACCTGAGGTATTGTAGCCTTCATGACTTCATGTTGTGTCAATTCTTCCTTATTTCTGCTTGACAACATAAGAATTAAATATTTGGTCTTGCAGGTCAAAGCTGCTGCTGTTTTTGCACTTGGAAACATCTCAAATCTGTTGCTGGCGAGTACTGGCAACCTCAATCCAATCCACTGCTGAAGTCATTACCATCGTTGGCTAATATTAGTAATCGAATCCTAATGGAATGGATCAATGGAACATGAATCCTTATCAGAAGAGTGATCCGTACAACATTCTGTTGCATTCTATGCTTAATGCCAACTGCCAAGGAGGTATGTATTACCTGTCTTTCACTGTTTCTTATGTTGTGATGAAATGACGAAATGCATTTTTGATGCTCGTTGCTTGGTCTGTTTTTTAATGGAACAAATTGTAACAAATATCTATAGTTCTGTCCTAAATGCAAGTCGACAAGTGGTCGCAAGTAGTCGTCAACTAGCTGGCTAGTTGGCAAGTCGATCCCTTGGCGATTTGACTTACCGACTTAATAACCATGTATAGGACAACGATTAGACCTGCGATACTATATGGAGCAGAATGCTGGGCGACTAAAAGACAACATATACAGAAGATGAGTGTAGTGGAGATGAGCATGTTGCGGTAGATCTATGGTCACACAAGACGAGATCAAATCTGGAATGATGATATACATGATAGGGTGGTGATAGCACTAACTGAAGAGAAACTTGTCCAACATCGCTTGAGCTGGTTTAGACATCTCCAACGGAGGCCTTCTGAGCAATCGACGTAGTGGAATTTTAAGATGTACCGAAAACATAAGAGGCAGAGATCGACCACGACTGACGTGGAAGCAGTTATAAGAGACTTAAGGATTGAAATATATTTAAAGAATTAGCTTTGGATAGAACGCATGGAAGGTTTAGGGGTGGTGTTTTAGGTTCTCGGTTTAAATGGCAAGATGTAGATCTTAGTGTTTTAGCCATGTAGGTTTTATTATCATGCTCTCGTTTCTTTGACCTTGAGGAGATTTCATTCCTAACCTACCCCAACCAGTGTTCCCCTAGGCGGGCGCCTAGGCCACCTAGGCGCTGAGCGTAGGGTCTCCGCCACAATTGGGGCAGAGGCGGTCCCTTGGGCAGTCAGGCCGCCTAGGCGGTCAACCCCGGTCATAGGCGGACACAGGCGGCGATAGGCAGGCGAGGCGTGGCGGTCTCAGACCGACGCTCGGCGGTCCAAGACGGAGGTAAGCGGTCATAGGGTGCACGGGGGGTGAAAAGGTGAGGTGTGACCGCATGACTCATGAGGTGTCAGTTCCCCATCGTGGTTGCAAGCAAAGAAACCCTAACCCGCGCGACGCCACCCGCGGTCCCCCATCGCGCATCGTCACCTTCACGAAGTAACATCCCGACACTCCCATCCTCCGCCTCCTTCCGCATCTCCGACCTCCGCCCCACGCTCCCGTCCACCGCATCCTCTAGTCCCCGCTATCTCCTCTTCAGCCCTCCCCCTCCTCTCCATTGGCGGCGCATCCTCCTTCTGCCTGCCCGATCAATTGCTAAATGTGGAGACTTTTTACCATGATGACGATGACAAGTAAGGTCTTGCTAAATGTAGAGTTGGGCATATTCAAAAATCAAGAAGGCCATTTTGGGAAAGTAGTAGCCAAGGGATGCAAAGACTTTGAATTTAATCCAGGTATAATAATTAATAGTCAATTTAAATACATGCACGATTGTAAATTTGTCATGTACTAATTATTTTCTTGTTTGTAATATGCACTTAAATGGTGGTCTACTTATGGATATAAAGTTCTCATGTTACAAAAAATGGCTATAGGATCTTCTCATTGACATCTAGTTCATCCAGTTGTAAAAGAAATTGGAGCACTTTTGAAGGAGTTAGTCACTACTCTCGAAACTTTTGTAAAGACTTGTAAAGAGTCAAGTCGCAATTCTCAATGTCAACATTAGTGCATGTACATTACATTTAGCTAATTATACTTCACTTTGCAATTCGTAGATACATACAAAGAAAAGAAATAAACTTGATATCGACCGCCTTAACCATTTAGTCTATATTCAATACAATACCAAATTGAGGAACAAGAAAGAGTGGAGAGAACATAGATCCCATTATAGGTTCCGAAGCTAACGAAGCTCAAGGTTGGTTAATTGAAGGCAAAGATGATAATCAAGATGTTGAGCTCGCCACGGGGCTTACATGGAAGGTAATTCAAGAAGCATGTGGAGCTAATGAGGTCTTAGAACTTCGTAGGAGTGCAAGGGTCAACTCCATGAAGAAGATTTCTAGTCCGATACCGAAGAAGAGGAGGTCAATGAGGAAATTGAGTATGAGTCCAACTAAGGGCCTGTTCTTTACGGCTTCTAAAAGCAGCTTTTGGCTTTTGCTACAGTACTTAACTTTTAAATGGAGTATTTTCTCAAGACGGGATCTATAAGTTAATTGTAGTACACGTTAAAACCTTAACATCTGTATCAACCAATATCATAAGCGAGTATTTCTCTATCTGTAATCTCTGTCACAACTCACAACAGCCAAAATTAAAAAATTTCAGCCATAAGCCGCGGCCATATCAAATAGACCCTAAGAAGTGCTTCCAACAAGAAATTATGAGGAAGAAGATGACTAGTCATCATTCACTCATTTGAACTATCTATATTTGGCTTGTTTTATTTGTGAGACCTTATGAACTATTTATATTTGGCTTATTTTATTTGTGAGACCTTAACCTTATGAACTATTTATATTTAGCTTGCTTGTTTTATTTGGCTCGCTAGTTTCATTTGATCATCAAGGTCATTACATCAAGTCATCAAATATATTTGCATGATTGCATCACACCAAGGTGGAAAGGTAACATCTCGTCTAGTCTTCTTAGTCCTATTCCTTTTAGTACAGTGAGTGAAACTGTCTTTCTTTTTCTTCTAGTCTTCATGTTTAACTAAATAATGAGACGGCAATTGAAACTGGTGCCATCAGTCCCTAATTTATGCTCATTTTCTTGTGATTTCATTTAGTAACTCTATGATAACCCGATGACTTCATTTAGTAACTCTATGATAGCCTGATTACACAGGTCTTGGAATTGGAAGTATATAACACTGTCACCAAGGAGCATTACATAGAACAGATTCAACAATTATCTAAGAAGGTATGGACTGTATAATTCAAGTTGTTGTTTCATTTTATAATGTATTCCATCTGTTTAGTGTCTTTTACTGTGGGAAAACCCCCATGTGACTGTCCTATTTTACACTGCACAGTACATGTCTCAAATTTGCTTATGCTTGGGCGCTTGGCCTAGTACATATCTCAAATTTACACTGCACAGTTACCATTTGCAATTGCCAATTAGCCAATTTTGTTCGGCCGCCTAGGCCCCGCCTAGGCGCTAGGAGGCCACCCACCGCCTGCCTAGCGCCTAGGTGAACAATGACCCCAACTTGTTTGGAGCAAAAGGTTTTGTAGTTGTTGTATAGAAAGATGTCAAGTATGTAAAATGTGAATTGATGTATTTCTCAAGTTTCAATGTATTTGTAAATCTTTTCTATGATAAATGTAATGTTCTATGATATGTGCAGCACAACCTAAAATAAATATTAAGGAAATCAATTTATATGTCTATCGATGTCAAAGCCAAAACAATTCAAGGAACATGGTGTACAGCTTTATCAGCTCATGGTATGGCTAGTTTGTTGGTCTATGTTTATAACATTACAAAAGAAATAATTAGATGAGAAATTCCTTTTCTTCTCACAGCTTCAGAAACAATTCAGAATGGAACCCATCGATGATATAATACATCACGTCTTACAGGAACATGAATCATGAATGAAAAACAGGTGGGATCACAAATGTCCAAAAATGGATCATTGTTTATAGAAACTATTCTAAACATTACACCAGACGATATGCACAAAAATAGAATGCAATTTGTAGTTAGAAATCACAAGGACAAAGTGCTTGAAATATGGTTAACAAAACCTACTCCATACATTATGAAATAAAAAAATAAGTGATAGCCTCCAAAAGAATGAAAATAAAGGCTATGAAAGGCACTTACAATGCAGTCACAGCAGCAGCTGGAGTAGCAGAAGCAGCTGGAGGTTGTGCAATTGGAGGTGCCCTATGAATGACACAATAACTAAGAGAAATAATAGGTTTTAATTCAAAAATTGGATAAACAGACAACTCACGGTTCAGATGCAGCCACAGGTGCTTGTGAAGGTGGTGTTCTTGCAACTGAGGCAACAGGGGCTGCTGGAGTAACAGGTTGAATCTAGTGCAAGGTGACAAATTAGAAAATTTCAGAAGGACGTCAACCAAAACAACACACAAGTAAATTCCACATAACAGAATTATATTATGAAAAGTTTCTTCTATCTTGCCCTTAAAATCAGCTAAAGTGAACAGAAATGACATATCAACACCTTCACAGAAGTAGAGAAAACAAGAAGATTTTGATTACAGCTCTCCCACCTTTCTTGCTGGTTTATATCACACAGATATCTTTCAGTCTCACTGATCTAACTCTCTTTAATTCGAATCTCAACAACTAACCCTAACAACAAACAGAAATATGACAAGGCAGAACACTGTTGATGTGGCAGCCAGGTCGTATGCATGTATTCGGGTGCCTTTGGTTGAGCTTTTGGGAGCTGCTTTTGCTTCCAAAAAGCCAAAAGCCAACCAAAGGGGTGGAAACCAGAAGCTGCTTTTTCAGAAGCAGCTACTTTTGGGTAGTACAGTTTTGAAAGCACTTTGGACCCTGCTTTTGGCTTTTGGCTTTCTGCTTTTTGAAATGGTGAAAATAGAGAGCTGTTTCACAGTTGTTTCAAGGAAAATAGAGATAGGAGGTAAGTTTTATACTTGTTTGAACCAAACAGCTTACAGCTTTTCCACAGCCCACAACCTACAGCAGCTTTTCCACAGCCCACAGCTCACAGCAGCTTTTTCAGAAGCCACAGCTCAACCAAACACACCCTTCATATGTTTGAAGATGCATGGGGAGAACAGAGATGCAAAACACTTCAGAACAAATGAACAATTGGGAACCCAGGGTGAAAATTACACCAAGAAACTGACTAGCTATGAATAAAAAGGTAAAGGCACATCACAACAACAACAACAAAGCCTTTTGTCCCAAACAAGTTGGGGTAGACTAGGAATGAAACCTTCTCAAGAAGGTAAAGGCACATCACAGAAGCATTAAATTTGGTCCCAAATACCGCAACAACGAGCAAACAAAAAGATCAAGCTTAGATTAGCTCAAAGTTATTCGTACAGCAGCACTGCGGTGTAAGATCCCAGAACAAAAATGCTCCTGAAACTACGTTTACAACAGCTGAATTGTATACGCCAAACTTTACCTGCCTCACAGGTGCCTTTGAAGCAGTATAAGCTCCACTCGATGATCCGTTAGCCTAATAATTTTATGCATACCAAACAAGTAATCAAGATTCATAACATAATGTTTGTAACCAAAATGCTTAACAAATGAACACGAAAGGTGCACTATCAAGATAGGGTGGGTTCTTTTGGGTTGTGACTTATAACTTTTCGCTTACGGATTTTGAATTCTGATTGTTCGCGAGAGACAGTACGAAGAGGAAAACAGTTGTATGTAATTTTGACCGGTATAACTAAACTTGGTACAATGTCTACTACAATCAACTTGTAAACTCTGCCTTGAAAAGACGCACTATTTGAAATCGAGTTACTGTAAAAAAAAGTGAAAAGCAAAAGCCAAAGCCCTGTTGAACCCAGCCTATCATTGAGCACCGATATGCATGTGGAATCCACATCACCTAAAACACACAGGCCAATGCTTATATTGCTGCCTTCTGATCAGAGGGCTTTTAAAAGTAAAAGCGATAGAAGTTACCCTCTTTTAATTAGGGAAAATTGGATATATGCCACTTGAAAAGGTTGCAATTGGCAAAATGTTATCCAGTTTCATGAAATTGGATGTCTACCACTGCAATTTCTTGTTCCTTCAAAATATGTCATTATCCCCCTATTTCCTATATTTCCCAGCTTTGTCTCTGTTTTTCCCATTTATTCTCGAGTAATGTTCCCAAAATGCCCCTGCCCTCTTAGGATCGAACCAAAACACACGAATTGGATTAAGCCAGAACCAGACCAAGCAAGCTCGACTGCTCCAGCAAGAACCAGGCTACCGCAGCACATCCTGGCGACGGTGCATCCCGGCGATGGCAATGGTGGCTGCCGAGGCTGAGTTCGTTGCCGCCGCCGACACTGCCCCACCCTCGCCACCCCCTCCCGTCAAGAAAACAATGATGTAGTCTAGTTTGCCTATGATCTTTCTGGAGTTAATTTACTAGTGCATCAAAAGAACTGGAAACTAAAATAGATCAAAGTGAACCACAAAGTTTCTTCGATGCCACTGTTAGATTGCATTGGAGCTGGGGATAGAGAATAAAAAGAACAAAGAAAAGGGAAGAATAAAATTACAGGTCAATTGGCTAAGTAGAAAACATCCCACATGATGAGGACATGCTCCAAAGCAAACCACAAAGTTTCCTCCAATTGCCACGTCAAGCTCCACTCAAGCATCATCGAAGGCAGCGGTAGCGTCGGCGAGTATCCTGGCGTCAGCAGTAGCATCGACATGGAGCTTGGGAGCGGCGCGGCAGCAATGTGGAGCTCAGCGGGGAGAGGGCGGCGAAGGAGGGGCAGCATCTCAGCGGCGATGAGCTCAATCGCGACGGTCGTCGTCGCCAGGATGGGTTGCAATTAACTGGTTCTTGCTTGAGCTTGAAGAAAGAGACGGCTTGGCCTTTGATGTGTGGCTTGATCCCATTGATGTGGTTTTGTTCGATTCTAAGAGGGTAGGGTGGGAAAAGTAGTGAAAAACTTGCAAATATAGGAAAATGGAAGATAATGGCATATATCAAAAGAACGAGAAACCGCAGTGGCATATATCTAATTTCATGAAATTGAGAGGCATTTTGCCAATTGTAAACTTTTGAAGTGGCACATATCCAAATTTGCCTTTAATTAGAGGGTCTATTTAATGGCAATTCAGAACTTGCAGCAGTGGCCATCGGATATTGCATATCAATGATTATAGCCAATCGGAGACTCAACGCAAAAACGGAAAGGGGAAATACATCATTGTTCGAGCCATCTGATTTTGTTTTATCAGACAGAATGTTACACAAAATTGCATGTCTAAATTAATAAAGTTCACTGCTCGTTCATTTACTTAGATAACCTAGTATGACACTCCGGAGTCAATGAAATATAACTACTAATACTCCATGTATGCATAACAGCACTAGTAAAATATGCAACAAAGTCCAGTTTAGTGCAACCAAGCTATAACACTCAAATATGGCATGGTATCCATGAAAACCATCGAAGAGCCTGGTGGTAATTTTCTATTTTTAGGAAACTATTTGAGTACACCATGCATGCACCAAACCAGAGCGTCAAATACCTTAGACAGCATTATAACAAGGAAGCTGTTCTCGGCAACTTTGTTGCCTTCCAAAGTGGTATCATCCTTGAGAATTTTGCCTTGGTGTATGAGCATCTGCTGATCTGCAGGGTACACATTTTGCCCCTGAGTACTCTCGATGACTCTCTTCACCTCAGCCACCTGCAAAACAGAGCCAGTTCTAAGCACGGGTGTGCGGTATCTATGCCAACACGCATCAAACATTGCTCCATCAACCACATTAATCGCAACGGACTTCTAAAAAAACTCCCGTAGATTGCAACCCATCATCACCCAAACACGCTGTATTCAGAGCACAAAAACGACGTAGATTACAGCCCAGCAGTTTCGTAACATGCGGAATTCCGAGTGCGCAAACGAGCCGCATCACGGCGTCCACCTCAAGCACCCGCAGAGCTGAACACCCACTAAACCCTAGATTCAGACCAAAACCTCCTGCGACATCGCCGCACGAGGCGCCAAATCCCCGCACCAAGCCACGCCCAAATCGCACCAAAACGGCCCTAATCGAGCGAATTGCCCGAGAATTGCGCCGAATCGCGCGGATTGGGGACAGACGGGGAGTAGGGGGGAGAAGGATCGTACCGACGCCTCGGGGCTCGCCTCGATCTCGAAGTTCGTGCCCTTCAGGGTCTTCACAAACAGCTTCATCTCGCCTTCTCTCTCTAGCACCTCACTCTCTCTCTCTCTCTCCCTCTACAGCTCGCCCTATCCGTATCCGACTCGCGCTTCGAGGGTTTCGCCTTGGACTTCCGACTCGCGAGGAGAGGACGACGAGCGCGCACGGCGATGCGAGAAAAAAAAACTGGGGCCGGAAACGAAAAGATATAGTGCGAGATAAGAAACCGGTGTCTAGCCGCGGTCGCCGACACGTGGGATCGTACGACATGGGCCCGGTCGCAGTGGGAGGGACGGGTGTTGGATGAGGAGACGAGCAAAGGCGGGAAGCGGTGGGCGTATCGGGATGCTCCGTCGCGGCGTGTGGGTGGATCCGCGCGAGGGGAAGGTGGCGGATGCAAATTGGTTAGACGCGTGGGACCCGCGTGTATTTCTGTAGCGGTTTCTTGGGGATTTAGGCCCTGTTTGGATCCCTCCATCTAAAGTTTAGTTACTAAAGTTTAGGTCTAAAGTCTCCAAACAGGTAGTCTAAAATTAGATCTAAACTTTAGCTAACCCCTAAAAAACACTTTAGACCATTAGACCACAAAACTGTGCTAAAGTGGTCTAAAGTTTCAGTTTATCCTGGATCCCGCATGGAAAAGACGGATTTGCCCTCGCGAAAAATCATCCTCCCACGAAAAAAAAGACTCCACGGGCGGCAACTTCCTTCGCCTCCGCACAAAAAAATCTCCACGGCGGCAACTTCTTACTTCCCGCCGATTCCGCCGAACCCGCCGCCACTGACCATACCACCGCGCCGCCAGACCGCCGCCTCGCCGACCATCGGGTGGCAACTTCCCCGCCAGGACTCCTGACGCCCCCGCCGAACCCACCGCGACCTAGCCATCCCACCGCCGCCCGGCCTTGGCACCGCCGCCCTCGCCGCGCATCCCACCACCACCGACCATCCCACCGCCGTGCCCTTCCCCGCCTTCCTCTCATGGATCCCGTCGACGATGCGTCCATGCGCCCCCAAGATCCCCTCCCCTATGATTTCTTCTCCCAAACCGATCCCGTGCCCTCCAGTGAAGAAGGCATGTTCGGTCTTGATCTGAACTCGTCCTCAGCTCTTGATTTCCCGCACATGGGGTCGTACCAAGAGATTCTTGAATCGGCGCCGGTTGAAGATGGAAGCAGTGGTGGCCATGGCGCTCGTGGCGCCCGTGGCGTCGAGGCGGCCGTGGCGGGTCGCGCGGGCGTGGAGGAAGCTGGAGCCGCTGGCGCGCAGCGGCGCCGTGGTGGCCGTGGCGGCGTTGGTGGATCTGCCGCAGCGAGGCGATGCGTGGTGGCGTGGCGGCGTTCTTTGGCGTGGCGGGCATCTTTGGAGCCGAGCTTGCGGGCTTCTTCTTCTCCAATGTCGTTCCGCGCTCCTCGCACGGCTCGAGCACCTAACAATGGTGGGCGTGGAGGCTCTCGGTCTGAAGTCGCCACTACGCTACCATCCAGTGCAGCAGCTGCGGGTGGCAGCTCGTCAAGCCACCAAGGCCCTCTACAATATGAAGATCCTGTGGGTATGACCGAAGAAAATGACGCAATAGGCGGTGGCTTTGGAGGTGCAGGTATTGAAGAAGAGGATGAAACTCTTGGAAATAATTTTTCGGTGAGCACACCTTACTTGATCCAACTTCATATTCAAGGGTACAATCTTATAGTTGTTGACTCCCCTTGGAAGAATGGATGTGTTCTTCAGAAAATTAAATATGTTGATTGGAATTTTAGTTTGATTTGTCAGCTCATAAATACAAAAAAGTGCTTACCATCTGTAAACATGGTGATTTATATTAGATTTCAAGTAACTATTGGGTTATGAAGTAATGTGACTGTCACTGTCATTGAAGAACATTTGGAGGGGAAAATGAAACTATATGGTACAAAGATTTGAAGAGCTATGTTTGTCAGGCACAATCTCAAAATATTCTAACGCTTCTTGGCTTATCTCTTATCGTTTGGTGTGCTCATTAGTCATCAGTCATCTGTCACACAGGTTTGGTAGACAATGAACTAATTTATAATGGTAATGTTTTGTCAGTTTGGAAACAAGGTTTGGCTTTATTGGGAGGTCGAGGCAGTAGTATTCCATAATACCATAATCTTACTGCTACATGTGTGATGTCTCAGAACCCAAGCTGGTTTAAAACTTTCCCTTTCCCTAGTTTTGCAAGCTGCAATTACAAAGAAGCCGGGAGTAATAAAACGAAGAGAAATTAAGGAAAATGATGAGTTTGTAAATGATTTCACTTGATTTAAAATTGCTTCAGAAGTTTGCCCTTCTGATTATTTTGAGAAGAAATTTGTCATCCACCATGCTCTGAATGTTAGCATTTGCCATCTAGCCACGATTTGTAGTTAAGCTAAAGGTTGTCAACAACATCCAGTTTTTGTAACTAATTATACACTTACAGTTGACCAAATGCTATATCTCATCCCCCCCCCCCAAATAAAACAGAAGGTAAAGGATAAAGTATAGTTCCATATGCAAAAATTCCAGACAAATTTCAAATTCAATCTTAACTATCTAGATTTTTATTTCAGAATCCTGCATATGAAATCCACATCCTGAGCAAAATAGTTGTGTGATAGTATATAGTACACTAGCATGGTTCTGTTAGAACCACTAGCTTTTAAGGAATTATGAAATCTGTACTAAAACTACAGGCCAAAAGTTTACCATGAATGATCAAATATGATAAATTCACAGCATCATTTATCATCTTTTATTGCATGTGCCAAACAAAAGAAAAAATACAGTCGTTTTCATATCCTCTTGTTCTCATATGTGTACAAGCTCCTTTTTGTTCACTCAATCAAATGGTCAGTTATTTGCTACTTACATGAGTGCCATCACGACCAGCCAGTGGTGAATCATTCACACCAAGGCATATATATAGCCCTTTTCATGGTCAGCTCATTTGTGTGATATACTGATATAACCATTTGACTTCACTTTGCCAAACAACCTACTAGGTACTAAATCCTACAGTGTGGTTTAATCTCTAAAGAGATTCTGTACTTCAAACTTTCTGTAGTGTTAAGGTTTCAGGTTGCTGTTTCTTAAATGTTTCTTTGATCAGTAGTGTTAAGGTTTCAGGTTGCTGTTTCTTAAATGTTTCTTTGATCAGTTGCAATTATACTTATATAATCATTTTAGGTGGGTAATCGATTTGACAAGGCAAATTGGTCTGCTGAAAATACTTCTATTTTCTGCGACATTTGTCTTGAGGAAAAGAGGCGAGCAATCATAGCAATGGATTCATTACTAACGGGGTTATGTGAATATAGTGAGAAGTACTACATTAGTACCCACCTAAAACACAGAGGAAACAATCGAGAAAGCAGATGGGATCAATTGAAGGGCCCTATCGGTTTGGTTGTACCTCAACGGACACATCGGTTTGGGACGCAATGCTAATGGCTCGATGATGGTGATGATGATTTCGGATAGACACACAAAGGTAATAATAACACCGTTTTTATGTCAATTAGATGGTTGATCCATTTGACCGCAAAGTAATGTTGTCATTGGTTTACTTTATTTGAGAACAAACCCGATCAAGTGAGGTGAGAGCTGGACCTCGGACAATCTTGCACACTGGAGGAAATATTTGAATATGTCATTGTTGATGGGTCTTCGACATGTATGCACGTGAAATAATTGGAGATGGAAATGATGAGAGTGAGGAAGACCAAGAGGAAGATGGGATGGAAGACACCCAATGAGTGTTAGTACCGGGAAGAGATGCAGAAGACTACTACTACTCGCCATGAGTCCGACAAAAAAACAAAGAGTCCTATGGTGAAGGTGCTGAAAGGAATACTTGACAACTTCAAGGAAGAAAGTTCAGGCGAGAAAATGGCCAAATCAATGAAGAAAGCTCTCCAATTGGCAGTGGAAAGTGGGGCAGCAGAAGATAGTATTGAGTATTTCATGGCTACCACTTTGTTTGTGAAGGCTGAAAACCGCGAGGCATTCTTCAACTTCACCACAAAAGAAGCTAGGCTTATATGGTTGAAGAGGTGGTGCACCATGAAGAAGTTGTACTAGATGAACTAGGCTTATATGGACAGCACTAGTGCCTATCTTTATTTGCATGAACTTACTTTGCATGAACTTACTATAATCATGTTTGCTTATTATTATTGTTTGCTTGAACTCTGTTTATTGTCAGCGTGGTGTAATGTTTGCTTGAACTTTGTTTATTGACAGCAGTAGTGCCTCTCTTTATTACTGTAATCATGATCTAACATGTGGGGGGTGCCCTATTTGTAGACGAATTTTTCATCAAGTGATGATGAAGACAATGCACTTGAGGCGGCACAGGAGCATCGTAAGAGGAAACGACAATTTGCTGCCATTGCTTGCATTATTGGTACGTACTATTATGAAACTTACATGAACAAATCCAAGCAGAGGATTGTGGTTGAATCAGGCATTGATTGGGTTATGAGGACATTGAACCATTCTAGATCTTGTTACGACATGTTTAGGATGAGTAGGGAAATGTTTTACAGACTGCATGATTTGCTAGTTACATCATACGGCTTGAAGTCATCATGTAAGATGTCGTCGATGGAAGGTTTGGCCATGTTTTTATGGATGGTTGGTGCCCCTCAATCGGTTAGACAAGCAGACAATCGTTTTGGGAGGTCAATAGAGACGGTCAGTAGGAAATTTGATGAAGTATTGCAGTGTGTTTACAGGCTCTCAGCAGATGTTATCAAACCAAATGATCCAGAATTTAGAACAGTTCACCCTAGGTTGGAAGGACCTCGATTTCATCCTTTTTTTGATAATTGTATTGGAGCCATAGATGGGACACATATACCGTTGTTGTGCGATGTCAAAGGTCGATTCGAGATACGGTCGACATGGTTACACGTCCCAAAATGTGTTAGCCATTTGTGACTTCAATATGAGGTTCACCTTTGTTCTCGCGGGATGGCCGGGGTCAGTCCATGATATGAGAGTGTTCAATGATGCTACAAATAAATATGGTCACAAATTCCCACATCCTCCACTAGGTACCACCAATTATTCGTATGGAATGTCATTTGGTATCTCATATAATATTTATAGTTTTAAAATATTTGTGCTTGATTCTTTTAGGTAAATTTTACCTCGTTGACTCGGGCTACCCTAACCGACCGGGTTATCTTGCACCATACAAGGGGGTAAAATACCATCTGCCAGAGTTTAGACAAGGACCAAGACCTAGTGGACGAAATGAGGTATTCAATTTTCATCACTCATCTCTTCGCAATGTCATAGAGCGTTCTTTCGGTGTTTTGAAGATGAAATGGAGGATCTTGTTGGGCGTCTGAGTCATATCCGATGCCAAAGCAAAGCCAAATAATCTTGTCATGCATGGCTCTCCATAATTTTATTCGTGAAAGTGCAATAGCAGACGCGGACTTTGATAGATGTGATCGAGATGAAAACTATATGCCAATGACTGAGGAACCTTCATCTGAGCCAAGGGGTGGCAATCGACATGGCGGTGGCGAGGATCATAACATGAATACCTTCCGTGATAACATCGCTAACGCGTTGTTTGCTAGGCGAGAGTGATGTACATAATGTTGTTATGCGCTGTCATTTTCTAAGAATGTACGTGAAAATTGCTGGCATGTGACGTTTATTAAAAAAAATCATCTGCTTCAATTGTTGTAACATTGTATTTGCTTTGACGTGAGGTATTGACGTACAAAGAAAAGCCTTTTTTCATACGTATAAGGCGGCAGAAATTATTCATACGTATAAGGCCATATTTTCTTTTTCAGCCTTTGTATAAGGCGGCATCTTAGCTTTTGCCGACGATCAGCTCAAAATCTAGCGCAGGCCTCCTTCCGTCCTCACAAGTGAGCTGAAAGGACTTTGACCACGTGACGAATGACCACGTATGAATTTATTGAATCGGGATTAGTTCAACTGCTCAAAATTTCAGGGGTACAAAAGTCCATTTATTGAATTAGAACTAAACTTTAGTTCATGATCCAAACAGTCCTGTGGTCTAAAGTTTAGTGGCTAAAGTTTAGTTGTCTAAAGTTTAGTCCAAAACTTTAGACAACTAAACTTTAGACCATGGGATCCAAACAGGGCCTTAGGCCCTGTTTGGATCCCTCTATCTAAAGTTTAGTCACTAAAGTTTAGATCTAAAGTCTCCAAACATATGGTCTAAAGTTAGATCTAAACTTTAGCTAACCCCTAAAAAACACTTTAGACCATTAGTCCACCAAAGTGAACTAAAGTGGTCTAAAGTTTTGGGTTCTTAGGCACAAAGACGTGTTTACCCATGTATGTTGGTCTCTCACCTCCCATTTAATGGTGGCCTTGCTAAGCGAGGAGAGGTAGTATGATCTTTTTGAAACTTTAGTCCTATCCATTAGTACAGGATCCAAACAGGACCTTCGACTAAAGTTTAGTGGCTAAAGTTTAGCCAACTAAAATTTAGTCCAAAACTTTAGACAACTAAACTTTAGACAATGGGATCCAAACAGGGCCTTAGGGTCTGTTTGGTTGCTAGGATGGAATGGAATGGTTCTTTTGACCAAGTCTATCCATATGTTTGGTCCAAAGTGGGATGAGCCTGTGCAAATTTAGAGAATATTCTTCTTAGATGCTGGACCATGTGGTTCCACTTTTTTGTGGAACCATCTCATCCTATCCCTATCCCATCCCACTCTATCTCAGCAACCAAACACACCATTAGGCCCCGCTCATTTCAGATTGAGTTTCTGGTTTCTGATTTATTTTTTACTATTTATAAATTTTGTTTTTTCTATACTTTTGGCTTTTTTGAGCTTTTTTCCGGTTCTTTTTTCCCGTATTCGTTCACGTTGTCCGTGATGAGCTAACGTATTTTTTTCTATTTTTAAATTTTTTAAAATTTAATTACGTCAAATAAGTCACCTTCAGTTACAGTGTAAGTTCAGCCAACTACAGTGCAATTTCAGCCATAAACCACAACTTTTCAGCTCAACCGAGAGGGGCGGTGGCAGATTGTGCGTAGGGTGGCTAGGGCATACGGGATTCGGGGAGATACTTCACAAGAGTGGAATGGATGGATGCGGAGCAGGAAAAGGTCGTTAACAAGAATGCGTTCAGTAGATAGGCGTAGTACGTTCTTTTGTCCTGTATTTTATGATTTATAATTTAAAATTTTGAATTATGATTGTTTATAAAAGACAGTATATAGAGAAAAAATGATCGTATGTGATTTTAATCGGTACAACTAAACTCAGTACTTTTTTACTACCATATTGCTGATCTCGCCTTGAAAAAAACGAACTGTTTAAAAACTAATTACAGTAACATAAACTATAAACCACAAGCTATAAGTGAAAAAGAACTTAGCCACGAACCTAGCAGATGATGTGCATACTTTGGTCCGCTCTAAACGGTTTTAGTTTTTTATTTTTTAGCTTTCAATTTATTTAAATCATAAGTCATTTGGAACACATCGGTTTTTAATTTTAGATTCTTTTGGCTTTTTTGTCTTTTTTTCCTTTTATTCCTTTGCATTCTCTGTGATGATATAATGCTTTTTTAATTTTTTGTAGTTGAATGACTTAGAAAAGCTAACAGCGGCTATAGTGCAAATTCAGGCAAAAGCTACAAACATTAAGCTCGTTAGAGCAAACCCAAAATGCAGCAGTTACGCAAGGTGTGTTGGTGCACAGCTGCACATGGGTCTCACGGGAAGTTGGTGGCTTCAATGCGATGACCTTGCAAATTAATTCTTGAGAAACGCTGAAAAACAATGATACTTTTTTATCTTGGGAGAAAATTGACAATTTTGGTCCTCTACGACAGGTAATAGTTGATAGAAGCGGCAAAACTTTGAAACTATCACGTGTTGCCTCTAAAATAGGCTTGTTCTTTTTTGTTTTGGCTTATAGCTTATGACTGCAGTTTATGGCTTTTGAGTTGTTCGTGAGAGAGAGTACAGAGTAACAAAAACTCGCGTGTAGTTTTGGTAGATATAAATAAAGTCGCTATAGTGTGTACTACAATCAAATTGTAGATCCTACCTTGAAAAGGTATTTCGTTTGAAAGTTAGTTACTGCAGAAAAGCCGAAAACCAGCTTTTAGAAGTTAAAAAGGAGAGGCCCATTATCGAAAGAGTCACTACAAAAAATAGTACTCCATCTATCCAAGTTTATAAGGCATATTTTTGAATGACATTGTCCATCTGTCTAGACTTCCCATGCCATCTTCCTCCCTTCTTCCTGTCACAATCTACCTCACTTTCTATCGAACCGATCGCTACCCAATCCTCCCATCACAGGCTCTCTGCCCTCCCCTCCCTCTGGCCGCCGCCCTCCCCTCCCCGCTGCCTTCTCCTCCCACCCCCGTTGCCACTCTCTCCCTCCACTCTGACTATCACCCTCTCCCTTCCCTCTGGCTAGTGCCTTCTACCCCCATCCCCGCTGCTTGCATTGTCCTTCATCATTACTGCGGCATCCGAGCTCGTCGCGGTCGATCCAGCCCACTAGCATCTGGAGTCGACCGGACTTGGCCAAATCCAGAAACCAACCTTCCTCGTTGTTGCTCTAGCCTCCCGCTCTCCACCGTGCCACCATAGCTAGATCTGACCAGATTTGGGTCTTGTTCATCGTATCCACCTCGTCGATGACTCTGGTGTAGCCGCTAAGGACCACGTCTCCCCCCTTTCTCTGTCTCATCGGAATCCAGGTTGGCCTCACCATCCCGGGCAGCGTGGTGGCATACAAGATGGCCCTCACATTCGTCACCATCGCGACCTTCTTCGGTCACCATAGCCGCTAGATCTGCCATGTGGCCATTATCATATTCACCACGCCTGGTCATGCCACCGTGTGGGTCCCGCAATCCGTGTGGGTGATGAACGGCTCCTCTCCAATAGTGCTCGCGACGTCCCTTCATGCATTGGTTTTTGTGATATGGTCTTCATGTGAGGAAGCGACGAATTCTCTTCTCTCTCCTCTAACTCAAATTTAGGGTGATGTGGCTAGCTAATCAACAGCCAATGTGTGGCCATTGGAGATGTCCTAATAGAATTGATGGCATGCAAATATGGTATGGATGCAGTGGCAAGTAGATGTATATATGTCGCGGCTTGTTATTGAAATTAATTGCCTCAGCGTTACAAGCATGTGGAGCAAGGTTTGGGTTCAATGAACTAAAGGTTTCCACATTCTGAAGGAGATGAAGGAACTTAGCTCAACTTTCTAGTGGTTCATAATTCAGCATGTCAAAAGAAACATAAATGCACCAATAAAGCTATTAGTATTGATAATACTTGTACTTGTTTGCATATAACCCCTGTGATGAGTATGGTGACTTTAACATAATCTTAATAGGACTCGAAGAGGTATACTACAAGGATCCTAGATGAATCCTAATTGGATTAGAATTTCTACTTTGCTTTTGAAGGAGGATCAGGGAATACTATATAAAGCCATAAGAGGAGGCCATACATAAACCAAGCCATAAACCAACTCATTCAAAGCAAGAGGAGCATGAGAGGATTAGACAGTATGGTATTCTTTAGTACTAGATTCTTGTATAGGGTAAGGATGCGAGGATCCTAAAAGGTTCGAGAAGGTTGTTAGAGAGCGACAATCTGTTTGTACTCTTTTTGATGTCGTGCTTAAGGAATTTGAGGTTGGCTTCGTCAAATCTTTCTATCTCGTCATGATTATTTCGTTGCCATTATTTGGTTCTATCTACGAGAATCATCTACTTTTGTTCTTGATAACCTACACGCTCGTATCGTATCTCATAACTCTGATCTAATCTAGGGGCTACTGCGCATAAGAAGAGGTATTGGAGTATAACACCCTATTTTTCTAGCAAAAATTATGCATTCCAAATTTAATTCCCTAGTGGATGAATAATAAAGAGCCTTGGCTTGATTTTAAAAAAAGAAAAAACTCCAAAATTAAAACTTTGAAAGCGTAGACCTTGAAAACTTTAAATTTGGAAGTTTAACATTTGATGAAAATCTATATGTTAATAATTAATTTGAATTCTTCGTTTTTATATATACCAATGATCTTTCTAAAAATTATTTTTTATTTTCATTTTAGTATTATTGAATATTTTATTTTTTTTAATTTTTATAAATGTATGGATTGATAAGGAAAAAATCTTGTAGTTTTTCTTTGTTAAAAAAGACATCTTGAGTGCATACACAAATTTAAGAGAACTAATATTATTGAGACATTTTCATAACACAAAATTAGGGAATATACTATATGATTATTTGGTTTAAATAAGTATTTGTCCAATTGAATATGTGGGAGTAAATGAATTCAACAGTAATTTCTGGAGGGAAAATTTTGCTTTCAAAATCAAAGTTTATTTCTTCAAACTCTTATATAAGCGTGTACCTTTTTCCAACTCTCCTATGGTACATTTTATAAGTATAGACAATTAGACACATAAGTCACCAAGACAGTAAGCTCTTCGAAATGGTTCCCTTTAAAAATTAAAAAATCCAGCAAAAAATTCAAAAAGAAAATTCTGGCGTTTAATCATTCAACAGATCTCGTCAGTACTGAATTAATTAATGACTTGGTGATTTACATGTGTTATCATGTTCTTTTGAGTTCTGAAGAGTATATGCTAGCCAACTGTAACACTTTGCATTTTCCAGTTAACTTAATCAACATAACTAGCATTAATGATAATAATAATTAAGCAATCAAATTAATAGTAATAAACAAGTAATCTAGTTTAGATCATCTAACTGGGATTCCAAATTGAATACATGCAACCAAATGAACAAATATAAGTCGTGTCTTTTATTACAAACCAAAACTGAACAGTCCGTTGTTATCAATATATAGTGTATAACAGAGGAATTAAATTATTGGAAGGGAGTTATTATATGCATACATCAGTACATACAGTTCAGTAAAGAATAGAGTTACAGACATATGAGTTCACAACTTTCCACTATGCATCTAAGCTAAGGAACAAGTCAAAGTTACATGCGTAGCATTTCTTATAGTAGGATCAACCTCAGAACTACCACCACACTGCCATTTTATTTGTGAATAACATAGTATCAAAATGCCAAAAAAGACCAAACAAAAGAAACAAACAAAAATAAAGAAAAGAAGAACAAGAGAGAAAATCATCATCAGAGCCCTAGAGGTTAGTTTTGGGCAGGACATTCCGTTTATAGAGATATTAGACCGTCCAGGGACCAATCAGCACCTCTCACAACTATAAGGTCATCATTCGACAATAAAAACAAACCTGAATTGATTTAATTTCCGAAGATCACCGTATAGGCAACCTACCAAAATATCTCAGGCTCCCTCCTCCACGGCATAGTGCATTAGGCAAACAGGGCAGCATAGGCAATGGATAAGGGCCGAGCTACGGCCAAAGGGAAGGAGAGAGGTAACATTTTGTCAAGCAACCAAGAGAGCAGCCGAGAGACAAAGAGCAACCACAGCAGAGCCGAGACACCGAGAGCCACCATAGCAATGCATTGCAGCTAGCCCTAGACCACCAGTCCACCATCCTTCCCCTATCCATCTTATTTTCCACCGCAAATCCCAGATCCATCCACTATTCGAGCCACATTGCCACAGCAAGCACAAGGGAGACTACTAAGACCAAGCTAACAAGATCCAAGAGCAAGGAGGAGCCAGAAGAGCACACTGCCAGCCAACCAGGAGCCAGGAGTAGGAAGCCAAACCTTAGGAGGAGGCAGCCACCACGACACAAGGTCCCTACCGGCTGGCTGACAAGGGAGAAAACGACACCAAGAGTAGTTTCTTCCCCAATTCCCAGATAAACCTGACACACAATCGATAGAGGTAGGTGTAAGATCAAGGAGACCGACTAGAGGGGGTGAATAGGTAGTTTTAAAATTCTCTTTTAATTTATTTGGCTAACACCAAGTTTATAATGTGGAAGCTTAAGATAATTCGGTTTAGCATAAATAAGGCCTAAATCAACTAGGTTCACTTAAGTGTACCAACAATCTAAGTCTAGACAAAAGTTTGCAATTCATATTTAAATCCAATTGTGAATACCTATTTAAATTCATATTGATAAATACTTAAGAGTAGCTAGCAAGCATAATAAAGACCAACTTGACTTTGAGGAGCAAAGAGAATAGCTGAGGGAATTGGATATTAATAAATTTTAAATCAAATCAGCCATTTTTCAGAAAAATTGTTAGCATTGCCAAAGGAAGTGTAGTCATACCGTTTATTGGTAGTACCGCTTTGTACATTGCGGTAGTACTAGATTTCAACTTACAAGCATGCCAAGGATTGAAATTTAGAGGTGAGAAAAGATATAATGTTGTAACTTGCTCCAAAGATTTTCACAAAGAAATATAAACTCCTTGTGAAGCATTTCCAATTATATGTCAAGATTAAAATGAGTTTTATATTTAAAGGAGTTTTAACAAATTGTGCCTTTTGTTTTTCAAAGACAAACTCATTTCAATGAAATCTTCAAGATTGCAAGAATGAGTAAGAGATGATATTTTCGTATTCAATTTCATGTATGAGTTGTAAATACCCTTGTGAGCCAATATATATTGATAATTTTGGTTTTAATGGTAAAACTCACTAAAGTGCTAGATTGTGACTATTAAGATCAACTTGAGATTTTTGGATGAGTTTTAAAACCAAATAACTTTTGATTGGTTGGTTCTTAAGAAAACTTTTGAATATTAATAATGTTTGAAATAGCCAACTTTAGGTTTTTGGTCTTGAACACTTTTATAAATTCCTTTTATAATTGTTTTGGCCAAAATCTGAGTTTAAAGACAAAACAAGTGTCGGACCCTGGAGCAACAACTTATGGATCCTCTGTGTAAATCACACTAGTCTAGGATCAGCTAATGCACACAGCGGTAACAAGGATACATATCAAGCACCAATGATAAATTTTATTAAATAAAAGAGTATGGCCTTATGGCCAGAGTTTACATCAATGCTCATTGACAACAATAATAAAGGCAAATAACCGCGGAAGCAAACTGATAAAAGCGAAGCTCAAGTCTACCCACAGGTAAATGACTGTAAGACGTGGTCTACTCATCCAAGTCATCACCGTAGTCGAAGTCGTCTTCCTCTGTGTGGGGATAGCAAGGTAAGTACAAACTTGTACTTCACAAGTCACACAAAGAAATGCATCATAATGATAAAGGCAACAAAGGAAGGCATATAGGGTTATTTGAGCGTAAAGTAGTAATTTGAGAAATACAATAAATAGATTGAAATTGCCAAATTTAATACAGTAAGTAAAAACAATAATTGTAAATAAAATTAATACCGTTAGTACAGGTCCATCCCCCACACTAACCTAACCACGGGCATCCCACCCGGACCAACGTTTTCAAAATATCTCGTATGGATTCCATCCATCCACACGCTTCCAATCACTCGTGGATCGATTGAAATTTTTGATGAATTTAGAAATTTGAATGGGTTCAATCAAATCTAGGATTAAGGGGAATGGGCTTCTGGAAGTTTAAAGTCAGAGAAAAAGAAAAGGACTAATTTTCTGGAATTATTTTTCTAAAGGAAATGGATTTATGACGT
This sequence comes from Dendrocalamus sinicus, assembly GCA_036346575.1. Lineage (NCBI taxonomy): Eukaryota > Viridiplantae > Streptophyta > Magnoliopsida > Poales > Poaceae > Dendrocalamus > Dendrocalamus sinicus. The sequence goes on along the minus strand of CM070656.1, from coordinate 10,017,295 downwards.
CAGCATGATGTCAGCTCTGTTGACTGAGACTAACCAGTGGGCTCGGTTCATGTGGACCGAGTACATGGACCAGAGGAATAGCTGAGGTGGCAGGGGGCTAACATGGTGCTGATATGGCAGATGACTGGGCTAACTTGCTGACGTGGCAGGTAGGTGGCACTGACGTTGCTGCCACGTGGCTTCGAAGGTCTCTGGTGCTGACGTGGCATCCACGTGTCACTGACATGGCATCCACATGGCCGGTGAGCTGAGGTGGCCAGACACGTGGCTGCCATGCAGACCACAGTGCTGACTTGACTAGGGGCTCCTGAGGTGGCTGCTGACGGCATTGCCTTGTGCCAAGGTGGTACGCCATACGGTGCCATGTGGCATCCATGTTAGGGAAGCATGCTGAGGTGGCGTCGTCGGTTGGTGGCTGCGCACAGGGACTGAGGGGCTCCGGCGAACGGCGGCACAGCGGTGGCCAGTGAGGGGTGCAATAGAGAGAGGGAAGGATGGGGAAATCGGAGGTGGACACGGAAAACGGCTGGAAGTGGGCCAGCGGCGAGGATGGCGGTGGCGTCGTTCGGGGCTCCGATGAAGACGGCGCTCCGGCAATGCTCGAGCCCGGAGGAGTGGCATCCGAGAATGGCGATGGCTCGGGGAAGACGAGGGTGCTGGCACTGAAGGTTGGGGAGGCTTCCTTCGCCAGCGATTGCTCACCGGAGGAGCTTCGGCGACTGAGGCGACGAGAGCACAAGGCGGAGCAAGTGGCGCTCGGGAGAGGGAAGAGAAGAGAGGTGTGGGGGCGGAGTGGGGTGGAGCCAAGAGGGGGTTTAAATAGGGCTGGGGAGGGGGAGGCGCGGTGGGATTCCTCGACAGAAACAACGGAGGTGGGCCACGGTTGCAGGAGGAGAAGGGGAAAGTGGGCGTGGGAAGAGGGGGGAGGTGGGCGACGCGCGTGGGAAGTGCAGCGCACGAAGGGAGAAGTGGGAGGCGCATGTGCAAGAAGGGAATGGCGGCCAGGAAGGGCGGAGCCGGCGGTTGCCACGCGAGGAAGGAGGAGGTGCGCGGGGACGAAGGGCCTGACAAGTGGGGCCCAATCAACAGTGAGAGCGGAGAGAGGAGAGAGGGAGGGAGCGGGTGGAGGAGATGGCGACGTGTGGCCACAGAGTGGATTGGGCCGCTGGGAGAGATGAGAGAGAAAAGAGGGGTGGACGGTGGGGATTTGGGCCAGGTTGAGGCGTGGGCTGGTCCTAGCCGGCCACGTGTCGAGTGGAGAGAGGGGGAGGCGGGATGCCGACAGCTATGTGGGCGCACCGTGGTCGTCCACGCGTTAGTTGGAGGGAGGGGGCAGGGATTTTAATTTTAATTTTGGATTTTAAGAAAAGCTGAGGAAATTCAAAAAGGCTTAGAAAAATCCAAAATAAATTCCAAAAATTCCAGTAAAATTCACAGAAATTCTTGAAACCATTTTGGAGTTAGATAAAATATTTACAACTTATTGGCATTATATTTTTATACTTGAAATACTTTTTAATTTTAAAATAGATTTTAAAACTCAAGAAAACATTGAAACCCAGACAAAAGCCAAATAAATCTAAATAATTAATTTGAAATAGAATTTTGTACAGAAAATCAAAATATCATTTCATTTAATAATAGTTTTAGGTTTTTACTTAAATTACTTTTCAAATCTAGTCTTTTTACAAATATAAAATCAAGGCAATTCAAAATTAAAATTTAGGCACTAAACACTTATTTTTATTTTAAACCAATTTAATTTAATTTAATAATTTTTCACCCAAAAAATTGAGATAAACAACTGGGTTGTTACAACAAGATACTAGATAGCTAGTTTTAGGTTAGAAACTCAATTTTACTTAAAATAAATTTTACTAAAGCCAAAACCTTTGGAAATCCTTTGAAAATGCATTTGTTTACCTTTTCCAATTAGTTTTTTCAAATATATACTAATGATTTCAAGTTTTCCACTTTTGGCTAAATGGCTTAATTTTGCAAATCAATACTAGTATTTAATTAATTTGGGCACACTTAGGGATGTGATATACATGTTTGTGATTTAACACTCTCCCTTAATGTGCCACATCCATTTTGCTGATAATTACAATAATAAACTTTTAGAACAGGATCAAGAGTACTCCTTTTGAAAGATTTTTAGGTAATGTAACCTATACAGGGCAAGGGCTAAAGATTACAATGTAAGTACTTATTACCAAGATAGCATTGGTTCAAAATGTGGCAAGATCATTCTCAAACTTGGCTTCCATTTTGCATATGGTGGAATTCATCTCTTCATGAATAAGCCAAGTCTCCAATATCTCTCCAAGTACCTATTAAGCATTTTTGCATATTTTGGTACCCAAAACTTGGTCGGGTTCGTGAATGTTTAGTCACAATAGATTTAGACACTCAAATGGCTCTAGCAATGAATTTCGTTGAACTAATATCCCTAGCAAATACATTGCCATTTCTATTCTTTCTAAGCAAATAATGTTCATTGTAAAGAGATGACTTAGAAATGATATTTTTGGGATAATTCTTACTAAAATGTCCCTTCTCTCGATAATTGTAGCAAGTTTAGCATTTGCTACTCCTTATCTTGCTCATTACCGATTTGCCTCTTATTTGATGACTTTGTCTTGTCATGTATCTTGTTGGGGCACTTTGAGGCAAAGTGACTCTTCTTATTGCAACAATGGCACTTGACATGCTTCGTGTGTGTTGCATTGTGCTGTGTCTTGCTATTCTCCTTGTTGGAGATGAAGCCAATACCTTTCTTATCATTTGAATTTCTTTGACTACTCAAAAGTTTGTCAAGAGATGCATTCCTTTTACAGCACTTCTCCAAATCATGGCTCAATCTTGTGACTTGGAATTGAACTAATTATTTTTCTCAACAAGGTTAGTCTCGCAATGCATAGAGGAAGTAGAAGTGTCTAATTGAGAGCAATAAGGCATATCTAGTAAATCATCACAAGAGATGAGTATGCTAATTTTAGATGAAATGCAAGAGTTAGGAACTACACATGGCATATCATTTAGTAAATTACATGCAATGTCTTTATCCACCTTAGGCTTAGAATATTTCTTGAGAAGCAAGATCTCGTGTTCTTCTTTTAGAATATTATAATCATTTTGAAGAGAGTCATGCTTGTTTTTCATAATCATATACTTAGCCTTCTCCTTTCCAAGATATTCGTTAAGCTCTTCTAGCATATTCATCAACTCATCATAAGAAGGTTCATCATTGTCATTATCATTATTTACCTTTTTATTACCTTTTGCCATAAAGCATTGAGTTGATGTGGAAGGACCTATGGATTCTTCATCGTCAGAGCTAGAGGTTGAGCATTTTTCTCCCAACATCCACTCTTGTATGCAATCCTCATCTGTTAAGTGCTCATCTCATGAGTTTTGGTCCACATAATTATCTTGAATTTTAGTCCACATCTCATCTCATTTCATAGTTATCTTGAATTTTAATTCACATCTCATTAGTGCTCTCAAGATTGCATATGGTATTGAACACCTCTACACTCAAAGCACTGAATAAATCATTAGTTGCTTTAGCGTTGAGATGTGAGCATTTCTCTTCCTCAATTGTTAGAGCGAGAGGATCCGCTAGAGGAGAAAAGCCCACATTTATAATTCACCAAATTTTAAGGCTCATAGCTTTAAAATAACATATTATGCGGATTTTCCAATTGTCTTAATTCGTGCCTTCAAATAGAGGTGTTTCATCTAGGTGTACTATATCTCTAGTCGCCATCCTTTACTCTCTAGGGGGTGAAGCCTAATAAAATGATAGACTAAACTCTGATACGACTTGTAAGATCAAGGAGGCCAACTAGAGAGGGGTGAATAGACAGTTTTAAAATTCTCTTCTAATTTGTTTGTTCAACACAAGTTTATAATACAGAAGCTTAAGACAATTTGATTTAGAACAATAAGGCCTAAATCAATTAGGTTCACCTAAGTATACTAACAACTTAAGTCTGTGTCAAAGTTTTGCAATTCTAGGATGACAAGCAATCAATTTAATTCTATAAATATAAATTGCTTGAATATAAATTGAGTACAAGAAAACAAACCACAATGACACAGTATTTTTACCGTAGTGTTTGGAGACTTGCCGATTTCCCCTAATCCACATTGAGGTAAGCCCAAACGAATTGGATTGGCTCTACAAATTAAGCCAAACACCTCAATCAACTAAGGTTGCTTTACCTCCACTCCAGAGATGACGAGCACCACACCACTCACAACAAGCCGGGTCTTCTCACAACCTTCTTTGAGAATGTCACCATACACGACACCTTCAACGTTGTCTAGGAGTTGGCAACCTCTAAGAGTAATAAGACAAGCCCTTTGCTTAACTCTCACCATGTGCGATGGATGCACAAGCTTATGTGGATATAAAATATATCTCTAGATGCAACACATGCAATCTAGAGCTTTCCTTTTTGCTCATAAGGTACAATACATGCATAATTGAGAGGAGAACCTCACACTAGCTCAAGAGAATAAAATAGAGTGCTAAAGAATCTTCTTCAACTGGCGACAAGGGGATACAAACGTAAGAACCTGAACTGGTACATAGACTAGAAGTGGAGGATATGGATCACAAGAACCCAGGACTGGTCAGATACTAAAAGCGGGGTACGTGAAGGCGTTATATTACGTAGTTGAGTGTTGAGTATGGGTGAATGAACTGGCCCAACCACTAGTTATGAAGCTTTCGGTGGGTTTGGGTGGGGGTTAGATACCACCCTAGGCTGCTAATTGAAAGTAGATGAGTGGAGATATAATATACTGAGATAGGGTAAAAGTTCTGTGCTCTGATTGGGCATCGTATCTAAGGGAATGTGAAGATCCATGCGCCAACAGAATTAGAGTGATGATGGATAAAGTGGTACAAACTTGTGCAAATACTTTTATAAATCATAAATTTATGCCTGTCTCCTGAATTGGCGGCTACTATTATTTTCCTTGTCTAGAGGATAGCCAGCTTGGATCGATGGTAGGAGGGGATGAGACTTATGCAGAGGAGCCCCACTCTACGAATGGAAGGGAGACTATGGTGAGGCAGAACCGTATGAGGGTTACACCTTATACGAGGACTGGGAAGACTAGAGTTCTAGGAGCAGCATGAACCTGACCTTTAAGGTATTGTACCATTAGTCACTACTACAAGAAGGTTTATATTAGACACCTCATCACAGATGGTTCACCAAAACCGTCAGTGTTAAATGTAATCACAGACGGTTTAGGTTTAGAGATCGTCTGTGTTGCTGCCAGCGCTAAAAACTGTCTGTGAATAGATAATATCATAGAGAGTTCTTGGTGAGCACTGTCTGTGATACTTCATAGATGGTTCTCACAAGAACCGTCTGTGATATTGCTAAATATCATAGATGGCTTGCTATTTAACCCGTTTGTGATACTTTACAAACCGTCTATGATAATGAAATTATCACAGATGGTTTGTATTAAAAATCATTAGTGATATGTTTCCCGCCTCACAATCCCCCAAATTTCATAATCTCCTACCTGAGTCCGAGTAGGATTCCATTCCGAGACACCTATAGTAAAATAGGCATAACTTTTGCATACGGTGTCCGTTTTCGACGTTCTTGTATTCGTTGGAAAGCTAACGATGAGTCTGATACAAAAAAGAGACTAATAAGCTAGTCTTCCTCTAAGAACCCCAAAATCGGTCATCTTTGACTCTAAATTTGTGTCGTAAGTTTTAGATTTCTGTTTTTGCCCTTTTCTTTGCCTTTCCTTTGGAATTTGGGTTTTGCCTCAACTGTAAAATTGCAGATCTCATTGAAACCTTTCAAACAAGCATATATAATCCATATAAAACATTACTATTTTATATTTTAAGACTAGTTGTTTACATTGCACAGTTATATTATCTATGTGATCTACCGTCTGACCATTATCACCGACAGTTTTTAATAAGAACCATCTGTGATATCTTCCGTCATCATAGATGGTTTTTGTTAAAAATTGTTTGTGGTGTCTCTATCGTAGATGGCTTGTAATCTGAGCCATATGTGATAAGCCCCGCCACATCATTGATCCGTGGCATCTCCCTCAGGATCCCGATCTCACTCGTCCATTCTCTCCGCATCGACCGGTCTCCTCCCCACCTCTCACCCCTTATCAATCCCCCTCTCCCTACTCGAAGAACCAACACCACCAATTAATACTACTCCAACTCGTTTATGCGTGGCAAGGGTGGGAAGGGGTTTGGCAAGGGCAACTGCAATTTCATTTGAAGCAAGATGGAAAGGAAGAAGGCGATTGCAGATTTGCACTATTCCAAGTCACCGGCATCGGCAGGGGGTTTTTGCTTGTTGCATCCTAAGTATGTGGTATTTTGTTGATTTTGTCATAGAAACTGAAAATTGTGTTCGTTGCCTTTTTATTTTTGCTACTTGAAATTTTTTCGCATCACTTATTTTAGATTGTACTTTAATGAAGGATGTGCAAGTCTAGCCTGCATGAGCCTGAAGTTTCTTGTAGTATAAGCATCTTTCTAAATCTGTAATCGTGAAGCTTATATTTGTAAAATTGTAAGTGTCCTCTTGTGTATGCAGTGCAATATGTAATTCAGATCTGGAATTCAAATTCAAATATATCATTTTGCTTTTAGAGGGCATAGCTAGCATTTCCTAAGGCTAGCTGAAAAACAATAAAATTTTTAGATATGCTTGCTAGTTTTTTTAGGTATAGAAATAACTATCACATACGGTTCTTATTCTGAACCATCTGTGATATGTCTTCATCATAGATGATTTGTGGTTAGAACCGTCTGTGATAGTATACTTTCACAGACAGTTCTAATTCTGAACCGTCTGCGATATGCTTTTCACAGATGGTTCAAAACCCGTCTGTGATAACCTTTATTATCATTGACCCGTTGATTCAGACGGTTCAAGGAACCGACTGTGATAACGGTTCTATACTATCTGTGATAAACTTTTATGTAGTAGTGAGTGTATTATATTTGTACTTATCTCTTGCGTAATTAGATTGCTGAGCTAGACTATCTCTCTGGTGTTGTAATAACTTCGTGGAATAGGTTGTATGATACTCTAGCCCTGCGTGGCTATATGGATGCATGTAAATTACTATATCTCATTATTGTTCTATTGCAACATTTTGATGGACTTATTATTCGTTAGAGCAATTTTTTATCGGCTAAAACGAATAATAATTTGTTGACTAGTGTTTTTATCTCACGGTAAAAATACGGATCATCACACAAACGATCATCGCAGGTGTGTATACAGAATCACAGACCTACATACCATCCATCTGAAGCCCTAGCAGAGGGAATTTTTTTCAAACTGTGCAACCAAACATTACAACTCACTTAGTATTATTCATTCATCCCCTTTCGCGAGCGCGAGCTGATCGATCATAGGCAAGCTAAAAGTCCTTGGATCCTTAGCAACAATCAGTGGCGAACTGATTGGGAAAAAAAGAAGACATAAGTGTGATGATAAACCAGTAAACTAAAGCAGCTTCGACGAGTTGTTTGTTTTGTCATTTCATGACGAGCCCACGCAAATTAACTGCGTGCCGGCCGGCGGGCGCACCTGCACCTGCGAATCTGCAGCCTGCAGCCATGCAGTACGTATGCACGATGCATACGTGCCGAGCGCATTGCTCGTCAGCTATGCGACGCACGCCTTGGCGACGGCGACGCTGCCCCCGGCGGTGGCGCGCTTGACGAAGCGGCCCTTCATCCGCGGCCGCTTCTCGGCGTTGAGCTTGCGCACCTCGTACCGGATCTTCTTGGAGAAGAGCCGCGTCCGCCGCTTCTCCCGGTACCGCGTCACCCGCGCCTCTCTGCCGCCGTCCATCCCCAGCCTCGGCGTCCCCACCTCTTCCCCGCCATGGCCAATCACTCCTCCCACCATCCACATGCCCTGCATATGGAAACAACCGCACAAAATTAGAATACACATGCACGCACGCTCTGAGACGACTGGAGCTGTGCAAGTGTTGAGACGCAGCTGGCGCGTATGTACGTACCGAGTAATCGTGGGGCCAGCAGTCATCGAGCTTAACGTGCGGCCTCTTGCCGTCGGTCCACGGTGAGCTCCCCCAGCTCTGGATGATCGCCTCGTAGTTGAGGCTGAGCGCGAGGCTCCTCTGCAGGAACTGGGCGTCGGCGCCGGCGCCGCTGCTCGCCGTCTTCTCGTCCGGTGTCGCCTGAGGTGAGTGGTAGTCGAAGCCGATGTCCAGCATCTCGCCGGACGCCTCCGGCTCCAGCTCGAGGCCGCACGCTAGCATGCCTCTGGCGTCGACGTCAGTCTCCGGCTTGACTCGCCCGCCTTCCGCCTCCGTCGGCTCGATGAGCCCCAGCGTCTCCGTGTAGAACGAGTCCTCCTCGTTGCCGTCGTCCAGGCCCCGGCCGAGGAGGGCCTCCATGTCCGCGGCGAATTCCCTGAGCTCGGCGTCCGTCGGGCCGAAGCTGTCAGGGAAGAACTGCAGTGGCGGCGGCCTCGCAGCCGGCTTCGTCAGGTTCTCGACGGCGCCGTTTTCATTGCAGCACGACCCGGCGGCCGCCGCATCCTCGAGAGGCGGCGGCGAGCAGAAATCCGCGAGGGCGGGGTCAAAGATGGGCACGCGGTACAGCAGCTGCTCCTCCTCGATGTGCCCATCACACTTCCGCTCCTCCGGCGAGTCCCCGCAGCCGGCCGCTTCCGGCACGACGAGCCGCCTCGACAGCAGCTGCCCGACGCTCTTGGCGTGCGAGCGCGGGGTCCGCGCCTTGCGCTTGAACCACGCCGGCACGACATCGTCGCCGTGCCTCGCCCCCGCTCCTGCCGGCGGAGGAAACAGCGGCGACGAGGGCCGCAGCCGCAGCCGCTCATGTCGCCGCGCGAGCGGGTTCGCGGAGTGCACCGACGTGTCGCAACCCTGGCACAGGAACGCGTCGTCCGCCGCGCAGTACCACCTCGCCCGCCGCCGCAGGCACCCGTCGCACGCCCGCGCCGCCTTGCCCCCCATCGCTCCGGCCGCCGTCCTCGCTGAGGAGCTCATCTCAAAAGCAGCGCACCAGTATTACTCGTCAGTGTCGTGTCAGTCTACAGTCTACACACTCCTGGATGTTTGTACTGTAGAAGCCAAAATACTTGCGATGAAAATATCGTGGGTTTACGTTTATAGTAATTCGGAGGGAGGAGGTGGAGCAGGCTCGTGCGCTTTTTGGGGGACCCACGCGAGGTGTGCTTTGCACTTTTGGTGTGGGGGCACACAAAACGCAGGCCTTATCTGCGACGTGATTGGCCGATGGGTGATCCCCCCATCCGGCGCGGAGGCCTGTGATTGGCCCGAGGGGATTCTTGGTGGGGCCACCGGATTGGCTACGGGACGCCCCGAGGCCTTCCCCCCGTCGCTCTCGCGGTTTGCTGCGCCGCTGGCAGTGGGCCCCGCGGGGGGCTGAGAAGTCTTTCCGGACGCCATTTTTTTTGTTTTGCAAGAAAAGTCACTCACAGCAAAACATGAACTTATGTATATGTAAGACGGTTCGTTGTTACGGGTTACAGATTTCATATCTAAAATCTTGGGTTGTGCACGAATTTTAAAGAGGATATTGAATTTATACATAAGACGCTGTTCCGATTGTTGGATCTAATAATCCATCACGTCATATCTGGTGACTTTGTTACAGTTCTCAATGGCTGTCCGTTTCTTTCGGGGTAAAGGGTTGGTCAGTCCTAATATTCAATCTGTTCACAAACTTAATTCTGAACTCTAAAGAAACATGCATTAGTGGTTTCGCGTACTTATCCTTTTTGAAGCATTGATTAAAAATAGTAACTTAGGTAGTATAAATTACATGGCTCCTAATTCACTAAATAACTAAATCTAGGAAAGATTACATAAAGATATAACACACATGCATAGAGAGAGACTATTCTATGCCTCATAGTTGAATAACTTATTTTACGCTCTAGCTAGTCCCCCGCTTGATCGAGCCCGTCCACCCACCGAGCTGCTCGTCCTACCCATCCCCACCCACTCGCGCCAGACCCACGACCCCGACGCTGACATCACAACGGTTCCATTTTTTTGAATGGCGTGAGTACAACAAAAGCAGTTCCATCTGGATGTAAATTGGAATGTATCTGGACGTCAATGCGATATCCATTTTTTATTATCAACATCATATAGTGGCACATGGCTAGTATGCGCCACGGCTAGTGTGGCAATAGCCTCTAATGACACGTTCAATAAATTCGTGAGTACAGTAAAACCTATTTCATCTAATCATAAATTGGGAGGTATCTGATCGTAATTTGGAATGTATCCAGATGCACGGCAGTAAACGATGGGAGAAAATTGCATGGTGTCGACATAGAGGCGATAGACATGCAGCGGTGGCAAAACTCCACAACACGAGCGGCAACGATCGATACTGCTGATGGGGTGGGCTCCTATGGCTTTGTGATAGACGACCTTGCACTATTTTACCGTTGATTATGTGCGGCACTGCCATGCGGTGCAGTGGAAGATGGGGTAGGGGCGCCGTTTTTATGAGCAGTTGCATAGAGGACGCCTCAGATCGTGCGCAGGTGGTTCGTGGTTAAGCGCGTGGGGCATTGGTCGGGTCGCGTAGCTCTAGTTACGACCAACTCTATTTTATGCCTGTGCATAGAATAAGTTATTCTATGCTTCGATTGTAATGGGAGCTATGAGACCCGACCACACCCTACGCACCTGACCATGACCCACATGGCCTAGGCGTCCCCCGTGTAATCACCAGTAAAACCGCATGAGCCCATCTTCCACCGTGCCACCCCTCTACCAGCCGTCTTCGACCATCGGTAGTATCAATCACCATGGTCCGTGTTATGGAGTTTTGCCACCACCGCACGTCCACTGTCTCCCGTGCTGACACCACTGTTGTGTTATGGCGGCAGTAAAAATGAAAATCACATTTACGACTAGATACAACCAAGTTACAGCTGGATGAATGCGCTTTTACTTAATTGACCAATTTATTGGATGCGTTGTTAGAGTTTATTGCCACACCTAGCCATGGCGCATGATGTTCATATGATAGTGACAGTAAAAATAGATACCACATTTATATCTAGATATGATATGGACTAACTAGTAAATTAGCTGATGCATAGGGGTGGCCCAATCTTCACGATACAAAGAACGCACGATCCAAACAATGGTGAATTTCTCCACTTGTTCCTTTAGCCTTCTTCTTCCTTGCGGTCAGCAAAGGCAAACTAGGGTCTCCTTCCTTCCTTGCAGCTATGGTGGTAGCAGCAAGCTCTTATCCTTACGGTAGCACTAGGGATTAGGGCTTCAGTTATGGAGGATCAACCAAACAGCAACACCCATGTCTGCTCTTCTCCTTGCTTGCGGTAGAGGTCGAGTTAGGGTTTTGGCCAAGGTGGATCAGCCGAACATCACCCCTTCTTCCCCTTTCACCTAATGTAGATGAAAGGTAGGGTTGTAATGCACTAATCAACAACAATGTTGCTGATTAGAAGCAATCAACCAAGAGATCTCCAAACCACAATTACTATTCATAAATTGAAGAGTGGAATCATATATGTTCAATCAGCGACTTGAGATTAGCAACGACGCTTCTCAATTCATGGAATCACATCAAACCCTAATTGGGAAACTTTCAATAAGCATGCACGATATTGAGCCATGAAACTATCGTGACTTTACTATATTTTCAACTTGAACAATTTGATCTCAGGTACAATGGGGTATGCCCTTGGCCATATATTGGTGCATAACTGCACGACCATACACACGCACAACCTAGCTAAAGCCAACTCGTACTCTCCACGCACACATCAGATTCGTTCAGATTCTAATTTGACTCCATCTCTCCTAAAAACCAGACTCCCTAAATAAACCGACACGGTTTCTATGAGGACTCTCTAAAGCTAGCTTACAAATGATTGGCCAAATTGGTTCAGCCGAAAGAAAAGGCATGCACAAAACACTCAAACTCATCAGTTGGAAACAAACTCAAGGGATGGAAATAAACTCTAGAGGTAGAAAGTTCGGATTGGTTTCCATTTCACGAGCTGATTTGGACCCAAATTGATCCCACATGAATTCTTGGATGTCATCCTAGCTTCCTTGCACATGGCTTGGCTTTTGTTCCTGGCTCAACTCCTTCAGTTCCTGTTTTGGCTCGACATGGCCAAACCCTCCTGGCGACACATGGTTGGAAGTCCCACTTGGTGTCCCCCTTTTTTCTTGGTGCACAAGAAGTAGCTCCCTTGGCTTGGCATGGCTTGGCTTGCACCTGGTTCTTTCTTCTTCCTCAAGAAATAATGCACCTTTTTCTCTCTCGGCTGCATGCCAACCAAACACCCTCCTCCACTCACGTGCTCCTTCTCATGCGGACGTGCCCCCACAAGCCCATGCGCTCCAGCCTTCATTGGATCATGTGCCTTAGCCCCATGTGCCCAAAGCCTTCTCCCTTGGCTGGCCTCCCTCTCCTCCCACTTGGCCATACTTGTTTTCTCCTTTCCTTGACACAATTTAGCACCACTTTGCAAGGCAAATTCAGATTGCAATGCTGAAGCACAATGCAAAGTAGTAGTAGCACACTTGGCTGCATCAAGATACATTCCAATTTGTGGCCAGATAAAAAATGGAACCGCTGTGTGATGGAGAAATAAAATAGGTACCACATTTACATCCAAATATATTTTAATTGACAGCCAGATGAAAAATAGAATCATTGTATGATGGCGGCAGTAAAAATAGATACCACTTTTACATCTAGACACATTCCAATTTATGGACAGATGAAGAATGTAACCGTTGTGTGGTGGCAGTAGTGAAAATAGATACCACATTTACATCCAAATACATTTACATGCACATTTACAGCCAAATAAAACTGCTTTTACTATACTCACGAATTTACTAGCTTCATTGTTAGAGTTTACTACCTCACCTAGTCATGACACATTCTAGCCATGTGACACCAGCGTTAGGGTCATGGGTCTAGCGTGAGCGAGTGGGGACAACTGAGTCGTGTGGCTCGGTGGGAGGATGGGCTAGATTGAGGTGAGGGAATTGGTTGGAGTGTAGACTAACTTATTCTACACTCAGGAGCATAATAGGAAATTGATTCAGTGCTACCAAGAATACATACTCCTTGTAGTGTACCCGATTGATTGGGGTCCAGCCCATCAAGATGTCCGCACGAGCTCACACAAGTGATGCGCTACCAGGTTGGGTACGGAAGACCAGCTTTGATTTGTGATAGTTTGTAATCAACCAAAATTAGTTGATCAACTTCGATATATGGGGGATAGATAAGGTGAGGCATTCTTTACATCATTTTGTTCAGCATCGCAAGATTTCCACTAACAGTTCTTTTTGTTGTGTTGAGGTGTTGCGCGCGTGAGTTCCACCGATGGTGTTGTGCCATAGTGCTACACAAGAATACTCCATCAGGCGAAGTGGACCCCTGTAGTCTACAGCAAAGTTTAGGCGTGGTGCTTTTTTTGTCAGTGTTGCACAAGAAACCTCATTCAACAGCGAGGAGCTCAACAAACTGCACCATAGTATTTCGGGGGTGCACCACTTGCATGTCAATTTTTGATGGAGATGCATCTAGGCTCCTCACATTATCTAGATGGCGGTGGGAGCACCTCCAATTCACCCTCAATCGGCGATGAATGACAGTGGAGTCCTCAACCTCATCCTGCTTCTCCCACTACCGACTGTATTAGGAGTATCATCTAGTACTCACTTGAGGTACGCATTCAAAATCTGCTGTATAATACCACAAGACTAGTTCATGGCATGCATTGCAGTGATGTTCTTTTGTTAATTAGAGGGCAATGAATTGGTAATGCCTAGAGTTAGTATAAAAATGTGGAATGCGACCACATCCAAGATCGCTTTTTTTTGCTATCCTTGTTTTCTTCTAATATGTTATTACTGGTTATTTAAAAGTTTCTAGGTTTGTGGCTGACCAGTTTATAACAGATTTCAGGCGGCAACGAGCCCATGACGACTGGCACTGGCCGCAATAAGCCCACGGAGGCGGCCGATTGGGAGCAAGAGGAATTTGTGAAAGCACGAGCTGCACCATTAGGTGGAATTTGTGGTACAACCGTCTTGCCTAGAAGGATATTGCAATTGATTTTTTGTTCTACAAATGGATTGTTAACCAATTTCCCCTAATGCATGTAGATAGGGATTCGATTTGTACTGGAAGGGATTCAATTTTGAGCCACCAAATGCCTCTCTAGATCTCGGCCACCTCACCCAAAATAGATCTAAAATTTGCATCGTTGTGTCAACCGATTGGGAGCTCTAGGTGGATTTGGTCTTTGTGACATCAGCCAACCATTACGAGGCTGGATAAAGAACACAAGCATGCAACGATGTTGATTCTGGTGATGACTTCTCTCATATTCCCAATGGTAGCAGCATTGAGTTCCTTTCCCGATTGGCTCCTTTCAGGTGAGCAGTGGAGCCTATGCAGATTGGTGCATGCTGGTGCCCAACAGTGTGAGCATGTTGTGGCCCCTCCTCACAGCAGTGTTATCTATTTCCTACTTTAGCAAGACATCCTTTCTAGGGTTTAGGTCCATCGCAAGTGGGAGGGCAAGAATCCTCTAGCTCCACATCATATGTATGTAATTAAATTAGTTGTAGTCCGCCCTATAACTTGGTTGCATGCAGTAGTTTTTTTTGCCTTTTTGTGGTCCATGGATTGATGAGTATTTCGATAGTCCACAAAATTGGGTATATGAATGCAGTACTTGTTGTTTTGTTTCATTGTGGTATGCCTAATGTTCATGATCAGATTAGGCAATCAAAATTGGGTAGGAAATACAAGATTGGGTATATGATGCCTTCCATTTACTAATTGGGTGTATATCTAATTACCCGTTTCATGGCATGTATCTTGAAGTATACCCCTTTCATGAATTGTACAATAGAATAATCCCATTACCAAACTTGTTGCTTGAATTTTGTATTCAAGATTTGTGTTTTGAAAAAGGGCATGGGGAGTGCGGGAAAGGAGTGAATTATCCTGATAATTGAAGGGGAAACCTTTTTAATCAAATTTGATTTTGCTTGTCGTTTTGATCCAAGGGAAGTAGTATACGCAGTTGCAGAATCAGTTGCATTATTAAGACAAATAGACTTATTTTTCTATTTCTAACATAACATACTCAATGGAGCTACTGGTCGATACAAGAATCAATGAATATTTAATGTAGTTTATGGAATGCTACGTTAATTCCTAATGATTTTGTTAGTGAGAAATTCTTCATTTTTTTCATAGTGGTATACCCCTTTTCTGATTTTTTTGCTGAAACCAGTGTTTACATTGTCTTTTTTCATGTACTCGTTTTTGCTTAGCTGTATACTCCTATGTTCCCAATGTCCATAAGCATGTAATATATATACTTCTTTTTCATGTACTCCGTCACACACACACACACACACACACACACTCTCTCTCTCTCTCTCCTTTTTGCTTAGACGTATACTCTTATGCTCCCACGGTCCGATGTATCTAATATATATACTTCTTTCTACACACATACATGAAGCCATTTCTGTACTCCCGGTAGCACATACTCTCACTTTTAATATACCACTTAAACGAACATGTTATACTTATTTATCACTTTCGATATACTTAAATATTAATTCTAAGATATTCTAATACAATTTGGTTGAAAAAATTTGTAGGACCAAAAATGGCAATAGAGGGGGAGGGGTGAATGGTGCCTTAAAAATTTTGCCCCAAGTATTCACTTATCCATTGCTTCGATAGCTACAAAGCTATGAAGATTCGGAAAGGAACCCTACTCAAAATCTAGAGAAACACGAAGCTAAACCACTATGGAAAAACAGTAGGTGCAATACTACCGCTGTTGATCCGACCGGTCGGAAGACAAAGTGATCAAATATGACTTGAATGATCATCAACTAGTGAGTGGTCAAAACCAATGTGGTCGTGGTCGTAAACTAACGTTGTCGACAGCCAACGTGATAGGAATTTGACTTGAGTGGTCAACGACCAGAGAATGGTCGGAAACTAACGTGGTCAAAAGCCAACTTGGTCGAGAGCCACCATGATCGGAATTCGACTCGATTGGTCAATGACCAGAGAATGGTTGGAAACCAACGTGGTCAAAAACAATATGGTCGAAAGCCAATGTGGTCGATGACCAGCAAGTGGCCAAAAAACCAGCGTTGTCGAGGACCAATGAAAAGTCGAAAACCAACATGGTCGAAGACCGATGTAATCGAAACCTACGTGGTTGAAGACCTGTGTGTGGTAAAAAAAACAACCTGGTTGAAAACTAATAAGTGGTCAAAAACCAGTGTGGTCGAAGACCAATGAGTGGTCAAATACCAGCACGATTGAAGACCAATGTAGTTGGAACCTACGTGGTCGAAGACCAGTTTGTGGTTGAAAAGCCAACGTGGTCGAAGACCAATGAATGGTCGAAAACCAGTGCGGTCCAAGATTTGAGTGCAAACCCGAGTGTTTGAAGTAGGTTGAAATCTGACCGGTGCGAACAACTACTAGTGAGTGGTCAACCTGTAAGTGGTCAAAACACAACCAGTGAGGTCAATGACCAGTGAATGGTCAAAAACCAAAGTGGTCGAAGGACAGGAGTTATGGTACTACCGCTACAACCTACGGTACTACCGTTTCTCTCAGATGAATAGGGGTTTTAGCCCGACCGCAAGATCCCAATCCACATAACTTTTGATTGACCTAACCAAAAGCCATGAAACTTCAAACATGAATTTCCTAAGGTCACATGAACTTATTCCATTCGACGATTAACATAATAATTACCAAAGTTCCTACCTTTTGCAATTGAAGGAAAAGAGCACCAAAACTGATCCAAAATCCCAATCGGTCAATATAACTTGCTCGTGAGATGATGGTGACCAAAAATGGTCTAGATGTATTCCCACACGTCACAGTAAGTTAGATCACCATTGAAACCAAGCCAAAAACCCTCAGATCAAAAGATCACCCGATTAGGCCAAGAGCGACCAATAACAGGGTTTCATGAAAATCTTGCTATTTAAGTACCTAGATAATTGGAGATTGATCTGAAGAGGTTATCTCCATCTTGTTCATGTCCTTAGCATAGCAAGATCAAGATAAGGGCAGAAGAGAGATCAAACCAACCAAAACAAGAGCAACTCACTCAATAAGATGAATTCAAGAAGGTGCAAAAAGGTTAATGTATTTCTTACTTGAGATGATCAGTTTCATAGCCACTCCACTCAGAAGGATAGAGCTCTAAATCTAGAGTGCGCGTGCACACACACACACACACACACACACACTAACCTATCTCCCATGGGAGGGAGGAAGGATGTAGCCACAAAAGGCTTAGCCAACAACCTCAAACCCTATCGGCCCCTTGTCTCTCCTTCTCTTATATAGCCTCACAACCTAGACCAAAACCTAATGGATTCACCCATTAGGCTAAACCAGGGATAACCCGTTAACCTCACCTAACACCGGGTTTTACTCTCACACGCACGCTTCTCAAAGCGGCTTACAACCATTAACCCATTAGTGAATCAACACTTGATCCACTTCACATTTTTAACACATACAAGACCTAACCACTTAGGCCAACGCCGTTGGTTCACACACACCGCCACTTTTCTGGTATTAGGCAATTTACCAAAATGGCCCTCTACCGCCTTTCACGAAACATTCCACTTCCTTTGCCATGAAGCATCGCCCATGCTTCGCCATCTTTCATGTGGCCCCAATGACTTGCCGCCAAGCCTCTCATGTGTCTGGATCTCACTGAACCATCTTCGCTTACGAACGACCCAAGTCACTTGGCGCACCACATGACTCTTCTCGCACATGACGGCACCCAGCTTCTTTGACCGTTTG
This sequence comes from Dendrocalamus sinicus, assembly GCA_036346575.1. Classification (NCBI taxonomy): domain Eukaryota; kingdom Viridiplantae; phylum Streptophyta; class Magnoliopsida; order Poales; family Poaceae; genus Dendrocalamus; species Dendrocalamus sinicus. The sequence continues at coordinate 9,999,354 of CM070656.1, read as the reverse complement.
GACCTCGACTCCTTCCTGAGCCTAGCCCCAGTCCACCTTGCCATTGCTCGTCATGTCCACCATTGGTAGCTCCCGCTCTGGCCTAGTCGTCCCAAATTGTAACCACCCTACAAGCCTCGGTCTTCTTTGGCGTCTCTCTAACCGTTCTAGATCTCAGCACCACCTTGTACCTAGTTTTGGTCTTCAAACGCCTCACCATAACCTAGCTCCAAAGTCCTGCAACCAATACCAACAAGCAAATAGTCACGTAGCACTGCACAATACACAAGTCATCACCATGCAAAATGTATGCAACCAAACCATTGATCCTAAACCTAGGACCAAACAATAAACCCATGTGCGCATAAGCAATAACATCCAAAACCATGACCACACTCAAACACAAACCATGGTTTAAATCCCAAAACTCTGTTTCTCTAGGAAGATCGGTAGTACCGCTCCATAAACACTAGTACTACCACTTCCCAAAGTGGTACTTCCGCACCTTCGCACTGGACATCTCTAGAGAAAAAATGTACCGGTGCTCACATCAGTACTTTTGTCTCATGTTACTACTGCTCATATACTTGCGGTAATTTCGATTTTCCTAACACTTCCAGAAAACAGTCCAACCGAAATGTGATCTTTGTAAAAACACTTCACCACTCCATAAAATTTGTAATGGTTCATCACAACATTATCCTGGACCTTCTTACATGGTCTTTCAAAATTTTATCGGGGTCCTTTATTTTTTGTATATACCCTTTTCCATATTAAAATGAGTATATATATAAATTATGTTATAAAAATTAGATTTTAATGAAAATTTTCATAGAACTTACTTTGGAGTATCTTATAATCATTATTAGAGTATACTTAAAAGAATAAAGAGGTGTGACAATATCATTTAAGTGGTATATAACACATGGGAGTACATACTCCGGAGAGTATAGAATTACACACACACTCTCCTTTAGCTTAGTCATATACTCCTATGATCCCATGATCCATATGTATCTAGTATATATACTTCTTTTTCCATGTACTCCTTTCTACACACATACACACACACACACACACTCCTTTTTCCTTAGCCGTATACTCTTATACTCCCACTGTTCATATGCATCTAATATATATACTCGTTTAATAAATTATAAATGCTAAGCACACCTTTACTTAGAATACTGCTAATTTGATTGAAGCATACTATTTCTTAAACTCTCCTGAACCAGATACTTCTTTAAGAAGTATACTAATTTGATTTAGAAGTAGATATTTATTTTGTTGCACAAGATACTTTGGCAACTATGCTCAGCATTTAAATTTTGCGTTTAACAGTTCCATATCGAAAGATTGATGCATCTATCTAATTCAGAATAGTTTTCACCTTTTAAATCATCCCCTAATTTTTTATTAACCCATATATTGGAAAAGGGGTATTTGCAATTTAAAAGAAAAGGGTATTTTGATCAATAATTAATCTAATCATGTATAGGATAGACACATGTACTTCTTTATTCTTGTGACTAGAAGTGAGGATCTTAGTAGCCTTTTTCTTGTAAGGATGTTTTATAGATTAGCCATCATTGGTAGGCTTCTTAAATGTTTGAAATGTTTGAATTACTAGCTGGAGCAAAGATAATACTTCGTTTTTCAGTCAGGATATGCTGCATTGTTAATCTCAAGCGGCAACCTGTGCGCAACATTTAGTAGAAAAGGCGGCAACAAATTTTTGGGAGGAATGGACTCTCTGCATTGCTCTTTGCTATGGCACCATCCTTCTCATAAGTCTTGTGTCACTTCTATTTAGCATTGCAGGGATGTATGTACATGTGGATTTTCTTCTATTTTCTTGAATGATATCTTTTACTTGTATCTGTAGCAATCAGATTTGTTAGTGAGAGATGCTTCATTTTTCATAGTGACACCCCTTTTCAGAATTTTTTTATATTGGAACTGGTGTTTAGATTGTATTAAGGGATATGCTTTTTCATGTACAGTGATACTTGTTCACAATACTTACCTGTACATGGCACAAGCCTATCGAGGTTTTATTCCCTTTTTATAGTATCTAAAATGGACATATACTAGAACCAATTCATGGTAATGCCCCATTTTAGTTCTTTTATACTGAATTATGTGTTTGTCATGTATCAAGAATGATATATACTTCTTTTTAAGAATGGTGATACTTTATTGATGAGAAATGAAAGCACGTATTAAGAATACTTGTTCATCTGAGAGGATGCTTGCTTCTATTAAGTTTCAAATTTAATACCACATAATGAATATGATGATACATATATACTCTACGCTCCCATGGTCCATATGCATCTAATATATATACTCCTTTTTTTAATAGAATTATAGATGTCAAAGTATCATAATAAATTATAAATGCTGCGTGCACCGTACTACTTATCAAACTCTCCCGAACCAGATACTCCTTTAAGTCGGGCATTCAAATAAAATTTTGTCACAATTATAGTTCGAGTGAAGGGACACAACGCGTATGTAGTATACTCCCATTTCGACCGCACGATGCAACAAACATCATGCATGTTCCCTTCTTTCAAGCATTTTGTTGTGCATGCAGCTGGAATAAAAAATGATTTAATTAAATCATTCGGCACAAAGGAGTATCATGCCTACTAATGCATGTATCCATTAAGACGACCCATTTTGCCTTTATGCATCTCTAAAATCATCGACGGGGGGAGGCATGGGAGTACATACTTCCAGGTGTATGAAATAGTCGGAGGGAGGCGACGGACGGCGATGTGAGTAGGGGAGATGCAGGGTTAGAGTGAGGCAGTTGCCAGCGACACAAGTGAGGGAGCTGGTGGCCCGCAAACCCTAGAAGCGCGAGGTGAGCCTGCAGACTGAGATGGCCAGGGAAAAAAGAAGGGGTTAAGGGAAAAGTGAGAGCCATAGTCGAGGGATTTTGTGAAAAGAAATGCATAAGTGACACTGAACTTCCACTCGCACGAATCCAAGCCATACAAAGTAGATCCAATGTTTTGATTCGTGTTTGTATATTATCACTGAATAGCCCATTTACACTAGATATGCTCTCTATATATGTGCATGAAAGTTTTGAACATTAGTACGGTGTTGATCAGATCGATCCTCAATTATTCATTCATTTTTGGTCTGCAGTTCAATCCAAGATCAAGAGCACATGAGAGAATGGAAATAAAGGGCGTGTTTGGTTCGCGTCCACACCGTGCCGCACCGCGCCGCACCTTTTGCGCCACAGTTTTGGCACGCGTTTGGTTCACGTCCTCACTTGCGGCGTGCCACGGTGTGACCATAGCTCCGTAGTTCAATTTCTGCGCCTCAACTTGCCGAAAGTCTGGCGACCAAAATCAGCGCCGCACTTTTGGCGCAGCAGGGGCTGTGGCTCGGCGCGCGTAGGCGCAGGCCAAACACGCCCAAAATCTTGTATAGCTCTCGCCGCGTCCTAATATATGGTCCCAGAAAGAAGGCATGCTGTGCTCTTAGCCATACCTGATATATGCAAGCGAACAAGAAACAACAAACCCAAATGCGAGCGAAATATATTTGCCTGGGGTCCCCTCGCTGGGGATTTGTGTCCTTTTTGAAAAGTCGATGTCGTGGAATATAGCGGTTGATTAGCCCTTGGAACGTAGCAGCGAGGTCAGCATGGGCTTACAAAACACTCGGACTCGCGCTGATGCCGACGTGATATGCCAAAATTATACTGGTCTTATCCAATTAAGATAATGCCTTCTAAACGCGTTAAAAAAAAGATAATGTCTTGTATGCCTGTTATTGTGTGCAGTTTATTTTTTATTTTACTGGGTATCAAGTAGTACTGTTTCTAGGCTTATAAAAAGCTAAATTACGTAAATCACAAAGCACTGTAGTTACAAGTAGAGGTGAAAATGGATCGGATAGTTTCTGGCCGATCCGGATGAAAACAAATACGGATTATGTCGAATCGGATTTTCTTCGGATAATTCTCGGATCGGAAACGAATACGGATTTTTTTTTGTCGGAAACAAAATATTTGGCAAGCCACATCTTGCCTCAATTTTTGCATCAAAATGTGGATAACAACCAAATAGCCACTCTCTCAATTTACATAGGGAACTGTGTATTTTCTTAAAAAAAATACCATCTTAATTTTCTCATGTTTTTTATTCCGTTTGCGTATGGACTTAACAGGAATTCCTTGCCTTTGTGTGAATACCAAGTTTTTAGAACTGCAAATTCTGTAGATGCATATTGCCTAGGTGCACGTGGGTTTGTTTTGTTCAGAAATATCCTTCAGCTAGTTTCCAAGAGCTAGAAATAACAACATAGCATCATTTTATCTAGAACATATATACCTAACCGGAACAATACATGTCTTGTAACGGTGTTGCCCCAGTACCTCGATCTCTCGATAGTAGAAAATTAACAACACTCACGAAATTGACTGGGGTATTGTAGCGGACACAATAGCAAATCGATGGAAAGATCTCACCAACCATGTGTATAGCAAATCGTTGAAGCCGTCCATCCCGGCTTCTGATTTTTGCTTGATCGAACAGCTGGCTTGAAGCGACACAACAACTATACCATTTTCCATCCAAAACATGGTCCTAGGGTGGCCGATCGTCGATCAATGCTACTGAGACTACTGTTCAATTCATGTTGGCATGACAGCTTGCAATTTGTAACACCCCGGTTTTAGCTGTCTTTTTAAAGTTTTTAAAATAAAAATAACCATTTAGATTTTTTTGGATTGAATAAAGCTTAATATGAATTTTTAGAAATTAAAAAGAGTTAATATGAATAAAATAAACTTCAATGAATTCAAAACCAATTTAATTCGGGTTCGTTGTATTGCAAAGAATTTTTCTGTATTTTCTTGGATTTTTGGAGTTTATTGCTATTTCTTTGAGCTCAATTGGAATTATCCTAATTTTTGAAATTTGAAAATTCCAAAAAATCTGGATTTTTTTCGTCTTGACTGAATTTCTTTCTTTGGCCCATTTCTTCTTTTCTGGCCTGACCCATCTCCTACACGCAGCCACTCGGCCCAGCCTGCTTCGTCACCACCACGTGTCACTCTCGCGCCATCTCCTCCACATCGCCGCTGATAGGTGGGCCCCACTTGTCAGCTTCATCTTCCCATGTCCAAGCCAGATTCCACTGTTCACCACCGCAGTCTCCGCTGCAAACTCCTCCTCGTTTGACTATTTAAGGGCACCTAAAGCCTCGCAAACCCTCACCCTGAGCTGCCCTCGATCTCGCCATTGCATTGCCATCATCGCCCATCGTCTTTGCGCTGGAATTCAACATCAACTCGCCACCACAACCAAGCTCCGATGAGAAATTCTGCCGTTACCGATGAGCCTCCATCCACATTGTCTCTTCCACAAGGTTCGCTGTGCTTCTCTATCTCCCTTCCACACCTTGCTGAGGCCAGCACCCCGCTGGAGTGAACCCTTGCCGTGATGCTGATCTTCTCCACTGCCTTCACCTCGCCGCCGGTGTCCTCTGATGACCATTGGTCTTTGTGCCCAACCCTTTAGTGTCGCATTGCCCCTAGGAAGTCAATGCGCACCTCGCCGACCCAAATTGAGCCCTCCTTGTCGAAGTTCATCACCACATATGCCATCACTACTACTCGTCTATTCGCCCAACTACTGTGCCTACCTCCCTTGGCTAATCTGAGCCACTAGATGGCTTCACCGTCGCATGAGGAAGCTAGAGCTAACCTCGTCGATGTCCAGTTCGCCACCGTTTGCCATCAATGTCACCGAGAAATCGTCGCTGTCGATATGTCCTAGTCAGCGTTTGATGTGGCAAGTCCACATTAGTGCAACCATCTTGCAAGTCCGCCACATGTGTCGCATGTTAGCCCACACTGCCACCTCAGCCACCGCAGTGCTCTACCATGTTAGAAAGCCACGTGTCATTCATGTCATTGGTCTTAGTTAAACAAAATGGTTTCTACTTGGACAAGTGATTGTGCAGTAAAAGGGAGTGTGGTTAACACTTTGGGATGTGGATCCTCGCCTGGGTAATAATGAAGAACTTTACTTTGTATGCAATTAATCTAAGCCTTATCGTATAATCACATATCTAGTATGGGATGATCCTGACTAATTAATTTGTGATGTTTCAATTTTGATTTCACCATGGGATGAATTTGGGTGGTTAGTTCACTTTCAGGTAACATTTAGTGAAACCTTAGCGGATGTAGTCGGATTGCGATTGAATATTGTAAAGGCTTTATCATGATTTCTCCGTTGCACATCTAATGAAGTGTGCTATTCGCATGGTAATATGAGATGAACATGTTTTGTAGGTAAAGTTATGCTAATTTTACAAAGTATTAAACTATTCGATAGCCTTGTCCTCGGTTATGGACAATACTCGATGATTTTACACGAGAGGTAGAATTTCATAAAATCTTAGTTGGGGTTTGGTTGGAAAGTGAATGGTCAGTTCACTTATAGTTTACTCAATTCCTTTGACTTAATTACTTATTATTTATTTTCAAAGTGCGCTTTCAATCTATTTATATATTTACTCTAAATTATTGTTTTCTGCAAAATAACCACTCAACCATCATTTGATAATGCTTGCATCAATATATATTGCATCTTATTACAAACGACTTGCTTATTACTTTACGATGTACTCATGGCTATATCTTTGTTACTCAGTTGCTGAGGAAGAACCGTATCGTCTTGAGGTACTGAAGGAGGATTCTTCAATGACTTCATGGATTAAGACTTCGCTTCCCAGTCGATTGCTCGTGGCATATCAAATGGTTACTATGTTTATCTTTATTTTTCACTGCTAGTTTTGTTAGGCCCTTCAGAAGTTTGGCTATAAGGTCGCTACTATGATAATTAATAATATTTATTACTTTCATAGTTAATTGTGATTATGGATGATATTTTATCTATATTTTCACTATATGTACTAGCGTGATTTTGGATTGGTGTAAAATACATAGAGAGTCTGAATTTGTATATTTGGATCTCGACACAATCTTAGCTAGCAATGAATTTGCACACTGTCAGGTCTCATTGCTTACCACGGTCATGCAGTCATGCATGCATCTTGGCCAGTGATAGATCGTATCAATATTGTCTAAACGTATATGGTTTACTCGGCGCTAATATTTGATTAACCGAGAATTACTTAATAGTTGTCCTCTAATTATCTCATCTTTAAACATTAATGATGTACATTTGACATAACGTTTCTTGCTCCGTATTCAAGCCTTCTATAGGACATGGTCAGAGACCACTTTCTCACCCCATTGGCTTGGGAGCTCCGCAGGGTTCACGTTCTATTCACTACCAAATGAGGGTTCTTTTTACTTTCACCTCACAGTACAACTTTGCTGTCGATCACAAGATAACAGTGCTAAGAATAACACCTGTATAACGTATGCATCTAGTTTTCTCATGTAATTAATGATTCATGCATAAGACGTGTAGGATATCGAATTTCCTAACATATGATGAGTTTTGTTAAATATTATCTAGATATTTTCTTCCTAATTATTATCTAGATTTAAGCCTGTTGGATTAGAGATCCAATGACTATAAATCCTCCCCCTTGAATTCTACCTCCCTCCTTTAAAAAAATCCCTCTTCAAAAACAAGGGCTTCTTGATCTCTAATTCAAAGATCATAAATTTAGATGATAGTTAGAAAGAAAACATTCAGATGATACTTAGATACTCCCATGATATGTCACCAGTTGAGCGACAGTGAAAATGCTGAAAGCGAAGTAGACCCTGCAACGAGAATAACCTTGGAGAGGTTACAGGGCAATTAGCCAGCTTCAGCCCAGTGACAACAATTCCAGTCGGCGTCTTAAAGTCTCTATTCCGTATTTCCGTGTATATAAAAACCCCTATTACGCCGAGACTCGCGAGAGAGAGGCGGCCACGCCGCCTGCGCGGCTTCAGCGTCGGCGTGGCGCCGAATCTTTGTACGGCTGGGGAGCGATTTTCCCTGTATTTTCCCGAAATTACGTAAAGGTTCTTTTTCCTCGCGAAAAGGTCCCTGACAGTTTTTTAAAACACTTTTTTCGAAAACACCCCTCCCCTTTGCAGGATAGCGCCCCGCGGTTTTTAAAATTACGTACGGGTCCTCGTTTAGTTACGTACAGGTCCTTAAATTTTTACGAAAAAACTCTTTAGCTTTTTCGAAAATACGCATATGCCTTCGATTTTTTTTAAAAACCTCCTCACGAATTCTCGCCTCTCTTACTTCGGTGCACACGGTAGCTGGCGCGGCGTGTCGCCGCGCCTATGAGGCTAGTAGTCTCAATTCCTTGCAGAAGTTGGGGATAACCAGGTCACATCCACGTCCACGTGGCAAACGGATTGGCACTCGCACTCACATCGTACGGTACAGATCGTCCGCTTGCAATAATTAGCCGCTTCTCTAGCTCTCAAGTCGCTTTTTCTAACGTTCCTTTCCTTTTTCCCACCCCAGCCTCTGAAAATAAACGACATCCCAAAAAGAGCATGGACAGTAAAACCTCCACGTCACTCGACTTAAATAGATGAAGGACTTGTTTTGTAGGTTTTTGGCTTCTTCGAAAATCAAAACAAATAAAAATGGATCCATCAACTCCATCCGTAACAATTGGTTGCTGCATTATCAAATTGTATATTGGTCCTATGTTATATTGGTACTCCTAAAAGATTTCCTTTCAAAAAGTTATTTTTTTTTCCTTTAGTGAGAGAGTTGCCCTCGCCGTCAGCTGTTTGGCACTCCTCTATGCCTCTCACTTGAACACATCTAGCCGACTAGCCTTTGTAAAAATAACTTACAATTTTTCATAAAGTTTTTAGCAGTCTATATAGACTGATCGCTTTCACAACGAAGGATTCTTTTGCGAAATCCAGGCAGGCGCACCTCCTCCAAAATGGGACAGCCGAGTGAGCTTAGCCGGGGCATCAACGTCAAGCCCATCCCTGCGGTCCAATAGGAGAAGATGGGGCACCCTTCACGATCCAGAGCATGCTAATTGCCAGTTGCACATCCACATCTTGGTCCTATGTGACGAACGTCCATATCACTGACGATGACACGTCCTTCTTTTCCCAATTTTACTGGGAGTACATCTAATCCTACCTTTCAATGACTTCAATTTCTGACTTCTAGTTTTTTAATTTTATTTTTTCGTTTACCTTTTGGCTTCTCCCAAACATGTGATAAATCATATACTTTACATATACAACATAGAAAGGTTAAATTTGACATGTCGAGTGGTAGAGTTGTTGTGTTTATATAATTGCAGCTAGGAACTCGTTCTGCAATTCTACTTGAGAAGGCCATATATACGTACGCCATGATATTCTTGTATTTCTAAGGGTGATTTTCTTGAATTGATGTTACTGGTTTTACAGTCAAGTATTTGGGTTCAACACTTTGGAATGGCCTTTGGGCTGAGCACATGAAACCAAGTTCCTCTTTGGTTGCTGGTGGGTCTCGTGTTTATCCGCTTGATTCATGTCCTTGTCGAGGTGCACCTATTGCATACCATCTTTGTCTTCGTACATACTATATTTCACTTTCATAGCAAAAATACAAACTCAAATACAACACACGAATGGAATGTAGGAAGGGACGCGTGTCAACATGCAAGGGGGTGATCCTAATATAGCGGAACGGTGAAGGATGTGCCCGATGGTTCAGACTCAAGGGTGGACTCGAGAATTTAGGATGCAAGGGCTGAATATGTAGGCAACATATTATATTCACTCAAGTTTATAGTGTACTTATCGTATATCATAAATAAAAAAGTCATAAAAAATATTAAATTTTTTATATGTTTTCTATAGTTTACTCTCCACACACACATATATATAATTTCAAGTTCAAATTCATTTTATGTTAAGAGCAGCAAAAAAGAGAAAATTTCGATAAATTTGAACTCTTAACTGTTGTCAGATTTTCTCTTTTTTGTTACTGCTAACATATAATGAATCTGAACTTAAAATTTTATGTATAATTAAACTAAGTTTAGAAGTACATGTAGAAATGTTTTTGTAAATTTTCATGACTTTTTTAGTTGGGGTATACGGTGAGTGCACCATAAGTTTGAGTGCATACAATATGTTGCTGAATATGTATACAACTGATAGCATTAATACAAGAAAAATTCATTAAAGTAAAAATGGTTACATCAGATTTTTTAGACAAAATAGTGTATGGAAATAAGGTGCGCATGTAACATGGGGAACTATGGCTCCTGCCAGACACCAGTCCCTCTCCCTCCGCCACCGTCCAGATCAGGGAATATTTAACCGGGCGATATGGGCCGCTTTTAACCAATTTTTGGTTTTACCTATCTACTCCGGTTGAACAACAAACCGAGCCGAAAATAATAGGCCCAATTCAAATGAAATCACGACCCAAACTGGCCTAGTTGGCTGCCTGAGAACGCTGGCCTAACTAACGGTCCTGCAAGAACAGTCATTCGCATGCATCTTCGCTCCTTCTATGGCGGCCGTGTTGCTCCAGCGTGCCGCTCCGCCAGCTTTGCCTAGCCCGCTCCCCTCCTCTTCTGCAGCTCCCCTCCGCTCCACCAGCTTTGCTCTGCCTGGTCCCCTTCGCCCTGCCCGCTCTCCTTCGCTCCAGCAGCTCCCCTCCGCTCCGCTAGCTCTGCTCTGCTGAAAGATGTAGACATGTCATTATGAGTAAATAACATGTTTTGATAATTAATGATAATCGAATTGTAGAACTAATATTTTTATTGAAATGGTAGATAGGATGTGTCCTACGATGATGGATGATTTGAGAAAGCTTCATGCGGGTGATTGTCCTCAAGTATAAGAAAAGATGTCATGAGATGGTGAATAAAGTCAAGGACTCAAACTTGAAGTTGATATGTATATCATCAAGCTTCAAGAGGATGTGCATGACAAAGGTACGACTAGCTAAGGCTAAGGATGTGTTCCTAGTCTTTTACCGGTCTTGACGTTTGATTGGAAGACCGAGTTACTAGTATAGGATATCGTACTATTAAGAATGGTCGCAATTAGTATCATAAATGTATCATATGTTGATAGCTCATTTATTTGCTCTAGCTCTCTTCGTAGCATGATGCTAATATTTTCGAATGTGTTTTAAAAATATTTGTAGCTCATGTGTAAGTTCCTTGTGACATGTGACTTAAAAATTTACGAATGAATTTTGCAAATCATTGGAGTCCATGTTTTTTCCTCCTTGTGATATGATGCTATAGTTTCCAATTGCACTTTGAAAATAGTTGAGGCTCATACAAAGAATTGATACATGCGACTTGAGTATGACCAAAAGCATGTGAAAATTTGTTCAAGTCCATGTTGCTATTTGTGTGGTATGATTCTAAAAGGTTTGTGGATGTGTTCCATGACCTATTGAGAGTCTCATACCAACCTTGAAACCACAATTTTCAAGTTGCAATCTTGTTATGAAAATTGCTCAAAGAAGTATACTTGTTTGTGCCTTCTTTGGAAATCCAGTCTGACTGGCCTTATACAAGCGGTCTGACCGGCCTTAAGGTCTAATCGAGGATATGCAACCGACCGATGAAGCGGTCTGACTGGCATTACAATTATGGCCTGACTAGCATTATAATTATGGCATGACCGACATTGTAATTGTAGGCTCACAAGGGGCGGTCTGACTAGCACCTGGTATGACCGCTTGTGTAGCGGTAAATTTTTTTTCCAGAGATGTGTTTCCTTGAGAATTTGGCTTGTGGTCAGACCAAAATAATTGAGGTCAGACTGAACCTGGCGGTTAGACTGGTCCCTATATGCGAGGTTTGATCGGTGGCCCGAATAACAGCTAGTTTTATAGCCGTTGGGAAGGGTGCGGTAGTATCGGCCATTTGTTGGTGGTAGTACCGATTCTCGGGCTGTTTATAGCCCACTTTTTGCTCTAACGGCTATTTTCTTTGTGTGGGATATATATATATATATATATATATATATATATATATATATATATATATATATATATATATATATATATATATATATATATATATATATATATATATATATATATATATATATATATATATATATATATATATATATATATATGTCCTTGTGGCCTATTGGGAGAAGTGGCTAGTTCTATTGTTTTCATCCCTTGAGCCTAGAGCAAACTCTCTCCCTCATTTGTGCATGTGTTGCACTTAGTAAGTGTGGAGAGGCATAATTTTGTGCATGTGTTGCATCTTGTCTATGTGTTGCACTCGGTGGTGGACTAAGTGTCTTTTGAGTTGTGATTCTTGATTTGTTCAAGTGAGGGTCTCCTTATAACTCTTAGAGGTTGCCAACTCCTAGACAGTTTTGGAGGCGTGGTGGTCTGATGATCTTTTTAAGAAGCTTGTGAGAAGGCCCGGCCTATTGTGAGTGATGTGGTACTCGCCATCTCCGGAGTGGAGAAAGAGCAACCTCAGTGGATTGAGGTGGTTATGCTTAATTCATGGAGCCATCTAATTTAGTTGGGCTTACCTCAACGTGGATTAGGGAAAACCAGTAAGTTTTTGAACACCACGGTAAAACATTGTGTGTCATTGTGGTTTGTTCTCTTGTGCTCAATTTATATTCAAGCAATTTATATTTATTGAATTAAATATAGTACTTATCATCCTAGGATTACTTATCTTGAGTTAGAATTATATTGTTGGTGCACTTAGTCAAATTTAGATAATTTATGTCTTAGTTGTGCAAAACTAAATAGTTAAGACTTTCGCATTATAAATTTAGTTGTAGCCTAAAACAATTTTTAAAACCGCTTATTCACCCCAATCTAGTCGGCTTCCTTGATCTTACAAGTGGTATCAGAGCTTGGTCTATCATTTTATTCGGTTTCACCACCTAGAGAGTAAAGGATGGCGACTAGTGATATAATGCATCTCGGTGAGACACCTCTATTCGATGATACAAATTATGATATTTGGAAAATCCACATGTCTTGTTATTTTAAGGCCATGAGACCTAAAATTTGGCGGATTGTAGATATGGGGTTTTCTACTCTAATGGGTCGTCTTGTTCTAACAATTGAGGAAGAGAAATGCTCATATCTCAACACGCAAGCAACTAATACTTTATTTAGTGCTTTGAGTATATAGGTGTTCGATGCCTTATGCAATCTCAAGAGAGCTCATGAGATGTGGACACATCTTCAAGATAATTATGAAATATCTATCTCAACTAATGAAGATTGCATACAAGAATGGATATCGGATGAAGAATGTTCAATCTCTAACTCCGATGATGAAGAACCCACTAGCTCCTCCACATCAACTCATTGCCTTATGGCTAAAGGTAATAAAAAGTTGAATATCGATAATAACAATGATGAACCTACTTATGATGAGTTGATGAATATGTTAGAAGAGCTTAATGAATATCTTGGGAAAGAGAAGGTTAAGTATAAGATTTTGAAGAAAGAACATATCTCTTTTCAAAACAATTATGATATACTAAAATAAGAATATGAGTCTCTTGTTCTCAAGGAATCCATTAAATCTAAGGTGGATATAGGCATCACATATAATTTATAAGATGATTTTCCATGTGTAACTCCTAACTCTTGCATTTTATCTAAGGTTAGAACATCCACCTCTTGTGATGATTTGCTTGATATACCTTCTTGCTCCAAAATAGATGCTCATATTTCCTCTATATCTTGTGATACTAACCTTGTAGAGGAAAACAAAAGGCTAAAAAAAGAAGCTACAAAGAGAAGGCATCTCTTGACAAACTTTTGAGCACTCAAAGAATAACAAATAATAAGAGAGGTATTGGTTTCGTCTCTAGGAAGAAGGAGAATAGCAAGACATGGCACAATGCAAGACACACAATGAATTACAAGTGTCATGGTTGCAACAAAAAGAGTCATATTACCTCAAAACAAGATAGATGACAAGACAACGTCATCAAAAAGGAGACAAGCCAGCAATAAGCAAGTTGTCAAGACAAGAAAGGAAATCAAAGACATAACTTGCTTCAATTGCCATAAGAAGAGACACTATACCTCTATGTGTCTAAACAAGATGGTGGGTGTTGTGGGGGCGGCCTAACCCCCCGTGACTAGGCCTTACAACTGGTCTAATATGTAATAGGCCAATGGTGTAGAGGAATATACCAATGCACCCTCATCCTTTGTAAGTACTAAGGGGTAGGATGGGGATTTCCCATCCTACCCCACTCATGTATATAAACCCCCAGGAGGGGCAGGAGGAGGGGGATCCTCTTATTCTTACTCTCCAACTCTCCCTATGTTGGTTCTCCTCTCCTTCCACTAGTCCCCTTCTTTATTGTTTGGCCCGTAGCCACAACAGATGGCGCCGTCCGTGGGGACAACAAGAAGTTATGTATGGAAGAGATTTCTCCAGCATTCAACAAAAGGTAAGAAAAGGGAACAAACTGCTAAAGATTTGGATCTTTTTTGTCGATTTGCTCAAAGCATTATCTTGCTTTATCCCATCGTGTGTACTGTAACATTTGCCCATCTCCCTCTCCGTTTCTTCTTAAAATCGCCAACTTGAGAGGGACTCTACAACCCAACGGCGGCTATGTGGATCTTTTCTGTTCCTGGGAGCATACTACTTCATTAGCGGTGTCTGTACCATCTTGTGGGCCATCAGCGACAGATAAGCAGCTTGCTCGCTAAAAATTTAACCATCCTGACTATAGAGGCGTATGGGATTTGCCCGTATACTTCGCCATGTTTTGTAGATAGTGTATTGAATAGATCTAATCGAATCGCCCATTTCTATATTGCTGCTATCTCCGCTCTACTTGGGGTGTTCATGCAGGGAAGTGATGTCTTAGATGACCTGGTGGTACGCTCACATCCGTGCATTTGCGCACATCTTAAACGAGTGGAGGATGCCACCGAGGCATCGTCGAGCTTGGCACGGAGGTGCTACTCGGGGACCTCATTCGGTGGGGCTTCGCCACGACGCCGGCATGCACGCACGCCACTACCGGCCTTCGGTCTTCGCATAGCCAGCCCGTGTGCCTTCGACTCACCCACGCCAGACTCCGCGCGGAGTGCACCTCGCCAAGCATGCCTTCATGCCACAGCCTTCGCGCCGAGTCTCCGCACGATGTAGAGCCTCCGCGCCGAGCCTCCGCACGATATCGTGCCCCCGTTTTGCAGTCCTACGCCGAAGCAACCATCCATGCATACACGAACTCCATGTATGCATGCATGAAATATCCATCCATGCATGCATGAGCCCTACGTATACATGCATGAAGTATCCATCCATGCATGCATGAGCCCTACGTATGCATGCATGAAGTATTCATCCATGCATGATACGAGCTCGCAAAGTAGCGTACCATCCATCCACTTAGGCGTTAATAGCTGAGAATGGTGTCGGCCTCTCAGCTTCGGGAAGCCTCCGCATTCTTGGATCAGTGAGCTAGTTAACTCTGCATGCATGCTGCGAGCACTAGTTAACTCTGCATGCGCGCGCCAAGTTTGGGCGCAACACATCTTTGTCAAAACCTCATCTCCGCATGGCTTCTGCATGGGCCTCCATGCCTTCGTGTCGAGTGCCACCTCCACTGGCAGCTGGCTTGTCGGTCTACATCGGCCTTCGCCTGCTGTGCCATGGCGCCGGACCTCACACTCCGCCGAGGGGCCGACAGCAAGGAGGACACGCTGCTCGGCTGCTTCAAGCTCGCCTTCGCCTGCTGCACCACGGTGCCGGATCCCACGCTTCGCGGCGAGGCCTGCATTGCACCGACGAAGGCCTTCGCTCGTCCTCGGCGAGGTCTGCTCCGCACAAACCTCCATAGTGGCCTCTGCTCTGGGGAACCTCGCTGCGAGGCCTGCCCCGCGCCAACGACGAAGTCTGGCTCTGGCCTTCGCACGTCCTTGGCGAGGTCTGCTCCGTGCAAACCTCCGCAGTTGCCTCCGCTCTGGGGAACCTCGCGGCGAGGCCTGCCCTGCGCCAACGACGGTCGGCTCGCCTTCGCGACGTCCTTGGCGAGTGCGCCCGCGCAAACCTCCGCGATGGCCTCCGCTCGGGAACCTCGCGGCGAGGCCCGCCTGCGCCAACAACGGTCGGCTCGCGCCGCGCGTCCTCGGCGAGGTCTACTCCGCGCAAACCTCCGCAGTGGCCTCCGCTCTGGGGAACCTCGCGGCGAGGCCTGCCCTACGCCAATGACAAAGTCTAGCTCTGGCCTTCGCACGTCCTCGGCGAGGTCTGCTCCGCGCAAACCTCCGCAGCTGCCTCTGCTCTAGGGAACCTCGCGACGAGGCCTGCTCCGCGTCGATGAAGTCTGGCTCTGGCCTTTGCACGTCCTCATGGCGAGGCCTGCTCCACGTTGACAAACTCCACGTATGCATGCACGAAGTATCCATACATGCATGCATGAACTTCGCTGGCCTTCGCCTCGGCTCCACGACGACTTCGTCGGCCTTCGCTCAACTCCGCGACGACTTTGCCGGCTTGCCAGCGCCACTTCGCCTCGGCTCCGGGAAGTCTTCACCGGCCTTCGCTCAACTCCGCGTCGCCACCGTTGCCTCCGCCCGTACGGCGTCGGCTCCGCACCTCACGACGAGGCCTCCACTAGCTTCGTGCAGCCAGGGTCTCTGCACCTGCGGAGTCTACTCTGCATCGCCATCGTCCAACCCGGTACGCACCGCATGTGATTACGTGAGAGGCTTTAATAAGCGCCGCTGCATTTCTTGCGTGCATGGCAATAAAGAAATGGTTGCTCATCATATCATTTATTGCAGCTGCAGTTCCATTCTAAGGGCATGTAATGTGGCCATGTATGCTTCTCCGGTTTTCACTTGCTCTGGGTTACCGCAGCATCTAATGCTTTCCCAGTGTAGCATTCTGAAGCATTTTGTTATCACAATTCTTTGGCCGTTTCTTTTATGCCTCTGTTTTGGTCCTCTTTTTGATTTAAATCGCACGATGGCCTTGCACCTCGGCATACTCTACGGAGTATAAAAGAAATCACACGATGGCCTTGCGCCTCGGCGTACGCTACGAAGTATAAAGAAGTCGCATGATGGCCTTGCGCCTTAGCGTACTCTACGGAGTATAAATAAGACACGTGGAGGGACGCCTCCACGTGCACTCTACGGAGTATAAATATAACGCGCGGAGGCCCACCTCCGCGCACTCAACGGAGTATAAATAAGACGCATGGAGGCCCACCTTCGTGCGCACTCTACGGAGTATAAATAAGACACTTGGTCTCCGCACGCACTCTTCATGAGTATAAATAAGACGCGCGGCCTCCGTACGCACTCTACGGAGTATAAATAAGACGCGCAGCCTCCGCACACACTATACGGAGTATAAATTAGACGCGTGGCCTCCGCGCGCACTATACGGAGTATAAATAAGACGCGCGGCCTCCGCGCGCACTCTACGGAGTATAAATAAGACGCGCGGCCTTCGCGCACACTCTACGGAGTATAAACAAGATACGCAGGCTCTCCGCGCACTCTTCGTGAGTATAAATAAGACGCATGGCTTCCGTGTGCACTCTACAGAGTATAAATAAGATACGCGGAGGCTTACCTCCGCGCGCACTCTACGGAGTATAAATAAGACACGCGGTCTCCGCGTGCACTCTTCGTGATTATAAATATGACACGCGGCCTCCGTGCGCACTCTACGGAGTATAAAAATCGTGCGATGGCCGAGACACCAGGGAGTGCCTCGCTTTAGCGGTGCACCACCTGGATATCGCGCCTTCGCGCACGTTGCATCATGGAGTGCATCGCTTTAGCGCCGCACCATCTGGATATCGCGCCTTCGCACGCGTCCCACCAAGGCGTGCATCGCTTTAGCGGCGCATCTCCTGGAAAACCTGCCTGCCTATGCAGCTCGCGCCCACTCTCCACGGGAACCGTTTTTGAAGGTAGGGGAACAGCGATCTCGCCTCCCTGCCTCAGCGTATGTAGCGCCCTCAGCCTACACCGCTCACGCCCGCTCTCCGCGAGCATCGTTTTTGAAGGTAGTGGAGCGGCAATTTCGCTTCCCTGCCTCCGTGTGCGTAGCGCCCTTGGCCTACGCCGCTCGCGCCCGCTCTCCGCGGGCACCGTTTTTGAAGGTAGGGGAACGGCGGCTTCGCCTCCCTGCCTCGGCGTGCGTAGCATCCCCGGCTTACGCTGCAAGTGCCCGCGCTCCACGGGCACCATTTTTGAGGGTAGGGGAATGGCAGTTTCGCCTGCCTACCTATGCGTGCGTCGCGCCCTCGGCCTACGCCGCTTGCGCCCGCTCTCTACGGGCACTGTTTTTGAAGGTAGGGAAACAGCGACTTCGCCTCCCTGTCTCCGTGTGCGTAGCGCCCCCAACCTATGCTGCAAGCGCCCGCCCTCTGTGGGCACTATTTTTGAAGGTAGGGGAACGATGGTCTCGCCTCCCTGCCTCTACGTGCGTAGCGCACTCGGCCTACGCCGCTCGCGCCCCTCTCCGCGGGCACCGTTTTTGAAGGTAGGGGAACGGCGGCTTCGCCTCCCTGCCTCCGCGTGCATAGCGCCCCCGGCCTACGTTGCAAGTGCCTGCCCTCTGTGGGCACTATTTTTGAAGGTAGGGGAATGGCGGTCTTGCCTCCCTGCTTCTGCGTAGCACCCTCGGCCTACGCCGCTCGTGCCCGCCATCGGCTCCAGCGCAGGACTTCGTCGTCCACCTTGTAGGCATCACCTCGGAGGGGCGGCATGACTTCGCCGTCCGCCTTGTAGGCATTACCTCGGCAGGACAGCTCGGCTCCGGTGCAGGATTTCGTCATCCACCTTGTAGGCATCGCCTCGGCGGGGTGGCATGACTTCGCCGTCCACCTTGTAGGCATTGCCTCGGCGGGACGGCTCAGCTCCGGCGCAGGGCTTCGTCGTCCACCTCGTAGGCATCGCCTTAGCGAGGCGGCATGACTTCGCCGTCCGCCTAGTAGGCCATGCCTCGGCGGGACGGCTGGGCTCCGGCACAGGACTTTGTCGTCCGCCTTGCAGGCATTGCCTGGGTGGGATGACCCAGCTTCGGAGCAGTACCTTGCCGCCCGCCTTGTAGACATCGCCTTGGTAGGGCGGTAAGGCTTCGCCGCCCACCTCGTAGGCATCACCTCGGCGGGGCAGCACGACTTCGTCATCAGCCTTGTAGGCAGTGCCTCGGCGGGGCGGTGCGACTTCATTGTCCGCCTCTTAGGCATCGCCTCGGCGGGGCAGCATGACTTCGCCGTCCGCCTAGTAGGCAATGCCTCGGTGGGACGGCTCGGCTCTGGCGTAGGAGTTCGTCGTCCGCCTTGTAGGCATTGCCTCAGCGGGACGACCGGGTTTCGGAGCAGTGCCTCGCCGCCCGCCTTGTAGGCATCGCCTCGTTGGGGCGGCAAGGCTTCGCTGCCCACTTCGTAGGCATCGCATCGGCGGGGCGGCAAGGTTTCGCCGCCCGCCTCGTAGGCATCGCGTCGGTGGGGCGGCATGACTTCGTCGTCAGCCTTGTAGGCAATGCCAGGCAGGACGGCTCGGCTTCGCTGCCCGCCTCGTAGGCATTGCCTCGGCGGGGCTGCACGACTTCGCCGTCCGCCTGGTAGGCATCGCCTCGGTGGGACGGCAGGGCTTCGGCGTGGTATTCCGCTAACCTCTTCGTAGGCATTGCCTCAGGGGGCTACAAGCTACTAGTTGCATTGGCTCGCTAGTCGGCACCCTCGCACTTGTTGTTGGGGAACGGGGGCTGGGATAGTTTGGCACGTCAGCTCGCCCATCGGGACCTCTGTGCTTGCTGTCGAGGGAATACTGTTGTGGGGGTGGCCTAACCCCCCGTGACTGGGCCTTGCAACTGGTCTAATATGTAATAGACCCAGTGGTGTAGAGGAATATACCAATGTACCCTCATCCATTGTAAGTACTAAGGGGTAGGATGGGGATTTCCCATCCTACCCCACTCATGTATATAAACCCCCAGGAGGGGCAGGAGGAGGGGGATCCTCTCATTCTTACTCTCCAACTCTCCCTGTGTTGGCTCTCCTCTCCTTCCACTAGTCCCCTTCTTTACTATTTGGCCCGTAGCCACAACAGTGGGCAAGCTAGTATTATCATCAAAGAGGCAAAATGGCAATAAGTAAGACAAGATGACTACTAGTGGAGCAAAACGTCAAATGTACTATAATTGCTAGGAAAATGGATTTTAGTATGGATTGTCCTATAGGTATTGCTCCTAAGCACTCTCTTTATAATGAACATTATTTACTTAGGAAGGATCAAAATGGCAATATATTTGCTAAATATGTTAGTTTACCTAAGTTAACTACTAGAGCCATTTGGGTCTACAAATCTATTATGAGTAACATCCAAAGACCCAATCGAGTTTGGTATCAAAATGTGCTTGATTGTTTAATAGGTGCTTGCAGATGCATTAGAAGCTTGGATCTATTATAAAGTGGTGGACTTCACCATATGCAAATATGGAACCAAGCTTGAAGACTAACATCTCACATCTTGAGCTAATACTATCTCGGTAACAAGCATTTAAATTGAAATATCTAGCCCTTGCCATGTGTAGATTGTATTACATGAAAATTTCTTCAAAATTGTGCTATTGCTCTTATTCGAAAACCCCTTATTCACATTTTTGAGCAAGATGGATGTGGCAAATTAAGGGGGAGTGCTAAATCATAATCATGTATATCACATCCCTAAATATAGCCAAACTAATTAAGTGCTATTATTATTTTTCAACAACAAAACCAACTTAGCCAAAAACAAAATTCTTTGTACCTATTAGTTATATCTTGGAAAACTAGTTGCAAAATACATATTAAAAACTTTGCAAATGTTTTTCAAAAGTTTTAGTTTTGTAAAAACTAATTTTAAAAAAGTTTTAAGCCCAAAAGATAGTTACTGGCATCTTGTTTTGGTTTTAAATGTATATATTGCATAAAGGTAATTATAAAAGGATTTTGGAAGTAGTTCCAAAATGAAAAACCTAGAGTTGGTCTTTTCTAACAATTCTTGCATTTAAAAGTTTCTCAAAAGGTCAAACTATCAAAAGTTATTTGATTTTGAAACCCACACAAAAATGTTTTTGACCTATATTGGTCATATTCTAAAACTATGTGAGTTTTACGTGTTGAACCGGATCTTTTACTATGTCTTGGTTCAAAATGATATTTCAAATTCATACATGCTATTCAAATAAAAGAATATCTTATCTAATTCATTTGGTGTCCATGGAGCAGAACTTCTTGTTATATGCAAGTTTAGCATCTCAAAAGGGTCTAGTCGGTCAAAAATCAAATATCTTATTTAAAAGGACAAAATTGTGAAAAAAATATATAAAATACTCAAGTATGTATTTTAGATGTCTTCCAAAGGTTTGTAATAAAAATGTCTATTTTAGAAATAAAATAACAAATTCGGCCTCAAAAGGATCTTGTATGGCCTTGATTTTGGATTAAATGATATATTTCCGTAAATCAGAATTTATTGAGTTTTTAAAAAAGTTGTCAATACCAAACTCATAGGGTTGATCATTTAAAACATTTCTCTAGTTCAAATTGTTGATAAAAGACCAACCGTTGAAAGTTATACCCATTTGAAATTCATCGAAAAATGAGTATTGACCCGAAATGACCTACTCTTACATATAATGTGTTTGGCTATATGAGCCTCTTTGTACATTTTGTCTTTAAATAGTGTTTCTAACTCATACAAAGACAAAAATGTGAATGCATCCATGAAATTCCAATTGAATTGGGTTTTGAGGTTTCGATGAAAATAAATCAATCCTCTTACATTGAGAATGTTTTTTGTCATATCTTTTAAAAGAAAGTTCCTTTTTTAAGAATTCTTTTTGGAAAATGCTCTAATTAGTCCAAAGTAAAATTATGGATAACCTCAAAATATTGGACCTCATTTGAAGAGGTTTTGCTCTTAACCTCGCTTTAGGCAAAATGTTGAAAAGAAAAACTCATTTTGGCATAATTTTTTATTGGAGAATCATTTCTCAAAAATTCTTATTGGAAAAGTTCTTAGAAGTATAAACTTTGTTTTGAAAATTTTGAAAGCATAAAGTAGATTTGAGATTTTTGTATCTTCAAATTGGCTCATCTTTTGGAGAAGGCACAATAATGAATTTTGATATATATAGTTGATCTTCCATGCAAATTTTCTTAAAATTTCTCAATATCAAGAGACCACTTTTCCTTCCCTCTTAGCAGGCCTAAGTGAAATGCAAAACTCTAAAATTTAGAAAATTTCAGACTTGAAAACCCTGAGTTGTCTCTCATCCAAAAAGAGTTAAGACTTTGTGAAAAGTTCCCAAGATGTACATTTGTATGCATTTTCAAGTTTTAGCTCCATATTAATTGTCAAATCTTTAGAGCCCCTTTTATAACTATTGAAAATGCTTAAAAGGGTCATTTGCAGGAAATGCCCCTTTTGACCAAATCTTGGCATGGAATGTTAATATATCTTACAATTTGAGAATATAAACTTGGCATGCTATCAGATATCTCTGTTGATGTGTTCCTAATTGTGTTGACTGAAAATTTCAAATTTTCTCTTAAGTGAGTCCTCTTGCAAAACAAAAGCTAATTTAAAGTTTCCTGAGGGAAGATAGGTTGGAAATGCTCTAAAATAAATTTTAAAGTTGATTACTTGAACTTTTGGAGCATGTACAACGAATTCTCCCTCAACTCGGCCCTTTCTCCTTGGCCTCGGTCTAACTAGCCGCTTGAGGGCGGTCTGACCAGCTGGTGATACCGGTCTAACCGGTTGGTCTCAGCGGTCGGACCAAAAGAACTATGCCCAGAACTCCTTTTCTCTTCTCTGTCCCAACCGAAGGCTCCCTTCTCCTCGGTCAAACCGACAGCTTCTCAGCTCTTCTCTCCTCAAGTCCTCTCTAGCGCCTCGTCTCCATTCCAGCCACAAAACCTTGAATCCAGCTATCTCCGCCTCTCTTCAATGTGCTAAAAAGGTTCTCCTCCCTTCTATCTTCCTTTTCACCAAAGGGTTTTTACTCTTGAACTCACGTATCCTCTTGGTGGCACGAAACCCTAGGTATGGTTCCCCCTTAAATTTGGGCTAAACCTTCAAGATTTCTTCACCCAAGCATCATCCATTCTCATTCTAAGTGGTAATCTATCTTTCCCCTACTTGCATTGTCCTCATTTCATGATTTCCAAGATTCTAGGGTTTATGGCTTGTGTCATGAAAATCTTATGCTTTCTTGGGAAATCCATATTATGCAAGTAGATTGAAACAATATAAAGGATTACCCCTTGATTCCTAGCACCGATCTATGAAATCCTTGCCCTAAAATCTTGTGACCTAGCTAGGTTGATGATAATCCCTCTCCTTTACTACCATGTAAATCCTTGTCTATTTCTCTGACTGCAAAATGTCGAGGATCAAACAAGATTGTCGCAAAAATGCTACTCCTTCTTCCTTCAGAGCACAAGGAAGCTTATCCTCTCATGCTCAAAGAGATGATCACAAAACTAAGGTTCATGAGTATAATCCGAGACACCGTGAAGGCAAGAAGATAGCAGAGGATACTGGAATGGATGAAATGGATGTTGTAGAAAATAAAGAAGCAGAAGATGTAGATTATGAGGAAAAATAAGGTGGTACTCGCATAGATGTCTCTATGGCATGCTGATCAATTCATACTTCCCCGTACTGTAACTCAAAGACTCTTCCACACTTAATTTCAACAAGATGTGTATCATCTAGTGTATGCCTCAAAGCTGTTCGCAAATCACAGATGTCACATAGGCTTTCCTAAACAAGAATCATCTCTTCAATAGCCTTTACTCTCTCCTCTAGCAAGTTCATTTGTAAGAACTTGTGACATTGAAATGTGACTTTCATGCAAAGACTCTCAAGTTGTTTTATGCTACCGTATATGTGTCCTCCGAGTTTGATTTTCTCTCTTGGATGACCAGGCGCATGCGGGCTCGAGCCACTGAGGAAGAATTTGAGGCCTCCTTGGGAATGAGAGAAGAATTTGAGGCCTCCTTGGGAATGAGAGCATCACGTGGGGTTAAGCTACATGATAAAAATCCTTTATCTCTTACCCACGTGGATAAGTTCTATGATCTAACTCAGAGATTTGTGCGTGAAAGAGTGTTTGGACTTTTCCCTCTTTCAAGCATAATAAACCAGATCATGAAAGCCACTTTATTCCCAATGAGTGGAAATAATGATGCAATACATGGAAGAGCTTGGAACATGATAAAATACATTATGGATGGTACTCGTTTTGATTTATGGATTTAATGATTAGAGAGATTGCAACATCAAAAGGAGACAGAGGGAAGAGCATATATTATGCCCCATACATAATGAAGCTTATCATCAACAAAATGGGCTTTGATGTTGAGTGAACAATGGAGCATAAAGAATATCATCCTAGAGGTGCTCATCCTCCTCCAGTACCCCCACAACATCACATGTGACATACTCATGAGCATGAAGGAAACAACAAGAGCTCCCTCAATAGCATGCTCCACAAGAATTATTTGAAGATGCTTTCATGAATGAAGTCCGGCAAAGTCTTGCCATCTCCCCACAAGTGAATGATTGCTAGAATAGGATAAGACATAGTGAGAGAGATGTTCCTTCCCCAATGTATCATCGCCATGGTGCACATGGTTGTTCCTCTTCCTCCCGTGCTCCTCCTTCTCATGAGTACTCTTCTAAGTGGTTTAGCCTTTCCTCATCCCTCTCAATAATCATTCTTTTGACTAAATTTCCTTTATGGTTCTTGATGCCAAAGGGGGAGAATAAGAAAAATAGAAGAAGAAAAAGAATTAGAGAAAGAGAGGAAGCATTAAAGCAAGGAAGGAGCATAAAAGACTAGAAGTAGAAAATTATATGTTTTATGGTATTATTGTAGGTCAATAGACCTTTAACGTGTCTTTGTGAGGATAAGCTAATGCATTCTTGTAACATCTTCTTGTAAGCTTATGTGAGCATGTGTGGGATTAAAACTTTTGTTGGACAACTATTTGGACTTTATGCTTCTATTTGGACTTTTATTGCTTATCTTGTAATCCTTGTCCAAATTGTCTTGTTTTGGATCCTCTCATATAGGTGCATGCATATTTACATTATTGTAAGTATTATTGATTATGTTGATATTGTGTCATGTCTCCTCGGATCCAAAATATCAAGAAAACTTTGCCAAATTTTACAAAATCCATATATATGTGCATGAATTTTCTTCAAATCCTTATGCACATATTTAGGGGGAGCTTTCTCTATATATTGTGGCTTTGCCTAGCATTAAACTCAAATTCATATTGTGCACAAATAAAATTAATTTAATGCTTCTAAAGCCTATCCTAGAGTATACAATTATTGTGTACAAAGTGTATAATTGAAAAATTAATTTTTTCCTCCATTGCTAAATTGAGTATAATCATCAATTACCAAAAAAGAGGAAACTGAAGGATCTAGACCTATCATGATGAGTTAATGACATGTTTTGATAATTAATGATAATCGAATTGTGAGACTAATATTTTCATTGAGATGGATGAATAGAATATGCCCCACGATAATGGATAACTTGAGAAAGCTTCATGCGAGTGATCATCCTCAAGTCCAAGAAAAGACGTAATGAGATGGTGAATAAAGTCCAGGACCAAAACTTGAAGTTGATATGTGTATCACCAAGCTTCAAGAGAATGTGCAAGGTAAATGTATGACTAGCTAGGGCTAAAGATTTGTTCCTAGTTTTTTTACTGGTCTTAGCGTTTGGTGGGAAGACCGGGTTGCTAGTATAGGATATCGTACTATTAAAGGGGTCACGACTAGTAGCTTAAATGTATCATGTGTTGATAGCTCATTTACTTGCTCTAGCTCTCTCCATGGCATGATACTAATATTTTTAAATGTGTTTTAAAATAGTTATAGCTCATGCATAAGTTCCTTGTGACTTAAACATTTGTGAATAAATATTGCAAATTATTGGAGTCCATGTTTTCCCCTCCTTGTGCTATGATGTTATAGTTTTCAATTGCAATTTGAAAATAGTTTAGGCTTATATAAAGAATAGATACATGCAACTTGAGTATGACCAAAAGCGTGTGGAAATTTGTTCAAGTCTATGTTGCCGTTTGTGTGGTATGATTCTAAAAGGTTTGCGGATGTGTTCCATGACCTATTGAGAGTCTTACACTAATCTTGAAAGCACAATTTTCAAGTCGCAATCTTGTTATGAAAATTGCTCAAAGAAGTATACTTGTTTTGTGCCTTCTCTAGAAATCCAGTCTAACCGGCCTTATACAAGCAGTATGACCGGCCTTGAGGTCAAATTGGGGATATGCAACCAACCGGTGAAATGGTCTGATTGACATTACGAATGCGGTCCGACTGGCATTATAATTGTAGTCTGATCGGCATTATAATTACAATCTGACTGGCCCCCGGTATGACCACTTGTGTAGCGGCATGTTTTTCCAGAGATGTGTTCCCCTGAGAATTTGGCTAGTGACTAGGCCAATATAATTGTGGTTAGACCGGACCTGGCGGTCAGACCGATCCCTATGTGGGTGGTCTTACCGGTGGCTCGAATAACGGCTTGTTTTATAGCTGATGGGATGGGTGCAGTAGTACCGGCCATTTGTTGGTGGTAGTACCGGGCCTCGGGCTATTTGTAGCCAATGTTTTGTTCCAACGGCTATTTTCTTTGTGTGAGGTATATATATCTCCTTGTGGCCTGTTGGAAGAAGTGGCTAGTTTTATTGTCTTCATCCCTTGAGCCTAGAGTAAGCTCTCTCCCTCATTTGTGCATGTGTTGCACTTAGTAAGTGTGGAGAGCATAACCTTCTGCATGTGTTGCACTTAATGGTGGACTTAACGTCCTTTGAGCTGTGATTCTTGATTCGTTCAAGTGAGGGTTTTCGACTTGTTACTCTTGAATGTTCCCGACTCCTAGATGACTTCGAAGGCATGGTGGTCCGGTGATCTTCTTACGAAGCTTGTGAGAAGGCCCAGCTTATTGTGAGTAGTGTGGTGCTCACCATCTCCAGAGTGGAAGAAGAGCAACCTTAGAAGATTTAGGTGGTTAGGCTTAATTCGTGGAGCTGGTCCAATTCAATTGGGTTTAGCTCAATGTGGATTAGGGGAAACCGGCAAGTTTTCGAACACCATGATAAAACATTATGTGTCATATGGTTTATTCTCTTGTGCTCAATTTAGATTGAAGCAATTTATATTCATAGAATTAAATAGAGTACTTGTCATCCTAGGATTGCTTATCTTGAGTTAGAATTATATTGTTGGTGCAGTTAGTCAAATGTAGATAATTTAGGCCTTACATGTGCAAAACCAAATAGTTTACACTTTCGCATTATAAATTTGGTTGTATCCTAAAAGAATTTTTAAAATCACCTATTTACCCCCTCTAGTCGGCCTCCTCGATCTTACATCTGTTCGTTCCCCTCTGCCCAGCCCACTCCCCTTCTCTTTGGTAGCTCCCCTCCCCTTCTCTTCGGTAGCTCCCCTCCCCTCCATCCCGGCAAAGAAAGTATGTACTATTCACATTCTATAGTGACTGGGATATCGGGAGTAAGGCAGCGGGGGGCAGAGGCCATGTCGACGGTAGGGCGACTACGGGAGGATCCACTGCAACGATAACTACATGTATGGATTGTGTCAACGATAACTATATATCTGCCTTGGCATCTTGCATTTGGAGTTTGACTTCTTGACAATTTGATTAGTCCATGCCAAATTTATCATGTAGTGAAATCAATTAAACTACTTCCCATGCATGTTGCATTGTCTAATATGTTAGAAGAAGGTAAATCCGAGCCAAATTCTCCCTGAGTCACATACTGTGGATAGTCATCGAGAGTCCTGCTTGCCATCCCATATCGAAAGCAGCTGGCATTGCCATATCACTGCTCGGTTGCTCCTGCCCTCTGTCTAGCAATAGGAGTGTGGTTTGAGTGGTGGATTTCATTCATGTCCACATTGATTTATCCAAGCAGTTCTGATACTTAAGTAAGTGAATTTGATTTGTCGAAATAGGCAGAGAGTAATTTATCCCGTATATGCTTGATTAGGTTTTGTTTTGCTTGTCCTCAGCTACTTTGATTTTTGTTTGCGTTGATTTACTCATGATGCATTTCTGTTGTGCTTCAAGATGATCTAGTTGGGTGGTGTAATATCTGTTGTACTAAAGGCATGAGTCTGAGATCTTGTCTGCATGAGTTTTTTTCAGCTAATTTGAGCCGATGTAAGCCCGATATTGTCATCCAGTAATCAATTGATTATTGATGATTTTTTGCTGACTTTTTTGAATTTCAAATTTTGTTTGAATGTTTTGGTCCAAAATTCACCAAAATTTTCTGATAATCACGATTACTGTTTCTACTGGCCACCTTCGGTAAAAAAAAAAATACCGGTAAAGAAAATCCTAGTCCAGATTTGATATATACTCAATCCAACAAATACGAATGCTCACCAGACAACTTGTTTTTTTTATTTATGTCTAGGTTTAGGGGCATTTTCCCTCCGAGCACTCACTGAGGAATATATCACAACTCGTAGGACCATATGTAATTTTGATTCCATGGTCTTCTTCCTCCTAACTGTCCTCCCTAGTTCTCTGAGACTGACCTATCGTTTCTTAGCTCTCTCAGACGGAAGAAACTTTTCTGAGATATCTAAAGTGGTAAAATCTAGGATAGAATCTGAAAAGAAAATATTGGTAAAATCTAGGATAGGACCTCTAAAGTGGGTGTTTAGGGGCCCCTCCCAAATAATTTTCTTCCTCTCAGACTCTCGATCACCTTCTCACATGGCAGCAGTGGGACCGGGCTAGATTCAAAGCACGCATCCCCTCACAGCGTGTAGTAGGTAGTAACTGACCTACATAATCGAAATGAGATATGTACTCAAACCTTGATATCTAAATTTTCACTGCACATAGCAAATGCAACTAATTAGTTGAAGTACTACTGCATGAGGGTCAGTGCTTGCTCCTCTTCCTCTGGGCTCTTTCTAGTTGGGCCTTGAAACTTTGGCCAATGTCACTACTACAGAAAACCCTATTACAGACGGTTTAAAAACATCATCACAGACGGTTTTCTGAATCGTCTGAATTTATGGGTCAGTGATAATCGAAGGTTATCACAGACGGTTTTTGAACCGTCTGTGATGTAAATATCACTGACGGTTTTTAACTAAAAACCGTCTGTGCTATTCTCTTCTACCCCTAAATCTATTTCTGTTTATTGGCTAGCATCAGGAAATGCTAGCCATGCTCTCTGAAACAAGCAGATCAACATGTACATGTATACATCCAATTCACATCTCAATTCATTTCACAAACATAAAACATCCATTTCGTAAATCAATTAATTGAAATGAGAACAAGCAAATACAATATGAAACACAGTACACATTTTAAGATTAGAGTCTACCATTACAAGAATAGACAGACAAACAACAAACAATAAAAAGGAGGAGAATAACAAACATGTTGCTCATCTAGCTAACACAACAAGAACAGAGAAAAGCAAAGATCCTCTATGCCTAGGCCTTCTCGCCCCTGATGCAGCGCGCGAGCTGGATGTCTTTGATGCCCACCATCATCGGTGTTGATTGAGCGCTGCCTTGTGCATCGTCTGCTTCGTGAGACTATTATGGTATGGGTTAAGGAGCAGGAGGAGAACAGCAAGGAGGAGTAGAACAGCAAAGAGAAGTAGAATAGCAAGGAGAAGGAGAACAACAAAGAGGAGAACATAAAGGAGCAAAGAGGAGGAGACTATTATTTATAGGGGAGGAAGAGGCGCGGGGACGGAGAGGCGGAGCTACGATCCGTGAGGTGAGGATTGCTGGATTTCTATTGGCTAGGATTGGGTTGAGGAGGATCGATAAGCCCACAGATTATCATATATAGAACCGTCTGTGATGAACGAATATTATAGAATCGTCTGTGAATTAGAGCACAAAATTTTATATACCGATGTAATATAAACAAGTCTGAAAAGATAAAATAGCAAAATTTTATATAGGTTATATATACTCATTTGAAAGGTTTCGATGAGATCTACAACTTTTCAGTTGAAGCAAAATCCAAATTCCGAAAGGAAGACCAAGAAAAAGGGCAAAAATAGAAACCAAAAACTTGCGACGCAGGTTTAGGTCCAAAGATAGCCGATTTTTGGGGTCTTGGAGGGCGATTAGCACAAGCAGGTCATTTTTTTGATCGGGCTCGTCGTTAGCTTTCCAACAAGTACAAGAACGTCGAAAACGGACACCGTATGCAAAAGTTATGCCCGTTTTACTGAAAGTGTGTCAAAACTGAATGCTACTCGGACTCAGGTGGGAAATTATGAAATTTTGGGGAATTGCAAGGAGGGAAACATACCACAGACGGTTTTTATTAAAACCGTCAGCGATCTTGAAATATCACGAGGCGGTTTTATTATAAAACCGTCGTGATATTCGATATCCTGCACGATTCGATGGTAAGAACCGCTCGTGATACTCCTTTTCCCGCCACAAATACCACAGACGGCCTCCAAATTAAAATCGTCTGTAATAGTGTGCATCACAGACGGTTTCACAAAACCGTCTGTGATTTGGCGTCTAGTATTAGGCTTTCTGTAGTAGTGTGTTTTCTCTACTTGTTTTGAAAAGGCAAAATTTGGGGGCGGAGTTTAGGCTAAGGGCTGTAAAAAAGCTTGAGGCTCGTAAACTGCTTGAGCTTGGCTCGGTCTAGGCTCGATTCGAGCTCGGCTCGAGCTTACAACGAGCCGAGCTCGAGCCCTATGTGAGCTCACGAGCCTGTTCGAGCTAAACTCAAATAGTTCAACCAAAGCTCGGCACCTCGGTAAATCAGTCCTCAGGTCCTCAAGACAACGGTCTATGGGTGAGGTGACCAGACCACCCACTGCCAGTCCGCTACTCGCTACTACTCCCCAAATTTTCCCACTACCACCACTCCACCTGGCACCTGATCCGGGCCCCTGCGTGGTTGTGCATTCTCCGGCCCCGGCTCCGCCCCCTGTGCCTCCTCCGATGGTCCGGTCCCGACCTCCTGCGCCTCCTACGGCCTCGACCCCTGCGCCTCCTTCGTTTCCGGCTCCGGCCTGACCCCCTATGCCTCCTTTGGTAGTCTGGCCCTGACCCACTACGCCTCCTCTGGCCCCAGCTCCGCCCCTACACCTCCTTCGGCCACCCCCAACGTCAACAAAACCCCAGCTTCATGGCCTCTAGTGAGTTTTCCCCTCTCCTTTCTTCCCTATTATTAACTAATTTCCTTATGCTCTTTGTATGCTTTTAGTTATTTTCGAATTGTGGATTTGATTTATTGCTTGTTTGGTGATTTCCCTGTCCATCCATGTAAGAATGAATTTTTCTTGATGAAAACATGAAGTTATTTCTTACCGAGTCTAAATGAGCTTCGTCGAGTTGAGCTCGAGCTTCGTTCGAGCCGATTTCGAGCTAAGCTCAAAGCTCAATCACCAACTTAGGCTTGCTCGAGCTCGGCTCAAACTTCTATTAAGCTCGAGCCTGGCAGGCTGAGCTCTCTCGAACTCGGCTCGTTTACAGCCTTAATTCGACCTCCCGCCTGATTCGTTTCTTGAATTCTTTAAACTTGAAATTTGGCAAAAGTTTTGTAAATGATAGATGCTAGCTAGATATTGGGTATATATGAAATAAAGATGAAAATACAGATGAAACTTGCAATAAAATTTGGATTTAAAATTTGAATTGATGTTACTGGTTTTACAGTCAAGGACTGAGTTCAACACTTCGGATTGACCTTGGGCTGAACACATGAAACCAAGTTCCTCTTTGGTTGCCGGTGGTTATCCCCTTGATTCATGTCCTTATCGAGGTGCACCTATTGCATGCCATCTTTGTCTTCATACATACTATATTTCACTTTCATAGCAAAAATACCAACTCAAATACAACACACGACAGAGAATTCCATCTACTTTATTTTGAGGGGGATTGAAAATGTAGGAAGGGACGCGTGTCGACATGCAAGGGGATGATCCAAATATAGTGGAACGGTGAAGGATGTACCCAATGTTTGATGTGTTTTTTTCAAAAGGAGTGATCCTACCTCAGTGTTTTCTCTACTTGTTTCGAAAAGACAAAATTCGGGGGCGGAGGTTAGGCCTGCCGCCCGATTTGTTTCTTGAATCCTTTAAACTTGAAATTTTGGCAGAAGTTTCGTTTTTGTGAAAATTTGATGAAAAATGATAGATGCTATATATATATATATATATATATATATATATATATATATATATATATATATATATATATAGGACGAGTGTTTCATGCACCAAGGTGCCTAGGCACCAATATCAATACCCGTTGATTTGCTTGAGATTATAACGTTTGATGTGGGTATCTTCATATACCCATAAAAAGTATATTTGAGATGTCAAACTCGAAAAATTTAAATTCAACTTCAGTTTAATTAGTTTGAACTATTTTTATGGTATATACTCATTGTAGTTGCATTGAACTCAAAAGTAGTTCAAACTACTTTGAACTGAGTTCAAAACTTACTTACCATAAATATATCAAGGGTATAAAATATTTTCATACCCAAACTCAAAAAAATTATCAATCATACACGTGTATCGGATGTTGGTGCCTAGGCACCGTGGTGCCTTACGTAATTTTCCTATATATATATATATATATATATATATATATATATATATATATATATATATATATATATATATATATATATATATATATATATATATATATATATATATATATATATATATATATATATATATATATATATATATATATAGGAAAAATCCTTATTACTCCCGGGTGTAGTTACACCCGGGCCATTCTCCGTTGATTCGTTCGGAGATTCGTGTGGAGTCAGCCTGTTGCCAACTCTACGCAAACGGGTATGAGGAGGAGGACTAGATCCACATCCACGATATTTTCCAGCAGCTTCGCTTCCTAATCCACGGATTTCCCTAGAATACGCAGTATACCAAAACTGCTCGGCGATTCCACATCAACGCGATTTTCCAGCAGCTTCGCTTCCCAATCCACCGATATCCCGGAGAATGCGCAATCTACCAA
Organism: Dendrocalamus sinicus; assembly: GCA_036346575.1. Lineage (NCBI taxonomy): Eukaryota > Viridiplantae > Streptophyta > Magnoliopsida > Poales > Poaceae > Dendrocalamus > Dendrocalamus sinicus. The sequence continues at coordinate 9,966,301 of CM070656.1, read as the reverse complement.
AAACCGCACGGCGATTTTTCCTCCCCTGGCGATACCAGATGCTGTTTGCTTGCCGGCGCACCATCTCGACGAGGATTGGTGAGAAGAATATACAGAAAGGCTTGGTGCGTCGTATTGCCGAGTTGTGGGGAGAAGTATTCTCAGCATTTGGTTGGTATGTCTTCCTTTCTTCTCCAGCTGATTTCTGATGTTCTGAACTACTTAGGTTTGTAGATCAGTTTCGATTTGCTGGCTTTTTCGATAATCGCTCGGGCTTTCGTTCTTGGTCATTTGTGAGGAGTTTAATCCCCTGCACATACTACTCATTAGTCTTTCCCCTGGCAAAATCCTCTATTTCCTCCTTCTTCCGCGGTTAACCCAGCGGGCAATTGGCTCTGGGATTCTGCAGCTAACCAGTAATACCAATACTGCCAGTAAGCTGTTCGAGTAAATGTCAACACGATTTATGTTGAGGGCATTCCCGTTGTACCAATACTACCCGTAAGATGTTTGAGAAAATGTCTAGACGAGTCATGTTAGCATTCCTGGTGTGGTATGACTGCAAGGGGCTCGAAAGAATGTCCAGGGAATGAGCAATCATTCTCATGTGCACGTTTGGCACAGGAAGTTTTGTCCATAGCCTCACAAACTATGTCAACAACTTTCAACTACTTCATACTCTCATAGTATTGGATACATAGTATTGGATTATGCTTCCTCCTTAGACCTTTTCTTACAAAATATATACTTCTTAATGTCCTACCAACTACCGTCAATGTGGTGATCGGCATTCAGAACTTTCAGCTGGTTCTATTCAATTGTACATGCACTACACATATAACAATGGTTGGTTGCTGTAAGTATAAAGAATTTCTTTATTGTTGCTCACTTGTTGTTTGATAAAATGATAGATGATCACCTTTGCCATACTACTTTTCCATACGTACACATACTCCTTTTCGATACCTGACCATACTCCTTTTCCATACATACTCCATAGTCCATACTCCTTACATACATACACACACCCTACTATCAACTATACACAAACTCATTTATCATCTAGCATGTTGCTTGGCCATACTCTATTTTCCATACGCATGTAGTCATTCTGTTTGTATACACTGCTCTACTGATGGTAATAGCTAAAGATTTTTGTAGTCACTACCTAGTTTTTCCAGAAAGATGTGAATTAGTTACCAAAGTGTAAAGCCTAAATCATCTGGTATGTTGAAATAGATGTTGGCCAGAAAGGAGTATGTTGCTACTAATTTTCACCGGGAATATGATTCTTCTAGTTTTCTTCAAAAAAATAATGACACTGCACCAATTCTTAAAAAAAATGACTACAATACTACTAATTTTCCTTTACTAAAGGAGTATGGATTACTAGCATTACCAACAAATGCAGTACGATACTACTTTGTACGTTACGCGTACAAACAAACCAGTATTGATTTGACAATACATATTCCATTTCCATATGTGCACATACTCTTTTTCTATACATACACATACTCCTTTCTGATACCGGACCATACTCCTCCACCACAACACATACCACTATCCCGCCTGGAGAATTAAGCATATTGAGCTAATTATGGGTTTCCTTTTCAGCTAAACTAAGTGTACTCACATTTAAAACCAAGGAAATAATTGTACTAACATTTACTACCAAAAATATGTACTCTTAACCTCATATGAGATGACGTAGTATGTAGTTTGTTATTCTGTTCATACTCAATTTATTGATGGAACTCTTCAATATTTCAATAGTTCACATCATGTTTTTTGTACATGAGTTTCTGAAAAAACTCTTTCAAGCTATTCACCAATAACTGCGGACTATTCATTGTTACTAATACTCCTTTTCCATGCGTACTCACACTCTATTTTCGATTAAACACAAACTCATTAAACATCTAGTACGTTGCTTGGCTATACTCTTTTTTTTCCATACGTACGCAGTTATTCTGTTTGTAGACATTGCACTACTAATGCTAATAGCCTAAGATGTTTGTAGTCACTCCCTAGTATTTCTCAGTAAGATGTGAATTAGTTACCAAAGTGTACAGCCTAAATGTTCTGGTATTTTGATTAGCCAGAAATTAGTATGTTGCTTCTAATTATCACCAGGATTATGATTCTACTAGGTTTCTTCATAAAAAGTATGACACTGCTACAATTCTTAAAAAAAATGAATACGTTATTACTAATTTTTCTTTACTACAGAAGAACAGTACACTAGTATTCCCAATAAATGTAGTATGAGACTAATTTTCTAATTTACATACTAGCACAGATTGGTCAAAACATCTGTTAACTACCCAACTTTGATGCAGATATTCATTCCTGTACACCATCCACATCACTATGCACTTTATGCTTTTGACATGCACCGCAAGAAACTTAGCATCTTAGATCCCTTGAGAGATACTACCATTGCATGCAAAACACTCGACGAAAGACTTTCCAAGATTAAGGTTGTGATATCTACAGCACTTGCTCAATGCTTGAATCTCTGTTTCCCTAAATGGGACGAGGACATCCCAAATTGGCCTGTCGAGTTCCCACCGAATATCAATATTCAAGAAAACAAGTTAAGTATATACACATTGGCCCGTTAATTTTTTATTCTTCAATCATCAATGTTCTCAATTAGTTTCCATTCTAGGTTTGACTGCTCACTTCATGTTCTAAACTTCATGAGGAGCTGGGGTGGATCTCGCCTCGTCATGCCTTCTAGCGATGTGAGTATTTTAATTGTGACTAATATACCTATTCGAAACTATTACCTTCAACTCGTCCATACGTAACAATCACTCTACATTGCTGTCTCAGGATCCTTTTGAACTTCGGAAGCAATTTCTGGCTAATCTCTTGTCATTCAAGAAAAATGAAGCAGTACTTCCAGATTACGTCAATCGTTGTCTGAAAGCCTGGGATCGGAAATAATCACATGAAGACTTCTGAGTTTACTATTTGTTGAAAGGATTAATAAGCACAAACTTCACTTGGTTTTACCATGGAGTTTTACATTCATCATGATCTATTGTGAACTTATCTATGAAATAAGACACTATCTTTTTGAACACAAGCTGTTATTTCGTGATCTTGTCATTCAACAGAAACGAAATTCTGCATTTTCAAACATATTATTCCTTGCTAAACATTGCAGTATGCACCACAATCATCATACCAATGCTTAATTTCAAACACTGTTATTTGCGAATACTACTACGCGGTTAAAACCGGCATTCTACAATTGTAGGCTTGACACTTGCTTATTGTGCTTTTAAGTGTTGATTGCTTGTTAGTGGGGAGTAGCCGGCGATATATGTACATACAATCTGGAGCATTTTAACACCATCCATTTTGCTTGCTTTGGAAAGCATGCCCACAGTCTGGCCTTTGCATAGTTTTTACTCCCTGCAATGTAGCATAGTTCTAAGTATTGCTCACAAACATACTTTCAACATTATGGTTCGGAGGTATTTAAGATAAGGATCCGAATGATATGACCACGGTATCAAGACGGACTATCCGCCTGTATTACGATGCTCTGACCAATGTCAAGACGGTATCAAGATGGACCATCCGCCTATATTACTATCAAGACGGACAAATGTCATTCTAACCATCAATAGATATCTGTAATGGTAGTATGTACAAATATCATATACCAGTTGAATTTTGACAGTTTACTAGATGGCTGTAATGGTAGTACGTCCAAATAACATACACGATCTGCATAATGTTAACACGTACATAATTAGTCATTCCGCCTGTCGAGGTATCGCAACAAGGAATGTTATGAGTAATCAATATCCCCTAATCCTCCCTTGAATCAAACAACGTTACACGCGGAAGGAAGTATCTGCTCTGAACATAGTTTGTGAAGAAGTATTTTCAATCGCCCAACAAACAAAGTAATAATCTGCGCTCTGATTGATAACCGAATACATACCAACCACTGCGCAATCCCCGGCGCATACCACGATACCGTTCATACGCAGAATCACAAGTAAATGCTCCGGACTCTGTACACGTGAACAAATATATTGCCATTCAAACGGATCCATCCGAGAAGGAATTCTTAAAAGCCAACCCAATAACCCAAAATATTGATTGGTATCTTGATGAAGATGGATGGTAGATATAATAGGTGTAACTACACCTGGGTGTAGAAAAGAGGCTTCCTATATATATATATATATATATATATATATATATATATATATATATATATGAAATAAAGATGAAATAAAGATGAAAAATACAGATGAAACTTGCAATGAAAATGCCCCACCCCTCTTACCGGCAGATGAAACTTGCATACTGCTTACTGGAGGGCGGCAGTAGGGCCGAAATTCGCCGAAGACTATTGACTCTCCTTTTGGTTTTGGAGATTGTTACTAAATTTCGTTGTCAAAATGTGCGTGGGCCATGACGCTGTTCGGCCCGGTTTTGTTCGGACTGGATAGCCTATGCCCGGATCTTGACCCGATTCGCTCGATAGCTCAAATGGGTTAGGCTCAGACTGGCCTGTGTGGGTCACGTTCATTTCTCGGGCCAACCCAGTTGCGAAACGGGCTTTGCTTCTCACGCCCGGTCTAAGACCCAAGCTTAGACTGCGCTGCTGGGGAAAATTTTCCCAGCTTTTTTAAAATAAAACCACTAAGAATACCGTTAGAATCCAAATAAAATGCTTTTTAATGCTGATGTTTGAGATTTGTTTAGTAAAAGAAAACCATTTTTTCTTGCCACGTAGACAAATAAGATGCTAATTTTGTGGTATCACTGTTTGAGGAGGCCCCGTGCTTATGCATGTAATAACTACATCTAGTAGGTATATATACTACCAATATGAGGTCACCTTTCGTAACTCTTATTAGAAATGATTTATGAACTATCTAATTTATTACATCAGTGATAAATCTATACATCACAGACGGTTTTTATTACGAATCGTTGGGATGTATCATAAACTGTTTGTGTACAAAATTGTCAGTGATAAGTAGATCATTACTGAAACCATCTAAGATAACTGCGCTACAGCTTAACACTGATGAATTCTGTAGAACCATTTGTGATGATATGCTACGTATAACCTTCTCTACAGTAGTGGTACTTGAAGCAACTGATCCAAAGAATAAGGATGGCCACAACGAGAGCTTAAGAGAAATTACACGGCATGGTTCCGTTCATCTTTCTACCTTTGCTGTCAAGAGAGAAGGTCCCGTCCCAAGAGGTAGTCAATTACTCATCGCCTCCATCCATCCTTTTCAGGGTTCGGCGGTAACTGACCGGTTAACACTGGAAATATTAAATCCTGGTGGTTACTGGCGGGCTTTTTAAACCGGATGGTATGAAAGAATTTGAGTGCTATTCCAGCATGGTTTATAAATTAGAAACTAATGCTACTGTAAGGTTAGGGATACGGCGGAAATTGAACATACGCAAAGAGAGAAACCACTTGACCCAGATCCACAGGGAAACCGTCCAATGGTAGTAACCTTGCGTGTGTACTAGCTGCTGAATCCCGAGTTTTTGGCCTTTTTAACTGTTTTCGGGGGCGTGTTTACAGGAATGATGTCCGTTGCGCACTTGCGCCGTCATAATAAAAATTGTTAAGAAACCTGGGCCTGGGTTAGCAGCCCGCGGTCCATGGTGGGCACCTCATTGTAGTCTATAAATAGGGAGCCATACCAACACATTATATACACATGAATGAATGCAATAAAGAAAGACCAGGAGTTCTCTCTATCTCTCTGTGTGTTCAATCTATTATTCTGTGATTCTGTGATTGATTCGTTCTTGTTCTAAACAGAGGAATCGCTCGGACTGGTCGCCAGCGATGGTTCCTTAACACGTTATTAGCACGACTTCGCTCCGGTGAACGAGGTAATCATCAAAGCACAGATTGAATTTTCTAGATCGCTTTTGAATCTGTATTTTCTTTTCGCGTTCTAGATTGAAATTCTACGATGCAAATCCGCCCTAATCTACCGCGAGCAGACTTGAAGTCGCCGGCACAATGCCGATCGGTAGATTGTGAAATGGGGTAGATGTTGATTGCACTGTAGAACGATGCAAATCCGCCCTAAATCTACCGCGAGCAGATCTGAAATCGCCGGCACAATGTCGATCGGTGGATTGCGAAACGGGGTAGATGTCGATTGCATCGTAAATTAAGATCGAAAATTTTGCATGGTTTTGTTTGAATCTGCATGATCACTGTACGAAATTGGCATCGCTTCTTTTGTTCTGCTATGCACGGCATCACACAGAAAAGAAAAAAAAGAGAAGCACTGCGCCAGAATGCGCATCAAGCCAATGCCGCGCCTGCATGCGTGTGCATCACCGGCCTAATGCCGGCTTGCCGCTGGTCATCGGATGGCCGTTGGCCGTCGACCTGAAGCCGAAGTTGGCCCGAAGCCACAACCGGTGCTGCTCGTGAAGTCACAGCCGGCCGCCACTGCCTCTCTGCGCCGGCCCCAACCGCGCCCGCATGCGCCGGCCACCACCGCCGCACGGTGCTCGCCGCTCGAAGCCGCCGACGGTTCTCGGCCGCTCCGCGCCGCCGCGCGCACGGCCTCCTCCGCCCGCTCTGGCTTCCAGCCGCTGCGCCGCCTGCGCTTCGCGCCGACCGCCCGCGCGCGCGCGGCCGCTCCTCGCGCCGCCACCGGATTCGGCCGCCGCCACTTGCTCGCCGCCGCACCGTACTCTCGCGCTCGCCGGCCGCACCGAGCCTTGAGCCATCAGCCGCACACCGCCGCAAGGCGCAGCTACTGCGCGGCTGGCCCCCGCCGCGCCTGATGTGCGCGCGCCGCCAGCCTCCCCACGGCGCGCTGCATGCGGCTGGCGCCGCCGCCGGCGGCCACCTCGCGCGGCGCCCGGCGCCTCGATCTCGTGCGTCCATACACGGGCCCGCCGCCCGCGACGACGGCGGCAGCCCGCCGCCGACTCGTACCGCACGCGTGAGGGCGGCCGCCGCTCGGGCTCCTCCCGCCTCGTGCCTCGCCCGGCCGCCGCAGCCGCGACGCGCGCATGCGCGATCGCGCGCGCCCCTCGCCTCGCGCGCGCGCGCCGGCTCGGACCGGCGCGGGCCTCGCCTTCCGTGCGCCCGTATGCGCGCTAGCCGCCGCCACGCCGGCGTTACGCGGCCGCCTCCACCGCCCGGTGGAACCGCGCCGCACGCGCCCACACGACCGCCGCCTCGCCGGAAGTCGAGGTGCGCCAAAGCCGCCGTCGCGCTCGCCGCTCCTTGCATGGGCGGCGGCGACGCCACCGGCGCATCGCCGGCCCCGCTCGTCTTGGCCCCAGCCCGCGCGCGGCCCCGACCTCCGTGCGAACCCGCACCACCGCACACCCGCCGCCTCGCCGCACCGCCCGCCGCCCGCCGCGGCCGCACGGCCTCCGCCGCTCGCCGCTCGAGCCCCAGGCGCCACCACCGCCACTATGAATCGGAGGTAGGAGGAAACCTTACCTCCCGTGTTTTAGGCGGTAGGCAGCCGAACAGGCGGGAAAGCGAATGGGCGGGAGGAGCAAAGCGGGCAGGGGGGGAAAGAAAAACGAGGGAGGCCGTCGCCAGATTTTTCGAAAAAGTCCATCCGATTTTCGTAAATTACCGAAAGGCCGTAAAATTTGCATACAAGTCCCGAAATTTTGCAGGGAAGGCCTCGTAATTTCAAAAATTGCGAATAAGCCCTGAAATTTACGAGTGGGTCCAGAATTTTGCAGAAAACCCCTCGATAAATCAGAAATTGCGCAAATTTTTCTCTGAACTGAAAATTTGCATATAAACCCCCTGGAATTGTAGAATTTGCTGAAATTTCATATTTTAGCATAAAAGAGCATCGGGAATCCGAATTTTGCATTTTTTTAGCATTTGAAGCTTATTTATTTCTGCCAATTATTCTCTGTATTTTCCTGTATTTATTTACTATTTTTGGTTAATTGTAATTGTTTAAATTGCTTTTAATCACTGAATTAGCAGTAAAAATTATAGAAAATGCATAGAAAATTCTGAAATATTACGAGAATATTTTGTACCATTTATTTACCCGCAGTGAATTATTCCGTGCATGTCTACTAGCAGTAGACTTATACACATTTAGATGACTAGCATCACGAACTAGAAGTTCGAGGAGCTGGCCCAGCATGGCCAAAACTATCTGACGTAGGCATCCGATGTCGAGATTGTGCTTGGAGCTAGGAAGCTCCGCGCGGCTATGGGATTGGCGGACTGAATGACGCTCAACCCAAACCTGAGGAGAATGATTAGGTACTTCATTTTCTCAGGCACCACCTCTGCATCACTCTCAAGAATGAGTATATGGCGGAGAAAAGCGCGCTAGCACTCTGGACTGCACTCAAGAAGCGGTTTGAGAGGCTGAAGTACACCATTTTTCCTCAAGCAGAGCAAGAGTGGATCAGACTGAGGTGTGTCGATTTTAAGACGGTCAGGGAAAAACAATTCTGACTTGCACAGGATTTGTACCCCAATACAGAAAATTGAGAAAATCCTTCCACACAAATGAAGTACAATCCGCACGCAATTATCGTCAAGACGGCTATAAGGAATATGCCGAATTGATTGATATAATGCAGGTTGCGGAGGCTCAGGACGAAGTTCTCCGCAAGAACTAAGTCACTCAGCCATCTGGGAGCTCCACTGGCCATGAAGCCAACGCCGGGAGCTACAAGGAGCGAAAGCCCTTGATAAAGAAAAGTGGAAGGAAGGGTAAGGCCGTAGCCGAGAAAGGCAAATTAGATGCTCCACGTGAGAATAAGGCTATCAAGCCAAAGCGGGATGGCAAAGGGCAGTCTGAAGCCCACTTTGCAGCAGTTGAGGGGGAGCATGTTGAGCAGCTGCCTGAGTTAATGGAGGTTGAACCCATCCCGGCAGCAACACCCCCTCTCGACCTAGAAACAGCCACCGCCATGTTTTCTCTTGAAGAGAATGTCACCCCCTAAGAGAATAGCAGAAGAAGTCTAGTGCACAGAATGCATTTAGACTTTAATTGTCATTTATTTTGTGTGGAAGAATATGTTAGAATTCGCATGGATGGTACTTAAGAATTGTTATTTTCTCGTGATGGTTGGATGATATTTGAAGAACTCATTCATTTATTCAGTTTATGATGGCATGATATGTTCTAATATTGGAGTATTTTATCTATGTGTTGATTGCCTTCTCATGCATGTTAATAAAATACCCTATATTAGAACGCGTGTAGCGTCCTATGAAGGAAGTGTGCTTAGCTAGCAGCGGCACAACGCATATCATCTTAATTGAGACTAAGTTTTCAGTTGATTCGTAAGAGCACTGGCAGCCTTACGACAATCGCTAGAAGCGATGCATGTATAACTGGTTCAGGAAGAGCCACAATGGGCACAACTTTGGTCATTGAAGAACCCTTATTGTACCCAGAATCGACTAGAACTCTCTTAAATTTTAAGGATATTCGCGCCAATGGTTTCCAAGTTGAGACTAAAGAAGAGTACGGTACGGAATACCTGCTCATTACAAAGCGCAATGAGAACGGAATTAGAAAAACTCCCTTCACTAGAAATTGGGCTATATTATACCAACATTAAAGCGCCTGCAGTGTACACTATTCTAAAGACAGTATTTAGAAGCTCTGAACTATTCTGTCTCTAGCATGATAGATTAGGCCACCCAAGTCTTAGGATGATGAGAAACATAATAAATAACTCGCATGGGCATAATATTAATGTGAAGAATTTCCCGAATCATGGAGATTTTGTGTGCCCTGCATGTGCCACCGGGAAACTAATAACTAGACCCTCCACTCTGAAAGTGAAGGATGAAGTCTCTGCATTCCTGGAACGCATCTAGGGAGACATTTGCGGTCCCATTCAGCCCGTCTCAGGGCCGTTTAGGTATTTCATGGTGCTCATTGACGCATCTTCGAAGTGGTCATATGTGGGTTTGTTGTCCACAAGAAACCACGCCTTTGCAAAATTGATCTCGCAGATCATTTGCATCAGAAATGTGTTTCCGGATCATCATATCAAGTCCATCCGAATGGACAACACCGGAGAATTTACTTCAAAGGCATTTGATGATTATTGCATGGCGATGGGAATTGCAGTTGAGCATTCGGTACCGCATGTTCATACGCAGAACGGCTTGGCAGAGGCTTTAATCAAAAGAATTAAATTTATTGCCCGACCCCTCTTGTATAAAAGTAATTTGCCAGCTACATGTTGGGGACACGCAGTCCTTCGTGCAGCGAATCTCATCAACCTTAGACCTTCGGCCTACAACATCCACTCACCTATGCAACTAGCGCAAGTGTCACCACCGAAAATTTCCCAACATTAGGGGGAGGAAATCAACCCCTTGATGATGAATGTCGGGAAATTACGTGGCAAGCCTGGGGAATCCATGCAGATGACCCGTGCACTAGAGAAGTCCAGAAGACAAGAGAAGTCTAGAAGACAATAGAAGTCCAGAAGACAAAATAGATTTGCAAGCATTAGCAAATCAATTGCCTGATCACTTTAGTGATTTGAAGAGCGTGACTAAGTCGCATGTGCCTGAACGCACTGCACCGGAGAGGTTTGAAATACCAAAGAAAATTGAAGGTATCCCTAATCTCGTCCAGAGGCCTCAGAAAAATAAAAAAGAGGACGAGAACTCTGGTTCCTCGAATCCTTAGTAACCGGGGACGCCTGGTGAAGAAGGATAAGAGGGATTTATCACAGCCGATCATTGAAGTCCCCCAGAATGAGAAGGGGAGCCAGTTGAGACCTGGCACAAGTATGACACCTTCCGAAAAGGGCATACCAGATCTGAATATCCACATCGGCATGGATGTGTGCGTACACATCGGAGCCGAAAAACTAAAGGGACTTGCCACCGCAATTGAAAGAAGCGATGCGCAAGGTGAAGCTCCAGAAGAAGCATCTCATGAAGAAATAGCTATAAATTATGCGCACACGGGAGAGTCTCTGAATAGGACAACAGCTAATATCGATATCTACTTCGCAAAGAAAATTGTCACAATCATCGATCTTGATCCCGAGCCTGCATCGCTCGCTGAATGTAAGAAAAGATCAGATTGGGAAGATTGGAAGAAGGCAATAGCAACTAAATTGCTATCTCTGAATAAAAGAGAGGTGTTTGGGCCCGTATGCCGCACACCTCCCCACATACACCCCGTTGGGCACAAGTGGGTATTTGTTCGAAAGAGAAATGAAAGAAATGAAGTAGTGAGATACAAAGCAAGGCTAGTAGCCCAAGGTTTCACTCAACATCCCGAAGTTGATTTTGAAGAAACCTACTCCCAAGTCATGAGTGGAATTACCTTTAAATACTTGATCTCAATGGTAGTGAACTTGAACTTAGAAATGAAATTGTTGGATGTTGTGACTGCATACCTTTACGGTAACTTTGATTTGGAGATTTATATGAAACTCCCTAAAGGAGTATCTCTCCCGAACCAAGACAGAGCAAATAGAAATCTGTACAGTGTGAAACTCAGAAAGTCACTGTATGGACTGAAACAATCTGGAAGAATATGGTATAATCGCTTAAGCGACTTTCCCTGCAAGAAAGGCTACACGAATAATGAAGACTGTCCTTATGTATTTATACAGCGATCCCAGAATTAATTTTGTATAATCTCTGTGTATGTAGATGATCTAAATATCATCGGGACAACCGAAGACATAAAAGAAGCAAACTCCTACTTCGAGTCAGAATTTGAAATGAAAGATTTAGGCAAGACCAAGTTTTGCTTAGGCCTGCAGCTTGAGCATGTCCTTGAAGGAATCTTGGTACATCAGTCAACCGACACCCAGAAGGTGCTTGAAAGGTTTGGCTTCGAGAAGGCATTTCCCTCAAAAGTACCAATGATCAGGAGGTCTTTACAGCAAGAAAAAGATCCTTTCCGACCTAGGGAAGAGGGGGGAGGAAGTCCTGGGACCAGAATTCCCATACTTGAGTGCAATGGGAGCACTCATGTGCTTAGCAAACTGCACTAGACCGAACATTGCATTTGCCGTGAACCTGTTAGCAAGGTACAGTGCAGAGTCCACCAAAAGACATTGGTAGGGCATAAAGGACATCTTCCGATATCTCCAAGGAATGAAGGACCTTGAATTGTTTTACAGAAATAATCAAGATCTGAACTTGATTGACTATGCAGATGCTGGGTACCTGTTAAACCCACATACCGCAAGGTCACAAACAGGCTATGTATTTTCTGTGTGGTTGAACTGCAATTTCCTGGAAATCGTCTGAGCAAAGCCTTGTAGCTACTTCGACGAACAACTCAGAAATTATAGCACTGTATGAAGCCGCACGAATGTGCGCTTGGTTCCGATGAACGGTTCACCACATCCAGCAGTCATGTGGGATGAACATTGTGCAAACCCCCACAATTATCCATGAAGATAATGTAGCTTGCGTTGCACAAGTGCAGACGGGTTATGTAAGCATATCAACCCCAAGTTCCTCTATGCTCATGAATTGCAAAGATGGACAAGATTAAAGTACTGCACACTAAGTCATGTAGACTTGTTCACTAAGTCATTCCTAGCATCTAGTTTTGAAAGGTGCTTGTGAGGGATTGGAATGATGAGACTTAGACAAGTGCAGAATTTAGGGGGAGAATTCTCTTAAGCCCATTATTAAATCTTGATCATGAAGATTAAGTACCCAAAGAAATAAAGTCCTGAAGACCAAATAAAATTGGGTGAATTGTACTCTTTTTCCCTTGACGAGTTTTCCATGAAGTTTCTCGACCAAGGTTTTTAATGAGGCAATTCGTGCATCGTAGCATAACATGTATCATGTACTCTTTCTCCAAATTTTTCCCACTGGGTTTTTATGGAGTTTTAACGAGGCATGAACGTGTTGGATGAGTGCCCAAGGGGGAGTGTTAAGAAACCTGGGCCTGGGCCAGCAGCCCACGGCCCATGGTGGGCACCTCATTGTAGTCTATAAATAGGGAGCCATACCAACACATTATGTACACATGAATGAAAGCAATAAAGAAAGACCAAGAGTTCTCTCTATCTCTCTGTGTGTTCAATCTATTATTCTGTGATTCTGTGATTGATTCGTTCTTGTTCTAAACAGAGGAATCGCTCGGACTGGTCGCCAGCGATGGTTCCTTAACAAAAATAACACTTTTGGTGCAAAGTGACCATGGGATGGCCTTGAGAGGCCGACACATCAAAGCATCGCAGCGTGGTCGTGTGGCTAGGGCCTAGCGCATGGCCATCGTGCGCCCGAGGTGGGTGGTGCGCAGTGTACTTACGAAATTTATGATAAAACTTTCAGATTTTTTTTGAAGCCTGCTGACACAGCATACTTCGTTGAGTAATTTATTTGTAATTTTATCCATTTTGAATTTTATTTGAAAAATCATTTAATTAAACTATTTGTTGGATTTTTGATGGACCGAAATGACGACAGAAGGGGGGTTGAATGTCGATTCTTTAAACCTTGCCCCTAAATTCAGACAACAACAGATCCCGAAAAATGAACAACAGAAATGTAGAAATTCCAGACTTTGAAAACCAAAGCAATTTGGGGTTTCTTCTTGATCCCCTTGGCTCAAAATAGTAGAGAAATGACTGTAATAGCCCAAGGAGTCTAGAGGATCAAAGAAATCCAACTCAAAACCACAAATTTCAGATTATGTCCAAAAATCTGAAAGATACAGAGAGCTGGACTAAAACTCAAAATACTCCTCCATCCTTGATCCTTTGGAAATGAGACTTTGTAGATATGTTAGCAATAGCCAAAGGACTCTACAAGCCAAATTTCAAGCCATCAAACAAAGGGAATCAAGGACTGCACTAAAACCCTAGAAGTGCATGAACAACTTCAGAGAGAGCACAAAAATTCAAACTGCTCTTGATTCACAAGACCTTTGCCTATGAGATTTTACAGATAGCTAACTAATAGCCTCTGAATTCTACATGCCAAGTTTCATGCCTTCTTGCACAGGGAATCAAGATTTGCTACAAAACCCTAGAAAGGAAAATGAAGAACAGAGGAAGCCCAAATGCAAAATCTGAAATTAAAAACTTGTCTCTGGGATTCTAGCTGACCAAATGGTCTAAAATCATAACCCCATCACAGAGCAACCCATTTTGGGCCTTCCCAACAAGAACCAACTCAAAACTCAGAAAATCAAGAAATTGGACAAAACATGAACGAAGAACAGACAGGAGCTCGAACACGAAACAAACTTCAGATTCTTCATTCCATCAAAGCAAGGAATACATATGAGTCCCCATACCACGATTGCAAGTAGAGGAATGATTACATGAAGGTTCTCAACTCACACGCTCTCTACTTCCCCATACATGCTTGGATTGAAGGAACTCCCTACATCCTCACTCAAGAACACACTCAAGAGGCCATTGAAGGAGATGTAGAGCCTCTGCCCTCTCCCTGCTCTCAACCACTAAAGAGCCTCACCAACTAAAGCCTAAAGCCAAAACAACTCTCTAAAGCTCATTTTGACTAAAGCAAATCCTAGAAACACTTGGAGTGCCTTAGTGGACATGCAGCCACCACCTCATATGTATAGCCCTTGGCTAACAGGTGTCCACCCCGTTACACCTGCTAAATCCAACGGAGCCCCGCTCCTACTTGTGCAGCCTTGCGAATTTACCGATTTGCCCCTTCTGCACCTTCCGGGAAGCTTCCGCGCTCCTTGTCGTCCAAGCCTCGCAACCACCTCGAGTCTCCACCGTCTTCGACACATCCTGACCATTCTGTCCTCGACACCGCCTGCGCCTAGTCCAGTCACCTCGTGTCTCACCACGGCTCCGCTTCGACGTCCTGCAGCCACACAGACAAGAAACACATCAAATAGCACCGCTTGATACATGAAAGCGTAAATACCATCATACTTACCAAAAATGAAGTCCAAACCTGTCGAATCAAAGAGTAGACATCCTAATCCCATACGACCAAGTTTGACCAAGTCCGATTGCACCACGCAACGTCAAGGTCCGAACCACCCAAACCAAACTCAACTCTCATAAACCGATGTCAATTACTCATCATACACGGGATGACCTCCACATGGTCTCTCAATTTTTAATATAGAAAATGAGCACAAAAAATTATGAGTTTTTTAAGTATCCTTACACAGTGGTCTTGATTGTACGATTTTTGCAGAATTTTATATTTTCTAAAATTGTACAGGTATAGCAGTTTAATAGCCACTTCGTTAATTAGTTTAGCCATCGCATTAATTAGTCTAATAGCTGAGTTAGGAGTGCACTAAATAAATTAGGTGTCGCACGGCTGTGTTTTTTTAGTGAAGCAAGCATGTAACAAGCCAAAATGAAGTGGGCCCACAGCTATTTGTTTGCTCTATTTTTGCATGCGAAATGAAAGCTCATGCCATGCGTGATAAAGGGACAAACCATCGAAACAGAAATGGAGTCATATCTGCCTCCCGCGTGCAATTCCCTCCCGTCATTATCGGTACACTTGTACACCTAGTCCGATGACCCGATAGACAAGCCTACTATAGGCTTTAGGTGGTCTATTGCCTACTTGCATTGGGCCAAGGACAGATTGGTGAGGTGCTACTCATTGTTCCACAACTAGTTCGAGTCGTTGCACAATAACGACATCATCTGGGTTCCATGGACTCCAGAATTCGTGCAGACAGTTGCATCACACAAGCTATCTATGCAATGCACTGAGGACACCGAGTTATGGGTGACGACCTGCTATCTTGTGTTCGCATATATGGTGGAGCCTTACGTGCCGCAGCGCGTAATGTGATAGTTCACTTTGTACCAGGTCATGCTCCACACCTGTGAGTCATAGTTCTTCTGAGTAATGGTTACTGTATTATCATATGACACAATCAAAGGGGGTGAATGATTGTCTCCGCATTTCGAAACTTGGAACCAAAAACTAAAAGCAAAAGAAAAACAATCTAAATTACCAGATGTAGATTACAAATGCAAGACGTTGGTTCACTTGCACATGGTTGATGAACGCTTCGACTGCCTAACCGCTCCCTTCAATCGCTCGCTACGACTACTTGCTACTACCGTCGACACACGTAGTCATAATCTCCCTCCACTCGAAGACTTCAGCTACTTGAACACTTTGATCGCTCAAACGAGTACACGCCGGAAGCAGAAGAAAAACAATGCTCAGAAAACACGTCGCCGATGCCAGCAAATTTTTCTTGGAATAGATCTGATCTATTATTTCTGAATCATGGATGTGATTACAATGTGCTCTCACGGCACCCCCTAAAAGCACTGTCGATAGAAGTGCTCTAAAAACCCACACGTTAGCTCTTAGCCTCCCCTGGCTTTTATAGGCTAACGTCCAAACAGTGTCCACCTCAAATATAAACACACAATTCTATCTCTTGCTCAAATCAAGGGACCTAAAACCCTTCTTAACATGGGTTTTACCATATCTCAAAACCTTCAATCTCCATGTGCTCCAGCATGAGCCTGACTACCTCTCATGACATCCCAATCGTTTGGACCTCAGATTACCTCTTCCTAGTCCAGGTCCTCCTCATCACCGACCATAATTATCTCCACGGTCACCTGCACTTGCAAAGACCAAAGAAACATTCTCTTGGCACAAGTTCTCCACAACATGACTATCATAAGCAAACACACACTCACACAATGTAGAGACCCGAATATGCAAATCCGAACTCGCCTGTGTATTCTGCACTAGTCCAGGATCACGCTAGTGCACACAGCATAAACAAAGATGAAATATCGACCATACCACGATTCACTAAGAAAAAGACTCAAATATTATTGATAATTATCAGAGTGCGACCTTATGGCCAAGCTTACAATTAATAGCCTAAAAGGCTTAAAGAAGCTAGCAGCGAAAAAATAGAAATAAGCATGGTAGCCATTCGACATGCTCATAGGCAATCGATTGGGGAGCGAAGTCCTAATCCGTAAAGTCGTCGAAGTATACTCCTTCTAGTAGCTCCTGCTGATCTGGTCCTTCTTCCTCAACTGAGCAAATATGGATAAAGCCGTGAGTACATAGAGTACTCAGCAAGTCATTTGTAACAGAGAATGCAATATAGTATGCAAGGCTTACCAACGGATGGCTGAAAGGTTAATTTTGTAGAAAGCAACAATTTAAAGTAAATACAATAAATAGATTGAAAAGCGAACTTTATAAGTGATAATAATTAAGTAACCAAAGGAATTGAGACAACCCCAGTAAACCGGCCATTCACTCCAATGAATCACCCATGAACCAAGATTCATGTAATGAACCACCAGTGAACTAACCATTCACTTTCCAACTTAATCCAACCAAGATTTTATGAAAACTCTACCCCTCGTGTGAAATCACCGAGCACACGACTATTCGAATAGTTTTACACTCTGCAGAGATTGTACAACTTTACCCACAAGACATGATATTCTCATATTGCCACGCGAGTGACACACTTCCTTTGGTGTGCGGCAGAGAAATCATGACAAGGCTTTTACAATGCTCAATCTCAACCTAGTTCCACCTCACTGAGGTTTCACCGTCGAGTAGGGTAAACCCCTAGTCGATAATTGCCCCCTCTTGCGCCTCATAAAAATCAGCGACCATGTTCATCCCAATGGTGGAACCAAAATTGAAACATCACAAATTAATCAGCCAGGTCCATCCCATACTGGACATGTGGTTGTACGGTAAGGCTTAGATCAATGGCGCACAAAGTTAAGTCCTTAAATTTACCCAAGCGAAGCATCCACATCCCATGTGCAACCTGCACCCCCTTTACTGCACGATCATTCGCCAAGTGAAAACCAATTTTGTATAACCAACACCAATGACACTACCCATGTCATGGCACACAAATTTTATCACTGTGGCTGACCACCATGTTCCAGTATATCATATTGAGAATGAAGATTTGAAGCTGACACCTTAACAAGAACCAATCAGCTACAGTGAAATCATTAGTGTAAATCTCAGCAAGTCTAAGAAGTTTATTAACATCAAACTTAGAGAAAAAGTCCTTTGAATCGCGACAAGACATGCATACTAATAACTCCGAAAAAACTTTATTGAAGCAATGATTCATTTCATTCATAGCTGCATAAAGAGTAACATTGAAAATATCAACTTTGTAATAATGATGTTGAGTCATTATATGCTTCTGATGTACAGATTTACCCATAACTCCAATGGTACCATCCATGTTTGACACATCAATCCCATGTGCCTTACAAAAACTTTTAACTTGATCAAACAATATCTCCCACCTGTTATTCCTCATAACTTGCAAACGACTTTTCACATCTTGTGTTAAGCATATAGCTTCAACAATGTTTTGACGCTTCCTTTGCAAAGCAAGTGATAGCTCATTTGTAATGCTCAACAAGATTATTAAGAAATACATGATGAATACAAATTCAAAGGATTCTATCTTTTTGAACAAACCTGCTGCTCCACCATGAGTTAAGTTTTGACAAGCATCTTCACTTACAAGCTCTAGCATATCCACCACTCCTCCCACCTCTGGTACAAACCAAGTAAGGTTTTGAGATGTAAGCCCTACTGAGTATGTCCAGGTCTGCCAACTTCCTGATGCATCCCCGTCCTAGATGAAATCAAACCTTTCTCTAACTTGTCCAATAAGACATTATGATGTTTTGCAATTGTTGTAGGGATGGCCTAACCCCCGTGACTGGGTCTTGCAACTGACCCAATATGTAATATGCCCAATAGTATAGGGACATGTATATAAAGGAATGTACCAATATACCCTACCTTTTGTAATTATTAAGGGGGCAGGATAGGAATTTCCTATCGAACACCACTCATGTATATAAGCCCCTAAGAGGGGTATGAGGGGCCAGATCCACTCATTTCATATACGTACACTCTCTCTCTCCTGTCATTGGTTCTCTCTAGCTAGTCTCCTCATATGCTGTTTGGTTAGTATCCACAATAGTTGGCGCCGTCTGTGGGGAACACGCAAGAAGCTACACAAGAGAAGGCGCTAGAAAGCAACAGCAAAAAAGCGAAAGAAAGGTACGACGGCAGTGACCATCGAGTCCAGCACGTGGCGGCCGGTGGTACCCCATGGCAACGATCACAATGCCTCGCTGGTATGACTGTCGACCACGATGCCCATGCTGGTATGGTCGTCGACCGCGATGTCCACGCCAGTATGACCATCGACCACGATGCCCACGTCTTCATCTCGACACCAGGGAGTTAGCCTTCGAGCAACATCGGCGAATGTCAAGCCTCTCCAACAGGGATTTTGCATGGAGCATGTGCTCCAAAGCCTTCGCCCCATTGTCAACTACGTCGACACCCACGACCACACCGCGATCATGACTTGGGGATGGAGCACCCGCCTTCGACTTCTCCATGGGACTTTGCACGGTCTCCACTAAGGACTTCTTGCAGTCTCTGCTATGCTCTGTGTAGATGTAATCTCTAAGCGGAGATATAGCACGACCTCCGCAGGACTTCACACAATGTCTACCGAGGACTTCTTGCGGTCCCTGTCGGGCTCCGCACAGATGTTGTCTCCATGTGAAGCCTTTGCACAGTCTTTGCGTGGTCTTTGCATGATTTCCACGGGGAGACTTCGCATGACCTCCGCAAGGTCTTTGCCAAACTCCGTGCTAATGTCATCTCCGATGAACTTTGCTCGATCTTCACGGGACTTCACACGGTCTTTGCTAAGCTTTGCATGGATGTCATCTCCGATGGACTTAGCACAACCTCCATAGGGCTTCACAAGGTCTTTGCCGAGCTCCGCATGGATGTCATCTCCGATGAACTTTGCCTGGTCTTTGTGGGACTTCACATGGTCTTTGTCGAGCTCCGTGCAGATGTCATCTCCGGTAGACTGCGCACGACCTTCGCGGGACTTTGCACGGTCTCCGTTGAGGACTTCTTGCGGTCCTCGCTGGGCTCTGTGTAGATGTCTTCTCTGCGTGGAGACTTTGCATGACCTCCGCAGGACTTCGCACAGTCTCCATCAAGGACTTCTTGTGGTCTCCGCCGGGATCTGCATAGGTGTTGTCTCCACGCGGAGACTTTACACAGTCTCCACTAAGGTCTTCGCACAATCTCCACATAGAGACTTCACACAACCTCTGCAGGGTTTTGTAAGTTCTTCGTCAAGCTCTGCACGGATGTCATCTCCGATGAACTTCGCTCGGTCTTTGCGGGACTTCGCCGAGCTCCGCGCAAATGTCATCTTTGATGGACTGCACACGACCTCCATAGGACTTTGCATGGTCTCCACCAAGCTCTGCGTGGATGTCATCTCCGTGTGGGGATTTTGCACGATCTCCACCGAGCTCTACGCAGATGTCAGCTCTGTACGGAGACTTTGCATAGTCTCCATTGAGGTCTTCACATGACCTCCGTGCGAAGACTTCACACGACCTCCACGGGACCTCACACGGTCTCCGTGGGACTTCACCTGGCCTCCACGGGACTTCACATGGTCTCTGTGAGACTTCGCCCGGCCTCCGTGGGACTTCACATGGTCTTCGCTGAGCTCCACGCAGATGTCGTCTCTAACCACCTCATGGTCGTGGGCGCTTCATCTAACAGCCTCATGGTTGAGACTTTGTCCGACCACCTCACGGTCGTAGACACTTCTTCTGACTGACTCACAGTCGAGACTTCGTCCGATTTCCACACGGTCGAGAATTTGTCTGACTGCCTCATGGTCATAGACGCTTTGTCCGACCGCCTCATGGTCATAGACGCTTCGTCCAACCGTCTCGTGATCGAGACTTCACTTGATTCCCTTGGGGTTGTAATTTTGTGAATATTGCACGGTGGCCTCACGCTCTAGCATACTCTGTGAAGTATAAAGTATTGGGAACTCAAACGCCCTAGGCAACTATACAGAGTATAAACGGCCGTGCGGAGTCCACGATGTTCGCGTGAACTCCACAGAATATAAAAAATAGCACAGTGGCCTCACGTCCCAGCATACTTTACGGAGTATAAAGTGCCGAGAGTTCAGCTGTCCTGGGCAACTCCATGGAGAATAAAAAAGTCGCATGGTGGCCTCATCCCCCGCATACTCTACGGAGTATAAAGCGCTGAGAGTTTAGCCATCCTGGCAACTCTGTAGAGTAAAAAAATCGCACGGTGGCCTTGTGCCCTGGCGTACTCTACGGAGTATAAAGCACCGGGAGTTCAGCCATCCTAGGCAACTCTACGGAGTATAAAAAATCGCACGATGGCCTTGCGCCCCAACGTACACTACGGAGTATAAAGCACTAGGAACTCAGCTGCCCTAGGCAGCTCTACAGAGTATAAATGGCCGTGCAGTGTCCACAACCTTTGTGCGAACTCTAAGGAGTATAGATGGTAGTGCGGAACAGCTTGCGTGGCCGTGCGTGCATCACCTATCCTACCAGAGAGTCCCTGCCGTGGACCGCAACCCTAGAGAGTCTCGCACATTTCACGCACCTCCCCAGAGAGTTCATCACGCTACTTTGTCCGACCACCTCGTGGTCAAAGATTCTTCGTCTAACCACCTCGCGGTCGTAGATGCTTCGTCCGAACACCTGACGATTATAGATGCTTGTCCCAGTTGTAGACGCTTTGTTTGACCACCTCATGGTTATAGAAGCTTCGTCCGACTACCACGCAGTTGTGACACCTTGCCCGATTACCTCATGGTCGAGACTTCGTCCGGCCATGTTACGGTCATAGACACCACATCCAACCGCTCGTGGTTGAGACTTTGTTTGACCACCTCATGGTCATAGACATTTCATATGAAGACGGTGAGGACGCGGTGGAAGAGCTTCTTGGCTTTGCCAAGATTACGGTACTTCTTCTCTTTGCCTTGGGCACAAGCTAGGGGCTTTTTGTTGCGATTCTTGTTGATATAGTCGTTCTTGCTCACACTGCCATAGTCATTCTTGCCCTTCTCCAGCTTGGGGCAATTTACTCGAATGTGGTTGGGGCTACCACACTCAAAGCAAATCACGGGCCCTCCTCTCTTTCTCTTCCTAACCCTCTTGTAAGCATGTGAAAATTTTCTGGCTAAGAGGGCTAGTTCATTCTCTAGGAGCTGCTCAATCTAATCATCACTTATCTTATAGAGTGCAACTAAGGAAAAACCAGAAGCACAATCAGAAGTTGCTCTGGAGGCAAGACTGAGATCGGTGACCAAAGCCATCGACTGTGATTTCGATTTGCGAGAGACAATGTCAATCTCATGAGTCTTGAGGTGTGAGTACAACGCATCAAGAGTCAAAGTTGAGATGTCATTCATGTCCTTGATGGTGGTCACTTTCATCTCCCAAACTCACAAGTCTAAAGCAGAAAGCATTTGGCGAGCGTTATCCGAGTTAGGGTATGTGAGACCAACTGCTTGGAGGTTGCTCAAAATCTTGTGAAATCTAGCAAAGCACTTATCTAAGGACTCACTAGCAAGCATCTCAAACTTGTTGTACTCTCGCTTGTATTGGTCCTGTCGTACGGTTTTGATTTGGGTAGTGCCCTCATGGTATGCATCGAGGGTCACCCAAATATCGTAGGCCGACAAAAGATGAGAAATGCGATTAAATTCGTTTCTGCTAAGACCTTGGATAATGATGTTCCTTGCCCTAGCATTTGCCTCCACATCTGGCATGTTTGCAACTGTGATGTGCTCATCGGCAAGAACAACAAACCGAGTTTTTACCTTCCTCCAGATTGCATAGCCCTGAGCTTGTATGTAAGACTCCATCCTACGCTTCCAGAAGGGATAGTCGATCCCATCGAAGAGAGGGCGCTTGGTGGAATTCTTGTATGTGGCCAATGCTCCAAAGACCCGTTAAGATCTATAGCAAAGAGCTAATCGACTCTGATACCACTTGTAGGACCGAACAGGCAACAGAGGGAGGGTGAATAGTGCCTTCAAACCTTTCTAAGTATTCACACAACCTTCTTCTCCAATAGCTACAGAGTTATGAAGTTAAGGACTGAAAGCTCACTGGAAACCAACTGAAATAGAGAAGAATTAGCCACTGGTCGAGAACAGTCCAGACAATAGAAGCGCTCTGCTGTGGTCGAGCCGACCAAGGAGTGGTCTGTCTGTGACAGAGTGATCGAAGGCCAACTTGTGGTCGATCAGACCACTCGGTCGAAAACAGACGATTCACTGGAAGCCGAGAAAACAGACCGACAACAGAGAAAAACAGACCTGGCCGAAAACAGAGCAAACAGTACTTACTGCGTGGTCATAAGAGAAACAAAAGAAGAATGAAGATGCACGACCGCTGGATCCGATTTTCGAATAACTTTTGATTCACGGATCAATTGGTCATGAGACTTCAAAAACAGCAAGAACACGTCCTCTGCCCGAGAAAGTTCAGAGTGGTTGAAACTTCTCTACCGAGATGAAAAGAAAAGCGTGGTCGAAAATGAAACAGAGGAACCAGAGAGGCGCACGACCACCAGGCAAAGAACTCAAAGAACTTTTGACTTAAAGATCCATAGACCAAGAAACTTGAAACATAGAGAGCTTAAGATCTCAGGAGCTTGCACTGAAATTTAATTGAAAATCTCTACAAGCAATCACAGAGAATGCCTAAAAGAACGAAAAGACAAACAGAGAAAGAACGCTCAAGACATATAATCATCAAACAGATAACACAACTCAAATAGAGGCACAGAGATGAATGATTTTGTTCATGTAGGTTTCTACAGCGACTCCATCCAGGAGCACAAGAAACTTAAACCCAGATAACAACTCACACAAGATAGAAAGAAAACCCAGGGCTTCTCAGGAATAACCTCATCGAGCACTAGAGCTCTACCTTCCAATTTATAGCCTTCTGTAGCGGGGGATAACCTGTTAACCCCAACTAACACCGGGTTTTACACATGCTGTAACTGTTAACACCAACAGACTCCAGTGCTTTAACAGCAGCTTTAGCAGAGAGCAGTTTCCTTTGCAGGCTTTGGGCATTTCTCCAAAATGCCCCTCCTGCACCTTCCCGGAAACTTTTCGCTTCCTTGCTGTCCAAGCCGTACAGCCACCTTGCAAGCATAGTCATCTTCAGCACCTCCCGAGCCATTCTAGACCTCAACACCTCCTGTGCCTAGTCCCGGCTCATTCATGCCTCGCCATGACTTAGATCCAATGTCCTGCAACTATCACAGACAAGAAAACATCACGTAGCACCGCTCTAGAAACTGAGATCATACACCTGCATCAGAATAATGTGCTCAGAAATCACCCTAGCCAGTCGTAAACCACCTACGACCGATCGAATGCACAAAACAAGAAAGGCTCATATCCTACGACCGCACTGCCAGATGAAACGACCACCCAGAAGTCGGTATGACCGCTTGAACAGAAGCTACGACCATCACTAATTGCCTTTGACCGCTAAGACAGTTGCTACGACCACATTAGCACAAGTTACGACCACTCCGAACTAATCACAACCACTTCTGACCACGTTCAACACTTTTCATCATGGTCGAAGCACCTTCCGACCACGTACAATGTGGTCGAAGCCTCTTCCAACCACGTTCAGAGATTTACAACATGGTCGAAAGCCCTTCCGACCATGTACAATGTGATCGAAGCACCAACACGGTTGAAACCCGATTTCGGCCGTAGACTACGTGGTCGAACGATAACGTGGTCAAAACCCGCTTTCGACTGCAGACCGCGTTTGCCGACAACGTGATCGTAACTCGCTTTCGACTGCAGACCACGCCTTCCGACCGTGTTTCCCATCAATGTGGTCAAAGTCTGCCGACTTCTGAACGTGGTCATGGACCCGACTGCTGACTTCCAATTGCGAACAGCGTGGTCGAAGTCTATCGATTTCCGATCATGGACAATGTGGTCATAGATCTTCCAGCCGACCTCGACGACACACAACGTGGTCGTAAACGGTCTGCTGACCACTTGCTAGGGCTTACGACTTTGCAGAAACAGTGTAATCTTCAAAAACCAAACTCAATCTTGCTAAAACAAGGGTCAATTACTCATCACAAACATGTGGTCACCTCTACATGGTCTCTCATGTTGTGCCCAAGGGAAGACCAAGGTAAGTGAAGAGATTGTAGCCATTTGACATCCAAAAGTATTAGCAAGATGGAGAGCCTTTTCAGATGAAACATTGATATGAACCAGGAAGGACTTGTGGAAATTCACCTCCAAACCAGTGGAGGTTACAAAAGCATTCAAAATCCCCTTTAGGGAGAAAAGTTGTCTAGCATCAGCTGGCAAGAATAGCAGAGTGTCATCGACATATTGAATAAAAGGGTAATCCATGATTGTGGCCAACTCCAAAGGGCTGGAGAGAAGACCATGATTCACCACCTCATTAATATTTGATTGAAGAAGATCAGCTGCTAGGACAAAAAGAAGTGGGGAGAGAGGGTCCCCTTGACGAACGCCTCTCTTGCAATGAAAAGTTTTTCCTGGAAGTCCATTCAAAAGGACTGCCGAAGTAATGTTTGTTAGAAAATTTTGGTAGAGTTTCCTCTATTTTTTGATTTTAAGGAAGCATTAAGCAAATTTGCAAATATAATCAATATAGAGCACAAAGATATCCTAGCAATGTACAGAACACGAATAAGCGAATTAGCAAATTTAGAGGCATATTATGAAGTAAACTTGTAGGATGACATTGTAGCACATCCAACATTAAGAAGCATGCACGTAAAATATTACAAAGACACCAAGGCTTCTTAAAAGATAATAACTAATTATACTAGAAAATTTTGACTAGCTTGACTTTCTTGTCTTCACTTGATCTTGACATGTCCTTTTTTTCTCCCCTTTTGGCATTAAGTACCAAAAGGTCCATCTAGTTTGGGGGAGCACTAGAAGGGTCATGGCGATGATGACGGTAGTGAAGAGGTGAGGACGGTTGCAAGGACGAAGAGAGATGCTCAAGCAAACTCACTTGTTATGTCAATGCCGCCAACTGAGTGTTGGTGTCAAGCTGAGCTTCCCAGATCTCTAAAAGAGTTTGATTAATCTGAGAGAGAGCTAAGAGAGTAGGATCCATCACTTAGGGCTACTCTTGAGGATGTTCTTCTTCAGCTTAAGGCAAAGGTTAATTGACTGTTAGCATTGAAAGGTCTTCACCAGGCTTGTATGGCTTGTGGACTAAAGGTCTAGTGTCCAATAACCCGTCTTCTTCATGATAACAACCATGATGTATGGAGCGTAATAAATACGCTTCACTCTATCATTCTTGGAAGAAGTAATCTATCTGATGATCAAGTCAACTACATCAAATTTCTATCCTTGTATGATGTAATCAATATTCTAAGCATGTCCTTAGATTGCATCAAAATTGCCACTCTTTGGGAAGAAGGTATGGTTTATAATCCTGTCAATCAAGCTAGGAAGAGGAAGAGCCTTGCTAACTTTCCTGGGGTGTACCTCACATTGAAATCATAGAATTGACACCATCCCAGAATTAAAAGAGCTCAACGGGAATACACCTTCTCATACTGGCTTGAGTAAGTCCACCATGCTTGCTCAAAATCTACCTTGGTCACCTCATGCCTTTGGTTTTCCGTCATCCAAGGCAAGTACTCAAAGTCATAGGACATGAACAAAGTGACATAGAATTGACAAATGATGTCCTGGTAGTCACACTTCAATGCCACTAAGTCTTGTAGCCCAGCTCCATGAAAAAGGCACTCTTGAGAAGCACGGAAGAGAGTTCAAACGCTTCCAGTTAATATACTTGTGATCAATGAATTTCTTATAATGATTGTAGATTTGATTTTAGATATCCTCTTGGAATTGAGTGAAAAATCGAGGATTCGCTAAGCTTGCAGGCATGTCAAACTAATTTGGATGCCTGAGTTGAGCATATTGATCACTGAAAATTTAGATAAGATTGATCCTTGCAGCATAGCTCTCTTCCTCATCATTATCATCATAATAATCCTGAGCATAGCTCTCTTCCTCATCATCATCCTCTTCTTCTTCTTTTTGCTAGCTTGTACAATTAGCTTTTGTAGTAGCTTGTAGTTTTGTTTTTGTTTTTTTTCTTCTTCAGTTTTGTCTTAAAAGAGTTTTTCCCCATGTACATCCTCCTTTCCATCAATATGATCAGGCATGCTGCTGCCATTTCGTAATAACTAAATGACTGACAAACTAAGCTTTGACAATTAGCTTCTGTAGTAGCTTGTAGTTTTATTTTTTTTTCTTCTTCAGTTTTGTCATAGGGAGTTTTTTCTCCCATGTATAGCCTCCTTTCCGTCAATATGATCAGGCATGTTGCTGCCATTTCGTAATAACTAAATGACTGACAAAGTAAGTATATTTGCTAAACAAATATTATATTGCTATCGTTCTGAGCAAGGTAGATTGTATTTTGTGTTGTAAGATGTGATGGATTATGTATAGGTGATGGTAGTAGCCTTGGCAATTGCAAATGAGTATACTTTTTCCTTTTTTGAAACAGGGTAAAGGAGTACACTTCAAAGCATTACCTTTGCATTCGCTGGGAATTGCAGCCTGAAGCAAAGACGTTTACTTTATGCATTTTGCATGTCTATTAAGATATGGCAAAGACGCTGGTCTTATCTTGGTTTGGGTAATGGAAGTTTGGGTAATAGAAGTGCTCGGGGGGCGATGGTTCATATGGTAGAGTAATATTTTTTTTATTCGTAGCAACATACGGATATTCATCTTATTCATATGATGATCAAATGACAATCTAGATTGAGCCAATGTACCACGTGATCTCCAA
Source organism: Dendrocalamus sinicus (assembly GCA_036346575.1). Lineage (NCBI taxonomy): Eukaryota > Viridiplantae > Streptophyta > Magnoliopsida > Poales > Poaceae > Dendrocalamus > Dendrocalamus sinicus. The sequence continues at coordinate 9,938,590 of CM070656.1, read as the reverse complement.
TTAATTACAGACTAAGGGATAGGATTTGCCCAGTTTCTCCCACGAGGCCCAAACAACCACACACTTCGGGGCCCATGTGTTCGCTCTTCACAGGCCAGCCATGGCCTATGGGGCTATGAGAAATCCGTGCGCGAGCGACCAGCCGCCCCGTCCCAAGCTCGACCTCCCGCTGGCTTCTCCAATGGCCACCCAACTCGTACCATCGCAGTGCGCCCGCCACCGACGACCGCCAACCCCCGAGCGTGAAACTGTGAGCTGTGATCACATGAAAAGTGCTAGACAAGGCATGTAGCTAGTATGCCTTTTATTCTTCGAATAGATAGATAGCAAGAACAGAGCCTCGCAATGTTGAATCCTTAATTTGTTATAGTAAGCAGTAAATAACTGGACTCTTGAGCTAATCCTCTCTAGAAAACCCGTGGATTTTTCACACTGCGACGTATATGCATGTTAAAACTTACCTAGATTACAATAACTAAACTAATTGTGGGAACCTACTTTCGATGGATGATGAAGTTGTAGGTGTACAATTTCATCCATCAAAATTTAAACCCTAATGTCTATCTATTACGCACACACCTATGTCTATCTAGTAGTGTACTAAGAGAACGTATTCATATGTATGTGGTGTGTGTATGTGTGTAATCGAAAAAAACTAAACTAACGGCACTCACATTGGCTATACCTCTCCGTTCTTAATTATATAAAACTATATAAAAAACTATTTAGATTGGTTATATAAAAATTATTTTATTAAAAATAGTTTTATAAAATTATAATTTTATTAATATATCTCAACGTAAAGTTACAAGTAACGGTAAAAATTACATTTCAACGACCCTAAAAAAAAGTAAAAAAAGAACGAAGGAGGTGACACCTAAGAACGGCCTTAACTATTGAGGTGGCCTCTGTTTCTATTTGTGCAGTTGGACATGCTTTCATTCTCTAAATTAAGCACTAAACAGCAAGTACTAAAAGCATAAGTACATATAGAAAATGAGAGGACGAAAAGAAAGAAAACGAACCTGGTACTGTAGCACAAAGCACCGGTACGATTAGGATTGGGACTAGTGCCCCCTTTAGTTAAGCTCAAGGTCCCAAGCTAATAACGGTAAGCTGCCATCCGTCTTAATTTAGGGTGTGTTTGGTTGCTTTTAGGTAGTGGGATCGTATATCCTGGATGAGGGGAAGCTGGATGAGAAGAGCTGTATTTTGAAAAAGAAGAGTGTTTGGTTCGATGTATCTGTGGATACAGGCTGAATGAGTCTGTGATTGGTAGGCTGTATATGAGGCTGTATGAGCGGATACAGTAGGCTGAGAATGTGTTTGGTTGGCTGTATAGTAGGGTATAGTGACCCTCGAATGTGAGAGGTGGTGTGGTTACCCCCTTCACATGTTTTTTCAGTTTTTTGCACAAACTAAGTTATTCCTAATAGTAATTTATTTACAGTATGACATATTAATTTTTTTAACTTCTGAAAAGAACGTATTTGACAATATGATGTTGTATATCAGGGGAAAAATGCGACATGCAATTATTTGGTATGAACACATGTTTTGACTAAATATTTGCAACTTTACTCTAAATCAAAAGACATTAATAAAATGAACACTCCAAAGACAGAGTACATAAAGATCTATATTTCTCATAATAAAGAAGCATAAGCATAGTCATATATCTTAGCTTACACTTCAAGCAAGTAACCCCTACATAATTACAAAAGGTGTGCCTTGAAGACACCATCAGCACATCAGTCCACATGCAGTAATTAAGCCCTACATAATTACAAAAGGTATGCACCATGCACACATCACACAACAGATGTCCATAGTTTCATCTTACATAAATAGTTAGGGCTTGTAGGGGGGAGGATTATCCATCAACCACCAACTAATTAGGCAAAAGGTTAGTGGTCAGTGAGAAATAGCCTACTCATTGAAGTAGTGCTTCTCAATCCAATGATTCATCCACATACGACGATGTTCGTCACTCATCTGCACAAAACCAATGCTTTGTGCATTGTGTTCATAGAGCCAACCAAGAGCAGACAGTAGGGCATCTGGAGTGAACCCAGGGAGTGTCATCACAACATTGTAGACCCCTGGGTGTGCCTCAGCATGTGCAGACTCCCTGATAGCAGTTCCCAAGTCCTTCACTGCAGCAATCATGCCATTGAAGACAACTACTTCCTCATCACTGATCAGGCCTCTCTTCCTCTTTGAACCAGACCCACCGTATGAGTCCTTACCATTGCCTTGAGCTGCCCCTCCTGAACCATCCTCATTTGGTGGAGTCCAAGTTGGTGGAGGACCATTGGTGTCGGTACCTCTAGCAGCTACATTCTCCCCAAGGACCTCAGCAAAGCCTAAACCCTCATTCGCAAGTTGAGAAATGGGGGTGGCAATAGGTTCACTTTCCACAACATCAGAAGGTTCTCCCAAAGGCTCATTTGAGCCCATGGCATACCTCCCAGTGGCTTGTCCAGCAGAGAACATGGCAGCCATCTGCTCATAGTTCTCAATAGGAACATGCAGGTATGGAGCATCCTCGGGGTGGTCCTACATGTGAACAACAAGGTCATGATGTTATGGAGCAAGCATAAACTGAGACACAAATTTAGTACCTTGATGTGGCCTTTTTAGTGCTCATCCTCAAGTAATATGGTGTTGGTGGTGTTATCCCATAGAGCGCCACTAAGGTCCCGCAACTTGCATATCTTTGCCCATACTTTCTTCCACTTCCAGAGGTGGTTACTCACCTGACTCCCGGTGACCTCAACACCGATTTGCTCAGTCACTTGTCTGCCAACAGTGTTCAAGTGCACCTCCTTGAAGCCTTTTTCTGGCCGCACCCCACTTTCCACCAACTCAGTTAAACGGCGTAGCATTATGTTGGACATGTGAGATGTCCACTTCAGGTTGGCCCTATGTTCAGCCATAACCTACCATAAAAGTACAAATTGGCATGAATAAACACACAAAGTAATAAATAAGCATAGGCCAATGGAAAAATAAATAAGCATGACCGGTTATTATTACATGCCTCAAGTCAATTCATTACAACAAAGCTATCACACAACAAGTATCAGTACTAATTATTACAAAGTCTTGAACAAAGTTTGTTCCACATATTGTTCTACACACGTCATTCACACACACATGTTTCCCCTATTATTCCACATAGCTAGTGCCCACTCATTCCTCTTCGCTGCCCAGGTGTTGTTGTCATACTCAATGTCATGGTGTTGTTCAGGATCTATAGGGTTTGGAGTCCATTGTTGTTCCCCAGGGACACACTCATCTTCCCTGTGCATTAGTATCCAATTGTGCAAAATGCAGCAGGCAAGCACTAACTTTACTTGAGTCTTGTAAGGGTGGAATGGTTTATTATACAAAATTCTGAAACGATTCTTCAATGCACCGAATGCTCGTTCCATTGTGACCCTAAGAGAGGAGTGCCTTAGATTGAACAACTCTCTTTGGTCACGAGGATGGTTCCTTCCACTATACTCATTCAAGTGGTACCGGCAACCACGATATGGTGGGAGAAACCCTGGCCGAACAGCATAGCCCGCGTCTACGAGGTAGAATTTACCTACAAGCGATAAATACTGGTCAAGTAAGTATTTTTCCAACTAATTACACTTACTAATTGCACAACTAATTGCACTTACCCGGTGGCACCCTTAAACCATCATCCCTCTCCAATGCATCTGCTAGAATAGTGGCATCATGAGTAGACCCCTCCCACCCAGCTAAGACATATGTGAACTTCAGGTCGAAGTCCACAGCAGCCATGACATTTTGTGTGGTTACACCCTTCCTACCCCTAAAGGCGGCTGCCATAGATGCGGGGACTCTAGATAGTACATGAGTGCCATCTATAGCGCCAATGCAATCCTAATAAATATGAAAAACCAATTAGTTAAGGGCTGCAATGGCCAAAATTTTTTTCATTGCAAGGTCAAACTAGTACCTTGAAGTATGGGTTGAATCTGCGGTTGGTTGCAATTTTTGGGTGGATGTCATGGGACGGTGGCCGAATCATCTGCCCACGCAGCTCTCCAATAGCATACAACACTTCTTGGAAATAACGACTAATAGTTTCCAAACCCCTTCTAAAATTAAGCTCTATCAACCTAAACCTACAATTGTGCCCAACCACTTGTAGGAACATGGCAACTTGTTCCTCAATTGAGCAATTAATTGTGTCTTTAAGCAACCTTCTTGTTCTAAGCAATGTGCACAAGTGGAAAAAGGGGGCTCTTCTCATTCGAAGTTGTTCTACACAGTGCCTATCATCATTGTGAAAAATGAACCTAAGGTTTGCCATCCTAATTTTGTCTCTTTCGGCTAAAGGACCATATGTGATGGGTGGTGTACGACCAGCACGCCTATACACAAATAAGGTGTACGCACACATGGTAGCAACTAGTCCAGCTGCATTACTAATGATTTTACGGTGCTTGACAGAAAAATCGTCCATCTAAAAATGCACACAAACAGTAAATTGCATTACTAATTATTTTACTAGAACGTAGGTTTTGGTTAATCACAATATTATACTTGGCAAAGTAATGGTGGATGGGTAGGATTTACCGTTTCCGAAGCAAAGATCGAGGGCTTGTGTGGTTCTTGCAGGCAGTAGATCAAATCTCTGCAATGGGAGAAATATGTTCAAGCTACATCACATTGCACATAAGGAAAAAATGCAATTGAAATGCAATTGACAAAAAATGCAATTAACCGCAGCCCGTGATCGAGGGATCTGAGGCCTCAACATGTGATCGTGAAAAGAAGTCCTACTACTAGTATCAAAATTCCAACTTGTGTCTGATTCTATGAAGGAAGGAATGGCCTTCCCACACACACACACACACTCAAAAACATTCGGCCGAATCCCAGCGAGAGAGGCGTCAGCGTGGCCCGCGAGAGAAAAATCCCCCTCGGCCGGATCCCTCCGCCCTGCTCTCTTTTTTCTTGCTGCCTTCGGCCGAAGCCGCTTCATCTCCTTCCCCCGTCTCCCTTTTCTCAGCGCCTCCCACCGGTCCAGCTCTCCAACGCCGACTCCCAGCGCCTCCTCGGTGTTGCTCCCGACGACTTCCCACGCGCCACCGGTTCCGGTGGCATGGCGCGCCGCGCCGCTGGGCCATCTTCGCGCGCCAGCTGCCGCCGCCGCCGCCTTGCCGCTCGCTCGCGACGGTGAACCACGGCCGGATCCGTGGCCTAGGCCCGAATCCGCCGAGGGTACGCCGCGCGGCGCCCACGAGCCGCGCCGCTGCCTCCGGCGACCTCGCCGCGCCCGCGCTTGCGCCGCCGCCCCGGCGACTTCACCGGATCCGGAGGAGGGAGAGGGAGATCACCTGCTGCCAGATCCTTCGACGCGGAGGACGCGCAGAAGAGCAGATATCGTGAGGGGAGCGCTGAGAGGTAACCCTAGCCCGCCTTGCCCGACTCCCTCCGTCCTGGACCGACAGCTTCGGTGGAAATGAGCTTCACTCCCAGTCCCGGATCCGGACCTATGCGGGATGGGCGGATCCAGGCTTGCACAGTACATCCATCCAACCAAACATCTTAATTTTGCGCACAATACGGTGGAACCGGGATCCAGCCGTCCATATTCGGGCAACCAAACACACCCTTAAAGGCTCATCCGGCCACTCAAACAATGAGAGGCTCCGTTTTGCAAAATGGTGTGTGTTGGGGTTCCCACCTGCCTTGATCTGGACCACCCAAGCTGAATCCGATGGTCAAGATGGTATCTTACACATTAGCACCGAATTCCCCTTTCATACCGGATATGCAGCCACGTATAAAAACTAGTTAGAAGAGCATGTGCATCACAATTTTTATTTGCAGATTTTACAATGTAATTGAAGTGTATGTAACTATGTAAGTGCACTATGGTCGATGCCATTGACGTCATTTTCGTTGGCCACATTAGCTCTTACACTAGACTTTCCAAATGAAAATAGACAGTGTATTTGGTTGGGATAGGTTCAGACGCCACTCTGCTAAATTTTTTGAACGAATAATCTATTTTTTATTTGAAATAATAGAAATATACCCGCAGTAACATTTTTTTACAGAAATTGGTTCCAATCGCCCTCCTCCTATTGGACGGCTGGAGCCAATCACCCAACGGTCAGGTGACATAGTTCCAGTCGCCCGACCATTGGGCGATTGAAACCAGTTGCCCTGTGCATGTGGAGTCGCCCACCCATGGGGTGACTGCAAACTGCCACCCTGTGAATTTTATAGATTTTGTGAATTTTTGTAGATTATAATTGGAAGATAATCTGCTGAATTTGTAATAAAAGTTTATGGTCGTTGTATGTTGTAGGAGCGTAGAAAAATTTGTGAAACTTTTTTTAAGAACGATTGATCTTAGAATGATCAGTAAGTACGATGGTAAGTGATATTGTGATGTTACTGAGCATTCGTATACAGAGGAAAACTGGTATGTTAATATTGTTGGATGACTTGCTGTGTGAATAATTGAATGCAAAAAGATGAGGAAATAAGCTTGTCGGAATTTAAATAAACTTCATAATATAGTTGGGAGTAATATGCCGTGTACTTTTTCATTACATGCATAACATATAGCATCATGTGCGACTAACCCACCCAATTACTCGTACGACCTACTGTGTAGACTGGGCCATTTTTCCATCCTTGCCAGCTCAGCATTGAACTCCTCGGCAGCCTCTTTTGCCTTGGTCGCCATTTCCCTCTTTTTTGTCACGCTCCCTCTCGTGAGCCTCCTGCTCCCTACGCGTGCATGCCTCGAGATGAGGTTTCGTCTCACGTTGTATATGCAGGGTTTGCTCGTTCTTACGACGCTCCTCCCGGATCTCGGATGACCTTGCGACATTCCACTTCTCGAAGTCGAGGGCGCCTGGTCCTCTAGGTAGATTTCAAGATCGATGCATTTACGGTAGCCACATAGGGGTTTCGAGGACTATGAATACAGGGGAGAGGTTGTTAGTGTGTACTGTGAAGGAGTAAAGGTAGGGGGGAAATGGTGCACTTGGTCCTTACCGGCTGCCGATAGGTTGCGGTGTTTAGACGGCAGTCGGGGTAGTTACTAGAGTAGTTTGCACAACCCCAGTAACGCATACCTAGGCTGAGGCGGTGCTTAGACTTGAAGAACTTGTAACATCAAAAACACATACACATACAACGGTCATCGATCCCTATTGGAGACACCTATCACACTTTCTCTAATAGCATCAAGCTTATTCCCTACGGTCGTGTCATCTCTACTTTGAGCTCTTTCCCTCCGCTTCTGCACTCCCATGCTTCTATTTGTATAAATGCATGTTTGCATGTACAAATACATGATGTTATACATACTTGATGTCCTCTTCTCTCGCATCAATCGCTCCTCTTCAATGATGTTAGCCAACTCAATGCTATGGCTTCCTTACTAATCGCGGCAACTTTCCATCTTCACTAATGCTAGCATGTCTACTTTAGTTGTTGTCTAACGATACAAAGAACCTTCTCACCATCACCAATGACGTCGTGTCCCTCACTGGCGATGGCATGCTCCTAACTACGCAATGGCCTCATGTTGTCCATAGCTAGTCTTCAATGCAAATTTCATCTCCTCTCTACCACATCTTTCCTATCATTGAGTTTCTTTGGCCACTGACTTTTTTAACACCAACACTCACGATTCATTATCACAGTCCATAGCTCCTTCAACTCTAGCCTTTCTCTTCAACGGCTCCAACGAGCAGCACGACATTGTCCTCATCGAATGGCTAAGGTGAGCAGCACGACATTGTCTTCATCTTATCCAACACTACCTCGGCTCTTCGCTTCCCCGTGGAACAATGTCTTCTTGTAAAATGGATCAATGCCATTGCACTCTTTTGTGGTCTCCTTTTAGGGGTGCAATCCTGTATCTTGTATCCTATTCCATATTTTTACCTTAGAGTTGGAGTCGGACATGGATAATGTCGGATATCTATTTCTCCATTCCGTATCCGTTCCATAATCTTTCGGACGGTCGGTCGGACGGAAATTATCCGCTTCTTTGCATAGGACATTGGACAATATGGTACGATCAGAGCGAACATGGAGAGGCTAATTACTGAGATGTTGAAGAAAGAACACTCAGTACTCCTGCTTGTTTAGATATGACAATCAGCCTATATGTTATTTTGTTCCTAGGTGAAGTCACAACAGACTTTCTTATATCATTTGATATACGGATATATATGGACGGATATCACTTATCTCGTATCCTATTCCATAATTTTTTTCCTCGGAGTCGGAGTTGGACATAGATAGTGCCGGATACCCATCTACCCCTTCCGTATCCGTTCCGTATGCTTTCGGTCGATCGGACGGACGGAAATTATCCGCTCCGTTTGTACCCCTAAATCCTTTGACACCATTCGTGCTATCATCAAATTTTAGTTATTTTTATTAGACTTCATATACAAACCAAATTGCTAATTTTATTTTTCTTTATTTAGGGCTTTTATTTTGGAATTCATATGGAAATTAAATTACAAATTTTCTTTTATTATTTATTCAGAATTTCAATTTTTTTCTTGGAATTCGCATACAAATCCAATTGCTAATTTTTGTTTAGTATTATTCTGTATTACAGTTATTTAGGAATTTTGCATTGGAATTTGTATCAAAATCAAATTACTTTTATTTTATTTTTATTTTGCATTATATTTGTGTAAAGATTTTACTTAGGAATTCATATGGAAATAAAATTGTTGTTACCTAGATGTTTTACTTTGGAATTTGTATGAAAATCAAATTGCAAAATTTATTTTATTTTTTATTCTGACTTTTTAATTAATTTTTGTTGGAATTTGTATACAAATCCAATTGTAAATTTTTGTTTTGAATTGTAGTTATTTAGGTACTTTGGAAGTTGGAAATTAAATTGTTAATTTTATTTTGTTTTATTCAAAATTATATTTATTTAACAATTTACTTAGGAATTCGTATGAAAATCAAATTGCTAATTTTATTTTATTTTTATTGTAAATTTTAGGTTTTTCTAAATTGTAGTTGACATAAACTATTTTAGTCTAGACCGTTATAATATGGTCAAAGCATCTAGACTCTTAAAAGCAGTTTTGGTAATTAATGATGTTATGTGAATATAGGACTAATATATATATTGAGTATTTGAAAGGTTTAATCTCGATGGCAAAATTGAGATGCATGCTAAGTATCAACATGAAGATTAATGTGGCTCAATACAAAGTTGTAAGTAGTCTAAGATCCCTTTTTGGTTTTACCGATCTTAGGAAAAATGATAGAAGGCTGGATCATAGGTTAAACGCTGTACTATTAACAGGAATCATGGCTAGTAGCTTGACATCATCTTCTTGTACTATTTGGATTAATTTAGGATTAAAACTAAAATTGATAGCCAACTGTGCACTATCAGAAAAAATCGATAGTACCGGAGTTTACACGCCGGTACTTCTGCAACTCAAAAGCTTCAAAAATCCGGGCACTACATTTTTCCAAAGAGCACCCTTTGAATCACATTTTTTCTCTACAAAATGGAAGTACCAAAATTTGAACAGCAAAACTTCCGCAGAGCGCTAGAACTGCAAATTTAGGTGGTACGTTTTTTCAGAGAGCGCCAAGATTTGGCACCCAAGACAAACAGAAGTACCACGCCAGAAATCGGTACTACCGCGATTACAATAGTGATAGTACCACGTCGCATTTCAACGGCTAGTTCAGAAACTCTGAAATAGCCGTTACTGTTGTGTCAGAATAGGTGCCGTAGTACCAGACTTTATACTGCAGTACTTCTACTCACCCTGAAAAATTTAGGAAACTCTTTGTAACAGCTAGATTTAGTCTGTGGGGGTGTAAATACTCCCCCACTTGCTCAAGGACAGATAATAGACACTTCATTGCGACATCCTTGAGTATACGGTATTCACTCCACACCTCATTTAATCTTGTTTCATTCATTTGAGGTACTTGGGCCAAAATCAAGTGCATTCATCTTAAATTGATTCTTTGGCACTTGATCGCCATCAAGCGAAGGTTTGGTTTATTACTCTTGGTGTTTGCTGGCACTTAGACGGCTTGAGAGATTGCGAGGTGACTTATTCAAGGAGATTGTGAAGAGGCCCGGTGCTAACTTGTGAGTTGTTTGGTGCTCACCATCTTTGGAGTGGAGGAAGTGCAACCACTAGTGAATTGAGGAGTTGATGCTTAATTCGTGGAGGTGGTCCAAGTCGCTTGGGCTTTCCTCAACGTGGACTAGTGAAAACCGGCAAGTCTTCAATACCACAGGAAAACTTCTCGAGTCATCTTGTGGTTATTTCTTTGCCTCTATATTCCGCACTTATATTTCTAACTTTGTGATTGATAAGATTGTCTTATTTATCTATGCTAGAGATATATTTGTAGAGACTTGTACTTATGGTGCCTTATATATACTAGAATTGTGTAGGTTTGAATTACTTTGAATCTTGCTTAGCTAAATTGTGGTAGTTAGTTTTAGAAGGCAAGAATTTCTAGAACCTCCTATTCAACCCCTCTAGTTGGTTATCCTTGATCCTACAAGTGGTATTAGAGATTGGTCTCTTATTGATTTAGACTTAATCATCTAAGAGAGAAAAGATGGCTAGTGATGGTATTGCTATAGTAAAGGCACATCTTTTTGATGACTCTAATTATTTCTATTGGAAAATTAGAATGTCTATTTATCTTGAGGCCATGAGTCCAAGCATATGAAAAATCGTAAAGGGGGGTTATGTCATGACTCTTGATCCACTACATCCCATAAAATAAGAGGGGTGCAATATTCATTTAGATGCTCAAACTATAAATGCTCTCTTTGGTGCTTTGAATATGGATGAGTTCAATAGAGTGAGTGTTGTAGGGGTGGCCCCCACCTAAGCCCAGCAGGCCTGTTAGAAGGTTGTAAGGCCCAAAATGGGACACGTATAATGACATAAGTGCCCCCTGAGGGAATACTCAAATGTAAGGGTACTATTGTAAAAACACTCCCCATGTGGATATATATATGATACCGGCCATGGGGGAAACCCTAACACTTGCTCACCTATCCACTACCATACTCTCTCTCTTTGTTTGGTCGGTAACCACAACAGTTTGCGCCGTCCGTGGGGAGGACAAGAGCAAGCCTTAAGATCCGAAGAAGGATGGCAACAATGAAAGCTTCATCGTCGGCGTCCAAGAAGAAGAAGGCGGGCGCGACGGAGGCTCGCGTCAACACCAGAGCTTCGGCGTCGGCAGCCGCATGCATGGACGATGACATGAACGCGACGGTCGACCCCGCCACTGCTGCTATGGCGGTCGGCACCGCCCCGTGCGTGACGGGTGACACCGGCGCAATAGGAGCGCAGGCCGTGGTCACCGCTATTCCGGCTGGACAACCAGGTGCACCGGTTGCCCCGGCCACACCTACGGTGGAGAACGCCCTGCTGGCGGCCCTCAGCGCGTTCCAGCGGGAGCTAGCGGATCTCCGCAGGGCCGTGAGGGATATGCAAGAGGCTTGGAGTTAGCAGACCCCGCTGGTGGTCGCGTCGGAGCCCACACCGGAGCGGGCAGATAGCCGTGACGCCCCCACGTCCAGCCGCGTCCCGCTGCGACGTGTGGATCCGGAGTCCCCACTCTCAGCAGGCCTACAGCAGACGGCATGGCCGGGGGACTTCAAGTTCCCGAGCGCCATTGAGCCGTACAAAGGTGACTCGGACCCACGGGAGTTCGTGCGTGTGTACGAGACTGCCATCGAAGCTGCCGGCGAAGACGACACCACGAAGGCAAAGGGGCTCCCCCTCGCGTTACAGGGAGTGGCGCTCTCTTGGTTTTTCACCATCGAGCCAAACTCCATCTATGCGTGGGAGCAGATCTGCGACCGGCTCTATAACAACTTCCAAGGAAACTATGTCGAGCGCGTCGACGCGGATCAGCTCTTCGCGGTCAAACAAAAACCCTCGGAGAAGCTTCGGGACTACTTCAAGTGTTTTGCGAAGGTACGCTGCCAGGTCAAAGATGTCAATGAGATGACCATCATCAATGCAGCAGTACAGGGTCTTCGCCCGGGGCCGCTGGCCGAATACAACGCGCGGAAGCCAATCAAAATGGCGGCAAAGCTCTTCGACAAGATGGAAGAGTACTCCAGAGTGGAGGAGGACGCGCAGCGGCGACAGGGCGACGACTCCGATACTAATCAGGCGGAGGGCGCGATGAAGAACGAAGGCTCACCGAGGGAAGGCTCCTCGAAAGGTAAGCGCAAGCAGGAGCCAGCGAAGGACGCCTCCGAGCGCAAGGACGTCCACCACAAGGACTCGTCGGGCGACAAGTCCAAACACGGCCAGCAGAAGTCTCAGAGAGGCCGTTATGTCTTTGACATCGAGGGCGGCTTCGAAGATAACACCTCCGCTGGACGCGACGGTAGGGGACGCCGGGTCCAGGGGCGGAGGCGCGGTCGAGGCCGCGACGATAAAGCCCGCGGAGAGTACGACGACTAGCACCATGGGCAGTTGTGCGAGCTCCATGGTCATGGCAGCCAGGATATGCGTGCATGCACCACCATTGCAGCACTTCGGCAAAGCGTCGCCAAGGACAGAAATCTTGAGGCGTGCCCGCCTGTCGTGGCCCACATCCAGCAGCCCTTGGAAGGCCCCATGCGGATCCAGGATCAAGGGATGTAGCCCCAGAAAGGCTTCCTGCGGATTCAGGCTCACGTACAGCAGCCTCGGGAGGGCCTCCTGTAGCTACAAGCCCCGGAGGGAGCCCAGCGCAGGGTCATAAACGTCATCTCCGGGGGCTCATCGCTGGAGTTCAGCTCGGCGCGGCAGCGAAAGGCCAATGCAAGGAGGCAACACTACGTGGCGGCATATCCGGCGCAGGCACCGCCGGACTGGGCGCACCATGAAATCACCTTCACGCCCACCGATGCCGAGGGTGTGGAATTCCCCCACCAAGACCCCCTGGTCGTCCAGGTCGTCATCGCAGGATGCGATGTAAGGTGTGTCCTGATTGATGGAGAAAGCTCCGCGAACATCTTGTTCGCAGCGGCCTTTAACCAGATGGGGATTCCCCGAAGTCGGTTGGGCCCCTCGGGAATCCCACTGCAGGGCTTGGGGGGTCAGCTCCTGCGGGCGCTGGGCCAGATATGCCTGCAGGTCTCTTTTGGCCGAGATGACAATGCGAGGAGCGAGGACGTCACCTTCGACGTCGTCGATATTTCGTACCCCTACAACGCCATATTGGGGCGACCAACCCTAAACTCTTTCGGGGTAGTCCCACACCACAGCTTCTTATGTATGAAGCTCCCCGGACCACAGGCCATCGTCACCATCCACGACGACCAGGATATGGCTCGGCGCATAGAGCTTGGCACCAGAGGTCCGCGCCACGACGCCCAACGGAACGCCTAGGTCGGGCATACAAGCACGAGGGTCCTTGGCGGTTTCGAGAAGCACCTCGCCAGGCCCCCATGCGGGTTGCCCTAGCAACAGAGACTCCTCGCGGCCGTTCCCGCCCTCGAGTGATCAGTGGTCAGTACCTTGTCTTTTGTAATCGCTCACCCGCGCAAACGGGAATTCAATAAAGTTCATCGTTTGCAAAACCTGTCTTGTTGCCCGCAAAAACACACGGAAGATTGCCTCCACGCGCACTCTCCGTGAACAAAAATGCGGGCATGAGTATAAACAAAGACAGGCGTTCGCGCACGCACTCTCCGTTAACAAAAACGCGGGTATGAGTATAAACAAAGACACGCGTTCGCGCGCGCACTCTCCATGAACAAAAACGCGGGTATGAGTATAAACAAAGACGCGTGGGGGACGCCTCCGTGTGCACTCTACGGAGTATAAATAAGGCGTAGCGTCGAGGTCCGCCTCCGCACGCACTCTACGGAGTATAAATAAGATGTAGCATCGAGGTCCGCCTCCGCACGCACTCTATGGAGTATAAAAAAGATGCAGCGTCGAGGCATACCTCCGTGCGCACTCTACGGAGTATAAATAAGACGTAGCGTCGAACCACGCTCCTCGAGCGTGTACTCCACCTCGAGCGGCAAGGACTGGCGGGAGACGACGGTGTCACCAACCGCCTGGGCAAGTTCTTCACCGCGTGCCATCGCTATCCGGAACCTGGGCAACGGCGGGGGTAGCGTGCCAGCAAGGAAGCCAGGAAGAGCAGAAGATGGGAAGAAGGACCAAGAAGCGTACGAAGGAGGCGCAGAGGTGGTGCTGTGGGGGGGGGGGGGTATTTAAAGCCCTTTCACCTCCAGCACCGCCGGTAAGCGTAACCGACGGGAGGCGAACCGTCCGCCTCCCCAATCGAAGCCGAGGCATCGTGGTCGCCCCACGACCGCAGTCGTGCAAAGGCCTGACAATGCACGACGTGCCAATAGCGCACCGCCGCGTGTCTGCTCCCCCAAGGGATAAGTGCAGGCCGCATGGCGCAGCGATCTTCCGGCGCGTGTCGGCGCGGCTCTCAAAACCAGCAAGGCAGTAGTGGCCAGTCAACCTCAACAACTCCGACGGAGTTTCCGCTTCAGCAGCGAGACCCTGGCTTTGGTCTCGGGCCCATCCCCGCGAGGGGACACCTCGCTACGTCACCACAGGTCCGCGGCCCTAAGCCCGCACAACGGCGCGAGGAGCCACTACAACCCTAGAGCTTGCGCAACGTCCCGGCCCCAGCCAATAAGGGTACAACCCCCGCACCCAACACAGTCGGGGTGCGCAACTGCCGGTCCATAGCAAGCTTTGACGTGTTCTCACAACCAGGCCGCCTTTTGTTCATCAACGCTCGCTGATGTCACCACCAGTAGACGCAATCATCAAACGTAGATGAACAAAAGTATGCCTACTCATGAGAAGATAACCGCGCACAGAAACAAGATGAGAAACCGGGGATGGGGACACAACAAGCCATGATACTGACGTATTTATACCTGCCCTCGCCCAGTGGGGAGCCGCCAAGCTGACGAAACGTCAACTGGTGACATCCCAATCGATAGGACTGCAACCGGCAATCGCCTGGTGGTCCGGTTCCCGCGATCGAGGAACGCAGCCGCCACCGGCAAAGAAGCACGGATGCAAACTGATCGACGCGTCCCGCCACATGTCCCACTTTTGGGAAGTGACTAGGGCCCGACGACCACTGGCAGGCCACGACACGCCGATTGCGGCCCGCCGCGTATCCCCCCTGCCAGGATAGCGCATACGGCTGCAGCAGCCTGCTCCTGACAATTCAGAGGTCAGCACGATGCTCACTGCCATTAAAACGCACTACCACGGAGCGAGGTTTGTCTCCGCCCCAGCTGCGACTCCGCCACCCAAGCAACCTGCGGTCGAGGGGGGCCCGGGCAACCAGGTCGTGGCCACACTTCGCCAGTAGGCCCGCCGAAGGTGCCCGATCTCGCCTCACTCCCGACTCCAACTTAGACTCCGACTCCGACCCCGCCGCTGGAGAACCCCGGAACAAGGACAACTTTGCCAACTCGCTCGGCACTGTGCCTTCGCGGCGGGGCGAATATTACACCAAGCAATAGGCTCCATCAAGCGTAAGGGAAGCTCACAGGCCGCAGGGAGGGAGAGGGCCAAAGGGCTCGGCAGCATGGCTTCGGCCCATGAAGCCCTTCACCATGAGAGGCTCCTGTTGTAGGGGTGGCCCCCACCTAAGCCCAGCAGGCCTGTTAGAAGGTTGTAAGGCCCAAAATGGGACACGTATAATGACATAAGTGCCCCTGAGGGAATACTCAAATGTAAGGGTACTATTGTAAAAACACTCCCCATGTGGATATATATATACATACACACACACACGATACCGGCCATGGGGGAAACCCTAAGCACTTGCTCACTTAACTCTCCACTACCATACTCTCTCTCTCTCTGTTTGGTCGGTAACCACAACAGTGAGTAATTTGAAAACCACTCACAATATTTGGACCACCCTATCGGAGATCCATGAGGGAACATCCATGGTCAAAGAAGCCAAATTGCATAGGCTTCACATCAAATATGAGACATTTACTATGTTGCCTCATGAGGACATTAATGAAATATATTCTCGCTTCAAAAACATAGTAAATGAGCTCAAAGGCCTTGGTACATCTCTAACGGATGTTGATATTATGAGGAAAAATGTTTAGGGCATTGCCGAAGAAATATGAGACATTAGTGACCCTCTTCCTCAACTCTTCTGAGTTGACAAGAATGACACCAACTCAACTCTTTGAAAACCTCATCACCAACAAGTTGTACAAAAAGGACAATGAGCTTTTAGAGCAATCCTCCTTCAAGAGCAAGAAGATTACCGCTTTCAAGGCCAAGACGGTATCAAGTGATGAGTTCGGGAATGATAAGGAGGACTCTGAGGAGGAATTGGCTCTCCTGGTGAGAATGAACAAGTTCATAAAGAGGCACTCATACCAAAGTTCAAGTCATAAAAAAGGCAGAAGGGCGCTTCTACAATAACAACAAGTGTTATAGCAACATTCGTTACTATGAGTGCGATGAGAAGGGGCATATTGCCTTTCATTACCTCACGAAGAAGGACGACAAGGGCAAGTTATCCAAGAAGAAGGACTTCAACAGTAAGAACAAGCTTTCCAAGAAGAAGGACTTCAACAGTAAGAACAAGCTTTCCAAGAAGCTTCATAGAGAGGGCAAAAATGAATCCCACATCAGAGAGTGGAACTCTGATGAGGAGTACACAGACTCTGACTTTGATGAGGATGAGTCCCTCAAGAAGAAAGGACTTGTCGGCATTGCCATCAAGGATGCTCTATCTCTCTTCTCATCTCCTACATGCCTCATGGGAAAAGGAGAAAAGGTAAAATACTTGGATGACAATGAACGTTCTTATGATGAGCTTATGGATATGCTAGTAGAATTAAATAAATATCTTAGAAAATAGAAGTCAAAATTTAAGATCTTAAATAGAGAGTGTTTCTCTCTTAAAGATTCTTATGAGGAGCTAAAAAAAGCTCATGACTTGCTTGTTCGAAAAACTCAAGCAAAACTAGTACTAGCATTGAAATTATATGTGATATTTTTGATGACTTGCATAATGTAAAAAATGGCTAGAACTAGGATTTCTACTTCATGTGATGATTTTCTTACCATGCCATGTAGTTCTAATGTTGATTCAAATCATGGTAATATGAAGTCATATGATGCTAAGCTTATTGTTGAAAACAATGAGCTAAATGAGCAAGTGACAAAGCTTGGAAAAATGCTTCAAAGATAAAGCCACTCTTGACAACCTATTGAGTGAGCAAAGATGCTCATTCAACAAGGAGGGTTTGGGTATGTAATCAAGAAGGGCAAGAAACCGGCAAGCAAGCACGCAAGGTTTGTGAGGCAAAATGGTAAATATTGCATCGAATATCGAAAAATGGGACATATGTAACAAAATTGTTCTATTGGTAAGACTCCATCCATTGGATTGTATGATTCTTGTTACAAGCTTATCTAAGGGTGGTAGGATTATTGCTAGATTTGTTGCCACTTCAATTCTAGGTGCCAAAAAGAATGTCATTTGAGTGCTTAAAGTCTTGATTACTAACCTCTAAGGACCCAAACAAATTTGGGTACCTAAAAGAGCCTAATTGTCTTTTGCAGGTGAACTATGGACCGCTGGAAGGTATTGGGAGCTTGATAGCCATTGCACTCAACACATGACCGAAGATGAGAATATGTTCACCACATTTGAGAATGGGAACAATGATAAGATCATATTTGAAGACAATAGCAGAGGAAAGGTTCTAGATTTGGGTAAAATTGCTATCTAAATGACCTTTCTATTTTTAATGTATTTCGTGTTGAAACATTAAATTTTAGTTTACTATCCGTTGCTTAAATATGTGATCTTAGTTTAATATGCTCAGTCTCTAAAGATGGAGTGACCATTTTAAAAGAAAAGGAAAATGAACTTGTTTTCAAAGACTTCAGATTCGAAAATATATATTTGGTTGATTTCTCTTCTAGCGATTCATGCTTAAAAACTTGTTTAATGGCAATAACTTTCTTGGGTTGGTTATGTCATAGAAGGCTAGGTCATGTGAGTATGATTCAACTTAAAAAGTTTTTCAAACATGACTTAGTGGTTGGTTTGAAAGATGTAAACTTTAAGAAAAATAAATTATGTAGCGCTTGTCAAGCCGGGAAGTAAGTTATAACTTCTTGTCCTTCCAAGAGTATCATATCAGTTTCTATGCCATTTTAGTGCTCTTACATATGGATTTGTGGTTATTTCTTTGCCTCTACATTCCGCACTTATATTTCTAGCTTTGTGATTGCTAAGATTGTTTTATTTACTTGTGCTAGAGATATATTTGTAGAGACTTGTGCTTGTGGTGCCTTAGCTATACTAGAAGTGTGTAGGTTTGAATTACATTGAAATCTTGCCTACCTAAATTGTGATAATTAGTTTTAGAAGGCAAAAATTTTTAGAATCTCCTATTTATCCCTCTCTAGTCAGTTATTCTTGATCCTACATATGGATTTACCACGATCAACAGTGCAGATTTTTCTCTTTGTCATTGATTAATGTGGTAGTTTTTGCTGCTTGAGAGCACATTTGGTAGCTTTTTTCTATTGCTTTAATAATATAATAGATAGGTTGATTGGTCCTTTGTAGGAACCCTACACCCTACACGCCGAAACACTTGCCTAGACCTAGTAGTAATAGTTGAACTATCCTCACTATAAACCCCTAAAACAGTTGCGCTAATGGCGCTCACACTAATTATTACAACAAACAGTAAGATTGAACACTAAACTATATCGTTCATTTTTATTTGGAGTTTTGGACTCTTGCTTCCATTGTGAAAAACAATACTGAACACTAAATTGCAAGATTGGAAATGATGTGTGTAGAAAATGTATACAAGCATAAAAACAAGAATGCAAAAACAGGTAGAAGAAAGTACCCAGTATGATATACCTAATTATTCATCAGATAAAAAGTAAAAAAAAAACAAGTTAGAACTTAGAAGTTATAACAGCATGCGCATGAGCATTTTGCTCTCTCTGTAGATTTTACACTAGTATAATAGAACTATGCGCACTAATATGGTTGATATCATTGACGTTGTTCGCGTGGCCATATTACTGCTTTAGCTTCAGGGTCATTCGGCTGGATAGGTTTGCAAGCCAAGCACAAGCCGGCTGCTGGTACTCCAGCATTAGTCCAAGACAGAGGGACTCGAGCAGTGTGACTGAAATCGCATCTTCTGAACTTTCAGACAAATCGTAGGGAAAATATTCATTTGTCAGTAATATATTATGGCGTACAACATGCTTAGGGTATATACAATAGTATAGATAACTGTTGTGTATAATATTCTCTATATCATCTATAGATAGTACTAAAGACAATTCATATAATATATTATCTTTTTGTATATCTCTACAGTTTCTCTATGACATAATATGTCTTGTTATCATATTACAGTCAACTACTGTATAAGGGATGATCTAATTCTCTATGCTCTCTTTCTCTCCTTTATATCATTTAAGATTTATAGACAACTGACATCATACTATTGTATATTACTTTAAGCAAAGAAATACCTGGATCGCAAAACAAGGAGTTAGATGTTGCAATGAACCATCAATTGCTTTAGTTTCCTTCAGACTCGGGCAGCGTAACAAAACGTGAAATCGCATCTTCTGGTCTTTCAGACAAATCGTACGGAAAATATTCATTTGCCAGTAATATTTTATGGTGTGCTACGTGCTTAAGCAAAGAAATGCCTGGATCGCGAAACAAGGAGTTGGAGGTTGCAATGAGCCATCAATCGCTTTCGATTCACGAAGGACGTATCGGCAAATAGACGTTTGGCCTAGCCATTTATGAGGCCAACCAACAAGTCCATACATAAGCATTGCAATAGAAATTTTACAACACGAATGGTAGAGAGAATTTCGGAAACCCACGGGGCGCCATCCAAAAAATTTTTTTGTAAGAAAAAACTTGCAGGGACCTATTCGCGAGAAAAAAGACCTATATGTGATTTCCAGAAAACTGGAGGAAAGTGCCTCGGCCGGCCGTACGCAAATTCCTGCGCCACGTGCCGGCCGGCCGAGCGCAGGGGGCTGACGTGGGCGAGCCTCCGGCCAGGCATTCCGCGGGTCATTAGGTTCTGGTGATTAGCTAGAACTGTGCCACCTTTGAGTGACAAAGAAAAGTCGGAGACCGTTGGAAAATGACACTTTGCTGCCACTTTTTTACAAAATGACAAAAATGCCCTGCCACATAGTTAACATGTATAACTAATAGGGATAGAAACGAATCAGATACGATAGAATAGTCTCAAATACGATATGAATCCATATTTTTAAAATAAATATAAATATGAATTCAAATATTTTTAAATACGAATATGAATTGAATGTTATAACGGAAAGGAATTCAAATTGAATATGTACTTTAATTCGGTCGAATACAATATCCTCCTGCAACTTTTGTAACAAATATTAATAGGACAAATTCCTAGCGGTTTTACCAGTTTTTTTACAGTTATCGGAATGGTTACCAATTTCAAACCTTCCAAATTCAATTTTCGAATCACAAAATCCGTCCGGGTTTTTTCTGGGTTCAGGAAACAGATCGAATATGAATCGAATAGTCTCGAATACGAAGACAAATACAAATATTTTTAAATACGGATATGAATATTCTCAAATATGAAAATGAATATTTTTTAATACAAAATTTACTTACCACATTCACGTTTTCTCGGATATAAATATCACATAAAACAGATTATCCAGTACCATTTCCTACCCTAATAACTAAGGATATTCTCGTCACTTTTGGAAAATCAGCAGGGGCAACGTTATCGCTTGCCACTTTCAACTGTGCCATGCACCACACCGGTGGCGCTGTTCTTGAGTCATTTTCCAAATTATTTTTTTAGGTGGCATATATCCACGTAAAGTGAGTTGGACACCTACCCTCAACAATGTGCAAATTCAATAACGGGAGGGACAAAAATTTCCTCCTTGTCAAAGCAAATAGTTTCGGTTAGTTAGGGAAGCATCTTTAATTGGAGTGGTAGATGTATGACTCTATTAACTAGGTTTAAATTCTGATACTCATCTTTTACACAAATACGAGTGTGCTTAGTAAGAATTTCTTAAGATCAAGGCGCATTCACGTGTGTCCATATGCATCTTTCTTATAATAAAAAGTACGGTTGGTTTGACACGTAGAATACGGTTATTTTGTTAACATGAGGACTACAAGTGGTCAGGTTGTTGAGCATAATTTGGGAACGTCGTTAAGATTCAGAATTAATCAAGATGAACACGTTTTTTATTTTTGGGTTTAAACTTTAAAGTTGTCCTTTCTCTCACATTTACACTAGCCATCCTCTCTTTTTCTAAACAGGATTCTGATTTGTTTCGGATTGTAAATTGACAACAACATGCGGGGTACTAAATTATGGTCGGTTTTTGCACTAAAATGCATGGGATCACTGGTACTCCCTCCATTATTCACCAAAAATAAGTTAATTCAGATATAAGATAAAATTAACGAACAACATTAATCACTACAAGATTTCCGACGTCTTCTGGCGGTTACTAGGCTCTGCTCTTTTTGTCTTTTTAGTGGCTCTTGGCTTTTAATTTCTCTCAGTCATTACTATTTATTAGACTAATAAGTCGTAGCCTAAGAGAATAGGCCATTAGTATATTTGTGGACCCTTTTGTAATAATTTTTTAAGTGTCCGTCGTATTGTCGGCTGTCACTTTATCGGTGATTTATCCTTAGTGTTGAGAAATATTCGGGTTACACTGGAAAGACGAAAGACTTTTGGCTATACGCAAAAAAAAAAAATCAAAGGAGTACAATACTGTCGGCCATTAACAAATAACTGTCGAAAAAATTGTAAATCTTATATTGATTGTCTCATCCAGATGGACCAAATTTTCTCGTCCCCTAAGAATGAGAGGTATTGAAAAGGAGAGTAATACTTTAATCAAGACATGATTTTATAGTATTGAGGAAAAAATGCCTTGAAACTGTGCAGAATACCGCTATATTTTGTGGCAAAATTCAAATCTCTACTCCCTAAAAATATGAGTTGGTGGTCGTCGGTCCGTTCTCCCTTCTCTCTTCTTAGCCGTCCGATCAAAGATCAGCTATCCAGATCTGCATGTATCTAGTTCTTCCGTTCCTCATAGAAAAGGTCGGACCAACGCGCGAGCCGCGCTCCTCCTCTTCTCTTCCCCCGTATCCTCTACCTCCCGCAACCGCTGCCTCCTTCTCTTCCCCGAACTCTCGTGCCGCGCCTCCTCCTCCTCCTTGACACCGCCACTAATTCCTTTCCTGCATGGTAGGGTCTGGTCATAGTCCCCCAACTTCCCCCAGTAGCGTTGTATCTCCCCGTCGTCACCTCCCCAATGCATTCGCCCACTGCCTCCTCTCCCCATTTGCCCGCCGCCGCCTCCACCTCCCGCAACCATTGCCTCCTTCTCTCCCCCGAATCCTCGTGCCGCGCCTCCTTCTCCTCCTCGGCGCTGCCACCAATTCCATCTCCCATCGCCCCTCCAACCAGAGGCAGATGCTCGGCGACAGTGGCTTGTGAATCAAAAAGAATGACGCTGGGCGACAATGGCCAGTGGATCAAAGAGAAGGGCGCTTGGCGATGGCGGCAGCTGCTTCCTCTTCCTACGCCCGCCCATGTGGCTCTCCCCCCACCACCACCGCCCATCGGTCACTCACCCGGTGAGCCTCTCTATCTCCTCCTGCTCTTCGCTCGGATCTCGCTGTGCTGTTTAGCGATTTTGGTCTCCTAAGTTGGTCGTCGAAGTCGGTGCCGTGGTCGAAGGGGGACGTGGTCAAGGGACCATGGCCGAAGTCCAGGGGCCGTGGTCGAAGCTGAAGCCATGGTTGAAGAGGGCTATGGCCGAAGTAGAAGACCCGTGGTCGAAGTCAAAACCATGGTCGAAGGAGCGATGCTTGAAGTCGAAGGGTCATGGTCGAAGTCCAAGCCGTGGTCGAAGGGGACAGTTGTCAAAGCGAGCAGTGGTCAAAGTCAATGGGGCATGGATGAAGTCGGTCCGCGGTTGAATTCAATGTGCTATGGCCAAAGTTAGGCTATGATCGAAGTCGAAGGGTCGTGGTCGAAGTCCAAACCATGGTTGAAGAGGACAGTGGTTGAAGGGGGTAGTGGTCGAACTCGAAGTGCCGTGGACAAAGTCGGTCCACGGTCGAAGTACAAGCCATGGTCGAAGGGGCAATGGCTGAAGTCAAAGGGCTGTGGACGAAATTGGTTCATGGTCGACGTCGGGGCCGTGGTCGACGTCAGGGCCATGGTCAACGTCGGGGCCGTGGTCGAAGGGGGCCGTGGTTGAGGGGCCATATCCGAAGTCGAAGATCCATGGTCAAAGTCGAAACCGTGGTCGAAGGGGGCGATAGTTGGGGGGAGTGGTCGACGTCAAAGGGCCGTGGTCATAGGGGGCAGTGGTCAAAGGGGACGATGGTCGAAGAGGGAAGAAGGGGGAAGTAGTCGATGTCAAAGGGTTGTGGTCGAAGGGGACAGTGATCGAAGGGGGCAGTGGTTGAAGTCGAAGATTCATGGTCGAAATCGAAGATCCGTAGTCGAAGTCGAAGCCATGGTCGAAGGGGGTCGTGGTCAAAAGGGGAAATGGTCGACGTCAAATGGCCGTGGTTGAAGGGGACAATGGTCAAAGGGGGTGGTGGTCGAAGGGGGTGGTGGTCGATATCAAAGGGCTTTGGTCGTCGAAGGGTCATGGTCGAAGGAGATAGTTGTCGAAGGGAGCAATGGTCGAAATCGCAGATTCATGATGAAGTTGAAGATCCGTGGTCGAAGTCAAAGCCGTAGTTGAAGGGGGAAGTGGTCTACGTCGAAGGGCCTTGGTCGAAGGGGGCAGTGGTCGAAGTCGAAGATTCGTGGACAAAGTCAAAGGTCCTTGGTCGAAGTCGAAGCTATGGTCGAAGGGGGCTATGGTCAAAGGGGGAAGTGGTCGGCGTCGAAGGGCTGTGGTCGTCGAAGGGCCATGGTTGAAGGGGACAGTGGTCGAGAGGGCAGTGGTTGAAGTCGAAGATTCGTGGTTGTCATCAAAGCCGTGGTCAAAGAGGAAGTGGTCAACGCCGGGGATAGTGGTTGACGTGCAATGCTCAAAGTCGAAGGGGGCAGTGCTCGAAATTGCAGTCATGGTAGTAGTCGTAGTGCCCATGGACGTGGTCATAGTGGCCATGGTCGTAGTCATAGCGCCAACTCTTAGGGCACTGCTGGTTCGCCCACAACTTCCGCCGCTACAAGTTCCCCCACCAGTTGGATATCCCCGTCGCCTACCCCTAGGTCACCCCCCGAGATTGAGCTCCCCACCCTCGACGGCAAGACCCACAAGGTCTCGTACTCCCTATGGATTGTAACATGTTTTTAACCACGAGGTGTGATCGACGACTTCCGATTTACAACCACGAGTGTTGGTCGATGTGTTCTGACTTACGACCACGAGGTGCGGTCGATGTCTTCCAACTTACGACCACGAGCGCTGGTCGAAATCAAAGCCGTGGTCCTAGGGGGCCGTGGTCGAAGAGGGAAGTGATCGACGTCAAAGGACCGTGGTTGAAGGGGACAGTGGTTGAAGGGGGCAGTGGTCGAAGTCGAAGGGGGCAATGGTCGAAGTCGGGGCTGTGGTCGAAAGAGGCTATGGTCGAAGGGCATTATGGTCGACGTCAAAGGGCCATGGTTGAAGTCAGGGTCGAGCAGGCTAGCACCAGTAGTCAGGCGATAGGGCACAAGCGCACCAGAAGCCTACCAACGTACGACCACCAGCGATGGTCGACCGCTCCCGACCTACGATCACATGCGATGGTCGACGGCTTCTAACTTACGACACGAGGTGTGATCGATGGCTTCCAATTTATGACCACGAGCACTGGTTGATGTGTTCCAACTTACGACCACGAGGTTTCATTGATGTCTTCTGAGTTACGACCATGAGCACTGGTTGATGTGTTCCGACTTACGACCACGAGGTGTCCTCGATGGCTTCTGACTTACGACCACGAACGATGGTTATTGGCTTCTGATGTATGACCACGAGCTATTGTTGAAGGCTCCCGATTTAGGACCATGATCGATTGTCGACCGCTGCCAACTTATGAGTACCAGCGATGGTCGACTGCTCCCGACCTACGATCATGCACGATGGTCGACGGCTTCTGACTTACGACAATGAGGTGTGTTCAAGGGCTCCTGACCTATGACCACAAGGTGTGGTCATTATCTTCCAACTTACGACCACAAGGTGTGATCAACGGCTTTGGACTTACTTGACGGATTTAAAAACTTTTAGAACATGTTTGTATGCATATTCTAAAATTTTTTATCATCCATGAGTTTTAAAACATGTAGTATGATAAATTTTAAAAATCCGTATCAATGCACGGGCATTCAGCTAG
Source organism: Dendrocalamus sinicus (assembly GCA_036346575.1). Taxonomy (NCBI): domain Eukaryota; kingdom Viridiplantae; phylum Streptophyta; class Magnoliopsida; order Poales; family Poaceae; genus Dendrocalamus; species Dendrocalamus sinicus. The sequence goes on along the minus strand of CM070656.1, from coordinate 9,913,147 downwards.
TAACTGAAATAACCTAGAGAGCACACACTACACTAGGATAAGATAAAGAGAAGATAATTTTTTATTATTTAATCTTTTTATTAATATTTTAAAGTTAATCCCTCATGAACTTTATTTCTAGCTCTGACCCATTTGGCCGCACCACCACCTATGGTGTGGCCAAAACATTCTGTCACGCCACCTATAGAGGCGTCGAAGGGCTGTGGTCGTCGAAGGGCCATGGTTGAAGGGGACAGTGGTCGAGAGGGCAGTGGTTGAAGTCGAAGATTCGTGGTTGTCATCAAAGCCGTGGTCAAAGAGGGAAGTGGTCAACGTCGAAGGGGATAGTGGTTGACGTGCAATGCTCAAAGTCGAAGGGGGCAGTGCTCGAAATTGCAGTCATGGTAGTAGTCGTAGTGCCCATGGACGTGGTCATAGTGGCCATGGTCGTAGTCATAGCGCCAACTCTTAGGGCACCTGCTGGTTCGTCCACAACTTCCGCCGCTACAAGTTCCCCCACCAGTTGGATATCCCCGTCGCCTACCCCTAGGTCACCCCCCGAGATTGAGCTCCCCACCCTCGACGGCAAGACCCACAAGGTCTCGTACTCCCTATGGATTGTAACATGTTTTTAACCACGAGGTGTGATCGACGACTTCCGATTTACAACCACGAGTGTTGGTCGATGTGTTCTGACTTACGACCACGAGGTGCGGTCGATGTCTTCCAACTTACGACCACGAGCGCTGGTCGAAATCAAAGCCGTGGTCCTAGGGGGCCGTGGTCGAAGAGGGAAGTGATCGACGTCAAAGGACCGTGGTTGAAGGGGACGATGGTTGAAGGGGCGATGGTGAAGTCGAAGGGCAATGGTCAAGTCGGGCCGTGGTCGAAAGAGGCTATGGTCGAAGGGCATTATGGTCGACGCCAAAGGGCCATGGTTGAAGTCGTGGTCGAGCGAGCTAGCACCGTGAGTCGGCGATAGGGCACAAGCGCACGAAGCCTACCAACGTCGACCACCGGCGATGGTCGCATCGCTCCCGACCTACGATCACATGCGATGGTCGACGGCTTCTAACTTACGACACGAGGTGTGATCGATGGCTTCCAATTTATGACCACGAGCACCGGTTGATGTGTTCCAACTTACGACCACGAGGTTTCATTGATGTCTTTCGAGTTACGACCATGAGCACGGTTGATGTGTTCGACTTACGACCACGAGGTGTCCTCGATGGCCCGACTTACGACCACGAACGATGGTTATTGGCTTCGATGTATGACCACGAGCTATTGTTGAAGGCTCCGATTTAGGACCATGATCGATTGTCGACCACGCCAACTTATGAGTACCGGCGATGGTCGATCGCTCCCGACCTACGATCATGCACGATGGTCGACGGCTTCGACTTACGACAATGAGGTGTGTTCAAGGGCTCGACCTATGACCACAAGGTGTGGTCATTATCTTCCAACTTACGACCACAAGGTGTGATCAACGGCTTTGGACTTACTTGACGGATTTAAAACTTTTAGAACATGTTTGTATGCATATTCTAAAATTTTTATCATCCATGAGTTTTAAAACATGTAGTATGATAAATTTTAAAAATCCGTATCAATGCACGGGCATTCAGCTAGTAACTGAAATAACCTAGAGAGCACACACTACACTAGGATAAGATAAAGAGAAGATAATTTTTTATTATTTAATCTTTTTATTAATATTTTAAAGTTAATCCCTCATGAACTTTATTTCTAGCTCTGACCCATTTGGCCGCACCACCACCTATGGTGTGGCCAAAACATTCTGTCACGCCACCTATAGAGGCGTGGTCAAAGCCACAACACAAGTCCATGGTCGCGCGCCATGCCAGTGTGAATGGCTTGCAAAGTATCTATCACGCTGTAACTCATGGTGTGACAAGCATATGGTCACGCCATGAGACTTGGTGTGACAAGGGGTGATTTAAGTGCGGTCGTTGCTCTAGTTCCTATTTTTCCCCATGTTCTCTTCCTCCAGAAGCTTCATCTCTCCTCCCCCAAATCCATTGTTTCCGCTGCTGGCTTCTGTAGGCCTCATCCTCCCCGACCTCCGGACCCCTCCACATCGACCTCTCGGTGGCATCCTTTGCCCTGTGTGCACCGCCCTCCTCTTCTGCTGTCCGCCTCCAGTCCACATCGGCCTCCTCCTGCGTCGTCCTCCTCCCTACTTGCATTTTTGGACCGGTGGAGGTAATAATCGATGATCATCTCTCTCCAGTGCTATTTTTTTGATTTGGTACTTTGCAATATTTTGTTGGATGTAGATGGATAAATATGTACGTGTATTTACTGTTGGGCCGATTTGCTAAATGCATAGTGATGTCAACTTTGGTAGCATAGAAGTGACCGTTCTTTTATTTCACGAATCACCAGACTTTCAAACTCTTCTGACTAGGATTAAGTCGACTTTTGGATAGGATGAGGTCATTGTCAGACTGCAGGAGCAATATGATACTGGTGTGGGTTGTAAGGTGCACACTATTTGGTGCCATCTTGTCTGACGATGATTGGGACACATAGAAAGATCTAGTGCTCGCATCTTAGGTTCGAGCGTTGGAAGTGGCGGTGCAGAGGAGAATCATTGTAGAGGATTTGCTAAAAAATTTGGATGTGGTGAATGGCAACACAGACGAACTAGAATCCGCTCTCCATCTTTCACAAGGGCGTACAAGATCCGGGAGGAGGAGTGCTGCAACGACTAGCGAAACAAGCGTATACATCAGGAGATGAAAGCTCATCTCGAGACGTGCAAGCGTAGGGAGCGCGAGAAAAAGAGGGCAATGGTGGCCATGGCCAAAGAGGCCGGTCAGAAGTCCAACACTGAGTTCGCAAGGAAAGAAAAATGGCCCTGGTCCACACTGCAAGTCAGACCATTCCGATCTAGTCCTCGAAGGTCGAATTTATTTCCATTCTAAAAAGGCACACATATATCATAGGAGTACTTCAGTTTGTTGCACCATGCATGATGTTGTTTCTTATGCATGTAATCAAACCATATGCGCCATGTTATTCCCAGATTTATTATAAAATCTATTTTAATTCGTAACTTCAAATCTCGTCGTCTTTTCGTATTCAATTATTCTCGTAGAAAGGCATCCAACAGTATGAAAAATGAGTTCTGGAAGTAGGCACGAAATGGTCTACAACCATAAAGTGATGAAGAGCACCACCTATCATTCCAGTAGGATGTCTACGCATCTTTCATCAGCGGTACTGTCTAGCATATACCCATCCTCGTGCCTTATGTTGTACTACATAGTCCACATATTAGTCATTTTCTCTAGGATGCAGTATGTGTCACTTCTGGGACATGGCCTGGAAATATTGTGTAGGTGTTTATAATGGATATATACGCTAAAGTGTCAAAGGTTATCAATCCACAAAAAGATTGTCAGTCCATATATGTATTTAATCTCAGTTAAAAGGATTGTGTTATATTTTGTTCATAGATAGATTATCTGTTTTTAAGTTATAGATTGTTAAATGTTACATATACATGGTGTTATGTATCACCGTAACTTTAATTGTTTTTGACCTTTCAAAAGGAAGTCCATTTGTTACCATCTTACCACCAAATCCTAATGTTCCAAATCCACAAATCAAGTCTCAACTAAAGTCAACCATTACCTCAATTCATAATTTACAAACCAACTGTAATCACGTATGCAAAAGCAAAACACGGTAGGCCCTATCACGCCACATATCCAGGCATGAGAAGGCAGGATTGTCACATCATGGGGTCTGGTGTAACTACTGTGATGCAAACCTCCACGCTGACACAGCGGGTGGACAAGGACTTGCATGGCATGTTTTATCACGCCGTAGTATGTAGCGTGACAGTACAGTTTGACCACGTCATGGGTGATGGCGTGACCAAATGTGTCAGAATTAGCAATAAAGTTCGTGAGAAATCAACTTTAAAATAATTTTAAAAAAGATTAAGTAATAAAAAAATTCAAGAGAATAAGTGGAGATAAGTGAGAGCAAGATGAGCAGGCAGAAATAGCGAGGAACAGGGACGCAATCTGTGCTCACGTCCACACGGACGCTAGCAGTGAACAGGTTACTTTCTGAATTCTCTCTAATCTTTTCCTATATATTTAACTTGCATTGTTGCTTTTCCATAAATAAAAAGAAATCGGCACACACGCACGGGACAACAATTAAATAAAAGAAATAATCTTCTTGTATTTCCTGCATTAATCGAGAAAAGGGATTTGCCGAAGCTATCATCTTTCAGTAAGACAAAGGGACAACACAACAAGAAGTATATTTATTCAAAGTTCTTGTGTTGTTAGCACGTGACAAGCGGTTCCGGGTTTTAAGAACATCAATCATTTTCTTCTTTTAAATAACAAAGAAAAGATGTGTTTAGACTAGCTAGCTGTCAGTGCATAGTTAGTTTTAAAGAACCATCAATCATTTTTTCTTTTAAATCTTTACTATTATAAAAATGTGAGTTGGTGGTTGTCGATTCATTCTCCTTCCTCTCTTCTCAGCCGTCCAGATCTGCATGTAGGTAGTTCTTTCGCTCCTCATAGAAAAGGTCAGACCGACGCATGGGCTGCGCTCCTCCTCTTCTCACGCGTGGGCTATGCTCCTCCTCTTCTCTTCCCCGCATCCTCCGCCTACCGCAACAACTCCACTTCCCGCAACCTCTGCCTCCTTCTCTCCCCCAAACCCTTATGTCGTGTCTCCTCCTCAACACTGCCATCAGTTCCTTCGCCGTATGGCAACGTTTGGTCATAGTCCCTTTGGTTGTAGTCTCCCAACTTCTCCCAGCAGCATTGCATCCCTTCATCGCCGCCTCTCTAATGCATTTGCCTGCCACCTCCCCACCTCCACCTCCACCTCCCACAACTGCCACTTCCTTCTCCCTTGAACTCTCGTGCTGCGCCTCCTCCTCAGCGCTGCCACCAATTCCTTCCTCGCGCGGCAGCCTCTGGTCGTTGTCCCCCATCTCCCATTGCCCCTCCAACTAGCGGCATGACGCTCGGTTATAGCAGCCGGTGGATCGGAGAGAATGGCGCTTAGCAACAGCGGTCGGTGGATCAGAGAGAAGGGCACTCAGCGATGGCAACAGCTTCCTCTTACTACATCCGCCCATATGGCTCTCCCCCCGCTGCCGCCGCCCAGCAGTCGCTCACCTAGTGAGCCTCTCTACCTCCTCCTGCTCTTCGCTCGGAGCTCGTCGCGCTGTCTGGCAATTTTGGTCTCCCAAGATGGTCGTCAAAGTCGGTGTCATGGCCGAATGGGGCCGTCGTCGAGGGGCCATGGCCTAAGTCGAGGGGTCATGGTCGAAATCAAAGCCGTGGTTGAGGGGGGCCGTGGCCGAAGTCATAGATCCATGGTCGAAGCCGTAGTCAGAGGGGCGGTAGTCAAAGTCGAAGGGATGTGGTCAAAGTCAAGCCATGGTCAAAGTCGAAAGGCCATGGTCGAAGTCCAAGCCATGGTCGAAGGGGACAGTGGACAAAGGGGGCAGTGATCGAAGTTGAAGGGCCATGGACGAAGTCGATCCGTGGTCGAAGTCAAAGGGTTGTGGTCGAAATCAGGCCGTGGTCGAAGTCGAAGGGTCATGGTCGAAGTTCAAACCATGGTTGAATGGGACAGTGGTCGAAGGGGCAATGGTTGAAGTTGAAGGGCTGTGGATAAAGTTGGTCCACGTTCGAAGTCGAAGGGTCGTGGTCAAAGTCCAAGCCATGGTCAAAGGGGACAGTGGTTGAAGGGGCAGTGGTCAAAGTCAAAGGGCTATGGACGAAGTCGGTTCACGGTCGAAGTCGAAGGGCTGTGGTCGACATCGGGGCCAGGGGATCATGGTTGACGTCGGGGTTGTGGTTAAAGAGGGTCGTGGGCGAAGTCGAAGATCTGTAGTCGAAGTCAATGCCGTGGTCGAAGGGGGTGATGGTTGAAGTGAGAAGTGGTCGATGTCAAAGGGCCGTGGTCATCGAAGGGGACAATGGTCAAAGTCGAAGCCGCGGTCGACATCAAAGGGTCGTGGTCGAAGGGGTCAATGGTCGATATTGAAGAGCCATGGTCGAAGGGGACAGTGGTCGAAGGGGATGGTGGTCGAAGGGGATGGTGGTCAAGGGGGGAAGTGGTCGACGTCGAAGGGCCATGGTCATTGAAAGCCCGTGGTCGAAGGGGACAGTGGTCGAGGGGGCAGTGGTCAAAGTCGAAGATCCATGGTCAAAGTCGAAGTTGTGATCAAAAGGGACCATGGTCGAAAGGGAAAGTGGTCAACGTCGAAGGGCCATGGTCGAAGGGGACAGTGGTTGAAGGCGGCGGTGGTCAAAGGGGGCAGTGGTCAACGTCGAAGGGCTGTGGTCATCGAAGGGCCATGGTCGAAGGGGATAGTAGTCGAAGGGGGCAGTGGTCGAAGTCGCAGATCTGTTGTCGAAGGGGGTTGTGGTCGAAGGGGAAGTGGTCGACGTCGAAGGGTCGTGGTTGAAGGGGATAGTGGTCACAGGGGTAGTGGTCGAAGTCGAAGATCCGTGGTCAAAGTGGAAGATCCTTGGTCGAAGTCGAAGCCGTGGTTGAAGGGGGCCGTTTTCGAAGGGGGAAGTGGTCGGCGTCGAAGGGACATGGTCATCGAAGGGCTGTGGTCGAAGGGGACAATGGTCGAGGGGTATAGTGGTCAAAGTCAAAGATCCATGGTCATCGTCGAAGCTGTGGTCAAAGAGGGAAGTGGTCGACATTGAAGGGTTGTGGTCGAAGGGAACAATGGTTGAAGGGGGTAGTGGTCGAAGTCGAAGTGGGCAGTGCTCAAAGTCAAAGAGGGTAGTGCTCGCGTAGTCATGGTCGTAGCAGTCACGGTCGTAGTCGTAGTGCCAACCTGGAGGGCACTTACTGGTTCATCCACAACCTCTACCGCTATGAGTTCCTCCTCCAGTTGGACATCCCCGTCGCCTACCCCCAATCACCCCCAAGATCGAGCTCCCCACCCTTGACAGCAAGACCCACAAGATGGTCGAGTCAAAGCCATGGTCGAACGAGGCTGTGGTCGCAGGGGAAAGTGGTCGACGTTGAAGGGTCGTGATCGAAGTGGACAGTGGTTAAAGGCAGTAGTGGTCAAAGTCGAAGGGGACAATGGTCGAAGTCGGGGCAGAGCAAGCTGGCGCCGGTAGTCGGGCAACAGGGCACAAGTGCACCGGAGGCCTGCCAATGTACAACCACTAGCGATGGTTGACTGCTCCTGACCTACGATCACGCGCGATGGTCGATGGCTTCTAACTTACGACCACGAGGTGTGATCAATGGCTTCTAATTTACAACCATAAGCACTGGTCGATGTGTTTCGACTTACGACCACGAGGTATTCTCGACGGCTTTTGACTTACGACTATGAATGATGGTCATCGGCTTCCGATGTATGACCATGAGCCATTGTCAAAGTCTCCTGATTTAGGACTACAATCGATCGTCGACTGCTGCCAACTTACGACCACCAGCGATGATCGACCGCTCTTGACCTACGATCACACGCTATGGTCGACGACTTCGGACTTACGACGACGAGGTGTGCTCGAGGGCTTCCGACTTACGACCACGAGGTATGGTCGATGTCTTCCAACTTATGACCACGAGTTGTGATCGACGGCTTCCAACTTACTTGACGGATTTAAAAACTTTTAGAACATGTTTGTATGCATATTCTAAAACTTTTTACCACCCGTGAGTTTTGAAATATGTAATATGATAAATTTTAAAAATTCGTAGGAACAAACGGGCATTTAGCTAGTAACAAAGAAAAGATGTGTTTGGACTAGCTAGCTATCAGTGCATAATTACACGTACAATACATTTAAGCTAGCTAGCTCTCACCTAAAAAAACTCTTGAGAACATATAAGATTGAGTAGACAGGGTCGTCTTTAAATTGATAAATTTGCGATTAGCCAGCTAACTACCACTAGGAGATAGCCCCAACGGTCAAGAATAGCAGGGCTGCAGGAGACACAAGGAAATATAGAGTCTGCAAAACTTATTGCTGGCTCGATTTTTGCCAGGGTAACGTGTATGCGTGAGGTTTATTTTTTATAATTCTAAATTATGTATGGTTTAGTATTATATTATCTAGTTAAGTGGAAGAAAGTCAATTTAAAAGGTAGAGTCCTTGCGACACTTTGACATATGTGGCACATGGATATATGTAATACATGAATAGGGATGGCACGAGAACTTTAGCCAAAGACACACCCGTACACACACATGTATTCGCATATTTTTGCACAAAAAATTGCACTTATTTTGCTGAGCCATATATCTCTCTATTTGAATGAGATTTGAACGTTTAAATTTGAGGCTTTATTAGATGTTGATGACAAGCAGTTACTAGTAGGTAAATAACTTGTTAATTGCATCAGTTACCTGTGGGTAAATAATAGATTATTCACATCAATTCATAGTCTACATCTATATATATGTTTGAAGATGTCAAGAGTAGAGGTGCCCAAAATCATTACTTCCTCTATTTTGTTCCTTCCTCATGTAAACCTATGCTGTTGTGTTGCACTGCCTAAACCTTATCAACACTTCTTTTCAGCGTGCACCGCAAAGGAAGGGACCAGCATCTTCGAGCCATTGCTGCTGTGAAGACTTACACGGGGGTGGCAATAAAGTTTCTGGGTAGTGTACATCTGTGTGACTACTCACTTTACTGTTTCATCTACGTTCTGGACTACTTGAGCCTACGTTGCTTCCTACTTTTATCAAACCTATCGACGAATCGAGTCACCGATCTTACAAAATAATATGAGGAAAATGGCTAAAATCTTTTGAAGAGAATAGGAAAACTCTCTATTGCTATGAAATGATTATAAAAGGCCTTTAACAATGCATGAGACTAGCCCTAGTTACACTGAATTGAATAAGATATCAATTCGTCTGGGATTAAGACTGATTGATTACGTGTGAATTACCTGATCCCCTTCGGCCTTCTCTTGTCTAGCCTTAAATACTAATGAAGATATGCCTGTTTGCCTGCCAGGGAAGATGCCTTATGAAACTAGAGTGTTTAGTTGGGGAGGTAGTTATTATTAGAAGGAGAATGCCTGATTGTCATTTGCTGTCAGTGGCGGGTGAACGTAGGAAACAACCGCATGGTAGTTGTTGTCAGAGACTAAGGGCCAAAGAATCGTACTATTTGGAGTGGATAAGGCATATGTTCTATCCATCGCATGGAAAGAATATCCTAGAATCAGGTCTAGGGACCAGTTCATAGAATCTCCAAGCAGTCATCTGGTCAGGTAACACGAACAATGTTTCTCCGACTAGGGTATTCGAGGAGCAACCTCTAGAGGTTCATGACCACAGGATCCTTTGTCCTTAATTATATATTAAAGCCATATTTTGGTATTTATTTAATCCTCATCAGTTAGCCCTTGAACTTTTAAGTGAATTTATGATACGGATTTTGTCCGATCAGATCTTAATCGAGAAACTACTCTTTTAATAGTAAAAGTAAAGAAGAGGTTTGCATGTGAATTACTTGATCCCCTTCAGCCTTCTCTTGTCCAGCCTTAAATACCAATGAAGAGACACCTGTTTGCTCATTGGGGAAGATGCCTTGTGGAACAAGTATGTCTGGTCAAGGAGATAGTTATTCTCATAGAGAGAATACCTGATCGTCAGTTGTTGTCTATAGAAGACAAACATAGGTAACAACCGCACGACAGTTGTTGTCAAATACTAAGGGTTGAAGCATCATGCTATTTTGAGTGGATAAGGCACGTGTTCCATCCATCGCACGGAGGAAATATCCTAGAATTTGGGTCTAGGGATCAGTTCATAGACTTTCAGAGCAGTCATCTGGTCAGGCAACACATACAATATTTCTCCGACCAGGGTACTCGAGGAGCAACCTCTGGAGGTTTACGACCACGGGTCCCTTGGCCTTAATTATATATTAAAGTCATGTTTAGGGATTTATTCATTCCTCATCAAGACCCTACTATAAATCATTCATGTAACTAATTGACTCTGATATAATTCTGTTGTCATGTATATTTCAAGTACAGTATGATTTGCCTACTACTGCTAGTTATCAGCTATGCATCACTAGTTATTTGTGATTTTGCCTCGTAGTAAAATCTAGAAGTAAAATATTGCCCTTATTTCCATCATTCCAAAAATCTTATTTGAACTTTGTTGCAATTCAGCAATGGCTGGTGCTTCGGATGCAATGAAATCTAAGAGGTTTTTTCGTTAGAACTTTCATAGATAGCATACCAACCTCTATTTGAATGACATTCGAACATTTGAATTTGAGGCTTTATTGGGTGTTAATGACAGTCGGTAAATGGCTAGTTAATTGCATCTGTTGTCAGTGGGTTAATGACTAATTAATCTTATAAGTTAATAGTTTGCATCTATATATGTGCCTAGAGATGTCCATAGTAGAGGTGCCCAAAATCTCTGCCTCCTCCATTTCTTTTCCTTCCTCCTACAAATCTTTGTTGTTGTGTTGCATCGCTTAAACCTCATTGACTCTTCTTCACGACGTGCACTGTGAAGTAGGGGAGTGGCATCTCCGAGCTATTATTGCCGTGAAGACCTACACAGGGGTGGCAATAAGGTTTATTGGCAGTACACATCGGCGTGACCACTCGCTTCATTGCTTCATCTACATTCTATACTGCATCGAGCCTACGTTGCTTCCTGTTTTTCATCAGACCCAATTGTAAGTCATTCGTGTAACTAATCAACTTTGATATAATTATGTTCTCACGTATATTTGAAGCACATTATCTTTTGCCTGCTACTATTAGTTATGAGCAATGCACCACTAGTTATTTCTGATATTTGTCTCCTAGTAAAATCTGGAATTGAGATATCACCCACATTTCCATAATTCCAAAACATTATTGTGAACTTTGTTGCAATTCAGCAATGGCTGGTGCTTCGGATGCAATGAAACCTAAGAGGTTTTCTTGTCAGAACTTTCATAAATGGTAGACCAAGTCTACCTTATTTTTGTTGAACCGTGCATCTCTCACTCTGTTTGAATGAGATTCGAACAGTTGAATTTGAGGATTTACTAGGTTTTGATGATTGGTAGTTCCAGTTAGTAAATGGCTAGTTAATTGCATCAGTTACCAATGGGTAAATGACTGATTAATCACATCAATTCATAGTTTGCATCTATATATATGTCTGGAGACGTCTAGAGCAGAGGTGCCCAAAATCACTACCTCCTTCATTTCTTTTCCTTCCTTCTGCAAACATGTGCTATTTTGTTGCACTGCCTGAACCTCATCAACCTGTCTTCCCAACATGCACCGTGAAGGAGGGGAGCGATATCTCTAAGCCATTATTGCCATGAAGACCTGCACGGAGGTGGCAATAAGGTTTCTGGGTAGTGCATATCTACATGACCACTTGCTTCGCTGCTTCATCTATGTTCAACACCACATCCAGTGTGTGCTGCTTTCTGTTCTTCATCAGATCCTATTGTAAATCATTTGTCTAACTGATTGACTCTGATATAATTCTGTTCTTGTGTATATTTGAAGTACAGTATGATTTGCCTACTATTGTTAGTTATGAGATATACATCTCTAGTTACTTGCGATATTTGCCTTCTAGTAAAATCTGAAATTAAAATATTGCCCACATTTCCATCAAAATGTTGACCTATTCAACATCATCTAAATTGTGAGTAAAAAATTTTGGATCTTAAGTAGCACCTTTCTTTTTCTCAGGTCAGTCGATAATTAAGCCATTGGAGATCCAATGAGTTCTCTTCTCCCCCTGTACAAGGCTACTTTAGACCCTCCCAATCGAATCGATCCCATCAAACCTCATCGCCTCTGTGCGCAACCTCACCATTGGTGTCGGCCAATGTAACAGCCCAATTTGATCTTCCAAACAAACATGCATGATTTTCCATGAATTGTAAATTTTTTTGGTGCATTTTTAATTTTTTTCCTAAAGCCTTATTAGACTTCAAGATTTTTAAAACAATTCCTTAGCCCAAAAATGTGAATCCCAAATTTATTAAAGTTAATTGGATGTTGAGGAATTTTTCCTAAAATTTTCATGTGCAAATTTCTTTTGAAATTCAAACTCAATTTCAAACAAGAATTAAAGTTTAAATCCTATTTAAATGCTACTGGCTATGATGTGGAAGATGAAGGTCAAGACTAGATTTAACCCCCAATTGATTGCCTATGGCAGATCATGGAAGCCATTTTGGTTTGCTTACTATTGTGCTTCTTATTTATGAACAACCTCATTTGGCATGTCGCCCTGATATGTAAAACTTGGTCATAAAACCTATTTATGGTTGTTTATATAACATGAAGTACTCATTTTATTTATTCGCATGTGTGGGTGTGATATTTACCAATGTTATTATGTGAGCTAGCTACTGATCTAGAGAATAGCTCGGAATACACAGGAGATTCGGATTGTCAAATCCAGGTACCCATGGAGGTGGTATCATAACCATATCGACTGTAGGATAAACCCTAGTTAGAATGGCCATTAGTCTAAGGGCTTGTTTTGTGGAAAAAGGTTAATTGTTTAAGCAAAAACCTTTGCGAATAACATATCATCCTATTGCAATTTTTCCTTCCCTTTTTGTCAGTATCTTACTCTCATCCTACTTCCCTTTTATTTCCAAAATTTTGTTACTAATCTTTTCCATTCAAATTTTTGTAGATGCTGAAGCCATGCAAGATAACACATGGTGAGAAGCTTGGACTTTGGGTGAACCATTTGGCAGACTTGCTAGGATATCTACAGTATCGTAAGTGCACTTTCTTCGAGGGACACCGAGTCTACATTGGGACCCATGTTGAGTGGCGTGTGGCCGTCATCTATGGGAGAGACGGAGATGACACCTAGGCTTACCACTTTTTTGCCCTATATAGGAGGGGGTAGCTTCAAGCTTGGAATTCAGGATACCACCCGAGAGTTGGTTCACTATCTCTATGATATCTACAATGACGACCTGCAATGAGTACCCTTCTGCTACTACCTGTCTCGCCAGAGCAACAAGACACTCAACTCCTTCATCGCCTCCCATGAGGATCACCCCACGTCGACCCACCAGGTGGCACAGACCAAGGCCATGGATGCCATGTACTAGGGGACTTTGAAGGAACTACATCATCTCTATGATTTAGTAGCCAAAAGTAGGAGGAGATGGATGATCTTTGCCAGGAGCTTGACATTGCACACTAACAGGATGTAGAGGTAGAGCAGATCAAGGAGTCTTCATCCTCTGAGGCCATTCCATTGTATCCACCACCTCACCACGTCTGCAGCACCAAAGACTATCATCACCGCTTCCACCATGATGGAGTGCCCGTCTACCCCGATGAACTTCTATGCCCTCATACTTTTTCTTCGGTTGGCCTTGAGCCGTAGATAGACTAGGAGGAGCCCTAGGTAACAGTAGAGTAAGATGTGCTATCTCCAGTGCCGCACCACCATGATCGGTTTGCACTAGTGTCACCACGCCCGCAGTGTACACCCTAGAGCAGCACCGATATGGTTGTGGAGGATTCTTGGATGAGTAGAACTATAGCTTCCTAAGCAAGACCCGACATATGGGATATATCATTAGAGCTCACATTGTTGTATTTTGGGTAGTGAGCTAGTATCTTTATCTACCGCATGAACTTTAGAACCATTCTAATGATGTTTGAACTATTTTACCTACATATGAATTGTGTGCTGCCTAAGTGTGTTATGCATGATAGTCATGTAAGACTTATGTTATCCAAATTGTGTGCTTTCCTTCATTGAGTGTTGAATTCTTTATGCTCTTATGTTACTAGAAACCCCCTAGCAACTCTCTCTTCTTATAACTTCTACTCTTATCTACTTCAACACCTTCAACAAAATAGCAAGAGGTCACCGCAACTAGACCATGCCACCACTACCAGAAAACCCTACCATGACTAATGTCATGGCCTGCCAGACCTAGTTGCTTGAAGTTCTCACGCAAAATGCCACAACATCAGGAGGAATATCCAAGTTAGGAGAGTTCATGAGAACCAAACCTCCTACTTTTCTAGCCCCAAGGAACCACTAGACGGCAACGATTGGATTTGCACCATAGAGAAGAAGTTAGAGATTGCTCAATGCACAACCCATTAGAAGATACTTTTCACGAGCCACCAATTGGAAGGACCCACTGAAGATTGGTGGGATAATATCAAGACAGCCCAAGAGGAAGGCCATGACATTACCTGGGATGAATTCAAAGCTATTTTCCATGACTTCTTCATCCTGTTAGGACTAACGATGTTAAAGAAGAAGGAATTTCATGAGCTGAAGCAAGGGAATATGTCGGTGCATAAATACCTTACCAAATTCAACCAACTTTTCCGCTATGCCCTATAGACATAAAGGATGATGACGAGAAGCAGGAGAGTTTCTTGGAAGGCCTACATGAAGAGATCACATTTCAACTATCCTCTCATGACTTTGCAGATTTCCAGCATCTAGTGAATAAGGCACTTGTGGTTGAGAACAAGTGCAAGCTTCTTGAGAACAACCAGAAACATCAGCTGGCTTACCAAGACAATATCCAGAGAACCTGAGTAGCCCCTAACTCAGGTAGAATTACCCCAGTTGCACCCGTTAGAGCACAACCTATAGTGCCACACCCCATCAACCCTAACTATCGGACCCTTATCCAAGGAGGACCCTAGTAGAGGAGCAGCACTTACTCAACCGAGGTCACTTGTTTCCATTGTGGTAACAAGGGACACTATGGCAGCAAATGCCATAAGAAGCAGGAGACCTCAGTCAGGATCAACCCTATGAATACTCCAGCTAAAGCCCTAATGACCCCAGTAGCAGGCCTAGAAGCACTTCAAACACCTCAAACGGCCAGACCTACACTAGCCTTCAAAAGAGGCCATGTTAACCACATCACAATAGAAGAAGCTCAGGAAGTCCTGGACATCATATTGGATATGTTCCTTATCAACTCAATACCCGCTACCATCTTATTTGATTATGGAACTTTGCATTCATTCGTTTCCAAGGATTTCATCAAGAGGCACCACATGCCCATATCTTTGCTTAAACACTTTTTGATAGTTCAATCACCCAAAGGTGATATGGAAGCCCATTTAGTCATTCCCACACCAGGATTCAAATTAAGGAAGTAGAATTCCTAGCTAGCCTAATAGTATTGGATTTCCCAAGTCTTGGATGTTATACTAGGCATGGATTGGTTATCCCAACACCAAAGTTAGATCCATTGTGCCCTCATATTAGTGACCTTAGTGAATGCCCAAGGAATTTCAGTAGAAGTCATATCTAACCCTTTGCTTCAAAAGACCCTATCAATAAACAACATGAAGTGTGTTGGAATTTAAGAAGTGCCCATTGTAAGGGAATTCCCTGATGTCTTCCCCGAAGAAATCCCCAGCATGCCGTCAGACAAAGATGGAGTTTGTCATAGAATTGGCACCTGGCACCATGCTAATATCCAAAAGGCCATATTGCATGTCTGCCAATGGGCTGGAAGAACTGAAGAAGAAAAGATAAAATAAAGGAATTGTGAGACCAAGCTTATCTCCATGGGGATCACCGGTGCTATTTCTCAAAAAGAAGGACAATAGCATATGAATGTGTGTGGATTATCATGCAAAAAACAAGTATCCGCTTTCCAGGATAGATGATCTGCTTGATCAACTCGAGGGAGCATGTGTGTTCTCCAAGATTGATCTTTGATTAGGATATTATCAGGTAGAAACTAGATAAGAGGATATCCCCAAAATAGCATTCTCAACTAGATATGGATTATTTGAGTTTACTGTCATGTCATTTGGACTGACTAACGCCCCAGCATATTTCATGAACTTGATGAACAAAACATTCATGGAATATCTAGACAAGTTCATGGTCGTTTTCATTGATGACATCCTTATTTACTCCAAGACTGAGGAAGAACATCATGAAAACCTGAGACTAATTTTAGAGAAGCTCAGTGAGCATAAGCTTTATGTCAAGTTTAGCAAGTGTGAATTTTGGCTAAAGAAAATTGCTTTCCTAGGACACGTTATGTCTATAGGAGTTGTTGTAGACCTATCTAAGGTAGAAGCCATTCTTCATTGGAAGCAGCCATCATCCGTAACCAAAGTCAGAAGCTTTCTTGGGTTAGGCGGTTACTACTGATGATTTATAGAAGGATTTTTCTAAGATTACTAGAGCCCTCACTCAGTTACTCAAAAAGGAAAAGAAGTTCACTTGGACCAAGAATTGTGAATAGAGTTTTCAAGAATAAAAGAAGAGATTAACTTCTACCCCAATACTATTATTGCCTTATATGTAGAAAGACTTTGATATTTACTGTGATGCATCTAGACAAGAACTCTAATGCATACTAATACAGGAAGGTAAGTTAGTTGCTTATGCTTCCAGGCAGCTAAAGCCACAAAAAGAGAATTACCCAACTCATGATTAGGAATTAGCATCAGTAATACATACCCTAAGGTTATGGAGGCATTACATTATCGGCAATCACTACGATATCTATACCAATCATAAGAGTCTGAAGTACCATTTCACCCAGTCATACCTAAACCTTAAACAAATGAGTTGGTTAGAACTAATCAAGGATTATGATCTTGGTATTCACTCCCACCCCAAAAAAGCCAATGTGGTAGCCAACGCCTTAAGTAGAAAAGCTTATTGTAATACCACCCTACTTAGAGACTACCAACTAGAGCTTCACAAGGAACTTAAGCGACTCAACCTAGAAATCACAAACCAAGGCTACATCTCCATGATGGAAGTTCAACCTTCATTAGAAACCCAAATTAGAGCAACCCAGGAAGACGACAAAGGAATCAAGAAAACCAAAAAGGATGTGAAGAAAGGCCAAGCTCTAGGATTCACTATAGATGATAAGGACATCCTGTGGTTCGACAAGCGTATATCTATGCCCAAAAACCAGGAAATTAATGCTCTGATTCTCAAAGAAGCACACGAGTCTGCTTATTCGATTCACCCTAGAGGTACCAAGATGTACCAGGACCTGTACGAAAGAAACTAGTGGCCTCGAATAAACAAGGATGTGGGCAAATACATAGCCATGTGTGACATATGCCATCAAGTTATGGCTGAACACCAAAAACCCACAGGACTACTCCAACCATTAAGAGTTCCAGAATGGAATGGGTGAAGGTATACATGGATTTTATCACTGGTCTACCCAAGACTCAGACAGGATATGATTTCATATGGGTTATAATGGATAGACTAACCAAAGTAGCCCACTTCATCCCAATTAAGACCACTTATAAAGGAGATAAGTTAGCTAAGCTATACATGCTTCACATAGTTTGACTACATGGAGTTGTATCAGATCGAGGGACCCAGTTCACCTTGTGATTTTGGGCCAGTCTCCATGAAGCATTAGGAACTTACCTAGCCTTCAGAACTGCATATGATCCTCAAATAGATGGACAAATAGAACGGACTGATCAAATTCTTGATGATATGTTATGTGTTTGTGCACTCGCTTTCAGCACCAATTGGGAAAAGAATTTGCCCTATGCAGAATTTTCCTATAATAATAGCTACTAAGCCAACTTATAAATGTCACCATTTGAGGCACTCTATGGCTGAAAATATAGAACACCCCTCCTATGGTTAGAGATAGGAGAGCCAACTATCATTGGACCAACCATGTTAAAGGAGGCTGAAGAATAGGTTCGACTAGACCAAAAGAACCTTAAGGCAGCCCAATTTAGACAAAATAGCAACGCAGACCATCACCGATGGGAGTTAAGCTTTGAAATTGGAGATTTTGTCTATCTCAAAGTTTCACATCTGAAAGGTATGAAGCGATTCAAGGTTCATGGGAAGTTGGCACCACGATACGTTGGACCTTTCCAGACCAACGCTAAGCGAGGAGAAGTCGCTTACCAACTACACCTACCATTAGAGATAGCCGACATCCACAATGTTTTTTTATGTATCGCAATTGAAGAAATATCTTCGAGTCCAGTAGGAGTTAACACCGTTAGAGACTATCGACCTCGATATAGATCTCACCTATAGGGAGTACCCCAAAAGGATTCTTGATGTGGTAGAACATCAGATGAGGAGACAAGTCATACGTTTCTGCAAAATTTAATAGAGCAACCACATAGAAAGAGAAGGTACTTGGTTACCTAAAGAAATTCTCAAAGTACAATTCCACTACCTCTTTACTGACTGGCCCAAATCTTGGAGACAAGATTCCTCTTAAGGGGGTAGGTTTTGTAACAACCCAATTTGATCGTCGAAACAAACATCCATGATTTTTCATACATTTTAAAATTTTTGGTGCATTTTTAAAATTTTCTGAAAGCCTTATTGGAGTTTAATATTTTAAAACAAAATCCTTAACCTAAAAATATGAATCCAAAATCTCTAAAAGTTAATCGGATGCTGAGGATTTCCCCCCCTAAAATTTGCATGTGCAATTCCTTATGGAATTCAAATTAGAAATTCAAACTCAATTTAACCCAGAATTAAAGTTTAAATCCTATTTAAATTCCTTCCAAGGCTTCAGGCTGAATCCCATCAACTGGCCCAACCCACTCATCATTTCTTTTTCCCGTCCGGCCTAGCCGAGTTGGCCCACTCTGCACGCGCACTCGCTAGCCTAGCTGCACGCCGCTCTCTCGTGCCACTAACACGTGGGCCCCAGTCCTACTTGTCAGCTAAGTAATGTGCTTCTTCCTCCTCCCTTCTCTCTCTCGCACGTGCACCCGAGCTCATCGCTTAGCCCGTGTTCATGTGCAAGCAAGCATTGAAGACCTTTGTGCCTCAAGCCAAGTGTGTCATGACCTTGTCTTGTCACTATGAGCTTGTCCTGTTGCTAGCTACCCTCTCTCTCACTCTCTCACACTCTTCCCTTACTCGGCTCCCGAAGCCATTCATGGCACCTTAGCCCTCTCTCCCTCTTTGCCCCTATTTAACCCCAGCCTTACACATCAAAATCTTCACACTCCCTCACTCAAACTTTTCCCTGTGCCCACACAACACCAGTGTCTTCAGAGAGGAAGGATTTCCCCATCTTTTCCAAGTCCAACCGCAAGCTCCACCACTCAATTCCTCGCCATTCGGTGAGTCTCCGGCAATGCCATCATCCGTGTTGAGTTCATCTCATCCTTCTCTACCCCTTGGATGGCCTTGCCGTGCCCAGAGCCACTGGGATACGTCCTTCTTCCCCAACGTAGACCAAGCTCTTCACTGTTGCCATTGTTGCGCCTCGCCCAAAATACCGGTAAGCCCTTCCGTCCCTTTTTAATTTAGCGCAAAGCCAACCTTATAGGCTAGCCATCAAACCTTAGAACTCGCCATAGCCCTCCGGCCACATTCACCTATTCTCGCTGCTACCGGCCATCGTGGATAGCACGATACACCATGCAACAACCCATGAGCAATGCTACGTTAGCTTTGCCCTAGCTTGTAGATCATGAAACCACCCTCAATTTGAGGAAGATAGGTAGGAAACCCAAGGTTCACCGTTGCCGACCAAGTCACTGCTACTTGGCTCACCGTTGACCTCACCCCAATGATCCTAGGTCCCCGAGCCATGCCCAAAACACCATTGGCAATGCAATGAACCTATTATGTCGTTAACCTTGGACTGAGCATGGCTCTATGCCATTGCCATTGCACCACTGCCTAGCTCTACTGCTTACCACTGACTAGCTATTGTTGTAGTGCCTCTTGCCAAGCACCATCATCGCCAGTAGATAGCTCTTGTCTTGGGCATTCCATTTTGGCCCATGGCCAAGCACATCGACCTCCCTCTCACCACCGATGAGCTCAACAAGGAGCTTCACTGTGAGCCTCCCTGTAATCCTATTTAGTCTCACTGACCAGTAGGCCCCTTCTATCAGTCAGATTAATTAACACCAAATTAAATTAACTATTAAGAACATACTTAGGCTTAGTATGACACATGGACCCTGTTGATTAATAATCCTAATTAGCCCCAGTTTAAAACCCGTGACTCACTGACATGTGGACCCTACACCATTTAAACCATCGCGTAAGCCAAGTCTATGGACCGCTATCATTAATATGTGAGTCCTACTCTCTAGAAATAGTCACGTGGACCAAGTCTATGTGAGCCATGATCCTACCTATTAGCCTTACCCATTTTCCTTTGTTAAAATAAAAAAGAAAACATAAATAAAACCCCGTTAAAATAAAAAAGAAAACATAAATAAAACCCTAGACCCCACCTGTCAACCACTATACGATTTCATTAAGAAAAATAAATGGAAAAGAAAAGGAATAACCCCTAGCCTTCTCCACTTGTCAACCACTAAGGATTTTTCTATAGAAAAATAATTCAAAAAGAAAAAATCCAGCCAACCTCCTACCTACCAGAGATTTTTGAATTTCTAGAATTTTATTTCAGTTCAAATTTTGGAAGGTCATAACTTCTTCATTTCAAAACCAAATCCATTGATTTTTGTTTCTAAATTCAAAACCTTTCCAACAGAATCAAAATCATAATTTTTGGAGTTTATTTGAATTTTATTGGAATGTTTGATTGATTGTGGATAGTTTCACGTGTGTAGAATTTGACGCTTCCGACGCACCCATTGCTGATGAACAAGACCCCGCAGTAGCCACATTTGATCAAGGCAGGTCCCTATAATTGATCATATTGGACCTAGTTTTCAAATGATAATATTTTGCTTTCAAATATACATGCATGCTTATTATAAATAATTGTTAAAATGATATATTAAAGGTTGATACTTAGTATCCCCCTTTCCTTGATTATTGATATTCCCTTGCCATGTTGTGCTAGGATACTTACAATTAATGATAACTGCACCATTGGTCATACTATAGTAGATTATGCTTGTGCTTAGAAATGTTTTACTGGTAAAATGAAGTATAATACAAACATCACCAATTGAATTTGAAAACATGATAATGAATGGTAATATGGGTTACCACTAGAAGCAAAAAAAATTATTTTTCTAAAATAGTGGAGACTGGGGTGAGTGGTTGGTTGGAGGTTGGTGTAGGGATTGCCCTTTTTGGAGTGGCCATGCATGGATTGTAGTGTTATTTTTGGATTGGCCGTATGCGGATTGCACGTGTCTTTTCTTAAATAACTATGCAGGGATTATACTAGCTTTGGGTAAGTGGATGGTTTCTCCTGAGTTATTTAAGGACCAAATTCTTATGCTTATCTTTTCTACACACAAATTGTGCAATCACAAGACTGGTTATGAGACAAACCTTTGGTGTGAATCCTGCGAAGTAGATTAGTAGGTGGATTTCTGAATTTCTGATGTGATTGGTGGGGGTGACACACAACGGTCACTACCCTTGTGGATTTTGTCGAGAAGTGTCGTAGACTTCCCAACAATTGGGTCCCTCATTGAAAATGTAGCTTGGAATGAGAACATTCTGGGGGTGAGGCGTAACCCGAGATGGAAACAATCATTGTCGTCAATGTTGAGGATTCACCCTAGAGTGGGAGTAAGCATCGTAGCTAAGTATTGTAAAAAGCCTTAATATAATTTTCTCAATCACGCACCAACAGAAGCGTGTAGTGACCAACATTATAAGTTAATCATATCTTGTGGGTAAAACTATACGATATCTGCAGAGTGTTAAAATCTATTCGAATAGCCGCACCCCCGAAATGGGCAAAGGTGTAGAAACGTTACACTTGTGTACTTTTCATACATACATAATAAACTGGTAATGATTGTGATAACCAAAATCAAAAAATAGAGATGAAAGCAGAGGGGTTTCGCTCTAATGATAATAGACATGAAAGCAAAGGGATTTCCTTATCATGATAAATTTGACTCAAAATGGATATTGGTTTTAAATGTAAAAATGGCTAAGTTATAGGTTTGAAAATTAACTAAATAAGTATATTTGACAAAATTGGCATTATGCTAAAAGAAGCCAAAAGACCCTCACTTGGACAAACCTTTCATGTACACACACAGTTGCATTCTGTTATAAGGACTTGTTGAATACTTTTGTACTCACCGTTGCTTAATATGTGGTTTTAGAGACGGAAGTGATGACCTTGTATATGGATTCATCCATGCTATCAGGTATGACTTGGAAGACGAAAGCCAAAACTTGGTTTAGCCCCAGTTGATTGCCTGTACCATATTATAGAGGCCCTTTTGATCTACTTACTATTTCGCTACTTATTTATGAACAATCTCATTTGGCTTGATGGTCGATATGTCAAATTTGGTCATAAGATCTATTTACGGTTGTTTATGTAATATGAAGTACTCGTTTTATTTATTCACATGTATGCGTGTGATATCTACCGATGTTATTGTGTAAGCTAGCTATTGATCCAGGGACTAGCTTGAAACACACAAGAGATTCAAATTATCAAATTTAGATCCCCACAGCTGGCAAGGTCCGCAGGAGCACCACTGGCACACTACCTATCTCCAGTGCTGGAACAAAGGCAGCCGCTACCTCTAGCTAGAGGTGGCAACGGGGTAGGGGGTCCCGAGGGAGGCCCCTGTGGCCCTGCCTCGACCCCTGCTAGGAACCCTCCGCCCCGCCTCGTGGGGACCCGACCCCCACGAGGAGATAAAAAATAGGTTAAATGTTTTTAAAAAATAATTATGTGAAATTATTAATTAATTTATAATTATTTAGTCAAACTTTTTTAAAATATATATTCTAACATGTAGATTCAAGTTTTACTTAAATATACAAGAAAAGAATATAATCTTCCATATTCAAATATAAAGAAAGAATATAATCTTATTTAAAAAGTATCTGCTCATTTCGGCTTCTCTGTTGGGCTTTTGGTTTCTAATTTCTAGTTTCTTAATTTCGTCTTTTTTCTGGCTTTTGGTTTCTTTGGACTTTTTGCCCTTTTTTCCTGTCTTCCTTTGCATTGTTCGTGATGGGCTAACCTGTTTTTTCTATTTTTAACTTTTTTGTTTGATTACCCCAAAAGGCTATCAGCAATTACAGTACAAAATAAGTCAGCTATTGTGCTAAACAGTAGAAAATAAATCATAAACACAAAAAAAAAAGTCCAATTGAGCAGCCCAGCCCCCTCGTTTCTGTCCATCCCCTAATCAATAATCACCGCCAGCTCTCGTGCCCCATCCTTCCTTCATTTAATTTATTTTGGTTTGTCCTTGAACTCATTATGATGAGATAGCCAAAGTCCAAACTGGAAACCAGCAATGGACAGATCAGAGAAAACTTTTTGTAGGCTCAGATCAGCGAAATTTGTCAAAACAAGTGACCAAATTTACGAGTTTAACTTAATTTGCTACTATATTCATGTATGGCGAACCCCTCAATTCAGATAGCTTTATGCGTGCGTATGTAGTGCATTCTGATCTACTGTTTTTCAGTTCTGCATTGGTATTTTGGGTCTCTCCCGATTCTTCACGTTCCATTTATTGATATATACGAGGACCGGTGATGTAAGTTACCACTTAACAGTCGGAAGGGCCAATCGACGATACAGAGCAGTCTTATGTGCACATGAAATCTATTTAATTTTCTCAATACCCTTCGTAGAAATTCCAAAACAGGGCTTTAATTGTATGTTTCTTCGTTTTACCTAACAGATTAAACCGTTCATCTTGTCCAGTCTGGGTCTTGATTAATTGATGAATCGAATTATCAAAGTAGCCATTTCCAGATATTCTGGGATTCACTATATAAAATTAAGTGAAAGTTCAGTATTTGAAATTTCAACCTCGCATTAACACCATAAATTTTTCATGAAATCAACTGAAATTTATTGAAGATGATTTAGTATGTAGAGAAGCTTATTTGTGCATATTGGTAGGCCTAGACACACAATGGCCCCTATAGACTTGTAGAGAATGATTTCGTAAAATTTTGGTATTTGAAATTTAACCTCGTGTTCACACTATAAATTTTTCATGAAACTGTCTAAAATTTGTTCTAAATAATTTAGCGTGTAGAGAAACTACTTTGTGCATATTAGCGGACGTTGGTGCACAGATGGACCCTATAGTCTAGTAGAATTTCCAAATGGCATCCAGATAGAAAATTTTGATTTTAAATTGGCTTGAATCAAATTTAAATGCAACTCCAAATTGAATGAATTAAATTCAAGCCTAGACAGCCAAACTCAATTCTAGGCAGCCAAATGAGTAATTAATGAAAACGGTGGCATTGATCTATTTTGCAATTACAAGCAAATTGACCTAACACTGTAGTACTAATCTTCACCTATCCCCGTGGCACAACCTTGAAAGCGGCAATCACGTGACCATAGCAAATTGACCTAACACTGTAGTACTAGTCTTCACCTATCCCCGTGGCACAACCTTGAAAGCGGCAATCACGTGACCATAGCAAATTGACCTAACACTGTAGTACTAGTCTTTACCTATACCCATACTTCTCGGCAACAATTGAGTACGTACGAACGTACTACTACCAGAATATAGATAGGGGTGCAAATGGGTTGGGTTAATCCCGACCGATTCAGTACTGAATCCGGTCGGTACCGGATTCGGGAAAGGAATTTGGTATCCAGTCGGATTCGGATTCAGATAATTCATGTCGGATTCGGATTTGGGAGAGTTGTTATCCGACCGAATAGTACCAGTATTCGGATACCGGATAATGATCCGGTCGGATATTTGGTCGGATATCTGGTCAGATATTCGGTCGGATATCCGGTAAGAGCTAAGAATTCACCTTTTATTTTACTAGTATTTGTTTTTTTGTCATGTTGGTTGGTTGAGGTGTGCAGTGTATAGAAAGTTTTCCTAGATCGTGCAAGCTTAAGTTCTCTAAAAGAAACATGACATTCAGTTGTGGCAACTATAAATATACAAATACTAAAATAGTGTTTTATTTGTAATTCTGCTGCTTATGCAATTGGAATCCTAAATTTGCTCATTAAGATCACTCTTCCTAGGTAATGGAATGAAAAGCATGTAATCATAGTATTATTAAACGATGAACTTTGGTATGCTTTAGTAAATGAACAGGTAAATTTCTCAATAGTCTATCATCCCCAATTGTCTACTGTCTCTACCTTAATTTAGTAAAATTTCTTTAGTCTAGAAAAAGAAAATGTTGTCCGTCAAGAATTAAGATTCATCTTGAAACGCCACACCTCAATGGGCAATTTTGGGGAAAACGCCACACCATCTTCGGCTGATGAATTATAATCACTATTATGTACTTATGTCTAACAGTTTAAGGCTTGAAGTGATGGTGGTATGGTTTAGCATATGTTCCTTTCCGTATGCATGTACTATCCATCTACATTATCCGTTTTCGATCTGAAACCGTCAAGTATCCGTTCCGGCGGCACCGTATTCGAAATTCCGAATATTCCGAATTCGTATTCGTATCCGGTTTTACCATATCCGACCCCGAATCCGAGAAAAAAATATGGGTTAGGATACGGTATGAACAATATCCGTCCGAATCCGACTTGATTGCACCCCTAAATATAGACATGTAGTATTACTAGTACTGTTGTCGCCCATCGAAAATGCTCTAGTACTGTTGTCCCACATGAAATAAGGGACCAAAAATAGAATGAGTCGAGGAGCGGTAATTCGAGATAAGTCACTAAACAGAATTTTTTAAAAAATAATCTATTTTTATTCTGAATTACAGTATTATACCTATATTTTTTTTACAATTTTGACCGTATATCGTCATACGGTTGGACGACTTAGGCTAGACGTCTAACCGTTAGACGACACGTGGCCAAATCACTCAAACGTTGGGCGATTAGTCCCTATCACCTAATGGTTGAGCGATAAGACCCTAGTCACCCATTCTGTTTGAGCGACTAGTCTAAATCACTCAACGGTTGGATGATTTAAAATAATAATATAATTATTTTATTAATTCGATGAAAATAATTGTGGATAAGTAAATAGCAATTTTTATATGTATTATATTTAACAAATCTTATTTGTATGTTGTTTTTTATTTGAAATAAAAAGGCAGATAATGTGGGTTGATCCGTTTGTGATTTTTATACATTCTGAAGGGTACAAAATTTGTTAGATTCAACATTATGTGTATTATGTGATCATCGTATATTATTGTAGTGCGATAAATTTCTGAACAATTTTATGAGGACGATTGAGCCAACAACGATTTGTAAGTAGGAAAGTAAGTTATATTGTGATGTAATTGGGAATTCATACACGGATGAGAAGAGCCACTACATGCCAACAGCTACACCACCCGCAGCACCTCCTCCATCATCGCCACGTCCTGCCCCCGGTCGATGCTCGCCCGTACGGCCCTGCTGCCTTCCTCAGCGCAGGGTATCAGCACCCCGATAGGGTGAGATGGTCAGGAGCCCTGCTGACTGTGCTCCCAATGCCTCGGTGATCGAGTCCACTAGTGGCTGCATGGGTACTAGGGCACCACTAAGCTACGACCCGGAAAGAACCTCAGCGGGTGTGGGCTCACGTGCTCTCCAGACCAAGGTTTAATCTTTCAGAAGCAAAAAAATTTCGGCTGCCGGCGAAAGGAATGAAAGAACGAAATTCCGTTCATTTCGTTCAAATTTCTGACGAAAAAAATCAAATTTTTGATGAAATTTAACCAAAATTTGATAATTGAGATAAATACCTTCCCATGCCACCCTTCCTCCTCTCCTTTGACGCCTCATCTTCATGTGCTTCCACTCGCCATTGTTGGCCGTCGATCGGGGAGGGAGCTGCATCGCCGTTGAATCGATCGGGGAGGGAGCTGCATCGCCGTTGAATCGATCGGGGAGGGAGCTACGCCGCCGTCAAATCGATCGGGGAGGGAGCTGCACCGTCGTTGGATCGATCGGGGAGGAAGCTGCGCCGCCGTCGAATCGATTGGGGAGGGAGTTGCCCCACCTTGGCTGTCGCCCGCTGCTCTTCTTCCCCGTGGAGGATGGGGATGGGGATGGCCGCCGCCCGCCGCTCTTCTTCCCCGCCTTGCCCGCCACTCTTCTTCCATGCCTTGCCCGTGGCCCGCTGCTCGATGCTCGATGAGAAGATGGGGAGGAACCGAGGAATGCGATTGGGGAGTGGCGAATAGGTGACAGCATGGCTGTTGATGGACACCGTTGGCGCATTGGCGATGTCGGCGCCGTTCCCGCGGCCGGAGAGGATGCGGAGGAGCATCGACTTGCCGGCGCCGCTGGGGCCCACGACGGCCAGGATGCAAGAGGTGGAGGCTGTGAAGGAGATGAGGTTGAGGAGCCCCCCGGCGGCGGCAGGGTCGGAGGCGGGGGAGGAGGACAAGAAAGGGAGGAAGGCGGTCATGGAGGCGCGGCGAGGGGCAGGGCAGGAGAGGTTGGTGACGGCGCATACTAGTGAGTGGCGAGGCGACTGGGGTTAGGGACTTAGGGTTACAATGGGGAGCGCGAGTGCGGCACTACGGTGTGGGGGTCTGGTGGGCTGGGCATTTGGGCTGAGGCCGACCGGCCGATTTCGAATGCATACGAATTTTTTGACCGATACATAGTTTTTTGTTGACCACTGAAAGCAACGAAATTTCGCCAAAATAGCGAAATTTTAGACAAAACATTATTCCCTACTCCTGACCTCCGTTGGGTCGTCCGCGAGGAAGTCGCTCACGTCCCTCGGGAGATCCTTGTGGGGGGATAGCTAAACTCCTGGTTGGTGTGTCGTACCTGTAAGACAAGTATTCTTTGTTTCTACAATATATCAATGCAAAAATACCTTAAGAGACGAAATGTATCTTACACGTGGGCCATAGCCTACAGCCAACTGTCATACCCGCCATACCCACCCTAGCCGTACAATGTGTGCTGCCCTACCGATGCCATGTAGGGGTCCACAGACGACGATAGCACCGATGTGCTGGTACGTGCCCACCCTGACCCTCCGGCCTGGCCCGGCAACGGTGGTGGCGGTGCCTGGGGGTAGGCACGTGCCTACGCCGACCCTCTGGCCTGGTTAGGCACTGGCGAGGCACGTGCACATGGCCCTCTGGAGCCTCCTACCTGAGCTACAGGACGTGGCGGCCTCGGCACATGTGTCAACGTGGCCACCTCCAGGAGCGTCCTGCATGATGAAAGGACGACGACATGCCTCGACATAGTGTAGATCCGATGGACAATGTGCAGCAGCTCATCGCGTATCACCTCTAAATTGTGGGCAACCCTGTCCACGATCGACTTGGTGTCCCTTATAATCCCGATGGTGATGTCCATCTACAAGAAGTATATGAAAGCGTCAAACTAGTAATTATGGTAACCATACTCAGAAACTTCGAAACACAAGAGTATCTACCACGGGGGTGAAGTTCCGTGCTAAGTGCACGGGGTACGTGTCGGTCGATGCTGGTATGTGAGAGGGGGGAGGGTCAATGACACGCACCAGCCTATTGCGTGTCTACAGAGCGTACTAGCATAGGTACTCGTTGTACGCACTAGGGTCATACGCGGTGCCCTCTTGCACAAAGTCCTCAAGTGCCTCTACACACTCCACTATCCATGGTGCCATCTTCGTGGCTCAGCTCGTCCCGCTACCACCCCTCCTATTGTTCCTGCAAAATATACAACTGCAATTAGAAGGCATTGTAACAGAACTGTGAAACAATATAGGGACATGTGTTGTGTGTAACTCATGTGTGGACCAAGTCAGGTGCCCAACGGGGATATGAACAACCTGACGGAGGTTAAACTGGCACATCACCCTATGCACCGTGTAGTCCTTAACGAACACGCCGAAGATGAGCTTCTTTCATGTGAGCCAGTATGCTTGTTCACGCAAGCACAATGACGAGAGCCTGGCGGGGGCACGGTCTACCATCTCCTGACCAGAGTACGGCTTCTAGCGCATGTCATTAGCGGTGAGGCAGTCGAGGTGCTCGACGAAGTTGTTGTACACACAGGGGACCTGTAGGTGTGCAACTATGCCTACGAGGCAGAACAGTGGTTACAAAGGATGACCTGTAATACATGTATAGTAAAGATTCAGGAGAGTATGTACCTGTCTATGGCACCAAAGGGACCCTACGGTTGGCCGGTCCACGGTGCCTCCGTGGTACATGTTCGTGCGGTACGGACCACTGTCGAGCAGTATTGACCGTCCGAGTGGAAAGCGCTCGAATGACCACAGCTGTAGTAGGAGGAGGCAGCCAGTGAGGACAAAGGTCATCCTCGTCCTACGGCAAGCATCACACATACCATGGTACATTGCGGCAAGTACGGCTGATCCCCAACTGACATGCACCTCCTCCCCATCACCAATGGCTCTCGCATACCGCACGAGGCGGGCATCGATAGAGTCACTGTGGCTGCTGGTAAATAGTACCTAGCCAAACAGCTACAGCAAGTATGCCTTAAGGTGCCACAACACCTATTACTCATTGGCATCTAGGTTCATCTGCTCGACCTGTGCACAAACGAAAAATTAGTAAGCCCATTATATGGCAAAGATAGTGCATCACTAAACATGAAAAATGGATAGTATACGTACCTGAAACTGCAAAAGCCACCACATGGGTGGACAATGCTTCTGTCATGTCGGGAAGACATGGTATGCTGGCGTGGCCTCAACCGAAAGAACCCCGTCAAACTTGCCCAGCAGGTTGTCACGCCAATTGGCAGGCACATCCTATGGGGAGGCAATATTTCCCACGATAGGCAGGCTGAACAACATCGCGATGTCCTACAAAGTGCGGGCCATCTCCCTAAATGGAAGGTGGAAGGTGTGCGTCTCGGGCCGCCATCAATCCAGTAAAGCTGTCAGCAACAACAGGTCAAATGGGAACCATCATGACCGCTCCAGGCCAGTCTAGACCTCCCTGGCCTCCTCGATTGGAACACCGTACTCTGCGGTGGCCTCCACCATCCGCGCGAGAGGTAGAAGGTCGGCATTGCTTAGCCTACAAAGTACAAAGAAGTAAGTACATAGTGAAAATATTGTAAAAACATGTGTCATAGTTTGTACATAAACTTATCTCTCCAACGTAGGTCTAGTCTCCTAGCCCGTTGGGGTGTCTACATACGGACCACCCCTAACTGGGTTGCCTCGTCCCCACCCTTAGGATGTAGGACACGATGGCTCACATGGTGCTGTGCGTCGACGTGCAGATCCAACAGGCCGAAAGGCCAGTCTAAATCACTAAGGTCGTAAGCCACACCTGCAAATCAATTTGAAGTTTTAGGGTACTAGGGTTTTAGGGTTTACATTTTTGGCGTTTTAGGGTTTACGTAACTATTTACAACTATTAACAATATACGACGTACCCGATACAACTGCACTATTTACAACTATTAACAATATGCAACGTACCCGACACAACTACACGTATAATGATTTTAGTTACTAACCTACCATGGTTTCGAAAGTACAACTATTAACAACTAAATTGGCGTTAGTTCTGTGACTACACTATTTATAAGTATTAACAGTATGCGATGTACCAAACACAACTACATGTCTAATAATTTTAATTGCTAACCTACCTCTGTTTTAAAACTACACATATAATAATTTTAGTTACTATCCTACCATATTTCAAAAGTAAATCTACAAAGAAATGTAGAAGACTCACTGTCGTCGATGCACAGATATCTCCTCCTCTCCTCTCTTCTCCTCCTCTTTTTCTTTCTTTCTCTCCTTTCTTCCCGGCCGCACGTGGCATGGGGGTATATCCCCTAGTCGCCCAACGGTTGAGCGACTATGGCCTTGTCGCTCAACCGTTCAGCGACTAGGGATCTAGTCGCCTAACGGTTGTGCGACTTGGCCTCTTGTCACCCAATAGTTGGGCGACTAGTCTAAGTCGTCCAACCGTAGAATGACATATGGTCAAAACTGAAAAAATAAAAAGCAGATATAATACTGTAATTTAGAATAAAAATTTGATTATTTTTAAGAAAATTCTCACTCAACATTTGCGGGAAGAAAATCCAAGGAGAGGGCCTCACGTGGGCTAGTCCCATCTGCCGTTGAATCAAGATGATCAACATTGGTCCAATGGCAGTGGGGGGAGGGGGCCATGTGAGACAAATGGTGATTGGTTCGGCTGAAAAGCTCATGGCTTATGGCTGAAAACACTGTAGCTGGCTGAAAAAAGCACTGTAGCTGACAGAGGCTTATTTAGCATAATTAAATTTAAAAAATTTTAAAAATATAAAAAATATGTTAGCCCATTACATATAATCTACCCTACTCTATAATACACCAAAATTTTCTTGACTAAATCCACCCCCTCAACCACCCCCACAGTCATGCCTAATCTAAGTCCACCCAGATTTGTGTACCAAGTAATCCAACTTCATACAAAATGAATGGCCTGGATCTCTCCTCAAACCTTATTCTCTTACTCATTGAAGATCCTAAGGCCAAAATCATCCGAATCATGCACATTCTCCACCGCCTCCTCCTGCCCCATCGCCGCGTGGCCCACCCGCTCTCTCTGATCCCCCCAGCTCGCGAAAATTCCGTCCGATACGCTGCTCACCCCGCCCCAACCCCGCACCGCGCCGCCGCCTCCACCTCCCACTCCTCCGCTGCACTCCGCCTCGCTCCTCCCCCCCGCTCCGCCGTCTCCTCCTCCCCACCCGCCGTCTCCGCCGCCGCCGCCTCCTCCTCCCACCCCGCGCGCGCCTCCCGCCTCCCACCCGCGCTGAGGCCGCCGCCTCCCTGCCCCCCCGCGCGCCGCCTCCTCCCCTCCCTCCCACCCCGCCGCCTCCCACCTCCCACCTCACACTCGAGTGTCCAATACTGGAGTGCTGTACTTCAGTATAATGCTAGCATAGACAACCCTAATCTCCGCCTCCATCACTGTTCCTCCACTCATGCATCCCCTGCTCGTTGCTCCCCTCATGCTGTCCGCCCGCCCGCCGTTGGCCCGCAACATGGGCGACTCCCCGGCGCTCAAGAAGCCCAAGTCGAGAAGGATGACTACGACTCCGCCTACTGGCCTTGTCCCTCCAATGGCTTCGCCCCCAAACCCCCAGCCTCCGTCGTTGCTACCGACAGGCCGTTGGAAGAGGTCATCGCGGAGGAGGCGGTGCTCGCCCTCATCATCCACGCCCACGCACACGCCCCCGACGCTGCCTCCACCCCGCGATACCCGTCTCCACCCGAGCGCGCCCTCCGCGCCAAATCCCGCGCCTCTCAGCTGGCGGAGGTAGGAGGAGGTGCGGCTGGCGCGGCCGCGCCCAATACCCTACCTCTCGATCCGCGTCGAGGAGCGGGAGCCGTGGAGCAGGGGAGCTGCGGGGAGAGGGAGGCGGGAGAGGGGAGTGCTGGTGCTTTGTTAGATCCGCCGATCTTGGCGACGGAGATGGATTCCTCGGTCGAGAAGGTGATCTCCGATCCGTGGGTTTTTCGTGCTCGATCTGTCGCTGGAATGGTGGTTGCGGGTCTAAATCTGCTGGTTTTCTTGCTCGATCATTGCGGGAGCGGGTCGCTGGATCCGGATGATTGCACGGCCTCTGGCGAGCCCAAGGCCTGCACCGATCGCCACACCACCAAGACGCCGCTCGCGCGGTGGCCCTCCGCCCCAAGGTGAGATCCGATCTGATCTTGGCTTTGGGTTTCCGATCGTGCATTTATTTCTTCGCTTTGTGGTTTGCGCGGTGATCCGACCGATCATGCGTTCCTTGATCCGATCGGCTGTAACGCGTGCGGGATCCGGTACGAAGAAGAGAAGGGAGGCGCTGGGCTGGATGCCGCCGAGGGCGCCGAGCAGCGATAGCAGCGCAGAAGAAGACCAAGAGGAGCGGGAGGAGGTGACGGTCGAGCCCGCATGGTGGGGTTCGGCAAGGAGGTGGTGCTCAGCAGCGGCGGCGGATGCGGCGGAGGAGACGCCTCGGCGAGGAGGAGAAGGCGGCCATCCTTCTCATGATCGAGCAATTCGTTGATTTCATCATCAGGCCGCCCCGGTACCGCCTGCCTCCCTACGCCGTGCTCACCTACACTAGCCCAAGCCACCGCACTTCCGCCTCTGACTAGGCGCCGGGCGTCGCCTGCGCGACGACCTCAACCTCGAAGCGTCCCTCCACCTTAACGACTTGCTAGCTCCTGTCCTTCAAGGTCCGTAATGGCTTCTTGTCTTCATCCTCACCCCCTGGTAGTTTATTGGTTAGATGATTCTTGCATTTCTTGGTTCACGTGTTGGCTTTTGGTTTAGTTTTGTTGCTTAATTTGCTTTGCTCGTTCGATTTTGGCCATCAAGGTGCGGATCCGGACGCCATATTGCCTTGCTGGACCCATCTCTCTACCGATCCCCTTCTTGATTGTAGCAAGTTAATTTGTAAATGCTTATCAAGATAAACATCTTTCGTTTTAGGTAATGGAACGAGAACTACTTCTAGGTTTTTTTTCTATTTGAAGCTGAAACCAAGCTATTTTATCATAATTGTTTACTGCAGGAAGACTTATAATTTTGGTCATCGCTGTTGTAATTTTTGAGGATTTCGCTGGTGTATAGACTTTTGTTTCCTCACATGATTCTAGGAGAAACTGGAAGGGTCACAAAAGAGTTACCAGAAGAGTCACATTCAAGGACTGTAGTTCATTATCACTATTTCCTCCATTGATGGAAATGTTTGCAATTCCCTTAGTAGAGCCAGAACAATCTGCTTACAACATTGTCAGCCAGAACAATTAAGCGTTTACACAGGTGAGAATGTGAGGCGGTTTGTTATGATTAGTGATACAGTGGGTATTAGAATTGAGGATCAGTCAATCAAGTAACAAAAGTAATAACCAGGCATGCAAACTGCATATCCCTAATCATAGCTTGCATAAAGGATTAATTGTTACACAAGCACGAAACATTCACAAAGTTGTTATGTCCATATAATGGATTCCAGTCAGATAGTTGGATCTTGATTACACATAGATTACCATATAGAAGAAAGAGTGCTTCAAACAAACACAATTTAATCCACAAATAGAAAAAGACATATGGTTACTTGTTCAGTCATTCTTTTTGTTCATCTCCAACATGGAGTTGTTTTTCATGACTTGTTGTCATGAAAGACAGTATTTAGACTTCATGAGGGTTAAAGAGTTCATGTAGCTATCTGCAAAGAACTCACATGGACTTAATATGAGTCAGTGCTCTTCTAGATATTTGATAATTCTCAAGCATCAACTGATAGCAAGATCAGGAAATTAGACATCGCACATATGTTGTATCACATCAGATATATTTAGTTCGTAGTAGATGCCAAATATGATAAGTTACTACATAGATCTGTTCTCATGGATTTTTGGATGCCATTAGTCTATGGTTCTCTTCATTATATATAAAAACAATATAAGACAGTATATACCAGATGAGGAAGCATGTTTAGTTTCTTCCGCCATTCTGGGATTAATTAAGACAAGAAAACCCCTGTGGCTACAGAATCCTTAATTAAAGTAATAAAACAAATTTGCAACGATATTTTCTTGGATAGTAAAAATAAGCAGTTCTACCATAGAAAGAAACAGATAGAATCATGGGTCAAAACAAGGAAGGAAAAACTTTCCCCAACCGTGTCTCTCTCTCCCATGGGTCAAAACAAGAATTTTGGCCAAACCAAAGAAAGAAGTAGATGCCTCAGGGAAGAGCACCAAAAATATTGTGTATAAAGACGTCCTAGCATGGTGATGTGGTAAGTAAATAGTCCACAAACACCTATTTCCTTACTGTGTTTCATATTTCTTTATGTGACAAAAATGTTTGTTTTCTTTGTAGCCTCAAGTTTAAACAATGTGGGGATGGAGAAAGTCGTCGGTGGGTGAGTCCAATGATGTTGTCGCCTCCTCAAACGATTAGTCGTTATGTGACATTCATTATGTGACAAAAATATTTGGTTATACAATATATGAGACGTGAATCTTAATGAATCTAATTGTTCGTTTTATTTTTTACAAATTTTATCTTGTTTTGTATTTTTCCGTAGCGTTAGCACGGGCACACTACTAGTACAAACAAATACGGAAAAAAAGAACCGGCAAAAAAGCTCAACAAAAAGCTAAAAGTTCAGAAAAAGACGAAACTTATGAATAGTGAAAAATAAGCCAGAAACCAGAAATCGAAATCGAGTTGATCAGGTCGTTTCCACATCTGCTACTTGCTCTTTTAACTGTCGTACTGACACACTAAGTACCTCTCCTCGTACTAAATATACATCATCTCGGGCCTAGACAACGCCTCCGTAAGAATGTTGATAGTTATTTTTTTCTAGTTATATAGTAGTGAAAACTAAATGAAATATAATGACGTGGAAATACTTTTGATGGTAAACTTACTAATATTATTTTTATATAACAAATCTGAATACATTTGTGTATATTGTTCTAAAATAACATCTACTCAAGTATTTGGTTAAGTATTTGTTCGAGACTCAAAGTATTTGGGAATGAATGGAGTTGTAACCTAGCAACATCTATCATCAAACTTATCGGTGAACCAATTAATTGAAAAACTCCCTGCTAGGACACCACTCCATTATTTAGCCTTAAAGTGACGAGATGACCTACACGCACAGTGCTTGAAGTTGCGGCTTTAAATTCTGCCTCTCCCAGCCGCTCACTCCGCTATTAACCTGAAGCCCTTAAGTAGCGCTCGCCACACACAAACACTTAACAAACGCACCAAACACACGAGTACCGTAGCTAGAGCACGCACACGCAAACGAGCGGCATGAGCTCGACATCTCAGCCCAAGCGCCTCAAGGCCGTCTACCAGCGCACCGTGGACAACTTCCTCGCCGTCGTCACCGTGCCGCTCGCCGCTGCCGCTACCGTCGCGGCTGCGCGGCTCGGGCCGGAGGTGCTGGTCGGCCAGCTCCGGGAGCTCCAGCCCGTGCACCTCTTCTTGGTCGGATTCCTCCCGGCGGCCGCGGCGATCGTCTACCTCATGATGCGTCCGCGCGCGGTGTACCTCGTTGACTACGCCTGCTTCCGCACCTCGCCCAACTGCCGCGTCCCTTTCGCCACCTTCCTCGAGCACGCCAAGCAGATGCCCGTCCTCAACGAGCGCAGCATCCGGTTCATGACGCGGCTTCTCGAGCGCTCGGGGCTCGGCGAGGAGACATGCCTACCCCCCGCACAGCACTACATCCCGACGTACAAGTACTGCACCCTTGACGCAGCCCGCGCTGAGTTCGAGATGGTCGTCTTCTCGGCCATCGACGACTTATTCGCCAAGACCAACATCACCCCCGACGCCGTCGACATACTCGTCGTCAACTGCAGCTTGTTCTGTCCCACCCCATCCTTGGTCGACATGATCATAAACAAGTACAAGCTGCGCAGCGACATCCGCAGCATGCACCTCTCTGGCATGGGGTGTAGCGCGGGGCTCATCTCCGTGGGGCTTACCAGGAACCTCCTGCAGGTCGCTCCCCGAGGCGCACACGCTCTGGTTGTCTCCACGGAGACCATCACGCCAAACTACTACGTAGGCAGCGAGCGCGCAATGCTCCTGCCCAACTGCCTGTTCCGCATAGGCGGAGCCGCTGCGCTGCTGTCAACGTCCCCCGCAAAGGCCCGGTTCCACCTGAAGCACGTCGTGCGCACGCTCGCCGGCGCACAAGATGGTGCGTACCGGTGCGTGTTTCAGGAAGAGGACGACAAGGGAAACGTCGGGATCAACCTTAGCAAGGACCTCATGACCATCGCCGGGGACGCGCTCAAGGCCAACATCACCACCATCGGACCACTTGTCCTGCCGGCCTCCGAGCAGCTTCTGTTCGCCCTCTCCTTCATCGCACGGAAGGTGCTTAGTGGCCGAATCAAGCCGTACATCCCCGACTTCCGCACGGCGTTCGAGCACTTCTGCATCCACGCGGGCGGCCGCGCGGTCGTCGACGAGCTGCAGAGCAGCCTCGGCCTTTCCGACGAGCAAGTGGAGGCGTCAAGGATGGCGCTCCACCGCTTCGGCAACACGTCGAGCAGCTCGCTGTGGTACGAGCTAGCGTACATCGAGGCCAAAGGCCGAATGCAGAAGGGCGACCGCGTGTGGATGATCGGGTTTGGGTCCGGGTTCAAGTGCAACAGTGCGGCGTGGGAGTGCATCGAGCCCGCACGCAACACCGACGGGCCGTGGGCCACGTCTATCCACAGGTATCCGGTGGACATTCCGGACGTGCTAAAGCACTAGCTAGCTAAGCTAGGTACGGCCTCTGGTCCTCAAGTTACACTCCTGCAAAATAATTGAGATATCACGCGTGTCCCGAGAGTCAAATTCATAACTTCGTCTCAGTGTCCAATCATATAAAGTACACAATAGTGTCGTACGTGTACTGTACAGGCTTGAAAAATTGTTCCCTCAGCGTGGTATGTGTGTGGTCAAGGCTTGAAACATTATTCCGTGAGCGTTGTGTCAGGCTGTCTGATCTGTACTCGACATGGACGTTGTAACATTAACACGGTCATTTTCGTTTCACTATATGCATAGTGTGCTTTTAACCGTTCGAATGGCCATTTCGGTTTCTTAATGTCGACATATTTCTTGGTTTTTTTATCTTTTTTATTTGCATTGTTCGTAAGGTATAATGGTGTTTTTTTATTTTTTTTAATTTAATGACTCGGTAAAAATAATAATCGCTACAGTGTGATTTTAGCCGAAAGCCAATATCCGCAAAAAAGCCGAATTGAACTGTCCTTAAGTTCCAGCTTCTGATCTCCTCAAACTCTTCGATCGTGTCCGACCTGGCGGCCTGTGCCTAACTCGAAGCAGAGACACTTGTGGACTTACAGTAGGGATTTTCCATTACGGCACTCTTTGTTAGAAACTATGTAATTGTTAGCTGTTAGCTGTTAGGTGTTAGTCGTGTGACCGCGTCATCAAGGTGATGGTGATCACATCTAGTTGGTTAGTTTGTTGAAGTCTGTTGCCATTAATGAAGGCATGATCCTGCCATTCCGGATCATGGATGCATTGTATCATTCACTGCTATATATATAGAACACGGTCCGTCAAGGATCAGTGAGTCAGGCAAAATTCTCTTCTCTCCACAAAACTTTTCATGGTATCAGAGCCACGATCCACTCTGAGATCTCATCATGTCTGCCACTCCCGGATCCGCAATCATAAGCAACTCACCTTCCGCCTCCTCCCTCTCTGGCATCTTGCCAACGCCATCGTTCAGTCACATGGTCAATGTGAAGCTCACGCAGGAAAATTACCTGCTGTGGACGGCACAGCTCACTCTCTACCTCAAGAGCCAAGGGCTCATGGGCTATGTTGACGATTCCATTGAGTGTCCAAGCCAGACCATCACCGTCACACCCACTGAAGAGGGAGGTGGCCATCGGATCATCGTCAACCCAGAGTACACCAACTGGTATCATCAAGACCAGTTTGTCCTGAGTGCCATCATTTCCTTTCTCACAGAGGATGTGGGAATGTTGTAGGCATGACAACATCGTACGAGGTGTGGCATGCACTGAAGAAGATGTACGCGTCGAGCTCTCGTGCACGAATCATGCAAATTCGCATGCAGCTCGCCACTATTCCGAAAGGGGAGCTTTCCATTGCCGATTACTTCTGCAAGGTGAAACGTCTTGCCGACACTCTCTCTGCCATCAGCAAACTGCTCGAGGATGAGGAGTTGATTGTGTACATGTTGCGTGGTCTCAACCACGACTACAACTCTCTCGTCACAAGCATCACGACACGCGCTGACACCTATACCATCAGTGATGTATACACGCACATGCTAAGCTTCAAAATGCACCAAGAGCACAACAACACCATCATTCAGGTATCATCCACTAACGTTGCCAACAGGAACTCAGGTGGCCGTGGTGGTGGAGGCCGGACTAGTCGAGGACAATCACGCGGCGATGGTCGCTCTCAAGCCGGTCACACCAACCAAGGAGCACCACGGGAGGTGGTGTGCCAGGTCTGTCACAAGGCCGGTCTTGATGCTAGTCAATGTTGGCATCGCTTCGACCACAGCTATCAAGCTGAAGACACCACCAAGGTTGCTGCCATGGCGGCAAATGGCAACAACTACTCTCTCGACCCAAATTGGTATCTTGAGACTAGAGCAACGGACCACATCACCAACAATCTGGAACGGTTGACCACCAAGGAGCGCTACACTGCAGGCGATCAGATCCAAGTCACCAATGGAGCAGGTTTTTCTGTTGCTCATGTTGGATATTCTAGTATTGCTGGTTTTGTTCGCCCTCTTCATCTAAATCATATTCTACATGCTCCTAGAATCAATAAACATTTGGTCTCCGTCCATAAATTAACCTCCGACAACAATGCAATAGTTGAGTTTCATCCAAATTGTTTCTTTGTCGAGGACCAAGCAACCAGGAACACCCTTCTCATAGGCAAATGTAGAAATGGCCTCTACATACTCCCAAATAAGCAAACCAGCCAAGCCTTGCTATCAGCCAAGGCAACTCAGGAGCAGTGGCACCAACAGTTGGGACATCCAGCCTCTCCAATAGTTCTTCAGATTTTGCATAAAAAAATGTTGCTGTAGACAACAGTGCTTCTCGTTCCTTGGTCTGTGATGCCTGCCAACAAGGAAAAGCACACCAACTTCCTTTCAGTTCTTCCACTCATGTTTCTACAACACCTTTACAGATTGTTCACACTGATGTTTGGGGACCTGCACTCCCATCAGTCAATAATTCCAAATATTATGTCTCTTTTATTGATGATTTCAGCAAGTTTGTGTGGATTTATTTTCTGAGAAACAAATCTGAAGTCGAGCCTGTGTTTCTACAATTCCAAAAGCATGTAGAACGTTTGCTTAATACCAAAATTCACTCGGTTCAATCTGATTGGGGTGGTGAATACCATCGCCTGCACAATTATTTCAAAAACACTGGCATTGAGCAACGCATTTCATGCCCTCACACACACCAACAAAATGGAACTACCGAGAGGAAGCACAGACACATTGTAGAAATTGGCCTCTCCCTTCTTGCACAAGCTCATATGCTATTGCGTTTTTGGGATGAAGCTTTCAACACTGCCTGTTACTTGATTAACAGAGTGCCTAGTCGTACAATCGATTATGATACATCGTTTCATAAACTCTTTGGCTATGATTTTGATTACTCCTTCCTACGTGTGTTTGATTGTGCATGCTGGCCAAACTTGCGCCCATATAACTCTAGGAAGTTGAATTTCAGAACAAGACAATGTGTTTTCCTAGGTTACAGCTCCTTGCATAGGGGGCTACAAATGTTTTGATCGATCCACTAGGCGAGTTTACATATCTCATGATGTCATCTTCGATGAAAACGTTTTCCCTTTCTCCAACCAACCCACTACAAATACCCAGTTGCCTAACCATTCACATCAGCCAACAGTTCTACCTATGCTAGTCAAAACCACCAAATATTCAGAACAGTCACTTATTGTCCCTGATCTAGCTAATATTTTCTCTAATGAACCAGCAATAGCTAGTCCTCACATGAGCAATGGTCAAACTAATCCAGAAGCTGACACTGATCTTTTAAGTAGTGTGTCTCTTGCAAGGCCGCAAGTTGATAGAACTATCAATGATAACTCAGTTCAGGTTGGTTTGAACCCTGGTGTAAATAAGCCGACTGAGACTGGAGCGACTTCATCACCATACAGGGGAAGGCAGCACCCAATGCGAACTCGGCTTTGTGACAACATTGTTCAACCTAAAAAGTTTACAGATGGAACTGTTAGATACTCACGTTGGTTTGCAGGTGCAGTTACTGACAAAAATCTGATAATAGACTCTTCTGCTATTTCAGAGCCTCACAATCTACAGCAGGCATTGGAAAGTTCAGAGTGGCGTCAAGCCATGGACTCTTAATATTTAGCATTGATTAAAAATAAAACTTGGGATCTGATTCCACCCAAGAAAGGGATCAATCTGATCGACAGTCGTTGGGTGTATAAAATCAAGAGGAAAGCTGACGGTTCAGTGGATAGATTCAAAGCAACATTGGTGGCAAATGGATTTAAACAAAGATATGGTCTTGACTATCTTGATACGTACAGTCCTGTTGTCAAACCCTCAACAGTTCGCATTATCTTGTCTCTTGCAATCTCACAGAGATGGAGTATGAGACAAATTGACATACAGAATGCCTTCTTGCATGGAATTCTTCAGGAGGAGGTGTACATGAAACAACCATCGGGTTATGAAGATCCAAGCAAGCCATCTAATTATATATGTTGTCTCAAGAAGGCTATTTATGGGTTGAAGCAAGCTCCAAGGGCGTGGCATTTTCGTCTGACTAGTAAATTGCAGGAACTGGGTTTCACTTCCTCAAAGGCTGGTACCTCTTTGTTTGTTTTCTGTCGAGGGGGTGTCACCATATATATGTTGATTTATGTGGATGACATAATTATTGTGTGCTCCTCACCCAGTGCTACTGACAGACTGATCAAGCAACTGATGACAGATTTGTAGTAAAGGATCTTGGTTCCCTTGAATACTTTCTGGGAGTGGAGGTCAAACAGGAGAAGAATGGCATTCTGTTGTCTCAGCGAAGGTATGCTTTTGACTTACTTCAGAGAGCAAACATGACCAATTGTAAGCCAATCTGCACTCCTATGGCATCTACTGAAAAGCTATCTAGAGACCAAGGCACACCTCTGAGTGAAGCAAAGCAGTTTCAGTACAGAAGCTTGGTTGGAGGTTTGCATTATTTGATCATGACTCAACCAGATCTCTCATTTGCAGTTAATTAAGTATGTCAATTCATTCAGAGACCTACTGATGTGCATTGGGCCGCTGTCAAAAGAATTTTGTGGTACATAAGGGGAACGATTGATCAAGGTCTGAAAATTCAAAGGTTGCCAACAACCAGATTGAGCGCATTTTTTGATGCTGACTGGGCTGGAAGTCCTGAAGATCGAAGATCAACCAGTGGGTATGCTGTGTTCTTGGGCACAAATCTTGTGTCATGGAGCTCACGAAAGCAAGCAACTGTCTTGAGATCAAGCACAGAGGCCGAGTACAAAGCCATAGCTAATGTGACGACTGAATTAATCTGGATTCAGTCATTGTTAAAGGAACTCGGTGTGGTTCAACACAGGTCTCCTTTGCTTTGGTGTGACAATCTTGGTGCAACCTACTTAACGGCAAATCTGGTGTTTCATGCCAGAACCAAATATATTGAAGTTGATTTTTATTTTGTCCATGAACAAGTTGCACGGAAGGCAATGGAGGTGAGATTCATTTCGTCAAAAGATCAGCTTGACTTCTGGCTTCATCGGCTTGGCACGTACGCAACAATGGCAAGCCACTTTCCAAGTGATCAATGCTCTGAGAGAGGTAGTTAACAGGATGCCAACACAGTCCTCGTTGATGGATATGACGATCGACGCCATGCCAGCCAATCGAGCATTTCCTCTTGGAAAGATATACGTCAACGACTAAACTCGCGCGTCCTGCTTGCAAGGATAGGAGTACGACTAGGAGCCAACCTGTTCCCGGGGCTTCCGGCAGAAGGTGAAGGCTTGATAAAGATGTAATGGACCGTCCACTGTTGAGTTTGTGATTAAATTCTACTGGATGTGTTTTTATTTGTATCATAGAGTTCTACTTCTATTTGAAGTCACTTTATAAACAATACAATATACCCATGTAAACCATTATAAATATCTTCTCATATAATAAATTCTGCCTTCGTGTATTTGTGTTTTTTCACCGTAAGGGTTTTCCACATTAAATCCATATCTCCTGCTCTTTTGACCTTCTACTTTTGTCATGCATTTTATACAAGTGGTATCAGAGTTCTAGGTTTAAAATCAAAGCCATTGTCCCATGATGAGGAGACTCCCATGGCGGCCATCGCACGGACAAGGCAGCCCTACGCAGCACCAAGGCACAAGCATCAAGGACCACTACAACTCCGTTCCACGACACGACTCCATACTGTTTGTCAACCCACGCTCAACCTCAATAACTCACTACTACAGAAATGGTCATCACAGACGGTTCAAAAGCATCATCATAGACGGTTTCTGAACTGTCCGAATTTATGTCTTTGTGATAATATGTGGTTATCACAGACGACTCTCAAACCGTTTATGATAAGTTACAACACAAATGATTTTTTTTAAAAATAGTCTGTGATATATCAGTATCACATACGGTTCTTAAACATAGTTATTTGTGATATCTGACATATCACTGACGGCTAATAACAAAAATCATATGTGATATTTCAGATATCATAGACGGTTGTTAAACATAGCCGTCAGTGATATTTGACATATCACAGATGGCTAGTTCCAAAAATCGCCTATGATATGTCATATATCATAGACAGTTTGTAAACATAGTTGTATGTGATATCTTACATATCACAAACAAGTAATATAAAAAACAGTCTATCATATACAGTTTGTTGTTACAAACCGTCTGTGGTAACTATTTGGATAGCTAAACTATTTCCTATTTCTTGGCTAGGCTCAGGAAATGCTA
Organism: Dendrocalamus sinicus; assembly: GCA_036346575.1. Lineage (NCBI taxonomy): Eukaryota > Viridiplantae > Streptophyta > Magnoliopsida > Poales > Poaceae > Dendrocalamus > Dendrocalamus sinicus. The sequence continues at coordinate 9,869,762 of CM070656.1, read as the reverse complement.
GCCACACCCTCTGAAAATAAGCAAATAGATCACACATATAACACACGATAATTATTACACAGATCTTATAAATAAATTAAACAACTGAATGAAGTACAATTGAATCAATTGTTTGATTAAGCACAACTGAGTGATTACAATTGTACAAAATATTTGAACATGTAATCATCATTGCCGGGGTTAAACTCTCTATTCTGGTTTATGACCTCCATCATCAATAATTCAGATATCTTTCCATGAACTACGATGAGTTTATTAAGATGGAATGCACTTTCATCGAATTTCACGCACTGGGAGTGTGTGTGTGTGTGTGTGTGTGTGTGTGTTGATAATCATGAAATAATTATTGGTATATTGACAAATCTCTGGATCATTCGTCTTAGTAGCCATGATTTCCTGCATATGGCGGCAAACGTAGAATTCATATACGTTGCCCTGTAGCTATTGGTGGCACTACAAAAATAGAGTTACATACATAAGTATTGTCAGTTCTAGAGCTATTATTACGAAGTGTGATATAGAATTGTTTTGTTGCAGTGGGTACCAGAAATCACGTCTTGTACCACAGTGTGGCGCTGGATTCGTTGTGTCTCCCTCCCTGGGCAACGTAAGTGCTGAGCAACCTACGTGATTTTTAAAAGTTAGCCTCAGCCATTGCAAATGAAGGGAAGACTACAATAGAGCTTCGTATGGAGGAAATTAGTTTATCTATCAATTGCTTGTTGCACACGGGTGAAGTCGTAGTTACTCCTAAGTAGATAATCAAGATATATTACCTTACTTCACTTTGGTACAATCACAATCAAAATCTAGTGAGACCTAGTCATGCATGTCGCCATAGTGATTAATCCTAAGTTTATGTTGCGTATAAAGTACAAATAAAACTTGTATGGCATGGCAACTAGTGAAGCACTTACCTCTAGTTGAAGTGTATCAGGATGCAGTCCTTGTCACTGTGAACAAACAATCTTGTCGTTATGTAATCTTAGATGAAGGATGTGTTATCGTTGATGGATTGCTCAGAGACCAAGTGTGGGTCGAGGAAACCCACTGGTTGTTGCTGTCGTCAGACTTGTTGGATCATGAATCTATACATAAGCAATGAGTTATGACATTTATAGGTATTACGTGAATGTAGAACTTGATTGTACAGTATACTTACAGTGTCTAACATCATGAAAGTGAGGCGTCGAGTTTGTCGAGGCTGAATAGTAAAAATAAGTCCTTGAAGGTCATGATGAAGTAGCCCGAGTCATGGAGAAAATGCGCCTTCGTGTATCTCACGATGAATCCACTTTGCCGGTTTGGTTTCCTGTTGGACCTTTGCATGTACCAGGTATGCAAAGCCCTGCAAACCAGTCCAAAACTAGGTAATTGTGACTCAGGGATCAACGACACTCCAAGCTTGTACTTCCAAGGCCCGAGAGGTGCCTTAATCTTCTTTGGTTAGGTCTTAGCGTATCGCTTGTGATACATCTTCAGCGTCGCCTCTACGGGAGCCGATGCGATGGCATTCTAAAGCAGAGCTTGAGGTGGAGTCATATAGGGTTCTATTTGATAGTCATGGTTGTGTGGAGATCACGACACGGAAAGGTCCAGGGTGATGTCCCTCTTGGGCCACTAGACGAATGTGTAGATGGCATCCCTTGTGTCATAATTTCTCTGTTTGGGGGCCTCTCCAGCGGGATATCCCTAAAAACGTTATTAATCATGTCCACCTGGACCTTCATGCTGGTCCCTAGCTGGACACTATGCACCAACATCCCCGGTAGGCATGGATACACTATCCCCTGCCTAGCGTCAACAGGAATAGAGCCAACAAACTTGACACGAATGATACATGGGGCTCCTGCATAACGATGAACAATGAGCTAAGGTGTCCACCAGGTATATCTATACAGCATTCTAGAGATGTACATTACCTAGATGTCGTCAAGAGGTAAGTGGGTGTCTCTATGTTCAGAAAGTGGCACGGACGTGCAGCTACTCTAACGTTGAGGGGACTGGATACCACAATAATGGGGTGGCTTGCGAGAGCCTTGTGTGACACACTTTACTATTGAAATTTGGCCATCATCTTTATCCGCACAAAGGCCTCACTTGTTTTCGATGACACAAAAGGATACCTCGTGAAGGGCATCACGTACTTCGTGATAAGCGTGCTTTTGAAGGAATTCCATGCTTTTCCCATCACGAGGAGCACCTACCTTCACACGAGTCCCTAGACTTCTACTGGAATCTCGAACGAGTTTGAAATTTCCATCAATAGCTCACTTTTCTTGTCTTTTGTAAAGCTTTCTAGTTTGGTGTGGTGATGATGACCCATTTCCTTCCAAGTATCGCATAGGTTGTCTAAAATGCTGCCATTGCTTTCTTCGGATGCAGAGCAACCCAATCCAGATAGACCATCGTCATGGTCATTTGGCACTCTAGTCTTTTCAATACTCCTCTGCCATGCTTGGTTACCCCGGTCTTCAAAGCATTAGACCCATTTGGCGATGTCGATGGTGACATCGACGATGTCATCTCTCTTACAAGAAAACTAATTACAGTGAGCTGTGAACGTAAACATTAGCACATGGTTAATCTTACAAGAAATAAGAATATTCAGAGACATATATTATTGCTACAAGACAATAATAGATATGGGTTCCCCACATCCATTTCCCCTTTCTTTTTTGGGTTCCACATAAAATAGACAATAACATATATGGACGGATGTAACACACACAAAGTAAAAAAGTAGGATTTAGGATCCATACCTTCCGGGGGAGAGGTGACAGGGAGGGGGGAACTTATGAACACACATTAATAGATATGAACAGATCTACCACACGCGAGGTAAAGAAGTGGGATTTGGGATCCATACCTTCGGGATTAGAGACGACAAGGAGAAGAGAACTCATGAACACATAATGACCGGTATGGAGAGATCTACCACACATAACATAAAGAAGTGCGATTTGGGATCCATACCTTCAAGAGGAGAGGCGATAGGGACAAGAGGCGACGGGAAGGAGAGGCAACACCGGGAAGAGAGGCGGTGTCGGGAGGAGAGGCGAAATCGGTGTAGAATCAAGGATAACCGACTAGAGGGAGGTGAATAGGAGGTTTTAAAATTTTCTTGCCCTCTAATTAATTTCTAGCAATTTTAATATGACAAAGATTTAAAACACTTGAAACCTATACAATTCTAGTAATGTTGTGGCTCTAAAAGAACTCTAGCACAAATAAATGATTACAATGTACTAAATATACTAGAGCTAAAAGGAGACAAGAGAAAACCAAGTACACACGATGTTTTACTGTGGTGATTGGAAACTTGCCAGTTTCCCCTAGTCCATGTTGAGGTTAGCCCAAACGAATTAGACCGGCTCTACGAATTAATCCTTCTACCTCAAATCCACTAAGGGTAGCTCTTCCCCGCTTCGAATAGGTTAGCTCCAACCTTCACACACGCCGGACTTTCTCACAAGCTTCTTTAAGAACATCATCGATCAAGCTCCACTAAGCTATCTAGGTGCCGGAAAACACCAAGAGTACTAAATCACAGTGTTGCTCGACAGCTCTCAAGTGCCAAGGATCAATCTATGGATGAATGCACTTGATTTTGCTCAACTATCTCAAATGAATGCACAAAGAGAGAAATGAGGTGTGGAGTGGATGCTCAATGCTCAAGAATGTTCAAAGAGTTCTCCAACTTCTGTCCTTGAGCTGGTGGGGAAGTATTTATACCCCCACCAATCAAAACTAGCCGTTACATAAAAGAATTCTGAAAAATTAGGATGGTTGGTAGTTCCGCTGTGCAAAACTCGGAACATCCGCTCCTCTACTGTAGCCACAGTAACGGCTTTGTCAGAGCGTCAGAGATAGTCGTTGGGAGTCAGTGTGGTACTTTCGCTGTTGTAAATGTGGTACTTCCGATTTTCCGGTAGTTTCGACGTTTGGCCTAGAACTTCCGATTTCCATGAGGTTAAGTTTTTCAAAAGTTGCTCTCTGGAAAAAACGTACCGCTCAGTTGACTGGAGCTTCCGAAAATCAGAAGTTTCGTCCTTGCGGAAGTTCCGCCGTTGAACAAGCGGTACTTCCAATATTCGCGAGGTTAAGTTTTCCAGTGATCGCTCTCCGGAAAAAACATACCACTCAAAGGTCGGAACTTCCGGATTTCGAAAGTTCCGCAGTTTTCACGCCGGTACTTCCAATTTTTCTGACAGTGCATAGCTTTAGCATTCAATTTTAGTTTTAAGTGCATGCATGATCCTAAATTGATCCATATGGCACAAGAACATGCTATCAAGATACTAGCCATGATCCCTCTTAATAGTACGTCATTTATCCTATAATCTGGTCTTCCAACATTTCTCCTAAGACCAGTAAAAACAAAAGGATCATAAACTATTTACCTTTGTCTTGAACCATTTTGAATCCACATGTAATCCTTTTCATGCATTTCACACTTGCCTTCGGGGCTAAACCTTTTAAACACTTAGTACACATGTTAGTCCCATATTCTCATAATGTCATTAATTACCAAAACCACCTTTTTAGGGGCCTAGGTGCTTTCAATTGGGAGGAGAGGTGACGGGGCCAAAACACTAAGTGAGGAAGGAGAGGATGGAGACGTCGGGTTCCCCAGCGGTGGTAGTGGGGGGATGAGGAGACGGAGGGGTGTGCGAGTGAGGAGTAAGAGCACAAAAACCTAGTAGGGTCCTACTTATAGAAGAAATATCACAGACAGTTCTATTAAATAACCATCTATGATATTAATATCACATACAATTCCATAATGGAACCGTCTCTGATGTGGTAACATATCACATACTGTTCTATTATGGAACCGTCTGTGATGTTGTAGCATATCATAGACGGTTCTATTTTGGAACCGTCTGTGATACATATATCACAGACGGTTTATACCACTAAACCGCCTATGATAGTTCCTTCTGTATACAACATATCAGGTTTTTCGGCTAGCCTCAAGAAATGCTAGCCATACCCATTGAAAACAAGTAAGCATATACAATCGTAGATGTAATTATTTCTAAATTACTGAATCAAATACAATGGAATAATTCTTTAATTACATGTCAAGTTTCTTAATTACATTGGAATAATTTTCAAATAGGTGTTCGCAATGTGGGATCATTCCACTTAGCTATTTTCCTTTTAAATAAATCCCTTTACAATGATCGACAGGCATATAGCTTGCTTCATCCCTTGGTTTTTCCTTAAGCCTAGTGTTGTCTCCGAATAGAGGCAACTCATCAAATTAATTATACTCTTCCTCATCCACGACATTGTCAACTCCGACAATCCTTCTTCTTCCATAAAGAATTATGTAGCGCTTCTTATTTGCTGTGTCGGTTACATAAAAAATTTGAACAACTTGCCTTGCTAGTATGAATGGTTCAACTTTCTATTCTACATGTTCGAGGTCCATAGTACTAACGCCGTACTTATCGACCTTTACACCCTGTGAGAGTTGGACCCAACGGTACCGAAAGAGAGGAATCTTGAAAATTATATAGTTGAGCTTCCAAATCTTCTCCACAAGCACGTAGTAAGAGCTTGGGGCAACGGTACTGAACTGCTCATGAAATGCATCTATAGGACATTTGAGTTTTGGATTGTACTCTTTTTATTCTAATCTGTTGTAAAATGTGTACCCATTAATGTCGTATCTTTTCTATGTCACAATTGTAAATTTTTATCCTTTTGCCAACTATTGCAGCATTTCACTTGATGACCTCCTAGTGAATTGCACCCTCAACCTTTTGTTGAACCAACGGTTGTGCTATCTCCAGATCCAAACCACCGACCGGCCTGGATTGTTTTGGCATAGCATGTCCTTGTGCTCTTCAATATACAAGGACACTTCAGTCATGTGGTGCAAGACCATGAAATAGGCTTGAGTGTACGTAACCAGATTCAGAGTTATTACTTTCGTTCTGATGGTCCTGATACCCTATAGCCTCCCCTCATGACAAGATAGAGGCACACCCATCGGTTCAACGAAATCATGTAATTGACGCAGAACTTAATGACCTCTTCGATTGCATAACCTTCGATGATGATGCCCTCCGGCCAAAATCGATTGTGTACATAGGACTTAAGAATTCCTATGTACCTCTCAAACGGGTACATATGATGTAGAAATATGGGGACACATATCTTTATCTCTTTCACGAGATGCACAATGAGATAGACCATGATATCCAAAAATGACGGAGGGAAATACATCTCAAGATGACATAGAGAAATCACCACCTCAGTCTACAGAGCATCTAGTCCATTGGGATTAATGACCAAGAAATTGCGTTAAAGAAATAATACATCTCAAGCTGGTGGAAGGTACGCCTGACCTTTATCGGTCTCCATCGGTGCTAACTCAGTCCTGATGTTCATAGTGACAAAGTCATAGCGTGCATTGATACCATCCTTTGTTTTGTCATGAATTTTCAATAAGAGACCAATCAAGCTATCGCATACAATCTTCTCTACGTGCATGATATCGATGCAATTGCGAACTTCTAAGTGCTCTCAATAAGACAAGTTCCAAAATACTGACCTCTTCTTCCACATGTTCTTCTGACGGATCCTTAACTTATGTCTATTTTCATGCACAACATCGATATCCTTGACCATATCAAGATTTCTTTCCTGCTAAAAGGTCTTGGTGTTGAGTCATCCTCTTTTTTGTCAAATTATTTCTTCATTTTGTGGTATGGGTGATAACTTGGAAGGAACTTACGGTGATGTATGTACATAGTTTTGCATGAGTTGTTCAACAACACACTCTTTGTATAAGCTAAGCAGTGTGGATAGGCCTTGGCTCCTTTCATACTCAACCCTGACAGGTTACCAAAGGCAGAAAAATTATTGATGGTGCAGAACAACATGGTATACAGAGTGAAATTCTCTTGTTTGTCCGTATCCCATACCTATACCCCTTTGTTCTACAGTGTCATAAGATCTTTCACCAATATCAATCTCGTTCCTAGGTTGCTTTGGCCCTTGGATAAGTAGTGACATCAAAATGTACTTCTGCTTCATACACAGCCAAGGAGGAAGGTTGTAATACATACATTCATGGGCTAGGTGCTATGGGTGCTGCTCATGTTACCGAAAGGATTCATACTATATGTACTCAACCCAAACCTTATATTCATCGATTCTACACCGAAGTCTATATACATCCTATTGATGTTCCTCCACTGAGCAGAATCAGCAATGTGTATTATCATTCCATCTTTCTTACGCTCCTCCGAGTGCCAGCGTAGCAATCTTGCATACTTTTGGTTCACAAATAAATGCATCAAATAGGGAATTACAAGCAGATACCATAACATCTTAGCAGGAGGTCATTGCTTCACCTCGATACCCTTGCCATCATCAGAGTCATTCTTACACTTGTATCGGGATGCTTTGCACACTAGACAAATATGCAATTTTGCATAGGACAAATATGTAATTTGGCATACTCTTTATGGTAGAGGATACAATCATTCAGATATACATGTATTCTTTCTACTTCTATTCCCAATGGACAAAGAACCTTTTTAGCTTGGTAGGTGGTTCTCGGCAACATATTTCCCTATCGAAAGATGTTTGCTAGAAAAACCTAACAACACCGCGAAACTCTTATCGGACCAACCATTGCTTACCTTCAATCTTAGTGGTTCAAGAATAGATGACAACATTGTGTATTACAGCTTGCATCCCGGGAACAAAGCTTTCTCCATGTCCTCCATCAAGCCTTCAAAGTTACCAAACTCTTTCTCACTATAGTTCCCTTCTGTATCGCATAACATCTGATGTAGATTTTCATTATATGACCTATCATCATCGAAAGCACTGTTCACAACTAGCATATCGTTGTCTCTCTCGACAAAATTATAACTACCTTCCTGTATAATTTTCTCTTCACCATGACTGATCCAATATGTATACCCCTTTTTGAAACCCCTCCGAATCAAGTGAGTTTTGATCTGCGCTGAGTTGGTAAATATCTTCATATTATCGCAATCAATGCATGGATAGAACATATATTCCATCCACATCTTGAACATATCATACTCGACTGCTCTTCTAAAAGCAGACACGCCATTAATGTACTCTTCACTCACACGGTTCTAAATGTACATCCAGATTCGGTCTATCTATGCTACGCATGTAATAAATTAGTGTCAAATTGGATTATTAATTCTACTATACCTAGCTATAGCCTAATACTTACACATAATTGTCTTTCAGCTTATATTAAATTGTCCATGTCCTTCAATTATATACTATTCATGAAGCAATATATATATATATATATATATATATATATATATATATATATATATTAAGTAACAATATGTTGAAGTAAACTAGGAGTAGTGACCTATTCTTAAGTTGGAGCAAATACCAATTAAGCTAGATCTAAATCTAGCTATCATCTCTCTTTATTACAAGGCATATAATTAGAAGCAAATACTAATCTCTAATCACCAAAAAAAATTGATCTACAAGCAGCTACATCTACAAGCGGAATGCTTTCACCAAACTCCCCAAAGCCAGCCGCCTCCTTCAATGCAGCACAATGAAGATAGATCTGTAAGGACCGGTCTGGCTAGGTATTAATTAATAGTGCGGCGTATCCCAGACTCGTCCACCCACGAACCATCTATAATGCATAATTATCATAGACGGCTCTCATTAAGAACCGGCTGTGATAATTCATAGACGGTTCTTAAAGAGAATCGCCTGTGATAATTACTTATCACAGACAATTTGTATTAATAAGCATTTGTGAATATACATCATAGATGCTTCTAAAGAAGAACCGTCTGTAATAAATACACTACAGATTGTTCTAAATGTATTCTCACATATACATAAATGCAAATTCAATAATGCCTTAGAAGTAAATATGTATAATTTTATTGTTTTTACTAGTTAGTAATGTCGACGATCATGTCATTATAGCGAGACTGTTTACATATATAGAGGACAGTAAATACAAATTCAACTGCTTGTATCTACATATGGCCAAACAGTATGGCCAGTCGCTTTTTACAAAAGATAAAAGAAGTAAAAACCTATCTGCTTCGAAGTTTTCCTAGTACGGAGGTAGCATGATATCTCCGTCTTCAAAACTTTGTAGGCAATGTGGTCAACATCAGACAGTTTGGGATCATCAGTGAATGAAGCCTGAATTGTGTCTACCCACCGATACACTCATTCAAGTGTCTCCCGAACACCTTCCAACTGAACAATCAAGTTGAATCGAGCCTATAGGCTCTCTTTGCTTTCTCGAGGGGTATCAGTAAGGTTGACTAGGTCGCTCGGCACCTCAACTAAGTACTCCAAGTGACAGCAAGCCTCCTAGAGACATGCAACATCATTGTGGAGGACCACGTCAATGGCGAGGTTAGCTTGTCGGAAGCAGAAGACTAACTGGAAAACACAATGGAGGAGGATGTTAAGACGACAGAAGGTGGCCTCAACTACTTTGGTAAATACTCGGACATAGAAGAGGGACATTGTTGGCATAGTGCCCTTCCGCAGCAACCGCCAACGTACAGCCAGCAAGGTGCTTGTACAGTATGGCCAGGTTGGCCATAAATGCTAACAACAAGGAAGAGTAGGGAACCATTTATTTGTTTTTGAGAGACAAGAAAGATAGGCATGCGATCGACAAGGTGCTCATAAAGTTTTTATGTGCGGATTAATCTCCGGTGATGGACGATCATTTTTATACAACAAGGAATACATCCGACACGTGAGATGAAGATACGTATCGGGGAGCCAAAATGATTAAAGAGGTGTGACCATTCATGCGTACAAATACATATCACAGACGGTTCCAACCATAAGCTGTCTATGATACGTAACTATCATAGATGGTCCATATTCATAACTGTCTGTGAACATCACACTTATAGGTCTGTGATAATTACAGTACAGACGGTTATCCATGAACCTTCTGTGATAAGGCGTCCAGTATAGCTTGTTTTGTAGTAGTGACTATTTCAGCGCCAGGTTCGTCAACATCATCATCCACACCATCCAACACCATACCATGATGTCATAATATGCCATCTTTGTTGACGATCCTCTACCTCAGTCGATCGGCACCTTCCATGAAGAAACTGTATCATCAGCTCTATACTTTTTTGTTAGAGATAGAGTTCAATGCAATTCAGGCCGTTTGTACCTATTATTGGCGACATTCACGTGGGATTAGTCATTGCCGATTTCTTCAACAATTCATCATCTACTATGGGTTATTGCAGCAAGATCCGTACATATAGAGTCTAAGGTAGAGTTGCAAGTTTTCAACACAATGAGTTAATTTGGATTACGCTTGATCAAGGAGACTTTAAAAAAAATCAATGTCAGTTGCGCGAACAACTAAATTTGGTGTTTCAATCACCATTTTGATATGTTGCAATTTGGATCTCTTACATGACCATTATGCAGGCTTTGGTAATATTCAATTTCAAAAGTTTGATGACATCCTGATGGTAGCTAGTATAATACTCTCCGAAGTTTTGCTATTTGAAAGTGAAGGTTTTGCTCCAGTTCCAGTTCGAGCTAAAGGATTTATGTGCAAGAAGAGTGGTCATAGCTCGATATCAGGGGTCTATTGTAGTTTATACTCTATTGGAGGCACAAGAGTTCCTTTCATCTGAACAATTTTACAGAAGTAGTTTCAACCATACTATGGAATTTAGTTACCTTTGAAACAAGTAGTTTGATATACATGATGGCCATATGTGCAAGTTGCTCTATCAATAAGCGTTATTTACTAAGTTTTGTATTCTATGTGGAGTATGTTAGATTCTATTATATAAGTTATTCACTATCTATCTAGTGCTATATGTGATGTTTTGGCTTATGTCATTTAATTGTTGAGCATCTGTTTCAGAAGGTTAGTTGCCCAGACTTAGACTTTTGCTAGGATTATGAAGTTTTGAAGATCCAGATTTGTTCATTTGCTTTATTGATGTAGGACTCCAATGGCAACAAAGGGCGGGTTGAATGATGCCTTAGAAAATTTTCCCTAAATATTGTCAAATTCTTTACTCCAATAGTTGTTGAGCTACGAAGATTAGAATTGGAAGCCTAGAATAAAGCAACACCTTTAAAACCAGAGAGCCTAGCTCTTGCACCTGTGTGATTTGATCGACCACAGAACAGCGGTCTGACTGGCGACGCCCTTGTGGATCCAATCGGCTAGCAATTTGACCGGTGGCAAGCTGGCGGTCCGACTAGCAACCGGTCTGACCGGGGAAAGGAGTGGTCTAACCACACCCCTGTTCCCATAACAGAAAATCAGCGTGAGTCCAAACCACTTTTGGAGCAACTCCCAAAATTCATGGGTGAATGAGGGAAAAAACTTTGCACACACTTTTCTTAGGGTTTGAGGAACCTACGTCATCAAAGAATCCCATAAATGCTTGTCAAAGTTCCTGCCTTTTCCAAAGATAAGCAAAGTTACACCAAGAACCAAGCAAAAACCAAAAAAACTCGGGAAATGAGTTGTTCATGGGTAAAGAAAGACCAAGATAGCTCTAGATATATTCCCACATATCACACTAAGGCAAATATCCTAAAGATTCAAAACAAAAACCTTGGAATCAAGAAACCTCAAGAATAGGCCAAAACCAAGTAAAATCGGGCAACTTAAAAATCCTGCAAGATTTGGTACCTAGATAGATTGGATTTGATCTCCATGAGTAATCCTCATTACTTGCATGTTCTGGCACATAATACGATCAATAAGGGGAGAGAAAAAGGTCAAAACCAACAAGAATGAAAGCAAATCAACCAAAACAAAGAGACATTATGAGTGATGAACAAGGTTGATATATTGCTACTTGAGGATGAAGGATTTACATCCACCCCACCTAGAGAACAAGAGAGTACACCACAACACCCACTATTCTCTAACACTAACCATAGAACACAAGGTTGAAATCTAATATGGTTGTGATGTTGGCTTGCAAACCTCCATCCCATCCCATTAAATAGATGAGATAACCAGCACACATCTAACCCTAATAGATACTGTCTAATAGTATATTTGGGAAAACCGTTAACCCCACACAACACAGGTTTTACTCACACACTTAACTCATACATGCTTTTCAAAACACATGAACCGAATCCACTAAGTCTTTAGCCTTTGATTCACTTGATCTCATCAGCATCTCTTTGACCTAAACCGATTTCCTAAGCACCACACAAGTGCCATTATTTTGGTCCAACGAAGTTTTTGATATTTGGCAAATTATCAAAATACTTCACCTTGACTCGGTCTTCATCTTCCCTTGCAAGCAATCACCATGCTTACCACGTGTAGTGCACCAATAGCTTATAACGCATTGGCAAGTTTCTCCCGTTCTGGTTCCACCGGACTAGGTGTCACTTAGACCAACTAAGCCACTTGTGCGACCCATCGCTCAAACTTTCTCTTCAGCATTTTTCGCCTTCCTCGTGGCATGTTTGGACTCAACCATCTCACCTAGCACCCTTGACCGTTTTGGTCTTTGGCTCCACTATGAGCGTAGCTCCGATCCTCGTTGTTGACCATCGTTGACTCTTTCCTACACGTCTACAGACAAAGAAATCATTTTCAAGCGCAAATTCTTCACAACTTCACCCACGTAAACTAAAACATGCTTTATGCAATATAAATGCACTGACCACTCATAATTCAATTCATTCAAAACCAATTTTCAAAATCACATAACCAATTCTCAGGGCCGGTCTGACCATCGACTAAGGGCCAGTTAGACCGATCAAGTCCAGTGCAAAACACCTGTTTTAAAAAATTGCAACAGCCATTAAACCTCAGTCATACCATTTGGCCACCTAACAGCAACTAGCCAACGGTCAGACCGATTTGTCTGACAATAAACATTGACAAAATACAAAATTTGTAAAATTCAAATTCCAACTCCACAAACTTAATAATGGTTTATCACAACAATATCCTAAACCTTCTCACTCAGTCCCTCAATCTCCTTAATGAACCATTGGCAATTTCTCAAAAATGCAAATAAGAGGTGGTTTTAGAAGTAAAGAGGGAATTTTGCAAAGTCAAACTCAAAATGGTTACAAATGATTGAAATGAGTGAAAATGACTATTTGAGCTAGAAAATGGAGTGAAACCACTGAATAGAGTAAGTTTTCCACAAAAGACTCTTAACTCTACCAAAGAAATTTGGAAATCTCACTCTAGGTCCATATCATGCCTTTCAAAATTAGCTTTGAAATTATCAATTTAATTCTAGGTAGCAGCCAACCAGCTACATCATTGGAATTGAATATCGATTTCACCGTTCCAGGGCCAATGCGTGGGAGCCGATGTACCAACTGCGGAGAAAATATTACCAGAAAAGAGTTGTTCCCAGAATCTCTGGAAATGGCTACTTTGATAATTCGATTCATCAATTAATCAAGACCTAGACAGGACAAGATGAACGGTTTAATCTGTTAGGTAAGACGATGAAACATACAATCAAAGCCCTGTTTTGGAATTTCTATGAAGGGTGATGAGAAAATTAAACAGATTTCCATGTGCACATAAGATTGTTGTGTATCCTTGATTGGCCCTTCCGACTGTTAAGTGGTAACGTATATCACCGGTCCTCGTATATATCAATATATGGAACAACAAGAGTCGGGAGAGAAATACCCAAAATACCAATGCAGAACTGAAAAGGCAGTAGTTCAGAATGCACTACATACGCACGCATAAAGCTATCTGAATACAGGGGTTTGCCATACATGCATATAGTAGCAAATTAAGTTATACTCGTAAATTTGGTCACTTGTTTTTGACAACTTTCGCTGATCTGAGCCTACAAAAAAGTTTCTCTAGTCTGTCCATTGCTGGTTTCCAGTTTGGACTTTGGCTATCTCATCATAATCAGTTCAAGGACAAACCAAAATAAATTAAATAAAGGAAGGATGGAGGCACGAGAGCTGGCGGTGATGGAGCGTGCAAGACGTACAGATGTTCATGGGAAAGTCAGGGATTTATTGATTAGGGGATGGACAGAAACGAGGGGGCTGAGGGTAACTTTTTCGCCTCTTGGTCTTGAGTTGCCTTCTGTAATTCCTAACCGCTACCGTTGATTCCCTTGGTTCAAATATGCTATGACTGCGAACTTTTAAGCTCCTCTGTACAAATTGGCAATTTATTTATGCTCATTGCTGTTTTCTCTATGTTCAGACGACTTTTGTGATGCATTTCAATCAAAACACACAATCGCGGGAACGCAAAAAAGAAAAAAAAAGAGAGAGAGAGAGAGAGGGTCAATCGCGGTACTTTGTTTTGAATATCAACTTGGTTCAATGACAGGAAGTAGGAATTGAACATAAAGAGGACCAAGTAGACAATTAGAAAAACAAAGTACACTTAACAATATCTTTAAAGTTCAATATGACTATGACAACTAATAAACATAGTACTTTATTTTCTTGTTTGCCAAATACAAAAGAATTGCATTCATATTAACTTAAATTTGGCCTACAGCTACTGAGAAGATCATATATATTGATAATTTCATTGGAACTGAACTCATGTATAATTTCTATCTCTATATAGGCAACTAGGGAATCTCAAAAGAAGCTGTCTCCTATTTTATTTTGAAGATAAGTCTTGATGAGTTTTATACTTGAAAATGCTCACTCAGTGGTCATGGTTGACACAAGAAGAGTTAGCACTAAACTTAGCAATCTGTTAACCAATAGATAACTAGAAGGCGCCAAGACCTAGATGGGAATGGAATATAGGAGATAGATGAAATGCCAATTGAAGAGTTGTGTGTTGCATCAAGGGCAGTCGCCAGTTATTTGTTGTGCGTAAGTGTTTTGCGCTTTGTTGGCCTTTATATTTACCAATTAAGTTAATTGAGATGGCTCACTGCCTACTAAATATTGCATCCTATTTGTAGGTTTGCCAATTCCTTGGCAGTGGTGGACCCAAGAAAAAATGTAAGGTATGGCAAGACTATAATACATAATAACAACGTACATACACACTCTTCAAGTCACCAATCACCCTAATAGCATATTAAAAACAATAAAAACCTACAATACATGGTAGGATTGAGCAAAGTTCCTAGATATTTGTGTAATGGCCTTCTTATTTACCATTTGATCTCTATTGCAAATTCGATAGATGTTACAAAATCTCTCCTTTAAAAAATCTCTTATTTACATAATTTATAGAAAATGCAGCAGTTATATGTAAGCATATCAATTATGAATCCTGTGTATAAAGTGTTTGGTTTTTTGGTTGCTCAAGAAAAGAAATTATAGATATAATGCTTTGCTTGACCAGCTTATGGTACCCAGTAGCACATTGCCAGGGAAAGATAGTGGGACCAAGGGAAAGATAACTAGTCAAACAGTAAAGCCGCACCAAACTGACCTAAACTAAAGTCTATAGGATTGAGTACTAGACTTGTAGACTGAGACGAACCCGCCACGGCCAAGGATGTTGTCGTCGGAGAAGTTGGCTGTGTGGCCGCTGCATGAGCATGTCTGCACCACCGCCGCACGAGAACTAATTAGGCAAGGGGCCTTAGAAAGGGTTCTGCAATCTGCATGACGTAGGGCTCTTTAGATTTCAAGTGGGATGTGGACCTTTATATTTACATGAGTATATGACTTAGGGAAGGCCAAGTTGGGGAGGGCCGTCACTGCATACATTGAGAAACAGGGTGCTAGTTCAATGCAGTTCTCCATGAAAGCACACACCCTGCAGAAAACTGAAGTAAGATTTTTAGAATAAACTTATAGATCAAAGTGAACCTGTTATGTTCGGCCTTTCAGATGAGCAAAGCTAAAGTACTATAGACTATAACAAGTTTCCTGAATACAGCACCAACAATAATCTTTTTATAAAGCTGACACGCGCTGACATGAAAATGACAGAAGTAACTGCGTATATATGCCTTGCAAAAGCTCTGTGGAAGTTTACGTAGATTACCTTATCCTATGTTCCTAACAAGTGTAAAATACCTTACAAGACATGCGTATTCTCAACGTAACCGCAAGGAGCCAAGGACTTGATATCCTCGTTGTAGTAGTATGCATGCTACCGCCAACAAGGTTCAAAGAAATGGACAGAGCGCTGCTACGCCTACAGGCCGAAACCAGACCTACGCTTTTCAGTCTAGAAGGCCCAAACAGACGAAGCCCACTTGGATGAAATCGCGCACACGGCGGCGCGCGCCGTCCCAATTAGCGCCGCGCACCTCCACCTGCCGGCCAGCTCTGCTTGCGCGCCCATGCTTGCCCCATAAATAGCGCGTCCTTTCTGGTACTCCCTAGTTGATCCTAAAGTTCATTTTCATGGAGTGTAAGCAATTTGCCTTGTATTGAATGAGTCGTTGAACAGAAGTTGAAAATATTACTCCTAGCTACTTGCTCGGGCTTTCATTACTATGATAACAAAACAGGAGACGGGAAAACGGTTCGAGTGCAGTTCTTTTTTTTTTACATCCCAATTTCCGTCTTCTTAAAATTATTTTAAATTAATTATTGCAAAGCATTTGGATTTTGTCTGGTTTTCTGTGAGATTCCAAGATTCAAAATTTAATTCCAGCAAAATCCTTTCAAATATCAAATTCAAACTCTAGTTTCAATTTCAAATATCAAGTCCAAGTTGCCAATTCCAATTCCTTGGCCCGAAGCCTATTTTCTCCTTTCTTTTCTCTATAGGCCGAGACCACCTTGGCTTTTCTCACAAACCATCATCGGATTTCGTAATCTTCCCTAACTCCATTCAAGTTTTGCTGCTGCCGTTTAATTCATCCGCCTCTATAAGCCTCTCTGCAATTCCTCGCACCCACACTGCCTTCATCATCCCCTCCATCTTTTTCCCTTGCCGATTTGGCTATCGTACATCAGTGGAGTATCGCTGTTATGCCACCTTCTTCTCCAGCGCTGACTGCTGCCACCAGGCCATCTTAGACCGCCCTAGTTGTCTTCATGCTCGTTCACGTGCCACTTCCCATAGAACACTGCCAGACTGCCACCGTCGTGAATGGGGCATGTAAAAATTTTGAATAGCAAGATAATAGAGAAATTTAAAAAAACTAGCTATGCAGTTGCGACAGAGATAATTCTTCTATGTTTTCTCTAATTATTTATACAATGTTTGAGTTTTATCCTGAGTAAAGCCAACACCTTTTTCTTCCCTTCTTTTCCAGTTGCTGTGACCCTGTAATGACGTGAACGTGATGGTATGCGAGTAAGCAAATCTCTCTCTCCCGTCTCGTGCGCTGCGGTAGCTCATTTACGACCACCCTTGGTGCACGTTGAATTCGCCGGGCTGCACTGCACGCTCTGCGGCGACCGTCTGGCCACACGGTTGCTAGCGACATCTATATTTTGTTAAGTAAAGACCTAATTAAGCACGAGCCCTTTGGTTTTAGTTCGTCTTGAATTCCTTTCAATTTCTTTCGTTTACCTTTTCTTCATGATGGAAAATTGAACTTTCTGGGCCTTTGGTTTCAGTTCGTCTTGAATTCCTTTCAATTTCTTTCGTTTACCTTTTCCTATTGATGGAAATTTAACTTTCTGCTAGACCTTTCTTCGGGCTGGTGTTGGTGTCTTCTGGAAATGGAATGGCACACTTCTACTCGATGTTATAGGAATAGTTGAGTATCAAAACTAGACTCGTATTAAAAACATAAAGAAACGAAAGGTTGGCGAAGGTGTGTACAGCGCTCTCTTTAGCTGCGTCTTGAGATGCGACGATTCAAGACTAACCTATACTAGCTACAAAGAGGGTAGAAGATAAGCACCATGAAATGTAAGTTAGCTGAGAAATCTACCGGACCTTTCTTTATCACCAGTCGTATCAGTGGCATGTGTCCATGAAAAAGGTCAATCGAAGCATAAAACCCCTGTATTTTCTCAGATGCACGGGTCCAACGAACCCTATTACTATACCAAACAAAAGAATCAGAAGAAATTTTTTGGAAAGCTGTTTGATCTTGTTGAAAAGAACAAGAAGCAGGCAGATCCTTCATGTCATCATGTCCCTTTGCGCAGAAAGGACGCGCGAACGGTCCCTCACGAGTCGCAGTTGAGCAAACCGGAGTCGAGAACAATTTAAGAGCGACAGCCTAGTTAAGCCATTTAACTCCCCAGTTGGTGAAGCATCTACCGCTGAGCCTGTCATTGCCTGGCCTATTTATATCCTGCACTGTTTACCTTTAATCCATAGGCTTTATATTACACCGTGTCTTTAAGGTAGAATCTATAAATTGATATATTAGACATTATTCTGATTTAATCTATATCGACTAACATTGCTCGTTAATATCTTTCCATATTCTCTTTGAACAAGCAGTACTCAAAATTTTAAATCATAAGATATTACCATAGCCTAAATGTTGGAAATATAAGCACATGTAGATTCAATTTATTCCATAAATAAATCATGACAACATGCACGCAAAATAACAGAACCATCACAGGCATAAATGATCTAGACATGTAAACCAGGAAACTGTACATGAACAGATCTAATACGGAGAACATGACTGTTACGTACCGATGGTTCTGTTCTGATCGATTTGCAGATGTTGACGCTGCAGGAACGGTGTGGATGACGCGGTGTCGATGACGACTCGTCGAAGCCGAACGACGAGGAAGACGAGCGGATCTCGACAAGCGCCGCGCGCGAGCGCTTCCAAAAACCTTATTCGCCTCTCCGGTGCAGGACTTGGCGGCGGTTCGGAGACCGCTCTCCCGAACGGCGTGCACGCGGCGAACGGGACGGAGTAGACTACGTGGGACGGCGCAGCACAATGGAAGAGGCAAAACCTAGATTGATTTTCGCATATCTTTGTATGGAGGCGCGACTCGGTATTTATAGAGGAATCGGGACGCGTGATCAAGACGCCGCACGTTCTCCATAACTCAGAATCAAAGCGGATTAGTCACGCGTAACCGATCCGGATTCACCGCCACTCAAAACCGCAAAAATAAAAGCGCAAAGGAAGCGCGTCGCGCAAGCACTGGCGCCGATTTTGGCGGACCATTCACGCAGTGTGCCGCGCCGCGCCGCGCCGCGCCCCGCCCGGCGAGGCGAGGCGAGAGCGCGCGTGTGATCCTCTAGTTCTCTCCACACATGCCTCAAGTGGCTAGGAGTGCACCATTCCTTTTAAGTTGGTCTTCCTCTCCTAGAACTAGCAATGTGGTACTAAAGTTCACATGCATGCCTCCTTTGCATGAGTGGGCCTTTGAGACTTGCCTTATATGGACTTGGCCCACAAATTTTAACAATCCCCACGGATCTCAAAGTCCCACAGATTTGCTGAATTCCAATGTATTGTTTATATATCAGTGTTTCGATGGAGACCGATTAAGGTTGAACATCCACCTAGAACTCCAAGCTACACTTACTCACAACTTGAACAATGGACTACGTCTTGAATTGCAAGTTTGGTGCAAGCAAGCTTCACTTAAAGACTTAATCGATACTAGGCGCGATGAGGCTACCCCTCGGTTGGAGCGTATAAGTCATACTCCTTGGTCTCTTCATGAGCTTAGTAGGAGATTTTCCCAAGATCTCCATAGACTGCGACTAACAGTCGGGCTCATATAGGTGTGTTCTTTCAAGAACGTTCTGCAGGATAACGTCTTCGCTTTTGAAAGCCAATGGAACACATTAAGGCCTTAACCAACCTGCCTTGCAGTTTCCGAGAGTATTGCATCTTCACATAGAGAGGGTTGAAATTACTCTCCTCCAGTTAACTAATGGCTTGTTTTTCCCAGATCCTAATTCACGGGATCTCCGATCACATAGGTTGGGTTACTACCATAGATAACTCACATGGGTCTCATTCCCATCTCCTTCGATGCACTATCTATCACATTCCGTGATAGTCCCTTTGTAAAGGGATCTGCCAGGTTTCTATTTGTTTGGATGTAGTCCAAGGTTATAACTCCAGAGTTTCTCATTTTTCTGACAGACTTCAATCGTCTCTTGACATGCTTAGACGATTTCATATTATCCTTAGAACTGTTCACCTTAGCGATAACAGTTTGATTATCACAGTTCATAAGAATAGCTGCGCGGCTTTTCCCGCGTAGGCGAGATCCATCAATAGATCCCGTAGCCATTCTACCTCAACAATAGCAGTGTCTAGTGCCGCGAGCTCTGCTTCCATGGTTGACCTCGTCAAAATAGTCTGTTTGCAAGACCTCCATGAAACAGCACCACCACCAATAGTGAAAACATATCCACTAGTGGCTTTGATTTCATCAGCATCGAGATCGATTGGAATCACTATAACCCTCCGATCGAGCGGGTACCCGGTATAGTGAAGTCCCAAGTTCAAGGTACCTTTCAGATAGCGCAACACTCGCTCAAGCGCCTTCCGGTGATCATCTCCGGGTTAGAAGTAAACCGACTCAACTTACTCACAGCAAAGGAGATGTCCGCCTTGTTGCACTAGCTAGATACATAAGTGAGCCAATTATGCGGGAGTATTCCGGTGATTCCTAGCAATTTTCTTATTCTTACGAAGTAACACACTAGGATCATAAGGTGTTGGAGAAGGCTTGCTTTGAGAATAGCCAAAACGGCTCAAGACCTTCTCCACATAATGAGATTGCAATAATGTAATACCATCCTCACCTCTAACCAATTTAATATTTAGAATAACATCACCACTCCCGGATCTTTCATATCAAAATTTTGAGACAAGAATAATTTGACCTCATTTATCACATTGATGTTTGTCCCAAAAATCAAGATGTCATCCACATACAAGCATAGAATAACTCTCTCACCCCACCATAGCGATAGTATACACATTTATCTGCCTCATTGGCAGCAAAGCTGCGGATGTCGGTGTTCTATCGAACTTCTCATGCCTTCGCTAGGGGCTTGTTTGAACCATACAAAGATTTTAACAGCTTTAACACCTTGCCTTCTTGACCTTCTACTACAAATCCATCAGTTGTTCCATGTAAATTTCCTCATCCAGCTCTCCGTTAAGAAAAAGCGTCTTAACGTCCATTTGATGAACGAGAAGACCATGTGAGGCAGCCAAAGCAAGTAGTACTCGAATTGTGGTCGGTCTAGCAACAGTGAGTAAGTGTCAAAGAAATCTTCGCCTTCTTTCTCGAGTATAGCCCTTGGCAACAAGCCGAGCCTTGTACTTTTCAATGGTACCATCGGGCCTAAGCTTCTTTTTGAACACCCACTTGCACCCTACAAAGTTAGCACCCATAAGGTCTATATGTCGGCTCCCGGTGCCATTAGCGATAATGGAATCCATTTCACTACTGATGACCTCCTTCCAATAGTCTGCATCGGTAGATGCATACGCTCGAAATAGACTTGGGAGTGTCGTCCACAAGGTACACAGTGAAATCATCACCAAAGGATTTGGATATCCTTTGTCTCTTGCTCCTTCTAGGAGCTTCATTGTCATCCTCCTCATTGACAAGTTCATGTGTATGTTCAAAAGGTTCAGGTGGTGTGATTGAACTGGGAATTATTTCAGAAGGTTGACTAGTAGTGTTATGTGTATCCTTCATTAGAAAAATATTCTCAAAGAACGTTGCATCTCGAGACTCCATAATTGTACCAACATGCATGTCAGGTACCTCAGTTTTAACTATAAAAAATCTATAGGCAATGCTATGATTAGCATATCCCGAAAGACACGATCCACGATTTTGGTCCAAGCTTGCGTTTCTTAGTTATTGGCACATTGACTTTCACCAAGCACCCCCATGTACGCAAGTAAGAAAGTGATGGTTTTCTCCCAATCCATACCTCGTATGGTGTTTTGTCCTTATTTCTATTAGGAACTCTATTTAATACATGATTAGAGGTTAGCAGAGCCTCCCCACCATGCCTTAGGTAAGCCGCGATGTCTAACATGGCATTCACCAAGTCGATCAACGCGATTTTTCCTTTCGGCAATCCCATTTGACTCGGGAGAATAAGGGGGCGTCCTCTCATGTATAATGTCATGTTCCTCACAAAATAAGTCAAATTCGTTTGAGAAATACTCTCCACCACGATCTGACCTAAGTCTTTTTACCTTTCTATTTAATTGGTTTTCAACTTCTGCCTTATAGATTTTAAAATAGTCTAAAGCCTCATCTTTCGTTTTCAATAAATACACATAACAAAACCTAGTTGCATCATCAATCAATGTCATGAAATATCGTTTTCCACCCTTCGTCAACATGCCATTCATCTCAGAAAGATCTGAATGCAGGAGTTCTAGTGGTGCCAAGTTTCTCTCCTCGGCAGCCTTGTGAGGCTTACGAGGTTGCTTTGATTGCACACAGCTATGGCATTTAGAACCTTTGGTGATGGAAACGTTTGGAATTAAATTCATACTGGTAAGCCGAGACATCAAACCAAAATTAATATGACATAGACGTGAGTGCCAAACATTGGCCTCATCATCCACACTGCCACAAATATGGTTCACAGACTTATTGCAGAAATCTGAAAGGGAAAAACGGAACAAGCCTCCGCACTCATAGCCTTTACCAATAAAATATCCATGTTTAGACACGACTACTTTATTAGACTCAAACACCAACTTAAACCCGTCTCTACATAAACAAGAGCCACTAACGAGATTCTTGTCTATAGAAGGGACATGATGCACGTTCTTCAGCTGCACGATCTTCCCCGAAGTAAACTTCAGATCTACCGTGCCAACACCATGAACAGTAGCATGTGATCCATTCCCCATTAGGACAGAGGAATCCCGGGCGACCTGATAAGAAGAAAACAACGAAATATCAGCACACACATGTACATTAGCTCCTGTATCAATCCACCAATTGGTAGATTGACTAAGCGAAAGAACGATGAGGTAAATTACCATACCCAGTCCCATCTCCGATCTTGCCAATGGTCACGTTAATGGACTTAGAAGTCCGTCATGCAGTGCCTTCTTTCCTTTGCGTTGTGGGCACTTCTTGGCCATGTGACCAACCTCACCGCACACAAAGCAAGTTCTATCATCCCGATTGTTGTTGTTCTTCTTCTTCTTGAAGTTGGTTGTGCATTGCGCTTTGACAAATTTCCCTTTGTTCTTACTTGAGGGTTTCGTACCACATTGGCACTAGACGCGCCTCCATCACCCTTAGACACGGCGTCCTTTTCCGAGCTTTCTTCTCAATTTCAAGAGACCCAATCGGACTCTCAACAGAGTACTCTTGTCTCTTGTATTTGAGTCTTGTTCGAAATTCCTCCATGAAGAAGGTAATTTCGCAATAATACATCCACCACAAACTTGTCGGGTAAGGCACACTTCAGAGTTCGAGTTCCTTAGCAATGGCACGTATCTCATGAGCCCGATCTACTCTGAGCGGTTATCAACCATCTTGTAGTCATGAAATTGCTCCATGACATACATGTTATTCTTGGCATCGATAGCACCATATTTGGAATTCGATTGCATCCCATAACTCCTTCGCGTCTGTCATGTGCATATACACCTCGCATGCAGACGGTCAAGAAGAACACTAAGAATGCATCCAACAAAGAGAGTAGTGGCAGTCTCGAATTCTTTCTGCTTTTCAGCATCAAGAACACCTTCAGGCTTGCCATTACTAACCCAGAATACATTCATAGCAGTAAGCCATAGAGTGACCTTGATCTGCCATCTCTTAAAGTGCACACCGGAGAATTTATCCGGCCTTAGTGCATCGGCAAATCCAGCCATAGTAAAACCACAGTGCCTACAATAAGGTTTTTGGATTGTTGGAAATATAAGCACATGTATATTCAATTTATTCCATAAATAAATCATGACAACATGCACGCAAAATAACAGAACCATCACAGGCATAAACGATCTAGACATGTAAACCAGAAGCGTGCATGAACAGATCTATACGGAAAACATGACCGCATGCGTCGATGGTTCTTTCGATCGATTTGCGGATGTTGACGCTGCAGAACGGTGTGGATGACGCGGTATCGATGACGACTCGCCGAAGCCGAACGACGAGGAAGACGAGCCAGATCTACAGCAAGCAGTCGCGCAGAGCGCTTCCCAAAAACCTTATTCGCCCTCAAGTGGCTAGGAGTGCACCATTCCTTTTAAGTTGGTCTTCCTCTTCTAGAACTAGCAATGTGGTACTAAAGTTCACATGCATGTCTCCTTTGCATGAGTGGGCCTTTGAGATTTGCCTTATATGGACTTGGCCCACAAATTTTAACACTAAAAAAATCCACCTAGTTTGGTCTTTGGTGCATGCAATCTTTCAGAGCAACAGCACATGCTCAAGATTCAGAGTCCAGAGCGGTTACATCGACATGTGCGTTCAGAACCTGAATATGGGTCAAAAGGTGCCAACTGTGCCTTTCGAAACACGTAAACCGTCTGATTGGAAGTCAAACAATTGAATTGATATCTAGCGTCTCGCGAGAAGTTTGTAAGAGTCTAAACCATAAAACGACAGTGGCTTCCGGTTAAACAGTACACGCACGTGCGCCGTGCTGTGTTGAACAGAGCGGCAAACATACAAATCCCGGAAAAGATAGATGCCTAATACCAACATGTTTGAAGAAAGCAACAGTTACAGTTCCTTAGGTAGCTGATAAACTGTTGGGTGCCTGAAATTCCTCGTAGTTTTGTAGTCCTGGCACAGTTTATCCCGATCCCCATCAACATTGAGGTAGATGGTACACACAAATGCCAATTTATTTCATTTATCTCCTACTCCCGTCGGTCCTATAACCTCATCTGCTGCCGCTACTCCCTTATACTAGGTCCTGCTTAAAAGAACTTTTTTAAGTGGCTTATGGCTAAAAGGCACTATTGTTGGCTAAAAAAACACTGTAACTGACGGAGTCTTATTTGGCATAATTAAATTTAAAATTTTAAAAATAGAAAAAACATGTTAGCACATCATGTATAATGCAAACAAATACAAGAAAAAAAAGAACCAGCAAAAAAGCTCAAAAAAGCTAAAAGTATAGAAAAAGACGAAATTTATGAACAGTGCAAAATAAGCCAGAAGCCAGAAGTTCAAGCCGGCCCCGCTCATTTCGGCTTAAGCTTTATTTTTCACTATTCAACAATTTCGTCTTTTTCTGGTTTTTGAGCTTTTTGTCAATTCTTTTTTTCTGTATTTCTTTGTACTGTCCGTGATAGGCTAACCTATTTTTTCTATTTTAATTTTTTTAAATTTAATTACGCCAAATAAGCCATCGTTAGCTACAGTATTTTTTAGCAGTTACAGTGCTTTTCAGCCATAAGCCACTCAAAATAAGCCATTTTGAGCAAGGCCTATTAAATTGACCGGTGGCCACTTCGTGGTATCATGCCGTCTCAGAGAGTTGGTATTTGGCTTGTCCTTTGTTTAAAGGAAAACTGGCTCACCTCGCGAGAACTGTTCATATATTTTGCGTTCTAGCCACTTTTTTAATTTTAACCTCAAAATACTCATTTTTATAAAAAATAGCTCCCTTCTCGAGCTTAAAAGGTGCACCAGAATAGCTCGGCATGAGGTGGATGGCGCCTCAGGCCGAGCGAGCGCGGCAGCCAAAGGCATGGTGGTTTGGCTACTGTCACGAGAGAATCGCATGGGTGATGACACGACACGACGCGGCGACACGATGCAAAGCAACGTTATATTCTTGCTTTATTCATGCATTAATTTCGCTGCTGCTCGCATACATATAAAAAATGGGAACCGCGGTCGATTTCCTACCGAGCAAGAACGTAGCGAGGGAGGAGAAGGAAAGAGAGATTTCGTACTAAGTGAGAGAGCAGGAAGGGAGGGGAAGCAAAGACAGATTGAAAAGACAAATTTGTGATATAATTTCGATGTGGTTTAGCTGTGATTTATGATCCTTTGCAATTGGAAGCATTGCGGAGCGGGTGAATACCTTCAGAAAAGGTATGTTTCATTCGCATGTGAGCAATATGCTTAATATATCGTTAGCATTTCATTAGAGTAATTGTGGTCTTATAATGTAGAATGCGCTAGATAGTCATGTTTAATTGATGGACGTGTTTCTATAATTAGTCATGTTTGTTTATTGTAAATAGCTACAAAAATATAGGCCAAAAAATAGCTAAAATATTTTATGTATGTCCGCACATATATATTTATTTCTCTTGCACGATTACAGAATAGTCATTATCCAAGGACCTGGTCTTATTTTCAAAAACTAAAAATCAAAAGCTTCACAAAAATATAGCGCACTACTGCAACTAATTGCCACTCTTAGTTCTTGACACACCTCCCTTCTTTATATCTTTAAACTGTTACAAATACTCTCCTGTTCAACTGTAGATGGTCAGATCAGCTGACTTTGGCCTATGAAACTACTTCACCCATGGAGAGGACGAGTGAGAGTTTGCCGGCAAACTGTGCAAACTAATGTAGTACCTGGGTTATTGCCACCACCCCATCTTTAGAGGATGGAAGACCTAGAAAGGAGACAGGGAGGCCCGAATAATGAAGGTCTTCCTGTACGCAAGGGAAGACGGGTACACCTCCCGCACCTTTCGTGCCGAGCACCTAAGGAGCACTTCCACCAACGCCCTTCAAGACGTCACTTTCTTGGCTTGTGCTCACCTATGCAAAATCCATGGTGCCACCATGTTGACATCCTGTTTCACTACTATCCATCCCTTTAGGAATGAGAATGCTATGACGAGACGTTCGTCACTACCTCTAAGAACGATCCGCTCTTGACCCACCTGGTCTAACTCACTCGAGCTATGGGAGCCACCCAAAATGAGGCTCTGGAGGAGATCTCGAACCTTCGTTAGCTCCTCACCGCCAACTATAGTCACGCCGAGACTCTTTGTGCTCAGCTCGCTAAGTGCGAAAATGCCCTAGCTGCAGTAGAGCATAAGAGGGTTACTGTAGTCCCCGAGGTTGAACGAATTGCAGTAGCAGCATCGGTCCATGCTCCAACACCTATCGAACCCCCCATCATCCCCATCAACCTCACTCTAACTCAGTCACTCACCAGAGGATTACGCCTGAGGAGCACCACATGTAAGAGCGTGCAGCACCCCAGCCAGTTAACCATCGTTAACATTAGAGATACTAGCTGAGGCCATAGTCGCTCCCACTCTCACTCCAGGTCAGCCAGTTATAGTCATTCCCACTCTCGATCTAGCTCACCCAATGACTGTATCACCTACTATGGCCACAGCCTCATGGAGGAGTAGTCTGACCTACGAATTAGGTCAACTTGTAGTGCTTGCTAGGAGTAGATTTTTGTTTGCAAACACCAACCCATTTTCTAAGCAATAGACGTGTTATGTGTGATGTATTATATCCACATAACTAAGCACGGCCTAAGTGCCATGTACTAGCTGTCATGTGCAACTTGACCAAAATATTATAGATGTTATGTGGCCATCTTAGTCCTTGCGGACTATTGTTTGTTTTTCTCATTCACCTAGTTCTTGGAATCTTTTCTTGAGATATCAGTGAGTGGACAGCACGCACTAGCTTTACCAGTAATTTGACAACATGTACCAGCTTTTCGCAGCCAGTGGATAGCACGAACTAGCTTTCTAATGATTTGACAACACATACTAGCTTTTTTGTAGCAAGTAGACAGCACACACCAGATTTCCTAGTGATTTGATAACACGTACCAGCTTTTCGTAGCTAGTGGACAGCACACACCAACTTTTCTAGTGATTTAACAACACATATCAGCTTTTCACAGCGAGTGAACAACATACACCAGCTTTCTTAGTGATTTAACAACAGTACCAGTTTTCCCAGTGAAATAACAACACATACAAGCTTTACTCCCGAACAATGCACACCGATCACTTATAAAATCTGACCAGCCACCACAACCAGACCTAAGACTCTGATCGAGCTGATCTCAAAACTTGGGGAAGAGGAGAGGGAGAAGAGAGGAGAGATATATGATGTTGCACCACTGGTAGGGATGTCAAACTATAGAGAAATGCTTTGTAAGCAGAAGTGTGTGGCCAAGAAGAAGGGATCATACCTTGATAATTCTTGCAATGATGCATATGTGCCGTCGGAGTGTACGCAGCCGTAGTGCGACTGCGGCAATCCAGCTAATATCATTCAGTCCACACACTCAATAACTGCCATCCGGGCACACTACACATGCAAGGAAGTTCTTGAAAGCACATATTTGCTATTTCACATTGCATGTTTTATTTTGCACATCTCTAACCCACTCCATCCATGCCAGCAAATCATGGGGTGCTACTACTTCTTTCAATGGATTGACACCCTGGATACATACGACAGGGCATTCATCAAGCAAAAATACGTGATCAACTACCCAGTGGCGCCGGAGAGATTCACATGCTAAAAATCTTACACCCCGTATGACAACGAAAAGGACAAGAGTAAGAAGTTGGTGGTCTCCAAAGCCCCCACTGAACGCCAGGTTATTTTCAACTGGGACAAATCTACACAAGTTATGAAAGCTGAGTACTGGGCCTAGATCGCGAGGGCTAAAGCCCACAAAGGAGAGAAGGGAAAGGCATCGATGGAGCTAAATTTGTACGATGACTGACTGGAACCATGACTTGCAAAAGATGCACATGTATCTTAGCTATAGTTAGGATTGATGGTTTAGACATGTTGCCACTTGTATCATATGAGTAGTGAGGCAAACACACACATTTAACCAAACCCTACGCACCATGTAATTTGCACATTCATTGTAAACGGTTTTGTCGGCCTACACATGGTCCATTACGATAACTATTTGCAACAATGTATCTTTACTACTTAACACGGAGAGTTTGTGATGGTGGTTCATTTGCCCCTCCGAATCTCCTTGCACCTTCCTAAAAAAGTTCTATGCATACACGAACAAAACATAATAGGATTTCTTAATGTGTATCAAAGTATGTGTTTTTCACTAATTTGCACGGGTATGTACCTAGTTAAAAAAAATAAATTTACTGCGTGGCGTTGTTGAGCCAGTGCTGCAACTGAGTGCCCCGGACCTCGAGCCTCCCGCAGCTAGGGGTGGATATCGAGCCAAGTTTTCGTCTTATCAAGCTTTTCGTGAAATTGGTATATTTTTATTTAATATTATTTTACGTATAATTTAGAAGTATTTTAGAAGAGAGTTAACGAGTCGAGCTAGAGCAAAATCTAAATTAACAAGTATAATTAAAACAATTTTGAATTGATCTAATGAGTTTTTTTGCAACCCCTACCCTCGGCCCTTGCCCTGCTCATCTTGCTGATGAGCTAGCGTAGCTCAGTAGCGCCTATTGAGCAAGGGTGGCTCAGCAGCGCCGTGGGCCCACTCGCCTACCGCACCATCCGCCTCCTGCCAAGCTACTCCGGCACGACAGGTGACACATGTCGTCTGTCATGATTTTTAAGCTCAGGGAGGGACTATTTTTGCAAAAAAGGTTGTTTAGAAGGCAAAATTGAAAAAAAATGTAATTACAATGCCAAGTAAATTAACAAGGTTCACCATGCGAGCACCAACAACCTGAAAACTTAGGCAACAGCTGGACATGTGCTTGTTTTTGCGCCGTAAGGATCCAAGGAGTTGGTGCACAGTACACACTTGGCTAGAAAAAAATCTGGCGGTTTGGCCAAGCCCTAGTGCTACTCAGTTGGGCTAAAATAAGTTGACTTATGACTGAAATTATACTGTAACTGATGGTAGCTTATTTAGCGTAACTAAATTTAAAAAAATTAAAAATAAGAAAACAAGTTAGTCCATCATTTCCTTGGGATTTGGGACGCACAGTTGTTAGTTATCCGTAACCGTGATGATACAAAGAAAAATGGCCTAGAAGTCCAAATTTCCCTCCATAGAATCCGTTCTCTTTACCACTTCACATGCCTCTCAAAGACTTAACTGTTAGATTTACTTTTAGGATCTCCTAGGTTAGATCTAGAGGTGTTCTTTACGTTCGGGTTCTTGAGACAATACCGAGAGAGAGAGAGGGGTACCAACCGTCCGACGTAGAGGTGGAGGGGTTGGCCATCGCGGGTTCGCTCGGTGAAGTCTGCGCACAGGCAGCAACGGTCGGTGGAGAAGGAGCGGGGCTCCCTGGCGGCGGCG
Source organism: Dendrocalamus sinicus (assembly GCA_036346575.1). NCBI lineage: Eukaryota > Viridiplantae > Streptophyta > Magnoliopsida > Poales > Poaceae > Dendrocalamus > Dendrocalamus sinicus. The sequence goes on along the minus strand of CM070656.1, from coordinate 9,839,692 downwards.
TCTCTCGGGCGGCGGCGATCTCCCTGGCGGTGGTCGTTCCCGTCGCTGGAGCGCCCCCTCTTAGATCGGGTCTAGGGTTTGTTGGTGGGGATGGTGGCGGCACGGTGAACCTTGGTATGCGTGACGCCCAGCCCCCACCTCTATTTATGTGGCGGCGCGCAGGGCCCACCTGACTAATTGGGTGGCGCCCGATCGAAGCGCGTCAGGGTTGGCATTTGGCCGTTGGGCCAAATGCCTGAGATCACCCTAACATTAACACGCCCCTACATTGAAAAAAAATTGCCCAATATCTGAAAAGAAGGGGACTAATAAATCATCACTTCTATATGAACAAACCAAACGACTAGTAAGGTGCAGGTGTTAGTGTTTACTATGTCCCGAATAATCCATTCGTTCAATTTTATTTATGCAAATTTGACTCCATTGTTCTAGAATTAGAATCGCACATTAAAATAAGTGTTGGAAACCCACATTTATTTGCTGAAACGCACCATTGTATTATAAAAAAAAAAATATGCGACTGAAGATTCTTGCAACCGAAGCTGACTATGCTCCAATTAGTCCTATCGGGCACATGGAGGAGACTGATAAATTTGCACTCCTCATAATCCCTTTCCATGTAAGGGAAGACAACTAGAACGTGTGGGCGTGAATTCGCCATGCACACATGCGAAACGAGATCGAGCACACACCCACGCGCATAAGGAGTTGACTTTGCTAATGGTTTCTTAAGCTCCGGCCCGCTTAATCCATGGAGCCATTCGCTCCGTGCATCACGGAAGCCGATAGCCGAGAGCCAATGGTTTGAAAAAGAACGTTTTGGAACCTGGACAAGTTGGAGAACTGCACAGATTCGCAGCTGGTGTTCGGTTGGTAGAATCCGGTTGCTGTCTCCCGCGGTAGGTTCGATTTCCCGTCCCGTTGTCGTGGCCTTGATATCTCTCGTCACCGTCACCGGCGATGCTTCCAGGCGCAGGCAGAGAGAGAGAGAGAGAGAGAGCGCGCGCGCGAGCCAGCCATGTGTCACGTGTGCTCATATGGTCCTAAGCTTTGTCTTATTTATATTAACTTCTAAAAGATCAATACTGTATATAAGTTTCTTTTTTTGTATTGCTCCGTATAAGTTATTACTAATTCATAAGCTAAATCTAAAAGATATTGACAAAATCAATATGAATAAGTCCAAAATTATAGTGTGAAACTCTCGACAGCGTAGGAGGAGCAATTAAGAGGAGAATAAAGCGACGGTTAGGTTCTTACGTCAGTTGTTACTCCCACACGAGAAAGCAGAAGGGATCCTTCTTGCTACGCACGCCGGCACTCCGATCGACGGTGTTGGAAGTACGTACGGGTATACGTCAGGCAGATCAGGAATTTTTAACGAATTTAATGTTGTTTGTGATAGTATTTACAGCATACTTATAGAAATAGTATTTTTATCGTTCGGTGGACCAACGGCAGTGTGGGGGAGATGACATATGGGCATTTACTGCCCTATGAGCAATACTGTCTAAATTTGTAATTTTACATTATATTTGTTCAAATTTTTGAATATAGCAAACGAGATTGAACAATTACGAAATTTTATGCACAGACTTCAGACACAACGTACTTCATTGTGCAATTTTTTTACAATTTTATCCCCTCTGAATATTGTTTAAAAATTCGTACTATTTTGATATTTGTAGAAATTGTTACATATATCAAACGAGCTCTAAAAATTATAAAATTTTATGTGGAGCCTCTCAACACAGTTTTCCTAATTGTGTATTTTTTTAAGGAGTTTTATGTACTCTGAATTTGCCATGTTAATTCATGATAATTTAATCATAATTAGCGATATGTGGCCCCTCGACATCCCTCCTCGCATATCATGGTGGAGCTTCCCGAGACATTGTGGTACATTGTGTAATTTTTTGTAATTTTTTAAGTATTTTTTATCTTTAAAAATTCTTAGAACGACGCGTATTAACTAGACGATTAAGCAGTTATTCACCGTTTCAATAATTTTTAGAGATAGCAAATTATTGTGAAAAATTACAAATTTTTTTATCGAACTGCCTTATGTATTGTGCTATGTTGCATAATTTTTACATAATTTTTTTGCATCACTTTGCTATCTCTAAAAATTATTTGAGCGGTGCATAATTAATGGGTGATTAAGAACTAATGATTGGAGGCTAATAGTCTGCTGTCCGGCCACTGTGCGACAGGCCTGGTGCCACACAGTGGCCAGATGGCAGGCCATTAGCCCCTGGCCATTAGTGCTTAATCACCTGTTTAATTATACATTACTCAAATAATTTTTAGAGGTAGTAAAGTGATGCAAATAATTATGTAAAAATTACACAACATAGCACACTGCATCGGAAAGTTTCACAAAAAAATTTGTAATTTTTCATGACCATTTGCTACCTATAAAAATTTTTAGAACGTTGCATAACCGCTTAGTTAATTATGTGTCATTTTAGGAATTTTTAGAGATAGAAAATGGCCTCAAAAAATTGCAAAAAAAATTACACAACATACCATGATGCCTTGGAAAGCTTCAACAAAAATGTCGTAATTTTTTGAACTCATTTGCTATATTCACAAATTCAAAAAAAAGTATAATATAAAATTACGAATTTAGACAAGTAATTAAGCCGCGAGGTAGGCACTTGCCATCTGCTCGCCGGACGGCAGGCACCACCTGTTAACTATTGGACGCTGCCGTCCGGTGACTGAATGGTAAAAGTGCTATTTTTGTCAATACCTTTCGTATACGGCTATTTCTATAAATGCGCGTTAAAAAAACCTTACATATGGCAAAACGGGGGAGATATGAACAGTAGACTAGGATGGTGATCTCGCGTTCACGCGCGCCAACAGAGGGGCATCGATTCGGAGAGATGATGCTTTGCGCTCCGTACTATCCATGTTTTTTTTCCCAACGCAAACGCATATGATGGATCCTTTCCTCCATGTCAAATTGTCAATGCGTCGTCCCTGCAATATATATAGGGAGTGTCTAGATATTTTTCTTTGTAATTATCATTTAAATTTGTGAACTTTAGATCAAATGGTCCCTTATTTTTGAAGGGAGGAGATTTATTTCGAGGGAGAGGGGGTAGAATTCAAGGGGGAGTGGAGAGAATTTATAGCTATTGGATTTTTAATCTAATAGTTCTAAATCTGGATGATAATTAGGAAGAAAATATCTAGAAAATGTTTAACAAAACCCATATATATATATATATATATATATATATATATATATATATATATATATATATGTCGGAGCGGCCGACCTGTTTCTGACTCGACAGAGTGATCAGCAAAATAGCAGTCATCCATCGAATGAAATCTCTGCTTCAAATTAGCTTTCAGACTAGCCAAACTAGAGCGAATACGTGACCTTCACCGTTTTTGACTCCAACAACCGCGCCAGCCATCTGTCCGGCCGGTTGGTGTAAACCTTGTGCTCCGCAGGTTAATTTCAACTTTGCCGAGCAATAACATCACGGCTGGCGCCGCCGTTACACAGCGATGCCTCACCGGTGGCAGTGCGAATGCGGCGCAAATCGTCGCGCGGCTCAGCTGATCGCACCGTCAGTTTGCCCTTCCGCGCGCCACGTTATGGTCGGCACGTACGTACGCGCCATGCGACTTGGAGGCCTTCGCGCGCGCGGCTCTGCTCCAACAACCGTGAGTAGCTATATAAGCCGATTGATTGGTCAGGCGGGCCGTCGCTGCCCCCCGCCGCCGTCGCAGCCACCCATCCGGCAGGGCACGGTTTGTCACGTCTCACGCCCGCACGCCATGCCTCAAAGTCGTTACGCAGCGCAGAAAGTCTCATAGTAACACTGCCTGCTGAAACTAAAATAACGTACTGCTAGTCTGCCACTGTCCAGCACAGCGGAGCTTGTGAAGGAGCATACGAGAAGATCTTAGTTTATGATGAAATATTATGATTTGGAAGATTTAGAAATTTAATTGGCAGTGTTGCTAGTCGGTCAAGGGAAGGCCAGTCAGACCAGCAGTGTACCATCGGACTGACCTGTTGGTGCATCGGTCTGACTGCCCAAGGGTTGGTGGTCTAACCAGGTGAAGATTGTCTAGATAGGGACTTTCGGCTAGAATTCATGTTTGTAGATTTTGAGTTGAGAAAGGGGCTTTGGTGAGTATGGTCAATAGTTATATGTTGCACGAGCTATTTTACGGCTAACGTGGGTCAGGTTGTGAAAACTTGTGCCTAAAAACGATTTCTGTCTTTGGATGTGCAGGGTCACTTAGAGTTAATCGTGGTTAATGGCGAGAATCGGGACTAGGCTCATAGAGGAGTTGAGGTCCAAAACGATCAAGAATGACGGGTGAGATGAGATGGTGAACTCAAACATGGCTCGAGAAAGGCAGGAAATGTTGAAGGCGAATTCAAACGGTGGGATGACACCATATGGCTTGCATGGGCTAAGCGAGCCGTGGTTCGATGGAACCGGAACGGGAGAAACTTGGAGACCCGTGACAAGCAAGTTGTGCACCTACACGTGACAAGCATGGTAATTGCTTGTAGTGGTTGGTGATGACGGGTCAAAGAAGAGTATTTCGTAGTTTGACCAAAATACTGGAAACCATCCTAGATCAAAACCGTGGTGTATGGGCGATGCATTGGAGAGCGGTTTAGGTGGAGCTAATTAGATCAAGACTAAGGATTTAGCGGATACACATTTATACGCTTTGAAAAATGTGCATAAGTGAACTTGTGAGGGTAAAATCTGTGTGTGGGGGGTTAACGAGTTTTCCTATTGTAATAGTGGATATGATCCATTAAAGGGTGTAAGTGGCTGGCTGCCTACTTATTAAAAGGGAGTTGGGATGGAGATATGTAAGGTTAACCATCCAACCCATCTCTTGTGCTCTCTTATCTAGGTTTAGGGTGACAGTTTGAGAGTGAGTATCTTGGGTACTCTTTGTCCTTTAAGGTGGAGTGACGGTAAAATCTACCTGCTTAAGTAAGCAATATATAAATCTTTATGCAACTCATAAGTCCCTCTTATTTTTGATTCATGTGCTTGACTTTTGGTTGGTTTTGATCTCTCTTCTTTCCTTATTGTGATCTTGCTGTGTCAAAGATGTGTAAGAGATAGAGATAATTCTTAGTAATACATCTGCACCCATCTAGTCACTTTGATAGCAAGATTCATAAGAAAACCCGGTTTTACTTGACTTTGATCTCTTTGATCTATCTCTTGATCCGAAGGTTTTTGCCTTGGTTTTTATAGTGATCTAACTTACTATGACGTGTGGGAACACATCTAGACCCTTTTTGGCCATCATCTACTTACGACCAAGTTGTATTCACTGTTTAGGATTTTAGCTCGTTTTTGGTGCACCCCTCCTTCAAACTGAAAAAGATCTCAACTTTGGCCATATTTTTCATGATCGTTTGTTGAAAGAGGTTCTTGATATCATAGAGTATATCTTTGCAAAGTTTCATATCATTTAGATCTATAGATCAAAAGTTCTCTTGATTTTTATTTTTGTAATAGTGCTGAAAAAACTGTTCATTAAGCTGATTTAACTGTAGTAGCGGTCAGATCACCATTTCTATGCTGGTTAGACCGCCGGAAAGTGGTTACTTCAAGGTTTTATGTTCTCAAGCCATTTGTCTTGAGTTTCTAGATGAAAATTCTGTTTTCTGCAACTCTGTAGTGTGATAATAGAATCTTGAATACTTAGAGAAAATTCAAGTTGGCATTATTCATTCCTCTATTGTTATCCGGTCCTAACTACATTTGCATGGACTAGAAACAGCGGTACCAAACATATCTGCAGATGCATACACACCAAGAGCCGGTTTATCATCGCTGACAAGAGTGGGGCCTGATCGAGAGAGAAAGAACATGAAGAGGACAATGGCACGATAATATGCTCTCTCCCGGCCAGGAGACGTCTCTGCAAGTGCAACCGGCAAAAAACGACGAGATCAATATCGGAGCAAAACCAGGAAATTGCTTTCCACTGGATGGTTGCGGATTCCCTGGCGAACCAACGAATTTCAGATATGACCAACGACCGCAGCAGAACGGTATGCATCGGCCATGTGCTGCTTGCTCTTGTACGGGGAAGGTGTGCTTTGACAACGGAGCATATGTCACGCAGGGAAGGGAGTTAGGATCCTAGCTCAAAAGGTCCAGATAGGAAAAGGAAACACTTGTCTACATTTGCACCTGGTAGGTCCTGAGTCTGGCGATTGTGTCGCACATTTTGCAGAGAGGTTCCGTCATTGCTGCCCAAGATCGTACCAGATTTAGGTTCTATTGTTTAATAACTTCTAAAAATGGTTTTTGTCTTTTACTACAGTATCTAACTTTTAAATGTAGTATTTTCTTAAGACGAGCTCTACAAATTAATTATAGTACACATTAAAAGCCTACCATCTGTATCAACCAAAATCGCAAGCGATTATCTCTTTCCGTAATCTCTATTGTAAACAGCTAAAATTCAAAATTTTCAACCAAAAATCATAAATCGCAGTCATATCAAATAGGCCCTTACTTTACAAATAGCTAGTAGGGTTTCGCTAAACTTAGCACATATATATATGTGTATGGTAAGCCAAAGTGACGATGTCGTTTGTGGTTTTTAGCTGAATTAACATTGTAGCGTTGTTAGTTTTTTCTGTGATATTCAAATAAAAAAAAAGGAAAATAGAAAAAAATATTGTTATATCTCTACAGATAATACAAAGAAAAAATATATTACCAGAAGTCATCGCTATTTAAAACGGAGTCTAGTTAAAGAGCTGCAGTAGATTGCTATACTATGTAGTACTATAGTATGTTATACTAGTAGTATATAGTAGTATAGTATATATTTACAGTACGTTTAAAGTAAATCGTTGTAATAATTGCTGAAAACTACCGCGCGCATGAGATCAGCTACTGTTTGGGCCAGGGGCCGGCCGTACTCTGGACAACACGAGTATAATATCGCTCAATTCAAATGTCAAAGGTCAATACCGAACTTCGTTCAGCAATATTTGCTAGCATTCACGTACGTCCTTTTTCTCTCTCCTCTTATGTGCAACAACAAAATTGAATTGTTAGAAAACGATCACTGTAAGACCTCATTTTCACGACCGGAAAATTCAAAGATATACACACGCAGCCATGTCGGACAAGCGTACAACTCTGCGATGGGCATGTGTTTTTCACATTCTCCTGCTTCAGCGGATAACGGCATCTTTTTTTAAGTTTTTAAATGCTATTTTTCTATTATAATTAGTTTTTAAATAAAATATTTTTTGAAGACGAGCTCTATAAATTAATTATAGTATGTACTATAGCGATTTAATTTATATCAATTAAAATTATATATGATTTTCTATTTTTCTTTACTTTTGACAGCATAAAAGCTATAAGGCGAAACAACCAAAAAAACAAACGGCTGCATCTGTCTGCGTGCGTGCAGAGATCCAAAACGCGGCACGGCAGCGGCGGATCGTCGAACTCCCGGCACCGATCCCACGCACCGACGCACGCATTGACAGCGTCGCGGCTAGATAGCTGCATTAACGCGACGCAGTTGACCTCGCCGTTGGACATTCCTCCGATCCGTGCCGTGACGGGCGCGAAAAATTGAAGGCCTCCGGAGACAGGACGATTAGTACGCACCATCTGGCGCTGCCGTGGTGGTCCGGGCGGCATGCGCTGTTCGAATGCCATGCAGCCAATAACCCCATGGATTAACCACCTAGTTTGTCTTCAGCTTCAACTCTCTTGCCATGTCTTCAGCTTCAATCCCTTAATATCAGTTGTTGTATCCGTAATTATATGTTTATGTTATGATATAGTTTATTTACGATTTCATCAGACTTTCTGTCATAAATTAGCACCCCTTCTCCATTGTCTAGGTCCATATCGTTGGCTGCGAGACACGGAGACCTGACCACGGTGTGTGAACGGTATACGCCGCTTGGAGGTTTGTTATTGGGTGTAGGATCGTTGGAGTTTAGAATTCGAAATGAAGTTTTAAAATCAAGGTGAACGATGGATATAAAAAATTTGTAGTGACGCATACCCCGCGTGCGTGCTCGTGGCAAGCTTTGACTGGTGATCGTGATGTATGCGAAGACGGTAAAGGATGAGAATATATTAGACCAAAAACTCTGTCACAAACGCTTTGCTCATGGTAAGGTCTTTTACTTTTCCCCCACCTAATTGCGTACGGAGTCAACTTTACACTCAAATTTGAATGAAGTTTAAAATCAACATGAACGAAGGATATAGAAGGTGGCGCTTCCTCAACTCTGCACCATCGAAGCAAAACCCTTACCACCTATTTCGAAAAGACTATTTCAATTACCTGTTTTTAAAAAGCATGCAATAGAAAAACTATTATATTTGTTTAGAGAAAATTATAAGTTAAAAAGAAATATGACTATAGACACCCCTTGCAAACAGAAGAAAATCAACCATCCTACAAAAAAAATTAAGAAAAGCCTCTCCTTCCTGTTCATCTCGAGCTCAATATTCACCACCACCTTCGACTCCAAAACCCCCCCCCCCCCCTTCCTACTGCCTTTTCCCTCCCTTTTTAAATTCCCCCACCCCCCAACACAAACACCACAAACAAGAGCCAAACCCAAGCGCACCGAGAGAATAAAGAGGCAAAAGCGGAGAGAAACACAGCCATCACCGAGAGGAAAGCAAGCGGAGGGAGGGAGGAAGAAGCGTCAGCCGGCGGCAATGGGCAACAGCCTCGGCGGTCGGCGCAAGGGCGCCAAGGTGATGCAGCTGGACGGCACGGCGTTCCGGGTGAAGCCGCCGGCGTTTGCGGGCACGGTGCTGCGCGACCACCCGGGGTTCCAGCTCCTCGAGTCCGAGGAGGTCAAGCTGCTCGGCGTCCGCGCGCGCCCGCTCGCGCACGACGCGCAGCTCCGGCCCGGGCGGCTCTACTTCCTCGTAGCGCTGCCCCGCCCCGCTGCGCCCCCGCGCCGCGCGTGGTCCGGCGCGCTCCACGTGGGCGCTCGCGAGCGGCTCGAGTCGCTCATGCTTACCCGCCGGTCCACCTCCGACCTCTCCCTCCCGACCTCAGCAGCCGGCACCGCGCCGGCCTCCCCGCTCTCCACCGCCTCCGAGGGCGGGCCGGTCCGTCTCAGGATGCGCCTGCCCAAGGCGCAGGTCGAGAAGCTCATGGGCGAGAGCCGGGACGCCGCCGAGGCGGCCGCCAAGATCATGCAGCTATGCGCCGCCAATGGCGGGAGCGGCGCGGTGACGCCGGAGAGGGGGATACTGAGGACGCCGGAGCGCATCACGCGGTTCGTGCCGACGCCGGACTGGGGCGCCCGCGGGCTCACGCAGACGCCGGAGCGGAGCCCGAGGTTCGCGGCGACGCCCGAGTGGGGCACCGGGTTCATGATGCCGGCGCCGGAGAGGGGTGCAAGGATGGCGAAGACGCCGGAGTACGCATCGCCAGACGTCAAGGCCGCCCGGAAGGAGGTAATGCACTGCTTCTTTCCAAGATTTTTTTTGCAAAAATATTACAAGCGTTTTTTAGCACTATGCTTGGATAGTTTGAATAGGACTATGTTATGATGGCATGAATAAAACTTAATTCTAGGCATAGAAAAAATATTATTTTGTCCAAAATTTTATCGATATATCTGTATTAGGATTTTTTTTCTTTTCTTTGTCACTTTCCATTGTTCCTGCGAGGAAAGGGAAATGGTTTTCACAAGCGGTAGTAGTTTTGTCCTACAAACAACGGGTTTACTATTTGTAAGTTATCTGAATTTTTTTGTTAACTCCAAGTCGGTTTTTTTTGCCCTTTGGATTAGCTTTGAGATGTGTCTGTGTGCTTATAGAATGACCCAATAATTTAAAAATATGATTTGTACTTAAGAAAGCATAAATCTATTTAGAAAAAACATAAAAAAAATGAATGCCCACAAAGTAATTTGTAAGATAAGTATGCAGTACAATCTTGTTAAAATTTACATAAATAAAATCCTCAAAAAAAAGTTTACATAAACAGATTTGTTATAAAAGAAACTTCGTAATCAACATGGTAAGCGTGCTTACCAGACTCAAATTTCTTTTTTTAATCAACATTTTGTTACTCCGTATCTTTAACAGATATACAATATATAAAGGCTAATGGGCAAATTTATATCACAAAGACTTTGGAAAGTAAAAAATTACACTTTTGTTGTGACCGGTAGTAGTAGGATTTTTGGATCTACACTAGCAGTTAAAATGGCACCAAGTGCATTGTATGTAGTTTGTAAATTGACAAATTCTCCAGTAGGGAATTGGATAACTGAGATGAAAGTGGATGAGATTTCGAAACAGTAAGAACATGTCCTAAGACATTGTGATCCCTTGCGTGTCGTATCTGGCATGGATCTGGAGCTGAGTAGTTCACGAGTGTGTCCAATATGTTAGCCTAACATATTAAGCAAAGGGGCCCATTCAATAGAGAAAAGGTCATGCCATGTCATTTGGGAGGCCCTTACTACCAGAGAGGGGTTCCAGATCGCGCTCAGATAAGAAAGGACTAAGGTGTCTTTGATTGAGCTTTTGGGAGCTGCTTTTGCTTTCAAAAAGCCAAAAGCCAACCAAAGGGGTGGAAACCAGAAGTTGCTTTTTCAGAAATAGCTACTTTTGGGTAGTACAGTTTAAAAAGCACATTGGACTCTGATTTTGGCTTTTGGCTTTCTGCTTTTTGAAATGGTGAAAATAGAGAGCTGTTTCACAGTTGTTTCAAGGAAAATTGAGATAGAAGGTAAGTTTTATACTTGTTTGAACTAAACAGCTTACAGTTTTTCCATAACCCACAACCTACAGCAGCTTTTCCACAGCTCACAGCAGCTTTTTCAGAAGCCACAGCTCAACCAAACACACCCTAATTTCTCACAAGAGACGGAAGTGCCAGCTTCTTGTACTCTCACATCCGGATGCGACCCAATCAGCAGGTTGTGTTTTGTTTGATTCGAGGTTAAAATAACTAATCTAATTAATTCTAACGTAGTTAAATTAATTTAACACAATTTACGTGTTAGCAGGATTGCAAATGTTGTAGTTTTTTTGTCGTGTGTTAGCTTATTTCACCTTTTAACCTCCAACCAAATACGCCTTTAAGGTATTACTTTTCGAACGGGCAGTTCATAGAGAGAGTGATCCAAGCTGTCTGTATTTTCTTGAGCATATGCCGCTAGGAGTCACTGTACGGAAAAAGTGAAAAAGTAGGATTAGGATGCTTCGGTCGTCGCGAGAAGTAACAAAGCGAGAGGCGCCTTAAGTGGAGTACTGAGTAGTGTTTGATGTCGTTTCTCACACGTTAGTGATTTGTATTTGCCGTCAAATCTAGGATTGAATTGTTGATTGTTATTGTGGCGGCGGGACGGGGAAAGGATCACAAGAATTTTTCAAGATTTGACCGGTTGAGTGATAATACAAAATGCAGTTGCTTGGCATACTCGTATTTGAATATTTGGAATTATGAGACAGTTCTCAGTTTTCTGGCCGCGGATTCAGCATAGCAGTCGTAGATTTACAACGGAAAATATTTCTCGTGCTGATTTTCAAGACAGGTTTATCTGAATCTTCAATGTTGTCAACAGATATTTTAGCACAGCGATATGTCTGTTCCAACTCCCAGCTAAAACTCTTGCTCAAACTACTGTTGTTATGTATACTTGCATTTTTCAATATTTTGGTGCGAGCATTTTATTTTTCTTTTACCTTGTCTTGCATCAAAACTGCATTTCATTCTATGTCCTACTATATCGGCAGGTTATCAATTCATCTTAGGATGTTCCTTCTATATCTATGCAACAAGTCTAATAACGATAACTCATCTACACATGGGTACAAAGTCTCTGTTAGCAGCATAGACACGCCGGATAGTCACATGCCTGACCAGTGTGTACTGCCTTCAATTAAAACCAAATTGAGAAAATTTCAAGGATCACAACATGACAAGTTGTTCAGTTTATACCTATTATTGAGTTGCATGTACTAATCAGTTCACACAAAAACTTAAGCTGATGAGAAAAGACAGATATTTCACTTATATTTCAACAGTCATTTCACGTGTAGACTCTATTGGGCTGCAAATTTTCTTAATTGCGCCAACCGAGTCTTGATCAAGACCTCTTGACTCTGATACCATATTGAGTTACAAGCACCAATCATTCACCTAAAAATTTAAGCTGATGAGAAAAGACATGCAATTTACTTATATTTCAACAATACCCATTAGTGTAATTTTGGCCAATTTTTTTTTTCAGTCGCCGTCACTGACTACGTAGTGATTTACTAGTTTGATTTATTTTTGAGCAGCTCAAAGTCAATTAGATAACCCCAACCATTAAACTAGCTTAGGTAGCAGTGGGCAACCGTTAGACGATACCATCTCATTGCAGTTAGCCTTATCACCATCAACAATCCTTTTCCATCTGTGCTCATTTAGATTGCATGAGCAAATCGTTTAGATTTTGTTTCTTTCGTCATTTCACGAGTACATTATTGTTGGCTTCGTCATGCAATGTGCTGTGCTTGTTCTTCCTGCTTAAATTTTGACCTATCATTTTCCCCTAATGCGTATACAGATTAACAATTGGTTTGTAGCGCATTATACGTCGCTTTTGTTGATGGCTTGTGCCGTTTTCTTTGTGGTGTTTCAGAAGCGAACGCGATTCGTGGCTTTGCCAGATAAGATAATAGCATGACTTTTTCTTCATGGAACGAGTTATAGTATGCAGTATGGCAAGCATGTTGGTGCTAGGCAGAGCAATATGTGGACGGATCTGCAGAGCCCGATGTGCTTCAGTCGTTTTCCTTCAAGGGATCGATCGATCGACCACAGATTTCTGGTTGGAGACGAGACGCAGCTGCCGACGGGTTCGTGTCTCGCTTCATACGACATGGAGTGTCGTTTTTCTCTTGTTTCTCTCTTTTTTTTTATTCGCTAGCTAGAGTATGATATGATGCTGTGTAATGCGTATGCTGCAGCTGTAGCGCTCTCGTGTCATCTGTTGCTGTAGTTAGCTGAAGCTTAGAGGAGACGTATGAGTAGTAGCTGTACGTATAAACATACATGCTTTTGTGCATAACGTTAGAGATGCCAACCTGCGTTGCCAACGTCTTCGGGTTATCTCCGACTTGGTTCCAGTTGTTTCTCGCATGTCATCCAATCATGGTTCTGTAAATAATTGGTGGTTGATCTGATGAATAAACCCTTGGAGGAAAAAAGAAGGATCATGTTGCAGTGTCTCCGAGTGTTACCGTGTCCACTTCACATGTGTGTGCACTCGCTGTCGACTGGGTCAAGCGACAGCACATCTCGGCCGCGGCATCCGTCAACCGCGCTCTGCGTCGCGGCCGACAAACAGGCCTCCACGAGCCCATCAGGCCGGGAAAGACGCGACGCATCCGCGCGCAGCTGCTCGCGCCGGCCATCAAACAGTGTGCCTCTTTGTGCTGACCGACCGTCGGCATCGCACGCACCCACCTGGGCTCCGTCTCGTCGTCTCCGCGGACAAGGCCGTGAGTTCTGAGCTGTGACGCCGCTTACACCCACGAGGCCGCACAGCCCGCGCCGCGTGCCGCTCCACATCTCCCCCCTCCTACCTGGGCTGTTCCTCTTTTTCCGTCTGGGCCGATGACGCGCGGAACCTACTGGTTTTCGGCCGCTGTTGTTACTCCACCCAGGCGCATCAGGCTGTGCTCGGTTGGACTGAAAAGTTATAGTTTACTAGTAGTGTGCCCGTGCTAACGCTACGGTAAAATACAAAACAAGATAAAATTTGTAAAAAAATAAAACGAACAATCAGATTCATTAAAATTCACGTCTCATATATTGTATAACTAAATATTTTTGTCACATAATGAATGTCCGTTCTGTGGTTTGGAAATAAGTACATCTTTATCTGGTTTTAAATGTAAAATTCTGTAGATTGGAATTGGTTGCCACTGTTAATTGGTTGGAAAATGCTTCCATGAGTGGACAGGAATTAGATTGGTTCTGGTTTTCCAAACCACAAAATTGGGTTTTTTAGAGGGACAAAAATGGCTTCTAAACGATGCATTTTAAAGGTAGAAATGTTGATATTTTACTTCAAGGAAAAAAGACAAACCTTTCCATCTCTGTCACTATCAAAGCAATGTATCACCTTAGATATCTCAGAATCTGTCCAGATGAAATCATGTACGTTGGCCATTCTTTCAAGATCCCATGGTGTGATATATCCTTTTCCAACCTCTGTAGATCAAGGTAGTAACCAATTAAGACTGCTTACAAAATAAAAATATAAAGAATAAAAAAATAAAACTTGAATCTTTAGAGCACATGCCACAAAAGATATGAGATAAACTATACCAATCCAAATTTGATGTATCTGCTCTTAATATAACTACATCCATTTGTCTCTAAAGGAATGCCTAAAGGAAGTGCCTTTGAATAGATAAAATTCAGCTGGCTTGTTCGATCTTTGTTAAAAGTACTATCTATTATACTTTCTTCTCTTGGCAAGTATTGCAGAATCCATAAATTGTACAATCGTAAGTTCACTAATATTTCTCCTTACTTCCAAAGAAGGTAGCAGAACAAACTCTTATCAATTAAGGTATGTGCAAATACATATTTCGATTATATCAAATTCCACGGTACATCTAAATCTGAACTCAAGTAGTTCCAATGCGGATGGAGATTAAGGCAAACATATTCCATAGGCGGAGATCGGTGCAAGAGTATCATGTAAGCAAATTAAACAACAATATGTAGCATTTCGTGGTTCCTACATGTATAAATTGAAATATGTAACAACAATATGCCCATGCGTTACTACGAATTTTTAAATTTATCATACTTGCTTCAAAATCAAGCACTTTTAGTTATAACCCAACTTTATTTTGATCATAAGTAATCTGAACAACGGTAGAAGGAAACAACTAATTTCTTATGCCTTGGTGATCATCCTCCGTGGATATTACTACATTGGAAACAGGAGAGCGGTTCTAAGTTAAAGCAGAGAAATCTTTTATCGATCATAGCTTATTGGACAGCTCAATGACATCTCCTCTCAAATTTCCAAACTTGAAAATAATTCAATGCTTCGCCATCTAAAACATTACTTCACTTTCAAATAATTGATCAAACAAGAGGCGATCCTGTGACCCAATCAGCGACGCACCGGCCGACAAGGTGGACGAGCACCTATGATCTTCCTTAAATCACATCTGTAAGCTCTCAAACTCAGTTTGTACTCTATTCCGAGAAAATAGTGCAACAGAAATACTCCAAGACAGGCGAAGTAGGGTATCTTTTTCACCTGGAAATTTCAATATCAGCTATTGGTACTACCATCCCACTTCAGTCTACTTAGGATTTCATAAGTGAAATATGAAAAGAAAAACCGAAGGTAAGTGCACTCACTTTCCACATCCAACTCAATAGCCTTGAAACTTGCTCCTAGATACGTGAGCTGCTTCACCTGAGTGCAAAAAGGGTAACGCGTCTTACTGCAGATAGCCCAAGAATCAGAGTTAGCTATGAAACAGGGAAAGATCAAAACCGAACATAAGGGCAGCGAGTCTCTGGGGGCGGGGATCTCTGGGTTAGTGGATCCCATGGCGGCTAGGGATCTGGCCGCTGTGGTGGAGGAGCGAGCGGCTGCATGGAAGGGGATCTGGACAGAGGAGACGGACGGAGGTCGCGATGGGAATCCAGCGGCGGAGCAGATCCGGCGGCTGTGATGGGGATCTGGACAGAGGAGACGGGTGGAGTGGGGAGGCGCGGCGCAGTGGAGCGCGCAGCGGCAGCAGTGGGGGGCACACGGCGCCATGGCTATCTGCAAGAGCGGCAGAGAAATCTGTGAGGCAGCGCACGGGATTCGGTGGGGGAGGCAGGCGCACGGTCATGAGGAGGGGTGGGTGGTTCCACACGTCAACCAATATTCTTTTTTTTTGTCAGAAGGGATGGAGTGGTGGGAGAGGCCGGATCAACCACCAACTCCTTCTTTTATAATAGTAAAGAATAAAGATATCTGAAATCTGAAGAATAACTCCGTAGTTGCAAAACTATAATGAAATATATGACACCTAGTTATTACTTATTAGTTAACATTTCCAAATAGAATGCACGAGTAATATTTTCATCAGGACTATCCTACATGGTATCTAATACATATGGTTGAGCGACGAGATGTTCTCACCACGGAGATTTGGTTTAAGTGCCAATCACATGGCATAATATCGACTATCATGTAAAATTTGTATATGCACAAACTGAACGCACAATAGCTTTATACAAGAGTAAGGCATCCCTAGCAACATTGCAGAACTCCTTTGCAACTCTTGCGGATGACAAACAAGCATCCCTGACTGGATATTCAACAACAACAAAAATGGATGTACATCAAATCCTCAATCAAGAAAAATTTATAACATGAAATATCTGGCGGGAGACAGCATTTGCACAAGAAGGTGGTTGGGATAAGGAACGATCAACACGTCATTAGTGCAAGCAACAAGCAATTAGGCGAATAGATCTAGAGAAACAATAAAAAGAATGTGGGGACAGGCATACCTTGAGGGCTCCATGAACCAATTTCATTAACTGAAGTGCTGATTTAGATATAAAACACTTCTCTGGCTGGAAAAGTAAATCAACAACATAATCCCCTCGGCCATCTGATGCCTGCAATAACAAGCCTCTTTAATATGTTTGCTAAGGTGAATCCAACATTATCCTGCTCAGTAATTTGCCCATGAAATACATAGACTTAAACAAAGCAACTCACAAGAGGGTTGTCGTAATCATATTGTACAAGAATGTCTCTTGCTTTCACCAAGATCTCATTCCTCTTCCTTTTAGCAAAATGAACTTCAACATCATCAACAAATTGGGTCAACTTGCCATCCTTCCTGTCAGGCGAAATAAACATCATACTCCTAAGGGTGTTCTCAAATTCAGTTGTACTTCTCACAACATCCTGGAATTCAATTAGCTTGGATGCCTCATTAGGAACAGCCTGAAAACATAACTGAATGATCAGTCCAATTAATTAGAAGATATATAACAACACTATTTTCGAGGAATTTTTATAGAATAGATCTGATGGCATCCTTTTCTTCTCTACAGAAGTAATTACCATTCACATGTGCACAAACAAGAAAACTGAAACAAGGAAGGTGATAGAACCCAAATTTGCTGTGAGGTGTAAGGATAGTTAGATAAGGTCGGTTTGTTCATTTCTTTTGTAATAATTATAATTTTTTCCAACATGGGGCAAGAAAGATCAATCTTTGAGTCATCTTCTCATAGAACTGAGGAGTGCTCATTGTTGATATTAAAGTGTGCTTCTAAAGGTATATAACAGGCATTTTCTGCAAATCAATTCAATCATAAATCATGAGTCGATAAATCAAATTATAGTTGATGTAGCATAAGAAAGATTGCCAAATAGAAAATTACATTTTCCAATATGTTCAGGCAAACAAGTTGATGGCCCATGAAGAACTTATGCAAGTTAAGATGCAACAGCTTTTGCCTAGCATTATGGACAATAAGCAATTTTAATTACAATCGAACCGTTTTTATTATTTGAATAGAGACAAGCATGTGTATCGGTGAAAGGACCGCTCATGAGAAGAAACACATCGAATCATGTAGTTCTCAAGCATTAGTCTATCAACTAAATAGGTAACAAGCATACCTTGGAGAGAAAATGTGTGATAACGGATCGAAATTCTTAACCACGTTAGCTTTGCAAAGGACTGCATCCATGTTTTATTTTCCATGCAAATGAACTTGCATACAAACTTTAAGACATCAATTATTCTTGAGTAAAGAACTGACCCAGCTTTGTAGCCCTTGAACAATAACAACCAGTTACATGCTTGTCCAAGACAACCAAAAAAGAAAACAAGAATCAAGTTTACTTGGCAGTAATTTGTCAAAAAAAATATAGTAATTGCTTGCAGGTTCGTCATTCCAGATGTGTAAAGATCTAATGTTACCTACTCAAGACAAAATAGTGATGACCAAAATGATTTACACATTTGGATTGTTTATTTAGAAGAAATTGCATCTTCAATTCATCTCATATTCAGCGTATATATTTAGGTGATAGCTTGAAAGAATACTAAGTACATAATCGACAAGGACTGAAGTGGAACCTAATCAAGCGCAGACATAAAAAAACAAAAGGTAACTAATTTATACAAAAATAGTTTGGAACAATTAGCTCGATGAATTGAGAAACACTATGAAACACTTACCTGTAGTTCCTCCAAAGGGACTATGCTCAAGATCGATATAGGGTGCTCAGAACCACCTTTCAAGCACTTCTACGTAAACCGCGACGGATATGTTCTTGATTGCTGGAATTAGGACATGTTTTATCATCAAGTCTCGCCACTTTTGCCATCCCATATTCTAGGGCATCAATTGTGCATATTCAACAACACAAAGAAATGACAAAGTGATTCATTTGACCTAGCTCATACAATGAGATATTAGAAGAAGATAATACAATACGAACACATGTCTTTGGTGGCCTCATATATCAAAAGCGCCAACTGCATATACTAACTGGTTTGGTCTAGTTATTGTGAAGAATATAGGCGATCACAACTCGCAATGTTTTATGAAACCTTAAAAGGACCACATCAAAAATAGGAAATATTGGTTCGGTGCAGCAAGGAATTATCAGCTAGGTTTTGGTGTGTATAAAAAGCAAAAGATAGCCTTGGTATGGAACATATGAAGAATGTGACTGGTGGGATTTTTTTCAAAGCTAAGAGGACGTTAACTCTTTGTATGCGTTATATCATCGATAAGTAACCACTCCTTATAGTCCACAAATCATCGCCAATGGCCATCTTTAACTACATTGTTGTTCATTATCAACGATTAATCGATCATAAAGCTTAAAAACAATGTTACCATTTGATGTTCCAAATGTCCCCCAAACTAAATCCTAAAGTTGTTTTCCATCAGATGGATAGCAATACCATCTTCAAAAGCTCAAGGCTCAAAATATGCACTTTTCCAATTATTATTCTAAAGCAAATATTATTCTAAAGCAAATATTCCAAGAAAGCGTAATCGGCCGGCAGCTTGATGCTCGCATTGAAGAATCCATGGAGGTACGCATCTTGCGACGCAAATCCAGCACCTGAAGAACCACGCGAAGCCAAGCCCAGAACTCAACCCAGCGCAGACAGATTAAAACAGAAGAGATCAGAGAGAGAGAGAGAGAGCACCACCTGTCCTCTCATCAAGGGAGATGTGGACTCGCTTGTCGTTCCCATCGAACACGAGGAGGAGGAGCAGTTCCACGGCCGGCGGAGGGCGGGCTGCGCCATCAGCGGGTCACCCGTCTGCGTCGGAGCGCGGCGGTGACCAGCGCAGTGAGGTGAGGGCGGCGGCGGCGGTGGAGGCGCGCGCAGCGAGGGCGGCGGTGGCTGCGCGAGGGCGTAGGTGGGGCGCGCGCGCGGTGGACACGGGATTTGGAGCCGGGGTTGGGGATTAGAGGTTAGGGTTTCTAGAGGTTTCTTGCCGAAGGAGCCGCGGGGAGAGGCCTTTGGGCGGCGGCTGGGAGGAGCGCGTCGGACGGGTAGGAGAGGTAGACGATGGAGCCGTTGGCGAGGTTCGTGGAGGCGAGCCGGCGGCCGGTCGAGAGCAGCGCGGCGGGCGGCGCGTAGCGGCACGGGCGGGAGGAGGGCCGGGTCGAGGAGAGGCGCCGGAGATGGGCGATGACGCGCTCCGCGATGAGGCGCTGCAGTCGCCGACCGTGGCGGAGGCTGCGTCGGGCACCGTGATGCGTCCGTGCCGCCGCGGCCGCGGATGCGGAGGATCATCGTCCCGCCGTCGCCTCCTTCCTCTCCTCCGCCCAACCGCACCGCCGCCATCGCCCCCTTCTCTCCCTCCGCGCGCCGCGCCTCCTCCTACCTCCGCCCCCGCCGCAGCGCCTCCTCCTTCCTCCGCCCCTTCCTCTCCGAGCAGCGCGCCTCCTCCTACCTCCGCCACCGAGAGGCGCGGGATTGGGCGCGAGGGCGCTCGGGTGGAGACGGTATCGCGAGGTGGAGGCGGCGGCGCTAGTTCTCGCGCACTGGGCCTCGAGGTGCCCGTGAGGACCCGTCCGAAGGGCCCGTCGCGAGCCGCCAGCTCGGGCGGCCGGCGGAGGTGCGACACGCGGCGGCGTCCGCGGCGGCCGCGGCCTCCGGCAGAACGGCGTCGCGCGCCGCTGCGCAGTGCAGTACGCCGCTGGAACGACGACGCGGTCACGAGCGCCGCGCGGCGGCGCCTCCCCCTGACCCTCCCCGCCGCTAGGGTTAGGGTTCGTGGGTCGGGCTTGAGCACGACCACCGCCGCCAGCGAGCGAGCCACCTTCCCGATGCAGCGCGACGCGACCTTCGGCGGCCTCGGGCGGACGCGGCGGCCGAGAAGGCCGGATGTGGCGATGAGCGCCGTGAAGAGGTCCTCCACGGCGGCGAGCCGCGCGCGGCGCGCCGCCGATTTGGGCGTGGGTGTGTGCGTGTGTGGTTCGCTGCGTGGGTGCGTGGGTGTGTGGTGGGTGCGCTCACGCGTCGAGAGGCGGATGTCGCGAGAAACGTGGAGCCGAGCGCTGTGCGTGGGCGCGGGGTGCGTACCGGTTTGATGCAGTGCATGATCCAAATGATTTTGGCCTTAGGATCTTCAATGAGTAAGAGAATAAGGTTTGAGAAGAGATCCAGGCCATTCATTTGTATGGAGTTGGATTACTTTGGTACACAAATCTGGGTGGACTTAGATTAGGCATGACTGTGGGGGTGGTTGAGGGGGTGGATGTAGTAAAGATAATTTTGGTGTATTATAGAGTAGGGTAGATGATTGAAATTGCACAGTATTTGAATGAAATTATATTGTAACTAAAGGTGATTTATTTGACGTAATTAAATTTTAAAAAATTAAAAATAAAAAATACATGTTAGCTCATCACGGACAATACAAACGAATACGAGAAAAAAGAACCGGCAAAAAAGCTCAAAAAAGCCAAAAGTTCAGAAAAGACGAAATTTATGAATAATGAAAAATAAGCTAAAAGTTCAAGCCGAAAACAAGTGGGACCTTAAATCATGCCCGTTCCACCGTCCTTTCCGTATAGGCCGCGAGTTGTTTCTATGCTTTTTCTTAATATTAATTTATATAATTTTTAAAGTATAATAAATAGTAGCTAAATATAACCTATATTGCTTTGAGACTTGTACCCTTGATATAATGAAAGCGTAGGAACAACACTCGTGCCGCTTTGTTACTGTAGCCAATGGGCCGACGCAAGGGTTGGTTCAGCGCCAGTCTTGGAATCTCCGCCGTGGACGTGTGGAGTACCGCTTACGCGAAGAGCCACCCAAGTTTTACGTTACAGGCCGTAGGAAAATAACATTAAGCTTTATGACCGGATGAACTGTACTGACTTCGCCGTCGTTTTCGTTGGAGACTTTGGATTAAGCGACGGCTGCATGTTTATCGACGATACACGTAGGACCATAGCGGTGGTCTTGCGAGGCAAGGGAAATGGTTTTCACAAGCGGTGGTAGTTTAGTCCTACAAACAACGGGTTTGCTTTTGTAAGTCATCTGATTTTTTTTTGTTAACTCTAAGTCGGGTTTGTTTGCCCTTTGGATTAGCATTGAGATGTGTTTGTCTGATTATAGAATGGCCCGATAATTTAAAAATATGATTTGTACCTAAGAAAGCGTAAGTCAATTTAGAAATAGACATAAAAAATGAATTCCCACAAAGTACTTTGTAAGAGAAGTATGCAGTAAAATCTTGTTAAAATTTACATAAATAAAATTATCAAAAAACGTTTACATAAACAGATTTGTTATAAAAGAAACTTTCGTAATCAACATGGTAAGCGTGGTTACCAGCCTCAAATTTCTTTTTTTAATCAACATTTTTTACTCCGTATCTTTAACAGATATACAATATACAAAGGTTAATGGGCAAATTTATATCACAAAGACTGGAAAGTAAAAAACTACACTTTTGTTGTGACCGGTAGTAGTAGGATTTTTGGATCTACACTAGCAGTTAAAATGGTACCAAGTGTATTGTATGTACTGTGTAAATTGACAAATTCTCCAATAAGGAATGGGATAACTGAGATGAAAGTCGATAAGATTTCGAAATACTAATAATATGTCCTAAGACATTGTGATCCCTTGCGTGTCCTATCTGGCTTGGATCTGGAGCTGAGTGGTTCACGAGTATGTCCAATATGTTAGCCTAACGTATTAAGCAAAGGGGCCATTCAATAGAGAAAAGGTCATGCCATGTCATTTAGGGGGCCCTACCACCAGAGAAATAGCGAACCCGTTAAACGTTATATAGTTGATGAATTGATGGCCATTGTCTTGTGCTGGAAGATGTCTCAACGTTTCGGGTGCTAATTATCTGATAAAAGTTATTGTCAGAGAGATATGGTGGACCATTTGTTGTGCAGTGGTTGTTGTAAGAGAGAGATCGTGTGTGGTTATTAGGGATTGACGCACCTTCTAACCGCCTTGTCAGATGGCCCTAGATGTTGTAGGACGTTGTTAGACAAGTCAGTTGGAGATAAGGTAGTCGCAGAAGGTCCATGACCACGAGGTGGTCATAGGACAACTTACGACTATTTAGTCACAGAAGGACTTACGACTACTTGGTCGTAGAATGACTTATGACTATTCTGTAAAATTTCTTGCTTATTGATAAGAGGGTATACTCGGAGAATATAATGGCGTAATAATTTGAGAATTAGTCTATCCTCGTCGTTTAGCCCCCTAATTTCAAGTGAAAGTAACTTACTTGGAAAAGAGAGGTCGAAGAAAATAGATGTTCAAAAGCAAAGCCTTTTCGCCTCTTATCGACCAGAAGCAAGATTGGTTAATAAGGTAATTTCACTTGAGTTGTAAAGACAAACGGATTTAAAAATAGAGGAATTAAAGAATTCTAATTGCTTTCCGCTGATGTGTCCATCGAATCGGTTTCTAAGATAATCGTTCGGTTCTCGAGGCGGGTAATTGACACCATGGTTATAAAAGCTTACCTCGGGGTAACTTTTGGATCTCCTTACTTTCCCCTTCTATTCCGATCTACTTTGAGCTTTCTGCCACTGAGCAAGTCATCTTCTTCTTCCAATCTCTTCCAAATCCACACCAATCCACTCGGGAAATGACTAAGCCATCGTCCAATTGGCCGGTGTTAGATATGGACAATGCGAAATTGAATGAATTAGAGGATGCTGAGAATATTCCACCGCAGAAATTCGATAGATGGATCAAAGCTGTCGGGCAAAATAGGCCATCAGGGGAGATTGGGCAAATCCTAGTGTTCCAAGTGTACTATGAGTGCGGCCTTCCTCTTTCAGCTCACCACATTCTCACAATCTTGCTTGAATACTTCGGGGTCGAATTGGTGAACTTGGTTCCTAATTCGATTACCATGCTTAGTGTATTCATGTACCTGTGTGAGGCTTATCTGGAGACTCCTCCAGATCTTGAACTCTTTCATTATTACTACAAAATGAGTTGGCATACCGGAATCACCAGGAGCTACGGTCTGAAGCTCCATGACGGCAAGATGGAGCAGTATATCCAGATGTTCACCCGGTCTTCATGGCTGGGCTGGAAGAAGTAGTTCTACTAAGAAATGACCAACGAAGATAGCTTTTCTTTCGTGAGGAAGGCTATGGGGGAAGAACACTTCCTAAAATTCGGTCCCCAAGGACCTTACTCCAATAGTCCACAATAGTCCCTTGTATCTCAGCTATCAAAGAGTTGAGGGACAAGGGACTTACCAGGTGGCATGTTGTGAAGGACTTCATCACTCATTGTATCAGCCCCATGAAGCAACGAGCACATCCCATGTGGATGTACTTAGGATCTAGAGATACAACAAGAGACTACAAGAATGGTAAGTAATGATTGTACTCGTAGTCAGATTTAAAATTTGAGTGCTGTTTACGACCACTTTTATCTGTCTATGCAGATCTTTCATTGAAGGAAATTGATTCTTGGGTCAAGAGTGTTTGCGAGAAGATTCCATCACTCGGAGTGAAGGCTCCTCGTATCCTGGTGGATCTATCTGCCAAAGAAAGAGAAGAAAGCCTAAAAGTAATAAAAAAATCGATTTCATCTTTAAGAGCACATAGTCATAGAGAATGACTGAATAATGTTCTTACATCTTGCATAATGTAGGTGTAAATAATCATCGGGACGACCAAGGGGTCAAATTGATGGTCGTTGGAGGAGAGGTGGAGAAAGTGAAGGCTCCTCCGGCCAAGAGACATCGACTGACTAAAGCAGTCGATAAGAATAAGGGGAGTACAAGTGTTGCCGTTCCCCTTGCCATCCTTCCCCACTGCTTTGAGCCCCCCTATCAAGCAGTTCCTTGTGGACGTTGGTACCGCAGAGGAGATAGGAGCCGCTGTGCGCGAGCAATCGACTCCTAAGATCAAGGTACCCTTCTACTACGATACTAAAACTCACTTAGTAGGCACTTCTTAAGGCTTTATTAAGTGACTTGAAAAGGAAAACTAAAAAAGTTTTATATCTTTTGTGAAAGAGGTTGCTATGGCAGCAGTACCCATGATCAAAAAGGAGGCAGCCCTTCAGGTGGTCGAATCTAGTATCGACCACCAGGAGGGGCAAGAGAGAGTAAGAGTAGTAACTCTTACTTTCAATCAAGCATGGTCGAAGGTGTACAAGATTCTCGACCAGTCATGGTCGTGAAAACTCTCATTTCATCACGATAAGAAATGGTCGAAGAGAAGAAATCAAAGAAACTAATCTCTCTAAGTCCTCTTGAATGCTGATTTACTTTTCTATGATTTCAGTCTGGCTTCTCCACTTCTCGGGAATGCTTCTATCGAGAAGCTCCCTATGGCTCAGCCCGCAGTCGGAGAAGTGGTGGAGATGGTGGTCAAGAAAATGACCACTGCAGCAAAAGAGACTGCAGCCGAGGCTGCGAAGACTATGATAACAGAAGTGGTCATAGCAAAAGAAATACAAGCGATGAAAGAGTGGGTAGAAATACCTGGTCAGGGGTTTAGAGATCTTTTCGACTGCCACGGCGAGGAGGAAGACATCGGGGATGCTCCCCTTGTTCCTGAGAAGGTACAACCAGAGAAGAGGAAGAAGAATTTAACTTCTTCTCTGCATTTTTTTAACTTGCGTTTGTAGTGGGATGTTCTGCTGATCGAGTTCTGAACTGAGTTCCACACCCAAAGATTTTCCCAACAAAGGGAACATTTTCGATGATGAACATCTTGAAAAGGTGTGGTGGAACAAGGTCGATGAGCTCAATCAACTCGAAGACTCCAGGCAGGTACTCGCCAAGTTTGCTCGTGGGAGCATGAATGTAAGTATCGAATACTTATACATTCATACTCGGTCTTTTCTAGTCTTTTACCATCCTTCTTTGTTTATAAAGTGTTAGAGGACATGTCAACTATGGCTGAGTACCACAGATAACTCACGCTCTTACGACAACAAAATGCCGAGCTCTCCAAGAAAGAAGAGGAATGGTAAGTCACTGGCTGGTGTAGTCAAACTCTGTTTCGACCACTTGTCGAGCCTTTAATGTTTGCTTTTAACCTTTACAGGTCTAAGAGCGACGCATAGCCGCTGCGCTCGACAACAAGAAGGTTGACACACAAAGGCTAAAGAAAGAAAACGTCGACTTATAGATAAGTCTTCTGAAAATCAACTCTATGATCAACACATTGCAAGACAAATTAAACAATAAGTTTGCGACTTAAGACTATTTATCCAGTTGTCTCTCTGGTGTTTCTCTAACTCTATCCTTTTGATAGACGAAAAGGATGAAATGAGTAAGCTCCACACACCGAGGTCGATGAGAAGACTAAGGTTATCATAGAACTTACTCATATTAATAAAGAGTGCAACCAAAGGAAAAAGTCGCTAGAACAATAGCACAAAGATGAAGTCGATAAGCTTGATGCTTGATTAGCAGGTAAGCAAGACTAAACCTTCGACTAGTTCTGCTAACTAGTCTGATGATAAGTATTTTCCTGACCATTCTTACTCTGTTTGCAGAAGTTGTGGTTGAAATAAAGCGTCTCTCAGAAGTTTCGACTCGTAGTTAAGAGGAAATAAAGTCGATAAAGGCAATACTTCATGACAACATTGTATTTCTCAACAATCTACTCTGTGGGTTTGTTTCGAAGAAGATGAGTCCTTCTGAAGACACCATAACTGCTTGTGAGAGTATGAAAAGAATACAAGTCAAAGCTTTAGAGAAGAATTTATCCACCGTGAAGACTGATCAGGTAGAGACAATTCGGGATGCGGTCGAAAACACAGTAAGTAATGTCTTGCCAAAGATCAAGGCATGTGATCAGAACCTCAACCTACAACCAATCAACCATGACCTTAGCTACTTTGTGGAAGAGGCAGCCCACCTAATTGAAGAACTAACGCCAACTAGTAGAAAGATTGCAGAAGAGATGCAATTTAGCTCTCCTTCTTCTTCAGAGTATCTTGTAAATGATAACTTTATAAAGACTTACCTTTGGATAATGAAAGACTTTTTCCTTTTCCTGTAGTTCATCTTGTTGAGTAATTAGTACTCGTAAGACAAAAAGAAAGAGAATGAACTTATGACTAAGAAATAAAGTTATATGGATGACTCTATCCTAGCTCCCACTATTTACTTAGTTTATATGGATAAACTAAGCAAATAGTATAGAGTAAAGTATGCAGAGAGCAGAGTAGTTCATCTGATTTTCGTTGTCAAATTCGATTATAATGTTTTGGTAGCAAAAGTGAGGAACGAATTAATGCTAGGAAGCTCCTTCTAGTGGGCAGGATGACATGTAGAGAGGAGAGACTTCAACTAGGTGATGTTACCCCCCGTCGACCAGGTAAATAAAAATAGAAGACAAAAAATAGGATAAGTACTCAGATTGCCTTCTTATATACTTGTTCAATGTTTTCATAGATAGCTCAATTGTTTAGTGCTGATAGCAAGAGTCAAGAATTGATCGACACTAGAAAAGCTCTTTCTAGTGGGCAAGACCACGTGCAGAGAGGAGAGACTTTGAGAAAATCTAGCAGTCCTCCATAGCAAGTTGTATAGAGCCTAGTCGTGTGACTTCAACCACAGTGTAAAAACATTCCCACTTGTGGGAAAACTTATTCTGATTAGACTGGGATTGGATTTTTCTCAACACCTAGTCACCTACAACAAGGCTGTGAGATTGGACCTTACGATTGTAGTACTTACACATGGCTTGCTGGTAGACTACTGATCAGATTATGGTGTGATTCCTCTTCTCTTTAAGTAGGTTGATGTCATCCACTCGGAGTTGCTCTTGGTTGGAGTTGTTGAAATTCTTGATCCTTGTCGACCAGATCTTTAGTTCCGGGGGGAAGCATGGCTTCAGCGCCAAAAACTAGGAAAAATAGAGTCTCTCCTATCGCCTGATTAGGAGTCATGCGAATTGCTTGTAATACTGAAGGAAGTTCTTGTACCTAAGCCCCCGAGCGCTTTATAAGTTGGTCGAAGACTCGAGTTTTGATTCCCTATACTATCTGGCCATTCACGCGCTCGACTGTCCCATTGCTTTGAGGATGGGCGACTGAGGCATAGCAAAGTTTGGTACCCAATTCGTCATAAAATTCTTAAAATTTTGCACTCAAAAATTGCTTACCGTTGTCTATAATTATTCAACTTGGAACTCTAAATCGAGTGATCACACTTCTCATCATGAACCTTTTTGCGGCTTCCATTGTTATCTTAGTCGTAGATTTGGCCTTGATCCATTTTATGAACATGTCATTAGTCACGAAAAGGAACTCGAAGCCCCCAGGTTCTCTTGGGAATGGTCCTAGGATGTCTAGATCTCAGGTTGCAAAAGGCCAAGATAGAGGCATCGTCTGAAGAGCCTGAGCCAGTAGGTGTATTTGCTTGCTATGAAACTGGCATTGTACACACTTCTTAATTAGTTCTTTGGCTTCATTGAGGGCTGTTGGCCAGTAGAAACCTTGTCAAAAGGCCTTTTCAACTAGCATCCTATAAGAGACATGTGCTCCACAGATACCCTATGTGTATGTCGTTAAGGAGTTGTAATCCTTCTTTCAGCGATATGCATCGCATGAGTACCCCGTTTATAGAGTACCTCATCGATCAAAGTATACATCTTGGCCTTATAGGATAAACAATCTGCTTCGAGATCGTCATCGGGTACAGAACCATTCTGAAGATACTCATAGATAGGCTCCATCCAGGTATCCTCATACTCGAGAGAAGCTGTCTCATTAGGAGTTTTCTCTAGTCCTTTGACCAGAGATGGCTTCTGGAGTTGCTCCAAGAAGACTACTAGTGGTAGTTGGGATCGGGAAGAAGCTAGTCGAGCCCAACTAGTCAGTGAGAAAGTTATCATTTTGTGGGATATACTATAACTCAAAACCAAAAAATATGCTTCTATAGCTTGTGAACTTCTAACAAGTATTAAGACATGGTTGAAATTGAGCATTGATACTCTTGTCGACCTGATTCATGACTGTTGAGAGTCTCCTCTCACAAGTAGTCGATGAGTCCCAATTGCTTTCGCGGCTCGTATGCCAGTCAACAAACCTTCATATTTGGCCATGTTATTAATCAGTGGTTAGAAAGTGTAGTTGAATAACATACTTTAAGGTCTCTCCCATGGGAGATTCCAGGACCACCCCAGTCCCCTAGCCGCTTAGCGTAAGTGACCCATCAAAGTACATTGTCCACTGATTGTGGGAGTTGTATTGGGGATTCTGAACATGTTCAGTATTTTTCCATTCAACGATAAAGTTTGCCAAGATTTGGGATTTAATGGCCGTTCGAGACATGAAATGGAGGTCGAACTCTCTAAGTTCTACCGACCATTTTGCCATGCGCCTCGCTATTTTCCTATTCTGGAGAACCTCTCCTAAGGGAAATTTAGACGGAATAATAATTTTGTGTGCCTGAAAATAAAGCCTTAACTTCCTCGAAAACATGAGGGGGCATATAAGAGTTTTTGGACCTGAGGGTAATGCTACTTAGGCCCATGTAAGACTTCAATTACATAGTATACTGGTTGTTGGACGCCTTCACATTCTGCAATCAGTACAACACTTACTGCCTGTGGCATGGTGGAAAGATATACCAAGAGTGTCTCACTTGGTCTCAGAGAAACCAGAACAGGAGCACTCATAAGATATCTCTTGATATCCTTGAATGCATTGTTTGCCTCTTTTGACCACCGAAAACTCTTGTGCATCCTTAGAAGTTTGAAGAATAGAAGTCCTTTCTCTCCTAGACATGCAATGAAATGACTTAGGGCTGCCATGCGCACGGTGAGTTTTTGAACTTCTTTCTTCATGGTCAGAGGGCACATCTGCTCGATGGCCTTGATCTTTTTAGGATTTGCTTCGATATCTCTTGTTGAAACAAGGAATCCGAGCAACTTTCTTGAGGAAACTCCGAACACACACATCTCAGAATTGAGTTCCAAGTGATGCTTTCTGAGGTTGTCGAAAGTCTCCTGCAGATCTAAAACTTGATTAAGTCGTTTGATGCTTTTGATGACTATATCATGAATATAGGCTTCCAAATTTTGACCCATTTGGTGTATAAAGGTCAATTACATCAAATGTTGAACAGTCAGACTAGCATTTTTCAAGCCAAATGGCATTTTGACATATCAAAATACTCCAAATGACATAATAAATATGGTCATCTCTTCATCTTTTGAAGACATACTGATCTACTGATAACCAGAGTGTGCATCTAGGAAACTTAACATTTCACAACCAGCAGTAGAGTCAACAAATTGATCAATACGAGGAAGCAAAAAATTATCTTTTGGATAAGTTTTATTTAAATTAGTATAGTCTATATACATACGCCACTTACCATTAGACTTCCTAACCATTACAGGGTTAACCAACCACTCTGAGTGATTGACTTCTCTTATAATAACTTGTCCTGATATGATAACTTCTTGTCGATCTGGTGCAATCTTCATAATTTCTATTTTATAGGCTTTTTATCAAGTCGTAGAGCTAGCATGTGCTCGATCACCTCCCTAGGAACCCTGGGCATGTCAGATGGCTGCCATGCGAACACATCTGCATTTGCCTAGAGGAAAGTGACGATGGCGTCTTCCTATGCGGGGTCGGAAGTAACCCCAATACGAACAGTCTTCGAAGGCTCTGCTGGGTCTGGAGGAACCTCTTTGACCTCTTTGTATGGCTTTGGTGCAGCTTTTGGCTTTGAGTGCTTGCTCGAAGGAAAGCACCTTGGTAGCTTCTCGAGATGGTAATTGACCGACCATCTCAAGGGACTTGCGATTACACGTCAATGTCATTTTCTTATCATAGCGAACTGTGATGACTCCCTTGGGACTTGGCAACTTAAGACATTGATATGCATAGTGAGCGATTATTAGAAAAATATACCAGAGTTGGTCGTCCGAGTATGGCGTTGTATGCTGTGTCAAAATCAACCACATTAAAAGAGATTTTCTATGTCCTAAAGTTGCTCATAGACTCGAGCGAGACAGGTAGAGAAACTTGGCCAACGGGCTTGGTCGAAGATCCCGGTATTATTATATGAAATGAATATCGTACTGGTTTTATTCTGGTACGAGGGACTTACATATCATCCAGAGCACTTACAAATAAAATATTTAAAGAACTGCCACCATCAATCAACACGTGATTCACTCGACAGTTGTTGATAGTGGGCTCGATTATGATTGAAAACTGACTAGGTCAAGTCAAAGGGATTGGACAGTCACTCTTCTCAAAAGAGATGGTGGATTCCAACCACTTTGAAAGATTATTTATAAGGGAATGGTCTATAGAGTTTACCTCTCATTCGACAGCCTTATACTACTACTTTGACTCGTACTCGGACGAACCTCCATAAATCCTAAAAAGGCATGTCCTCATCCTCGTCTAAGTGCTTTCAATCACTCGACTACCCCAGCTCATCTAGCATGAGAAGCGGTCCCTTGCTAGAATAGTAATCATCGAGTTTTCATTGGAAAACTCAGTAGTTGTGACGGTTGTGTCCCTCCTTGTGAAGTGGATACCACCTAGGCTTGTTGTCCTTCAGTGCAGGTGCTTTGCCTTTGCCCCGATCGGAGTATTGCTTGTGTGGCTCTTTGCCACCAACAGCTAAGACTTCCTTAAAACTTTCAGCTCAAGGCTTCTAACCCTTGGCCTTGTTCTTGGATTTCTTGGTCTTCTCCTTCCTTTTACTGCCTTCACCTTCCTCTTTGGGATTCCGATTGACCTGATCAATGGATTTAGTCCATTTAGCCGTCTCAATAGAAGTCGCATAGCAATCAGCCATCTCAACGAGCTCGGCTATAGTGGTCAAAGGATGCAAAGCGATGTCCTTCATGAACCTCCTATTGCATACACCCTACTTGAATGCCCTAATGATAGAAGCGTTAGAGGCCTCTAGGATTGAATTATGAACCTGGCTAAAGCACCTGATGAATTAGTGTAGGGTCATAATGTTGCTTTGCTGCATCCGGTGTAGGTTATCCTCTTTCCCAAGGTGGTCATACGTGCCCTAGAAGTTGGCCAATAGAAGATTGCAGAGGTGTTGCCATGAGTAGATCGACTCGAATGGTTGGTTGAGCAACCATGACCAAGCAGACCCTTTGAGCACCATCAAAAGATAGTTTGCCATGATATGCTCGTGTCCTCTAGCCGCCTGATCCGCTATCATGTAAATCTGAAGGAACTCAATAGGATTTTGGGACCCATAGAATTTCTCCATATTCACCAGCAAATCTGCAGCACCCAGCACACTGCTCGGAGTTCATGAATGAACGTCCAACATCTGGTAACAAGCTCCTGATGTCTCCTTTGCAGGAAAGGGTAGTTGTTGTAGCTGGGCGATCGTACTCGGCGATGGCCAGCAGTCAATGGTCTTGACCTATAATAGGTCTGGTCCATACGAGGATAGTACTCCTCGTACTTCATTTACTGCTACAGGTTCCTTGTTCGAAGGGGTGATCGATCACCTCCTCGGTAATCTCACCAATCCAAAATCATTCGAGGAACTCTCCTTCGGCTAGAGTTGTGGTTAGGAGACTATCACGACCTATCATCACGTTGACCCCCACGAGGTGAATTCTGTGAACAACTAGATGTGGTCATACATGTCCAACTCCTGGAGTTATGCCAGTGAGGCTACTCGACTCTGGCTATGACGTTGTGGAGCCTTTACACAATCCCTTCGGTGAAGTGGTCGTAGCCTAGTTCCCGAGCAAGATATTGAGTCAGGTTCTTGAGCAAGTTGTTGATGCATTGAAGCTCTCGAGCCTCTTTGGACTGGTACTGGACACGCCAAGGCAAAGACCTTTGGGTAGCTAGTCACCTTCTTCAGGCAGTCTCGGGATCCTCAATCTCTGAGGCTGGTTGTGGCCGCCTTAATGGAGAGCAATTATTTCTAGTATTTCTCCCACGCTCATCAGAGAACTGGCCTAGTTCATTACTAGAGGTCTCCTCACCATCCTCATGAGGAGTGGCAGAGGGTGACCAGTGGGGAGAATCCTCAGGTCTTCTTTCGAGAGGTCTCCTCACCATCCTCATGAGGAGTGGCAGAGGGTGACCAGTGGGGGAGAATCTTCAGGTCTTCTTTTGAGGGAGTGATTAATATTTGCGGAGAGGGCAAAGACCTCATGTCTAGAATCTCCAATTCTGACGGAGGACCCCTCGCTTAAAGAATGTTCCAGCGAGAGCGCCTGGTGGTGTGGAGTAAACCTCGTCAGGTAGGGGAATTCCAGGTTATAACCGTCTCTTGTTGGAGTTGAACCATATGAGAGTGCAGATGGACTTGCAAAGAGCCCACCCATGCTCCCTGCATGGACAACTGGAGAGTTACAAGTCAGATTGACCCTTGCCATTTGGGAAAACTGGTTCCTCCATCGTGCGTACTACCGTGGGGGATGTGGATCCCTCCTCATCCTTTCCCACGGTGCAATCTCCAAGGTCTCAGGATGGATCTCCAAGGACAACCTCACCATCGGAAGTAAGCATTGTCTACTCGTAGTTGTAACAAGCATCCATGTCGATATCTGCATAGTCAGCCAAGTTGAACCAGTTCTCCTCGTTCCACTTCCCTGCCAAGAGGACATCAGAAGGAAGAGAATTCGCCGATAAGGAAATTACTAGAACCTTGGAAGAATCTATCCCAATGAATGGTGCCAGCTTGTCAATGTTTTAATATCGATCTTATGTATGATTTGTTTGGATGAAGGAAAAGACTAGAAGACTCGAGCCATGAACATGCAGAGTGGAGACATGTGAATTTATATAGGTTCAAGCCATCTCCTAGGAGAATATTAACCCTACTTCCTATGTGGCTATTGCTCGCAAAGATTGATTACAACTAAGAGTAATGCGGAATGCCTAGCACTATCTTCTGATCTGATCTAGGTTTTTCCTCCTCCTATCTCCCTCTGTCGTTAACCTTTATATAGTTGATGAAGTGACGGTTGTTGTCTTGCGCTGAAAGATGTCGCAATGCTTCAGGTGGTAACTGTCTGACAGAAGTTATTGTAAGAGAGACGTAGTGAACCATTTGTTGTGCAATGGTTGTTGTCAGAAAGAGATTGTGTGCGGTTATTAGGGATAAATGTATATTCTAACCGCCTTGTTAGACAGCTCTATATGTTGTAGGACATCGTTAGTCAAGTCGGTTGGAGATAAGGTAGTCATAGAAAGGTCCACGACCACGACGTGATCGCAGGACAACTTACGACTATGTAGTCATAGAAGGATGTACGATCACATGGTCGTAGAAAGGCTTACGACTATATAGTCATAGAATAACTTACGACTAGGAATGGTCCTAGAAGCACTTAAGACTGTTATGTAAAACTTCTCCTTTATCGATAAGGCGGTATACTCAAAGAATATAACAATTTGTCCTTGTCAAGAAACTAATAAGATTAGATACACAATGAAAACAAACACAAACAGAAGCCACCAAGCCGAGGGGACAAAAGAAGTAACAAATGGGCTAAAACATCAACTCACTAGTCTAATCACATGCATCACACCGGTCTGATTGAGCCTGGACGGTTTGACCACTCGGGTCACAGTGGTTTGACCACTTGCTGCTCTAGAACAAAAAAAAGCCTGCTACCAAGAACTCAAATAGGCCCAACTTTTTAATCTACTGAACCAAGGACTTAAAACTTGAAACATATCTTCTTTAGGGTCCTATGAACCTATTCCATCAATGGATTGACCAGCTACTCAACAAAATTTTGACATTTGCCCAAAACAAGATGGATCACATCAAAACCAGGTAAACCAATGAAAACACCAAGAACTTTCTATAGGCTACCTAGATGCATGAGGTCTAGCCTCTAGGATGTTCTTCCATCATCCACACATCTTTGGGAACCAAGAAGACCAAGAAGGGAGGAAATCTAAATAAGAAAACCAAGAAAATCAAAAGTACAAGAACAAAATTCATAAGAAAGCTCACTTGGACTAAATTTGGCTCTTTATTTCACTTGGAGATCAATATTTTAAAGCTAATTCACTCTTGGAGGACAGAGCTCACTCTCCAAGAAGCATGAACACAAAGTTTCCTTCTTGGAAACCCTGACCCTCACTATCCCAAAAGCCTCTCCTTGAGACTTCTCTTAAACCAACTCATCTCCCTTATTATATATGGGGGCTCACACCATAATACTCTAACCAGCACCTCTAGCTGGGTTTCATCTACTTATATAGACTAACCCGTTAATCCAACATCACATTGGGTTTTCCATACATGCACGCTTTCCAAAACAACTCATCAAAAGGGCTGTGATAGCCTGAAACACCAATCCAATCCTTCAAAGCATCTCCATATGCTTTGACGCGTATACCATAGTGTCCAATGACTAGCCATCATGTCATCACGCATTTGGACTCCCCCGAACCATCTCTACATACATCAGTCTCATCACTCATTATGATCCTTGTCTCTTTTGTGCTTCCTGCACGAGCCACATAGCCTTATCCAGGCTTACCCGACCACACGGACCTTAGCTCCCGGCCAAGTTCTGGCCCATTGCCATTGATAGCCACCGCTTTCCAAGCAACCCTCCGACATCTAAAGACGAAGCAATCTAATTTCAAGCACAAGTTTCATGCACTTGACTCAAGTTAGCCAAATCATGCATCATGCAATACAACATAACCAATCAATGTGTAGAGACCCGAATATGCAAATCCAAACTCTCCGTTACATTCTGCACTAGTCCAGGATAATACACAGTGTAAACATAGATGAAATATCGATCACATCATGATTTACTAAGAAAAGACTTAAATATTAATAAATATTAGAGTTGCGACCTTATGGGCAATCTTACGAATAATAACTTGAAAGGCTTAAGAAACTAGCAGCGAAAAATGAAAATAAATATAGTAGCCATTCGACATGCCCACAGGCAATCGACTGGGGAGCTAAGTCTTAATCCATGAAGTCGTCAAAGAGACCACCTTCAAATTACTCTATTTGATATAGCACTTCTTCAGTAACTAAGCAAATATGGATATAACCATAAGTACATAGAGTACTCGCAAGTCGTTTGTAACAAACATGTATATATAATGATGCAAGTCTTATCAAAGCATGGCTGAATGGTTATTTTGTAGAAATCAATAATTTTGAATAAATAATTGAATACACAATTTTGGAAAGGAAGTATATAAATAATTAATAATCAAAGGATTGTATGAACCACAAGTGAATTAACCATTCACTTCCCAAACAACTTAGTCTAAACCCAACCAAGATCTTATGCAAAACCTATCCCACATGTGAAATCACCAAGTATTGTCTATAACCGAGGACACGGCTATTAGAATAGTTTTACACTCTACAGAGGTTGCACAACTTTACCCACATGATATGATCATCTCGTAATGACACCGGGTATAACACGCTGCCTTAGGCATGTCAACCAAGAAGATCATATCATGGCTGTTACAAAGTTCAATCTCAACCCAGTTTGACCCACTTAAGATTTCACGATCAAGTAGGCTGACCACATAGTCGAACAGATCCCTCTTATTCCCCTGGAAAATGTCTAACCGACACCCCTTCAAAAATCGATGGCGAAACCGATATTGAAAAATCACAAATTAGTTAGCCAGGTCCATCCTATATTGGACATGTGGTTGTACAATAGGGTTTAGACGAATGGTGCATAAAGTTAAATATTTAGACATTACCTAGGCGAAATATCCATAACTCAAAAGTATGGATCACACTTCCCCTTTACTACATGATCATTCGTCCAAGTGAAAACTATTTTGTATAACTAACACCAATGACACTACCCATGTCATGGTACTTAAATTTTATAATTGTGGTTGACCACCACGATTTAGCATCTCATTAAGTCAAAATTAATTAATTAATTAACATGTGATGATGAACTCAATGTAACTATAAGCATGCTTATTTTTACTCAATTGTAAGTTAAATTCTTTTAGTTAATTCTAAAATCCTTGTCTATAGCCATATTTGGCATTAAACATCCTATACCTTGTCACCATAGAAAAAACTCTAGTTAGTACACTAAGTAATGACTAGAAATTTTGTAGAAAAGGCTTAGACATGCATAGAGATGAATATAGGCTTGGAAAACTTTACACATGAAATGTTGAATTATAAAATATATCTTTGGCATTGGAGTGTCAAGGAGGTTTATGAAATATTTGTTAAAATAAAATAAAAAAGATGGTTTAGACTTAGGCAACTGGTTGGAGGGTGGGTGCCTGGTGGCATGATGTTGGTATGAGGTAAGTCTTGTCTAAGTCAATTAAGGATCGGTCTATTAGCCACTATTACAAAACAATTTCATACTACCACAACTCTGGTATATATGAGATAGACCTAACTAAATAATTTGTGTATCTCAACTTTGGTTTTGTCATCGGGTTGAATATGGGTGTGGCTAGGCCACTGGTAATTCACACGATGAAAGAGGGGACCCTAGCTTATTAAATTCTATGATGTGGTAAAACCTTAGCGAACATGACTAGGTTGAGAATTATGCATTGTAAAGGCCTTATAATAATCACTTAGTCGCATGCTTGAGAATGCGTGTTTTGACCGATAGTATAAGTTGATTATCACTTATTGGTTAAGTTGTACAACCTCTGTAGAGTGTAAAACTATCCTAAATAGCTAAGCCCGTGGTCATTCTCAAGCCAAGTAATGTTTTTCATGAACTGGACTTTAGTCTTCAAACTTGGTTAGTTAATTAATGAATATATAGAGAGAATCTATTGGAGGAATTGTCTGGGTCAGAAACTCGTGAATAAGTTAGTGTTAGGTTAGAGCTATACTATATTATTTTGATTACAAATTCAGTTTTTAGGTTGGACCTATACTAACTATATTATTTTTTTTACAAATTCAGTTTTTTACTTACTGTATTAAATTATGTTGCTTACATCTACTTATTGTATTTAAATGTCAAATTTTGGTTTATGCTTAAACAACCCTAATAAGCCTTCCTTTGACATTATCCTTGCATGCATCAACTCTATAATTGGTGTAACTTGAGGAGCACATTTTGTACTCACCCTTGCTTATTTAATGGTTGCTCAAAGGAGTTCTACAACTATGGTGAGGACTTGTATTTACGCCATAACCCACAATCATTTGCCTATGGACAGATTGGATATGCTTCTTCTACTATGATTTTTCTTCCGTTGCACTTATTTATAATTTGGCCATTGATGTAAACTCTAATCTTAAGGCCTATACTTGATTAAATAATCACTACCATAGAAAGGGTCATTACAGATAGTTTAAAACCGTCATCACATACAGTTTCTAACCTGACTGAATTTACGTGTCTATGATAATAGGTGGCTATCATAGACGGCTCTCAAACCATCTGTGATAAGATACAATATAGACAGTTTTAGTTAAGAACTGTCTGTGATAGTTTAATATCACAGACGGTTTTAGTTAATAACCGTCTATGATAGTCTATTATCATGAACAATTCTAGTTAAGAATCGCCTGTGATTGTGTTCTAGTGTCCTCATAAATAGGTCTCCTTCAGTTCATCAATATTCTCTAATTGTGCTACAAAACAGTGCAATCAGATAATACGGATGAACCAAAGTAGACCTATTTATCATAACAAGATCATCATGCAATAAACTTTGTCGCCATGTCTTCATCCTACAATAAAACATGAATTTTAACAGGGGTTGAAACTCTAGCCATCCATCAATCATCACAAGAACTAAGGCGTCAACAATTAATTTTCACATGCACGAGCATCAAGATTTACATGGTCAAAACCCTAGCCATCCAAAAAATTCAGATGGGGGATATATCACCAGTAATGAAGGAGAGGCGGTGGCAGCGTCACCGTTGTGTCACGACGGTGACACGTGACAAGACACGCTTATGACACTTAGGACAAGAATGTCTTGTGCAATGAATCGTGGCATCACAACCAGAGACGGAGGAGCTCACGACAGTAGTCAACATCGTCGAGGGGACGGGGAGCTTTGCTTTGGAGGAGAAAGTAGGAATAAGGAGTGGATGAACTAGGAGCAGTAGAAAATGTTGGTTCTTAGAGTGAAATTGGGGGAAAGAGAGAGGGGGGGGGTAATAAGGGGGCGAGAGGTGGGAGGAGACCGGTGCATGCTGTTCGATGCAGAGAGAATAGATAGGTGAGATCGAAATCTTGAGAGAGATGCCACGGATCGATGATATGGCATTATACAGATGGTTCGGATTAAAAATTGTCTGTGATGTATGTTGACATCATAGACGGTTTTTAATCCTAACTGTATGTGATAGTATCACAGATGGTTCAAAAAAAACTATCTGTGATAAGTACAGACATCACAAACGGTTTTTATTAACTGTCTTTTATATTATCACAGACAGTTTGAAATAAAAACAATCTGTGGTAACTTTATCATTGATGGTTTGTGTTGAACCGTCAGTGATGAGGTGTCTAGGATGACTCTTTTTGTAGTAGTGAATAAATGTTGTTTATGGGTGATATGTATCTTTGTTACCCCTATATGCACTAGTTATTCCTGCGCTAGTGTGATTTATACAGAGAATCTGGAGTTGTTATTTTCGGATTCGACAACGGACTTCGGCTCTCCTGCCTAGTCCTTGTCCCTTGCTGTTAACCACTAATAGTCTCCAAGCCACCTGCGCATCCAAAGATCAAGCAACCATGTCGAGCACAAGTTCCATGCATTTGACTCATGTTAGTCACAAGCAATGCATCATGCAATACAACACAAACACCTCATAGCTCCTAAGCCATGAGTTAAACTCAAGGCTATCATGATTCTCCCAACCATATCACACATGGCCACCACAAG
This sequence comes from Dendrocalamus sinicus, assembly GCA_036346575.1. NCBI lineage: Eukaryota > Viridiplantae > Streptophyta > Magnoliopsida > Poales > Poaceae > Dendrocalamus > Dendrocalamus sinicus. Next base: position 9,800,291 of record CM070656.1, on the reverse strand, counting down.
CACCTCACAGCATCTATGCACAACCTACTTGATAACTTATGCCGTGTACATACTCAACCATACTCATACATTGATCCTCTTAGGACTAAACCTAAGAACAAAATGCACAATTTCAGTACTAATTAGCTAAAAGCTGGTCTGGCCACCATTATTAGGCCAATCAGAGCGCCAGTGGCACCATGCCGGTCAGTGGTCTAACCACCAGTGTTTGGCCGGTCTGACCACTTAAGAGCACAAAAAACACCCTTTCTAGAATTTTAGTTAAATTCTATCTAGTTTCAACTCAGAACTATATTTTAGGTGACACCTAATGTAAATGCATCCCTAAATATTCCTACGCAAATGTTTGGTGTGCAATTTCTGAAAGCCGTATAGCCTATCTGACTGCTTGCCCCATGGCGATCAAATCATCAGCCAGCGGTTGGTCAGACCGCTATCCCCATGGCGATCAAACTGCCTTACACTTAACAGCAACTACAAACATTATAAACTCTCAAAGCTAAACTTAAAGTTTGACAATATTTTCATAACAAATTAAGTTAAATACTCGCCAAACACTAGGGGTGACCTATATTGGGTCTCGCACTCTTGTTCAGCTACAAGGTTGCAATGGGCTTGTGATTGACTGGTCCGTGGACATGATGTGTGACGGCTCACTTTCCATGTAGGATTGAGGCGGATCAACGTCGAGGTTAGGCAGGGTACACACAACAAGTTGACCACTTAACCATAGAATTAGCGAGAAAAGGAGCCCATGCGTGCGCACCTTTCGCCCCCCACATGCCCCTTTCAGCGGAACTGTGCAAGTATGCCTTGTCTAGTGTTTTGGCTTTGTCTCCGTAAAAGTAGTCAGTGATCAGCCGTGCTTCGGCTTGGTTTCGTACGTTCATTTTGCCTCCTTCCTTGTAGAGAAGCCTGTGAGTTTCACCGCAGGTAAAACTGTTACAGTTAGAATGTCGAAATGATGATCAAGAAATGGTAATGGTAACAACGAATTATGTTAGGGTCGCTTCTCGCTAAAAACTGCTCCAAAAATTGAGTCCAACAAATGAAGAGGAGGGCAAATAATTTCTAGAGCTACCTTTGGGCTACGGCTGTTGGTCTTGTTGAGGAACCGTAGTTGGCGGGTCCAATCCGATCGATTTCTCTTAGACAAAAGAAATGGATCAAACACATGTAATACAAGAAAATACAAGATTGAACATAAGAGATGGGAGAATTCATTCTTCTTTCTTTGTTACTTTCTCCTCCAAAAGGTATAGGTGGTTGCCATTGTGAGCCCCTATTTATGGACTATATGGTGAGATGCCCACCAAGGGCTAAGGCCTAAGGCTCAAGCCCAGGTTTCCCAACACTCCCCCTTGGCACTCATCCGATACGTTCATACCTCATCAAAACTCTATAAAACCAGTGAGAAAAAATTTGGAGAAAGACTACATGATACATGTTATGCTATGTTGCACGAATTGCCTCATTAAAAACTATGACCGAGAAACTTCCGGAAAATTCGTCAAGAGGAAAAGAGTACAATTAACCCAATTTTATTTAATCTACAGGATTTATTCTTTGGGCACTCGATCTTCGTGATCAAGTTTTAATAGTGAGCTCAAGAAGAATCTCTCCTGAGTTATGCACTTCTCTCTATCTCATCATTACAATTCTACATACACACCTTTCAAAGTTGGATGCTAGAAGTGACTAAGTGAATAAATCTACAAGATTTTCACATGACTTAGTATGCAGTATCTTAATTTCATTCATCTTGTGCAATTCATGAGCATAGAAAAACTTGGGGTTAATATGCTTTGTAAGATGATTATTCACGTAACCTATTTGTGCTTGTGGAGCACAAGCTGCATTATCTTCATAGATAATTGTGGGAGCTTGCACAATATTCAATCCACGTGGCCGCTGGATGTGGTGAATCATTCGTCGAAGCCATGCACATTCTCGTGCGGCTTCGTACGGTGCTATGATTTTCGAGTGATTTGTCGAAATCGATACAAACTTTGCTTAAACGATTTCTATGAAATTGCAGTTCCACCACACAGAAATACATAACCTGTTTATGACCTGGCTGTATGCGGGTTTGATAGGTACTCGATATCTGTATAGTTAGTCATATTTAAGTCTTGGTTCTTTCTATAAAATAGTCCAAGATCTTTTCTTCCTTGGAGTTATCGGAAAATGTCATTTATTCCCTGCCAATGCCTCTTGGTAGGTTCTGCACTATACCTTGCTAATAGGTTTATGACAAATGCAATATCCAGTTTAGTGCAATTTGTTAAATATGTAAGTGCTCCTATTGCACTTAAGTATAGGAATTCCGACCCTAGAACTTCCTTTCCCTCTTCTCTAGGCAGATATAGATCCTTGTCTTATTGTAAAGATTGCCCGATCATCGGTATTTTCAATGGGTAGCCTTTTCAAAGCTGAATCTAACACCTTCTGAGTGTATGCGGATTGATGTACTTATATTCCTTTTGGGACATACTCAAGCTACAAGCCTACGTAATATTTGGTTTTACCCAAATCTTTCATTTGGAATTCTGACTCTAGGTAAGAGCTTGCTTCCATTATATCTTCTAGGGTTCTGATGATATTCAGATCATCTATATACACTGAGATTATACAAAACTCATTCTGCGATTGTCATATAAATACACAGGGACAATCCTCATTGTTCGTGTACTCTTTCTTGCATAGAAAGCCACTTAAGCGATTATACTACATCATACCTGATTGTGTAAGTCCATACAGTGATTTTTGAGTTTCACACTATACAAGTTTCTGTTTGCTCTGTCTTGGTTCGGGATAGTGATACTTTCAGTCACCTTCATATAAATGTCCAATCTAAGTTTCCATAAAGATATGCAGTTACCACATCCATTAAATTCATTTTTAAATTTAAGTTTACTGCCATTGAGATTAAGTATCTAAAGATAATACCACGTATGACAAGGGAATAGGTTTCTTCATAATCAACTCTTGGAAGTTGAGTGAAATCTTGTGCAACAAACATTGCTTTATATCTTGCAACTTCATTTTTCTCATTTCTCTTTCGAACAAGTACTCACTTATGCCCTACAGAGTGCACATGGAGAGACGTGCGACTTACAAGCCCAAACACCTCTATTTTGTTCAGAGATAACAATTCAGTTTCTATTGCCTTTTTCAATCATCTCAATCTGATCTTTTCTTACATTTGGCTAGCAATACAGGCTCTGGATCAAGATCGATGATTGTAGCAATTTTCTTTGCAAAATAAATATCAGCATTGGTTGTTGTCCTATTTATAGACTCTCCCGTGTGCACATAGTTTATAGCTATTTCATGATGGGTTGATTCTTCTAGTGCTTCTACGTGCTCACCGCTCCTTCTGATTGCTGGGGCAAGTCCCTTTAGTTTTTCAGCTACGATGTGTGCGCACACATCCATGCTAGTTTCTCCCTCCATAGGAATGTTCAGGTCCGGTATGCCCTTTTCTGAAGGTGCCATGCTGGTGCCAAGTCTCAACTGGCTCTCCTTCTAGTTTTGGGAACTTTAGTGATTGGTTGTGCCAAATTCTTCTTATCCTTTTCACCTGGCGTCCCCGGTTACTTGGGATTCGAGGGGCCGAAGTTCTCATTCTTTTATTCTGAGACCTTTAGATAGGATTAGGGATACCTTCAATTTTCTTTAGTATTTCAACCCTCTCTAGTGCATTGCGTGCAGGCACGTGCGACTTGGTCACGCTATTTAAATCACTAAAGTAGTCAGGCAGTTGGTTTGCTAATGCTTGTAAGTCAATGATCTTCTAAACTTCTCTATTTGCTTCACTAGTGCGCGAGTCATGTGCATAGATTCTCATGGCTTACCATGTAATTTCCTCCCCCCTAATGTTAGGAAACTATCCTCATCAAATATACTATCAGCAAAATGCGCGGCATGCAAATCTCCTGTCATGGGGTCTAAATACCTTATTATGGATGTTATCTCATAACCAACGTATATCTCAAACTTTCAAAAAGGGCCCATTGCAGTACGTGGTGGAGGGGGTATAGGTACATAAACCTTGCACCAAAACCTATAGAGATGAGAAATTTTTGGTGCTGATCCTTACACTAGTTGTATAGGTGAATAAATGTATATGCCAATGGTCTAAAGTTGATGAGAGTTGCTGCAGCAGGACTGCGTGTCCCCAACATGTAGTTGGTAAATTACAATTCTGCAAAAGCGGTTGGGCAATAAATTTAATTCTCTTAATTAATGCTTCTGCTAGTCCATTCTAGGTGTGGACATGTGGTATAAAATACTCAACTTTAATTTCCATTGCCATACAATAGTCATCAAATGCCTTTTAAGTAAATTCTCTAGTGTTGTCCATTCTGATGGACTTTATATGATGATCAGGGAAATTATTTTTAATTTGAATTATCTACAAGATCAGCTTTGCAAAAGCATGGTTTCTCGTAGATAATAAATATCTATACGTGTGACCATTTCAAGGAAGCATCAATGAGCACCACAAAATAATTAAATGACCCTGATAATGGCTATATAGGACCGCAAATTTCCCCTTGGATGTGCTCCAGGAATGCAGGAACTTTATCCTTTACTTTTAGAGCAGAAGATCTAGTAATTGATTTCCTGGTGTCACATGCGGGGCACACAAAATCTTCTTAATTCGAGAAATTCTTTACATTGATATTATGTCCCTGTGAATTATTAATTATATTTCTCATTATTCTAAGACCTGGGTGGCCTAATCTATCATACCAGAGATAGAAGAGTTTAGAGATTCTAAATATTATTTTCAGCGCAGTACATGTTAAGGGTGCCTTAATATTAGTTTAGTATAGCCCAGTCTCAAATATGAAGAAAGTCTTTCTAATACCCTTTTTATTTGTTTCACGCTTTGTAATGAGTAGGTATTTCTTACCATACTCTTCTTCAGTTTCAATTTGGAAACCGTTAGCGCAAATATCCTTGAAACTTAGAAGAGTTCTATTTGATTCTGAGTACAATAAGGCTTCTTGAATAACAAAAGTTATGCCTATTGGGAGTATAATTGTGGCTCTTCATGAGTCTATTATACATGCATTGTTACCGGTGATGGTTGTAATAAATTTGACAGACGGCATGTAGTTGAAACCGTCTGTGATTCATGAGATATTACAGACGGTTTCTACTACAAACCTTCTGTAATAGTCAACTATCATAGACAGTTATGAGTTAATAACCGTTTGTGATATTATGTATCACAAACGGTTCGAAAACCGTCGATGATTACATCATGTAATTACTGACTCATAAACTCAGATGATATTTTTGAACCGGTTATGATGACCTTTTCTGCAGTAGTGATGTGTCACAAAAGCATCTCAAAATCGTCTCTAGAATATTGGGACAATTTTTAAAGTGTCTTTAAAAACTACTTTTAGACTATGGAATTCATAATATTAAAAGATAAATTAGAAAGTATCTCTATGAGAGGTTTTCGAAGTTTGGTCAAAAATAGCACTGTTGACCTTAAGAATACCAGATTTAGCACCCCAAATAACAGCAATTCTATTTATAGCCCCCTCCCGCACCGTGCGATTTCTAGGCGTTGACACGTGTTAATCGTGCGGTCGGGGCCCGCACGACAGCAAAATCGTGCGGTCCCCGACCGCACAACTACTATTCATCGGGAGATCGTGCAGTCAGGGATCGCACGACTCGAGTGAATAGTGGTCGTGCAGTCCCCGACCGCACGATCTCCCGATGAATAGTAGTCGTGCGGTCCCCGACTGCACGATTAACACAGGGGACCGCACGATTAACACATATCAGCACCTGGGAATCCCGAGGTAGAGGAGAGGACTATAAATGGAATTACTATTGTTTGAAGGGTAGATCTGGTATTCTTAAAGTCAATAGTGCTATTTTTGATCTGATTTCGAGGTTTTCTTGTAGGATCAGTGTCTTAGTGGTTGCCCGTATACAAATCTGAAGCGTCATCCACTCGTATTATTCGGGGCCCATGTCATATCAGTAAACGTCAACACAATTTCACAAGCGTCGATGTCATGTGTACATTCACTAAGTTTCCTTCCTAAACAAGGCATGTCAAGTACAAACTACGCTCTTTTTTAAAAAAAAATAGAAACAGTAATAGGTAGGTGTAATCATGCAAACCTATTAATTTGTTTTGAGGACTAAAACCTAAGAATTTCAAAACAATTTGAGGAAGTAATCTTTGGAATATCACAACACCCTTTGAAGTTTCAAGTTTAAACTAGACAAGAGTTAAGAAGAAATAAAAAATTTAATGTGAATAGTCTCTTTTGTCATTTCCCCCTTTCCTATCTTGTTTTAATTTATGATTTGTCAGAGATTGCACTTTTTATTTCTCCTAACACAAATTGAATTTGAACTTAAAATTTATAATGGAGGTGCACTAAATTGAGAAGTACCTTCACATTTTTTATTCAGAATTATTCGTGTTAATTTACCAAATATATTGTCTGATTGCGCTTAAATTGACCTAACTCATGGTTTGCATCAAATATAGGCCCCACTCGATTGGGCCGAAAAATAGTGACTTATGACTGAAATTGCACTGTGGTTAACTGAAATTAAATTATACCTGAAGGTGGTTTATTTGGTGTAATTAAATTTAAAAAATAAAAATAGAAAAAATATGTTAACTCATCATGGACAACGTAAATAAATACGGAAAAAAGAACCGATAAAAAAATTAAAAGTGAAAAAAGATAAAAATTTATAAATAGTAAAAAATAAATTAAAAATTGAAAGTTTAAGTTGAAATGAACGCGATGATACCCTCCTCCATGAATTTACGAGACGCGCGTGCCCTCAGTCTTCCGTCGAATGATTGCCGAAATGGTACCTCTCGTCCAAAAAAAATCTGAAATGGTACTACCACAGGTGACGCTTCTGAATCGCCACAAAGGAAAAGGTCGGCTAAAAAAGCTGCTCGATCGACCACATTGCGTTCATGCCCGCACGGCCGCACGGATCGGCCTGACAAAAGTGTACGAGAGCCAGGAAGGATCCAATGAAGGATGTAATACTCTGTCCCAAGGAAGGATCCGATGGAAGCACCGCACCGCACGACCTCACCCTATCGCGCGCGCGCGGCGTGTACGTCTCAGGCCTGGCTCGCTTGGCGCGGGGCCAGCGGCGCCGCCGAAAGGCGAGCCGCGACAGCGACCAACTTGGCCACATCTACGTCGGATGGAGGTGACCCGACGCCTACTGACGGTGACATGCCCATGCCCATGCCCATGCGGGCGACTACTGCCTGCTAAACTTTTTTATTACAAGAAATACGGACGCGCATTCACTACACTACACACATAATGTACCTCGTAACACGTTACACATGTCTAGACAGATGCATCCGCAACACATGTCTAGATAGATGCAGGCCGAAGATAAATCAGCAATCTCATAAAATTTTTATCATAGCGTATTCACATATGTATAATAGTTGAACACTATAATTTAAATTCTAGTGAATAGAATCATACACACATAACTCAGATCACGTGACCAAGAGGTGATTCCCTACTAGCTGCTGTATTGGAACAAGTTTTGGTTTGTGCAGATGCAAGCACGCATTCAAAATCCATTTGGGGAAAAAGGGAAAAACAAAAGAATTTTCTAGGATTCAAATCCTATGGAAAACATTTAATATCCCTTGTTGGAATGACGGAATGCCTCCTATATATTCCCTTCGTCTCGTAATATTAGTCCGATATATATATATATATATATATATATATATATATATATATATATATATATATATATATATATATATATATATATATATATATATATATATATATATATATATATATATATATATATATATATATATATATATATATATATATATATATATATATATATATATATATATATATATATATATATATAGGAAAATTACGTAATGCACCATGGTGCCTAGGCACCAACATCCGATACACGTGTATGATTGATAATTTTTTGAGTTTGGGTATGAAAATGTTTTATACCCTTGATATATTTATGGTAAGTTAGTTTTGAACTCAGTTCAAACTAGTTTGAACTACTTTTGAGTTCAATGTAACTACAGATGAGTATATACCATAAAATAGTTCAAACTAATTAAACTGAAGTTGAATTTAATTTTTTTGAGTTTGATATCTCAAATATACTTTTTATGGGTATATGAAGATACCCACATCAAACGTTATGAATCTCAAGCAAATCAACGGGTATTGATATTGGTGCCTAGGCACCATGGTGCATGAAACACTGTCCTATATATATATATATATATATATATATATATATATATATATATATATATATATATATATATATATATATATATATATATATATATATATATATAAGAGGTATATTATTTAAGTAATATTTAGTAAAATTATATTATATTTATCTCTAATAGAAAGAGTATTATTATTTCTATATAATAGGAGTAACTATGATCTAATTTTATTAAATATTATTTAAATAATATGCTTCCTAAGTTTACGTGATGGATTTATATTGTGGGATGAAGAGAGTATTTTGCAGGAAAGAAAACATTTGCTCAAATGTAGTAGAAAAATTCCCTTAAGAATTCCATAGTAATCTTTCTCTGCCTATCTCTCTTCTCTCTACAAGCGATGGTCCCCAAAAGTTCTTGCTACGAAACATCTAAACACTTATTTCTACTTATTGCGATATTCTCACTTCCTGTGGCAATGATGTGTTTTTATAGATGCGCGCTATAGAATTATTTTTTGGTTGACTTGGGAGGCAAGTGATGCTTCTAACGTAACAAGATTTTTTCTGCAATGTGGTGCATGTCACCATTTGGGCTATGTTCTTTAACATATCAACGAGAAAACAGTAAGATGGAATATTATTGCTACGACGTACTACTGCATTTGCACTACATGTCAAACAGAGTAGTTTTCATACGTAGGAACGTAACGCTTCCGGAAATAGTTTTGCGTGTGCAGCCGCAAGCAGTGATGTGCTTCGAGATGCGTGTCGCCGGCTGATTTGTTGTTGACTGGAAGCAGGTGGGTTTCATCATGTGCAGTGCGGTCATGTGGTGCCGTCATTTAGGCTAATCCGCTTAACTGCTTTCGATCGCATACGTACGAAAAATAAACTAGGTTAGTGACCTGCCATTCTTGTGACGCTTAACTGAAAGTCAATTACTGGTGGCAATTCCTGTTTGTTTCTTGGAAGATAGAAAGTCGAGCAATAACTTGACGCGAGTTAAACAACTAAATTGACGGTTAAGGGAAGCGGCACAAATCTTGAGGAAATTTAGTGCACCAAAATGAGCCTATTTTATTTTTTTTTCAAAGAAAGCCTATGTTACGTTAATACGAGTATGTAGAAGTTATGGTTAAAGTTATAGAAAACCGAAATAGATCAACAACACTTTTTTAGAAAAAAAAATGTATAGTATAGACGTATAGACGAAACACACCTAAATAGCAGTTAATTGCAACAATGGCAAACGTATCATGCTCCAATGCCCAAACAAGTGGAGCCCACTTAATCCTAGGGCGTCCAATGGGCAAGCAGGGGAATGTGGGGCACGATCTAACGTTGCGAATGGCAAATGGGAGAAAGAATTCGGGAGGGGACAATTACATACATTATTATCGATGACATGATCACACAATGCAAGGGGATAAGATAAACAAGGAAACCTCGTTGCCTCTTGGACTATTGATCATTTGAGTTTATGTATCATTGATAAAATACCTTTTATTATATAGTAACAGATAAAATGCTCCAATGTTGAGAGGGTAATTGATCATTTACCCTTTTTGAATTTGAAATCAATTTCTGAATAGTTTTTTTTTCATAAATGACCGAAATGCCCCTAGCTCTTTTCTCTCCTTCCTTCTTTTCCTTTCTTCCTCTTGCTAGCCAGGCTTTCCACGGTGGCGCATGCGCTCGACCGTATCGGCGAGTTCCTCGCCTCAGCAAGCTGCAGGGCATGGTTGGCGTGCCCACCTCCCTGAAGACAGAGGCGCACAAATAGCTAGTCGGAGACAAAGATGGTCAGAACGAGGCGGTAGGGCACTAAAGGGCAAACATGGCGGCGGTGGTTCCAGGTGAAATCAACAGAAATAGCACAAGCATGGCGCGTTCCCAAAGAAGGAGATGCCATTTATGTTGATGTCATGGTCGGAGGATGTGCTAAGGAGGCTAGCATTGGCGACAACCATGGCGACAAGGTGGCGCTTGGTAGCGGTAGTCTACGGCGGAGAGGATGGCTAAAGGAGGTGGGGAAGAGCATCGGCACGATGAGGAACACTTCGTGACGCAGTTGGCTCGGTAGGAAAATGACAGATGTGGCAGATCATTGTATGTGGAGACGAGGGTGGCGGTACAACTCAACTCCAGCGGTACTCCAGCTAGTCTCTATGTGTTTCGGTGAGGTCAATGGCCTTAGCAAAGGCGGAGCCCATGAGGAGGTCAAGCGTGGTGCAAGCAGAAGGAGGCAACGAGGGGCAGCAGCTGGCTATGGAGATAAGCTTGGTGGCCGACGAGGGTCAATGGAGGCGGCGGTATAGTTGGGCATGGGCGATGACAGAGTTGGAGCAGAGAGAGAAAGGCCAAGGTGGTGCCAAGCGGCGCAAATGATGGGAAAATGAGGAGGGGTGAGGAGCACAGAGAGAAGAAAAACGAAGGAGGCAAGGAAGGAGCCAGGGTATTTAGATTATTTCCCTTCTGGTTCAAGTGCTCAGGCAATTAAAAAAGACTAAAATTTGAAGAAAAAAACAAATCTTCAATTGGCTTATGAACTTTGGAGCATTTTATCTATGTTAATATGTTTGAGTGTATTATGGTAATGACCTATAAACTTCAAGACATATGATCAATTTTCCCTTGTCTCTTTCGTTGGCAGGTATGCCTCACGCGATCTTGTGACTCATGCTTGGGGGCACAACAGTGGTAAGTGAGCAGTGTAGTGACTCGATCCTTTGTGAGCTATATATAGGGGCGGCGCCTTAAACTAATGTTAAAATTGTCTTCGAAAACCTTCTACATTATCAGTAATTTGCATGCATATCAATACAACATTATTTGCGCATTGCACTTTGCGCATATCACACCGATGTATTTGATCGTACTACTGAATACTATCTAATACCATACCTATACAGACTATATGTCTATATATTTGAGTTTGGTTGCTTGCACGACATAATTATACGTGTATAGTATGATTCTATATTTATATGAGATGCATCACATATATTTGCATTAATTTCCCAACAAATTTTAGGCATACAACTCAAGATCAGTTTAACCAGTTGTGTAATTTGCATCAAGTTACTGGATTTTTTCTTTTTGGCTTCTAAAAACTGCTTTTCTACAGTAACTAGCTTTTGAACAGGGTGTCTTTTCAAGACGGAGTCTACAAGTCGATTATAGTAGTACTGTAGCGACTTCATTTATACCAGCCAAAATCGCACTGAGTCTTTTTCTATACTCTCTCTAGCGAACAACTAAAAGCCATATGACAGCAAAAAACTATAAGATATAGTTCAAAAGAATAGACCCACTTTTTGCCAATCGTATGCTAATGAAGAGCTTAAACGGTGACCGTGACACAACATTGCACAAGGTCGAATACCTTCCCATATCCATATATGTGCTACCTCCTCAAGTCTCAGTTGGGCTTTTATAAGCAGGATTATAGCTTTGTTTTAATGTATTTGCTGATGTTTTTTGCGTAATTAAAATTAAAAAAATTTAAATAAAAAATATGTTAGCCTATCACAGATAATGCAAACAAATGTCAAAAAAGAAAAATGTAAAAATATCAAAAAAGCCAAAAAAACTAAAAAATGAAATTAAAAAGTAAAAGTTAGAAGCATAAGCCGGCTTATACAAGCATGACGCATCAACTAGCACATCACTTCTTGCGGCTGCACAAACTTGTCCAATCATGCACATTACGGAGAAAAATACTGTATGCCCGTATTGCGGTAGTCTCCTGCATATATATGATACTTGCCAGATTCACATCCCCTGCCATGGCTTAGGAACAGGTCATGATCAAGTTTTGAATGGTTGCAATAGAGATTGCACAGGAGCCAGTTCAAAGATCTTGCAAAAACGTCTAAGGGCGAGCGCAAGATTTTTACGAAATTTTGCAAGTGCTAGGAAATAGTTCAATCGTAACCGGAAATAGGAAAAATACATGTGTTCCAGACCGGGTCAGAAGCAACACGACATAGAACATGACAAAAGGATATATGAGCTAAATCCGCCCCAAATCCAAACTTGACCTAATTAATACCTAACTAGCTAGGCGTGGAGTACTGCAATTATGCTACATTTTCATAGAAAATACCGTGGTTTACTTATACCAAAACATTGAAGGGGTCCAAATTATTGACAAAATTTGTTACTACGATCGATCGATCCCTGGGTCTCTTGTTGGATGGTGACGTGTTAGGATAGCCCCATATATCCGGTCTCCCTACAATATAAAACTGGTCAATTAACGACCGTTGTTTTGTTTTGATGTTGGATACAACAAAAGGGAAAACAACACCGAAGACATCTTCTTTACTTCATTGTTATCTTCCTCTTGAATTCAGTTTGCCATTGACCAGACTAATTGAATAAAGATCAATTAGACATAACCTTTTATGATTTTTCATGCAATGATTAAAAATGAAATCCATAATGCTTATATCTTCTACAACAGTGTAAAAACAGATAGGTTTCCATCTAAGCACGCATAGGTTCTCTGTTTTCACGATATTGGGCATGTGTTCTTTCTCAGCTTTTGGTTTCTACTTTTTGACTTTTCTACAGTAACTAACTTTTAAACGGAGTGTTTTTTAAGATGGGGTCTATTAGTTAATTGTAGTACATACTGTACCGATTTCATTTATATTGGCAAAATCGCACGTAAGTTTCCGTTACTCTGTAATCTTTCACACGAACAGCCTAAAGGCCACAAGCAGCAGCTAAAAGCCATAAGCATCAGCTAAAAAGAACAGGCCATTTTCTAGTTTTTAATCGATTGGTAAAAACTTACGTACGCAGAGGAGACGAACAGATGAGCACTACCACAGAAAGGATCATCATAGACGGTTCAAAACTGTCATCATAGATGGTTTTTGAACCGTTTGAATTTATGTATCTGTGATAACAAGTGGTTATCACAGAAGGCTCAAACTGTCTGTGATAAGTTACAACTCAAACAGTTCTTTAAAATACCGTCTGTGATATATCAGATATCACAGACGTTTCTTAAACATAGTCGCATGTGATATCTAACATATCACATATGACTAATACCAAAAAATCGTTTGTGATATATCATATATCATAGACAGTTCTTAAACATAGCCATATGTGATATCTTACATATCACAGACAGTTAATACGAAAAGTCGTATGTGATATGTCATATATCACAAATGGTTTGGTGTTACAAACCGTCTGTGATAGCTACTTGAATTGCTAAATTATTTTCTATTTTTTTGGCTAGCATCAGAAAATACTAGTCATGCCCTCTGAAAACAAACAAACAAATCATATGTATAGCACACGACAATCATTATACAGATCTCACAAATGAATTAAACAACCGAATGAAGTATAATTGAATTAATTGTTTGATTAAGCACAATTAAGTGATTACAATTGTATCAAATATTTGAATATCTAATCATCATTGCCGGGGTTGAACTCTTCATTCAGAATTATGACCTCTGCCATCAAGAATTGGAGAGTTTTTCTCGAACTTCAGTCAATTTGTTAAGATCCAATGTACTTTTGTCGAATTCCATGCCCTGTCGATTGGAGTATTAAAGTCATTAGCGTGCACACACATATATTGATAATCATGAAATCATTATTGGTAGTTTGACAAACCTCTGGATCATTCGTCTTAGTGGCCATGATTGCCTACATATAGCAGCAAACATAGAATCCACATATGTTGCTCTGTACTTGTTGGTGGCACTGCAAAAATAGAATTACATACATAGGTATTGTCAGTTCTAGAGGCATTATTACAAAGTGTGATATAGGATTGTTGTGTTGTAGCGGGTACCGGAAATCGCGTCCTGTGTCGTAGTGTGGTGCTAGATTCCTTTTGTCTCCCTCCCAAGGCAATGTAAGCGCTGAACGATCTACGTGATTCTAAAAAGTTAGCCTCAGCCATTACAAACAAAGGGAAGACTACAATAGAGTTATGTATGGAGGAAATGAGTTTACCTGTCAACTGCTTTTTACACATGGGTGAAGTCGTGGTTGCTCCTAAATAGGGAATCAAGGTATGTTACCTTGCTCCAATTTGGTACAATCACAATCAAAATCCAATGAAATCTAGTCATGTATGTCGTCATAGTGATTAATCTAAGTTCATGTTGCGTATAAAGTACAAATGAAACTTGTATGGAAACTAGTGAAGCACTTACCACGGTTAAAGGGTACCAGGCTGTAATCCTTGTCACTCTGAGCAATCAATCCTGTCATTATGTAATTTTTGATAAAGGATGCATTTTCCTTGATGGATTGCTCAAAGACCGAGTGTGGGTTGAGGAAACCTACCGGTTGTCACCGTCACCGAACTTGTTGGATCATGAATCTATACATAAGCAACAAGTTATGATATTTATCGGTATTACGTGAATGTAGAACTTGATTGTACAGTATACTTACCGTGTCCAGCATTGTAGAAGTGAGGCGTCAAATCTGTCAAGGTTGAATAGTAAAAAAGTCTTTGAAGGTCACGACGAAGTAGCCCAAGTCATGGAGGAAATATACTTCCGTGTATCTTACGGTGAATCCACTTTGCTGGTTTGGCTTCCTGTTGGATCTCTACATGTACCAGGCATGCAAAGTCCTGCAAACCAGTCCAAGGCTGGATAATTATGACTCATAGACCAACGATACTTTGAGCTTGTACTTCCAGGGCCCGAGAAGCACCTTAATCTTCTTCGGTTAGGCCTTAGCGTCTCGCTTACGATACATCTTCGATGTCATCTCCACGGGAGCCAATGCAATGGCCTTCTGAAATGGAGCTTGAGGTGGAGTCATAGAGGGTTATGTTTGATAGCATGGTCGTGTGGAAATCGCAGCACGGAAGGATCTAGGGAGATTTCCCTCTTGGGCCACTAGACGAATGTGTGGACGGTATCCCCTAGTATCATGATCTCTTTGTTTGGGGGCTTCTCCGGTGGGACAGCCCTAAAAACGTCATTAATCATATCCACCTGAACCTTCACAAAACCAGTCCCTACTCCCTAGTTGGGCACGTGCACCTACATCCCTAGCAGACTTGGAAACACCATCCCCCGCCTAGCGTCAACAGGAATGGAGCCAACCCTGACTCTGAGGATGCATAGCGTGGGCTCCTAAATAATGATACACGATGAGCTAAGGCGTCCACCAGGTCTATCTATGTAACATTCTAGCGAGGTACATTACTCGGATGTTGTTAATAGATAAGTGAGCGTTGCTATGTTCAAAAGGTGGTGTGGACGCGTAGCTGCTCCAACGTTAAGGGGGACTAGGTTACGTAATAACGGGGGTGGCTTGCGAGTGGTTGTGGACTTCTCTTAGTTCTTCCCTCAACGAATCTATCTCTCTTTAAAATGATGCAGTTATCTTCTCTCGAAGTGAGGCACATAGCTATTCCTCAAGTTGTGCACAAAGTTCCTGTTTCATTTGTTCCTTGTGCTCGGCTTTGCATCTCTTCCTATTCCTATACGCCTCGAAATCATTTGGGAATCCGTGCCTCCAAGGTACGTAAACCCTTAGGCCTTACATGTGATCTGAGTGCTTCTTGTTTCTTAGAACCGTGGATAGTATATCCTTTTCCCTGGCTACTTTGAAGGAGCCTTCGGAAGATTGGTAGTCAATGCTTGCTGCAAGAGTCAATCATGTTAGTTTGGACCCCATGAAGTTATGGACCTATTAACAAGTAAGTAGTTTAACATATCTTACCAGGCGTTGGGAAACTTCCTCGTATACGGGGTTTTTGAAAGAGAAGACACTTGAAGACATGTTTGATGACCTCGCTCTTAACTAGTTTTGGGTGCGCTCTTTTGTGATCCTAGCAAATGGCGGGGAGGCCTCCGATTGAATTGCGACCTCATCTTGCATCCTCTATTGTGAGATTTTACCCGTGTACCTAGCAGTACTAAGTCTATAGGAGTGAGTGTTTTGTGCCTAGAGAGTCTTGTACGCCACACTTTTCTATTCAAATTTGGTCATCATCTTCATCTGCACAAAGGCCTCCCATGTTTTTGGTGACAAGAAATGATACTTCATGAAGGGTGTGTGATCATTGGTCATGTACTGTGTGACAAGCGTGCTCTTGAAGATCTTCCACGCTTTTCCTATCGCAAGGAGCGCCTGCCGTCGTACGAGTCCCTGGACTTCTTTTGGGATCTTGAATGAGTTTGAAATTTCCACTTACGGTTGATTTTTATTGTCTTTTGTCAAAGCTTTCCAGTTTGCTACGGTGATGAGGACCCGTTGCTTTCCAAGTATCCCACAGGTAGTCTAAAATGCTACCACTATTTCCTTTGGTTGCAGAGGGAGCCCATCTGGAGAGACTTCTATGATGGTCATTCAGCCCTCTGGCATTTTTGATACTCCTCTGCCACACTTAGTTATCCCGGTCTTCGGAGCATCAGACCTAGTCGGCGACGTTGATGGCGAAGACGATGATGTCACTCTTACAAGAAAAAACTAATTACAATGATCTATGAGCGTAAATATTGGCACATAGAAGGCCAGAGAGTCTCATCCCAAAACCAGCAGCCCACCTATAGAAGTAAGGAGAGGAGAGTAAGAGGAGGGGATATGTATTTCTCAACAACTCAAGACGAATATTAAAGCCCCATACACTTGAGCTTGAATTTGCTTCATGTCTTTTCAAGCTCAAGTGTATAGTGCTGTAATGTTCCTCTTGTATAATTAATACTCTGACTCATAGTGTTTCATGCCCTTTTTTACTTGAACCAGTAGCCCACCCAAATAAGTAAGAAGAGAAAAGTCGGAGGAGGGGAGACAAGAATGTAGTGAAATCTAAAGGAGAGAGTGGACCACCTGGGATACAGAAGACCGACCGTGAGGACCATATGAAGGTGACATTTTTTGCAACAACAAGGGACCACCATCCGCGTCTTTATCTGCGTGAAGACCACACCAAACCACCCTCAACAATCTTACCACTTCTAGCCCGACACAAGTAGACCAACCTTCCCTCCCACATCTATTTCCCCCATTCCTTTTTAGGTTCCACATAAAAAGACACTAACAGATATAGATGGATGTGACACACATGAGGTGAAAAGTGGGATTTGGGATCCATACCTTCGTGAGAATAGGCGATGAGGAGCAGAGAACTCATGAACACATATTAATAGATATGGATAGATCTATCATACAAGAGGTAAATAAGTGGGATTTAGGATCCATATCTTTGAGAGGACAGGCGACAGAGAGGAGAGATGGCATCGGGATGAGAGGTGACAAGAAGGAGAGGTGGCACGGAGAGGAGAGGCGACAGGGCCACCGCGCCAGGTGAGGAAGGAGAGGACGGAGATGTTGGGTTCTCCGGTGGCAGCGGTGGCGATGGGGGGACAAGGAGATGGAGAGGTGCGCGAGTGAGGAGTAAAAGTGCAAACCCTAGCGAAGACCCTACTTCTAGAAGAACTATCACATACGATTCTATTAAATAATCATTTGTGATACTAATATCACAAATGGTTCCATAATGGAACCATCTGTGATGTTATAGTTTATCACAGACGGTTCTATGTGATGTTGTAGCATATTACAAATGATTCTATTATGGAACCGTCTATTATATGTATATCACTGATGGTTTGTGCCAATAAATTGTCTATGATAGTTTCTTCTGTATACAACATATCAAGTTACAATGGAATGTGCTAGCCACGCCCTCTGAAAATAAGCAAGTATATACAATCGCAAATGTAATTATTTCTAAATTATTGAATCAATTACAATGGAATAATTCCTTAATTGCTTACTGAGTTTCTCAATTATATTACAATAATTTCCAAATAAGTGTTCACCATGTAGGATCATTCTACTTGGCTATTTTCCTTTTAAATAAAGCCCTTCACCATGATCGGCATACATATAGCTTGCTTCATCACATAGTTCTTCCTTAAGCTTGATGTCGTCTCTGAATGTAGGCAACTCGTCAAATTGATTGCACTCTTCCTCATCCACGATATTCTCAACTCCGACAATCCTTCTTTTTCCATGAAGATCTATGTGCTACTTTTTATTTGCCAGGTTAGTTACATAAAAAAACTTGAACAACTTGCCTCGCGAGTATGAATAGTTTATCATTGTATCCTACATGTTTGAGGTCCATAGTATGTAGTGACGTCGTACTTATCGATCTTGACACCATGTGGGAGTTGGACCCAACGGCACTGAAAGAGAGGAATCTTGAAAATTATGTAGTCGAGTTCCCAAATCTTCTCTACAAGCCTACAGTAGGAGCTTGGGCCAGTGGTACTGAACTACTCACAAAATGCATCTATGCAGACACCTGAGTTCTAGACTATGCTCTTGCTATCCTGATCTATTGTATAAAATGTGTACCCATTAATATCGTATCCTTGCCATATCACAATTGTAAATTTTGGCTCTTTTGCCAACCATTGCAGTGTTTCATTTGACGACCTTATAGTGAATCACGCATTCAACCATTCGTTGAACCAACGATTATACTGTCTCATGATCCAACCTTTGACCGGCTTGGATTCTCTTGGTGTAGCATGTCCTTGTGTCCTTAAATATATGGGGACACTACAGTCATGTGTTGCAAGACTGTGAAATAGGCTTGAGTGTATGTATCCAGATCAGGAGTTAATGCTTTTCTTCTGATGGTCCTAATACCCTCTAGTCTCCCCTCGTGACGAGATAGAAAGACACCTATTAGTTTGATCTAAGTCATGTAATCGGTGCAGAACTCAATGGTCTCTTCAATTGCATAACCTTCAATGATGCTGCCCTTCGGCCAAGATCAATTCCATACATAGAACTTGAGAATTCTCATGTACCTCTCGAACGGGTACATATGATGTAGAAATATGTGGCTGCATATCTTTATTTCCTTCACAAGATGGACAATGAGATGGACCACGATATCGAAAAATGACTAAGGGAAATACATCTCAAGATGACATAGAGTTCTCACCACCTCGACCTGCAGAGCATCTAGTCCATCGGGATCGATGACCTTCTGAGCAATTGCATTAAAAAAATAACACAGCCTCATGATTTTCACTCAAACCTTGTTCAGTAAAATACTTCTAATTACAACATGAAGTAATTGTGTCATTAGTACATAATAATCATGAGACTTTATGCCAATTAATTTTAAATCTTCCATGGAAATAAGTTTCTTCATGCTGGCTGAGTGACTGGACAAAATTTTCATTTCACACCATGCAAGCAGTGGCACAGTTCTGTTCTCTCGGACTTAGTCAGAGTTTAGCAAGATGGGGGAAGGTACATCTAGCCTTTATCCATCTCTCTTGGTACTAACTCGGTCCTGATATTCATAGGGACCAAGTCATGCCGTGCGTTGATACCATCCTTTGTTTTGTCATGAATGTTTAGTAAAAGATCAATCAAGCTATCACATACAATCTTCTCTACGTGTATGGCGTCGATGCAATTGCGAACTTTTAAGTGCTCCCAATAAGGCAAGTCCCAAAATATCAACCTCTTCTTTCACATGTTCTTCTGACGAGTCCTCAATTTACGTCCCTTTGTAAGCACAACATCGATATCCTTAACCATATCGTAGACCTCTTTTCTGCTGAAAGGCCTTGGAGCTGAGTCATCTTCTCTTTTTTGTTAAATTGTTTCTTTATCTTGCGGTATGGGTGATTATTGGAAGGAACCTACGGTGACGCATGTACTTAGTTTTGCGTGAGTTGTTCAACCATACACTCTTGGTATAATATAAGCAGTGTGGACAGGCTTCCCCGAGAGATTACCAAGGGCAGAAAAATCATTGATGGTGTAGAACAACATGGCGCGCAAAGTGAAGTTCTCTCGTTTGTTCGCATCCCATGCCTGTACCCCTTCGTTCCATAGTGTCAGAAGATCTTCTACCAATGGTGCTAAGTACACATCAATATCGTTCCAATATTGCTTCAACCCTTGGGTAACTAGTGATATCAAAATGTACTTCCGCTTCATACACAGCCAAGAAAGAAGGTTATACATGCATACATTCACGGGCCAGGTGCTACATCGACTGCTCATGTTACCGAAAATATACATTACATCTGTACTCAATCCAAACCTTATATTTCTCGGTTCTGCACCAAAGTCTACAAACATCCTATCAATGTACTCCAATGGGCAGAATCAGCAGCGTATCTTATCATTCTATCTTTCTTACGCTCCTCCGAGTGCCAACAAGCAACCTTGCATTCGTTCAGTTCACAAATAAATGCTTCAAACAGGGAATTATAGGCAGATACCACAGCATCTTAGCAGGAGGTCCTTACTTCACCTCAATACCCTCACCGTCATCGGAGTCATTCTTACGCTTGTATTAAGATGCTTTACACTAGACAAACATGTAAGTTTGCATGCTCTTTACGGTAGAAGATACAATCATTCGGACATGTATATATTCTTTTTACTTCTATTACCAATGGATAAATAATCTTCTTGGCTTGGTAGGTGGTTTTCAGTAACACATTTTCCTTTGGAAGATGTTCACTAGGAGTCCTAACAACGCCGTGAAACTCTTGTCGAACTAACCATTGCTTGCCTTTAAATTCAGTAATTTAAGAATGGATGACAACCTTATGTATTGCGGCTTGCAACCTGGAAACAAAGCTTTCTCCGAGTCCTCCATCAAGATATCGAATTTACCATACTCTCTCTCTCTCTCACTATAATTCCCTTCTACATCGTGTAGCATCTGATCTAGATTACCATCATGCAACCTATCCTCATCAAAGCACAGTCCACAGCCGGCATATCGTTCTCTCCCTCGACGATGTTATAACTACCTTCCTGTATAATCTTCTCTTCATCGTGACTAGTCCAATATGTATACCGCTTTTTGAAACTCATTCGAATCAAGTGAGCTTCTATCTGCGCTGAGTTGGTAAATATCTTCATATTATCACAATCAATGCATGGACACTATCTATACTTCATCCCCTTCTTCAACATATCCTGCTCGGCAGCTCTTCTAAAAGCTGACACGCCATTAATATACTCCTCACTCACACGATTCTCAACATATATCCAGCTTAGGTCCATCTATACTACGTATGTAACAAATTAGTGTCAAATTGGATTATTAATGCTACTATAGCTAGCTATAGCCTAATACTTACACATAATTGTCATTCATCTTATAATAATTGTCCATATCTAAATTAAGTAGCTAGCTATGTACTATTCATGAAGCAATATATATCAAGCAACAATATATTGAAGTAAACTAGGACTAGTAACCCATTCTTAAATTAAAGCAAGCTATCAATTAAGCTAGATCTAAACTTAGCTATCATCTCTCTTTATTACAAAGCATATAATTAGAAGCAAATACTAACCTCTAATCATCAAAAATAAATCGATCTATAAGCAGAATACTTCACTAAACTCCCTAAAGTTGGCTGCCTCCTTCAATGCAACGCAATGAAGACAGATCTGTCGAGACCAATCTAGCTAGGAATTAATTAATAACACGGCATATCCTAATTATCACAGATGGTTCTCATTAAGAATCATCTGTGATAATGGTAGATTTCATAGATGCTTATTAATACAAACCATCTGTGATAAGTAATAGTAAATATGTATTACTTTGTGGTTTTTACCAGTCAGTAATGTCGTCGATCATGTCGTTAGAGGGAGACCATTTACACATATAGAAGACAATAAATACAAATTTAATTGCTTGTATTTATATATGACCAAACAGCATGGCCAGTCGCTTCTTACAAAAAGATTAAAAAAGTAGAAACGTAACTGCTGTGAAAATTTTCTAATGGCAGAGGTAGCATGATATCTTCGTCTTCAAAACTTCGTAGGCGACGTGGTAGGCATTGGATGGTTCGGGATCATCAGCAAACGAAGCTCGTTCAAGTGTCTCCTGAACACCCTCCAAGTGAACAATTAAGTCGAATTGAGTCCATAGGCTCTCTTCCCTTTCTTGAGGGATCTCGGTAAGGTTGACTCAATCGCCTGCTGCCTCGACTAAGCACTCCAAGCGATGGCTAGCCTCCTAGAGACATGCAACATCATTGTGGAGGACCACACTGATGATGAGGTTAGCTCGCTGAAAGCGAGAGACCAACTGGAAGACAAGGCAAAGGAGGATGTCAAGATGGCGGAAGATGGCCTTAACTACTTTGGAAAATTCTCGGACATAAAAGGGAGGACACTATTGGCATAGTGTTCTTCCGCAGCATCCCTGTTGGACCGAAATGGCGACAGAGGGGGGGTGAATGTCGACTTCAACAATGATCCCCAAAAATCTCCAATCAAAAAGTTCTACTCCAATAGCAAGGAGTGCTATGAAGAAGAAGCTTGGCTTACTGGAAAATCAAGTTCTCAAAAGGAAGAACACAAGGTAAAACTCTAATAGAAGCAGCAAGAAATAACATCAATCAAGAAAGTCTGCTGCCAAAACCCATCGAGCCGATCGATCCGCAATGGGTGGGCGGTCGATCGCCTCATAGCCGCCGGTCGATCCGCCACCAATACTGGATCGACCGGCGGTCTAACCCGATCGGACCGCCCCATTAGGCCGGTCCGACCACCGATGAGGTTCATCCAGCAGCATAGCAGACAAAAATCACGAAACTTGAAAATACTGCAGACCTTCGAAGAACAGAGAAATAAGGGGTTTTCTTTCAATCTATTTGGCCTAGAGAACCTCTACAACCAACTAAATAGAGAGAGGGCTTTGGAAAGCAAAGGAATCAAACTTATGAGCATGGATTTCAGATTATGGCAGAAAAACTGAAATTTTGCAAGAACTGGACCAAAACCCAAATTACTCCCCAACCTTTGATCCTCTAGCCATGAAACTTTGAGGAAAGCTACTTAATAGCCTCAGAACTCTAGATATCAAGTTTCATGCCATCTCATGAAGGGAAACACGAAGTTCATCAAAACCCTAGAAATGAAAAACAAGGGCAGAGGAGCTCAAACAGCCAAATCTGAGATTAAACTTGATTTGCTCTTGGGACAACTCGATCAAATGACCTTGAGGCACTATCCCAACATAGAGCAATCCATTTTACACCTCCACAGCAAGAAACAATGCGAAAATGAAAATCTCAGAAATCAACCACAGAGAGTATCGAAGGCAAAACAGGAGCATGGGAGAAAACTCAGAGATTTCATTCCAAACAAAAGAGGATTACAGATGAGTCCCGATACCCTGATTACAAACAGAGGAATGATTACAAAGGAGCTCACTACATCCTCTCCCTCTCACACACACCCAAGAACACCAAGAACTCTACATGTTTCTTGGAGAGGAAAAACACATGAACACAACTCAGGGAGACAACTCACTACTGCCCTCAACCACTCTCCAACTACTAAAGAGAAAGAAAAACCACCTCCCAAAGCTTCTTTTGACTCAAGCAAACCCTAACTCTCTCTCAAAGCCATGGGAATACATGCAGCCACTCACTCCTATTTATAGCCCTTGGCTAACGGGTCTCCAACCCGTTACGCCTGCTAAATCCAACGGAACCTGCTCCCGTTTGTGCAGTCTTGCGAAATTACCAATTTGCCCCTCCTGCACCTTCCGGGAAGCTTCCGCATCTCTTGTCGTCCAAGCCTCGCAACCACCTCGAGTCTCCACCGTCTTCGACACATCCCGACCGTTCTGACCACGACACCGCCTGTGTCTAGTCCGGTCACCTCGTGTCTCGCCACGACTCCGCCTCGACGTCCTGCAGCCATCACAAACAAGAAATACATCAAATAGCACCGCTCGATACATGAAAGCATAAATACATTAATGAAACCACATTAAGCATGAGATAGCCCAAACCTGACAAGCCAACATAATATGCAACCTAACCACTTTGACCAGGTTTGACCAAGTCCGACCAAGCCCGATTGCACCATGCATCGTCAAGGTCCGAACCATCCAAATCAAACTCGACTTTCCTAAACCGATGTCAATTACTCATCACACACATGGGGTCACAACCACATGGTCTCTCAATCCCCCAGCATATGGCCGGCAAGGTGCTCGTACAATATGGCCAGGTTGGCGCCATCAATGCCAGTGACAAGGAAGAGTAGAGAGTCATTTATTTGTTCTTGAGAGACAAGGAAGATAGGCGGGAAGCCAACGATGTGCTCGTACAGGATCAGCGATGTGGGGATTAATCTCTAGTGGCGGACGATCATTTTTATACAACAAGGAATACATCCAGCGCGTGAGATGAAGAAACGCATCGAGGAGCCAAAATGATCGAAGAGGCGTGCATCAGGGAGACGAAGCACCATTCATGTGTACAAATATATATCACAGACAGTTCCAACCACAAGCCATTTGTGATGTGCAACTATCACAGATAGTTCATATTAATAACCATTTATGAACTATCACATACAGTTCTAATTAAACCTTTTGTAATCTCTGTAATTATCACAAACAGTTCGTATTAATAATCGTCATAGACGGTTATTAATAAGAACTATCTGTGATAGTAGCGTATCACAGACAGTATACGGTCACGCTTGGAAAACCATCTGTGATGAGGCGTCCAGTATAACTTGTTTTATAGTAGTGGAGGAAAACAATAATTGTTTGAATTATCGGCCATATTAATTTGAATAGGTAAAAAAATCAAAATAAGTGTTTGGCATGGAAAACATTGGACCAATCTCAAACTGTTGCTTTGCTAACTTTTCTAAGCCAAACAGTGTACCACAGCAATTGGTAAATATGTTAGCAGAAATAGATTCTGCAAAAGCAGTAACATATGTAGGGTTGGAAAATCTACTCGAAGCTAGCGAACCAGCTCGACTCGTAATGAGCTCGAGCCGTCTTGGCTTAGGCTCCTGAAATTTTGAGCCGAGCTGAGCCCACCATCTAACTCGTGCAAAAAAATGAGCCCAGGTCGAGCTGGCTTGCGAGCAACTTGCGAGCCTGAAATAGCTCAGCCCATGAAGGCCCAAGAGTCCCCATGCCATGAGGTCCATGACCCCTCAGGCCTCCCTACCCTAACCCTACACACGCTGATCCTTCCCACACACGTGGTCGCCATCCTTCCCGATCCTTCCTCATCCTCCCCGATCCCCTTCCTTCCCGATCCCCAAATCCTCGTCCACCGCGCCGCCACGCAAATTCTTCCCAATCCTTCCCCATCCTTCTCGATCCACTTCCCGATCCCCAAATCCCCGTCCGTTGTGCCCCTTCTAACCCTAGCTAGCCACGTGCTCCCCCGAACACTCCCCCTCCCCCCGGGTGTTCCCGCCACCGTACTGGCCCCATCCTCCCCCAATCCCATTTCTCTCCCCAGTCCTGACCCTTCCACCACGGCCTTGCGCCCCATCTCCCGCCGACCTGCCCCTTCGCCCTGTCCTCTAGGCCCCCACTGCCAGTCCTCCATTCACCTCGTCATCCAGTGCTCCATCTGCCGCCCTCCATTCGCCGTGGCCTCCTCTAACTGATGCGCATAGACCGCCAACGGTGCATGGAATCTCGTGCTGAAGGAAGAAGGCGGCCAACGTTGGGGCCTCTGCCTCGGTAGTAGCGGGCGAGCATGCAACTGGTGGACGCCACCTTAGCTCCCAGCCGCTTCCTAACCTTGCCAAACCGGTAGCCTCGGTGAGTGTAGTGTAGATGTAGACATGTAGTAGTTCAGTTGTTGAAGCTAGAAGTGTTTTGAAGCTTTGAGCAAGTTCACAGTTGGTACTTCACTAAGTTTATCATGTAGAATTGTAGATGTAGTAATTCAGATGTTGTACATGTTCTTGAGATAGTTTGTTCATGTAGGGAAGGCTGCTTTACGGATTAGCAAGAGTACTTTGCAGTTTGCAGTAGACATTGATCCCCATTTTAATTTCTTTATGTTTCACTGGTGAATGGTATTGTTGTTGTTAGGAGTTACTTTCTTGACATATGTTGTATATGTTATCGTTATAGTTGTTGCACTGCTAGGGTCGAATTTATATAGAATTGATAGGAGAATGATTAAGTAAAAATTTGCAAATGTTGTATAGTAGTACATTGATCCCCATTTTATTTTCTTTATAGTTTGCAGATGTTGTATATGTTATTATTATTGTTGTTACACTGCTATGTTTCTACGGAGCAATGCATTTGCCATCTTCTAGCTCGAGCCACCGAGCCAAGCCCAGGCCACCAAGAGGGTGGAACACTGCCTACTCCTGGCTCGCGAGTCGACACGAGCCTTTCTTCAAGCTGAGCCGAGCCGCCCTCCTGGCTCGTGCTCAAAACGAGTCGAGCCCCCTGTTAAAACGAGCTTGGGCGAGCTTGGCTCAAGCCAGTTCGGCTCGGCTTGTTTCCACCCCTAAACATATGCATGCATCGATGGTACATATGTTGTGCACGTGTTTGTACAGGTTACTGCACATTGGTTCCAATAGCCATCTAATGCGAATATTTGGTTCAAATCTGTATGAACACAATGCCTCTAGAAATTCAATAATGTCTATGAGTTCATCTGAATTTCGACAGGCTTCTATCTTATGCATGTGCAATCCTCTTATTAAAAAGCATTTATCTTGGTAGGAAGAGCATTTAATATGACAGAGATTTTTTTTCCTTGTCCTTTAATAGACTCGATTGCAATATAGTAGAAAATAGGGTAAATTCCTTATATGCAATTAGAAATTTCCAAAATTCTTGATTGTGTCATTGGCATATAAGGTCTAGGCCAAATGTCAATGACATAATGAGTGTCATATATCGGGTGATGTAAACTTTGATAGTAAATAAGGAATTGCCCTAGAAAATATTAAATATAATGTGAAATTTGATAATATAGAATATGCAAAACTTCATCTTGACATTTCTATTACTCCTTCCAATCACAAAAGAGTAACATTCAAGGTACATGCAGTGAAGGTTTCTAAATTTTAGCTATTTGTATCTTTTTAAATATTTAGATTGAACACATAAAAATGATGTGTGCAAATTTATCCTTCGAAAATAAAATTTTATTTTATTATGTTTTATAAATATATTATATAGAAATTAAAGGCAAAATTGTGTTTTAAGAAACCATGCAGATGTCCGAAACATTGTTCTCTTCTTTGATCTTTACTGGTACGTGCAAATCGTCGAGGACCATTCTAAAATCCACCCCTATCTTTGCACACAAAACACGAGTTCCACTCAAGCGGCACACGTTTTGTTTAAGTAAACCATGGCTACAGGATAGGGTCACTAGAAATGCCTCGCCTAGCACGAAGGCTTTCAGAGAGGCACAGTAAATATAGGTGGATGTCACTATGTCACACGTCTGGCTGCAACAAAGTTGGATTCTATTTTCTTCGAGGCAACAAAGTTTCTTGTGCTCGTTAACTTCACTTTTTTACCACACCGTTGCTGGTTGCCATCTCGAGGGTCCATGCCTCTGTGCCTATCCAACAGCGACAGGTCATCAGCTCGGAATGGACCAATCATCTCTGCAAATCTTCAGCCTACACGTCTCTCTCTCTATGCAAGTCTGCAGTTCCATCCACCAATCGCCTTTATCGCCATCCCGTCTCTATCTAGAGCCACTTCATCCGAACATTCAACTAAGGGCATCCGCAATGGTAATAAGTAAGATTAAGTATATACCACCGACGCGAGGTGAGAGATAAAAGCAAAGACTATTTTATACCGTTGGACCCACATGCTCCTCTCTCATGTTCTTGGACTACGTGAAATAGATCACTATTTGCTCGTCGCTAGTGACTACTCTCTCCTACTTTTTCCTTGCCACATCGATCTAGCTAACTAAATAGCCACTGTTGGAGACGCCTAAGAGCAAGTCTTATAAGAGCAAGTTTAATAAAGGTGATGTGCTAGCTACAAGGAATCCATGTCAAGATAGTCCTATGTGGGGGAGAGAAAAGAGAGAGAGAGCTGCTGCTGGCCCATGCAAGAGTCAAGCTATAGCACAGAAAAGAGGCGTTATCCATACATGTACCAATAGAACTAACTGCTATACCCATGCATGTATTAAATTATCAATACCCATGTATGTATTAAATGATTGAGAGCTCTTGTGGAGACAACTTATAGCCAGCTTATTGTATGAGTTAGCTGCATCATTATCTTTTGATGACATGGAAATGTATTAGAGGTAGCAGCTATCTATACTATTAAACTTGCTCTAAGAGCAGGTACAATAAGGCTTAGTCAGCAGGCTATAGCAAATATAATATCAACCAAATCTTACGTGGCAGAGAGAGAAAGGAAGAGAGAGAAGGAAGCTGGCTACTAAATTACAGCTAGCTATAGCACGTAAAAATATGCATTTCACTCTCTTACACGTGGGGCCAAATAGTTATTGTAATAACTACCTTATTGTATGAACTTTTTTTTAAAGTTATAGATGAAATAGACAAGTGTTATAGTCTCTAGTTGGTTATACTATTGTACTTGCTCTAATACTGACCTTCACTGGTCAGTATGAATACTTACATGACTCACTTTTCAAATTTACTCATATAGTAGTTACAGCCAACCAAGGCTGTATGACCTACCCCTTCCTCTCACAAAGTTTCTTGGTTCTTGTGCTTTAGCTGGCTGTAAGCTTACAGCCCACCTCTCTTCTCTCTCCTCATCTCTCTCCTCCACCTCAGCATACAGCCAGCTTACAGCCTCTTATAATACTTGCTCTAAGCCACTGCGCTACGGCCGGGGGGACCACGCAATGTGGGTCCATGTTTCAGTGAGAGCGTTAGTAATGTGGCCACAACAGATAGCGAAAGATGGGGTGTTCTTGTTGTTTTCTTCAATTCCTTTATTTGATCTTGTTAATATTACTTTTAAAGAGAAAACCGCTCCCAAAATATTTCCAAGATTAAGTGAATTTTTGAAAATAAGTTTGGATATACTAGTGTGGTTGCAATGATCGTTTGCAACATTACCGTTCACAGTATTGCAGCGAAGTTTTCTTTTTTAAAAAAGGAAAAGATTAATAAAAAGTTATTTGCTCTATGTGAAAACTAGCATGCACCATAAGGTAAAAATATTCCCCCAACTTATATCCAAGAATGAAATTGTAACAACCCTGGTTTTCGGTTGACTTTGCCACAAAGTTGGCTAGGCTATAATCCAGACCCATGCGGTTGAGTTGATGGGTTAGTCGTGCCACGATACTAGCTAAAACCTAAAAACCTAATCGATTTTCGTTCATATGCGTTGATCGTGAGAGGACCGACCAAGATACTCTGGAACACCTACACCTCTTTAAGAACCTTCTCATCCTTATGCATCAATTGCACATTTGCATTGCATCAAGTTGTGCATGGAACACAAATTCATATGGAACCCAAAAGAAATGTCTATGTGCTCTCAAACACACAATTTTGTTGTAGAAGGCCTAGATACTTGTTTTGGAAAAGCTATGTGTGATTAGATTATAAAACCTCCATTCTTTGAATACATATAGTTTATTGGAGCTGCGCCGACACACTCGGACATAATTTCAATAGAAAAAACATTTAGAAAATAGCAAAAATATTTTTAGGATGTTAGAAATTAATTTAAACAAACATACTTTTCGTAAAAATGATCCAATTAGGCAACAAATGCAAGAAGGACCCTTGGGGCAAAATTTTGCAATAGAGTCCTTAAATATTATGAAAACTGCACATAGGACAAAATTGGTAGGTAAGAATCACCGTAGTAAATTTTAGATTTTACCAAAGTAGAATTAGTAATTCAACCTCCTCTTAATGCATGCCTAGCACCTTTGAAAAATTTACAAACCATACCATCCATTATGAAATGATCAAAATGCCCAAAATGACAAGTGTCCAATGATGTGTTGAGCCTTCACAAAATTATGAAATCTTCAGAGAAAATACAAATCATTTTCACCACTAGAGAAATCACCATTCATGCCATGAATTAGGAAAAGAATAAATTGCCCTTTTTTGCCAAATCATGCTCTGAGGTGTCAAGCCACTATAATTTGCATGAATTTCTAATGCAGCCATAAACATTTTCCACTGATGCGTCCAATGTACCAAGCCATCTATAAATAGCACCACAGAGCATCGAGCCACCGGTTAGGAACCCTAACTTGGTGAGCCCGTCTCTCTACTCTTTTTTCTTTCCTTTCTTTCTTTCTTGCTAGCCCTAAAGCCATGGCACCAATGTAGGTTCGATCAAGGCAAAGGTGGAGCAAGGGAAGGTAAAGAACAAGGAAGAGGAAGAAAGGGAGCTCAAGCAACCATCATCTAGGTATCAACCATTCATTAAGGAATTTTAAGGTTTATGCTACCCTTTATTTTCCCACCATTTTTCTACTCCTATTGCAGTTTCTCACTTGAGAATATTGTTGCAGTTTGGAGGAGTTAATCAAGAACAATATTCAGAAGCAAGGAAACCCAAGTTTCACCTTTGCCATTTGGCCAAGTTCAAGGTGTGCATCATGTTCATGTCTACATTGATTACTAATGCATTTTGATACCTATATGAATGTCATGACATGTATCAATGGTTGATATGTGCATAAGTGTGATGCTATATTTTCATAGGTGATCCAATTTGATAAACTGTCATGTGGTAATTCCTTTGGTATTCCTTTGCTAATAAAAGGCACGTAAAAAATAGAATATTTGGCATGCATAGAGAACACAACTTGAAAAATAAAATGCTACATGAATTATACTACTTTGTCATAAACATGAATCATAGGATTTTGGTCAAATACTAGCATGAATAGGATTATGTCCATATCAAGCGTGATTAGAAACCATGGTACTCACATTCCACCTATGTATGCAAATTTCTACATCTCCATGTACAAAAATCCTAGGTTGGGCCAAACATTAGTATGAATAGGGTTTTCTTTATGTCAAGCATGTTCTTGAAGACATGACATTTCTAATATCCATATGAATATGATTCTAGATGATTATCACTCCATGACTCTTTCCACATAAATGTTTTCGAGAAACATGTCATTAGCAGGATTGTGGATCCTGGTAGTTGATAGCTGGTATTCTATTCACTTTTCTATTCATGGATTTATTGAGTACCTTCTGTACTCATCCCTATTCTATTTCTCCTTTGTTAGACTATATGAGCTAGAAGAGCCAGGAGAATACTTCTAGATGGTCGATGATGAAGTGTTCAATGATCAACGCCAGGGAGAATATGGAGGAGTAGACTACTACGACACTCCTATCTTTGATGGAGTCGGTGATCCTTGAAGCTGAAGCTAGATCTTTAGTAGCAATAATAGTGGTAGTAGAATAATATCTGCTCTGTGTGGTGTGATGTCTTTTGTTGAACTTGAAGTCTTCTGCTGCCTTAACTGTAAGGTATGCACTTGAACTCCATGTACTTTGGTCTATAATATATGTAATCACCAATGAACCATTGTAGTGCTTATGTTATGCTACTCTGATGTGCCCATCTCTCGATGAAATGTATCTTTACTGATGGATGAGCCGAAGGCTAATCTTGCTACCAAAGGTAGTGGCAGGTTGGGTCATCACAAAAATGATTTGTGGGGCTACAGACTATGTTATTTTTTAAAAAAAATAAATTTGGAACTATCCGTGGCATTTGCAATGTTGATCCATTCATAGTGTTGCAAGCAAAATTTATTTGAGGTGTTTACGTTTAAGTATAAAATGAAAAAAAATCAAATAACTAAAAAAGTGTTTTCTCTATATAAAAATTAACTTAGTCATAATAAAAATATTTTGGAGAAACTATGCACTGCTACGGTAAAGCACTTCAATGTGATAGTTAGGTCACCAAGAGACCAAGTGCTAGCCTTATCTTTTTACCTTAACTAACTGAGTGCCCGTGCGTTGCTACGGATTAAAAAGCATAATATATTTACACATCAAGCCACTGTCACCATGGCCGGCCTTCGACACACCATTGACTCTGTCGAGGTCCCCAGCCAAGCTTTGCCCCAGCCTGCACCACTCCTTTACCTGTGCTCAGCCTACACCATGCCCTTGGCTCTGCTGCCATGTTCGACCAAACAAAATTCTAGGGCTCTACCTGCATGATGCTAATGCTTGGCTTGCACCATAAGATTGGCTTCACTGCCACACTCTCCTTTACTCCTTGCATTCCATGTGATGTGACAACAATTTCATCTCACTATCCACTCAAAATAAAAGGTGAATCTGTCTAAGTCTTATTCATCTTCCTTGCATCCATGTTAGCTCTCTCCTCATGCTGCCTGCATGCACAGGAAAACAACAAAATAATTGGCACACAAAAAAACACCAATTATTAAGCTTATAGATCCAATAAATATACGAATGGAATTAGTATTTTAGTCTTACAATAGTCAACATGGTTGACATTGCATATGGAGGCAAGGCTGTTGATGATGACCTTGGTGCTGCACAATCTTCTCCCAAATGTCAATATATTAGATCATTTCATACATCCTCTCAAAAAGAAAGAAAGAAAGATCACTTTAGACATCTCTTCTATGCTCTACAGCCTCTTATTCTCTTCAGCAATCTTCATGATGCGAATGGCTCCTAGCTGCAGAAGAAGATGGCACACCTAATTGGTTGATCCACCTCAAATTGATCCCATTTTTCAGAAATAGTCTTTGTTGCTGTGCACATAAGAGATATTGTAAATCAGAGAGTCTTTCACTAAGGGGTTTATCTACAAAAATAGTCATGTGTTTCAAGAGTGGTCAACAAACCACAACTAGCCCAAGAGTTTCTTTTTTTACTTCAAAACACAATATGGTATGATAGGTCGAATAAATTCTCTTCCCATAACCAATTCCCAATAAATTTTACTTCAAAATTAAACTCACAACAAAACTACAGGAAAAACTCTGAAACAAACTCCCCCAACTAGCTCACTTCCTTAGTTTTTCAAATAAACTGGCATAAACAAACTAATCTTTTTCTCTTTAAACAAACTGCTCTAACAAACTACTTCCAAGATCGCAACGACATTGCAAAAGCGATTAGAAGAGGGCAAAACCCAGATCACCTTGGCCACCACCGAACAACAAACTCTACCACACATGAGGTCATCACAGATTGTTTGTAACTCTCATCAAAGATAGTTTCTGAACTGTCTAATTTATTGTGTCAGTGATAATATGTGGTTATCACAAACGGCTCCCAAACTGTCTATGATAAGTCACAACACAGATGATTTTTAACAATAACCGTTTGTGATATCTAACATATCACAGACAACTAATACAAAAAAATCATCTGTGATGGTCTATGTATCATGGATGGTTTTATGTTCGAAACCGTTTGTGATAGTTTTTTATAGCTAAATATTTCCTATTTTTTGCCTAGCCTCAAGAAATGCTAGCCATGCCATATGAAAACAAGCAAACAAGTTATAAATAAGTAACAGATAAGTGAATTACAACTACTCAAAGTGATAAACAACTCAAAGTGAATTATAACTCAAAATCAATTATAAAAGAATGGTCATGTATTGTCCTCAGATTTATAATTGAATTAAAATTGAATAAATTAAAATCAAATGAATTATAATTGAATCAATTGTTTGAATATGTATTAAGCGGTGTCGCCGGAGTGAAACTATTATTTTGGGTCAATGGCCTCCATCATGAAGAAGGTGAAGAGCTGTCCTCGAATGTCCGAGAGTTCATTCAGATTGAATGTACTTGAATTGATTGTCATGCCCTGTTGCTAGGAGGAGTAAAGTAGTAAACATATATATATATATATATATATATATATATATATATATATATATATATATATATATATATATATATATATATATATATATATATATATATATATATATATATATATATTTAAATTGATGATTAGGAAATAATTATTGTGAGATCGACAACATCTGGATCATTCATCTTAGCAGCTAAAATTTCATGCATATGACGGCAAACATAGAATGCACATAGGTTGCCTTATAGCTACTGGTGGCACTGCAAAAATAAAATTACATATATAAGTATAGTTAGTTCGAGAGACGTTATTATGAAGTGTGATATAGAATTATTGTGTTGTAGCAGGTACCAGAAATCTTGCCATGTGTTACAATGTGGTGCTCGATTCCTTGTGTCTCCCTGCCCCCAACAACATAAGCGCTGAACGACCAACGTAATTCCAAAACGCTATCCTCGGCCATTGCAAATGAAGATAAAACTATAATAGAGTTATGTATGAAGAAAATGACCATACCTGTCAAATGTTTGTTACAGAAGGGTGAAGTCATGCTTGTTGCTGAATAGGGAATCAAGGTATATCACCTTGTTCCAGTTTGATACAATCACTAGAAGGATCTAGTGCCACCTACTCATGTATGTCACTATAGTCATTAAATCTAAGTTCATGTTGCATATAAAGTGCAAATGAAATTTATATGGCAACTAATAAAGTACTTACCTCTAGTTGTAGGGTACTAGTATGTACTCCTTGTTGCCCTGAGTAAGTAATCTCGTTGTTATGTAATTCTCGATGTAGGATGCGTCTCGAGTGATGGATTGCTTAAAGATCAAATGTGGGTTAAGGAAACCCATCGGTTCTCACAATCGCCAGGCTTCTTACATCATGTATCTATACATAAGCAATGAGTTATGATATTTATCGATATTACATAAATAGAGAACTTGATTGTACATACTTATAGTATCCAACATCGTAGAAGTGAAGCATCGAGGGCAGCGTCGAGGTTGAATAGTTTGAATAAGTCATCGAAGCCTACGACGAAGAAGCCTGGCTCATGGAGGAAATGCCACTGGACAAAAGTGTGGACGACATCTCCTAGTGTTATGATATCTTCATTCGGGTGCTTCTCCACCGGAACGGCCATAAAAGGGTCATGTACCATGTCCACCTGGACCTTGGCATAACGTTGTGCCAGCTGTGCACTGTATAGCACTGTCCCTTCCTAGCATGGAAACGTCATCCCCCGCCTAGCCTTAGTAGGAATAGACCTAACCAGCCTCACTTGGAGCTTGTAGAGCGTGGGCTCCTACAAAACAATACACAATTAGCTACGGCATCCTACATGTCTATCTTCAGAGCATTCCAGAGATATACAATATGTACCTAAATTTCATCAATCAGAAGTTGGGCATCGCTTTGGTTAGATTGGTGTGTGGATGCGTAGCTACTCCGATGGTGATGTAGACTGGCTTCCACAATTATGGGGGTGAGATGCTACTGGCTAAGCACTTGCTTTAGCCTTTCCTCCAAACGTACTAGCTTACCAAAAAAATTTACACAAATATCCTCTTTTATGTGCTCCTCGCACTCGGCCTTTGATCTCTTCTGACTCCTGTACGAGTCAGAGTCATATGGGAATCCTTGCCTCCAGGGAATATAAACCCCAAGGCCTTGTGTGCGACCCAGGTGCTCCTTGTTTCCCAAAGCCGTGGATAACATATCCCTCTCCCTAATAGCCTGGAAGTTGCCTTGGGAGGATTCCGCAGTCAACATTTCTTGCAAGAGGCCAACATGTTATTTCAGTTCCTATGAAGTTATGGACATATTACCAGCCAGGTAGTTTGATATCTTACCAAGCATTATGACACTTCCTAGTCTGTCGGGTTCTTGAAGGATATGGCATCCGAAGATGTGGTAGATGTCCTCTCTCTCTTAACCAGTTTCAAGTACGCTTGTCTGTGATCCCAGCAAATAGCGGGAAGGCCACCGATAGGATTACGGTGCCAAGTCTATGAGGATGAGTGTTCTAGGCCTGGATTATCTTGTACACCGCGCTTTATTTCTAGAATTTGCCGATCATCTTCATGCTCACAAAGGCATCCAATGTATTCATATGGATGAAAGGATATTTCATGAATGATGTCCCATTATAGTTCACGTACTTCATGACAAATGTGTTCTTAAAGTTCTTCCATGATTTGCCCATCGCCAGGAATGCCTGTTGTTGCATGAGGCCATGGACTTCTTCTCCAATCTCGAAGGATATTGGCACCTCCTCTCAAAGCTACTCTTTATGCATCAGAGACTTCTAGCTCGATGTGGTGATGGGGACCCGTTGCCTTACAACTATCCCACAGGTGGTCCAGAATGCGGTCGTTGCTTTCTTAGGATGCACAAGGACCCCAACTCGACTAACTCCAAGATAGTCATCTAACTCTTAGGCATTTTCGATATGCCTCGGCCCTGTCATTTAGTTGCTCCTTTAGTCTGGTCATCAGACGCATTCAGTGAAACTAAGCCTAAAGATTGTACGAACGCCATCTTGCGAAGACACTATCTATGAAGCATTCATACTTTAAATACATCAAACAATATGGGAAAGGCACCCACTCTAACAAACAAAAACAAAGTAATTTCTGCTGATTGATACTGTCGTAGCTACAGGCTAAACAGGAAGAGAGGGGGATCGCTAGGAGAGGAAGAGAGCTAGATCTGGAGAGGTGGTGATAATGAGAGGATCCCCCCTTTGCCCCTCCTGGGGGCTTATATATATGTGAGTGGGGTAGAATGGGAAATCACCATTATACCCCTTAGTATTTACCAAGGATGGGGGTACACTGGTATATTTACACTGTTATATTCCTCTACACTATTGGGCCTATTACATGTTGGACTAGTTGCACGGCCCACCACGGGGTTGGGCCACCCTACAACAAGATTCTCGACAAAGAAGCGCTGAGGTCCCGATGGGCGAGCTGACACGATCAACCACCCCAGCCCCCCGTTCCCTAACAGCAAGCACGAGGGTGCCGATGCAACTGATAGCTCGTAGACCCTAGAGGCCATGCTTATGAAGGAACCGGTGAAGCGCCGAGACGCCGCCGAGCGCCAAGACGTGCCGCCCCACCGAGGCGATGTCTACAAGGCGACGGCGGAGTCGAGGCCGGGCGCGCTGCCGAAGCGCCGAAGACGGCGCCCCGCCGAGGCGATTCCTACGAGGCGAACGGCGGAGTCGAGCGC
Source organism: Dendrocalamus sinicus (assembly GCA_036346575.1). Classification (NCBI taxonomy): domain Eukaryota; kingdom Viridiplantae; phylum Streptophyta; class Magnoliopsida; order Poales; family Poaceae; genus Dendrocalamus; species Dendrocalamus sinicus. The sequence goes on along the minus strand of CM070656.1, from coordinate 9,763,130 downwards.
CAAGACGTGTCGCCGAAGCGCCAAGACGCGTTGCCCCGCCGAGGCGATGCCTACGAGGCGACGGCGAGTCGAGCGCCCGGCGTGTCGCCGAACGCCAAGACGTGTCGCCGAACGCCGAAGACGTGCCGCCCCGCCGAGGCGATGCCTACAAGGCGGACGACGGAGTCGAGCGCCGAAGACGTGCCGTCCCACCGAGGCGATGCCTACGAGGCAGATGGCGGAGTCGAGGCCGAAGACGTGTCGTCGAGCGCCAAAGACATGTCATCGAGCGCCGAAGACGTGCCGTCCCGCCGAGGCAATGCCTACGAGGCGGACGGCGGAGTCGAGCGCCGAAGGCGTGTCGTCGAACGCCGAAGACGTGCCGCCCCGCCGAGGCGATGCCTACAAGGCGACGACGAGTCGAGCGCCGAAGACGCTCGCCCCACCGAGGCGATGCCTACGAGGCGACGGTGGAGTCGAGCGCCAAGGCGTGTCGCCGAGCGCCGAAGACGTGCCGCCCCGCCGAGGCGGTGCCTACAAGGCGACGGCGAGTCAAGCGCCAAGATGCGCCGACGCCGTTGTTCCCTACCTTCGAAAGGAGTGCCCGCGGGAGCGGCGCTGAGCGTAGGGCGAAGGCACTACGCACGCCGAGGTAGGGAGGCGAGACCGCCTGCCCCTACCTTCAAAGGAGTGCCCGCGAGCGGCGCTGGAGCGTAGGCGAAGGCACCACGCACGCCGAGGTAGGGAGGCGAGACCGCCGCCTCTACCTTCAAAGAGTGCCCGCCGAGGGCGGGCGCTGGAGCGTAGGCCGAAGGCACCACGCACGCCGAGGTAGGGAGGCGACACCGCCGTTCCCCTTCCTTCAAAAAGGGTGCCCGCTGAGGGCGGGCGCTTGGAGCGTAGGCCGAAGGCACTACGCAGCCGAGGTAGGAAGGCGAGACCGCTGCCCCTACCTTCAAAGGAGTGCCGCGGGAGCGGGCGCTGGAGCGTAGGCCGAAGGCACCACGCACGCCGAGGTAGGGAGGCGAGACCGCCGCTGCCCTACCTTCAAAAGAGTGCCCGCCGAGGGCGGGCGCTGGAGCGTAGGGCCGAAGGCACTACGCACGCCGAGGTAGGGAGGCGAGACCGCCGTTCCTCTACCTTCAAAGGGTGCCCGCCGAGGGCGGCGCTGGAGCGTAGGCCGAAGGCACTACGCACGCCGAGGTAGGGAGGCGAGACCGCCGCCTCTACCTTCAAAAGGAGTGATACACTCGGTGTAACGCGCTCAAGGTGCGACATCCAGTGCCGATCACTAGGGCGAGGCACTCCCTAGTGTCTCGCCATCGCACAATTTTATACTCCGTAGAGTGCGTGAGGGTACTGGTGCGTGCGGAGGCGACCTCGGCGCACGACTTAATTTATAGTCCGCGGACTCGCGCGCGAGGCGCACTCGCGCGCGACTTAATTTATAGTCCTTGACTCGCGCGCGGAGGCGCACTCGGCAAGACGACTTAATTTAGAGTCCTCGACTCTCGCGCGGAGGCGCACCTCGCGCACGACTTAATTTATAGTCCGCAGATCAGTGCGCGCGGAGGCGGACCTCGCCGCACGACTTGTTTAGAGTCAGAGACTTGCGCAGGACAACACCTGCATCTTATTTATGCTCCGTAGAGAGCGTGGGATCAGAGTCCCCGTCTTGTTTATACTCCGTAGAGTCGTGCGTGCGGAAGCTGAGCTCAACGCTACGTCTTATTTAAGGTCCATAGACATCATGCGTGTGGAGGCGGACCTCGACGCTATGACTTCCTTTATAGTCCGTGGACTCGCACGTGCGGAGGAATGCCTCAACGGTCACGTCTTTTTTAAAGTCCGTAGACATCATGCGTGCGGAGCTAGGCTCAACGCTACGTCTTATTTATAGTCCGTGGACTCGCGCGTGTGGAGGAATGCCTCGACGGTCATGTCTTTTTTAAAGTCCGTAGACGTCATGCGTGCGGAGCTAGGCTCAACGCTACATCTCTGTCGTAGCTACAGGCTAAACAGGAAGAGAGGGGGATCGCTAGGAGAGGAAGAGAGCTAGATCTGGAGAGGTGGTGATAATGAGAGGATCCCCCCTTTGCCCCTCCTGGGGGCTTATATATATGTGAGTGGGGTAGAATGGGAAATCCCCATTATACCCCCTTAGTATTTACCAAGGATGGGGGTACACTGGTATATTCACACTGTTATATTCCTCTACACTATTGGGCCTATTACATGTTGGACTAGTTGCACGGCCCAGTCACGGGGGGTTGGGCCACCCCTACAACAAATACCAAAATACCCTGCGATAAGTCATATTCTCACTTGCTCTAATTAGTGATGACATATAATTGAGTGACTAACATTACAAATTATGGCACAACTAGCTTCACTCAACATTACAAAGGATAAGCCTAATATAGTGTCTCAAAAGAAAAACGCACAACTAACAAAACAACTTCACTGTGACACATTCTAGTATCAACTATTTTGGTTCATGAAAGTGCATAACCTATTAATGCTAGCAAGAGTAATAGACGCAATATCGCAATAGTAACACAAATGAAACAGAGACCTACTAGCACTGGCACATTACAAGACATCATACAACAAAGAACGCCATACCAAAGCTTCCACAATTCAGTAAGTGTGAACTCAAACAAATTGCAGAACAAAATCCTTAACAAACTAATCAATACAATTAAATTAGTTTACATTCTATCCAACCCAGCAACTAAATTTCCACCATTCAATACATCTGTCACAAACTATAGTACCCTTACTAGTAACAAGGTCTGTTAGGATTCAACATCTATGGTCAAATCATCATAAACATCATAAAAGCGAGGAAATCACTGACATCTATAGCACAATCTGCCAACAGGCACATTCTTGATTGGCATATGTTGGGTGTTCCACCTTGACAAAGCAAAGCACAGATATTGCAGTGAATTACTTTGTACAACCAATAAAAAACCAACCTGCCCCAAATGATACAATGATGGGGAAGTCGGGGAGGCGACAGCGATGGGGAAGTCGAGGAGGCGATAGCAACAGGGAGCCAAGGAGGAGCCGCACGATGGCAATGGGGAGTCGAGGAGAAGCCGTGCAACAAGGAACCGCAGGGAGGAGGCGCCAAGGCGGTGCTTGATGGGGAGCGTAGAAATCACTACTACAAAAAGGCTAATACTAGATGCCTCGTCATAGACGCTTAATCAAAACTGTCAGTATTAAATACAATTATAGATGTTTTGGTTTAACGACCGTCCGTGTTACTAGCAGCTCTAAAACTGTCTGTGAAGAGATAATATCACAAACAGTTCATATTGAAAACCATCTGTGAAGTATCACAGATGGTTATTAATAAGAACTGTCTATGATAGTAACTCATCACAGACAGTTTATATTAAAAATCGTCTGTGATATTTCGCCGCTTGATTTTGCCACCCCCATTATTCGAACTTTCAAACTGAAGCTACCCAAATGACCTTATATATGCTACCCATGCGCCTCCCCAAACACTCCAAACCGAAGCGCCACCTAGCTCCCCCAAATCGATCAAAGCACCGCCCCTCCAAATGATGCTGACTACCTCCCCAAACTCCTCTGCCTCCGGTTGTGATGCCACGGTTAACTACATAAGGCACACTTGTCGTAAGAGTGTCTTGTGCAGTATCACCATCGTAACACAACAGTGACATTGCCGTCGCCACTCCTTCATTGCCGGTGATATCTATAGTGGCACCCTTACCTGGCACCATTCTCAGACTGGCCCCCATCCGATCCCCTTCCCTCTCTTCCTTGCTTCTTGGATATGAAATTATGAAATTGTTTGATGGATAGGGTTTTGTCCATGTAAATCTTGATGCCCGTGCGTGTGAAAATTAATTATTGATGCCTTAGTTCTTGTGATGATTGATGGATGGCTATCGTTTTAGCCCTTATTGAAATTTATGTTTTATTGCAGGATGAATACATGGCACCAAAGTTTATTGCACGATGATCTTGTTCTCATAAATAGGTCTACTTTGGTTCATTTATATTCTTTAATTACGCTGTTTTATAGTGCAATTAGATAATATTGATGAGCTGAAAGAGGCCTATTTATGAGAACGAAATCACAAACGATTTTTAACTAGAACCGTTTGTGATAATAAATTATCATAGATGGCTATGTTTAAGAACCGCCTGTGATATCTAACATATCATAGATAAATTTTTAAAAATCATCTGTGTTGTAACTTATCACAAATGGTTCGAGACGTCGTCTGTGTTAATCACCTGTTATCACATACACATAAATTCAGACAGGTCAGAAACCGTCTGTAATGACAATTTTGAACTGTCTGTGATGACCCTTTCTATGGTAGTGAATGAAGTTAGGTTTTTGTAGGAGTAGTGAGTTAGATTTTCACCCTAAGTGATGTATATATAGGAGAATATTATCATAGATGGTTTTAGAAAACAACCATTTGTGATATAATCACCACAGGCGGATCTTTATAAAAATCATCTGTGATACATTATCACAGATGGTTCTAGTAATAAACCATTTGTGATATGAATTTATAACACAGATGGTTCTAATAATAGACTATCTGCGATGTTATTTGGATATCTCAAACGGTTCTTTCACAAAACCATCTGTGAAATGCTATATTGTGTGCCTCAATAGATAGACATTTCAACATAACTAGCCTATCTTTGTAGTGAGCCATCATACAACAATACATACTACTGAATCATTCATGAATAAATCTGTCTTTGAATATATCATAAGAAAAGAAGGTATTCTTTTATAGAATGAGTATAATAGAAACACAAACACATCAGAAAAGTAAGCAAGCAAAAGTACGTAGTTGAGCTCCCAATCTCCTCTACGAACCCATAGTAGGGGCTCGACCCACATTTCGTTACGTTTGGCCCATCGGTATTGAACTACTATGATTCATGAACCAATAAACAAGAATTAAATTAGATAGGGGTGAGACCCACTCTTAAATTAAAGCAAAAACTACCAAGCTAGATCTCTCTTTCATTGTAACTAAAAAGTGTGTAGATCTAGTTAGAATATAATGCATTTCATTATAGTACCAATTACTAACATTAGATCACCAAAAATAAATGGATACACAAGCACTCTTCCGAATCTCTGGTCTCCTTTCACTTAATTGCCTCAAAGCTACTGCCTAACAGACAAATCTATCAGGACAAGGATATTTAATAACGCAGTGAATATCATAGATGCTTCTATTCACAAGTCATCTGTAATAAGTTGGTCATCACAGATGATTTTTTATACAAACCGTCTATGATATATCAATGGCAACTTTTCATAAAAACCGTCTATGATAAGTCATACATCACAGACGGTTTGTATTATGAACCATTTGCGATGTATCACAGATGTTTTGTGTAAAAAATCGTCTGTGATAAGTAGGTCATCACTGATGGTTCTTACCATCAGTTGTAATATAGACAATCACGCTAGTAAAACTGTCTGAGATAACTACGCTGCAACTTAACATTGATGGATTCTATAGAACCATTTGTGATGAGACATCTAGTATGACCTTCTTTGTAATAGTGAAACACTTCTGGCCGCCAGTTTACTTGGATAAATTAATAGTTTTTGACAACAAAAATACACACAAAAACTTGGACTGGGAAATGAACCTAAGAACTAACTCTAGACACAATCAAACCTGAATGAACCCGACAGCCATGCATCACATAGTAATCTGCAATGAGCCCATCAAAATTGCCAACATCTCAGCTTTTGATATGAGCATGCTTCTTCCTGGTGCACTCTAGTACACTAAATCTCTTCAAGAATCAAGAACCAACGCACTAAAAAAATCAAGCAACAACCGTTTCAATTGGTCAAAGAACAAAAATCCCCATTGCTTTCTAGGACTCACACAACTATATGCTTTCACAGATCACATGAAGGATTGCTTGTCTGGCAGCTGCAAAAGATGAAGAATAATAGCACTTATCAATCACAACATGTTTCATCCATCTCTAGATATCAAATTAGATAATAGAAGAGTATTAATGTTACACAATTAACACCTAGAGCTGGTCAAGGGAAGAAGAGTGGGCATACCATTGTTAGATGGAGGAGGCCGACTAGATGGGGTGAATATGCGGTCTAAAAAATTCTTCTCTAATTAATTATTAATTTATATTTGGCTAAACCAAGTATAAGATGTGGAAGCTTAACTCAAAATAGTTTAGCACAAATATCGCCTAAATTAATTATGTTCACCTAAGTGCAACAACACTCAAAGGCTTATGTCAAGGTTTGCAATTCTAGAAAGACAAGAATCAATTTAATTCTATGAATATAAATTGCTTGAATGAAAATTGAACACAAAAAACAAACCACAACTGACACGATTACTTTTTACCATGGTTTTCAAAGACTTGTCGGTCTCCCCTAGTCCACGTTGAGGTTAGCCCAAACGAATTAGACCGGCTTGACGAATTAAGCCAAAACATCTCAATCCACTAGTGGTAGCTCTTTCCTACTCCGGGTAAGTAAGTTTCAACCTTCACAACTTTGCTGGGTCTTTTCACAATCTGCCTTGAGAAGATCACCACACACGATACCTCCAACGCCATTAGGAGTCAGGAAACTCCAAGAATATTAAGTTAAGCCTCTCGCTTGACTCTTACCGCATGCAACGAATGCACAAACTTAAGTGGATACACAATCCACCTCTAGATGCAACACATACAATCTAGAGCATTCCTCCTTACTCGCAATGTGCAACACAAGCACAATTGAGAGGAGGACATCACACTAGTTCAAGTGAGTGAAATGGAGTGGCAAAAGTTATATTCTAACTGGCCACAAGGGGGTATATATACCCCACACCTTGAAACTAGCTGTTGGGACAGAAAAACAGGATTTTCAGAAGTACTACAAGCAAATGGCTGGTACTTTCGCTCCCCTCAGCAATGGTCAGAAAACTAGCCATTGCAGGCAAATCCAGTAGTTCCGTCATGCAAAGTCCTACTACCGATCATCGAAAGTACCGCAACACTCGTGTGGAACTACCAATTTTCTTGGGGATGAGAAGACTCCACACAGGTGTCTCTCTAGAAAAAAAAATATACCACTACATAAGTCAGACGTTTCACAAATTGGATGTACCACTCACACAAAGCCAGTAGTACCGCTTGCTGATCAGACCATTCACACAGAGCCAATCAGACCGCTCACACAGAGTTGGTCGAAAGTATCGATCGTCGACCACACTAGTCTCTAACCACATCAGATGGTTCGACCACTTAGGTCTCCGATCACATTGTCCGGTTCGACCACGCAGGTCTCCGACTACCTGGTCTCTGGCCACGCTGGGCTTTGACCACGTTGTCCGGTTCAACTACATAGGTCTTCGACTATGTTGGTCTCTGACCACATTAGTTTCAACCACTCAGGTCTCGACCACATCGACTATGTCAATTTCAACCACGTCAATCTTCGATCACACAGATCTCTGACCACCACGTCGATCTTCGACCACGTTGTATCAATCACGTCAGTTTGACCATGTTGATTACAACCACACAGGTCTCGACCATGTCAGTTTGATCATGCTGGTTTCTATCGCACATATCTTGACCACGTTGGATCCGACCGTCTTAGTTCGACCACGCTGGTCTTCAATCACGCAGATCTCAACCACGTCGATTTCGACCACACTGATTTTGATCACACAGATCTCGACCATGTCAGTTCTAGCCATATTTGTTTTGACCACTTTGATCTTCGACCACACAGGTCATTAACCACATTAGTTTGACCACAATGGTTCTTGACCACACAGGTCTTCCGACCACCAACAGACACAGTAGTTCTGTGATTACAACGCTGGTAATTCTGACTAACGGTAGTACTATAGAATACACAGCGGTAGTTCCAATTTCCATGAGAAGTGCATATACTTCAATAGATTTCGCAAAACACATTTGTAAACTACAGTATCATGCACACAAGGATTATCCATGATTCCCAACAAGTTGCAAAACACATTTGCATATTTTTAGAATTATGACATAAAGATTATATATATGAGCTTCAACTATTTGCAAAACACATTTGCAAATATAAGCCTCATACTATAAAGAATGGAAACATGAACTTTAAACACATGTAAAACATATTTGCAATGTATAGTCCTATGTTATAAGGATTCAACATATGAGTTTCAACTATTTGCAAAACACATTTGCAAATACAAACCTTATGCTAAGGAGAGCTAGAACAAGTGAGGTTGAGCTATCAACATATGATGAGACTTAAGCTACTAGACATAACCCCTCTTAATAGTATGGCAACATATACTAGTAATCCGATCTTCCAACCAAACACCAAGACCAGTAAAAGACTAGGAACACATCCTTAGCCCTAGCTAGTCATACTTTTGCCTTGCGCATCCCCTTGAAACTTGATGACCCATATCTACACTTCAAGTCTGGGTCTTCATTTTTACATGCATCAACATATGATGCATCCTTCACTTGACCTCCATTAACACATGATGGGTCTTTACTTGACTTGATAATCAACGCATGATCATCTTCTCTTGGACATGTATCAACTCATGATGCATCCACCACTTGACTTGATGATCTTTAACATATGAAGTCATCCCAAATCTTCGTCATTTATGGAACCTAACATATTCATCCAACTCATGAAAAATGTTAGTCCACAAAATAATTATCATTAATTACCAAACTTCACCATTTATACATAATGGAGGGACTAGATTCTACAATCTTCCCTTTTGTTAATTCATAACAATCTCAACAACTAATGAGATAAAAATTAAATTACAAGTATACAACATGTACATAACACTTGTATACTCTTATGTAAGTTTTTAAATCAAAGCTTACTTATCCGTTGTTATTAATCATCCAACTATTAACACATAATGGAAGAACAAGATGACAACCTGATTATGAGTATATATGAACTACACAAGTTATATATACTCAACGAATATGTTTCAAAATAAAGATCCTTAATATATAGAAATGGAATATAAATCAATACTAATCAAACCATAAAACATAGAGTGAACTCCTCTAAATGTATGCATACAAGAATATATTATAAAAGCATATGCATATATTCAAATTTAACTTATTTGGTAAAGTTCATTCTATATTTCGGATCCAAGGAATGCAATAAGATAATAATATGATATTAAATGTATACCTCTTATGTGTTTCACCTTTCCATCCAAATAAGACTAAAAAATATCATAATCAATAAATATATTTGACTCACAATCGTATTTGTCATTATCACTAAAACCAACTTAATATAACTTGAACTTACAACCATGCGATGATTACAGCGGCCCTAGCCCAAGCTGCCCATGGTCCCTATTCCCCCACATAGCCGCCACCACCACAGTAGGGGTGGATATCGAGCCAACTCCTCGTCTTATCGAGCTTTTCCTAAAATTGACATAGTTTGATTTAATATCATTTTACGTATAATTTGAAAGTATTTTTAGAAACGAGCTAACGAGCCGAGCCGAGATAGAGCAAAATTCAAATTCATTTGAAATCAACTCATTTTAATGTTTAACCATTAACAAGTATAATTGAAGCAATTTTGAACCGAACCAAGGAGCCCCACTAATGAGCTTTTTTTCCACCCCTACACCACAGCACCGTCTCTCCCACCGCGTCCAAAGAAAACCATCGTGATAGCGGCCACGGCCAACACCTCGCCAGCCATATTTTGTTTGCGTTTGTCCTGCGATGGACTTCTCGATTGCCAACATCGCTTGCAGCACTGGTGAGCCTGCGTGGGTGTCGAGGGATGGGTCTTGGCCGCTTGGGAGGCGACTGTGGTACACGATTCCCGAGAAGGATTATTGGAATGGGAGGGCTTTGCTGCAGGCGAAAGAGAATAGGAACGAAACAAATCGCTATGCGAGGGGTGCAGCTATGGCGGAGGGAAGATGAACGGGACGATGAGAAATTAGAACGGCATTGGTATATCTCTAGAAGAGGGAAAGTGGTAGATGAACCACTAACATTAAGAAAGTAGGAGAAATTAGGAAGACCTGTCTCTTGCAGACTCTCAAGTAGCGGTACCGAGCTCTCCTGCGTTTATACGTGTTAAAAAAAAAGGCCTCAGCAGGTGTACAACGTTCAATAATACCTCTCCTGCAGCGCTAGCGTGCTACAGTTCCTAATTAATCCTTCCTCCGAGGGCACAGCCTTAATTAACCTTAAACATGATCTGATATTCTGACGGCAACCAAACATGTTGCTTTCAGATGAGTACGTACAAATCTCGACCGTATAGGGCACAACCTTTTCGCTGATGTTACTACGTCCGGAAATAGATGAGAAGGAAACATCAAGGCATTTATCTTGTACGACATACTTGGTGAGCTGTTAATAGAGAAATTAGAGAATACAAGGCGAAAGAATTTTCATTTCGGCTCAAGTGTTAATGTGGTTTTATTTTTTTTCTTTGACATATCTGGGAAATAGGTAGTTTGAAATTAGAGAATTATTAAAAACGTACGTAGTACTTGATTTTCAAGAAAGTACTGTACTGTTATCCCAATTGAATTCATTCCAATATGAAGGGGTCATGATGGAAGGTAAAATGTGTAGGTAAGGTTTACAAAGATGAATTCTAGGGAGCAAGGTTTTTTTTCTCGAAGAGTAAAGAGTTAACCAAGCCTATCCCGTGGATGGCACGAATAGTTTTTAATTAGGTATCCAAAATTATAAAAAAATTACTACTTAATAGTTAAGACGAAATAGGATAAATTACAATTAATATAAACCAATTGTAGATGTGAATTATGGCATTGCATATGAGAAAGGGTAATCAAGGATGACTATTATAGTGGTCTACGACAGTACTTGAAATAGCTACTCCCTCCGTTCTCCATTAGACGACATTTTTGGAAGTTGATTTTGTTGTTAAATAGATGTTGTTTGGATTTTTTTAGTTAGTTTTTTTCAATATACCCTTGTTAATAGCTGGATGGCATAAATATCATCATTCTATCGAATGGATACGCACGCATGCTTCTAAGATAATTTAACACGTCGATGAGGTGGGTTGGTAGATTAGTTGGAAAGGAAAGGTCTGGCTCATTAAGTTAGTAGTTGTCATTGGGACTCGATGCTGTAGAGTAATTTTGGGTGAAATTAATTAGATTGTAAGCCTGCCGCTAAGAGGATCAAATATGCCACAAAGCCAAGCATTAGAGGGGATATTGTTCTGTGTGCAATGGGGTAAAACGACAAGTAATTCCAAACGGAGGGAGTATATTAGGCCTAGTTCAATTCGGCTGCAACTGATGGCTTTTGGTTTCGGTTGAAATGGCACTGTAGTGGTTGAAAGAAGCTATGACTGAAATTAGAGGTGTTCAATTCGGTTGTTGGCTTTTGGCTAAGATGATGAGGAAAAGGGAAAAAGAAAAAATATGGTGAAAATTTAAAAGGATTTAATGAACATAAAGAAAAATGAAAGAAAAAAGGAAGACAAAAAATTTTGCCGGGCACTGGTAGGCGACACGGGCAGTGCCAAGGAAGAGGGGCGGTGGGTAGGAGTGACGCCTGTGGAGCCAAGGGAGGAGGGCGACAGTAGAGGCGGAGAATAACACCAACGAGCATGACCAGGCTACGGCCACCAGATCTGGTTGGATCTGTTTGGGCCCAACCAAATCCGGCTGGATCTGGCCGCAGAGGAGTGACGACAATGGCCACTCGACGGTAGCAGTGATGGAGTTGATGAAGATAAAGCGGGGCCACGGTGGACAGGGACATGATTGAACGAGACGAGAGCAGAGGTGGTGGGAGGAGGTGACAGGAGCGGAGGTGGCAGGGGTAGAGGCGGCAGCAACGGGTGAGACAGATGGCGGCAGCACCGGGTGAGCTGGCAGGAGGCCGGATTCGAGATTTGTGCATCTCTATAGGAGTGAATTGCAACAATATTAGAGCATTTTCAAGGGTGATACTTTAAGATTTGTGCATCTCTATAGGAGTGAAAAACATGAAATCACTGCTCCTATTTTTATCTGATGGTTAAGAAAGACAATGGCACGATGATATTACACTTGAGACCTTAAGAACACAAAATAAAGCAACACACACATGTAGCGAAGTCTTAATAGGGAACAACACATGTCAAGTGGCAGCAAATCAATTTTAAACACACAAGAGCCAACTCAAACCCACAGTTCGGATTGGTTCACCACCTAATACTGTTCAACAAAAGGAAAAAAGGAAAGAGAAATGATAGAAAACTTTCGCATTTTTTCCATCAAGAAACACAAGTCCATTGCCCATTGGCTTTGACCATAAATTAGGTAAAAGAAAGGCAAAAGGAAAGAAAAGGAGAAAGAAGCGAATTAAAAAAAGGAAGGAGAAAACACTGAAATCCGCAACACCCACCAACCTTTTTTCCTCCAACCCCGCTCACCTTTTCTCCCTTGTTATATCTCACCTCCATTCCCACACCAGCAAAAGCTTCTCCCCCATGGGCGCCTCCCCCTTCCCCTCCTCCGCCTACCCCCGCCCCAAACCCCACTCGCCCTTGGACTCCGCCTCCGCCGCCGCTTCCCGCCTCCCGCTGCTGTTGGATTGGAGGGCTCTGAGCCATGCCGCCTTCTTGCGCGCCGCGTGTTCGACGGAATGCCTCGGCTGCGCCGACGCCAAGAAACGCGAGGATTAGGCGCCCCGTGGGGTCCCTTTTAGTTCCCCTCTGACGATTTTTAGCTTTTGGTTTGGTGTTTCGTTGTTTTTCTGTGATTTGTGGGCGTCTTTGGTGTAGAGCCTAGAGAAATCAAGAAGTGCTAGGTTTGGGTCTCCTCGGTAGTTTTTACCTTTTAGCGGGTTTGCTGCTTTTATGGGAGTGCCCGTCGCGCAGAAGTCGGATTCTTGGATTGCGGACCTTGCGATGACGGACTGCGGCGGCACCGAGTGCTGCGACCTCGGCGTCCGGCCTATTAACGGTGGCCGAGGAGGTGCCATGGGGCAGCGTGGTGACGGCATGGACGGGCCCCCGGTTTCCCCACCGGAGCGCGTCCTGACACCGTCTACATCGAGGTTCACCGGGTGGCGGCGCTTCTCGTCGCCTGGTCCTCTCCGATGCTCAACACCAAGGTGAGTAATTGACTTCCTTACATACCTTGGAGGGAATAACTATTAATAGTGTGCTCACTGAACATAAATTACTGGATGTAGGAGTGGTTGTTATGAAGATGGTGAGGACTCAGAGCGGTATTTCTCCCCCCGGAGTGAGTTTTCTCAAGACACTTCTGATACGGATTCGATGAGCACGAGTATTAGTAGGATGTATACCTTCAGGCTGGGGACTTCGAGCCCGGTAGATAGTCCTATGAAACGATTGGGACTAGGAGACACAAGTCCTCCCTCCAGGAGGAGTGGCCATTCCAGCCAATATTCTCCTGTCTACCCTTTGAATTCTGTCCATGGCTCCGATGATGTTGATTATTCTACCTTTGTGGATTCACCCGTTTGTGATGATGAACAGCATAAGAATGCCATACAGCCAATTGATTTTGAGAGTAATAGACTTATTTGGTATCCACCACCGCCTCAGGATGAGGGCGATGACTTTGAAAATGGCTTTTTTGAATATGATGATGATGATGATGAAGATGACGATATTGGTGACGGGAAGATCTTCGGACATGTTAACAATGATTATGGTGGTGATGATGATTTACTAGGAATCAAAGGAAAACATAATATAGCTCATAAAGAGTTCTTGAGGAACGCTCTACATGGGCATTTTAGGGCTCTTGTGTCCCAATTGCTCCAAGGTCATGGAGTTGATCCTGTGGATGGATGGTCAGACATACTATCCTCATTAGCATGGCAGGCAGCTACCTTTGTTCGGCCAGACACAAGCAAAGGTGGTAGCATGGATCCCACTGACTATGTCAAAGTCAAATGTGTAGCATCAGGGAATCCCAACGACAGGTATGCCCTTTAGTGAACTACATGTATCGAAGAATTACGTGACATCTTTGTCATGGTATTTTTGGTGCTAAATGTTATTCATCTCTTTGCAGTACTTTCATTAAAGGTGTTGTTTGTTCTAAAAATGTAAAACATAAACGTATGGTGTCAAAGCATGAGAACCCTAGATTGCTTCTTTTGGGAGGAGCACTGGAACACCAAAAGGTTACGAACAAACTAGCATCGATAAACAGCATTCTTGAACAGGTCAGCCTGTCATTTTCCAATTATGATATGTTTATCCTGATTGTTTTCAATATGTTCATAATTGACTTTTAAGTGTGATATGTACAGGAAAAGGAGTATCTTAAGAATGCAGTTGCAAAGATAGAGGCCCAACGACCTCATGTCTTGCTGGTTGAAAAAAGTGTGCCATTGTATGCTCAACAGATTCTTGCAAAAGATATCTCTTTAGTACTGAATGTCAAGAGATCACTTCTCGAAAGGATATCATGCTGCACAGGTGCTCAAATTGCTTCGTCCATTGAAAATGTCCCTTCAACAAGACTTGGACAATGCCAAACATTCTGGATTGAAAGAGTTACAGACTGTTCATCTCCAAATAACTCAAACAAAAAGTCTGTCAAGACACTGATGTTTTTTGATGGTTGTCCAAGGCGCTTGGGCTGCACGGTAATGCATAAAACTATTAGTTGCCTTTCAAAGATCATCAATATTCTTTCAAAGATCATCAATATTCAATACCATGATCAATTAAGGGTCAATTCTCATCGTATTGTTACTTTGGCAGTTTGGCCCAAATGTTATACTTCCATTCTCTCCTTGTTTAATCATTCTTTTACCTTCTCTGCTGAGGATGGCAAAGCACTCTATGTTTTAGGTCTCTCAATCTTGTACTCATCTTTGGAACTTATTTTTGTTTGAGTTGTTTTTTGTATTATGATTATGATTTATGACTGATCTAATAAAAGCATGTTTTTTCCTAGGTCCTTTTAAGAGGCTCATCCTATGAAGAGTTAAGGAAGGTCAAACTTGCTCTACAATTTGCTGTGTTTGCAGCATATCACCTATCACTTGAAACCTCGTATCTTGCAGATGAGGGTGCAACACTACCAAAGATACCTTCAGATTTTCCAGCTCTTCCACTTGAGAAGAATATAGATGGTAATTCCCAAGTTATTCTCCACAGTATTTCAATGATTTTCAAATAGTCGGTGACAGAACTTAAGAAAATAGGTGCATCCTGCCTTCAAAGTGCCTTGATGGTTCTTTAAAATTGTTATCTGCAGATCAATCTTTTTTGAGGACTAACTTTAATCAGGAAGAACACATTGGTGGAACTAATGACATATTTTCTTTTCCCCCAAGATCCTCTCTTGATAATGGTTGTATACCACCTCTAAGCATAAGTGTTCAGACATCCAAAAGTTCACCCACCTGGGTCAGAAAAAGGGCAGCAACAGATCTGCATTTTTGTCATAATATTCATAGGGATGAAATGGTCGGTGGGGTTTTTAGAGTCGAAAGTGACTTGGACAATGGTTGGCATCATATATCAGACGACGAACATACAGGAGTAACCATACGTGATCATAACGAGAGTCACAATGAATATTTCCCTACATCTGAGAATCCACAGAGCATTTTGGTTTCCTTGTCAATTGCATGCCCTCTGAGAGGAATTGTATGCAAGCAATCTCAGCTCTTTCGCATAAAGTTCTATGGTAATTTTGATAAGCCACTTGGAAGATACTTCCATGAAGATTTATTTAATCAGGTATCACATTGTCATCCAATTTCCTATTGGTTTAATGCACTGACCTTGTACTACATTATTAATATGTTTGGTCTTTGTTGCCAGACTTCATGCTGTGAATCTTGCAAGGGGCCTGCAGAATCTCATGTTCGATGTTACACCCATCAACAAGGCAGTCTCACTATCAGTGTTAGAAATCTTGCATCTGTAAGGTTACCTGGGGAGAATGATGGGAAGATATGGATGTGGCACAGGTGCCTCAGGTGCAAACCGAAAGATGGAATCCCTCCGGCAACACAAAGAGTAGTGATGTCCGATGCAGCACGTGGACTTTCTTTTGGGAAGTTTTTGGAACTTAGCTTTTCAAATCACACAACAGCTAATCGAATTGCCTGCTGTGGACATTCCCTCCAGAGGGACTGTCTTCGTTTTTATGGGTATGTGATTTCTTCTTGTGGTAAAATCTGCAGTTTTAAGGCCAATGTAAATGTTAGCATTCTCCATCAACAGGTTTGGAAGCATGGTTGCTGTCTTCCGCTACTCTCCTGTAGACATTCTGTCTGTCAACTTGCCGGCCTCCATATTGGACTTTGCTCATCCAGTAGCTCAAGATTGGGTCATCAAAGAGGCTGCTGATGTATGTTGATGTAAATTTAAGTTTGTTTATTTAGGGCCTGTTTGGCCTAAGTTTCACGCTGAAGCTGGGCCAAACACCCTGCTTTTCAAGAAGCTGAGACCACCTAAAGCTGTGGGGGAGTGGGGTTTTTTGGCTTCTCAACCTTTCTCCATCCCATCTCCCCACCTCTCTCCATCCCACCTCATTTATAAGCTAATATTCTTAGTTTTTACCAAACGGCTTCTCTGGCTTCTATGAAAAGCTAGCCTTTTAGGCTTAAGCCCCCAAAGCTAGCTTTTTAGAGAAGTTAAGCTGTGACAAATAGGCCGTTAGATGGATGCTGACAGTGCCCCTTTGACATCCTGTTTGTGAGATTTATTCCCTTTCATATTGTTGTACTTGCAGGTAGCCAATAGGAAGGAGCACTTCTACAGGGAGATCTTTGACAAACTTGACTGCATTGAAAAGATAGTTTCAGCCCAAAATGTGAGCATGAAGGCAGGCTTGTATAAGCATGTTGTTGATCTTAAGGATTTGATTAAAGTTGAGTGGAAGAAGTATGACGTAAGTTCAACTGTTGCATGGTTTTATTAATTGCTGTCAAACTGTACAATATGTTTTCTACATGCTGTGCTGGAGGTTTGATTTGTTTGTCCTGAATGTTCATTATTTTTCAGGTATTGTCAGGATTTGCTAGCATAGATGACTTGCATAAACCAACTATAGATGTTCTAGAGCTCAATCGCTTGAGGCGAGAGCTTGTACTTGATGTGCACATATGGGATCGCAGACTGTACATGATGCACTCACTCACCAAGGAGAACTGTCATACTGTGCCAACTGATGTACATTGTCCCAAGAGGCTTCCTGAAAGCTTGTCAGAAGAGCCAAAGGCTGAGATTTCCAGAACACAGGAGAATATGGATAATTCACTAGAACATACTCAGTCAAGTTCATTAGCAGTGATCACAAATGCTGGGAAACTATCGCTCAGGAGAGAACAGAGTGAAACAACTGTGTCACATTTTGGGTTGAAAACCGACATTATAGATGAAGTACCCCTCCATTCTGTTGAAGGGGTGCTGGCTGATGAACTTAAGCTTAAAAAAACAGTGGAGAGGTCACAATCTTCTGCATCCAATCTTTCTGACAGAATTGACTTAGCATGGACCGGCTCTAATCAATTTGTTAATGACCCATCAAAATGTAGCATGGAGGCACTTCCAGTCATACCCGCTGCTCTGATTGATGATCCCTCATACCAGAAGGTTATAGCGCCAATTAGAATCAAATCATTTGATTCTGCCGTCAATTTCAGAAATAGGTTATCACCTGTTGATGATTCGAATGGAAGCATTAGAAGAGCTTATTCTCAAAGGCCTCCAAGGGCTCTTGAGAGAACAGGCAGGGGTTCATCCCCTACATTCACAAATAATCTGCCACTTCCTGTTATGATGGATGGTGAGGGTCGTTTTCTTCTACCGCAAAATGCTCCAAATGTTGTTGTTCCCATTTACGATGACGAGCCATCCAGCATGATAGCCCATGCCATGACTGTTCCGGAATATCATAGCTTCTTGTCGCCTCTGCTGGATCAGCATAATGAATTGGACAGATTTAGTGCCTTGAATTCTGTGGATCAGAATTCCACTTGTAGGAGTTGCTCAGATGTATCAATGTGGAGCTATGGTTCTGACCAACCTCAACCTAGAAATGGAAATGATTCTAAGGATATTCATTTGACAGTTTCTTTTGAGGATGACAATACGTGTTCTGTGGATAAGGCAAAATTTTCTGTAACATGTTATTTTGTAAGGCAGTTTGATGCAATCAGAAGAAAGTGCTGTCCAGATGAACTAGACTACATCCGTTCTTTGAGTCGCTGCAAGACATGGAGTGCTCAAGGTGGCAAGAGTAATGTGTACTTTGCCAAAACACTTGACGACAGATTTGTCATAAAGCAAGTGTCCCGAACAGAATTAGATTCATTCGAGGACTATGCAGCGGAGTACTTCAAATATTTAACAGAATCTGTATCTTCTGGAAGCCCAACTTGCCTTGCTAAAGTCCTTGGTCTTTACCAGGTTTGTTATGCTCTAGTGTTATTTTCATGTGTCTGGAGTCTTGTGAGATTGAAACATGTGAACTTAACTGCATCTCATTTATGCACTAGGTCATTGCCAAGAACTTGAGAGATGGAAAGGAACTGAAGATGGATGTAATGGTCATGGAAAATCTTTTTTTCAAGAGGAAGGTATCAAGAATATATGACCTGAAAGGCTCCTTGCGTTCCCGTTACAACCCCGATACATCAGGAAACAACAAGGTTCTCTTAGATCTTAATCTATTAGAGACACTTCATACAAAGCCCATTTTTCTTGGAAGCAAAGCAAAAAGAAGGTTGGAACGAGCTGTCTGGAATGATACTTCTTTTCTGGCAGTAAGTGACTAATTGCTGTTGTTAAATCGTTATGTTATGTATGTTGGAAGTTATGCACTTATATTCCTAGGGTGCACGAACCTAGTATTTCTAGAAGGCCTCTTGACACCAAGATATTGGAAACCGCTGGAACTCAATTAATATCTATGCAGTTTCGGTGGAAGCTAGGCGAATTAAAGAGTTGTGTAGTTTTTTCATTTTTCACAATTAGTACTATGAAATACTGTTTTGTGAAATAACATGGAAGTAGTCTGGAATCGGTTTGAATCATGGAGACTGTATCTCAATATTTATATTATTGGTGATGTCTTTGTCCATCTTACGTGTTCCTTTTTTTTAGACAGACAAACACACCTACCCTTGCTTCTTTTATTGAAACCAGGAAAGTCTTAATCTTATATGTGTTTCCTACCTTGCTGAGCTTCCAAACTGGCTACAGAGGTAGAATTTGTGTGCCATTGGAGCACTTTCTGCTGAGAGCACGGCGAGATAAGATAAATATCAAGGGTGGGTGTGGGCAGGCAAGGGAAGCAAAGGGACTGATGTAGAAGTGTAGAACCCTTTGATGTAGCTGCAACATGTGGATCTTTAAAACAAATAATCGAACTTGCAGCCACATATAACATTGTTGCCACTTGCTGGATTGATTGGTGATTTTGGTACCACCTTGCTAGCTAGACCCAGTGGTTAGTCAACATGGCAACAGTCAGTTAGGTTATTAGTCAATTTGGCGACGTGGATCTGGCTTGGCCGAGTCACCAGTCAGCTTGGGCTTGGCTGAGTGACCAAAAGCTGTCCAAGACCTAAAGCTATGCTAGACCCAGATTGTCGATTTGATTGCTGACTTGATTATTTGCCATTTAATTGACAACATGGATCTGGATGATTAAGCGGCACTTAAGTTGCTAGTCAACCTTACAACGGTGGACGGTGGTATAGCTTTGCAAATATAGAAAGGCATGGTATATATTAGCAATTGATTTGGTGTATTTGTGCAAACTGTTCAGACCAACTCTCTCTGTAGCATCTTAGTTGATAATATCATAATACCAAGATGCACAATAATTGCACCTCTTGTTGCTGTTAGCATGCATGATCTGTTTCTTATACTGTTGTGCATTCCCTATTTTTTCAGTCGGTGGATGTGATGGACTACTCCCTTTTAGTTGGCATTGATGAAGAAAGCAAAGAGCTTGTGATTGGTATCATTGACTATCTTCGGCAGTACACGTGGGACAAGCAGGTAGAGACTTGGGTGAAGGCGTCAGGAATTCTGGGTGGCTCCAAAGACGTACTCCCCACGATCATCTCCCCAGATCAGTACAAGAAAAGGTTCAGGAAGGCCATGTCAAAGTACTTCTTAACTGTCCCTGACCAATGGTCATCTTGATCTTTTGATGCCGTTACTGATTACCGAATCGTCAGATGCGTTCAGGCGATTCAGGTGCAAAATGGAATGATGGGAAGCGACACGCTGTTTTTTTCCTACTTTTTCTTTGGTTTTTGTTAGAATAGTCGTCGATCCATTTATGCCTCTTGTATGTTATTTTTGTTCACAATAGGCAGGATCGAGCCCCCTGGAGAGGACCGGCGGCGATGGTTGTCCATCCAGGCTGAGTCTAGAGATCACAATACGTGTACATTACACTACATTGTAGCATGAAATACATAAGGGATGAAAATACTCGAGTTCCTTACGAAGGCAATTATTTGAGCTTTTGTTGGTTGATACTCTGCTGTGTTGCTATTAATCTGCTATCCCATTGAACTGTGTTGCTCTAAATCTGGTGAAATTGGCAATCTTGTGGTTGCATCAACTAGCTACATTTAACCGGCGGAATTATCTGGCCAACTGCATAGCTAGATATTCCGATAAAGTCAGCTAAATATTATGATAAAGTTATCTTTGTTATACAAATATAATATTATAACTTATGCTTAAAAATACAATTGTATTTGCCATCAAACTTACATCTATCTATGATTACTTTACAACGTTGTAATCTTTCCACACTAAAATAAGTGAGATAGATTTTTCTCTTTTTATATTGATTAATGAGAGAATTTTTAGGATTTTTTATTGTTGTGTGATTTTTTGGCGTTAAAACAAAGGGGATGTTTTAGATCTCACCAGATATTTTTATTTATATAGATTTGTGTAAGAAAAAGAATGCACCTTCCAAGTAACACCTTAGCTATATTGAGTCCACATAAATAGGAATTTGGCCCCATCAGGCTGTAGAATTTGTGTTATTGCATGATGGACCATCCAAGGAAAAACAAGTTTCACCTTCTACCTTAAGTTATAAAGCTGGATGGATCGTCGAAGGGACACTATCAGAGATCTGTTTGGCAGCAATTGGAAGGCGACAGGAGGGAGTTTGTAGGGGGATTGGGCATGTGAGTTTGCATTCTAGTCCCAATTCCTTGTTTGGTAGGAGAGATGGGAAATAATGGAGAACTAGTCTTAAATTTGCTAGAGATTCAAGTCATCATGAAAGGCTAAGATGTGTTGATCTTTCGTTAAGAGTAATTCCCTCTCAATTCCGACACCACCCTGGGTTTCAAATGATGGGAACTGGACACTCAAAAACCCCCAATCCTCTTCCTGCTTAAATTTCCACGCCTACCAACCAAACAAGAGAAATGATAACCCCGAACACCTAAACTCCCATTTCCTCCAACCAAACAGTCATGTACTTTTTTCTTTTTGAGGGGCAGTCATGTACTTTTTCATGTGCCTGTTTTGCTGTGGTTCACTCTCATCAGGCCACAGCCCGTTCGGCAACAATTTGGGGGCCGTCGGAGGAGACCAAGCCAAGGATCACTGCTGTAGGTTGTTGTTCGGGTCACTCTTTTTGACGATCTACGCCACCCTCTTACTTCAACCAGGCCGGCGACAAGCAATTCTCAGAAGGCCATCGTGCACTCCGACCTGCAATTCACTCCCTCAAGCCTCCTTCTGCTGCCTTGCTGGAACTAGAGCAGATGGTGTCATCTGCAGTGCACCGGGCTCCAAGACGTCCAAGGCAGTCACGGATGGCGTGCACTCTTCTACCGCCCAAGCCTGTGTCCGCCGCCCAATTCAGGGAGCGAGATGAATTACACCACCATAGGCCAAACTGGACCAAAGCTTAAAGGATCGGCGCATGGCACCCACACGCAACAGTTTCCAAAAGACGGGGGAAATTGGCACGGAGCAAAATTTGAAGAACGACAATAAACACGCCACCATTTATTAACAAAGGTGGCATTTATTACGGCAATGTAAATTTGTCGACGAACTTTTAGTGCCAACAATAGCCGTTTGATTGTACTTTCTGACATCGAATTGCAATAAAGGAGCGGTATGGACATGACAGAATGACGATATGGGCTCCACTGCAACGCACTGAAGTTACTGCGATTCCAACAAAAGATGCGATAGCCAGTGTTGCTGGCGTCGGATATTACGGTGGGGCTGCATTCAGGCTTTCCCAGCAGATCCAAAGAGGCGTATTTTCTCTGTTACGACAGCTTTCATTGCTTCCTTGGCAGATGCCATGACCTGAATCAGGTCTTTTTCTGGCTTTTTAAGGGATTCCAGGTAACTGTTTCGGAGCTCTGTGTTCACATTGAATTTCCTCACCCCCAAATCTATGCATTCCTGCTCCAAAAGAAGTTGGGATTATTGGCACTTCAAATGAATTTCAACCATGACAATAATTGTCGCTACAAGTATGAGATTGACTTCATCAACAGATTAATCTTTTGTATGAAATTGTAAACTGGTCAGTGCATGAACGTCAACATTGTATTAGAGCCCAAATCATAAATTCATGACCCGTCTGGCCTATTTATGAGGGACAATTAATTGTGGCATATGGAGGATTCATTTTTTTTCCTGTCGGAAATGCCCCCAAAAAGTCTTGAACACAGGTAATCTACACTCCAGTACCATGTCAGGTCACATGCATAACTAATTGTGCCAAAAGGTTAAAAGTGTTTTTGGGGTAAGTATATTGCCCACCTGCCTTTCCCAAATAGCTTAACCTTTTAGATGAGTTCGTGCAGGAAGCTCAACAATAAATTCTACAAACTAACACTTCACTAGTCTATCTTAATAATGAAGGAAACATTATGTCAAACCTTTACAAGTTCATGAGACAGGCCAGATGCTCCATGGAGAACCAAGCTTACTCCTTTCTTCATGGTTAATGCACGAAGGTCCTGTCATCATTTCAAGGAAGAACAGTCTGAGTTTTGTAAGGAGATAACTCGACCCAACAGCAATCTAATTTGCTCAGTACTCCTATACACAAAACTTCACGAGATAGAGTGGGTACAATTGAAAGAGGGTATAACTACGCAAACAACAGATTATTCATTAACTATTTCATGCTACAACAGTTTCTTCATTAAATATTCCACACTAAAACAGTCTCATGCTGCCACAAAGATCAAACAAAATACTTTCGAAGTTTATTGCATTTGCCTGACCTTTAGCAAGTCAAATCTGAGGTTTGGTCCACTAGGGGGGTATTTTCCATGAACATTTCCAATGCACACTGCTAGAGCATCAATACCGGTTTCATCGATAAATTCCTCAGCCTGAAAATGTGTACCATATATGTTTCAAAAATATAGCACGAATATGACAATAGGAGGCCATAGAGTTAACATTTGTTGGAGAAGAGGAAATAACCTGAGCAACATCAGTAAATCTTGCTTCGTATTCTTCGACTGTCAAGCCATCTTCGGTGCCTGAGAGTCTTCCCAGTTCAGCTTCCACAAGTATGCCTTTTGCGTGAGCCAAGGAAGATATGCTCTTTGTGTATAATATGTTCTCCCCTAAAGGTAGATGGGAACCATCCACCATGATTGAATCAAATCCCTGGAAATGTAAAGGTCACAGTAAAAGGTAAGGAGAAAAGTCAAGATTGAGACATTCATCATTCATGGTTAGGGAAAGGATAGCATATGCCATTTTGGTACTTCAAGAGGGAACAATGCATCTTCTTCTTCCATACCATCTCAAGAGCTTCAAGCAAATCAGACTTGGAAGTTCCGTGATCATAATGAACGGTGATAGGTACCTGCAATAAGAGAATCACAGAATGTTCGCCTCTAAATAACTTAAAACAAGAAGGATGTCTTGATCGTAACGTGTGAGAATCCAAATTATATAAACATTTGCCAAACATGTTGTTTATTTTGGATCATTGGATGTCTGCAGAATGCAGATATTCTTTAAGCATGATATATCTCAAGTTTCCCTTACACTGGCTTGTTCTGCAGCAGCAATGCAGCACGCTACCAATGGGACTCCACCTTGCTTCAGGGCACTGGGATGAACCTAAATAACAACCACAATAATCATGATCAGAAATCAATAAAATACATATCATCTACTGAATTTTCATAAACTGAGACTGATAGAACGCGGTGGATAGGGCAAAAGGCGAAACAGAGGAAGGCAACGGCGAACAGAGGAAGGGGATTCCGTAGGGAAGCCGGCAACCAAACGTTGCTCTGCTTGATTACAATGGCATGCGGTAGCCCTCTTATATAGATGGCTCCCCCTAACAGATGTAATCTAACTCCAATCATATCTCTAACTATATCTCTAATACAAGGAAACCAATCTCTAACTCAAATAGAAACCAATCTCTAATTCCTAATAATAACCCGTCTGGGTCCAAGGCCCACGCCTATAACACTACACCCCTCCCGGACATGCAGCTCGTCCTCGAGCTGCTAGACGGCGGCCAATGGAAGACCTTCGACGCCGATGAAGAAGACGAACGGTGGCGGTGTCGCAATGATGGAGACGGCCGGCCAGATCCACGTGGAACAAGGCTAGACGAAGTGTAACGCCTTCGGAAATATAATGCCTGCAAAATAAGCTTCTTTTTTCTGATTTTTTTCTTTTTTTTTGATTTTTTTGATTTTTTTTAACCTTAACTTAACCGGTCGGTTTAAAACCGACCGAGACCAACCGACGCCACACCAAGCCAGACTCTAACAGATCCGACGGCGGCGGTGGTGGCGCTCGGCGCGGCGGCGGCGGCTCTCGGCGCGCGGAAGGCGCTTGCCGGATCGCCGACCGCGCGGTGGATCAAGCGGCGGCGGCTGCGACACGGTTGAGGTGGCGGCGGCTCGGCGGGAACGCCGGCGGCGGCGGCGGGCGGAAGGCGAACGGCGGCGGCGAAGAGCGGCGCCGGAGCGGACAGCCGGCGGCGGCCGCGCACAATGGAGGTGGCTCGCGCGAAGCGGTGATCGGCATAGCGGTTGCGGCGACGGCCGGCGAGATCGACGGACGGCGGCGGCCGCGACCGGCGAAGCGGACGGCCGGCATGGCAATGGCGCGGCGAGACGGATCCGGCGGCAGCTTCGCGGCGCGATCCGGCGCAGCAGCAGAAGCGCGCGCGAGGTGGCCCGGCGAGGCGACGGATGGCGGTGCCCGAGCGACGGAGACGGCGCGCGCGGAGCGCGATCGGCGGCGAGAATCCGAGCACCACGGCGGCGCGGCTCGGCGTGTGTTGGGTGCGAGCGCGGCAGCCGTGAGGCGCGTGGAGGCCCGGCGGCGCGCGCAGCCCCGCCGAACGGGAGGTTGCCGTGGCAACAGAACGGCGCCACGGTTGAGGAGTGGCGCCGACGGAGTGGCCGGTGGCGCGACGCATAGATGGCAACCGGCGATCGAGGACAGCGACGCGGCGGCGACGGCCGCAAACCCTAATCTCCGGCTTGGCCATTGTTTCCTCCGGCCGACCGCACTTCTTCCGGTCGACCGCCGAGTCTTCTTCTCCATCGGCAGAGGCGAGGACCACCATCGAGGAGAAGGGGAGGTTGGAGCCCCGTCGAGCCGGTGATCTCAGCGACGGGCAAGGACAGCCTCGCCCTCCTCGCTAACACCGGCAGATCAATATCTGCCGCCTCCTCGCTCTCGCGACTGCTCTCTGCTGCGCCTTCTCCCGCTCCTTCCGATTATTTCCAAGAGGCATGTATGTTGTGGAAGATGTCCCCATCCCCTTGTCGATGCTCGCCACCTTGTCGGCGCTAGCATTTATTATGGCCAACGACTCGGCAGCAGGACAAATCGCAGAAACCATGGTAGCAGAAGTCGTGGGAAGGGATCGACGGCTCTGATACCAAATTGATAGAACGCGGTGGATAGGGCAAAAGGCGAAACAGAGGAAGGCAACAATAATGAGGAAGGGATTCCGTAGGGAAGCCGGCAACCAAACGTTGCTCTGCTTGATTATAATAGCATGCGGTAGCCATCTTATATAGATGGCTCCCCCTAACAGATGTAATCTAACTCCAATCATATCTCTAACTATATCTCTAATACAAGGAAACCAATCTCTAACTCAAATAGAAACCAATCTCTAATTCCTAATAATAACCCGTCTGGGCCCAAGGCCCACGCCTATAACAGAGACTCTGTCTATACAAGAAAGAAGCACTGGTAGAAATCATTGTCAGGACTCAGGAGCTGTGTGGTGCTGCTTCTATCCAGCTACTAGTTATAAACTACTTAGTACTTACCTCTCTACTCTCATGACATACTGCAGTAAAAAAAATAGCATCAAAGAGCACCTGACATGGTTAATAATGTGATTTGCACCATCCATTTCCAGAAAAAACAGCATATTAAAGCATTCCTAACCTGCAGGATAGCAGGGCTTTTTTCAGCCTCTGCAGCTGCAATGACAGCTTCAGCTCC
Organism: Dendrocalamus sinicus; assembly: GCA_036346575.1. Taxonomy (NCBI): domain Eukaryota; kingdom Viridiplantae; phylum Streptophyta; class Magnoliopsida; order Poales; family Poaceae; genus Dendrocalamus; species Dendrocalamus sinicus. The sequence goes on along the minus strand of CM070656.1, from coordinate 9,736,621 downwards.
CTCAAGGTTATATACATTGAAAGCACCAACTGCATAAGCACCATTCTCCGCATTCTTCACAATAAGGAAATAGTCAATTAAGAATTTAAAGCAAGAAACAGTGATGTATACATTAGCCTTGATGAAAAGTTAAATGGAGGGGAAAATCTTACAAGGAGAAGTTCTTTTGTAGAACTTCTAGAAGGGCAAGCCCAATTCTGGACTACTTTTGCAAGAGCACTGTTATCACCAACATTACCTGTCATTAGGGGAGTGGCAAGATAGTTTTGTGAGTAAAAGGTTAAATATATATATATATATATATATATATATATATATATATATATATATATATATATATATATATATATATATATATATAACGGTATGGAAAAAGTACTAAAATGTTTATGACCAGGAAAAACAATGTAAGGTACACCGGGATGTCTACTCTCAGGACCAAGCTGCCACAAAGGTACACCAGCTAAAGCTTGTCCCATTACTTTGGCACGCTGAGCTTCCAAAGCTTTTGTAGCAAGATCAGATGAAGTGATTCCTCCCTATATGAAGGACAATAGAAACAGTAACTCCAGAAGTCAATTTCATACACATCTTGTGAGCTCAATCATTTTGTTTGTGCTTGTACACACTGTTTTTATTCTGAAGGAAACTGTCACAAGTTGATAGTCAAGCACTTGTACACATTGTTTTTATTCCGAAGGAAACATGTAGGTGTAGTTCTTGTTGGAAATATGAGCTTGGTATTCCAATGGGCCAAGAGGCCAAATATATACAAATGACATTATGCAAAGAGCCCCCTATACAATGTGATAACGCTACACTTCTACATGTCTAACACTCCCCTCAAGCTCATGGTGGATCAGAAACACCGAGTTTGGAGAGATAAAAACTGTGATGAGAGCTTATTTGTGCCTTGGTGAAGAAGTCTGCCAGCTGAATCTCGGAAGGCACATACTGAAGATCAACCACCTGTGCCTGCACTTGGGATCTCATGTAAGAAGTATCAACACCAATATACTTTGTGAGCTCATGCTTCACTGGATCACGAGCAATACTGATCGCACCCGTACTATCTGACAAGAGAGGAGTCGGTGTAGAAACAGAAACACCAAAGTCTACGAGAAGCTACCGTAATCAAGTGGTCTCAGTAGTCATCAACACCAAAGTCTATGAGAAACTGCAGTCTGCTTCTTAGTCTTCCATGTAATAAGAGAGGAACCAAGAAAGACACGGTAGGCAGAAAGAGACCGGCGATCAGAATAATCACTGGCCTAGGTCGCATCAGAATAGGCCTGAAGCTGTAAGGAGCTAGAACTGGGAAAGAAAAGACGACGAGAGATGGTCCCATGAAGATATCGCAGAACACGAAGAAGGTGGCTATAGTGGATCTGAGTGGGAGCCGAAACAAACTGACTCAGGATGTAGACAGAGTGGGAAATATCCGGTCAAGTGATCCCAAGATAGACTAGACTACCAACAAGGTGACAGTATCAAGTGGGGTCCTCAAGTGGCTCACCATCAGTGGGTCAAAGATGGACTCCAAGCTCCATAGGAGTATCCACCGTGCGCTGATCAGTGAGACTAGCATGAGCAAGAAGATCCTGAATGTACTTCTCCTGGGAGAGGTAATAGCCCTCAGGCGTAGAAGAAAACTCAATCCCAAGAAAGTAACAAAGAGGATCAAGATCAGACATCAAGAAGTGTTCACCAACACGCTTCTTCACAGAAGTAATATGGTGTGGATCATCTCCAATGATAATCATATCATCCACATAGAGAAGAAGCGTATGACCACAAGAAGTGTGAACAAAAAGAGCAGGGTCATGATCGCTAGCGGTGAAACCAGCAGCAATGATGATAGAAGAAAAGCTCGCAAACCAAGCGCGAGGAGCTTGCTTGAGCCCATAGAGAGAGCGACGAAGGCGACAAACCATCCCACAAGGGACAGAATACCCAGGAGGCGGCTGCATATAGACCTCACGCAGCTCCCCATGGAGAAAAGCATTCTTGACGTCCAACTGAGAGATGGACCACTGACGAACGAAAGCCACAACAAGGACAGTGCAAACAGTAGTCATATGAGCAACAGGAGCAAAGGTCTCATCATAGTCACAACCGTACTCCTAAAAACCACGCGCCACAAGACGAGCCTTGTAGCACTCAAGGGAACCATCCGAGCGAGTCTTGATCTTGTACTCAATTGCACATGATAGGAGTGGTATGAGCAGGTAGAGGAACAAGGTCCCAAGTGCCAGTACGCTCCAGAGCAGCAATCTCCTCTGCCATCGCGTGCTGCCACTCCAAATGAGTAACAACCTCATGGTAAGTCGTAGGCTCAGCAAGAGCAGTGGCCACAAAACCATAGCACTCAGGAGGCCTAACTGAACGACGATCATGAAGATCATACCAAGGAGTAGAGACTGGAGCAGGACCTAGCAGGGACGGAAGAGGGGAAGGGGCGGAAGAAGACACACCTAAGGGTAGGTGTGTCTGGGCGAAGACGTTGAGAGTAGTGTAGCAGGAAAGGAGGGACGACCTCAACAGAAGAGGTAGTAGGAGCAGGAACAAGAGAGTCTGAAGAAGAAGGAACAGATGGAGGTGGAAGAGATGAGGGTGACAAAGGTAAAGTCGGAGGAGAAAGCGGAGAGTCAAGAAAAATCAGAAAAGAAAGCACGTCAGAAGACGTTGAACTGGTGGAGGAAGACCGAGGGTAGTAAGGACAAGACTCATTAAAAGTGACATCTCGAGATATTCTCATCCTACGAGCAATAGGGTCATAACAGCGATAACCCTTATGCTCAGAACTATAGCCAAGAAAAACACATTCAACTGATTGAGCAGTCAGCTTGGTGCGCTCGCGAGGAGGACGAAGAACAAAACAAACACAACCAAACCAACGAAGATGACTATATTGAGGAGGCCTACTAGAAAGACGCTCAAGCGGAGTACAACCCTGAAGAGCAGATGAAGGCTGTAGATTGACAACATAAGCAGCCGTAGAAACTGCCTCAGCCTAGAAATGAGGTGGAACATGAGATATAAGCATCAAAGTACGAGCAGTCTCAAGTAAGTGGCGATGTTTACATTCAGAAACACCATTCTGAGCATGAGCACCAAGACAAGAGTACTGGGGAAGAGTGTTAAGTATATCAAGGCCCATTTACTATTGGCCCATGTGGCCCATGTGGTTATCTATATATTGGCATCTCCACTATTGGAGTTATTGGTCTTCTCAAATCTTATTGTAAGTTACATGGTATCAGAGCAAAGGATTAGGGTTAGGTTAGGATTAGTCTAATCCTCCACCCACGATCCGTCACGTGCATCGCGCGTCACGTGCGATCTTCCTTCACGCACATCGCGCGTTCTGCCCGTAAAGCGGCTTCTTCGGCCGCTATCTCTGCGTCGCAGCTCGGTCATCGTCCGCCCGTCGCGGCTGCCGCCGCCCGCCTCGCCGCCTCGCAGCGCGCTCGTCGCGATTGCTTCGTCTCATGGCCTCGCACCGCCGTCGCGACCTCTTCTTCAGTCGCCGCCCCTGCAGTCGCCTCGTCTTGCCTCGTCGCCTGGGGAGCCGTCGCCCCACCTCGCCTCGTCAGATCCGGCAACCCGACTCGTCGGATCCGCCGCCTCTGGCTGCCCGCCACGGACACGCCGATCCGCCGCCGCCGCTCTTCTCATCGATCCGCCGGCTACCATCGCCGCTTCTTCGAGGTCGCCGCCGCCGCCGCTCGCCGAGACGCCACCGCCGCTGGGGTTCCTCTTCGGCCGTGGATCTTCTTCGGCCGTCTCGGATCCGTGATCCGCCACCATCGCCGCCTTTGCCGAGCACGGCCACTCGATCGCCGCTTCGACCGTGGTGCGCCGATCCTCTTTGGCCGAGGATTCTTCACCACCCGTGGATTCTTCGTCTGCTAACCTCTGCCCGTGATATCTCTGCACAGTCAACACTTCCACTGTGGTAATTGCTATCTATCCTCTGTTCTGCTGTTTTGCTTGCTGTTGGTCAAGCCCTAGTACATCTCAACATGTCTCAGATAAATGCAATAGTTATCAATCTCATCCTAGATGGTCAGAATTATCCAGAGTGGGCTTTCTGTGTAGAGACTGCATTGAGGGGCTATGGTTTACTTTTTCACTTAACTGAAACTCCACCTGTGCTTAAGGATGATGGTAGTAATGCTGCTGCAGTAAAAGAATGGCATGTTAATGATGGGAAAGTAATGGCTGCCATGGTGAATAGTACTAAGCAATCCGTGATTATGAGTCTTTCTAAGTTCAAAACAGCCAAGGGCATATGGGACAACTTGAAGAAGCGCTATGTTCAGGATAGTGGTGCTCTTTTGCATACTCTTATGCAACAAACTCATGAAATTGAGCAGAATGATATGTCTATTGATGAGTACTACTCTGCTTTTGATCGTCTGATTGGATCATTGACTTCCATGATACCTGAGTGTATAGTTGTTCCCTGTCCAGCACATAAGTTTATTGAAAAGTTTTTTACTTACAGATTTGTCATGGGAGTCCGAGCTGAGTATGATTCCATTCGTACACGATTGCTTCACAATTCTTCTGCTCTCACCATGGCACAGGCATTATCTGATTTACTTGCAGAAGAAACGCGTCTTAAGTCTATGTCTTCTTCTGCATCTGTTCCTCATAGTGTGTTGGTAGCTTCTCAGAGGATCAGTGCACCAAAAAGTTTCTCTTCAACGCTCTGTAAGCATTGTGGCAAGTCTGGTCATCTTCTAGAGAATTATTTTTCTCATTATCCAGAGAAGTTGGCTGACTATCGTGCACGTCGTTGCCGCCGTGGTCGTGGTACTTGGTTCCACTCCTAGAGGTTCGATGTCTATTGCCGCCGCCGCCGTTAATGCTCCTTCGCCGCCTTAGGTGCTTGATTCAGTGCTTCTTTTCATGTGACATCCGATCGGCCCCGATTGGTTGCTTGCAAGTCGTCATCGATAGAGCTTCGCTCGCATACCGATGGTACATCTTGTCATATCACTCACCAGGGTTCACTTTGCAATCCTTATTTTTCTGTACCTGATGTTTCTTTTGTACCTCAGTTGTCCATGAATCTTCTTTCGGTTGGTCAAGTTACTGACCAAAATTGCTTTGTTGGATTTGATGACTCATCTTGTTTTATTCAGGACCGTCGAAGCGGGAAAGTGATTAGGACTGGCCATCGCCGTAAAGGTGCTCCTAGCCTTTACATCCTCGACACCTTGCGTCTTCTTCTTCCATTGAGTCTCCAGCTCGTGTGTCATCCGCTGCATCGCTTTCCGTTCCTACCTTCGCCCAATGGCATCATCGTCTTGGTCATCTTTGTGGGTCCCGGTTGTCCACATTAATAAATAAAGGTTGTTTAGGTCATACATCTATTGAGTCTAGTTTTCATTGTAAGGGTTGCAAGCTTGGAAAACAAATACAACTACCATATTAATCTAGTGTTTCTCATTCTGCAAGATTTTTTGATCTTATTCATTCAGATGTATGGGGTCATGCACCTTTTGCTACAAAGGGTGGCACAAGTATTATGTCATTTTTATTGATGATCATTCTCGATATACATGGATTTATTTCATGAAACATCACTCTCAGTTGTGTTCCATTTACCAGTCTTTTGTTCGCATGGTTCACACACAGTTTTCTACTCCTATTAGGGTTTTTCGCTCTGACTCTGATGGTGAGTATTTGTCTGACGCTTTTCGCCAGTTTTTGTCCTCTGAGGGTACTCTTGCTCAGCTCTCTTGTCCTGGCGCTCATGCTTAGAATGGTGTTGCAGAACGCAAACATCGCCATCTAATAGAGACCGCTCGCACACTTTTGATTTCATCTTTTGTTCCTTCTCATTTTTGGGGTGAAGTCGCTTTCATCGCTGTCTATCTCATCAATAGACAACCTCATCCAAACTGTCTCCGCAAATGTCCCGTGAAATTCTTTTGGTACTTCTCCTAGCTATGATCATCTCCGAAGTTTTTGGATGTACTTGCTATGTTTTACTTGCACCTCGTGAGCGAACTAAGTTGATCGCACAACTGCTGAGTGTGTTTTTAGGGTATAGTCCGAGCATAAAGGTTATCGGTGTTATGATCCTTCTTCTCGTCGCATACGTATCTCTCGTGATGTGACCTTTGTAGAGAACCGTCCCTTCTTTTATAACCCCTCTACTCAGCCCTCATATTCTCCCACAGAACCCACATCGTTCCTGTGTCTTCCTCCTATTTCATCCCATCATGATGTCACTACACCTTCTCCATATATTACACCTGCTCCTTCTATTTCCATCATGCCACCTTCACAGGAGACTATACCTCCTCCTGCATCACCTCCATTTCATTCTAAACTACCTATCACACGTGTTTTTCAATGTCGTCCCACAAACCTCATAGCACCTGCATCTAATTCTACCACCACGGCCAGTCCTGATACGACCGCTATTGATGCTTCTAATGATATTGATGAGTCTCATACTGTTCCTGATGAGTTACAGGTTGGTTCAAGATATAATCTACGAGATCGTAATGACATTGGTCCGGCTGACAAGTATGGTCTTCCACGTGTGAATGCCGTTGTTGATGAGCCATCCACTTACCAGGAAGCTTCTAATATTCCGGAATGACAGCTTTCTATGTCTGAGGAGCTTGCTACCCTTGATCGTACAGGCACTTGGGACCTTGTTCCTTTACCGTCACATGCAGTGCCTATTACATCTAAATGGGTATTCAAAATTAAGACCAAGTCTGATGGTTCTATCGAGAGATATAAAGCTCGTCTTGTTGCTAGAGGCTTTCAGTAAACTCAGGGTCGAGATTATGATGAGACTTTTGCACCGCTTGCTCATATGACTACTGTCAGTACTCTCATTGCGTGTTGCTGCTTCTTCTTGGACTATCTCTCAAATGGATGTTAAGAATGCTTTTCTTCATGGTGATTCGCATGAAGAAGTTTATATGCAACCACCCCCAGGTGTTGATGCTCCTCCTGGTCATGTTTGTCGCCTTCGTCGTGCTCTGTATGGTCTTAAACAGGCTCCTAGTGCTTGGTTTGAGCGCTCAGATTCGTGATACTGCCTCGTTTTTCACCTAGTGATCATGACCCTGCTTTATTTATTAATCTCTCTCCACGTGGGCGTACTTTGCTTCTCCTATATGTTGATGATATGTTGATTACGGGAGACGATGTGGAACACATTTCTTGTGTGAAGAAGCAACTTAGTGAGCAATTTCAGATGTCTGATTTGGGTCCTCTCAGTTATTTCTTAGGAATTGAGGTATTGCATTCTGCAAAGGGCTACTATCTCTCTCAGTCCAAATACATACAAGACCTTATTGCTCGTTCTGGCATTACAGATAGTCGAACGGCTGCGACACCTATGGATCTTCATTTACAACTTTGTCCTACTGATGGTACACCTCTTGAGGATCCCTCTCAATATTGGCATATTGTGGGTAACCTTGTTTATCTCACTGTTACTAGACCTGATATTGCTCATGCGGTTCATATTCTGAGTCACTTTGTGAGTGCTCCTACTTCCATTCATTTTGGACATTTGCTTCGTGTACTACGGTACTTAAGGGGGACATATTCTCAGTGTTTGTTCTATGCTCGTGATAGTCTCCTTCAGCTTCATGCTTACTCGGACTCCACCTGGGCGAGTAATCCAACAGATCGTCATTCTACCACAGGTTATTGCATTCTTCTTGGTTCTTCTCCTCTTGCATGGAAGTCTAAGAAGCAGGCGGCTGTATCTCGTTCTAGTACAGAAGCAGAACTTCGAGCACTTGCCACTACCACTTCAAAGATTGTATGGTTTCGATGGTTGTTAGCAGATTTTGGTATTTCTTGTGATGTCCCTACACCTCTTCTATGTGACAATACTGGAGCCATACAGATTGCCAATTATCCTGTGAAGCATGAACTTACCAAGCATATTGGCGTTGATGCCTTCTTTACTCGATCTCATTATCATCAGAAAACAATTGCTCTTCAGTATGTACCCTCAGAACTGCAAGTGGCAGATTTTTTCACTAAAGCATAAACTCGAGAGCAACATCGGCTTCACTTGCTCAAACACAATGCTTCAGAACCTCCGCTTCCACCTTGAGTTTGAAGAGGGGTGTTAAGTATATCAAGGCCCATTTACTATTGGCCCATGTGGCCCATATGGTTATGTATATATTGGCATCTCCACTATTGGAGTTATTGGTCTTCTCAAATCTTACTGTAAGTTACAAAGAGTACCCTGGTCAACAAGGAAGTGATGAAGGGCAGCAGATAAATACTCACCAGCAGAGTCAGCACAAAGAACACGCATGACTGAATCAAACTGAGTACAAACCATACTGGCGAAAGACTGATAAATAGAAAGAACCTGACTACGAGAAGTCATAAGATAGATCCAAATATATCGAGAATAATCATCAATAAAAATGACATAGTAGCAATAACCCCCTTTCGAAACGAAGGGGGCCGGACCCCATACATCAGAATGAACAAGATCAAAAGGCCTGAGAGACACAGAATCACTAGAATGGTATGGGAGCTGTAGCTGTTTGCCAAGCTTGCAACCCGTACAATGTAAGGAAGTGTCACCAGAAACAGAGCCAAGAACACCACTCTAAACTAAAGAAGACATGTGTGAACCTCCAATATAACCCAAACGATAATGCCACTGGACGAAGGTAGCAGGAGAGGAAGCGACTGAAGCGGAGGCGGTGGAGGGAACCGACTGGCTGATGGAGGTAGCGGAAGGAAGGTGCAGCCAGTCAAGCTCCCAGAGACGTTGCGAGTTACGACCCCTAGGGCCAGTCCCAACTAGAGTCCCGGTGCGACGATCCTGAACACAGCACGAGTCGGAGTCAAGAATGATACGACAACCATGATCAGTGATTTGACTAGCGGACATAAGCTGCATAGTTAGTTTGGGAACATGAGATACTGCAGGAATAAGAAAGGACGAAGTAGAAAGAGTGCCTCGTCCTGCCATAGGAAGGGAGGTATCATCTGCAGTCATAACTGTATGAGGAAGAACAGGAGGCCTCACAGAGGTGAGATAAGTAGAATTTGGTGTCATATGAAACGAAGCACCAGAATCCAGAATCCAAGGCAATGAGATACCTGAGGAAGGAGGTGGTGGTGGGGAAGCATGAGAAGACTGAGCAATGTAACCATTTGAACCGAACGGCCGAGGCGAAGGCGTCGGCGAGTGAGCATCTCTGCTGAACCTCGAGCGAGCTCGCTGCGTAGCCCTAATCGAGAAGAGCCGCCAGTGCCCTTGGGAGGGCGACTACCCCTGCGGCCCTGATTCTTCTGCTTGTAGCACTGCTAAAACGTATGACCATCGCAATCACAAAACATGCAGTGAAGACCTGTAGTAGAAGCCGCTGCCACCGGTGCAACTGGAGGCACACAGGGGCGGATCTAGCGGTGGGGCGGGGCTCGAGCCCCTACCGCTACCGGACCCATGGAGCCCCCCTGGAGCCCCCCCTAAATTTTTAGCCATGGATGTATAATGTAGAAGGGGCTGAGGTCGAGCTGAAGGTACTTCAACCCCTCCAAAATTTTTTTCCTGGATCCGCCACTGGAGGCACAGGTGCAGCGGGACCAGGTGCTGAAGTAGACGCTCGAGCAGCCAAAACAGAGGCGGGCTGCAGCTGACCCACTCTGCGAAGACGAGTCTCCTCAGCATGAACAACGGTAAGAGCCTCTAGCACGAACAGACGTGGCTGACGAGCCAAGAGGTGAGCACGGACAGGCTCAAACTCTGAACGAAGACGTGTCAGGAACTCGTAGAGATGGTGAGTCTCTAGGTGAGCACGCTGACGCACACAACACGGACAGGTCCGACAGACGTCCAGTCCCAGAGAGTCGAGCTGACGCCACACCGCGGACATCTGCTGGTAGAAGTCATCCACGGTGGCATCAAGCTGCTGAAGAGAGTGCACCTAATGTACGACCGAGAGATACATATCATCACTCGTCGACTCGTAGTGGACACGAAGGCGCTCCCACATTAGCGGAGATGTTGGTAGCTCCACTACATCCATGGAGATAGCGACAATCAGGCTACCCACCAGGATGGCAGAAGCACGAGCCTCCTCGTCCTGCCACCTCTCATAGGAGTGAAGCTAAGCCTGGTACAACTCCATGGCCTCCTCAAAGGCCGTGGTCGCAGCTTTCTGGGTTGCTTCATCAGCAGATGCAGGGATGTGAGGGGCAGTTGGCAGGAGGGCAAGGCGGACACTACCTCTCGCCTGTAAGATGGCCCCAAAGACGCTGACTCCTCATGTGGATCCACATGTGCATGGCCCACTCACGATAGTTCATCCCATCGAAGATGATCTTCGAAAGTGGAATAGCAGTGTGGGTGGCCATCACGTGCGGTTGTTTTTTTTTTTTTGCTCACACTGCTCCCTTTAAAACAGTCGTCGTAACCACGCCCATCTTCCACCAAAGGGCAGCGTGGCTCGAGCGGCCGAAGGCGACGGGCTACAACGGCCAGTGGCGAAGGCAACGACGGCCGGCAGACGCAGCCGGAGGCGACGACGGCCGGAGGCGCAAGCAGCCGACCGCAGCTAGAGATGGCAATGGGTACCCGATACCCGAATACCCGACGGGTTTTACCCGATAAAGAGACGGGTATGGAAAATTTTATGTACCCATGGGTGCGTTATTGGGCGAAATCCTCTACCCACGGGTAGTAGGAGTGCGAGTGTGGTATATACTACCCATACCGCCTACCCGAGTAATGAATACGCGCATTAGACAACTAGACATCCCACTCAAATGTTAATTTTATTATCTACTTGTTGTTGATTGTTTATTTGTTTGTCATATGTTGATATGGTCATGTCAAGTATGTTTATGTGATGTACTAATTTTGATAATTAGACGCTTTTGTACTTGGCATGTATGATTAATGAATGTCTAAATTGATGATATTCTTATGTGTTGAACCGGTATGCTTATGGTACGGGTTACCCGTCTGGTAGTAATACCCGCGCGGGTACGAGTATGGGTAAATTTTCCTACCCGCGTGCGGATACGGGTAACCCGACGGGTAAATTTACACCTAGCGGGTACGGGTATGGAATGGCAATAACCGATGGGTATTTACCCGTTGCCATCTCTAACCGCAGCGCGACGGCGAGGAGGACCGGAGCGGGACGGATTGGACAGCGGGGAGCCCCGATCTGGCGGCGGGGAGCCTTGGTTTGGCGGCGGAGAGGCGATCCGGCGGCGGAGAGACTGTCTGGCGGATCGAGCAGCGGAAAGCCGCGCTGGGCGGCGCGCGTCTGGGGCGCGGGCAACCGGGCACGTAAGAAGCGGTGACAGAAGCGGCCACGGCGGTGGCGACGGTGTCAGCGGCTAGGGTGGTGAAACCCTAGCCCTCTCCAGCCTGCGCGGCGGCCCACATCTGAGAGAAGCAGGGGCACACGGGCGACTAGGTGCGTGAGGAGAAGCGGTGGCGGCGGCGACATTATGCAAAAAGCCCCCTACACAATGTGATAACCCTGCACTTCTACATGTCTAACAATTCTATCTCAGAATTTCATAAAGTACTTAATGGTAAAAGTCAAAGAAAATAGAACAAATATTTTTGACTTAATAGTGATAATCCCAGAAATGGCCAAATTTTGCGGCGTTGTAACAAGCTATCTTATGCATATCTGAAGTCTGGTATAATCAACCAAGTAACCACTAAAAAGTCAATTTAGTTAGAAGGAAGAAATCGGTTATTTAACTGTTACCTTCGCAAGGATGTAACGAGGTTGACTGTCGATTCTTCTCACAATCTCCACTAGTGCTGAGCTCACTTTGTAATTAATTTCTAAGCTTTCTTCGGAAGCTGCAACACAAGACACGACAGGCACAATCTTGTTAGCAGATCAAACTACTTCAAGACAAATATCAAAGAAAGAAAGTGTCTTCTTTTCTTTGCAATAAAAATATGGTAAACAATAGAAAGATGTCAGTTCCCAGTAATAAGTCTTAGTCTTGTGATGTCAGTTCCCGGTAATAAGTCTTGTGATGTCAGCTACCAGTAGTCTTGCACTGCTAATGTTTACAAGGAGATAACATCAGCTGTTCTTGTGAGTACTGTTTTGGCCAAGTTAGTATTTACTATTTAGACTCTAGCACAGAATTTTCAGGAAAATACAAAGAAACTAATTTGGTTAAGTTTTGGTGATTACAAAAGATTATGATGCAATCTAGAGATCTTCAGTTTAAATGATTGGGGTAATCCACTAGCATTGGGCTTCTGTTTAAACGCAAGCACCATGGATCTAGCAGGCTAGCACTGAGTGGAGCATTTTTGGGGTTGAGTTGGACCAGCATTTTAGCTTATCCATCTCCCACTTTGACAAGTTTTGGTCTGTCTTCCAGTACAGTTTTGTCTCACTTCATGCCTAGAACTTGAGAAAAGAAAATAAAGTATCTCCCCAGATATGCCAGCAGAATGATAAGAAAACATGTTATTATGCCATAATTGTGCATCTCGGATCTTATATTTTTTATATCAGCTAAAAACAATTCATGTGTACTCATCTTGGTAACTGATCTGCTAGGACCACTAGACCACACAATTTGCTCACCAATTTGGCAAGTGGGATGTTGCTCGGGGAATTTTGGCATTAAGAAGCTATACACCTATGTATCAAGACGGACTCAGCATTTAGTCATTGTATTGCTAATGGAACAAACAATACAATTGGACATATGATAGTCAGAAAGATGCTAACTTTTTCCTGTAATGAGTTGGCGGCTGGTAACAACTAGAGTGTCTTTTCTGGATTTTATATAAGCATTTCCCAATTCAACAACTCGGCTGATTTCTTGGTCTCTGTCCTCATTTGATTTCATTGAGATCATCTCAACAGATACCTACAGAGTAAAGAAGCAAACATGATACTAAGATCTCAAATAAAACAACCCAAACTTAAAAAAAAACAGCATTGGTAAATAAACTGTCTAAATCTTATCCAAGGAGATGTATACAATGGTTCATGTTTAGGCATGACAACCAAAATATAAATTACCTCTATCACTCGAAGGGATTGCCCGCACTGTGACTGAAGCTCATCGACCTAATAAATGCAAAAATACATGAGCATGAGATAATTATGAAACAAGAAAAACTTAAAGCATTACAAATCTGACCTGCTTCGTAGTTTTTGGCACATAAGAACCAACAACTATGAGGCCTCCAGTTAAAGCTCTATTTAGGCCAAGGTCATTTGGACGGATAGGTGGCTTTGGCTTGATCCCAATTCTAGCACTCACAAAACTTGCAGCCGTGCGGCATAGAAATCGCTTTCCTTTTAATTCAGCCTGTGAAGTTAGCATAAAAAGAAAAGAACAATATCAGATCAAAACAGAGCATTCATGCTAGAATAAGACATTATCATATTACTTGAGGAATTGACACTATGAACAAATGCTTTTCATAGAAATGGAGCAACGTAACATGCCTGGATCATCCCAGCAGCAAAGACAGCCATGTCCCTCTCACTAGCAGCATTGACAATACACACAGAACCCTACAAACATGCAAAATGCCTGTCAGGAAATTTTCAAGGTAAACCAAGAACAGAAGGCATCAGAACTAAAGAATGGGGATTTATGATAATATCTGGTCGAATGTGATCGTACAGTTCAAGAGTCCTCAAAACGCCTACAATGTTTTATTAGCCATTTCATGTTTCTTATTTGGCATATACGCTGGCATGAGTGCATTCAGAAATGAGAATATGAAAGGCCCACAAAATTAAGGTAATAACTTCCTAGAAAAGTTCAAGCCGATTCGAAAGTAACTTTTCATATGGAACATGCTTATTATGAAATACCTTTTTTAAGCTACAGAGACGCTGACAGACTGCATTTGGCCCTTCTTTACGCAAGAGATTTATGGAAATTGTTGAAACTTGGTTCTCAGAAATCCGTCCTCTAGTCTTCTCTTCAACCCACTACACATTCAAGTACAAAGCAAATTTCTAAGATCTCGCTCTTCACTTTTCCATACAAACATCTCCACAATAATACCTGTCTGAGATTGGAAGATTTATAGCCAAAAGCTGCATCCTTGGCAAACTCAGTCTCACCAGCAGGAATTAATCTGTTAGATAATATTGGACCATCAACCTTAATTGTTATTTTTGTATTTAAATAGCTTGCATAGAGAATCATGCACAGATTACCTGTCAGACTCTGCAACATAGTGAATGTCATCAATAGTGTAGCGCCCACCTTGAAGGAAGAATGGACAAATTATCCAAGCATCCATCTCACCCAATATTGAAACAACTGCATCAGCTTCCTGGAAAGTAAAAGAATACGGGGTATGATCAGAAAAATGAAATGGAAAAGGAAAAAAGAAGAAAATAGGGAAGACTTCAGATATTAACCTCCGGGAAATGGCCACGTAGAGTGGAATCACCTCTCAAGACCACTGTATAACTAACACCAGGGACAGCCTTTGCTGCAGCTTCAAGATTTCCGCATATATCTTTTACTAACATTGCGGCCTATTAAAGAGAGAAGAGTTAAAACACATATTTAAAGCCTCCAAATATAAACTGTTTAAGACTGCACTTCCATACCTTATCAGCAGTCATTGAACGAGAGTTTGTCAAAATAAAAAAGCAAGTTGGTAGTTTCAGAAACTGTTCGGTGAGGGCTTCTACAGGCCTGCAGTTTAGAATTCCAAGTGAGGCTTATGAAACCAAGGTTCAAAAACCCGGTACCGGGGCAAATCCCGGCCGCCGGGCGGTACCGGTAACCGGCCGGTTACCGCCCGGTAACCGGAAATCCCGGGAAAAAACCGGATAAAATTTATCAATTGAATTTTTTGGGCGGGCGGGAGGAGACCGTAACCGGACCGTAACGGTCCGTTACCGGAAAAAACGGTGAAAAACCGGAAAAACCGGTGGAATTTTTGTGCTTTTATGTTTGTTTTCTGTGCTTTTATGTTTGTTTTGGTGGCAATCAATTGAAGTTAATTCTTTCTAGTATTCAAACCAAAGCTATCCAAAAACAATCAACCTGCCATAGCAAAATTACATACCACATGGAAGTATGGAACTACGATCAGTGCCCATAGGAAAATGCATTCTGCCCATGGTTTTTCATTTGCGAATAACTACAAACGGCTATAATTGCTATTATGAACAAACATTTCTATGCAGTGAGCTGTGGCAAAAAGTATGAAGTTAAGCACGGGAGATGCATGGATCTTCCTAATACATCATATTAGTGTTAAACAATGTAAATATCATTCGGGAAACTAACATTTCCATTCAAAATTTAAAAATTCCTAATACATTTACGGCAAAAAGTATGAAGTCAAGCACGGGAAATATATGCATATTCCTAATACATTTTATTAGTGTTAAACAATGCAAATATCATTAGAGAAACTAATTTTTGCATTCAAAAGTTTAAATTTGAATTAAATAAAAAACCGGCGGTTTTTTTCTCCCGGTCGGCACCGGTAAGACCGGTTACCGGCGGTAACCGGCCGGTTACCGCCGGTATTTGGATCCCTGTATGAAACTATGTATTCACAGAACATGGACAAAGGAAAACGAATTGTTAGTGTAGCATTAACATATTCAGATTATGCTAGTAGCAAATATTTGTAAGATAATATAACACAATATACTTTGTTTTACCATTCAGTTAAAACTTCTATATCATGAACTGTCTGAGTTCCAGTTGGATCATCATCTAAAACTACAAGAACTTTTTTGATATTATGAGATGCAGAGGAAACACGATAATCCATTGGATCTTCTGGCCATTCAACAGGAAGAGAACGCAGGATATCTCCTTTATTAAGCATGGGAGGCCTCTCTTCTACTTTTACTCCAGTTAATGTCTCATAGACCTGCAGGTACACCCAATTGCCAGCCAGGGTTAGAAAAGGGCTATCATATTTGGCATGATCTTTGTCTACTGAGCAGCGAGAGCTGTCAAAACATAGGGCAGCTTCTCACCTTCACAACAGCAGCATCATCATAGCGACCCCACCCAGAAGCAGAGCCTGTTGGAAATACGTCGAACAAATGAAACAGTAGCCATCATATTTTAAGACTGTGTTAAAACTAACTGTAATACACTAGCATTTTAGAGGGGGGATGGCGTGCAGCATTCTGTTGATTGGGCCTACTTTCATTAAAAAAACAACAAATATGGCATGGCTGATGGCTTTATCAACATTTGGAACCAGCATAGAATAAAAAAAGAGCTCTTCGCATTATTACAGAAAATGACCTGAAAGAAACAGTTGATGAGCAATACTAGAGACATGCAATGGGATCCTCGAGTTGGAGCTTTCACGAGCTACTATGCCCTGAAATAGACGAGATACAAGCACTGTAATCTTTTATTAGTAGTTTACAACATCAATAAGTTAGTAAATAGTTTGGTTACTATACAAGATCCTTGACGAATATGTCGACTGCAGAATAAGGTGTATAATCATTATCGAGCATGTGTGGCACACGATTTCCAAACATCCTGCAATATGAACATTGATTGTGACGGTTATCACATAGCCACCTTAACTCATCGCACTCGATGAAAGAGTTACAGAAGATATTTGAAACACTGAATCTAAGGGGAGCTGATAGTTAGCAAAAACTAGTAGAATTAGTTGCGTTTCTTTTTAAAACCAGATTGTTACTCAACCAATATATACAAAGGTCTAAACACTGTAGAATCAAGAAGCAAGTGCGATTAAAGTGAGGGGTGAACTAAACAAGGAAAAAAGGAAACATACCACGAATAGCCTCCTGCATGTTGAATAATTTCGAAAACTCTTCTTGTTCGCAAATTTAATCGAGCACCAAATGCCATTGCTTCAGCTGCTGAGGCTATATGAACCCCAGCAAGAAGTTGATTGACCATTTTAACAGAACTGGAAACAATAGCAGAAGAGAGATACTGATTCATGCACACGAAAAGTAATCATTCATCTTAATACATATCATGTAAACAACCACTCAGCACTGATAAAAAAGTGCAAAGATTGCAGTAAGCAAAGCACATAACTATAAAATGCATGTATCACCTTGCTGCTCCACATCCTCCTTTGATGACATAAAGCTTCTCACTTAGTGCTGTTATGTAAAAAAAAAATATAGTCATGGAGCAATCTCCATAGTTTTACAAACGTATGATGGTGTTCAGCTAATCGTCTTTAGTACCTGAGAGAACACTACCAGTACAATGCAGAGCTTCATCTGTTCCTGAAGCCATTATCTGTTAAAAAGAGTGCAAATCCTTATCAGTTAGGGTGCACCATCACTTTGCTATTAAACTGATTCATTGGCAATCATACAGTTAGAGTCCCCTCTGCTGCCCTTTTGACACCACCAGATACTGGAGCATCAACCAACTTTATCTCTCTGCATTCAGCTGTATGGAAGTAGTTAATGATGCCGATTTTTTTTTTGTCACAGAAAGCAGTAAGCACCATTGCCAACATATTTAAAATGTAACTTCAACTCTATAACAATCGACTTCAGCACTAAACAAAGGATGTTATCACTATGCCACTGCCAAGGCACTGCAACTTCTGCTGTAAATGATTATAAGTGAATCTGTTTATTCATATTGAGCAAAAATAAATAAACATTACTTGTGAAACTACAGGACTCAGTTCTCATCCGAAATTACAGACAATAGACTTTAGATTTCCATGAGTAGATTTTTAAGGTGGGATTTACACAGCATAGCATTTGTTGACCAGTGGGAATCAATTTAGAGATCAAACAAATATGCTTTTATAGTTATATATTCATCATTTAGGTGTATCAAAACATTTTAAAACACACTCAAACTTATTTTAGAAATATAAAACTTGATAAGAGCTGTTACCTTCTAATTTTTTCTTGAGGTGAGTCACAAATCCAGGAGAAACTGTAGAAGATAGAATGATGGACGTTCCAGCTGACAACACTGAAAAACAAAGGCATTCACAACCATATAACTAGAGCCCATCAAATAGTAAACCAACCTGGGAGATGCATACACTTTGCAAAACTAGAACAGAAGGGGCAAACTTCTAGAGACTACCTGACACAGCACCAGCATTTCCATATAGAACACTTTCGGCTTGAACTTCATTTGCAACCATGATAACAAGTATTTCCACATCTGAAATCACCTTTTAGTTAATACTTTAGACACGGTATCGCTTTTGATACATTGTACATGGTATTGCTATTAAATAATTACTAGCTAAGTCAACACTCTGTACATGGTATCACTAGAAAGTAATAACTACTTAACTCAATACTTTGTACACTATATCACTATTAAGTAGTAATAACTAATTACCCACACATAATCTATTGTGGAAGATGAGAAAATAGTTTTACAAGAGAATTAAAAGTTCTGAGCTGATTTCATGCAGTCAGAAAATCATAAAATATTGACTATAATTCAATGAATAATTAAATGTAGTCTTATGATCCTAAAGGTTGCAATGTACCTTTTGATACTTCCTCTGGAGAATCTTTAGTCAATCCACCTAAATCAGCAAACCTGGCCAGTGTTGGCTTGTACACCTAAATGGGAAAAGGATAAAAATTATTCATGCATGGCATACAGAAGAAACAACAGGTTTTACAAAACAACCTTTGTAGCATCATTTACCAAAAAAAAAAAGGATGTGTAAGTGAAAAGGGTGAGAAGAATGTCCTATTTTCTCAGCTCTAGGAGCACAGACATTTGTGTAAGTT
The DNA here is from genome assembly GCA_036346575.1 of Dendrocalamus sinicus. NCBI lineage: Eukaryota > Viridiplantae > Streptophyta > Magnoliopsida > Poales > Poaceae > Dendrocalamus > Dendrocalamus sinicus. The sequence goes on along the minus strand of CM070656.1, from coordinate 9,717,869 downwards.
TGGAGTTCCATCAATGGACTATAGAAAGGAACAGAGTTCAGGATCTATTTGCATGTGATTCAGCTCATTGGTGCCCTTCCTGATTCTTTGGGATTAAACTAAGCTATCCGTGGTTTCATCTAACAAGGATTAGAACCAAAGGCCTACAACCAAGAGGTCAAATCCAACATCCATTGTATGATTGTCTAGATTTTTTTAATTGTCTAGATTTTTTTTAAGTACAACAAAGCTAAAACACCACTTACACAGATGGAAAGAAAAATCAGGTCAAGATTTTTTTTTTTTTTGGGTACTGCAACCACAGCAATTCAAATGACCAATGATGCAGTTGGGAAGAATATCAATGGCAGAAGAGTTCTTACATCATAAGCAGTAATGGAGAAACCTGATTTTAGCAAATGAGATGCCATTCCAAAGCCCATTGCTCCAAGACCAATAAAACCGACCTTCCTTGCTGTTTTAGATGCCATAACAAGCTGGTCAGCTAATTTGCTTGCGTCATAGATTTGTTGACTGGCAGCATCTATGACGTTTACTCCATATGATTGTTCCCAAACCTGCAACATGAAGTTCTAAATTTTAAGATAGATTTGAGAAATTGAAGCAGCTATAAGGAACTTCAGAAAGCTGGCAGCTATTTCACACCTTCAATGGTGAAGCAGATTCATCTCCAATTACAGGTGAAGAACCTGAAAATAAGTACAGAGAAGCTTGCATGGATGAAAAGGCATAAGCAAGCATGTAGAGTTTTTAGTTTCGAAATGAATAGCAACATAGTAAAAATGAATGGAACAATTTTGAGCCTTTCATTCACAAACATAAACAACTTTAAGCTAGCATGTAGCCATCGAATGCCCATTATGGCTATCAGGAAAATTTCAAAATGGTCGACGTAAGTGTTAAAGATAGAATAGGATTGTTATTCATTTCCTTATATGCCTTAGTTTTCTTATCTGTATATGGCATATTGCTCTGTATGTCCCCTTGTACTCCCCTCCCTATATATATTGCCCTTTTGGACCTCATGAATACACACAATATTCATAACATGATATCAGAGCTAGGGCTCTGACCTTGTTCTTCCGCTACCTCCGTTGCTGCCCGAGCCGCCGCCCGGGCCGTCTCGCCGAGCATCCGCCGCCTCGGGCCAACCGCCGCCGCCGGCCACTCCGCTCGAGCCGCCACGCTACCGCCGCCTGGGCCTCCGTCGCCTGATCCACCGCCGCTGCCAGATCTGGCGCTATCTCACTTGATCTGACCCCGCTCGCCCGATCCGGCCGATCCACCGTCATCGTCGCCGCCGCCCGAGCCGCCGCCGTCGTCTTCATCCAATCCATCCGATCACTACCGGCCGCCGCATTGCCAATGGCCCTTGCCGCCAGTCAACGCTCTGCTGGCTGCCGCTCCGCCGGCCCGCTCCGCCATCCGCGCGACGAGTAGGCAAGTCAACCGTTTGCTTTGGCCGAAGCAACGGTCGAGTTTTTGTAGTTTTGTAAAAAAAAGAAAGAAAAAAGAAAAAAGAAGGAAAAAAGAAAAAAAAGAAAAAATATATAACGTTGATTTAACCGCCGCGCTGTCCAGCGCCGCTTTTTAGACTTCGTTGCCTTGGTCGCTGCGCCGTCCAACGCCGTCTACCGATGGCTTCCATCCATCTGCTGCGATCCCACTCTCGGGAACAAAACTCCATGAAACGAACTACAGGTTATGGTCTTCTCTTATGGAGATCACGGTTGATGGTCTCCGTCTTTAGGGATATGTCACCGGTGCACGCCCTTCTCCGCCACCGCCGGTTCAGCCTCCTCCTAGGCAATCTACTTCTGCACCTCCTACAGCGGATGAGGCTGCCAAGGAGGCAAAGGCTACTGCTGACACTACTGATGAGGCTTTTCAGTATGCCATTGACGCTTTCAAGCGCTGGTGTGTTGACGAGGCCCGTGTTTGTGTCATCCTGGTGGCCAGCGTCGATGACTCCATCCAGCCAAACATTGTTGGTTTACGGTCTACTCGACAGATCTGGGAGTACTTGCATGAGCGATACCAGCAAAGCAGTGATACTCAGTTCTTTTTGCTTCAGCGTGAGTTGGAGACGCTTCACCAGGGAGATTCTTCTGTTGACAACTTCTTTTGGGCCCTGGCAAGTCTCTGGCGTCAGATAGATGAGCTAGCCTTTCCACTTTGTCAGGAGTGTCACAAAGTGCAGAAGGCGGATCATGATCGCCTTTGCCTTTATGACTTCGTTTGCCGCCTTAGCCCAGAGTTTGAACCTGTCAAAGCTCAACTGCTGAGCCGCTCTCCACGGCTGACCGTTACAAAGGCCCTTTCGACACTTCGAGCTGAAGAGCTTAGTCTCGGGTTAGCAGCACAGTCTGTTCCGACTATGCTTGTTGCCCCTTCTTCGACTATGACACTGATATCTGCTTCGACTACGGCCTCTCCCCAGGTGCCTGCCTCCGCTCCTGTTCTCGTACCAACTGGAGTTCAGTGCAACTACTGCAAGAACTTCGGGCACGACTACCAGAGTTGTGCAGTGACGAAAAAGCAGAACAAGGCACGTGGGGGTGGGCGACCAAAAGGGGGCAAGGAGGTCTTTCCTTCACAAGAGGACAGACCAGCTCATCAGTTTCTGCTTAGAAATGTGACTCTGTTCAGCAGCTCTCTCGTAGCCATCAGGTTCTGCCAGTCTAGCTCAGACGTCTCCTCCAGGTACCTCTTGGGTTCTAGATTCTGGTGCCTCCTTTCACATGACACCATACTCCACATCTCTCACTTCAGTAGGACCTCCTGATTTTCCTATCTCTGTTCAGACAGTTGACGGTACTTCCTTATCTGTCAGTTGTCAGGGCATTCTTTTGTCCACTGACTTTTTTGTTCTAGTTGCTTCTCATGTTCCCTGGCTTACCATGCAGCTTCTTTCGGGGACAGCTCACTGATCTTAGTTGTAGGGTTGTTTTTGACTCACTTGTTTCGTCCAGGATCGACAGACAGGGACGGTACTTGGGACTGGCCGGCGCCATAGGGATCGTTAGGGTCTTTACACTCTCGACCGCCTGCACCTTCCGTCCACTTCAGCTGCTCCTGCTACGTCTGCCTCTACCGCCACTTCTGCCACCACCTCTAGATCTTTTGCGTTGTGTCCCGTCTTTCTTCATTAGTTAGTCAAGGTATTCTTGGACATGCTACTGTTGACACATTAATGTTTTGTCAGGGTTGTAAGCTACGCAAGCAGCTACAACGTCCTTATCATTCTAGTGAGTCTATGTCTTCTCATCCTTTTTATTTAGTTCATTCAGATGTATAGAGACCTGCGCCTATTATCTCAAAAGGCGGGCATAAATTCTATATAATTTTTATCAATGATTATTCCCATTTCACTTGGCTTTTCCCTATGTCTAATCGTGGTCAGTTTCTTACGATATCGCTGTGATTCTGCTGGAGAGTATTATTCTGGTGCTTTCAGATAATTTCTTTCTGAGCAGGGCACTCTTTACCAGTCTTCTTGTCCTGGTGCCCATGCTCAGAATGGGGTTATTGAATGCAAGCATCGTCATCTACTTGAGACTGTTCACACTCTTCTTCTTTCTTCTCACGTTTCACCGTAGTTTTGGGTGGAGGTTGTTTCTACAGCTGCATATCTCATCAATATGCAACTTTCCACTGCTCCTAAGGATGTCAGTCTTATAGAGCGTCTCTACTCTAGAGCCCCAGTACAGTCATCTTCGTGTTTTTTGTTGCACCTATTTTATCCTGCTGCAGCCTCATGAGCGCACTAAACTGTCAGCCCAGTCAGTTGAGTGTGTGTTCCTTAGGTACAATTCTGAGCATAAGGGTTATCGCTGCTATGATCCTTCTACTCGACATATTAGGATCTCACAAGACGTTTTCTTTGATGAATCTCGACCTTTCTTCTATCGAGATTCAGCTCCTCGTCCTGCTTTCACCATCGAGACGATCTCCTGGTTATCTCTCCCTGACTCTTCACCCATTTCTCCTCTTTCACAACCTTCCTCTAGCCTGTCTCCAGTCGTTTCTTCTGTACCTTCACCTCCTGTGTTGCCTTCTGCAGCACCGCCTCTTGCTCCTGCAGTACCACCGTCTTGTTTCTTTGGGGTGCACTGCTCCAGACGTCCTCGTCCTTCACTAGACTAATCTTCTGGTATTTTATCAACACCGACGTCTGATTCCTCTGATGATGCTCCTCATTACGCCCTTCGTGACCGGCCATCCCTTCGACCTCCTGATCGTCTTAGTTTCACTTCAACCGCTCATGCTCTCTCTGTCATTAAGCCTAGCTCTTATCGTGAGGCTGCTTCTCATTCTGAGTGGCAGCTCACTATGGCAGAGGAGCTTGATACTCTTAGACGAACGAAGATTTGGGATATTGTACCAACACATGTGCATGCTCGTCCTATCACGTGTAAGTGGGTGTACAAGATTAAGACCAGGTCTGATGGTACTATTGAGCGCTACAAGGCTCGTCTTGTGGCTCGTGGCTTCCAGCAGGAGTATGGTCGTGATTACAATAAGACGTTTGCCCCTGTTGCCCATATGACCATTGTTTGCACTCTTGTTGCGGTTGCTTCTGTTCGCCAATGGTCTATCTCTTAGTTGGATGTTATGAATGCCTTTCTTAATGGGGTTTTGCATAAGGAGGTTTACATGCAACCACCACTTGGGTATTCTGTTCCAGATGGCCATGTTTGTCGTCTTTGTCGTACTGTTTATGGCCTCAAACAGGCCCCTCGTGTATGGTTTGCGTGTTTCACCTCAGTGATTACCGCTGTCAGTGCCTATGATCCTACTCTTTTTGTCCATATCTCACCTCGAGGTAGGACACTACTTCTATATGTGGATGATATGCTCATTACTGATGACGATTCCTCATTCATCACATACGTGAAGAAGCATCTCAGTGAGCAGTTTCTGATGACTGATCTTGGTTTGCTTACGTACTTTCTTGGGATTGAGGTTTTTCCATGCCTGAGGGTTACTACCTCTGCCAGCAGAAGTATGTCCAGGATCTTCTTGATCGGTCTGGTTTGACTGACGCACTGCTGAGACTCCTATGGAGCTCTCCTTTCAGCTTGGTGCTATTGATGGTGATCTTCTTGAGGATCCTACCTGTAATTGCCATCTTGTTGGGAGTCTGATATATCTTGTGAGCACTCGCCCTGATATTGCTTATGTTGTTCATATCTTGAGTCAGTTCATGGCTAGTCCTACTCATCTTCACTACAGTCACCTCATTCGTGTTCTTCGCTACTTATGTGGGACAATCTCTCGTCACTTGTTTTTCCTAGCTCCACCTCACTACAGCTTCAGGCGTACTCTGATGCGACCTGGGCTAGTGATCCTTCTGATCATCGATCTCTTTCTGCTTATTGTGTTTTTCTTGACTCCTCCTTGATTGCCTGGAAGACAAAGAAGCAAACTGCAGTTTCCCGTTCGAGTGCAGAGGCTGAGTTGAGAGCTATGACAGCAGTGATAATAGAGATTACTTGGTTAAGGTGGCTACTTGTAGACTTTGGTGTACCTGTGAGGGGACTTACAACACTTATGTCTAACAGTACAGGTGCTATCAGTATTGCTCGTGATCCAGTGAAGCATAAACTTACCAAGCACATTGGAGTGAATGCTTCATACACTCGCTCACAGGTGCAAGAAAGAATACTTGCTCTACAGTTTGTGCCATCAGAATTACAACTTGCTAACTTTTTCACAAAGTCCCAAAATAGAGCACAGCATTTGTATTTTTCTCTCCAAACTCAATGTGTGATCCACCATGAGTTTGAAGAGGTGGTAAGAATAGAATAGGATTGTTATTCGTTTCCTTATATGCCTTACTTTCCTTATCTATATATGGCATATTTCTCTGTATGTCCCCCTGTACTCCCTATATATATTGCCCTTTTGGGCCTCATGAATACACACAATATTCATAATAGTAAGAAGCTTTAATAGCATACCATGTATTAATTGTTGATAGGCAACAGCTAGAAGTGGCAGAGGGAATGTTACTGCTTTAGCCATATCCATCACGTAGCTCTATAATGTTTAAGAGAGAAAAACTGCATTAGTAATTCATAAGCAGAAGCATTCAGCCATGCAGTAGCAATAGTCGTTTTACAGTCGCAACATCAGAGTGACACATAACTAATCCCCCCCCCCCCCCCCCCAAAAGAGGAGTAACTTACGAGATCAAGAGCATGGCACTAGATACAAAATTGAAATGTAAACAATAGCTAAAAGAAAACCTGCAAACCTATAGGAATTTGTTTAGTAAGGGAAAATTACCAGGTACAATTAAAATATCTCAAACATGCTCAAGGATGCTGAATAAGTAAGTGCCGGATCAGGTATCTGTTTTATTTTTTAAAATAAGTTGCTTTCCTATTTATCTAAGGACTGGTAGGATGGGATACTCTCTTTTGCTCCTCCACAACCCATCCGCTCCCCTATTTTTTCATCACGTTGCTACTTTTGCCCCTGCCACCACCTCATATATCTAATTTCCTCTCCAGTACCTCCCATCCCCTTGGTTGTAGGAAATAAAGAAGAAGAAAATTCTAGTCAAATTCCAAGTAAAATAGCATGTGCCTGTAGAATGAGAAATTTGTTATCAAAGTAGATTTATTTTATGACAGAAAAATGTGCTGTCAAGCAATGTTATACTAGGAGTAGTTTAATGGATGAAGCATACTGTATTATCTAATGATTTAAGTTTTTCCTTAAGTAACCCTACCTACTTATATTCTTCTTCGCAAAATGACCCACTAGGTTGTAGAATACCCCATCTCAAAGAAAGAAAGCTACAGAACTACAAAAGGAGGGCCATTTGCCAAAGTGCTTTAGTGTAGGAGATATTTTTATTTTCTGCATTATTCATTTATTGAATTTTATTCCACAAAGTAACCTGGGAATCCCCTACCACTCTCCTCACGAAAAGAAAAGGAGCTTACTGCATTTTTCTTTGATGACTTCAGAGAATCAATAAGTGAAAAATCCTCACTCAAAAGTTTTGGAACCACCTCCACAAATATCCTGTAAACATAATATAGTAAGATCTTGCTTGAAACAAATACATAAAAGTATTACTAATTTAGACAGAACACAAAGAATCCAACAGCTCTTATAACCTTGAGCTTCCAGCAGCATTTGATATTATGTCATAGATAATTGATGGATGAATCCCAGCTCGAACACCAAGAAACATTGCTTCAACAGATGCAACAAAATGAATGCTCTCCAGCAAATCATTAACCAGCTTAATTTTGCTGTAAAAATAGATGGTATGCAGTCAAAATGGTGATAAATAATAGTTTCACTAACTAGAATGGTACAGATATTGGAAGGGAGAAAATATTGGTATCAGTAACATCTGATATTTGCTAGTCAGAAAAAGAGAGCAACCTGCTGCTGCCAAATTCACCTTCGACAAAGTAAATGGTTTTTTCAAGACCTGAAAGTGTCACCAGGTAGCTTAGATTTTCAGCATGATTACAACATGAAAGCATAATAAGTTACAGATCAAGAAGAAATATTAGCAAAAAAAGGTACACAAATTTGGCATTACCAGAGAAGAATTGGCCAGCTCTTTCTGCTACATCCTGTCTCCCAGATGCAACTACCTGGTATTCAAAAGTTAAATAGTGATAACGGAATAATGGAAAGAAACACACGCACAATTCAGATTCTCAGTTTGGCGCATCGCTTACAACAATCCTTTGCTTCAATTCATCAGATAAACCACCGAAAATGTATCCATCAAGAAGAAAGACATCCTTCTTCCCGTCTGCAGGATAAAGTAAGCTAGATTAACTAGTACAGTCATTCATCAACAAGATCAGTACTCTCTGTTGGAATGGGAATATAAGAGGCCCGAAGGAACCACACAAGCTTTGTCCAACATGGTTCGAGAAGGTCCAACAACTAGGACCTTTTATTCTTGTACAATTTGACTTTGGTTCAATAACTAGTTACCTAAAAATTTTAATATATTAGGGAACAGCAGCTGGTATTATTTATTCTGCAACCAACAATGAAATGTAACCTGTTTGTTGTGATGCTTAGTAATCAATATGTTGTAAATGTTACTCATATTTCAACAAAGATGAAATATATATCTATATGCATATATGTCTGTATATATACGTATATACATATACACGTATATATACGTATATACATACACGCGTATATATACGTATATATACATACGTGTATATATATATATATATATATATATACGTGTGTGTGTGTGTGTTATATATATATATATATATATATATATATATATATATATATATATATATATATATATATATATATATATATATATATATATATATATATATATATATATATATATATATATATATATATATATGTGTGTGTGTGTGTGTGTGTGTACACATATATAGTATAAATTCACCCGGCTCCATGATTGAGACTTTCCATCATGATATATTATATATCATTGCACTTGCACGCATCTAAAAACAATCCAAAGGTATGGAGGCTTGATACCCAGACACCATGATATCCCATTTCAGCGTCCTACATATATACATATATATATAGGTGCCTAGGCACCCAGGTGCCTTATGTAATTTTCCTATATATATATACATATATACATATATGTATACATATATACATATATATATATACACATATATATATACATATATGTATCCTTTTTTTACTATCATGCTCAGTGACCAATTTAAGTTGCATCCTTCGATTTTGAGTCATAGCTATCAGGAAAAGTACATTTTTTTGTTCAATTTATTAAATATAGCCTCTCGAAGAAATTAAGTCAGATCACAACTCAAAGCAAATTAAACATGAAATTTTCGTTGCTTAAATGTACAGCTTTGCCATGCTTAAGAGTGCACCTAGAATTCTTAGCACAGCAGCTATCGTGCCCACAAAAGCAAATAGGTGAGTTGACATACAAAGCATTATACCTGCAAGCTTCTGCTCCAACTTCTCAAGATGACTAGGCAGTGATGTCGATCGAATCAATATAATGGCACCCATGCGCAATCCTATGCAATGATCAACGAAACATCATATCAACTACGACTTATGCACAAACAGGTGCATTAGTGTGGCAGGCAACACAAATACACAATAAGACAAGTACGTCAGTACGTGCATACCTTTCACTATACCCTCAGCTCCGAAGAACAACTCGTCAACACCATCCGCGTCGCTCAGCACAATGACTAGCTCGGCATCTGCAGGTACCAAGAGATCGCGATCGATCAGATAGACGTTGCACACGTATGACGCGATCTACTCTTCAACCACGTAAGAACAAGGCCTCGTTGGCATTCCAACAGACGCCTCGCACGCACGAGGCATGGCACAGCAAACGCCACGGCCATGCCCACCGACTCGGATAGGCACGCATACCATACACACGCATCACGAGAAAGGGCATATCTCGAATCGAATTGGGCCACTACTGGAGATCGAGACGCTCACCTCGCACGGCTTCCGCGGGGCTCGCGCACCGGACGCCGCCGCCCAGCTCCGCGACCGTCGTCGCCGATCCATCGCCCTGCACGGACACGAGTCGTTACGCCCGCAAAAACCTCTGACACGAAACGAAGCGACGGGGGAAAAGGAGGGGGAAGTAAGGTAGGAGGCGTGGAAGCTAGCAGGAAGGGTAGTCGAGTCGAGGCCTACCTCGGGGGCGACGAAGCAGCGGACGAGGGCCCCAGAGCGGAGGAAGGAAGCCGCGAGGGAGACGCTCAGCTCGTCAGCGCCGACGAAACCCACGACCGCCGCCGTTGACATCGCGCGAGTGATGTGCTCTCGCCGACGGCGACGACCCGAAGCAGAGGCGAGCACAGCAGAGGAGGATGAAGCGAGAGGACAAAGTAGCGCACGAGGTGTCACAGACTTGTAGCCAACCGCTTTGTCACTGGCTGATGGGCCCGCGCGTTGCTCCCCACGTGGCAGTTGTGGCCCCGCCTAGCACGGCAATTGGCAGCCAGCACGGCGTGTTTGGAGTGCGCCTTTTTTTAGCGCGAGGAACCGGAATGCTCACGTGGTGATCTGCGTATGTACTGTGTAGAGGTGGGACAGGGGCCGTGCGTGCCAAGAGGGGCGTGATTTGGGCCGTATCATGCCTGTCTTATCTGTGATCAGATCTAGATACCATCCAAAGCTCATCGTATCGTTTAACTAGTTCTAGGCTAACTCTAAGTAACTATAGATAGTAGAGGCAGCGACGATGATAATAACGACCACCGCTATCTTCATTCGTCTTGTGCTCGTCTCATTAAAAATTTTGGTTTCTTGATCTTCGAAGTTTATTCATAACTATTGGAGTGAAGAATCCACAAATACTTAAAAAAATTTTGAAAACACCATTCACTAACGCTAAGGTCAAGTCGTGACGTGGCTCCAGGAGTCAAATAGCTCTTGGCCACCCCTTGCGTGTTAGTTTATAGGATCCCTTAGTGAGGCGATATCTGATGGGTGGAGTTGAAATGGGCATAAGTCATCGAGTTTACAGTACAAAGGCACTGGAAACCCATAAGAAACGGAGCCGAGTATGCAACATCAGCACAAGCCCGAATAAAAAATGCAGCCTCCTTCCTAGCTTGGACACACTGGCCTAGCATGCCAACGCAAAGTGGAGAGGAGCCCAATGCAATAAACGAATGAAACCACCTCGCCTCGCATGGCAGCCTTTCCTACTTCTCTTTTCCTAGTTTCTGTCACTCTTAGTCTCTCACCACGCATTTCCATTCTCCCCCTTGATCTCTCCTCCGACGAACAACCCAATGTGCCGCTAACCCCGCGCCATGCAGGTGCAGCTCTCTCCACATCGCCAGGGAACAACCTACCGCCTCTGCCAAAGGCTACGCCACCAGAGGACGTGGAGGTGGAGGAGGACAAGGCCAAGGTCGAGCAGGCGACGTCGATGGCTACAGTGGAGGAGGAGCAGGAGCATAGGAGGGGCATAGGGAGGAAGAGAGGGAGGAGGGGTGGTGCCGCGGTGACGAGGGGGTGGTGATGGTGTAGCGGGAGCTACTCGCTTGGTGCATAACATGACCGCTCTGCAACCGCCACCTTAGCGATGCCACCACTGTCTCCAACTGCCTCCACTGCTCCACACATGTGAGTTATTCCTTCTCTCCTCCCCTCATTGCCATCGTAGAGTTCCGGTCTTAGCCACTAGGATTCGGTTCTCCAACATTGGTCGTGCTTGATTCAATGATCAGTGCGGCTCTGAGACATGGGATTCGACGTGCCACGTGCCCCTATGGCCTCTAGGACGTGGGACAATGGCACGTTTGAGCGTTCCATGGAGGACGCGGTGGCAGTAGCCATTGTGCCCAGCTTGACCGCTGTGCTCACCATGTCCGTTGTGCTCACCGTGTCGAGCCAGCTCGAGAACAGCACGCTATGCTGGGCCAGGCTGGGGTGTGCTGCCTGATGGGCTAGTTTTCCAGGCCTGGCCTCCCGTCCATGTTATGCTAGCCTGGCTGGCTACATGGCATGCTTCGGCCATGTCGGGCCGGCCGAGCTTTGGGTTGGCACGTAAAGGCACGACCCGACTCCCACCTCTATGCGTGTGGGTCATGGGGAGAGAAGACACACATACCTCTCCCTAATCATCTGTTGTGCGCCACTCGAAGCTGGTAGAGTTTAAAAAAGTCAAAGCTGTCCATTTTTTATTCTATGTTCAATATCAGAGGTAACCTGCCAGGGTCTTGTTTTATTCTGATCTCTCAAGGAAGTAGTTAATCCCTCGCAAGCGTTGGATAAAGCTGCATCCCATGTGTTTCATGCTGTACTGGCAGTGTACTGCACAAGGATTGGCCACTCTTAACGCACTCTCTCTGGGTGTGACCTAAGGTTGGAAACGAGCCGAGCCGAGCCAGGCTCGCCCAAGCTCGGTCTTAAGGAATTTTTTGTACGGATAATCCATTTTTTATTCGAAATTACATAAATATACCCGCGGGAAAATTTTTTACAAAAATAGGCTCCAGTCGCCGAACCGTTGGCGGCGGAGTTAATCGCCAAACTGCATCGCGGCGGTGGAGAGTCCGCCAACCGTTGGGCGATTAACTCGCCGCCAACGGTTCGGCGATTAAATAAGTCGCTCAAGCGTTGGCGAATATCGATCGCCGAACCGTTGGGCGACTGAGGGTGGATATAAGGCCGGCCGAGCGGCCGCCCCCGACGTCGTCCACTTCTTCGGCGCGAGAAAGAGAGGGAGAGGAGGAGAAGAGGAAGGGAAGAGAAAGAGAGGGAGAGGAGAAGAAGAGGAGGAGAGGAGAGAAGAGAGTGCGTGCGCGATTTTCAGGTAATTTTTTGTGTTATATTTTTTGTTACTGTAGAAAATTAGTTTAGAAATATAGTTAGTGTAGATAATTAGTGTCGATAATCTAGTGTAGAAAGATAGTTATGTAGATATTAGTGTACATAAATTAGTTTAGAAAGATAATTAGTGTAGATAATTAGTTTAGAAAATTAGTTTAGAAATATAGGTAGTGTACATAATTAGTGTAGATAATTAGTGTAGATAATTATTTTAGATAATTTAGTGTAGAAAGATAGTTAGTGTAGATAATTTAGTGTAGAAAGATAGTTAGTGTAGATAATTAGTGTAGATAATTAGTTTAGAAAATTAGTTTAGAAATATAGTTAGTGTACATAATTAGTGTAGATAGTTAGTGTAGATAATTAGTGTAGATAATTAGGGTAGATAATTTAGTTTAGAAAATGTAGTTTAGAAAATTAGTTTAGAAATATAGTTAAAAATAGTTTAGAAAATGTAGTTTAGAAATTTAGTTTAGAAAATGTAGTGTAGAAATTTAATGTAGAAATTATTGTACAAATTTTGCGGTATGACTCGTCTTTGGACGTGCCTCAGAGAGCGACGCTACCGTTGGACGAGCACGTGGACCGCTCTCATCGCGCTCCCGTCTAGTGCCGACACCGGGAGCACGGACGAGCCGCCTCGGTGGGAGTGGTGGGACACGCACACCTCGCGTGGCACGGAGACTCGACCCTCGTTGGATTGCCGTGTTTGCACTACTCCGCGTTTAGTGCGACCGTAAGTTCATTCTGGCCGACCTTCACTTTGTTTGCGGTGCGCGGATGCGGGCTACTCCTCTTGCCGGATGGTGCAGCCACGGACGAGGATGCGTGGCGCGGCGGGACGAGGGCGGAACGAGGCGCGGAGCGATCACGACGCTTCCGCTCGACCGTTCCTCGCGACGGCTTTGGTGGACCGTTGGCCCGAGACGCACACTTTCCACCTCCCATTCGGGAGATGACGCCGACCACGGAGGACGTGTCCTGCTCCTTGGCCTTCCGATCGCGGAGACGCCGCTTCCTACCGGAGGCCCCACACGATCCGCGCGCGACACCGCTGGCGATTCGAGGTGTCGTTCCACCGGCCCTCGGCACCACGTGTTCGCAGAGGCGCGGACCCATGGGGCGACGCTGAGGTGGCTCACACGATGCGGTACGCGTGGTTTTTACATTCGATCGTGTCGTCCAACCGTTTATTTGTGGTATGACGTACTAATAAAAACTTGTTTGAATTCAGGTGGAGACATGGTTCCACAGGCAGACGATCACCAGGTGTCGCGCCACCTGGAGGCGTACGTGCTGTGGCTGTTTGGTTGGGTGCTTTTCACCACCACCACGGCAACTCGGTGGATCGCGCGCTTATCGCTTATGCGAGGGCGATCGCCGACAGCGAGCCCCACCGGTCACCGGGATCGGCCGTGCTTGCCGCGACGTACCGCGCCCTATGCGATGCGTGCACGAGGGTCAAGGCGAACTCGATCCTCACTGGCTGTCCGCTGCTACTGCAGTTGTGGTCGTTCGAGCGCTTAAACCTCGGGCGACCTGTGCTAGACGACATGGGCCCGTACGGGCCCGAGATGTATCCAGGGGGAGACGTTGACCGGCCGACGATGGGTTCTATCTGGTGCCGTCGTCGAGTAAGTATTATCACAGTCAACTATTTTTGTCTTATTGACGATCGTCTTTATAAACAGCTTATATTTCTTGCAGTACGTCATTCGCGACGCGTGCGAGTCACGCGCGCATCGGGTCTTTGTGGAGCGGCTCGACCGCATCACGGCGGACGACGTCGCGTGGGAGCCGTCGCAGATACGGCGATTCGAGCCCGTGCTCTGGCGGCTGTCCTCACTTTCTTTGGCGTGGATCGGCTTTCGCTCACCCGCCGAAGCTCGTGTACCTCATCTACGTGGAGGACTACGCACCCAGTGGTGATGCGGCGATTCGAACTACGGCGATCGGTTCTCGCACGGTCGGACCATCGATTCGCGCCACGTGCGGGTGAGTAATCGTTTACGCTAAATATTTACATACTTACCATCGCGTTCGCAAGTATCTCACATCCGATAATGGTTCTATACGCAGCAAAGCGCGAAAGGAGTGAAAAGAGGCACCGATCGTCGTTGAGGATGCAGCCATGGGTCGGCGATGGCGGTGCGCCGACGATCGCGTGGAGGAGGACGGCCAGCACGATAGCGGTGGAGTACGCCGAGTACTGCTACCGGTACCACCGCGGACCGCACGTGCTCGTATATGTGGTAGACCCGCCGCCACACACGCCGCCGCTCCGACGGACACGCACCTCTCGACAGCGCGCGACGCTCACATCGCGAGACGTTTTATGTCATTTCAAAGATTCCCAAATGGTAATGTCGTTTCGATAATCAACCATTTCATGTCTTTGTGTCGGTGACGTCGGTTACGCCTATGCCTCGACTCGGACGATCGAGAGGCTCTCGATGGTGCGCACCGACCCATGAGGAGGGCATCGGCTTTGCGCGTCGGGTGCACGACGGGTGTAGACGATCGTTAGCCTACTCTCTGCACGACGCTCACGGCGGTCTCCACGCCCACCGCCGATCGCTCGCCCACCCCGACCAGCGTGGCACCACTCGGTGCACCCACGTGGATACGTCCTCCACCACCTCACCCGAGCGGCCGGGGTTCGGCTGGCGCAGGCCTCCTACACCGGTTCACTTCACGCCTTCTACGCAGGGTGTACGCCCCTCCTCTGCGTGGATGGCGCTGCAGCAGTACGCAGAGGTTCTTATATCGTGTTTATCCGAAGACGACATGCAACGAACTAACGTTATTAATATTGCGGTACTTACAAAGAAGACGGCGTCTCGGCATCTCCCGAGCCCGACGAAGTGGACCGATTTTAGCGTCTACACCGGAGTGGCATGGACACTTCTCCGACGTAGCACCGGAGGTTATGTTCGCTAGTGCCCTCCCGGTGCACCGAGAGCACACACAGAGAGTGCGGTGACTCGCCCCGCCCCGCGGATAGACACCCTCCTCCTCGTTTTACTTTTGGATCGCCCTAACCCGTTGCAGGAGGAGGGCTAGCGAGGCCGTATGGGAGGACGCGGCGCGGTGACGGGCACACCGGGGTGACTAGTGAGGCGACGCTGCAGATGCTATGTATTTATGCATGTAATGAAAAACATGCGGCATGTTACTCACGATTATAATATGAAGTTTATTTAAATTTACATAAGTCTATTATCTCTCTCCGCACATAAACTATCTCACTTAACAGTGTATGTATCGATCGTTCTGTACTCAATCTTTCATGAAAAAAAAATTTTAGAACTTTTTGCACACCTACAATATACAATTAACATAAACTTTTATTACAACTTCACCGTATTTTTACCCGCTCAACGTTACAAAATTCACAAAATCTAAAACAAAACACGGGGGCTACATGCAGTCGCCCTACGGGATGGCGACTGCATTCTAGTCGCTTAACGGAAGAGCGACTGCATGCTAGTCGCTTAACGGAAAAGCGACTGGATGTAGTCGCTCATCGTGCGTGAGACAAATTGTGTCGCGATGCTGGTTAAGCGATTAACTCCGCCGCCCAACGGTTCGGCGATCGAGCCTATTTTTGTAAAAAAATTTCCCGCGGGTATATTTATGTAATTTCGAATAAAAAATGGATTATCCGTACAAAAAATTTCGGTCTTAAGTGCAGCTCGGCTCGACTCGTTTAAGAAATGAGCTAGAATGACAGCTTGGCTCAGCTTGGAAGATGGCTCGAGCTAGCTTAGGACGACTCGCGAGCCAGCAAACAAACAAGGAAGAGATGCATTATTGACCTTGATCAATATAGTCACCAAAGGCCATAAGAAGCAGATCTAACAGCTATTGGCAACACGGAAGAAAATAAAAAGGTGTACAATTGTTTGAGTATGTTATCTAGAATCGTGTGTACCAGCAATCATCAAAGAAGACCAATGTGCTAACTTAGAGCAAAATACCTCTCTTGCACAGCTTGAGGATATCGCCTGTAAGCTGGTTCTACATCGGTGAAGTTATTCTGCCACAGCTTGAGGACTTGTGTCGAGACCCGAATATACAAATCCGGACTCTACTGTGTATCCCGCACTAGTCCAGGATCACGCTAGTGCACACAGCGCAAACAAAGACAAATATCATCCACATCACGATATTCTAAAGAAAGTCCAAATTATATTAATAATCATCAGAGTACGACCTTATGGCCAAGCTTACAATTATTAGCCTGAAGGGCTTTAAAGAAACTAGCAGCGGAAATCCAAAATTAAACGTAGTAGCCACTCGACATGCCCACAGGCAATCGACTGGGGAGCGAAGTCCTAATCCGTGAAGTCCTCGTAGTAGCCTCCTTCTAGCAACTCCTGCGATCCGGTCCCTCCTCCTCAATCGAGCAACATGGGCATAAAGCCGTGAGTACATTGGTACTCGACAAGTCGCTTGTAACAAATGAATGCAATATAGTATGCAAGGCTTAACAATGGATGGTGGAAGGTTAATTTTGCGTAAAGCAACAATTTAAAGTAAATACAATAAATAGATTGAAAAGCAAATTTAACAACAGACATTAAATAAATAATCAAAGGAATTGATTATAACCACAAGTGAACTAACCATTCACTTCCCAGCTCAAACCAACCAGTTTTCATAAAGACTCTACCCCTCGTGTGAAATCACCGAGCATTGTCCATGACCGAGGACACGGCTATTCGAATAGTTTTACACTCTGCAGAGGTTGCACAACTGTACCCACACGATGTGATAATCCTCACGTTAAAGATAATCACAACAAGGCTTTTACAATGATCCATCTCCACCCGATCCCATTCGCTAAGGATTCGCCGTCGAGTAGGGTACCCCCTAGTCGATAATTGCGCCCTCTTGGGCCACACAACATCAGTAGTAAAACCAAAATGGAGACTTCACAAATTATTATGCCAGGTCTATCCCATACTAGACATGTGGTTTGCACGATTAAGCTCAGATCAATGGCGCACAAAGTTAAGTCCTTAAAGGTTACCCAGGCGAAACAACCACATCCCATGTGCAACCAGCACCCCCTTTACTGCACGATCATTCGCCCAAGTGAAAGCCAAGTTTGTATAACCAATGTCAATGACACTACCCATGTCATGACATACAAATTTTATAACTGTGGTTAACCACCACGTTCAAGTATATCATTAAATCAAATTATTTAACCACATGTGATGATAGATCCAACGTACTAATTATAAGCCTGACTAAGCAATTAGACGTAACCCCATGTGACAACTATTATTGTATCACTAAATAACTCCCAATCCTAAGGTGTCAATGGAATCATGGTAGTCAAATTATCATGGAGGAATTAACCAATTAGGACCATAACTACCAATACAAGGTTTTAATAATAAATAGCCATGCATGATAATTTAAAACGAAATAGTACATAATAGATTGAAAAATTAGGTTCAACATGATCAAAGAATACGACTTGCCTTGGCCTTGCTCAGCTGAGGGCTCTTGATCTTCAAATCCAACTTCCGCTCCCTCGAACACGCGATCTAACGAGAGAGAAAACGAGACAAAAAGACAAAATAAATTCAAATAAAATTCAAATGAACTCCAAAAACTTTCAAACCTGAACCAAACGGTAGAGCTCAATTTTAGATGAATTTAGAAAAAAGACGGGGTCAATCGGAGCTAGGACGAGGGAGAACGGGCTCTTGGAAAATTGGATCTAACGAAAATCGGGAAAATTGGAAAAGTGCACTGTGCTGTGGACCGGGCGCACGGTGAGGAGGGTCTACAGTGGACGCGGCTCACGAAACAGAAGGCGGCGGCGGTGCCGACGCAGACGGCGGTTCTTGGCGTGGCGACCACGTATGCGCGATTGGGCGACGTGGTGGCGGTGGCGAGGCGAACACGTGACATCTTGGCGTGGTGGCCGACGTGGCACTGGGACGGCTCGTTTGGCCGAGTGGCGACCACGTGGCAAGCCACGTGGACCCTAGGGCCGAGGTGGATCCGACCGGTGGTGGCGTGGCTCGGCCGACCGTCCGGTTCACGTGCACGGCCGACAGTGGGCTCGGCCGCGGCGAGACGGTGCGGTGGGCGGTGTTCACGGAAAGCGGCGGTCGGTGGCGTCGTGGCCGACGACGCCGCGCGAACCGAGGACGCGGAGCGGCCGAGGCGGCGGCGAGGCGCGGCGCGCGTCGCGGCGATGGCGGCGGCTGCGGCGGCTGGTCGACAGTGCAGGGCGGCGGCGGGTCCGCCGTGGCGGCCGTGGTGGCGGCGGACTCACCGGCGGCGAAGCTCCGGCGGCGGCGCGGCGGCGACGTCGGCAGACGGCGGCGCACGACGTCGAACTCCGGCGAGGACGAATGCACGCGGCGTCGGCGGTGGTGGCGGCGGTGGCGCGCTCGAGGGACGGCGAAGCGAGGTCGGCCGGCTTTATCGCGGACGCCGAGGCGGGTCGGTGCGGCGAAGAGTCGCGGCGAGACGGCGGCGGCGAGTCGGCCGGACACGGAGGAAGTCCCGCGGGAACGGGGCTCGGCAGTGGGCCCCACTGTCGATGGCTCGACGGCGAAGCGGCGAGGATGGCGCGGCGAAGGGGCTGCGGCGGATGGGCGACACGCGTCGGCCATCGAGCGAGTCAAGCGGAGCGAGCGAGGAGCGCGCGCGCTTTCTGGCTGGCTGGCTGGCGTGGCCAGCCGGCCACTTGTGTGTTGGCCGGGCGGTTTAAGGATTTTCTTTTCTTTTTCTTTTTCAGAAATTCAAATAAATTAGTTTGAGCTCTAGAAAATAGCAAATAAATCCAGAAAAATTCCAATAAATTCCTTGAGACGCAAAGAATTCAAATAAAATAATTTTGGCAAATGTTCATGTTCAGATTACTCATATTAAATCCTTTTTAATTCATAAAATTCCATTTAAGCTTTAATTAATTCTAGAAAAATTCAAATGGTGAATTTTATTTCAAAAGCTTCAAAAAGACTCTAAAAATTAGGATGTTACAACTTGGAGGGACTCGAGCTCGGTGATGAACTCCGGGATGCTGGCACGAAAGCGGTTGATGAACATATTGACAAGGATGGTGGCATGCTTCCGGAGAGACGGGGTAGACGGGCAAGGGACAGGATAGAGGGGAGGACGGTGTGCGGTGGCACGGTAGACGTCGACATGATCCTGATTTGGAAGGACAGGTGGAGAGAGGAGGATTGGTGATCGATTTGTTCGGGACGGGAGGTAATGGGTTGGGTGCACTAATGCAAGACTGGCCACTAAGCCTTCGTGGGCCGGCGGGACGGCACGACTGCAAGTCAAACGAGCCGCATGAGTGTCTTGTGAGCAGCTCGAGCTCGGCTTGTTTTCTTATGAGCTGGATAACATGCTTGGCTCAGCTCGAAAACGCACGAGTTGAGCCAGCTCGCAAGTCTCGAACTATTTTTCCAGCCCTAGTGTGACCTCTAGCATATGAGGATGTGGCGTATGAGGCCGTGGCGTGGGGTTGTTTTAGGCTCCACTCCAATCGGCTTAAAGTTGGACTTATTTGGGTTTAAGCTTTTAACTTCTAGTTTGTTTTTTTGGTTTTTTGTATTTTCTTTTTCCCCCCCTCTTATTCCTTTGCATTTCTGTGATGATATAACTTTTTTATTTTTAAAAAAATTAAATTACGCTAAAAAAGTTATTAGCAGCTATAGTGCAAAAAAGTTGCTATAGTACCAGAAAAGCTAGAAGCATGAGCTTCAAAAACCAAAATGAGCACCCCCTAAAGCCCCCGATTTCTGGCTTCAGCTATTAGCTTTTAGCTGTAAATATACTATACGGTTGTTAGCTTTTTCGAAGTCAAAAATGATAGAAAAAAAGAAAAAAAACCCGTTATATTATCATAGACAATGCAAAGGAACAAAGGGAAAAAAAAAGAGAAAGCAAAAAAGTCAAAATACCAAAAATAACAAGCCGGTGTGTTCCAAGTGGCTTTTGGCTTCTGTAAGCTAGAAATCGAAGCTATTTGGAGTAGGGTCAACACCATATTAACTGGCAAGAGGTGGGCCCTGTACTTCGTGTTTTTGGCTGCACCTGTTTTGTCCTACTGCCGCCTCGTGATCACACTAAACTGACAGCCCAGTCAGTCGAGTGTGTGTTTCTTGGGTACAGTTCTGAGCATAAGGGTTATCATTGCTATGATCCTTCTACTCGACGGATTCGGATCTCACGAGACGTTGTCTTTGACGAATCTCAACCTTTCTTCTATCGAGATTTGGCTCCTCACACTGCTTCCACCATCGAGACGATCTCCTGGTTGTCTCTCCTTGACTCCTCACCCCTTTCCCCCTTTCCCCGCCTTCGGTACCTTCACCTCCTGTGTTGCCTCCTACAGCACCGCCTCTTGCTCCTATGGCACCACAGTCTCGTTTCTCTGGGAGAAAATTGATATTATGCCACTCCTTTGGAGTGGATTCGATAAAATGCCACTCTCTAGATGGCAATTGTTAAAATGAGAAAATTGATGATTTACCATCTTCAAGAATGGGCTTCGCACTTTTGTCACTCTCAACGTTGGCTTCGCAAAAATACCATGTAGTACATTAATCCCTTGATTAGTATGCCATTTCATCCCTTTAATTCATTTCCTTTTTCATTTTCTAATATCAAGGACTGAAAAAGACCCTTCTACCCCTGGCTAATTTGTGAGATGAACTCCTCTTTATTCTCATACTATGGATGTGAGATGAACTCCTTTTATTCTCGACTTTAGATTTGTGAGATGATACTATGGCTGTGATATGCATTTGTTTATTATTTTAGCTCAATAATTATATTATGGATTTTTATACAAATACCGTGTTGCATGGCATGGCACCAAACCATAAAAGACCCTCTGTCCGATATTACAAAGAAGAGGAATTAGCTAGGGTAGAAGGGTCTTTTCGATCCTGAAATTAGAAAAAAAAAAATGAATTAAAGGGATGAAATGGCATACTAATCAAGGGATTAATGTACTACATGGTATTTTTGCGAAGCCAACGTTGAGAGTGGCAAAAGTGCGAAGCCCATTCTTGAAGATGGCAAATCATCAATTTTCTCTTGTTAAAATACCATCCAATACATGATTAACTCTATGATTTGTCCTTTTTGGAGGTTTTAGCCATTTCTTTTTCATTTTTTATTTTTTCCCCCAAAATTGCATAGGAAATGTCCATAATACCCTCCCCTCCTTTTAGCCATTTCTTTCAGACTCCGTTCGATTCATTCCGAGATCTCATTCATGTTTATCATGAAGACACAAATGTCAGTTCACCGATGCACCACTATCTACCAAACAACACTCAAATGTCAAGTTTGATGTCTTCATAACTGTGCTATTCAGCTCCAATTCCATCAATGTCCAATGCCCCGCCGGGGACACACAATCAAGCAATTCCTATTTAAGATTGATTGCAAATTCTACAAGCATAAAGCATGTTTCCAAAACAACATCGGGTAATTAAGCGTAAATCTCACAAGTACAAACGCACTTCTCATGAGAGATGTATGCGTGTTGACATATTATTATCGTGCCTGATCCTCAGTTACTCCTATTTCCTCAAGAACAAGAAAAAAAAAGGCTGCACAAAACTACAACCAACAACCCAGATCAAGCATCAGAGTTAGAGCATCTACAAAATCAAAGTGGATTCAAATCGATATTCACATTCAACCATTGCGTACAAGAGCGCAACAAGTTATCTCACATCAATCAAGTGCAAGTAGAAACCAGAGTACACAGTCACGATGACAACCTATTAAGTATCAAACAACATTACCTAAAGCCGCAATCGAGCTCGGGCCTTCCACAAAGGTCGATCGAGGCATATCAATCAAGCCGCCAACGCGCTAATGAAGCAATCGTCCGACAAATTAGTTAGTCCATTTCAACAAAATTGGTTAGCGAAATCAACAAACAAACACCCCATAATCTCATATATCATACCAATGTAATGGCTCGATTGGTCATACTTAAAACTCATATCGATCCAAAGCGGTACAAAATCGTTTGCGCAATGTGAATTAAGCCGCACCAGTAACACGTATCACGGTACTAAAAGATTTCGGCGTCTCGCTTGTCGGTAGGCCGCACTGCATGCGGCGGTTGGCCTCGGACTTCGCGCCGCCGAGGAGCTCGTCGGGGCGACCTTGAGCTGCTCGTTTCTTGGACTTGGCGATCTTACGGATCGTCTTGGGGTTGGTGACCGCTGCAGCTTGGTGCCGGCGTAGCACGTTCTCTGCTGCGCTTCTCCATTGCTTCGCCGCGATCTTATTCTGCCGGATCTCCTCCTTTAGCTCCGCCTGGAATGAAAGAGATCTCGGAATGAATCGAACGGAGTCTGAAAGAAAATAAGAAATGGCTAAAAGGAGGGGAGGGTATTATGGACATTTCCTATGCAATTTTGGGGGGAAAATAAAAAATGAAAAAGAAATGGCTAAAACCTCCAAAAAGGGCAAATCATAGAGTTAATCATGTATTGGATGGCATTTTAACAATTGCCATCTAGAGAGTGGCATTTTATCGAAGCCACCCCAAAGGAGTGGTATAATATCAATTTTCTCGTTTCTCTGGGGTGCACTACTCCAAACGTCCTCGTACTTCACCAGATCCCTCTCCTGGTCTTTTGCTGACACCGATGTCTGATTCATTTGATGATGCTCCTCATTACGCCCTTCGTGATCGGGTAACCATTCGGCCTCCTGATCGTCTTGGTTTTACTTCGACAGCTCATGCTTTCTCTGTCACTAAGCCTAGTTCTTATCGTGAGATTGCTTCTCATTCTGAGTGGCAGCTCGCTATGACAGAGGAGCTTGATGCGCTTTGTCGTACGGAGACTTGGGATATTGTACCGACACCTGTGCACGCTCGTCCTATCACGTGCAAGTGGGTGTACAAAATTATGTCCCAACAGAAGTATGTCCAGGATTTTCTTAATCGGTGCGTTCGATCGATACTGCGACCGCCGAGACTCCTATGGAGCTCTCTTGACCGTGCTCGATGGTGATCCTCTTGAGGATCCTACTCGGTATCGCCATCTTGTTGGCAGTTTGGTATATCTTGTGAGCACTCGTCCTGATATTACTCATGTTGTCCATATCTTAAGTCAGTTCATGACTTGTCCTACTCATTTTCACTACAGTCATCTTCTTCGTGTTCTTCGCTTTTTGCGCGGGACCATCTCTCGTTGCTTGTTTTTCCCTAGCTCCATCTCACTCCAGCTTCAAGCGTACTCTGATGCGACATGGGCTAGTGATCCTTCTGATCATCGTTCTTTTTATGCTTACTGTGTTTTTCTTGGCTCCTCCCTGATTGCCTGGAAGACAAAGAAGCAAACTGCATTTTCCTGTTCGAGTGCAGAGGCTGAGTTGAGAGCTATAGCAGCTGTGACAATAGAGATTACTTAGTTGAGATGGCTACTTGCATATTTTGGTGTACCTGTGAGGGGACCTACAACTCTTCTAACTGACAGTACAGGAGCTATCAGCATTGCCCGTGATCCAGTGAAGCATGAGCTCACCAAGCACATTGGTGTGGATGCTTCATACACTCGCTTCCAGGTGCAGGTGGGTGTACTTGCTCTTCAGTTTGTGTCCTCAGAGTCACAGATTGCTGACTTCTTTATGAAGTCACAGACTAGGGCACAACATTTGTATTTTCTCTCCAAACTCAGTGTGTGTGATCCACCATGAGTTTGAGGGGGTGCTAAGGATAGAATAGTAAATAGAATATGATTGTTATTTGTTTCCTTATATGCCTTATATTCCTTCTGTATATCCCCCTTGTACTCTCTATATATATATATATTATCTTTTGGGCCTCATGAATACATGTACAATATTCATAATAATGATGACCAATTAGCAGTAATGACGGTGGAGTTGATGAAGACAAAGTGAGACCGTGACGAATGAGGATGACAATTTGGGTGAGACAAGTGCGGACGTGGCGAGAGGAGGTGATGGTAAGGGCGGAGGTGGGGGCGGAGCCGGCGGTAAGGGCAAAGGTGGCAGGAGGAGAAGGCGGGGCGGACTAGGTGGCAAGGGCGTAGGTGGCAGGAGGAGCCAGGGGCATAGGCGACAGCAATAGGTGAGGTGGATGTCCGCGGTACTGGGTGAGGTGACAGAAGGCTAGATTCGAGAAGCCAAAGTCCGAAGTTACAGCTATTCCAAACGGCGTCTAAACCATTTTGAGTACTTACATCTGATGGATCGACAGCTAGATGTGATCTTCTGAGTCTTAACGCAGAAACACGTGCCCTTAACGCAACGTAATATACGGATCTTGTTTGGGCTTTCATTGAGAGCAACTTTTACTGATTCAGATCCAATCCTCCAAGCCGTTTACTTGCAATAATATTTTACTATAAATCTATAATCTTCGTCGCTTACATGCACCGGTCGTTTGTTTATTTGCTCACTTGCAGTTGCAGATATGAAACAACTAGCGGTTAGCTACTCTCTTTTTTTTATCTTAACCAGTAGTATCTTTTAAATGCCTGTACTCTTACAGACTATACAAGCAAATTGAGTCGAGACGAATTTTTTACACAGTGACTATAATTAGTACAAGAGATTAGTTTTTTTTAATACGCTTTCATTAAGAGCAACTTGCTGGTTTCAGATCCAATTTGGGCTTTCAGTAAGAGCAACTTGCTGGTTTCGGATCTCGTTTGTTAATTTGCTCACCTGCAGTTGCAGATATGAAACAACTAGCGGCTAGCTACTCCTCTTTTTTTTCCTTGACAGGAGTATTTTTTTTTAGCCTACTTCAACTTGTTTTTAACTTTGTTGTTGTTCTTGTGTTATTATCTTTTAAATGCTTGTACTCTTACAGCCTGTACAAGTAAATTGTACATATCCATCCTACCAAGTGAAACATTATGAAGCGACACAGAAATTTTTTGTAACTAAAAGTACACTGCAGAGTTGGGGGAGGCGACTTCTCTGGGGTACGACCCCATTTCCTCTCCGTGAGGACTGCCTCCGATGGAAGACACGTGTGCACGCACCAATCTTCGTGCAAGGCTGCCTCCCTCTTCCTTCTCCCCAGGCTTCCCGCTCGCCGCGCGCGCGCGCGCCGCGCGCCGCTTGATAGCGCGCCGGGCAGCCGAGACCGGCCGCCGGGCGTCGCGCTCGCATGCGCGCGGCACTCGAGCTCCAGCGCCGGCCAGCAGCGCGCGCCGCCCGCCTCGACACCGCCCGCGGCCGGCCTCCCGCACTCGCGCTGCGCGCATTTGGGCCGCGACCGCTTGCCGTGCCGCCCGAGCCGCCCACCCCCTCCTTCCCCAGCCTCGCCGTCGCCTACCTCGAGCTCACCGCTGCCGAGCTCCTCTCGAAGTCGCGCCCCTCCTCGCCCTACGCCGAGCCCTCTCGCGCCGAGGTCGGCGGCCGGTGGATGGAGCCGTCTCGGCGGCGGCGGCGGAGGCCTACCTCGACGGTGACGGCGAGGCTGGACGGAAGGTGCTTCGGTCTCGGCTGCCCGGCGGGCGGCGGCTGGCCGGCGGCGCTGGAGCTCGAGTGCGGTGGCGCATGCTAGCGGCGACGCCCGGCGGCCGGTCTCGGCGCCTGGCGCGGCTACTCCAAGCGGCGGCGGCGCGGTGCGGCGCACGAAGCGAGCGGGGAAGCCCGGGGGAGAAGGAAGAGGGAGGCAGCCTTGCACGAAGATTGGTGCGTGCACACGTGTCTTCTATCGGAGGCAGTCCTCACGGAGAGGAAATGGGGTCGTACCCCAGAGAAATCGCCTCCAGAGTTGGGCCTAGCGGTGCTGCCCGCCAATTTCCGTATTTGCTGCGACAAGATAGGCCAAGCGCACCAGTTGTCCGTGCTGCGCCGCCGTGATACGCCGAAAAGTCTATACCTGACTGACGGCGCTGGGCTGATTCAGGCCACTTCTCACCTGGGCTTCGCAGCAAATTACCCGGTACAACAGCGCTCTCTCTCAAAAAAAAATTCTTTTTTGAAGGGCCATACGCGTTCACGGGGATTTGGGGCCTGTAACTGAGTGACACGTCGCTGTCATCTAGCGCTGGCTCTCACAGAATTTTTTTACGGATAACCTATTTTTTTATTCAAAATTACAGAAATATACTCGTAGCAATATTTTTTACACAAATAGGCTCTAGACGCCCAACGGGGAGGTGACTGGAGCCAATCGCTCGACCATTGGGCGACTGAAACCAGTCGCCCAGCCAAGGGGTGACTGGATGTGGAGTTGCCCACCCAGAGAGCGACTGCACAATAGCCCCGTGAATTTTGTAGATTATAACTGGAAATAATCTGTCGGATTAATAATAAAAGTTTATAGTCATTGTATGTTGTAGGTGCGTAAAAAAATTTGTGAAATTTTTTTAAGAATGATTGACCTTAGAACGATCGGTAAGTACGATGGTAAGTGATATTGTGATGTTACTGGGAATTCGTATACGGAGGAAAACTGGTATGTTAATATTATTAGATGACTTGCTATGTGAATATTTGAATGCAAAAAGACGAGAAAATAAGCTTGTCTGAATTTAAATAGGCTTCATAATACAGTTGGAAGTAATATGTCGCGTACTTTTTTTATTATATGTATAACATATAGCATCATGTGCGATTAACCCACCCAACTACTTGTACGACCTATTGTATGGACCGGGGTCATTTTCTCTTCCTTGCCAACTCGGCGTTGAACTCCTCGGTGGCCTCTTTTACCTTGGTCACCATTTCACTCTTTCTCTCGCGCTCCGTCTCGCGAGCCTTCCACTCCCTACGCGTGCACGCCTCGAGATGAGCTTTCGTCTTGCGTTGTATACGCAGGGTTTGCTCATTCTTGCGGTGCTCCTCCTCTTGGATCTCCGATGACCTTGCGACATTCCACTCCTCAAAGTCGAGGGCCCACTGGCCCTCTGGGTGGATCTCAAGATCGATCCATTTGTGGTAGCCATATAGGGGTTCCGGGGACTGAATACAGGGAAGATGTTAGTGCGTGCTGTGAAGAAGAAAAGGTAGGGGAAAATGGTGCACCTGGTCCTTACCGGCTATCGATAGGTTGCGGTGTCTAGACGGCGGTTAGGCTAGTCACTGGAGTAGTTTGCGCAACCCTAGTAACGCATACCTAGGCTGAGACAGTGCTTAGACTAGAAGAACTTGCACGTGTCTTAGCACCAACAAAGGGGGGCGTCTCCCCCTCGGGTGAGAGTTGCGGCGAATGGTCGGTAGGAACGTTCGGGATGGGGTTGTTACTACGGGGCGCGTCATTGCGGGGAGCTTGATGTGACCACGCCACCAACACGTACGACCATAGCGGCCAATATCAAGAATGAACTAAAGGTGAATTCGTTTCTTCAAGTTCAACATATTTTAAATGAGAATATGATGCTACATAATGATGAAAATATATATATTTATAGCACCACATCACTTTGGAACCAATTAAAGCAAGGGTTCAAGTTGGACAGGTTTTGGAATCCAATTCGGCCTCCAGATCAATTCGGATTCAGCCTAACAGGCCAACTTCAAACGGCCATAACTTTTGATCCAGAAGGCTTCTCAGGGCTCGTGAGTACTCGTTGGAAAGATCTTAGAGTCTAATTTCAGATGGATCTAGTCTCACCTCGAAATTCCATCCGAGCCGATCAGAAACTGCAAAACAAGTAGCGTCACTTTTCCAGCCCGAGTCAAAGTGGGCCTTGGGCCTTGTAATCACACTTAGAATATTTGGGCCTGCACTAATCATGGGTGTACTGTTCACGTGAACAGTACTCATGAATAGTACCACACCCCCTTTTGTTAGATAAGTGCGGCCTCCCCCACTCCTATTTAAGGAGGTCGCACCCTTTAGTTTTCCTCGGGTTTTCTTAAGAGTTTATTCGCTTAGCGTTTCGCGCATGTTCGGTTTGAGGAACCCCAACTTGTGAACTTAAACATTATTCGCAATTTCAGATTGCATCTTTTACTCTCTTGCTTGTGTTCTCGATTCGCTTGCAGGAGATAGCCTTCTTGGCGAGGTCAATCGTGTTCGCACGGTTGATAACCAACGGAGCGATGGTGTAGTGATTGCGAGGGTTCGATCTGTTTTGGTCTGAGCCTTTGGATCATCAACGTCGAGATCTCCACAATCGACTTATCAGTACCTCTCGGAAGATCGGGCCATCGTCACATCGGTTGGTATCGAGCAACGGTTGCCCGTGAGGTAATTCTTGTATCCCTAGTTAGTAGATTGGTTTTATTTCCTATAGTCCAGAAAAAATTGCCCCACAAAAAGAGTTAATTTCGCTGTCCAAACCCGTTGTGCCTTTCAATCTGTTAGTTTTGGTTTGCTAAATTGAATTTGTGTCCGTCATAGTATTGTCTAGTTGCTGGTCATATCTTTGTTCCATTGAAAATCCAAACAAAAAAAAATTCCCCACCCCAAACCCTAATTTCCAATTTCGGCTGATTTTTTCCTTCCTCTGCAGCCGCCACCAAAAACATCATATCTTTTGATTCCGAGATTATTTTTGAGTGGGACCACCGCCATTAGATTCAAAATTTCCTTATCCATCTATCTGTAAAATTTCACGTCATTCCAGCCAGGCAGTTAAGAGATATGTGCGGTGAAAGTTGACCTAATTATCTGTTGTGAATCTGCAACAGTCAGCAGATGTGATTTTTGTGCGAATTTCTGTGTTGGGATTCAGAAGTTGGCCCCAAAACAAAATCTGTAGAAAAAGCCGTCAGAAAACAGTAAAAAAAGAATCAGTGAAAAAGAGGCATCTGACAAAAAGTTACGGCCGAATTACCAACGTGCTGTCCAGTGGACAGAAATCTGAAGTTTTCAGTTTTGGGTCAATCCTTGTGTTCTTCATTTCCAGTTTGAATTGGATTGAATTATCTTGTATTTACCACTCCTACACTTTGCCATACACTTATTCTTAGCCTTCTTCCATCCTTGGTTGATCAGCAACATAGGCTAAGTGCTAGATACGAACTATAATTCAATTCTATGCAATTCTGAAATGAACTGATTGTTCTCCATTGCTACCATATTGTGCCTTCCAAGCTACACCTACTCTTGATCGTAACAGGTTCCTCTTGCAATCGTACCCACGCTCGACACGGTGTCACGAACCAGCCACCGGTTGTACCACCTGCTGCATTGGTAAGAACACTTGTAAGAGTGTGGTAAGATGCTTGAGAACGTGTGATTCCACCTTCCACCACCTAGTAGTTGATAAGGATAATACCTTTGTGTTGTCTTTTGTTTTCTACTAACCATGATAGGTGAGTCGTCTGATGATTAAGAGAGTGTTTTAAAGGGAGAGTTCATGAAGCTCTTGGATGAACCACACATCGATAGGAGACTGGATACATTGCAGCGCTCCATCAATGAGAGTTTTGCAGCACTCACTGCACGCATTGAAAGAATGATCAATCGGCCACCAAACAATGGACGCGAGTATGAACACGATGCGGGCCAAGATCGTGAGGAGGAAGATGATAATGAGAGACAAAACCGCGACACCAGTGCTTCATTTGCTGCCCAAGATGCACGCCAACAACACCGCCTACATCAAAACCGTCACGGTATGGGAGGTAATAATTTTTAGCACTACAATGCTCGTGCTAATGATGAACCATTTGCTAAAGTTAAATTTACCATACCATCTTTTGCAGGTATTCATGATGCTGAAACTTATATAGATTGGGAGATGATAATTGAACAAAAATTTAATGCCCATCTAGTTCCTGAAGTGCATAGAGTTAGACAAGCTACTAGTGAATTTAAAGATCGTGCTATCATTTGGTGGACTCATGTAGTTAATTCTTGTTTAGCACCTGATACATGGGATAAATTGAAGGTAGCTATGCGTGCTAGATTTGTTCCTCCTGCTTTTAAACATGAAATGCATAAGAAATTGCAGTGCTTAGACCAAGGTTATAAATCTGTCGAGGAATATTATCAAGAACTACAAATAGGCATGTTGCGTTGTAATGTTATAGAAGATGAGGAGGATAAGATGGATCATTTTTATGAGGGCTTAAGGCGTGAAATTCAGGACATAATTGATTACAAAGAGTATAACGATATCAATAGATTGTTCCACTTGCTTGTTTGGCGTAAAAGAATTGCGGGGTAGGCAACAAAAGACAAGGAGCAACTTTAGAGGAACATCTACATCGAGATCGACGCTGGGCAAGCCAAGATAGCCCCACCTCCTGTTTGTCGAGCCACGCCCCTCTCGTGAGTAGGGCGCGTTCAGCAGCACCGCCGCCACCATCACGCGCACCGAGACGAGCAAATTTACTAGTGTGCAAACACCAAAGAAAGAGCTCTTCATCGGTTGCTTCCACGGCCGACGACGGGTATTGTGTGGCACCGTTGTAAAGGGATGGGCCACGTCATGAGAGATTGCCTAAGTCGGCGGGCGTACATTGCGGCGAGAAGATGGTGGTTATGTAAGTGCTAGTGATGTTGAGGATGAATATGCTCTTGCAGCTAACCTTGCGATTGAGAACAATGCAGAAGAGGAGCATAAGCTGATTGAATCACTAACCCCATTGGTTGAGAATGAAGATAAGGAGATGGATGCACTTACATCATCGAGGAGAGCCAAAAGGTAAAGAACATGGTGCTATCATCGCTCACGGTAATGATTTGGTGCTACAACAAGACATAGAGCAACCTTGTGAGTATATACTGCTGTAGTGTACTCTTTTGATGTTCCTTGTGTTGACTTAATTGAACCATGTGCTGATCTAAATTCTCATAATTTTGCACATGTCGAATTAATAACACATAAAGAAGTTTTGACTAGAATTTCTCCTACTAATTCATTGTGTTACATCATGTTGGATCTACCTATGAAATTGTCACATGCTATGGAGAAAGTTTCGAACTTACATGTTCGAAATTCTTGTTTAGTGCCTACACTCCTGGATATAAGTTTAATTTGATTGGAGATTATGGTGTGGAAAATCAATTTCTTGTATATCGAATATGCATAACTTGTGATCCCATGGATGAATTGAGACTTGCTATTTGGAACAACAATTCTTGTATCTTTGAATCATGTTCAATGTGAGAGGAAGTAAAATTTAGTACTCATCCAATGCCTATGTGTTCATCTCTTTTTGTACTATCTAGTATGGACAATCTGAATAAAGATGATGAATTATGGCAGAACATACAAATCTCTTCACCCTGGCTAGATGAATTTACTATTGTTCAATTGAGATACGATTATATGGATGAACTTTGCTTGATTCCAAAGGTTGTAGTTTTGTCCATATATGCCACCATTACAAGTTTACAAAATCAAAGATTTGAATTGCATAAATGCTTCACTTGCATTTGCAAAATAAGTTGCAATAATTACTGTGTGAGAAATTTTGAATTGCTCATTAACATATATGATTACTCTTGGGTTAATAATACAATGAGTTTTTATGATCATTGCTGTTTTAAAACATTAATTGTGCAACAACGAAGAACTGTAAAAACGGATGACATATACATATACCATGCATACACCTTGGCTTCTTTGTTACCATATTTTCAGCTTATCAAAAGCCGAGGACGGCTTTGTTTGCAAGAAGGGGAGGATGATAAGAACATGAACCCTATGGATACAACCATATTTGCTCTACTTGTTGTTACAATTACAAGAGCTCCTACGCATCACTTAAATTATGAGATGAGCTCGTTTTAAAGAGATTTTACTTTATTTGATAAAGAACTTATGATATTACATAATGAGAGTTTGTTGCGTTTGTTATCATACACCAAGATTTATGATCAAGATCATGCAATACGTGACACTACACATATGTTAAAATCGAGGACGGTTTTCCATCGAGAAGGGGAGGATGATGTGACCACGCCACCAACACGTACGACCATAGCGGCCAATATCAAGAATGAACTAAAGGTGAATTCGTTTCTTCAAGTTCAACATATTTTAAATGAGAATATGATGCTACCTAATGATGAAAATATATATATTTATAGTACCACATCACTTTGGAACCAATTAAAGCAAGGGTTCAAGTTGGACAGGTTTTGGAATCCAATTCGGCCTCCAGATCAATTCGGATTCAGCCTAACAGGCCAACTTCAAACGGTCATAACTTTTGATCCAGAAGGCTTCTCAGGGCCAGTGAGTACTCGTTGGAAAGATCTTGGAGTCTACTTTCAGATGGATCTAGTCTCACCTCGAAATTCCATCCGAGCCGATCAGAAACTGCAAAACAAATAGCGTCACTTTTCCAGCGCGAGTCAAAGTGGGCCTTGGGCCTTGTAATCACACTTAGACTATTTGGGCCTGCACTAATCATGGGTGTACTGTTCACGTGAACAGTACTCGTGAATAGTACCACACCCCCTTTTGTTAGATAAGTGCGGCCTCCCCCACTCCTATTTAAGGAGGTCGCACCCCTTTAGTTTTCCTCGGGTTTTTCTTAAGAGTTTATTCGCTTAGCGGCCACGCATGTTCGATTTGAGGAACCCCAACTTGTGAACTTAAACATTATTCGCAATTTCAGATTGCATCTTTTACTCTCTTGCTTGTGTTCTCGATTCGCTTGCAGGAGATAGCCTTCTTGGCGAGGTCAATCGTGTTCGGCACGGTTGATAACCAACGGAGCAGTGGTTTAGTGATTGCGAGGGGTTCGATCTGTTTTGGTCGGAGCCTTTGGATCATCAACGTCGAGATCTCCACAATCGACTTATCAGTACCTCTCGGAAGATTGGGCCATCGTCACATCAGAGCTGACCTCGTAGCACGTTGGGCTTGTTCTGCCTGGGCCGCATCAGCTCTTACTTTCTCATTGCGGGCGACAGCTGACCGTGCTAGGTCGCGGGTCTCCTCCTATTGCTTCATCATCTTGTCACATTGTTTCTTCTGCCTTTTGTCCATCCCGGTGTGGCGAAGGAAGCGTGGTTGAGAGACCATGTGGAGGTATCCCCATGTTTGTGATGAATAATTGACGGTTGATTTAGAGAGTTTGAGTTTATTTAGGGTATTCTAGGGTTGAGTACCTTTCGTTTATGCTATTGTTGATATGCTGTTTCGTATGGTGCTATGTGACGATTTGCTTATCTGTATGACTGCAGGACTTCGGAGCTAGGTCATGGTGAGGCGAGGAGGACTGGGACTAGGCACAGGAGGTGTTGAGGTCCAGACGGTCGATGATGCCGAAGATGATCGAGGCTGGTGAGGTGGTTGCGAGTTGGGAGACGAGAAACCGGAGCTGGAGCTACCGGTGGAGGACACGACGGGCGACGACGAGAGAACCGGGACTAGACTCAGGGAGGAGTCGGAGGTCCAGACAGTTGGGGGTCGGTTGCGGTCATGTGCGACGGAACAGACCAGGACTAGACTCAGGTGGAGTCGGAGGTCTCGGTCAGAGTCGGGTGGACATGACGGGCAACAGCGAGTGGATCGGGACTAGGCTCAGGGAGGAGCTGAGGTCCAGACGATCAGGATGCCGGGTGCGGTCGTGTACAGCGGAGCGGACCGGGACTAGACTCAGGGAGGAGTCGAGGTCCAGACAGTTAAGGTACCGGACGCGGGAAGCTTTCGGGAAGGCGCTTGAGGGGCAAACTGGAGATTTGACTCAAGCATTGATTTGGAGGCTGGTTTTTCCCTCCAAAAGATTGTGTTGACTTCTTGCCTCATATGTGGATGTGAGGTTGGAGTTGGCATTGTATGCCATTTCTTGATTTGCTATTAGAGGGAGAGTCTTTGCCTTCATATGTGGGTGGAGGAGGCTCAGGATGTGGTATTCCAGTAGAGAGAACTCAAGTGTGTGAGCAAGGTAGTGTTCTCAGTGTTGAGTTCTGGACGTGAGCTCAAGTGTGAGCATGTAGTGATTTTCCTTCCAAAATGTGTATGGGGAGGTAATGAGAAGAATGTAATCCCTGTGTAATCATTCATCTCTTTTCCTCAATATCAATATGAGAAGGATTGTGTTGGGTTATTTTCATTTCCTGCTCCCTCTGTGATGAACTTCCTCTTCAGTTCTTTTTCTTGCTGCTTTCTGAATCTTGAGTGTTTTGATTGATTCTTTGTTGGAGGAGCTGCCAAAATTGATTGCTATGAACTGGGAGAATACTCAAGGCCATTTGGCTAGTTATTCCCAAGAGCAATAATTCCAAGAAGTTGATTTTGCCCAAAGAAGTGCAGCGAAGAAATTCCTCTGTTTCTAAATTTCTAGGGTTTCATGTCAGGGGAACCTTGGCTTTCTTGATTTCCCTTCTTGAGATGGCATGAGATGGTATTCAAGTCCTAAGATCATTGCTAAGTTGATTGCAAAAGGTCATGAGCAAAGGATTCAAGATTGATGAGTAAATCCCAAATCTGTCCATTCTCAAATTCATTTTTAGATTTTTGCTCAAATCTTGATTTTTTGCCCTCTTTATGAATTCTTCTATTCCCTGAGGTCTTAGAGCTATTGAGTGTGTTTTCTTGGTCTTTAGGCCTCAGAAGAACAGCTGAGATTCATCAATTTCTTTATTTTCTAGAGATCTCAGTTATTTCAGTTTCGGGCCTGCCTACTTTCTGCTCTGAATCAGAATAACCGATCAGATCGAATTTTCTTTGGCGGTCAGACTGCTTTATGGCCAGCGGTCAGACCGGTGTAGAGCCGGCGGTCAGACCGGCGTTAACAAGGCGGTCTAACCGGCCCACGACCGGCGGTCAGACCGGCCCATGTTGAGCGGTCTGACCAGCCCATGTCGAGCGGTCTGACCGCCCTGCCCGGTTTCCTCTGGTTCTTCTGTGAACCTTTTTCTGTTGCTTGCTTTGCTTTGGTTTTTTGCTATGTTTCTTCGTCTGATTAGTGTAAATTTCCAGAGAGCTGAACCTTCGACTTCATAGCTTTTATAGCTATAGGAGAGAAGTGTTTTTGAGTGGATACTTTAAGGGGCGTTTTTAAAGAGGCACCATTCACCCCCCTCTGTTGCCATATCCGATCCTACAGCGGTGTAGTATGGGGTTTGGTTGCGTAGTGTTCTCTGAAAAATCTCCTCGACCTCATTTTATAGGGTCCCTTGTTGCCCTGTTGGTACAACCAGGCCGTGAGGTCTTGTTGCTGCGGAAAGCTAGCACACCGCATATCCTGGTGGACTTGTTGACGGCTTGTCATGCACAGTGATATACATGCCCGGGTTCCTGTCCTGCAACATCTTAAGCATACGAGGAAGATTGTCGTACGCCGCTTCGAAAGACCCAAAACGTTTTTTCAACGCCTTCTGCTTAGCACGCCACGCCTACGTGTAGCTAATCGTGCACTTGAATTTCTTCTCGATAACTACCACGATATGCGTGGCCTCCATCTCTTTCTTCTCCGCTATCTCTCCGTACATCAAATTGGCTATAAAGACGGACGTTAGGTTACGATGCCTCGCCAAAACACTGCTGAGAATGCAAGAGTGTGGCTCCACCTTCGACACAATCCGGTGAGTCTCATACTTGGGTCTAGAGCGTGCACCCTCCAAGGACAACTGGCCTACTCGCACTTCACGGTGTACTGCTCCTGGCTAGATTTCACCACCCGAAAAGTCTGCTACATTGAAAGGGCCCACAACTTGATGGCATCATGCAGTGCTGCCTTGTCAGCAAATATCGAATGCAACCAAACATCTATATCATGATACTCCTACACTGATTCATGCTCATCATGTGCAGAAACACCCTCAGCATTAAACCGGGTCCATTCCTGTGGGACGGGGCTTCATCCTCATCCGAGCTGTCCTCCTCGTCGTCCTGTACAGCTTCCTCTTCAGCCCATGCCGTTTGGTCATCACAGTCTATTTGATGCACCATGTACTCAATATGCTCCCCTTCATCAGTTTGTCCTGTTCCCTCTCCATGGCTTGACCATTGTACCTCTCCTCCATGTACCGCATTGGCTTCATCATGAGCAATTTGATCCTCTTCGCCAACATGCGGGCCGCTCGAGCTGCTAGCACCTCCCGGAGCAAGGCCGTACGCACGACCTTGCACAACTTCTAATGAGCACGGTTGTACAAGCAGCACACACTCGTATCCAAGGCGTCGGCACCCTTGCACAAACCCCTTCCACACAGCTTTGCACAGCAATGTTCTCAACTCCCATCTGATGTCTGTGGGAGACCGGCTCCAAAGCCCTTGTACGACGACGCTGCACACCTCGGGGTCCAACAAAAACTCCGGATGAACCAATGCATCATATCTGAGATTCGAGCATTCTCACCATTCTGATGTACTAGAGTGGCTTGCGAAAAACCGCTCAAATCCACACCATTCAGATATTCACGAATGGTTCTAGCACCGTAATGTACTCTCAATGTAGCGGGTATTGGCATTGCTGATGTCGGGCTGCATATATGTTTTAATTTTGCAACTAGTTAAATCGCATCGCACATTACAGAAGTACTGATGTACTGTAATTTATATTTCAACGACCATTCGCAAGCCGGTGTATTATAAATGATATGGATGAAATGCAAGCCGGAGCACCTAGTGCATGCTGCGGGCGATGCGGTCAGGAGGGGCACATAGCTAGACGATGCAAGGCATATGCTGATCACTAAGTAGAGCGGCAAGGTTTCTACAACTAGTTGTTGGAGACTACAAATAAATGTCTGTTGTAAACTGTACTTTGTTACTTGACACTTTTGAAGTGTGTACTGTCGTACTAATTGTATCGTACATTACATGTACTGTTTGTACAATTGTTATATTACTTCCCCCTTTTTAGCAATGTAGTTGGTATTATGCTGATAGCCTAGTATTGTTTTCTTTGTTTATTTACAAGCTCTATTTACTGTTGCTTTACATGCAACGTTTTTTGTTCCACATAAATGCTAACTTTAACTCATTTTGTAGGTATGGCTCGTGATCTACGCGGATTCGACTGGCCTTACAGTCTGTTGGACGAGCACGTCGACTGGCTCCTACACTGCCAAGGCAACAGTTTGCCCATCCTCCGTACATCTCCAGTTTCCCCACGCAGGGCGCATACTCTGTTAGGACTGTGCAATCGGTTTTTTCGGTTTAATCGGTTCGGTATATACGGTATATACGGTAAATACGGTGTTTGTATTTCGGTAATATACGGTATTTTTAGAAGTACGGTTCGATATCGGTAAATCGATTTATTTGGTCTTGATATCGGTAAATACCATATTTACCAAAGTTGACGCGAATTGCAAACAATATAACGACTAGCGAGACGAGTAGACGATAATACATACACTATTGGCAATAGAATTAGAATTTTAGAAGCATTCTAAATTTCTAATGTAGTATGGACATATGCATAAAGTAATAAAGCATAATAATTAATGATGTTCTCTACCCATTAAAAATATTTATCTCTTAGTCTTATTTTATTTGAATAACTTAAGCAGAGAAACACTCATCACTCTAAGCAGTCAAGCTCTCATCTTCTAGTTCTCAGTATCTCAGTTCTCATGCAATGATGCAACCCGCCAGGCCGCCACGCAAGAGAGTTGAAACTTGTATATACAGAGAATCCATCCGGCCCGCAAGCATCCGCAAGAGAGATTTCCAGAGAAGGGCCGGGCCCATCAGGCATCATCCGTGGGAACAGGGGGACCAAAGCATCCGGCCGTGACCGCTCGGCGCCTCCGCAATCGCCGGTTTTGGGCTATTCGGTATTTCGGTTTTTTCGGTTTTTAATCGGTTTTTCCCGAAAAACCGAATGCCAAAAAAAATCCAAATTTTGAAAACCGAACCGAATACCGAAAACCGGTCAAACCGAGTTGACCGGTTCGGTTCGGTTTTTTCGGATCGGTTTTTTCGGTTCGGTTGAAAAATGCACAGCCCTATACTCTGTGCCGTACGTCCCTCCAGACGGCTTCGAGCACACCATGGCGCTAGCTGAGAGTATGCTTCTCCTCCTTTTGGTTTTATCCTATCGCTTTATCTGATGAACTAACGATATTTGCACTGTAGATCTTGTCCTCCCTGAAGAGGGATGTGGGGTCTCCCTGGGCCAAATGACATGGACTAGTATTTTTTGGACTGGGCTGGCCAAGCGACAGGATCTGTACCTCGGGCCACACCCCTAGAGGCTCTCTCTGGGAGTTCATCACCAGTGCACTGGTGGCCACACAAGCGGCAGTGCGGTCCAGTCCACTAGCTTTGGTACGTGTGCGATGGTCTCCTAACCATCTTACCTTGTCAGGGCGTCGTCACCCGGCGCTAAGGAAGACGGCCCAGTGGGGCCGTATGGGAGGACGCGAACGCGGAGACGGAGGGGGCTAGGGTGGTGGTGGACAGGGGGATGGGGATGCTGTTGGGTTGGTTAGTGTTGTCTGTACACATGTTGTTCATGTACTGCTTATGTTTCTTATTTACTTAGTAATGTTTACAATACTGTGGCGAGCTTAGTTGTACTTCTCTTTACCATGTTGACGCCTGTACCACTCAATTAATGGCAATCGCATTGACGACCGCACCACTCGAATAGTGAACTGAATTGATGGCAACCGCACCGACGTACAAACCATTCAATTACATGCTTAATGACATTGAAAAATATTTTGAACAACAGGCAAGAGTACTACGGTACAACCTTACATATCGTTGCCTATAGGTGGAAGGTGCCTCGTGGTACCCACATGGAGTGTTGCTTAGGGGGCGCCTCGGACGTGGCTGGACGTCGTTATAGTGGCAAGCACATATACAACTATAGTTTACGCAGCAACATGTTGTGTCGTACGAACTTCCTATGTTGATGACCTCCTCGTTGCCCCTCTCGCGCTCCATCTGGTGACGGAGGTCATCGTTGTGCTCTTTGAGACTTTCAATCCGTGCCTCCAAGTCAACGATTCGCTTTCACAACATATCCACATACCTTGCAACGTACCGTTCATGGAGAGGATCAATCCATCGCACGAAGTCACATTTATCCATCTGCTACAAAGGAACGTTAACATCAAAACTCTATCAGCAGTACTACAAAATAGACAATTGCCTACTTGTACCTAGAAGTATGGGCATCGAAAGAAACATTGCTTGACATCTAAATTGCCTTCTGCCACCTACACCACCGCGTCCTGCATGTGTCTGCACTTCGGCCACACTAGCTGAGCGCGCCTGTTTGGCAACAAGCGGTAGTTAACACTGATGTCCTCCTTTCTTTCAAGGGGAAGGTCCCCCCCTTGATGACCTATGTTCGACTGGCCCCTCGGCATTTGTCATGGTGGCTTGCTGTACGACGGAGAAGATAGTTGTTCCTACCATCAATGCCTCGGGCATTCATTTTATAGCGTAATTATGGTGTTGCAGCGTGCTTTATGGCACAGAGCGGATTTGCACAGCGACAAGGCCACACAGGCCAACTTTGCGCAGCAACATGACAGAACGGGCCAGATTTGTGCAGTGAGAAGATTAGACGATACACCTTTGCGCAGCGACAGGACCACACGGGCCAGCTTTGCGAATGAGAAGACCAGAGGAGACACCTTTGCGCAGTGACAGGACCACATGCACCAGCTTTGCACAGCGACATGACTGCATGGGCCAGCTTTGCATAGTGAGAAGACCAAATGAGACACCTTTGCACAGCGACAGGACCACATGAGCCAACTTTGCACAGCGACGTGGCCACACGGACCAGTTTTGCGCAGTTAAAAGACCAGACGGTCCACCTTTGCACAGCGAGTACACCAGACAGGACAACTTTGCGCAGCGACAAGACCAAAGGGTGTAGCTTTGCGCAGTGCGAAGACCTGATTAGCCAATTTTGCGTACCGACAATACCACACTGGGTAGCTTTGCACAGTAACAAGACCACACGGGCATCTTCATGCAGCGAGAAGGTCACAAGGGGTCCTATAAAAGGAGGTCGAAGAAATTTATGAGAGAACACTACACAAACAAACCCTACACTACACCGGCGCTTGCTTCACCATACTGGGATGGACAAGAGGCAGAAGAAGCAATGGGATAAGATGATGAAGCAATAGGAGGAGACCCGCGACCTAGCAAGGTCAGCTGCCACCCGCGATAAGAAAGCAAGGGTTGCTGCGGCCCAGGCAGAACAAGCCCAGTGTGCTACGAGATCAGCTCCCCACAATGGCGCCACCCGTAGTAACAACCCTATCCCAAGCGTTCCTACCGAGCGTTCACCGCAACACCCACCAGAGGGGGAGACGCCCCTCCCTTTGTTGGTGTCAGGACCTATGTAAGTTCTTCAAGTCTAAGCACCGCTTCAGCCTAGGTATGCATTATTGGAGTTGCGCAAACTATTCCAGTGACTATCCCGACCACCGTCTAGACACATCCACTTATCGGCGGCCGGTAAGGATCAGGTGCACTATTTTCCCTACTTTTCTCCTTTAAAATACGCATTAACAACCTCTCCCGTGTATCCACAGTCTCCATAACCCCTATGTGGCCACCGCAAATTGATCAATTTTGAGATCCACCCAGAGGACTATCACTTACCCTCGTACTTACCGATCCCTATGTGGCCCTCGACTTTGAGGAGTGGAACATCACAAGGTCCTACGAGATTTGGGAGGAGGAGCGCCGTAAGGATGAGCAAACCGAGTGTATACATCAGGAGATGAAAGCTCATCTTGAGGCGTGCACACGTAGGGAGCACGAGACTTATGAGAGGGAGCGCAAGAAAAAGAGGAAAATGACGACCAAGGCAAAAGAGGCCGTCGAGGAGTTCAACGCCAAGCTCGCAAGAAAGAGAAAATAGCCCCAGTCCACACAGTAGGTCCTACGAGCAGTTGGATTGGTTAGTCGCACATGATGCTTTATGTTATGCATGTAATCAAATCCTACGCAGCATGTTACTCCCAACTGTACTATGAAGTCTATTTTAATTTAGACAATCTTATTTTCTCATCTTTTCGTATTCAATTATTCCCATAACAAGTCATCCAACAATATTAACTAATCAGTTATCCTCCATGTACGAATTCTTGGTAACATCACAATATTACTTACCCTCGTACTTACCGATCGTTCTTATTTCAATCATTCTTAAAAAAAGTTTCACGAATTTTTTTGCACTACAACAACATACAACGATCATAAACTCTTATTACGAATCCAACAGATTATCTGTCATTCATAATCTACGAAAATCGCATATGGATTAACCCACACTGCCTCTTGTTTGCAATTGCTGCACAGTCGGGCGACTACAATTGCAGTCGCCTAGCCATTGGGCTATAGGCTCTAGTTACGCAAGCGTCGAGCGACTAGAACCTATCGCCTAACAACTTACGGATATGTTTCTTGTCGCGCGACTGTTAGATGACTGGAATATATTTTTGTAAAAAAAATATTCGCGTGGATATATTTCTATTATTTCGAATAAAAAATAGAATATTTATTAAAAAAATTCACCTATCGTCTATACCAACTCACATGGAAAATGTTAATTAGCCATCAATCCATCGTGCATGCATAAAACGAAGACAAAAGCACAGACACATGTTGCAACGATTTGTGAATGGTTATACAAGGTGAGGGAGAGGCAAAGGTGTGTGGCAACAGCATAAATATCGCATCACCTAGTAATGCATAGTACACACAATGGCATCTCATCTTTGGCATACAACGTTGCGGATGGTGACTTTTGCCTATCATTGCTGATTTTTAACTATTTGTAAGAAAACATATGGAAAAAAGAAACTCATATACAGTTTTTACAGATATAAATAAAGTTATTATAGTTTATACTATAATCTATTTATAAATCTTATTTGAAAAGATATTTTATTTGAAATCTAGTTACTATATATAAAAGTTATAGACAAAAGTCAAAAAGAAGGCACCAACTCTACTTTGTTTGGGTTTATCAGACTACGCGCACCGCACAAGCATGAACAATAGCTTATTGGAACAGCTGAAAGATGGCACCATTTGCACTTGTACAGACGACATGGACCATTCTTGCATTTGCATGCTATCAATTTCACGCAATCATAGTTCAAATAAATAAAATTCATTAAGATAACACAAAAAAAAGCGAAATATGCAAACTAGACATGCATACTATGGCTATATTCTTTTGAATTATAGTTAATAGCTTTTAACTACAATTGATGTTTTAGTTATGTTTTTTTAAGACGATGAAGATATTGACCATACGACACACACAATAACGAGCTTAAGAAACGTTCAAAGAAATAATTTTAAAAAACCGCATGAAAAATAGCCGTAATTATTTCAACACATGCTTCCACTAAATCTCTTAGGATGTGTTTGGTTTGAGGGATGGGGTGGGATGGAATGTGATGGTTCCTTTGACCAAGCCTATCCATGTGTTTGGTTTGAGGGATGAGGTGGGATGGAATGGTCCAAAGTGGGATGAGCCTGTGCAAATTTAGAGAATATTCTTCTTAGATGCTGGATCATGTGGTTCCACCTTTTTTTGTGGAACCATCTCATCCTATTCCATCCCATCCCATTTCACTTTCATCACTCCAACTAAACACATCCTTATCCTACAAACCCCTCCCACTAACTCTCTCTCATGGTCATGGGACAATGAAATGTGGGACCATCACTCAGGCACGATGATAGGGAGACCGAATTGGGTGCCTCATCAGCCCCATCATTGTAACATTTGACGCATGTCCAAAAGAAGTTCCATTTGTTTGAGCCATTTGGTTTGGCACTTTTTGTGATGAGCCCTACAAAAAGAAATTAGGAGTAGCGAAAGGATCGTTTAAAAGGCCATGCCGGGGCCATATCACCACTTGGAGCTGTAGTGGCCACTCTTCCGTCACTGTACTGCAGCAGCAAGAGTTAAAAATTCAGTGCAAAATATACGCCCTCGTCAGTCGTCACTGTACTGCAGCAGCAGGAGGTAAAAATTCAGTGCAAAATATACGCCCTCGTCAGTCGTCACTGTAGCTGAATCTTGGCACGAGGCATGGATATCTTAGTTTATGGTTTTTGCTGAATTTGAGATGTCATCCGGATGGGCTTTACAGATCAGAGCAAGTATAATAAGAGGCTGTTAGTAGGCTGTATGCTGAGGTGGAAGAGAGAGAGGAGGAGAGAGAAGAGAGGTGGGATGTAAGTTTACAGCCAGCTGAAGCACAAGAATCAAGAAACTTTGTGAGAGAAAGGAGTGGGTCATACAGCTTTCAACTGGCTGTAAACTACTATATGAATGAGCTGATAAGTGGGTTATAAGTGTCCATACAGCCAGCTGAAGGCTGTATTATTAGCCTTGCTCTCAGCTCAAGGATGTTGCCGAACAAACAATGATATATCCCACTAGAAGGCATGTGTAAGGTCTAAGACATGAGAAAGTTGTTTGATCCTGATCGGACGGTTCGAATCCTTTCGAGGGCGTGCCTCGTGAAGGCGGCAAGAATGTCAGGTTGATCGAGCGAGCTGTCTATATACCACCTATGACTGCACAGGCACAGCGGTATCTGCTTCCTCCAAGGAATAGAAAATTTCTTGCTTGTGGGCTATACTCTTCTAAAAAATGAAACTGTATTCAGAGTACAAGATTTTTACAGTAAAGAACTTCTGCAGCAAACAATACGATTCCTGGCACTGGGGCTTAACCTACGTGAGATTCCTACTGCCGTCCCACCAGTCCCGCGTCATCAGGAAGAACTAGGACTGTTCGTTCGGTTTTTTCGGTTTATACGGTTCGGTAAATACGGTTTATTCGGTAAATACGGTTTTAGTTATTCGGGAAATACGGGACTTAATAGAATACGGTATGGTATCGGTAAATACCATTTTATTTCGGTATGGTATCGGTAAATACCAATTTTACCAAAGTTTACGCGAATTGATAAACGTTAATCTCATCTGAGATCTCCATTCAAGAAGCACTGAAGCAGAATGGCATTCCGCACTCCGCAGTCTCAAGTCTGGGCCGTCTGCCCGTCTGGCAAGGTCAATATAAAGTTACTTTTCTTAACAACAGCCAGTGAACCTTTTAATTTCTTAATACTATCAATGTGAAACAAAACTACATTGCACCAAAAAAATTGAAAGTGTGCCTCCAGAGAGTAAAGTGATCCAGTCAATTCTACTAAACAAGTGTTATCTCGATATACAGCTGAAGCAGCCGGTCAAGCTTGCAGATGGAAGAAATATTGTTATCTGCATGCGAAATAACCAAGATCAATGGTTGAAATCAATTGAGCAACCCACAGGACAAGAACTCAAGAAGAGTAAT
This sequence comes from Dendrocalamus sinicus, assembly GCA_036346575.1. Lineage (NCBI taxonomy): Eukaryota > Viridiplantae > Streptophyta > Magnoliopsida > Poales > Poaceae > Dendrocalamus > Dendrocalamus sinicus. Next base: position 9,673,346 of record CM070656.1, on the reverse strand, counting down.
TGAGTATTGACAGTAGCATTCGTGCATTGCATAATTGCATTACCATTCAGAATTAACGCTCCCAGGCTAGTCAAAGATTTGACCTCATCCATTCTTGTAAGTTTATTTTTGCCGGCATTCAATACCTGTACAGCCGGAGAGGATAACAATTGCAAAGCATTTTAAGTCAAGTAGTGAGCTAAGATTCAATCCTGAATGCAGCCATGTGAAAAACACAAGGGAAGAAAAGTAACTCACTTGCAGTTTTGAGAGGCTTTCAACACCTTTTAAGCTCACAAGCTTGTTTTCAATAACCGAAAGCCACTTCAAATTGACACAGGAGGACAAGCCCTTCAACATGTAATAGCCAGAATAACTCTCAAGTGAAAATAAGAAGATACACAGAAGTTCAAAGGACAACAGCTAGAGCTACGATTTCACGGAACAAGTTACCCATTAATCCATTATCTACCTCCATGAGCTACAATCACCAGTTCCTAATTCGAGCACGTTGTCGAATGAGCTCATTATGGGTTGATTTTACGATACGTCTGTTAAGCTATTCATGCTTGCAAATATATTGTCACGCGATAATAACGGCAGCACATATCCACAGAGGTGAAATGTCAGCAAGAATCTACTTCAAGTCTACATCTTTAACTCGTGTATTTTTCATTAACATACAGTATGCAACATTGTCCATTGATCAGTTTGGCAATTTAGTGTAATGTATGTAGCTACCTCGAGGGTGACGAGGCAGTTGTAGCCGAGGTCGAGGCGCTCCACTACGGCTCCAGGTCGCTGAAGCTGCTCAGGCACGACACCTGCACACCATCACCACACAGCACACAAGGATGAGCAGCCGAGCAGGACTCCAACCGATTGTGTGAGGGAGGGATGGAGGGGCTGTTTCTCCTGACGTTGGAGAGGGCGCAGTGGGAGAGGTTGAGGGACGTGGCGCCGCTACCGGCGGATCCCGCCTCGTGCGTTGCCTGCTCCACGGTGAGCCGCGCCATGGCGTCCTCCGCCGGGCGCCCAGAGTGTGAAGCGATGGCTTGTTGCGGCGGTGGGTGAGCAGCGCTCCAAACCTAAAATACCCTAACAACGGCGGCTGCGGACATCGGAGCGCCGAGCGGCGAGCGCCTAGAAGACGAGAGGAACAGAGAGAGTGAGACGCACACGCTGCAGATCTGGCGAGGCGAGTGGAGACTGCGCGTCGGCGGCTACCGGCTAGGGTTGATTGGTTGAAGGCGTCTGCCGTGTGCGTCGGGCCGTCGGTGGCTGTGGGCCGAGACCCCGAATTGAGTTGGGCTACTCGGTATTTTCGGTTTTTTCGGTTTTCACTCGGTTTATACCGAAAAAACCGAATCAACCAGATGCTAATTTTCCAGGAACCGAACCGAAAACCGAATACCGGTCAAACCGAGTTGACCGGTACGGTTCGGTTTTTTTGGTTCGGTTTTTTCGGTTCGGTGATAAAATGCACAGCCCTAGGAAGAACATCAGATACAGCGAGCACAGCATTTCTCCACCGAAACCTAATCCACCAGAGGCAAAAGTACATGCGCATATGGCTTGGTACTGCTACTACTTGGCAGTTGATAGGACTATAGGAGTAGGGCCGTGCCGCGCTGGGTCAGGTGGGCTTCGGGCTATGTCTGGATGGACACCCCGCTGTTCCGTGCTATGCTAGCATGTCTCGCCCTCAGCAAGGCCCAGGCACAACCCAGAGTATGATGGGCTGCCGCTATGTTGTACCGGCTCAGGCCCAACCCTGTTGGACGTGGGGAGCTGTGAATGTTGCCATCGTCGATCCGTCACCGTGGACGGCACCACGTACAAGGAGCGGGCATCTGCCACCAGTGAGGATCTGGTGGAGTAGAGCCGGACCACGTGAGGAGGCCACCCGCCGCCCCTAGATCCTCAGCTCACCACTGGCTCTCTCTCCCTCCCCCCTCGCGGCACCACCATGCGCCCCCGGCTCTCTCTCTCTCTCTCAGGTCACACTCTCCCCCTCTTGTTGGTTGATCGGTAATAGCCATGGCCCGCACAACCTCTCGCTCTCTCCCAGATCTAAGCGAGGTGGTCGCGAAGCCCACCACGATGATGCTAGCTGTGAGCACCCTTCCCCTCTCCCTTTCTCCCAGATCTGAGTGACGGGGCGGCAGCGAAGCCCACCATGACGACGGAAGCCGCAAGTGCCCTTCCCTTCTCCATCTATCAAACATCTGAGTGGCGGTGATTGCGAGCCCACCATGTCAACGGTGGCTGTCCCCTTCCCCTCTCCCATATTTTGAGCAGAGCTAAGTACGGAGGCATTTGGGGCGGCAAGTCAGCAATAGGCAATGGTAGCAATCTTCCTCCCCTCACCTCGACGGCCACTGTGACATCGGCAAGGTGTGTGCCATGTCATGCTGCCCGATGCGCCCAACAACCAAGATTTTGTAAAATTTTGAACTTTCTTGAAATTTGGCCAAAACCCAAAATCTTTCCCAATTCAGTAATTCCCAGCCATTTTTCGTTTTCCTTTCTCAGCCTTTCCATTTTCTCTAGCATTTGGCACCTTTCCACACTTCGTCACCTTCCCTGTTTCTCCCCGCTACTCAGCGCACCCCAGTTCGCCGCCACCTTGACCAAACACTGTCTCCACCACCTCTGCCTGGCCGTACCTTGCCTTGGCACCACCTGCCACTTCACGCAACAGCATGTGAGATCATACGAACTTCCTATATTGACGACCTCCTCGTTGTTCCTCTGGCGCTGCATCTGTTGCCAGAGGTCACCGTTCTCCTCATTGAGACTGTCAATCTGCGCCTCCATCTCGAAGATTCACTCCCACAGTATCCACGTACCTCACAAACATAGTGTTTATGGGGAGGATTGATCTAGCGGACGAAGTCGCATTTTACCATCTGCTGGAAAGGAGAGTTAACATGAAAGCTCTATTAGTAGTAAGAGAATAAACTATTGGCTAATTGTACTCCCAAAGTGTGGGCATTGGAAGAAATGTCGCCCACCATCGAAATGGCCTTCGACGACCTGTATGACCGTGTCCTCCCTATGTCTATATTTTAGCTATATCGGTTGAGTCCCACCTGTTTGGCATCAAGCGGTAGTTAGGGCTGAAGTCCTCCCTCTTTTCTAGGGGAATGTCTTTCTTTGGCAACCCCGCTCCGACTAGCCCCTCGGTGTCTGCCATGCTATGTTACTGTATGACGCAAAATGTTCTTCTTGCTACAAAAAGCAAAACGCAGTTTAGATGAGCGAAGAGCGATTACGAGAGCTCTGTATTTGAAGCGAGCGAAAAGAGATCCGGTGCGTTGCCACTGAATATTATGGATGCGTTTTCGACATGCACCCCCACGGACGAAAACGGGACAGTATGGTAAAAGTGACATGTGTGCGCATGAGGGAGCGGGCGAGGCAGGGCGACATGGCCAAACTAACATTTGTGCGGGCGAGGAGGGTCGGTATGTCAAGCCAACACATGTTCGAAGGAGGGAGCGGGCAAGGGGGTACAATATGGATAGAGTAGCATTTCTGCGGGCAAGGGGCAGCACCAAGGGGGGACATCCCTCCTCGCGTATCACTAATTACGATTAAATTATCACGAATTAATATGACAAATTTAGAGCACATAAAATTCTCAAAAAAATATACAGTTAGGTCAACTGTGTTCGAAGGCTTCACATAAAATTTTATAATTTTTGGAGCTTGTTCGCTATATGTAATAATTCCTACAAATATCGAAATAGTACAAATTTTCGAGCAATATTTAGAGGGGATAAAATTGTAAAAAAATTACAGAATGAAGTACGTTGTGTCAGGAGTCTATGCATAAAATTTCGTATTTTTACCTCATTTGCTAAATTTAAAAATTCAAACAAGCATGATGTAAAATTACGAATTTAGGTAGTGATTAAGCCGGCTAATTAGCCAACTTAATCACTTGCTGTCCCTGGCGAGCGGCGAGCGCTGACCAAATGCAGTGGGAGGGCAGCGGTGCTGCTGAAATGCGCTTCTGGGTGCAGATGCCCACGCATCATCTCCCCGCGTTGTCGTATGCCCATCGGACGGTAAAAATACTATTTCTGTAAATACGATTTACATACAGTTAGTTTTTGTAAATACCATAGCAAACAACAATAAATCCGCTAAAAATTCGTAGTAAGTCGACTGTACAAGAGCCGATTGCCAACTATCAGGTACGCGCACACTCACACGTGCATATTCAATCACATGTAACCACTTGTAATCAGGGGTAAACCACGTCGCAATAGAAAATGAACCACGACCTTGGCATGTCATAAATTTTTTGCTTTTTAGCCCAAAATTTGAAAGTTTTTTACATATGGACCTCTAGAGAAAAGATTTGCAAAAATGGACTCTAACCACGGCACCAAAATATATGGCGCCCAGGGTACACGACACGGCGCCATATGCTTTAACGCCGTGTGTGGCCACGTAGGATCCACGGTGGCATATAACGGCGCCAAAGCCCATGGCACCGTGCTGTGCAACAACGGCGCTAACGGCCGTGGCGTCGTGCTCTGGGACTTAAACCCGAGCGCGGCCCCCGGCCCCCCAACCCCTCACTTCCCCTGCCTGTTCAAACAGACCGCCGCCGCCGCCTCTCTCCTTCCTCCTCCAAATCCACTCCATTCCATCCGTTTTTCTCGCGATTTTGCTTCCAAACCGAGCAAGCAAGGTGAACTCCCTCCCCTCCCTTGATTTTTTACAATAAATATGGATTATTTGAGCTACATTTCATGGGGCAAGATTTAAAACCCTAGATGAAATTAGTTCAATTTGGCTCGGTTTTAGGTTGGATTTTCAATAGATATGCGTAATGTAAGAGTAGTAATGTGTATAGATTCGTTTTAAGGGTTTGATTTTTAGAAATACATATGTTTTTAAGGTTTGATTTAGAAATACATATGTTTTTAGGGTTTGATTTGAGCGAGATTGATGAATGTTTAGATTTAGGGTTTGATTTAGAAATACACATGTTTTTAGGGTTTGGTTTGAGCGAGATTGATGAATGTTTAGAAATACATATGTTTTTAGGGTCCATTTTAGAAATATATATATGTTTTTAGGGTCCATTTTAGAAATACATATGTTTTTAGGGTTTGATTTAGAAATACATATGTTTTTAGGGTTTGATTTAGAAATAGATATGTTTTTAGGGTTTGATTTGAGCGAGATTGATGAATGTTGAGAAATACATATGTTTTTAGGGTTTGATTTAGAAATACATATGTTTTTAGGGTTTAATTTGAGCGAGATTGATGAATATTTAGAAATACATATGTTTTTACGGTTTTTTGTTATTATTATCATTAACGTATTTTTGAATGCACAGGATGGCGAGGTACCGGCTGTTAGACGAGTTCTACGAGAGGGAGCACCGCGGCAGGCTCACGGAGAACGGCCAAGTACGTGTGTTGTCGAAATATACATGTGTTTTCATCACGCAGCTAACTTTTATAGCAATTTTCAGGAACTTCACATACTTCGTTGTCAAACCCATGATGGGTTCCACTTGATGCGATACGACGACCGCTATACCCCACCGCCGCCGTCTTTGGGCTTCACGATCGCCAACCTAGTCTGGCGGGGCATGCGGGTCTTTAACCCGCACTTTGACCGCTCGTCGGCAGTGCATTTTCTCTATTGGGTTCGTTTGTTTTGTTTTTATATTCTTACGTGCGTAACTAATTTTTCTCAGTGTACTATTAATAGGTGGAGGCGCGAGACTCACACGTTCCACCTTCCACGTGGGAGATGGCGAATCCACGCTGCGGGGCGTGGCGATGATTCTTAGACTTCCCATTGGGGGCGGCCGGTGGTCGGCCGGCGGTGTCGAGGGTGGAGGGCACGTGTAGAGGCCTTTCTGGGCACGCCATTGCCTCCTGTCCCAGAGAATGCCAGGCGAGGCCGCGTCTCGGGAGTCCACATTAGATGGTTGCGAGATACATTTGGTGCATGCCCTGCGGCCGTGGACGCCGCCATGGTGACCTACCACACCCGTGCTTGGGTCCTCCACATGTTCGGGGCCGTGCTTTTCCCGGACGCCACGGGGGACGCCGCTTCGTGGATGTACATCCACTGCCTCGAGGATGAGGCGGCGCTGGGCGATTCGGTGGGGTTCGGTGGTCTCGCGTTCCTCTGCCCGACTTTGCGAGGCACAGAGACGCCACGGTGCCGCGTTGGCGCTCGGTGGCTGCGTCTTCCTCCTGCAGTGTGGATATGGACACGCATTCTGTGGATGCCCTCGAGTGTTCGAGCGCAGCCTTGGCGTCCACAGTGTGGATGACCTCGCCCCACGATGGCGTACACGTGGGATAGCGTCTCGATCCGTTTGCGACCGCAGGCGGGCGTGCGTGGATTTCAGCAACGAGCTGGACACCTTGTCTACCACGATGGTAAGAAATTGGTAATGCATTTATTTTTCTTACAGTTCTTGTTTTTTGTACATGGCTAATCGTGTGTTTGTCCGTATGTTTGCTTGTTAGGTCTCGTGGGAGCCTTACTTCGAGCCACAGGTTGCAGCTCTACCGCTCAGCACTATGTGCCGCAGGGACTACCATCTTTGGAGGATGAGGTGTCTGCTGATTTGCTTCTACGCCGTAGAGATTCACCTCCTCTACAGAGTTGCGCGGTAGTTTGGCATCGTGCAGTTCTACCGCCCCCCCGAGGAGGTGTCGACTTCTGTTCGGTAGCACAAGTAAGTTACAATTTTTGCTTTATTTAAAATTTTATTGGTTCGTATTTTAACACATATTGTTGACATCTGCTATATGTACAGGTTCGACAAGGGCCGCCAACGAAAGGTGACGGACTTCGCTCACCACCACCGAGACTACGTTCAGTGGTGGAGGAGGATGGAGGACAACTGTGAGCGGGACATTACCCCCACAACAACGCCAACTTCCGGGAGTACTTGTCCTGGTACCACACTGCCACCCGCTACAGGCTGAGGCAGCAGTGGACCGATGTCGACTACGCGGACCTCGCTTCCTCCGAGGACAAGGACACTGCGTACGACAGGCATGCGAGGGAGGGCACAGTTGTCGACGCCGCTCCGATTCTCGATCGAGTGGTACGGAAAGCATGATATTTGCAATACTCTGGTTCTATACGTTTATCTCGCACTTATGTTTACTTATTTCTTTAGGGGACTTCTCTCCAAACCTCGGTGAGTGAGATCGACGAGGCTCTCACCACTGGACGACGAGCCACCCACGAGGACTTCTGCGATGCGAAGATAATTCGTTAAGTTAGATCCATTCAGCATGTATGCAATTATGACATATCATTACTTGCGAGACTTGACGTCGGCTTAGTCGGGCGGCGGTCGTTGTGGTTGCCGCGCGCTTCGGATGTGATCATACCGCGGCCTCGGCGCTCGGGTGCCTTAGCGCTGCGGCCTCGTCATCACCGCGTGACGCCGATCCACGAGGAGCTTGTCACGCACTACAACTTTGATCGAGCGATGGCGGCGGCGACGCGAGCGAGCGAGATGGCGAGGAGGAGGAGCACGAGGACGAGGCATCTACCACGGCGACATTGGGATGTCGCAGATGCCCGACGCACCATCTACTCGAGCTTCGCGGCGCCTCGTCGTTGGCCCGTCCCGAGCACGTACACTCCGAGTGCGATGCCTGGCCAAGGGCAAGGAAAGGCCAATAAGCGATGACTTATGATGTTTTGGACTTTTGCGATTATGTGATATTTTGAGACTTTTGATACTTATGTGATGTTATGTAATATTTTAAGACTATTGATAATTATGCGATGTTGTCATTTGCGTTTTCAGATGTTTTATGTGTGAATGTATATGTTTGCGGTTTTGTATATGTATGTGCATATGTTTTGCAAAAGAACAACAAAGCTTGCTGTTTTTTCTGGTGTAGCCAGCACGGCGCTAAATCTGCTGACGCCGTATATAGAAGTCTCGGCGCCAAAGCATCTGGTGCCGCATGAGGCACATACGGCACCAGACTGTTTGGCGCCGTGATATGTGGCCTTGCACCAAAACTATTTCGGGCTAAGTCCCAGAGCACGGCGCCACGATCGTCAGCGCCGTTGTTGCACAGCACGGCGCCATGAGCTTTGGCGCTGTTCTATGCCACCGTGGATCCTACGTGGCCACACACAGCGTTAAAGCATATGGCGCCGTGTCGTGTACCCTGGGCGCCATATGCTTTGGCGCCGTGATTAGGGTCCATTTTTGCAAATCTTTTCTCTAGGGGTCTATATGTAAAAAACTTTTAAATTTTGGGTTAAAAAGCAAAAATTTTACGCCAAGGTCCACGTACGCGCGTCTTGACAATCGACACGATCAGCCGCTCCGGGAAAGTTTCGAGCACCACCGCATGCAAACTCGGGAGCTGACACATCCACCGAACTAGCTGAAAGGAACGCAGATCGGTCTCACATCACAGCGCGGTCAGCTTCTTCGCGCGCCCGATTTTGTCCATTTTTTTACCAACATTCGATTCAGCGACAACCGAGCATGGATCGGTGGTCATGGCCATGCACGCACGCTGGGCGGGGAGGCGATACTAGTTAATAGTTATCAGGTCAGAGAGAGGCCTGTTCCCAAGAAAAGTTGAAACATGTAGGCTAAGCTTCCAGCTAGGAGAGATCGAATTGGCAAGAAGCGGCGAATCTATGTGCACTGCTACTATGATCGGATCACATCCAGTCGTCTCAATCGAAGCCACCGCCTGGGTAGTAATGGTCGAACGGATCGAAGCCCGTGCGCCGTCGCGAGGATGGCCGCCCCACCCCGTCCATGATGCCATCAAGCTGAGCAGTACATGGGCTCGGCCACTCCGCCACGTCGACTCGAGCGCGCGCGAGGCGGTAGCGCGAGGAGGAGCGGGGCAGCGAGACCACGAGGCGGGAAACAGAGCAGTTGCTCGTGGCCGCCGGCGGCGGTGGCGGTGGCGCCGTGATCTCGTGCGGCTGGATCATCGGCACCGCCTCCTCCTCCTCCTCCTCCGCTTGCCGCAAGAGGCCACCGCCGTGCTGCTGAGGCGACGGCTCTTGCTGCGTTGGCGGCAGCTGCTGTTCGACCTCCTGGGCGGGAGGAGGGGCCTCCTCCAATGGCCGGTGCGTGACGGGGTCGATGCCCATCTTGCGGAGATTGTTCTTGATGTGGGTGTTCCAGTGGTTCTTGATCTCATTGTCCGTCCTCCCGGGGAGCCGCGCCGCGATCTTGGAGCACCTGCGCAAAAAAAAAACACAGGAAACAAACAGCCGATTGGTTGGTCATCCGTGACGAGATCAAAAGCCTGAAACTCGAGCCGCATGCTGAACGAAAGGTACAAAGACGCCATGAATTTTGTCGTCCGCACACTCACCTGTTGCCGAGCTGCGCGTGCAGGTCGATGACGAGCTTCTCCTCGTCGTCGGAGACCAGGCCCCTCTTGAGGTCGGGCCTCAGGTAGTTCGTCCACCGCAGCCTGCAGCTCTTCCCACACCTCAGCAGCCCTGCCGCGCACAATCACACACACACGTCACAGATGCATGTAAGGTTACATTGCACGCATGCGTTCATGCATGTATGGATGGACGGAGCAGGGTATCCGGGCCGCCTCACCTGTGAGCTTGGGGACGACGCGCCAGCAGCAGCGACCGTGGGTGAGGACGAAGCCGACAAGCTTCTGGTCCACCTCCGCCGTCCACGGCCCCTTCTTCAGGCCCACCTTGCCGCAGCACGGCTGCCTCCCCATCTCTCTCTCTCTCTTCCCTCCTACATGTTGAATTATGTGGGCCAAGCCCATACAATAAGAATAATTCCTAAATCTCAAAGGCCCACTCATGCAAAGGAGGCTTACATGTGAACTTTAGTACCATATTGCTAGTTCTAGGAGAGGAAGACCACCTTAAAAGGGATGGTGCACTCCTAGCCACTTGAGGCATGTGTGGGAGAGAACTAGAGGATCACACGCGCTCGCTCGCTCTCTCGCCAGGCGGGGCGGGGCGGGCGCGACGCACGGCACTGCGTGAATGGTCGCCAAAATCGGCTCAGTGCTTGTGACGCGACTTCCTTTGCGCTTTATTTTTGCTGTTTTGAGTGGCGGTGAATCCGGATCGGTTCTGGCGTGACTAATCCATTTGATTCACGAGTTATGGAGAACGTCAGCGTCTTGATCACACATCCTGATTTTTCTATAAATACTTAGTCGCGCCTCCATACGGTATATGCGAATCAATCTAGGGTTTTGCCTCCTCCATTGTCTTTGCGCCCCACGTAGTCTACCGCCCCGTCCCACGGCGTAATCGTCGTTCGAGAAGCGAGTCTCGGGCCGTCGCCGCCAAGTCTGCACCGGAGAGGCGAATAAGGTTTTGGGAAGCGCTCTGCGATCGCTTCTTTGTAGCTCGCTCGTCTTCCTCGTCGTTCGGCCGAGAAATCGTCATCGATCTCGTGTCATCCATACCGTACTGCAGCGTCAACATCGGCAAACCGATCGTAGCGAGAATCATCGATGCATGCGGTCATGTTCTCGTATTAGATCTGTTCATATACGGTTTCTGGTTTACATGTCTAGATCTTTTATGCGTGATGGTTACTGTTATTTTGCGTGCATGATGTCATGATTTATTTATGGAATAAAATGAACCTACATGTGCTTATGTTTCCAACAATCCAAAACCTTATTGTAGGCCTTGTGGTTTTACTATGGCTGGATTTGCCGATGCACCGAGGCGGATAAGTTCTCGGTGTGCACTTTAAGAGATGGCGGATCGGGGTCACTCGTGGCTTCTTGCTATGAATGTATTACAGGTTAGTAATGGCAAGCTGAAGGTGTTCTTGATCTTGCTGAAAAGAGAAAGAATTCGAGAATGTCACTACTCTCTTTGTTGGATGCATTCTTAGTATTCTTGCCGACCGCTGTGCGAGGTGTATATGCACATGAATGACGCCTTGAAGGAGTTATGGGATGCTCGAATTTCAAATACGGTGCTATCGATGCCAAGCAATGACATGTATGTCATGGAGCAATTTCATGACTACAAGATGGTTGATAACCGCTTACGTAGTAGATCGGGCTCATCGATCTGAGGCCATTGCCAAGGAACTCGAACTCTGAAGTGTGCCTTACCAGACAAGTTTGTGGTGGATGTATTATTGCGAAATTACCTTCTTCATGGAGGAATTTCGAACGAGACTCAAACACAAGAGACAAGAGTACTCTGTTGAGAGTCGATTGGGTCTCTTGAAATTAAGGAGAAAGCTCGGAAAAGGACGTGTGTCTAAGGGTGATGGAGGCGATCTAGTGCCAATGTGAGTACGAAACCCTCAAGCAAGAACAAAGGAAATTTGTCAAACCCAATAGACAACCAACTTCAAGAAGAAGAACAATAATAACAATCGGGATGATAGAACTTGCTTTGTGTGCGGTGAGGTGGTCACACGGCCAAGAAGTGACCACAAGCAAAGGAAAGAAGGCACCAGGACAGGACTTCTAAGTGCATCAATGTGACCATTGGCAAGGCGGAGATGGGGTGGGTATGGTAATTTACCTCATTGTTCTTTCGGTTAGTCAATCTACCAATTAGTGGATTGATACAGGAGCTAATGTACATGTGTGTGCTGATATTTCGTTGTTTTCCTCTTATCAGGTCGCCCGGGATTCCTCCGTCCTAATGGGGAATGGGTCACATGCTATTATTCATGGTGTTGGCACGGTAGATCTGAAGTTTACTTCGGGAAAGATCGTGCAGCTGAAGAACGTGCAGCATGTCCCTTCTATAGACAAGAATCTTGTTAGTGGCTCCCGTTTATGTAGAGACGGGCTTAAGTTGGTATTTGAGTCTAATAAAGTAGTCATGTCTAAACATGGATATTTTATTAGTAAAGGCTATGAGTGCGGAGGCTTGTTCCGCTTTTCCCTTTCAGATTTACGCAATAAGGCGTGAACCATATTTGTGGCGGTGTGGATGATGAGGCTAACGTTTGGCACTCACGTCTATGTCATATTAATTTTGGTTTGATGTCTCGGCTTTCGGTATGAATTTAATTCCAAACGTTTCTATCACCAAAGGTTCTAAATGCCATAGGCGTGTGCAATCAAAGCAACCTCGTAAGCCTCACAAGGTGCGAGGAGAGAAACTTGGCACCACTAGAACTCCCGCATTCAGATCTTTACGAGATGAATGGCGTGTTGACGAAGGGTGGAAAACGATATTTCATGACATTGATTGATGATGCAACTAGGTTACATTATGTGTATTTATTGAAAGCGAAAGATGAGACTTTAGACTATTTTAAAATCTATAAAGCGAAGTTGAAAACCAATTAAACAGAAAGATAAAAAGACTTAGGTCAGATCATGGTGGAGAGTATTTCTCAAACGAATTTGACTTATTTTGTGAGGAACATGGCATTATACATGAGAGGACGCCTCCTTATTCGCCCGAGTCAAATGGGATTGCCGAAAGGAAAAACCGCACGTTGAGTGACTTGGTGAATGCCATGTTAGACAACTGCAGCTTACCTAAGGCATGGTGGGGAGGCTTTGCTAACGTCTAATCATGTATTAAATAGAGTTCCTAATGAAATAAGGACAAAACACCATACGAGGTATGGATTGGGAGAAAACCATCACTTTCTTACTTGCGTACATGGGGTGCTTGGCGAAAGTTAATGTGCCAATAACTAAGAAACGCAAGCTTGGACCTAAGGCGTGGTGTGTCTTTACGGGATATGCTAATCATAGCATTGCCTATAGATTTTTGATAGTTAAAGCGAGGTACGACATGCATGTTGGTACAATTATGGAGTCTCGAGATGCAACGTTCTTTGAGAATATTTTTCCAATGAAGGATACACATAACACTACTAGTCAACCTTCAAATAATTCCCAGTTCAATCACACCACAGAACCTTTTGAACATACACATGAACTTGTCAATGAGGAGGATGACAGTGGAGCTCCTAGAAGGAGCAAGAGACAAAGGATATCCAAATCCTTTGGTGATGATTTCTTGTGTACCTTGTGGGACGACACTCCCAAGTCTATTTGAGCGTATGCATCTACCGATGAGACTATTGGAAGGAGGTGTGTCAGTAGTGAAATGGAGTCCATTATCGCTAATGGAACACAGGAGGTGACAGATAGACCTTATGGGTGCAAACACAGTAGGGTGCAAATGGGTGTTCAAAAGAAGCTTAGGCTGATGGTACCATTGAAAAGTACAAGGCTCGGCTTGTTGCCAAGGGCTATACTCGAGAAAGAAGCGAAGATTTCTTTGACACTTACTCATCTGTTGCTAGATGACCACAATTCGAGTACTACTTGCTTTGGCTGCCTCACATGGTCTTCTCGTTCATCAAATGGGCGTTAAGACAACTTTTCTTAACGGAGAGTGGATGAGGAAATTTACATGGAGCGACTGATGGTTTTGTAGTAGAAGGTCAAGAAGGCAAGGTGTTAAAATTGTTGAAATCTTTGTATGGTGCAAACAAGCCCCTAAGCGGTGGCATGAGAAGTTCGATAGAACAACGACATCTGCAGCTTTCTTTGTCAATGAGGTAGATAAATGTGTATACTATCGCTATGGTGGGGGTGAGGGAGTTATTCTATGCCTGTATGTGGATGACATCCTGATTTTTGGGACAAACATCAATGTGATAAATGAGGTCAAATCATTCTTGTCTCAAAACTTTGATATGAAAGATTTGGGAGTGACTGATGTTATTCTAAACATTAAATTGGTTAGAGGTGAGGATGGGATTACACTTTTGCAATCTCATTATGTGGAAAAGGTCTTGAGCCGTTTTGGCTTTTCTGATAGCAAGTCTTCTCCAACACCTTATGATCCTATCGTGTTACTTCATAAGAATAAGAAAATTGCTAGGAATCAGTGGAATATTCTCGGATAATTGGCTCACTTATGTACCTAGCTAGTGCAACAAGGCGGACATCTCCTTTCTTTGTGAGCAAGTTGAGCGGTTTACATCTAACCGGGAGATGATCACCGAAAGCGCTTGGCGAGTGTTGCGCTATCCGAAAGGTACCTCGAACTTTGGACTTCACTATCTGGGTACCGTCGGTCTTTGGAGGGTTATAGTGATTCCAAGCGGATCTCGATCTTTGATGAGATCAAAGCCACTAGTGGATATGTTTTCACTATTGGTGGTGGTCTTTGTTTCATGGAGGTCTTGCAAGCAGACCATTTTGACGAGGTCAACCATGGAAGCGAGCTCGCGGCACTAGACAACGCTATTGTTGAGGCGAGAATAGCTACGTGATCTATTGATGGATCTACCTACGGTGGAAAAGCGATGCGGCTATCCTTATGAATCGTGATAATCAAACCGTTATCGCTAAAGTGAGCAGTTCTAAGGATAATATGAAATCGTCTAGGCATGTCAAGAGACGATTGAAGTCGTCAGAAATTGAGAAACTCCGAGTTATAACCTTGGATTACATCCAAGCAGATAAAAACTCGCGATCCTTTACAAAGGGACTATCACGAATGTGATAGTGCATCGAAGGAGATGGGTATGAGACCCATGTGAGTTATCTATGGTAGTAATCCAACCTATGTGATCGGAGATCCCGTGAATTAGGATCGGAAAAACAAGCCATTAGTTAAGAGGAGAGTAATTTCAACCTCTCTATGTGAAGATGCAATACTCTCGAAGCGCAAAGCGGGTTGGTTAAGGCCTTAATGTGTTCCATTGGCTTTGAAGCGAAGACGTTATCTGCGAACGTTCTTGAAAGAACACACCTATATAAGCCCGTATCGATCATGATCTATGGAGATTTTGGGAAAATCTCCTACTAAGCTCATGAAGAGACCAAGGAGTATGACTTATACGCTCCAACCGAGGGTAGCCTACGGTGGCCTAGTATCGATTAAGTCTTTAAGTGAAGCTTGCTTGCACCAAACTTGCAATTCAAGGCGTAGTCCATTGTTCAAGTTGTGAGTAAGTGTAGCTTGAGTTCTAGGTGGATGTTCAACCTTAATCGGTCTCCATCGAAACAACGATATATAAACAGTACATTGGAATTGAGGCAAATCTGTGGGACTTTGAGATCTGGTGGGGGATTGTTGAATTATGTGGGCCAAGCCCATACAATAAGAATAATTCCTAAATCTCAAAGGCCCACTCATGCAAAGGAGGCTTGCATGTGAACTTTAGTACCATATTGCTAGTTCTAGGAGAGGAAGACCACCTTAAAAGGGATGGTGCACTCCTAGCCACTTGAGGCATGTGTGGGAGAGAACTAGAGGATCACACGCGCGCTCGCTCGCCTCGCCGGCAGGGGCGGGCGAAGCGCGACGCACGGCACTGCGTGAATGGTCGCCAAAATCGGCTCAGTGCTTGCGTGACGCGGCTTCCTTTGCGATTTTATTTTTGCTGTTTTGAGTGGCGGTGAATCCGGATCGGTTACGCGTGACTAATCCGTTTCAGTTACGAGTTATGGAGAACGTGCAGGCGTCTTGATCACGCGTCCTGATTTTTCTATAAATACTTAGTCGCCACCTCCATACAGTATATGCGAATCAATCTAGGGTTTTTGCCTCCTCCATTGTGCTGCACCGTCCCACGTAGTCTACTCTGTCCCGTCCACCGGCGTGCACTGTTGTTCGAGAGAGCAGGTCTCCGGAACCGTCGCCTTCGAAGTCCTGCACCGGGAGAGGGCGAATAAAGTTTTTGGGAAGCGCTCTGCGCGACTGCTTGCTGTAGCTCTGGCTCGTCTTCCTCGTCGTTCGGCTTCGGCGAATCGTCATCGATCTCGTGTCATCCATACCGTGCCTGCAGCATCAGCATCGGCAAACCGATCAGAACAGAATCATCGGTACGTAACAGTCATGTTCTCCGTATTAGATCTGTTCATGTACAGTTTCCTGGTTTACATGTCTAGATCTTTTATGCCTGTGATGGTTCTGTTATTTTGTGTGCATGATGTCATGATTTATTTATGGAATAAAATGAACCTACATGTGCTTATGTTTCCAACACTACAAACAACCACCAGGTGGTAAGATCCCTCTGTTCTGACCTGGGAACTGGGAGCTCTGCTCTGTGTGACGACGGCCTGCCTGCCTGTCTCTGTTCCATGTAAGATCGGTGCACCAGAGTTGCACTTATAGAGAGGAGGGTCAGGTCACAGACTCACAGTCGAGAGAGAGAGAGAGAGGGAGAGAGGGAAGGGTTGCGATGCGAGCGACGCGCATGTGGCGGGAGGGAGAGGGCGGGGGCGCGTCGTACGTGTGAGCTCGCCTCTGAGGGCGCCATGCCCACAGCCCACAGCGACTGTGGCCGGGTTGGGCTCCGGTAACAGCATGCAACCTCTTGGTTCTGTGCATCCTTTCCCCGAGTAAAATCAGTGCTCAGATTGTCCTGAGTAGTAACTGAACGCTCCAATACGTAGCTCCAAATTTGTTGTTATCTCTTTTCTATAGTTTTTTTATCTTGTTTCAGGGCTCTGTAATCTGGATTTAGATTCTCCGCCATTTCGTTTGGATGTAAAGGCACACAAGGGAAAATCTTCCCTTGCAAAAAAAAACGAAATGCAAATATTGGCCTACAAGTAACAAAGTGCAAATGTTGTAATCGAAACGCAAGGGGTACATGCGCTTGTAATCTTGTAGAGACGACAAGAGAGGAGTGATGCGCACTTGCGCAGCTTCGAGTCCCATGAGAAAGGAGTGATGCATACGAGCTAAAACATAATATGAACAAAGTAGTTTTAAGACTTCTTTTTAGAGAAAAAGGTTTTAAGATGTCTTATCACAGAGTCGATCGGATCGCTCGTATAGAGCTGGTTGGAAGTACCAATCATCAACCACACCGGTCCCTGACCACATCGGATGGTTCGACTACTCATGTTTCCGACCACGTTGATCTCTGACCACGTTGTCCAGTTCGACCACACAGGTCTTTGACTACACTGGTCTTTGACCACGCTAGCCTTCGACCATGTTGTCTGGTTTCATCACCCGTATCTCCGACTATGCTGGTCTTTGACCACATTGGTCTGAGACCACACCGATCATGTCAATTTTCGACCACGACAGTCTTTGATCACACAGATCTCTAACTACTCCATCGATCTTCGACCATGTTGTATTATGACCACACAGGTCTCGACCACGCCGATTTCTATCACATTGGTTTGGCCACGCTGGTTTAGATCACACAGAACTTGATCACGTCGGTTTTGACAACGCTGGTTTCGATCACACAGATCTCAATCACGTCGGTTTTGACCACGCTGGTTTCGATCACACAGATCTCGACCACATCGGTTCCGACCACACTGGTTTTGATCACATAGATCTCGACCACGTCGGTTCCAACCATGTTGGTTTCGACCACTTTGATCTTTGATCACGTCGATCTTCAATCACACAAGTCATCGACCACGTCAATCTTCGACCTCGTTGGTTCAACTACGTCGGCTCGACCACATTGGTCCGACCACACAGGTCTTCTGAACAACAACAAACATGGTAGTTTCATGATAACAATGCCGGTAGTTCTAACCAAACACCAAGACCAGTAAAAGACTAAGAACACATTCTTAGCCCTATCTACTCATACATTTGTCTTACGCATCCCCTTGAAACTTGACGACTCATATCTATACTTCAAGTCCGGGTCATCGTTTTTACATGCATCAGCACATGATGCACTCTTCACTTGACCTCCATCAACACATGATGGGTCTTTACTTGACTTGATGATCTACACATGATAATCTCCTCTTAGGCATGCATCAACTCATGATGCATCCACCACTTAACTTGATGATTTTCAACGCATGAAGTCATCCCAAGTCTCTTCATTTGTGGAACCTAATTTGTGGAACATAACATATTCATCCAACTCATAGGAAATGTTAGTCCACAAAATAATTGTCATCAATTACCAAACTTCACCATTAACTCATAATAGAGGGAGTAGATTCTACAATCTTTTCCTTTTCGTAATTTATAATAATCTCAACAAATAATAAGATAAAAATTGAATTACGAGTATACAACATGTACACAACACTTGTATACTATAAGATAATCTTTTAAAGCAAAAGTTACTTATCTAGTTGTTATTAATCATCCAACCATTAACACATAATTAAAGAACTAGATGACAACTCAATTATAAGTATATATGAACTACACAAGCTATATATACTCATGAGATATGTTTCAAAATAAAGATCCTTAATATGTGAAAATAGAACATAGATCAATACTAATGAAACCACAAAATATAGAGTGAAATCCTTCTAAATGTCATATAAGAATGTATCATGAAAGCATATGCACATTTTCAAGTTTGACTTATTTGGAGAAGTTCATTCTATATTTCGGATCCAAGAAATAAAATAAGATAAGAAAGATATCGAATGCGTATCTCAATGATTTTCACCTTTTCATCCAAATAAGACTAAGCAATAATATACTCAAACAGGCATGTTAGTCTCACATATAGATTTGTCATTTAATCATATATTTGGATGTGAGGAATGCAATAAGATTATAAGAAAGATATTGAATATGTATCTCAATGATTTTACCTTTTCATCCATATGAGACTAAGTAATATCACAATCAATAAACATGTTAATCTCACAATTAGATTTGTCATTATCAGCAAAACCAACTTAATGGAGTTTGAACTTACAACTGTCGATGTCGTGCAAGCTATATAAGGTGGACGTCAGGGAGAAGTTGGGGAGGACCTAGGCCAGATCCAAGGGAGAGTAGCAGTAGAGCAAGCTTTTTCGCATTACTTTCTCCATTGTAATTCCACATTACTTTCATCTATTGTACTCACTTCTTTGAGCATTAGTCAACGAGAAGTAGGGCAGTTATTCTCACTGTAGAGGCCCGAACCTGTATAAAAAATCTTGTGTCTTGCCTTATGTGTTGATAGCCAGTCCTCAAAAGTTTCTCTGAACAAAAAAAAATCATTATGTAAGATCAATATTAAAACATCAATAGTTAACACTGTCAGTAGGATACTTTTTCGCCAATTCTCCGGTAATTCCTTGTCAGTGAGTTCTTTTCTTTTTTATGTCCTCATGGCAGAAGAATGGAACGAGGAGAACTGATTCAACCTAGCGGAATACGTAGATCTTGACATGGATGACTACTACAACTTCGAGCGGATAATGCTTTCATCCAACAATGTGGCTTTCTCTTGAGATTCACCACGAGATCTTAGAGATCACATTGTGGATAGGGCTGAGGATGGATCCTTATCCCCCACAACATTACGCTCAAAGGAGGAATCGGTTTCCCAAGAGCATGGGTCGATCCGACCACCAACAGGACTCACAACATGGCAAGGTAAACTGCCCCCAAGTGTTCCGGTCCCACCACGGCCATCAGATCAAGCTCAGCGAGTTCTAGAATCCAGCATTCTAGGACTCTACCAACATCTGGTAGTCGTAACTCTCATCTTGTCCCCGCAAAGAGCGTGGGTAGGCTCCCTGTGAGTTCGCCCATACTCACGCAGGGTTCAACTCCAATGGGAGATAGTTATAACCCGGAATTCCTCTTCCTAGAGGGGTTTATTTCAGGTCATGATGCGCTCTCGTTGGATCATTCTTCAAATGAGGAGGCCTCTAACGGAAGTAGAGATTATCGACAGGAGGTCTTCGCTCTCCCATCAGATACTAATCACTCTCTTAGAGGAAGGCTTGACAACGCTTTTCATCGATCACACACTACGACCCCTTGTAGTGATGGTGAGGAGGCCTCCAATGATGAGTCAGGTGAGTACTCTGATGAGCGCGGAAAAAATACTCAAAATAATTGCTCTTCATTGTGGCGGCATCTTCTTTGATCCAATCCATGATACATCCATGATACCCTGTGACGGAAACTGCTTGAAGACGCATGCCTTGGATATCTCCATTTTCATTTCTTTTGAATCCAGGTGTTTTGGTTGAGGTCTCAATTAGTTAGCTCTCTATGTATTCCAGAAACCATAGTTTTGATGCAACATGGAGATGGCAATGGACGTGAACAATGTTAAAGTTTTGAGTATTTAAATTATAGACCTGTGCTCGGTTAACTTGTTGCAATTTATTGTTTGCTGTGGAATGTGCTCAACATCTGTGCTAGGAAAACAATTCCTTATTACAGTGTTCATGTTTGCTTGCTACTTTGCTAGTAACGAATCACTAGTTGGCAGCTTGTTTGTGCTGCCATCAGCCGTTAAGCCGTTATTTGATACTTATCCCATTTCATTTAGATCTTTCATTGTCACCCGGTTGGTTGGTTCTGTTGTGCAGTCAGTGTTTCAAGGGATAATTGATCATTTCTCTCAAAGTTAGAGAGCTATTGATGAAATGCCTTCTATCACATGATATCAGACCTTTTGCCTTAAACTTCATGCGCCAATAGATTATTTGCTTATTTTTTGAATTTTTAACCTTTTTTGTTGAATGGGATCTTAAATCCGAGAGGAAATAATCATTCACGTTGCAATTTATGGACAATTATTTGTATTTGAATTTATCTCTCTACTTATCTATGGACAATTATTTGTATTCGAATGATGGACTTTGTTAATTATCTATCATGCACGTTGCAATTTATGGGACAAAAGGATGGAATTATTTGGCCAAAATATTTGTTTTTTGGTTTTCTCAAATAAATTAATTGCGATTATAATATTTTACATCATATTTCAATTGGCAACAAAAAAAATCAGTTACATATGCTCCGCAGACATCAAAACATACACCAAACATCATTCAGGGGCACATTGGACCTTTCTCAGGGAAACCTCACATTCCTAGAGCTGGAGCTAGCTGCGTGCCAAACAGGACCATCTGCTCCAGGAACTCCACAGTGGAGCTGCTCCATAGTGGAGTTGGTGGAGCAGAGCCGAAAAAATTGGAGCAGAGCAGTCCCAAACAGGCCCTAAGTAGTTTCTCCTTTCTAGTTCTACCTCTGTGGCTCCAACCATGAGTATTTTGACT
Source organism: Dendrocalamus sinicus (assembly GCA_036346575.1). NCBI lineage: Eukaryota > Viridiplantae > Streptophyta > Magnoliopsida > Poales > Poaceae > Dendrocalamus > Dendrocalamus sinicus. The sequence continues at coordinate 9,652,392 of CM070656.1, read as the reverse complement.
TTCTTTTAAGTAGCGGTGCTCCTTCTAGTTATGTTCTTCCTCTCTCTCTCCCGTGTTAATCTCTTGAACTTACCATGTCCCCTTTAATGGAATTGGCAGAGCTCCTGCCTTATGTTCAAAAAAGCTCGGTTTGCTAATTGTGGCTTATTTGATATAACTAATTTTAATAAACTTCATAATAGAAAAAAATATGTTAGCCCATCACGGACAATACGAAGGTATACAGGCAAAAAGAAAAAGAAAAGCAAAAAAACTAGAAAAAGACAAAATAAAGGAATAGTTAATTAAATGCCAGAGGGCACAAGCTGAATCTGAAACAAGCAGGGTCAAATTATTGGTGGTGCTCAGTTTGGCGATAACTTATGGCTTTGTTTCACTGTAACTGGCTTATTTTTTATGCAACTGATGGTGACTTATTTGGCATAATTAAATTAAATTAAAAATAGAAAAAATAGGTTAACCCATCATGGGTAATGCAAAGAAATATGAGGGAAAAAAGGCAAAAAAGCCAGAAAGTCAGAAAAAGATGAAATAAATGAATAGTGAATTAAAAGGTAGAAGTCAAAAGTTAAAGCTGAAACGAGCAGAGATGAGAGGAGGGCATGAGCGGTGGGGAAAGTGAGAAAGATGCATGCACTTGAGAAGTAGGGTGTGTGATGCGCCTGTAACCCCTGCCTTATCTTCAAAGTGAGAAGAGTAAGGAGGTCGTTTCAGAAAGCTAGGTATTCATATTAACTTCTGGCTTTTAACTACAAAAATGTTATAACATGGGAATGGTTGTGCATGTCATGAACCACTCAAGCTGGGTATAGCTTTTGGCTTTCGGCTAAAATTACACTATAGCGACTATTAACCTTTTCTGAGTTATTCAATCAAAGGAAAAAAAGAAAATACATTTATATCTCCACAAAGAGTGCAAATGAATAAGGGGAAAAGAAAAGGAAAAAACAAAAAAAACAGAAAATAATAAACCAACATGTTTATTTCGGCTTTTGAAAACTGAAAGCCAGAAGATAAAATCACTTGGAGCGAGGCCTCAACCTATGTGGTCATCGCGAGCTTTGGTTAGAGGAGTCGGCCTAGTCAAGCTTCATCTTAAACTAGAACAAAGGCCGAAGATTCAGCTGGCCCACTTGGCCACACCATAACAGAATAGGTTGAATAGACTATGGCCGGGTTCTTTTGGGTTTAAAGTTGACTTATGTTTGTACTGTCTACAGTAACTAGTTTTAAAACGGTGCGTTTTTTCAAAGCGGGGTCAATAGAAAAAATATAGTAAAAAGTGTACTGAGTTTAGCTGTATCGGCCAAAATCGCATACGATCTCTGCATACTGCCTCTTGCAAATAGCCAGAATTCAAATATTTAAGCCATTAGCCTAAAAGAACCCACCCTATAACTTGCTCCAAAGAGCTTCAAAGCCATGGCTTTTGGCTTTTGTATGGCAATTGCACTGTAGCAGCAGTTTGGTTTTTTCAAAGTAAAAAAGAGAAAAAAAAATAAAAATACTGCTATATCTTTTGGGACAATAAAAATGAATAAAAAAGAAAATCAAAGAAAAACCGGAAAGAAATTATAAACTAAAATCGTATGGAGTGGGCTATAAGCCCAACCCCAATGGTCTCAGGCCAGCCGAGGCAGCCGAGCCGAGTGCTCCCCAAATTAACGACGCCAACCGGACGCTCCCCTCCGCCTCCCTCCCTCCCGGCTCCCGCTCTTCCCCCGAAAAATTTCCCCAAAAGTTTCAGAACCCCCGGCAAAAAATCAAAACTTTTCCCCCAATCTTCCCCCGCACGGCGCCTTATCCGCTCGTCCTCCCTCCTCCTTCCCTCCCACGCCACCGCCAAATCCATTCCAATTCAAATTCTCCCACCCACCCTATAAATCCCCCTCTCCCTTCCCCACCCCACCCCAAAACCACCGAATCCCACCCCAAAGTCTCCCCATATCCCACCCCAAAGCCACCGAGTAGTATACCGAAGATGCCGGCCGCGCCGACGCTGGTGCCCGCGTGCGACGCGGAGGAGCCGCTGCTGGCGGAGTCGTCGGACCGCTTCTCGATGTTCCCGATCCGCTACCCGCAGATCTGGGAGTTCTACAAGAAGGCGGTGGCGTCCTTCTGGACGGCGGAGGAGGTGGACCTCTCCGCCGACGCGCGCCACTGGGACACCGTGCTGTCCCCGGACGAGCGCCACTTCATCTCCCACGTGCTTGCCTTCTTCGCCGCCTCCGACGGCATCGTGCTCGAGAACCTCGCCTCCAGGTTCATGTCCGACGTCCAGGTCGCCGAGGCGCGCGCCTTCTACGGCTTCCAGATCGCCATCGAGAACATCCACTCCGAGATGTACTCGCTGCTGCTCGAGACCTACATCCGCGACGACGCCGAGAAGGACCGCCTCTTCCGCGCCATCGACACCGTCCCCGCCGTGCGCCGCAAGGCCGAGTGGGCCATGCGCTGGATCGACGGCGGCGAGCGCTTCGCCGAGCGCCTCGTCGCCTTCGCCTGCGTCGAGGGGATATTCTTCTCGGGCTCCTTCTGCGCCATCTTCTGGCTCAAGAAGCGCGGGCTCATGCCGGGCCTCACCTTCTCCAACGAGCTCATCTCCCGCGACGAGGGCCTGCACTGCGACTTCGCCTGCCTCCTCTACGACATCCTCCGCAGCAAGCTCGACGAGGCCCGCGTCCGCGAGATCGTCGCCGACGCCGTCGACATCGAGAGGGAGTTCGTCTGCGACGCGCTTCCCGTCGCGCTCGTCGGTATGAACGGCGAGCTCATGAGCCAGTACATCGAGTTCGTCGCCGACCGCCTGCTCATGGCCCTGGGCTGCAAGAAGATGTACAACGTCGCCAACCCCTTCGACTGGATGGAGCTCATCTCCCTGCAGGGCAAGACCAACTTCTTCGAGAAGCGCGTCGGCGACTACCAGAAGGCGGCCGTCATGTCCAGCCTCAACGGCGGCGCCGCCTGCAACCACGTCTTCAGCGTCGACGAGGACTTCTGATCCGCTCATCCATTCCTCCCTGGTTGCCTATACCTTGCTTGTTCGCGCTTCATGCTCTCTTGCTCTTAGAATGCTAGTCCTAGTAGTAGTACATGTACTGGGTGCTCCATAATGTTTTAATTGCTAATGTGTTGCTGGTTCTTGTTCGTGATGTAACGTAATGAGTCAAGTAATTATTTATCGATACATCTTGTGCTCTGTTTGCAGCTTGCACACGTAGTGTTGGACGAAATGTCTGCGCAAACGAGTGCCAATCTGTGGACGCAGAGAGGGCGTTCGATGAAATGCCTATGGTAAGAGCGTGCCAATCGGTGAGTGCAGGCAGGGTGTTCGATGAAATGCCTCGGGGGGGGGGGGGGGGGGGTGGGGACCGCGGACCAGGCAGTAGGGTTTTCACCCACTCCGCTATGTATGGCACACCATTTGTATCGCAAACCGGGCTGGAATGCGGAGGGAGGGGACCGGTGGCGCCAAATTGTGGGGAAGGGTCGAAAGAAAGGGCTTTTAGCGCCAAATGGTTTCCCATGATCTGAGCGGGCGGGTCCTGTTCCCTCCAAAACGGGGAGAGGCTAGAGCTTCTATATGTTGTGAACCTTTTCTTTTTCGGAGGAGTAGTTTATAAACACAGCAGTCAACCAACAATCTTTAATCTTTAAGTAAAGAAAAAGAAAAACTAAAGAAACAATATATAGGGCCTGTAATTTTTGAATTTTAGCTGTTTACGGTACAGATTACGGAGAGATCGATACTTGTGATTTTGTCTGGTACAGATGTTGGGCTTTTAACGTGTACTACGTTTAACTTGTAGACCCTGTTTTGAAAAAATACTCTATTTAAAAGTTAGGTATTGTAGTGGCTGCGAAAAGCCGGTCGGCTTGTTGCCTGCCGAACAGGCCCATAGTTCCACTAAAGGTGCCACTTGGTTGGGTTGAAATAAGTTAGTTTATGATTGAAATTACATTATAACTGATGGTGGCTTATTTGGCGTAATTAAATTTAAAAAAATTAAAAAGGAAAAACAGATTAACCTATCACGGACAATGCAAACAAGTACGGAAAAAAAAGAACCGTCAAAAAAGCCAAAAAAAGATGAAATTTTGAAAAAGTGAAAGATAAGTCAGAAGCTAGAAGCTTAAGTTGAAATGAGCGGAGCCTAAAAACAACAGCATAGCTCTCTACCGTTCTATTTCTCTTACTTTCTCTCGATCTCTCTTCTCTCTCACTTACATCAATGGGGGTTGCCACCGTCAGATCCATCGTCTTCAGTCATGGCGCCACTGTCTATCATCATCTCCAATCATGACGCTATCGGATCTGATCGTCTCACAGCTGCCTGAGCTCCCGCCCCGACGGTATGCCCCTCGCTCCAGCACTCTAGTTCTCTCCCTTATCTTCTTGAGCTACAAAAAGAAGGCAATGGTGCTGCGGCCACCGATGGATTCACCACGCTTCTCAGATGTAGAGAGAGGTCAGGGAAGCGGTGGTCCAGTGGTGGACGGCAGCGGAAGGCGTTAGCAGTGACGAAGGGTGGTAGGCGGCGACGAAGGGAGGCACCCCGAGGCGACAGCGACAGAGGGAGACATGGCAAGGTAGTGGCGCATTGAATATTAGGTTAGGCAGGGGATGGTGGGGGAGGGAGAGACGGCGGACTAAGCAATGAGGTCGCCATCGACCGCCGGTGGGGGGAGGGGGTAGGGGGAGGCGGAGGCGGAGGAGGGGCGCGGAGCTGGAGCGGGTGCTAGGAAAGAAAACGGGGAAGGGGTGGCAAAGGAGGGGGAGAGGGAGGCGAGGCGAAGTTAATGAAATTTAGTAAAAACTCTAGTCTATATCGTTGAAAACATTCGCAACTAAAAAAGGTTCAGCAAACAGTGAGTGATCGGCAACATTTGACCAAATTTGCCGAATTTCCAAGGCAATACCGCTCTCTTATGATTTTGTGCACGTTCGTTATTGAGCTGGAACTAAAAAAGCCCATTTGTTTATCCTGTTTGTCTCTGCTCTTATCAAGGGCAGACCCAACGATATCAACCCAGTGGCACCAGCCTGCAGGGGGTGGATCATGACAAGATTTGGCATGTGGCACCGGCTTGCGAAGTGTAATCGCACGTGTAATGTTCTACCATTCCTTTTCCCTAAGTTGCTGATAATCGAAATTATGTGCATAACACACTAATGTGAGAATCATAGAATCATGAGTTTGGGCTGAAGCTATACTATAACAGCTGTTAGTTTCCTAATATATTTAATTAAAAATAAAAATAAAAACATCGTTATATCTCTATGGATAATGCAAAGAAAAAAGAAAAAAGCCAGCCAACATGTTTCAAACGGCTTTTGGCTTTCGGAAGCCAGAAGCTAGAAGTCATCGCTATTTGAAATGTGGCAAATAAATCACATAGGACCCATCTATGGAGTGTTCAACGTCGTTGTGCTCTGCATACCTAGGTCGATGCCAATGCAATTGCATATTTCTAGCCACCACTGCCCTAGTCGGCTACCACCATCGAAGGCAGACATCGTGGAAGACACCTTCCAGATCTGCCAATCTCCTTCCAGATCACCCCTTCTCCATCGTCGTCTTTATCACCACTGAGAAGAGGACACCGAAGAAGAGGTAGAGTAGCCCAGGATAACTCGTAGGGCATCAAAGATCATGTAGAGGTAACTCTAGTGTTTAGAACCAAGAGTGTGAAAATGCTTCATCGAAGAGGAAAACGAGATAGATACCATCAGGGTGATGTGGGAGTTCAATTTCTAGCGCCCAGTGGCGAGATCTGGCGTCGACGACGACAAATTTAGTGGCGGCTGCACGAGCATAGTTGGCGAGGAGAGGGGGGGGGGAGAAGCTATTCAAGTATGACTTCAACCTTTTGAATTTAATAGTGGATTCGAAAACAGATTCCCACATAGAGCAAGGGATGGTAGGATGGCTTCCATATTTGCTATTGGTGCAACCATTGTAAATGCTCTTAGGGCTTCATTTGGAATACAATTTTTTTATGTTTCTAAAAAATTAAATTGTTTCTTTTGAAAACTCTTGTTCTACAAATATATCCGGGAACTTAAAAGAATCCATGACGCTTGTCTTAGTCACGACTCATCCTTTTTTCTGAACTCTTAGCAACCAATCAAATAAATTTTTTATGTGTTCTCAGACTTTTTTTTTTCTTTTCAATGGCTTTTGATTTCTCTTAACAATCATTATTTATTAAACTAATATTTTGCAGCACAAAAAGAACATACCAGTCTTCAACGCAAAATTTAGAAATTTTCTACTTTCAATTTCAAGTTCCAACTTCCAAGCATACCACTCAACTGACAAAAAGAAGACAGAAAACGGAACCCATCGCCCCTCCCTCACGCAAGTCCAACCCGGCGACCCGACCGGAGTAGCAAACCCTATTTACCGCGGCGGTCTCCTCCCGCAAACCCCCAGATCCGACCACACCACACGTCGGAGTGCCGCAGCCCTCGCCTCCGGCCAGCGCCGACGCAGCGATGGTGTACGTCGATTCGTGGGACGAGTTCGTCGACCGGTCCGTGCAGCTCTTCCGCGCCGACCCCACCGCCGTACGCCGCGAGCCTATCCTTCCGTCCTTCCTTCCTCCACGATTCCCCCTCATCCAAACACCCCTACTTCTCCCTATCCGCTTCTCGATCTAATCCGTTGCGTTTGTTTCCAGACCCGCTATGTGGTGAAGTACCGGCACTGCGAGGGGAAGCTCGTGCTCAAGGTGACCGACGACCGCGAGGTACCGCGCCCTAACCCTTTTTTTCTTGCCTAGATTTGTGCTCGTTTCGTTATTTCTAGACGAGGAAGTGTTGTGGTTTAGATGCCGATCACGGGTGCCACTGCGAAATGCGTGTTACACCTTAGAATTGAGCCGATCGAGGGTTCTGGTAGATTTTGTGCATCGGAAAATGCGGCTTCCCATGAAGCAGTTTTGTTGCGTCTCTAATGAGACGCTTCGCCCGTTCGCCGTGTCGATTGAGATTATTTGTAGATTGTGTGGATTCTGACATATCTTGGTATATAGTAGCATGTGCCGTGAGAGAATACCGTGCTAGCAGGGGTATACGAAATGCAGCATTCTGAAAATGCATTAGTAGCATATCTTTTGATGAGTTATTTTTAATTTTGGGCCCATCATGTAAGTTTAGGCTCCATCATCAGCTTGTTCTGAAGTACAGAAAAGATAGTGAGACGCTAATTGTATCTCAAATGGCTTCTTGGCATCCCAAATCTGAGCGATCGCGTAATTTTTGTTGAAAGGTGTAAAGAGCTAGCAGGCATTAGTGAATTTTACTATTCCACAATAGTTACCCAAATGTGGGCAGGTGCACTTTCCTTTCTACTTGAAGCAAATGATTGTTATTTAGGAAGGACGTGTTATTGTGAATACTAGTTGGTTTTATTCTTTCTCTCTTAATGAATTAGCAGGTGGTCCTCCTGCCCACTTTGTTTCCCAAGGTAGTTAGTTTTTGCATATATCATCATATATGAACTTTGATCTGTTTTATGTGATTAATTGAGTGCAGAAGGTTACTATTTTGTTAAGCTGAAACTTGAAAGATGTTTATCTAATTCTATTGGGGCATCCTTAGGTGCTGCATCTTCACGTAAGCCATCAGATTACCTTGTCTTCTAAGTGTGCATGTCTGAATCATAACTTGTATCTTAGTGGACTGTGGACTCAGCATCTGTCTTAAATCAGATATCCAGATATTTTTATCAGTAGTAGATTTTTCAGATTTATTCGACAAATTGTTTATAAACAACTGCAGTGACTATGTTAAATATAACAATTTGCAGTGACTATGTTAAATAGCTGTTATCTATTAACTGTGTTGTGCGGTGCCATACTGTTATTTGTACTATTAGTTACTTCACTATTCTAGAACGTAGTCCCTCTGGCATATTTGCATTGGAATCAAATATAACCATATAGTTGTGCATCTGATTGTGCTCTGCAATTTGAGAAATCATGTATTGTTCCCTCAAATTCGTGCGGGGACATTGCGTTGCTGCAATAGCTCTCCCACAACATATGATTGAATTGTCATAGTTTCTCAAGGAAGATTCACATCGAGATGAAATCTTCAAATGAATAAGTATTATATTAGAAACCTTAGTCATCTTATGATGTACTGTTGAGTTGACAATGAAAGGATATTGTGTCCTGCGCTTGGACATTCAAGCAGTACGTACCATTGGAAAGCACTTCACTTGCAGAACCACTGAAATATGGCACTTGTTTTTTCTTTCAAGCCTCTCTGTTTAGTGTATCATTTAAAGGTCAACTATGTAACATTTGAGTTCATTAGATGATTGGATCAGATGGAAGAAAAAAGACTTAATATGAATCAAACGGTCTATTTTCATTCTTGCTTAGTTAAGTTGTAGTTCAGTGGTTTCTGCTTTGGTTGTTAGTGATGCATGCTTGGTTGTGGATTGACTTTGTTGAGTTTTTTTTCCTAATCCATCTAGTGAATCATCATTTAAATGTAATATTGTTTCATAATCTAGACATTTTTGCCTTTGAGTTCCTTGACTTGCTTTGTCCAGTGCAGTACTTCTTTAGTGTGCATAGTATCAATCCTATTGTATTACTGTGTTTGACTTGCAAAATCTAAATATGTATTTGCTCTCCTTGATTTATACTTTTAAATTTGATTTAGCTGACTGTTGGATGTGAAATATGACATCCAAGGTCTGAATTATACACCAGCTTGTCTACATTTTCTAATCCAGATTTGCTAATCATTCTATACTTCTTGTTGTCTACTGTTCAAAGAGACTAAAATAGCAAACTACAAAAGGTTGAGTTAGTTGTTAGCTTTTGTGCTCTTCTGTTACTTTTCTGATTAGAAAGCTGTCACCGTAAGAATTCCACACAAAAATACACTATCCAATATTTATTTGGCTACATTCTAATAAAGCAATATTCCATTTTATGTACAAAGATTATGCTTGTGGTTGAATGAATGGGATAGGATTTCATATGTGGCTAAGATAAACTTTCTGCCCTTTAGTGATTCTGTCTATGTCAAATGAAATGAGAATATTACTCTTCCATGACAAAATAATGGCTATGTATGTATGTGAAGGAACTGACAATGTGAATTATAATGTTAAATTGACTGCTCCTAGTTATTTTTTTTTTGTTTTGTGTGTGGATGAGCACCTTGTCACCTATATCCCACACAACCTAAGTAGCTAGGCACTTTACAGCAATGCGAAGTTGCGAACTCATTTCATGCTATACAAAGAGAATGCTATTAGCAACTTTTTGGCTGGCATGCGTATGGTGCAATGGGGATGTCACTTTTTGTTGTACCAATTGATGCAGATCAACCTCGAGATGAGATTAAATCCGTAGGTTAGCCCCATCTTTCACAGTGGAACAGCAGCAACGATAAGTAGAACGGTTTTGAATCAATCTACAGAGAAAGAAACAATGCCGCGTAGCAAGCACCACCAAACCGCACCAATGGTTTTGGCACGAATTGAGTGAGTTGAACCACAAGATTCTGCACGCAGCCCAAAAACAACAATTCTTGATCTACGGAGCAAATACAAACACTAGACAGGAACTGCTGACACGTAACACAGGGATTCACCGCAACGGCACACGGCCGGAACACATACATGCTTTCAATTCATAATCTAAACTCTACAATTACAAGAGGCACACTGCCTTAGACCTTTTATGGGCCCATATGCCCGTACACATATTTAGACTAGGACCCACTCGGAAATATCCTACCTTAATTGAACTTTCCTAAGCGTGCAAATAATCTCCTAATATAATAACGAGCCTTTTACATCTTGGCCGCTTATCCGTTTCAAACTAAATAAAAGGGAACCGACTCAACACTTATTAATATGGCACACCATCTTGTTGTAGTTGCTATCTATGTAGCACGAACACGCCTCAAAACCGTCGTATCCGTGTCCGACACGTGTCGGACACGGATACGACACAGACACGTCTTGGACACGTGTCGGCGACGTATCGGCCGATTTCAGAATTAATTTTAATTATTAAAATTCTCGACACGTGTCGGACACACTAAATATACGAGTCGGACACGGTCTGGACACAGCCGGCCCAGGAATGGCCCAGGACACTACCGGCCCATAACGCACGCACGGGCGTTGCCCTAACCTCCCGCCCCGAATACCGAGCGCCTCATTCCCATCGCGCTCGCGCTTATTCGCTTCTCCGCATTAGCCGCTCGCGCCGCTGCCCGCTGGCGCCACCGCCCGCTCCTGCATCTCGCCACCGCCCGCTCCCGCCGGCTCCCACATCTCACCGCCGCCCTTCGCTCGCCGGCTCCTCGCATCTCGCCGCCGCTTCGCTCCCGCCAGCCTCGCGACCTTGCCGCGCCGCTTCCCGCGGCTCCTCACGCCGCCGCTGCCGCCTGCCGGCTCCTGCACCTTCTCGCCACCCGCTCCCGCACCTTGCCGCCGCCTGCTCCCGCCTGCTCCCACACCTCGCCATCACCCGCCGGCTCCCACACCTTCCCGCTTCTCTGTTTTAGCATTTAGGGTTGGGATGCAGACTGCAGTAAACCAGCAATATATATTTAGGCATTTAGCAAACTTGTGCTTGATTACTTGTTTCATCATTCTAGAAAAATGGAAGACGCTAATTCTAGTGCTAGAGAGGAAATTACACTTTACAAATTACAAGTTTACAATTTACATTATTTCAATTTAATAAGCATGTGGAGACATAGAAAATAATACATATATATATATATAATTTATTTATTATTTAAATATATATAGCCGTGTCGCCGTATCGGTATTTTTGGGAAAACGGCGAATTCCCGTGTCGGTGTCGTGTCGTGTCGACGTATCCGTGTCCGTGCATCATAGGTTGCTATGGTCACGATCATGGGTGGACCCCAACCAAGATCACGAAGGGATGGATAAGCACGCAGGCAAACACACACATCGACCATGAGCAATGCCATGCAATAGAAAGCTATCCACACGACTGCCCTCCCTGATTCCTTGCTGCTTAAAACAGATTGATATCCCTTTGTCTCCAACAAAATCTTGTAGCGGCTTGACTCTTATCTCTTGTTTGATTTATTTCTTGCTCATGTTCCTGGCTTAAACCTCCCTCGTTATTTCTTTTGGCTTCTGTGCAAGTAAGTGCACACTAGTGCATGTATAGCCGGTATCCAGTCCATGCACACGCCTTAATCCCATGCACACATAGAGCACAATTTCTTGGATCATTGGCCCACACGTGAGCACAACATAAGTTGTTTCCATGGTTAGCACTTCTGCATCTTTCTTTTCCTTCTCAACTAGCACCCTTTTCCTCACGTAAATCAGATGCAATACCACATGTAATACTGACCTGATTTACAAGATTGCTTTTGTTACTTGATGCTAATTGGGCCGCATCACCAATCAACCGCCCTGAGTAAAATATTATGCTGCAGAAAGTGGGGTGACGTTATAATTAGAATTAGAATACCCAGACATGAGCCATGAGGTCCATGACATACCACTGTCTATCCTTCTGTGCAAGTACCAATGGTACGTTGTGCTTAATTAAGGAATTACGAAGCTACTTAGTGACTCTGCTTTCATGCTTTGCTGGGTGCTTTCGGTCTATAGGACAATACAATGAGTTTCATACAACTAATATCCATTGTTTTATATAAGTTACTTAGCGACTCCACTTTCATGCTTTGCTGGGTGCTTTCGGTCTATAGGACAATACAATGACATCATTTCCACACAAGTAATTACGAAGCTGCTTAGTGACTCCGCTTTCATGCTTTGCTGGGTGCTTTTGGTCTTTAGGACAATACAATGACATCATTGAGTTTCATACAAGTAATATCCATTATTTTATAGAAGTACAATTTGGCTAGCTGATAATTCGTGGTGTAAAGGCTGGATATCCAATTTTTTTTGTACTAGTTAGTTACCTGTTAAATAACAATCAGTTAGAGCTGTATTTTATTTACAGTTGCATTCTTATATCATTGTTGGAGATCAGTTTACCATAGTAGGAAGAAAGTTTGACAGAGGATCATGGAATATTTTGATGTGAAAGTATTGTTGAATGACTTGTACAATATGAATTGTACTAGTAGTTTTTTAAGTAAATGAATTTAGATGACTATTCTTGACCTATGCTTCCTGTTGTATGTCCTCATGAATATGTCCATTAAGTTTTTGCAGCAAAAGCACTTAAGGTCCTTTCTGGTGTTTTTTAGTGTTACTTAACTGAGTAACTGTCCACAATGGATGTCGTGTGTTAAGATATGCTGACTCATGTAAGGCACAACTTTAAGTTCATGGTAATATTATTGCTTAGCTTAGCTTGTTTTTTATCCTGATTTTTTTGCACCATCTCTGGAATGTGGGCCTTATTTCCTAACATTTATCGTAATTCGTAAAGAAAGCCAGAACCTTAAACTTGCCCTTATTTAATGTGATGATCTGAATCTGGGGTTATGTGATGGATGTGTAAAATACAGAGATATTGCTTCCTGCTTGTTTCTTATAGAAGCAAGTATGCACTTGTGGAGTTCAGCTGTTTAAACAACAGAACAATTAAAAAGCGTAGATTATTACAGTGCTGTTGGTGTCCTGCACTGAATGTTTTTATTACGTCGGTAGCATCGAATTTATGTTGTATGCTGTCCTTTATTAATGGCTAACTGTTCTAATATTCTGGTGTCAGCGGCGTATAGTATATACTTTGAAATAAAGCACTCTTGCTTTGCTGACTGAAACGTAATTACTGCAGTGCTTGAAGTTTAAGACTGATCAAGCTCAGGATGCAAAGAAGATGGAAAAGCTGAACAACATCTTTTTCGCTCTCATGACTCGTGGGCCTGATGGTATTTTTCATTGTTTTCTCCAGGGCTACAGTTATGGTACATCAAGTACTAAATTGTTTTACTAATTTGGATTCCTTTCCATTGTGCAGCTGATATAAGTGATGTTTCGGGGAAGGAACAGGCAGAACAACAGCAATCAAAGAAAGGACGGGGCAGGAGGCAGTAGTACCTGGTTTGTTCCCAATTTCTTTCAGAAAAAAGTTCACAACCAGAGTGGTGGATGGACATTTGATTGACTCTTGTTAGCCGTGTTATGTTGTTCTGAAGACATGTGAGCTATTCTTGGATCTTTTTCCTGGTACAGAACCGAGAAGTACACTTACCACACAATCATGATCGAAAAACAATCAAATCTTGACCCTTGATTTTTCCACACCTGGGGCATTTTATGGATGTTTTTTCAGTGGGGGATTGTGGCAAGATATTTTCTCGAATCCATCATGCTTTTTATGAGTTTATCTTGCGTACTGCCTGGGGGACATACGGCATGTGCAGTTGGTATTGCAGTAACAGCGGGGCTGATATTGCGATAATAGTAGGGCTCAGTTGATACTGCAGTAACATTGGGAGGCAATCTGCATAGGCATTTCTGCCAACTTAAAACCGATAAAACTGTTTGTTTCGCTGCGCGTCCTTTGTAGGCAGATCTGTTCATACATGTGGTTCACTACTGGTTGTTTGTTCCTTGTTTCTTGGATTCATCGCAGCAAGATCGTGAGAACGTGCCGAACCCGCGATATGCAGATTCACCTTTGAATCTTATATTGTATTGTTGTCTTTCTTCGTTGCCACCATCTTAATTTGATCCGATTTTAGGTGTGGATAATCTATTCGTATCATTTAGGAGTACACGTATGGAGTGAAGTAGAAAGAAAAGAATGTTGCAGATAGTGCTCTAAATTCTACCAGATGTGGTTGTGGATACTGGATAGTGGATAGAGACAGCGAGTAAAAAATGTTACAGTATTGGAGAAGTTTACGTTCAGCTCATTTCGACTTGAGCTTTTGCCTTTTTTTTTACTATTTATGAATTTCGTCTTTATTTGAACTTTTGGTTTTTTGAGCTTTTTTTCGGTTTTTTTTCCACATTAATTTGTATTATACGTGATAGGTTAATATGTTTTTTTTTTCTATTTTTAAATTTTTTAAATTTAATTGTGCTAAATAAGTCATCATCAGCTATAGTGTAAAATAAGTCAGGTACAGTAAAAATTCAGCAATAAATCAGGTTTATTCAGTCCAAATAAGATGTACAGTCTTTTACGGTCTCCGTGTGTTCTTTCTGACATCGCCGGTCAAACTGTTGCCCTGAGAGCCGTTTCAGCGGATGGAAGCTTGTCGGGAGAGGTTAGGCGCTTCTTTTCTCCGGGGAAGAACCCTACTATCCACAAAGGTGAAAAAACACAAGTAATTATGGGCATTCAACAGTCGACTAGAACGTCATTGGATCAAAGTGGCTCTGTATTGGGTTGTATTAAATCTCACGAGTCCATGCAAATTAGCAAACCTAATCCAAGAAGTGAGCTCAAAATTCAGGAGACAGCTTCGCGGCTAAGTGCCATGTTCCACCAACGGCAAATAGCATCTCAAGCAAGCAGCAACGTCAACATTGCCATCCAATGCAAAAAATTCCAAGAGCAGTAGATAAAACCAACAATATTTACTGTCCTGCTACCAAGAGACCGATTCCCACGTTGCCCTTTTTTTTCACCTCGCCGTTGCTCCCACCGTGCATCTGTCCCTCTGCTGTAAAAAGCGGCGAGACATGCGGTGTCTTTTCCAAGTGAAAATCAGATCTTTTAATTTGGCTACATAGTAACACCTTAATTTTAAAATTAGCTCCATACAATACGAAATTACAAGTCTAACCTCTTTGTCAAGCACGAAAAAACTAGCGGTGACATATGACTCCTACCACATCACCTGATCGTGGTAGCAACCAGGCATCGCCAACGAGTGTTGCATAGGCTGATCCAACGTGACAGGTGATAGGATCCACGAAAGTTCCACGATAGGTGATGAGCTAGGGAGGCATGGCACACTGTGGATAGGTGCCGAGGATGACTCAATTGCATGCATCAACCAATAAAAAATCGGTTCTGTGCGTGTCTGCTCACATCACCAATGCATTGATTTCGGGTACATTCTTTTTCACTTATGGTTTATGCTACATAACGATGATATAATAATTATTAATTTATTATTTATCTATAAATAATATTATTACGTTGTTATACTTCTTAAGTATATTTCGTATATTGGTAATAGAGAGACCTAACCAGATGGTCGTAAACCTTTTCACAACAGCTTCATAATCGTAAGTCTTTCTACGAGCATGATATAGTCGTAAGTCGTTCTACAACCACCCTGTGGTCGTAAACTCTTTTGCGACTAGCTTGTCTACGACAATATGCTATTTTGCAGGTTTGTCTGATAAAGCAGTTAATGTGCACAGTTGTTCTCTGAAATAACTGCACACAACTTCTCTCTGCCCTTAGCGATAATCGCCTGACGACGAAGAGACATCATGTCCCTGATAATAACTTTCACAAGACGGTTTCTCATTTGAAATGTTAATACATCTCTTGACATAGAACAACCGCCACCCCTTCGAAGCTATATAAGAGCTGATGTCGGGGAGAAAAGGACAAGGGAGAGGAGAAAGAGGTGTAAGACATATAGCATTACTCTTTCCCTTGTAATCAGTACATGCAATATAGCAACACAGGAAGTAGAGTTGTTATTTATCGGGGGAAGGCCCGAACCTATATAAAATTCTTGTATCTTTCTTTGGTGTGGCTAGGTATTTGAGAAAATCCTTGAACCAAAAATTATACGTAAGATCGGTATTAGAACACTGACACTACAGGAACTAGCTTTCAAATGGTGCTTTTTTTAAGGCGGGCTAATAGGAAGATTGTAATAAAAAGTATATTGAGTTCAACTGTACTGACCAAAATTGCACACGACTATTTTCTTCTGCATACTGTGTCTCGCGAACAGCCAAAATTTAAAAATTTAAGCTATAAGTCACAGCTTAAAAGAACTCACCCTTCGTATCTACTCTCCATGATTCCGTGTGTTAGAGAAATGGGGAGGGCCAATGCATGTGGCTCGCTGACCAATGATGTTCTACATGTTCCTATATCATCGAGACATGGTGTGCTCCTGCTCCCTGCCGCGGTCGGCTGGCGCAACACCTGTCGTGCCTGGCCAAATTGGGCCGTGTTGGGGGTGCTAACTTGGTGGCCAGATGCTGCCGCAGTCAGGTAAATTCTATGTGTAAATATTTCTACCCCTTTTTCAATAACAATTTCAGTTCATGCAAATTTTTATTATTGTATGTCTTGTAGAGCATCTCTTATATTAGTTCAACCACTTCTAGCACATCCAATTTATTTAACTAGTTGGATACGGGACTACCACTAGCTGAAGTCTCTCCTCTCTGCATGTGGTCTTGCCCACTAGAAGGAGCTTCCTAGTGTCAGTCTGTTCCTAACTCTTGCTACTAGCATATAACTTTATCCTTTGATCGTTCATGCTTTTGATTTGTTTAAACCTGGTCGAAAGGAGGTAACATCACCTAGTCGGAGTCACTCCTCTCTGTATGTGGTCCTGCCCACTAGAAGGAGCTTCCTAGTATCAACTCGTTCCTTACTTTTGCTGCCAGTTCGTGACAATTGAATTCGATAATGATGGTCGGATACATTACTCTACTCTCTGCATACTTCACTCTATAGTATTTGCTTTGTTTCTTCGCATGAACAAAGTAAATAGCCAGGGGCTAGGATAGAGTTATCAGAATAACTTTATTTCTTAGTCGTAATTTCATTTCTCTTTCATTTTTTGTTTTTTGTCTTATGAGTACTAATTGCTCGATGAGATAAGGTGCTGGGAAAGGATGAAGTTCATTCATCATCCAAAGGTAAGTTTTTACATAATTACTTCTATTTATAAACTACTCTACTTTAGAGGAGAGGAAGAGCTAAGTTCCATTTCTTCACACATATTTCGTTCAAATGGCTTTACTTCTTCGATCAGGCGAGATGCCTCCTCCAAAGAGCAAGTGAAGTCATGCACGACGGGATGTAAGTTTAGGTTTTGGTTGTATGCCTTGAATTTTGCCAATGCATAGCTCACAGTGCCCCTGACTGCATCCCTGATCGACTCCGTCTGATCAGCCCTCAGAGTAGCAAAGTGATTTTCCATGTCTTGGCTTGTAGTGTAATAGTACTTATGTGAGCGGATGTAGTCTCCTCAGAGGGAATCATCTTTTCCGCACCAAACTCACTAAGTAGATTGTTTAGAAGAATACCTTAGTCTTGAAGGTTTGCCTTTATCGACTTCATTTCTTTCTCATTGCAAGTCATTGCTTTCGAAAGACGCTTCATTTCAACCATGGACTCTGCAAAAGAGTTAAGATTGGTCAGGGAAATACTTGTTACAGTCGTAAGCTCTTCTACGACCATATGGTGCAAGTCCTTCTACAACCACGTAGTGGAAAGTCTAGTTGCAACTATACCTTGGTTGTAAGTCCTTCTACGATCATGTAGTTGTAAGTTCTACACGACTAGTTTCAAAAACTGGTCGAAGGTAAAGTTTTTCTTACCTAATTGTTGAGTATCAAGCAGCTTTATTCTCTCACCTTTCTCTTTGCTAATACGAGTAAGCTCTTCAATTACTTTAGTTTTCTCTTTGACCTTAGTGAGCATCTTACTCGATTCAATCTCCCTTTCTGTTAAAAAGAGAACGATAAAAAAGACTAGAAAGATGCATAGATAAACAAGCTTAAGCTTCAGGGCTTATTGTTTATTTTTTCTTCCAAGGATTTGACAACAAAGTTGGCTTTTATGAGGCTTATCGATAAATTAACATTTTCTTCTTTTAACCTCCGTGCATCAACCTTCTCGTTCTCGAGAGCAGCAGCCAAGACCTCTGCATCTAGCCAAGACCTATAAAGGTTAAAAGTAGACCTAAAATTCTAGTTGTGTGGTCAAGATAGAATTTGACTACATAAGTTAAGTGACTTACAATGCCATTGCCTTCTTGGAAAGTTCGACATTTTCTTATCATAGGAGCATTAGTTGTCTGTGGTATTCAACCACAGTTGCCATGTCTTCTAATGCTCTCTGGATAAGAGAAGATAGTGAGAAATAAGAAGAGGCAAAGTATGAGTATTTGAGTTGTCAATACTCACATTCATACTCCTACTAGCAAAATTTCCGAGCACCTGCCCGGAATCTCTGAGTTGGTCGAGCTCTTCAATGCTGGTCCACCATACCTTCTCAAGACGTTCGCCATCGAAGATGTATCCCTTATTTGAAAGATCTTTGGGG
This sequence comes from Dendrocalamus sinicus, assembly GCA_036346575.1. Classification (NCBI taxonomy): domain Eukaryota; kingdom Viridiplantae; phylum Streptophyta; class Magnoliopsida; order Poales; family Poaceae; genus Dendrocalamus; species Dendrocalamus sinicus. Next base: position 9,634,176 of record CM070656.1, on the reverse strand, counting down.
CGTCAAACTTGGTTCCAATCTTGACCAGAATAAGATCCTACCAAGGGAGGATTAAAAAGCAAGGAGAAGAAGTTAAGTTGTTCTTCCTCTTTTTCTTCTTCTCGAGCACCTTCTTTTGCTATGACCACTTCAATGGTTGTAGTGTTTGTAGTTTTGGTTGCAACTTCTATTGCTGCAGTGGTCGTTTCTTCAACCACCTTCTTCACCATCCTCTCAATAGCGGTTAAAGCCGCATAAGAATTCTCAGTAGAAGAATCCTTAAGCGATAGAGAGGTCAAACTACAATTGCAAGAAATGAATTAGCAGTTGAAAAGACAAAGGTAAAATGCAGCATATGTACTCGCATTTTTATACCTTTGAGTCATTACTTTCAGCACAAATTTGGAAGAAACCTTCCCAGAGAGTGGTTTTTTCAATTGCTTTTTCACAACCACGTCTGGTTTTGGGAGAATGAGGATCTCTTCTACCGCATCCGGTCGAGCGTCTTGAGCCCTTTCGACCATGTCTGGTCGAAGGTCTACAGCAAGAGTTGCTATTCTTTCCTTTTCTTGTCCCTCCTGATGGTCGAAACCAGTTTCGATCATCGGGACGATATCCTTCTTGATCATAGGTTTTGCTGACACGATAGTTACCTTCATAAAAGACATAAAACTCTTCCAGTTTACCTTTTTCAAGACACTTGATAAAGTCTTCGGAAAGGCCAAATGAGTCAGTTTTGATATTATAATAGAAGGGTACCTTGATCTTCGGAGTCAATTGCTTCAATATAGCTGCTCCTATCTTACTTGCTACACCTATGTTTGCAATAAATTGCTGAATAGGAGCGCTCAAGGCAGACAGAGGAAGAATTTTAAGGGGGACAGTAGCATCTGTGCTCCCCTTTTTCTTATCGACTGATTTAACCAGTCGACGCCTCTTGGCCGGAGGAGTCTTCACTCTCTCTACTTCTCCACCAACCACCATCAATTCGACCCCTTAGTCATCTTAACGGAGATTCATACCTACGCTCCATAGAAAAGGAAGATACCACTTGGTCATGCTTTATGACTAAGAAATCTTAAAGATGAAGTTAATCTTTTGATTACCTTTAAGCGTCCTTCCTACTCTTCCATAGAAACGTCCACCAAAATACGAGGAGCCTTTACCTCAAGCGACGGAGTCTTCTTGCAAATGGCCTTAATTCAAGAATTGATTTCCTCCAAATCAAGGTCTAAACAAATAGTAATGGTAGTCGATGAAAAGTACTCAGAAAATGTAACCTGTTTACGAATACGAGTACTAGTATCACTTACTATTCTTGTAGTCCCGGGTCGCATATGAGACCCCAAGTATATCTACATAGGATGTGCTCGACGCTTCAAGGGACTAATGCGACGCATGATAAAGTCCTTCACCACATGCCAGCTCGTAAACCCCTTGTCCCTCAGCTCCTTAATGGCTAAGATGTAGGGGGCTATTCTCGTGACGTCTTTGCGGGCTAAGTTTCAAAGACTGTTCTTCTCGGCAGTCTTCCCGATGAAGGAGAGACTGTTTTCACTGGTCTTCTCCCAGTAGAACCACCTCTTCTTCCATCGTGCCATGAAGAATGGGTAAATATGGGGATGTAAATCTCTGTCTTGCCATCATGGAGTTTCAATCCACAACTCCCAGCAATCCCTATTTGTCGGCTCATCTCGTAATAGAACCGAAAGAGCTTGAGATCTGCTAGGATACCCGCCTCGCATAGGTATACGAAGATGTTGAGCATTGTGATTGAATTGGGAACCAAGTTCACCAATTCAATCCCGAAATACTTGAGAATGGCCATCAAGAAGGGATGAGCTGGGAGATATAGGCCACACTCACAGTACGCCTGGAACACTAGAATCTCTCCGATTTGTCGGGATGGCCAGTGTTGTCCGGCGATCCATGTGACGAATCACTGCAGCCAGCTCTTCTCCGTAGTCTCTAATGCCTTCATGTTGGCATAATCCATCTCTGATTTAGCTCAGATTGATGAGGACTTCGTCATTCTTTCGGTGATTAAAAGGGATTTGTGCAGGATTGAGGAAGATTACGGAGATTGATTGGAGGCGGAGAGCTTGAATGAATTGGAACAAATGGGGAAAGTGAAGAACCAAAAGTTACCCCCGGTAAATCTTTATAACCAATGCATCGGTTACTTCTCTCGGGAACCAAATGGTTGCTTTGGGAACCGATTCGACGACAGGTCAAGAGAAATCGATTGCATTTCCTTTGTCTGATGTCTATTTGTCTTCACAACTCAAGCAAAATTACCAAATCGATCAAGCTGATTCCTAGTCGATAAAGGTCTAGAAAGGCTTTGCTATTGACCACCTTTTATTTATGACCATACTTAGTTGAATAAGTTATTTTCACTTGAAGTTGGGTGGGATAGATGATGAGGATAGAATAATACTCAAATTATTACGTCATTATATTTTTTGAATATACCCCCTATCGATAAGAGGTAAATATGGCAGGATGGTTGTAAGTTCTTCTACTACTACATAGTCGTAAGACTTACTGCGACTATCTCTTGGTCATAAGTTCTTCTACGACAACGTAGTCATAAGTCTTACTGCAACTAACCCCCTTGGTCGTAAGTCCTTCTACGACCATGTAGTCGTAAGTCTTACTGCGACTATCCTTTTGGTCGTAAGTCCTATCACCAAATAGTCATAAGTCCTACTGTGACCACTCTTTTATCGTGGGAATTTCTATGACAAGTCTATCTCCAACCAACTTGTCTATGACGATGAACTATATTGTTGGTTCATCTGACAAGACGGTTAGAATGTGCGTTTATCTACAACCACACATGATCTCTATGACAGCAACTGCTACATGGCGAACGGCCTTTTACGTCTCTCTGACAGTAATTTCTATCAGGCAGTTATCATCTAAAGCATTGAGGCATCTTTTGGCGCGGGACAATGGCCGTTGCTTCACTGACTATATAAAGGTTAATGTCAAAGAGAGAAGGGGGCGATTGGCAAGAGAGCGCTAGCCATTCGCATGATTCTCTATTGTAATCCTTTTCTGGTGATTAGCAATTATGCAGGACGTAGGGTTATTATTCTCTCAGGAAAAGGTCCAAACCTGGATAAAGGTTCCCGGGCTTTTACTCTACATGTGCATACTCTAGGTCTATTGAGAAAATTCCTGAATCTAAACAAATCATACGTAAGATCGACATTAAAACATCGACAAGCTTGCTCTCATGGTCACCGAGACAGGGGTAGCAGCGTCAACGTCAAATTCGATGACGGTAATGATAGACGATGGCAAGCATGAACTGAACACGAGCAACCTATTTTGGGCACATGCTTGGGCGGTGGTGGCTTGGAGATGGCTGGTGACAGCAGAGCTTAGCCGAAATAGGGGTACATCATAGCGGAGCTGCAATGAAGTTTCGGCTAAATGGCGGCGGTTTGAGCATTAGTGGGGTGAGGGGAGCTTGGTGGTTGTGGCATCTTGGCTTGAGAAGGTCTGTGAAATGCTGGTGTCGACAGCCGTGGACGACCGCAACGAGCTAGGGGTGGTGAGACTAGGTGGAAAGCTATGAGATAGCATTGTGGTGGTGAGGAGGTGCTTAGGACACCTACCTCAGCCACGCCAACGCGCGGGTGCCGTGTGGCACGTCCTCCGCCTCGCTCGTCCAGCTCCGCCGCGTCGCCAAGCGCCAGGTCCGCCCCCAAAACCCACCGTCTTTTTCGCCCGAAACGCGCCGCTTTCACAGCGAAACTGACATGTTGCCCCGTCGCCCGAGCGCACGCGTTGTAGGTGGACTACCATCCCTGGGCGACAACCGACAACCCGCTGCGCTGCGCATCGTCGTACATGGTGGTTACGGGGCGCGGTTCCCCCGGCGCATCCACCACTGCGCGAGCTCGCCGCCGTTGGTGTTGGTCCACCCGGCCGGCGCGGATCGGGTGCAAGGCGGGCGCCGCCTCCTACGCCAGCCCGGCGCCCAACCCCAACCTCCTCGTGGGCGCCATGGTGGGCAGGCCGAGCAACACCAGCGACGACTTCCCTGACAAGCGGGCTGTCTTCCAGCAGTCCGAGACCACCACCTACATCAACGCGCCGCTGCTCGGCCTCCTCGCCTACCTCGCCGCCCACCCCAACCCGGCCCAGTCCGGCGGCGACGACTGAAAAATCACCCCGCTGCTGTGCAAAACGACGGTGTGGTGTGTAGCCTTTTGGGTGGGCTGTGCAAGCCTGGTTGGGTAGGCCTTATTTGTACGGGCTGCAATGGGCTGCTTCGTCCTGTTGCTTGCCGCTATATTGATGTGACGACGGTGCGTTCCTTTCCGCTGCGCTTTATGCTTATGTATTTTGGCTGTATCATAAGTATTTATATAAATAAATCGAATACTGATAAATGAATAAATCGCTTCAAAAAATTGTCACAATAAGCTGCTTTGAAACGGCGATGAAGAAATCGTCTTACTTATTTATTATTTGAGAGATGCTATAAGCCAAATAGAACGGAGATTCAATGTGTAACGGGTGCCGATCCTTTCCTGTAAAAATTGGCAGGAACAAGGATTGGTCGTAGTGTTCTCGTACTACTAGATTCTAGATTTAGCACGCTTGATGCGACGAGATGAGATCCATCTGGCTTTGTAATGCATTCAGTTCTGCCCTAATGTCTGCTCGCTTGGTCCGTCTCCCATTCTTCCACAACTGCCGGAATTAGTGTCCCAATTTGAGCTCACGTAGCTGAGACATCTCTAACTAATATCGTCCACTGCTAGACATGTCATGTGCAGGAGGTGGGTCTTTTTCTGCCTTTTGGGCCCTTACTGGAATCCAAAGCTTGCTTGAAAACGGCAGCCGCTGCAGCTACATGGCTCATCAGTCTGCCCGGTGGCATGCGTGCATGGCTGAAAAGAGCAAGGTGCGCGCGGGCCGAAGTGGCATCGATGGCTGAACTTTTCACGGATATAGTACCGTAAATTCTTCTTTGAAAAAAAAGGCCCGAACGATCTTTTTTTTGGGTAAAAATATCCATCTTTTTTAGTTCGGAAGGCACGATAAATGATATGAATCAAATCTCAAAATGAGATTGAATCCGTAGATTGCCCGGTCTTTCACGGTGGTGGAACAGCTAGGTATAAATAGAGCACAAATTACATGATGCAATTCATACTAGATAGATAATTTTACTTCCATGCACATCATAGCACACGATCAAGAAATAGAGATTAAAGATCGGTGAGTAAATACCTACACCATAGTAGGGACTAACATGCTAAGATAAAATCCTAAATTGAAATTCACAAGAATACTGTCGGATAGGGATAAACCCTAACGGCCGAAGGCCAACATGCAAAATATGGCTTAGTTTATAACTCTAAACTTCTCCAATTACAATGGACACATCCCTTAATTTTTTATAGGCCATACGCTTGCACACATATTTAGGCTAGGACTCAATTGAAAATATCCTACCTTAATTGAACTCTCCTAAACATGTAAATAATCTCCTAATATGATAACCAGCCTTTTACATCTCAGCTATATATTTATCGGTTTCAAACTAAATTAAAGGGAACCGACTCAACACTTCTTAATATGGCGCACCATCTTGTTGTAGTTGCCATGGTCACGATCATGGGTGGACCCCAACCAAGATCACAAAGGGATGGATAAGCACACAGGCAAACAGACACATCCACCATGAGAAAAACCATGCAATAGAAAGCTATCCACATGACTCCGCCCTCCCTATTCCTTGCAGCTTAAAATAGATTGATATCCCTTTATCTCCAATAAAATCTTGTAGTACATGGACTCCTAACCTCCTGGGATTAGCATGCATGTAAGAATAGGGAATTGAGTTGGTTTCCTTTGGTCGAACCACCACCAGCAGATCACATGCATGTGCCATACTAGCTTGTGCATGCCCATGAACACACGACCCAAGTGGTGTGGCCAAACCGTGTTCACTCGCCTCGTGTACTCTTGGTTGCACTTAGCCACAAGTCCCATGCACGTACGCCTGCAACAGCATCGCCCCTCGCGCACGCGCCTCATGCACGGCCTGGCCATGCGCCTCATACACCAGCTCCTGTATGGCCTCTTCTCGTGGGCACCCAACATGATGTGTCTTCGCCCCTCTATGTATGCACATGGCTACCTCCATGTGGCCTGGGCATGAAATAATTTCAGAAACACTGTTATTATTCTTGGCTGCATCAGTAAGCAACACATATTACCTATTATGCTCCCCTTGCTCGGTAGGATAGGATGTCCGCGACAGCGCGCACAAGCGCAACAGGACTGGGTGCGGCGCAACAGGCGCTTTGGGCGAGCATGACAGGCAGGGCTACCGAGCTCCCTGTCTTGGTAGCTATGTTGCCTGGCCTCTAGTCCATGGCTCCCAGTGGTTGTTTGCTTGATTAACTCGTATAGACTCAATAAACATTTGGTTATGTTAGAACCTTATTTGGAGAATCGCAATGGGGGTTTGGACGGGCCGATGAACCAACTCCATCTTTTAAGTAGTCCAGATACATTACTAAAAAATTGTAGGAATGGACCATATCGAGCCTAACATAGCACTTCGCAATAAAGCTATGAATTTGAGAGACCATGTGGAGATCATCCTGTGTGTATGATGAGTAATTGACATCGGTTTATGAGAGTCGAGTTTGGTTTGGGTGGTTTGGACCTTGACGTTGCATGGTGCAACGGGCTCGGTCGGACTTGGTCAGACTTTGTCGTATGGGATTAGGATACTTATTCCAATGATTCGACAGGTTTTGACTTCAGTGTGTGTAAGTATGGTGTGTTTATACCATTTACGCTTTCATGTATCGAGCGGTGCTGTTTAATGTGTTTCTTGTCTGTGTGGCTGCAGGACATCGGGCGGAGTCGTGGCGAGACACAGTGGACCGGACTAGGCGCAGGTGGCGCTGAGGTCAGAACGGTCGGGATGTGTTGAAGACGACGTGGACTCGAGGTGGTTGCAAGGCGTGCGAGACAAGGAGCGCGGAAGCTTCCCGGAAGGTGCAGGAGGGGCGAACGGAATTTTGCAAGGTCGCATAAGCGGAGCGGGCTCCGTTGATTTAGCGCGAACGGGTGGAGACCCGTTAGCCATGGGCTATAAATAGGTTGGAGGGGCTGCATGCCCACTTGAACACTTGAAGGGATTTTAGGGTTTCCTTTAGTCAAAATAGGCTTTAGAGTTTGTTTTGGCTTTAGGCTTTAGTGGTTGAGAGTTGTTGGTGGAGGCAGAGTTGTGTTCCCTCTGTGTCTCCTTCGATGTCCTCAATGTGAGACCTCTCTGTGTGTGTTCTCCCAAGAAGCATGTGAAGCTCTTGGTGATCTTGAGGATGGAGAGGGAGAGTGAGGAGATGGATTGAGAGTCTTGTAATCATTCCTCTGTCCGAATGTCCATGCGTATGGGGACTCCTTGTAATCCTTGTTGATTGGAAATGAAAATCTGAAGTTTTCTCCTGTTCGTGCTCTCTGTTCTTCGTTTTTCCTTCGTTGTTCTTCATGGCAGAATCTTGAGTTTTTGTTTCTCCTGTTGATTCTTGCTGGGAAGGCCCAAAATGGGTGCTATGACATGGGAGATGCTCAAAAGCCATTTGGCTGGTTAATCCCAAGAGCAAACCAAGTTTAATTTCAGTTTTATCTTTTGGGCTTCCTCTGTTCATGCTTTTGCCTTTCTAGGGTTTTAGTGCATTTCATGTTTCCCTTCTCAAGATGGCTTGAAATTTGGCATGGAGAGTCCAGAGGCTATTGAGTAGCTATCCTCAAAATTTCATGGCCAAAGGATCAAAGGTTGAGGAGTAATTTGGTTTTTGGCTTGGTTCTTGCAAGATTTCAGATTCTTTCCAAAATCTGAAATTCTTGTTTCTTGGTATGGTTTCTTTGTTTCCCAAAGACCCCTTGCTATTTAGTATGTTGTAGTAATGCTTTGGGCCAAAAAGAATGAAAGAAAACCACCATTTGCCTTGATTTTCGAAGAGCTGCAGACCTACCCGATGTTCAGTTTTTCAGGTTTCAGTATCCTGTTTGCTGAATTTCTTCGTGCGGTACTACCGCTCCTGGAGAGGTACTACCGCTCGGCTCAGCGGTACTATCGCCCTTGTTCGGACCAGTCCGATTGGCAGCAATGAAACGTTCGGACGGTCCGAACGTCTCCGGCAAGAGGTACTACCGCTCGGCATAGCGGTACTACCGCTCGTCATAGCGGTACTACCGCGCAGTCAGATTTGCGCTGAATTTGCTTTTCTTGATTGCTTCTTTCTGGATTTGGTTTATCCTTGTCTCTGTGATTTCCAGTGAGGGCTTATTTTCTATCTTCATAGCTCCCATAGCTATTGGAGAAGAAGCTTAAGTGAGGATACTTGTTGGGGGCGATTTTTAAAGATCGACATTCACCCCCCCTCTGTCGCCATTTCGGTCCTATAGAATTACATAGCCCTAGGGCAAAAATGTGGAACTGTACGAAACCTACATGGCGTGGTGGTCATCCGGGTGGCGTGAACATGGCTAGTTGTTGCGATAGTGGTAGGCGCAATTACAGCTCGGGTTGGCATAGTAGCAATACCAATGGTAGTCACTGCCGAGGTACACCACCTCCTCGTTGTTCCTCTTTCTAATCCTCTGCTTTTGTAACTTGTTGTTGTTGGTCTTTTCAGTCTGGAGCTCATCTTGCAGCTCCTCGTAGGTGTGTAATTTGTGGATGTAAGCCTCGGTGTGTATTTAATATGATGGATCCACCCACTCGATGAACCTGCAATCCACTGTCTACAAGCAAGACGAGGTTGGTACAAGTGTTTCATGCGTGCAAGTATATGTAGGTAATGAACCACTTACCATGAACAGAGGAATGCGAAAGAATTGATGTCCTGAGTGCACGTGGTTGTCACAAACTTGCACCGCCTTGTTGAGGTTGTGCTTGTATTGCTGCCAAGGCTCAAGGATGTGTGGGTAGTTGCGAAGGGGATTTCTAGGGGTGTACGAATCCCTGGTTTCGAGCAGTAGATTAAGGCTTAGGTCGAGGTCTACGGGACTGCAGATGCTCGTGTCTTCGAGATAAGGGTCACTGCCTCGAAACCTAGCCTGTGCTCGCTGTCCCCTCCCAAGCCTTGAGCTTCCAGCCCAATCTACCATACTATTATTGGCACAGTATGATTTTCTGCAAGATAGTAAATGATGTTTGAGTGTCTGTACTATTAGTGTCCATCAAAATTCGCATTAAAAGTTATGAAAAAGAGAGTGACAGCATTAGGACCGAACAGTTTAAAATGCACATACTTTGCATTGTTGAACATTAATTCACGGTGAGTTACATTGCAAAAATGTAGTGTTATAAAGAATGAATGAGCACACATGTGTTATAAATCAACAGGTCTACGGGGTGGCCGACGAAATGGGCCTATTCAGGCAGTTTCTCATGGAGTTGCGCACTGTCTTGCATAGTTTGCACTTACGTTATCTTTGCCATTGGCCATGTTGACTGTCATACATGTCATTGCGAATGAGACAGGACTAACGTCTTTTGCAACTAGGCTGCTTCAGTGCATCGTTCAGCACCCACTTCACTTCCCTCGACCAAAGGTACCTGTAATGCTTGTCCACCCCATAGAAGTTGAACTCAACACTCCAAATTTCACACAAATGATAGATGTTGTAGTACTCCAAAATGTACTACGGGGATGACTGCCGCCATGTAGCGCACACGGCGTAGACATGGGAACAAGGCTTATGAAGGAGCATCAGCTTATTGCACATGCAGGTCACGACATCGCTAATGGTTTATGCATGGTTTTCTTCGCCTCCCGCATCACCCTCGACGTACTTCTCCCTCAAACAAACCTCGAACTTCTTCCTCACACCATCCACAGTTTGAGCAACGTGTGAACGAGACTTCGCCATTTTCTGCTCCACGTACACCTACATAACTTTTGAGAGTTGCTTCCCTTCATCCAGGTGCTTGTTCGCAATCATAACTCTGTTAACGAAGTAGCTGATGGTGTGATTCTAACTCTTGTTCACAATTGCAGTGATTGGGAGAGAGCACACACCCTTCAGCATACCGTTGTACATCTCCAATATGTTGGTCCATAAACCCATAAGGAACTATTTCTGCATGTTCGGGGTATGCAAGTTGATCTATTGGGTGAACTCGCCAATTGATGTGGGAGCAGTCTAAGCTATGGTTGGTTTTATGCCCTGTGGCTCTCTAACATACCTAAAGGTCTCCTCAACAAGCTCTCGCTATATTGCATTGAAATTGAGCCTCTGATTCTGCATGCGTAGCTTCTTCAATTTCTTCATCAATTCCTTGTTGCAAAAATGAGTGTGGAAGTTTGCCGTTGAATGCCTCATGCACCACCGTGTCCACCCATTGTTCCACTAGAAGTGCGGTTATGTCCCTTGCTGCATGGTGCTCAGAGCCGATATTAGCCCAGTGTTGCAGTCTGTGATAAGGCGGACATTAGGTCGGTCTTGGACCACTGCTTGCTTCACATTAGCTAGAAACCACAACTAGCTATCAATATTCTTATTCTTCACAATTGCATAGCCATTGGAAGTAGCTGATCGTTTGCATCAGCAACCACCGCCATCAATATTGTGCCCTTGTACCTACAAGAGAGGAACGTGTTGTCCATCGTGAGCATTGGATGATAGTACTTGAACTCCTCAATCGCTTGCCGAAATGCCCAGAACACTCAGTCAAGGATGAAACAATTGATGCCCTTCGTAGGGTGCAACCTCTTCATCTTATTTACATATGTTTCAGGATTGGCATCAGCAATATGATGCAGCATTCTTGGCATGAAGTCATAGGTCTCCTCATACATGTTGTACATCCAATGTACGACATTCCTCCTCGCCCGCCACACCTTATCGTAGCTCACTGGGAAACCAACCAGGTACATAGCATTGGCCATCAATAGCTTTCGCAAAACTGTGTCATCCACAACTATGAGGTGATTGATCAGGCTAGTAATGAGTGACGAGGTCACATTGTAGTTCCTGTGCAATGGCTCGGCAATCTCACAGGTGCAGTGGCGATCTAGAATAGAAATGATGCGGGCCTCATGCTCCATGTATGTACTTATCAACGCATCCATCTAGGAGTGTAGTTAGAGTGGATACAGACAGATATTGTTCATCCTGTATCTTATTTCATATTTTTCTCAGAGTCAGACTCAGACATAGATAATGCCAGATACCTATTTCTCTGTTCCATATTCATTCTATAAGCATTCGGATGGTCGATCGAACAAAAATTACCCATTTCTTTTGCACTCCTACATAGGACATTGGACAGGAGGGTACAATAAAAGCGAGCACAGAGAGACTAATGATCGAGATGTCAAAGAAAGAGTACTCAGTATTCTCTACATGTTTATGTAGCAATCCGCATATATGTTATCTTGTTTATAAGTGAAGTCACAACAGACTTCCTCATATCACTTTACATATGGATATATATGGATGGATATCACTTATATCGTATCCCATATTTTTCCCATAGAGTCATACACGGATAGTGCCAGATATCCATTTACCCCTTCCGTATTCGTTCCGTGAGCCTTCGGTCGGTCGGACGGAAATTATCTGCTCCGTTTGCACCTCTATATCTATCAATAATATAGTAGATAGTAATGCATTCTAAATTTTGTAACATCAACTAACTTTATGACAAAGTTCAATTGTAAATAACTATTTGTTAGACAACATAACAAAATCAAGAAATCTACGATTAGTGAATGATCTAGGATAAATCCAAGAACCTACTATTACACGTATTTTTTGGAGTGTCTTGCTTTGTCAATGTCTTGCGTATTTTTCTTTTCTTTTCTCCCTCTATTTGTTAACGCGTTTAAGCATTCTTTCTTTTAGATAGATATAGTTCTTGGCATGTGGAGGCACTAGTTTTTGACATGTGGGGACATATACTGCGTAAGTTTGGACTATAAGCAACAAAAATTAAAATTAGCATGGGGGCCTGTGCCCCCACATTTGTGAGCGTGCATCCACCCCTGCATAGGTGTGGTCCTTGACAACCATTATCTGGAAGTCCATTCCTTAGCCTCTGAATCTCTATGCATAGACCTTCCCAGGACAAGAGCCATCCACATACTTCACCACATACGTATCGGGGTTCGATCTATGCACCTAATATGTGCGGCTTGTATGGACGGAATACTTTCGATGGCTTGTTGCACGACACCTTGTTGGGGAAGTGTTGCCCTTTGAGGAGAGTGTCTTCGTCGAAGGACCATTCTAACCCATCTTTGGATGGCAGAACTAGGGAGACCAATGCAACAACATTCAATCTATGGGATGTACTCAACATTCGTGCACATAATACCATCGAATGCACCGCCCCCACCAGCGCCTACACCAGCCTCATCTCCACTGTTGGCTCTATCGGTATCCTCCTCCTCACCAGAATAGATTCCATTTGACAGGCCATCCAAATATTCATGGCAATCAATATGAGCTACCTACCATCTCCTTGCACCTTTTATTGGCTGAAAGTTATGAGCCAACCTCAACAGCCATCCATCATCTCAACCGGCACCATCTTCTACTGCACCACCAGCACCAACAAGTTTCACTTCATCGCCACCATCCCCAGCAATACTACGCTCTACACCACTACCACCAACTAGTTGCGACACTTCCACGCCGCCACTCTCGCCGTCCTCGCCCTTGTTCGATACCTCTGCCCTCTCCACAAACTGCACATACACTATTGGCCTCCCATATATCACCATAGTAGGATTGCTAGTAATTCCATGTACTGTCTCCAGGCAATGTTGCCACCACCTTCTTTAACTCCTAGAAAAACTCCCCAAATCTCTAATCACCGTGGCTGTCACCGCCTCGATGACAAGCTTCTTCCTACCAACCTTCCTGTCAAATGCACTCCGCATGCACCTCCTGAGTTTAGGGAGACACATTCCTTTAAGCTTTGAAGCCTAAATTATGGTCCTTTCATAATTTTGAAGGTCCGCCTGTATGGCCCGTCTTGTAGGACTCCCTCCCTGTAGAACACGAACTATTTTATATCCAACAGCAAGTACCTACCACCAATGCAGACAAAATGAACCTATTTCAAACGATGCTACATACAACTCAACATAATACGAAATAATCACCCATATGTACATAGTTGACCTACCAATAATGCATATGGCCATGTGCTAAAAACATAGGTACGCCGATATTTTCTACATTATTGGCAATGGCACCAGAGTAATACATACATACATACATATATATATGTGCATACCTAATTTGCAAACGGTGGCGATAAATGTGCAAAAAATAGTGCGGCCTTTTATCGTTATTACCAAAAAACTTACGAATAACAACAATATACAAGTGACAACAGTGTACGGATAATACATCACGGATATTACAAATAAAGTACATTACAACAGTGTACGGATAATACATCACGGATATTACAAATAAAGTACAAAAAATGGTGCAAATAATAGTACAAAAAGGTCTGCTATTAACAAAGAATCATTATTATCACCACTAACACATCACTAATGTGAGTAATTACAAAAATAACGTTCACACAAACTAAATACATACGCCATCTAAACATGGTTACAGGACGCATTCTATACAACCAAACCACCATTAAGCTAATAGAATGTTAATGACATATTAAGCATGTTTCTCACAAGCGAATAAAACATATCGTCTTCACCGAAACCACACTAATTCCAACTGGGAAATTCCCTAAATCGTAGTAAAACCATCCCAAAAAACTAATTCAAACTATGTTGTACTTTCTCTCTCTATGTTTCTTCTCCCTTGGCTCTCTCTCACTTGGCAGGAAAGATATTCGATTGCTCAGCTTTAGTTGAGCTAGCGAAGAGGGTGGCGAGCCATTTTATGCATGCGGGGAGGTGTTGCTGACTGACACAAGGTAGTGGCGGCATCCAGTCGAGAACAATAGGAATAATTGTTGGTCACCCACCCACCTATCAAGGCAGAGTAGCTGGGTAGCTCCTACCGAGATAGGGACCGCGGCCACCTTGTCCTCATGGGCGGACCCAATGTGGTTCAAGGGTGTTTAGCCAAATACTCAAATTTCTTTGTATAATACATAATATTTAGTAGGTATATCATACACATATACTGATAATTAGAAAAAAATATTTTATATTTATACCTCCAATTGATTTCAACCCACTCCCACACTCCCCCTCTTCAATTCACCTAAGGTAGCACGGCCTAACAACGCATCCACTCCCTCGTTAGACTAGCCCATTGGCCCATCTGTAGACCCCTCAAACCCTAACCTATCCCATCCCTCCCCCTCTCTCTATGCGCCTCTCTTAGGCTCCACTGATCTAGACCAAAATCGTCAAACCCAATGGCACTGGCGCATGAGATTGAGGGGTAGTTGGTCACCGAGTGATCTGGTGAGGGGCTAAGAGCAATTCTGGCCTCTGACTTGACCTCGGTGGCAAGGATCATAGCTACGATAGGCGGCGATATGTCCGCAAAGAGCAAATGGGTGGCAGCTATCACCTAAGAGCAGGGGAGCATCCGACAGCGGTGGCCAAACCGACGAGGCACTAGGCACTTGGCAACGACTACACATCGTCGTGCACTGGTGTACACATGCCATGCACATCAGATTGCATCAACACAGTTTCATCCTATGTTATTTTGTAATTTCTCTAAATTATTCTGTAATTTTTCTAAATTATTTATAGATGTTGTATCTAGCACGAAATAATTTGTAATTTTTTTTGCTATTGTGGACTTTTACCTTTTATTTGTCAACTCAACTATATATATATATATATATATATATATATATATATATATATATATATATATATATATATATATATATATATATATATATATATATATATATATATATATATATATATATATATGAAAAATACCTTTTACTTCTAAGTGTAATTACACCCACCTCTAATATACCACATTAAAAAACTTGAAATATTCTTTTATCACTTTAGGTATTCTTGTATACTAATTATAAGATATTGCAATGTAAACCACATGAAAAATTGCAAAGAAGTTTATAGTTTTAGTGTATTTTGTAAATACCTTTATATACGCACATAAAAAGAAGTATATCAAAAACATATACATATCACCTCTGAAAAATGTTCATACCACCTAGATGGCTTTAAATACTCGTATACTACATGTACATACCCTCTGTTACACGAGATACTTGAGTTTTTGGCATATATGGCACTGTTTGCATCTATAATTACGAAAATAGCACTATGCATACCATATTTACAAAAATAACATTTTTGTAGTCTAGAGGTCGAGCGGCCACGCCGCAAAGCTGGCGCATAGGCGGGCCGCTGGTAGCGGGCGCCTATCATCCCACCACCATACGGCAAGCAGCCTATCGCCCCACCACTAGACGGTAGTGGCCTACTGCGCTATGGGCAAACGACAGGTAATTAAGCCGTCTAATTAGTCGGCTTAATTACCTGCCTTATTTTTTGTATACTACTTGTTTTAATTTTAAAATATAGTAACTGAGATTAGAAAATTACAAAATTATTTGTGCATTCTCCTGACGTGACGTACTTGACTGTGTATTTTTTTGGCAATTTTATCCACTGTGAACATTGCTAAAAAAATCATACAATTTTCAAGTAATGTTAAAATTTTTAAATATAGTAAATGAGCTTGAAAATTTTTAAAATTATATGTACAACCTCTCGTAGCAACATACTTGACTGTGTAAGTTTTTTAATAATTTTATCTACTATGAATGTTGCTCAAAAATTTATACAATTACCAGGTGATTAGCAGGTACGGCAGAGGTGGATCATTTTATTTTCTTTGCCTTATTTAATATGTATTTTGGTTTTCTTTGCTTTGTTTAATCCGCATGTGAACAAATGCAATGGGCCGTAGACATTTGGCTCATATGAAAATTGAGCACTCTGCAGGAAATAGACCACTGAAAGTATCACTTGCATCGCATCTGTCTCCCCATGCGCAGTTCACTCCCGTCATTATCAACGCGTTGTTAGCGCGTGATGCGCTATCACTCTCGATATAAATTTCAAGCTGCACGCACTCACATTCTTGTAGTCTCTTCGCTGGTACTCCTCGCCTCGCAGTCTCTTCGCTCACACTCCTTGCCTGCGCTCTTCATTCGCTTTCTTCACAACCTTAAATATTATTTAGTGCCATTATTAGTAGTTATATTAACAGGTAATTTTTTTGTCATATGAATTATCTTTGTTAAATATGTATGTAATTAGCTGCAGTTATTTAGGTGTAACTAATTTATTCCTAATTATTTAGCCACAATTAATTAATTTCTGTTAGCAAGTATATGTTGTTTAATTGTATATGTTTTATATGCTTTTATGTTGACTGCATTAAATATTAAAATTGTAACTACTAAGTGTGGCAATTAATTAAACTGTGATGCAAGAGGAAAGATTATATTAGAAACATAAAAAAAAAGAATCTCTAGCAAATTTCCTATTGCATAATGCATGTTGTGTACTATTATACTGAGTAGTGCTACTCCAAGCTCATGTAGTATAAAAAAGCTGGGTCTATTATCACATTACCTTTGGAGTGTTCTTTATGGACACAAGCATCACCCATACTTATACTACTCTTTTATGATACAATATCATGTTATTTAGTCCATAAAGCCAGTGGAGGGTACGACGTGATAAAAGCCTATATATGTACACATCAGATCTTAAGCCGCACTATTGCTCGTTAACTTAAGCACTTAATTTGCTTGCTTCTGATCAAAAGATAACTGAGGTAGAGAAAAGTAAAAGGCCAGATATATAGGAAAATGAAACTATACTGACAAACAATTATGACAAGTAGCATCAAGGCTCAGATGTTTATCTTCACCAGATTATAAGCATGTGTTCATATGCACCATTTATTTGGACTAGTATGCATTTGTAATGTTCATTTTAGTCCTAAATGTATATTATTTTATACTATTTATTCCATCATAAATTTTAATTTGTAGTATTTTACTGTCATTATCAATCTTCGTACTAATATATGGTATATCCTATTTGTTGGAAGGTATGCCTTTACCGGAGCTTCTTGAACAATTCTATGATGAGAACCATCGGTGCCACTTATGGATGACGGTGGCGCGGCTGACCCTCCTCCGCCCTTGAAGCTGTAGGATGGAAGGGATTCGTAGGAGCTAGACGAGCACTACATCCCAATCCTATGGGCCATGGGCTTGTTGCTCTTTGCGAGGCTGGTCTCTGTCGGACACGAGTTCACTATCAACGGTAGCCTGCTTGCGGCACTGGTGAACAGGTGGATGCCTGAGATGCACACATTCCACTTTTGGTGGGGTGAGATGACGGTCACTCTGTACGACATCTCGTTCTTGAAAGGTCTCTCTCTCCAGTGACACATTTTTTCTAGCCCCTGCACTGGTAGACTAGAAGGAGATGCTGGTGGACCGGTTCGGCCTGGCTATCCCGGAGGGTGCTCATGGCGTCCCCCGCACTTGGCTAAACAATTTCAGTGTGCACCCACAGGATACACCACTCGAGGTTGTTAGGATGCACTACATCGTGTACTTTATTTAGCTCTTTGATTGGACCATGTTTTGAGCCACACACGACGATATTTACAATATCGAGTTCATCTGCCTCACCGAGTCTTTAGTTGACATGAAGTTTGGGGCGGTGCCTCAGTACAGCTAGGGATCAACCGTCCTGTGAGCCACATATCGAGGGTTGTGTGACACTTGCCAGCGTGCCACTGTTGATACCCCCAACATGGTCATCTGCTACATGCTCCTGCGGCTGTGGACTTGAGAGTACTTCTCTGTCGGACATCTGGCCATCGTGACACCAGTGCACCTGTTCAACAAGTTTGCTGACCTGATAGACAGGCCTACTTTGGACTTTCGGTGGACTAGTGCCCGTCTGCACTGGGCCAAGGGCAAACCATCGAGGTGCTACTTGCTGTGGCACAACGAGTTGAAGTCGTTACATGACAGCGACATCATCTGCGGTCCATGGACTGTAGATTTCATGCATCATGTATTGCCGTATGGGCTATCCTTGCAATGCCTACAGGATGTAGAGCTATGGGCGATGACACGCCACCTGGTGTTCTCATACATGGTGGAGGCTTACACATCATAGCGTGTAATGCGACAATTCAAGACCGCCATTAGCAGCCTAGAAACACCACTGCATTCTAAAGCAGGCCAAAAAGTAGTGCACAACCTGAGCTATGACCGTTTGACGTATCACACCGTGTACATCGGGCACCCAATGGGGGCACCATGCTCACCTGCTAGGTCATCGCGATCTAACGAGTCTGACCGACCATCGCAATCTATAGAGTTTGCCTGGTGTCATAGTACTAGCCGCTGATCATCTGCGGGCCATATAATTGAGCAGATAAATTATGTACAAACCTACACTTTGTTTTTCTGTTAGACCTTACGTTCCGCTAACAGCATGCCATTCTCCTGCCGTAGATCCATCATTGAGATACAACACTTTTGACATCTGCATCATCTACACAGACTACTGCTCTCCATCGTTCATCTTCGCTGCACATCCGGGAGATACGAGATTCACATTCTACATCCGTAATATTTATTGTAACTAACATCGTTTCATCTTACAGCCTCTAATGCAATGTGGGGGTGACGTCGAGTCCACTGATGACGATACGGGCCTCCCAGATGCTTCCAAGGAGCGGTACACAATGTCATGGTTTGCAACGTATATAGGGTAGAGCTCATCGTTCACACCATATCTAGGGTTTGAAGACTTCAGTGGGCAGAGCTCCTTTGGCTTCACTACCACGTCGTACGGTCAAGGGGAGAGTTCCTCTGCATCATGAGGGAGATTTCTAGATTCCTTTGTTCACAACATTATTGTTGGTGGCCCATAGTTCAGCATGTCTCAGCTGGAGGATATCGACATTTATCGGACCCAGTCTACTGGACCACTGTCGGCCACTGAACAAACAGAACAATCTTCATACCTTCTTTGAACCGAGAAGCAAGCTTCGGACCGGTTGACGTATCCCACGGGACATGCTCATACTCAACAGAAGATAAGGCTGCGTACGAGGAGGCAGATGCGGCGAGGAGATAGCAGTGGCTCGGATGGGTGAGCCATATCGCATCCCGTGCGATGTGTTTTTTACTATTACATGTACTTCTACAAATATTCGTATTGTATAAAAATCTCAAAAAATAGACAATTACTACAACTATGTCAGGATGCTGCACATAAGATTTCGTATTTTTTGCAGCTCGTTTGCTACATGTAATGTCTCCTATAAAAATTGTAATCGTACGAATTTTTGAGCAACGTTCACAATAGATAAAATTGATAAAAATATTGCATAATCAAGTTGTGTCGAGAGGCTACATATAAAATTTCATAATTTTATGAGTTTATTTGCTATATTTAAAAATTAAAACAAATAGTATAAAAATTAAGACAGGTAATTAAGCCGGCTAAATAGCCAGCTTAATTACCTGCCGTCTACTCATGAGGCGGCAGGCCGCTGCCATCTGGTGGTGAGGCGACAGGCTGTCTACCATCTGGTGGCGGGGCAGTAGATTACTTGCCGCCAGTGGTGCGCCCATGCGTCAGCTTTGCGGCGTGGCCGCCCGGCCACCGAACGGCAAAAACATCATTTTGCAAATACGGTACGCATACTACCATTTTCATAATTACAAATACAAACAGTGCCATATATGCTAAAAACTCGAGATATTCCCCACGTTGAGAGATACAACATGGTCTGTAATTACACTCGGAAGTAACTCCCCGCGTTGTGAGATACGACATAGTCTGTAATTACATCCGGAAGTAGAAAAGAGGCTTCCTATATATGTTATATACATATACATATACATATACATATACATATACACATATATACATATATGTATATGTATATGTACACACACATATACACATATATATGTATATGTATATACACATATATGTATATGTGTATATATATGTGTATGTATATGTATATAGATATACATATGTGTATGTGTATGTGTATATATGTATATACATATGTATATATGTGTATATATATGTTTGTGTATGTATATAATTGTATAAATAACAAGGGCATCATGATGTCCAGACTCCATGATTGAGATTTTCTATTTATGATTAAGACTTTCCATCTATGATTGATTCAACATGGTAAATCAATAAATTCTTTTTCAAATTGATACCTTTTTGAATTAATGAATGCTAACGGGTTTACCCGGTATATTATATATATTATATATATGTGTGTGTGTTTGTGTGTGTGAACAATTTTGGATGGCTGCTCGAACGAGAGAGAGCGCGCGGTTTTGGCAGCAGCCAGGAGCCGTGGCCCCAACGAATCGACCCTACACCCACACCAGCATCCGTGCGGATAATAATGTATGCTGCTTCTCGCCCTCGCATTCCTGATCTGATCAGAGCACGAATTAAGCTTGTGAAAGCCGCTTCTTTACCAGCCGCTAATCGCCCAAGCCGAACAAGTGACACGCACCAATCAGTGGGAGATACATGTATGAAGGAGGCGACGCGCGGATGTTGCTGCGTGAGACATCCTTCCGTTTGTATGGATTAAACAAAGGGGAGTGGGCCTGGCTGCGTCGGCGGGTGGCCGATCAGGCCATGCAGATCACATGCCAGAGTGATGATGGCGAAATTGAGATTTCAGGCAACTCTGGCACGGTGGTCTGCCGTGCGGTCGAATCGAACCGCAGGGCACGGACGAAAATCTGGCACGGGGATGCTTACGGAGTACTAGTAGCTGCCACTGCTATTCTGCCAGAACAGAAGCAGGAAATACAGATAGAAACAGCAGGAAATACTCATTTGTCCGTCGCAAAAAACGTTACCATCTTATGCCCCGTTTGGAATGCGACAGTTTTTTTTCCCGAATTCTGTCAAAATTGAATGGTTTCTTGTGAAAATCTTGTATTCCGAACGGGGATAGAGAGTATGATTTGTCATGGGATGGAGCTGCGCAGGTAAGCATTGCCGCAGCTTGTTCACCACTTACAACACAACTGCACCGATGACTGCTAACACATGAGCAGAGCAAGGGAGTAGCATGGTTTTCTAGACCTTTTTTTCCTGCACAGTAGGGCAAAAAAAGGGAGCAAGGGAAGGAGAAGCATCAAGCAAGGTTTCCCAAAAGGACCAAAGCACAATGATTAATGCAAAAAGAAGCGGACAGCAACGAAAGAATCCGTGGGAGGAAGGAAGGAAAAAGTAGGGAGACAAAGAAACATTCACTCCGCTTTCGCATAAACACCCATCGAGAGCCAGTTATTAATTGCGAGCATCACAGCTAACCCGCTCCGCCGCTGCAGATGCCGGTGAGCAGCACTGGAAGCCTCGCCAGCGACGAGGAGGAGGAGGAGGACGCCTCCGCGGCCCTCTGGAGCCGCCACCTCCCCCTCTCCTCCGCGGCAGCAGCAGCAGCCGGCTGCTGCTGCGGTGGGCGCACCCTCCCGTCCTCGAACAGCGCCGTGGCCGCCACTGACGTCGTCGCGTCCCGCTCCTGTGCGCCGCCGACGCCGTCGCACAGGAAGTCCGCGCCGGCGAGCTGCCTCTCCATGTCCAAGAACTCGCCCAGCGACGTCGGCGGTCCGCCGGCGTCGTCGCGGCACAGCCGCCACCAGCTCCCGCCGAGGCTGCGCCCGCGCCGCCGCCGCCTCCTCCTCTGCCGCCACCCTCCCCCGCACCTCCCCTCCTCCTCCTCCTCCGGCGCCGCCCGCGGCAGCCTCTCCCTCTCCTCCCCCGCCGGCGCCCTCGCCGGCCTCCGCTGCCCGCCGCCGAACGCCGACACTCCCATCAGCGTCCCCAGCGTCGTGCTCCGGTCCGGAAAGAACGACCCCGTCGACTGCATGCCATGAAACCCAAAAACTCCATCAACACAAGGAAAGCAACACAAATGCAACTAACCACCCAGCCAAGAACATCGATGATTACCTCGGTGTCGAGATCGGAGGAGAACGGCGAGGAGTCGGCGGAGGGAGAGGACGGGATCATGTCGGCGTCGAGGTCCATTGGCCCTGCTTGCTCCAGGGGAAGCGAGGATGGGGGGCGGTGAAGGGGAGAAGAAGAAGACGAAGGGGAGGGGTTTATAAGTAGTTGGCGGGGAAGTTGGTTGGGGTGGGATGCGTGTGGTGCCGTGACGGCGATGTGGTTCAGGACCCAGTGCCGGTGGTGCCTTGGTTCGTTTACATTATGGGCATTTGGTAACTTGGTACAACTGCAAACCTCCGTGATTGAATTTTTGCCGTATATAACCTCCTTTAACTTGTATTTATAAAAATAATTGTATATATGTGGTATTAATAAAAAGAAAGTGACTATTGCACAGGCAACTGAATTTTTTTTATCTTTTAGTAACCTAAAGTTGCAGGTGTTTTTTAGAGGGGGCTGCAACTTCATTTAATTGAGAGTGCAATTTCAGATAACTGAAAGATACAAAAATTTCAGTCGTCTGTGCAATAGCAAAACTGTAATAAAAATAGCATTTTTGCCATTCGGTCACCGGATAGCAGCACTCCAGAGATGATACATGGTGTCAGTCGTCTGGCCGCCGGACCAAAATATAAAAATTTACCTACCTAAATTCGTAATTTTATGTCATATTTATTCAAATTTTGAAATATAGCAAATAAGATAAAAAAAATAAAATTTTATGCACAATCTCTTACACAACGTACTTTATTATGTAATTTTGTGACAATTTTATTTGCTCTGAATATTACTCAAAAATTTGTACAATTTTGATATTTGTAAGAGTTGTTACATATAGTAAACGAGATCCAAAAATTACAAAAAATTATGTGAAGCCTCCCGACACAGTCGACCTAATTGTGTAATTTTTTGGAAATTATATGTGCTACGAATTTAACATATTAATTTATTTTAATTTAATCATAATTAGCGATATGCGATACTCAGACATCTTTTGTAGTGGGCGAACTCTGTCCTTCACACATATGTCGGCCTGTTGCTGCTATCTTTCCTTTTCCACTTCATCCTTCGCAAAATTGTCGTTCCCCCTCACACGCTCCCTCGTTCGCACTGATGTCGTTATATCTGTGCCGTCCACCCTCGCCTGCTCCCTCGTCTCCATATTTGTCAGTATTACCATGCCGTCCTGCCTCGCCCAAAGTGTTGCGCATCGACAAGGAGTCCTTAATTTACGGGGTGAGTGCACCAGGTTCCCTTTTCGTTCAGCCATAAATACGAACCTCTCACAGCTGATTATCAGTCATCTCAGTCGCTCATCGCGGAAGTTAGGGCCGAAGTCCTCCCTTCTTTCCATGGAAAGGATTTCCTTTAGCGACCCTACTCTGACTGGCCCCTCGACATCTGCCATGCTATGTTACTGTATAACAGAGAAGATTCTTCTTCCTACAAAAAACGAAACGCGATTTAGATGAGCGATGAGCGATTACGAGAGCTCTGTATTTGAAGCCGAGCAAAATGAGAACCCGACGTGTTGCCACTGAAAATTACAGATGCATTGTTGACACGCAGCACTATGGACAATAGGGGATAGCATGGTAGAGTGACATATGTGCGCACGAGGGAGCGAGCGAGGCGGGACGACATGGATAGACTAACATTTGTGCAGGCGAGAGGGCCGGTACGGTCAAGCCAACACATGTCCGAAGGAGGGAGTAGGCAAGGGGGACAGTATGGACAGGTTGACATTTCTGCGTGCAAGAGAGGCAGCACCAAGAGGGGACATCCCTCCTCGCATATCACTAATTACAATTAAATTATTATGAATTAACGTGGTAAATTTAGAGTACATAAAATTCTCAAAAAAATTACACAATTAGGTCAACTATGTCAGAATGATTCACATAAAATTTTGTAATTTTTAGAACTCGTTTGCTATATTAACAACTCCTACAAATATCAAAATTTCGTTTGCTATGTGTAACAACTCCTACAAATATCAAAATTATATGAAATTTTGAACAACATTCAGAGTGCATAAAATTATCAAAAAAATTACACAATGAATTAAGTTGTAGCAGAAGGCTGCACATAAAATTTCATAATTTTTCAAGCTCATTTGCTATATTTAAAAATTCAAATAATTATAATATAAAATTATGAATTTAGACAAGTAATTAGCCGCATTAATCATCTAACATTTTGTGGGTGGACGGCAGGTGGCCTGCCGTCTGGTGGCCGGGCGGCAGGCGCTTACCGTCCGGCGGCCAGACGACAGGTGCCACGTGTCACCTCCAGAGCGCTGCTGCTCGGTGACCGGACGATAGAAACGTTGTTTTTGTCAATACCTCATGTATATGATTATTTTTATAAATATGAGTTAACAAGACTTATATATGCCAAAAATTCTCTGTGATTGAACAGGGCAAGTGCACGTATAGACTGTGCACGCTCTTTCAAGTTTTCAAGGCTGTACGCTATGCAATCCGTGGTGCTCCATTTGGACAACTCAAATTCTCTGTAGCTAGGAAAATTACCGACATAATTGCATGGCAAGATATAGTGGCTGTTATTTTTACGCAACTATAATGTCTATGATTGAAACTTATAATTGTATTTATTATATAACTCTTTAATATCTTTATATTATTAATCTGTGCCATTCTAATATGGTTCTACCAAAATAAACGGTGTAGATCCTTGTATTTTTCTCTAGGTTAATGAGAATTTCTATGATTTTTTTAAAAAATATTGTCAGATTTTTTTTGCCTTCAAAATAAACAAGGTGTCTTAAATTTTACCTGTTGTTTATATTTATATATAGATCTCGTCAAAAATGAATTGCGTAGTTTTTTTCTATAAAACTCATGTGAAATTTGCACAAAGTTTGCATGCATTTTCAGACGGGTCCTACGATAGAGGCACCGTTCCAACTGCTTCTCTGGTGTTGGTGTACTATGCGTTGCAATTTGAGCTTGGTAATTGCATATCATTGCATTTATGGTATGATTTGGTGGTTCTGCTTTGGTCCCTGTGGGGCTTTGGACTTACTTTTGCCTTTGGGATTTGTTCCAGGCATGTCTTGCGAGCCTTCCTGTTGAAGGGACGGAAATCTATCATTGCATATCATACGAGTAAACACGATTGCGTTGGTATACAAGAAGAATTGAGATGATCGTGACAAACAATTCAACGGTATCATCATTTACTTCATGCTAACAACGACGTTTTTGCAACCGGAGCATTCAACAAGCACCCTATCTATCAAGAAGAACTACACAATTTTCAACAGCTAGCTATCGCATTGCTACAAGATTCTTCCCTAGTGTTTCCCTTTAAAAAGTCATTCATCTGTTATTTTTTTATTTGACATTTTTAACTTTTTGATGGTCTGTAAGAATTCACTTTGACAATTATTTTTTATAACTTTACACTAAAATATAGTAATAAAATTATAATATTATGAAAGTATTTTTAATGATAAATCCAATGATATAGCTTATGTATTGTTAATTTAGATAGTTTTGAGTCTATTAGTGGTCAAACTTTAAAAAGGTTGACGGTACGAATTCTAGGAAATCAAGTAAAAAAGAACGGAGAGAGAAAAAAAAGCTACCAGATTCTCCGGAAAGAAATTTCTTCCACCTAGGGTTGTTCTTCCCGTCTATAACTTACATCCAATAGCTTTTTCAAACAAACAAGAGGAATGATTTCTTCGTCGTCTTTTTGAAGCAGTTTATCGGGACAATATTTTTGAAACGGCTTATCGACAGTCGGTTTGTTTCGTACGAGCGCTCGCGTTAGGGCCAAATACCATCGGCCGTAGCCATAAACCATTAGCTATAATTGTAAAGAATCCACCCTTAGTGAGGCAATGGTAAGGATGCCTCTGACTTGTGGGATGTTTGGATGCTAGTCAACGAAAAAATTTACTAAAATTTGATAACATCAGCGAAAATTGATTGTCGTTTAGTTTGTTACTAAAATTTAGTAACATCCACAAAAAATTAGTAACGCTAATAAAATCCAATATCACGTGTAAGCAATTCGTGGGCAAGAGAACGGGTCAACAAAAATTTGGTTTGGTCATAATCGAGCAACATTTTTTCATCAATATTTAGGTTCAACCGGATGTTAACGTTACCAAATAGCCCCTCGATCTGTACTTGGACTGAGATGAGAGCAAGCCTGTGAGGCTGTGACTAACTGAAATGAATGTTCAGTTTGACTAGTAATACTAGCACAAGTGTACCACTCAGGGACAAAGGACTAGGGTTTCATTACCTTGAATTGAATGCACTGCTTGTTCACTGTGAAGATGCTCCATTTCCAATTTTCCATAGGCCTGCTGGTAGAAGCAGAACTGGCCCTAATGATTTGAGCCTAGGCCTGCTTTTTTATCCGTCTTTGTCCAGTTGTCTCTTCTTTAGTATTAAGTATTAACAACGCTGCGCTATTGATCCAGTCACCTGATTGATTGACTAGGAATGGATTTTGCTGTTGGCTTTGTCAGCTCCAAACGTATTGTCCCATGTCGCACAAATGGAATTTTGGACACTATTGGACCCCATGCACACCCAAATTTCCAGTTTTGACCCCTAAATAAAAAAATTTCAGATTTGGACCCCTCCTCGCGCGTTAACGCCGGTGCGACGCGTGTCGGTCGTGCGATGCGGTACGCGACGATCGCATCGTATTCACCGGGTAAATGCGGTACGCACCGCACGACCCGCGCCCGCGCGCGCGCCACGCGTTCGCCGCCTCCTCACCGCACGATCGCCCAGACGCTCGGGCGGGCGCGAGGCGAGGCGCTACTGGCGGGCGACGCGCTGCGCGGGCGGCGCGACGCCGCTGGTGGGGGGGCGCGCGGGCCTCGGTCGCGCTCGGCGCAAATGGCAGCGGGTCGTGCGGTGCAGTCATGCGCACGACCGGCGGCGAAGGCGATCGTGCGGTACTGCATCGCACGATCGACACGGTCACGCTGGCGTTAAACGCGCGGTGAGGAGGGGTCCAAATCTGAAAATTTTTTCATTTGGGGGCCAAAAATGAAATTTTGGGTGTCCATGGGTCCAATAGCGTCCAAAATTCGCACAAATGTGCCATTTGACCCATATCTCTCTGTCCCTATTTTCCATCGGCTGCGTGAGGAATCTAGACCACTGTAATTCCATTTCTGATCCTTTTTGACCGCACGATTACTATACAGTTTTTTTTTATTTTTTGCACCGGAAAACAAAGAAAATTGTACTCTAGTCTTACGAGTACATAGAGCATGGTCTCATTTTGCTGGTTGCCGACGTCGTTGAAACTCTTTTTGAAGGCAAACATGACCATAGGGTCATTAGCTCTGGATTAAAACGAGAGCGACAGTACAACCACCTTGAACATTACAGAAGGGTCCTTGAGAAGATTAAAAAATTGTATATTAGCCCCTGGCTTTGAAGAGAAAGGACTACAGTGAACTATGAAATTACATCGCAGTCCTTCAGATAAACTTGTCTGAAACTTCCCTTTGGATTAGGTATCTACTACAAGACAATAAGAAAAAACGTATTTACAAGACTTCGCACCAAGAGCTCGCATGATGGAATGTTCGAAAATCCATATAAATAACCCACTCAACTTGCAGTTGATTGCAAATGAACTCTTACCTTTAGCTAGCTAGAAAACCAGGTGCCATACTAGTTGGACTAACTATATATGGACGGGCCTTTCCCCATATAAGTCAAAACATTTATTTTTTCCCACCTAATGTGTCAACTAACATTTTCCTGTCTTTTGAAAAAAAAAAGGGGAGATATTCATCAGAAGAGAGGTTGTGCTAGTCATATTTCCACATCTCAATTAATGTGCCAAAATCTAGAATAACATGTGTAACGAAACAGAGGGAGTACGTATGTAAGTTGTAAAGTTGCAACATAATGTACAGAGGGAGTACATACGTAAATTGTAAAGTTGCGACATAATGTTTGTCTGATCTATAGATCTACGGGAGATTCAATTTTTTGCCACTCTTAAGATTGACTAATTCACTCTGTCACTTACATGTGGGGTCACCTGAGTCACTGACAATGGGCCAGAGTGGCAAATCTGTTGCCACTGGACTCATAAGAGTAGCAAATGATTAAATTTTCCTAGATCTACTAGTGTCTTGCACCACCCGGAAGAACATAGGCACGCATTTGGAAGCAAGGACAAGCAAGGGATAATTAAAGAGGTGAAGAATCCATCCATCTTTGTACTAAGGGGCTGTTTGGTTGCTAGCCACACTTTGCCAACAAAAATTGCCACACTTGCCTAAGTTGAGGTGCTCAAATTCTTTGCCACACCTTAGCAAGCCTAAGAGAATCTTGCCATATTTTTTGAGTCATTGACGCGTGGGACTTAGTTTGCTGGAAGATGATCTTGCCACAACTGTGGCTGCAACCAAATAGCTCCCAAAGTTGGTCAAACTTGCCTAACCTTAGACGTGGTAAACTGTGGCTGGCAACCAAACAGCCCCTAAAGCTCTGACCAGAACCGTACTGCAGTGCTTCCAAACCAGCGTGCTCCCTCCGTCTCTAAATATAGACTATTTTTGATTTTTTTATGTTTTTCAATATAAGACTTTAAATATAATTTATTAATATAATATACTACTAAAATAATAAAAATATATACTATAAAAGCATTTTGTAAGACAAACTCAATAATACTATTTTCATATAATCAATTTATATACTTTAATATATATTAATAATTAAAGTTTAAAAAGTTTGACCGTATAAAATCTACGATAATCTATATTTTGGGATAGAGAGGAAGTACATAGCATGCTTATATAATAGTAATAGCAGAGGCTAATTAACTAAGCTGCATCCAAAGAATTCTCGCAAAGTGGCCGACGCACTTTGCCTGCAGATGCTTCCGTGCTTAACCGAGATTTGCTTTCCCATAAAGCAACAGGCAGCTACCAACTCCAAGCCAAACTTTGAAATCTCGGCCAATCTTGCCACCTTGCGCGTAGTAATTCCCAATGCAGCTCCTGACCAGCGATATTGCCATTTTTAGGCAACGTTGGTTTCGGTTTGAATTTCTGGCTTATTTTTCATTATTTAACAATTTCATTTTTTCTGATTTTTTTACTTTTTATCGATTCTATTTTTTCCAGTATTCGTTTGTACAGTCCGTAACAGGCTAATATGTTTTTCTATTTTTAAATTTTTTTAAATTTAACTACGCCAAATAAACCACTGTCAGCTACAGTGTTTTTTAGCTAGTTACAGTAATTTTCAACTAAAAACCACTCAAAATAAGTCTTTTTGAGTAGGGCCTTAGCCCTATGGCTGTGCATTTTGTCACCAAACCGAAAAAACCGAACCGTATCGGTCAACTTGGTTTGACCGATATTCGATATTCGGTTCAGTATCTGAAAATTGGCATCTCATCTATTCGGTATTTTCGGTATAAACCGAATGCAAATGGAAAAAACCGAGTCTACCGAGTCTTTGCCAGTTCCGCTTCCGCGCTGCAGTTTCGCCTGTTCTTCAGACTTCAGCCCAGGCCCACTAACTGACGCACACGGCACATACAGGTCTGCAACATATCCCATTCCCACCGCGCCGGAGCGCCACGCTGATGGCGTCGCCGCCGCCGGAGCCCGTGGGCGCGGCGAGGTTGGAGAGCCTCGTCCTGGACACCATCATCGCTAGGGCCGGCGCGCGCCCCGCCGCCACGCTCGCCTGCACCAGCGCGCGCCGCCATCGCCGAGGACGTGCTCTGGCGCCTCTTCTGCGCCGACAACCTCGGCCTCGACGCGCCCCTCGTCTGGTGCTTGCTCGATACCCTAGTTCCTTTCCTTGTACCCAATAGATGATAAATGCAGAACACGGAGCAATATTCTACGTGAATCGTTACCAATGCAGATTCTTGGGTATGGTTGTCAGTTTGGGATTTAGAATAGGGGCTAATTTCTTGAAATTTATAGCTTAGTTCATAGTTATGGCCAATAGATGATAAATGCAGAACACGGAGCAAGGAGTAAAATGTAGATATGGAACGGCTTAGCGATGATAAAACCACAGACTCGCTAGAACATGAAGGATAGCGAGATCAGAAGGGAGTAAAATAAACAACAGTGCAAATGTGCAATTACTGCACATATACTTGACACCTCACGTTCATGTCCTAATCTCCTAGTCCTTGCTTGCGTCTAAGAATTTAATTTCACATAGTACTCGGTTTCAATGTATGCTTCTGTCATTGTTGGCTCGTGGTCATCATTTTGTGTTTGACTTGGTCAGTATGGGATGAAGACCGTCTTACCATCAGACACTTTAGCAACTTTGCTTGTGGGCTGAAAAAAGCAAGAAGATCAAGAGATTAGATGGGTATTTAAGAGATATGTAGAGGAAACTCTAATCGGGATTGAATTGTCTTTGTGAATTGTGATGTCATGATGTATGCGCCTGTGCGGTGTCGGTGTGCCAGGCTGCTGGCTGCCAGCCAGATGGGAGACGGCCCAGACTGCAGTAGTGCAGTCTGCAATGGAGATTAAGCGATTAATATTTAGCAATTTGTGTAAATTTTGATAAAATTGGTATTTACTGATACCGTACTGAAATAAGATGGTATTTACCGATACTATACCGTATTCTGTAAAGTATCGTATTTTTTAAATTACTAAAATTGTATTTACCGAGCAAACCATATTTGCCGAATCGTAAAGACCGAAAAAACCGAACAACGGTCTTACTTAGCCCCCTTACGCGCTCGAGCACCACGCGACGCCATTGGCGCGCTCCCGCGCCGCGCGAGCCGCACCCCCGCAAGACAAGAGAGAGAGAGAGAGAGAGAGAGGCGCTGTGCTTGGTGTGCAATTGAAGGCCGATGGGACGCGGGTGGAGTTCGAGAACGTTGAGCTGCTGATGGTTGATCTCGTGTCCTCGATCCATCAATATGTCGCGTTGCGTAATGCCACGGTACGCCCCATGCGGATGCCGGAGTGAATGATCCCACATGCACCGCATTTCCATCGCCTCTGCTAGTAGGTTTTTGGCGCTCGCGTTGGGGTGCTGCTCGCGCGGCGCCGGAGCGCACCAACGGCGTCGCGCGGTGCCCGAGCGTGCAAAGGGGACAAAATAGTATTACCACTGGTCGGATGCTATATTGGAAATTACAACGCGCAAGGGTGCTCACTTGGGCTGAATAAGTCTGGCTTATAGCTGAATTTTTACTGTATCTGTCTTATTTTATATTGTAGCTGACGGCGGCTTATTTAGCATAATTAAATTTAAAAAAATTAAAGATGAAAAAATGGGTTAGCCTATCACGTATAATGCAAAACGAATACAGGAAAAAATAAAAACAGGCAAAAAAGCTCAAAATAAACCGAAAAAGATGAAAAAGATGAAATTTAAGAATAGTAAAAAAAAACCAGAAGCCAGAAGTCCAAGCCTAATGAGCAGTGCCTAGATTGGCCGAGCATTCCCAATCTTCATAGCACTATCCATGCATGTGGATGGATTCTTAATGCTGTCGTTTGGAGAAGAAAGGAGTACCAGAATATATACATGAAAACCGTGAGGGCTCTCGCCGAAGCCAGTCAGTCATAATATTTAGGGTAAAAATATATCGTTTTGGTACGTCTTTACAAGAAACCGCAGAGCGGCAGAGCTATGTTTTACAGGGACGAACTTGAAAGAAGTACTTTCGTCTCTATGTCCTGTTTTGCAGGGGCTCTCAGAGAGTGCAAGCTCATCAACATGGGGATGAATTAAGGGATTATTATCCATTTAATATTGGGACACTGTCACTACCAACTTTGCTTTGCCTATTCGAAACGTGGGATTGTGGAAAATTGAGCTGTTATTTATAGAATTCCTGCATTCCAAACAGCACGGCCTTACCTTGGATATCAAGCTGTGTTTAAGGATTACAATCAATTTACTCCATGTTGGAGTATGAAGCCTACATTGATATATTGGCAGCAGAATGATAGCCATGCAATGTCCATTTCCATAAGCATAAAAAACATTTCCTTTTTCTTTTTAAAGATGGTATTTTTATCACTCAGATTTCTATTCCCCATAGCTACCTTACCTAGAACACATAATATATAGTTCATGCATATGTTTTAAGCGAAAAGAAGTAATACACGTTTAATCAATTTATATGTCCATGAAGCATTAAAATTATAGCATCAGTCAAATAGAGCTCGCTTCAATCGAGTTAGACACAAAGATTATGGGTCAGGTTTTGTTTGGCCGTATATACATGCATGCAGAAGTGGTGCATGCGGTTGGACCTAACGGGTGGACGTGAACCGGGCGGGTGGCTCGCACCGGATGCCAAGGCAAGGCAGGCAGGGTCTCTGAGCCTCTGACAAAATGGATATAGAATTATAGATTGTAGAATCATTGACAATGACATCGTCACAAATGATGGTCAGACGCTACACACAAACAGAGGAGTCGAAAACGAAAAGAATCGAACCTTTTAGGTTTATGCACTGAATGCACGTACCGGTTGCACGATCCATCGTAAGCCACAGAGATCAGGCTTGCGCTTGCACATGCACAGTTGGAGAGCCGTCTGCTTGCCAAGACCATTGATGGCACACGATGCACCGTGTCTCGTTGGTTCTTTCCTTCTCCATTGATTTGGTGATGTAACCTGTGAGGAACGGGCGCCGGTGCGTGCCCATGTAGATTGGGACGTCGAACAGTGCCATGACCCAACTCCGCTGTGCAATGATAAGCTCTCTCCTGGATCAAGACTCCTGGGCGCGTGACAGTTCTTGATGGCACCGCGTGATGGATTCGATCCGAGGGTTAATGAACTTCGTTGGTGTGTTGCAATGAAAAGGCGTTGATTCACGCCACATGCTTCTATTGTTCCATATCTGGGTAAATGGATCAGCTAGGGCAGTGTATGATTATTTGTTTTCTACATTCGAGGAGCAGCGGGTCATAAAAATAGAACAAAACAATGCATATGTAGGATGGGGTTTCTCTATGCACATTATCTACACTGACTACAGGCTACTCATTAGTTTATGCTCCCAAGTTGACCTAGAACAAGATCTGTGCAAGGCTCAACGCTAAAGCCAAATGTTAAGGAAATGAAGCATTTCGTCAAACGATTTACACATCACTTGTGCTGAATCTGGATCTAAATTCCAAGAGACAAAAGTATATGTGCATCCTTCATCTCCAAATGAAAACTTGAAGTGAATAATTTCTTTTTTGACCGGGAACAGTATGGGAGCCCAGGCAAACATATGTACGAAGTTCTTATTCATTGCCCAGAAACGATATACAAAACCTGTACTAATCGACGTACAAGACTTTGGAGACTCAAGAATGCACAGGTAAAGTCTACATATACACGAGGCATCCAGTGGCACTAGTGAATTTAGGGCCGCCTTTCTCTACATCGCAAAATGACTCAATCTCAGAAAGACATTTCCACGAAGGTAAAAACATGATACACCACAATGTACTCTTGTATACAGCCGGTGAAAAGAATGAATTACCATGTGAAAAGGAGACTTGAGAGTTGAGAATCCTCATTACTCAATAACAATGTCCCTTGCCATGATGTCTCTCTTTACAACAAGCTTCCCATCTTCATCCCTGGTGAATAGCTTATCTATCAACTCATCCCAACTAGTTCTTCCTGCAGATTTTGGTTCTGAGGTCGTCTCGCTATGATTATCAGAGGGTGATGCAGGGCTAGCACCCTTGTTGGTTTCCTCTTCAGGCAGGTCTACAGCATGGGGAACATCTAAGGTCTTTGCTCTCTGGAGGGCATTCTTGTGTTCTTCCTCAAAACTTCGCAATCTTTCCATCTTTTGTTGAGCAGGTGGAGTTGTTGCCTTCTCACTTTCCAACATTAACTGCAAAAAGACATAGCTGTAATCATAAGCAAATATTCACTGTGGAGCTTAGCAAATCATTGCTGCAGCTGTAAGTTCCAGCGAACCTTATTACTTTCTTGCAGGCTCTTTAATTCTAGCCAATGGAAATTGTAGGAACATGTGAGAAGTTTTGTAATACCACTAAAATTGCAAAGGGAAGAAAAGTGATAAATGAAACAATCCAAGGGAGAATAAAGAAAATAAAGTAGAGTTTTTGCCGTCAGACCCATCGGCTTTAGAATGCCGAATAATGGTAGTGTTCTCAGATGTTCCCAGACCGTCTGGGGGGCGGTCGACACCTCTCACTATTGCGGGCTTCATCATTCGACAAAAAATTTAGCCAACGTCCATTTTTACCGATTTACCTGTCGCAGTAGAAAAGCTAGCAGTACAGAACCCACCCGTGGACCAAAAGGTCCTTAAGGCCTTCAGACTTAAGAGGGAGTGAGATGATGAGTGAATGGCAATCTGGTCATTGCACAAAACCAGAGGAAAGGCTGGCCGACCATACCCCTCTTAAGCCAAATTCTACACAGGCCAGCTACACAAAGCCTTATTTCATTTCTCCTTCCCCCAGCCAAGAATTCATTCAGAGCACACAGCCATCAAAGGGGAGAAGAAAGAAGAGAGGAAAAGGAAAACCATTTCCACTAGAGCAAGCACCAGAAAGCAGCTATCTCTATCTCCTTCTCCTTTCCATTTCCCACGGATCCAAACCCCCCCACACAATCCTTCCATTCGGCTGGCACAAGGTAAGCCACCTTGTTTCGATCCCATAGCCAGGCCACAAGAGGAAGGCAGAAGAAGGGCTCGAAGAAGGGGGAGCAAGGGCAGTGACAGCGAGCCGACGTCGTCGGCAATGACAAGGGGAGGCTGTTGAAATCATCGTCCACCCCCAGTCCCTTCTTCCGACAATAAGCCTTCATTCTTTCCCAACCCTTCCCCTTGTCCTTTCAAACGCTTTGGCGGCGAACCCGTAGCACCATCATGCGCCCTTGGATGGCAGTGCATGCTCCCCGGTGCATGCACTACACCAAGTCCCGACACGGCAGCCACCTTGAGCCTTCCTAGCCATGCGTTCTTAAGAACAGAGCAAGGCAAAAGCAGTAGCTAAATCCAAAATAAAATGCATGTAGTAAGGAGGGGGAGGGAGTGTTGGACCGTCCCGGGTCGTATGCGAAGTAGAGGCGAAACCGCAGCAAGCTAGTAGGCAGACAAGAGCATTGGTGCTCGGCCACAGCCGGGGCGGACCTCCATGGCAACCCTAGTCGGCGGCGACCTCCGAGGAAGCCGAGTCAAGGGGAACCCGATGAGGGGCCGAGAGTAGGGCCAACGGCCGAGAGGCCAGAGAAGGCCCAGACCGAGGGGAGCCCAGGGTGGCCAGTGCCAGTGACTAGCGGCGCTAGTCAGGGCCGGAACCGAGGGCGTGCGGGAGGAGGCGGCCGACGGTAGGGCAGCGGCAGATCCGCCCTGACCGGCCGGATCCAGGGAGGATGTAGGCGGCGCTTGCAGGAGGCGACGGAGGAGGATGCCGGCGTCGAGCTGGTGGCCATGGTGGGCCAAGTGGCCGGCAAGCCCAAGGCGGCTGCAAGGTGCCTGTGCATCGGCTAAGGAATAGAGAGAGGGAGTGGGAGAGGGGGAAAGGTTGGGGGCGGCGGAGGAGCCGTCGGCAGCGAGCTCCGGGTCGGTGATGCCCGAGCTCGGCTGTGCGCCGCCGCATCGCCTAGGAGACGCCAGGCCGTTCGGCCGAGAAAAATGAGGAGGAAGAGGAGAGATAGAGAGGCCGCTTCGGCTAAATCAAATAAAGGAGAGAGGAAAAAAAGAAAGAAAAGGGAAGAAAAAAAGAGAAGAGAATAAAAGGAAGGAAAAAAGAAAAGAGGAGAAAAAGAAAAAAAAATAGGGGTTTGGTACCTGCGCGACGGGTCCTTAACCTTGTGCGTTTTATGCCAGTGTCGGGTTATGTGCGTAGGGTCGTCGTTGCTCGCTTAAGCACTGGTTTCGATATGATGTCTTGAGTCGGGTTGACATTTGTACAGATGGAGGTCCCGGGTTGGAGCCATCCTCGAGATTAACCAGGCAAGTGCATGGTAAAGCGATAAATTCAGGTAGTGTTTGTTGTTGGATGAATGATAGTGCATTGCTTACCATGATATGGTAAGTTAACTTTTTCTAGTTACATGATGAGGAATGATGAATGGCGATTGCTGAGACATGACATATTGATATGCATAAATGAAGAGTTGCATTGCATGCATGTCACGAAAAGAGATAGTTTTATGGTATCAATTGTCCACTTTGTGTGGACACTCCACGGGAGTGGAGATTGAGATCCTCGTATGAAAATGACGGGCTACTATGGTCCCCGTATGAAAAAGGATGGGCTTATAATCCCTGCATAGAAACAAGGCGGGCCTAAGTGAGCATCGACGGGTGCTCACTCTGCTATACCGATATAGGCTAAAGAGATAAGAGAGAAATGCACGCGCATATGCATAATGATTTGTCGATGAGAACTTAAAGAGATTAAATAGAAATAAGTGGTTATTGAAACAGTGATGGTTGTGGACTGATTTGTGAACCTGTTATTTATTGTTTTGCTTTGTATTTGCTGAGTCTTTGGACTCACTCTTGCTTTGTTATTTTTTTAGGTGGTCGTTGAGGACGTCATGCACGGGCGAAAGTAACACATGAATAACTTCACGTACTAGCAGCACTTCACATATCAGCTTTTGCGTGGTATGTTAAAACTCTACTAGTAAGCTAGAATAGTTGCTTAAAATGATATGTTGTAAAGTGGTCGATGCATTATGAATAAAGTATAGTTTGCTTAAAATAACTAGCAGTTGAAAAAAATGGTAAAAGTATGCAATTGTGGTAGCATTTCGGGTCCAAAGGATGGACGGGGTGTTACAAGTTTCCAGGTTGTGTGATGAACATTTGGCAAGTTTTGTTGAGCTAAAATTGAGTTTTGTTAAAGTTTTAGAAAATTCAGAGTGATGTCTGGTCGTAGGCGTTCTGATCGGCCTGGGGAGGCAATCTGACCAGCTAGCTGTTGTTCAAGAGTTTTTAGAGTTGACCGGCATTGTGGGTGCGATAAGACCGGCATTACACGGTTGGACCGAAATTTAGTTGGTAATAGCTATTTTCTAGAGAGAGGTGAAATCAGTCTAAGTGGTGGTAGTCTGATTGGCGGTGAATTTGCGGACTGCAGTCATACCGGCCTTTGGTTGGCGGTCTGACCAATAGCGGTCTAACCGGCAATGGAAGCTCGATTAGACCGGTGTCCTGTTCAGCACGATTAAGGTTGGATTTGGGTCTTGGCAAGGTTTGGAAAGCCTCAGGTCAGTGCATATATGGTGCATGATGTATGTTGGGACTAACATAAAGTCAAGTTGTGAAAAAATTGTACCGAGACACGGTTTCTTGGTCTTTGAATATGAAGGTGGCTTGGAGTCAATCATGGTCAACATCGAGAAGTGGGACTTGGTTGAGAGAGCTAAGATCCAAAGCGGTCGTGCAAGCCGGGTGAGATGGTTGAGCTCAAACAAGTGCATGGAAGACAAAGGCGTGGAAGGCAAGGTTTGAGCAACAGGTTGTATCAAGTGGCTTGGTCAGTTCAAGTGTGATTGGCGGTGGTCTAGTAGGAACTGGAACAGGAGAGACTTGACGATGTGAGGCAACCTAGTGGTGAACCTACATGTGTCAAGTATGTGGATTGCTTAAAGGTAAGGATGTGACCGGGTAAGACAAGGGTATTTTGATACTTAGCCAAATACCGAGAATGTTGAAGAGACTAAACCGCTGCGCTTGGGAAAGGCAGTTTAGGTCACGGAGGAGCTTAGAAGATCAAAGGATCCAGACTTGTTGGATTCCGGCTCATGTGCTTCGAAAAACGTGCACAAGGAGTTCCCGATAAGATGGAGTGTGTGGGTTTTCCCATGTGTGAGTGGACAGTGTTAAGGAGATAGAGTTGTATTAGGATAACTGGCTGGTGCATAAAACTCAATATGTTATCAGAGCTTAGGTTAAAACCCTAACCTCAGATCTACTTCCACTGCTGCTGCCCCCGGGAGCAACAATCTCCTCTCCCGGGGGCGGCCACCTAGTTGGGCTGCATCGACACACCGCCTCCTCGTCTCTGGCCGCCGTCGTCAGCCATCCACGCCGGCCGCCACTGGACATCGTCTCTTCCGCCCGACGCCGCCGTGCTCGTCCGCGCCTACTCCCGCCCGAATCCGGCTGCCACCGCACTGGATTCGGTGAACGCCGCCACGGATCTGGCCGCAGCCGGTCTTGTCACCCAGATTCAGCCTCCTCTACGCCGGATCGCCGCCTCAACGGATCCGCCCGCCGTCTTGATTCGCCGCCACGGCGACCGTCGCGCCTCATATTCGGCCGCCACGCTCTCCTTGCCGCCGCCCCGCCACCGTGCTCGTGCCTCGCGCCGCACCGCCACCTTCGACGCCGCCGCCACCCCAAGCCTCCGGTCCGTGGTCGACCGCGCGGTCAGTCGAGCTTGCCCGGCCGCCGCCGCCCATCGCCGCCGCCCGCCTTCGCGCGCCGCCGCGCTTCGCGTCGGTGCTCCACTCGCGCCACCGCCCGCCGGATCTGGATGCGCCGTCGCCGAGCCGCCACCTCCCGCCCGCCGCCGCGCCGCGCCGTGCCGCTAAGAGCCCGTGCCGCCGCCAAGCTGTGGTCGCCGGGCTCTCCCCGCCTGGGTCCGGCCGCTGCCCCAGCGTCGCCCCTCGTGCTCGTGGGTGAGGGAGAGAGATGGAGAAATACAGAGAGATGGAGGAGTTACGGGTGGGAAGAGGTGAAGAGAAAGAGATGGGGGTGAGGGGTGTTTTTGAGCGAAAGGGATTTTTTTCCGCTGCTAGTATCTGTTCTTTTGAGTCAGTCTTGAGTATTTTGCTGCGTCCATCCAAAATCCGTAGTCTCTAATTTTTAGTTCGTTCAAGTCGTGCGAGTCCACAAATTTATTGTCAATCATAGAATTGTAGGAATTTTTCTTTTGCATGGCAGCAGCCGCCGCTCTACTCTCTGAGCCGCGTGCAAATCGTAGAAGTCGTCATGATGCCGCCGCTTCTCTAGCCGCCGCCCCGAGCTTTAAGGCCGCGCTGCGTCTTCGCACCTTGTGCATCGCGCGCCACCTCTTGGGCTTCGATCACATTGTCATGCTTCTATCTATTCCTCTTCAGCTTGATTTGACAGTTTATTCAAAAGCTGCACGCAACGACGACATCATCAAGACTCGGACTTCGTTTTTATTTTTCTTGTTTTAGTGTTAACTCCTTTTTCAAATGCAATGCTATTGCATACGCTTTGCATTTGAGAGGGGGTGTTAAGGAAATAGAGTTGTATTAGGATATAGAGTTTGTATTCTATTCCATATATGTCTTATCTCTATATGGCATATCCTCTTGTACTCTCCTATATATATGACCCTTTGGGTCTCATATCAACACACACAACATTCATAACAGATAGTATCCACTAAAGTTTCATATTAGGGTTTACTAAGGGAAGGGAAGGGGCTTGCCTCCTCTATATAAAGAAGGGGGCGAAGAGGCTTCTCCATCCATCCAAGCCTCACAAGTGTTGAGTGTGAGAGTAGTTTGTAATAGGGTGAGGTTCTATGTAAGTGTGTGTGCCCTTGTGGCTCTTGTTCTCATGAGGGAGTGGCTGTAAACATTCCTCCTTGAGTAGAAATAGATCCATCAAGTATATCTCCAAAGTCGTGTTCTTGTTTGGCATGGATTTCTTCTCTTGAGTTGGGTGTTTTGGCTTTCTTTCTTTTCTTCTTGACCTTGCTGGTTGCCAAGGGCATGTAAGTGGTGAACAAACCTCTTAAGAGGCCAGATCCCATCCATCTAGGCATCCCTATAGCAAGTTCTTGAATATTACTTCAACTTCAAAGGGTGCAATCTTGAGGTTTCTTGGTTTTCAGGCTTTTGGCTTAGTTTCTTGCTGTGGATAAGTTTGCTAGGACTTGGGGGAGTTCATCTAAAGTCACCTTGACCATCATTTGCCCACTAGCAAGTCGTAATCTCAGTTTTGGTATTTGACTCGGTTTTGGTGCAACTTCTCTTGAAATGGATAAAGGCTGGAACTTTGGCGATAATCCTTGAGATATTTGATGGGAATAAGTTTTTGATATCATAGAGAAGTTATGTTTCAAGTTTCATGAAGTTTGGATCCTTGGTTTAAAGTTTAGATCAAATTTGGTATTTCAATCGTGCTGTTTGTGGTTCTGGACAGCGGGCTGTGGTCAGACCAGCCACCAGTTGGCGGTCAGACTGGCCACCTTGGATGTTGCAAGTATTTGCTGTTTGATGTGCTTTTCACTGCATAGGTGCTTCATTTACTGATGTTTCTAGCAAATGAAGTAAAAGAAACTTGGAACACTTGGGGGTCAAGATTTTTTTGGTACCATTCAACCCCCCCCCCCTCCCGGGCGCACACGCGACTAATCCAAAATTAGGTACAGAAACAACTAGGAATCCATAACATTACATGTTCATTTTTAAGTTTGTACTGTTCACATGCAGAAACTGTGTTTGCATCCTTTTTATCTATACAAAAATTCTATTGATTGATGTTCCTAACCCCCTAATAAACAATGAGGAAACTAATGCTTCAATATCCTGCTAACCCTACAAGGTCATTCAAGGTGCGTGTGTGCATCCATCTTACCTAACAGTACGCAATGCAAAGGTGATCTTTGTTAAGTGTATTAGAGATAGAATAGGAATCGGCATATTCCCCTGTAATATCCCTTTGTACTCTCTATATATATTGCCCATTGGGTCTCTTCAATATATGCACAATATTCATAACATGGTATCAGAGCTTAGATTAAAACCCTAACCTCGATCTACTTTCGCTTCTGCTCCAGCCGCCAGCGGGCACCTATTCCGCATCTGCTGCCCCCGGGAGAAGCAATCCCCGCTCCCGGGGTGGCCACGTTGCCGGCTGCTCTTGGCCGCCCTCTGCTGCCTCGGTCGCCGTCTCAACCGTCTGCGCCCGCGCCGTCGTCCGTGCTTCCTCAGTCACCGCCGTCCTCTTGGATCACCGCCGCGAAGAAGCACACTGTGGACTGTGCACCTCGTCTGATCTGGTTGCTGCCGACCTCGTGAGCACCCAGATCCGGTCGCCACCAGCACCTTCCCGCTTCCCATGGCGTCGTCGCCTCGTCGGATCCGGCAGCCGCGCAGATCTCGCCGACATCGCCCGCCTCACCCGATTCGGCGTCGTCCCGGCCGCGCGCGCGCGAGCTTGATCGGCGCCGCCACGGACATAGCCCCAGATCTGGCCGCGCCCCGCTCGGATCCGGCGTCGTCACGCTTCGTCACGCCCGGATCCGACCGCCGCCGGTCTGGCACCGCACGGATCCGACCGCCTTGCCTGGAGCCGCCACGAGCCGTTCGAGGGACTCCGCGTCGAACCATCGCCGCCGTCTACCGCACCCGTGCTCGCATGTCCCGGCGACTTTGTGCAGTCGTCGCCCCCGCCGTTGTCCCTTCGCCGCCTTTGGACGTCGTCTCCCGGCCGCCGTGCCCACGCCTCCGCGTCCGCACCGCCACCTTCCGTTGCGAGATGGGAGGGAGTGAGAGGGTGGAGAGAAACGGGAGACGGGAGTGAGGGAGCGAGCGTGAAGAGAGAGAGGGGCGAGGAAGTTATGAGCAGGGAGTGAGTGGCGTCTGAGATGGATGGTTCTTACGCCGGCTGCTCTAGTTCGCTTTATTTGTTGAGTCAATATGTCTTTGAGTCTTCTGTTGCATCCAAGTCCGTAGTTCTAATTTTTAGTTCGTCCAAATCGTGTGAGTCCACAAATTTATTGTCAGTCATAGAAGTGTAGGAATTTTCTTTTGCATGGCAGCAGCCGCCGCCGCTCTATTCTCTGAGCCGCGTGCAGATCGTAGAAGTCATTATGATGCCACCGCTTCTCTAGCCGCCGCCCCGAGCTTTTAAGGCCGCCGCGCGTCTTCCGCACCTTGTACATTGCGCCGCCGCCGTCTTGGGCTTCGATCTGCGTCGTCATGTTTCTATCTATTCCTCTTCGGCTTGATTTGACAGTTTATTCAAAAACTGCACGCGACGACGACATTATCAAGACTCGGACGTCGGATATTTCTTATTTTAGTATTAACCCTTTTTCAAATGCAATGCTATTGCATACGCCTTGCATTTGAGAGGGGTGTTAAGGGTATTAGAGATAAGGATATTAGAGATAGAATAAGAATCGGCATATTCCTCTATAATATCCCTTTGTACTCCTTATATATATTGTCCATTGGACCTCTTCAATATATACACAATATTCATAACAATCTTACTAAGTAGGCCCCTCTTTGAATTATACCAAATCACAAATACAATACATCCTGCAAGGCCATCTGAGGTGCTTGACACTAAGTGCTAATTATGAATTACCAAATGAGGCCTAACCACTAATCCGGGGAAAAAATTAAAGCAAGAAACAGTGAGATTTGACATATTACCCATCCATATCAGACGAGCAATTCATTCATTGATGTGGCTGCTTTATTAATGCAACAAGAGAGTAGAATATAGCAACAACATACAGCATTTTTGTCATTAGTTTCTTCCTTCTAGCCATGAAACTTGCTTGAACCTATTAGATCCAGATTCATGATACTAAGTGCTTTCACAACATTAGATTGAAAATATCAACATCTAAACACAAAAAAGGACTAGATTTAGCAATCAAATAATTATGTCATTGCTGTGATGCTTACAACTGGCAAACTATGGCAAACATTTGCATACATTCATATTGCTAGAAGAAATCAGCAACATGTAGTATATTGTCCACTTACCTTTAAAGCCTTTTCTGCTTCATTCTCAATCCAAGCAATGCCATGATCAGAAGTGGTACTGCATGATAGCACAATATGCTCAAATCGGCCTTCCACTGGAATAGCAGTTCTCACCTCAGGTGGGAATCTTCCACATCTACAGATGAGCATTAATGTAGTTATTCTCAATGTGGCAAAGCTCCATATTATAATCACCAAATATCAAGACACAAATTTTACTGGTAATACATGTATTATGCAGACTGTGCTATGGCATCATACATCAATGGTAGGTACTGACATGAATCATTTTCCATGATAAAAGCAACGACCTATATCATCTAATTATGTCTAGCTAATGTGATGAGACGGATCGTCACCTTTGTCATATCAATTTTGAAATATCCTAGAAATGCTTCTGTATTCTATACCTTGTTTTTCTTATATTTCTATTTCACTGCTTTTCTTGCCACTGAAGGAAAAACTACACAAAACAAAGTTGAGAAATATCTGGCCATGCTTCGTCTAATCAAACAACGTAAAACCATACATCAATTTTGATGTATTCCTCATTAGCTGTGAAAATACATGCTGTAAAACAGTCGTGAATGAGAATATTGATAGCTGGAGCTTCCTTGCTCTAAAACACAAACAGACTGAAGCGTTGTTGCTTGAAAAAAACCATGATGACTGACTCCTTTCTTAAAGCATGAAAAGGCTGAAGTATTAACAAGCACACAGCCTGAAGCTTCCTTGTACTAGAAGAGCATGAATAAAAGGGTTTATTGTTTATAGCATAAACATACCGACATGACTTAACTAATAACTAGTAGCTAACTAGCTACTATAAAATGACACCAATTACCTGCAAAATTT
The DNA here is from genome assembly GCA_036346575.1 of Dendrocalamus sinicus. Taxonomy (NCBI): domain Eukaryota; kingdom Viridiplantae; phylum Streptophyta; class Magnoliopsida; order Poales; family Poaceae; genus Dendrocalamus; species Dendrocalamus sinicus. The sequence goes on along the minus strand of CM070656.1, from coordinate 9,590,572 downwards.
CCTCTCGACAATATGGTACATTCGACCAGGAGCATACAGCCTTCTAGGATCTTTAAATGTTCTCTTGTCTTGTTTAAATGTATCTCTCAAGCAAATGAGGAACAAGAAGCAGGGTAAGCTGTCCAAAGCATAAAGGCCTGGTGAAAAATTCAACCACTGCATGGAATTTTTTTACTGAAAGAACATAGAATTACATATGCAGTTGGAGAAAGTGAACGGGGACAACTTACCAGAATATAGATTCAAAAATGTCCTCCAATGGTGTTGGCGTTCTTGGTAAAAAATCATCCTGGCAAAGGACACTATACAGTGAGAGAATGAACTTGAGAAGAAATAATAATGCAATTAGTACTGCAGATGGTAAATTTTAACATTAAAATGGGAATATAGGATTAGTTCAGTTCATGAGCTATTCACTTATGCAATATCAAACAAGATCACAATAGATACGAGTAGCACAAGCAGAACCATCAATCAATTCAACATATAGCAGTGGCACAAGTTGTTGGCTTCTGCGAGGGCAATTCGGTAATTTCCCAATTGAAAAAGAAAAAAGGAGAGAGAGGTTGGGCCCACCTGTCAGTGGGCCGGCCGAGAAGATAACGGGCAGGAGACCACATCTCCTCGGCTTCCCCGTGCGTGTGCGCTTTGGTTCCTCGCGTGCGAATGGAGCAGCGGCGTCTGCGTCGTCCGGGAGACCGAGTCGAGCGGCGGCGAAGGAGGCTCCACCAGCGCAGACACTTCGGTGTCAGCCGTGGCAGGAGCCCGCCGGCCTCCGCCCAGCTCCCCTTTAAAAGGCGCCTCTCCTCTCTTTGCTTGGCCGAATGCATGAGTAAGACCTCCATTCTCCGATCTCAAGTCTCTCACTGTGATTCTTCGTGCTTGAGCCTTGAGAACCGCCAGCCGGGTTTTCAACTGTCGTCGTCAGCTGTGGAGCACGAATCGCCGTTCTAGGGTTTCTCGTACGGTTTCTTGAGCCTCTTCTTTGATTTGGCCGAGAGGAAAAGTTAGGGAGAACCCCTAGAGGTTGATTCGGCTCGAGCTTGTGCTGGGTGTTTGAGGGAGATTTGTGATCTATTCTTGTTGTTCGCGAGCGCTTTCGGTCGAAACTCTCGGTGGTCTTGTGCGGCATCAACCCTAACCTTCGTCTCCGGCTTCGGCAACCAAGGTTGGAGTGGGTATTGTATCTCCGTCTACCTCACTCCTCTACTGCGAGCGGCACAAGGGGGTGCTAGGTTTTCTGGGTCAGCGCCGTGAGCGTGCCTTGCCCCTTCTGGTTTCTTCACGTCGATTTCGAGTATCACCGCCGTTGTGAGTACATTATCTGTTGGTTCTTTGCAATTTTTGGTATCAATTTCACTGGCTTGGAAATTGCAAAGATCTGTTTCTGGAATGCTTGCTCGGTGATGAAATGACATAAACTGAAATTATATATGATCTTGTGTATAAATTTGATCTTGAGCTAGAGGCTAAATTGCTATTTTCATCCCTGATCATTGATATTCTTGTGTATTACTTGCTGTTCTCTGGTTCTGTGCTGTGTGATCCTCTATTCGGTTACTGTAGCTGGTCATCAGGTGAGTTAAGCCATTCGGTTTCTGTCCAGTGAATGTCAGATTGATATGTTCAGCAAGCTATATTATTGATCTGGTAGTTTCGTTATAGCAAAATCTAGTTTAGGCTCAAGATCGAATTTATAAGAAGACATATATAATTAAGATTAGATTTTGTCATGGTGGAGATGGCCAAGATTAAATCTTATGCAGCTAGCCTTCTGAGAGCACTAAAACCAAATCAATCTGTTGAACATATGATGAATGAGGTCATATAAGTTAAGTTTTTTAGATTAACATTTCGTTGTGCTTATTCACTGGAGGTTATGCTAATCATGAACTGTTATTTGACATTTAATTTGGGCTTATGTTTAATTTACAATGGCTTACAGGATTCATATGATTATATGTTTATTAAGACATTGTTATGCCATATTTGTCATGCTTGGATATTTATTATTATTGCTGGAATTAAATTCAAAAATGTGCTTATATTGCACTTTTTACAACACAAGTTACAGCACCACAGATACCATACTACATGGTCAGGCGCATTATCCAAGTTTCTTCGAAGCTACACCTTCTACCAAATAGAACTTGGCATGCTGCATCCATTGAATTCACCCAACAACACAGCAAACAGGTCACGGATTGCTACCTTGCTTAGTTGCTTCTTGAATCAAACACGGCATCATCAGCCGACATCAACAAAACATCTATAAGCTACCTTCCTTCATAGCAGAACTTCAGCTACATGATTCCTACCGTTCTGCACAATCAAACTACTTCACTTTTCGTAGACATTCCAATCATGCCACAAGCAAAGTACATTTTTGACCAAATTGCTCCCCCTCCTCTCACGCAACCATTCCAATTGGCAAATTATTCTAAGGCAGCAAATTCAACATCTAATATTTCACCACAGCAGCCCGTACCTGCAGCACGACGGAGTTGATCACGTCGGCGTACTTGACGGCGAGGTTGAGTGACATGCACCGGGCCGGTGCGAGCGCGTAGCACTTTATGTGGCTCCTGGGTATGTTCCCGAACTCCGTCCGGTTGTTCACCACCAGCACCGTCATGAGCGCGGCGATGCCGGAGCCCAGCGAGTGCCCCGCGAACACGAGTTTGTACTCTGGCCCGTGCTGCCGGAGCAGCCCCCGCAGCGTATCCGTCTCCCTCTCCAGTATGAACTTGGCCGCCTTGAGCAGGCCGTGGTGGACGTACCCGCCGTCGAACATCTGCATCCCGAGCTTGTTGTCCATCAAGACCTGCAAGAAATCGATTCGTCCCTTCAAATCCCGGCACATTCCAGCGCAATTCTCGGTTCTTGAAATCAGGGATCCCTTACGGTACAGGACCTTGTAGTCGGCGTTGCGGACGAGGTTGAGGCCGCGGACGGCGAGGATGACCTCCTTGTGGCGGTGGTCGACGTAGACAATGTAGGGCGGGCAGGCGGTGCCGACGTCGTCGTAGGTGGTCCGCCTGACAACGCAGCTGGGGTCGATGTCGGCGTAGCCGCGGCCGGGCGGCGCGAACTTGGGGTTGGAGAGGTCCGTCTCGTAGATGGCGAGGATGACGCGGCAGATGCGTGGGACGGGCTCGAAGTCGGAGGGCTCGGCCGGCGGCCAGGTCTCGCTGTCGTAGGCGCCGATGTAGGTGAGCCGCTTCCACGCCCACCGCGCGAACCCCAGGCACACCACGCACTCCAGCCCGCACGATACCGACATGGCCACCCTGGCGCCGCCGCGCCCGCCTCTGCGCCCTGTTGCGAGCTCGGAGGCGGAGGTGGTGGACTTGGTTTGGTTTCGGCGGGGTGGCTGCGCTGCGCGGCGCGGCTGCTCCTTGTGGTCGCGTCTCCCTCCGGCGCCTGCGGCTGCTGGTTTGGTCGTTTTTCCTCTGATTTTGTTGGGATTTCTTGCTCGTTTCTTCCGGAAACCACGAGCGGGAGTGGTGGGGGCAGAGTGATGCGATGCACTGTGCCAGCTGTGCGCTGCCTTTGCGCACTTGCGTGTTTTTCGCTTTTCCGCCATGTGCTTTTCAACGCGGCTTGACGATCGTCGAGGATGGTCTAAAGTCTAAACACTGTAAGATGATGACAGTTGTCGATCTTTCCTGAAACTTTCGAATTAAGTTTCAGAAATTTTATAGAAAATAATTTAATTCTCATCAGAATTTAGAAAAATCCTCACGGTTCAAACGAAGCCCTGCTCCGAATGGCTTAAAAGCCTTCCACTTCTGGCTTCCGAAAGCCAATTAGAACATCTTGATTTCTTAATTTCGGTTTTTTTCTTTTATTTTTTATTATTTCTTTAAATTGTTTGTAATGATATAATGGTGTTTTTAATTTTTATTTTTAATTTAATAACTTAGAAAAATCAACAACCTCTACAACGCAATTTCAACTGCCACTATATAATTTCAACCAAAAATAGGCAGTCCGCCCTAGATATTCCATTGAAACGCCTATCATAGTCAATGCCTGTTTAGAAGTTCTAAGTAACGTTTATTAATACAACAAGAAAACAAATATATAGACTCAAAAACATTATACTTCGTTAAAAATATGCTATGGTAGGTGGTAGCAGAGGAAAATAGAATAGTCACCTCTGTCGCTACATATGGGCTCGTTTATATTGGTTTTTGGTTTTAACGTATAAATAATAATATCTTGTAGAGAAGTTTGTAGAGAGAGATACTCACGTGCGATTTTAGCCGATATAAATGAAATCACTACTGTGTGTATTACAATCGACTAGTAGAACTCGCTTTAAAAAAACACTGTTTGAAAGTTAGGTACTGTAGAAAAGTAACTTTTAGAAGTCAAAACGAACAGGGCCATATCTGGTTTCAAGAATCTAGGGTGGGTTCTTTTGGGCTGTGAGTTATGGCTTTTAGCTTAAAATTTTGAATTTTGGCTATTCGCAAAAGAGACATTCACGTGCAATTTTGGCCGATATAGCTAAAGTTGGCACAATGTATACTACAATCGGTTTGTAGACATTACCTTGAAAAGATATACCATTTGAAAACTAGTTAATGTAAATAAGCCATAAGTCGAAAAGCAGCCCTAATAACATTTCGAAACCATGAATCTACACCATTGCTTGCCCTGGTATTAGTCTAATCGGTTCTCTTGTCTAGTTCAGAATTTTGACCATGTTAGGGACATATTGTGGGCCTGTTCTTTTTGGCTTTGGCTTATACCTTTTGGTTGTAGCTTGACTGTTTGGCTATTCGTGAGGGAGAGAGAGTACAGAGTAATAGAAACATGTGTGACGTTTTGGCTGATATACATGAAATCGCTACATCATGTATTACAATCAACTTGTAGACCCTACCTTAAAAAGACACTCTGTTTGAAAGCTAGTTATTGTAGAAAAGCCAAAAGGTAGCTTTTAGAAGCTCCTATGGCACGGTAGGAAACATGTGTCGTCTACCGCAGCTGCTTAGCTCAATGAGGGGACTAGATTTATAAAAACAGATATCCAAGGGTTAACTTTTAAAAAAATAGCTACAGTGTTGCATGTGTGAACATTTCGCTTCTTTGACCCGGATATAGGGCAACTGATACTTTATCATTTGACCCAGTAAGTGAAACGTGAATCCATTCGAAGAAATCATGCCCCAATGAACTGACTCTAGCCTCCTCCATGGCCAAACATAGTTGGTGCATCCCCTTTGGATGTTTGATGCTTTGGCACCAGCATGGCAATGATAGGTGGCTCTCAATTGCATGCATCTCTACAACTTAAAAGAATGAGTTGGTGGTGGTTCACCACCCTTAACTGGTGGTTCATTTGCCTTCTAAAACATCCACGCCGTCCGTCGCCAATCCGTGGGTCCAGAACCCAGGCGTCGCATCCCTCTTAGCCCCGCTCCAATCACACCCACGCCAACTGCTCTCCACCCCACATCTCCCTCCCACAATCCGCACTCCCTCCCTACCCCGCGTTGTCGCCGCCTCCTCTCCACCCCGCACCACCTCCTCCTCCTCCCTTGTCTCCGATAGGTGCTCGCAACTCTATAACAAGCGCACGCTCGGCCGCTCACTCGTTGGCATCTCCATATATCTCATCCTCCACCCCTTCTCACCTCTGACCCCTCTCTTCTAGATCTACCTTACATCCATTCATGTCCTCACAAATCTATGCATCAATTCGTTGGAGCCGTTGTGTAGGAGTCAAGTTGCGTGGTGACCTTCCCCACCCCACGATCATGGTAAGATCCATCCATTTTGACATCTCTACCCAACTCCAATGCCCTCCAAACCCTAGCCCATAACCCCTCCCTCTCATTGGCATGCCAGATCTAAGCACCGTTTACATCCCTCTTCCCCGAACTCTCCATCGACGTTGCTCGGGACCTCATTGGTGACTGCGCCAGAGATGCCCCCGTCACTAACACGGTAGCACAAAAATCTGCCTCCGATAGGGATGGCAGCGGTAGTGACGACACTCCCATTCTTCCTATGGAATGCCGATGGAGCGGCCGCATGCGCATCTTCGACATTGTGGGCACGGGCACTGTCACCACCTGCCCCGCAGCGCGCCGCAGCGACTGGAAGAAGTCGTCTCCTTCGTCCACGGCAATGCTAGCACCGCGCGCTGGGTCGGACACTCGAGGAGCATGTGAAGGAGTTTGCGATGAGGAAGGCAGTGTCAGGTGTCCCTACGCAGCACTGTGAGCTGCCCTTCCTCACAGCATGCCCAATAGGCCTGGGCGTTCGGGTTACCCGATTTTTTCGAGTCGGGTAGTTCGGGTAATTCAAAATTCGGGTAATGAAAACTGCTACCCGATATTAACCCCAAAAAAACACTACCCACAATTTCGGTACCGATATTCTGGTTCGCATACCCGATATACCCGAATTTCTGAAAACCAAAGAAAGCGCATGAATTTGCACATAATTTCAGCAGCAATTTGCATAGAATTTCAGCAGCAATTTGCATAGAATAATATATCACAGGCAGTTGTTCAAACAGAGAGAATCATATACTAATAAAGTGATAAGTTCAAGTGTTCAACCGACAACACATCACAACCACAAAGACAATTCGGGTAATTCGGGTAGTTCGGGTACCGGGGGATATTACCCGAACTACCCAAACTAATTTCGGGTAATCAGAATCGCTATCCGAATTTGGGATCGGGTACCTCGGGTTCGGGTTCGGGTAATTCGGGTACGAGTAACGGGTAGCGGGTATTTTGCCCAGGCCTAACGCCCAAGGTGGTAAGGGTTTTTGCTCCTAACTATTCTCTTCATTACACCGATGACTGCTCTGGCCTTACTTAGAATCGTCATTTGACAGAAATGTGTTTTCTCTGTGTGGGCGGGTCGAGGGAAATTGGGATATTGGAAGTGATTTAGTTCTGTGCATTACCAAACATGGGTGTACTTATCTTCACAACATGTATATTCTAGCAAAATGCAGCTCATGTGCCTCAATTGGTAATGCATTACTGTAGTTAAGATCAACAAGGGAAATGATGCAGCAATTTGGCAATAGATGTAAACAAGCGAAGCTTTGACTATAGAAACGTGTCGTGTCTCCTTGTGATAGGCATATTTTATTCCCTCTATCTACAAATTCTTAGGATGCATTAGATGGTATGCCATCATTTTTTAATCTTTGAATAAAAATATATTTTTTAAATATTTAGATTGGTTGTGTGAAAATAAAATCAGTACATTCATCATAAAAGATGCTTTCGTATTCTTACAATTATCATTGGATGTTGTATTGCTGTCCACAGTAATCTAGTGTTTTGATTTTTGGTTATTTTACTATTGATTTGTGCTAATGAGAACCAAATTATCCTTTCACTAAGAGATTGCTAAAATTGAAATCTGGTGCTAATTACCAATTGTCATGTTTGAGGTTGGTCGAAAGGGTCTTGAGCTTGAAATGGAATGCAAAAGGTTAATTGGATTGTTCTCGAGATATTTCTTATAGCTGCTCATATGCTGCAATAATTTTAATTATTAATTTTAACTCATTTGAGGAAATATTGAATCCAAAAAGGAAAATTGAATGTGCATGCACATTTTTAATGCAACACTTGTGTCTGCTATGTGCATCTTTTTAGGACTATCTAGGTGCTTCTTTGCTCAAATGAGTATGCTGCTCATTTTTATGGCTGTAGGTTGATTATCAAGAGAAACAATACGCTCAAGGTGTTATTCCCACAACATATATACGCAGGGAAGGTGCCCCTAAGAGAAGAGAATTTCTGTGTGGGCATATAATTGATCGACCAATACGGCCATTGTTTCCTCATAGTTTTTACCATGAAGTTCAGGTAATATTTCTTATTAGCATTTTATTCTTCAAATCCATGATGTTTGAAAAATCATTATACCTCATTTATCAAGTTATATTATGCCCTGCTTTTAGGTCATGGTAAATGTTCTTTCCTCAGATAGAAAGCAAGATCCAGATGTGACGGCTACTAATGCCTCTTCAGCTGCACTAATGCTATCCGATATACCTTGGTATGGGCCGATTGGAGTAATACGTGTTGGGAGAATTGATGGGATTTTTGTGCTGAACCCAATAGTGGATGAGGTATATATATTGATTGATTAGTTCAACATGAAATTTTTTAGATCTCAACCGTGCATATATTGTTACCATGGTGTTCTACATTTCATTGATTTTAGATAAATCGTATGAGAAAATTAGAACATTATCAGAAGTACCCATTGAGGAAGTCTTTACTGATGCAACATATAGCAAGGTGACTATATGTTTCTATACTCTTCCTTAGGTGAAATATGTTCTAATTTATCTTGATTGTGTTACTTTGACCATTTTTCCTTAGGTGATTAGGATTTAGTAATCTTTATGGTTAGGATTTAGAAGCAGAAGCAGATGTTTTTTACATGCTGACTACATGGAATTTGCCACGAGCAATTCTTTGGTATTTCGTGTGCCATGCATAGTCAATGCATGGGGTCTTTATATTTGCTCATGCAAACTTTTCTGGCTGTCCCTTATGTTGCTCACACAATACTTTACCAATGCAATTTGCCTTCTTCATTAGAATACATGGCATCTCGAGAAAATCTTATGCTGCTTCTTTGATACCACATGTATTCTTTATTGTTCATTCCAGGAGATACACTTGGATCTTTTATCTTTGTGCCTTGCGAAGTCATGAAACAATGAATGCAAGTCGAAGGCATCTAAAAATCTTGAGCATCAACTGCTACAAAAGGAAATATTTCTCAAACTCTTGGAACTAAGATATATGGGTACTGTAATGGATTGTTCCATGTTGATTGTTCTATCTGGAGAGATCATGGTTTGAAGGGACTTTATGCAGGGTATTGGCACTTATTGCTTGTTGCTAGCATGCCTATCATTATTAATAGCACCTTCTTCTGTTTTTTTATAGAGGAAAACATAAAGTTTTTGGCCTGGCAAAAGAAAAAACATACAAAAAATTCAAGGAAGAAGCCCGTTGATTCAATAATTTCCTCCACTCTAAAATCACATCCAAGGAAATATTCTAGCATACTATTTTTTGCTTGAATGTTGCAATACAAGTAGCTCTGCTTAACTTTGTTCTTGCCGCAATCTTCAGTTCTTATCTATTTTGACCTTGGAAAATTGTTATCATAAGAAATTTTTGTTTATGTGCACATTTCTGGATGCATGAATGTACGGTTATTGATGGACCAAATATGCTTTGTCAATTTATTTGTGGAAAAATGATACTATTGCTCACATGATGTTAGTATGAATTTAATTATAGCTGGAGTTCATTTTTATTAAGTACCCTTTTTAAGCCTCCATAGTCTATTGTATTTAACATATATATTTAATTTGTTCTCTTATTAAATGAACCTAATGCTTTATAAACACATTTGAACCATATGTGTATGTTGCTAAAAATGCATAGTGAAGTTGTGATTAGTTCAGTTACACATGGCCTTGTCTGTGTGATTCATCGTGCTATTTTGTAGACCATACTGAAATTTTGCAAGATGATAATTTGGCTTGTGCTAAACCTTACTGAAACTAGGAATTATGGTTTTAAGCCTGATACTACTTTGTTTGACTGCTGGGCATAGTTTAATTTAGTTGCAGTAGACCTTTCAGGATCACTCTTCTGTCTTCTTATATATTTGTTTCCTTTAGTATTATAATGGGACTTATTTGTTTTATCAATTATCTGAGATCCATTGCAATGCACAGGCATTTGGTTGGTATGGGGACAAGAGGCAACTAGGTAAGAAAATGGGCGAGACAAAATTGCTATAACGTCGATTGCTTCGGCATGGTGCCTGTGCCACAGCCCACGTGAAGGCATCAACTATTTAAAATTAGAGGTGAAAGTACAATCTTAATTATTTGATTAGGAAAACTAGAGATTGTTCTGATTGTAGCAATGCGGGGATAAGACAATACACTTTCCTAGTGGGAAAGTGCATTATCCAATTATGTCTTTCCTCTAGCTATTTCTTTGGCTTTTGGTTTATGATTTTTTAATTTTGACTGTTCATGAGAGATGGTACGCAGAGGGAAATAGTCATATGTGATTTTAACTGGTATATCTGAACTTGGTACAATGTCTACTACAATATACTTGTAGACACTACCTTCAAAAGACGCACCATTTAAAAGCTAGTTATTGTAGCAGGAAGTGATAAGCCAAAGCCAAAAAGAACCCAGCCAATTACTTGAGTTCAATGGTACAATCAGCTCCTGACATCTCTTAGTAAAAACCAAAAGCCGAAACCTCTTATGCCCCGTTTGATCTGGCTTTTTTAAGTGGCTTCTGGCTTCCGGCTGTTGGTTTTTAGCTGAATTTGCACTGTAACGGCTATTAGGTTTTTAGTCATTTAATTAAAAAATAAAGAAAAATAAGAAAAATAAAGAAACACCATTATATTTCTAAAAACAATACAAAGACAAAAATAGAATAAAAAGAAAAGGTAAAAGGTCAAAATTAAGAAGCCGACGTGTTCATTTCGATCTCTGCTTGTAAAAGCCAGAAGTCAAAACCGAAACGAACGGAGCCGTAGAGTCGGTATGAGGAGGTTAGAATGGGAAAAGAGCAAAAGCATCAGGCAAAGTTGAAATGAGACAAGGACCATGTTTACAGCTGCGCGTGATGCCACTGTCGTGCAGCCCCATCGTTTCCTTCGACAGCAAGGCATATCCCCCCTTGCGGAATACGAGTGTTTCTAGTGCTACAAACACATCATTGGAGTTGGAAACGAGCATCAGCGCCCATGCCTGTGCATTTGTTTCAGTTTTGTGTTCATGGGCACTGAAATTTCCCTGAGCTTACTGATCTGTGCATCTACTTTTGTTAGGAAGAGAAGGAAATTTGTCAATGAGTGTAAACAACATGTGTGTGAGTATTCGCATTCCAAATCTGGGCTTTTCTCTCACCCTAATACCAGGATTGCATTTTTATCAATTAGCGTACCAAGGATCCCCATTTACATATATAGGAAACTTCTTGTATGAGATATTCAACATATCCATGGATATACAGTTATTCACCTAGGTGGTGATATTAGGATTTGGGAAATGTTTTCTTCCCTTTGCACTACTGCAAGGAGGTATAATCAATATATGTAGTGGGTTGAACTTGTATAAATGTGGTTGCATCGCATGCAAAATCGCAATGTCTCAACTGCTACTTGGTTGTCCCAATACCAACAAATTATAGTTCTCCAATAGAGGAACATAATAATCATGCCTCTAGAGCAACAAGTTTATGTCAGTGTGAGCATGGAATCCACATCAATATAAAAGTAGTATAAAGAAATAATTTTGAAGATTGTTGGATTTACTTAAAAATGAGTTTACCTGTAGATTCAAATTTTTTTGTTCAATATGCTCTATCTTACAAGGTTCAGACAATCAATATATTAAGGGAATTAAGGCAATGTGTGACATGTTTTGAAGTGCTTTGATGAGTGTTAGGTGATTTATGTTGAGTAATTGTAAATATGAAGTCAATTAAGTGATGGCGTGAGTAAAGGGTAAAAGAGAGTTAATGGGAAAGGCACTGGATTGCGTAAGGCTGATACGCATAAAAATACTTAGCTTAGAAAGTGTATTTCTTGAGAGCGTGTGTTGAACGCAAAAAAACGTATTTGCATGCTATTCTCACAACTAGATATGAATTATCTGTATTATTTAATTACCATATTTGTTAATTACCAATAGATTTTTCATCCGATTAACAAATTCTCTTCTATTCATATTCAAATTTGTATAAAAATATGGATGCAAATATGATAAGGACTTTCCTTCATTTGAAATGTTATTTTATCTGAACTATTCATATTTGTATTCAAATTTGATGAAGTACAATACATATTTTATTCAAATTTAATGTGAATTCTTGTTCATTTAGGTGAAATAAATAAATTAGAGTGATTAAGTGTGACTGCATGAGGATAAAGTGTCATTAATATCTTCACATTACATAAGTTACGAAGATGTCCGAATACAACCGAATTGAGTAGATATTCAATTTGAATTCGTATTCGATCTATTCGAATTCGTATTGTGTTCATTTAAAAAAAATACGAATACAAATACAATTGTGATTTCACCACTGTTTAGTTCGTATTCGATCCATTCCGCCCCTAGTTATTCTCCCTCCAAAAGTATTCTTCTCTTGTGTTTTCTTGTTTCGAGTATATGTGTTTTTCCTATTACTCGTTGAAACGTCTATTCCTGTGGTTCTAGTGTTTTTAAGTTCTATAATTTTGCAAATTACATTTCTACATTTCCTTGTACTTTCTCTATTGTTGCGTTTTTATGTCCATGTGTTCCAATAGGAGGACCTTATTGCTGTCCTCTTACTACTACACATTTTGAACCCTTGTATAGAAGTAAAGAACTACACGGCTCGGCCGGCCCAGCAAGACGATTAGCCCGCGTGAGGCGAAAGATACAGGCCATCACACAGACGCTCCTGCTTGGCGCTAACTGGGAAGCTACCTTCCCACGACCACATGGGCTTGGGCGCTGGTGCTAGAGCAACCACAACATCAATTTTTAATAGTATGAGGATGCAATGCTTTCCAGCTCGTGGGAAAGGAGGGCAACATCATCCGTCGCCCGTAGGTGCGCGGGACAAGGAATATATGTAGGAAAGGCAGCACACCGATGGGAGGGCTTTTGGAGGAGAAATGGGCAGAGAGGCTGGGGGATCAGAGGTAGCGGCTAGGGTAAGGATGGATCAGATCTGGCTAACCAGGCCATTCGACATGGCACGACACATTTCGGATAGAGGACAGTACAATTAGGTCAAGCACGACTGGTCCAAATAAGTTATCGTATCGTGTGGCGTGCATGTCGTCAGACCTATGCATGGCACGGAGAAGGGTTGGGCCGTGTCGGGCCGACTCGAGCACGCTTAGCCAAAATGGACCACCGATGATCCGTTGATTTTACTGCTAGTCACAACTAATTTTGCTGTCAGTCACAAATAATTTTACTGCCGATCATTGTAAGATCGAGGAGGCAGACTAGGGGGGTTGAATAGGCAGTTTTAAAATTCTGGCCTAAATTAAATTAGTTCTCCTAAGTGCACCAATAACTTAAGTCTATGTAAAATGTTTGCAACCCTAGGATGATAAGCAATTAATTTAATTCTATGAATATAAATGTAATACCACCAAAATACAAAGGGAAGAAATACATGGAATAAAAATAATCCAAGGGAGAATACAGGAAATAAAGTAGAGTTTTGCTATCAGAACCATCGGCTTTTATAATGCTGAATAAAAGTAGCACTTACTGAGGTTCCCAGACCATCCGGAGCCTGTCGACACCATCTCACGTTTGGATTCTCATCATCCGGTGTGAAATTCCATTCTTACATTTTTTTGACTTACCTCCTGTAGTAAGAAAGCCATCAAACAGTGTAAGCCCACCCATGGAACAACAGGTCCTTAAAGCCCTCAGACTTGAAAGGGAGTAAGATGATGAGTGAAGGGCAATCTGGTCATTGCATAAAACCAAAATAGAGCCCTCTTAAGCGAAATGCAACATAGGCTAGCCACATAAAGCCTTATTCCATTTTCCTCCCTCAGCCAAGAACTCATTCAGAGAAAGCAAAGCAAACCTCACAAGGTTTCCCATTTCTCATCCCTTCTCTTTTCTTTCCCCAAACCGAGAGCTCATCCATGACCACCTTAAAGGGACAGTGAAGAAGAGAGTGACCGGGGGGCAAGAAGCTCAAGAAGTAGGGGGACGATAGCAAAGCAAGGGCGACGGTCACAAAGACTTAGGACATCCACGACCACCGGGAACCCCGACCCTCGTCGTCGCCTCGTCCCTTTCTAGCACAACAAAAGCCTCTATTGGTTCTATAGTCTCCGGTATAGACGACAGGCATGAATTCATGATTTATATAGTACTGTGTAGGCTTATACTACTTTACCCATAGTCACTCTAATTCTTGTAGAAAGTATATCTTCACATTTTGTTAGATGTGATGCCCAAATTAGAGGACATAACTTTTACCTCTATCTTAGTATATCATATCTCTACTCGACTGACTTATAATTGTTGGTCCGAGGTGGTGTACTACCCTCACATGGAACCCTCGCAATTATAAGATAGTCAGTTGTTGGTCAGACCGGAAATCACCTTTACCCAACACTTCACTGTGCTAATATATGCGCCCATGCCCCCCCCCCCCCACTTTTAGGCTTTATACCAGTTTTGGTTTCCTGTGGCTTTGGATCCCTCATTTCTGGCCTCTATACCGGTTCTAGGTTCCTCCTGGATTCCACTCTTTCAGGCACTATACCAGTTCTGGATTTCTCCATCTAGTTATACTATTTACCCTTGTGGAGAGTATAATAATCTTGATAGAGTTACTGATTTTGCCCACCTTTAGATGGATTAATGGTTGATATGACTTATACAGTCCATTACACAAGTGTAGTTTGTAAAACCTTATATTTTATCCCTACGCAGAGGGTTACAACCCTGCCCTTTTATCACCTGCTAAAGACACTCTCTGCCCACTCTTTTGTTTACTGGTATGACAGTGGCTTGTCCAACTGCCTACTCTTTTATAAGTTGTGAGTCAATTGCTCCATCAGTCGAGACCGCTATATTTCTTTCAGTTATTTCTCATAGTATTCATCTAATTTAAACATAATTTTAATTTTTATACAATTGATAGTAATTTAATAGGTAAATACTTTAAAATATTTTTAGAAATTTTGCTCAAAATATTCAAATATATAATTCAAATTCAATAAAATCCCCTGCCGACACCATTTCATAGCTTTCTCGTCCCCCGCCAGCGCCGCCCTCATTTGCGCCACCTCCCCTTCTTTGCCGGCGCAACCTTCCATGCACAGCAGCTAGCCGCCACCCTCTAATGGGGTGTTTGGTTGCCAGCCACACTTTGCCACAGGTTGCCACGCCTAAGGTTAGGCAAGTTTGACCAACTTGGCAGCTGTTTGGTTGCAGCCACAGTTGTGGCAAGATTCCCTTCCAGCAAACTAGGTCCCACGCGTCGCTGACTCAAAAAGTGTGGCAAGATTCCCTTAGGCTTGCTAAGGTGTGGCAAAGAATTTGAGCACCTCAACTTAGGCAAGTGTGGCAATTTTTGTTGGCAAATGGTGACAAAGTGTGGCTAGTAACCAAACAGCCCCTAATTCCACCCACGCCATGGTCCATGGCCGCCTCCTACCCCCTTCAGGCGCCGCCTCCCCCATCTCTTCAGGCGCCGCTCGATCTCGATTCTTTTCAGCGCCGTTCAATCTCAATCTAAATTCTGAATGAGACATAGTTGGATGGGCCGGCCTTTGCTCTATTGCTCACGTATTATAAGCAAAGAGAGAGGGGGTTGGATGGGCTGGCCGGTCAAAAAAATTCTAAAACAAACCGAAATTTGGGCTAAATTAGGTTTTTTTGGGATGGGTCGAGGAATCAAAATTCACCAAAATTTGCGAAATTCGGCCTGAAAATGTTTTCCTGATTAGCCCCATCGTTAGGGTAAACCGTGTCTTTTGAATACTATAATTCTTTCTATTGGTGGTAGTAGAATTAGAATTCTAATCTACATATGTAGAAACTTTCAATCCTTACTATACAAGCAAGCTTAAATGTATGAATAGTAGAAAATTTTGAAAAGTAGTATTTAAATAGAAAATATTAGCATTTAAATACTACAATATAAATAGTACAACTTAATTGATTTAACCATTGCCTTGATCATTGTTCCATGCTATATGGTAAGTTCACCTAGATATCCTACTATAGTAGCAAACTGAAAGCAGAACGAAATCAAAAGGTACATCGTAACGCTGGCACACCAGGTAAAAATTGCTCCTCTTATCATCGTTTGAAATGCAGGATTTTTTTCTAATTATCATAGGAATTGAACTGATTCCTATGAAGTTTCAGCATCCCCGATCGTTTCGGCTTTGGCTTCTGGCTTATTTTTCACTAATCCTAAATTTCGTCTTTTTCTGATTTTTTTGGATTTTTTTAGTTTTTTTACCGGTTCTTTTTTTCCTGTATTCTTTTGTATTACACGTGATAGGCTAACCCATTTTTTCTATTTTTAAATTTTTTTAAATTTAATTATACCAAATAAGTCACCTTCAGCTATAGTGCAATTTCAGCCAGCTACAGTGAAATAAATCATAAGCCATAGCCCAACCGATCACTACCAAACGGACGCTTAGTCTTCTTCTTTTTGAAGTTTTCTTGGTCCACGTTCTTCCTAGGGATTCATCTCGGTTTACAAGAATGTTCTGTTGTCCGTACTCATTGAGTGTCTTAATTGTTAATTAATTTGTTATCGACTACTAACAAACCGCAATGCTAGCTTGTTTGTTGTGATCTATGGCAATGATTAATTAATGGATCAGCAGATTGTACGATGTTGGTTGGACTCACGGAAAATGTCCTCGGATTCCAGACTAGCTCAAGGTCATCATATCAATCTTGAGCCAAATTCATCATGAAATTAATGTAACTCACCTTGGGTCATCTCCATGTTTGGTCATACATATGCAATAAAGCGTGTTGTAACGTTTGATTATGAGATAAGTATCTTCCACTATCTATTTTATTGTAACATGGTCACTCTTAGATAGTTATATACATCAAACTATGATGCAATACTAATTTTTTAACCCAGATTTTCCTATTTTTCTCTGTGTGACTAATTAGTTCAGGGCATATGATAAAAATTAGTTCCATACTAGCCCATGTTAAGTGCGTGGATTAATCAAAAATTAAAGATCTATCCCTCCATCATCAGGTGGTACATTACTTGATCACATCTATATGCTTGGACTCTCTGGCTTTCTCTACATTAACTGAAAAGATCTTCGTTCTATCAAGCTGACATTTCAAAAAAAAATTCTATCCAAATATATACAATTTTGGAATTACTGATTCCAAAAAAATCTATGGTATCCAAGTATTTCTTGTGGATCTAAAAGATTGGTATCCAAATTAATATACGCAGATTTGGAACCAAACTTAAAATTTGACCATTTAGAACTTTCAAATTTCAAAACTACAATGCCAAACTAAAAGTTCGCAACAAAAGATTTTTTTTTAAAAAAATCCTACGAGCAAACTAAGAATCCAAAACAATGGAAATAAAACTAAAAAACTTCGGTTTCCCATTTACATATTAATTATGTCATAACATTTCAAAATTGATAATCCACATTATAGATATTCTAGGTTAAAAATTCAAGAAAAATATCGAATAAAATATATGTATATATATTCAGAATAAAAAGTTATAAAAGCCATGGTTTCCAAATATATACATAAATTTGAAACCAAACATGCTTTCCTATCCATGTATTTACAGGTTCAAAAATTAAAGTCTAAGCAACTTGGACTTCAAAATACAAACAACAAATTGGGATTAAAAGGTGCAATCAATTTGGGTGTTTTAAAATGAAAAAACATATAATAAAAACTCTAAACAGATAAAATTACAAATACCAAAATGTATCCAAATTTGCAACTAATGATTACCATTATCATAATGAGCTAAATCTGATAGCCGTGCGAATGCACAGGCTGTCGACTAGGGCAAGTAAGGGCACATTCATATTGTTTTTTTCTTATGACTTTTAGCTTTAACCTTAAATAGTAACAACTTGTAGAGAGAGAGAGAAACATACGTACGATTTTGACCAATATAAATAAAGTCACTATAATATATATTACAATCGACTAGTAGACCTCACCTTAAAAACACTCCATTTAAAAGTTAAATACAGTAGAAAAACTGTTTTTAAAAAAACCAATATGACTAAGACCACCTCCAATGCTTTATTTTAGCCTGTTCAGATGAGGAGAAAGAAGACATTGAATCGTTTTAATATATTAGAGGGGTCGATTCCAACAAAAAATATATAGAACCAGACTCTACCTAGGAGTAGATTCAAAACATTAAATAATTTATATAAGTATTAAACAACTATATAGGAGAAAGTGCGGTTGAGAGATTATATTATTATTTTATGGTGTTTTAATGTAACGTTAGTCCCAGTTATTAGTAGGAATCGATTTAATACATTGAAGAAAAATAAGCTTAGTTTTTCATATACTTATGTGACATAACTTTCGATATGGATTTAATACGTTAAAGATGTTCTAATGCTATCTGGCATGTGCTTGAAAGAGATGTTTCATTCGCAATCCCCACAGTCCAGGCGTAAAAATATCACGCCGCACATAGTATCCAATCCCCTGGGCCCCGCACCAAAGTCGTCCTCTCCGTCTCGCCTCTGCCATCCGAGTCCTCGGCGGAGAGAAGCCCCGCCGCCCGCCACCTGCGACGCCGGCGCTGGCGCCGGTCAAAACCCAGAAATTCTACGAACCCCCTTCCACGACGTAACTGCTAGCCGCCCGCGCCACGAAGCCCTAAAATCTCGCCCCTTCCTCCCGACGACCGAAGGAGGAAGGACGAGAACGCCCCACAGATCGCCGGATCTCCCCGCCGCCGGAGAACCCTAGAAGATCCCCTTGTAGGTAACCTCCTGACCCTTCTCGGGCTCCCGTAGCCTTCCCTAAGATCAATCTAAGGATTACTTGTGTCAGTCACTCTCTTGCATGCTCGAAGCCCTAGCGCGATAGGATCTTGCGAGATTGGTCATTTCCTGGTAGGCCCGGTGCATGTTGAAATTGGCTTGAACAAGTACGCGACTTTTAAGGTCAATCGCGTTTGTGGGAATTGCTGGTTGCCGATCCAAAGATGTGTGGTCTAGGTTCTAGTGCTCCAGAGTGAGGACGCATAGGTTAGGTAGATGAAGCTGTTCCCTGTAATTATGCTCTCCTGCTTATTGTGATTGTTTTCTTCTTGTATGGCTCGTGTTTAACCTACATTATTGGAAGAATTTTATGACCTACATCGATTTAGATGCTATTGCAAGGCGCAAGGAATTTATTTGGAATGTTGTCAGACCGGTCGCTCGTCATCAATTGTTAGAAGAGGGACTGTAGTCTGTAGAGATCGGCGAGCTTGTCGTGAAGAGCTTGATGTGTTCTACAAATTAGCTTTTCTCGTGCTTTACTTTCTATGTTTTGAGGATGCCTGATAGACCTGAATGTTTAGTCATTGCAAACAGTGGTGCAATGTGTCATAAACTGAAATTTGTAAGCTTATAATCGGTTCGTGAAGTGACCTATGTGTGGGCAAGCACATAAGCCAACATGATAGGAAATTTTATCTAAAAAGTAAGTAGAAAAATCATATAAAGTGAGAGCTTGAACATTGAACATTTTCTAAATTGTAGAATGCATGGTTGTGCGACTGCTTCTGGAATATTTATCTCTGTTAAAACTAGTGAAAAACAATGTCCTTAAAAGTTAGAGCTCTTCTCTATCTGCGTGAGCACGTGTGTTACTGCTTGCTTGCAACGCAGCAGTACAATTGACAATATGAAATTTGATTGTCATGATTGCAGGGTTTCCTTCATTTTGAATCTCAAGTTTTCATTAGAATGGCGACATCTTTGGATATGTCACTGGATGATATGATTAAGAACAGAAGTGGGAGGGGAAGAGGAAGGGGAAGGGGAAGGGGACAGGGAGGTGGTCAAGGCAGAGGTGTTGGCCAAAGGTTTAGCCTTGGTTCAGGACGTGGACGTGGTGCTGGCACCTTCCGTGGAAGGGGAGTTGGGGTGCCTTCACGAAGGCCACTTGGTGTTAATACTCGGTCGTCATCGTATGCTATTGCCAAGGCAAGCACAAAACTATTGCTGTTTTTCGTATACCTTCAAGAATTCGAATTACAGTAGATACCTGACAAGAAGTGGCTATAAACTTAGTTAAAATGGGCCAGCACATGGGTTCAATTCAGATCATATCTGCTAGTTTAACTGTGGAACTTCAAAGAGGATCCGAGGGGTTTCTCATTTTGAAAGTACCCTGAGAACTGAACCTTTTCTGCTGAGCATGATGTGGCAAGATATGTGTTGGTTTGTTCTGGTTAATGCTTCAAACTGAAAACCTTGTCTCTACACATTGTCAGCATGCTGATGGGCTACATATTTACTGATTGGATACTTGTTTCTGTGGATAAGGTCTTTGCCTCATACAGAGCTAGCACCCATTCTATGCAATGGTGTAGGGTTTTATAGTTTTGCTGATGCTAGTTGACTCATCAAGTACCATGGATTGATGAGTTTTGTGGTTTTATTCTAACAATTTCTCATCACAATCTGGGTATGCATGCTGTGGAATATCATCAGTCATTCAACAAAACCAAGGATATTATATGGAGACATGATCTGCTTGAGGATAGCATGGTGGCTGCTGGGCTTTCTGGGATAGAAACTGGTACAAAGCTATATATTTCAAACTTGCACTATGGGGTGACAAAAGAAGATATACAGGTAGATGGATCTTTATGTTATGCATGCTAGAATATCTGACAGCTCTATTCATATTTGACATTTTTTAAGCCTATCTTCTCTGTCCACAACTGTTCTTCAGGAACTTTTTTCTGAAATGGGTCATTTGAAGCATTGTGCTGTTCACTATGACAATAATAGACGCCCAACGGTAAGTCTCTTATGAAACTTTAGTGTTTTCTACGACATGCATATTTTATACTTAAGCATTATTTATTTGCTTATTCATGTTTGCACATTTTCTTGTGTTATGTTCCAACTTCCAAATGCAGAGCTAGTGACTTCTGACTTAGGTTGCATGTTTGGTGTTTGAATAATACATTGAGTGCTCGTAATGAGGTTTGTTGGGATTGATTACTACTTTAACCTAGAATTTAGTCTGTTTCACCACTGAAGATGCATATTAAAAAAAATCCTTGGAAGCATGTTGAACTAAGAACAGGGTATTTATTCATAGCTCCTGCAACATGTAATGGATATTTAATATTTATGTATGTTGAACGTCGGTGCTGTCCTATGATGCACGGACACGGATACGTCGACACGACACGACACCGACACGGGAATTCGCCGTTTTCCCAAAAGTACCGATACGCCGACACGGCTATATATATTTAAATAATAAATAAATAAATTATATATATGTATTATTTTCTATGTTTCCACATGTTTATTATCTAAAATAATGTAAATTGTAAACTTGTAATTTGTAAAGTGTATACTTGGAATATGTACCTCATGAATTGTTTTGTTAATCCTGGCGATAATTGTTGATGTGAATACCATTTCTAGAAATAAGAACTCCATTAATTTGGGAAAAAGTAACATGATCGGATCGGCAAGACTACACGGAGAGATGCGGGAGCCGGCGACGCGCGGGAGATGTAGTCGGCGGCGAGACACGGAAGATGTAGTTGGCGGCAAGATGCGAGAGATGTCATTGGCGGCGAGATGCGGGAGCCGGTGGGCAGAGGAGATGGAGGCGACGGCGAGATGCGGGAGCCGATAGGAGCGGGCAGCGGCGAGATGCGGGAGCCGGCAGGAGTGGGCGGCGGCGCGAGCGGCTGATGCGGAGAAGCGCGAGCGAGCAATGGGAATGATGCGCTCGGGAATCGGCGCTTATGGTTAGGGTTAGGGATGGACCGGCCTGGGCCGGCCGTGTTCTGGGCTAGCTATGTCCAGGCCGTGTCCGACTCGTATATTTACTGTGTCCGACACGTGTCGAGAATTTTAATAATTAAAATTAATTCCGAAATCAGCCGATACGTTGCCGACACATGTCCGAGACGTGTCCGTGTCCGAGACGTGTCGGACACGGATACGACGGTTTTTACACGTGTCCGTGCTACATAGGTGCTGTCTGCACTCTGCACAAAGCTGGATGTTGGTTTGATCTACTACCAGTAAAGCACTTTGATCTTGGACCATGTGCCTCCTATCCCCTCTCTCTCGTAGCACACGCACGCATGCACACACAAGATTGGTGTGGGCAGTTCTGATTTTTCAGTAAATCTTGCTTTAGAGAGTTATTGGACTACCTTCTTGCAGTGTTCCTCTAGGCGGCCACCTAGGCGCCGCCAAGGCGCTAGGCGCAGGGGTGCCACCGCGATTTGGCTATAATCGGTGGCCTAGGTGGCTAGCTGGCCTAGGCAGTGACAGGTGGTCAAAATCGGCATCTAGGCGGCAGGGCGGAGGCACGGAGCTAGGTGCGGCGGATTGGGCGGCCGACTTAGCAGGCTGGACAGCTAACTAGACGGCGGCTTGGAACAGGCCAGCAGGAAGGGAGGAGGAAGGGGAGACGGAGGTGGAGGAGAAGGAAGCGGCGGCAGCGCTAGACATGGAAGCTTTGTGCATTCACTGTAGGCAAATCGGGTTCGGGCAAGATTGCTGAGTATTTGGGCCAGCCTTGATTGGGCCCTCCAGCCCATATACTCACATAATAGGAGGCTGTTAGGCCATCCTCCCCAATCCCCCCCCTGAGCCGCCGTGAGAGCCCCAATCCCCACTGCGCAGGACCTCACCGGTGATGGCGAGCAAGGGGTGGCGAGGAGGACAATCAGAAGAACTCACCGGCGAGCAAGGGGCTGGCCCTGAGTCCCTAGCACGGCAAGGAGTGGCAGCAGTGGGCAAGCCACGGAGCTAGGGGACGGTGATGCTACTTCACCTCCTCGTTAGTCTCCCTTTCCTTCCTCTCCATTTTCTTCTCTGTAGCTTTTTTCTGGATCCAAGCCATGTTCTTCCTCTCCACCATGTTTTTCTTCACTTCTTCACTAGTACAAGGAGGAACATGCCTGTTCTCCACTAATACAAGTTGGCCACCTAGGCGCCGCCGAGGTGGGCTAGGCGCTAAGCAGGGGTCTGCTGCCCGACTAGCGACTAGAGGAACACTGCCTTTTTGCCCTAATTCCCCATACTAATAACTCGCACTGTTTATTCAAAATTTTAATATTTTAATTTCACTGATCAATCATCCTCCACCTGTTGAAAGTTTATCCAAGTATGCAAGTGCTTCTGTTAGAATATGACAGGTAATATGATAAAGAGAATACTCCTCTGGTATTGCTACTTGATTGTTTTGCTTCAGTAAAAGTCATGATACATGTCTGAAAATTTTTTCGTCATAGTTTTGTCACTTCCGTAGATATTCTTGAACAGGGTTCAGCTGAGGTGATATTCAGTAGGAGGAGTGAAGCTGTTGCGGCATTGAAACGGTATAATAACGTGCGCCTTGATGGGAAAGCGATGAAGATCGAAGTGATAGGAGCAGATTTGGGTTTGGCTGCTGCTTCTGCACCCCGTATTAGTGTTGTTCCTGGTGCAAGGGGAAGAGGACAGAGAGAAGTTGTAATGATGTATGGCTCTTCTTTTGCACATGCATGCCTTAGTTAGAGGATGCCTGTTGCAAGTGCATCTACTAATCATGTTATAGCTGTTGGAATTCTCTGCATTTTGTTGCCGATTAAACATTTTCTTTTCAGGCCTGGTGCAAGTGGGTTTGGTCGAGGTGCGGCTGCCTCATCTAATTTCCTTCCTGGGTACGTTCTCATGATTTGATAGATTATTAGTTTCTTACCCTGCATAAAAATTACTAGCAGTGCAGCTTCCCGCCTACGATTAGTAAACAAGACTCGGCCATTTGGAAAGAGTCTGCCAACGGGTGGCGGCAATGAGGCTTATATTTTAAAACCTCGTTTAGTCTACCATGGGAAACTTTGTTTGCTGTTCAGTGTTGTGCTTCATATGCTATGGTGGGTGTTTTTTTTATCTGTCCACACCTTTGGGAACCTTGTGTAGTATTGGTAGATATTGTTATCTGTTTTTTTCTCCATGTATGGTTTCGGGCAATGGGTTTGTCCACCTGTCAGTGCATTAGTGCAGCTTTGTGCTTGTGGAGGAGCCAGCAACTAATCCCATCCAATGCAGTTCAAATCATAAAATTGGATGGTGACATGATATGTCTTAAAAACTATCTGTTTGCCTTTTGTTTTCCTTTTGAAAAGCCCTTGCAAGAGCCAAATATTATGGGGAGGTCGTTTTGAGTTCTTTTCTTTGTATGAAATATTTTATCTATGGACTATCTACTTGTTGCCCATTTGATAGTAATTGCGTTACCTTTACTAACATGTTATTTTCAGGTGGAAGCGCAGCAGTTTCGCTCAAAGAGGGAGAGGTCAAGGCCGTGGCCGTGGTCGTGGCCGTGGACCCAGCTTTGGTAGGGGGCGTGGACGTGGCTACGGACGGAAGGGACCTGTGGAGAAATCGGCTGAACAATTGGACAAGGAGCTGGACAACTATCACTCTGGGGCAATGAACGTTGACTAAGATGCTGCATCCATTCACTTGGAAGTTGGGATTTGGTTTGAGACTTGGAAGTTGGACCTTGTTTTATGTTTGCTTTTGCAGCTGAGCGACCGTTGGTCTTCTGTCAGCTGTGTAAACATGTTTGACATGTTGTCTTTGCAACTTAAATATTAGATTTCAACTGCAATTTCTAGTTCTAGGCAAGCCGTGATATTGTAATTGGCTGATAACTGCTTGATCAACTATGTTTTTGGCTATGGTGGCTTCTCGATGTCTTTTCAGTGTCGTCCTCTAGTTAATCAATAGTTCTATAGGAAAATTTTATGATTTCCCACTCCTAAGGCATGTGTTTTAGATTTACCATTGACTTGATTTGCCACTCCTAAGGCATGTGTTATATTGCAAGGATTCAGTCTGGGAAATTTGCTGTTTTTGAAGGGGAAATATCTTTTTTCAATCCAAAGAAGCCAATTTGCTGTATGAAACTTTATGATTATTTTGAAGGTTGTCATCAGTAATTTAGGGTTATCAAATGCGCTAAGTATGTTTCCGGCGAGCCTGTCAATGAAAAAGTCACGAATGCCTAGTTTGCTGGCAAATGTCTTCTTGTGCATATGATAAGGATCAGTTATACATTTCAATTGCGGTATAAATCTCGTGCTAGAAATAGAAATCGGATAGATATTTAATCGCAATATAAACTTCGCAGAATATGATTTAAGCCTGAAGAGTCCGGACCCAACTCTGAACGCATTTGCTAGGAGCCAAATACACAAGCGTTTAGGAATCTGGAGTGTGGACGCTGCTTGGAAAGACCGCCAAGTCTTTGACCGCTAAGCCAAATACGCAATGTTATTATACAGCTCCCTGTCTGACCACTACAACAGCGTTTTCTAGTTCAAAAGGAACATGGCAATTGCAACTATACATACATGAAACAATATATAGTGGGGTGACAATACGTCATGGCCATACTTTAACTAGCTATCACTGGGTTCTTTCGGTCAAGAAGGCCAGCAGAAACTCCCAAGTTGCGAGATGCTAGGACTTCCGGTGACTCCTCGTCGGAGGAATCCTCATCAGTTGTCACGTCGGACTGGTCCTCCGATTCGCTGTCAGAAGAAGCCACGGTAGGCTTCGTCAGACATCTTGCTCATGGCGGCAGTCTTGCTTGCTCTCTGAGAACGTGCCGCCGTCATGCTGGGAGTGGCCGGAACCCTCACCGATGTAACATTCAAGTTCTCTTCTTCACCCTCTGCGTCACTGTCATCGCTAGAGGATGGCTCCCGTCTCGCTCTTGTCCTGGTGGGAGCGGCCCGGACTGACCGTGGTGCTGGTGTTGGTGGCACCACTATTAGTATCCAACTTGAAGCCACCATTCAATCCTAGTTTATCTGAGACACAACAAAAACAAGATGATGCAAATTATTGGTTTGGGACAAAAGGCTTTGTTGTTGATGATGATGCAAATTATTAGGAATATGAGGTTACGATAATGAGAAATTCTGTTAACGCAGGTATGATGCGAATCATTGGACCTACTGAATATGGTGTCAGCTTGATCTTGTGGCAATTCTTCTTCCGGGCACTCATCAAGTGATCTAAGCCGTGAAGCCATTTGAGTGAGCTCCTTCACAAGGTCCCTATCAGAAGCCGCTGAAGCAGCCAATGAATTTACCAATCCTCTCATGCACTTGATGGCCTTCTGTTCTGATTGCCGGAATCTTAGAAGCAAAGCAACCTTGCACAATACCAAAGCATATGCTTTCCCAGCTGCGGTCTTCTTATCTGGGCAATTTGCTACCTAGTCCTAGAGCATTCCAAGCATTTGAAGTCAGTTTTTGTCCACTATTCTTAATAGATATTCTTTACCAAAATTTAGTGTAATTCACATGAGACAACAGGCGAAATGGATGTTTAGTTCAGTGTCTCGCAATATTAGTAGCATGTGTAGATTTTAACAGCTACTGGTGGTACCTCCACTGCAATACGGATGGCAAGCCCTTCCTCACTGATGTCAACAATGTTTGACGGATCTGGTGAACTGGAAAGGCTTTCAGGACTTGTACTAGCTTGCTCCGTAGTTTCCGTTGAAAATAATGGAGTTTGTAACATTTGAACCATAAAACGAGCAGCTTGGACTGCATATTTTCGCCTTTTCGAAACAACATATGCAATACCCCCAACATTACCATATAAACCTGGCCACATGGCTCTCATGACTGGTACAAATGTGCTGGAGACACACATCTATAAAAAGAGAGGTACAGTCAGTAATTTTAGTTTTGAAATTTTAGCTTACATAAAACAATTCTAATGTAGAATGCATGGTATGCTGTATCAACTTGCCTTGTGTTTGCCTGAAAGCGCTGGATAATGCTGAAAGAAGACAGACAGGCACTGTTTCAATCCGGAGAGATAAACGCATGTGAGGGTGCTGCAAGACAGAATTTGAAACAATATAGGGTGCAAAATGAGTAACTGACCTTCCAAGTTCTTAGTTTCCTCCAAGAAATATAATCTTAGAAGCTGAGCTAGGATAACAGGATGCAAGTCCGCCGATATGGTTGCATAGTTTTCACTTCTCACTCAGAAGAAAAATTTTTGCAAAACCTTCACAAAAAATGGTTGGGACATTATCATGATTATCCCCCTCTAGGCTGACTTCCCAGTCATCTTTATGAAATTCAGAAAATAGAATATTGAGAACTCCAATATTTTGATCATCATCATTCAAATCAGAGATGTCCACAGGAGTAAACCGAGTCTTCTCGTAGTTAGCATCCAGCGATTCAATTCCAAATTCCAATGGCTTCGTCTATTTCTTGTGGACCGTGCCAAGTCACAAGATCAATCAAGGCCTTGCATGCCATGGCACTAACCAGGTCAGGTCCATTGATGAAAGATAAACGCAACTGCTTCACTAACTCTGCATTTGGTCTTTTCTCTAACAATCCAAAAAGACAAAGGCATCTTAAAGCAGCCCTTTGTACGTCAACATGATTCTGCTTTGCCTGCATGACATAAGATCAAGGGAAGCAAATTCAGAACCAGTGCTAACCTGATGAACCCTAAGAGCACATGTAATTAGTACCTAGAAGAGTCATATAATATCAGCGTACAAAGTACTATACACCTAGAAGACTGCAGAACAATCGGACTTACTGCAGGAAGCAAGAAAGATTGAAGCAGTTCAGGAGGTTCAATCGCTTTGCCTTCCAGGTTCCGTAGCGTTGAGGTATTCTCTAGAAGAAGACCTGTCACCGCGAGACAGTGCATCCACTGCATGAGGTCAGCAGTTCTCTCCCTGCAAGGTCTAGCCAGCTCTTCAACAACAGTGGTAATCACCACTTCAAATTCACCAATAGAAGCATGGACTTTTTTGGCCATTTCTGAGACTGCTTTGGCCCACCCTGAAAAGCCCCAAAATTTCAAACCAAAAAAATTTCCAAATTTTTTTTGCTGCATTTTTGAGTGAATTCTGGAGATTTTCCCTTTTTGGAAAGTTGGCCGAATATCCGTTTTCCTTTCTCGCCAGCGTTTTTCTTTATTGGCGCTTCCCGTTTCGCCTCCTCCTTCCTCCCGCGCCTCTCCCTCGCGCTGCGCTAGCGCCGCCGAACCCGCTTCCCGCCGCTCCGCGCCTCCTCCTCCCTCCTCCATTGGCGCCGCCTCCCTTCCGCTCTCCTCCTCCTGGCGCTCTCACTCTCTTCTCGCAGCGCCGCACCAGCTCCCGCTTTCTCTCACAAGACGCTGCGCGAAGCGCGCGCGCGCGCCGCTTCGCTCCGGCGCCGCCATGCCGCGCGCTGCCTCTCGCGCCGCCGGTTCCTCGCGCGCTGCCCCGAGCAGCCTCGCGTCGAAGGATGGACGCCTTGCGCCACGCCGCCCGCCTCGCTTCCGCCACCGCGCGCCGCCTCCTCCTTCTCCGCGCGCGACGCCATCGCCGTGGACCGAGCTCACTCGCCTCCGCCCTTGTCGCATCGCCATCACTCGCTGGCAGGGGCGGCGTCATCTTCGCGCGGAGGAGACGCCACCAACTCCCGCAGCCCCGCGCCACACACCCGCGCCATTACCCTTCCCTGCGGCCAAACCCTCTCGACGCCAGCCCTTTCTCCCCTTTAAGCCTAAACCGACTTGCATTGTGTTCCTCTTGCTCCCGTAAGCTCCTAAGCGCCGCTTGAGCTCTGAGTCCCTACATCGCCGGCAATCGACTCTCTCGCCGGTGAACCCCGAGTGATCTCTTTCATTCCTCAACCAAAATCCAATTGCATTCGCTAATATCTCCCTCTCGCCTCTCGAAGCGCAATGGCTGGCTCCGCTGAGCGAGTGCATCTCCTTTGCTGCCCGGCGCGGCTCGCCGCGGCCGAAGGGGCTGCGTGGCCGTGCCATCGTGGACCTCCTCACCACGCTCCACCTCCTCGGGTTCCCTTAGCGCCGAGCTCCTCCCCGCCGCTTGGACCCATCGCCGCCGGTGACTTCTTCGCCACGGAAGCCCGACCTTCCCTTTCGTTCTCACCTCACCTTTGATCTCTCGCCTTCCTAGCCCCAAATGGATTCCTTGCACCGAGACCTACTCGTAATGCCCTCCGATGCCGCCGGGGTCCTCGTCATCGCCGGAGAGCGGAGGCGCCGCTCGTCCGCCTCTCTCATGCGCGCACCGGCGAGAGGAGGAAGAAGGCGACGTGGCCGCATCTCTCGCTGCCCATTCCTTCTCGTGTCGTCTAGTTTGAGCCGTCGGATGATCGCCTTCCTCACCGTCCGATCTTCTTAAAGTCGCCTCTCCGCCACCCGATCCGATCCCGTTTCGCCCGCCTTCATTCCCATCGCGTCCGATCTCCCGCCTCATCCCGCCTGCTCGCTCCGCCCCATCCGACCTGGCCCACTCGAGCCACGCGCCGCTCATCCGAGCCACACGATGGCCGCAGCGATGCTCGGGCCGAGCCTCGCCGCCGCCACGCGCGTGGGCGCTGGCCGCCGCTGCTCGATTTTCTGGCCGGCCGCATGCATGCGCCGACCGCCCAAACACTGTTCATTCCGATTTTCCAACACTTTTCCAATTTCTAAAATCCCGGAAAATCCAAATAAATCCTAGAAAATCACGAAAATCCCAAAATCCCAAATTTCACCACTTTGCTCCAAATATTATTCCGCACCAGTGGTGACCTCCTTTTCCACAGATTCATCCCAAATAAATTCCTAAAATTCCCATTTGAAGATTTATGCATTTTACTCCTTTTTATTAGTTTATCTTTCCTCGCTTGATTAGGCTCAAGTCGGATTTAATTATTTTATGTGTTTGCGCTAGTGTCTGAGATTCCTAAGCTCAAGTGCGATCGCAGGATCCGTGAGCTTCTACGCTCGAGCTAGTCGAGATCATCCAAATCAACGGCAAGTCCCAAATCCTTTGATCATGTTGTATCCCATAATGTTTAAATATGTTAATATGTTATTTGCATTGAGCTAGTTCTGAAATATTAGTTCGAAAATAAAATAAAATGTTTAGAATGACTTGTGATATAGTTAGTCCTACCACCGCTAAATGCCATGTTTAATTTGTAGCCATGCCATTGAAACCCTAGAATTAATTATCTGTTAACCTAGATAATCGTAGGATATTATTATCATGCAAAGTCTTACACTAATAAGGTTGTGGTGTGGGCCAATAGAATTTAGAAAACCCGACTCTAAGGTAGGGTGGTATGGGACACCGTATCTTAGAGCGGAGAGTCTTGGCGTGCACAAGGTAGGGTAAAGGGGAGTGGAAACTGCAAGGCGGTCCTCGCCAATCTTTTACCCTAGGTTTGGAGTAGGGTAAGGGTGAGTGGGAAACCGCGAGACGGTCACGCCACCGCTACCTCAGTTGGGTCGCGGGCCGGCGAGGTTGCGGACCGTGAAAATATAAGGATCAAACCCTTACGCCGAGCAAATGTCACAAGAATCGCCAACCACAGGAGTTGACTTGTCAACACTTGTCTAGTAGCCGCTCAACTCGATTGAAACTCTACAGGAGGTTTAGCGGTGAGGTTAGGTGAGCCGCGCTATGGGTGCCTAACAACGTAGAGTTCACTCGGCGACACTGTTTTCTCTTGTGTGGGTGTGCGTGTGTGTGTGGGATCCGCACTGAGTGAATTCTCACGGGTAGAGCCTATATAAAGAGTTGAGCAGTGAAACGACCGCTTTCTTAACTCGTCGCGGAGTTAAGGGATCGTGTGGGTAAAGCCGAGCAAACTCGCAGAGTCAAATAAATGGTATTCGAATACGCCGTGCTCCTGCTATTGGAGCCGTGTCACTTGGGTGATTCCAGAAGAAAGCTTAAGTAGTTTTGTACATGTTTGAACTTGACTAGTTGGTTAAAGAATTCTTTGTGAAAACCCCTGAGATCTTGAGAAGTAGTTTTGGATCCCTTTTATAAAATGTTTGCAAATAAAAATGCATCCACTCAAATTAATAAACCAAGTATACTCCTTCCTTTGATGTTCCGTGCATGTAATAAGTTAGGGTCCCTTTGGGACTTGGCTGAAATGGTTGTTTGGCTCATGGCTTGCTTTTGCCCTTCTTTAGAGGATCAAGACGGCGTGAAGGTCTCCGTTGAGGAAGCCCGGAAGGTCTCTTCTTCGACGAGGACCCGTGGCTTTAGGTCTTCGCCGCGCAAGCGGATCTTGGAATCTTTTGTAATGTAAGTACTTTGGGCTTGCACGCCATTGCCAAAAATCGGATGTTAATCCATA
The DNA here is from genome assembly GCA_036346575.1 of Dendrocalamus sinicus. Lineage (NCBI taxonomy): Eukaryota > Viridiplantae > Streptophyta > Magnoliopsida > Poales > Poaceae > Dendrocalamus > Dendrocalamus sinicus. Next base: position 9,559,598 of record CM070656.1, on the reverse strand, counting down.
TGTGAAATATATGCCGACTTTGGTTGTAAGCATGCGATGGTATACTCTTGCGCGACACTCCCTAACTGTTCATGCGTGAATAGTTGCGGGGTGCCGTGTCCGTACGCGCCCCTGGAAACGGGGGGCGTTACACACCCCTTGTCCCCTCCAAGGCTCACACCATCTCCAAATGGAGATCTGGTTTCCATCTTCATCAACTTCATGTTCAAGAGGTCTGATCAGAAGCTCATACAGAAATGAACTCGCAACTTTCCTGTTCATGGTATCAGAAAAATCAAGCATTTCACCAAGCAACAAAAGTTGCCGTGATGCAAAGTGATAATTTGGTCCTGAAATGGAACAAGTAGGTGATGAAATTAGTTCGTACATATGAGAATGCTCAATTTCTATTGTTTTTTGTTGAAAAGCCAGCCCATCATAACTCATGCTTACCAGCAGAAAGGTGCGCTTTTACCAAATCTACATACTCGGCAGTTGTGCTAGGATGGACACCATCTAGAAGATCATTTTTATCAGAAGCCTCGGAAGCATATACCGCTGCTGCCTCTGTGCCTGTAGTTGTTGCAGCCTCCGAGCCTTTGACCTGAAGAACAAGTACTGACCCTTAGTGCTCTAGTTTCAGTGCTTCACAGCCAAATAAAGCATTGATGTTTATTTTAACTTATAAGGTACGGTATTTTCATCCAGGAACAAGCCGGTATCAGTCAGTATCAGTAGCACAACCTTGACCCACTGCTGAATTCAAACATATCCTTTGAAAATTAACAGAAAAATCTGTATTTTCAATCTCACTCAAAATTACATCCAGCAATAACATGAGAAGTGGGTAATCGCATGAGTCACAAGGTTATTAAGGCGCTAAGGCGAGGCGAGGCGACCCACCCCCCTCACACCTTTTAAGCGGTAAGGCGCGAGGCGAGGCGACGCCTTACATACATCGTAAGGCGAAGAAAACAGAGCTCGGTATATCTAAATTAGAAGAAATTTAAAGAGGGATAAGGACTTAATTATAATTTTATAGAAGTCTGAAGGCTAAATTGCAAAAATCGCTTCTTCAAAGAGGAGGACTTAATTGCAATTTCATATAAGTCTGAGGGCTAAATCGCAAAATTGCCGTTAAAACACCGCCGCCTCGTGAACCCTAGCCGCCGCAGATCGAATCGCGGCTTCTCTGTTCCTTTCCTCTCCCCACAAAGCGACGGCGACTCGGCAAGCGCGGCCCACTCCACCGCTCCACCTCTCCCCGCCGCTCCACCAACCAAGACCATCTCTCTCGCACTCCTCTACGCCACCTTCCCCTATCGCGCCACCACGGCGATAGGGGAGAAGAGGGGGGAGGGAGAGGGGAGAGGACGGGGGGAGGGAGAGGAGGGGGTACCTTGCTGCTAGGTGACGGGGATGACGCCGAGACCGGAGCGGGTAGCGGCGAGATGGAGGCACCGCCGAGACGGACGATGGGGATGATGCTGAGACGGGAGCGGCCAGCAGCAAGATGGAGGCGTTGTCGCCTAGGGTTCCAGGTTTGTTCACCCTTCTCTCTCGCTCACCGCCGCCCGCTAGGTCGTTTCTAGTTCTTGGGCGCCCCCGCGTCTCTTCGCATTTCTTCGCCTAACCGACGCCACAGCGACGCTTTAGGGTTTGAGGCGGACGCCATACGACCTCCTGGCAAGGCGACGCCGATGCCTTACGGTCCGCCACCGCTCTACCGCCTAAGCGTCGCTTAAGCGACGCTTAGGCGACGCCTTAATAAGCATGATGAGTCAAATTTTCAAATACTATTAGTGTACGAGACATTACAACATGTAGGAGTCCCTTCTCCATTGACAAATGATCAATGATGTTTGCCCTGGATCATTCCTTTAAGCAAGTCATACTAAACGCTAAACATTAACTTTTTACCATACCAAACACCTTTGTACAGGGCTAATTAGTTCATTACTTTGGCACATCTAGATACCTAGTTGTGGCAAAATGTGGCATACCACACCCTTTGCCCCGCCAAAAGTTAGGTGAAGTGCAGCACAGTGGTTGTGAACCAAATGGTGGCCATGAAAGGTCAAACTCAGCTAAAAAATAGTCCCTAGAGTGTAGCAAAGTATGGCGACAAACCAAAAAGCCCCAGCGGCCAGCATACATGACAACCGAATTAAAGGGAGAAATCAGCATGCTTAATCCACAATTCGCAGCATTGAAGAAAAAATAATCCACAATTACCATTCCCATAAATCCCCTTATAAGTGATTTCCAGGTGTTTTTTAAGCTTGAACAACTGAGAACAATGATGTTTATATGCATCATTATCTTCTTGCAAGAGTGCCATGAACAATAATTCAACAAATGTGGTGCATAGCAAACCTAAGACAGTCCAATGCTTACCTGAGCTTCAGCTTGCAAATGCTTGCACATGATTTTCCAGTAAAGAGCGACCTCAGCATCCAAGAGCCACCTGCTGTCCCGACTTCCGCACCAACGACCATGTCTGTATCGGCTCCTTCATCATCCCACCGGATGGTGACGCGGTCTCGGGCCGCTACTGACCCCTCCATGGAGTTCTACTCCCTGACGGCTCAGCATCCCACGGCATCTCCTGTTCCAGGCTTCCAGCTACCCCTCGCAGTGCCCTCGCAGATCCAAATTGGCGCGCTGCGATGGAAGACGAGTACAAAGCTCTCATGGACAACAACACCTGGCGCCTTGTCCCTCGCCCGCCAGGCGCCAATATTGTCTCCGGCAAATGGGTCTTCAAGCACAAGTTCTACTCCGACGGCAGATTGGCTCGCTATAAAGCGCGCTGGGTAGTTCGTGGCTTCTCCCAGCAGCACGACGTCGACTATGTTAAGACCTTCAGCCCAGTGGTCAAGCCGGCGACCATCTGTACTGTTCTCTCCATCGCCACTTCCCGCTCCTGGCCGATTCATCAACTTGACATCAAGAATGCTTTCCTCCACGGCTCGCTTAACGAGACGGTTTACTGCCAGCAGCCGCCCGGCTTTGTGGATCCAGCTCATCCTGACCATGTGTGTCTTCTTCAGAAATCACTCTATGGTTTGAAGCAGGCTCCCCGGGCATGGTACCAGCGGTTTGCTACTTACATTCGTCGGCTCGGCTTCGTCACATCCTCCTTCGACACGTCCCTGTTCATCCTTCATCAGGGGACTGACATGGCTTATCTACTACTGTACGTCGACGACATCGTCCTCACCGCTTCCTCTGCAGCGCTTCTCCAGCACATCACCAGTCAGCTTCGCTCAGAGTTCGCCATGACCAATCTCGGTGCACTACACTTCTTCCTCGGCATCTGTCGCGCTCTTCCGACGGCCTATTCTTGTCCCAGCAACAGTACGCCATGGATCTTCTACGACGCACTGGCATGACTGAGTGTCATCCAACTGCTACACCGGTTGACACCCATGCCAAGCTCTCCCGCCGTGATGGAGCTCCTATCGATCCGTCGAGTACGTGAGTCTTGCGGGGCTCTACAAGATTCGACGCCACCCGCCCCGACACGTGTATGCCGCCCAACGGTGTGCCTATCTATGCATGATCCGCGGGAACCCCATCTCGCGTTGATCAAACGCATCTTACGGTACGTCAAGGGGACTCTCGATACTGGTCTTCACATCGGTCTCTCACCGGTGACGCCTATCATCGCTTACTCGACGCCGATCGGGCGGCGGTGTCTGCATTTCGGCGCTCCACGTCTGGCTACTGCGTTTATCTCGGTGACAACTTGGTGTCTTGGTCCTCCAAACGCCAGAATACGGTGTCCCGCTCGAGTGCAGAGGCCGAGTACCGTGTCGTTGCTCATGCCGCCGCCGAGTCTTTGTTGGTCGCGATCTTCTTCAGGAGCTTCATGTTTCCCCGGTTTCGGCCACCGTGGTGTACTATGACAACGCCAGCGCCATATACATGTCCACCAATCCAGTGCAACATCCGCGGACGAAGCACATTGAGATCGACATTCACTTTGTCCGCGAAAAGGTCTCTCTTGGTGAGGTCCGTGTCCTGCATGTGCCATCCTCCCACCAGTTCGCGGACATCATGACTAAGGGTCTTCCGACTCGCTTTTCCAAGAGTTTCGGTCCAGTCTTTGCGTCTGCTCCTCCTGCTATGCATGCAAGGCGGGTATTAGAATTAATAGTATTAGCCTAGAATACATCCTCTAATTGAGGATTGTAATCTCCTGTAATTGTGCCTATTGGCCTACTAATAGAATGCCACCCCTGCCTTTGGCTGTGTGGTGTTTGCTTCCATCTTTCTACACAAATGATGATATCAACCAGCAGAGGAAGAGACCAGATAAAAAATTTTGTCAACCTGATAATTGATACTTCTGGTATACACTATTCTTAAACAAATCAATTTGAGATTAAAAAACACAGTTTGGTCTAGTTGGGTATGCTGCTTTCATCAATATGTTTTAGGTTTACTTATTTCGTTGGAGTGCAACTGCATGCCCCATCATCAGATATTCAGGTTTCACCATGAACATAATTTAAAATAAAAGAAATCTGCAAAGATTAAACTACATAAGCAAAAGGCCTGTGTTTTGTTTACCTTCATCCTCAGTATTTGCAGTGAAATACTGCCTAATAGTCTTCCTATCTTGCACCCGCACCGCACCATCTTTCAGAAGCATCCCCATCACAGATTCTCCAAGTGACTCATAAGTCTCAACATCAAGAAACCTGAGAAGGGAAATGACATCTCCACTACAATAATTTACAAGCCACTCGTCCTTAAGCATCTTCAAGCATTCGTTGTTCACAGATTCAGACCTATCGGAGTGACACCTGTGAAGGAGAGTTGTCCTCTGCTTGATGCTGAACCAAATGAAAAACCATCGATTCAGTCACATAGTAAAAACTGTGCATTTCACACATATGCATTGGTTTTGGTCTTTTCTATTTCCAATAGACAACTACTCACCTAAGACTTTGCAGGGGAAATTTAGTTGAAAGCACACAATATGCTGCTCTCCTAACCGACTCGCTCACGTCAAGCGTTGATTCAATTACTGTCTCCAATGTAGCATTTGAAGGCGGAAGAGACAAAATTATTGCCTTCCGGACCTCCTTCACAAATGAAACAAGGCCTCAATGAGACAATCACATGCAACAAGAACGAATCCAACATTCATATTAGGGGTATTAAAATGATCTGACATACAGTATTTTGTTCTTTTTCTAGGGTCTCAAGAAAGAGATCGATGATGCCATCATCCTTCCTGTCACTCGCAAAACGAGACAATGCACGCAAAGTGAAAACACGAATTGCAGGGATTTTAATCCTGAAACCAAACCTTCATGCTATCAATCACTTCATCCCAAATCTCATCACTCGCCTCAGCGTCATCCGGCAACCGCATTATAATCTACAAGAAATGAAAAATTGCAAATGTTAGCAATTAAGTAATCTATGTGGAAATGGTCCTCTCGACACTAGCTGAATTAATAACTGCTCTAATTCCAGACGAGAAAATTGATATTATGCCACTCCAAAGGAGTGGCTTCGATAAAATGCCACTCTCTAGATGACAATTGTTAAAATGCCACTTAATACATGAATTACTCTATGATTTGCCCTTTTAGGGGTTTTATCCATTTCTTTTTCGTTTTTTATTTTGTTTTCACCAAAAATCTGTGTAAAATGACCATAATACCCCTCTCTCAAAATGGAACCCGTTCGGCCGTTCCATTGCTTTTCGATCTTTCTCTCTTCGTTCCATAGAAACCGAACGAGAGGGAGGCGAAGGGGCGAACAGAGAAAGAAAGGGCGCCGCGCGCCCGTCGGCAAGACGGACGCCGCCGCGGCTTCGCCGCCGCGCCGAGGATTCTCGCCGCAGCGCGCGCTGCGGCAGCGCTTGCGGCGGCGGCGGCGTCGCATCTTGGCGGCGGAGGCAACTACGGCGAGGCGCGAAGAAGCCCGTGCGCGCGGCGGCGGCCGGCGCGGCGCGGCGGCGGAGTGGGCCTTGCCGCGGCGCGCCACGACCGGAGCGCGCGCGCTTTCTCCTTCAGCGTCGCTGCTCGGTCTTCTGTGAAGAACGAAGAGATTGTGGAGAATGGAATGGTTTAGGTGGAATTCAGAAGAAGCTATTATGGTCATTTTACACAGAATTTTGGTGAAAACAAAATAAAAAACAAAAAAGAAATGGATAAAATCCCTAAAAGGGCAAATCATAGAGTAATTCATGTATTAAGTGGTATTTTAACAATTGACATCTAGAGAGTGGTATTTTATCGAAGCCACTCCTTTGGAGTGGCATAATATCAATTTTCTCAATTACAGACTTCTTGGCAACCAAATTGAAAAGCCCCAAGAAACAACAAAATTACCTCAAATAAAATTGCAGGTATAACTGGACCAAAAAAATATTTCCGAGAGAGCGGCTGCAAGCATCGAAGGATTTTTAACTCCTTGACTAAGTTTTATTGGAGCAAATTCATACAACCAGGTCAATCTTACGCTCAGATAAAGAAGAATAGAACTGAACACAACTTAACCTTGCCTGTAACAACAACTATACAAGTTTCTCAAGTACTAAAGAAAACAGAAGTTAGCTAAAAGACAACAAATACTCGCATCTAGAGAAAAACAAATTACGAAGTCTTGAACGGAGAAAAAACTTTTCACAAATTTCCTCCACTCACCTCAGAGATGATTTGGCAGGCGCGGAAGCGCGCAGGGCGGTGCGCGGCGGCGGAGGCGGCGAGGAGGAACCCATCACCGCCCGCGGCGAAGCTGGTGGCGTGGTCGGAGGCGGCGGAGGAGGTCGAAGAGCGGGGTGAGGGCGGCGCAGAAGGCGGGGAGGAAGCAGCCGCCGGGGGAGGAGCGGAGCGCAGCGAGCTCCCGGAGCTCGCGCGGTTGCACGGCGATGGGGGCGCGGCACTCGTCCAGCACGCGCGCCACCTCGCCCGCAACGCGCCTCGTCTCGCCGGCGCCGGATCGGAGGAGGAGGTGGGGTGGGGTGGGGGGTTTCGGGAGGAGAGATTTGAAAATTGCGGAGGGGGAGACGAAATTTGGAGCGGATCCGTGTGGATGCGAGGCGCACCGGCTACTCCACTGATCCACACCGTAGGCGTAGGGAGACTGGCAGACACACTAGGCCGTCGTGGTGGGCTCCAATTCACAAATGGGCCGGAATTCTCTGTATAGGCCGGAAACCATGCGTACATACATATACATATACAACTTTTTCTCAAAAAAAAAACATATACATATACAACTCTTTGGAAGCACACGTGCTTCTTGATAAAAACAACTCTATTTAGAGTAAACTTCACAGAGCTACAACTCTAGCGTCAAAACTATTAAGAAACTACAACTTCAAGTTTGGATTTCACAAAGCTGCACATTTAAGAGACGAAATTATCAGATACTACAACTCTGTCACAACAAACACCACCTAACGACCCGGGCTCATTGTCAACCAGCCAATTGTCGAAGACACAGGCTGATTCATCAATATTACGGTGTGCCATGCCACCTAGGGCAAACACGCTGGCACTTGTCTATTTTGCGCCCTTAACTTTTCTCGGAGTGCAAATTTCATCCTTAACTACAAAATCGTGTGCTGCACACCCTTTACCCATCAAAACAGGTGCGAATAAGGCCCCACTTATAAATCACCCAGGTTTTGGCTAACATGGCATCTATATGTTCAACTTTTAGGGCATCTCCAATGGTTATAACTAGCAACTAACTATAAGACTTCCACATCATTTATATAGTACACACTAAAGCTAACATTCTAAAGAACTATCTATAAGAGCATCTTCAATAGTGACTTATGAGCTAGCTCTAAGCATATTATTTCATATTTTAATAGAAGAGAGAGAGAAGCTATCTCTTGATCAAGAGCTAGTCTCATACACACATTCCAAGATTATGTGAGAGTGTCATGTGAGGCTATTTATGTTATGAGCTATGTGCTAAAAGTTAGTACTATTAGAGAAGTTGTATTAGAGCTAGTAACTAGCTCATACTGTTGGAGATGCTCTAAGGATAGCTATTTGATGCTTACATGCACACACAGAATTTATAGAGCCTGTCTCGTTTGGCGTTATAGACTAGTGCTTAAGAGCAAGTACAATAGTATAGCCAACTAGTGGCTATAACACTTGTCCATTTCATCTATAGCCTTCAAAAAAGTAGTTCATACAATAAGGTAGCTATTACAATAACTATTTGGCCCCACGTGTAAGAGAGTGAAATGCATATTTTTACGTGTTATAGCTAGCTGTAATTTAGTAGCCAGCTTCCTTCTCTCTCTTCCTTTCTCTCTCTGCCACGTAAGATTTGGTTGATATTATATTTGCTATAGCCTGCTGACTAAGCCTTATTGTACTTGCTCTAAGGAAGAGCTGGCTCGATTTTTTTTGCATACTCTCTTTCCTCCACATAGGATATATGCTGATGTGTACATGCATATAACTAGCTGACTCAGACCATTGGAGACGCTCTTAGTGGCATGGCGTCCATATGAGAAGGTATGGCGGAGTCAGAAAAGTTATGGCCCACCAGCCGCACTAAGCCCCCTTCTTCCTTTCTCCAGCCTTTTTCTCCCAAGCCAAAGCTAGATCAAGCTTAGCTTGTTCGCTGCTCGTACGGCCTCGTCACTAGCTATCGCCTACTAAGCCTCGCTATCGAACTAGCTCATGCTATCCTGTATTCCTAACCCTCCTTTCCCCTTTTCGCCTTGGCTAAGTGTAGGATCGAATAGAGGGGATAAATAAGAGGTTTTAAATTTTTTTGACTAAAACCAAATTTATAATGTGAAAACGTAAATTAATTTGGTTTACCACAAATAAAGCCTAAATCAACTAGGTTCACTTAAGTGCACCAACAACCAAATCTATGTTAAAGGTTTGCAATCCTAAGGTAACAAGTAATCAATTTAATTCTATGAATGTAAAGTGACTGAATGTAGATTGAACATAAGAAAATATATCATAATTGACACGATTTCTTTTTACCGTGATATTTAGAGACTTACCAATCTCCCCTAGTCCACGTTGAGGTAAGCCCAAATGAATTGGATCGAATCCACGAATTAATCCAAATAACTCAAATCGACTAGCGGTAGCTCTTTTTCGCTCCGGATAAGTGAGCTCCAACCTTCTCAACACGCCGGGCCTTCTCACAACTTTCTTTGAGAAAATCATAGGACACGACGCCTCCAACACCGTCTAGGAGTTGGCAACATCCAAGAGTAACGAGTCAAACCCCTTGCTTGACTCTCACCATGTGCAACAAATGCACAAACTCAAGTGGATACAAAATCCACCTCTAGATGCAACACATGCAACTAGAGACATCTCTTCTTGCTCATAAGGTACAACACATGCATAATTGAAAGGAGAAGCTAACACTAGATCAAGAGAATGAAATGGAGTGGTAAAAATTGTCTCCCAACCGGCCAAGGAGGTATTTATAGCTCACACCACAAAAACGAGCTGTTGAAGCAAAAACTCCTGAAAAATCAAAATTTACGGTACTACCGCCATTGTAGGAGTAGTATTACCGCTCCTACTGTTCAACAGCTATTTTCGATGCAAAAAAACTAGCCGTTGGAGGTTGGTGCGGTACTACCGCACTCATAAAGGTTGGTACAACCGCTTAAAAATATGATACTATTGTTTTCCAGATTTTAGCACAGACAACACTCGAAAAAACGATCATAACGTTTGACTCCGATGTCGGAATTGAGTGATCTTGGACTCTAAGGAAAGATTATGTAATACCCATGAGAAAGAAAAAGGGAAGGAAAGCGAAAGAAAGCGAAGAAATTGTCGTCAGAGCCCTAGAGGTTAATTTCGGGCAGGGTAGTCCGTTCACGGAGATACCTGACCGTCCAGGGGCCAATCGGCACCTCTTACAACCATAGGGTCATCACTCGGCATAAACAAACCCGAGATTTTCAAAAAAAACCTTCGAAACCAACCCACTGTCCCCAAATATCCAAACACAGTCCACAGCTATAGTAAAAGGACAGCATAGCAAGGTGAAACCAGGCTAAAGCCAGCCAAACAAAAGAGGCAAAGTTCCAATTGATTACCAATATAATATCAACCGGCCATCGCATATCCAGAGGGTATCATAACCCTACAGTGCGAGGACAGCACACCATCTCTAGGACAACCAGCACCACCCTCCAGAACATTCGGCCGAGAGCCACAAAGGCAAGTCCCAGTGCGTACGCTCCCAGAAAGCACCCACTCGCCCAAACTCGCAACCACATCCCAGCAGCCAACGGGAGGAGCAAGGAGGCGACAGCCCTCCACACACCCAACACAAACCAACAGCCAACATCACCGAAGCTGTAAGACCAGCCAACCAGGGTCACAACCCAAGTCAACCAGGGCGTGCAGGAGACGACCAGTAGGACCAAGGAGGCATGCTAGGCTCGTGGGAGAAAGGTCACCGGGTTCGGGGAGGCAACGACTTGTGCTTGGGGAGGAGGTAGCGAGCTCGGGGGAGGAGGCGCGCCGGGCTCGAGGAGGAGGCTCGGGGGAGGAGGGAGAGTTTGAGTGGGGGTCACGAACAAACCCTAGAGTCTAAATATAAACAGGACATCACAAACGGTTCTAAAGTAGAACCGTCTATGATAAACACACATCACAGTCAGGTATTTAATGGAGCATATCACAAACGGTTAGTATTAAAAACCATCTGTGATAAGTATCACAGATGGATTCATAATATAACCGTCTGTGATATACAATTGTATTTTTTAAAAACAGACTATGATATACAACCATATCACAGATGGTTGTATTTAAGAACAGATTGTGATATGCGACCATATCATAGACGGTTGTATTTTAGAACCGTCTGTGATATATCATAGACGGTTTGTTCCACTAAATCACCTATGATAATTTCTTATATAGCTAAAAAATATTTTATTTTTTGGCTAGCCTCAGGAGTAAATGTGTATTACTTAATTATTTTTTATCGGTCAGTAATGCCGCCATGTCGTTATACTAAGACCATTTATATATATAGAAGATAGTAACTACAAATTCAACTGGCTTTTTATTTTTTTTTGTATTTATATATGACCAAACAACATGGCCAGTCACTTCGTATAAAGATTAAAAAAGTAGATACCTAAATAATTAAAGTTTTTCTAGTGGCTGAGATAGCATGCTATCTCCATCTTTAAAACTTCGTATGCGATGTAATTGGCATCGGACGGTTCGGGATCATCAGTGAATGAAACCCGAAATACGTCCATCCACTGATGCGCTCATTCCAGTGTCTCCTGAAACCCTCCAACTAATGAATCAAGTCGAATTGAGCCCATAGGCTCTCTTCCCTTGCTTGAGGGGTATTGGCAATGTTGACTCGATCGTCCGCCACCTCGACTAAGCAGTCCAAACGATGGCAAGCCTCCTGGAGATGTGCAACGTTGTTGTGAAGGACCATGTCGATGGCGAGGTTAACTCACTGAAAGTGGGAGACCAACCAAAAGACAGAGCGGAGGAGGATGTCAAGATGGCAAAAGGTGGTCATCACCTGTTCTGGCAAATCCTCGGACATATGAGGGAGTACACTGTTGGCACAATGTCCTTCCGCAGCATCCGCCAGCGTACGGTCGGTGAGATACTCGAGTAGGGAGCCATTTGTTTGTGCTTGAGAGTAGATCAGCGATGTGGAGATTCATTTTCAGTGGCGGATGATCATTTTTATAAAACAAGGAATAAATTCGGTGTGTGAGACGAAGAGACGCATCGGGGAGCCGAAACAAAGAGACACATCATGAAGCTAAAGCGCTATTCATGTGTATAAGAGATACATATCACTAACACTTCCCACTACAAACGGTCTGTGATACATAATTACCATAGATGGTTCATATTAAATGTTTATGGTAATATCACATACGGTTCTAGTTAAAAACCGTCTGTGACGTTTGCAATTATCACAGATGGTTTCAGCCATCGCTAGTAATATAGACAGTCACATTTGTAAAACCGTCTGTGATAATTACAATACAGACAACTCTTTATGAACCATCTGTAATGAGATGCACTTGGGAGATTGGTGAATAACGCTCAACCTGACACCCTTCTTTTCATTGCAAAACGACTGGTCGACATCTGGCGAGTCACTGCCACTTAACGTTGCCCTAGTAGGAAATAGCAATGAGACAGACGCAAGTCCTTTCGCTTATCATTAGGCTGTGATTGTTTCGGCTTCAGTTTCTGGCTTATTTTTCACTATTCATAAATTTCGTCTTTTTCTGAACTTTTGGTTTTTTGTTGAGTTTTTTGCCGGTTCTTTTTTCCCGTATTTGTTTGTATTATATGTAATGGGCTAACATATTTTTTATATTTTTTAAATTTTTTTAAATTTAATTATGTTAAATAAGCATCTGTCAGCTACAGTATTTTTTCAGCCAGCTACAGTGCTTTTCAGCCATAAGCCACAAAAAAAAACCCAAATGAGCACCACCCACCGTACTCACTTAACGTTACTCCCTACTGCCAGAAGAAACAGAGAATCAGGCGTATCACTGGGTGTACCTACTGCCAGAAGAGAGGAGGGAGCATCCGAAAACATTTTGGTTAAATGGACGGCCATGACCCTATCATTCTAGCCCTCTTTTTTTTTTTGCAATTGCAGAACTGTATATGTTCTCTTTAAGAAAGAAAGTTAAAAAAAACAGAGAAAGAGAGGAAGGAATGTCAGCATAGTTTTGTTCGATTGTGATGTTCATTTGATGCAAAGACTTGTATGCCGACAGCGCTGGCTAGGTACTGAAGCCGTAAGAGTTGACCGTGCACAGGGCACCTCAATCACGCGCGGTCCTTGTGTTAGATTACTGCCATGTCGGCATCACACCAGTGCATCGTTATGTACAGCTGACAGCTCACACGATTTCGGTAGCCAGTGCGTGTAGACTACTACCACGCTTTCACCTAGAATTTGTACTGCCAGGTCACGCATCGCGGTGCTGACCGCGGAATCCAGCTCATCAACTAGGTCTATCTCTACTAGTGGAGTAAATGTTCCGGCACACGTCTGACCCTGACCGCAAGGACGACCGGTTCGTTGTTACAGTTTTAAGTCCAGCTCCAAAAGCAGCAGGCCACCCGGCGGTTGAACCAGTCAATTCGCGAGCGCTGACCGTTGACCGGCTTGGCAAGCATGCGCGCGCCAGTGACGGATCGCCGTCCATGGCTATCGACAGCACGATCGCCGGGTCGACCGGTCGATCCAACGCACCTGTGTACACTGGTGATCTTTGGATAACTATTACTTGCTAGTTGTTTAAGGAATCGTGTCACGTCAGTCGTGATCGATCCTTTTTAGACCCGTTACGCACGGCTTCAATTTCTAATTTTTTTAGTACTGTCTTATTTAAATTAAAAGTCATTTAGAACACATCGTCTTTTAATTTTGACTTATTTTGATTTTTCATTTTTTTCGTTTTCCCCTTTTTTTTCTCCTTATTTCTTTATATTGTCTGTGACGATATAGCAATCTATTTTATTTTTTAATTGAATGGCTCAAAAAAGTTAACATGCACTACAGTGTAATTTCAGCCAAAAGCTTAAATTTTTTGGACCGAGCACTTAACCTGTCTTTGACTTTTAGAATCTGGATAAGGACGAGTGCATATAATTAAAAGATATAAAATGATTTCTTGATAGGGAGTTCTTTTCTTTAATGTCGCTTGATAGAGAGGTTGGTGGAAGGAAAAGTACGGATGGCGATAGGGGTATTCCCCGTGGAGAATACCCTCCATCCTCACTTTCTATTTAGCTATGGAGAACTATTTTTCTCTCATTCTCAACCCCACTAGGGGTTTTGGTGAGGAACGGGGTCACATCAAGAACCTAAATTTTAACAATATTAAGGGCAATTTTATATATTTATTTTATGGCTATGTAGAAATAAATAAATTTATTAATATATGAGACAATAAAATAAAACTAAATGAGTTGTATATCATATATTATATCAAAATGTATTAAGCTCGAGATAAAATACATATATTTTAGATGTATAGAAATATCAATCTATGTGTATATATATGTATATATAGGAGGATAAAGAAGATCAAGAATGAATGAGACATTCGTGTCCCTATTCCTTTATAATGTAGTGGGGGATAAAATCTCCTGTTTGCCGGGGAGACGCGTGGCCTGTTTGGCTCCTCAACCTTTTTCCTCCTCGAATTTATGATTGTCGTTTTTCGATAGTGGTCTTGCACTTTCTCATAATTTGGTAGTACGATTACTACGATATATGTCTAATCGTGTCCACCGCCCATAAATTTGGTCGCAAGTTTGCTAATTAAGCGGCATATTTCCATCACAAACTCAGTTCGAAAAATGGTTAAAATGATTGAGGTAGAGCTTTTAGATTTTTTTACTGTTTAGTACTGTTTAATATTTTTTGTACTATAGCTACTATAAATTTTTTAGCATAATTAAATTTAAAAAATTAAAACTAAAAAATAGGTTCTCTTATCTCAGACAATGCAATGTAACACAGAAAAAATAGAAAAAGTAAAAAAAGCTCAGAAAACAAAAAATCAGACAAAAACTAAAATTAAAAAACTAAAAGTTAAAAACTAAAAACTGAAAGTCAAAGCCAATTGAACAGGATGTAACACAGAGAAATCCACTTCCACATGCACTGCACTACTAAAAAGAGAGGCCATATATAGCGGAAGCTAGTGAAAGTGAACTAAGGGCCTGTTCTTTAAATCAAAAGTTGATGGCTTTTGACTTTTGTTATAGTACTTAACTTTCAAACGGAGTATTTTTCAAGATAGAGTTTATAAGTTAAACGATCTACACGTTAAAAGTCCAATATCTGTACCAGCCAAAATCGCAAGTGAGTATCTGTCTCTCCGTAATCTATACCGTAAATAGCTAAAATTCAAAAATTTCAGCAAAAAATTATAAATCGCAGCCGAAAAGAACATGATCTAATTTTGAGTAGCGTACCATACGTCCAGTACGATGCTCGTACGATATATCTGTTCACGTGATCTGCTTCTTCTTCCCACGGTCTTCCTTCCGTACTTGCCAATATGGTACAATTCTTGGAATTGTATGATTCGGTATTGGTATTACTGATACATTGTCTTCGATTTAATATAATAATATAAATATATATCATAACTATATATTTATTTAATTATATGCATACCAAATATTACTTATAATATTGTTTTTAAATACATAGTAGTACCATCAAATATAACATGTTCAATAGACAGTATTATCAATTCCATTGGTATAGCTGGTATTAACCGGTATGGTCCGTATTGAGCCAGTATGACCGGTATTGAGGCCGGTACAGTACGTAGGGTTACTGTTAGACCATGTGATGGCCGTGTATTTTGTTGATGATGAATAATTGACATTTGGTTTTATTAGAATTTGCATTCGTGAAAGTTCTGATCGATGCACTTCTAATGCTTGAGTTTTCATGATGACAAAACGAGTAAACGACCACTTCTAGCAGTCCGATCGGCCTTATGATGGATGGTTCGATCAGCAGGTCTGTACGTCAGACTTTGACCATGTCCAGTTTCGATCACGGAGACTTCGACCACGTCCGGCTTCGACCACGACAAAGTGACCACGGTATTTTGACCACGGCAGAATGAACTCGGCAGGTAATCGTAGATTTCGACCTCGAACAGTGAATCGGTCAAAAGCAACATTTAACCGGTCATAAGCGACAGTGAATCGGTCGGAGGTCATAAGGTCATCTACTACACTAACTGATTGATGGTCATAACTACAATACCAATTTGATACTTGTAACACCTTAAAATTTGGATATTCAAAAATATGAAATATTTTAAAACTTTTCTTGCATTTGGCTGGGGTTTAAAACCTCTTTCGAATCTTTACTTGAAATCTCTCGAGCTTTGTGGCATGCAAATTAAAATATTAAGAAATAATATCCAAATCTAAGATCAATGCTGGTGTTAACAAAATGAAACCAGAAAGAATATTAGAATATATCTCTAAATGGTTAAACCAAAAACCTTTTCTTTAAATTCAACTGGCATACAAAACCCAAGGCTGGGTCTTCAGATTTTAATTATACAGCTTAGACCAAAGTAAAAGCAAAATCAAAATCCAAGGGCAAATAATTAAAATTCAAAAATAGAGGAATGTAGCTTTTATATCTGGATGTTTGACCCAAGAATGGAGTTGAAAATCCAAAATTGAACCTAAAACTTAACTAGAAATTTAAATTTGTAATGCCATGTAGAACACCAAAAATAAGTAAATCCTAATGCATATTAAGATTTAAAAATAAAAAAATTCAAATTCTAAAATTGTGCTTAAATCCTTTCCTCTCTCTTTCTTTATTTTTCTTTTCTCTTCCCCTCCCTTTTCCTCTCTGGCCGCCGGGCCCCTCTTCCTTTTCTCCTTCTTTCCTTCTTCTCTCACCACTCCTTCCTGTCTGCACTGCAGCTCCCATTTCTTTTTTCCTTCGTCTCATGGCCGAGCTTGAGCCGCGTCGCCAGAGCTCCGCTTTTGTCGCGTCACTTGCCTGGCCACCAGCTCCTCGGCGCCCGCGCCCAGCTCCCGTCTCATCGCCAAGACCTGTCGCGTCGCCTCGAGCCCACCGCTTTCTGCCACACGCCGCGCTCTGCGCCCTCAGCCGGCCTCGCCTGTGAGCCACCCCCGTGCCTCCCCGCCCCTCAGCGGCCATAAGAAGCCCCAGCCCTCCCCTCCATAGCCACAGCACCATTTCCCTCACTCTTCCCTCAATTCGGTTTTCTCCCAAATTCCCGGCCACCGCCGCCATTACCGCCGCCAACACCTCCCCGGTAGGCCTCCGGCCGATTCCACACCTTGGGAGCATCTCCACGCTCCCAGGAACCTTCCCCAACCGCCGGTCAAGCCTCCCCTCGCCGGAGCTCCTCTCTCCACGCAAGCCTCCCCGCGCCGCCGCCGGTCCGCGCCGCCAGCGCGCCCCAGACCCCCTCTGTCTCGGCCGAATGCGCGGTAAGGTTGCTACTATCCCCCTTCCTACTCATACCCCTGCCGAACCCCTTCCCCGTCTACTCCAGCGCCGTCGCCCCGTTCCCACCTCCTCGCCGTCCGCATTGCGCCGCCGCCAACCCACCTCGCCGTCGCTCCGGTCGCCGTGCCACCACCCCTAGCATCCTCTAGCACCGAGCAACCCGTTTTTCACATCCCCACCTCATCCCCGGCCGCCGCTCACCGCCGGCGAGGCTGCTTTCCTCCGGTGCCATGCTCTGTTTTGGCCCCAGTGGCTACTGAGTATTTGTTGGTTCAAGGTCTCGGTTTAGTCAGTCCAGGCCGACGGCCCAACTGGCTAACCGAGCACACTTTAGCACACAAAACTCCCAGGTCCTGAGTTCGATTCCCCAAGGCCGCACCGTTTTCTTTCTTTTGTTTCTGATTTTTCTTACTCCATTCTAACTAAGGAAAAATTAGGGCCAATTAATTAAGAGCTAATGCATAATTAATTAGTAAACGTAATTAATGTTCAGACATGAATTAATTGATGCTAATGACACTTAATGAATAATTAATGTGATTTGTCTAAATGAATTCAAAGGTTAAAATACTAATTAAGAACAATACTACTTAAGGGCAAAAATAAAGAAAATCTCTTTTGGTTAAATGTTCAAATCTAATAAAGGCTACCATTAATTATAATTAAAACCTATGCCCAATATTTAATATGCCTCCATTAAATATATTTTTATAGTAGGTTTTGCTAACTAGCAGATATTGAAATATGACCTTATATACCAAGCTTTGCCTAGATAGCCAAGTTTAAACTAAAATTAGAAATAAAGTTAAGCCTAATAGTAGCTAAACTATAAGCACGATAATAATGGTACTATTAATCAAATCTCAACACTAGATTTAATACATAATAATAATGAGCATAATTATATATATAGCAAGCTGGGACCCGTATAATAGATCCTAATTCAAACTGAAATTAGCCTAGTGATGACTGAGGGTACATAAAATATCAGTAACACTAACTTTTAGAGAGCACTCAAATTTAGAGGGGCATAATCGTAAACAGATGCTAAAATATAGCAACCCCAGGTCATCACACATCAAAATAATCTCACCGACATATAAATACTCTAAAGTAGACATTTAATCAATAACACGAGTAATTAGGGCCGCATAAAATGATACATATCAAATTACTAGTAATATGAATTAATTCGATAAACTAAGAATTGTATACATCACAAATAGCATAAACCCTGAAAAGAATGTGCGCTCAACAAAATAGTGCTTCTCTAATCCTGTACACTGAATTCTAAATCTAACCTAATTCATGGAATTTCCTTAATAAATATAAAAATAGTAGAAGAAGTACGTAGTGGAAAGATCAAGTTATCGTATGCTATTCCCAACCTTGCCCCAAATCACCCGAGTCACCCATTAACTTATAATAAATTTAAATTAAGTTTATTTGGATTTATTTGCATCTTTGAGTTATTTGCCTCTATTTGGATTCAGTCGTTGTCGCGTAATTAGAAACTGGAGTCCAAAAGATTTTATGGATCGAGCGAGACCGAGATCGATGAAGACCTGGAAGATCATTGCATGAGACAACTTGGTGTGAGCTCAAGTCTGCGGTAAACCGCGCCAGGCGAGTCAATACTTTGATCATGTTGAACCTACATTTTTTAAATTATTTTGGTTTAAATTATCAAATTGCATGCTATTATTTTATATGCAAATACATGTTTAATTTAAGATTCTAGTTATATGCCCATTGCTTGCCTTGAATAATATTACACCTTCTTTGGAATTTTTGAATGTGTGAACCTTGTCGCCTTAGCAAAATTATAGTAGTAACCTTTCAAAAATAAGTCCCTGATTATACGCCATGCTTAGTACTGCATAAATATTCAGGGGGCGCTGAAATGCCCCAAGCATCATTGTCATTTTTAATCGTGAGAAATTAGTTTGGGAAGTCATGGAGGTAATGACTGGTACATTTGATATGAATATTTTATACTCCCAAAATCTCCAACTTGCTTAAATATCTGGGCGGATTGCTTCGAAGGTATGAGTGTGGTGCAGTGGATGCACAAAGTGGGTTGTGGTAGGCCGCCCAGATACCACTAAGGACTGAATCTTGTCGTGACCTCCTGTGTAAAACAGTACAACCACAAGTCTGTAAAGTACAACTTGGCTAAGTAAACTTATCGAAACCCTGGACTCATCTCACTGGTAGTGGATAGAAGTGGATACGCACGCACGGGGCCCTAAGGGACACCAGTGGAGGTGAAGTTCCCACTGTCCTAACGTTGTGGGGAGTTGAGAAGCCCAGTGCGTTAGTGGCTGTGGGGAGCATCCCGCGCATAGATGGGACCCACCGCAAGTGGGCAGTTTCCCACAAGGTGAGATGACAAAAGGGTCTAGATACTTTGAAAAGTCACTGTGATGGTCTGCTCAACCACATGACTAAGTAATCGTGTGTGGCAATGAGTTGATTGTCTCTTGTGGTGAAAGTGTACAAACTCTGCAGAGTCAAAACTATTCAAATAGCCGTGCCTACGGTCAAGGACGGACATGGGAACTTAACCAGATATAGTTCTATTTCAAAATGCTTTATTTACGGGTGGGATTGGAAAAGTGGAAGGGCAGTGGAAAGCCCTGATTTGAGTTGTCCTGGGCGTCGTCCCAGTGGTAATGTAAGCGGTTATAACGCTGAAGTGATAGCATATGGTGCGGATGCCATGTAATGGTGGATGGAATCTGGATCGCTATTATTATTGCATTTTCATACACATTATATTTTTGTTCAAAACTACTAGGTCTTAGGAAATTTTATGTATTGTATTTCAAATAACGACACATCTATTCTTACAAAATAAAATGTGGTAGGAATAAATAGAGTCGTGAGTAAAGGAAATGGATATTTGTTGTAAACACATAAAGATTTTGGTGGATTTATGTCAATCATAAATAGGAAACAATAGTGTGGATTTTGGGAGAAATAAGTTGGTGGAGCCTAAATGACTGTATAGACTAGATAGATGATTTAAATGGTTTTGGAGATTTAGGGTGTGCAAAGGTAATTGCTAGATTAATTCGTGGGAGTTGTTGGCGATAATTGGATTAATAGGCCTTGATCAATTACTAGATGGATGAATTGATTTTTGGGAAATTGGGGGTATGATAACAATTATTGGAGTATAAACTTGATAATGATATTCTTGGTGGATGAATACTAGTGAATCGTAGACTTGACCAATGATATTTTTGGTGGAAGTATACTAGCGAATTAGTTAGTGATAGATAATTAAAAATGAGATTGATTATTGGAAGATTGAATTATGGTTTCGGATCAATAACAAAAGGATTGAATACGAATGATTTCGGTGGATTTAAAGGCAACGGTGATAGTTAATCATGGGAATTTAGAAATGAAGAGTTGATGAATAGAAATTACAAAATTGAATTATTAGGAATTTAGAACACAAAAGATATTAGTGGATTCAAAATGATTAATGATACTAGCTGTTGGAGTTTTAGGCAGCAATTAATCGGTGGATTATATAAATTATGATACTCGCTGATTGGGAATTTAGGCAGCAGTTGATTGGTGGATTGTATAATTGATGTTATCCGCTGTTTGGAGTTTTAGACAGCAGTCAATATAGAGAGTATATGATTGGTGGATTAATTAATTGATGTCACTCACTGTTTGGAGTTTTAGACAGCAATCAGTAAGGAAAGTGTGTCTTTGGTGGATTAAGTCAATTATGGCAATCGCCGTGTGGAGTTTAGGTAGAATTAATAATATTATGATTTAATAATAATAATGCTACCAAAAGCGATTTTGGCAAATAAAATAACCCGAGCCTCTCATTTGATAAGCCATGCATATTATCTATTTACATTCTGTGTATTGGCTCACAGAGCACGGTGGTTTGTGCTCACACTCGCTTTCACAACAAATCCAGAATTCAGGAATCAGATCACTACACCTCAGCAACACAACTGGGCATGGTGGCAGAAGAGATGAAGATGTCAAGGGCTAGGTCGCGAACCTTCAGTTGGCTGCCTGTGGGCATGTCCTGAAGGTCCCACCTGTGTGCTTCGTTCTTCCGCTGCTGCAATTTATTGATTTCGGCCTGGTCGGCCCATGAGTAAGTCTACTATTTTATTTATGCTTCCACATGATATGTAATTTTGATGTCCATTACTGTAACTGTGTGCACTATCTACTGATTCAGGGAATAGTGCAACTAAACACAGTAGATTCCAGATTGTAAAATCTGGGTCTGACAATACTCGATATTCATAGATTTTACTGGTCGATACTTGATAGTCGTGGACTTTACTGGTCGATACTCGATAGTTGTAGACTTTACTGGTTGATACTTGATAGTCGTATACCTTAATGGTCGGTACTCGATAGTCAAAGACTTTGTGAAAGATAGTCGTAGACTTTGCAGTCGACTGTTGTTATCTTAGACTGTTCGATCGGTTGTTATAGACCTCGCGATCGGTAATCTTAGCCTTTTGCGATCGGTTGCCGTAGGCTTCACGGTCGGTACTCGTAGACTTTATGGTCGGTTTGAGTGCTTTGATTCTTGCTATCTTTGAGTACTTCGAGTACTCGTGTTAGACCAGCGGTATGACTGGTTGGTGCATGGTGGTTGGTGATCGGTGAACATTGCTTGACGGAACAGTACTCGAAGGATTCGATACTCAGAAGATGGAAGTACTCGGTGGGCAGATAGTCATTCCTACAGTACCAGGTAGGTACTTGGTAGTTGGTGCTTCGGTACTCGTGAATGGTAGTCTATGCGGTACTTGGTGATCAATGGTGCAGCGAATGGTTGGAGATCAATAGTCATAGACTTAGCGATCTAGTGTTTTAGACATAGTGATCGGAGGTTGGTACTTGATGGTTTTGTGGTCAGTAGGAATGATTGTTATTCCCGAGTGTTCTGAGTACTCGATGAGTTAACGACCGGTGTTTGCATGGAGGGTATAACCGATCGTAATGAGTGACCTAAGGGTGATTTCTGGTTAGTGATAGAAATTGTGGTTGTGGATGACCTGGTTCATGTGTATGGTTGGATAAAGGTGTGGTTTGAATTTGTGGGTTAATATCAGTTAAGTTGGAAAGAATTGTGCCGGTGAAAAATATTCTTTGGTCTTTGCATGTGTATATTGGCGTTGAGGGGGTCATGGTCGGTGACGAGGAGAAGCAGGACTGGGATGGAGAAATACGAGGTCCAGGTTGTCGAGGATATCACGCAAGGTGGTCGGGCTCATGCTGAAGCACATGGAGATCAAAGATGGTGATTCGTGGAGAAGCTACGAGCGATGCAGTCCAGGAGGCTTCAACATGAGCAGTGATGATGTGTGAAGAAGCTACAGGAGTCAATTTTTTTGAAACGGACAGAACTTTTCCCAAACCATTTAACCTGACGGCTGCAATCATCAATAAAATATATTGTATTAACAGTTTTATTATAACCGTATGGAAATTTGGAATTTTGCTAAGGGAGTTATTATTCCCTTCAACAAAATATTATAACTTGACGGTTGTTGCGGGCCCGTTAGCATAATTCGTGCCGTAAGGTTTTCTCCATTTTCTAGTAGTGGTGACACTGCACAAGATACTTTTATGACAAGAGTGCCTCATGCAGTGAACCGTGGTGTCATAACCGAAAGCGGAAGAGCTCGGGGAGGTAGTCGGCCGAGCCTTCTATTTTTAAGAAAAAATTTGGCGAGGAGAAGTGAGAAGAGAGAAGGGGAATGAGAAGTGGAGGAGAAGTGACGAGAGAAGAAGAGAAGAGAAGAAGAACAGCCAAACCTTCTATTTTAAAGAGCAAATGAGATGAGCGAGAAATTCAAATTCAACGAGAGTAGGTAAGTTTAAATATTATCACAGACAGTTCTTAGTAAAGAACCATCTGTGATAAATAGGTCATCATAGATGATTTTTGTTCCGAACCGTCTGTGATACATCACATACGGTTTGAAATAAAAACCATTTGTGATAAGTACAAACGGTTTTTGTTTAGAACTGTCTATAATGTATCATAAATAATTCGGAATAAAAACCGTTTGTGATAAGTAGGTCATCACAGACTGTTTTTTCTGTCACGGTGAATTTAGACAGTTCCATCTTGTAAAACCGTCTATGGTAACTTTATCACTGGTGGTTTGTATTGAACCGACTATGATAAGACGCCCATAGTGATCATTTTTGTAGCAGTGTCTCAATCACTTTATCTATGCGAGTGTTTTGTGCAGATGTAGAATACAATTTGTTTATGGGTTTAATAAATAAAAGGAAGTTTAGTTTAAAATGTGTACTACTTATTCATTTTCAATGGAATTCTGAACATGCCTGTTGTTCATAGCTCCTACTAACTTCCTAAAGCACGCGTCGATCGTGCTCAATAGTCCACAACATTGAACACGGAGAGAACTAGCTAGAAAGATTTTATATGGAGATGATCTAGCAATTACAGCTATCGTATAAACGTATGGACTCTAGAAGCCTACTAGGTCGGCATGAGCCTGTCAAAGGAGGGACTTCATCGATCGTACGTGCGTGGATGCATGCACACCATCCGCTGCCGCTGGTTCACGAATATTGGACTCTGGCAGGGGCGAAGCAAGAGGGAGGTTTAGTAAGGCTCGAGCCTCATCTCCCCCGGCGGCGGACCCCCCCCCCCCCCGTGAGCCGCCGGCGACAATCACAGCCTAAGCTTCTCTTCCCCACAAGCCCCGGCGATAGCTTTAAGCCCAACAAGCAACAAAAAACTTAAACTTCAAGTTGCAGCCCGTAAAGAGGCCCAGCAAATTATCTTATTGGCCCACCAAGGCACCAAAACATCCACTTCACAAACATTTCCCAGGCGGCGGCCGGCGGTAGACCCAAAGCCCAGAGGAGACATACAGATTCACAAGACACAAACCACATTCACAAATCCGGCGCCGCGACGACCCGGCGGGAGGAGGGTAGGAGCGGGGCGACGAGGGGGCCTAGCCGGGGTAGGGGGAGCCGGACCGGGGCGGCGAGGGTCGAGGCGCCGCCGGCGAGTAAGGCGAGGAGCGGAAGAGCCGAGGAGAGGAGCGAGGCGAGGCGGCGGCCGGCGAGCAACATCTGAGAAGTGAGAGAGAGAGCCGAGCCGAGCTGCGGGGGAAATGGGGAATAAAGGAGCTGCGCTGGCGCTGCTGCGGGCGAACCGAAGATAATAAGGGAGTCGGGCGAGTGCGGCTTGTCGGGGCGTCGGGCGGACGAATTGATTGCCGACGAGTGTCCACTCACCACTGTCCAGTAGTTGATTGTGCGAACAGAGAATTGAGAGTATTTGAGGATAGAGCCGGCCGACTCACTGCTTTAAGGTAATTTTTCTGTACCTTTTTTTTTATCAATTTAGTATTTTAGAGTTTAGATTTTAGACTAATAATTTATTTATAGATTTTGCTATAATGGAGAAACGAACTTTGTGCAACTATTTCGTAAGTAATTCAAATTTATCTCATTGTTCAAATTAGCTTATTTGTGGTATGTTTCATAATTCATATGAACTAAATTTTCATTATTATTCACAATTTTCTATTATATAACTAATTTTATATATTTCATACACATGTGATTTATTTCTACTCCGTACTCATAGCAGAATAATTATATATTATTGGGTATGCGCTTTCTATTGTCGAGGTACATACTTTGTATTTCTCTGTTTTTCGTTGTTTGTCTCCAAAACTGTAACTGTATAATTTATGTATGAATTTGAAATTCTATAAGAGTATAAGACTATATTTATGTCAACTTAGTTTAATCCGACAAATACTTCAGCCCCCCTCAATTTTAATCCTAACTTCACCCCTGGACTCTTGAGAAGGCAACCTTCACCCCGCACAGCACTCCACGTACAGAATCAGACGACCATCCCACATTCCCACTTGATTTTACCCCTCGTAGTCGTACGTCGCGACGAGACCTATTCAGCCATCTCCCAATCAAACGCACGTAAATAATGTGGCACTCCCGGCGAAGTCAGCGCGTGCGCACCGCGCAGATCTTAGCACCGACGCCCGCGCGCGGCGGCGTCAGATTCTGACCGAAAGCCGACGTAAAAAACCTGCGGCGCCGGCGCGCGCGAGGTCGCTGGTGGGATGTCCCACCAGCGACATAGACGAGTGACAAAAAAAGGTTTGAATAGCCACGAGTTCAAAAATGTCGACCGGTAGACGAGTGCCGGGCTGAACTCCTGCCAAGCTTGTGTTATGTGGTAGGTTCTTGCCGAGCACTATCAGCTTGCCTGCCCAATCACTTTCTGCTACGGTGGGTTAATATGACAGGTGATATATCTTTACTATTATAAAATGTGAGTCGGTGGTTGTCGGTCCGTTCTCCCTCCTCTCTTCTCAGCCATTCGATCAAAGATCAGCCGTCCAGATCCGCATATAGGTAGTTCTTCCGTTCCTCGTAGAACGATAAATTTTTAAACATATAGTATGATAAATTTTAAAAATTTGTAGTAACGTATGAGCATTTAGCTAGTATATGTTACATATCGCTATTGTCACAGTTACAGAGAAATCTAGATATGTAATTTTATGCCCTCGGGCGCGGCCTGCCTTTGCCGTTGGGGGTTGCCCCCACGTCCTCCATGGAGATTTTACGCTCGCCTGATCGCATGCCTGTTCGAAGTCACTGCTAGTACGTTCCAGAAGAGCGGAAATAATGCCATCCGATCACCTAACCATTCGTCGTAGATAGAGTTGCTTGTCAAATGTCGGCAGAGAAGGCTCTAGACCCTTCTAACCAGTACGAGTCAACGACAATAGTAGACAGTCGTACGACCAGAGGTTTCACAGTAGTAGTCGTATTAGCTGATTCAGAGATCAAAAGACCTGATCACCCATACAAAATCGACATCAACGATGTGGAAATGTAACTTTCTGGTACATTAGGCCAATTAACAGTCCTCGATGCTGTACACGCCTGCTCAATCTAGAAACTCGATTGCCATGGCGGGGAACAGCTCGTCGACGGCGGATCCGGAGCCCAGCCGCGCGTGATGGAGCGGCTGACCGGAGCCACCGAGCCCTAGCTGTTTCGGGGAGGAGAGAGATATTTGGAGCAGATTAATGGCTCAGTTTTTTTCTACTTATACCTTGTAGTTTATGGTTTATGATACAGTAACTAGCTTTTAAACAGTACATTTTTTCAAGACGAGGACAACAGTAAGATTATAGTAAAAAGTGTACTAAATTCAGCTGTACCAGCCAAAATCGCATACAACTATTTTTCTTTTTGTATTGTCTCTCACAAACAGTTAAAATTCAAAAATTTAAGCCATAAATCACAGTCCAAAAGAACCCACAAACAAATCAGGGTCTTTTCCAGCGAAATGTACCATATCCATTGGAACATACACCCCCGGGCCCCGACCGCTTGCATCCTGTCCCTGCAATCGGATCGAACGGCTCAAATCAATGGGTAACAAAATAACAACCCCAACAAGGGATTTCACAAGATGTCTTACGGGTATATCTTAAGAGCAATTTGTTTTTCTTTTTTTTTATCGATATTGCTTGGACACATCATAACAGCCATATACCCGGGGGGATTCCGGCCTACACGCTTGGCCACGTTGCCCCCAGCGCTCGGCCGGCCGGCGTGTGGCGACGGGTTTTACGTACGGCCGGCCGAGACACTTTCCTCGTACTTTTTGAAAATTACGTAAAGGTCCTTTTTCCTCGCGAAAAGGTCCCTACAAGTTTTTTCTTTAGAAAAATTTTTGGATGGCGCCCCGCGGGTTTCCAAAATTACGTATAGGTCCTTATTTACTTACGTACAAGTCCTTATAAGTCCTCAATTTTTTCCAAAAAACCCTTTAATTTTTCCGAAATTACGCATTTGTTCTTGATTTTTTTTTTATGAAACTCTCTGCGAATTATCGTCTCTTTTACTTTGGTCCACACGGTAGCTAGCGCGGCGTGCGCCGCGCTTATGCAGCTAGTAAGTCCGATGAGAGCACAAAAGCACAAAATATCAAATACCTACTCCCATTCTTGAATACTACTACAGCTAATATCTCACAAGTCACAGCCACTGGTTTCTTATCCTCTCACCCGCAACCGCGATAAGCACCTAGGCGCTTCCTTCCTTCCCTTCTCTCCTCTGCTTCCTTCCTCTTTTTCTCCTCATCTTCCTTGCACAAGCGACATGGAAAACAACACCAAGAAGCCAAAGCGAATCAAAGGAGAGAGATGGTGCTAGCGATCTTGGGCGAAGTAGCGTGTGGTGGAGGCTGTCCTACGGTAGTCGCATCCACCCAGGGGCGGCGGTGTTCGTGTGGAGGGCATAGGCGGGGGGGGGGGGGGGGTCGTGGTGGTGGGCAATGGGTCCAGCGGGTATGTGGCAGCCATCAAGGCGGCGCAACTGGAGCTCAAGACCACCTTCATCAAGAAGAGGGGCACCCTCGAGGGGACCTGCCTCAACGTCGGGTTGTATCCCCTCCAGGGTGATGGATGATGCCCACCTGTTTCCTCTCCCGCCGTTGCCGTGCCCTCTCATTTCTTCTCAATATATTGGTTATGAATGTTGCAACATTTTGATTTCATGTTTGCAACAATCAGCAATGACCAGTGCAACATCAAGATTTTTATCAAACATTTTTGTTGCACATGGTGATTAAAATTGTTGCACACATGGTTTAAGAATATTGCATCAAAGATATCGATGGGAATACTCCCGTCGGTCATACGAGTGCTAGCAATGCCCATTTTTTATATGCATGTACTTAATGAATTTGTACCTGATAAGTGATTATGGTTTTATGCCCGTGAGGTCGACCACAGAGGCAATTTTCCACATACTATAGTTGCTGGAGGGGTATATGGAGCAAAAGAAGAATCTTCATATGGTGTTTTATCGACATGTAGAAAACCTTTGATAAATTGCCAAGAAAGGTCATCTGGTAGGCACTCCATAGAAGAAAAAAGTCCCAATAAAATGTTACCTTAATTAAGAATATGTACGAAAATATTGTGACTAACATCAGAATATGTGGTGGTGATACTACTAACTTCCGTATTAAGATAGGATTACACCAACGGTCAACGTTGAGCCTATATATTTTTACCATAGTAATGGATGAGGTCACGAAGGACATATAAGGAAATATCTCTTGGTATATGTTTTTCACTGATGATGTAGTACTAGTTAATGAGAGTAGAATATGTGTTGATAGGAATCTAGAATTGTGAAGGAAAACCTTAGAATCGAAGGGTTTTAGACTTAGTAGAACTAAAACTGAGTATATGAGGTATGATTTGAGCGATGCTAAGGCAGATGGTTGAGATGTTAGTCTGGACAAATAAATAGTGCCTAGGAATGGCACTTTTCAATAGTTAGGATTGATGCTATAGTGGGACGACGAAATTGATAAAGATGTGAGCTACAGGATAAAAGTGAGGTGAGTAAAATTGCGCCAAGCATCGGGTGTCCTATGTGATAAAAAGTCCCTCAAAAATTAAAGGGTGAGTTCCATAGGACGACGATTAGACCTACGTGCTATATTAAGCGGAATGCTGGGCAACTAAAACGACAACATATACAGAAGATGAGTGTAGCGGAGATGGGGATACTGCGGTGGATCTGTGGTCACATAAGGTAGGATCGAATCCGCAATGATGATATACGCGATAGGGTAGGGGTATCACCAATCGAAGAGAAGTTTGTTCAAAATCGTTTGAGATGGTTTGGATATCTCTAACAGGTGCCTTTTGAGGCACCGGTACATTGTTAAATTTTAGACGTATTAGATTTGGATATGATCGTATGGTAGTTAGTGATTTACATATAAGAATCATGACATAAGAAAAAGGTTTAGTGGCGATGTTTTAGACTTTTTGCTCAGATGGTAGAATGTAGGCTTAAGGTTTTGCCTTGTTGGTTTTAATACAAGGTTCTCGTTTTTTTTACCTTAAGGGGTTTTTTTCTTAGTCTACTCTAACTTATTTGAGACAAAAGATTTTGTTGTTGTAAGTGATTGTGGTGCCGACAAGCTAAGCATCTCATGGGCATTTGTATTGACTTCTAGTTCTGCCTTCTGCTTGAACAAATCAAAGCCAATATGAGCACTCGGCTTCCTGAAGCGACTTCTCTATTCCTCTCACTCCCGTCTCACTTGGGGATAAGGCAGGAAGTCATAGACGCATCATGCACCTTACTCCTCTCGCTCCCATCTCACACACGCATCTCTCCCTCACTGTTCGCGCTCTTCTTCTAAAGCTATTTTTTAGTTACTACTATTTTTTAGTCAAAATCTATCGGTCATAGTTAGTACAAAACGTCCCCTCTATCGGAAAACACGCCGTTTTATTCATCCAATTCGACGGAAGGAAAAAAGAGTGCAACCGCAATAACTGCTTAATCGATCTTAGGCCCTGCTCATTTTGACTTGAGTTTCTGGCTTATTTTGTACTATTCGTAAATTTTGTCTTTTTCTGGTTTTTTTTAGCTTTTTTGCCGGTTCTTTTTTCTCATATTTGTTTGCGTTGTCAGTGATGGGTAAAACTGTTTTTTCTATTTTTAATTTTTTTAAAAATTTTAGTTATACTAAATAAACCACCATCAGTTACAGTGTAATTTTAACTAACTATAATATAATTTTAGATATAAACTAATTTATTTCAATCCAATGGAGCGGGCAGACCACCCGTTAGCTGGATGCGAAATTTGGACGCATTTGGACCCCTGGGATACCCGAAATTTTATTTTTGGACTTCAAACGAAAAAAATTTAAATCTGGACCCCGGCCGACCGCGCGACCGCTGCGTCTCGTCACGTGCCCGGTGCGTGCGGTGTGGTATCAAGACGATCGCGACGTCGTCGCGGCGGTACCACACCGCACGACCTCGCCGCCAACCGCGAGACCAGCTGGCCGAGCGCATGTCCGTGCCGACCGCGCACTGCCCGAGCGCACGACTCCCTGCGCTTGACCGCACGTCCGGCTGCATGTCCGCACGTCCGGAGCTGAGTGAGATGTTCCAACCTGAAAAGTTTGACATTGCCTTTAATGCAAACAAAATTTTGGATTAGGATTCCTACGGACTTCCTAGAGGCTAGAGCGAAGTAAACTTACAATATGACATAAACTTCCTATCGCGGGGAGAAATGTGTTATCCTGTTTGTCTATATGAAGCATTTAGTTCATTGTTTTCATATGATTGGTATTACCGCCTCATTGCCCAGACTCAATCACTCAACAGTGGTGAAATTTAATCTCGGTCGTGCGCTTGGGCAGCCGGACGTGCGGTCAAGCAGGGAGTCGTGCGCTTGGGCAGCGGCGGCGCAGACGGACGCGCGCCGGCCACCGGTCGCGCGCGATCGGCGAGGTCGTGCGGTGTGGTACCGCATGACCCGTGAACGATCTTGATCGTCGCGGTACCACACCGCACGCACCGGGCACGTGGCAGACGCGCGGTCGCGCGTGTCGGGGGTCCAGATTTGGAATTTGTTTCGTTTGAGATTCAAAAATGAAATTTTGGGTGTTCAGGGATCCGAATGCGTCCAAAATTCGCTGGATGCCTTGTCCGCAATAACGGCCATCCCGATCGGTACTGCATGCCGTTGGATTGCAGTTCTGAGAGACTAGGATTTGGTTTTCCCGAACAGGGAACTCGTGGGCCACACGTGCTCCTAGTAGTTAAGCCATTGTTACTTTTGTTTAGAGCGCGGGAAAGGTTGGTATTATAATTTTTAGCTATGATTTATTAAATAAATAAATATTATTTAAAGAAACCAAAACTAGGAAACACCTCTTGTTTTAGCTTCTAGCTTCTAGCTTTTAATTCACTATTCTTTAATTTTGTCTTTTTTCTGACCTTTTGGTTTTTTGACTCTTTTGTCTTTTGGTTTTTTTGACTTTTTTTGTCTTTTCTTTAATAGGCTAACCTGTTTTTTATTTTAAAATTTTTAAATTTAATTATAATAAATAAGTTATTATTAACTATAGCAAAAAATAAATTAGTTATAATAAAAAAAAATCATAAGTTATCGTGCCCTTTAGAAACAACGGACGATAGCTATGCATGCATGTAGGATGAGCTGTTAATCTGCAAGCAACTCCAGGTCTTTACAAGCGTGTCGGTACTTTGACACTGCTTGGTGGAAATAACACGTCTGCACTCGGAGTGGCTGACTTGGCGCGCTGGCACGTCTCGTGCACGGCACTATTTCTACAGGCAAGATTAAGGTTCTGCTCTAAGTTATTTTAGCTTTTGATTTTCGGTGAAATAGCATTGTAGTAACTGTCAGTTTTTTTATAAATTATTTAATTAAAAAAGAAAAATAATATTATATCTTTATAGGTAATAAAAAATCAAAAAAATCAAAAAAACTAAAATAAAGAACCGACGTATTCTACTCGCTTCTAAAAGTGGGCCAGCATCTCCAATGGTTATAACTAGCAACTAACTATAAGAGTTCCACATCATTTATATAGTACACACTAAAGCTAGCATTCTAAAGAACTATCTATAAAGATAGCTATTTGATGCTTACATGCACACACAGAATTTATAGAGCTTGCCTCGTTTGGCGTTATAGACTAGTGCTTAGAGCATGTACAATAAGGCTTAGTCAGCAGGCTATAGCAAATATAATATCAACCAAATCTTACGTGGCAGAGAGAGAAAGAAAGAGAGAGAAGGAAGCTGGCTGCTAAATTACAGCTAGCTATAGCACGTAAAAATATGCATTTCACTCTCTTACACGTGGGGCCAAATAATTATTGTAATATGCATTTCACTCTCTTACACGTGGGGCCAAATAATTATTGTAATAACTACCTTATTGTATGAACTATTTTTAAGGCTATAAATGAAATAGACAAGTGTCAGGGCCGGTCCTGGGATTTTAGGGGCCCGGGGCGAAACTAGAAATAGAGAGCCTAGTATAAATATCTAAATATAAATCTACATACACACATATATATGTATCTAATTTACCAACAAACACTTAAAATGCGATATGTATTAAAGAAAAATAGATATAAAAGAGTTCATATAGGAAGTTCATATAAATGTGTTATGTATTAAAGAAAACACTGCCGGATGCATATTTTCTTGATAACATGGTATTGAAAATTTAAAGAACAATAGTATAATTAGTAACTACAAAGTACTAATTATTGATTAAAAATTTCTAATATGCAAACATCTCTGCATGCAAGGCCTTAAATCGGAAATAAAGTACCTGTACTCAGGACACCGGTTTCCAAATCTTTGCAACTTCTAACGTGGAATGCGATAGCGATGATTCCAACATTTCCTACTGCAAGGCCAGTAATAGATAGCACAAAACCATGACTTCGACAAAATATATCCGCAGCACGCAATACCAATGGACCTGGAAGCTCCAAGCGCGCTACAGCAGACATAAAAATTGTTGAGAATAGCTATCATGGTACGTACACATTTAAGTAATTTTCATCTGCAAATCGAAATGGATTCATTTGAGAGCAGAGAAAAGCCCTTAGGAGGGCGGCGGCTCACCGAGTCACCGTAGGGAGCCCGGAGCCCCGACTCACCGCTGTCTTCGCGAGTCGCGACTTCGCCCTGGAGAGTGGAGAGCCTCACGCACGCGGTCGCGGTCACGCCCTCACCCACCGGAGCCGAGAGACGAGATCATGAATTCACGAGATGACGAGAAGAACGAATCACCGAAGACGAGATCTGTGCGGCTGTGCCGATTGCCGAAGACCGAAGACGTCGAGAATACGAGAAGTCGGCCGATCGGAAGACGGAGTATATATACTATGTATTGTGTAGGTGGGAGCCCCTGAATTTTAGGGGCCCAGTGCGGCCGCCCCGCTCGCTCCCCCCCTCAGGGCCGGGTCTGACAAGTGTTATAACTACTAGTTGGCTATACTTTAAGGAAGAGCTGGCTCGATTTTTTTGTATACTCTCTTTCCTCTATATAAGATATATACTGATATATATACATATTACATATAGCTAGCTGACACAGATCAAGCCTCCTACTATAGCAGACTTTACGTAGTGCTGCAACTGCCCCTGCATCCTCTACTGTTTAATTGCGCAAATGTCAAACCTTTTCGCGATTGGTGACAGCCCTCGAGATGATAGAGAGAGGATTGATTAATTAATTAGTGGTCGGCGGCCCAGAGTCAGACGTCGACCGTCCCACACACCCAACGCTGCCTGCCATGCACGACGTCAGGTCGTCAGGACAAGGGAAGACTTGCTCGGCCGGCGGGCCTTGCGCATGCATCTCCGGATCAAACGCGCCAAATTCTGTGGCACGGGGAGTTAAGAGTCAGCGCGCGGCCGCAAACATTTTAGCACCGACGCGCGCGTCAGAGCCGAAGTAATCCAGAGCCGACCTCGAAAAAACAGCGGCGCCGGCGCGCGCGGTCCGTGGTGGGGTGCCCTGTGCCATGCGCACGCGAGCGTCTCGTCGGCTGCTCTGTTCTATTAAAGTCCCGTTCCATTGAGCTGAAAAAAGTAATGTATAATTAAAAATTTACTATAACTGATTAAAATTATATTATAGATGATAATAACTTATTTAATGTAACTAAATTTAAAAATAGAAAAAATAGATTAACACATCAAGGACAATGCAACCGAATATAGGGAAAAAACCGGCAAAAAAAACTAAAAAAACAAAAAAAAATCATAAAAAGATGAAATTTATAAATAGTAAAAAATAGGTCAGAAATTAGAAGTTCAAGCTGAAATGAGTAAGCCTAAACTAATGACTAACTGATAACTACTTTCGATAATTCTTTTTGTTATAACTTTTAAAATAATAATATCTACCAATGGAGAAGCTGACGACCACTAAAGGCACTAACTACCACCACTGTAGTACTAATTGAAGATGACGTGTCCAGCCTTCACTCTTTTTTTTTTTTTTGCACAAACTGAAGCTCCAAGAACTAATGCAGTCGGCGCATGCATGGAGGGATGGGGATGATAAAAAAAAAAGACAGATTCCAGTGATAGAATACGACCCGGTGGCACTCGCCAAGAACTAGTTTGCTTTTGGATCCGTATAGATTAACAAGTGTGTTTTAGGCACGCAGGCATGGCGGCGTGAGAGGAGACGAGAGGCGAGGAGGAGACGATGAGTAGATGAAAAGTGGGGAGCGCGTGCGGCGTGGAGGCTAGGCGCGTGAGGAGGGGGGAGGGAGGAGGCCGACGGAAGCGCCGTCGCGACGACTGGAGATGAGGAGAGATGGGAGAAGCAGCTGCGAAGGCAGAGGCGCTCGCGCCTACGCGCTTTATCCCTCCCTTTGTCCTACGTCCTCTCTGCCTGCGTAGACACGGTCCATGCACCACAGGATATAACTGCAAAAGATAGAGAGATCATGGCCTTTTGTTTTTGCTATAGTAATTAATTTTTAAATTATACGTCTTTTTAAGGTGGTGTCTGTAAATTGATTGTAGTAAATACTGTACCGATTTTGCTATACCAGCCAAATTTGTATGCGACTGTTTATCTCTTCGTTCTCTTTCACGAACAATTAGAATTTAAAAGACATAAGCCAAAGTTATAAGTCACAGCTCAAAAAGAACCTACCAAGGCCTGCATTCGGGACAGCTTATGCTCAGGCTTTGGCTTCCGTTGCTATAATAACTAGCTTGTAAATGATACATTTTTTCAATGCAGGGTCTACATGTAGATTATAGTATATACTGTACCAAGTTCAGCTATGCCGGCCAAAAGTGCATGTAACTATTTTTTGTGTGTATTATCTCTCGTGAACAGCCAGAATTAAAAAATCATAAGTCAAAAATCATAAAGCACAGCCTAAAACAATTCACCGCTAGCTTTTCTTTTTTCATTTGTGTATTCATTTGCCGAAGGTTTTGTTGTATAATTATTGAATTGTGCATTTTGTGGTGGGTTTTGTTTTACGAAAAGAAAAGTGCAAACCTACCTTTGAGATGGTGAAAAAGAAACCGAACCATAAACTCTAGCATATATAACTCATGGTCTAAACACTTTCTCTTCACGTCACAAGGAGTAGCCTACAGGGTTTGAGTAGTCTTGATTTCAAAAGTTAAATTAACAAAGGTAAGAATAGAAACTTAATCCCATAACTCATAGTCTAAACACTTTCTTTTCACGTCACAAGGAGTAGCCTACAGGGTTTGAGTAGTCTTGATTTCAAAAGTTAAATTAGGAAAGGTAAGAATAGAAACTTAATCCCATAAATGTTTGTTAAACATTTGTATAAAATT
Source organism: Dendrocalamus sinicus (assembly GCA_036346575.1). NCBI lineage: Eukaryota > Viridiplantae > Streptophyta > Magnoliopsida > Poales > Poaceae > Dendrocalamus > Dendrocalamus sinicus. The sequence goes on along the minus strand of CM070656.1, from coordinate 9,524,328 downwards.
GGCTGGTGATTTTCTTTCAGAAGTGTGACGTTTGGCGTCTCTTTTATTTAAGGAACCAAAAACTGTTTTATTGCAATACGATATGGAAAGAAAAACGTGAAAAGTGGCAGACTATGTGTGCAGAATTTCGAGGTCTCTTCTCTTAAGCAATTTCAGCTCGTCTTCAAATAATTCAACTTATAAGTAAATTGTAAGATTTTCCTTTCCTCTTATTCAAGCATAAATATCCACAACATATGACACATGGTCGTTTCAAACATAATCGCTCTCAAAACTTTTCCATGCTTCTAGAAAGAAGACTAATTAATTCCTGGTAAGAATCTCCAACCAATACTTCCTATATTACCCGGCGGCATTCAACCACGGGGAGGCCCTTCACCCACCTTTTTTTTTGCAAATAGACCCTTCAGCTTTTCTAAATTTGCATACAGATCCTTAGTTTTTTAAAAAGTCATTGCCACGTCAGCATTTTCTTGAAAGACCTCTCTACTTTTTCAAAATTTACACCTGGGGATTCGCCCGGGAGGCCCTCTATGTCACCTTTTTTGTGCATAGGCCCTCTAGCTTTTCCAAATTTGTATGCGGGTCCTCGATTTTTCGTAGAAAGGCCACTGCCATGTCAGTATTTTCTTGAAATACCCCTATATTTTTTCGAAAATACGTACATGACCTTGGTTTTTTCAAGAAGGCTCGTCTTTTACGTGATAAAGCCTCATGGTTTTTCCAGAATTACATATAGGTCCTTGGTTTTTTACCTCTATTTTTTTGAAATTATGTATGGGTCCTCGATTTTTGTAAGGAGACCCTCCTTTTATGTAATAAAGCCCCACAGTTTTCCCAGAATTAGTACGGGTCCTGGGGTTTTCAGAAAAGACCTTTGCTTTTCCTGAATTACGTACATGTTCTTGATTTTTTTATAAAAGCCTCCATACGAATTGTCGTCTCTTTTGCTTCAATCCACACGGTAGCTAGCACGGGCTTCCGCTACTAGTTGAATTGATTTGAGTCACAAAAGGTCAAGTATTCTAGATCCTTGCCCCTCAGCTCAAAACAAAAAACAACTTTCTAGGCATCAAAAACTCCGATCGAATCAATTCAATTAATTGAATCACAAAGGTCAAGTAGTCATCAAAAAACCCCGTCGAACCAATTCAATTAATTGAATCATAAAGGTCAAGTATTCTAGATCCTTTCTCCTCGACAGAAAATAGACATATGGGGTGGGTTCTTTTAGGATGATGACTTATAGCTTAAATATTTGAATTCTACCTGTTCGCGAGAGGTAGTACGCATAAGAAAATAGTCACATATGTTTTTGGCCGATACAGCTGAACTCATTACACTTTTTACTATAACTCCGCTTTGAAAAACACACTGTTTAAAAGTTAGTTACTGTAGACAATACAAGCATAAGTCGAAAAGAACTCAGCCATGGCTTATGATTTATCTCAAACGAATAAATAGGACGGTTTCTCCGCTGCCATTTCAAAGCGGTTTATCGGGACAATCTTTTCTAAACGGTTTATCAGCATTTGGCTCGTTCATACAAGAGCTTATATTAGAACAAAAAATTATAAGCCGCAACCGAAAAGAACCCACCCAGAGAGCAACTTTCCAAGCATGAAAAAAAGCCCAACACATCTGCTGGTTAGAAGCTCAAACAAACCGCCGCCCAAGCTGTTGGAAATCTCTCAAGATTTCTCTCTCTTGTAGTTTCTATTTCTCTCAAAAGACAAGTGCAAACTTACTTTTACGTGTATTTTCTATCATGTTGAAGAGATAAATACACACTTACAGAAGACAAATAACTTACTACAAATAGCTCAGCATCAACTGTTATTCGATCACAACTTCAGTTACAGCTTTCACTACCTCAAACATACTCAACGCAAATAATTCAAGTTAAGATTAACTCCAACAAACTGACAAGCAAGCATCGCCCCAGGAACCAGGTACAGAGCCTGATAATAGCCCATGCACCCTGTCCACCCTCCGGGCGCCACCTAGGCATTATTCACCCACTTACTCCCCTGCTGCGGTCCTGTCCACCTTTTGTCCTCGCGCTGCCCCGCCTTTGTCGCGTTGCGTCGCGCCCCACACTCGGAAACGACACTGACAACCCCAGCAACCGCGCCCCAAATCCTATTAATAGGCATGAAACCCCGCCCCCATCAGCTCCAAATCCACCTCATCCTCCTACTGGCAGATCCAAATATAGCGCGATCGCATTCCATATTTGAGAATACAATCACGAGCTAGCTCGGGGCTTGAGGAAGCGATACAAGAAAACCAAGAATCCATGGCGGTGATGGTGGCGAGGCAGGGGCGCGAGCTGCAGCGGTACAGCGCGAGCACGGGCGGGCGCATCGTGGTGGGGTGCATCCCGTACCGCGTGCGCGGGGACGGGGAGGTGGAGGTGCTGGTGATCAGCTCGCAGAAGAAGGGCGCCGGGGCGGGGGTGATGTTCCCCAAGGGCGGGTGGGAGCTGGACGAGTCCATGGACGAGGCGGCGCGGCGCGAGGCCCTGGAGGAGGCCGGCGTGCGCGGCGAGACGGGCGCGACGCTGGGGCAGTGGTGCTACCGGAGCCGGCGGTACGACGCGACGTACGAGGGGTTCATGTTCCCGCTGCGCGTCACGGACGAGCTGGAGCGGTGGCCCGAGATGGCCGCGCGGAGGCGGGCCTGGGTCACCACGCAGCGGGCCATGGAGCTGTGCCCGCACTGGTGGATGCGCGAGGCGCTCGAGCGCTTCGCAGACGGCCTCGTCTCCGCGGCCAAGCCGATGCTCCTCGACGCCGCCTTGTAGGCGCGCGGCCTCGCCTGCCTCACGCGTTTCGCCCTTCTCGCCGTGCGCGAGCGCTGCCCACGGCTTGTGCCGGCTGGGCTCGGCCCGGGCCGCGCGCGCGGCAGCGGCAGGCTCAGGTCTCCCGGACCACGCCGGGCCCGTCTGGGCTCGAGCCGGTGGAATGGAGATGAGTGGATGGAATGGAACACGCAAGGAGTCACACGAATCAGGACATCGTACTGTGACGAGACACGGCTTGTGCATCTTCTTGTTTGTTTGGGATTCAGGCATATGTACATCTCACGTGGTTAGCCAACTTCTTTGTGCTAATACAGGAAATGGTAGTGGAGATTCCGATTGCCAAAATTCGCTTAAATGTGACTCTGGGATTAGCATGTGTTGCTTCGAGTTCTGGCAAGATACAATTTACGCTCGTAGCCCACCTCACTTTCTTGCAAAATGTGACTCTGCCGAACCTATTTTGTGATAATGAGTACAATCTGGGCCTGTTCTTTTTGGCTGAAGTTTATGGCTTTTAGCTGCGGCTTGTGACTTTTGGGCTGTTCGTGCGAAAAATTACAGAGTAACAAAAATTCACGTGCGGTTTTAGCCGATATAAATGAAATCAGTACAATATGTACTGCAATTAACTAGTAGACCCTATCTTGAAAATATACTCTATTTAAAAGCTAGTTACTGTAGAAAAACCAAAAAGCAGCTTTTTAGAAGCTGAAAAGAACATGCCCAGAATGTACTCACACACATGTACTCACGCATATAACACTAGAATTCATATATATCCACGTAGGTACATTCAATGCACACTCTTCAGATAAAATAGAGATCAAAGAGTCTCATAGAACGTGGACACATGCTTTAACCACTGAATACATCTACGTGCGGGTGTACTCACATTAACAGTGCCGGAGGGGTACTCCTACTGAGCCTCTTGCTACAAAGCAATTAACAGTGCCGGAGGGGTACTCCTGCTGAGCCTCTTGCTACAAAGCAATTGCATGCATGCGTACGCTCTATGCAGCCTGTAAAGCTATAAAGGGCCTGTTTTTTTTTGCTGAAGCTTATGGTTTTTTGCTGCGATTTGTAACTTTTGAGTTATTAGTGCAAGAGATTACACAGTAACAGAAATCCACATACGGTTTCTGCCGATATAAATGAAGTTGGTACAATATGTATTATAATTAACTAGTAGATCCTATCTTAAAAAAATACTTCGTTTAAAATTTAGTTACTATAAAAAAACTAAAAAACAGTTTTTAAAAGCTGAAAAAAACAGCCCGCAACTTGCTCTATGGAGTTGCAGACACTGCGATGTCTCGAGACACTGGTAGCTCACAGCTTTGCTCGAAACAATTGGGTTCTTTATACAGCTTGAATAGACATCGACACCAAGCGGACGGAGAGCATCACGGAAACCAATCATCACTTGAATCAATCAGCAAGGAAGCTGGAAAAGGGCAAGCAGCCCTCTGCTGCTTGATGACGACGGCCGCATCACTTCTCGTGAAAATGCGGCTGCACAAGCGGGCGGGCGGGCGGGCGTTCCCGTGGGCTTTCGGGCTCTTCCTGTCGACCTAACCGAGAGGAGCATGGCCACGCCCAGGAAGATAAGGACGCCCTGTCATGCGGGCCCCAGCCGCCCGTGCCTGTCGCAGTGAGTCAGTCACTCGCTCGTCCCTCTGAAACGCCACGGGCGCGACAGGGCGACCCCGCCTTAATTGTCATTTAGTAATCCCTCCTATTCATAATAAAAACAGGTTGTTTTGGCATAAGCGTTGCAAACTTTAAAAGCTTTAACTGTTAATATCTTTTTAAATAATTATATTAGATATATAGAAATCATTTGTGTAAATTCATCTCGAAAAATACTTTTATAATATTGTAATTTTGCTAGATTTTACAAATATATTGTAATAGTAATTATATTAAAGTTATATTTTAAAGACCATATTGATGTCTAAAATAACTTGTCTTGCGTGAATGGAAGCGAGTAGCTCTTAAACCGTGATTAACTAATGGTAGTGTGCCAGCGGACTGACGTTTCAATAGTGGTTGGGGATAGGGTGGAAATGCATCATATTTGTATTCATATTTTGTAAATAAATATAAATTTAAATTTAAATATTTTTAAATATAAATATGAATTTGAATCGCATATCTACTCAATTCGTTCAGATCTGGGTATCCTCGTACCTGAATATATAGTATGAAGATATTAATGGCATGTTATCTTCGTACAGTCATACTTAATCATTCTAATTCATTTACTTTATCTAAAGAAACACAAATTCACACCATATTTAAAACTTGTTCAACTAATTAGTTGTGTATATATATATATATATATATATATATATATATATATATATATATATATATATATATATATATATATATATATATATATATATATATATATTGCTTTCTTTGAATACTGAATATGGATACAAATAGTTCAGATAAAATAATATTCTGGATGATAAAAGTCCATACCATATTTATATCCACTTTTTTTATGCAAATTGGAACACGAATACGAATAGAAGAGAAATTGTTAATCGGATAAAAAAATCTATACCGTATTCGTATCCTACCAAATACGCTAACCAAATAATACAGATGATTCATATCTATTTCCCACTCTATTTGAGGATATGATCCGGGAGAGAGCAATAATTGGGGGTGCCTAGTCAGCAAGTTGGGCTGAGTTCAGTATGGCTTTATGCTTTCTGGCTTTTGTACTTTTTATTACAGTAACTAGTTTTTAAATGATACGTCTTTTAAAGCGGAATCTACAAATCGAATGTAGTAGATACTGTACTGATTTTAGTTGTACTAGCCAAAATCACATACAACTATCTCTATCTTTATAATCTCTCTCGCGAACAGCCAAAATTCAAAAGTTATAGACTAAAAACCAGAAGCCAAAGCACAAAAAAAAACTATCCTTGGTGCAATAAAAAATGATCCCATCTGAGCGCCATGTGGTCTACGTGGGTGTTCAGCCGATGCAATCTGTTACTGTTAGGTGCGCGACAAGTCTTCTGTTTTGTGCCCGTGCTGTGGGCGGTGGGCCTACTGCCACTCGACGGTTTGTGTTTTGCTGCTTGTTTTATCCTTCGTTTTGCCTACTCCAGGATTTTTGTTTCTTGTTCTCTCTTGCCTATGGCTTTCTTTGATCGCCATCTCTGATAGTTACGTCTCAACCCAGGTGGGAGTGATTAGCTGGTATCAGGGTGGTATTACCTGCAGCAGTTCCAGTTCCAGCCCAGCTATGACTGGTGGAGCAACCTATCCATTTGTACATCAGTGCTGTGCATAATGAAAGTATCTAGATCCGTAATCTATCCATCTAACGTATGTGTAATTGTTCGATAGGATATTTTTTTAAAAAAAATCACCAAACCTATGCTATTTGTTTTCGATCTATTTTTTGTTTGTTATTTATTTTTAAAAGGAAGACTTTTCCGTATTATACTTCTTTATCACCTTTGGTATACTTAAATACTAATTCTAAGATACTCTAACATGGCTTTATTGTAAAAATTTCATCGAATCCCTTTATTTTATATATATACACCTTTTTTCATATATAAAAGGAGTATATACATAAATTATACTATAAAAAGTGGACTTCACTGAAATTTTGTATGGAGCTCACTTTAACGTATCTAATAATCATTGTTACAATATACTCAAAAGGACAAAGAGGTATAACAATATCATTTAAGCGGTATATGAGAAGTAAGAGTACGTACTTCTAAGAGTATAGAACCATAGTGCATGGGCACTATGATCTAAAATAGATATTTCCGCTAGGAATCATGCGTGAAAAATTTTAGAAATTTTTGAATATTGAGTTTAACTTGTTTACTGACTAGTTCAAACAAATTTGAACTAGAATTCAAACTAGAATTGCTATTTTTATAATAGTTTGATTGCAGGTATATGCTGGTTTTATATAAAAATCAGCATGGCATATGATAAAAAATCATTGAAAAACTTTGAATGCGAGTATATATTTTTTAAAGATGTCTTTGTTATTTGAATTGCTGGAGATAGATATATACCTAAAACTGACAATTTCAAAAAATATCCAAATTATCTTCAGACTAGTAAGGAGACAAGCAACAATAGTAACAATTGATTTTTTTGTCTGAATAGTTTGCTGAGACAAGAAGCAACAGTAACTCGCTGGAGTGCCCCCACCTCTTCTTCACCTTTATCGATCCGCCGCCTTGGACCAATTCCCATCACGCCAGTCGCATCACAAGGTGCGCCTCATTGCGTTGATGCGAGCCCCCATCATGGCCAGCCACCCCCACCAACTGTACAACACGCTGCCATCCTCCTTACTGCCATGGCCACCAGCTTCCCTAATGCTTCTCTGCCATCCTCAACCACCAAAATGGAGCCCTAGAATCTAGGAACATGCCACACACACGTTTTTTCCATTGATTTCTGCTGGATTCTGCCGTCTCCATAGGCCCTACCACCCTATTCCGATCACCCTCGACCACGTCTATGCTAAATGTTGCCTTCCTTGTGTTCTCAATGCCTGAGAATGCATTGAGAGTTTGCCACCGTCATTGTTCCATCGCCATAGCTGCGCCACCCATCTCTCAGTTTCTCTCTCTGTCTTTGTCTTTTTAGTCGGGAATAAGCACAATACCAAACCTGTTACTATGCACTTGTGGTTGACCAAGCCGTGTCGCCCCGAGCCTGAACCGAACTGACCAAGCCCAACCATTAGGGTTGAGCCAGACCAGTTCATACTGAGCCTGAACTGAGCCACATTTAGTCTGATCGAGTCAAACCCAAATCCAAACCGAGTCCAAGCCCTATTTTATCCCGAGTTGCACCCATTTCAAGCCGTTTTAGCTCTGATTCTTCTAGTTATTGGCCGATTCTTACTTGATCTCTAATCTCATTAGGATAATCTTCAATTGGTTTGTGACATGCTGGATCGGTAATAATATCATCTGCATTAAATTCATGCCGAACCTTTTTTGCTTCAGTTCTGCTTTCTATAGTTGGAGGGTTACTGCTAATTGCATCGTTTGAGAAATATTTGTGCAAAGTTCGCCTCTCCATTTTTGTAAATCTAAGAATAATTAAACAACAACTAGTCAACAACTGATTAAACAAATTGGCTAATTGGCTAATGCCTAATGGCTACTATCGAATGTCGATTAAACAATAATTTGCATCAGTGCAACAATAACAAACAGTAACTCAGTGTCTCAGTTAATACTTAGTGCCCTAACGCCTCATAGAGTCACGGCCCGCCTCAGTGCCTCACCTGCTCACAAGATTTTATCAGATTAGTCATTAGTCAACACCTGCCGGCTCACTACTTCATTCTCATTGCCTTGGGGAACGAATGGGGAATGCCGGAATAGCCTCGTCGGCGTCGTTCAATGCGCCCTGCCGGCCTCCCGATGCGTTGAAGCCACCGCGTGCTGCCGCCAGGTGCTAGCCCCGCTCTGCCGCTCGGCCTTGCCCGTGCGGCCGCTACCGAGGCACCGAGTGTGATGTGGCCAAGAGTGTGAATGATAAATCTATGCAATCTAAAGTTACAAGGTTTAGTAGTGCTGAATTGTGTAAGGAGAAAGAAGCTATCGGTTATGGGAGAGAGAAGAATATCCTAGTTCGTGCGGATGCTTATGTGATTCCTCTTTTGCGCAGTGCAAACAAGACAACAATGCATGGAATTAGTAGTTCGTGCGGATGCTTATGTGATTCCTCTTTTGCGCAGTGCAAACAAGACAACAATGCATGGAATTAGAGGTGTGGATGGAGAAGAAAGAAAGTTAGTTTGGTTAAAGTGGAAGGCACAAGATCAATCAAGTTCTCGTGATTGCAGTTCTATCCACAAATTTCATGAAGTTCTCAACGCCAATTCTGAGATTTCTAATGCACACAAAATATATATTTGGAAAGCTAATGAAGTCTACTATCCAACGAATCAAACGGCGCTTGATTGGAGCTTCCTACACAAAGTTATAGCAACTTTATTCGATGCTGCATGAGCTATCCGGAGAGACGCGCGAGATCTGCCAAACAAAAAGAGTCCGAGTATTGCAATGCAAGTAAGGGTGAAATCCGACCACACTATGGTTTTCCAAAGGTTGAGAAGGATTCCTTTTAAGGTTCCAAACAGATTTGGAAGTCTCTTGAACAAGAAAAGAAAATATATACAAATTTGAATTCAGTTCGGATTCGGTTCGGGACAGACAGGAAGTCCAACACTAAAACGCCGATAACTTTCACAAACAGAGTCCGATTTAGGCGTTCTTGGACTCGTTGGAAAGCTATTTTGAAGCCCCATACAATGGATGAGGTGCCAGCCACGGAATCCTCATAGTCACGTCACAAATTGAGAGAATTCGGATATAGCAGTTTAGGTATTTCCTTTTTAGTTCGTATTGGAGTTTGTTTCGGCCTTAGGCCAAGTTGTGCGTGAGCTTTAGTCAAGACCGTACATTGTGCACCAATATAAGGCCAGGGCCTTAGCCCCATTGTAACTGAGGCTATAATATGATAAGTTTTTAGACTCGTGAAATAAAAAAGAAAATCGCCATGATGGTTGGTGGCGGCCAGATTGCGTGATTGCAAGGTTTTCTTATTTGGAGTTTGCTGAGTTGGTACAAGGCAAGAATAGAAGATTCTTGAGATTGCCCATCGAATCTACAAGGTTCATCTCTTCTAATTCGTGTTTTCTTGCTGAATTCACGGTTTGGGGAGTACGGCGGATTGCTTCTAGTGTGCGCCTTGCATACTAGTGCAAATTGCCCTTATCAATATTGTTTGCTGCATCAAGACAAGGAGAAGACTCTATTAAAGGAGAAGGAACCTCGCTGATCGTACCGGGAAAGATAAGGCCATCCCTACGTATCAACTAATCCTTAGTTGGTCCGCATCATCGTGGTATCAAAGTGTGTTGATCACGGTACGAGGTTGCTAAATTTTTCTTAATGGCTGGTTCTATGAAGACTAAAGATGGCGAGGTGCGACATAATCATGCCGAGCCAATTGGGGAGGTGCCCCAATATGCGGCGTCTTTGCTGCCCGAGTTATGAATTGGACTTGAAGCGACACGTGACTACTTCTTGAGTTGTTACCAGAAGCTTGAAGGCAAGGTTGATGATTTGGGGGCGCGAATTAATGCTTTGACGGAGGCAATACATAACCAGCCACCACAATTTTAGCATGCTGAACGGAGACCTCAATATCCCGAACGGCGTGCACCATACGAAGACGAGGAGGTTTTTGATGGTGCAGCGGGCTTTGCTCCACAACCGCGCCGTGCTCAGGACTACCGTGGTGCTGACCATGGTAGGGACATGCGTGGCAGAGGTGCTGCTCGTGGTGGAGGTATGCGTGATGGTGTTAGGTTTGCTCAGCGTGTTGCCGTGGATGATGGAATTGGACGGATATCCCATCATTTAATAGTAAAGCTGAACCGGAGGAGTACTTGGAGTGGGAGATGCGTGTCGAACAGATTTTTGACAGCCATCACTATACTGAGGATAAGAAGATTCGTTTGGCGACAATTGAGTTCACTGGATATGCTCTTATTTGGTGGAATCAATTGTGTCGCGTAGGAGCTCGTCCGGATACCTGGGTACAATTGAAGAATATTTTGAGGCTGCGTTTTGTCCCAGCACGCTACACCAGGACCTTATACAACCGGCTACAACAACTACACCAAGGTAATTCTAGTGTTGATGAGTATTATAAAGAGATGGAGATGTTGATAATCCGTACAGGAACAGAGGAGCATGTTAATGGGTTGAATGAGGATGTGCAAGATAGGGTGGAGATGGTCCATTACTATAACATCCAAGACTTGGTGCATCAAGATGAACGTGCTGAACAACAATTGAAGCGCAAACAAGCCAAGGGTGGACACGCTAACACTCAAACAAACCCATGGAGGCGATTATCACAGCAAGACGATGATGTTGGTTCACACTCCAAGGTGGTGACATCAAGCCGTTCAAATGGGGCTCTTTCAAAGGAGGCAAGCAACAGAGGTAGAGAAGCAACCAAATCTAATTCTAGCACGTTCTCCATCGCTAGAACAAGTCAAATTGAGTGCTTCAAGTGTAATAGCAGGGGGTCACATGATGAGGGATTGCACAATGCAAGGAAGGTGTTACTCACACATGAGGGATATGCCACGGAGGGCGAAAGCGAGGAATCTGAACATGACGATGAGAAATTCAATGATTCTCCACAAGAAGTTGTGTATTGTGATCCTGGGGTTGGTCCAACTTTGATGACTCATAAGGTGGATGGTGACAATAAGCGGATTGTTGAGAAGGGGCAGCGACGTGGTGTTTTCAAATCCAATGCATGATCAAAGGCAAATGGTGCAAGTTTATAATCGATGGTGGAAACTACAACAATGTGATCAGTAAGGACGTGGTTGATGCACTCTCATTAACCACATGGCGCCATCCTAAATCATACTATATGCAATGGCTTCACAATGTTGGTAGGCTAAAAGTTACTCATAACTTTCGCGTGCCGTTTTTAATTGATGGATATAAAGACAAGGCGAAGTGTGACGTCGTGACTATGCACATGTGTCACATCATGTTAGGGCGTCCGTGGCAGTTTGATCGCAATGTTATACACCAAGAGAGAGCCAATCGCTTCACTTTTATGCATAAAGGTGTATTTCAATCTTTGCTGCCTAAGAGAGATGAGGAGATTATTTCTGATATTGCCATCAAGGGCAAGGAGCTTGTGAAGATTACCACGAAACCGAGACGGTTTCGCTTGAAGGGGGAGGGGATGATGTGGCCAAGAGTGTGAATGATAAATTGATTTGTGCTTCATCTATGCAATCTGAAGTTACAAGGTTTAGTAGTGCTGAATTGTGCAAGGAGAAAGAAGCTATCGGTTATGGGAGAGAGAAGAATATCCTAGTTCGTGCGGATACTTATGTGATTCCTCTTTTGCGCAGTGCAAACAAGACAACAATACATGGAATTAGAGGTGTGGATGGAGAAGAAAGAAAGTTAGTTTGGCTAAAGAGGAAGACACAAGATCAATTAAGTTCTCGTGATTGCAGTTCTGTCCACAAAGTTCATGAAGTTCTCAACGTCAATTCTGAGGTTTCTAATGCACACAAAATACATATTTGGAAAGCTAATGAAGTCTACTTTCCAACGAATCAAACGGCGCTTAATTGGAGCTTCTTACACAAAGTTGTGGCAACTTCATTGGATGAGCTTTCCGAAGAGACACACGAGACCTGCCAAACAAAAAGAGTCCGAGTATTGCAATGCAAGTAAGGGTGAAATCCGACCACACCATGGTTTTTCAAAGGTTGATCAATTATGTAAGTTCTATGTGGAATGTACTTTTTCAATATTTCAATAAAATTTAATTATATTCCTTCTTTTCTGATGAGTATTTTTATTTGTACATTATTATCTCAAGTTTGGTCATATCATATTATTGTCTTAGCTACTCGGAGCTATGGACCAAACTATCCTCAATGTGATTGTCCATCAGCTCATCCATAGTGCTCTCAGATACATAATCCATTAGCTGCTTCCAGTTAATCCATTAGCTGCTTCCAGTTAATCCAAAAATGTTAATTTCCATTTCTTTTAATGCCATAATATCTGAATGCATGTATATTATCCTCACACATGGACTAAGTATCCATAGTCCATACTGGAACATGCACGGAACAGTGGATCATAGTCCAAAGTGAGTAATGCTTCTATGCCCTCCTCAAAACTAGATTATACAAATCTCAAAGAAACATGGTTAGGCAATACATTACAATATAGTTAGGCCATACATTTCTCAAGAGAAACTAGGACATCGTCCAAGTGGCCATACTGTAAGATGCCCGGATAACAGAGCGTAGAAAACAAAATTCATGGCCCACAGACAGATCCATTCAAATTTAAAATGTAGCTTGACATGGAAACTTTCTAGCACCCATGTAGGCCAAGGCTCCAGAGGGGGGCACCGGGGCACGCCAAAACACGGTGCACGTCTGTCACAAGCATAGACTTTGAAAGTTGATAGAAATTTTCTTCAAAACATTGAAACAGGCAAGCCAGTAAGACATCCACAATCATTTGGTCTGAACTCGATTCTGAATCAGACCACATATCACCAAAGCCGTTACAGACAATTCACCAAACTAGGACAATAAAAATCATCCAAACTTCCAAGGCTGTCATTCCTGCATTGTGTAAAGTGATGCGGCCACAATCATTAAATGTGAGATGAAATCATTAAACTTGACAGCAACAATTGAGAAAGCTTCAGATTTCCATGAAAACAAAGCAACAGAGTAAACCTGGAAGAGCAATATTTCAGGCTTAACCATAGATCAATTCAGTTCCAGCTTCTAACTACCAATGTACCACATGATAGCCTGAACCCAGACTTGGAGCAGCCAGTACCGCCGGGGGGTGGGGGGGTTGCGATTTCACATACATAACAAACCAATTCGTCTCTGTGAAATAATCCCATATGTACAATTAATGCCTCATTCCGTTCAGTTTTTCTTTGGTTGCACGTTGCTCCAGTGACGCATTAAGCAAGAACATTTACAAGTTAGAACACAATAAACTGCCATGCGCCACCATCGCTGCATTTAAGCACCATGAAGAATTAACAGCAAGATTTAAGCGAAAGGATAGGATAATTATAACTAAAGCATCAATAGTGGTTCTGAAGTACAACAGATTTTAAATATTTTCTAGATACAACATTTGCATAATTTACTCCTCACTTTCATCAACCCCTGCGCCCTCATCTTGTCCTCTGGGAGATGGCAATGGCTGATCCGAACCACCACCTGTCTGTACAGTGGTTGGCAACGGCAGGATCGCATTTCCATCCAGCTCGCATGTATCTGATCCTAAACCGGAGGGTAGCGATTCATGAACAGCGCCAGCTACTTCCAATTTTGCATTTTCATCAATAGGCAAACGGTCGGTGCTAGCAGCCTCCATTCCCTCCAGGCTGGGAAGCTCGCTAGTTGTGGTTGCCATGCCCTCGACAGACGAAGGTAGCAATTGTAAGGCATCAGCTTCTCCCAGCTTTGCAGTTTCCCCATCAGTTGCAGACTCGGTGTTCAGCACCTCTGCTCCCTCCACAACAAGAGGCTCATCAGCGGCGGCATCAGCAGCTTCTGGTTCTGCAATTTCATCATTAGACACAGGCTCAGTGCTTGGAGCTTCCGCTCCCTCTTTGCTAGGAAGCTCACTAGCTGTGACTACCATATCCTCACCAGATGAAGGTTGCAATGGCTGTTCAGTTTCAGCCTCTCCCAGATTTGCCTTCTCACCATCAGGTGTCTGTTGTGTGTTTAGCACCTCTGCTTTCTCCATAACAGGACGCTCATCAGCTGCGGCATCAGCTTCTTGTTGTTCTACAGTTTCATCATTAGACACAAGCTCGGTGCTTGGAGCTTCCACTCCCTCCATGCTAGCAAGCTCACTAGCTATGACTACCACACCCTCACCAGGTGAGGGTTGCAATTGCTGCTCGGTTTCAGCTTCTCCCAGCTTTGCATTTTCACCATGAGGTGAAGGCTCAGTGTCTAGCACCTCTGCTCCCTCCATAACAGTAAGCTCATCAGCTGCAGCAGTTTTGTCATTAGACACAAGCTCAGTGCTTGCAGCTTCCACTCCCTCCTTGCTAGGAAGTTCACTAGCTGTGACTACCACACCCTCACCAAATGAAGGTTGCAATTGCTGTTCGGTTACAGCTTCTCCCACTTTTGCATTTTCACCAAGTGAAGGCTCAGTGTTTCGCACCTCAACTTCCCCCATAACAGTAAGCTCATCAGCTGCAGCATCAGCTTCTTCTGGCTTTTCATTTTCATCATTAGACAAAGGCTCAGTGCTTGGAGCTTTCAATCCTTCTTCTGGCTTTTCATTTTCATCATTAGACAAAGACTCAGTGCTTGGAGCTTCCAATCCCTCCTGTCTTGGAAGCTCACTAGCTGTGACTACCACACCCTCACCAGATGAAGGTTGAAGTTGCTGTTCAGTGTCGGGTTCCCCCAGCTTTGCATTCTCACTATCAGGCAGGGATTCAGTGTTAACCTCTGAATTTGAAGGTACTTCACTGCAGCTTTGATCACTAGAGCCTGTTGTCTTGGCAGATTCCACAAGAGTGGGCACAAAAATTTCCTTAGGTTGAGTAGACTCAATATATACCAGTTCTCGATCAATGGAGCCTGTTGCTTCGGCAACTTCCACTTGGATAGGCACAGAAGTTTCCTGAAATGTCTCCATCTCCATCGAATTAGGTTGAGTAGAGTCGGTAGCTTCTGCAGTTTCCTGAGCTGGGTTTATCTCTATTGTAGTATGTTGGGTAGAGTCATCAGTTCCTGCAATCTCCATTGAAGTAGGACAAGTAGTTTCATCTGGCGGGGAGACAGATGTTTCTATACTTTGATCAAGTTCTGTACAAGCATGCTCCACAGATTCAAGCTCTAGGACAAGTGATTCAACATATTCCTTTTGAATAGGCGTGTCTACTTTGTTTGCTTCTGGTTCTGTAACCAAGGCTATAGTAGTTTCTTCTTGGGGAGATACAGATGTTTCTTTACTTAGATCAGCTGCAGTACCAGCATGCACCACAGACTCTAGTTCTATCGTAACCGATTCAACATTTCCCTTTTGAGTAGGTTCATCTACCTCTTTATTTGCTTCTGGTTCTGTAGCCAATGTTACATTAGTTTCCTCTTGGGGAGTCGCAGGTATTTCTTTACAAGCTTCTGTACCATCATGCTCCACAGGCTCAAGAACTCCTGAAATAGCATCCACACTAAGTTCTGCCTTAACAGAGATTTCATTAACATTACAAGCAGATAACGAAGTACCTGTTCCATGTTCTAGACATCTTCCACCCTCCAAATCCATTGGTTCTGTAGTTTCTACTCGCAGTGAAGTAGTAGATCCTTGGATTGGCTCTGGTTCAGCAGTAACAAGAACAGATGCATCAATAGCACAACCTCCAGCTTCTAAATTGCATGATATACTATCAGAACCTGTGGCTTCTGCCATTTCCATTTCAACAAAGGTAGATGGAGCCGCACCACTATATTCCTCTGTATTACACGTCTTGTCCTCGGATTCGGTAGATTCCTCTTGAACAGGAATGGTGCTTTCTGGAACTTCCTGTGCTTCTGTGGCGAAAACCTCAAATGTAGCACCCTCTCTGCCAAGGTCCATTGTGCCACTACCATGCTCAGGATCATTAGCTTCTGCACCATCCTCTTGCATAGGAATAGCAGTTTCATGAATTGGCTTTGATTCCATTGCAATTTGAGATGAAGCACCACCATGTTCTACTGTGCAGTATCCATCCCGTGAACTCGTTGCCTCGAGTTCTACTTGCAAAACAACTGGAGTTTCATGAATTGGTTCAGGTCTTGAAACATGCTCAGACAAGACAGTAGGGCCACCATGTTCTGGCCTGCAGTAATCATTTTTCAAACCTGCTACGTCAACAGATTCCTCTTGCATAAGACCATCAATCTCAGTTGGCTTTGGTTGTGTCTCAACAAGTTCACATGTAGCAGGATGCTCTTCAGCAGGATAGACCATTTCTTCAGTAGTTTCTGCTCGTTTAACAACAGCAGAATCACCACCAGGTTTGCTACATCCATGCTTAAAAGCCACTTCATCTAGGATTTCCTCTTGGTTAGGAACAGTAGCTTCTTGAGTTGGTGTTGGTTCTACAACAAGAAGCTCAACTGAACTGGGAGCTTCAGAATGGCTACTAGCAGCAACCTCCTCTCCACTAGGAGCATTATCACAAACAGTACCCAATGCAGAACAAGATGTACCAAGACCGTCATCAAGTTGTGGCAGATTACTTGTTTCTTTTGTTCCTTCCTGATCAGCAATGGCAGTTTCTTGAATACCCACTGTTTCTTTCTCCACAACACCAGAAGCTTCTGACTTGCCAACACCATCACCAGTATCTTTATCGGATTCAACTGTCAAGGCCAGGGTGGTTGTAGGAGGTTCATTCCCAAGTTGCAAGGTGCAGCTTTGGCGATTCAAACCAGTATCCACTGGAGGAACAACAGTGCTTTCTTGCATTGGCTCCTGTTCAGTGTCAACAGAATGAACAATGATGTCCTTGCCAGCAGCACCAACTTCAACAACACTGGCCACGTTACTGGGTTGGGTGGACGTTGCAACTGATGACAGCTCTAGGTGAGCAGGGAAGCCATGATAACCTTCCCCAGAACCATCAACTTGCACTGATTCAGTATTCGAGATGGGTGCCCTATCTTGCATCACAGAACCAGAAGACAAAGCAGCAGAATTGCTGCAGGTAAGCTCCCATAAGCCATCAGTGCTTGCAGCAGGAAGGACATCAACAGTAGTTTCTTTACTTCCCACTAAATCACCATCATCAGCTACCTGGGCAGATTCGTCCTCATTTGAGTCTTCTGAAGGAGAATATCCTACTAAATTGATATTCTGAGAATCATCATAAGTATGACTAGGAGTTGGATTGTCACCACCACTCTTATCGAAAGTTTTATGACTAGGAGTAGGATTGTCACCACCACTCTTATCAAAAGTTTCTTCCATTTTCTCCTGTTCCTTCATAGATGCAAATATAGAGGCACTGTTCTCTGATCTATCTTGTTCTGCTGGCTGATTTGAGTCAGTTGATTGTAACGCAGCAGGTAAGTCACTAGAAGAGCATTTAGAAATATCGTCAATCTGCATAACTTCGATTTCCATAATGTCTTGATTAGCACCATTCACATCAACGACGGTGCCTTCACTTCGCAGACCAGTGTGATCATCTTCAGTGGGGGCAGGGCCCTTATCCGAGGCTTCACATGGGGCTTGGCTGCCTGCTAAAATAGTCTCAGTAGATTGGTCTTCACCCTCAAAATCTGTATTTCTTTGACAAGTGCGCGTCTCTACATCAGTGCTATTATCAATGTTATCTCGCAGTGTGTCCTTTTCCCCACTGGACAAAAATATAGTACCGTCAACAGTCTTCTGATGTACTACAAGTATCTTGTGTTCTTGATCATCTGTACAGAAATTAGACAAACTACTAATGAATAACTGCTATGTGTGAATATTAACTAGTTCAAAATTGTATATAAAGCACCCACCGTTTGCAGATGCTGGTTCTGCAGCTGAAACCATCATCACTTGTTCTGAACTATGAACCTCAGTGCCTGAAAAAGTGAAAAGGCACAGGCGTGCATGAGTAACCTGGGACCAGTCTCACCATTAACCAATAGAAAATAATAACAACAGAGCATACTCTTCTCATCAGGACTTGGCATTGGTATCGTGCACTGCATCTTAGACCCAGCAAACTCCATGCCTTCTGTCAAATCTAGCAAAACATGAAAGACACTTTAGCTGGATCAAGAATAATAATCTGCAGGGAGGGAGAGGGAGCATACCATGCACATCACCTCCAGGTGATATTTTCCCTCCTGATTCAGCTAATGCAGGAGTCTGTATGTCCAAATTGGCATTTGTTTCTTCAACATTATCTGCACCAGACTGGCTAGAAGATTTTGATTGGTTCAGGAGTTCTCCAGGTGATTTTTTTTCTCCTGATTCAGCTACTGCAGGAGTCTGAATGTCCAAACTGTCATTTGTTTTTACAACATTTTCTGCAGCAGACTGGCTAGAAGATTTGGATTGGCTCAGGAATTCTAACTTGAGCTGTGATAATCCTACTGGCATTGGCACTTCGCCAGACACATGAGACTCAGGATCCTTGCCTACCTCGCAAACAGAGGTAGCATCATTGGTAGACGCACCAACTTCTATCATGCTGGCCTCTTTATCAGAATGGGTGGATGAGACATTGTGAGCTTCCTCAGAGCAATCAGTATTCATAGCAGTAGGGACTTCAGCAGCAGTTCCACCATCATCGACTAGTTGGGCAGAACTATCCTCATTTTTGTCTTCTGAAGGATAATGTCTTCCTAAAGCCACACTGTGAGAAACATCATTTGTCTGATCACGGGTTGGTTTGTCACCATCATTCTTATCCAAAGTTTCTTCCACTTTCTCCTGTTTCTTCCCAGATGCAAATTTAGAGCCACTATTCTCTAAACTCTCCTTTTGTTCTGCAAGCTGATTTGAATCGGTTGATTGTAAAGCAGCAGGTAAATGACTAGAAGAGCCTCTAGAAATATCATCAATCTGCATGGCTTCAACTTTCATATTATCTTGCTTGGAACTTGTCGCATCAACAGCAGTACCTTCACTTTGCAGACCATTGGCATCTTCTGTAGGTGCAGGGGTATCCTTATCTGAGGCATCCAAAGGAGTTTGGCCATCTGCTAAACTTATCATAGTAGAATCATTCCTTTCTGCTTCAAAACCAGCAATTCTTTGACAAGAGGCTAGGTCCACATCAACACTGCTATCAATTTTATCCTGCACTGTGTCCTGTGCTGCACTAGACGGAAGTATATTATCATCAGCAGTCTTATGTTCATCATCATTTGCAGATACTGGTTCTGCAGCTGAAACAGTCTTTCTTTGTTCGGAACTATGAACCTCAGTGCTACTGCTACGAACCTCGAGACCTGAAATAGCATAGATTTGAATTGAGTTATGTGAGCCACTCTACTATCCAGCAATGAAAAATGAGAGAGAGAGAGAGAGAGAGTACCTTGCATATCACCTACAGGAAGTTTCCTTTCTCCTGATATAGCTAATGCAGGAGTCTGAGTGCTCGAGGTGGCATGTGTTTCTTCAGTACATGCTGCACCTGACTTGGTAGCAGTTTGGTTTGCCGATTCTGACTTTGCCTCTGATATCCCCATTGGAATTGACACTTCACCACATACATGACTCTCAGCATTCTTCTGTGCATGTGTTTCATCAGTACATGCTGCACCTGACTTGGTAGCAGTTTGGTTAGCCGATTCTAACTTTGCCTCTGATATCCCCATTGGAATTGACACTTCACCACATACATGACTGTCAGCATTCTTCTGCTCTTCACAAACAGAAGCGGTAATAAGCTCAGCTTTCAAATGGCCAGCTTCCTGTTGCTCAATTGAAGAAACACAGGCCGTCATGCTTGGGCTTGCTGATATCTCTAACTTTTTGGAATCATCTGTCTGCTTTGATCCAGCAAGTCGAGCACGACGTTCGCATGCAGCTGTTGCAGAATTATTTCTGGTGCGTGGTTCCCGGGCTGAACCCCTCCTCCTCCTACCTGGTGCCTTACTTGGAGCAGCACTATCGACCTCGGAAGGCACTGTAGCGATGTCCTTACCTGAATTATGAAGCGAAGCAGGTGGTTCAAACTGTACACTTGCTGGTTTATGATCACTAACAGGATTTAGCGTTGATTTGGCAGTAACCATTTCAGAATGAGTAGTGGTGACTTCAGAATGCACGGCTACATGGTCCTTCCCTGTCTTATGCTGCACTTGAGCTTGTGAAGTAACAGAGACAGGTGCTTCCAAGTGCAATTCTACTGGTTTATCTTCGCCGTCAGGATTAGTAGATTCTCTGGCAGGAATTATTTCAGAATGAGTAGCATGGGCATCGTTGAAACCACTAGGAAGCATAGCTTCATTAATGGGAACAGCTATAGGTGTGCTTGGTTGAGAATCATATCCAGACTTCTCACGAGGAAAGTTTATATTTGGTAATTCCTTGGAAGTATCTTGAAGTGAACTGCCATCTCTTCCCTTCACTATACCTAGCTTCTCACTTGTGCTCATGTCAACACCAACATTGTCAGTGGCATCTAGAGTACTATACGATTTCTTCATTGCTGATCTTTGCCTAGTGCTAACTCCAGTATCCTCACTACCAGATGTTTTCTTTCTGCGGCGACGTGAAGCACCTTGCTTCTCAGCAGGCTTATCTGCTACCAGAACATGTGGTGTTTTCAATAACCCTTCTGAAACCACAGGTATAGTTGGTGTAGGTGCAGAACAATCTTGCTCAGAACTCGCTTGAACCAATCCAACATTTTCATCGCGAGTGATCTTTGGCAGCAGTGAGCTGGCATTCTCTGAAGTCATTACAGTTCCAGCATACATATCTTTGGCCACAGGTGTCGTAACCATTGCATCTTTATCTCCTTCATAAGCAGGGGGGCAAATGCCCTTAACTCCCTCTGGCAACAATGTAACAGGTTTAGCTGGGACCAAATCCTTCTGCAATCCTGCCACAGCACTTGCATGTGATGAGGGCATATTCCCTTGAGGATATGAATAAACCACAGAACTAGCACATGCTTCTCCACTACCAACTGTAACCACAGGGTTTAGACTAACATCATCCACACTACATGAAGTAAGAGATTTCGGTTTTCGGCCTCGCCTGCGAGGTGTTTCCCCTGCTTGGGTCTTCCTGCCTCTAGATGTAGCAGGAGCTGGTGGATGAGGTGCTGGAATAGCTACCAAATCATGACCACTCTGTACCGGTGTACCAACTTCCTTTGCTATAGACCCTTCCAAAACAGCAACAGAAGCAGTACCCTTAACTTCAGTACCAATCTCTGGTTTGATGGTAGTAGCTGATGCAGCAGCAACAGAAGCAGTACTACCCTTAATTTCAGTGCCAATCTCTGGTTTGATGGCAGCAGCTGGTGCGGCACAATGGATGGTAACATCTGTAAAAGTAGAATGGATGGTAGTAGCTGGTGCAGCAGAATGGATGATACTTGCTGGTGCAGCAGAATTGCCATCAAGCGTAGATCCTGCCTCTTGTCTGCCAGCATTTGTTGGGGCCGTAGCAGGAGGTAACGAAACATCTGACCTTTTAGGTCTACCTCTCCGTCGTTTAGCTGGTGGGGAGTCTCCAACGGCTGGGGCTGGCTCCTTTTTCGCTTGCACTGGTTCTTTTGAACTTTCTGCAGGTACTTCCAACTTACTCACTTTAGAGAGCTCTAAATCCTTCAATATACCACCAGCTTGAGGTGATTCAGGAGAATCAACCTGACAAAGTTTTTCAAATTCTTCTTCGGTCCATTGGTCCTCATAAGAGCGAACCTACAATGATATCCTCGAATTAGCATAGAAATATATCAACCAACTACTAAGAGATATACAAAAGATAATCATGCAACTGACCTCACGAGCACGTTTTCCCCTTCCATAATGTTGTGCATCAAGGCCCCCAACCTCTCCCTTCCTCCTCATATTTACCTTTACACTTTTTACATTTGATGACTCATAAAGCTTCATAGCATGGCAGAAGGACTTCAGATCATCATCAGTCAAAAGACGAGAAGGCATTACTGAGGGGTCTACCCCACTAGCTGAACCATCCTGAACAACCTTTAGCCATGCCGCCTAAGACAAAAATAAATAAATAATAATGAAGCTAACACGTAGATTTTAGCAAAAAGAAACAAGTAGAAATCTTGCATACCATTTCTTCTTCTCGTCTTTGCTTGTCAACAGATTCAAATATGTCAATCTCATCTTCACTGCAAGGAGGAAAAAGTGGTATGTTATGTAATTTTACACAGAATATCGGGAGTCTCAAAGACTGTTAAAACCAATGCTTATGTAGTCCTAACAACAAATCCAGTATTACCTCCGGGCAAGAAGATCATTCAGAGCATCATCATCTAACACTGGAGCTGCCTCTTCCTTCTTACACTCACGTAGAAGTGATTCAAGATATTCCCTCCGATCTTCAGCACTGCAATTGGTACCACATAGTATGAAGGAATGAAAAAAAAGAACAAAAAAATGCTACAGTTTTTAAGTGAGTAGAAGAATTGACCTTGTGTTGTTGTCAAAAAATCCAGCAGTTATACTCTGATTAGCAACGCCTAATTTATGCTCTGCTGAAGCCCTGACTTGCTCTTCTACAGTTCGGACCTTATGTTTGGCAAAGTACATCCAAGTCAGGAAGTTATGGCAGTATTGAAATTTTCAGCTGAAGCAAATGAGTGCACTGGTTCTCAATAGAACAAACAGTATTTATTTCTTTAACATTCAGGGTATCATAAAATCGTTCATGGGTTCTGCCGAGGCTCTAAGAAATAAACAGTCAAGCAGATAAAGGCTCCATTAGGCATAGCAGTTAGTTGAAATCAACTTTACTGAGTCATAACTCATAACAGCACATTCTTACTGGAATTAGTAAAGATTCCTATAACTAACTAGATTCCACAGCGCAGCACAGCAACCGCAAACTGGTACAAAGGGGTGGGGGAATACCAGGTGTTTTTCTAACATTGTTTCTCTAGTTCCATGGATAAATCTCATACCAAGCAAAAAAAGAAAAAAATCACAAAAGCCCCAAAAATCACTAACAAAGTAAATGAAAGAAGCTACTGGTACATAACAGCGCAGTTTTTCAAGAAAATCTGAGTTATACCCAAAAAAACTAGCTACAGGAAGTTCTTAACGCATGTTCCAAGAACCTGTACAAGCAAGAATGCTGCGACTTAATTATTATATGTAATTCTGAAAATTTAAATAGAACAGTATATCTGCAGACTAAAAAAATATTTGAATCATATTGGGATTATCTAAACAACAGCAGCAACAATAAATTTTATTAAGATAATCATCAATTAAAATGGTTCTTAAATTAAATGCAATAGCCTTCATATTTGTCACTACGGCATGGCATGACCAATTTTCCAAAATTAGGCAAGAACAGTATTAGGATGATGGCATCATCACCAAGAAACCGTCCATAAATAAGCCCCCTTTGCTAGGGCCAGTCCTTTGTTTAGAATACCAAGACAGCCGCATATCTGACAATACTGTACCAACTACTGATCTAAGATACTCAACCAGGGATGAAAAAACCGGAACCGGGACAAATCCCGGCCACCGGGCGGTACCGGTTACCGGCCGGTTACCGCCCGGTAACCGGTAAAACCGGATTTGCAACCGGTCAAATTTCATCAAATGCAATTTTTTGCGGGGCCGGAGCGGACCGGTAACCGGTCCGTTACCGGGCGGGAACCGGTTTTACCGGTGAAAAAACCGGTAAAACCGGTGGAATGAGGAGGGTTGGGCTAAATATTTGGATCCAATTTCTCAACCCTAAATTGAAGTATTTTGTTGCCCTAAATTGGAGCTCCACTACATCAAACTAATCCATTGTAAAAAAGCTCCATCAAACTACATGAAACTACCCCAAAAGCTTCACTTTTGTTGCCCTAAATTGAAATATTTTGTTGTAACTATGAGACCAAAAGTAATTGAGATGTTTCGACATATAACAAAACCTTGTAAATTGCCATATCTCCTCTTCTCCTCTACCATTTTGCTGCAACTACTTGACTTCTCTCGCGTGCTACAGCTAGTCCCTTCTCCCCAGGATGCTGATTTCTTCTTCCAATCTAATGTGCCAACTGTTGCTGCCCTTTCTTTAGTGCTAAAATGCTGCAAAACACTCTCAAAGACAAGTATCCAATGCCCTTTCCAGCACAATGGACCCAACATGTTTGCCAACACCACTACTAACTGCCTATCACAATAATTCACCCTTTTTTTACTTCCAACAATAGCTAATCAACCTAATATATCAAAAACAATACCCAAACTAATATACCCACTGCATTAGCAAGTCAAAAATTCAAATCTTCAATTCAAAAATTTCCGGCCGGTATTTTAAATCCCGGTTGCGACCGGTATATCCGGTTACCGGCCGGTAACCGCCGGTTTTTTCAACCCTGTACTCAACCCAACCCTGCTGCATGACCTTTGTCCTTCAGCACGCAAAATCCAGTAATTTGGAAGACACTAGAGCTAGCACCAATGCTAAAAGGTAGAGCTAGCACCAATCCTAAAAAGTAGAGCTAGCACTAGAAAGAAGCATACATGAAGCTTTTTTATTAATCAATTCCACATATAACGACAATGTCCTAAAAAGTTGAGCTAGCACTAGAAAGAAGCATATACGAAGCTTTTTTATTAATCAATTCCATATATAATGACAATGTTATCTTTCAGACAGGGTGTAAGCCATAAAAAATAATACGCTGTATTGATGACATATCACAAAACCATTTCCAACAGTTTCCAAATTCCAACAAAGGAGTAAAGGGCACAAACAAAAAATATATTTGTTTCCCGAACAACAAACAACTCAACTGGCATTCTGGAAACATCGTTCTTTTTCATCATGAACTATCCTTTACTTTTAACCCCCAACAGAATCCTTTACTTTTAACCCCCAACAGATGTTACTTGTTCTCTTCAATTTCTATATGTTTAGGTGATAAATGAACTGTCAACACAACAGTACAACACTTACCGTTTCTAAACGTAAAACAAGAACCTCGTTCTTTTGACCAATTCGGTGGGCTCTAGCCTGTGCTTGCAAGTCAACCTGAAAAATAATCGAGGAAAGAGCGCATATATAGAAACTTTCTTACAGAATATATTCCCTGAATGATATAATATAAGGAACTTTAGCTACCTGAGGATTCCAATCGGTGTCAAATATGATAACGGTATCAGCTGCTTGGAGATTGACACCAACACCACCTGCTCGGATACTACAGAAAACAGGGGAGAAGTAAGCCTTAAAGAGCTCAAATATTCACTAATCTCTCCGTCCTGCAATATAAGTCTGTTTGGGATCTATGCGCTCAAGGTTTTAAAATTTTGACTATTAATATTGTTGAAGTATAAGTGAATTGCCCGTTTTTCGAAATCAACTTAAGCTTTTGGGTGAACTGCATGGTGCATGCAACTCAATATGGTATCAGAACCAAGAAGTATTGGGTTCAAGACTCGATTGACGCAATTAAAAAATAATTTCAACTTACTTCTATTCCACATCTTAGGCCTAAGAGAGCCTACACGTGAAAGGGGTGTTGAAGTATAAGTGAATTGCCCGTCTTTCCTCATTAGCTTAAACTTATGGGTAACTGGCTGCTTAAGCTGATGAGAAAAAACAGACAGTTCACTTATACTTCAACACCCCCCCTCACGTGTAGGCTTCCACAGGCCTAAGACGTAGAATAGACGTGTGCTGCAATTGTTTTTTAATTACACCAACCAGGTCTTGAACTCAAGGCATTTTGGCTCTGATACCATATTAAATTCAAGCATCAGCCAGTTCACCCAAAAGATTAAGCTGATGAGAAAATACGAGCAATTCACTTATATTTTAACAAATATATATTAAAGTATATAAATTGACAGCATGAAATAATGTCATCAGATTTGTCTTACAAAATACTTTCATAACATATAATATTTATTATTTTTGCTAGTATATCACAGTACAAAATCAATCAGGGTGTTACATTGGAGACCATGAAAAGTCAAAATGGACTTATATTTTGGGACAGAGGGAGTAGTTAAGGAAACAAGTTTTAACACTAATCAAATCAATGGCCAAGAAAGATTCATGAGTTCACTAAGTTTCATCTAGAGTAAAGTGCACCATAGGTCCATAAACTAAAGATTCATGAATTCACTAAGTTTCATCTAAAGTGCACCATAGGTCCCTAAACTTGTGCAGGCGTGTCACTTGAGTCTCTGAACTTAATAATTGCACATTTAGGTTCCTAAACATGTATAAGTGGGTCAATAGAGGTCCAAATCACACTTGTTAGCAACTACTGATCATGTGGCACTTTGACCCTATTCAAGCCAAAGTTTGAGCATGCAATTGCTAGCTAAGACCAATCAGAAGCTTGTAAGAGTTATTCAATGACATGTGAAAACTTCCTTCAAATCCAAAAAATATTAATTCTCCAATGATTTCAAATGGTCAAATTGTGATTTATATTGAACTAAGGTGTTGTGTCATCTCTAGTTACCAATAAAGTATGGTTTGAACCTTTGTTGACCCACTTATACAAGTTTAGGGACATAAATGTGCAATTTTCAAGTTCAAGGGCCTAAGTGGCACACGCTCACAAGTTTAGGGACCTATGGCATGCTTTCATTTAGATAAACCTCCCTAGTGCCACAATATAGTAATGTACCTAAGCAGAAAAATGAAAGCTTGAGAATTAGGATCATTAAATTTGTCAATAAGAGCTCCTCTGTCAAGACCAGAAGTGTGCCCATCCAATCGAAGGTACTTATATTTTTTCCATACAAGATAATCCTCCATTACATCAAGCAATCTTGTCATTGTAGAGAAAAACAGAACCTGCATGATTGTAATTAATGTCGGTCATCCAGAAATCATTGCAAAAAAAAAACAAAGGGAACAAAGGCACTATGACAAATAAGAGAATTCAAATGGCAACTAAACTAGGTCATCCATTTTCAGAGATGTCTACAAGTCTACCAAAATTCCGTTAAAATTCGCTTACCCGATGGCCGGTAGCTTTGAGTTTGGGTAGCAATCTGTCCAACATCTCTAGCTTTCCACAGAGCCTCACAACAGATGGCAGATAATGCCTAGGTAGATAACCCTCAATCTGCATAGAGAACCCAAATGGTTCATGATGAACACAAGGAAGCAAAAATAACCAAATTGCAGCAACATGGAAGAATCGCATTCTACCTCTTCAACATGAAGCTGGCTAAGGTATGGATGATTGCATATATTCCTCAATTCCATGACAGAATTGTGCACAGAGCGGACCTAAAGAATATAAAGTAGTATAGTACAGAGCAAAACCTCAGAAATATTTAGCAAGTGAAATATTAAAGAAAACAAAAGAAAAAACTCCAAACAGTCAAGGGTGTGGGTATGCACCTTAACTGCTCCAATTGCACCGAGGTTTTCCTCCACCCTTGTCATGAGAAGTTTCTGATAAGCAGATGCCTCACATCTTACAAGTCTTTCAATCTTCTCTGGCAATTGATTTTCAACCTGAAGGCAGTAAAACACAATTACAAATATTGCACTATGCAGATGATCTGCATACAGACAAAGACAAGATGCAGAAGGGAAACAATAAGAAATCTCCAACTTGATGGGCTAGTAGCTAAGTAAGAGGCATGCAACGACGCATTACTTCTTTTAACTTTGTTGAATATCAGTGATTCATTAACAAATGTCATGGTCTCAAAAACAAGAGAAAGGGAGCCATAGACATTTTAGTTGTTTTTGATTAAGCTGTAACACAAAGTAAACCTAATATGCCTGAAATAACAGACATCATGCACTCCCACCGTTTGTAAATGTGAGCCAGTTTTTACTGTTCGTGGTCTTGGATACAAACAACCATTGGTTTTTATGACGACATGTTAGTATGGTTGACAAAAGCGTAATGTTATAGTGCAATTTTAGTGGCAGATCTACTAGTGTTATTTTTCATCTGGACAATGTAGATGTTTTTGCATATATGTTGGTGGTCAAAGTTGCAAAAGCATGACTGCGCAGGTACTGATATGCCAAAATGACATATATTTAAAAACCGAGGAAGTAATGTTGTTTGGTCTCCAGGAAACTAGATGGGCGTGTGCTAGCACATGGAGAAACTCTAACCTATAGAACATTATATTACAGATCATGTAGAGCAACGAAGCTAATAAGAACCAGTTTGGCATTGTTGTTTTGTGTTTGTTTTGCATTGTACTATGGAACCTAGTTATGGAGAATATTTAGCTCTTCACCCACTGCAATGCCCAACCCAGCCTTGTACAATACCAAAAGATTAGCAGAGAATTCTCATTCAACTAAACTAAGTAAAACATATTAAGAATTGAAAAGGAAAATGAAAAATACAAAGAAGTTTGCTGGATCAGCTGATATCTGGAAAGCTGAAATACATAGCACTGAAAGAGAACATTTATTAATTCCTGATTGATTACAATTACAACATGAACAGTGGATACAGTAATTCTGGAAGGTTGGTACTCGATAGCAGTGCCTCAATTTGAAATAACAAGAGTAAATAGTTGGCATAGACTTCTTTTTTGCACTTGGAAATTCAAATAAAATGCATGGTGAATTGCTGGAACATAACTAATCTCAAAAAAGGCATAAACTTTGCAAACAAAATCAAAGACCTTATGCTTAAGTCTTCGGAGCACAAAGGGCCGAAGAACCTGGTGAAGACGATTTATGATCAGCAAGTTTTCCTCCTCTGACAGTAAGGCCTTTTGGCAGAAAAGAAAGGTGAAGTCAAAACATAGTTTCCTTCCAACAAAACAATGCTTAACCACGCAAAACAAAGAAAAATTGAAGTGTTACCTCATCAGGTGAGTTATCACCATTACTTTCGAATGGTTTGTTAAACCACTGAGAGAAGTCTTCTGATGAGTTAAATATATTAGGCAACAGAAAATTCAAAAGTGCCCACAGCTCCTCGAGATTGTTCTTCACGGAAAAAGCGTACCAAATTAGCAACAGGTTACAGGGTGTGTGAGAGACAGAGAGATGGGGGAATTGTAGTTCAGTAACATGTAGTTAATATAGAGACCATTGTATAAGTAGATGAACAAGCAGTTGAGCGTATGCATTACTTCAAGAGCAAAGATAAAATCAAAATGTAACAGTACAAGTGCAAATTTTAGAACCTGCAGAGGTGTTCCTGTCAGCAATAGCCGATGATAACTCCGATAATGCTTCAAATCAGCATTGAGCTTACAAGACGCATTTTTTATACGGTGCCCTTCATCGATTATTATATAATGCCACTGTATTTTGCTTAGTTTTGGCCTATCATGCTTGTTCATCAAGTACTCGTATGTTGTCAAAAGAACATTGAACTTCTGATGAACAATCATCTCTCTGGAAAAAAAGCTAAAGTGAACAAAATCTTCACAAGAACTAAAGCAAGGATTGAATTGAAGAATTTAGCATTTACTTAAACAGTCTGCGCCTTTCTTCTGGAGGACCAGCATAAGCAATTTTATTGATACTAGGAGCCCAGAAGTCGAGTTCAGATTCCCATCCAGGAAGAACAGATGATGGTACAACTACGAGAAATGGTCCCCGGTCATTTTTAGTTTCCATAAGGTAGCACAACAAAGAGATTACCTGGCAAAGTAGCAAGGCAAAATAAGCAGAATTCAGGTACTTATTTTAATCACATGACACAATAAACGAACAAGAAATGCTGAGTGGCACTGCACTAGATATTACTTGTACTGTTTTACCAAGACCCATCTCATCAGCTAAAATTCCATTCAAAGTATTATTGTACAATGAAACCAGCCAACGCAGGCCATTCATCTGGTACCTGTAATGTAGCATAGCAAGTAATAACTCAAGAACATGAGTACTGAATGATCAAACAAGTAGCAGAGATAAGAAATCAATGAACTAATAAAATATAGATCACACGAAATAAAAAGCAGCAAAGATGAGCAGTGCAACTTACTCTCGCAATTTTCCACCCACAAGATAAGAAGGCTGGTCATTTACAATCTCCTTTACACTAGAAAACATAAGCAATTATGTAAGAATTAGAAAAGGATTAGAAAGTAGCGAATAATGAACATTAGAAGACTATCGTAAGAGAAATTAATAAGTGAAGCATGTAATTCTATCCAATCCATGTAGTACCTGTGGGCCAATTGATAGTACTTTTCATTGCTTTCAAGATAATGCTGGAAAGAGGAAAACGCAGTTAAGTAAACCTTCAACAAAAAGCATCTAATCAAGACTAAGAGCAAACAATGAAAAAAAAACCTGTGGCTGGTAGCTCTCATCTTCAATATCGTTTGCAGTGTCACTCTTATCATAAACATAAGAAGCACGGCCATCCATAGACTTGGCACCCTGTAATTTGGCCCCAAGTTTCTGTAGATATTTCTCAGTTTCTCGCAGTAGTTGCTTAACGCGATCAGATTTTGCATCCTACAACGTAGCAGTGCTTATCAGAAGTGGCAGTCCAACAAATATTGAGAAACTAAAATGAAGGGTCAAGCTCAAAATATACAAGCAAATAAAAAACAAAGCAAACAAGACTCACCTGGACCATCCTAAGATACCCTTCAACATCATTGTTCTTAAGCAGGTTGATCTTCTCCCGTTGGATCCTATCCAGCTTCTCCCGATGAATTCGTTCTTTCCGCTTGTGAAACTCTTTTATGTATCGATTGAAACCCTTCAAGCGTTCTCTCTTAGCCTTGAAGCTGTCCTCCATTTTCTCTCTGCAAGTTCCATATGCAAAGCATTACCAAAAGACATGGGCAGAATGTTTAATAAGCATAAATCACAAGCATACTGCGTTTGCAAACTTCACTAGCATGCAGAGCATATACTGTAAGGCGCTGTTTGACATTGCAGTGGATTATGATAATCTCGTTTAGTTGAGCCGCTTTTAGATTCTTGGGAGTTTGGCTACCTTTTTTTTCTTAATCAAGTTGCAAGTGGATATACTATTGTGTTACAGAACATATGAGATAGCTCTCCTGCCTGCACGTTCAAAAAAGAAACATATGACGTGAAATGTGAGAGGACAACCATTGGATAACAGATTTTATCAAACTTTAATCTGATTTACCAAAAAGAGTAAGGCCCCATTTGGCATTGCGGTGACTTTTCAAAAGCACTTATTTATTTCTCTTTTTGTCCGTTATAACTGGTTGAAAGAATGCTTTTGGAGCTGTAACAGAAAAGTCTTACTGGAATCGGTAAATATTCCCCTACTAACTAGATGCCGTAGCGCAGCAACCACAAACTGACACTAAGACTTTTCACAACTTATTTTCCACAGCAGCTTTACAAATAAGCACAACACAGCACAGCAACAGCAAACTAACCCTAAGACAAAAGGTAATTAGGCTGAATAAATATTCTGGTCCATTTTTTTTTTACCAATATGTTTATTTGAGGAAACCACAAACTCCTTCTAAGTAGACTTCTTTCACCTTAGCCTACTTAAATTTGATTGTTCAAGGGCCAGCTTGGCTTTGCTGTGCTCAACTGTGAACTTTAGTTAGCTGCAATAGTTCTAGTAAACTATTTCTGTTATAGCTAAAAAAAAAGGGGTATCATTTTAGCTAGTCTATACACAAAATAGAAAATAAAAGTGCTGCTAGAAAGCCACTGCGTTGCCAAATGCACCCTAAATCATTAATGTTAGCCAGCTGCATAGGTGTAACAGCCCATGTGCTCTCTATCCCTTTCAGTTAGGGTTGTCAGGTGGTTGTTAGGGTGGTCAGGTGGTTTGTTAGGGCTCCAGGGTGGTCATCTTCTGTTAGACCTAACCCTAACCCTTGTAATATATATCCTGTATCACTGCCCCTGTTTGGGTTCAAGGCGCAATGCAACATCAACCACCAACTCTACTTGCCTTCATGGTATCAGAGCGTCAGGCTCTTCTTCCGCTGCCTTTGCTCCCTCGCGCGCCCCTGGCGGCTGCGCGTCCTGCCTAGGTTTTCTCCGCCCAGGCTTTCTTCTCCGCGCGCCCCCTGTGGCTGCGCCATCTCACCTGCTGCCATGCCTGGCTCCTTCCTTCCGCTCCCTCTGCGGCTGATCTCGCCGCCGCGTAGGCTGCCGCGGCCGCCCTCGAGATCGAGCGCAAAGCAGAGGCGCGCGCCGCCGCGGCGGCGGCCGACG
The DNA here is from genome assembly GCA_036346575.1 of Dendrocalamus sinicus. Lineage (NCBI taxonomy): Eukaryota > Viridiplantae > Streptophyta > Magnoliopsida > Poales > Poaceae > Dendrocalamus > Dendrocalamus sinicus. The sequence continues at coordinate 9,492,093 of CM070656.1, read as the reverse complement.
CCGCGCTTCTTGGCCGCGCCAGAGGCCGAGCAGAGGCCACGCCGCCGCCAGAGCGCGACGCCGCCGCCCGCGCGCCGACGCACTTCGCCGCCGGCCGCTTCCGCGCTGCGCGCCGCGCGAAGCGGAAGCGGCCGAGGCCGCTGTCGAAACAGAGGACGACGTCGTTTCCTCTGCCGGCGTCGCTGGCTCTGCCCAGCCGCTCCGCGAAGCCCTCCTGGCGCACGAGGCCGCCGCCATCATCAACCTACACGCCCAGGCCGTTGCCGTCCAAAACATCCGCACTCTCATCCCCGCCGTCCTCGACATGGAAAGCAACAACTACACCCGCTGGCGCCACCAGATGCTCCTGGTTCTTGGGAAGTTCTCCCTCCGTCGCCATGTCCTCGCCAACATAGCCGACCACACCTACCCCGACTGGGAGCGTATGGACTGCGTCGTCATGACGTGGCTCCTCGGCACCATCTCTCCCGACCTCGAGGAGATTGTTCGGGACGACCACGCCACTGCCACTGCCCGCTCCGTCTGGCTCGCACTGGAGCATCAGTTCCTCGGCAACCGCGAGCAGCGCGCGCTCTACCTCGACGCCGCCTTCTGCAACTTCATCCAGGGCGATCTCTCCATCACCGACTACTGCCGCAAGCTCAAGTCCATGGCCGATGCCCTAGGCGACCTGGGTGAGGCTGTCACTGATCGCACACTCGTCCTCAACCTCATCCGCGGCCTCAACGAGCGCTTCGCCTCCATCGGCATGCATCTCCAGCGCGGGCGCCCGTTCCCCACCTTCCTGGAGGCACGCACCGACCTCCTGCTGGAAGAACTCAACATGGCTCATCGTTCGGTTCCTTCACCGACCGCCCTCGTCGCCTCTGGAGGAACTGGCTCTGCTGGCAAGCCGGCCGCACCTCCACAGCAGCACTTCAGCGGCTCCAGAAGCTCTGGCAAAAGTGACAAGCGGGGCATGCGCGGCGGCAAGGGCAAAGGACGGCAGCCCGGTCCAACCCCGTCGGCCCCTCAGCACCAGCACACCGCGCCAACTCCGCCGGGCGGTCCGTGGCCCAGCTTCTACAAACCCTGGTCCGGTTCCATCAGCATGTGGCCGGGTAATCGCCCTCCCTTGGCTCCGCTGCCGGCTACTCGTTCTCAGCTGCCACCCCCTACTCCTACGCCGCAGACCTTCGTCGCCGGTGCCTGTGAAGCGATGGATCGCCTCCTCGCACTCTACGCCGAGACTTTGTCGCCGGCGCCCGCAGCGATGGATCGCTTCTCCCGCCATCGCTACCCACGGCCGGCATGCCATCCTGGGACGCGCAGAGTCTGGCTTCCTCCTTCAACACCATGTCGCTGACTCCGCCTCCGCAACACGACTGGATCTTCGACACCGGCGCCACCTCGCATATGACTTCTGACGCCGGTACTCTCTCCCACACCTCTTCCCAGCAATACCCTATTCCTTCTTCTATCATTGTCGGTAACGGTGCTCTCCTTCCCGTCACCTCCACTGGCACAGCTCATCTCCCCGGCCCTTTATGTCTTAACAATGTCCTTGTTTCTCCGGGTCTTATTAAGAATCTCATTTCTGTGCGTCAGTTCACTTCCGACAATAATTGTTCTGTTGAATTTGACCCCGCTGGTTGTTCTGTGAAGGATCTGCTTTCCAGGAGAGTGATCACTAGGTGCAATAGTTCCGGGCCGTTGTACCCTCTTCGCCCCTCTGGCGCGTCATCTCCTCCTGCTGCACATCTCGTCACCACCACCGCGTCCACTCTATGGCATCGCTGTCTCTGGCCATCCTGGCTTTGAGACTTTATCCAAACTCATGACTTGTAATAAAGAAATTAGCAACTCTATTTGTCATGCATGTCAGCTCGGGCGTCATGTTCGTCTTCCTTTTCCCGTGTCAGCATCTCGTGCCTCCCACATTTTTGAACTCATACACTGTGACTTATGGACCTCACCAATTCCTAGTGTCTCGGGTTTCAAATATTACTTGGTTATTCTCGATGATTGCTCACACTTTATGTGGACATTTCCTTTACGCCTCAAGTCTGATACCTTCTCCACTCTATCTAATTTCTTTGCTCATGTTTCCACCCAGTTTGGCCGCACCATCAAGTCTGTCCAATGCGACAATGGGCGCGAATTTGACAACTCCAGCACCCGCACCTTCTTCCTCACCCACGGCACTCACCTCCGAATGTCGTGCCCTTACACCTCTGCTCAAAATGGAAAGGCCGAACGTGCCATCCGCTCTCTCAACAATATGGTTCGGTCTCTCCTCTTCCAAGCTTGTCTTCCACCTCGCTATTGGGTCGAGGCTCTTAACACCGCCACCGTTCTAATCAACATCCTACCAACCAAAACGCTGCGCTTCCATACGCCCCATGAAGCCTTGTTAGGCTCTCCACCTGCGTATGACCATCTGCGCGTCTTCGTCTGTCGATGTTACCCCAACTTGTCCGCCACTGCTGCCCATAAACTCGCTCCGCGCTCCACTTCGTGTGTCTTCCTCGGCTACTCTGCTCATCATAAAGGATACCGCTGTTTAGACATCACCTCCAACAAGATCATCATCTCCCGCCATGTGATCTTTGATGAGTCCTCCTTTCCTTTTGCCGAGCAGCCTGACATCCCATCCACCGCGGACTTTGAGTTTTTGGACACCTTCATTAATCCCGTTCCGGCGCCTATAGGCCCGACTTGGTCTCCTTTGCCTGCAGGGTCATCATCGCCGGCTCCTCCGCCTCCTGCCACGGATGCGGCAATATGCCCCGCTGCACCCCACTGCCACTCCACGACGTCACCAAAGATCGACGCGGCGGCCCCCGACTGGCCGTGTGCGGCTACTCGGCATCCTGCGCCTCCTCGTCGCGGCCGCCAGTGTATGGCCGCGCTCGCGCCGACGCCTCCGGCATTGCGGCTTCTTCGGCGTCGCCTACACCTCCCCACACGGCTTCCCAGCTCCAGCCGCTGGCTCGCGTCATCACCCAGGTGTATGGCCCGCGCCCTCGCCCCCCGGCGCTTCCAACTGCGTCTCCGACGCCTCCAGCAGCTCCTGCGCCCCTTCCACCGGGCGCGGTTGCCATTCCCCCCGTGGTCAATCAACACTCCATGACCACCAGGGCGAAACACGGGTTCCGGCAACCTGCTGTGTTCCACACCGCGCTACTGTCCCCTCTTCCGAAGACATACCGGGCCGCTCTGACCGACCCGAACTGGCGCGCTGCCATGCTGGATGAGCATGCTGCCCTTCTCCAGAACACCACTTGGGATCTTGTTCCGCGCCCTCCTGGCGCGAATGTGGTAACTGGCAAGTGGATCTTCAAGCATAAGTTCCAAGCTGATGGTTCACTGGAGCGCTACAAAGCTCGCTGGGTCCTCCGCGGCTTCACACAGCGCTTCAGCGTTGATTTCTCGAAACCTTCACCACTGCGTCAAACCATTCTGATGAGGATCGTTCTTTCACTAGCCATCTCCGCAATCGCCTATTCGGCGGCTTGATGTGAAGAATGCCTTCCTCCATGGCACCCTTGATGAGACAGTTTCATGCGTTCACCCTCCGGATTCGAGGATTCCGCTCATCCGGACACGTCGCCGCCCGAACTGTTCACTCTATGGTCTCAGCGAGCACCTCGGCGTGGTGCGGCCGTTTTGCGGCTCACTTAATATCTCTCTGATTCGTGGAAGCCAAGTTCGACACCTCGCGCCGTGTTTCACCGTGGTGCCGAGATCATTTACCGCTTCTCTATGTGGATGACATCGCCTCACCGCCGCCCACCACACTCCTTCATCGCACCATCAATGCCTGCAGCAGAGTTTTCGATGAAGGACTTAGGTGATCTCCATCATTTCCTCGGGATGCGAGCTCGGTGGCGGTCGATGGCTGCATTCTCTCACAGCGCCGAGATATGCGGGAGATTCTAGACCGCGCAGCATGGTGAGTGCAAGCCCCGCTCCCCCCGGTGGACACTTGTTCCAAGGTCTCAGCGCAGGATGGTACCCCCGTCAGCGACGCCACAGATTTCCGGAGTTTGGCTGGTGCTCTTCAGTATCTCACCTTCACACGTCCGGACATCTCCTACGCCGTTGAGCAGGTCTGCCTTCACATGCACGATCCTCGGGAGCCTCATCTTGCCGCCTTGAAGCGTATCCTGCGGTATCTTCGTGGCACTCTTCACCTTGGCCGCCTTCGACCTTCAAGACAGCTTGGACTGGTTGCCTACTCGTGGACCGGGCGGCGTTGCCGGACACTCGCAAGTCCACCTCAGGCTATACGGTGTTCCTTGGGAACAGTCTTGTCTCCTGGTCCTCCAAACGCCAGAGCACCGTCTCCCGATCCAGCGCCGAAGCCGAGTACCGCGGTGTGGCTAATGTCGTGGCTGAGGCATGATGGCTGCGCCAACTCTTATGCGAGCTCCACTCCCCCCAGCAAGGCTACCTTGGTGTATCGCGACAACATCGCGCCGTCTACATGTCCTCCAACCTGCTTCAAAGACCAACGCACCAAACATATTGAGATTGATCTCCATTTTGTTCGGGGCGTGTTGCCATCGGTCTTTGTCCGCGTCCTTCATGTGACGACGTCTTCCCGATATCCGACATCTTTACCAAGGGACTACCTTCGACGATCTTCCAGAATTTCGGTCCATCCAGGTTGAAAACCGGCGTGATTCTGCGCAGAATCCGCCAGAACCGGATATACCGATCGCAACCGGATTTAAAATACCTACGGAAATTTTGAATTGAAGATTTGAATTTTTGACTTGCTAATGCATGGGTATATTAGTTTGGGTATTGTTTTGATATATTAGGTTGATTAGCTATTGTTGGAAGTAAAAAGGGTGAATTATTGTGATAGGCGTTAGTAGTGGTGTTGGCAAACATGTTGGGTCCATTGTCTTTGGAAAGGGCATTGGATACTTGTCTTTGAGAGTGTTTTGCAGCATTTTAGCACTAAAGAAAGGGCAGCAACAGTTGGCACATTAGATTGGAAGAAGAAATCAGCATCCCGGGGAGAAGGGACTAGTCAGAGCACGCGAGAGAGAAGTCAAGTAGTTGCAGCAAAATGGTAGAGGAGAAGAGGAGATATGGCAATTTACAAGGTTTTGTTATATGTGAAACATCTCAATTACTTTTGGTCTCATAGTTACAACAAAATATTTCAATTTAGGGCAACAAAAGTGAAGCTTTTGGGGTAGTTTCATGTAGTTTGATGGAGCTTTTTACAATGGATTAGTTTGATGTAGTGGAGCTCCAATTTAGGGCAACAAAATACTTCAATTTAGGGTTGAGAAATTGGATCCAAATATTTAGCCCAACCTCCTCATTCCACCGGTTTTACGGTTTTTCACCAGTAAAACGGTTCCGCTTCAGAATCGGACGATTCTGGTCCGCTCCGCCCGCAAAAATTGCATTTGATGAAATTTGACCGGTTGCAAATCGGTTTTACCGGCACGGGCGTAAACGCGCAGAATCGCAGATCGCCCGATGGTCGGATTTGTCCGGTTCGGTTTTCATCCTCGGTCGATCTGAACGTCTGCGGCGACGCTCGATCATGCGGGGTGTTAGCCACCTGCATAGGTGTAACAGCCCATGTGCTCTCTATCCCTTTCGATTAGGGTTGTCGGTGGTTGTTAGGGTGGTCGGTGGTTTGTTAGGGCTCGTGGTGGTCATCTTCTGTTAGACCTAACCCTAACCCTTGTAATATATATCCTGTATCACTGCCCCTGATTGGGTTCAAGGCGCAATGCAACATCAACCACCAACTCTACTTGCCTTCAATTAATAATGTACATCATTCAGTCGTGAGTTACCCAATGAAAAATGAACCATAGCATATATAAAATACAAGAAACATTGGGTAGAATTCACCTAAAAACATTGGGTAGAAATAACTTCAAATATTGGCTACAAAAGAAAGAACACAAATGAAGAATCCAAGAGAGATTGTTATTCAACCTGTGAGCTTCTATATCAGCAAAGAATTCCTTTTGTCTCTCGCGAATTCTCTTTTGCCTTTCCTCCTTCATTTTCTGTTCAATTTTTTCAAGCTGTTTCACACGGCGTCCATGCCTGTGTTTCTTTACTGCTTTTACACGCTCCAAGTCAGCTGTGTTAGGCTTGAAGAAGTCTAACAAAAATTCACTGCCCAATAGAAGCAATAAATTAAAACAGGGATGGTATAGCCATTGAAACATACAGTTAGTGTTAAGGAGAGAAATAAAACAATAGTGATCTCCAATGACAAGCAAACCTGCGCACACGACGTTGAAGTGGGAGAAGTTGAAGCTTTTTCAATTCAATGACACTCTTTGTCTTCGCAGAAAGATCTTCAGATGAACTAACATTTTCCTGAAACAAACAGAAGAAATTAAAATTTTGCAACCAAGGTTTACAACCAACAGAGGACAAGATGCTACATAGACTAGTGTAACACACATACACAGGCGCGCACACGCGCACAATATCCACATATCTGTTTATGTACACCACATGTTCATTATAAGGAAAAAAATCACTGCTACAGTGAAGAAAAGATAAAACTTGGAAACAGTAAAGATCATCTGTATATGAAACAGCAACACATAGACAACTTGAAAACATGTATAGACCATTTCTAAATGATTCTTTTCCCATAAACATGTATAGAACATGTAAAGAGTATTTCAAAATGAGGAAGGTAGGGACAGACCTTTAGCTTCTCATAGGACGCTGAAATTCTTTTATGTGCCTTCTGCTGTTCTAATACCCTTTTTTTATTTTCTTCATATTTTCTCTTTTGATAATCCAAGATCCATTTTTCAGTCATTGTGTACTTTGGAGGAGATGATGGTAAATCATCATGCTCGGAGAGATCCTCGTCTCGTTCATCAGCAGATCGATCAGACACCATCTCCCCCATGCGGCTGCAATTTTCAACCTCATTGCCAGCTGTCTCTGGAGTTTGATCCTTTCCTGGGAAATTGGAGTTGTAACCATCAACAGGCATGTGATGAAGCCTCGAAGGTGCAAGTGATTCTTTAGACAATTCATCTTGTAACCGATCTTTGGCCAATAAGGCAGCTTCCAAATTTGGATGTTGCCTATTACCACCCAAAGCAGATGGTCCCTGGACTCCCCTACTTAAATTCCTATTCAAAATTTCTGCATCAGCCCTGGAGGTCTCAGGGGCAATTCTTCTTGCATCTCCCTGAAAGTATGACTGCTGTGGTCCAGATGGCATGGGAGGTACTGTTTCTTGACAACGCATTTCAGAACCAGTTCCCTGTATAACAACAGCTTGCTGGATATTTTCTACTTCCATCAATGACTTCTCATGTTCAGCTATCTTGACCTTCTTTTTCGCAATTTCTGGGTCCTTCGATGAGGAATCAACTTCTGCAATACTGCCTGCAGATGTGGATGGAAGTCTAGAAATATCACTATGCCTACCAAAAATAGCAGAGTTTTCCTGACTGTTTCCATTTTCCCTTCCAGAACCATCAGCCACTCTGCTCTCATTACCTCTCTGACCTGCATTGTCACCTGATTTTCAAGTATAAACCCATCAAGAATATCACAAACCAGACAGTTCAGGCAATAGGTTCTGTTCTTAGTTCTTACCTTCTGCAGGGGGGCCACCGCCTAAAGCAATTTCAAGGTGCACCTTCCTGGGCTGCAAATTGTTTCTACAAGAAAAAGTAGCCTACATGAGTGCTACAGAATATTGGATACTAATCATCCTACAATCCTCTAACCATGGATCATGGATGTATTATGAGAGAACAACACACAAATGAGGATATGAAAGAAAGAACGGACCTGAATGCAAGAAATACTAAGCACTGTGCTCTGAGCTGCTTCAACTGCTGTTCTTTGAATCGCATGTTGGGAGAGGTGTGAGACATTTGATATGGCCCAACATTTCTATTTGGAAGCGAAGATAATCTGCCATCTTGCAAAGATGACTCGGCCCTCTGTGGTGCTCTGTTAATACCTTGCCTTTCTTGCATTGGACTGCCCTGCAAAGTTATATTACAGGTGTGCATCAAATAAAGTACCTCTAGAAGATTGCATTAACTAGTGGAGATACAGATATCAATGAACAGCGTACTAGATGACCAAACAAAGTTTATTAAGCTGGCTGGCAGAAACAGGTTACACTATCAGATGATCAACCTGGCAGAAAACCCACTAAGGCATGCATATAAAAATCAATCAAAACACCGCATAAAATACATTATGTGCAAAGCTCGATTACAACCTTATGCCCTTCTTACTTGGCACTTGCCAACAAATGCCTAAAAGGTACAGTATTGCAATGCATCAATATTATTAAAAAAAAGGAAGTGTCCCAAACTCCCAGGACAAGTTATCTAACATGAGCAAACACCGCAACAAAGTTCTGCATTTCCCTAAAAAGGTTTTCTAAAAAAAGGTCACAGTGTATCCAAACAAAGAGGCAAGCATGTATTTTAATAGACGGAATCTTTATGGGTTAACCCAAAGGTCTTACATGCGTAATCCCCAAATGAGATCCAACTTTAGCAGAAGAATGAAGTTCAGTGCCTGTATTGCCAGAAGCCAAGTCCTTTCCCTTGTCCAGAAACTGTGAGCCACCTCCAAAGGAAGAAGACATGTAAGGAGGATTTGTGAGGAAATCCATTTGTGATGTGGAAGTAGGGTTAAAAGCTCCTTGCGACCCTGCATTAACTTTCCCTGCAGTATAAGCAAGCTCATTAAGATAAGATTTGAACTTCAATGTCTTTAATAAGGCTGTTACTTCTCTTTTTTTAATGGAAGTACCTTCGACGTTGACTCCAGGCCTCATTAAGTTGGGAACAGACCCTTGAGTATTCTTCATAATTGGACCTTGTGGATTTTGGTTCCAGCCAAAACCAGCATTAAACAAATTTGCTCCTCCCAGTATACTTTTCTGCAACTCAGCAGGGATATTACCAGGAGCCAGTCCTTCAGCAAAATTTGAAATCTGTGATATTGTGAATGGATTTGATGGTTTAGTTTTGTCAATATTTCTCCCAGCAGAAGCAGATGGACTTTCCGTGTGAGCCCTGAAAAAAGGTGCACCACCAGGTAAGGGTGGCACCTGAGCAGTAGCACCTTGCAGTGTATGTGATTGCTCATGCTCAACTCCCCTGGAAGGCTGACCTTGTGTGCCAGCTTTGCCAGTCTGTTTCCCTTTTCTAATATTGTGTCCAGTAGAGATAGCATCCGATTTTGAGTTGTCTTCAGAATGCAAGTCCCCTGCTGCTTTTGAATCCATCCTTTTTCTCTTCGAAGAGGAGGTTTTCTTGCTTGTTTTTTCATCGGACTTCAAAGAATCATGTGAATTCATAGATCTAGTGTCCTCCATTTGCAGACTTGCAGGGCTTTCGACTCCGGAGGACCTACCACTCTTTTGAGACATGGAGCCTTGATGAATATCAGCTCCTGCAACATCACCCCTATTTTGTCCTCCTGGAACCCTACCTGAAATAGATGGCCCATGCCTTGTCATATCTATTGAACCTAACACCATAAAACAGTCACCTTGTCAGCAATTCATATTCATATCTCTAAAACAGTCACCTGAAATTTTCCTTTCAAGTTGGTTACCTGATGGAAACTGCCATAATCCAGCTTGCCCGCTACTTTGGGATGCATCACTTCCAACCATGGGAGACTGATTACCGATGATCTCCTTGTCCTTTGACATAGCACCACTAGAATCTCCAGCTTGTGGTCCACCAGCAAATGGAATTCGCGATGATCGCAAGGCATCCATATCAATTCCATGTTGGCTTACAACAGTCTCCATCGCCCTGCCGACAGAAGTTACAGATGGTTCGAACATTTTTGGAATTAGGAAAAGATGAAAATTCAAGCTCTAGATTGTGAAAACTTTGAAAGAACCTTCTGAACTACATAGAATCCTTTCACTTTGTATTTCAAACATCCATGTAAAGGTAGACCAGATTGGATTATGTGTAACTACAGATTGCAAACCATAGGTTTGGCAAATCACCTGACACCAGCTAGTATAAAGCATATCGCATTCAATGGTGTATTGGTGTTACTAAGAACATTTAAAGACAACCACGGGAGCAAGAGAAATTTTGTAGTCTAAGAACATTTAAAGACCTCTGTTCCACACAGACAAAAGAAAGAACTGTAACCAGTATTTGAATTTAAATTGTTGACAATTTTTTCTTTAAAAAAGATAGTGAAGAACTAAAGCGAATATTCACCTTGATATGACCTGATATGGCAGTGACTGTTCCTTTCCACTTAGTTTCATATGTTGACATATCTGGAAGGTCAAACAGAGAAGCAAAGTTACGGTTTGGTTAATTGGTTTTAAAGTTTTTCATGTCCTTCTGCTTTATTGGTTGAGCAGCATACCACATAAAGTTTTGTTGCTAATTTAGCAGGCTCATCCTTTGACTCCTGAATAAGTTTATGAAGAAGCTTTGCAGCCTCCACTTCAACATGTTGTGATGAAGCCATTTGGGAACTCTGCCTGTCGTCCGAGTGAGATTATTCAAAAAGAAAATAACTAAATCAGAGTCCAATTAATATTTGTAACAGGCAATCAGTAACTCATGTAAATGAACAAATGTGGCAGCCCTCAAGCATCAAATACAGCATATTAAGTACAGATAAAGCGGCATGATGTTTCAGGACTACTTTAGTAGATGCAAACTGTTAATGCAAAGTACAGATTTAGTAAATTACAGACAAACATAGCTCTATAGTTACATGGTTAGTTGGTTACCAACACTAGAACTTCAAAAAAATATGGGTCTAGGTTTTGCATGCTCAACACACATCTAATATTGTGTATATTGATTGCACGCGTCTCATGTGACCTTGCTTTAGTGTAAGCTTTTACAAAGAAAACAGCAGAGATACCACTATACGCGCAGCTAAAGTTTAGAAATTTGGTATTTCAGGCTTCATGATACATAGCATGGGGCATCGCTACAAGCTTACAGCAATCCCTTGCATGCAATGGAATAGCTATACTGATTAAAAACAGCAATCAACTCCATGATACCAATAAACTAAAGCATCTCTAACAAGACAAACCACCCTATAATACAACTCAAAAAGCAATTAAGTGCAACCAGAAACAAATTAATCAGATCATGGCTATATGGTGCACACAACAAGCACATCCGAGACCACACCAAAAACATCTCAATCCCACGATCCTGGCAAAAAAAAAGACCAAATATTTAACCGTACAAGCTTTTCTTCGCCACACAGGATGCTGGAATTATTGCACGGACTAGGCCAATTCCACCACATAGCGCGGTCAAAGCTACTAACTACAGCAAAACCTCGATGTCCCGACTCGATCTCCCCAAAAAGCTCCCCACAAAATTCGCTTCCCAACTTACTTTTCTAAGTACTAACCCTAGTTGAGAACAGAGCTACACGGACCGCCTCGTATCCGAGACCACGATTCCCAAATCCGACCACTAGGGAGGACAAATCTACGCTCCCATAAGCTCGAACTAGAAGGAAAACACCTAAAGAAGTCGTCGCGGCTTACAGTGATTTGGGATCAGGGAAAACCCTAGCGTGAGGACGAGAGGGGTGAAGCCCCGGAGCCGCCGCGCGGGGGAGCTAGTGGTCGCCGGCAGCGGCGGGGCGGGGGGGGGGGGGGCCGCTCCGGGGAGCACAGCGGTGGCGATGAGCTGCGCGTGAGCTACGTGCCCGAGCTCGAGCTCGCCGCCTCCGCCATTTCGACTAGACCTTCGCAGTGCTTTTTCTTTCTTTTCCTTTTTCTTTTCGTTTGTTCTCTTCTTTCCCTTGCGAGGGTGGGTGGGTCTTAGGGGCGTTTGGTTGCTGGGATGGCATATGGATGAGATCATTCCATCTTATTTAAACTTACTAGCCACGTAGGCGTGGCGCCACGCCACGCCAGCCACCGTGTGGACCGAAGCAAAAGAGACGGCGATTCGCAGGGAGTTTCGTAAAAAAAAGCGAGGACCTGTGCGTAATTTCGGGAAAATAAAAGGGGTTTTTCGAAAAAAAACCGAGGACCTGCAAGGACCTGTACGTAAGTAAATAAGGACATGTACGTAATTTTGGAAACCCGCGGGGCGCCATCCAAAAAATTTTTTGGAAAAAACTGGGCGCAGGGACCTTTTCGCGAGGAAAAAGGACCTTTACGTAATTTCGAAAAAAGTGGAGGGATTTGCCTCCCCCGGCCGTACCAAAAACCGGGGGACACCCGTCGGCCGGCCGCGCGCAGGAGGCGACGTGGAGGGGGTGCGAGCGGCGGAACCCCCCACCTTTAATACCGGGGATTATGTCTATGTTTAATTCAAGGAACGTATCAATATATCTCAGATAAAGTTATCTGTTATGAGTAAATATTCGCTACAGATGCTAAACCGCATGGTGCGACCAAAATCATCGGATATACTCGTCCACCCACACGCGCAGTGTCACATGACCTGTACCTGTTGTTCCACTCACCCCCGCAAAAATCCCGCAATCTAGGGGTGTGTTTGGTTGAGCTGTGGCTTCAAAAAGCTACTTTGTGAGTGTGGGTGTGGAAAAGTCTTTGTAGGTTTTGGGTGTGGAAAAGCTGTAAGTTGTTTGGTTCAAACAAGTATAAAACATACCTCCTATCTCTATTTTCCTTGAAGCAACTGTGAAATGACTCTCTATTTTCACCATTTCGAAAGCCAAAAGCCAAAAGCCAAAGCGAGGTCCAAGGTGCTTTCAAAATCAGATTACCTAAAAGTAGCGAACTTAAAAGAACACTGTTTCACCCTTTGGTTGACTTTTGGCTTTTTAGAAGCAAAAGCAGCTTCCAAAAGCCCAACGCACCCTAGATCCATACTCTAGACCACTCTCGGCAATTGCCTCCAGAGGCCAGGCAGCCAGCCTGGTACGCGCTTACCTCCTACGAAACTCCAACGCTCCTTCGCCTATATACTCCACCAAATCATCTTCTTCCTCCCCCATACTCGTCGCATTTACCCTCGATTGTCAAATCATCGGCCTCTCTCTCCGACCTGTCGTCGTTGAAACACAGCCACACATGTACGCGAGGTCTGTGCCCCCTCTCAGTTCTTCCTGCCCAGTTCATGTGGTAATATTATTTAGCAATAGTGCATGTTGTGTTAGCATATGCGTCAGATTGATCTGTTCTAGTGTATATGTGAATGATCTTTCTGAGATTGCCAAGTCAGTACTAGCATCTTATGAGTTCGTCTTCTGAAATTGTAACCTATCATGGCAGTGCATGTGGATGACTTCTGTACAGAAAATGTAAATTGTAACCCTTCTGTTTCAGCTATTGGACTATGTGTTTGGTCATGGTCATACAGCTCTTTTCCGTAGAGCTGAGCTAAAAACACTCATGACACTGCATGGTACTACTCAACGATTTATGAAGTATTTTCTCTTCTCTTTTCTTGCTCACATGTATGGTACTACTGGCCAAACGGCACTACAAGTTTTATTCATCAATGTGCAAGGGAAGATAGTTCAGAGAAGAGTTTTATCGGGTGCTAGTTGTGAAATAATCAATGTTATTGTTGGAAAATATCAGTGCAACGATTTATTCAAGAGTGATTGCTAACTCCATCTACAATATTTTATTTCCTCAATTCAGCATTAACACTCGTACTTAAAACTTCATACGACCTACAGCCATTATCCAGAAGTTCATGTTTTCCAGATCAAAACTACTTGTTGTTATTGCTCTTGTTTTCCCTGGCATATGCTACATTGGTACTCCTAAATATTTTCAAAGTGTTAAGCTCTCTGTTAGTTTGTCACTTACACAGTTACACCCTTCTTTAGGGAGAAAATTGATCATTTGCCACTTTGAAGAGTGGGCTTCGTAAATTTGCCACTTTCAAAATTAGCTTCGCAAAAATGCCATGCAGTACATTTACCTCTTGATTACCATGCCATTTAAGCCATTTAACTCATTTAATATTTTTTTTTCTAATTTTAGGGGCTGGAAAAGACCTTTCTACCCTTGCTAAGTTTTGCATTTTTTCGGATGGGAAATGATGCGTCTGCATCAAGCACTCACGAGATGGATGACCCAGACGAGGCCAGCTCAACAGAGGATGACCTCCACGCTCCCTGTCCGGACGCAATGGCAGACCGGGCACGCCATGGCCACATCCACATCGCCGGTGGTGAAACAGTCGCCACAGAGGTTGAGGTGCCTGCAGGGGAGGAGCACCACGGTGGGCGGCCTCAGGTGGCAGGTGAGTCACGCGCGGTCCGACCTGGTGCGGCGAGGGTCCACGTACGCCGACGATGAGGATTCCATCGGGCCCGCGTCGCCGCCGGCGAGCTTTTCGCCGGATGCCCGCGCCACGGCCGCGGCCTGCTGGAGCTGCGCATGAAGGGCGACCGCGGTGGCTCGCTCGAGAGGCCTTGGCACGCCACGCCGCCGCCTCGCTGAGGCGCGCGAAGCCGCTCCTCCGCTCGGCCGCGCATCGCGCCTCGCGCTCCGCCTCCGCCGCTTTCTCCGGAGCCGGCATGCGCGGACTTGTCTGCCGCGACCGAGAGCACCGGTTGTGGTGCCGCGATCGACCACTGCCGCCCTCCTAAGCCGCCGCATACGAACAATAACATGCGGGAGAAAGGTCTTTTCCATCCCTGAAATTAGAAAAAACATATATTAAATGAGTTAAATAGCTCAAATGGCATGGTAATCAAGAGGTAAATGTACTGCATGGCAATTTTGCGAAGCCAATTTTAAAAGTGGCAAATTTGCGAAGCCCACTCTTCAAAGTGTCAAATGATCAATTTTCTCCTTCTTTAGGAGGTGGTAAGCTCATCAGGGGTATCCCAACCCTTCTCATCCAACTTTGTCCATCTAACTAAACACAAAATTGGCTCATCTCATCCACCGTCATCCCACCAACCAAACAAAAATCTGTATCATCCCATCCACCCCAATCAAACAGGCTTCTGGATCATCCCATCCTATCCCATCCCATCAAATCCTGGATCATCCCATCCCCATCCACCTTCATCCACCTAACCAAATGCCACCTTAGCTTCTAACTCTTGGAAATGGGCAAGAGGGGCGAGGCTTGTGGGCGTGTTTGGTGGGCTGGGCTTTCACATGCACTAGCGCCGTGCTGGGTTAGCTTTGCGAGTATGTCGGTTTGTGCGTACAAGATTATGGGCCTTTTGGATTAACAATACTGCACCCAGACAGGATCAATGGTAGTGTTTCTACAGGATTTAGGGTGTGTTTGGTTTAAGCCCTGAGCAGCCCCACCAAAATTTTGGTATGATTAAAGCTAGGGCCGGACCAAAAATTTTGGATACAGCCGTTTGGATTGCAACCATACTAGTTGCCAAAAATTTAGTAAGATCATTAGGCCCCCATTTGGTTTGAAGCCAATTGAGCCGCCAAACCTTTGTCAACTTGGTTAGCATTTAGTTTGATTCCAATTGTGAAGGCATGACCAATTGGCTTCATGCCAGATAAGAGAACAAATGCTAACACATCTTGCTTGTCACAGTATTATACTCACTATCAGCCGATATCATTTTCAACTACAGACAAGGGCAATACTATTCTGCCCTATCATGCATGCTAAAAATCACAACCATCATGGAACATGCCAGTTGGGGTTAAGAACAAGAATTACTTTGAAAACTGCAAATGCCATTGTATTGAACATAGCCTATACTACAGCCATAATAAATCAATTCAGAACATCAATGTTGCGGTGCAACAAAAGTTTAGTCTGTTCTTCATAGTTCACATGCACGCTAAGACATTGAAAGCAAAAAATCCATTTCCCTAATTGAATTATTGTTTCCGAGTTATCACCGAAAAATGTGCAAAGATGAATAAACCAAACACTCCTAAGTTCAAATAATGTCAGAAGCCTCAATCTCAGTGTCCAACTATAGTAAATTCTTAAGCCTAAGAATTCTCAAACTGAATACATTTGATGTCACTGAGATAGCAGGTGTCCATGTGTATCGATGCATATAAGATTATTCTGTTCATACATTTCCCCCAATCTAACCAAACCCTATGAAAATTTTTGAGCTCAATTACACGATACGACTCAAGTCTTTTGAATTATTGAAACACTGAAAACTACATTGCATTATATCAATTAACACAGTACCACCACACACTTAGAAATTATCCTTTCTTGTCCCAAATTCCCAAATGAAAATTCAGAAAAAAGGATTCCCGAGGGTTTAGCCATCACATGGGGATTGATTCAGGTGTAAAGATCGTTTTTGGCGCTGACTCGCATTCCATTATTCTCGCATTACAGCAAGAGAACGAGAAGACTCCAGCTTTCATGTTTCCCATTTACGATACACAAGGGCAAGCATGGAAGCGACTTAGGCGTGTACGATTGAAAGAACCCGAAGTCTCAAAATCTACCAGATATCCGTTTTCTCAAGTAGACTATCATCCCATAAAATCCATATGTAACCAAAATATCAAATACAACAAGCAAGGTAATATCAAATACCTACGAATTGATTTTTTGCACTTTTGACCTCATGTCATCTAATCGTTATACGACTTCCACTGGGCAACACAAGGACAATTCGTCCAACAGTTGAATGACTAGTTCATGTCGCCTAATGGTTGAACGACTAGCCCAAGTCGCACAACGGTTGGGTCATTTTAAATAATAATATTATTCAATTTTAAATAATAATGTAATTATTGTATTAATCCGATGGAGATAAGGGGGGAAATAATAAGGTGGGCACTTTAGAGTTTTGACCTCAAAGGAGCTGCTTGCATTGAGTGGAGGCCCATATAAATAGGGCCTATTATCTATATTTCTAAAGTATGCATGGTTTAGTACCTTATTACTAAGGCAAAGTGGAGAAGACCAATTTATAAGGTGGAGTCCTTGCCGCCCCTTGAATCGTGTGACACATGCATGTGGATGACATGTGGAGGGATAAATACACATGCGCGCGTGTATTTTAGCATGGAAATCGCGTGACTTGTGACTTATTATTTTTTCAACTGTACGGTGACATGGGGTCAAAAGTGCAAAAAATCGATCCTGGCCCACTGGCCTCCTGGGCCTGATCGAAGCCCATGCACCTCCTCTATTTCTTCAATCATCACACCTTTCTCTGCTAGTGCTCGCTGTTCATCGTCGTTCTCTGCTCGCTCTAGAGGAGGGGCTACCGACACCAGGGGGTCCGATCGGCGACGGAGCTCAGGCGGCTGTCCAAAGTGAGGGTCCGCCCCTGCCCGCCGTCTAGTGCTGTCTTAAAAAACGCTAATAAGCAGCTGCAACTAAAGGCCACCAACCACATAAAAAAATCTAAAAACAGCTCCTTTGAGTCTCCCTAACATGTGGCATAGAAATGGTAAGAGCAATTACTACCTCGAGACTAACATCCAAACTGAAAACGACAAAGATTGATGGTTGATATTAACAATAAATAGCTTAGTTACATTGAAGCCTGCTCGTATGAGCGTCTGCATGCTTGTCTAAATTTCCATAAGCCAAAATATAGGAAAATGACATGACGATAATAGTTATTCATGCCTGGTTCTTTCTGTAATTTACAAGGCAACATAGCGTACATGGGAGTCTCGAAATCTATCAGATATCCGTTTCTCAAGTAGTCTATCATCCCATAAAATCCATATGTAACCAAAATATCAAATACACCAAGCAAGGTAATAAAAGTGTTTTTGGCAGTAGCTATGGACCAAGCTATCCTCGATGTGATTGTCCATCTACTCATCCATATTGCGCTCAGATACATAATCCATTAGCTGCTTCCAGTTAATCCAAAAATGCTAATTTCCATTTCCTATTCAAATTACCTGTGAAAAATATTAAGATATGAAAGGACATTAGCAAAAGAATAGAGAATTCTGCTGTGAAACTATTACAGCTGAAAAGAACATAAATTTTGTGATGACTACTTGAGAACAGCTCTGAGCAAAAGAATGACAATGTTATTGTTAGAGTTAGTAATCTTGTTTTCAGTTTGTGGGCCATAGTCATGTACGAATCAGTGATCATAGTCGTGTACGAGTTCGAGTCAGTTTTTTGAGTTCATGTCATAGTCGTAGAAGTCAAGTCTAGTTCCAGTTTGTTTCTGAGTTACATGCTTTTCAATTTCTTAGTCATAGAACCGGTATAAAAGAGAGCAATGTAACGAGAGAATAGCGAGTCGAATCGATCAGTGTGATCGAACAAGAGAAGAGAGAAATAAAAGATGAGAAGGAGTGGTTTTGGCTCCATAAAAACTATCGAGTATCGAGTTCGACATGTTGGCTGACATGGTCGTAAATGAGTTATGACCATGGCGATCGAGCGGAGGTGTCCGCGGGAGCTGAAGACGTGGTCATAAACAAGTTATGACCACGGTCGCAGAGTAAAAGACGTGGTCGTAAACAGGTTACGGCCACAATGATTAGGTCTTCAATGTGGTCGTAAGCTTTACGATCATGACAGTTGATAGAGTCACAACGTGGTTGTAGAGTTACGACTACGGTGATCGAGTCTACTACGTGGTTGAAGGAGCGCAACGCAGTGTGAACATGGTCGTAACTTTGTCAGCTGAAGTTACGAGTACGTGGTCAGAGCTAGAAGGTGTGGTAAGAGCAACTACAACGTGGTCGTAGCCAAACTCAGAGTGGTCGTAACAACTGCCAGGGTGATCGTAAACTGCAACAAGTGGTATCAGAGCCTGTTGATTTTGGTTATTCCTGAAGATTAGGGTGATAAGGTGAAGGCCCAAGGTGGGCTAATCTCCCTCTAGTACCCTCTCCTGAGGACCGACAATTACCCGGTGTGGGCAATAAGATGAAGGTGAACATGCGCGTCTAGGAAGTCTGGGGTGCAGTCGATCTGAAGGGAAAGGACAAGGAGGTGGACGACAAGATGGATTAGGCGGCTTTGGCCATCATCTACTAGGTGGTGCCAGATGCGATGATGCATCAGCTCATCAGCAAGAAGACGACACGGGAAGCGTGTGAGATGCTTCAGACGATGCACGAGGGAGTTGATCGTGTTAAGGAAGTGTAACTCCAGAATTTGCAGAGCGAGTTCGAGAATTTGAAGATGGAAGAGACCCAGTCGGTGGATGTAGGAGCCCAGATTTTACAATCCGGCATCCTCTGTGATTCCATCGCACTATTTCCCTGGATCAGTAGATAATGCTCACAGATTACAGTTCTGAATATCCAAGTACATATCATGCGGAAGCGTAAATATAATAGTAGGCTTACTCACGAGCCGATCAGGCCGAAACATCAAATTACAGCAGCGGAAACGAAGCACACAGGTGGAAGCTTCAGGACATGCCCACAGGCAGCCAACTGGAGGTTCGCAACCTAGCCATTGACATCTTCGTCTTCTTTGCCATCATGACCAATAGTGTTGCTGAAGCGTAGTGATTTGATTCCTGATTCTGGAATTGTTGTGAGAGCGAGTGTGAGCACAAACCACCGTGCTCCACGAGCCAGTACATAGAATGCAAATAAATAGTATGCATGGCTTATCAAAGGAGAGGCTCGGGTTATTTTATTTGCCATAAATCGCTTTTAGCAGCATTATTATTATTTAATCATAGTGTTATTGTTGCTGCCTAAAACTCCACATAGCTATTGCCATAATTGACTTGATACACTGAAGATACACTTTCTTTATTGATTGTTGTCTAGACCCCAAACAGCGAGTATCATCATTTACTTAATCCACCAAACACATACTTTCTATATTGAGTGTTGTCTAAAACTCCAAACAGCGATTGACATCATTTAATTAATCCACCGATCATACTCTTGCTATATTGATTGCTGTCTAAGACTCCAAACAGCGAATGACATCATTTAAGTAATCCACCGATTATACACTTTCTATATTGACTGCTGTCTAAAACTCCAAACAGCGAGTGACATCATTTAAGTAATCCACCGATCATACACTTTCTATATTGATTACTGTCTAAAACTCCAAATAGCGAGAGACATCATTTATCTTGGTATATCTTTTGTATTCTATATTCCTAACAATCCAATCTTGTGGTTGCAATTCATCAACTCTTCACTTCTGACTCTAACGATTCTCTAACATAATTATTTTCAAATCCACCGATATCATTTATATCAGGACTTTCTAACAATTCACCCTTTCGGTTATTGATCCAAAACCATAATTTGCTCTTCTAGTAACCAACCCTATTTTTCATTACCCATCTCTAACTAATTCCCTAGTATACATCCACCAGGAACATTATTGATCATGTCTATACTCCAATTACCATATCTCCAATTTCCCAAAAATTCAATTGACTCATCTAGTAATCGATCAAATCCTATTAATCCCATTATCGCTAATATTTCCCAAGAATTTATATTAGTTATCAGTGTCGTAATCCAGCAAGTACCTTTGCACTCCCTAATTCTCCAAAAATTATTCAAATCATCTATCTAGCCTATCTATTCATTTAGACAAAACCAATTTATTTCTCTCAGAATCTACACTGTTTTCTTTTTATGATCGACATGAATCCACCAACAACTTTATGTGTTTACCATAAATAGCCATCTTCTTTTCTTACAACTCTAATTATTCTTCCTGACATTTTATTTTGTGAGAAATACTGTAGGACCGAAATGGCGACAGAGGGGGGTGTGAATGTCGATCTTTAAAAATCGCCCCCAACAAGTATCCTTATTTAAGCTTCTTCTCCAATAGCTATGGGAGCTATGAAGATAGAAAATAAGCCCTCACTGGAAAACACAGAGACAAGGAAAAACCAGATCCAAACAGAAGCAGTCAAGAAAAATAAAATCAGAGAAAGTCTGACTGCAAGCGGTAGTATCGCTGAGACGAGCGGTAGTACCTCTGAGCGGTAGTACCTCTTCAGGAGCGGTAGTACCTCGAGCGGTAGTACCTCTCGAGGAGCGGTAGTACCGCCACGACGATCGGACTTGTCCGAACGTTTCTTCGCTGCCGATCAGACTGGTCCGAACATAACCGGTAGTACCGCTTAGGACGAGCGGTAGTACCTCTGAGCGGTAGTACCTCTCGAGGAGCGGTAGTACCTCTCGAGAAAATCAGCAAACAGATTTTCAGTGGAACTTTGAGACTTCGAATTTTTGGCTAAAAGAAGGTTTGCTCTCAATCTTTTGATCCAAGGCCTTACTACAACAAACTAAATAGTAAGGGGACCTTGAGAAACAAGAGAATCAAACCAAGAAGCAAGAATTTCAGATTATGGGTAAAAATCTGAATTTTTGCACAACCCGAGCCAAAAATCAAATTACTCCCAACCGTTGATCCTTTGGCTATGAAATTTTGAGGGTAGCTAATTAATAGCCTCTGGACTCTCCATACCAAATTTCAAGCCATCTCAACAAGGGAATCAAGAGCAGCTCCAAACCCTAGAAACCGAGTTCATGAACAGAGGAAGGCCAAAACTGAAATCGAGAATTAAACCAAGTTTGCTCTTGAAATCGATCAAATGATCTTGTGGCACTAACCCATCATAGAGCAACCCATTTTGGGCCTTCCCAACAAGCAAGAACTCAAAAATTAAAAGCTCGAAATCAACCAAATGGAGCAACGAAGAACAGAGAGAGCACGAATGTAAGAAAACTTGATTCTCATTCCAAAACAAAAGAAATACAGAGGAGTCCCGATACGCATGGACATTAGGACTAAAGGAGTGATTACAATCTCTCAATCCCTCATCTCCCTCTCAATCCTCAAGAACACCAAGAATCTCACCACTTCTTGGGAGGAAGAACACACAGAGAGAGGAGACTCACATAGAAACCATCGTAGAGACACAGAGGGAGCACAGTCTGCCTCTACCACCAACTCACATCAACTAAAGAGCTAAAGGAAACAACCTTCCTAAAGCCTCTTTTGACTCTAAAACCCTAATTCTATCACAAGTGCTCAAGTGGGCATACAGCCCCTCCTCTCCTTTTATAGCGCTTGGCTAACGGGTCTCCGCCCCGTTACGCCCGCTACGTCCAACGGAGCCCGCTCCCGCTTGTGCAGCCTTGCGAATTTCCCGATTCGCCCCTCCTGCACCTTCCGAGAAGCTTCCGCGCTCCTTGCCTCGCACGCCTCGCAACCACCTCGAGTCCAGGTCGTCTTCGACACATCCCGACCGTTCTGACCTCAGCGCCACCTGCACCTAGTCCGATCCACCGTGTCTCACCACGACTCCAACTCGACGTCCTGCAGTCACATAGACAAGAAACACGTCAAATAGCACCGCTCGATACATGAAAGCGTAAATACCATCACACTTACCACATATGAAGTCCAAACCTGTCAAAACATTAGAATATGCATCCTAAGCCCAAAAGACCAAGTTTGACCAAAAGTCCGACCGAGCCCGATTGCGCTACGCAACGTCAAGGTCCGAACCACCCAAACCAAACTCGACTAACCTAAACCCTTGTCAATTACTCATCACTCTCATGGGATCATGACCACATGGTCTCTCAAATACTATCATTATTTGAAAACATAATACATAGAAATTTTCTGAGACCTATCAATTTTGCACAAAGAAATAATGTGTAAACGAATGCAATAATAATAGCAATCCAGATTCCATCTACCATTACATGGTCTCTGCACCATATGCTAGACCTTCAGCGTTATAGCCACTTACATTCTCACTGGGACGACACCCAGGGCAACACATATCAAGGCCTTCCACTGCCCTCCACTTTTCCTTTCCCACCCACAAAGTTTTTTTTGAAATAGAACTATATCTGGTTAAGTTCACATGTCCGCCCTTAACCGTGGGCATGGATATTCGAATAGTTTTGACTCTGCAGAGTTTGCACACTTTACCCACAAGAGACAGTTCACTCGTTGCCCCACACGATTCCTTAGCCGTGCAGTTGAGCGAACCATCACAGTAACCGTTCGAAATACCTCGCCCCTTCCATCATCTCACCCCTATGAGCTTGGCCCGCTTGCGGCAGGTCTCATAGGTTGTGCGGGATGTTCTCCTTCTGAACGTCTAGCAGCTGGCTACCCACACCGCTAGCACGCCACAGCAGAACTTCACCCTCTGCGAGTGTCCCGTTCAAGCCGTCACCCAGACAGCCGCTTGCACTACCTCACCTCCTCCACCTATGATGATGACTTTCAGGGTCCGGTAAATCTACTAAGCCAAGTTGTACTTTACAGACTTGTGGTTGCACTTGTTTTACGCAGGAGGTCATGACAAGATTTAGTCATTAGGGTTATCTAGGCGGTTCTACCACAAACCACACTCTCGTGCATCGCTGCACCATACCCCCGAATCATCCGCCTAGATAAATAAGCAATTTGAGGTTTTTGGGAATATAAAATAACCATATCCAACATACACCAGTCATTACCACCATGACTTCCCAACCAATTTTTCTCAGGATTAAAAGTGATGCTTAGGCGCTCTCGCGCCCATGAGTATCTAAGCAATACTAAGCATGTCATATAATTACGGACTTATTTTCAAAAGGTTACTATTATAATTTTTGCTAGGGCGACAAGGTTCACAAATTCAAATATTTCAAAGGAGGTGTAATATTAATCAAGGTACACAATGGGATATAACTAGAATCTTAAATTAAACATGTATTTGCATATAAAATAACAGCATGCAATTTGATAATTTAAACAAAAGTAATTTACAGAAAATGTAGGTTCAACATGATCAAAGTATTGACTCGTCTTGCGCGATTCACCGCGGTCTTGAGCTTACTGAAGGCTCTCTTACTCAATGGCCTTGAGCTCCTGGTCTTTATGTTCATCTGGATCCCAGTCTCGCTTTTTCCAGTGAATCTTCAGAGCTCCAATTTCTAACTACGCGTTAAGCGACTGAATCCAAATAAATACAAATAAATCAAAAAGTCCAAATAAATCCAACTGAGCTTGATTAATTTTTAGTATGGTTGAATGAGTGATTTGAGGCAAGGTTGATTGGGCACGGAGTATTGCCGGAGTCACAGTGGGTGGAGTGAAGTGGGAAATAGTAGGAAACTGTCAAGATAGAGGTTAAGGGATGGGTCATGATAAAGGTATATTCATGAGAGTATTTCTTGTTTAGTACTCGGAGTTAGCTAGGCATAGCTGATGGCAGGTTACGATGACCCGATCTTGTTATTAATAGCTTATTTTATTATTTTTGTATTTATCAATGAAGTTCCACGAGTCAGATTAGACCTATGCGCTGATAAGTAATCTAAGCTTATTATTTCTTGAATGGCATTAATTTGTACATCGTAAGAGCATTAACCCTGACCTAGGGGTTCATATATCGTCTTTAATATAACTTGCATTCTGGGCTAAGGGTTAGTCGATTTATTAACAGTTTTCAGCCTTACTCTCCAGATAGTTATATTTATTGCGGTCTTCTATACAAGTCACGTACCTATAATTTAGATAGTAACAGCCTAACACCTCAATTTATTTAATGGTTATTTGTGAAGGTATTTTCATGACCTTTTAAAGATATAGGAACGATAGTCAAACTTTAGATGGTTAAATTGTGTATCACTTAATTATTTAATGCTTTTGTTGTGTGTAACATCCCAAAATTTGCTTTCTGGAAAAATTTAATTTCAAATTAATTATTTTAAAGTATTTGGATTTTATTTGGCTTTTGTTTGGTTTTCTGAATTTTCTGGAGTTTAAAACCTATTTTTAAATTTAAAAAGTATTTTAAAGTATGAAAATTAAATACCAACATTAGTTGGAAATAATTTTATTAAGTCCAAAATATCTCCAGGAGCTTCTGTGAATTTTTCTGGAATTTTTGGAGGTATTTTCATATTTTTCTAAGGCTTAAATAATTTCCTAGCCTTTTCTGAAAATAAAAATCAAATTCTAAAAATAAAAATCCAAATCCTCTCCCTCCGGCCGGCGCGTGGACGGCCCAGATCCGCCCACGTCATCGCACGGACCAATCCCGACTGCTCTTCCCCTCTTCCACCGCCAAGCGGGCCTAGCCGAACAGCTTCCCCGCGCCTCCCTCTCCCTCCTCTCTCTGCCTGCGTGCCCCGACCGTCAGCCGCTCGCGCCCCGCACCCGTTGCTTGATCTGCCTCCCCTGCCACACGGCTTCATCTGAACCGCCCGCTCTCTCCCTCTCCTCTCTCTCTGCGCGCGGGCCCTGCATGTCAGGCCCTTCTTCCCCCTCTCGCGCACCTCCTTCCTTCTTCTCCCTCCCTCTTTCCTTCTTTACTCCGGCCGACCGCTTTCGCGCCAAACCCGGCCTTTACTCGCCCGCTCCTCACCGGGTTGGAAACCGCCGCGACCGAATCCCCCTAATGCCGCATCCCTTTCCTTCCACGCCCCGTCCTGCCCTAATTCCGCCCTTAACCGCCGCAGGCCGCGCCATCTCCGGCGAGCAATTAAAGCGCCCCCGCCCCTCTCTGGCCCCTATGAAAGGCACCCCGAGCAGCCCCGTTCTCCGCACCACCTCACCTCGCATTCCTATGCCCCTCTCGAGCTTTCCACCGCCCTCGCGCCATGCGCCTTCGGTCCCGTGCGCCGCCATCTTCTCCGGCGAGCGATCGCCGTCGCCCCGGTCCTCCCCGGAGCCCGCCGTCGCCACCTTGAGCATCCCCGCAGCTGTGCGAAGCTCCCCGAACCCTCGGCCGAGCCTCCCCGCCACTGGAGCACCGTCGCACCGGAGCACCCGAGACTTCTCCGCCGCTTCCTCGCCGCCGGTCGCCTCTCGCCGAACCCCACCGACCTCACCGACGGCACCCCCTCTGCACCAGGAGCGCGTTTTGAACCTCACCCGAACCACTCCGGCCACCCCTCGCCGCCGGCACCGTCGCCTCCGTCCACTGCTGCCCGGTCCCTTCCCGCAGGTACCTCAAAGGGAATACTTACCCTATATGGGTAAGCAACACCCGAGCGCCCGACTGGCTAGCACCGTTACTCCTTCTCCCCCTGTCTCCCTCAGCGCGCGTTCGAGCCCCCAGCTCCGCACGCTAAGGTTGAGCCATTTCTTTTAAATCCCGCGATCGACAGTGGGCCCCGACGTCGCGGCCGTCGTCATGCGCTGCCATCGCGCGCTGGGCCCCACCCGTCATGGCGGCCATCGACATATGGGCCCAGAGCCCAATGGGTCCCACGTGTCAGAGGCTGAGCCAGTGGGCTCACTGTCAAGTGGGTCCCACCTATCACATACTCAGAGTAAATCGATAAAAGAAAAAGAATAAAATGTAAATTCTGTCAAGTGGGTCCCACCTGTCAGAAATTTCATAATTTCTGGATTTATTCAAACTGAGATTTTCAAATGAGCATAACTTGTTCATTTTAACTCCAAATTGAGCCGTTCAAATTTCTAAATTCTTCTAAAATCATAATCTATCCAAATATGCCCTCTATTTGAATTTTATTTGAATTTTATTTGTATTTATTTGCTTTGTTTGCTTCATCGTTTTCGCGCGTAGATTCCAGTGTTGTCGAAGATCTCTCCACTCCGCAACCAGAAGACCCAGAGTGCATGCAAGAAGGCAAGTCTCCTTTGATCATTTTGAACCTATGTTTGATTAATGTTTTTAATTATTTTAAATTTATGTGCATCGCTATTTAATTAGAACTCTAATTCTGGTATTAAGGCATTAGTTAATCCAACTTTGTTATGCCCTCCATTGAACTTGAATGCCATGTACCCTTGTAACCCTAGTATTACCTTTGTCTCAAAAATGAGAATTTCGTAATCCTTTGGTAATATTAGATGGTAGTAAAATGCTTAGTCATGATATTTAAATCTTTTGTTCTATGGGAAATCATGTTTCATTGAGCTGGTAATTGTATTTAGAAATAAGTGGTGACTGGTGTTGCCACTGTTCTTTTAGAAATAAAATAAAATGTGAAAGTTGGTTTAGACTGGGGTGGATGGTTGGTTGGGATTGGTGCGGAAAGCACGAGATCTTGTAAAGTGAATGTTCCACCCTAGTCGATTAAGGACCGATGCTTGTGATTGTCCAGACTGAGCATTACCGTACAACCCTGAGTCTACATGGGTATGACCTAGCTGATTAACTTACGATAGTCTAGTTTAGGTGCCACCAATGGAACGTGGGTGCCAGGGATGTACTGGTTATTCATAGTGAGGGACAGGGATGTACTGTACTCATATGGCGCAAGAGGGGGCTTCGGACTGGGTGGATGGAACCCTTCTGCGGTGAAACCTCAGCGGGTGGTGTCTAGCTAGACTAGAGTGAGGTAAAGGCTTTGTGATATTTTATCTGTGTCTCATACCAAAGGAAGCGTGGTGACTATTAAGATGATTTATCTCTTGGGGTAAAGTTGTACAATCTCTGCAGAGTGTCAAACTATTCGAATAGCCGTGCCCATGGTCAAGGGCGGGTAAGGAATGCATTCACATGGTAGACCCTTGGTTTTCATTTTAAAAACAAAGTTTTGTACTCCGAGAGTGGAGGGAACTCTCGGAAGGGTATCCTGGCGGTCAAAGCCAGAGAGGGTGGATGTAACCTGCAGTTTCAAACTTTATCGGTTAAAGTTAGTTAACTAGTGTTGGTGGATAGAACCTTCACCATACAATGCTTATTAGTTTCAGTTAAAACAATTAATTGGTCAAAATGATGCCTTAGAAATTACTTAATGGTATTTGAAATAAAATATTGCTTTGTGCAAAAGAACCATATAACCCTCCTTTGTTAAGCCTTGCATCTATTGCATTTTTCCCAAGACTTGCGGAGTACTTTATGTACTCACATGATGTACTCAAAAATAATACTCAGTGGAATACGAAGCTCAAGAGGGAGACTACGACTACTTCTCGGGTGGATTCGACGAAGAATTTCCGGAGTACTAGGTCGCGCTTCCCCAGTCAATTGCCTGTGGCGTATTGATGGGTCTCTGCTGAATTTATTTTGCTTCCGCTGTGTTTCGTGTGTGCGAGATCTTGAAAGCTCATTTGTAATAATGAGACCTTTCGGTCAGTACTCTCCTTTATTGTAATAAATCGTTGTTGGTTATGTAATCATTTCTGTTTAACTGTGTGCACTAGCTTTGATCTGGGACTAGTGCTGTAATACACAGAGGGTCCGGGTTCGAAAATCCGGGGTCCCGACAAAGATGGTATCAGAGCCAATTTGACTGTAGGACGAGACCTAGATTAGAATGGTAAAACCGTGAGGACTTATATTTATAAAAAGAGTATATTAAAAATATATAAGCTTCTTTGCTTCTACTCTTTTCTTACTTAGTATCTCATTCTTGCCCATAAAATTCACTTGTTAAAAATTTTACTAATCTTTTCTATTATTTCAACCTTGTAGATAGCCGGTTCATCTGCTGCTGAGTCGTGGGACTATTACTCCCATGGCGAGAGTGCTGGAGCATTTGCTAGCCTTCTCCGGCAGCTTATGCAATGTGATATATATGATAACTAATCCAATATGAAATTTTAAACAATTTCATTTACTATAATTTTATTCGATAATTATAACTAGTCTAATTAAATTTTGTAGCTTCTCTAAATTATTCTATAATTTTCCTGATTTTTCTTACTTGAATTGGATAAAAGAAAATCAAGACCAAAAAGAGGGGGAAAACGGTGCGGCTTGCGGGAGTCGAACTCGGGACCTGGGGAAAGAGGCTCTGTGTGTTAAGTGCGCTCGGGCTAGCCAACTGGGCCTGCGGTCTTTCACGATTGAGGGGGTGGGATTAGGCTAGAAGGAGTAAGCGTAGGGGGCCTTCAAAACAGAGCAAGGCGGCGGCGCTCGGAGCAGGTGGGCTTGCCGGCGCGGGGAGGTTGGAGGGGCGGGGTAGGCCGGCAAAACGGAATCCCGACGAGGCTAGCAAGCTCGTGGAGGAGGCGGCGCGGCTCCAAATGACGTAGGTCGGCGGGGCGGCGAGGTGGGAACGGAGCGGCGGCGCCGGCGCGGGAGAGGGGGGAAAGTGATGGGCGCACAAGCAGGAGGGGGTGGAGGGAAACATACCGCGCCAACGGCCGAGCCGGAGGGGGACCACGGTGAGCCGGTGGCGTGAGGCAGGGTCAGGCAGCGGTGGCGCATGATGTCGGCGGCTTACAGGCGGCAATAGCTTCGGCCAACGGTGGGGATGACATCGTTGCACTACGGTGAGGCTCTGGCCAAGAGAAATTGATCCGAGATGGGCTCAATCGGCGGGGCGGCGGTTTGCCAGAATTGGGGGAAAAGAATGCCGCCGGCTAGCTACAAAGCAAGGGGGTTCAATTCATTGCGGCGTGAGCACAAGGGAGAGGTGGTGAAGGTCTCAGAGGCGTGTTGGGGTTCTTATAGCATGTATAGAGGGTTGGCGACAGGGGAGCTCCACACAGCGGCATGGCGGCAGGGCCCGGGTGACGGATGCGGTGGCGTGGGCGCGGCCAGCGTGGGCATGCACATGACGTAATGCTTTGATGGGAGAAGGTAGTGAGGCGACGGCTGCAGGATGACACGCGCACAATGGCGCGGCGCCGTGTAGGCGCAGTGGTGGGGCGCACGGCTTGCGCAGGGCATGGGCGAGGCAGCGCAATGTTGATGGGAGCGGTTGCGGCAGGAACTGAGAAACGGGAAGTGGCAGGCCTGAGTGACGCGCGTACAGGAAGGAGCAGGCCGGAGCAGGTGCGTGTCTGACGGGTGTGGGCGAGCGCAGGTGGCACGAGCGGAGGACAACAGGGGAAGAAAGAAGGCTGGCGGTAGTGACAACCAAACAAGAAAAGGAAGCCGGGGAAAGAAGAAAGAAAGAGGGAAGAGAGGCCGAGCCCGGCTGCAGCGGAAGAAGAGAGAGGGGAAAAGGGGGAGGAAAGAAAAAGAAAAAGGCGGGGGCCCACATGTAGGAGAGAGTGAGAGGAGAGGATAATTTTGAGAATTGGGATTTTCATTTTTAATTGACATTTTAAATTTTATATTAGGGTTCACTGATTTCAATCTTTGCGTGACATTCAAAGTTTTATATTTGCATTTAAGTTTTGTATCCAACTTCTGGGCTAATCATTTTGGGATATATCCTAATATTCTTTTGGGGTTTCATTTATTGACTTGAATTCGAATTCAGGATGTTGGTATTTTAAATTTAGGATATGTAATGCCATTTTTTACTTTCATTATTCGCATGATCATTATTTGCACTTGAGATTACTTTTGAGTTATTAACCTACATAGTATGAAACTAAAAAATCTCAAATAAATATTCAACGTTTAAATTTGAATACCAGCAAAATGCAAGAAAAAGTTTTAAAACTTTCATATTTCTGAACACCTAAAATTTAGGATGTTATAGTGGACGAGTTTGCCGGCAAGCTGACTTCATTGTACAATCAGATTAACTCTCTATATGATAAGATGGAGGAATCAGTGACGGTGAAGAAGTACCTACGCGTGCTTCCGAAGAAGTACATACCTGTTGTCAGCACACTTATGTACTTCTCCGATCTGGACAAGAAGAAGATAGAGGAGATCATCGGCTCCCTCAAGGCGCATGAGGAGTTACTGAAGGGGTTTTAGTCACGTAATGAGCAGAGATATCAGACTCATATCGAGCAGATGTTGCTTGTAAAGAGAGATCCGAGAGATAGTCGTGGCTCATCAAACAACTGCGGGAGGTGGCGCGGTCGAGGTGGCCAGAGTGGTCGAGGTGGCCGTGGAGACAAGGCTGGGCAAGGTAGTGGCGAAAGATCCCGTGATAAGTCACATGTCAAGTGTTTTGAATGTGGCAAATACGGGCACTACGCGTCAAGATGCCGCAGCCATATAAAGTGTTTCAACTGTAATGAGTACGGGTACTATGCTTTGGATTGTCGAAGCAAGAAGAATGACAGGGAGACGAACCTCGCCCAAGACGAAAAAGAAGATGAAGAACTGAAACTACTTCTCTCTTCATATGTTGAAAAGGCACCGGTCATGGTAACATTGAATGAGGAGAACATAGTTCCAAAATTACGCACGGAGGAAGGTAGCCATGATCACACGGATCGGTAGTACTTGGACAATGGAGCAAGCAACCACATGACGGGAGATCGCTCCATGTTTCATGAGCTCAACGAGGAGGTTTCGGGGCAAGGTCAAGTTTAGTGACAGCTCCATGGTAGAGATAAGAGGCAAAGGGACGATGAAGCTGCAATACAAGAACGGAGATAAGAAGTTGTTGACAGGGATTTACTTTATATCAAGTCTGTGCAACAACATACTTAGTCTCGGACAGATGACAGAAAGAGGATGCAGGGTAGTACTGCAGGATGAGTTCTTGCGTGTCTACGACAAGAACAAAGATCTGTTGATGAAAGTGAAGAGATCTCCAAATTGGTTGTACAAGATTTCTTTGAAAACTCGTAAAATGGTATGTTTGAAGAGAAGCCTGGAGGAGCCAAACTATGTCATGAGCTCACAAACGGAGAAAAAGGTAGTGGATGAAATCAGAGCCATGAATCAGAAGGAGCCAAAGGGTGGTTCAAGGCGTGCAGTTGGCACCGAAGATAGTAGCTCGGGAGATTGTCAAGCACATGCAACTAGTCCTGGTGGTAGACCCGTCGGTCACATAGAGCACAACAGGAGCAGACACAGGGAATGCACAAGAGAGATGCGTGGGACATGTGGGAAAGGTGACGTTCCAGGGGCGAAGGCGCTGGAAGCAGCCGGCACTGGAGGTTGGTGCAATAGGAGGAGCACGCAAGCATGGTAGGCATCAGTGAGACGCACGAACGCAGAGACTAGAGGTGGTGTGCGAGAGGCTCAGGTAACGGTGAAGCCAAGGTGGCTGTGGGAGTAGATGCTCCAGCCTAGGCAGGCATGCAAGGAAGGACGGGATTAGTCCAGGTGCGAGACGTGGCAAGCATCGGATTATGCAAGGCTAAAAAAGGAACGACGCACAGGAGTGCAGGTAGAATGAAGAAGCGGAAGCAAGAGAGAAGATCGGCATGATCAAGATGGAAAAACAAGATTAAGGAGGTGATTATTAGTAATCTTGTTTTTAGTTTGTGGGTCTTAATCGTGTACGAGTCAGTGATCGTAGTCATGTACGAGTACAAGTTAGTTTTTCGAGTTCGTGTCGTAGTCGTAGAAGTCGAGTTGTAGTCAAGTCCGATTCCAGTCTATGAGTTACATGCTTTCCGGTTTCTTAGTCGTAAAGCCAGGTATAAATGAGAGCAATGTAACGAGAGAATAGCGAGTCAAATTGATCGATATGATCAAAGCGATTGGTGTGATCAAACGAGAGGAGAGAAAAATAAAGAAGAGAAGAAAGAACGGTTTTGGCTCAAAAAAACTATCGAGTATCGAGTTCGATGTGTTCATAGACGTGATCGTAAACGAGTTACGACTACGGCGATCGAGCGGAGGTGTCCGCAGGAGCTGAAGACGTGGTCGTAAATGAGTTACAACTAGAGATGGCAATGGGTACCCGAAACCCGATACCCGGTGGGTTTTTACTCTATTAGGGCATGGGTATGAGTCAATTTCCTAACCCGTGGGTCTCTTAATGGGCAAAAAGCCCAACCCATCGGTCCGCGGGTTCGTGCGTTCTATAGTACCCAAACCCGTAAACCCATGGGTAATATAAACCCGATTCATAGGAGTTATAAACCCAGACTCCTAGCCTCCCAGGCAAACCAGCACAACCCATTAGCCATTTAGCCCCAAGCCCCCAAATCCAATGCAGCAATGCCCCATTACTCATACGGCTAACCCTAGCTAGCACTCGGTCACAGTCACTACTCACTCCTCCCCAGTTCCCACCTCGATTTAACAGCCGTCGCAGCGGTGGCGCATCTGGCGCTCGGCGCTCGGTCTCCGGCAGTCTCCACGCTCGCTCTCCCGTCCCGCAGCTCCCGCTCCTGCTCCCGCCACTCTTGCCGCACGCTCGTCCTCCCGCACGCCCTCGCCGTCGCCTCGCCTTCCAGTTCAGCCCGCCGCCCCCACGCCGCAGCCAACACGCATCGTAGCAGTATGCCCTTGGCCATGGCGCTGCCCTCCGGCTCCAACGAAGATGGCCGGTGAACTTCTTCCTCCTCTCCATTAACCATTGTTGCAGCTCACATTACTGAACCCACGAGCGACCCATGGGTACCCGTTAACCCAGTGGGCATGGGTCTGGGCAAAAATCTGCACCCGTCACGGGCATGGGCTTTTTAGCGGGCACGTCCAACTTTTATGGGCACGGGTTTGGGATAGCAAAATCCAACGGGTTTGTGCCCGTTGCCATCTCTAGTTACAACCACGGTCGCTTAGCAGAAGACATGATCGTAAATGGGTTACTACCATGACGATCAGGTCTTTAACGTGGCCGTAAGCTTTACAATCACGGCGGTCAATAGTCACAGCGTGGTCATAATAGAGTTACTACTACGGTGATCGAGCCTACTACGTGGTCAAAGTAGCGCAGCGCAGCGTGAATGTGGTTTAAGCTAGAAGGCGTGGTCAGAGCAGCTATAACGTGATTGTAGCCAGACTTGAGTGGTCATAATAACTACTAGAGTGCTCGTAAACAGTGGCGGAGAGAGGGGGGCTGGGGGGCCTGGCACCCCCAACCTTCTTGGGGGTAAGGCAATGGCATAACACGCATATAGGAAAAGGCAATGGCTGTCTAATTCTGATGCTATTTGGTAGAACTAAGATCACATATGAAGCGCAGAGAGTACATAAATCCTACTAATAATTAGTCTCAACCTTTGATAAGTATCAACAATAAAAGTTAGTCTGATAGTTCCTAATCAAGAATACTAGTATCTCAGCATCAATTTATACACATGTACAAGGCATACAATCGATTGACATAATTCGTATTTATCATCACGTGCATCACTTTGGGACCCCTTGCCAAAATACTAGCGGAGACTTTATGCCCTTATTTAAGCACAGCAATCAAGAAATTTTTCAGATCTGTAACCATGAACCATCGTCAACTAGTGCCTGAAGTCTTGAACTATGAATTCTCAGTTATAGGTGAACACTGAATAGCTAGCCTTAGATAAAGAAACCACGCGTATATCCACGTAAAATGCTTGTACTGACATATGCAGATGGAATGCAGTTAGCCCAAATGTAAAGTATGTTTATACTCTTTGTCCTGGTTATGCATGATTTTGCACTGCTCAGACAACCAGTTTAATGGTGTTTATCCTGCGCTGCAGAGAAAGAGAGTAGGGGCATCTGCTTGGTTTCAGCAAAATTGACTTGTTTTATCATCAGCACTTGAAATGCTCCACAAGACACTTCGTGGGCAGAAGTCACCTTATTAGAACTGTCAGCCTTGCAGTTTTGATCCTCTCCCATTGTTTGTGTCACTCATTACCGCGTCAGTACATGGTTCTGAAAATTTCAGTGCCTTGCGATGCAGGACAACTCAAATAGAGTAAGCTTTGTGTTCCATATGTTTTGTTTGGTAATTTATATTGAAAAGGAATTGGCCGCAAAGATTAGTAATGATGATATTATTAAGGCCTATGATCTTACTGGTAGTCGTAGAGTTAAGTTTAAGTTAATAGAGATGTAACTTTCTTTGCATTGTAATTTGCGAAATATATTAATCTGATATATAACTATTGGATCGGTAAATCCGGTATGGTTCATTAGTTCTACTCTATTTGTTGTCTATATTGCCCTCCTATATCTAATTCCTGGCTCCGCCCCTGCTCGTAAACTACAACAATTATGATGGTTAATGCCATAATATCTGAATGCATGTATGTTGTCCTCGTACATAGGCCAAGTGTCCATCGTCCATACTCGAACATGCACGCAACAGTGGACAGCAGACAAAGTTCATAGTCCAAGGTGAGTAATGCTTCTATGCCCTCAAAATTAGATTTTACAAATCAACATGGTTAGGCCAGACATTTCTCAAGTAAAACATGCGAGTATCTCAAAGCAATATAGTTAGGCCATACATTTCTCAAGAGAAACATGCAGTAGAGACACTAGGACATCGTCCAAGTGACCATACTGGAAGATGCACGGATAACAGAGCGTAGAAAACAAAATTTATGGCCGACAGACAGATCCATTAAAATTTAAAATGTAGCATGACATGAAAACTTTCTAGCATCCACGTAGGCCAAGGCTCCAGAGGGGGGATACACCAAAACACAGTGCACGTCTGTCACAAGTATAGACTTTGGAAGTTGATATTCTTCAAAACATTGAAACAGGCAAGTCAATAAGACATCCACAAATGATACTTTGTAGGCATAAAGGGTGCAAGACAACCTTTGGTCCGGATTCTTGGTACAGGACCGCATATCACCAAGCCGTTATAGACAATTCACCAAAGTAGGGCAATAAAAATCATCCAAACTTCAAGGCTGTCATTCCTGCAATGTGTGAAGTGATGCGGCCACAATCATTAAATGTGCGATGAAATCATTAAACTTGACAGCAACAATTGAGTGAGCTTCAAATTTCTGTGAAAACAAAGCAACAGTGTAAGCCTGGAAGAGCAATATTTCAGGCTTAATCCAGTATTAAAGTACCCCCTGGGGGGGAGGCAATTCGTTTCTGTGAAATAATCCCGTATGCACAATTATTTCCGCATTCCGTTCAGTTTTTCTTTGGTTGCACGTTGCTCCAGTGACGCATTAAGCAAGAACATTTACAAGTTAGACCACAATAAACTGCCAAGCGCCACCATCGCTGCATTAAGAATTAACAGCATGATTTAAGCAGAAGGATGGGATAATTATAACTAAAGCATCAATAGCGGTTCTGAAGTACAACAGATTTTTAATATTTTCTAGATACAACATATGCATAATTTACTCCTCACTTTCATCAGCCCCTGCGCCCTCATCTTGTCCTCTGGGTGATGGCAATGTCTGATCCGAACCACCACCTGTCTGTACAGTGGTTGGCAACGGCAGAATCGCATTTCCATCCAGCTCGCATGTATCTGATCCTAAACCGGAGGGTAGCGATTCATGAACAGCACCAGCTACTTCCAATTTTGCATTTTCATCATTAGGCAAACGGTCAGTGCTAGTTGTGGTTGCCATGCCCTTGACAGATAAAGGTAGCAATTGTACGGCATCAGCTTCTCCCAGCTTTGCAGTTTCCCCATCAGTTGCAGACTCGGTGTTTAGCACCTCTGCTCCCTCCACAACAAGAGGCTCATCAGCTGCGGCATCAGCTTCTTCTGGTTCTGCAATTTCATCATTAGACGCAGGCTCAGTGCTTGGAGCTTCCGCTCCCTCTTTGCTAGGAAGCTCACTAGTCACTAGCTGTGACTACCACATCCTCACCAGATGAAGGTTGCAATGGCTGTTCAGTTTCAGCCTCTCCCAGATTTGCCTTCTCACCATCTGGTGTGTGTTGAGTGTTTAGCACCTCTGCTTTCTCCATAACAGGACGCTCATCAGTTGTGGCATCAGCTTCTTCTGGTTCTACAGTTTCATCATTAGACACAAGCTGGGTGCTTGGAGCTTCCACTCCCTCCATGCTAGCAAGCTCACTAGCTGTGACTACCACACCCTCACCAGATGACGGTTGCAATTGCTGTTCGGTTTCAGCTTCTCCGAGCTTTGCATTTTCACCATATGAAAACATTGCATATCAAAGAATGCTGCTAAGAATAGTACATCATCCTCTTATACAAATGTAAGTGTACCTGTTCGAATAACCAAAATAATCACCTAATCGTAAGGAATAACCAAGGACATGAGCACAGACCAGAAGGCAAACCGAACTAACCACCAAACCATAAAAATGAAACAAAGAGGGGAGAAATCAGATGTACGTAACGGAGAACAGTGAAGTAGCCAACCGTAAGAAGCAAACAAAGAGGGCCAAATCAACAAATCTGTGACGGACAATAGTGGACCTCGCATTAGGACCCCCATTAGCACAGTCCGAGGATCGAATCAAACAAGAAGGCAAAAAAAAAATCCAAAGAACTCGCATTAGGCTCCCCATTGGCACAGATCAAGGTGCACGGAAATACAAAGAACTCACATTAAGCTCCCCATTGGCACAGATCGAGGGGCATGGAAAGAAAGAAGGCGAAGCGCATCGCAGCGCAGACCGAGAAACACACGAACCGCGGCGAAGGTAGAACACACGGCCAGCTCGCGGAGTCCAAAACGTGAGATGGACGGCCACCTCGCGGAGTCCGCTCTTAGCACGGGAACAAACGACAGACCGAAGGGGAACCAACCAAGAGGAAACACGTCTACCAGAGGACAGTGAGTGGGGCCCAAACGTAAGTGACATACAATGAGTAAGGGTGGCTAGCAAAGCAAGCGCAGATGAGGGAACCATCCCGAAGAGGTCAATCAACGCACACTACAGGACTGTTCTTTTCTTTCTTATGATGTTGGCCTGTGAATTTTAAGTAAAAATTTTAAATTTTAGGTTGTTCGTAATAAAGATTATAAAAAGATATTTTATTTATGATTTTAACTAATACAATGAATTTTTAATATATATTACAATTAACTTATATATCTCGTTTTAAAAAACATTCTTTTAAAAGTTAGATATTATAGCAAAAATAAAATCTAATTTTAAAAGCCGCAAAGAATAGACATACAGTTTCAGTGAGTGGCTTTGTGGAAGCTTTTCGATGGTAAACGCGTCGGCCCAGGAACAAAGCGAGTCGGCTCGGCTAAGGAAAACGCGAGCGCACGAGGATCATATCCCGAGGCCACGAGCCATTAACCGATGGCTAGGAGCGCTCCTCATGTGCGTACCCGCATCGGTATAAGAGCGCACAAACTCCACATGGCACGGACAAGGAGGTATGTACTCCTCCTAGTTTAGGGCCTATTCTTTTTTGCTGTAGCTTATAGCTTATAGCTTTTGGCTGCGGCTTGTGGCTTTTGGGTTATTCGTGCAAGAGATTACAAAGTAACAGAAACTCACGTGCGATTTTTGCCGATATAGATGAAGTCGGTACAATATATACTACAATTAACTAGTAAACCCTATCTTAAAAAGATACTCCGTTTAAAAGTTAGTTACTGTAAAAAAAACCGAAAAGCAGCTTTTAGAAGCTGAAAAGAACAGAGCCTTAATATGGAGAGTATGCGAAGCGGGAGCTGTGAATTGCTAAACAAAACAAAAGAATAGTGCCACTTTTATCACGTCACATGGATGCACGATTATAGAGTGCTACCAGAATGTGAGGCTGCTCTGTGAGGCTGCTAAGCATGGGGTTCGAGACTGTGATTGTTACTAATACAAGACATACTCCCCCTGTACTACACATGGGGATTTGCCCTCGTTGAGTGCCTTCATGTCAGCTAATTTGCGAAAAGACTCTCCAGTGTATCGAAATTGTATGTAGGTCCTCGGTTTTTGCAGAAAGACCCCGTCACGTCAACACTTTCGCAAGAAGGCCATTTGCTTTTTTGAAATTACGTATAGACCCTCAATTTTTTAGGAAGACTTCCATTTACGGGATAAAGTCATGTGGTTTTCCCGTTATTACGTATGAGCCCTTGATTTTTGAGGAAAAAACCCTTCACTTTTTTTCTTTCCAAAATACGTATGTATCCTTGATTTTTAAGGAAAGGCTCCTTACAAATTGTCAACTCTTTTGCTTCGGTCCACGTAGTAGTTAGCACAGCGTGACACCGAGCTTCCGCTGTTAGTAATTACATTAGCTCATAGAATACCGGGGGGATTCGCCTTCGGTAAGCACTTCTACGTCAGTCAATTTGTGAAAAGCCTCTCCAGCTTTCTAAAATCGCATGCGGGTCCTCAGTTTTTGCAGAAAGACCCCACTATGTTAGCACTTTCACGAGAAGACCCTCCACTTTTTTAAAATTACGTATAGGTCCTCAATTTTTTCGGAAGGCCCTCCTTTTATGGATAAAGCCCCATGGTTTTTCCGTTATTACATATGGCACTTGATTTTTGCAAAAAAAAACCTTTATTTTTTTGGAAATACGTACATGTTCTTAATTTTTCAGGAAAGGCTTCCCCACAAATTGTGATTCTTTTACTTCGGTCCACGTGGTAGCTAACGCGTTGTGACGCTGCGCTTTCGCTGCTAGTAATTACATTAGCTCGCGGAATATGGTGAGTTATCTAGATGGTACCAAGCACTATAATAAACTGTATAATCACTAGAGGCATTTTTTTCTTGCAGATTGGGCATCACATGCATGTTGGTACATAGGTGCGTGTGATTGGCGGGTTTGCTTGAGCAACTAGAGAAGATAAGATAAAATGGCCGTCTTCTGATCTGAACAAGGGCAAGAAGGAACTAAATTTTGAAGACTTGAAAGCATCGGTACACTTTGCAACATGCAATTTAGAGTGGAGTGCAACCTGGGGATTTGTCAAGAATGGGAAACTAGCTTGCAAGACCACAAAAAGTTTCAAGACCTATGCCTTCGATCCGGAAAGCTTTGGCCTCTCGATAGTTTGGCATGAAGCAAAGCTCTCATTGCTAGAATGAGCGGCTCGATTGGTTCGCCAAACCTGATGATTCCTGTACCGAACTATGGTTCGCATTACTTTGGAAAGGTAACAGGCGGCCACGGGTATGCAATAGGAGCATGTAACCGCTTCTTATCGAGCATCACTTTGACATATGCTCCTTGTTTCGATATTATACACACACATACATACATATACTAGTTAGAGACCCGTATGTTACAACGAAGTCATAAAAATAAGGAGACAAAACTTACTGTCTGACCAACTTCACACATTAAACATTGGAGAACAAGCGACAGAGATAGAAGGGTGGCCAGAATGCGCAAGGAGATGAGGAAAATGGAGGGGGTGGACGGTTATATCCTGAGAGAGAGAGAGAGGAGAGAGACGAATGGTCCAGATCAAATCGGATGGTTGAGAAGAGAGGAGAGAATGGACCAAGCACCAACTCACATTTTTATAATAGTGTATATACATACATACATACATACATACATACATACATACATACATACATACATACATACATACATACATATATATATATATATATATATATATATATATATATATATATATTATTTGGTTACGATAAATTGAAAAACCGAAAATGACAACAAATGAGAGGATGAACGTTGCTTTTAAATTTTCCCTAAGTATTCATCACCCTTCACATCAATAGCTACAAAGTTAGGAAGATTAAGATGGGAAACTACCACAAGATGAGCAAGAGAAGCTACCGAAATTTTGGAGAAAAATCAATGAAATTGGTAGTACCGACGATATAACTGCGGTACTATCAATTTTCGAAAGTACCTTTGTTTACACCACGGTACTTCTAATTTTCGAAAGTATCTCTTTTTGCACAGCGGTACTACCTTTCCTCGGTGAACAGTATTTTCAGTACAAGTTCAAAAACAAGAATCGATGGAACTTTTGATCCGTAGATCCAAATGATATGAAATTTTGTAGAGATCTTATCTATGGTATTTTGAACCTATTCTAATCATCGATCATGAAAATCATGGTCAAAGTTAAGAGCTTTTTTCAATTTGTTGGAAGGTTGCACCAAAACCGAGGCAAAAATAAAATCGGTGAATACAACTTTCTCGTAGAATGATAATAACCAAGAAGAGTCTACATGTGTTCTCACACATCACAACAAGTTAGTTCACCGTAGAAACTAAGCCAAAAACTCTCGAATCAAGAGATGGACCAAAGATGCCAAAGTCAAATAAAAACGGGTTTTCTTATTGTAGGACTGAAATGGCGACAGAGGGGGGTGAATGTCGCTCGCTTCAAAATCGCCCCTGGGAAATTAAACACTGATTTTTCAAAAAGATGCAAAACAAAGCACCTCACAAAAAATAAAATTAATTTTGCTGAAATTTGGAACGCATGCGACACTAAAAAATTCAGCATAAATCAGAGACCCGCCAGTAAAAAATTCAACTGAAAATATCGATGTTTGATCTGTATGCAAAATGGTCAAAGATCAGCAAAAGAAAAAAAGAAAAGCACTAAAAGGAGAAGGCTTCAGCTGAACTGAGACTCACGCTGGAGGCAAAAAAAATCTGAATCGCTTCAGCCGAACTGAAGTGGGCATGCAGCCCCTCAATCCCATTTATAGCCTTGGCTAACGGGTCTCCGCCCTGTTACGCCCGCTAAATCCAACGGAGCCCACTCCCGCTTGTGCAGCCTTGCGAAATTCCCGCTTCGCCCCTCCTGCACCTTCCGGGAAGCTTCCGCGCTCCTTGCCTCGCACGCCTCGCAACCACCTCGAGTCCACGTCGTCTTCGACACATCCCGACCGTTCTGACCTCCGCGCCACCTGCGCCTAGTCCGGTCCACCGTGTCTCGCCACGACTCCGCCTCGGCCCGCGCACCACACAGACAAGAAACACGTCAAATAGCACCGCTCGATACATGAAAGCGTAAATACCATCACTTACCATGCCGAAGTTCAAACCTGTCGAAATTAACAAAATATGCATCCTAATCCCATACGACCAAGTTTGACCAAGTCCGACCGAGTCCAATTGCGCCACGCAATGACTCGACTCCGAACCACTCAAACCAAACTCGACTAAACATAACCAATGTCAATTACTCATCATACACATGTGGTCAGCTCCACATGGTTCATCACTTATGATTCTTTCTATCAAAGTGTCTAGATGGATGGAGATATATTTTCAAGGATTATCTACATCTCTTACACATCTTTGACATAGTAAGATCACAAGAAAGAAAGAAGAGAGTTCAAAACCAATTAAAAGTCAAGCACATCAATCAAAAATAAGATGAACTCAAGAGTTACACAAAGATTAATATATTGCTTACTTGAGAAGGTAGGTTTTACAGCCACTTCACCTTGTAGGACAAAGAACACCCAAGGTACTCACTCTTAAACCCTAACTCTAAACATAGAGAAGAGAGTACAAAAGATGGGTTAGATGGTTAACCTTACATGTCTCCATCTCAACCCCCTTTTATTGTGGGCAACTAGCCACCTATTCACCTTAGTGGATATTATCCACTATTATAATGGGGAAACCCGTTAATCCCCCACATACATGGGTTTTACTCACACAAGTTCACTTATGCATGTTTTTTAAAGTGCATAAGTGTACATCTGCTAAATCCATGTTCTTTATCTGCTTTGATCAAACCAGCACCACCTTGACTTAATCTGCTCTTCAGCGCATCGCCCATGCACTACGGTTTTGATCCAAAATATTTTTGGTATTTTGGTCAAACCACCAAAATACCCTTCTTTGACCTGGTCATCACCAACCACTGCAAACAATCATCATGCTTGCCACGTGTAGGTGCACCACTAGCTTGTCATGCGTTGTCAAGTCTCTCCCATCCTGGTTCTACCAAACTAGGGCTCACTTGGCCCGTACAAGCCACATGGTGCCATCCCATCGTTCAAACTTGCCTTCGAACATTTCCCACCTTTCTCGTGCCATGATTGAGCTCACCGTCTCACCCAGTATCCTCAATCGTTCTGGACATCAACTCCTCCATGAGCCTAGCCCCGATCATTGCCGTTGACCACAATTGACTTTAAGCGTCCCTGCACATTCAAAGACAAAGAAATCATTTCCGGGCGGAAGTTATTCACAACTTGACCTACATTAGGCAAAACATGCATCATGCAATCTTAATGCAATGACCCAGGTCATCCCAACTCACACCATGACCTAATTACCAAAGTCCTGTTTTTCTACAAAGATCGATAGTACCACACCTAACACGCCGGTACTGCCGCACTGCGGTACTACCGCCTTCCAAAGTGGTACTACTGCACGTTGAAATCATTATATGGACCTCATCTCGCACAAAGCAGCTAAAGAGAACCCAGAAGCACCATCGACTGCGAGTTCATCTTGCGAGAGACGATGTTGATCTCGTGAGTCTTAAGGCGTGAGTACAACATATCAAGGGTTAAGGTCAATAGATCGGTCATGTTTTTGATGGTGGTTACCTTCATCTCCTAAACCCTGAGGTCCAAAGATAAAAAGCATTTGACGAGTATTGTCCGAGTCTGAGTATGTAAGACCAACAGCTAGAGATGGCAATGGGTACCCGATACCCGAATACCCGATGGGTTTTACCCAATAAAGAGACGGGTATGGAAAATTTTATGTACCCATGGGTACGTTATTGGGCGAAATCCTCTACCGCCAGGGTAGGTGAGTGCGTGTGTGGTATATACTACCCATACCGCCTACCCGAGTAATGAATACCCGCATTAGACAACTAGACATCCCACTCAAATGTTAATTTTATTATCTACTTGTTGTTGATTGTTTATTTGTTTGTCATATGTTGATATTGTCATGTCAAATATGTTTATGTGATGTACTAATTTTGATCATTAGACGCTTTTGTGCTTGGCATGTATGATTAATGAATGTCTAAATTGATGATATTCTTATGTGTTGAACCGGGTATGCTTGCGGGTATGGGTTACCTGTCGGGTAGTAATACCCGCGCGGGTACGGGTATGGGTAAATTTTCCTACCCGCGTGCGGATATGGGTAACCCGACGGGTAAATTTACACCTAGCGGGTACGGGTATGGAATGGCAATACCCGATAGGTATTTACCCGTTGCCATCTCTACCAACTGCTCAAATGTTGCTAAGAATTTTATGAAATCTACCAAAACACTTATTTAAGGACTCACCAACAAGCATCTTGAATTTATTGTATTCTCACTTGTACTGGTCCTGTCGAACAGTATTGATCTGGGTAGTGCCCTCATGGTCAGCATCAAGGGTCACCCAGAT
This sequence comes from Dendrocalamus sinicus, assembly GCA_036346575.1. Classification (NCBI taxonomy): domain Eukaryota; kingdom Viridiplantae; phylum Streptophyta; class Magnoliopsida; order Poales; family Poaceae; genus Dendrocalamus; species Dendrocalamus sinicus. Next base: position 9,448,463 of record CM070656.1, on the reverse strand, counting down.
GTCGAAAGCCAACATGAGATGGGAGATGCGATCAAACTCGCTTCGGCTAAGATCTTGAATAATGATGTTCCATGCATTAGCATCTGCCTCTACATATGGCGTACTGATAGCCATGATGTGCTCATCAACAGGAACAACAAATCGGGTCTTAACCTTTCTGCAGATCGTGTAACCTTAAGCCTGAATGTAAGATTTGGCTTGTTGGAATGCTTATCACATGGTGTGTCTTTAAAGACCAGTTAAGATCTATGAGAAAGAGCCAACCGGGCTCTAACACCAATTGAAAAACCGAAGATGCCAACAAAGGGGGTGAATGCTGCTTTCAAATTTCCCCCTAAGTATTCATCATCCTTCACTCCAATAGCTACAAAGTTATAAAGATTAGAATAAGAAACTACCACAAGATGAGCAAGAGAAGCTGCTGAAATTTTAGAGAAAAATCAGCGAAATCGGTAGTACCGATGTTATAACTACAGTACTATCTATTTTTGGAAGTATCTTTGTTTGCACTGCGGTATTTCAGATTTTCAGAAGTACCTTTATTTGCACAGCGGTACTACCTTTCCTCAGAGAACAATAATTTCAACACAAGTTCAAAATCAAAAATCGATGGAACTTTTTATCCGTAGATCCAATGATATAAAATTTTGTAGGGATTTTCTTTAGGATATTGTAAATGTATTCCAACAAACGATCATGAAAATCATGGTGAAAGTTGAGATCTTTTTTAGTTTGTTAGAAGGTTGCTCCAAAACTGAGCGAAAATCAAAATCGGTGAATACAACTTACTCGTGGGATGATGATGACCAAGAAGGGCCTAAATGTGTTCTCACACATCACATCAAGTTATTTCATCATAGAAACCAAGCCAAAAACTCTCGAATCAAGAGATGAACAAAAGAGACGAAGATAAAGTAAAAACGGGTTTTCTCGTGAATCTTATTATCAAAGTGTCTAGATGGGTGGAGATGTATTCCAAGGATTATCTCCATCTCTTACACATCCTCAGCACAGCAAGACCATAAGAAAGAAAGAAAAGAGATCAAAACCAACTAAAAGTCAAACACATCAATAGATTGATGTATTGCTTACTTAAGAAGATAGATTTTATAGCCACTGTACCTTGGAGGGTAAAGAACACTCAAGATAATTACTCTCAAATCCTAACCATAAACCTGGAAAAGAGAGCACAAAAGATGGGTTGGATGGTTGACCTTACATGTCTCCATCTCAACCCCTTTTATAGGTGGGCAACCAGCTACCTATTCACCTTAGTGGATACTATCCACTATTACAATAGGGAAACCCGATAACCACATACATGAGTTTTACTCACACAAGTTTACTTATGCACTTTTTCAAAGCACATAAGTGTGTATCCGCTAAATCCTTAGCCTTGATCAAATCAGCACCACCTTGATCGAAACCGCTCTCCAACGTATCGCCTATGTGCCGTAGTTTTGATCTGAGATGGTTTCCGGTATTTTGATCAAACTACCAAAATACCCTTATTTGACTTGGTCATTATCAATCACTTGAAGTAATCGCCATGCGTACAATGTGTAGGTACACCACTAGCTCACCATGCGTCACCAAGTCTCTCCCTCCCTGATTCCACCGAACCATGGCTGACTTGGCCTGTGCAAGCTACATGGCGCCATCCCCCTATTCGAACTTGCCTTCAAATATTTTCTGTCTTTCTCGTGCTATGTTTGAGCTCACTGTCTCACCCAGTATCCTCGATTGTTCTTGGCCTCAACTCCTCCATAAGCGTAGCCCCGATTATTGCTGTTGACTATAGTTGACTCCAAACGTCCCTGCACATCCGAAGACAAAGAAATCGTTTCTAGGCGCAAGTTATTCACAAATTGACCCACATTAGGCAAAACATGCATCATACTACCTTAATGCAATGAACTAGGTCATCCCAACTCACACAATGACCCAATTCCCAAAGTCCCGTTTTTCTATGAAGATAGGTAGTACCGCATCTAACACGCCGGTACTACCGCCTCCCAAAGGTACTACCAGACGTTGAAATCCTTACCTGGACCTCTCTGGAAAAACATACCGCAGCTCAACCCAGTACTACCACCTTGCGGTACTACCACACAAACACCAGCGGTACTAACGTGCTTATATCTACGATACTACTGATTTTTCTAGAACTTCCAGAATTCAGTCTAAACCAAATGCAATCTTTACAAAAACCAATTCAACACTTCACAAAACTTGCAATGGTTCATCACTAACAGTATTCTGGACCTTTTCGTATGGTCTTTCACAACTTTTGCAATATCATTTTTGTGTTACTAATTTCCTTTTTTTGTCAAACTTTGACTAGTCAAAATAAACAGTGACATTTATTTGTAAACGAAGAGGGCATGTAGTTGTCTGATGAGGGAAGGAGCCGGATAGACTCTAGGTTTATATGGCGCTACAACCTATAGTAACTAGATTTAAAAAGGTGTGTTTTTTTAGGCGGAGTCTACTAGTCAATTATAGTACATATTGTACCGACTTCAGATGTATCGACTAAAATCGTATGCTATTGTCTTCCTCTTCGTAATCTCTCTCGTGAATAGATATAATTTAAAAATCAGAAGCCAAAAACTATAATCCACGATCAAAAACCCCCGATCAATGATATGTTGCATGTCGATGTGTCAACAGTGTGCTTAAAGGAAATCAACGATTCAGATCAAGAGAAACACAAGAAGTCGTTTTCCGTCCTTGTGAGGAGTATGGATCAAAATCAGTGAAAATAACTTGCTCGTGGGATGATGATGACCAAGAAGGGTCTAAATGTGTTCCCACACGTCACAATAAGTTAGTTCACCATAGAAACTAAGCCAAAAACCCTCAGATCAAAAGATGGACCAAAGAGGCCAAGATCAAGTAAAAACATGTTTTCTCATAAATCTTACTATCAAAATGTCTAGATGGGTGGAGATGTATTCCTAAGGATTTTCTTCATCTTTTACACATCCTTGGCATAACAAGATCACAAGAAAGAAAGAAAAGAGATCAAAATCAACCAAAAGTCAAGCACATCAATAAAAAACAAGATGGACTCAAAAGTTGTACAGAGATTGATGTATTGCTTACTTAAGAAGGTGGATTTTATAGCCACTCTATCTTAGAGGACAAAGAGCACTCAAGATACTTACTCTCAAACCCTAACCATAGATTTAGAGAAGGGAGCACAAGAGATGGGTTGGATGCTTGATCTTACATATCTCTATCGCAACCCCTTTTATAGGTGGGCAATCAGCCACCTATTCACCATAGTAGATACTATCCACTATTATAATGGGGGAAACTCGTTAACCACATATATGGGTTTTACTCACACAAGTTTACTTATGCACTTTTTCAAAGCGCATAAGTGTGTATCCGCTAAATTCTTAGCCTTGATCAAACCAGCACCACCTTGACCTACACCGCTCTCCAACGTATCGCCTATGCGCCGTGATTTTGATCCGAAATGGTTTCTGGTATTTTGATCAAACTACCAAAATACCCTTACTTGACTCGGTCATCATCAACCATTGCAAGAAATCGCCATGCTTACAATGTGTAGGTGCATCACTAGCTCACCGTGCGTCACCAAGTCTCTCCCGTCCTGATTCCACCGAACCACGGTTGACATGGCGCCATCCCGTTATTTGAACTTGCCTTCAGACATTTTTCGGCTTTCTTGTGCCATGTTCGAGCTCATCATCTCACCTGGCATCTTCGATTGTTCTCGGCCTCAACTCCCCCATGAGCATAGCCCCGATTATCGATGTTGACCACAGTTCACTCCAAACGTCCCTACACATCCAAGACAAAGAAATTGTTTCTGTGCGCAAGTTCTTCACAAATTGACCCACATTAGGCAAAATATGTATCATACAACCTTAATGCAATAAACTAGTTCATCCCAAATCACACCATGACCCAATTCCCATAGTCCCGTTTTTCCTGCGAAGATAGGTAGTACCACGTCTAACACGCCGTACTACCGCCTCCCAAAGTGGTACTACCACACGTTGAAATCCTTACCTGGACCTTTCTGGAAAAATATACCTTAGCTCAACCTAGTACTACCACCTTGCGGTACTACCGCACAAACACCAGCGGTACTATTGCCCTGCGGTAATAACGCGCTTATATCTACGATACTTCCGATTTTTCTAGAACTTCCAGAATTCGGTCTAAACCAAATGCAATCTTTGCAAAAACCAATTCAGCACTTCATAAAATTTACAATGGTTCATCACAACAGTATTCTGGACCTTCTCATATAGTCTTTCATAAATTTTGCAATACCATTTTTGTGTTACTAATTTCCTTTTTTTTGCAATACCATTTTTGTGTTACTAATTTCCTTTTTTTGGTCAAACTTTGACTAGTCGAAATAAACAGTGACATTTATTTGTAAACGAAGAGGGCATGTAGTTGTCTAATGTGGGAAGGGGCCAGATAGACTCTAGGTTTATATACGGCGCTACAGCCTATAGTAACTAGATTTTAAACGGTGTATTTTTTGAGACGGAGTTTACTAAGTTAATTGTAGTACATATTGTACCCCGACTTCAGCTGTACCGACTAAAATCGTATTCCTCTTCGTAATATCTCTCGTGAACAGATAGAGTTTAAAAGTCATAAGTTAAAAACTATAAGCCACGATCAACGCTCCCCCTCCCCCCCAAATATATGTTGTATGTCGATGTGTGAACCGTATGCTTAAAGGAGATCAATGATTCAGATCAAGAGAGACACAACAAGTCGTTTTTCCGTCCATGTGAGGAGTATGGATCGAGCCGTCCTAAAGTGAACCGGTCCACACGCATTTCCGTCCAAGCGACTGGCTTGTGATCAGACTGCAGCTAGCTCTTCTAGTTTACGCGCCTCTTGAATCGCCTCGGAAGGGAGAGAGAGGGTCGGAATCCGTGTCTGCTGCGGCCGTGGGCGCGCGGAAGACGACGACATCCACCAGCACCTTCGATTTGGTGCGATGTCGCTCGGAAACTTTATTTCACATCAGGTGGCATCCATGCGGACGTGCGCGCGCGAATCGAGTCGGCGTGGTCTGCACGTGTCGCCAAGACGCCAATGCGCGGCCGGGTTGGCCACGGCCACAGCTAGGTGTAGGCGCCACACGTCAGCGCGCGCGCTGGCGCACGTTGTACGGCGGTGCGGTCTCTTCCTCTCCTCCCTCCGCATCGTGGATCCTGTTTCAAAGAACATGTCTCGATACTTCTTCCTGATTTTTAAAAATTAAAAATTATTTAAAACTAGCCATAAGCTCATATGTTGCAACGAAATTCATTACATATATAGAGAATCATGCTATGAAAGATGGCTACTCTGATCAGTTGAAAAATAGAGAGTGATGAGAAGTTAAGAATGAGACGATTAGAGGAGAAATGACATACGTCCACTAACTCTCGTTCTTTTATAATAGTAATGATATGTTGATTTTTTAACATGATTTTTTCTTATATTATTTGTGAAAATATAATAATATTTTTATTTTTAATTAAATATTTTAGAAAAATTAACCGTAGTTAAAGTACTATTTCAATGGAAAAAACCACTGCACTTCAGAAAATAGACTCGGGTGTGGCCGCTTCTGTCGGGCGCGCAAGCGCGGAGCGATCGATCGAATCCCATCCGTTCCGAGATATTTTCGCACGGGTGGTGTTGACGGGTGGGGCGAGGTGATGTTGCCAGCCTCGACCACAGGTCAGGAGATGTACCTAAAAGGATTTGGTGGGTGGGGACGAACGAATAGAAGAGGCCCTTTTCAACTGATCTACTCATGTGTATGTTTCATAGTTTATGTAGATTCAATTCGATGCATGTATCAATTAATTCTTATTGTGATGGGATGTACTTCTATTCACGATCCGTGTATTTTTTGTATGGGATTCATGTACTTCAAGCACGCCACAAGTTATATTATGAAAACAAAAATGTGTCCAAGAACTTAACTTAGGGTAGTTCCAATGCAGAAACCACTTAAGTAGTTTCTATCTATACCATGTTATATAGACACTACTTTAGACACTATTGTCTCCAATGCACCATGTCTATTTATAACCCAAGCAATTAATTAAGCATCAAAATCTCTCTCCTCTTCACCAATCATAATTTTTCTCCATCTATCATGAAGATACCACAATATCTCCAATGCAAAATTTGGTAGTGTCTATTGAATTGATTTTCTCATAGAAACTAGGTCTTGCATGAGACCCAGTTTCTTCCTCTTTTTCTTCTCTCTTATTTAATATAGCGCCACATCATCTAAAACTCCTACATGACAATCTAATTAATGCCATAGACACTATCCTACGTTGAGCACTGGGACTTCCCTTAGCCAGAATTAGACAAAAGGTGAGGGGAAAAATGCTATCGAGCGGGCGCCCTTTACAAAGTTAGCAGAGGGCACCCGATTCGAAGGCTGATTGCACCACCCCTTGGTTTAGGCCCCGCTCGGTTAGGCTGAAAAGCTGTGGTTTATGGTTGAAATTACACTGTAGCGGATGAAATTTCACTGTAGCTGAAGGTGGCTTATTTGGCGCAATTGAACATAAAAAAATTAAAAATAGAACAAATATGTTAGCTCAACACGGACAATGCAAACGAATACGGGAAAAAAGAACCGGCAAAAAAGTTCAAAAAAAGTTAAAAGTTCAGAAAAAGACGAAATTTATGAATAGTAAAAAATAAGCCAGAAGCTGAAGCTGAAATGAGCGGGGCCTAGATCCACCATGGTTGGTAGTGCGCGAAAAGCCAGCTAGGCGACGGGGGCTTCGTTGGGCATCGGATTACAAATAGGTAGTACGCGATGGTGCATGCAGATGTGCCAGTGATTTGCTCTAAAGTCAACACGAAGATGATTATATTAATTCTATATTTATAATATTTTAAATAATATATTATTTTATTTATTGAATTAATATATTTTATATTTACCAATAAGTATGTGATTTGTTTGTGGAACTCTTTATTAATATTTTGATGTTATTTCTAAATTATTCCTGATCTTATATCATTATATATGATAATTATGATTTATTAATCAACACATATATTGATTGATGATCATGTTTTACAAATCGTAGATATATAGATATCAAATCAATAATATAGACACATGTTAGAGAATATAGTGTTGGATTGATCCCACCTTGAGACATTGTTGAGATTATTATGTTTTTATGTGTCATCAGTTAGTTTAAGGCAATAATGACGTATAATCCTTATACCTGATATCAATATAGTTTCCGATATGTGTAACAATGCACTTAGGGGTTGCTATGAAACATGCGGATAAATGTGACTAATCGGATATAGAGTTTGCCTCTCCTACATAACAAGAGATATATGCCTAGCCCATCGATGTAGTCAAATAAAGGATGCGCATAGCCATGCCACTAGCGGTTGAAGAGCCGACCACATGAAATTGTCCATCACTAAATCGGGAAAAAAGATTGAATAGTCTATGGATGGCGCCTTTCGTACCTAAAGTTCAATCATGTATCGTAAGACAAGAGGAGAATATGCAAACAGGTTGTTTAGTCCGACCAGATACGAACTGGTTATGAGCTGGTTGGACATATTACAAACTAGTTTGCTAACTGATCGTATGTAGATACGAACTGATCGTAACCAGATACGAACTAGTCGTAAGGAATTATGAGCTTGATTGTGAGTGATTAAGATCTGGTTGTATATCATATTGCATAAGATTTGTCTAGTTTGTCTTTATGTATATTTAGAGGTCAATATGTCATACTAGAGACCACTAACAACTAGTGATTGGAAATATATTTTTGGGTTACAACCAAGTATACATAAACCTATAGGGTCAAATACTTAACGGGTTGGAACAATAACAGTCTGGATGATAGATTTTAAGTGAGATATGATCTCTACTCGTGTTGAATAAGGATCTAATTAGAGACTCTCCTAGTGTGATACGATCTCTACTCATGATGGATAAGAATCTGATCAGAAGGTCTATATAAAAGGGTGCATAGGTTTTAGGAAAAGAGATAGATCGCACCACCCATCGAAACCCTACCTGTCTCCTTCCAAAGCCCCTGTTATCCGTTTTAGTGCTGGCACACCACACACGCGTTTCATCTTTAGACATGTGGGTTTCGATGGAGATGCTGTTGTGACTATGATGTTGATCGGGACAATCAGAAGATAAGTTAATCAGCTCGTGGAGATCGACTACTTCCACTATACCGGCATGTGTTACGTTGAATCAGGTTGCTTTAACTTTCTTGTTTACTACGAGCCTGTTTGGTTGCCTGCATGCGGGGTGGCTCGCACCCGCGCATGCAGGGAGATGGTGTTTGGTTGGCTACGGAGAGGAGAGAGCATACACGAGCGGATGCAAAAAAACAACTGGAGCCAGGCTGAGGAGGAACGCGGCTGAGGAGCTTTCCTCCTCAGCCTGACCACGCTCATGCAGCCTGCATCAGCTCATCCGCCAACCAAACATGCCCTACGTGTCTAGTATTAGCATTCACGATTTTTTACTTGTATAGTTTTCTAATTTATGTGATACAAATTTTAATTTTATTTAGTATAGTTAAACCTGTGATCCTTCGAGATCCGCGCGGCGGGATATGCCAGAGGTCCCTGCCTTGAAGAAAGCAAACGGACGCGACAAAATCAAGCAAGGAAGTCATTACAGACCCCACGCAAAGCGCGCAGATACGAGTGCGCCACCCACAAGCCATCGCAGCTGTCGTCTCTTCTTTCCCTCTCCGCGCCACCTTCCCATCATCATCATCTCTCTCTCTCTCTCTCTCTCTCTCTCTCTCTCTGCGCAACTTTTTCTCACTCCTCGTCGATCTCTATGGCCTCCAAATCTGCGGACACTGCAGGTGAGTCCCCTAGCTCCTCCGAGAAGCAAGAAAACATCCATATCCACCATGGCTCTGCACGCCCTCTGCGGCAAATCTGCAAATCTTTCGTGCTTGTAGCCACGGTGCTTACTCTCCATGTGTTGCTATTAGGGAGCAGCAGCGAGTCCATGGCGGAGGTGTACAGCTCCGAGATGACGCCGCTGCAGAGGCACGTGGCCTTCTTCGACAGGAACAAGGACGGCGTCATCTACCCCTCCGAGACCTACGAAGGTGGTCGGCCACCCACCGTATCTCTATCTCCTCTCTTGCAATCTGTCTAGAACACGGGAGTTCGCAGAAATCCTGCGAGAAACCGAACAGTTCCTTCAGGATTCTCGCGATTTTTTTAGTTTTCCATACGACGCTCAATTGGCTTTTTAGCTAGCACGGCGCGTACGGCCGGCCAGGACGTTTGTGACTTTCCGTTCGTCTTTGTGCGCCCACATTTTTTTTTGTACGTGCGTACTGCAATGCCAGTACAGTAGGACCTAATTTTCTTGGATCAGAGACCGGAAAGCTGGCGTGCATATGTCTTGTCTGTGAGAGCGGCGTGCGACCCTGATGCAATGATGATTAATGGTGTTTGTTTGCTTGTGGATTGTTGCCTTCCAGGGTTCCGCGCGATAGGGTGCGGAGTCGCGCTGTCCGCCGCCAGCGCCGTCTTCATCAACGGCTTCCTCGGACCCAAGACGATACCGGTATGCACAAACTCTCTCTCTCTCTCTCTCTCTCTCTCTCTCTCTCTCTCGCTGGTTGATGGAAATTTACACTGTTCTACTGTTCTTGGTGTATGCCAAAACTTGGAGTGTTTTTTTTTCTGATTCTTCAGAGCTGTTTGAGTCAATTTGGATATAGTTGCTCAGTTGGTTCACAAGAATTCAGTAGACGAACAGAGCACAAACTAGAAAGATGCTAAGGTCGTTTACCATTTATTGCCATTCCTCTTTCACAAGTGAGTTTGCATGTAGGGATGAACATCATGGTAGCTATGACCATTTAGGAACAAACGTCATAAGTCGTAACCAGGCTAACCTTTTTGGACAAAGCAAGCATGAAAGCCTTGAGATGTTATTTAGGAAATCAGCCATTTTTCTGCAGCTGGCGTATCTCGTGGTAATTGGTAAAAGGTGATGTTGCTACAAGCTTGATTAAGAGTTGAAAAGTGCCAGATTATTAGACAACTACTGGACGAAAAAAAAAACCATATTTCTAACGTGCGATATGTACATGCCGACACAAATTACAACTGGGAAGATGCCCCCCTTCTTGTTCAGAAGAGAGAGAAAAACAGGCAGAAAGCATTAAAGCTATGGGGGCATGTGTTAATGGTATACAGATGCTACATTTCTATTGTGATTTGTGAAATAAATTAGAGTCAGGCCTTTCGGTTGATCTCTTTTCTATTGGACTTTGAAACCGTGACATGAAATGGGGATTGATTCAGGTGCAAAGATCGTTTCTGACGCTGACTCGCGTTCCATTATTCTCGCGTGACTGCAGGAGAACGAGAAGACTTCAGCTTTCAAGTTCCCCATTTACGTAAAGAACATACACAAGGGCAAGCATGGAAGCGACTCAGGCGTGTACGATGCCCATGGAAGGTATAAGCTATCTATATTACCATATAGCCACAACCATCCATGTGTGAATTAAGCCTTAGGAGTTAGGACAGATCATGCCACTAACGCAAGCATCTAGTTTTTTAATAGAGTCGATCACTTCTGATTGTACTTTACTCAAGATAAGGTAAAGTGGTAAACTAAACAAAGTAGCCAACCGTAAACTAATGCGAAGAGGGAGATGTGAATTGCTAAACAAAACAAAAGAATAGTGCCACTTTTATCATGTCACATGGATGCACGATTAGAGAATGCTGCCACGATGTAGGAAAGTCCAGCTAATAAATGGCACTATCCAATTCCAAGGTATTGGCTGTCTCTATTGTTACTTTCTTACACTAGTTGTTTCAGTAAGACAAAAACAAGAGCACATGTCTTCTCTGGAGGTACAAAAATAATGCAATAGACTAACATGGCTGCAGATTTGCTAACTTTACAATCTTTCAACATGCAGATTTGTTCCTGAAAAGTTTGAGGAGATATTTAAGAAGCATGCCCACACTAGGCCTGATGCCCTAACAGGCAAAGAGCTGCAGGAGTTGCTTCAAGCAAATAGGGAGCCTAAAGATTTCAAAGGACGGTAAGTTTTCATCTGAAGTTAGGAACGATGGAAAATGTAATTAAGGCTCTTTTGAGCTCAATTTTTGGGGAAAAATTGCAGGGTGGGTGGCTTCACAGAGTGGAAAGTGCTGTACTTCCTCTGCAAAGACAAGGAAGGGTTTCTTCACAAGGACACTGTCAGGGCGGTCTATGATGGCAGCCTGTTTGTAAAGTTGGAGGAAGAGAGGAAGCATGCTAAGGGGTCTGCTAAGAAGAAATGATAAGAACATCCTGGATACCCATTTGTGATTGTGTGCAAGTATTTGTAAATTATGGTATGTGTGTGTGGGTGGATGGGTGTGGACCAGTAAATTATCAGATTCCGTGTGTTTGTTGATTCATCATTCCTGTAATGAAAGTTGAGAGCCTGTTTGTACAGATTTTGCTATTTCTTGCAAATTGTGGTGTGTGTGATTTGAATCAGTGAATGTGATAGCCTCAGATGTTTTCAGTTTACATTTCCTTTTGTTTTTACATATTATTGTTAGTCTTACATTGTTTATGTTTCCACAAACAGCTGACTTGATTCAAACTCATTTTCGATTCATTCCTTTGTTTTCAGTTTCATAAGTTCATCAGCTCCTAGTCTGTTTAGCAGCTAGTAGAACTTTTTGGAAACATGGCAGCTATTAGAATTATACATATATAGATTACTAAAAAAGAATAAGTATTACACATACATTGTTCTCCAATTTTATCTGAGTTTTGTTATATATTTTCCAAGCCTGGTTCCTATTAAAATGTGGTTTAGTTTCTACCAAGCAAACACAAGGACCACCACAGAGATATCCAACAGGTGGATTCAATTTGTTATGTATAGTACGTCTTTTTCGAATATCTTCTCTCATAATTGCGATACATAACAAATCTGCATCAAAGAAAAATGTGATCATTAATACCCATGGCACATCAATCATAAATGTGCCAAGGACTAGTATCTACTGCAGAGAGACATCTTCATATGTAGCTCTTCCCCGAGGTAATTTAAACAGGGCCATGAGATGCTATTTGTGAGGTGCTTGTTCACAATCACACGGCCGCAGAAGCAGTAATCGCCGGTGGTGACGATGGTGGGTCGGCGACGATTGTCGACAGCAGCTTCTCTGCAGCTGTCGCCGGTGACTGCTCTTCTATTCCTATGTGTCTTTACCTGTAAGTCCTTCATACATGCTGCAGTTTTCTGTTTTCTAGATTTTTTTCTTGCAGAAGAATTAGGAAAACTTTTAGACTCTAATATTGGCATCATCCTTTCAGCAAACATATTATTGTTCGTATGAAATTTCTCACATACATATCGTTACTAATTTACTATATCTGTAAGGGGAACATGTGACAGAAAAGACTGATATTGCTAACATGACGGCACTCCAAAAACATGTCTCTTTTTTCGATCGTAACAAGGATGGCATTATCACTCCTTCGGAGACCTTTGAAGGTGATTAATTGCTTTGTTGGTTATGCAACAACTTCTGCAAAATTTGGTCTCGTTGACACTTGAGAATCACATGTATCTGCAGTTTTCCGTCTCTTTTTTTGAAGTCATGTAAGTACAGTTTGATGAGCAAACTGTACTCTCAACTGATGTTTTAATTATAAATAGATAACACAAATTTAGAAGAGTAAATTGCATTTGTAGCTCTTGAACATGCGATGTTGTCTTACTTAGCTCTCTGAACTTGCAAATTACTTTGTGGACTCTTAAAATTTAGAGTATTGCTATACAACATTCGACTGTTTTTTAGCACAAAAACAGTCAGATTAATCTGGGACGTTAGATCTCCATCCAACGGATCCACCCATACAAGCCCCCCTCCAAAAAAAAAATGACCCCCTCCAAAAAAAATGATCTAGGGCGTTTGATCTCCATCTAACGGCTCAAAATCTGACTGTTTTTTAGAACAAAAATAGTCGAATGTTGTATAGACACTCCCTAAAATTTATGTCTGTTTTCCTACAGTACGTAGGCCCATATTAGTTCACCACGTCCCTCAGATGTCGAGGGAGGCTGGGGAGGTGGTGACCTGATGGTAGGCGGTGGCAGAGGGCATCGGGCGGTGGCGGAGGGAGGAACGGGCAAAACGGAGACGCTATGAATATTAGGTTGGGTGGGGTGGTGACAGTGGGGGAGGGGGAGACGGCGGCGCAGTGATGATCTTGTTGCCTTGCCGCGCCGATGGTGATGGAGAGGGCGGGGAGAGGCGGAGGAGGGGTGTGGAGCTGCTCATGCTGGAGAAAAGAGGGGGAGCAACAGTAGGAGAACGGCCAGGGAGCGGCTGGGAGGGAGGCCAGGAGCGGCCATGAGAGGGAGGCGAGGGGGAGTGGCCAAGTGGCTATCCTGTTAGATTAGGGTTCAATAGGATAACGTTGGGTAGTAGCTCTCTAAGTTAATTTGCTTTCTATCTTTGATTTTTCTTGTTGTTGACTATATTAAATTTGAAAAGGGAAAAATATAATATTTATCAACATATGTAATAGCTAATTGTGATTTGCTAAAGTTATCAAATAATTAATGTTACACAAATGCTTTGCGAATGTATTTAGTTTACACGCTTTCTTTCCACGTAAGACCATTGCCATGAAAGCTTTTGAATTAGCAAACGATGGTAAGCTTGTGTGCATATCTCTGTCGAGTTCTAAAAAACATGCTCTATGTTTGACATGTTATTTACTATTCTAATATATATTGAAGCTATATCTTGGATTGTAGGATTTGTTGCAATCGGTTGTGACGTTGCATTTTCCAGAGATTCTGCCATCTCCCTGCATGCTGCTCTTGGTCCTATAACAAGCCCTGTATTCTCTCGCCCTCTCTCTCACACACGGACATGCCCGCGCACGCACGCATGCACAGATAATAGAATTGATATGTAACAAATTTTTTATTTAATTCAGGTTGATGCGCCATTGCCACACTTAGCAATACACATAGAGTATATTCACAGAGCAATGCATGGCAGTGATACAGGTGCATTAGATGCTGAAGGAAGGTACTAATTCGAATCACCTGCTTTAAAGTACATATCAGGGGCGTATCTGGTGCACCCCTACCCAGCATGCATGTTGAAAACTAGATCCGAAATGAAAGGAAAAAAGTTGCAATTCTCTCAGACTTGTCATTTTTTGTTTCTCCTATCCTATTTTTGAGTTTAGAGATGAAATTTTCTAAGATGCTCAATCATCTGATAATCCATATAATCAAATGTGTTTGGATTTTTTTAATGGTTTTCATGGTGTTTTGAGGTGGGGGTTACCTAGATGCACCAGATATATCCCCTACGTATCAAACACAAATGTACACGTTGTCACATTACAATATGTCAACATAATGATTCACTATATAAATGACAACTATTGTTCTCACTTTGGGCTTAGATATAGCCATTTGGTGATATAATATTTCTTTATTTCCTTCTTTTACTCTAATGAGATATACTAGTTTTGTGTGCTATGTTTGATGTTTTTAATTTGATGCAAATCCATATACATACTAAACATGTCAAGTTGCAGGTTTGTTCCCCAAAAGTTTGAAGAAATATTCATAAAATATGCAAAAATTATACCAGATGCTTTGACATTCTTGGAGGTGGAGGAGATGATCGTAGCAAATCTAGATCCACTAGACCATCGATCATGGTAATTTTCAATGTTACTTGGCTATTGGTGAATTGCATTCTTGAGGTAACTTTAATTTTATCGAAACAATTAATGAGGGTGTGTACCAATTTAATAAAACCATTTCCTTTAAAATAGTAGAATGTAAGGAACTCAATAAAAAAATGTAAAATGATTATCTATAGTTCTTGAAATTCATCTAAATACCCTTTTTCTTATAAATATAGGGCGGCACCAAAAAAGGAGTGGGGCCTAATATACAAGCTCGCAAGCGACAAGAATGAATTTCTTCACAAGGACAGTGTGAGAGGTATATATGATGGAAGTGTGTTTGTCAAGTTGGAGGAACAGATAGCCTCTTCTCATAGGGAAATGTGATAGACTGTAGTATTTAGATGCTTTATGTATGAAAGCATTTGTGGAATACAGTATGTGTAAATTAACCGGTAAGATACGATATATATTGTTCAAGTGTATTTGAGTACGCATAAGTAAAGTATTGCAGGTTTTTTGTAAGGAGAAATGTATGACCTCTACAATAGTTCCCCGACTTCATGGTGTACATAATGATAACGGATCAAATCCTATCCATTCCGTCGGTAGCCATGTAGCATGTTTCTGGAATTCAATTATTTGGCTGGGTGCCCCTGTAACCGAGCTGTAGCCACGCCGCGCAGCCGGCGGTAGAGGCGCACGTTTATGCCCGTGGCTAGAGGTAAGAAATGATAATGGATAATCTATTTTATACAATATTTATATCTAAAAAACGTAAATGTGGTAAATAAAATTCATATTTAAAAATATTCGTATCCGTATTCCAGAATATTCGTATCCATATTTGAGAATATTCGTATTCGAGACTATTCGATTCGTATTTGATCTGTTTTCTATGCCTATCTGTAATAAATCAGGTTGCCGGAAATCCTGGGAAAAACTCGGACGAATTTTATGATTCGAAATTTGAATTTGGACGGTTTGAAACCGGTAACCGTTCTGGTAACCGATCAAAATTCGGTAAAATCGCTAGGAATTTGTTCTACCGAGATTTGTTACAGAAGTTGTAGAAGGATATTCGTATTCGATGGAATTAAGTACATATTCGATTCGAATTCGTATCTAATACGACATTCGATTCGAATTTGTATCTAATACGACATTCGATCCGTATTCATATTCGAGAATATTCAAATTTGTATTTATATTTATTTTAAAAATATATATTTATATTCATATTTGAGACTATTCGATAGTATCCCATCCGTTTTCCTGTCTACCCGCGGCACGAAGACACAGTGACTTCCGCACGGCGCACATAACCGAGGGGAGAGTACGCCCTTCAGCCCAGCCAGGCGCCGCCCGTGAATCTTGCGAGCTGCAATGGCCCGCGGCCAAGGGCCCGAGCGAAACCTGAGGCTCAGGCGGGCGGAAGCGTGGGCTGATGGAAGCGCGGAAGAGAGCCGGTGGTGCCGAGGAGTCGACCGGTACATGCCCGGAGCGCATCAGATGGGCCCAAGCCGTCAACTGTGCTCCGTGGTTGCGCGCTGCAACAAGTAGCTGACCCAAACCATGTTTCAAGCCGAGGACGGTGCACCCTTTCTCAAACATGACATAAATAGTTGTAAAAAATTCTAAAAAATTTCGAAGACATTGATGCAAAATCAATTAATCATGCAACAAAATTTCAAATCAAAATTTGAGCTACATATAGAGAAACAAAAAATCCAGCCAAAAATGAACCCCCCCCCCCCCAAAAGATAAAGATGCTGTTCACTAAAATTTGTCTTTTTGGTTTCTCCTAATGTACGCTGAGTTTTCAGTTGAATTCATGCGAGATGCTTGATTGCATCACGACTTATCTAACCAAATGTTTCTCAGAAATTTTCATAACCATTTCCATTGTACTCCGATAAGGATGTACGGAGATGCACCATAAGTTAGCATGCAATAAATATGCCCTCGTTTCAAGCCCCTCTCTCAAACCAAAAAAAAAAAAAGATTCAAACGCCATGTTGACTCGTGGAATTTATCCCAATCATGTGTTGTAAAGTTGCAAAACAGGTTAAGCTACATACTAGAGTTGTTTTGGAGGCATTAGTATTGAGTTTTGTTGATGGCTTTTAGCTATGGTTTTATGATTTTTGGTTAAAAAATAGTAATAGTTGAAAGAAGTGGCTTTTAAAAGGAGGGAGCGAGTGATAAAAAAAGTGAGGGAGAGATAAGTGCGTGTGACAGGAGCGAGAGGACCGAAGTGTGTGATGCACTTGTGACCTTTGTTTTATCCCCTGAGCGAGATGATAGTAAGAGAAGTGAAAAAGACGTTTTGAAAAATCAAATGTTTGTATTGTCTTTTGACTTTTTTAAGTAGAAGTTAAAAATAAAAACCTATTCGAACAGGGCTGATCACGCTGACAAGTTTGCAAAGTCGATCGGTTGTTAAGCCTATCTATCTATCTATCTATCTATCTATCTATCTATCTATCTCACCCTATGATGTACCCGGGCTGGCATTTCCAATATGACTATTCTCATGATCTGTGTACATCGAGTGATCTAATTCCCGACTTATGGTTGCTTGTTGGCAGTAATGGAATTTCAATAAAATTGTAGACTACTCGGTCTACCAAAACATTGTTGTTATCCAAAAGATTATTGTAATTAGGGGTTTGCTTCCTTACACGCTTTTTTTTAAAAAATTATGAATCCTAAAGAAAATTAAAATTAAGATCAAAAATATTTGGCACGACGTGGACAATATCACTACAACACGATTAAAAGGCAAAGTACAACTAGGCACATCACTTTTGTAAGTGGAGGCAAAAATATTCACACCATTAACACTGAGCTGATCCAGGTAATTACCCAATTATAAAGGGGGATGCAAGCATGGTATACCGTCGGAAAGGATTCTAATGTTATAGGCAATTTTCACCGGGTTCCATCTAAGTTTCATGAGTTTCATAGGTTTTGAAGAGTTTCAAACATGCTTTATAAAGTTGCGTAGTGCTTCAACAAGTTTTATATTGGAAACTAGAAGTTACAACAAGTTTTATAACTGAAACTTATTGGAAAAACAATGTTTTACAAGAATTTCAAAAGATAAATTTCAAAGTTTCAAACAGTTTCAGCAAGTTTTGTGCAGATTTCATCCAAATTTCCAATTAAAAACAAAATGAATTCGATGAGTTTCACACAAGTTTCATTCGAGTTTCAAAAATCTGAAACATGTTTTGTGGGGGTTTCAGCCAATTTTTATTTCCAATAATTTCCATAACTGAAACATGATTGGAAAAACAAGTTTTTACAAAAGTTTCAAAAACAAATTTCAAAGTTTCTCACAGTTCCAGTGAGTTTTACACAAGTTTTATCCAAAATTCGACCGAGTTTCAAATAACCAAAATGAGTTCGACGAGTTTCACACAAGTTTCATTCAAATTTCTAAATCTAAAACAAGTTTCATGGGGTTTTAGAAATTCAAGCAAAAAGGTTTCATTCTTGTTCATCAAGGTTCGCTAGGTTTCAGAGAGTTTTTGTGCATTTTTAGAGCATTTCAACGTGTTTTAAAAAGTTTTAAAATATGAAACTTAATTGAAAAATGAATTTCAGAATAGTTTCAACAAAAAGATTCAAAAATGAACTTCAAAGTTTCAGCGAGTTAACAAAAAAATCCAAGCAATTTTCACAAGTTTCAGGAGAGGTCACATGAAACTACAAGTTTCAAACTCTATAACTTGGTGTTTCACAAGAGGTTCAAGGAAAGTTTTAGGTAAAACTTAAAAAAATTCACATGGATCCCATAATTTGAAATTTGGTGTTTCATAAGAGTTTCAATGAAGGTAACGCGAGTGTCATATAAATCCAGGCAAGTTTCACAAAAAGTATCAAAATTCGAACAACTTTCACAAAAAATCAAAACAAAGGAATACCCACCAATCCCAGTGCAAAATGACATTCGTCGACCGCTTGTTGGATGTGTGGTCCCTCGTTGTCCACGACTGTGCTCGAGCAAAGCCTTGCCATTGTTGCACTCACCCACAGCCACTCGCCATCCTGCAACCACTGTGCTTACTCACCATCACAGCAGCTTGCCCCACCCGCTCACTACTAGCTGCAATGCTTTGCCACCTCGCCTTTAGCCTTGGTTGACTTTTGTTGCCGCCGCCACACTTGATCGTAGCATGCGCTCGCCTGTAGCCGCCATTAGTATGTCCTCTTGTAGTTGTCGTACTAGCTCATGTGAGAGTGCTCTCTATATCACCAATAGTTGTGTTTGCTCGTTCTGCATGGGGGGGGGGGGTTGGATCATATGGAGGAGAGGAATTGGGAATTGAATGATCTGTATGGAGCAATGTGATAGTTTATAAGGCGTACCGGTGCTTTAATCTTTCGATTAGGTCCTGTTCCATTCGAAAGATCCTGTTTCGTTGGATAGGGTTTGGCCGGTATATCGTAGGATAGTTTTTCTCATTATAAATTCGTCAAGCCCTTTGGTCCGTACTCATAAGCTCACTCCATCATGAGCGGAGCCGACTTAGCTTCGAGCTCTCGTAGAACTCATCAAACATTACACAAAACCAGAAACAGCAAGCATGTCGAAGCTTGCTGTAACAACAGCACTCCCTGTCCTCTCGTTGCTCGTCTTGTGCGCGTGCACGTGCGCACGTGGCGCTGACAACTACACGGCGTTCGTGTACACCAGGTGCTCACAGGCGCGCTACGACGCGGGGTCGCAGTACGCGGCGTACGTCGACACTGTGCTCTCTTCCCTCACCAATAGCTTCGGCAACACCGCCTATGCTAACTACACCTTGCCGTCGGCCGCCACCGGCCTGGTCGAGGTCTACCAGTGCCGCTCCAACCTCTCCACCACCATCTGTGGCGGTTCAATGTTCTTATCACTTTCACAGCGGGGGTTCGGCGGCGGCGGTGCCTTCGGGGCACGTGCAGGATCATATCATCGCGGAGTGGCGGCGGAGGGAGAAGATCAACCAGAGGTTCATCGAGCTCTCCACCGTCATCCCTGGACTCAAGAAAGTTCATATATATTTCACTTTCTTTCTTCTTTTTTTTCTTTGATCGATTATCTCTTCTTTAATTTTATGATTTTTACTCCTCCTCCTCCTCCTCTTCTTCTTATTTAATTTTATGATTTACATATATTATTCCACTTTCTTTCTTTCTTTGGTTGATTGATTAGCTTTTCTTTAATTTTATGATTTTCTGTGTGCACGCGCTGGGCCTCTTCCTTTCCTTTCCTTCGCCTAAGATCTTGCCACCGGCAATCGCCGGTGAGCAATTGTCGCGCCCGTGATCCCCTCCGCACCTATAAAAAGCCACCCCAAGCACCCCCATCCTCACACCAACCTCCCCTTCCTCTCTCCTCTCCCTCTTAAGCGCCCCACTGCACCCACACCACGCCACCTTCTCTGTAAGCCCCAGCCGCCCCTCCGGCGAGCAATCACCAGCCACTCAAGCCTCCTCGAGCCAAGCCGACGCCACATTGAGCTTCGTCGCACCGCACCGATCCTTCTACACCCCTTCGTCGGGCTCGAGCGCTGCCTAGTGCCGTCCCCGCTAGAGACCCAAGCACCATCGTCGCCCTTCTCGCCGCAGCAGTTTGTAACTAAAAACCGTCTGTGATGTTATTTTCTACCCATAAATCTATTTGTGTTTATTGGCTAGCCTCAGGAAATGCTAGCCATGCCCTCTGAAACAAGCAGATAAACAAGTATATGTATACATACAATTCACATCTCAATTCATTTGACAAACATATAACATGCAATTCACATCACATTTCATTCACAGACATAAGACATCCATTTCGCAAATGAATTAATTGAAATGAAATAAAATATCCATTAACAAATCCACAATTACAGAGTGATAAGAGCAATAAAAAATCATTGTGCGCAGTGGAACTCTCCATCTGGTCTTAAGACTTTAGACCACAAAAACCAAGCGCACATATATGGGGACGCATCTGGCGATGATGTTGAAGAATGCGCGGGTGACAAACTTTAGTTGCTAATACTATGAAGCAAATGACACAAATTAGTGTATCAGGTTTATTGAACCGGATACACTAGTGTGTGTGTCACTTGCTTCATGCCCCTTGAAGGTCTATGTGGCATATATTGTTACTACAAGGTCTCTAAACAAAGTTCTATGAAGCAAATGACACAAACTAGTGTATCAGGTTCATTGAACAGGATACACTAGAGTGTGTCACTTGCTTCATGCCCCTTGAAGGTCTATGTGGTATATACTATTACTACAAGGTCTCTAAACAAAGTTCTATGAAGCAAATGACACAAACTAGTATATCCGGTTCATTGAACATGATACACTAGAGTGTGTCACTTGCTTCATGCCCCTTGAAGGTTTATGTGGCATATACTATTACTACAATGTCTCTAAACAAAGTTTTATGAAGCAAATGATACAAACTAGTGTATCCGGTTTATTGAACGGGAACACTAGAATGTGTCACTTGCTTCATGCCCCTGGAAGGTCTATGTGGCATATACTATTAGTACAAGGTCTCTAAACAAAGTTCTATGAAGCAAATGACACAAACTAGTGTATCCGGTTCATTGAACAGGATACACTACAGTGTGTCACTTGCTTCATACCCCTTGAAGGTCTATGTGGCATATACTATTACTACAAGGTCTCTAAACAAAGTTCTATGAAGCAAATGACACAAACTAGTGTATCCGATTCATTAAACGGGAACACTAAAGTGTATCACTTGCTTCATGCGCCTTGAAGGTCAATGTGCCATATATTATTACTACAAGGTCTCTAAACAAAGTTCTATCAAGGCGGCCGACGAGGGCTCGGGGAGGCGACCGTAGGCGACGGGCGAGCAGAGGCGCCGGGCGTGGAGGCGAGCCGAGCGTCTGTCTTCGAACGCGGAGGGCTCGGGGAGGCGGCTGGCGAGGGCTCGGGGAGGCGACCGTAGGCGACGGGCAGCGGAGGCGCCGAGCGTGGAGGCGAGCCGAGCGCCGGTCTTCGAACGCGACGGCTCGGGAGGCGGCAGCGAGGGCTCAAGAGGCGCGGCGAGGCTCGGGAGGTGGCGGCGAGGGCTCGGGAGGCGACCGAGGCGACGGGCGAGCGAGGCGCGGACATGGAGGCAAGCGGCGTCGGTCTTCGAACGCGACGGCTCGGGAGGCGGCCGGCGAGGGCTCGGGAGGCCGCGCGGCAGACGGTCGGGATTTAGAGAATATAACTGCATCATACGGGGAAAACCCTAGCCAGAGGGTATTTATAGGGAGGCTTATTACAGACGGTTCTAGATGTAAAACCGTTTGTGATATCAATATCACAGACGGTTCTAAGTTTAAAAACCGTCTATGATAATATTATCACAGACGGTTTTTTATAAAAAAAATCATCTGTCATAAGCTTTATGTCAGAACGCTTCGTGTTTCGATCGTCTAATTAACGTCTCTCGATCGTTATACGAAGCGTCTATATCATTAATGTTTGGGTATACGAACCGTCTGTGCTAAAGGTAAAAAATATGCGCGCCTAATCCAGGTCTCTTCTACGTACGTACAATATGGCTTCTACTATTCTTGTGATCATCTCCTTCCTCTCATCTGTTCATCAAGAATTGTTCGGCCGGAACCTTACACAAGCGGCCAGCAATTTGCATCTGGAGCAGCTTCTCCGCACACGCCCTGCTCTCCTTCCCCGACTTTCTTGCATCCGTCAGCTCGACCTGTTCATCCGTCGTCAACGGAGGTGTCTCGCTGCCGCTCAAGAAAGGGAAACAGCCCTTACCCTGGTTCTTCTCCACAATTTGCGCAAAGCGGAAGAAACTCTACACGCATTGGAGAGACTGAATTGGTTTCAGAGCCGGTTAGCTCTAATTCATAGATCTTAACCGGTCTCAAGAGCCATGGCGACGGATAAGTACTCGACCAAGCCGCCCGTGTTCGATGGCATCGATTACCCCTTCTGGAAGAGCCGAATGGAGACATACATCCAGGCCTAGGGGTACGCCATCTGGCGCAAGGTCAAGGTCCAGTTTGCTGTTCCTGCCGATGAGAACATCAATGCCGGGAACATGGCTGATGTTGAGGCAAATACAAAGGCAAGGAACATCATCATTCAGGGCCTGAGTCGTAGCGAGTTTGACCGCATATCTCATCTTTTGTCCGCTTTCGATATCAGGGAGACCCTCGATGCATATCATGAGGGCACCACCCAGATTAAGACGGTGCGACAGGATCAGTTTAAGCAGGACTATAACAAATTTGAGATGCTTGCTGGTGAGTCTTTGGATGAGTGTTTTGCGTGTTTTCACAAGATCTTGAGCAACCTCCGAGCGATCGGTCTCACATACCCCGACTCGGACAACGCTCGTCAGATGCTTGCTGCACTTGACCTTCGCGTTTGGGAGATGAAGGTGGCTACCATCAAGGACACCACGGACCTCTCGACTTTGACGCTTGACGCACTGTACTCGTGCCTCAAGACGCACGAGATTGACATTGTCTCTCGTAAGTCGAAGTCTCAGTCGATGGCTTTAGTCACCGATCCCACCTTGAATTCAGGTCACTCTTCTGATTCGCTTTGCGATTTCTCCCTTGCTGCTCTATGTGACGTAACTGATGATCAGTTAGAGCAGCTTGAGGATGAGCAACTGGCCCTCCTAGCTCGGAAGTTCTCCCATGCTTACAAGAGGAGGAGGGACAGAAAGAGGGGAGGACCCGTGATTTGCTTCGAGTGTGGTGGCCCCAACCACATTCGGCAACCGCCCAAGCGGAGAAGGGCAAGAACGACTACGGCGGTTCGGGTAAGAACGACTACACCGACAAGAACCGCAACAAGAAGACTCCAGCCCACCCTCAAGGCAAGAAGAAATTCCGCGACTTCGGGAAGGCCAAGAAGCTGTTCCATCGCGTCCTCACCGCATTCGACGATCTCGACCTCAGCGAGGTGGAGGGATGGAGCGACGACGATGGGACTGGTGACCAAGATCCCAAGAGCGGCGACGACTTCTCCGGCATGAGCTTCATGGCCCTCGAGGGCGGCGAGCGACAATGGTGTACTCCGACTCGAACGAGATATGCCCCACCTACGACCAGCTCAATCATGCTTTTCTTAAGCTAGGTGGTTTTCATGCTAGAGTTAGGGCTAGGTGTACTGAGTTAGAGAAGGAAGTAGATAGACTATCACGGGAGCTTACTTCACTTACATCTGCTCCCTCCCATGATGATTGTGATACATGCTGTGCTCTGTTAGGTGACATGGAGAAACTAAGGACCTCGCATGATAGTGTGTCCTCCGAGCTTGATATTGTTAAGGTGGAGAATGTTAGTCTGCTTGCTAAGTTAGAGTTGAGTAGGTGGCTGTTACCCTACTTACTACTGATGAGACTACTTCTCCCACCTCATGTGAGGTTAAGGACATTGCTACTAGAGGACCTTATGCCATGCTCCTTGATCTGCCCAAGTCTTGTGAAAATTGCAATAACTTGAAGATAAACTTAAAACAGGCAGATCATAAAATTGCTGAAATACAAGCTTCTTTACTTTAGCCGATTGATTCATGCTTGAACTGTCCTAAGTTAACTGCTGAACTTGAAGCTGTCTCCAAACAGTTTCAAGATATGATTGATCATGATAGGAAGTTGGCTCAGTTTGCTTCTAAGGACCCTGTTAGCTCACCATGCATTAATTGTAACAAACTAAAATCTGACTTGATTGCATTGGATGAGAAATATGTGAAGCTAACTAAGGACCTTTTAGAGAAGCCACATTGTGCTTGTAATGTGATTGTGGAGAAGGGGGAAAAGCCCAGGGTAAGGTTGAGACGCTTAGCGACGTGAACCAACCAGCTAGCGATGAGGACTGCCCTTGGACTCGGTGTGCGTGCACAAGCTATTCTTCCCTCTGCTGTTGGTTCTTCTTTTGCTCCCTTACCTTCTGCTGTCTCTTCTTCCCCCCTGCTCTTCTTGCACCTCTCTCTTTCGGAAGTGTCAGTACCTTATGAACACTCTCGAGAGATTTGTAGGAGGCAAGAAGAAGCTCAATCTTATTCTAGACCAATCTAAGATTTGCAGATTTAATCAAGGTCTAGGATATGATTTTTATGTGGACATGAGGAAGCATCCACCTGCCGTGCTCAGACCCATAGCACCAGGTGTGATCGAGACTAAGCCCAAGACCGAGAAAGTCCAATTTAAGTCAGCGAGCTATGTCCAGGGGATTTCTGACAATAAAGTGATTCCACCTACTGCTTCAGCCTCTCAGAAGGTGAAGCCTCCCCGTGCTGCTTCTACCTCTCAGAAGGTGAAGTATCACTGCACCTTCTATCAGAAGGATGGACACACAGTCGATCGATGCTTTAGGCGCGCCAAGATTGCGCCAAGCTGCAGTACAATTTGCTTTCTGTTTCTCAGCTTATCGATGACAGTTTCGAGGTGAGCTTTAAGAAAAATGCTTGTAAAATTCTTGATTCTTCGGGTAGTCGGTTTATGGATTTCGCTTTGGGAGGATCTTTCGTGCTGATTTATCTAAGTCTTCTGGTGATCCTCTCAGGTGTTTAGTTGCTTCTGAGTCCCGCGACCTTTCTTTCTGGCATAGGAGACTTGGTCACATTGGATTTGACCATTTGACCCGAGTTAGCGGCCACGACCTCATTCGTGGTTTGCCGAAACTCAAGATGGTCAAAGATCTAGTTTGTGCTCCTTGCCGGCACGGCAAAATGGTTGCCGCTTCCCATCCGTCGGTCACAGTTACTATGACCGATGCACTAGGACAGCTGCTCCATATGGATACCGTTGGACCAGCTCGAGTGCAGTCAGCAGGAGGGAAGTGGTATGTCCTTGTCGTGGTCGATGACTTCTCGAGGTATTCTTGGGTGTTTTTCTTAGCCTCGAAGGATGAGACGTTTACACATTTTCGAGGTCTTTTCAGTAGGCTTTCTGTTGAGCTCTCAGGTGCCTTACGAGCGATCCGCAGTGACAATGGCACGAAGTTCAAGAATTCCTACTTCGAGAGGTTCTGTGATGAGACAGGTGTAGAGCATCAGTTCTCCTCTCTGTACGTCCCACAGCAAAATGGCGTCATGGAGAGAAAGAACCGTACCTTGGTCGAGATGGTCAGGACGATGCTTGATGAGTACTCTACACCGCGGAAGTTTTGGGCTGAAGCCATTGCGACCGCGTGCCATGTTTCGAATCGAGTTGTTCTTCGGGCACACTTGTACCGCACTTCTTATGAGCTAAGATACGGGCGAAAGCCCAACGTCTCTCATTTTCGTGTATTTGGTTGCAAGTGCTTTATTCTGAAGTCTGTGAATCTAGACAAGTTCGAGTCACGTTCCTGTGACGGTATCTTTCTAGGCTACTCGACTTCTTCGCGGGCTTATAGGGTCTGGAACTGCGAGTCTAGCAAGTTGGTAGAGACCTGCGAGGTGACCTTTGACGAGGCTAGTCCGGGGACTAGGCCAGATATCTCAGGTTCTTTAGAGCAGTCCAAGACCATCTTTGTGGATGATGAGGACGATGGAGACGATGGTTGTTTACCTGATCCAGCTCCTCATCCTCCCCTTGAGATGCCTTCTTCCACGGCACCTCGAGGTGATCAGCGCTTGCCTACTGCTTCCTCCGAGGCTAGTGGCTCTGTCCCTGCCTCGTCTGCACACGAGGTAGAGGCCACTTCTTCATCTCATCCTGGACCTCCTAGACATATCCAAAAAGCTCATCCTTCTGAGCAGATTATTGGAGACCTGTTTGAGCGAGTCACTCGTTCAAAATCTGGCGTGTCTCAATTCTGTCTCCATTCTGCCTTTGTCGCCTCTTTTGTGCCCAAAGACGTTTGTCATGCTCTATCTGACGAGTCTTGCGTCAATGCCATGCATGAGGAGCTTGAAAATTTCGAGAAAAACAAGGTCTGGTCGCTTGTTGAGCTCCCGCGAGGTCACAATGTCATTGGAACCAAGTGGGTGTTCAAAAACAAGCAGAGTGAGGATGGGGTAGTCATTCGAAACAAGGCTAGACTAGTAGCTCAGAGGTTTTCCCAGGTTGAGGGTCTAGACTTCGAGGAGACCTTTGCCCCTTAGCTCAACTTGAGGCCATTAGAATCCTGCTTGCCTTTGCAGCTTCTAAGGGTTTCAAGCTTTACCAGATGGACGTTAAGAGTGCCTTTCTCAATGGCTTTATTGAGGAAGAAGTCTATGTCAGACAGCCTCCAGGTTTCGAGAACCCCAAATACCCAAATCATGTCTTCAAGCTTTCCAAAGCGTTGTATGGACTTAAGCAGGCCCCCAGAGCTTGGTATGAGAGGCTTAAGTCCTACTTGTTGAGTCATGGGTTTGAAATGGGTAAAGTAGATAAGACCTTGTTTATCCGTAGGCTTGGCAATGACCTTCTGCTCGTCCAGATCTATGTTGATGACATCATCTTTGGCGGCTCTTCCCATGCTCTGGTTTCACAGTTCTCGGATGTCATGAGCACCGAGTTTGAGATGAGCATGATGGGCGAGTTGACCTTCTTCCTTGGCTTCCAAATCAAGCAGACTCGGGAGGGTACATTTCTTCATCAGGGAAAGTACACTCGTGACCTCCTGAGGCGCTTCGACATGAGTGATGGTAGGCCTGTGTCGACTCCCATGGCTTCTACAGCCTATCTTGACCCAGATGAGGACGGCGAGCAAGTTGATCAGAAAGAGTTTGAAGTATGATCGGCTCCTTCTTTACCTCATCGCCTCGAGACCGGACATACACTTCTCGTGTATGCGTGTGCTCGTTTGAGCCTCTCCTCGCGTATCTCACCGCCAGGCGGTGAAGCGCATCTTTCGGTACCTCCGAGCTACCATTGACTATGGTATTTGGTACTCTTCCTCATCCTGTCTTTCCTTGAGAGCCTTTTTGGACGCAGACTTTGCTGGCTGTAGGATAGATAGGAAGAGCACTTCTGGCACTTGCCAATTCATTGGCACTTCTCTCGTCTCTTGGTCTTCGAGGAAGCAGTCCGGTGTTGCACACCACACCGCAGAGACCGAGCACGCGTTGTCTGCAGCGATTCTGTGTAGCCAGGTACTTTGGATGGTCTCGACCCTGCGGGACTTTGGGTTAGTTATCGACAGTGTGTCCACTCTTTTGTGATAACACTTCTGCGATTAACATTGCTAAGAACCCAGTGCAGCATTCTCGGACCAAGCACATTGATATCCGATACCACTTCCATAGAGACCATGTAGAGAAGGGCGATATAGTACTCCAGTTTGTGGAAGTGACCACCAGTTGGCTGACATCTTCAACAAGCCATTAGATAGTTCGAGGTTTTCAGCTCTACGGGGAGAGCTTGGGGTGGTTTGTCCTTATGGACTGTAGTTAGGGGGAGCTTTGGGCTTTACTTCTTTACTATATTGATTATATTTCTGTCTCATTTCTGTCGCTTTGCACTCGGGGTGCATCAGGCTTAAGGGCTGTTTGGTTTGCGGTCTGAGAACTTGCCTGGCCCAGGCAACTGATCCCAGGCGTTCATTTTCCTCTGCCTGGGGACAGGATTGCTGCCTGGCTGTTCAGCTGCCTGCCAGGCAGCATCCAAACACGCCCTTAGTCCTTCTAGCATAGGTTAGAGTGCTTCTCTTGTCTAGTTGCATAGACTTCTTACTCTTATCTTGTGCTTCCAGGATGCTTCTTTTTAGTTGTTTCTTATCTCACTAGATTGAGCTCACTCACTTCTTGTAGGTTCTAGCGAGGGTTGAGCCACCCTCGGGTAGACAGGGTACGTGTTTGCTCTCTAGTGTGTGTGTTTTACGGTCAAGCTAATAGTCCTGGAGTCATATGGGGTAGATGAGAGTCTGTCTGAGCCATAGTTGTCTCTATATCTTATCTATGCTTTAAGGGCTGCCTGTTTGCTGTTTTCTTTCCCAGCTTCTCGATTTATTGCTTTGGTTCAGGGGGAGTTCATTTGAGAGCTTCTGGAGCTTAATATTGACTTAACTCAAGTTGAACTAAAAGTTGCATCTCATGTTGAGGGGGAGCTGATTTTTCTTGCATTTTAGCATTTCGCATTGTAATATAACTACATTGAGCCTTGATTATTATCCTATTATGACTTATTTACAATGATTTACACTTTGCCATGACTTGTGCTTATATGCTAGATTTATCATGACTTCATATGTGTAAACTAGCTTTTGCCATGATAAGTTAATTAAAATTGCTCAACTTGAATTTAAAACTTGTCATGCTAGCATTTGAGTCTAGTCTTTCTTGAGCGATCTTTTTATGATCCATGCCATGTCAAGTAGGCTAAGCTGAGCGTTGAATCTCTAATGAGCCTTAATTTGAGCTATATTAGTTCTTGATGATGCATAAGTTAGTACAATATGTTTAAAAAGCAAAACGATCTCTTTTGTGCGAAAAAATTGATTTCACCAATTCTTTCTCATGAGACGGCTTGCCATTGCACTAGGCATGAACTCAGGGGGAGTTTTGGATGACCTAGACTATCTTCTTAAGCTTCTTGCTTGAAGTAGTCGCATAAGGCTTGAGATCTAGCACATAACAAAAAATTGGGTTGGAAACAACCATAAGCTTTAAAAAGACAATGTTTTATGTGTTGAATTT
This sequence comes from Dendrocalamus sinicus, assembly GCA_036346575.1. Classification (NCBI taxonomy): domain Eukaryota; kingdom Viridiplantae; phylum Streptophyta; class Magnoliopsida; order Poales; family Poaceae; genus Dendrocalamus; species Dendrocalamus sinicus. The sequence continues at coordinate 9,419,122 of CM070656.1, read as the reverse complement.
GCTTAAGCTACAAAAGAACCAAGTACTTAACCAATGTTTCAATCTTGAGCTTATAGCACTCTATTTGGACTCAATATTAGCTTCCTTGTTCTGCTTAGCTTATTGACATGGCCTGCATCATCCTTGGATATCTCTAGCTAGACTTGGCTTTTTGATGACTTGACATGTTCATAATACACTACATTTCAGATCGTCATCTATGTGCTCTAGTTAGGATATATATATCTTGTCATGATCTAGATAGCCTTTTATTGAGTTATGACTTGGTGTAGTTCATTATGGTCATTATGGATAATTCTCATGGCTCTAAATGCTTAGAATAAATAAACTCAGCCATTTTCATCTATTGACATGTCATATTCTCTCTTTTATATCTTGATGTGTTTATTGCCAAAAGGGAGAGAATAAAGGAGAAAAAGTGTATTGGGAACAGTTTAGAGCTTTGGAGAATAATTTGCTCTTTCAGTTATTGCTCTAGTGTTCTTTCTGTTGACATGGTCATTAGTTTCATTTTCTTTCTTTGGATCATGTTGGATTCTTCAAACTCAAACTCAACTTCTTGCTTTTTCTGGGTTTGTCAATATACTCATCATGGGGGAGATTGAGAGACCATGTGGAGGTCATCCTGTGTGTATGATGAGTAATTGACATCGGTTTATGAGAGTCGAGTTTGGTTTGGGTGGTTCGGACCATGTCGTTGCGTGATACAATGGACTCGGTCGGACTTGGTCAAATTTAGTTGTATTGTTTTAGGATGCATACTCCTTTGATTCGACAGGTTTGGACTTCATCATGGGTAAGCATGATGTGTTTATGATATTTACGCTTTCATGTATCGAGCGGTGCTATTTGACGTGTTTCTTGTCTGTGTGACTGCAGGACGTCGAGACGGAGTCATGGTGAGACACGGAGAACTGGACTAGGCGCAGGTGGCGCTGAGGTCAAAATAGTCAGGAGGTGTCGAAGACGACGTGGACTTGATGTGGTTGCGAGGCGTACGAGGCAAGGAGCGCGGAAGCTTCCCGGAAGGTGCAGGAGGGGCGAATCGGGGATTTCGCGAGGCTGCAGAAGTGGGAGACGGTTCCGTTCGGGTATAGCAGGCGTAACGGGTTGGAGACCCGTTAGCCAAGGCTATAAATAGGTGGAGGGGCTGCATGCCCTCAACATGGCTTTGGGAGAGAGTTAGGGTTTCTTGAGTCAAAAGAGGTTTTGGGAGGTTGTTTCCCTTTTGCTCTTTAGTTGTTGGGAGAGCAGGAGAGGCAGAGTGAGTTGTCTCCTTCGATGTCCTCAATGTGAGACCTCTCTGTGTGTGTTCCTCCCAAGAAGCATTTGAAACTCTTGGTGATCTTGAGGATGGAGAGGGAGAGTGAGGAGATGGATTGAGAGTCTTGTAATCATTCCTCTTGTTCTAATGTCCATGCGTATCGGGACTTCTCTATAATCCTTTTGCTTCAATGAATGGGAATCTGAAGTTTTCTCCCGTGCTTTCTGTTCTTTCTTCGTTTTCTCTTTTGGGTGATTTTCCTCTTTTTTGTGTTTTGAAGTTCTTGATTGCTGGGAAGGCCCAAAATGGGTTGCTATGATATGGGAGATGCTCAAAAGTCATTTGGCTAGTTAATCCCAAGAGCAAACCAAGTTTATTTTCAGTTTTGTCTTTTGGGCTTACTCTGTTCATGCTTTTGCCTTTCTAGGTTTGGTCCTATTTTCATTTTCCCTTCACGAGATGGCGTGAAACCTGGCATGAGAGGTCCAGAGGCTATTGCTAACCTATCCTCAAAGTTTCATAGCCAAATGATCAAAGATGAAACGGGAATTTGAGTTTTTGCGTAGCTCTCTGAATATTTTCGGTTTTGGGTATGAATCTGAAATCCTTTTGATTTTCTAGTGGATTCTTGTTTTTTGGCTCTTGGCTTATTCTTCTGGGAGTGTTCCCTAGGTATCCTCAAAGCTTCCCAAGCCAAGAATCCAAGAATCCTTGTGAATTTCTCAGATTTCTGAAAATCCTGTTTGCTGAAATTCTCCGTGCGGTACTACCGCTCCTGGAGAGGTACTACCGCTCGGCTCAGCGGTACTACAGCCCATGTTCGGACCAGTCCGATCGGCAGCGATGAAACGTTCGGACGGTCCGAACGTCTCCGGCAAGAGGTACTACCGCTCGGCATAGCGGTACTACGTCTCAGCGGTACTACCGCTTGCAGTCTGACTTGCTCTGAAATTATTTTTCTTGACTGTCTTTTTCCGATCTGGTTTATCCATGTTGCTGTGATTTCCAGTAGTGCCTATCTTTCTTTCTTTATAGCTTCCATAGCTATTAGAGAAGAAGTATAAGTGTGGTTTCTTGAGGGGCGAATTTATTTTAGAAAGCAACATTCCCCCCCCTCTGTCACAATTTCGGTCCAACACTGATGGATAACCTTGCCGATCAAGCAGAAACGGCAGATTCTGAGGAATCTTTTCATGCTATCCTCTACGACGTTATGGGCTATGCTGCTGATTATTTGCCCAGGCTGGAGGAAGAAGTGCTAAGGACAAGGACAATCTTAACGGTGTTCGAGAAGTTAGTGGCTGACCCTCCAAGTCCCAAAGTCGAAGAAAAAGCGTACGAAGCCCAAAAGATTACAATCTGGGAAACTCTTTACCTGTGCGACTTTTGTAATAAATTTGCCTCTAATTGAAATTAATAAATTTACCTTTAATTTGTGATCTTTTGTCTCAGTAGTTCTGTAGTTAAGTTATTAGAAGCAATGTGTACTTATATATTAACCTCTGATCATGACAGACAAAGGGACATCACAGATGGTTCTTGTTAAAAACCGTCTATGAACATTCACATACGGTTCTTAACAACAACCGTCTGTGATAGTCTACACAACACAGACGGTTTTTAATAAAAACCGTCTGTGACACTTTAGTATCACAGACGGTTCATCGGTAAGAACCGTCTGTGATACTCATTTTATCCGACGCCACTAACACAAACGGTGTCCAAATTAAAACCGTCAGTGTTAGTGTCAATCACAGACGGTTTTGTCAAACCGTCTGTGATTGGCCGTCTAGTATTAGGCTTTCTGTAGTAGTGATAATACTATATATAGTTGACCTGCACTAAACATTCCTATAATTTATTAAGTCTGTGATTGAACATCTAATCGGTTGCTTAACCACGAAAATGTCGTACGTGCTATACGGTCATACTCATAGCACATGTACAATGTGTGTTATCTATGTATTTTTCTACGCGCATGAATTGCGCAACAGATTTGGTTTTGCGTGGTTTTTATTCGATGAGCGCCCTAATATTTGATACATGATATTTGAAATCCAATTTATCTTTTAATTTGCCATACCATAGGAATTCAGTAAAAACATTTGGCTTACCATTCATCTCACGAATTTGTCGGGCACGTATGCTTCACCGTCTACACTCAACATGTTAATTACCAACCACTGGTAGGCCAACCATCAAGGCACCCTAGTTCTTTTGGTGAGTTAAAATCTCACCTCTCATGTTTCAGAGGTTAATTATAGGACGATTGTTTTATGCACCCAGGTGCCTAGGCACCCATATTAATACCCGTTGATTTGCTTTGAGATTCGCAACGTTTGATGTGGGTATCTTCATATATCCATAAAAAAGTATATTTGAGATGTCAAACTCTGAAAAAAATTAAATTCAACTTCAGTTTAATTAGTTTGAGCTATCTTTATGGTATATACCCACTGTAGTTGAATCGAACTCAAAAGTAGTTCAAACTAGTTTGAACTGAGTTCAAAACTTACTTACCATAAATATATTAAGGGTATAAAACATTTTCATATCCAAACTCAAAAAAATAATCAATCATACACGTGTATTGGACGGTTCTTGATGTGGGTGCCTAGGCACCAGGTGCCTTGTGTGTGTGTGTATATAATCAATTTGGCTTAGCATCTATATTACCTTGGGAGCTATAAATTCCCACACTAATCCTAAAAAATGAAATCATAGAAATTCTCTCATTAATTAAGAGAAAAATAGAATGATTAGCATTGCTTATTTTAGTGAGTTCAAGGTATAACAATACGGATTGATCGGATTACATCTCTTGCAGGACATCAATATTCTCAATTATAGACATTAGAATTATATAATAAATACATTGCGTTCCAATTTTATGTCAAACAAATATATTACGTTGCAATATTTTGTCATGCAATTGCGTGGCCAAATTAGCTAATTCTAAAAGAATTTGTTGAAATGTAGTACTTTGTTAGTTAACCTGCAACAGTTTTAATCGCCTGGTTGGAGGGGATGATAATTGAGGGAGTTAGAGCAACTCCAGCAGGGCCTTCAAACAAACCCCTAAACCAAAATTTGAGGGCTGAGGACAAAAACACAGGTCCAGTAGGGCCCCTACTCAGGCCCTCAAAAGTAGGAGGCCCTCAAATTCACCCATCAAGCCCTCATTCCTGGGGACCCTGGAGGAGGCCCCTACTTTTGAGGGCCTGAGTAGGGGCCCTGCTGGACCTGTGTTTTTATCCTCAGCCCTCAAATTTTGGTTTAGAATGATGAACGGGTCCCACATGGCAGTGTCTATTAGGATGAATTTGAGGGCCCTGATTTGAGAGCTGTTGCTGGAGTAGATGCAAAAAAAATCAAGCTCTCAAATGTTAAGAGAGCCCTCAAATAAAAAAAATAGAGGTCTTGATTTGAGGGCTCCTGCTGGAGATGTGGTATGGGAACTTAGGTGGGATGAGAATGGAGAGTTTCAGGTTCAACTCCCATCATTTTAAGCCTATAGAGGGGATGTGAATTGAGAGTTAATTGCTCTAAGTTAAAAGATAAATACATCTCAGACCTTCATCACAACTTATATTTGAGGATGCCTAGCAAATTACAAATTAATTCTCAATGATTTCCCATCCCTATTACCCAATAAGAGCAAGTACAATAATGCTAACTAGGTCGCCTCTAGCGAAATCCACGTCAACACAATCCTATATGGAAGAGAGAGAAAAGAGGAGAGAGAGAGAGGCAAGCTGTCCTTTATATAATACGAGAAAAGTGGAGGTAACGTCTAGCACATCATACGAGGAGAGAGAGGCAAGCTGCCCCTCATGTAAGAGGTGACCTCTGATATATTTATGCAAGTATTAAATGTTTGAGTGCTTTAGTAGAGGTAACCTCTACTTAACTTATTGTATTAGCTACCTCCACTATGAGCTACGTGTACTCTTTTTACTTATTTGGCTAGTTCTAGAGGTAGCAGTTACCTCTTCAATTAAACTTGCTCTAAAGGATTATTAGGATTGAAATGCAAACTCTTGTGCACCATCCCACCTCAAACTGCCTCCTCTAGATTTCCGCTCCCCTTCGTCGCTAAAGACTGATCAACTTGGCATGCGAAGATTACGAACAAGTAATTCCAATAAGTGGGCCCACCATGTCAGACTGTTCCTTACTCCCCCTTTTTATACGTGGAGCCAGTACGCCTGCCCAAGGTTACCCTCTCCTCTCCTTCCTCGTTTCCCATCTCTCTCTCTCTCTCTCTCTCTCTCTCTCTCTCTCTCTTGCACTTGAATCCCTCCCTCACCGTGCTCCTGATCCGTACGCCGTCATGGACTTGCCCAAGAAGCAGCCCACCGCGGCAACAGCGTCGCGGCCGGCGGCGGCGGCGGCGAAGAAGCCGACGACTCTCCTCGACGCGTACGAGGTGGAGTGCATCAGGCGGGAGCTGGAGAGGACACTCCTCAACCAGAACGCCGGCGTGGGCGCGGCGGCCAGTGGCGAGAAGACGAGCGCCAAGAACGCTAACCCCGCGACGGCGCCGCCGCCTCTGGCCAAGAAGGGCTCAGGCCGCGGGGTGCGGCTGCTGGGGAGGCACGCGGTCGCGATCTGCGGCGCCGCCGTGCCCGTTGCATCCGCCGGGGCCACCGGCCGGTGACGGCAGCGCGGTGGCTACCGGGAAGTGGAGAAGGTCTAGATAGCATATATGGTATGGGTTAACGTCTACTTTTCGTCGTGCGTGGTTAGTGGAGTTGGAAGATAAGAGTAGTTAAAGATTCGGTGTGTCATTTTATGAGATTTTCTCTAATGGCGTTTCCATTTACGTTCCTTGCATAACTATGTCTCTGCAGTGACATCATGTGAGTGATTGTGAACAATGTAAAGAAATTTCCAATAAATTTTGTTTTATCGACATGCTTAAGCACATTTTCAGCTGCTCTTTTTTTTCCTTCTTCTTTTGATATAAAGGTGATGTGCTGCGTGAGCCGAGGTTGAGACTCTATTTGAAATATAGAAATTTTACCCGTAACAATTTAGTTTTAATAGGAATATAATTGAAAAAAATCATATGTTTCAGAAACACCTATGGATAATCTGGAGTAAATATACCGAATCATATAAGGATTATTAGTATGTGGGTATATGTTTAGAGGTAGTACTAATATGATTTGGCGCATGGATGTGCTTTTGCTTGTGCTTGGGCAGGATCGGGTGTGCAAATGCATGTGTTTTGAGTTTTGACTCGGTTTTATTCATCCGCTTTCTCGTTGTACGTGCAAGCGGTGCAGCTACCGATGTAGAAGAGAATCATCTTGGATTACTGCGTGCGTACCTACCTGTGCGTGCTTGCTAGCTGTGTTGTTCGCTTCGTTTTGTGTGCCATCGTTTCTACTTACTCCTATTCTAGGGGAATTTAACTTTTTGCCACTTTTATCGTTGCCACCTATCCAAATGACATCCTTATCGTTGCATTCAACAATTTGCCACTCTTAACATGTGCTTCACTAATTTTTTGCCACTTTCGAGCCCACCAAGCGCCATGTCGCGCTCCCGCCCGTTGGCCCGCCATGTCGGCGCCCCCGCCCGCTCGCGGCGCCGGCGCCTGCGCCGCGCGCGCCTCCCCGCCGCCTCCGTCCCAGCGCGCGCCCGCCTCCGCTCGGCTCGCGCGGGCGAGGCACTCACTCACGCGCGCGAGGCGAGGCGGCCGCGGCGCGGGAGGCGCGGGACGGAGGCGAGCCGGCGAGCGGGAAGCGGGAGGCGCGGGACGGAGGCGGCGGGGAGGGCGTGGGCGCGCCGGCGAGCGGGCGGGGAGGCGCTGACATGGCGGGCCAGCGTGGCGGGGAGCGCTGACATGGCGCTTGGTGGGCTCGAAAGTGGCAAAAAAATTAGTGAAGCACATGTTAAGAGTGGCAAATTGTTGAATGCAACGATAAGGATGGCATTTGGATAGGTGGCAACGATAAGGGTGGCAAAAAGTTAAATTCCCCCCTATTCTAATGCCCTGATTAACTCGGCTTCGGCTTCTGACTTCTGGTTTATTTTTTCACTATTCATAAGTTTCGTCTTTTTCTGAACTTTTTACTTTTTGTTGAGCTTTTTTGCCAGTTCTTTTTTTCCCGTATTTGTTTGTATTATACGTAATGGGCTAACATATTTTTTTTATTTTTAGATTTTTTAAAATTTAATTATGCTAAATAAGCCTCTGTCAGCTACAGTGTTTTTTCAGCCAGCTACAGTGTTTTCAGCCATAAGCCACGAGCTTTTCAGCCGAACCGATCACCACCTAAATCTCAATGCGAAGCTTTAGACTTGTTTTTTATTTATGATTTTTATCGAATAAATAAATATAATTTTTTTAGTTTTTTAAAACGACTTATCAGGACATTATTTTTTAGTTTTTTTGAAACAACTTATGAGGACATTATTTTTAAGCTGACTTATCAGCATTTGGTTCATTTATACAAACCATCATGCTAGGATCAAATCCATCAACCATAGCCATAAATTACCGGCCATAGCCGAAAATAATGCACCCTTCTTTAATTCCACGAGGTCAACAAGAAAGCTAGGGTCTGGCCTTTCCTTTCTACCCGACAACTTGTTAAGGAGATGTTGTTTTGTTCCCTCTTACTCCCTCCGTTCTTTTTTACTTGACTTTTTAGGATCTGTGCCATCAAACCGCCAATAGAATCTAGTTTGACTATACGAAAGTTATATCATTAAATTTATCATTAAAAATACTATCATAATATTATAATTTTATTAGTATATTTTAGTGTAAAGTTATAAAAAGTAGTGGTCAAAGTCACATCTCGGAGATCGTGAAAAATAAAAAACGTCAAGTAAAAAAGAATGGAGGAGTAAATACAACCAAAATCAAATAATAAAAATGGTAAATCGACCTTCTCTTTGCTATTGTCCCTCCTCTGATTTTCTGTTTCAAGCTCCGCCATCGACTATTCTCTTATATTGGAAGTAAGGAATCATCGGCTTGTTGAGGCTCTCTATGAACCTCTTCTTTTCAGGTTCTAAAAGCTATTTTTTAGTTTTATTCTACAGTAACTAACTTTCAAACGAAGTGTCTTTTCAAGGTAGAGTTTACAAATTAATTATAATATATACTGTATGGACTTCATTTATATCGGCAAAAATGCACGTGAGTTTCTGCTATTCTGTTTTCTTTTACGAATAGCTTAAAAATTATAAGTCGCAATCAAAAACCATAAATCGAAGTAAGAAAGAATAGCCCCGTGTCTCTCTCAATGTTCTTAACTATTCCAATAATTGTACGTATTTTTCGAGAAGTCACCGTGGGCTTGCTGTGCGATCGCGCTCAGGCGTCCGGATCGCAATAAGTTGGGATTTGGGAACCACCGGGATCGATGTGTCTCGGCTTTTAGCCGCGGCTGGGGCTGGGAACAAATGGTTTGTAACGTTCCAGGAAGCACGGATTGACCGCTGCGAGCTTGCAATTAGGGAGGCTACGTAATCATGGTTGGCAGCCAGCCGTTGATGGTGCCCGGTTGCACTGGCGGACCAGGGCCCGGCGACCCTGGGCCCCTGCCCGGGCTCATCTCTTATGGACCTTTAAGGCCCACTACAAGCGTGATAATCAGACGACGGAAGATATGCTGTGTAAGAACAATCTCACGCAAATGCCAACTGCAAAATTTCCTACATTTGCAGTGCAACAACAATAGATAATCAGACACCATTTGCGTATCATCCTAGATTCTAGCAATGGATTCCCTGGGAATGAAGGGACTGGCATCAAAATTTTACATCATGTACTAACGCGCACCCACCGAAATCCCAGTGTGGCTTCATCTCGCCACTCCCTTTACTGAGGCATTCTCTCATGCTCAAATGGGAGCTATTAGGAAAAACTGGATACCAACATCAACTTTGTTACAAATAATAGACCTAAATGGGTACAGAACAATCAATTTATACATCCCGAAAGCACCTCCTGGCTAGACTTGTAAAGCATGAGCTCATATGAGAACATGGGAAGCTGCAAGATCTATCTGCCGGTGCTTGAAAGCGAGGGACAGCGTAATTTACATGTCGAGCGTGCAGCCTCACGAGAAAGTGTCCGCGCAGCCTCTTCGCAGAACACCTCTTGATTCCTAAAGGCACAGATGGACAAATTAGATGCTAATGGATCGATGTTCAAAACAGGTACAACATATTATGCAAAGGTTGTGAGCACAAACATGTGGAGCGACTTCAAATACGCTGAGGCGCTTATTCGAGTTCTCATCAAGCACTAGGATTGCAGAGACATTGCCACACCTATAAATCAGACAATTTAGAAAGAGGTTAGAATAATGCAAATAAGACAAAAAAAAATATTTCATAGCTATCTATGAACGATGGAAGCGAGGTATTCTTCGTTCAGGCTCATCAAATTCTCTGGGTCCGTCACTGCCCGGTTGGTTCTCTCACGAAAATATATAGACCAGCGTGGCAGGCTGCGTGCACGGTCCTGCCCGTGTCTGTCTTACCTAGAGATGTTCTGGCCCGTCGATAAAACTCGGCTCTGTTTGCCTCGCTGATTCCATACAAATTACAAAAGCAGTCTCGTCCGTGGGCCGGCGTCGAAAACATTTCGCCCTAAACCTAGCCCAGCACAGCCCATCAAGAAAAAGCACCAATGCCTCGTTACGCCGTACGGACCAGACGCTTCGGAACCTCATCAGAGGAGCAGCAAGCGTAGGTCATTTGCCAAGCTCTGCCGTTGCAAGCTGTTCGCTCGGATTTGATGATCAGTCCAGCGTGTTTCATCTTGTACATACTGTACGTACGTATGCGTTCAGGAAAAAAAGTACATATCCACACTATATCTAACGACCTCCGCTTAAGTTCTAATATGTGTTTCAGTAGGACACATGTGTGTATATGCGGTGTGTGGTGTGTGTGCAGGGGCGAAACTAGGTCCGGACAGAGTAGGCTTCAGCCCGAGGCATGGAAAAATACCTAGTGTATAGGCTAAATAAATTTAGCCTAGTTTAGAGTAACATTCTCATGATCCAGTCTAGATAGTTTAGATCATTCTACTATTGAATTTAGGACTTAGCTAAATCCTGATTTTGTCACTGTGTCTGAGTACTCCATTGTAATTAAAAAAAACCTCATCTCATCAGCTTAATTGCAGTATGTCTCGCACTAGATTGTTCGTTGACTGCTAATGCATCCCCCAACGGATCCACGACAGCAGCGTAGTCAGGAGCTACAGGATTGCATTAGCATCAGAATTTGCTAAGGATGGATTGCTACTGGTACAATACTAATGCAGCAAAGCAGTGGCCTGTAGGATTGCAAAAGCAGCAGTGAAAAACACTGCTGCACTCACTAAAGCTGAAAAAAATAAGTGAAGGAATGTAACACCCCCGTTTCCAGGGGCGCGTACGGACACGGCACCCCGCAACTATTCACTCATGAACAGTTATGGAGTGTCGCGTAAGAGTATACCATTGCATGCTTTACAACAAAAGACCAGTATATTTCACATAAGGATTAACATCCATTTTCGACAGCGGGGCGTGCAAGCCCAAAGTATACTTACATTACAAAAGTTCCAAGATCCGCTTGAGCGCGGCCAAGACCTAAAGCCTCGGGTCTTCGACGGGGAGACCTTTCCAGCACGAAATCTTGAATTGCCTTCTTTTCCCTCTGGTATCTGTGGCATTTAGCAAGCCTGAGTACTCCGACCCCGTACTCAGCAAATCACAAGGGAAACCCTAACTTACTACTTGCATGGATCAACAAAGGGAGGGAGTATACTTGGTTCATAAATTTTGAGTGGATGCAGTTTTATTTGCAAATATTTTTACAAAATGGACCAAAAACTATTTCTTAAGAACTCAGGGGTTTTTCATGAAGAGTTCAATTAACCAACTAAACAAGTTAAAGCATGTACAAAACTACTTAAGCTTTGCTGATGGAATCACCCAAGTGACACAGCTCCAATAACCGGGAGCACGGCGTATTCGAATACCATTTATTTGACTCTGCGAGTTTGCTCGGCTTTACCCACACGATCCCTTAACTCCGCGACGAGTTAAGAAAGCCGGTCGTTTCACTGCTCAACTCTTTATATAGGCTCTACCCGGTAGAATCCACTGGTCGGCTCACACACGCGCACACACACACACACACACAAGAGAAAGCGGTGCCGCTCGAGTGGACTCTACCGTTGTTAGGCACCCACAACACGGCTTGCCTAACCTCACCGCTAAACCTCCTGTAGAGTTTCAATCGAATTGAGCAGCTACTAGACAAGTGTTGACAAGTCAACTCCTGTGGTTGAGCGATTACTGTGACATTTGCTCAGCGTAAGGGTTTCAGTCCTTATATTTTCACATGGTCCGCAACCTCGCCAGGCCCGCGACCCAACCTGAGGTAAGCGGTGGGCGTAGACCGTCTCGCGGTTTCCCACTCACCCTTACCCTACTCCAAACCTAGGGTAAAAGATTGGCGAGGACCGCCTTGCGGTTTCCACTCCCCCTTACCCTACCTTGTGCACGCCGGCACTCTCCGCTCTAAGATACGGTGTCCCATACCACCCTACCTTAGAGTCGGGTTTTCTAAATTCTATTGGCCCACAGCCACAACCTTATTAGTGTAAGACTTTGCATGATAATAATATCCTACGATTATCTAGGTTAACAGATAATTAATTCTAGGGTTTCAATGTCATGGCTACAAATTAAACATGGCATTTAGCGGTGGTAGGACTAACTATATCACAAGTTATTCTAAACATTTTATTTTATTTTTGAACTAATATTTCAGAATTAGCTCAATGCAAATAACATATTAACATATTTAACCATTATGGGATACAACATGATCAAAGGATTTGGGACTTGCCGTTGATTTGGATGATCTCGACTAGCTCGAACGTAGAAGCTCCTGGATCCTGCGACTGCACTTGAGCTTCCGGGAATCTCCGACACTAGCGCAAACACATAAAATAATTAAATCCAGCTTGAGCCTAATCAAGCGAGGAAAGCTAAACTAATCAAAAAGGAGTAAAATGCATAAATCTTCAAATGGGGAATTTTAGGAATTTATTTGGGATGAATCTGTGGAAAAGGAGGTCACCACTGGGTCTGGAATAATATTTGGAGCAAAGTGGTGAAATTTGGGAATTTTTGGGATTTTCTGTGATTTTCTAGGATTTATTTGAGTTTTCTGGAATATTAGAAATTGGAAAATCCGAGGAAAATCGATGAACAGTAAAAGGCCGGCCCATGGCCACAGAGTGGCCCGGCCGGGGAACGGCCCGCGCGGTCGAAGGCAGCGCGCACACAGTTCTTGCGTCTTGTGTGCGAGCTGGAATGGAGCGGGCCGAGGGAGGCGGCCCACGCCGACGCGCGTCCGCGCGGCTTTGATGTCCGCCGCGTGGCTCGACTGGACGGCGGGATGGGATGACGCGAAGCGGTACGGCGGGAAGATCCGACGGAGGGGGGAGGCTGAGTTTATGATCATCGGACGGTCGAGGAGGAACGGTCATCCGACGCTCCAAGTTAGACGGCAACGAGGAGATGGACGGCGGAGCGGAGGCCACGTCGCGGGGGAGGAGTCGTCTTCCTCCTCCAGCCGCTACAGTAACCCCGCGGCGAGGTTACGGTGGCGACGGCGGCCTGGCCGCTAGAGGGCTCGTCGGCGACCACTGAAGGCACCAGTAGGTGGAGAAAACAGCGGGGAGTCCATTTTGGGCACTGGGGAGGCGAGGGGAACGGCGGAGAGGGAGGGAGGCTGAAGGGGAGTGTTCGGGGATTTGGCGGCGAGGAAGACCACCGGTGGCGAGAGGGCTAAATCGGGGGTGGTTACACCATCTAGGGAGGGTGAGGCTCACATTGGCGGCGGCAGCGTGAGCTGGGGAGCTTCGAGGAGAACTGGCCACGGGAAGGGGGTTTCGGTCGGCGGGGTGCTTCGGCGCGGAGCTTCCTCGAGCGATCACCTACCAAAGGGAGTTTACCAACCTGGTCAGCACACCGAGGAGAAGCTCTGGGCGAATGTAATTGAAGGATGGGGGCGGAGAGAAGAAGATCCGCTTGCGGAGCTTGCCGGCGCAGGGGACGACGGTGGCGGAGTCTCGGCGACGAGGCTCCAATCGAGCGCTCGGGAGGTGGTGAGGTGTCGGGAGGATTGAAGGCGGTGGAGGAGCTTGGAAAGCAAAGGAGAAGAGGAGCCGGGCGGGGTCTTTATAGCCGAGCGGGAGGAAAAAGCCGGGAGAAGGCATGGCTCGGTCTCGGGTCGACGAGGAGACAAAGGGCGTGATGGCTTCTCCTCCGCCTGATGGAAGGCGGGGTGACGCGGCTCGGCGACGCGACAGGACAGCGAAGCCGTGCACGGCGGCGTGTCGCGCACGGGAGAGGGAAGAGCGGCGACCGCCGAGTGGGCGGGCGAGGTGGAGTGGCGTGGCGCGCGGCGTCGCGCGCACGCTCGTGGCGTCTTGGCGCGAGGATCCCGGCGGCGCGGAGACAACGCGATCGCGGCGCCGGGCTGGCGGCAAGCGCAGCAGCGCAGCAGCGCGCTGTGGCGCGAAAGTGGGCGGGCGGCGCTGCGAGAAAGGGCGGAGGCGCCGGGAGGAGAGGCGGCAGGGGGAGCGGCGCCAACGGGAGCGCGAGCGCGGGGCGCGCGAGAGCAGAGAAGACGGAGAGGGAGGCGGGGCGCCAACTGAGGGAGAAGACGGAATGGTCGAAAAGGGAAAGCGCATTCCGGGAAAACTTTCCCAAAAAGGAAAGTTTTCAAATTTCACTCAAAATGCAGCAAAAATTAAGGAAATTTTATTTTGAAATTTTCAGGGCTTTTCAAGGAACGGAAAGAAGGGCAAGAAAAAGAAAGACATGATGCAATTATTTGAGTCTTCGAGAGAACAAAAGGAAAGAAACACAATTATCGACAAATGGAGTCTATCGACTAAGCAGAATCCGTACACAGGTTACTCCCTGTCACAAGAGATGGGTAAAACGATTACGAACCACACATTAGAGTTAGTTATACACTCCTGAAATATCGTAGGCAGCTCAAGCCACAGGATCTCGTTCCTAGAGACCCAGAAATGAACGAAACAGATGTTCACTGCTATATGTAACAAGCAAGTGTAATGTGCGCCTCGAACAGCAGCAGTCTCGTTCTTTTGACCGCAGCAGATAGCTTTTAGCTATAGCTAATAGCTTTTATCTGAGTTTTTTAAAACAGTGATAGATGATAAAGACATCGATATGTACAATATACATAGTTTTAGGCTTAGAAAACAGTTAGAAGAAACGGTCCTATTTATTTTGGCTTCTAAAAAAGCCAAAGCTGAAGCCAAAAAAACCAAAAAGAACGAGCTGGATCAACGCTTTGATCAGAAGCAGAATCTGCACAGCATCTCCAAAGCCAAAGCCCAAGCCCAAAAAAACCAAAAAGAGCGTGCTGGATCAACGCTTTGATCAGAAGCAGAATCTGCACAGCATCTCCCGCATATCCAACACGATACCAGCACCGGGCGGACGCGCCGCCAGGCGAGCGGCGGCGCCGAGCTCCTCGCGGCGGACCCCGGCGGCGCCACCGCCCGGTGGAACCGGAAGCCCACCTGCCAACATAAAACATTGAAATCACTTGCTGCTGATCATACACATGCCAGCCCAGTTAACACACGGCCCAAGCCCAACCGCCCAACAACGGAATGAGATACCAGCGGAGTAGTGGAGGACGCACCTCGCACGACAGTCCACCAAGCCAAGAAAAGAGAGCCGACGGCGGCACTAACCTAGATCCTGGCCTCCCGGGGCGGCAGAGGCGGAGGACGGCGCGGCGCCCAGGCAGAGGAGTCGGAGGAGAGGAGACGGCGCGGCGCGGCGGCACCCAGGCGGCTAGGGCTAGGGGAGGGCAGGAGGCGGTGGCCGAGGAGCGCGGCGCGGCAGCACCCAGGCGGCTAGGGCTAGGGGAGGGCGGGAGGCGGTGGCTAGGGAGCGCGGCGCCGGAGTTTGAGGAGAGCTGTCGCCGGTCAGGACTCGGGAGCGGAGGGCCGGCGGATTTTTGAGGAGGCGAGGGCCGAGGGCCGGCAGATTTTTGAGGGGATTTTTGAGGAGGCGTTGGCCGGTCGGTGGATTTTTGAGGACTGAGGAGGCGTCGGCCGGTCTGTGGTTTTTCTAGAGGCTAGAGCAATGGATTTTTGAGGAAGCGTCGGGTTTTTGAGCAGTGGATTTTATAAAGGTACAACAAATTCTATTTATTCTAGTGACTAGATTTCAGATTTATGTATGTAAATTAGGTTGTCAAAATTTTATGTAGAATACGTAAACTAGTTTGTCAAAATGAGAGAATATGTAAGATGTCTGATGATTGGCTTAATGACTTGATGGTGTGCTATATCGAGCGAGAGATATTCAAAGAACTTGATCGTGAAAAAAAATCAAGAAACGATTTCAAGACATGAAAACTCGAAGAATGAAAATGACTCGTTCTCCTAGACGTACTTAGTTATTTACTGGTATATTTTTTGTCTTCTTTTTTAATGCAACTTTTATATTCTATTATCGAATTGTGACACTACTGATTTATCTATCTTTCACAATTAACAGGTTGTTTCTTTTACAGCTCATCTACAATTGTGGATTAAACTTCATTAGTGAGGTATTTTTCATTGTCCTTCCGTTATCTACATATGTTAACATGTGAATTGTAGTTGTTGTTTCTATTTTATATCACATACTTTTATTAGTGTGATTGCAACATAGTTTGATCATGGATTATTTTGCTTTTGAGTACTACTGTTTATTTCACGCTTTCGACTTTAGCCTACCTAGTTTTTTTTCCTGGACTCACCACTGAACTTCGCCCTACCTATGATTTTTTTCCTCGGTCCGCCACTGCCAGCACCCACAAGACGCTACCCAGTGATGACAAGGGTGAACAAGCAATTGATAATTTCGCATGTGAGATAACGCAAGGTACCATCCAGACACAATCCGAACAAAGGCAGCAGATTTATGGCATATTTCGGATATGTAAAACTTATAGTTTTTAGTTACGATTTGTAGCTTTTTAGCTATTCGTGCAAGATATTACAGAGTAGCAGAAACTCACATGCAATTTTTGCTGGTATAAATGAAATCGGTACAGTATATGCTACAATTAACTAGTAGACCCTATTTTAAAAAAAATACTTCGTTTAAAAATTAGTTACTATAGAAAAACCTAAAACAACTTTTAGAAGCTGAAAAGAACGTGCCTTCTTCTCAGTTCCAATGAAGGTCCGCAAAAGAAAGCAGCAGCCTTACAGGGATCACCCGTCCGACAGAATCAGTTACTCCAACTGAATTCAGTCAACAGGCAACCAGGAACACTAGCAAAATATGAGTTGAGCAAAAAAGAGAGATCTGAATAGAAGCAAACCATCTGGACCGAACTTCCTAATGCCGCCTCATTCGCAAGCTTCTTCCCAGTCATCGACTTCGACGTCCGGCTGCATCTTGCTCACCGACGGCCTGGCGTTCAGCTCTGCGCTGGATCCAGCGTCAGTGTTAGGAGCAGGCTTACACTTGTCGACTGGCCCGGAGCCCGTGGCAGCATCGGACTCCAGAGCATACCATCGGTTCTGAGTCCGCATGACCTGAGCAGCAGTATCACCGCGTCTCCACACTGACAATGGAGCATGAGCAATCACACCTGCCCAGTCTCCAGAGGATGGGTCGGGATCAGAGGCAGCAGCCGCCTTCCATGGAGTAGCGCTGCTCCTTGCAGCCGACACTCCATTCTGCGCTGCAACCCACGCATTGCCTGACGACGAGGCCTGGGCGCTGCTGCTTGGCAAAAACATTGCAGCACCCTGGTAAGCAGACCCATAATCCAGACGCCTCAGCGCTGTCGCTGCCCTAGCAGGATCATTGAAGACAGCCACGGCATTCTTGTCATTCAGCCAGACCAATTCACACTCCCCACCAAACCTTAAGACTAGGGCACTAACATCAGCATCCCGTGGCAGGTCCAGCATTGCAACAACCAGCCTCGGATCCATGTCCACCAGGGGATCAAAGTAAGGATGAGAAGCAGTGACGGGGACACCTGGCTTGGAGCCCAGGATGCGAGCAGGCGGCTTCGACTTGGGTGTGACATGGATGGTAACAAAACGCTTGGGCTCCCAACCAGCAGCCTGAACAGAAAGCTTCCACCTATCTGCAATGAGCCTGATAGCATCCCTCTTATCCTTCATCATGTGACAAAAGATATGGACCTTGAGGTTGCTTGAAGAATTGCCTCTTGTCTTCCCAAGTACAAGGAGCTTGCACCTCTCCTCTATGGCCAGCACCCACTTTGGCTCACGCCGGAAAAGGTCAGAAAGCAAGTCCGATGCATTTGAGTTCTCACCAAAATGCAATGCATCTAAATTGGGCGTTGTAATGTCGAATGCTTCAGCAAGGACCTTCTTCCTCTCCATCTTTGCACACTCCTCATCACAAGAAAGCTTCCTCTGCCCAAGAGGTACCCTCCTCCCATTCAATTCCACTGGCTGGAGAGGCATTGGCAGCTTCTGCATGATGGAGACTTCGAACATATTATCACCACTGGAGGTTCCCCCAGCACCGCAGGGCGCAGTTGCAGTGATACGGCCACAAGAACAGGCAATAGTCACAGGGAATTCACATCTCAAATCTGGGCAAGGTGACGATGGGTGGCATGGGGCAGTGCAAGTGTGCTTACATTCCCTCCTTGGGACACCACATACCTGTCCACATGAAGCTTTGCCCCCAGAGCTTGAGCTAACATCTCCATCTGCAGGGGGCGGATCACAGGGTGAAGGATGACAAGTCCTGGTGCAAGCATGTAGTCCACATTGCCGGTTCTTTCCACATGGCTGGTTGCATCTGATATCCTTTGACCCACATGGAATGTTCCTCAACACCACATGTCCTCCAATGCATTCTCTCATTACTGGCACAACACAAGGTGGGCAGTCCCCAAAATGACATTGATGCGAGGCTGGATGCCCGCAAGGCTGGGGGACCAAGCACTGGTGTGGGCATGATGGAGTTGGTGTGCTGCAAGGCTGCGGTGGCAGGATAGAAGTCCTGCCACAAGCACAAGTGAGATCATTGAATATGGTCTCACGGCATGGTTCGCAGTGACCACTGTGGCAGAGTTGCTGGCATCCATGTTCCCCACACCGGAGCTTCTTGCCACACGGTATCTGGCAGAAATGGGGATCCCAGTTTCCGCCTTCATGTTGAGCAAATGGCTTTGACAGTGGGCAACAGCATTCACTGCATCTGTGCCTCCCACAGTTCTTCTTGTGGCCACATGGCTTATTGCAACGGAGCTCTTCCTTCAAGACCTTGTAGCACTCCACCATCTGGCCCGACGAGCCACAGCGGCACCTCTGCTCAACACGCACCAGGCAAGGTGGGCACTGTCCGTCGTGACATGTGACCTTGCACCTATGCATCCCACACGGCAACTTCTTGTCGCAGACCTTGTCACAGGTGGGGATTGGATCCAAGCAGCTTGCCCTCTTCTCCTGCAGCCTTGTCTTGCCGCAATGGCATGCGGTAACCTTCCATGGCATGAGCTCGCACTCCCCGCAAGGCCCTGGGTGGCAAACATCCAGGCAGGCATGATTCCCACAAGCCAGCATGTGGCCGCAAGCCTCACTGCACGAGAACACCCCGTCCCCCTCCGACAGCTTCCCCTTCACGACCATATCCCCACACAGCAACGTCTCCGTCTTCTTCCCGCAGAAGCATCGTGCAGAGATGAGAACCGCACAGTCCCCGCACGGCCCGGTGTGGCAGACCTTCTCGCAGCGGTGCCTCCGGCAGGGGAGCAGACGCTCACACCGCTGCCCGCACGTGACGGGCGTGCTCCGGTCCGCGCACCGCCGCACGATAGTTTTCTTTCCGCAGGGGCACGGCCGATCCGGCGCAAACGCCTTACAGGGCGGGCACGGCCCGGGGTGGCACTGCAGGACGCAGACGTGCGGGCACCTGGTGGCGGCATCGTCGGGGTAGGCGCTCTTGGCGGCGGGGTCCGTCTTCTCGAGGGGGTTGGAGCAGGGCTCGCCGCAGGAGTGCGGAGTGAGGAAGAGGTCGTTGGGGGGCTCGCGGCGGCGCCCGCAGAAGCAGGTGTAGGCGAGGTCGCGGGCCGGGACGGCGTGCACGGACTGGCACCCGGGGCAGCGCCAAGAGGAGGCCGGGTCGGTCGCGTCGGCGGCGGAGGCCGGGGAGCGCGCCCACTTGCGGATGCAGGGGAGGTGGAAGATGGAGAAGCAGCTGCCGCAGGACCACACGGGTGCCGACCGCCGCACCATGTCGTAGCAGATCATGCACTCCACCTCTCCCCGCGTCAGCTTGTCCTGGATCTCCTGCACCAGCTGCGGCACCGCCCCGTCCCCAGCTGCCGCCGCAGGGGCAGGGGCATGCGCTGGCGCCGGAACCGGCGCAGGCGGATTCGCAGGCGCGGACGGAGCCCTCCCATGTGGCGGCGCGCGGCGGTAGCTGCTATTGTTGTAATTCGGGCGGCGCGTGCGGCGCGGCGGCGGGCGGTTGTCGGAGGCCGGAGGGGGGAGGGGCAGGAGAGGGGCGGTGGGATCGGGTACGGCAGCGGAGGGCGGGGTCGGGGCGGCGGAACGGGGGCGCCACACGGCGCTGGAGGAGAGCGCGGCGAGGCCGCCGCCGCCGCGGCGATCAGTCGAGGGCTGCATGCGGCGGCGGGGCGGAAGGGGTAGTAAACCTAGGGTTGGTGTGTCCTCCGTTGATATGGGTGAAGGCCGCGGGGTGGGGGTGGCGGAGGGAGGAGGCGAGTGGTGGTGAGGAAGGGGAGGGGAAGGGGGTATTTAAGCAGGAGGAGAGCCTTGGAGACGACGGCAAATCGGCGATGCGGTGATGATGTGTTGGGGGTTGTGGGACCGAGAGGAAGGACCGAAGGAAGGAGGCGGTTGGAAGCGAATCCTCTGACTTTGGCAAGGAAAAGTGAGAGTGACATTAGATGAATCTGAACCGTTGGATGGAAAAACAATGGTCTAGATCGATCATTGTAGCGCTACAGTATTTTATACGGTACACTGTAGCGCTACAGTGATCGATCTAGACCGTTGTTTTTCCATCCGACGGCTCAGATTCATCCAATATCACTCTGACTTTTCTTGGCAAAGTCAGAGGATCCAAAATCAAGGCGGTTGCGGCTGGGTCGGTCATTTCGGGAAATGGTTCGCGATGGGATGGGACGATGCGACGTGACATGATATTATATTCTCATTTTATTTGCACGTTAATCGAGCTTGTTTCTATGCGACCCGTGGTCGTATTGCTGCCGAGCGAGAGAGAGTGCAGCTAGCCAGAGGGGAAGGAAAGAAAATAGATTTCATGACGAGCGAGAGCGTAGGGAGGCAGCGTGGCTGTGATTTACCATCTTTCGCAGTTAGAAGCATTTTGGAGCTGGTGGATACCTTCCAAAAAATGTATGTTTCGTTCACATGTGAGCAATGCATTTAATATATCATTAGTGTTTTATTAGCGTAACTGCGATATGTGAAATGCACTAGATAGCCATGTTTAGTTGAAGGATATGTTTTTGTAAGTAGCCATGTTTATTCATTGTAAATAGCTGCAAAACTACAATCGAAAAAATAGATAAAATATTTTTATGTATGTCTGTACATATATATATATTTATCACTTTCAGGCGATTACAAAATATCCATTATCCAAGGACTTGGTTTTATTTTTCCTAAACTGAAAAGTAGAAGCTTCACCAAAAATATAGCGTGCTACTGCATCTACTGACCACTTTTAGTTGTTGACTCACCTCCCTTCATTATATCTTTAAACTATTATTAATACCTTCCTGTTCAACTGTATATGGCCAGATCAGATGACATTGGGCCATATGACTACTTCACCTATGGAGAGAACGAAGGAGAGTATGCCGACATACTGTGCAACCTATTGTAGTACCTAGATTACTGACACCGTCCCATCTTTATAGGACGAAAGACTCAGGAATGAGACGGGAGGCCTGGAGGATGAAAGTCTTCCTGTATGCGAGGAAAGGCGAGTACACCTCCCGCACCATCCACACGGAATACCTAAGGAGCACTTCCACCGACGCTCTTCAACATGACGCTTGCTTGGCTTGTGCTCGCCTATGCGAGATCCATGAGGCCGCAATGTTGACCTCCCCGTTTCGCTACTATCCATTCCTCCAGGATGGAGCACACTATAGCAAGACGTTCATCCCTGGCTCCAAGGACAACCTACTCCTGACCCATCAGGTTCAGCTCACTTGAGCTATGGGAGCTACTTATATTGAGGCTTTAGAGGAGATCTCAGACTTCCACTAGTTCCTCACCACTAGCTATAGCCAGGCCGATACTCTTCACGTTCAGCTCGTTAAGTGCGATAAGGCCTTGGCTATAGTGAAGCATGAGAGGGATATCGTAGTTGTTGAGCTCAAGCAGACTGTAATAGCAGCAGCGGTCCACGCTCCAGCTCTCCTCGGTCTCCCATCATCCCCACCAACCTAGCTCTTACTTAGCCACTCACCGGAGGACTACGCCTGAGGAGCAGTGCGCATAAGAGGATGCGGTGCATCAGCCAGCTACAGTCGCTCCCATTCTCGTTCTAGTTCACCTATGTACTAAAAAGTAGACGTATAATGTATTGTATCCGCATGGCAAAGCATGACCTAAGTAACATGTGCAACATGACAATACTATTATAAATATTATGTAGCCATCTAGGCCTTATGTTTTATTTTTTGTTTCTCTTATTCACCTAGTTCTTCAAATCCTTTCTTGAAATATCAGTGAGTGGACAGCACGCACCAGCTTTCCTAGAGATTTGACAACACATACTAGCTTTTCACAGTGAGTGGACAGCATGCACCGGCTTTCCTAACGATTTAACAACACGTGCCATCTTTTCACAGTGAGTGGACAGCACGCACCGGCTTTCCTGTGATTTCACAGCATGTACCTGCTTTTTGTAGCTAGTCAACAACACGCACCAGCTTTTTCAATAATTTGACAACATGTACTATATTTTTCAGTGATTTGACAACATGTACCAGCCTTCCGTAGCATGTGAACAGCACGCACCAGCTTTTCCAGGGATTTGACAATACGTACCATCATTCCGCAGCCTGTGGATAGCACACACTGGCTTTCCTAGTGATTTGACAACACATACTATCTTTCCGTAGTCTGTGGACAACACGCATTGGCTTCCCCAATTATTTGACAACACGTACCAGCTTTCTACAGCCTGTGGATAACACACATCAGCTTTCCCGGTGATTTGATAATACGCACCAACTTTTTGTAGCTTGTGGACAACACGCACCGACTTTTTCAATCATTTGACAATGCATACTAGCTTTTCGTATTGAGTGGACAACATGCACTAGCTTTTCAGTGATTTAACAACATGTATTAGATTTTCCCAGCGAAATGATAGCGCATTCAAGCTTTTACTCCCGAGCAGTGCATACCTATCGTTAATAAAATCTGGCTAACCCCTATGACCAGACCTAAAACTCTAATCTAGGTGATCTCAAAACAAGGGGAAGAGGAGAGGGAGAAGAAAGGAGAGATACAAGATATCATTGTACCACTGGTGAGGATGTCAAACTACAGAGACATGCTTCACAAGCGGAATTGGGTGGCAAAGAAGGGATCATACGTACCCCCGATAATTCTTGCGAGGATGCACCTATGCCGCTGGAGTTTTCACGACCGCAGTGCGAGTGCGGCAATCCAATACATATCATTCAGTCCACACACCCCACAACCACTACTTGAGCGCACTATACATGCCCCGAAGTTCTTGTAAATATGTATTTGCTATTTTACATTGTATGTTCTATTTCACACATCTCTAACCCACTTTGTCTATATTGATAGACCACGGAGCGCTGTTGTTTCTTCCAATAGATAGACAGCTCAGATATGTACATGAGTATTCATCAAGCAAAATACATGCTCAACTACCCTGGCGATGCCTGAGAGATTTCTACGCTAGAAACCTTACACCCCGATGACAGCGAAAGGGACACGGGTAAGACGTCGGTGGTCCCCGAAGCCCCTGATAAACGCTAGGTTATCTCTGACTAGAACAAACATACATAAGTTGTAGAAGCCGAGTACTGGGCCTGGGTCACAAGGGCTAAAGCCCGCGCGGGGGAGAAGGGAAAGGCACCAATATATCAAAATGTGTACGATGACCAACCGGAACCATGGCTTTCAAAAGACGCGCATATATTTTGGCTGTAGTTGGGGTCGATAATTCACACATGTTGCCTCTTGTATCGTATGAGTAGTGAGGCAAATATACGTATCTAATCAAATCCCATACGTCATGTAATTCACACATTCATTGCGAACTGCTTTGTCGGCCTACACATAGTCTATTACAATAACTGTTTGCAACAATGTATCTTTACTATTTAACACAGAGAGTTTGTGGTGGTGGTTCATCTGCCCCTCCGAACCGCCTTGCACCTTCTTAAACAGTTTCTATGCACACACAAACAAAACATAATAGAGGGCCAAAATCCAAATTAACAAGTATAATTGAAACAATTTTGAACCGGATCAACAATTTCTTTACCACCCTTGCCCTGTTGAGTAGGGGCTTCTCGGCAAACGCCTGTCAAGCAGCGTTGGCTCAGTAGTGCCTGGCTTGCTGTGCCGCGCTAGCGTCTCCTATGCCAGCTCAGGAAGGGGATTATTTTTATAAAAACGAATGTTAATGGTCCAAAATTAAAAAAGTGTAACAGTGCTAGATACGTAAACAGTACCGAGTATGCGAAGTTTTCTTTTGAGAAAAAATCGGAGATAATTAAATTGACTAGGCTGGAGTTTGATAGGTGTGCATTAGTACACATTACAACATCAAATCAGAATCATACTTGCACGTTGCGATTATTGACGAGTGAACGAATTATCAGTGTCCATATGAACCATGCAATCTACCTTCGACGTTTTTTCTCCTAATATTTTAACTTTTTTCACTACTATGTAAGCGTTCTTTCCACTAGATGCTAACTCGTAGTTTCAAAAAAGACTAACAACTAAATCTAATCGCCAACATAGTCACATGTACTACTTGTAACCTCTCTCCTAAATGAAGTACCGTTGCGTCCCTTATTCCGGCTCAACTGTAACTGAATACTTATAGTTATAACTGATAGCTTTTAATTTTAACATGAATGTTTATAAAATAAACCAAATACCGATAATCCTTTTTGAAAAGACTGTTTTGATATGTCACTTTAAAAAGACGTTATAGAAACCATTATGTTCGTTTTGTTCGAGGAAAATTATATAAATTATAAGCTATAAGTTAAAAAAACTAAGGTTAGTAGTTCAAGTAAGAAAATCTAATTGGTATTTTGTTTGAACTTAAGCACATCTATTTGGTATTGATTATTCCGTACAGATTATTTCGAATAAGATTGTAGGACCTTGTTTCCTGCGATGTGGACAGTTCACGTCGCTTTCTGCGGATAGTCAAAAGATGGGAAAGAAACTTGGGCGCCACGCAGTACAGCACGAGACTTCAAATTAATCAACTCTGGTCGCGTCTGGAAACCGAACACGTGGTACAAAGCTACAGCTTTACGCCCCGTTTATTGTGACTTAAGTCTATTTCTAAATTTTATCTTTTCTAATTTTTTAATTTTTTTGAGTTTTTTTACCGGTTCTTTTTTCCGTATTCGTTTACATTATTTGTGATGGGCTAACATGTTTTTTATTTTTAAACTTTTTAAATTTAGTTATGTCAAATAAGTCACAATCAGCTACAGTTTAATTTCAGCTAGCTACAGTGCAATCAGCCATAAGCCAGCTTATTTCAACCCAACCGAGCGGCACCTTAAGGGCATTCACAATAGAGGCTATTCATATGTGGCGGTCTTGAAAAAGAGAATAGTGTCACGTTAGCTAAAGCTATCGTCTGAAATTTTATGCTTTCACAATGCATGTAGTCTCAAGTAGTGGTTTTAACTATTTGCAGTTTAGACCTTTTTTCCTTAGGGGTATCTATGTTGTTGTAATTTATATTGAATGCCTAAATTTTACATATGAAACCTTAGGGGTAAGAAAAATATATACATGTGAACCCCTGAAAAGAAATGTCCAAAGTAACATTTGTTGAAAAATATCTATATCTAACATTGAGACAACAAAAAATATCAACATGAATTTAAAATATCGAACCTACGTCCGCTTGATATCCAAACAACTGTTGAGAATGTTGGGACACGCAACTACAAACAAATGGCTAAACCATGGTGGCAATAATAATATCAGTGTAAATTACAAGCTAAAGAACAATAAGACAAAATAAACTGTGACTGACTATAATTATTTACCTGATCAAGCCAAAGAACATTCAAACAAGCCAAATTACAAGCACATGAACTTCTGAAATTTCTAATATGTTGAAGAGATGGCCTATTACTTTCTGAATCACAGAAGAAAGTAACAAAAACAACCATGCATAGCAGCAAGCAGCAGCTCCAAAAAACATCCAACAGCAGCTCCGAAAAATAGCATTCATCCAACAAAGCTCCAAAAAAATAGCATTTATCCAACAGTAGCTCCAAAAAAAAATAGCATTCATGGTTATATATATCCAACTGCTCCAAATATCCAACAAATATGTGGCATAAAAAAACTACTGAAAATCAGAAACTCTCAAGTTGCATCATATCATTGGCACAATAGAGAATGCAATGGCACAAAATGTTAATGAATCCTTGTGTTGTGCTAAGATCATTCGGACTTGGATTGGTAGATTGATAACTAGGAAGATGAAAACAAATTAACAGAGGGAGCACGTAAAGATAAGCGCACAGAGGAAAAGGAAACAGAGAAGTGGACAAGAATGGCAGCAGTACATGATAGTGTTGTTGCGATTGCAAATCCAAATTGAGTTATTCTCTAATCTGTTGTATGAACTAGCAGGAAAAACTAAGCTGCGTATGAAATTTTTAGTTAGTTTAGATCCGTCACACAAGTAGCAGATCGGTTTGCACAAAAATTGGAACTTGGAAGAGCTCCAGAGTTCAGAGTAGCACTAATACAGCTTCTCGAATCCACAATAGTGAGCTGTTAATAAATTGGTTGATGCAACTGGAAATATTCAGAGAATTCAAAAATAGAGTTTAGTATATGATCATCTGATATCCTTCAGGAACTGTATCTTGTATAATCAGTTAATCATCAGGCTTGTTGCATTTCTAGCCGACACAAAAGAATAAACCTAGGAGGGAAAATGCCTGTTGCATTTCTAGTATTCAATCTTCCTACCATCTCAGATGCCTTAAATTCTTTTTTTAATAAATTAGTTTCTTACAAAATTAACAAGACGTCTTCCTATTTCAGTACAACATGGTGGATTTAATGATATATCTACCTTTTGTTTTTCACACTAACATGACATCTTGGAAATCACCAGTTGTCAAAAGGTACTAGATAGACATGGTACATCACAGAAACATGCACTTAATCATCACTCATGGTTGTGCATGAAGTCAGGGGTAGAGCCACCAGGTGGGCTTCATTAGGCTTCAACTCACCCTCCGGCCCGCCCCGAACCCCCTACCCACATTGGACCGGCTCTTCATCCAGACATGCACGGATCCACCGCACGGCCCAGGCGAACAAGATGAGAGACGGGCACACAACCAACCACCATGGGAGCATGCACAATCATAGACCACAGTCCACAATCCACATATGCACAGGGCTATGGCACACGCACGGGAGAGACGAGGGGGCTACACACGCACTTGGTGGCTGGTGGTGGCGGCGAGTGGCTGGTTGCTTGCGGGTGGCAGCAGGCGCCGGTGGTGGCGTACGGGCATGCTGCGTGTGCCAGCCAAGCAAGGTGAGCAAATCCGGGTGGGACATGCACCAACGCTTTGCGGCTTGATGATCAGAGGCCAGAGCATTTCCGAGTGGGGCTGGCATGCTGCTGCGAAGTGGGAAGGACCAGAGGAGTGGGGAGGTCGAAGCTGGAGGCATTGCCATCGCCCATCGCATCGAGTCTCTGAGATGACCACTGAGGCCGAGGTGTGAGACCGTGATTTGGGGAAGTGGCCAATGAGGAGCGCTGACTTGGAGTTGGAGTCACTAGAGTGGTTGGCTTGCGTTGCGTTGATTGGATTTGTTGAGTCAGGAGGGGCCGAAGGGGTGATCGGGACCGGCCGGCTGCCTGAGCCTGACGCCTTGACCAAAGTGGCATGTGGCCAATTTGTGAGTGCGTTGAGTGGGTAATTGGCCCTTGCTGGTTGGCGTTGGATGTTTTGACAACCGACACATCACAGCGCCATCGAGTGACCATAGGATAAAACTTCTAGTCTTCTACTCTAATCTTTATAGTTATACCTAGGCAAAAATGTATGTCCTATCATTGCCGTGAGCTGGTTGAACTGCTAGATATTAAAATTAAAATTATGATTTATGTGTTCCAAGGTATAAAATATCATAGAATGAATTTACCTTGTAATTTAATCTTGCGTGCTAGTGGTATATTTTATTTTTCTTGAATGTTCATAATCATTTACAATTAGTTATCGCATTACTAATTTTGCTATTTTTGATATGCAAATGATGAATCTCTACTCACTTGAAGCACATATATATATATATATATATATATATATATATATATATATATATATATATATATATATATATATATATATATATATATATATATATATATATATATATATATATTCATGTGTGCTTTCTATATTGAGATACTTTCGTTGTATTTTTCTCGTTTTGCTTTGTTTCTCTTCTATTTATGTATGAATTTGAATTGGATGATAGTAAAATACTTTGTTTGTAACAATCTAGCTTAACACCTTAGCTCACCCTCGATTTTGTTCCTAGCTTCGTCACTGCATGATGTCAAAGGGTAGTTTACCTTGTAACATTTTCAGGTTTAAGTCCAGATTTGAATCTTTCTTCATATGAATTCAGACATTCAGGAGACCGGTGCTTGAGTACTCGACCTCAACCCACCAGCTCCAATAGCAGCTCCAAAAAAACATCCAGATCTCAGAGAGGGTGAACGCCACATGGCCGACGAGGCCATCACCGCCGCCCATAACTTCATGGTGGCGACGAGGGAATGGCGCCATGAGGGAGGGAGAGGGGGATTGTTACCGGGAGGGGGTTCACACGTGAATAGGGATTTGGGGAGATGAGAGACAGGACACGCATGAACTTTGCCGCCGCGAGGGGAGGATTGGGAGCGCGTGCTGGGGATTGGGGGCAAAAAAGGGAGGTGGGGCGAGTGGTTTCACGCGGTCCGCACTTTTTGTCAGTGAAGAATCAATCACCTCTACAAGACACTCTAGGCCACTATTTAATCTGATGTGGTATCATTTATCTGATATGATACTTGGGGCACCTTGCCACCATGGAGCACTGTGGTTGGTCTTGCACACGCTTGACTGTTTGCTTAGTATTCTCCGTCCTTTCTCACGTTGATTGATGATGGCTACGTTTTTTATTATGGTTTTTTAGAAACTAAAATAAATAAAGCGGTCTTTTCTAAACGGTTCTTAAAGATATTTTCTAAACTATTTTTGAATGTAAAATCATATACGCTGTCATGTCTTCGCTTACTGCAGTAGTGTAGTATAAATGACTGCATACACTAACACACGGGTAAAAAATAATTGAAGGCAACAAAACTGCTGAAATCAGAAATAAAAAAACTTACAGTACTAATTAGATAGCCAAATCAGAGTTCTCTCCTAAGCACAACAGAGGTTCTAAAGTAGTCGTACTGTTGAAGAGGTTCTAAAGCGCGTGCGCGCTCAACAGAGGTTCTGAAGTAGTAGTACTGTTGAAGAAACGGTTAACTTCACACCTTCAACATTTAGCACTAGTTTAAACTTCCTATATCCCAAAATGACTCATTTTTCTACCTTATCATACTACTACGGTACCACTTGATGTGGTGATCATTTGGGCTTTTTTGTGGCTTATGGCTGAAAAGCACTGTTGCTGGCTGAAAAAACATTGTAACTGACAGAGGCTTATTTAGCATAATTAAATTAAAAAAAATTAAAAAAAAATATGTTAGCCCATTACGTATAATACAAACAAATACGAGAAAAAAGAACCGGCAAAAAAGCTAAAAAAAAGTCAAAAGTTCAGAAAAAGATGAAATTTATGAATAGTGAAAAATAAGCTAGAAGCTGAAACCGAAACGATCACAGCCACACTTCGGGTTTACTATAGCTTCCTCGTTCCATCAGCTAATACCAGTCTACCAGGCCAACAAATCAAACAAGCCCAGAAAAACCAAGATCACCCGAAAGAAAAAAGGCAACCGGCAAACATTAGGACACGGTATTAGTTGATCTAAGGGCTATCACCTTCGACAGATTGGACAGGTCTTGTTTTCATCTTCCACTATCCTGCAGTAATAATAGGCAGCAGACTATTCTTCAGTAACAATTCATTTATTCCATTCAAAATGAGTGATGCTTCACCAAGATTTATGATTTCAAGTTTGACAATTTATGAGCTAGACTTTACACGTGCTCTCAGAAGCAGGCTCATGTGCCTTTTAGCCCGTAAGTTAAACAGGGTTATAAAAAAGATCTAAGCCGCACTAAACGGACTCCCGTGACTCCATATGAGAAACGTACCTCCTTGCACATGTAAACCATGGCCAGTGTATAAAGAAGCTGTAATATTCCAAAAGAAAACAAACAGAAGAAAGAGGGTTTGAGCTAGGTCAGCCCGAGCCAGCTCACACCAGCATCTATATAAAGGAGAGGCAGGGGACAGTGTGTGCGCTAGCCCTACCCGTCGCTCCTGACGCTGTCACTCTCCTCTACGTGTTGTCGCTGCCCACCTCCGTTGCCGTGCGGCCGTTGCTCTTCTCCTTCTCCCCTGCTGCCATGCTTCTTCCCCAGCGCCATACCAACCGTCGACCCTCGCCCCAATGCCACGCTGTCCTCCCTAGGTCGCAGTTGCTTGCAGTTGCCCCAAACCAGTGCCGCTAGTCGTAGCCGCCTGCACGGCCTCCAGATCTAGCTGTGCACTGCCCGACAACTTCCTCCACCGGCACTGGCGCCTCCACCTCTCTGCATGCGCCACCACCAACACTCTAGCCAAGCTCGTCGTCCCTTTGCTTGCTGCTCCTCCCGCACCACCCCAATTTTTGTCGTGCTCCGTTGACGCTGCTGCTGAGCTGCACGTTGTTGCTGCTAATCGACCACACTACCACATCATTAGCATGCTGCCTTGATAACCGCGCTATGTGTTGTTGCCCAAGTAGTGTTGCGCCGCCTTGCTCCCCTTGCCCTATAGCCGCCACCCTCCATCCGCTTCGATCCATCACCCCAGGTCATCGATGCTATCGTTGGTTGTCGTCCTTGGGCTTGATCGAGAAGGGGAAGAGGGGAAGAGAGGAGGAAGGTCGGCCACAGAAGAAAAGAAAGAAGAAAGAAGAAGGAGGAAGGGGAGAGGAAGAAAAAGGCTAGGCCAAGGAAGGAGGGAAGAGAAGAAGAGAAGAGGAAGGATGGAGATTTCATGCTTGTGCCATCTTTATCATTTGTTTTGGGCTAATTTAGGTGGATATGTAAAATCTACTTCAATAGGCCTCTATAGGTGTGGAGAGATCACAGTGCCGAGGAAAGAGAAAGATCCATCATGGGTGGATATGTAAAACCTACTTCGGTAGGTCTCCATGGGTGTAGAGAGATCACCATAAGATTGGGTTTGGGTCAAGCATTGTATTTACATTACTGCTAGGTATATTGTTGATTTGTAATGTTATGAGGTAGATGCTTGTGGTTGAATTGTGCGAATGATTGTTTGACGTAAAAAGAAATGTTAAGGGGTAGAGGTCGTGGTCGCGGTGCTGGTTGAGGCCATGTGGGAGGTCGTGACTATGGCCATGGGCGTGGTCATGTGACGCCCTTGCCCGAAGCTCAGGGATCCATTGTTGAGGGTAGTGATTCTTGGAGTACACCACCACTAGAGGGTTTGGGTAAGGAAGTTGCTCCTGTTAGGCAGTTAGAGGTTGGGGAACGGGCCAGGGGTATGGAGATGGAGTTGCGGCTCACTAAGGTCCTACGAACCTCTGATGGCCTCAATGCTTCTAGTGGTGACTAGAAGAGAAGCTTTAGTAAGGAAAGTGGGTCTACTCAATGGCTAACTCTTAAGAAGTTCAATCGGGGACATCGACCTTCATTGTCATTTAAGTCGAAGCAATCGGGGTTGCGACCTTCTTCAGTGCTACATATTCACTAACAACTTCCACTTCCATCCTGTCCTAGGGCAGGCTTTGATGTGCTTCAAGTGCAGTGATAGACATCATGTTGCTAAGTGCTCCTAGGTAGGAAATTGCCATCATTGTAGTCGAGCGAGTCACAAAGCGATGGTGTGTTAGTGGAATCCTGCCAACATCATCAAGTGGATGCTAATACCCAAATCATCCTCAGCTATTTCCTCTTGGTGGTTGGTCTAGATGTTGTCAGCTGTTCCTGTGCTGCAGCTTCCTCCGATCTGGGCACCACTTGCACCTTGCACCAATTGCTCCACTTCAGTCTACTGCACCTCAAATCCAACACTACCATAGTAGAGTGTCGGGGCTCCCGCCGCCCCAGAGCCGTTCGGAGACTATGTGTTGCTTGTTGTTGAGTCTACAGGTCCACCTGACATGGTGACAAATACCTTGTTAGTGGATCCACATGATGCCCTTGTTCTTTTTGATCCTAGTGCTACATATTCCTTTGTGTCACGTGAGTTTGCTAGGGAAACAAAGTTGAGTTTGCAGAAGATTTCCTAGCTAGTTATAATTTGTTCTCTGTGGGGATATCATTACTAGCTCCATGGTTTATCTTGGTTGCGTGGTTTCTAGAGATGTTGCGCTTACTGCTAATCTAGTGGTCAAGGTAAATAGTTGGTAGGGCATGGAATTCCATGTTGTGAGAAACAAGGAGAGTAATTGACTCTAGTTATGTCCATAGAATCAAAGTTGATTTAAATTCGATGGGGTCTTAATATTTATATAAGAAATAGTGGCATAAGGCATGCCCACTCTTACTTAATGGTTGGAGCTGGAACATTGATGAACTAGTAGGTCATTAAGGCCAATTTGATTGTTGAACCCTGTTGAATGAGTTATTTTACCATGTTTCCAACTGATTAACCTAGCCATGTGGTTTAGTTATATTAAGAGGTGTGTTAATCTATTGCCTTAATGAAAATTCATCATGGAGTTACCCTCTCCATGGGTAATTGGTGATCAACTATAAAGCTAAGCCAATCTTGA
This sequence comes from Dendrocalamus sinicus, assembly GCA_036346575.1. Taxonomy (NCBI): domain Eukaryota; kingdom Viridiplantae; phylum Streptophyta; class Magnoliopsida; order Poales; family Poaceae; genus Dendrocalamus; species Dendrocalamus sinicus. Next base: position 9,386,542 of record CM070656.1, on the reverse strand, counting down.
GCATGATTGATTGTTATAATTATGATCAATGCCTTAGGGGGTTTCAATAGCTGCAATTTTTGAACTCTATGGGAATTAGTTGGGTGGTCTAGAATGGGGATCGTGACATTGGATATTTTGCCTAGCTAAATTAAATGGAAGGGAATTGTTGCTGAATCATGTGAGACTTAAATCTTAGAGATGAGGTTAATAAAGTTCTAAAGGGATTTTGTACCAATTTCTAAGCATGAGTTGGTGAAGTTGCAACTGCATTTATAGATAATTATGTGCATGCCTACCAAGGTTGAACAAATGGATTCCATGTTTAAGATAATAGTAAATGAGGTTCACGGGAGGGTAGATGATGTGTGCTAAAAATTTGAGTGATTGATCAGCATTAAAGGGTCGAGCTGGTGGAATTTAGTTAATGCCTTAGAATCAAGTGCTTATGGGATTGTTTATTGATAGTGGATCTTTTGATCAAAGAGTTTTGTTTGCACCTTATGGTTTGCACACTCAATAGTCATTATGATCATGATGTTGTGTAGTAAGGTTGCAGAGTTCGGTGAGTTCTAGAGTACATATGAGAGAACAATGTATAATGAGGTTTTGTAGGGAGCTTTCGGGAAAGTTTACGATGGAATACTAGAAATCAATTACTCATGTATAGCAGATTGACATTTGCAATACTACATAAGGGGTACAAGGGGTATTAGCTTATTGTTCCTGTAGAGTAAATAATTTAGGTTGATTTTCATGTTGGCATTTGAAAGAAATATTTTGTGTTTTGCGCACATGGTCATTTTGGAGTTCATGATTTCAGAGGAAGTCATGTTCTATTTCTAATGATGATGAATGTTTGGAGATGTAATGGGGGATCCGCATGACTCAGTCGATTTATGTGCATATGTCTTGAATGCTATTTCCATGATGAAATGATGCTATAACCAAAGAAAATGGTTCCTTTGTTAATGGGTTGCATAATGGAAAAACTGAATCCTATGTTGCAAGAGTTTTCTAGTTCGTTTGGTAGGAAATGACTGCTGAAATCATTCCACAATTTGGTTTTTGAAAAAAATATTGTTGGAACTTCGCTTTGTTCTTGGATGTTAAATTTTAGAAACTTCTTGTCTAAGAAAATGTGTTCAAGGGTTGGAAATTCTACGTTCTTAGAAGGAATAGTACATTCGTAAGGTGAAGTTTTGTTGGGCTTAATTATGTAGCGAGGATTATTAATTTGGCTTAGTAATGAGGTGATTGCTAGGATATGTGTGACTAATAGAGTATGAGTTGATTTTATATCATATTAGCATTGGGCAAAACATATTATGTTGTTTCTACCAGTAGAGCCTTTGGGGAATGGTGGTTAACGATGTCATGTTCAAGCTGGTGGGTCATTGGTAGTGTCGAGAGTGTGAAGTTTTGGTGAATGTACTTCCTTGAATAACGTTTCTCATGGTGGGTATCATCAATAATTGTTGATGATGTTTTGGGTTGCTTAATTCCTATAACATGGATCAAAGATGTCAATGTTATTAGTGTCATTGGAAGAGTATTTGAAAATTTTAACATATGAGCCTTAGGCTTCTTGATAGCTAGTGGTGGCTAAAATATGGGGTAAAGTTGAAGTAGTATCATAGAGGAATTTAGTTATCCAATTTATATAAAATCCCAATGGAACTTGCATCATTTTGTGAATGTGAGAAGGTGAGAGTTGATGTGCGATTTGATAAATCCACGTCTTCAGTGACCATTATTTGAGGAAGTAGTTAGAGGAATAATCTATTACATGATTTATGTTAACTATTGATGGAGTTCACCATGATGCAAATAGAGTGTATACCGAAACTGTAGAGATAAGTGCACTGGAAGGATTGAAGTGATGGAATCCGATGTGAATTTGATATTTAAGGGCATGTGGAGTTATCTATTTATAATATTTTTGTGGGTGAAGCGGGTTTTGCTTGGGTATTTCGTGATTCGTGTACTAAAGTTTTCCCAGATTTGTGCAGATGTTGCACTAAGTTGAATTGGCTTTGTGGTTCATAAATTGGCATTGAAAGAGTGTATTGCCATAAGGCAACTTAATGGGCTTTTGGAATATTTTGGTATGTTGAACAATGGGATTCTATGGTTCTTGCCAAGAGATTTAGTCAAAACTACATTTGCAAGATTATTTATATGGGTGTGTAACTGATATTGATTCTTAAGGGATATGAAGTAACATATTTTTCGTGTTGTCAACTAAAATGATTGGCCAATGTTTAACATGTCATTTAGGGGTCTCGTAATTTGGGAATTTGTCTATATCTTATTTTGAGGGAAAGTCGATTTAAGTGGGAAGTTGTGGGATTTTTGCAATTCATAAGTGGTTCATGTGATTTTTACTTAAGCATTATCTGTTCATCCAAGAGAATGTGCTTCATTTTCTTTGAAAAAGGAAGGTTGATTTGGGAAGTGAAATTCTTATGTAGGATGAGGATTGATTTTGTGACCGATTTTCTCTTTATGAAAGAATTTGCTCAGCAAAAGTGAGGTGATTTTATGAACATTATGCGATACTTATCTTAAAAAAGGGCTCTCGTTGTAAATAAAGTAGTATGGCCTTTCTGCAAGCAATGAAAGTGGTTTTCTTTGAGAATTGAGGTTTTCTTACGTTGAGGCATAAGATGCTAAATTTTGTCAAGGTGTGTTGATCATATCAGACCAAGTGCAGAGCAACTTGGAATTTGGAGTCTCACAAGTGAAAGAAGCACCTAGACTTGCTCTTGACAAGTATATGTTAAGGTTGTTTCTATTAAACTTTGCCGCATTTTTTGTAGATCATCAAGCATTAGAATTTAGGGTTGAATTCTGTTAAGAGAGTAGAATATAAGATTCTAAAAGAAAAAAGAGGGTTTGGGCCAGGCCAGCCTGAGCTAGCTCACACCAAGCTGGCCCCACGCCAGCCTCCGTATAGAGGAGAGGCGGGGGAGGGTGCATGTGCTAGCCCTACCTACCACTCCCTCCTCTCTCGATACCACCACTCCCCTTTGTGTGTTGTTGCCCACCACCGTTGTCGTGCAACTGCCACTCTTCTCCTTCTCCCCTACTGCCATGACTCTTCCCCAAGCCACGCCGACCACTGGCCCTTGTCCCAGTGCCACTTCATTCTCCCCAGGCCGCCGTTGCTCGCAATTGCCCCAAACTGGCACAGCTAGTTGTAGCTACCTGCGTCGCCTCCAGATCCAGTTATGTGTCACCCAACTAGTCCCTCCGCATGCATTGTCGCCGCTGCCTCTCTATGTGCACAGCTGCCCTAGCTAAGCTCGTCATTGCCCTGCTTTTGTCGTGCTCCGTCTACGCCGCTGTTGAGTTGCACATCGTCGCAGCTAGCCAGTCACACCGCCATATCATTAGCCTAACATCTTGCCATCCGTGCTACATACTGCTGCCCCAAGCAGCACCACACCGCCTTGCTTCCCTTGCCCTATAGCCACGGCCATCCCTTTGCTTTGATCCATTGCACCAGGCTGTTGACACCACCGTCGATCGTTGTCCTTGGGCCTAGTCGAGAAGGGGAAGGAGGGAAGAGATAAGGAGGTCGGCCATGGAAGAAAAGAAAGAAGGAAGATGGAGGAAGGAGAGAGAGACGAAGAAAGAGGCCCGTTTGAGGAAGGAGGGAAGAGAAGAATAGAAGAGGAAGGAGGAAGATTTCGTGCTTGTGCCATCTTTGTCATTCGTTTTGGGGATAACGATCCAAACTCCTCTCTTTTTGCTAGTCCTCAGGTAGATGCCATTTGTGGTGGGCGTTATGTGGGTAGAGTGGGTTAAATTTTGCTGAGATTCGACGAGGTGTTAAACTCCTCACTAGTTAATACTTATACCTACACATATAAGTTCATTTTGATTGGAGATTATAGTGTTGATGGCAAGATTTATGTTTATCAAATATGCATTATATGTGATAAGCTTGCTGAATTGAAATTATATGTTTTTGATAAACAATCTTTTGTGCCATGTCATGATCACAATAAGATGTGTTTTAATAATAGTGTTTGCTATTTAAAAAGATTTTATATGCCTACTTATTCATCCTTTGATGTACAATCATGTATTATTAATTAGAATAGCGTAGTTAAAGCATGGAAGACACTAAAAATTTTCTCTCCCATATTTGAATAACTTGATCGGGTTTTGCCATTTTATATCTTGTCTATGTACTTAGACAAGTTGAGGACGACTTTGGAGAATGATGTGAATGACAACATTGCAATGCATACGTCTTATGGCTGGTGTTGTACTAATTGGTTTGTGCAAAACAATAAGAATGACATAACATTGATTCATACATATACAATGCTTATGTGTTATTTTTTTTGTTTACTACGCCTTCAGATATTCATGATGTGCTAAACAGGAGAAGTGTAGATGATAAATACATATACCATTTATAAACGTTGCACTCTTTGTTTAGTACAAATTCCATGCTATCAAAAGGCGAGGACAACTTTTGTTAAAGAAGAGGAAGATTACGCAGATACACACTTGTCTTGCACTTTTCAGTTAAATATATTATTTAACTAGAAATAATTAGTGAGTCACATTAAATATTATTAGGTGAACTTATTTCTAGTTAAAATTGGTTTTAATTTATATAAAAACTGGTTACTATCTAATACTATTATTTTACCTGTACTAGCCTACTAGGGATGCTACTATCCAAATGGTGTGAAAAGAAAGAGAGGAAGAAGAAAAATAAAAAGTTTGATTGATATGCACTCCAACCTATACGCCTAGTTGAGTTTCAAGCACCGTTGATCAACCCGCAGCAGGCCGGCAGGCCATCTAGAGCTCCGTTCGATTGATATGCCTCTGCTGCTCACTTTCCTCTCGATCGATCTGCCTCCGCTTTGCTTCCTTCTCAGCTGAGCTACGCATCGCGTGGCTATTGCCGTTGTTGAATCAATGGCGCACACTTTCGTTGGAGATGGGTGAACAGGAAGGCCAGCATGCCGACGAGCGACACGTTGATGTACGTGGCTAGCTCAAACTGCGTGAAGTTGTGACGGTCATCGGCGACCATGGGGCTGGTCAGCATGTTCGGGTTCAGAGTCAGCGAGCCATGGCAAGTCATGCCCCAGAGGGAGCTTGTCGAATCACCGCCCCTCGAAGAAATTGACTTGGCGATCACGTCATGGTAATTTGGGGTGCCAGATGCTCCGGCAACAACAGCGAGTCCTATCAGGAACACAAAGGGCACGAATTTATTCACCAATCTCATTTTTGTTGCCACTGTGTTTCCTCTTTCCTGATTGAAGCTACAACGATCTGAGTTGAAGCTACAACGACGATCTGAATTCAAGTCTGGGATTCATATATCGAGCGCATTTCGCTTGTTTTGCATAGGAGAAACTTGCCCGTAAGAAAAGTGTTAAATTAGGAGGTTGATGATGGTGGTTCTACCTGCTGTTCTGAAACAAGGGTGGTTATAGATGGGCAGAGCTAGAATCAAGTTCTAGCAGTTAGGGGCTAATTTTGTACTAATATTTTTTTTGAAGGAATGTCAATTTCTGACAATGTACATCTCATTATCTGGTTTCAAACTTTAGACTCTATTATATAATATTTTCTTAAAAGAACAAGACTTTTAGTATGATATTGAGTTGAAACATAAACCAGAACTTTAGTCTCCGCGGAACCTTATGACATTTTCATTGTCCTTGGCAATGTAGTAGTACACAATCAAAACCTAGCCAACTTGGCTTGCACCTTGATAAGCATGGTTGAGTTGTAGTACATGACCTCCGGCTACAATGTCTCCAGCGAGAACACCTCCGACTGCAAGTAGCAGAACTCGTCACTGACCTTCTCCAGTGCCCTCAGGCTTAGGGGTGAAAACGGATCGGATTCGGACGGATATTGCTGTTACCATATCCTAACCCATATTTTTTCTCCGGATTCGGTACCAATCGGATTCGGTACCAATCGGATTCGGTGTCGGATCGGTCGGGATTAACCCATTTCGTTTGCACCCCTACTTGTTTGTAAAGAATGCATACAGTGCAGTAAATGGAGTAGGACGCACTGACTTGATCTTACTATTTAATAGCTGATGTGGAAGATTTTATTTTACCATTGCAAAAGAAAATGAAACGTCAAATAGTAGCACTAACATGAAATCAAACTTGAAGATGTATCGGATTCGGACGGATATTCGGATTCGGACGGATATTGCTGTTACCATATCCTAACCCATATTTTTTTCTCCGGATTCGGTACTAGTCGGATTCGGTACCAATCGGATTCGGTGCCGGATCGGTCGGGATTAACCCGACCCGTTTTCACCCCTACTCAGGCTGGTGGCGTGGTCATTGAACCCGCAGCGACACCATCAGGTGCGCTCGCCGCGAGTGGCCAGTGACAACCCACGAAGCCCACCAAGCCGTATAATGCTGCGAATTCCGCATAGTGTTTGCCCACAAAACATCTTGCGGCTGATGTGGACGTGGCCGGACAGACCACAGATATGCCCACTTGCACGCCTAATTGGGAGGCTTCCAAGAAACTGGATGCAAGATCCAAACCTAACTTGTCATGGCCCATGCATGCTTGAATTTCAACCATTGGAAAGTTGTGGTCAACGGTCAGCAAAAATGCACGTGACATGTGATGCACGTGGCATGTGATGGCTGTTTTCACGCAGCTGGGTACAAGAAGAAGTCCACGGCACTTGGGCCAAGGTCGAACCCAAGTTGCTCAACCGTGTGCTGTTTTACGCCTTCATGCAAAATAGGCCAAATTCTAATATTTCGGCCATGTATTTTCGTTTTGAGTCCGAACCTTGATTAGCTCCGAATAGACAGCAAAGAGTTTGGGTTGTTTTCTTTAGGCTAGTAGGAGTCAACTCGGGCTCTATGGCCGAAACTAAATACAAGTCGGCCTTTAGGCCCAGGTGGCATACGTGTGCGAGGAGGGAGCCTGCCCATGTAGCCGCACCTCTTCCCCATGTATCGGCTAATAGATTGATTACTTGTGAGTTCTTTCATGATGGCCGAAGATTTATCATAACAGAAAATTGAGAGTTCTTAGATACTTAAGATCGTTCAATATTTCCTTTGAAAATTATAAGCGAGATAGGACTTTGCTCGGTGATCATGAAGTCTGACACGTGTGTTCCCATAAATTAAAGAGTGTTCGTTCTTGTATTAGTAAGGAGGATCACTACATTCGAGTCTACACGTATCTTAATTCTATATCGACAAGATCGAGCGATTCCATATCAACTTGGGCGTGATCAACTCGGCTTAAAAGCTCATGGCTTATGGCTGAAAACACTTGTGTTGGTGAAAAAAAATCAGAGTGATGTGAGGCTTATTTCGCATAATTAAATTTAAAAAAATTTAAAAATATAAAAAAAATATGTTAGCCCATTACGTATAATACAAACAAATATGGGAAAAAAAGAACCGGCAAAAAAGCTCAACAAAAAGCTAAAAATTCAGAAAAAGACGAAACTTATGAATAGTGACAAATAAGCCATGAGCACTGTAGCATAAGACGAAAATTCAGAGCACGGTTTTCTTGGTAGGATTATTTATCATTAGCTTTGAGATTAATTTCTTTGTTGTTTTTATTTCTATAGTCCATAAAACCAAAAACATAAAAAATTTCCAAACCTTAATTTTGCATCTGTTATTTTCTTAAGTTTTGTTAAGTTTTTGTCCATTAAAATTTTTGTTTAAGTGCTAATCGTTATGTTCTTTTACGTAGCTTAATTATTGTGTTACATCTAAACCATAAAATTGATTGGTTGTAAGAGCAACTCCAGCAGGGCCCCTACTTGAGCCCTCAAACCTCATATTTGAGGGCTTGAGGCAAAAATAGAGGTCCAGCAGAGTCCCTACTAGAGCCCTCAAATTTGAGGAGCCCCTCAAATCCCCCCTTCAGCCCTCATTCCTGGGGCTCTAGGCCAAGCCCTCAAATTTCTGTTGGCCTCTTTCCTCCCGAGCGTCTCTTTGCCGCCGCCTCTTTCCCACCGCCTCCTCCCTTTGCCTCTTTCCCAGCGCCTTCCTCCCCCCCGCCTCCTCGCTTCCCCGCCCGCCGCCTCGCCCGACGCCTCGCTTGTCGCCGACAAAATCCGCCGCTCGCTCACCCCGCCTCGCGCCTCCGCGCGCCGCGCTCCGCTCACCTCCGCGCGCGCCTCTTTCCCGCCGCCTCCCCCGCCGCCTCCCTCCGCCGCCTCCTCCGCTTCCCGCCCGCCGCCTCCCTCGCCGCCGCCTGCCGCTGTCGCCGTCGCCTCGCCGACGCCGCGCCATCGCCATCGCCGTCACCGTCACCTCGCCCGTCGCCGTCGCCGCCAAAATCCCCTGCCTCCTTGCCCGAATGGATTTGTCAGGAGTGGGTCCCATGTGTCAGTGTGTAGTGGAATGGATTTGAGGGGTGTTGTTGGAGTAGAAGCAAAAAAATTGGGCCCTCAAAAGTAGGGAGAGCCCTCAAATTAAAAGTAGGGACTTAGATTTGAGGGCTACTGCTGGAGTTGCTCTAAAGTCCTCAAAACCAGCGGGTAGTATTGCCTATTGAACCAGAGCGCTACAGTAAACACAACAATACGCTGCAGTATCCACTACAGTCGCGCTGCAGACGCGAGTGGAAAAGGCAAAGCGCTCGCGTGGCTACACTACCGTACAGTTCGTAGCTACGGTACCCCCATTCCAACTCCTCATTCCTGATTTCGGTTTGGGTTGGATTTCAAGCAGCCGAATCGTTGTTTGGTACCATTCCAACTCCTCATTCCTGATTTCGTTTTGGTTGGATTTCAAGCAGCCGAATCATTGTTTAGCTTTGAGTGTTACTCATATTTAATTTCATCTTGAGACTAGCCTTAATAATTGCTTGAGAACTGTTCACTAAATTATATTGCACCTTGTTGAGAATTTAGACTGTGGAGACAAACCCCCCAACACCACAAAACCTTAGTCGGCTGAAAACAAAGAGACAAGGAAAAAAGAGGCAGCTGAATTAAAAAAAATCACGGCTTGAATATATATATAAGGGCCTGTTTGGGAGAGCTCCACCAGCTCTAGATCCACGAAAAATAGCTCCACTCCACGAAATTTTACTCAAACGCTTCAGCTCCGCGAAATCTGGATCCACCAAAATCCTGGATCTGAGAGCCAGATCCATGGATTTCATGGAGCTCCTCAAGGGGTGCTCCACCATAGAGTTGGGTGGTAATTACCCACCAATGCCACTGGTTACACACCCCATCCCACCAAAAGTGACCATTCCCACCAAAACCTCAATTTCGTGGATTTGGAGCTGCTGTACAAGCCAAACACTCCATGGTGGGATCCCAGATCCACGGTGGAGCTGCTCCATGGTGGAGCTGCTGCTCCAGATCCACGTTTTCAGTGGTGGAGCTCTCCCAAACATGCCCTAAATAACGGGGGCACCATGGTGCCCAGACTCCATGATTAAGACTTTCTATCCATGATTGAGACTTTCCATTCATAATTAAGACTTTCCATCCTGATATTATATACCATTGCAGTTGCGCGCATCTAAAAGCAAGCTAAAGGCAGGGAGGCTTGGTGCCCAGGCACCCTGGTGTCCCATTTCAGCGTCCTATACACACACACACACACATAAAACTGCGCTATTCTACGTTTACGTGTACTGTGCATACCGAAAAGTTACTACTGTGTATAAGTAAAGTTACTGTTAAATACATATGGAGTTATTACTGTCAGTTGGTAGTATTACAACTAGTAACTCTACATATGTTTTGCAGTAACTTCACCCACACGGTAGTAACTTTCCGGCATACATTCTACACCAGCGTGTAGAATAGTGTGTGTGTGTGTATAAAAGAAAGCATTGGCCAAATTTGGATGAGTTAAGCTTAGTATATAAATTTAGATTGTGTAATTTAATTTCTTTGAGCAATCTTGTGTCCTTACATGTATATCATTACAATTGGCTAGCATCTCTTTTAGTAATTAGTGCAAAATGAGTAATTTAATTCTTAATTTTAGATCACCTCTATTTAGCTTATTTCTTTGTTTGTACTAAGTCACATTGATCTTTGTATGTTCATTTACTACCATAGAAAAGTTTATCACAGACGGTTCTTAACCGTCATCATAGACGATTCCTTGGACCGTCTGACTTTATGGATTAGTGACAATAGGAGTTATTCATAGACGGTTTTTCAACCCTTTGTGAAAATCGTATCACAGATGGTTCGGAACTAGAACCGTCTGTGATCGTCCGTTATCATAGACTGTTCAAAACTAGAACCATATGTAATAGTCAGTTATCATAAATGGTTCTTGGAAAACAAACCGTCTATGATAACTGTACCAGAGCTAAAAAAGTTGGTAATTTTGGGTATCCAAGTCACGGTAAAAATGTAGACTTCTATTTCGGTGGGCAAGAAGAGGAGTAGAAGAGGAGAAGAGAGAAAAGGAGATGAGGAGAAGAAGAGCCAACCGAGCCTTCTATTTCTAAGGGAAAATTTGGCGAGAAGAAGTGAGAGGAGAGAAGAGAAGAGTGGAGGAGAAGTGAGAAGGGAGAAGATGAGATGAGGAGAAGAACAGCCGAGTCTTCTATTTTAAAGAGCAAATCTAGCGACATGAGCGGGAAATTCAAATTCGGTGAGAGGGTAATTTAAAATATTATCACAAACGATTCTAAGTAAAAAACCATCTGTGATAAGTAGATCATCACAGACGGTTCGAAACAAAAACCGTCTGTGATAAGTATAGATGTTTTTTATTTTGATCCGTTTGTGATGTATCATAGATGGTTCGGAGTAAAAACCGTCTGTGATAAATAGGTCATCACATACGGTTCTTTCCATCGCGGTGAACTTAGACGGTCCATCTTGTCAAACTGTTTGTTGAAACTTTATCACTGACGGTTTGTGTTGAATCATCTATGATGAGACGTCCAGGTTGATCTTTTTGGTAGTAGTAGTTCGTACAATTCACTTAAACCTATTGGATTAGCACTTAGGCAAAATATTCTAACATGGATTATTACTTAACTTTAAAACATCCAGAATTTCAGATTGTATGGGATATACATTTCCATGCTAAGCTCTACTAAATAACTGTTGTTGTGCAATTGTAAACACTTTTAAATTTGCTTGATCATTACTTTGCTATTGTAGCTTGTGCTAAGTGTAAGTTTTTGTTGTCCCTAATTCACTTCGGAAAGGTAAGAACTTGTAAGAGAAAAGAGAGAGATTGAGCGATTTATACTAATCATTCATATATATTGTTACTGCTTTGTGTTTTCTTTGCACAATCAAACCATGTCAGATGGAGAACATAACTATGGTGAGGAGTATAAAGTTGATCTTAGTGTCTTGGTGACTCACTTCTAATATCAGACATTGAGAAGTACATTGCTAGAAGAATTTGTAGCTAGCACCACTACAATAGAGGGACAACTCAAGGCAGATGTACAGGATCTCTGCATTGAGCTCAATCAACAGATGAACATGTTACATATGAACATCATGAATGATGTTGTGCGGGCAGTTCATCCACAACAATAAGAAGATAGCTTTTTTTCTTTCTATAGAAGCAATGATTCAGAGGAGTATCTTAAGTGAGAATGATGAATGAAGTAAGTGTTTAGATTTTAGAAGTTTCCCAAATCCTCAGAGGTAATGCGTGCCACTAGAGAGTTTGAAGACTATGCTTATAGTTGGTGGCAACAACTATTTAAAAAATAATTCATTAAATCTTGATCAGATTTGAAGTCGCTCATGAGGAGTGAGTTTGTGCCATCCTATTATACGTGGGAATTGCTTCACCATCTAGAGAGCATCACAAAAGAGAGTAACACCGTTGAAGATTACTATTATGAGCTGAAGCGTGCATTGCGTCGTGCTGGTGTCACTAGTGCATTAAAAGAGAAGGCATATTTCAAAGGAGGCTTAAATTCTAAGATCACCCCTACACTTCAACATAAATATTTTAGTAGCGTGCATGATCTTATGAATTGCGCTATCAAAGAGGAGAAAAGACTTATAAAGAGGCATACACCATGGTTCTATCCAAGTCCATACTTTAGTTCTTATGCCTATACTGGTGTGACACGTGAGAAGATGATCGAGCATGGGGTTTTCCCTTTGGTCAAGGAGACATTTAAATTTGTGCCAATGCCATACACAACACTTGAGATGCATTAAAACCCATATGAGAATGAGAACCACATAGCCAAATTGAGTGAGAGTGTTAAAAAGAGTGAAGTGCGTGATTTCACCATATGTGAGGTTGAGAGCATCCAAATTTAGTGTGAGAGAGATACACCAAAAGGAAAGAGAGAGAGATGATAGACAAAGGGAGGTTGGTTCTAAAACTAATACATTAATATCTACTTCTAGTGTTGTTTCTTACATTTTGCAGGTTGATATTGAAGACAAGGAATTGCATGTTCAACAACCAGTACCATTGAAAGCAAAAGATGAGATAACCATGGGGGAAGATAAAATACTTGCTGCCCTATGGATATGTCATGATGATTTTGTACCTGTAACATCTACAACATTTGAGGAGGAATTTAATTGTGAAAATATGAGTAATTGTGAGAACTAATGTGTGCAATTAGAAATTTCATGTTCTGAATTTTCTAAGCTTAGTTTACATAATGTGGAATTGATTGCTAATAAAAAAGTTTTTTACTAGAATATCTCGTTGTGATTCTTTGTATTATATCATGTTTGATGATCCTAGAGAGTATCTGATGTTATTAAGAATGTTGCTAAAAATTCATGCTTAAAATCATTAGTCAGTACTTATACCTACACATATAAGCTTATTTTGATTGGAGATTATAATGTAGATGACAAGTTTTATGTTTATCGAATATGCATTATGTATAATAAGCTTACTGAATTGAAATTGCATGTTTTAGATAAACAATCTTTTGTGCCATCTCATGATCATAATGAGATGAGTTTTAACAATACTGCTTACTGTTTAGAAAGATTTCATAAGCCTACTATTTATCCTTTAATGTACAATCATGTATTTGTAATCAGAATAGTGCAGTTGAAGTATGGAAGGTACTAAAAATTTTCTCCCCCATATTTGAACAACTTGATCGGGTTTTGCCATTTGATATCTTGTTTATGTCCTTAGACAAGTCGAGAACGACTTTTTCTCATAAGAGGGAGAATGATTGGAATGACAACATTGCAATGCATATATTGTTATGAGAGGGGGGCATGCCCATATAGCTGCACCTCTTCCCCATGTATTGGGAGACTAGATATTTTAATAATAGATCAATTACTTGTGAGTTCTTTTATGATGGCCGAAGATTCATCATGAGGGGAAATTGAGAGTACTTTGATAATTAAGATCGTTCAACTTTTCCGCTGGGAATTGGGAGCGCGATAAGGCTTCGCTTGGTGGCCGTGAAGTCCGATGTATTTGTTCTTGCGAATTAAAGAGTATTCATTGTTGTGCTGGTAACGGAGGATCACTATGATTCGAGAGTCTACATATGAGTATCTTGATCCTACATTGAGAAGATCGAACGACCATGTATCAATGTGTTGAGAAGATCGGACGACCCTATATCAATGTGGAAAATAACATGGTTCGGTTAATACATACGCTTATGGTAGTGTTTATCATTCTATTATGAACTTGTTGAGTCTTAGACTCACACTTACTTTTTGATGTTTTTGTGTGGCCGATGAAGCGTCATGCATCGGGAATGAGAGTAGCATATCTACACCACATAATAATAATAATAATAATAATAATAATAATAATAATAATAATAATAATAATAATAATAATAATAATAATAATAATAATAATAATAATAATAATAATAATAATAATAATAATAATAATAATAATAATAATAATATAGAGCATCACCTTTGTTTTCTTTAAGATAGCCCTAGTAAAGTAGTTTGCTAATGTGAACTTAATTAATAGAACCCCCATAAACTGATTATGGGCGTTAGATAATTTCTCTAGGAATGTATATTTCCTCGGTAATATTCTATTTGCAAGTTTGCTTGTGGATTCATGGTTCCGGGCGTTCTCAAGCACATGGTCTCAAGAGTTATTGGACGCATGTGACTCACGTTTTATTTTTATAAGTTATTTTGTGTCTCCTCTTGTTTATAGCATAGTTGTTTTAAACCATGTGGCTAAATGGATGTTGTTTACCATTTCTTTGTGTTATAACTAGAGGAGATGTTACTGAAATCTAGTAGTGATGATGGTGAGTTTAGAGAGATAGTGCGTAGTGGTAACATTCCGGGTTTAGAAGTTGGACCGAAGTGTTACATATGGTTCTGTTTCACTGTGCCTTGCATCTTGATCCAGAATTGTTTTATGGTCTGTATCAGAATATTCTGAGAGTTGCTTCAAGAAGCAGTAAAACACCGCCGCTATAACCCCTACGATTGGAACCAAATGGAAGTGGAATGAAAATAAAGATGAAAAATAAAAGGATTTGGTCCGCGAATGAGCAAATGAAAAGCAGCTGTTGAACAATACAGACCTATTATGAAGTACGGGACAAATTGGGTAGCAAAGGTGACCTCAAGAATCATGAGTTTCATAAGGACATTAAAGATGAATTTCCAACACAATTAGAACTAATTTTTTTATTATTTCTTTTAAGAGAGGTATGTACCTTTTACTGCTACAAGTTACTTGCTAATGGTCTTAATTACTCAAACAAGAGACCCGGTAATCTGACAGTAAAGTATTGCGCACAGAATGATCAAGAGTGATTTACAGTGGTGCAGTTGGTAGTAGAAGTCTGCATCATGCATAACTGGTGGAGGCCTTCGTTTGTATGCAGCAATTTGTGAGTAGGAGATCAGTTTAGACAGGAGAAGAGCCACTAGTCTCTTGAGGAACTAGTGAATGAATCGGTTATCTTTTACTTACCGGTCTTTTCCTTGGAACTGAAGTCTGAAACGGGGTGAGCAGCTGTTGCTGATAATCAAGGTTGCAAGGCTAACTATCATTCTTTGAGGTGATGAGTGAGAAGGGCTACAACTATTTTGAACCACTAGAGCAAGCATCACTGGGGAAGTATTGTGCAAAACTTCGGGATCTTCGGGTTGGTTCAGACTGTTGGTTTGAGAGTGGAAATCGATATTAGCTCCGGTTCCACGCTAGAATTAACTGAATCCGCAATGTTATATGATCGAGAGGTGTTGGTTAGAGCGTTATTAGTTAGTGGTCGTGCAAAAATAGCACACCCACAAGTGCACGGGTTGCCACTGAAATAGCGGCGAGTGTCGTGTTCTCCACAGGGACTAGACTAAGGCTACCGGTGCTCAGCTAAAGCTAGGTCAAACGAAACGGGGGAGAAATTTAAACTACTAAACGAACTCTAACCCACACGATCAAAACGACGAACGAACCAAACAAACGAAAGACGACAGGACGAACGACCGTACGAATAGACGTCGTACGACCGGACGAACAACACGATGACTGACTACGCGAACAAACACACACACGAACTACAACGACGACTACACAACGAAAACAACTACCGACCGACGACCTAAATAACTATCGACCGCAAGAAAGAAAGAGGTAGTCGAGAAGCACTGAGGGAGGGTTAGAAGCACGGAAGAAGTCGAGAGTGAAAAGGGGGAAAGACGGTCAACGGCTAACTAGATGACGACGGCACACGACAAACACACGTGCGACTCAACTATCGCATCACGAGAGAAGCAAAGAGAGAGGTTAAGAAGCACAAGGGAGGACTAGAAGCAAAGAGGGGGTTGAAATAGCACGGGGACGGGCGGCGATCGGCCGGCTAACTAATTCGCACAACACATATACTAACACGGACAGCTAACACATAAAACAACTTACAGCTAAACATAGAGTATAAATGACAATTACTAACACAAACTACTAACATCATATTTAACCTACACAAAGATCACAACACCAACACAGATAACAAGTTGCAGGATACCATCACTAGAATGACAGCAATATTAGAACAATCTCTTGACAATTTTAGAGCAAACATAGAAGCATATCCTCTAATCCAGCAATTTCACAACCACATCCATAGTTTCAATTCCAGAGATCACAATTATAGAACATTTCCACATTCACATACACACATTCAATCCACATACATCACAGTGCAAAAATCAACATGCAAAAGTAAACAGTAATGAGATGGGGAATGGATTCAACCGAATGGAGTAGATGTAGCAGAGGAGAGTTCGGCGAAATTGAGGCAGAGGAGGAAGTCTTCGGTGTCGGTGGAGAGGAAGATGAAGCAGCAGAGGAACGACGCCGGCGTGGTGATGAAGTGGTGGCGGAGCTGCAGCCGAGGATGGAGCAGAAGTCGGAGAAGAGGTCGTCGATGTGGATGTCGGTGGTTGATGAAGACGGCGCTCGGTGGAGATGGAGGTGGCGCTCGGTGGAGATGCGGTAGATCTGGAGGCAGCGCACGGGAGGTCAAGCGGCGGCGTCGAGGTCGGGCAAGAGGAGACGGGCGGCGCAGTTGGTGGAAGAGAAGGGCGGCCGGAGAAGGGAGGATGGAGGAGGAGCGACAAGAGGCGGCGGCCGAGGTAGGAGAAGGCGCCGGAAGGGGATGAAGGGGGCGGCACAGTAGAGGAAGGAGCTGCGCCGGGTGGAGAAGGAAGAGAGAGGGGTTGGTGGCGCGGTGGCGAGCCGGGAAGGGGAAGAGAGGCGGCGGAAGGGAGGCAGTGGGGGGCGCAACCGGAAGAGGAGGGAAGGCGGCGGTGAAGAGAAGGGAGGCGGCGGAGACCGGAGGGTGAGCGGCCGAGTGAGGGTGGAGAGGCGGCCGAGTAAGGGGGAGATGTGGCGCACAGGTGGAGCAACAAGGCGGCGGAAGGAGGGAGGCGACCGGCGAGGTAAGGCCCGGCCCTGGGCCGGCGCCGACGGTGGAGAAGAAGGGGGTATAGGGAGGAGAAGCAAGGGGATCCAGGGGAATCGAAGTACCGGGCTCCCGGTCTCCCAGGCGGCGGCTGGGGTTTTCTTGGGAGATTAGGGTTTTCGGCAATTTGCGATTTAGTCCTCGTATTTTTCTGGAATTTGCAATCAAGTCCCTCCCCATTTGATTTCTTCTGAATTAGACCTCCGGAGCTCCGTTTTCAGCGCGGTTTGATCCTACGCGCTCGTGACGACGCGCACATCTGTACGGAGCAGTCAAGATTTGTCGTTTATGTGCCTAGATCGCGCCGGCCTGTGGAAAAGCACAAAAAAAGTGTAAAACACTCTATTTCGAGCAATTAAATATATAAAAACATGTAAATGATGATAAATGGTCCCAAAATACGAAAAATAAGAGGGTAAAATGGCATGTAAATATATGCAAATATGACGCATGTCAGTTAGTTGGCGCGGTTGATTCGTTTGTGCATGCTATATAGCTTGTCAATTCTGTGGATTATCTGAAACCTTGGATCATATTCGTTTTTTTTTTTTTTTTGCCCAGTGGCAAGATTTTTCTGGAATGCTGTTAGGTGTGCTTCTGGATTCACTAATACCCTCGCAGTGTCTCATAGCTTTTCAATAATTGGTTGAAGAGTTTTGGTCTCAAATTTAGGAATTGGACCACTGTTGGTGTGGCAGCTGTTTTCTGGTCGTCATGGAAAATTCGCAATGATGTTTTTTTGTTTCTATAACAAACTACCTACTGACCCAATTGCTGTTGTTTTCTTAGCTTGTCACTGGTTGATTTTTTTGGGATATGTTGCAGAAAAGATAGGAAGACCGCAATGCATTGGAGAGTCAAACTGCTAGAGCATGTAGCAAATGAAGTTTTCAGCCCTCGACAAGGATGGCTACCTAGAATTCGTAGAATCGATGGAAGGTGAACAACGCAATAAGATGCTGGATGGAAATAAAACTTGGAAGTGCATTTTGACGTCGGAAACACATGGAGCCTGGACGGCGGCTTCTGTGATACTTCTTTCTGCAGTTGTGTAGTTCCAAAAAATAATGCTATGTTTCATGTTAGTGTGTTTGCTCTGAGAAACACACAGTTTGGTAGGAGACAGACTGTGAGACTATGTGGAGGTCACTCTATAGTTGTAATGAGTAATTAATTTTTGGATTAGAGTTTTTGTGGAGTTTGAGTTTGGTTTTTGAGGATTTTGCAAAAGATCGCATTTTGTCTGACAACTTCGTAGTTTACGAGTTAGTCTAAACTACGAATTCTAGAGTATTTGAAGTTTACGACTTCGTGGTTAGGTGGTCCGATCGGCCTTGTAATAGGCAGTTCGAACGGTCGTGGGTTTGGTGGTCCGATCGGCAGATCGACCACGGATGGTTGATGGTCGAAAGCTACAGTACCTGAACAACCACGGTGGTCGATGGTCGTTGGTCAGTAGTTGTAGACTTCGTATGTTGTCATAGTCGTAGGCTTTGCAGTCGATAGTCGTAAGCTTTGCGGTCGATGGTCATAGGCTTTGCGATCGGTAGTCATGGACTTGGTGATCGGTAGTCGTAAACTTCATGATCAATAGTCGTAGGCGTTGCGATCAGCTGTCATAGATCTCGAGTACTCGTTTCAGACCAGCCAGCGATCTCGAGTACTCATGTCAGACCAGCCAGCGATCTGACCTGCCTATGCATGGCGGTAAGACTGGTATCTCTCGGTGGTCTGAGGTTGTTTTCTAGAATGTATGGAATTTGGGTCATGATTTGACCTAGGTGTTGTTGCTTGTGTGCACATGGGTTTATTGTCTGATCCTAAGCTTAAGATCAGTATTTTGGTTGCATACTTTTTGCATGGTACATTGTATGGATTAATTGCATAAATTAAAGACTTTGTGTATTATGCGGTGCTACGTGACAGTTTGCTTGTTGATGTTGGTTGCAGAACTTCGAAGCTAGGTTATGGTGAGGTGTAGGAGGACCAGGATTAGGCACAGAGTGGTGCTTAGGTATAGAATGGTCGGGGGAGATGCTGAAGATGATCGAGGCTTGCGGTGTGGTTGCAAGCCGGGACAACGAGGAACCGAAGCGGGAGCTACCGGTGGTGATCATGGCGGGCAACGGTAAGGTGGACTGGAACTAGACTTAGGGAGGAGCCGAGGTCATATGTGGTCAAGGAAACTGGGTGTCGATATGTGCGAGAAGAGGCATGTGGTGTGCCAAGTGACTTGGGTCGTTTACAAGCGAGGACGGTTCAGTGAGATCCGGATGCATGAGAGGCTTGGTGGCAAATCATTGGAGCCATGTGGGGCCACGTGGAAGATAGCGAAGTATAGGCAATGCTTCGTAGAAGACGGTAGAGAGGCATTTTGATAAATAGCCCAATACTAGAAAGTGGTGGTGTGTGAAACTGCCATGTTAGCCTAAGTGGTTTAGATCATGTATGTGCTGAAAATGTGAAATGGATCAAGTGTTGATTTACTAATGGGTTAATGGTTATAAGCTGCTTTGAGAAGCGTGTGTAAGAGAGTAAAACCCGGTGTTAGGTGGGGTTAACGGGTTATCCCTAGTTTACCCTAATGGGTGGATCTATTAGATTTTGGTTCAGGTTGTGAGCCTATAAAAGGGAAGGGGGCAAGAGCTACGACTTGAAAATGTTGGCTAAGCCTTTTGGTGGTTAGCTCCTCCTCCCTCCTATGGGAGATAGGTTAGAGAGTGTGTATATGTGCTCTAGGCTTAGAGCTTTGTCTTCCTAAATAGAGTGGCTCTAAAATGAATCATCTCAAGTGAGTAATATATCAATCTTTGATTTATTTTTTGTGTATTTTTTGGTCTGATTGAGTTTGCTCTAGTTTGAGTTAGTTTTTCCTCTCTTCTCTCAACCCTTCTTGATCTTTTCCTGTTGATTGAGTTGCTTACGTTTCGGTTGGTTTGATCTCTCTTCTGCCCCTCTCTTGATCTTGCTGTGCGAAGGACATGGACGAGATAGCGATAACCTCTTGAAATCGATCTCCAATCATCTAGGCATTTCAATAGCAAGATTTTCAAGAAATCCTGATTTTACTCATTCTTGGCCTAATCGGGTGGTTTCTTGATCTGAGAGTTTTGGGTTGATTCTTTCGGTGATCTTGCTTGCTGTAACATGTGGGAACATGCTCAAAGCCACCTTGACTATCTTCTACCCATGAGTAAGATCTGATCATTGATTTGGTTTTTAGTTCTCAGTTAGTGTGCGCTACTTTAAATTACAAAAAGGTCTTAAATTTATCATGGTTTTTTCGATGCAGGAATAGAATAGCTTCCTGAGACCTTAAGAAATATGCGTACAAAGTTCCATGGCTTTTGGTTTAGTCGATCAAAAGTTCTAGCGATTTTGGTTCTCACGGTCAGCTGAAAACCCTGTTCATATGAGCGATACGGTAGTACCGCATACTATGTAGCTGTAGTACCGCCACTCCTGTTCTCCAACCACTTTAGTTTTTGACCATTCATTGGTCGTCGACCTCACCGGCCAAGGTTTGGTTTGGTTCGACCATCTTGGTTTCGATCACTCATTAGTCGTAGACCATTCGAGTCATATTCTGAACTGTTACGACTACTCTAGTCATCATCTACACGATTGGTTTTCTGACCGCGGCTCCTGGTCATCAACCGCGAAGGTTACAATCACATCGGTCTTGACCGCGTTGGTTTTCGACCACTCATTGGTCCTTGACCACGCTGGTTTTTCGACCGCATACTGGACATCAACCAAGTCGGTTTTCGATCACGTTGGTTTCAACCAGGCTGGTTTTGACCACATTGGTTTTCAATCACGTTGGTTTTCGACTACTCTCTGGTCGTTAACCACTCGAGTCGAATTTCGACCACGTTGGTTACAACCAAGTTGGTTTTAGACCACTGTCTGGTCATCGGCCACTATAGTCGAAATCCGACCACGTTGATTTGCGATGATCAGGTTGCGCCCAGTTTTATGGGACTTCCGACCACGTAGTCGAAGTTCGACTATATTGTTTTCTGACTGGTTTTGCTCAGTTCTGAGAGTCTCTGGTTTCCCAGTGGGATTGCTATCCTGATCTTCATAACTTCATAGATATCGAAGTAAGAGATAAGTGAATACTTAGGAGAAAATTTTAAACTAATATTTATCCCTTTATTATCATTTTTGGTCCTACACAGATCAGTCTGCATATGTGCTTCCTGCAATGGCAGAGAGCTATAGTGCCCTGCCATTAGCTCAACGCACCGGATCAATAGCTACAGTGAATGCTACAGTGTCAAGGTGAATCTGATGTGCTCTTTGCGATCCAACAGCCCACAGTGATAATGGCACCATGCCATATTGCCATTGTTACTTAATGGCAGAGGATATGTCTCCGCAGTCTGCACTCTGGTCTCGCTTTTGCTCTCTTTTTTCCTTTATCTTCTCTTTCTGAACAACATGTAACTTGTGGTTTCTAATAATAACGGAAATCGGAAACATGATGCAATTTAGCCCTTAGCCTAAATTCAAGGTAGGACAGCCATGCTATGCAACCACAACTATGCCACCTAGCTTGGTGATAACATATTAACATATGATAAAAATATTTCTCTACTATTAATCCATTAGTTACTAAACATGTCTTTCCATCGCTTGAAATGATTTTCTTTTGTTAGATTTAAAAACTGATTTGTGCATATTCCGTGTAATAGTAGAAGTATGATAGGAAAATATAGCAAACGTGAGGACAACTATTGATTAGTTTTTTTACATCCACATGTCAGTCATGCAAGTTACTGCAGGATGGGATCTGCTGCTGCTTACTGTATTGGAATTCGATCACTTAGGAACACTGCAAGATGCTTAGATGCATGTACTCTTTGGTTTTGTGTAAGTTCAGTTGTTCTCATTTACTCCGTCAGAACAAAAAAGAAACTGCTCTCACTCATGACGGTGCACTGAAAGTTATTATTTGGTTCATGTTATTCTTTACAAAGCTGAAACGAAATTACTCCAGCATACTATATATTCTCACAATCCCACAATATAAGTCTAGCGCATATATTTGAAAGCATATTATTTAAATAATATATAATGGAACTGAACTATTGTTGCTCCTATTAGATAGACATAGTACAATTCTTTTCTATTAAATATGATATACTTTTTATTAAATATTACTTAAATAATATACCTTCTACGTATACCTATCATATTTATATTGCAGGACAGAGGGAGTAGTATATACTCTGTCTTTCATGATGCATGCATGTAATCCGTTGGCACTATTTGGGTTTTGAATGCTAATCATTCTTCGGGGAAATAGGTTTTTTCCCAATGCATTGTGACTGATTCCGAATAGCCCTGTGGCTTCACATTGGTTTTTTGAGTTGGTCTGGCGCAAGCTGTGCTTTACTTTACTTTGGTTATTCTATTGGGTGGTGTTTGGTTTGGGGGATATCCCAGGATGGGATGGAGCCAACCCTTTTTTGTAGTGTTTGGTTTGTAGTATTTGATGGAGTGGGTTGAACCCAGAAAAAGAGATACCATGAAAAAATGGGTTGAAACCATCCGCCCAAATCGAGCGAACGGCTGCAACCCACTTTTTCCCCTCGCGCGTCTCTGCCCTATCGTCACCCCCGCCACCCGCGCATTCACCCGCGCGCAGCATTTCCCCATCTTCCCCGCCGCCCGCGCCCTTCCCCCATCGCCCCCGCCGCCCGCGCCCTTCCCCCATCTCCCCCCGCCGCCGGCGCCGCCCTGCCCTTCCCCCATCTCCCCGCGCCGCCGCGCCGCCCCCCCATCCCCCGCCGCCGCCTTCCCCATCTCTCTCGCCGCCGCGCGCCGCCTTCTCCCGCCGCCGGCGTCGCCTACCCATCTCCCGCGCCGCTCTGCCCTTCTCCCCCGCCCGTCGCGCGCGCTCGCCCTTCCCATCTCCCCGCCGCCGCGCGCGCTGCGCCCTTCAGCGCGTCCTCCCGCCGTCGGCCTCCTCCAGCGCGTCCTCCCCGCCGTCGGCCTCCTCTCCACTGCCGGCGCGTCCTCCCCGCCATCCTCCAGCGCGTCCTCCTCTCCGTCGGCCTCCAGCGCGTCCTCCCCGCCGTCGGCCTCCTGCTGTGCACCGGTATTGACTCGGTTGATTTGTGTTGATTTGTGTTGGTATTGAATCTGCGTGCACCGGTATCTCCACCGCCGCAGAGAAACTGTGTTGATTTGTTTGCAGTAAATACTTGTGATGTGTGATTTAGCATGTATTGATATATTGTGATGTGTTGATATATTATTGATCTGTAGATGGAAAAGAGGACCAAGATTTTGATTTTTGCGGCCGCTGCGCAAATTTTGTTGTCAATGATGGCCATGATTATTGAGTCTAGAAAAAGAAAAAGATGTGTAAGTAGAGAAGGTATTAGTTATGGACCACTAGATGAAAGGGATAGGACAAGAATTGAGTACCTCAATAAAAATTTGGAAGGATGATACAACATGTATCAACATGCTTAGACTTACTAGAGCAAGTTTTTCCGGTTTGTAACATTTTAGGGACCGTGGATTGCTTCAAGATACCATCCATGTGTGTGTGGAACAACAAGTGGCTATGTTTCTAAATACGGTTGGACATAATCTTAGGAATAGGTTAGTTGGAACTAATTTTGATAGATCAGGAGAAACAGTGAGCCGATATTTCAATATAGTACTACGTGCTGTTGGTGAGCTACGAGATGAACTAATTAGGCGACCTTCATTGGACACCCCAACCAAAATAGCAGGGAATCATCGATGGGATCCTTACTTTAAGGTGTGAGGTTCTTCCTATTATTTTCAGATTTGTTTGTATGTGATATGTATGTTGCCTAATCTGTCATCCATGTTGTTGAATATAAAATAGGATTGTATCGGTGCTATCGATGGTACACATGTAAGAGCCTCCGTTCCTAAGAATATGGAGCATGCCTTTCGTGGTAGAAAGTCATATTGCACTCAAAATGTAATGGCGGCTGTAGATTTTGATCTAAGGTTTACCTATGTGTTGGCTGGTTGGGAGGGGACAGCACATGATGCTCTAGTCTTACGAGATGCATTAGAGCGTGAAAATGGCCTTCGTGTTCCACAAGGTAATAGATTAATTTAGCTATCCATTTTCTGCATGCCAATTGTTAATATGCCAAAAAGTGACATACTTGTCCTTTGTGCATCATATGTTAGGAAAATTCTATCTAGTTGATGCTGGATATGGAGCTAAACCAGGATTTTTGCCTCCTTTTCGTCTGTCGCTACCACTTGAACGAATGGGGAAATAATCCGTGGAAATTGAGAAGGAGTTGTTCAACCTTAGGCACTCCTCTCTTCGTATCACAGTAGAGCGTGCATTTGGGTCACTAAAGAGGAGGTTTAAAATTCTTGATGATGCCACTCCATTTTTTCCTTTTCGGACTCAAGTAGATATTGTTGTAGCGTGTTGCATTATTCATAATTGGGTCATACAAGATGGTATTGATGAACTAATTGTACGAGTCGATTGCCCAACTCAAAACTATTCAACAACATCAAGTGGGCAAGCAATCGAGCATGCTTTTATGGTTAATTTGAGGCAAGAAATTGCTAATGCGATGTGGGCAGACCGACAAAACAACCATGTAAACTAGTATGTATTTGAGTTGTATGAACAATTATGTATTTGAGTTGTATGGGATACTCTATGTATTGTAATATTGCTAACAATTTATTTGTATGGACAAATCTATGTATTACTAGTTTGCTGAAATTTCTTTGCTGAAATGTATGTGTTAAGATTTATGTTGGCGAAATGTATTTCTATACTTTTTTTTGCCTAGGTACACCATGGATTTGGGAAAACAAATTGAGGGACTTGGTGCAACAAGTGGGCATGCCTCATGGACATCAGCTATGTCTTCATTCATGCTATCTCACCTAGCCAATTTGGTGGCTAGTGGCACTAGGACATCATCTGGATTCAAGAAGGTCCATCTTTCTGCATGTGCTAGAGCTGTGAATGAGAAGTTCAATACTAGGCTAACTGCTGAGCAGATCAAAAATCATTCAAAAACTTGGCAAAAAAGGTATTCAAAAATACTTAGACTTAAAAGATTGAGTGCTGCTGGTTGGGATGAAGAAAATTTCATTATTACTCTTGATGCTGAACACTACAATAGCTATATTCAGGTATTCATGTCACAAGTGTTCAATTTTGATAATTGCTCTTCTATTGTAAAAATTGCATATGTTTATTTTGCCTTTACACTTGTGTACTATTATAGGATCATAAAGCTGATGCTGAGTTTTTTAACAAACCCCTTGAACACTATGATGAGATGGTTACCATCTATGGAAATAGTATGGCTACCGGAAACTTTGCTAAGGACTCAAGTTCAGCTCTAGGGACAGAAGATGTTGATAATGAAACACAAGATGGCAATGAAAATAGTGCACACAATGGTCATGATGCTGTTGGAGATGATAATGGGGCATCATCATCTGCAAGTAAGCCCAAGAAAGCTAGGACAAGTGCAAGTGATGAAGATGGGGACTCATTGCTGCATTCACCTCTGTTGTGATAAGCTTGCCAATGCTATTGTCAAGGCCGGTTCTTCAAATAGTAATGATGTGCCGAAGATTTGTTTGATAACTTGAATAACCTTCCGTGTTTCAAGAGGCTCATGTTTCCTTCTACTATGCTTATTTGGTGGCTAACCCACACATTGCTAGAGCTTTCAACAAATTGCCATTCAACCATAAGATCAACTGGTTTGCAATGTTTGTTAGTGAGAAGTTTCCTGCACCATAAGCTTCAGTTGTATTAGTGGTTATGTCTTTTGCTTGTACCACATGGAACTATCAATTGTGGTCTAATTACTACTAGTTAACATGTATGGGCTGTGTAGGACTTTTGTCTGTACCACATATATAGGAATTGTGGTCTAATTATGTACGGGTTGAGCATTACTTTTGTGTGTACCACTAGACAATGAATTGTGGTCTAATTATGTATGGGTTGAAGAGTACTGTTGTATGTACTAGACAATGAATTGTGGTTTAGCCATATGTAAGGTTTAATATTGTAATTACTACTGAAAATTGCAAATGAGTATATTTAGATCTGTCTTATACTTGTGCGTATTAAGTTGGTAAGGAGGTAATCCTACCAAATTCATGGGAAGTTGAGTATATGCAGCTATCCCACTCTATCCCTCCATCCAAACAAGAGGTGGGATCACTAGATCCCATTCTATCCCTCCATCCAAACAAAAAACAAGGACTAACCCATCCCTGCAACCAAACAAAAAGTGGGATTATCCCATCCCACATATCTGGGATGGAGCTATCCCATCCCACCAAGTCCCCAATCCAAACACCACCTTGAAGTATAGGCTTTGGGTTTTTGCATTTCTTTGTGATTGGTGAATCCTAGCCTTCATGTTTGTTGGATTGCTGCAACTCTGTTGTTCTCATGTGTAAGATTCTTGTCTTCTTCCAAACTGTTGTTGCCATTGCAAGCAGTCTGTACTGCGAAATCCATTGTTGTGCTTATTGGACCACTTTGAAATATTTTCTTAGTGCTGTCAAATACATCCTAAAAATCTCTTTTGCCAATTCCGTATAATCGACTTAGACTATATAGCATTACTCTATATTGTTGAAAACTTCATAATATATATCTTTCTTTTGTGTTGAAGACCTTGCATGTTGCATTATTTTAGCGGGAATCTAGAGCCAAGGACCAATGCCTACCCTGGTTTCCTCTCATTCTTGTAGTCCTACAACACTTTAGCTTGAATCAAGAGTTAGGAGGTGTTGGTAGAATTATGAGTAATTTTACTCTTTCACTTGTTTAGGCTCTATGGATTGCATGAGAGTTTTACGACAGCCCGCTATAGCCGTAGTAGCGTTTTTCTATCTCTCACCGGTAATACGACAGACTATCACAAACCGGTAACTCAGAATTCGGCAAACTAATGAATTGGGGCATGTTCTTTATGGTTATGGGTTTTGGTTGAAAATTTTGAATTTTACCTGTTTGCGACAAGATTACGGAGAGAAAGATATTTGCTTGCGATTTTGGATGGTATAGATATTGGGTTTGTAACGTGTATTACAATTAACTTGTAGACCCTGTTTTAAAAAAATACTCTGTTTGAAAGTTAGGTATTGTAGCAAAAAACAAAAATCGATTACAAAAACCAAAAAAACAGGCCTCAATATCTATTAACCTTTCTAAATTTTGATTCTATGATCTGTGCCTTGTGCAACTCACTCGCGGCGGCCAACGGCACGGGCGCAGCGTCGCGCTTGCAACCACCTTCAGGCCCTGATCAACTCGGCTTCTGGCTTCTGGCTTATTTTTTACTATTTATAAGTTTCGTCTTTTTCTGAACTTTTGGCTTTTTGTTGAGCTTTTTTGCCGGTTCTTTTTTTCCCGTATTTGTTTGTATTATACGTAATGGGCTAACATATTTTTTATATTTTTAAATTTTTTTAAATTTAATTATACTAAATAAGTCTCTGTTAGTTACAGTACTTTTTTCAACCAACTACAGTGTTTTCAGCTATAAGCCATGAGCTTTTCAGCCGAACCTCTTGTCTGTCTTCACATAGCAGTTGACAGCCAGCATGGGCCGCCTCCTGTTTGCTTCACATAAGAGAGAGTTCGAGCGGCCGGCGAAAATATTTCAGAGCAGCTGGATGGCGTTCAGTCTCATTCCCCTTTCCTCTTGGTTATTCTCTGGCCGCAAGACACTCAATGGCCAAGATCCGAGCTTCATAAAAAGCTCGATGGACACAAACATTAGCCGCGGCACGTACAACTTCCAGAAACATGGCCATGTACAATCCGTCAGCATGTTTTAGGCTTACCTCAGATCAAACTCATTTTTTGCAATGTATCCGTATCAAAGTAATGTTTGAATAGGGTTGTATTTCTTATCTACCTTTTAAATACCAAATAATTTATAGCAAACTCTCAGTATTCACCGGAATTATTCACCAAATAATTTAGAGTGAACTCTCAATATGCACCGAACAAACCTCCACAGTTATAACATGGATCCATAAAATATCCATGGTGTGTGTCTTTCTCTTTTTTAACTTAATTTCTAGTCTTTAAGAGTGAGTATAGTGACTTATTTTGATTTTATTTTAATAAATAATAGATAGATAGATAGATAGATAGATAGATAGATGACCATGTTCATTCGGTTTAAGCTTCAGCCGAGGCTCTCTCCTCGTCTGCATAGCTTCCCTTAGGTTCCGCTCATTTCGGCTTGAGTTTCTGGATTTTGGTTTATTTTCCACTATTCAACAATTTTGTCCTTTTCTGGTGTTTTGGTCTTTTTTGAGCTTTTTTTATCGGTTTTTTCCCGTATTCGTTTATACTGTCTATAACGGGCTAACCTGTTTTTTCTATTTTAAAATTTTTTAAATTTAATTACGCCAAATAAGTCACCGTCAGCTTACAGTGTTTTTTTAACCAGATACAATGCTTTTCAGCCTTAAGCTACTCAAAATAAGGCCTTTTGAGCAGGGTTCCTCACTGTCGAATCATGATTCTTTTTGTCTAAAGGAAATTAGGGATGATGGCGAGTGATGAAGCGAAGAATTCAAGGAACCCAAGTTTCCTTGGATCCTGCTGTCATCTCTGTGTGGCTGTGCATGGTGAGCCGATGCCATCACGGGCCCACATGAACAACCACAGGTCAACTTCCCCTTACCCAAAACGGCGCCACCAAACGCTGTTTCCCGGTTCCCGTAGCACCACTATTAGCGCCAGATTATGAGTTTGGTTGGAATATTTTAATTAATATTTTAATATCCAAATTATGATATTTGGAAAATGTTTTTCAAAATGTGAACTTTGAAATCCTGATTTTTTTTTCCAAATTTTAAATTCAGAGAATTTAAATTTCAAAATTTTAAAGTTTGGATTTAGAAAATGCAATTTTCGAAATTTGAATATGAAAATCTGAATTTTCTAATTCTGGATTTCCGAATATCAAATTCCAATAATTTAAATTTTAAAATTTTGAATTTCAAGATTCCAAAATTTGAGTGTCTCAAGTTTTGAATATCAGAATTTGAAATACCTAGAATTTAATTTCCAAAATCAATTTTGAAAAAATTTAATTTCGAAAACCCAAGATTTGAACTTTATTTCAAAAAATCAATTTAATTTAAATTTTTATAAATATTAACCTTCAAGCTTTGAAATTTTAAACCGTGTAATTTAAGTTTGTGGAGTTACTGATTTGAGTTATAAAATATTCAAACTATTACAAAGACTATTTTATAGTTTCCTTCGAACCAACCAAACATTGGATCTTAGATTTCTGACGAGTTTACTAACAATCGAGGGAAGTATTATATTATAGGGGAAATATTACATTACGGACTCCTGTCGGATAATCAGCCGCAAACAAACTCTCAAGACTCTTCTAATCTCGTCGGCAGCAGAGCTAGTTTGAAGGTTGGTTGGTTCCTTTCCCCAAATCAAAGCCAAGCAGAAGCAGCGTGCGCTCCAACGCATAGTTGGGTGATCCTTGATGTGTTCGTCCAACTGTTGCATGTGCTTGAGAGATGGCGAGTTCGATTTCCACTCGACCGCACCGCGCCTTCCTATCCCTGACGATTGCTTGAGCAGGAATACGATGCAATTGCACGCTGTCTAGAGAAAATATCACAGATGAGGGCGTCTCCAACAGCTGGCTATTTAGTTAGCTAGATCTGATGTGGCAAGGAAAAAATAGGAGAGAGAGTAGTCACTAGCGACGAGCAAATAGCTGATCTATTTCACGTAGTCCAAGAACATGAGAGAGGAGCATGTGGGTCCAACAGTATAAAATAGTCTTTGCTTTTGTCTCACCTCCACGTCAGCTGACTATATAGCTAGTACTAGCTATTACCATTGCGGACGCCCTGATCGAGACCCCTGGGCTAGCTATATGTTGTCGGTCTAAATTGTTAGGGAGAAAGTCCCACCAATTACATGTTAGGGTAAAGCAGACTTGTTTGTGAGTTTTTCGGGATTTGATCATTATCTTCTCAATTTTTTTGGGGGCGGAGTAGTAGCGCAAAGGTGAGCACTGGCTTATTTTATATTGAGCTTCTAACTTATTTTTTAATATTTTTAAATTTAGTCTTTTTTGACCTTTTGGTTTTTTTGAGCTTTTTTGTCAGTTCTTTTTTCCTGTATTCGTTTACATTGTTTATGATGGACTAACTTATTTTTTTTAATTTTTTATATTTAGTTATGACAAATAAGTCACCATCAACTACGGTGTAATTTTAACTAACTATAATATAATTTCAGCTATAAATCAGCTTATTACAACCTAACCGAGTGGCACCTGAGTCTCTCCTAACCGGCATAGGATTCCTGGGGAAAAGCAGCGGAACTGACAATAGAGTTGTATGTTTGACGATGCTGTTGGAGCTTAGCTCTCGCATCGATTTCGACAAGCTCTCTTGGTTTGGTGCCATGGCTGTTGGCATCTGTCCATCAGAGAGCCTCGTGTGCACGCGCCAGGCAGGGAGACGCACGCCTGGAATCCTGAACTAGCGAAAAGTGCATGCCGAAGGGAGAAACAAAACAAAGGAGCCGGGCCGGGCGACATGTGCAGAAGCGCTCAGGATCGTATTTGGATGGTGAACTATCAGCTCCGATCAGATGGAATCCCCGAACCATGCTTCTCTCTCTCTCTCTCCATATTTTCTCTACAGCATGGGTAATATACAGTGATGATATCGTGCGAGTTTAACGGTATATTTATTGGTATCTGGAGGTTGAGGCCATAGGTTCAAGTCCCTATATATCCTCCTTCCAATAACTATAATTATATATGTGTAGTTCTTTCTAGGTTTTGCCGTTCAAAAACAAAAGAAAAGAAACCCGCTTTGTGTAGAAGAAGAGGAGGAAAGGGACATGCAGCACAGGCAAGTTCACAAGGTGTTGGAACTTGGAGGTAGCCTAGCCTGAACAAGCTGTGCCTTTCTTTAAGTTGTCCCACCATAGGGAGTTCGGCCAACTGCCTTTAGGTTTTTCAGTAGTTGGGAGGATTCAGAACCAAGTACATCATCTCTCCCTTCTCCTTGCATCATGTCCATTTGGGGGTGCCCATACACAGGTCTTGGAATTGAGGGGAATGATGTGATCAGAGCTGTCACTTTTGAGTGATGCCGACAGCTCTCTCACTGTAACCTCACGCAAATCAATCTGTCGCTCTCTGGTCGTCTTATATTTTTAAGCTAGGCTCAAAAGAGCTTTTTTTCAAGTGACTTGTGGACTGTTCTTTTTAGCTGTGGTTTATGCTTTTTGGCTGAAATTTTTAAATTTTAGTTGTTTACTGTACAGATTACGGAGAAACAGATACTCACTTGCGATTTTAGTTGGTACAGATGTTGAGCTTTTAACGTGTAGATCGTTTAACTTGTAGACCCCGTCTTGAGAAAATACTCCGTTTGAAAGTTAGATACTGTAGCAAAAACCAAAAGCCGCCAGCTTTTGACTTAAAGAACAGGCCCTATAACTGAAAAGTACTATAGTTGATTAAAAAAACACTGTAACTGATGGTGGCTTATTTGACGTCACGTAATTAAATTTAAAAAATTAAAAATATAAAAAACAGGTTAGCCCATCACGGATAGTACAAACGAATACGGGAAAAAAGAACTGATAAAAAAGCTCCAAAAAAAGCCAAATAATCATAAAAGACGAAATTGTTGAATAGTGAAAAATAAACTAGAAGCCATAAACTCAAGCCGAAATAAGCGTAAGACGGATAGGAAAGCAAAGATCGATGTCGACCGTTAGAGCAGGAACATGCATTCAGCCATTGATTCATTGAGTTGGATGTAACAAACAATACCAAATAATTTGGCTCGGAAGTTGCAGCTAGCAAATTAACTCCTAATTGAATGTCCTCTTTCATCTATGCATGGTGTGTGCTTATCAGTAGGGTGTTTCTCAACCTACTGTGTGTAGACTGCTGGGCCTGATAAAGATCATAGAGGCCATGAATTTAGAGATAAGGAAACATAGTTTGGCAAATTGCAAAAGAATGTATTCATCAAGATATGGGTTGGGTTTACTTTTTGTGCCAGAGAATATCAACCGATCGGCATGGTTTTGGATAGCATACATTATCTACAGCCATTATGCTTCATTATTGTTCAATTTCACATCCAACAACAGATTTGAGTTTTTAAAGCCTTCCCAAGGGCCCTCTTCTTGATTTTGCCACTTAGACATCAAGACTGGGGAACACAACTTTCAAACAAAAAAAAGACTGGGGAACACAGCAAGTTTGGGCTTCCAAAAATAATTCAGAACTTGTGCAATACCGCATTGTATCCTATGTTCTTGTTGGTCTATTTGTGTGGATATGGAAATGGGAAAAATTGATCTATGCAACACTTCTGGAAGAAAAAATCTTTTCTGAACAGCAACCGCCTGTATATGGCATTCTAGCTAGACCAATGCCATGAATAGTCAAGTATTTCAGTCAGAGCTCAACAAACACCTTAATAAACATGGGGATCACTTTTGGGTCCTGGCTATCTATGGCAATGATTAGGCCGTACTCTTCTTATAATTAACCTCTAACAGATATAACCTAAGATGTGTAGGGATACGGGAAGACTACTACACTAGTGCAAATTAAATTTTTTTACCTTATAAACTAGAAAATTATACGAGTAAAAAATCATAAATTATTATAACTAGACACACATTGCAGCGGAAGAAAAGTTGAAACAACCCGGTTCAACGTAGTGTGCGTCGGTATAGTGGAAATAGTCGATCATCCAACATCTTTAAGAGGTAATCCTTAAAAGTCAATCATCCCAATCAGCGCTATAATCGCAGCAGCACTTCTACCGAAATCCACACGTCTAGAAAGGAACACTATGTTTCGATGTGCTAGCACTAGTGCACATGACAGTGCCTTTGAGGGGTGGCAGTTAAGATTTCGATGGGTGTGAACTGAGATACCTCTCTCAATTTCACACCTCTATTAATATAGCCCCTCGATGGAGCCCTACGTTAGGGGCCCAACAAGGTGCGAAGCTCACTTGACACATTAGTTACAGATCCAATCTAAACTAATGTGTTTCATCCTATTAAGTATGTGATTCTGTGTTTTCATGTATATTCGGCTATAACCTGAAAACTTCCTTTTCGGTCCACAAGTCGGTAGTAGTCTCTAGAAGGACATAGTAACTTCCAAATGTGCATAAAGCTAAGATCATATCGAATGAACCTATATAATGTTCATACATTGATTCTTTTGCCTCACGATACCAGACTAAACTTAAAGCAAGAAGCATGCCATCCTATGATAACTCAATCCTTCACTCATTCTTGTAGTCGGTTATTCAGCTGTAGTTGACTCCTCAACTACATTTGGCATGACCGTGCACTTCTTTAATTCAACTATATCGAGGGGTTCAAAGATATCTCTCTTGTTATATAGGAGAGACAAATTCCATTTTGGTCGCTCGTATTTCTTCATATATTTTATAGTAAACCTAAAAGCTATCTTTATGGTCACTCAGTTACAGAATAATATTTGGTAATCCCTAACTATTATATATGTAGAAAACTATAACGCTCTCAGGTTTAAGGATAACACATACACTATATGTGACACCAACTAATGACACTTAAGAATATAACAATTTTCACAGTGTTCCATGGTGGATCAATCCAACACCATATTCTCTAACATGTGTCTATATTATTAATTTGATATCTTTATATCCATAATTCATAAAACATGATCCACATATCCTCGTAGAAGTGATACAATCATATCTATAATTACCTTTAGAGCATGTTACTAACAAGATGTGACCCTCCAGTCCAAACTGCACCAGCTCATTGTCATAGACTGATCATAGCCCATGTAATCTCTGAAGTATCACCGATTGGTGGTTGATGGTAGTGAAAATAAAGTGATTATTTTCTTTCTACCACTTGGCACATCAAATGTGCCTCTATGAGCTCTGTAACAATGACTTGCAAACCATAGTCCATAATAGCTATGATGCCCCATGCAGATCTGCAGGGAAAAGACATTGCATGCAAACGCAGCCTGGTTTGCGTTATTGCAGGGTAACACCTAGGTCTAGCACATTAATGTGCCACGGCAGTGTCAACAAAGGTGATAAGACAGACTAATACAGCTGATTAAGATTTCTAGTCTCTATCTAACTTGAGGGTAAGGTAGATGCTTTTGGGAACCACATGCTCAAGTCTCTCTGAGAAAGGGGAAGGATAGGAAGAAAAACCAAACAAAAAGATGGGTATTGTTTCTCTTTTTCCTCGATTAATCTATTGTTTGATTGGGATATCGACTTCAAACTACAGAGCTTTGCCATGTCCTCGTTTTCCAGTGATACAGAAATTGTCAAACGACAGAAGAATCGATGATCCGGGGGTTGTTTGGTTGATGGCCAAAATGAGCCAAGCTAAAATTTTGTCATAGCTAAAATCTGGCAAAGTCAAATATTAGTAAAAAGAACGTTGTTGTTTGGACCGTGGTTAAGCTAAATTTTGGTATTACCAAAATTTTGGTGAGCGATTTACTTACCCTCGAATTGCCTACGTGTGATATTGGATTTCATTGGTATTACAAATTTTTTATAGTAAATCAAACAACAGCCAATTTTCGTTGGTGTTACCAATATTTAGTTTAGTTTACACAAGTAGCAAACCAACTGTTGGAAATGTGGGCAATATTTTAATTCCAAGTTTTATTAGGAGACAGAAATAATAAACTAATGATGCAAAACTCACAACCAACAGCAAGCTACTCATCATACTTCACAAATTAAGAAGAAAAACAATATAGTAACAAAGTCGAACGTTCGCACGAACGACTTACTTGTTAGCCTGATGAAGAACAGGAAGCCGCGCAGGCTTGACGCAGTGCAGAACGAAGGTGTCGCAGTGCAGTGAGCGGTCGCGCAGATGCGCTGCCCAGAAACCTTATTGCCGCCCCCGTGCAGGTCTTCACGGCAGCAACGGTTCGGAGATACCGCTCCTCTTCTTCGCGGTGCACGCCGGGAAGAAGAGTCGACGAGGTTCAGACGGCGCAGCACAACAGCACACAAAAGTTTTTGGAGGAAGAGAATGGAGGCAGTCAGGTTCACACCCCATACACTGGACGTCTCCAGGTATACAAATAGACAGACTAGTAACTGAAATGATTAAAACAGCCATTTACCCACTGGTAACTGACACATTCAACCAGTCAGTTACTGTCTGTCATCAAACCCAATAAAGCCTCATTCAACCAGTCAGTTACTGTCTGTCATTGGGCCATTTTCTAACACCAACAGCCCTCGGTAAAAGACTGTCACCAACAAATGACTGACAAAACAAGGGGTACTTACATAGTTGAAAAATGATGCCCTTGCTCATAGGCAATTTAATTTGCTAGTTATGTGACCTAGATTCTGATTTCTAGCATGTCCTGTTAGATTTTGTGTTCAATTCATTTTGACGTCTCTTCTAAGTTCTTGCTCAAAAACTGTACTTGTCCTTAACGATCTCACTCGAAATTACAAGAGGGTGTATCTAGTATATGAACCCAAATTGTAATACATGTAGATAATTTTCATTTTGGGTATAAGTATAGCCTAGGATGCTTATCATGACTGCCCAACACATGCATGCACATGATTGCAGTGGCCCTGCTTGAGGCAGGCTGAGCACTGCATTCTCCTCTCCTCTCTGCCCAAGGAGAAGAAAGAGGACCTAGACCACAGTCCGAGACCCTGCCAAGATCAAAAGCTGTGCTTCAGCACAATTGGCGATGGCCAGTCTAATGTACTGTTAAGGGCTTATAAGGCTAGATTTTTTGTTTTTCTGTAATATATCTGTTGTTAGTTTTTTTTATATAATTAAATTTTAAAATAATAAAATTATATTATCACGGGTAATACAAAGAAATAAAGAAAAAACTAAAAAGATAAAATTAAGAAGTTAAAAGATAGAAATTAGAAGCTAACACTATTTAGAGCGAAATGGGCCTGTTCGGCAGGAGAGAAGCCGGGTGGCTTTTAGCTTTTGTTACAATACCTAACTTTCAAACGGAGTATTTTCTTAAGACGGGATCTACAAGTTAAGCGATCTACATATTAAAAGCCCAATATCTGTACCAGCCAAAATCGCAAGTGAGCATCTGTCTCTCCGTAATCTGTACCGTAACAGCCAAAATTCAAAAATTTCAGCCAAAAACCATAAGTCGCAGCCGAAAAGAACAGACCCAATAAAAGGTTTTGACCTGACACTGTACCAGTGCTGATCCTAGCAGGCACTTAAGCATAAAAGCTAATTGGCGCACACCACGTTGTGCCAAACACAGTGTTTTGGGATCAAGCCCTGTGTACTAGGAACCACAGAAAAGTTTACATGTCCAAGTGCCAAGGGACCAGCTAGTGGCGTTCTTGTTTCAGGCTTTGAGCTAGCTGGGTTATGCTCTTCCAAATAGCGTGCTGTGGTTAAGTGCAGCACTGTTATGGCCTTTGCTTCCTGCGCTCTCGTTGCCTCTAGATTCTAGACTCACCTTATCTTTCAGGTTTCGGATAGAGATGGATTGGCTGAAGTAGAATAGATACCGGGCGAGGAATATTTACCTCAAGGGTCTTTCCATTCTGCGCATTTGCAATTGAATCCATGCTAATTGATGTGATGCCATTGCAAAGTTGGAAAATAGAGATTTTTTTTTCTATTCTGAGTTTCTGACAATGGTTAACGGGTCTGACCGAGCACAATTACTATTTTGCCCTTCCATTAGAAATAAAAAAAAGGAAAAGAAATTACCACCGCCATTGGTCGCTACGCAACCGCTCCGATGGTTAGCGGAGCTCGAATCGAAGCAACACTGGTCTCGAGGCGGCCGTTGCACAAGCTTGATTGGTGGCGAGCATTGACGGCTCTGGCAACGTGTCGGCCTTGGCATGTCGCTGCTAGGGTCGTCAGCGACGCGAGGTTGAGCAAGCCTGGGTTGGAGTTTGAGCTCATCTCCATATTAGGTGGTGATCAGTTGGGTTTTTTTTTGTAGCTTATGATTGAAAGTATTGTAGCTAGCTGAAAAAAATATTGTAGCTGACAGATGTTTATTTAGCATAATTAAATTTTAAAAAAAATCAAAAAATATAAAAATATGTTAGCCTATTGCGTATAATACAAATAAATACGGGAAAAAGAACCGGCAAAAAAGCACAAAAAAGCCAAAATTCAAAAAAAAGATGAAATTTGTGAATAGTGAAAAATAAGCCAAAAGCTTAAATTGAATTGATCAGGGCTACATAAATATGTTATAGTACATACATGTGTATTCGAGCCTAATGGAGGGTCCAAGCCAAGTATTGGCTCGAGCTCGATTGTATTTCTGCTGGTCTCCATGGGGCTCGTGTTTGAGCCAAGCTTAAATAGCTTGTTGAGCCTAAGCTACTAGGCCTGTTTGATGTGGCTTATAACTTATGATTGAAACTGATTAAAATTTTTAAATTTTGACTGTTCACGAAAGAGAATACAGAGAGTGACAGTCGCGTGTAATTTTGGCCGATATAAATAAAATTGGTACAATGTGTACTGCAATAAACTATTAGACCTCGTTTTGAAAAGGCACTTCATTTGAAAGCTAGTTACTGTAAAAAAATCGAAACCGAAAGCAGAAGTAAAAAAAAGAACAGGTCCTATGCTAGGTGGCAAGGTAGGCCCAAAGGAGACAATGCCAAGAAGTGGTGACAATAATGCAAGTGGCATGTGTGAATATGTTCATGAAAGCGCCAGCGATAACGTGAGCAAGTGAACATGAGTGGTAGCAGCAACATCAGGCCTGTTCTTTTCAACTTTTAAAAGTGGTTTTTAGGTTTTCTATAGTAACTAACTTTCAAATGGAGTATCTTTTAAATGTGGGCTCTACTAATTGATTGTAGTACACACTATAGTGATTTCATTTATATTGATCAAAACCGTATGCGAGTTTCTATTACTCTGTAGTCTCTCTCACGAATAGTTTAAAAGCTATAAGTCACAGTTAAAAGTTATAAGCTGAAATTAAAAAGAGTAGGCCATGGAGCTCATAGGGAGAGGGGAGAAGAAGGAGCATAGTCAAATAAAGATTGACAATGTGAGGAGAGAGGAAAGATAGTACATGTGTGATTTTACTCTTTTTTTTTCTTACTAAACCGGCTGCGTATCATGAAGCTTAGATGAACCCAAAAGAGAGTGAAGTTAACTGGAACGTTCGGTCTTATAAGCTAGCAACCAACGCCTTTTGGGCTCGACATGCTCATGTGCCGTGCAGTATCGATCAGCGTAACGGTATTCGTTCGTTCGAACTTGAGAGGAGGGAGACAAGACGCAGGGAACCGGACGGTGGCACCGCACACTGGCGCTGTACCCCTCTCACACGCCCGGTCCGGGGCCAGCAAAGTCATGCGGCGGGGCCGCCCGGCCGTTGATCCCGCTTTCCCGTTGCACGTAACGGCAAAACCGTTTTCTCGTTGGAGGTGCTCCTGACTCGTGGCCTGATTTGTCGATGTTTCCGTAGACCTTTGCCTAATCTATCATCCGCTTGAGCAGGGAGGGGGCTGCGTGCGTTTTGGGTAGGGGTGGAACGAGCCGAGCCGAGCCGGCTCGAGCTAAGCTCGATCTGGCTCGGGTGAACAGTCGGCTCGGCTCGGCTCGGCTCGTTTCCGAAACGAGCTACGCGAGGGGCTCGGCTCGGCTTGAAATGAGGTTCGAGCTGGCTCGCGAGCCTGAACGAGCCAAAATGGCTCGGAGTTAACAGAGGCACAACAGAGCAGGCACATTCACTG
Source organism: Dendrocalamus sinicus (assembly GCA_036346575.1). Lineage (NCBI taxonomy): Eukaryota > Viridiplantae > Streptophyta > Magnoliopsida > Poales > Poaceae > Dendrocalamus > Dendrocalamus sinicus. Next base: position 9,347,827 of record CM070656.1, on the reverse strand, counting down.
AACGAGCCAAAATGGCTTGAAGTTAACCAAATGAGCCAAAATGGCTTGAAGTTAACCAAACAAGCCAAAATGGCTTGAACTTAACCAAACGAGCCAAAATGGCTTGAACTTAATCAAACAAGTCAAAATGGCTTGGAGGAGGTCGCACGGATGGAAGGACGTCACCCTCGCGCGTGGGGACGATGGAGCTTGGGGAAGGACGGCACCCACCAGCCGAGCGCGTGGGGAAGGACGGAGATCGGGCGCGGGGGGACAGACGGCGGCCGCGCGGGGGTGGAAGGACGGCGATTGCTCGCGGGGGAAAGACGGCGGCCGCGCGTGGGGGAAGGACGGCGGGTGCACGCGGGGGAGAGACGGCGTCGGCAGCCGAGCGTGGGGGAAGGACGGCGATCGGCCGATCGCCACGGCGGCCGCGCGAGCAACTGGGTTAGCGTTAGGGTTGGCCCGACCGAGTGATCGCACTCGCTTTCGAAATCGATCGATCGCACATTCGCACCGCACTCACTTTCGACTGGGCGATTGGGCCGACCGGGCAACTGGGGACTGGGCTGCTCCTACTCGTGGCCCAGCTCGCATGAGCCAACGAGCAGCTCGCGAGCGGCTCGAGCTCGGCTCGTTTTTTCCCCGAGCTACACACCGGGCTTGGCTCGGCTTGAAACTTCTCGAGCCCGAGCCGAGCGGCTCGAGCTCGTTACGAGCCGAGCCGGCTTGCGAGCTTCAAGCCAATTGTCCAGCCTTAGTTTTGGGCCGTCCGATCTGCACGTCTGATGTTTTGCTCATTTAGGTTTTTTTGGCTTATAGCTTATTTTTCACTGTTTAGCACTGTGGCTGATTTATTTTACACTGTAGCTATATGTGGTTTTTTGACGTAATTAAATTTTAAAAAATTTAAAATAGAAAAACTTGTTTGCGCATCACGGACAAGGTAAAGAAATGTGGAAAAAAGGCCAAAAACACTCAAAAAAGTAAAAAAAGATAAAATTAAATTTGTTTGGCTCTGTTTTCAAATCAATACCTACTCTAAAGAAATCCATGCCTAGTATCAGCTTACAAATGCAAAATCAATCGAGGAAAGATTGTAATCTAAAGGACTTCTAGTTAAAAAAACAAATGCTAAGGCAAACATGGTTTAAGGCCATAATATTTTTGTGAAGGAATAACCAATTTTGATAGGAAACTGGAGGCCCTCCTACGATGTACATGCAAAAAAGATACGAGTAAACGTGATTCATTTGGAACGAGGAATTTTTGTAGAATTCCTATGGGTATTATATTGAGTACTATAAAATTCTAACGAAATTTAATTTCTACATCCAAACTAGCTTTTAACCAACTAAAAAATTCTTTAGCTTTAGAACAGGATAAAAATCTCTGTACACAGTACCACACAAAATACTACGAGTGCTACGGTAGACGGTAGTCAAGTAGAATACAGCCCAATGGTTGCCCTCTTCTCTCGCTACTTTGTATGGGGTATTTATATTAGTTGTGGCTTATATCTTTTGACTAAAAATAAATAGTAGTAGTTATAAAATATGGTTTTTAGAAGGAGAAGATGGGCAATAAGAAAAGTGAATAAGAGATACAAGAGCAAGATAGGAGCGAAAGGAGAAAAGAAACTACTTTAAAAAACCGAATGTTCATTAGTAGCTTGTTGCTTATCTAAACAAAATCTAGAAACAGAAACTGATACGAAGATATCATATGTAAGCCTGTAACCACTGTATTTAGGGCTGGATAATTGGCTTGAAGCTCGCGAGCCGGCTTGGCTCGTAACGAGCTCGAGCCGGCTCGGCTCGGGCTCGAGGAGTTTCAAGCCGAGCCAAACCCGGTTTGTAGCTCGGGGAAAAAACGAGCCGAGCTCGAGCCGCTCGCGAGCTGCTCGTTGGCTCGTCGAGCCGGGCCACGCAGTAGAGCAGCCAGATCCCCGTTGCGGTCGCCACCGATCGCCGATCGAAAGTGAGTGCGGTGCGAATGTGCGATCGATCGATTTCGAAAGCGAGTGCGGTCACTCGGTCGGGCCAACCCTAATGCTAACCCAGTCGCTCGCGCGGTCGCCGTGGCGATCGGCCGATCGTCGTCCTTCCCCCACGCTCGGCCGCTGACGCCGTCTTTCCCCCGCGTGCACCCGCTGTCCTTCCCCACGAGCGGCCGCCGTCTTTCCCCCGCAAGCAATCGCCGTCCTTCCACCCGCGCGCGGCCGCCATCTGTCCCCCCGCGCCCGATCTCCGTCCTTCCCCACACGCTCGGCTGGTGGCTGCCGTCCTTCCCCAAGCTCCATTGTCCCCACGCGCGAGGGCGACGTCCTTCCCCAAGCTCCATCGTCCCCACGCGCGAGGGCGATGTCCTTCTATCCGTGCGACCTCCTCCAAGCCATTTTGGCTCGTTTGGCTAAGTTCAAGCCATTTTGGCTCGTTTGGTTAAGTTCAAGCCATTTTGGCTCGTTTGGCTAAGTTCAAGCCATTTTGGCTTGTTTGGTTAAGTTCAATCCATTTTGGCTCGTTTGGTTAACTTCAAGCCATTTTGGCTCGTTCGGTGAATGTGCCTGCTCTGTTGTGCCTCTGTTAACTCCGAGCCATTTTGGCTCGTTCAGGCTCGCGAGCCAGCTCGAGTCTCATTTCAAGCCGAGCCGAGCCCCTCGCGTAGCTCGTTTCGGAAACGAATCGAGCCGAGCCTACTGTTCACCCGAGCCAGACCGAGCTTAGCTCGAGCCGGCTCGGCTCGGCTCGTTTCCACCCCTAACTGTATTGGTTACTATCAGGACTACTAGTGGTGCTGCAGTAAGCATAAAAAAAGTACGCTTAGAATTGCCCTACAGCCCGCTTAGTTGGGCTGAAAAAGTGGTTTATAACTAAAATCGCACGGTAGCTGTCTAAAATTGCACTGTAACTGATGGTGGTTTATTTGACGTAGTTAAATTTAAAAAAAAAAAATTAAAAATTGAAAAAATATGTTAGCCCATCATGAACAATACAAATAAATGCGGGAAAAAAAGAATCAGCAAAAGATTTAAAAAAAACAAAAAGTCAGAAAAAAGACAAAATTTAGAAATGATAAAAAATAAGATAGAAATCAAAAGCGAAATGAGCAAATGCTAATCTCTCTCTAATCCTCACGCTTAAGATAATCCAAAAAGCCCCACCTGCCCCTCTCCCCTGCCCGAGTTTTTTTAAACGCGTCACCACCTCACAGTTCAGAGCAAGACAACCGCAATTACTAGGCCCCCCCACACACACACACACACACACACACACACACACACAGAGGCACAAACACAAGCACAGTGACGCAGGGGACGAGCAAGGCCGGAGCTAGGGTTTCCCCGATCCGGCGGGCGGCAGCGACGGGCCCCGAGCTCGCCGCGCGCGTGGGAGGGACCTCGCGGCGCGGGTTACAGAGGTGGTCGCGGCCGGATTTGGATGCTGGGGTGGGACGCCGGGGCTCAGATCTGAGATGGCCGACGGCGGCGAGGAGGGGAATGCGGCGGCGCCCAGGGGCTCCGCGCGGCGGCGGGGCCCTGTTCGGGGCAGCCTCGACGCCGACGAGTTCATCGCGCTCATGCACGGGTCGGATCCCGTCAGGGTCGAGCTCACCCGTCTCGAGAACGAGCTGAGGGGTGAGCTGATCTGTCCCTGCTATTCGTTTCACTGATTTTTTAGGGTTTCGTGTGGGTAAGGGTTTGATTTTTATGCGGTTTTGTGGTGTTAGATAAGGATAGGGAGCTCGGGGAGGTGCAGACGGAGATGCGCGCGCTGCGGCTGTCGGAGAGAGCGCGGGAGAAGGCCGTGGAGGAGGTAATTGCCGATTTCTGTCTAGATTTTGTGGTGCAGCGATGTGATCTCTGCTATATTTCTGGATGGCCATTTCCTTTGAATAGGGGCTCGAATCGATGTAATTGCGGGGTAGTGCCAAATTTGGTTAGCCTAGTACTAGTGGAGTGAGCATTTTAATACGCTAATTCAAGTTCGATGCTGATTTTAGGGCTCATGAGTCATGATCTGTTGTACCGAGGTTAACACTTGTGGTGCCATTGTATTTTGGTCCATTTTGGAGCCCAGTATTGGCTAGATTGGCAAATTTATTTTAGTCTGAAAATGATTGGATCGCACCGCTCAGTGCGGCAGCATTGACTCATAAGCTAACTTATGTGGCCAACTGTAAGATAGGAGAGGTCTGGCCTATGTCCATCCAATTTTGTTGTACATGGCAAGGGCAAATAGGTTTTTTTCCCTTTCATTTTCCAAATTCTGGAGCTATTTTCTACCTTGTGTCATTTTTTCCTTTTCCTTTTGTGGTCCTTGTGGTGTTTTGGGCACTTAAATCTACCAAAGTTTGACCATTATATTCTTAAGCAATGCCGTAAAGCACTCTGCTCCAGATGGGAAGTAAGATATAATTACATTTGTGTTAGCAAGATAAATATGTTCTTGATCTCATCTTTTGTCCTGTTGTCATGGTCATGGCCCTTGGCTTGGAATCTTGTTACTTGTATTTGTTTTGCCGCATCATCAGTTCCTTCTAAGATATTTTAGATCCCACTATATATGTTTATTGAGCCTTTCTTTTTATAAAAAATGTATGTTGGATCTCAGATTACAATAATCCTTTTTATGATCTCATACCTTTTTATCCTGCTGCCATGACCACGAGATAGAACACTTGGTGTGTGTATTTGTTTTGTCACATCATCATATTGCTTGCTAGATATTATTAGATCCCGGTATCCCACTATATGTTTGTCAGGGCTTGGTGGACCTGTGGTTTATGTTTCTATTTTTTCTAGTACATTTGATCAGCCTGATTGATAGCCTCGGTCCAGGTTACTCCTCACCGGATTAGCAATCCCTGTTTTAAAATTCTGAAGGCTTCAGAATTGATTTGTCGGATTGAGCCTGTTTTTTTTCCTTTAAAAACCAAGGCTCTCATTGTTACCAACTCTTGCCATTTCCAGTGATTGGGTTGCTAGATGCTTGTTGCTTGTATCTGTTATTTTGATCTTCTGTTCTTTATCCGTAATTTTGTTGCCCCCTAGAGTTGATTGGTCAAGGGTGGTGGCATGGCTTTTCATAAATTAAGTCCTTGAGCTGCACTAAATAATGAAGTGATCTTTAACGCCAGGATTTTGATACTTCTTCTGGTCTATAGCTAAGCTTGTGGACTTTACGTAATTGCGCGTTGGCATTCAATATCCTGCTTTCATGTCAAAGAAAAGTTAGTCATAAATTGTTTAAGGTGTGCTATTGGTCAAGTGTGGTGGCATGGTTTTCTTGATTGGTTTGATAATCTTATGCACCAATATTGCATTTGTCTCAATCATTGAGCTATGATTGAACGTGGTTTAGTGAAACAATGTTTTTTTAATTATCATTTGGCCTCTGAGAACTTGCAATAGTTGTCTAGAACAATAGTGAAGTTTACTTATTATCATAATGTATTGAACTTCAGGCCATGAACTTTTGTGAAGAAAGAAATAAGACGTTCAGAAAAGAAAATAACAAAAAGTGAAGGATAAAGTGTTGCAGCTCATATGTGCACTGAATTCTCTTGCTGTTTCATGAAAGTTACAATGCTGAATTACTGATTGATACTTATTCCTTTATTGTTAACAAAAATTGTGGTAATAATTACTTATTTTTGTTCTTAACATGCTTGTGATCTTGTGATGACAGCTTACAGATGAATTGGAGAGGATGGATGAGAAACTCAAGTTGACAGAATCTCTCCTAGAAAGCAAAGTATCCATCTTACGATTTATGTCTAGCTGTTGCTGGTATCCCGCGTTTGATTTTGCTTTAATAATGAGAAAAACTTGCAGAATCTAGAGGTTAAGAAGATAAATGATGAGAAAAAGGCTGCAATGGCTGCTCAATTTGCGGCAGAAGCTACTTTGCGAAGAGTACATGCAGCCCAAAAAGACGATGACATGCCGCCAATTGAAGCCATTCTTGCACCACTTGAAGCTGAGCTAAAGCTTGCTCGGCAAGAGGTGATACTTTGTCTTTCATACCCACCGCTACTATCTTTGTGTTTGTGTGGATGAATTTCTTATGTTTCCCTAACAGTTTGCAACTATTTTCACCGTCTAATTTGCCAAGGTTGCTATCTTTTTCATTGGTCGTGTATTTGCTATGAGGATGACAAGTTTACTTGGTCTGTTCCAGATCTCAAAGCTCCAGGATGACAATAGAGCCTTAGATCGTCTAACAAAACAAAAGGAGGCAGCACTACTAGAAGCAGAAAGGACTGTGGAAATCGCAATGGCAAAAGCTGCTATGGTTGATGACTTGCAAAACAAGAACCAAGAGTTGATGAAGCAAATTGAGATCTGTCATGTACGTGGGTGCATGTAGTGTATTCCTGGTCATCAGGAGAAAATAACTTCAACATGCCAATGGAACTACGAAAGTGCTTAATCGGTCGTTTTATGCATTGCAGGAAGAAAATAAGATCTTGGACAAGTTGCATCGCCAAAAGGTTGCGGAAGTTGAAAAGCTTTGCCATACTGTGAGAGAGCTGGAAGAGGCTGTTCTTGCAGGTGGTGCAGCTGCTAATGCTGTTAGAGATTACCAGCGCAAAGTTCAGGAAATGAATGTAAGAAACTATCCTTAGATTGATTGTTGATTTTGTCATGGAGTATTCATTAGCTCGCCTCATCCGTAAGAACAATTGACTCATGCTTATTTATCTTCATGATTTTTTCAGGAAGAAAGAAAAACACTTGACCGTGAACTTGCTCGTGCAAAAGTTACAGCAAATAGGGTTGCTGTTGTGGTTGCGAATGATTGGAAGGATTCTAATGACAAAGTGATGCCAGTTAAACAGTGGCTTGAAGAACGCAGGTTCTTGCAGGTGAGATGATTAAATTATGCCTTTCTGTTGTTGATGTACTTTGTTTAGATGCAGGTATATGCTTGTTCTTGGTGAAATTAGACATTTTGCCTGCTGCTTTTATCGAAATCATATGATAAGTGGCATCCTGCATTAACTTTTTATTTCTACAGGGTGAAATGCAACAGCTTCGTGATAAGCTTGCTGTCGCAGAACGCACAGCACGATCTGAAGCTCAACTAAAGGTAGACAAATTTTCTGTTATATTTCAGTGTGAGCTAAAACTTTATTAAGCGAGTTGTTTTAGATGAGCTAAGTTTCTGAATTCTTTATAAACTCAGGAAAAATATCAGTTACGCCTGAAAGTTTTGGAAGATGGACTGAGAGGGCCACCAAGTGGCTCTAGTCGTCCACCTACCGAAGGAAAGAGCTTCAGCAATGGTCCTTCCCGTCGGTTATCACTGGGTGGAGCTGATAATATGTCTAAATTGTCTCCAAATGGTTTATTAGCAAGGAGATCTCCATCTTTTCATTCAAGATCATCTCTTTCTTCTAGCAGCAGCTTAGTCTTAAAACACGCTAAAGGAACTTCGAAGTCGTTTGATGGTGGAACTAGGTCACTAGACAGGGGAAAGGCCCATGGGAATGGAGCTCATTTACTTAACAGATCTACAGATGCTGTTAGAGATTGTGAAACTAATGATAGTTGGAAAGGAAATGCGGATGAGAGAACTAAAGAAAGTGCAAATAGCAACGTGGATGAGAGAAGTAATGAAACCGCAAATAGCAACTCAACTGAAATGGTCTCTAGTTTCCTATATGATATGTTGCAGAAGGAGGTCATTTCTTTGAGAAAGGCATGCCATGAAAAAGATCAGAGTCTGAAGGACAAAGATGATGCAATGGAGGTATGCAACCATCTTTTATTTATGCACTTCGAGTGGACAGGAGGCTAGGTGCTATAAAGTCTGTCTCCTATTGTCCTGCAGATGTTAGCAAAGAAGGTTGATACCTTAACGAAAGCAATGGAAGTGGAGGCAAAAAAGATGAGGCGAGAGGTTGCTGCCATGGAGAAAGAAGTTGCAGCTATGCGTGTCGATAAGGAACAAGAAATCAAAGCCAGGCGGCTTGGTAACTCAAAAGGGCCTGGAAGTTCTCAGCTGCTTGCTGGAAGGTACATCTTCATGAATGCTCAAAGTTTTCTGGAACTTCGATCTTATTATGATTGGAGTATTTCAAATGCTTGCTTCGGATATTGGTTGGTCATAACTCATAAGTAGTGAAGAGTAATATGTTGGAAGAAATTGGCCATTAATTATGCAACATATTATTTTCTGCTTAACGTCTCCTTTACCCATGGATATTAGTTTATTATGGTGCACCTGCACTTTTTATGGCCAAATTTTCTCTTAAGAGGTTAGTTCTCTTACCTTGTCATACCATTGCGTAATATATGTTATGAACAAGACCCTCTAGGTACAGAACTGCATCTACAACAAAATCTTAAAATGTTTCTTCTTTGCAACATACCACCTCAGTGCAATTTTGGTGCTGGTGAAAACTCTTAAGGCTTAGCTATATGAACCCAAAATTATAACAATAGTGTTAAGTGTTAACCAAGACAGGTTTTAATCTGGTGCATACTTCTGAAAGCACAGATGGCCTTCCTTGTGTGCTGCTGCAATCATTTCCAGGCACAAAATCTACAATGTATTTCTAAGCAGCAATTTCGTAACTGTTTGCCTTCTCCTTCCCGGAATTACATGGTCAAATATAATTCCTTTTCTAAATCAGCTTGAATTTTGTTCCTTGCCTGCAGAAACGCACCACGAACTGGGCTGACGCGCAACTTCCAATGACGGAAGCACTAACACCATGAGTCATTCTTGGATAGATTCCATTGTATTTGTTCCATTCCGTTGCCTATTAATTTTGTGGTCGAGATCATAGCACAGCATAGGACCCTGCGATACCATGACCGGGTGAAAGAGTAGGCTCGGATCTGACGCCATTGCTGCTGTACCGTGGCGGAAGTGGTCCTGAGGCGAGGTGTGTTTCTCGCCCCCTCGTTTTGTCGAGGGCAGTCGATCTGTACAGGGTGGTCGATCTGTACGTCCTCTCCCATCTGTAATGTAGCTAGTAGCGTGTTTGTTTGGTTTTGCGTGCCCCGTTTCCCAGGTTGTGAATATTGGCCCTGCAATGTTCTTTTGGACTTTTTAGTCTTTTTGCCTTTTGGTTTATCTGAATATGATGGTTTTTTGAAGCGGATTTTTCAAACGGTTTCTTAAGTCTAAAATTGTGTGTTATTTGCGTTAGTGCCTTAAACATTTGTTGTTGTCTTGAAAAGCGTAGATAAAAATTATCAGCTGGAGCTAAAATTATCAGTTACAGCACAGAAGAATAAGGCTGTTGTTATTCTCACGTTTGTTGGTTCTGCTCTATTTGCCCTTGTGTTTGGGTTGGAATTCATTCCATAACTTTATGAGTTCACTGGTAATGCTGTAACGCCTATGGGATGAGACGCGGATCCTGCAGGGAAGTGCAGGGAATCACAGTGCTACGCTACTCCCATCGCTATCAAGATCAAGGCCTTAGATGAAATACAGTAGTAACTGAAGTAGAACGTGTCCCGTGGGAGAAGTGTCGCTGCATGATTTCTGAGTTCCCTGATGTGGAAGCGTTCACACAAATGGATTACTTTTTTTATAAAAAAATTAACATTTAAATATCTATTTTTACAAATCTAGCTCCTCTCTCTGAGTTCGATAGTTGTAGCAGACGATACGTGTTATTTGCCGTGCTATAGGAGCTCGGTAGGTCCTATAATTGCTCAGCAGCTGGATGCTACGGAGCTTCTAAAATTGGTAGGTTATTAGTTTTCATGATTAGCACTAATTAAATATGACTAGTATTAATTAAATGTGATTAATATTAACTATATATGATTAGCATTAATTAAATGTGTGGCCGCTAAGCTACCCTAGCTCGGTAGTGCCGAGCTTAAGGAAAGGGGGCTAAATTTACAAAAATAGATATTCAGATGTTAAATTTGACAAAAAAAAAGTAGTTACAATGCTATTTGTGTGAACAGTTCGCTCATGTGTAATAACGGCAGCCTTATTTGTGGATGTAAAATTGCGGATGGAAACTAATGGGTTGTGAAGCTAGACCTATATGGCTATACCGTACTTCCCTTTGGAAAACAGATCAAAAAATTGGGCAAATCTTTGGCCCCAAAGTCCAAAACTAATAAGTTCGGCCCAGCTGCTGGTATTTTTGCCCCATCAATGCTTGTTTGGAAAGCCCAAAATCTCAGCCCACCCAAGGCCTTAGCCCAACTTCAACCCAAAGGGCAAACCTGTCTTGGTAGTGCTCGACATTGCGCACTCACATTGACTTTTTTCTCTAGGAAATGATATGGCTCCTACGTCCAACACAAAAGACTTGTATCGAACGTCTCGCCCAAACCGAACTATTATCACACAAATATCATCCTTATCCGCTACCACAGGTAATTCTCTTCAGTTGCCTCGGTCCCACACGTCTCACCAGCGCCCAGGAACTCGTTGCTCTCACCCCACCCCTGGCCCCTCTCTCTCTCTCTCTGTCTTCTCGCAACTTATGCTTAAGGAAAGTTATACACCATGGCTGGAGCACAGGAGGAGGTGCTCTTTTCATGGAAAGGCTAGAGTTCGCCGGACATGTTGCCACCGCAATCAGATCTTGCCGAATTTGGTGGGGCCAATGCCATAGGAGCTAGTGTGAGCAGTGCTAGCCTCGTTCTGCTAGATCCAAGCCCACTAGTGAATAGGGTGGGTCATTCCTATCCTCCTCTATGCTCATGTCAAATGTTGATACTAGGTAAGTCGAATTGTTGTAGCAGCTCTTTCTAAATGTTGCACACAAGACATCAAATCTTATAGATGTTTTGATTTTTTTTGTTGTTTCAACAAGGTTTAATTTTTATTGCAATTGGTTCTTACATTTGTTGCCACAATAGTTCAAGTTTGTTGCACATTTTTGTTTGTTAGTTTTGTGTTTGTTGCAACCAGATCAAAGATTTGTTGCAAGCTCAGAAACTAATTGTTGCACTAGATCGAATTAGTTGTTTCATCATCATCTATTCATCCACAAGTCTACACCCTCAATCCCTGTTCTAACATCCTAGCACTTCTCCCCTTCGGTAGCTAACCACCGTCGTATCCATGCTCCTCCCGCTCTTCCCCCTCTCTACATGCGTCTCTTTTGTAAATTTGTTGCAACCAATTAGGTTCCTCCCCCTTCGTCCCTCCCACTCCTCCAATTAGCTGGGGCTTCGATGAGCCGGCAGTGGCCAGAAGACTGCCCTCTTCTTCCCCGCGCCTCCTCCTTGGAAGCAGACTACGATCACCTGCGTCATAAGCCCCAGTATCGGTATCTCGAGCTCCAATATTAGCTGTTGGTCTAAGGTCGCCGCCGCTGGTGCTCGAGGGAGGCTGTCCACCATGGTCTCCTCCTCCTGCAACAAGCTGGACGTCTAGCGAGGCAATGGCAGCTAGAGATTGAGCAGAGATGAGTTTCTCTGTTGTGCCAAATCGAACGACCAGAATCTAACACTTAAATATCCGTTTTCACAAATCTAACTTCTCTCTTCGAGCTCAATAGCCGTAGCAGACGACATGTGTCCTTTGCCGTGCTACAGGAGCCCGCTAGGTCCCATAGTTGCTCAGCAGCTGGATGCTATAGAGCCCCTAAAATTGGTAGGTTATTAGTTTTCATGATTAGCACTAATTAAATGACTAGTGCTAATTAAATGTGATTAACATTAATTACATATGATTAGCACTAATTAAATGTGTGGCCGCTGAGCTACCCTAGCTTGGTAGTGCCGAGTTTAAGGAAGGTGCTAGATTTGCAAAAATGGGTATTCAGATGTTAAATTTAAAAAATGGTTACAATGCTATTTGTGTGAACAGTTCGCTCATGTGTCATGGTGGCAGCCTTATTTTTGGATGTAAAATTGTGGGTGGAAAATGATGGGTTGCGAAGCTAGACCTATACGGATATACCCTATGGGCAAATCTTTGGCCCCAAAGTCCAAAACTAATAAGTTCGGCTCAACTGCTGGCATTTTCGCCCCCTTCAGCGCTTGTTTGGAAAGCCCAATATCAGCCCATCTAAGGCCTTAGCCCAACTCCAACCCAAAGTGCAACCCTGCCTTGGCAACGCTCGAAATTGCACATTCACACTGACTTTTTCTCTAGGAAATGATACGGCTCCTACGTCCAATACAAAAGACTCGTATCGAACGCCTCGTCCAAACCGAACTACTATCACACAAATAATATCATCCTTATCCTCTACCATAGGTAATTCTCTTCAGTTGCCTCGGCCTCACACGTCTCACTGGCGCCCAGGAGCTCAGTGCTCTCACCCTACCCCTGGCCCCTCTCCCTCTCTCTGTCTTCTCGCAGCTTATGCTTAAGGAAAGTCATACACCATGGTTGGAGCACAGGAGGTGCCCTTTTCGTGAAGAGGCTAGAATTCGCCGAACATGTTTCCACCATAGTTAGATCTCGCCGGATTTGGTGGGGCCGAGGCCATAGGAGCTAGTGTGAGCAGTACTAGTCTTGTCCTATTAGATCCGAACCTGCTAGTGAATAGGGTGGGTCATTCCCATTCTCCTCTATGCTCATGTCAAATTTTGATACTAGGTAAGTCGAATTATTATAGCAGCTGTTTTATGAATGTTGCACACAAGATATCAAATGTTATAGATGTTTCGATGTTTTTTTTGTTGTTTCAACAAGGTTTAATTTTTATTGCAATAGGTTCTTGTATTTGTTGCTACACTAGTTCAAGTTTGTTGCATATTTTTTGTTCGTTGGTTTTGTGTTTGTTGCAACTAGATAGAGATTTATTGTAAGCTTAGAAACTAATTGTTGCGTTTCTGAAATTTTTTTGTTGCACTAGATCGAATTAGTTGTTTCATCATCATCTATTCATCTACAAGTCTATGCCTCTTAATCCCTATTCTAACATCTCAGCACTTCTCCCCTTCGGTAGCTAACCACCGTCGTATCCATACTCCTCCCCCTCTTCCCCCCTCTTTACACGCGTCTCTTTTGTAAATTTGTTGCAACCAATCAGGTTCCTCTTCCTTCATCCCTCCCACTTCTCCAATTAGCTAGGGCTCCAATGAGCCAACAGTGGCCGGAAGACTGTCCTTTTCCTCTCCGCGCTTCCTCCTTGGAAGCAGACTACGATCACCTGCGTCATAACCCTCAGCATCAGTATCCTGCGCTCCAATGCCAGTCCTTGGTCTAAGATCACCGCTGCTCGTGCTCGAGGGAGGCCGTCCACCATGGTCTCCTCCGACAAGCTGGACCTCTGGCGAGGCAGTGGCAGCTAGAGATCGAGTAGAGATAAGTTTCTCTATTGTGCCAAATCGAACGGCCAGAATCTATCCACGTTAGATCTAACGGTGGGGGAAGCACTTGTCATCGTATGTATTGGCATTAATCGCTCCCTTTTCCTCTCTCTCTCTAAAAAAAAGAAAGCAGCGACTAGCACCTGGAAGTACGATTAGCGTCTTTCCATCGTACACTTCTTTCACTATTACATCACAGTTGGATCGATTTTGGCCCATTCAATTTAGCACAACAAAATTCCATAAAAAGCTCATCTCTGGTGGTGGGTTCGCTGGAGCTCCAGCTTTTTAGAGGAGGAGGCCACGACGGATGACCTCCCTCGAGCACAAGCGATGCCGACCTTGTACCTGTGGCTGGCATTGGAGCTCGAGATGCCAATGGCTAGACGAGGCTTATGACATCAGGAGAGGAGCTTGTCTCTAGTGGCGATCCCTGGGCACTACAGGCTCAATGGAGCTCTAGCTTGCCACAGGTAGAGGAGGGACAGAGGAGGAGGAACCAGACGGTTGTATTTTTTATTTATTGCAATAAAAATTCGTGAGCCGCAATAATCAATACTCTATGGGACGCTTACAATAAATTTTCAATAAGGCGCAATATCGATCCGATGAATGAATATACAAAATTTCTCACAGTTGCAACAACAATCACAAACAAAAATGGTGTAATAAACTAACAACTAACTGCAACAAAAAGAACATCATGATACAACACATAAGAACTCTGAAACAACATTAATAAATTTCTATTGCAACAAAATAAAAATTCTTGTCCAACAAATCAACACAATTGATGTAAAAAAACACTATTGTTGCAACAAAGAGAAAAGGATAGTTACAACAAAATAGTAATCTGATTGCAACAAACATTTTAGAGAAGGCACGCAAGTCTACAGCATTCAAAGAAAACGTCTGCAACTACTCAATTTAGTTATTGAAAAAGCTAACAACTGACACAAGCATAAAGGGGGAGACGACAGTCGACGATACCACCATCTCGTCACTGCCACAGACTCATCGACGTCCACCTTTGTTAGCCCTCTCATGAGGGGCAACACTAGTACGAGTAGCCTCCAACAGAGTCGAAGTACGGACAATAAAACTGCGCCTAGTCAATGCCAGCGGATCTCTGTCGGCCTCGATGGTGTCATGGAGGTCACGCCTAGTGGTCAGACTCGATCTGGCCCAACGATCTTGTGGAGGCCATGTTGGCGTCACCCGCTCCCAAAATAGTGGAGCTCTGCCATGCATGGAGAGGGGAGGAAAGAGCTCGTGTATGCATGTAGATAGAGAGAGACATTTAGCCATAGCTAGGGGGTGAAAACGGATCGGATAATTTCTGAACAATCCGGATGAAAACAAATACGAATTGTGTCGGATCAGATTTTCTTTGGATAATTCTTGGATCGAAAATACATACGGATTTTTTTATTGGAAACGAATATGAATACAGTAGGCCTGATATCCAGCGAATACGAATACGGATTATCCGGATATCCGAGATTTCAGCCCAACATTGCCCAGCCCAAGCCAGCCCCTCTCATCTCCCCTGCCACCATCCCATATTCGATCCGTTTGTATCCTTAGTCATGGCATTATCCGTCCGTATTCGATCTGAGTCATGGCATTATCCGTCCGTATTCGATCTGAGTCATGGCTTGCCAAAAGAGTTTAACGGCGGTGATTTTTTTTTTATAAAAAAAGCCAGAGCAGCTGAGGTAGAGACTTGTGGGGTAGAAGAACGAGGAATAAGCAAACAATTAGTGCACTCCTCTCATCTAGGGTAACTAAATTGTCAACAAGCCGGCAGACGTGAGGGAGATGAAAAGGCCGAATCTCAATTGTCAAAAAGCACGCAGACGTGAGGGAGATGAAAAGGCCGAAGAAGTGCGGGACGGCTCGACTGCTGGGCTTCTGATTTTTTTTTAATTGCGTCGGACACCACGAAGCATAGCAAATAAATAGCAAATTAGCAATCCAAAAAGCTAGCGAGAAGCCGCTCTCCCCACTTCCTCCCATGCTCCCACTCCTCCAGTCCTCGCCGTAGTCGGGAGAAGCCATCGAGGCCAGGTCCGGCCGGCGAGGCACCTTGCGACTCGTCGCTGGGATCGATCAGGAGCTGGTTGGGGTTGGCCCCGTGGCACGCGGCGAAGTTTTCGACGTACCGTCGGGGTGTTGCGCGCGGCGGCGCCTGCGCTTTCCCTGAGGCATCCGCGTCGTGTGTCTGTGCTGCGATCGTTCGCCCCCACGTACCGTAGGTGCGTACTCGTCTCTCTGTCTCGCGCGCGCACGTGCTCGTCAATTATTTGAAACAGAAGTCTGATATAGGTGGTGATCGGTTCGGCTGAAAAGCTCATGACTTATGGCTGAAAACATTGTAACTGGCTGAAAAAAACACTGTAGCTGACAGATGCTTATTTAGCATAATTAAATTTAAAAAAATATAAAAATATAAAAAAATATGTTAGCCCATTACGTATAATATAAACAAATACGGAAAAAAAAGAACCGGCAAAAAAGCTCAACAAAAAGCTAAAAGTTCAGAAAAAGACAAAACTTATAAATAGTGAAAAATAAGCCAGAAGCCGAAGCCGAAATTGAAATTCGATATTGTACACACGATGTCTTTAATTCTTTCCATGGCCAGAGCGTCTTAACAACACAGCTCCCATTAATCATTAACATTAGTATGGTATTTTAATCTTGGTGTACGTAATGGTAATTTTAATTTTAAAAATTTTATGTGATCTAAAATTACATGCCAACAATGCTTTCTGCTCATTCCATATATTTCGACATATGTCTTCTGCTCATATTTTCTCTTGTATGCTCTGAAGAATAACATCAGAATTGAGAAGGTGTAACTGTTATCCAGTCATGCTAATGCTTCGTTCTTTTTACCTTCGGTAATATTATTAGATCATGGACTCAACTGTGTTCGATTATTTAAATTTTATTGGCTTAATTTTTATGGTTTCAAAGTGGCGGGGGTCGACATGATCTGAAATCAGAAATGCTTGTTTCCTGCAACAGCGTATTAAGTGAAGACCACTTCCCAGTTCTTTTTGTGCTTTCCACCCAGGGAGTCTTCATTCTTCAGTGGCTGCCAACCATGCAGTCTCCAACAATCCTCACTGAGACAGAGAGCACAGTTCATCTACTGAAGATCAATGGTTATTCAGTAACCAAAGCACTCCGTGGTTCGGACTATATCTCATCCGGTAGACTGACTGCAGGTGGATATGACTGGGAAGTCCGTTACTATCCAGGTAACTGTGAGTATGAACATGGTGATTTCTGGTTAGCATTTCGGCTTGTGTTTTGTAGCAAAGGATGTACGAATGATGTGAAGGCATCTCTTAAATGTCGGTTTGTACATGAGACGCAATCTCTCCCGCCATCTGAAAGTAAAACTGTATCCTACAAATATAAACGCCAACAGGATTATGGCCCAGCAGTTTTTCTCGTAGAACAAGAGCATTTTTCGGAATCTGAGTATCAAGAGCATTTTCCAGCATCTAAGTATCTCAGAGGCGATTCCTTTGTTGTGGAGTGTACCATCACTGTGTTAAGAGAAACCCGGGGAGCTGTGACTAATGTTTATCCTAGCGTTGCAGATCCGTGCTGTGACTTGCACCTGCACCTTGGTGAACTCTTGCTAAGTCAGAAGGGGGCAGACATCACACTTGTTGTTACAGGTGAATCCTTCTTGGCGCACAAGAGCATACTCTCCGCGAGATCCCCTGTTTTCATGGCTGAGTTCTTTGGACCCATGAAAGAGAGTAGTTCAGAGTGTGTTGAGATCAAGGACATGGTAGCACCAGTCTTCAAGGCCATGCTGAATTTCATCTACACCGGTACATTGCCGGAACTTGATCAGCATTGCTTTGGAGACATGGAGCAGGAGGTCACAACGATGGCACATCATTTGCTTGTAGCTGCAGATAGGTATGGATTGGATAGGCTTAAATTGATTTGCGAAAACAAGCTCGGTAATGGCATGAATGTAGAGACAGTCGCGACAACATTGGCTTTTGCAGAGCAGCACAACTGCTCGCAGCTGAAGGCCAGGTGCATTGAGTTCATCCTTAGTTCTCTTGCAAATCTTGAAGCTGTCATGGCAACGGAGGGTTACAAGCTTATCATGGCAAGCTGCCCATCGGTCCTGAATACCCTTCTCAGGGCTGCGCTTGGAAGACACAAGTAGTTGCGTGCTAAATAGCTGAAGATTTACGACCTCTCATCTAAATGTAGTGCAATGCATTTGAGATTTGGATTATGTAATGTAATGTGAAAACATTTTAATCCTGGGCGTTTTATATATTATATTCATGGCAAGTACTTTTTTGAGAACAATGACCGAGCTTAACTCTATTCAAGAACAAGAGAATTACAATAGCCCTGAATATATCTTAAAAGAAAACCAGGTGCATTCTAGTCTAGTATCATGAAACAAAACGAAAAATTTGCAAAATTTTGAACTTTCTTGAAATTTGACCAAAACTTGAAAGCTTGACCAATTCAGAAACTTCTTAGCTAAGGGTCTGTTTGGCAGAGCTCCACCAGCTCCAGATTCACCAGATCCACCGCGGAGTAGCTCCACCGTGAATCTGGGATCCCACCATGGAGCTGGACAAACTGTTTGGCTTCCACAGCAGTTCCAGATCCACGAAACTGAGTTTTTGGTGGGAATGGCCTGTTTTGCCCTTGAGGTTGTATGATCAGGTGAAGGAACTCAGTGCTTTCATCCATTGCAATAAACTGAACTCATTTTATTCAATACCATATTGCATATAGAAAAACCGGCCGTGTCCACAATGGCAGATGGCATTGCCATCTCCTTTCATCACATTTCAGACAACACCCACCACCAATATGTATATACAAATGTCAATTAATTACTATGCATAGTTAATCTTACACCAAAGAATTGAGAGAATCAATTGTATGTTACAGATTCCTTGATATATGCAAGCCAAGCAACAAATTGTAAATAGGTAATTGAGTCGACGGAGCACATTGCACATTCATACCTCATCATCCCTTACCCTCTTGTTGGTCGACGGAGCACGTGTTCTCGATTGCGATGCAGAGACCCCTGACGGAAGACCACCGCTGCGTCGGCCAGGCGGCCACGCCACGCCTGCGCCGGCAGGGGCGCGCGCGCCCGGCCATGCGCGCCGAGGAGGAGAGGGGGCCGGATCTACCAGATCCGGCCATCGCCGAGGTGGCGGCGCGAGGAGGGTCGCAGCGCGAGGAGAGGAGCGCTACGCTCGGTCCCTCGGTTGGGATGGATAGGAAGGCCGAATAGAAAAGAAAAAAACGGTTCGGATGGATGTGTAACCAGTGGCATTGGTGGGTAATTACCACCTAACTTCACGAGTAGATACGAAATAAGTTTTCGTGGAGCACCCCTTGAGGTGCTCCATGGATTTCATGAATCTGGAGCTGGATCCAGTATTTTGGTGGATCCAAATTTCGTGGAGCTGGAGTGTTTGGGTAAAAATTCGTGGAGTGGAGCTATTTTTGGTGAATCTGGAGCTGGTGGAGCTATGCCAAACAGGCCCTAAATGTGCTTTCCTTCTTGGTTTTCTGCCTCACTTAGCCGATGGTGTTGTTTCAAAAGCCGTTACCTCCTCTGTTCACTCCAGAACACTCGGTTCACTCCTGTTTGTTGGCGCCACCGTTTACCCATCACTGCCTCCCTGTCAACCCGCTGTACCACCTCTGCAAGTGCTCTGACAATCTCTGATACCACTATTTAATGCTCGTCGCCTCACCCACCATGCACTGAAGCAACTGAGCTCCATTAGTCGCCGCCAACTTAGCCTCTCACGGTCGACAAGCCCCACTCGCATTCTTTGACCACTACCATCCGCGAGCCCGCTAATGCCAAGGACGCGCTAGGACTGAGAAGCCACCATAGCTGCCAACATTGCCACCGCAATTGTCGCCGAAGCCTCCAGCACCCCCTCACACCTGACCACACGCCATCGCCCGAGCAAGGTGACCAGAACTCCCAATCGCCATGCTACGGCTATAAAAGCCTACAAGCACCCCATACGACGGCATTGGCGGCCAATCCGTTTTTCAATTCCGTTAAATTCTTCGCTATATTTCAATTGCTCATGTCTGTAGCACCCTTGAGCCCCCACAACCTTACCGAAGCCTCACCTTAGTCTTCCTAGCCCTCTACCTCACCGATGGCGACCTTCTCCGCCCCACCTCACCATGGACAGCTGCCTCAAAGCCTTAGAGCCTAAACCGCCAACACCATGACCTTTCCATTGCATTCAAGATGCTCACAAACCACTGGTCTTCACCGATTAGCCCTCGAAGTGACACTATGCCATGGTTAATCTCCATGAAGCTTCCCTAACCATCAGCTATCTCCAGTCAACTTTAGCCACAAACCTAAAAAATGGAACCCTAGGCACTCCTGTATCCCTTGTACACCATCGCTCACCACTAAGGAACCTCGTCGGAGTCTAATCTCGCCACAGCCGCCTGCCCTATTTTGTGCCACGCGCCTGGCCAAAGGAATAAGACTACCGCTTACAAGTTGAGTCGCTAGATGGGCCTTGTGCATGTAAAACAAGCTGGGCCGTTCAGTGGGTCGTGCAAGGAAACTTAAGCCAACCAACCCAAGATCAGGGAAAAATAGTGAAGCCCAAAAATCAAAACCCAAATTAGGTCAGGCCCATTATTGTAGCGAGTTATTGTTCACAACAAATCCACTCCTATTCAAACCCAAGGCTGAATATTGTTTTTAACCCACTGCTATTCATTAGATCGACCCACTACTGTTCAAGATCCAACTCGATACTGCTAGAAGATTGTCACTATTCCTACCCGATCCGCAATGAACAGTGTTAACATGATATTGTTCACCAAAAACCCGTTAAGCAACTTTATACCCAATTTGATCATTTTGACCCCATGAAGCCCATTCTCAACTCCGTTTAGCCTAAATAGACTCCGATGAAACCCTAGCCAACCCAAATGCTATTTTAAGCTCAAACCCAATACTATTCAAACCTGTTACTATTCACAGAAAGCACGTTAACACATTTATACCCATTTCGACCATCTCAAGCTCATTTAACCTAATTTCAACTCAGCTCAGCCAAACCAGATATTGCTTAAACCCTATTCATCCAAACCCATTTTCTTTATGTCTTTTTTGGTTATTTTATTTTATTTTATTTTATTCCCAGTTTACATTCTGCAAAGCGGGAACTTATCTGTATTCATTTTCCCACGCTGTTATTCCAACTTAGCGAGTTAATCAATGGAAAAACTATAAGAGCAATTGAAGTAATCGAGAACAAACCTGAAGCCAACAGTGAAATAATCAGAGGCTTAGGGTAAGGAGGCAGGCCGCATGTTTTTGATCATGTTGAATCTACATCCTTTAATTATTTAATTATTAGTAATTTCATTACTACTATTTGTGCACTGTTATTGACTTAAAATAATATTTTAAAATAACATAATAATTAATTATGTCCTACCACCAGAACAACCTTGTTTTGATTGATGGTCATATTCACCTTGACAAGCCTTAGTAATAATAAACTACTATAAAATATACCATGGTAGATCAAAAAAAAATTCAAATGTTTTATACTACTAAAAGATTCGGTGTCTTGCTGATATAATTACAAAATAATATTAGGGTTAAGGATGAATGGTGGAAAGCCACGAGATGGTTGAAGTCCACGACCTTATCCTAGGGAGGAGGCTATGGTTGGATTGGTGGTAATGTCGTGTTGCATTGGATTATTGGTTTGTGGATGACTGTCTCATTGGTGAAAAGTAAGAATTAGAATCTTATGCTAAGTAAAGAATATAGTGATCGTTCAACCATAAGTTTTAACTGGTCAAGTCTGGTCTAGAAGTTGCTCAAACCTATTGAATATCTATAAGGTGTTGGGATTCTAGAAGAGGGAATACCCACATGAAAAGTAGTGGTATGAAAACGTTAAAATCGTACTTAATAATGGTAGGATCGTATGGAGTTAGGTTGCAACTTTTTGCGTTGGCCAGTGGAATGCTAACAATGTGTGGGCCTCGTCCCTACTGGGTAGAGGCTATAAAAATAGGAGAGCAGTGAAAGATCTTGTTGTCTTAACTCAGCTGCACGTTAATATGTTGTGTGTCTATAGCTTGACATTACGAGTTAGAGATATCTTGTGGGTAAAGCTGAGCAATTCTGCAGAGTCAAAATTATAAATGATATTCAAATACGCCATGCTTCCAGTAAATAAAGCTGTGTTTTATGGGTGATTCCAATAACAAAATATAACTAGATTCGGTGAGATTTCAAATTGGAAATTGAGTTAAGTGAACCCCCTTTTCCTTAAAATCAACCTTTTGTCTTTTGTGTCCAAAACTGCTTATAAATAAAAATGTATCCACAAATATAACAATAAAATCAATCCATCCATCTCTTGAAATATTGGCAATTAGTTAAATATCATTTCCGTATGTAGCTTGCTGCGTAACTAGTGTACTCAATCTTGCTTATTTTCATCAGAACAGATATCAGAAGAAGAAAAGATGTTTCAAACCTTCGTGTTAGGGTATGACCGCACTCAAGCATTCCTGTGGGGATTTGTTCTATTCTTCTAAATGTAAGTTATGGTCTTGGACATCCACTAAGTTTCTAAAGTTGGCTGCTAGTTCATATTTTAATCAAGTTAACTCTTTTCAAATGTTTATAAGCAGGCATGATACTCCTATCCACAAGTAAACTCCTAAGCTGTTGTGAAAGATACGACGACTCTGTTCCAAAAAATGGGGTCGTTACATATCACCCCTCAACTTCCACAAATTGGTAGCAGCAAGGCAATCCATTTCTAGCTCCACTTTATCAAAGCCACAACTTTTGGCTAGCTTAAGGCCATCTTGTCAGGCTAGTACTACTTCCATAGTCAGGGCATCCATGGCTGCTTCACACCAGTAGCTAGCCACAGCCTGGAAATTCCCATACAAATCCCTGATAATCATACCAGTAGCTCCCTACGTAACATCTCCCTTGAAGGCACCATCCACATTAATCTTAACATGATCGTTTTTTGGTGCCTTCCATGACAATGTTAGAACTTTCGATCGAGCACTAGTCACTATTTTAACCATATTGTAGACACCCACCTCGCCACCTGCTCTGGTCTCTAGGTTTCTCACCCATGTTCCATGTTATCTCTGGTCGTCCAGAGAGAGTGCATACCGCATAAGATGGTTTCTATGTTGTCACTATGGATCAACTTATCATCAAGTATATCTGTTGCCCAGGTAGCTAAATGGAATCATGGTAGTTTCACACCATTGGCCTCCTTGATAGCTTGCCAAAAAAGCTTGAGCATGTGGGCATTCCATAAGAGTATGGAATGCTCTCTCTCTCTCTCTCTCTCTCTCTCTCTCTGCACCACAGAGCATGCATGCTCCTGATGTTGCAACGTGTCATCGGAACAACACATACTTTGTAGGCACAAAATCATGAATTACCTTCCACCAAAACACACGCACCTTCGACGAAACATTCATATTCCAAAGACGCTTCCAGATTGGGTTATTTACCTTAGTTGATTTCCAGATTGGGTTATTTACCTCAGTTGATGTCGAAGCTGCTCCTTCATCGATATCTCTTGATGCTTGAAGATTATAAGTTGACTGAACCGAGTAATTCCTATGTTTTTCAAAGGTCCATGCTATCACATCTTCCTCCATCCTCCCAATCGGGATCTTTAGAATTTCTCTTGCATCTAGCATTGAGAACAAACAAGACTAGTGTTCCAGTTGCCACCAGCAAAATCAATCAGCTCATTCACTGTCTCCACCATGCTATTATCTGGTTGAAACGGCTTAAAACTATGTACTATAGGAATCTAGTTATCAAGCCGAACATTCAAGGGTGTATGCATTGGTTGTGACTGATGGCTTTTTGGTTGAAAATGAAAAATAGTGATAGAAAAAAGTGGATTTAAAAAGGAAGGCATGGATGGTGGGGAAATTGAGGGATAGATGCATGTGTGTGACTGGTGCAAGAGGAGTAGGGTGCGTGATATGCCTGTGACCCTCTACCTTATCCCTAGAGCAAAACGAGAGTGAGAAGAGTGGAGAAGCCATATATTGGTTTTTGGCTCTCCAAGTAGAAACAGAATCCAATACGAATACAACCTTTATTGATTCACCAATACCAATCCTTTTAATTAGCCCTTGTTTCATTCCCAGATGGTATTCTAAAACCTTCACTCCACTAGTTATTGGAAGATATGAAGATCATATTAGCCTACCAATAAAAAACTTACCAAAGCACGTAAGTAAAATAGAGTTGAACACCTCCTGACCGGTCAAATCACTATTGACCCAACTGTTGGACCGACCTGGTGTTGGCAGTCTTTGCTTAGGAACTGGTCTGATTGTCCACCGGTCAGATCGCTCTCCTGATCTAGATGAGAAAATCAACCCAAGCAAAACCTCAAAAAGGTACAATCCTCAAAAATATAAGTTTAAATGACTTGAAACTTTCCAAGAAACCTAATCCATTTGAGGATCGTATGGATCTTAGCCAAAGTTTTAACATTTTCTTGAGACAATTAAGGTTGCACCAAAATCAAGCAAAACTCACAATCTTGAGAGATGTCTTGCTCGTGGGTTTGATATGGCGAACAAGGATCTAGATAGATTTTTACATGTCACAGCAAACCAGAGCACATAAAGATTCGTGACCAAAATTTTAGGAACATGATTTCATAAGAAATGCTCTAAATCAAACCAAATAAGGCAAACCCTAAGATCTTACTATAACTAGCCCCTAGATGGATGATATATGACCCTCATGAAGTATCTTCATCTTTTATGCGTCCTTGGAACCAGCAAGATCAAGGCGGAAGAAGAGGGGCAAAACACAAAAAAAGAGCAAAATCAATAAGATCAAGAGCACACTATGGATGATGAACAAAATTGATGTATTACAACTTGTGAAGGTTTGATTTACAGCTACTCCACCATAAATGATAGAGATATCTCACCCAAGAGCACATACCCAAACCCTAGAAGACAGTTGGTTGCTTTCCCTTTCCTTACCACAAAACCTAGCCACCAACCTCTCCTACTCAAATAAATAGATCAACCAGCCCACATGTAACCGTAATGGATACTATCCATCAGCACAATCAAAGAAACATATTACTTTATGCACACCTGGTTTTACACACACAATACTTATGCACATTTTTTAAAGCTCATAAGCCCAACCCACTAAGGAGTAAGATTCCATCTACTTGTCCTCCTCAACACCTCCTTGACCTAAACCGCTATCCAAATGCCCTCCAAACGCTATAGTTTTGGTCCTTTTGCTATTTTCTGTATTTTGGCTTCTCCACCAAAACACCATCACCTTGAACGTGGGCCTCACCTCTTCCCCGAGCCTAGTCCATGGTCATCTTCTTTTTAGCAAGTAATTCTTATGCTTGCAACACATAGGTTCACCAATGGCTCAAGCATTGGTAAGTCTCTCCATGTCAGTTTCCTTGACCACCACACCTCACTAATTACACCAATCACACCATTCGATGAACTGTTACTCAAACCACCCCTTCAACATCCCCTATCTTCTCTTGTGGCTCGTTTAAGCCCAACCATCTTGCCCGGCTTCCTTGACCATACCTCAGCTCATCCTCGAGCCTAGTCCCGATCTATACCGTCAACTATGGCTACCTCTAAGCACTTGCACATCAAAGACCAAGAAAATACTTTCGTGCACAAATTCTTCACAACTTGACACACGTTAATCTAAACATGTTTCATGCATCATGAATGCAATAACCTAGACCCAAAAACTCAAGCCACAACTAATTTCCCAAAATCACTAGAACCTCTCGGGCAAGAACTAGTCGTGGTCGGTCTGATCGCCATTGGCCAGCCGGTCAAGCCACCAGCCTAGTCAAACTGCTCCTCTTAAGCTAGTTTGCTATCTAGTTTTATCCTAGACCTCCAGAAAAGGTGACACATAGTGCAAAGACATCTTAGGACACTCCTACATAAGTTTTTGGTGCTAAAGAGCCAAAAACCAAACTAGTCAGTCAAATTGTCGCCTGGCAAAATGCCCGAGGGGCAACATGAACGATTTGATTGTCTCGGCAAATTAGTCAAACTGCACCTTGAAATCGGTCAGACCGTAACCTGGCAAGCAGCTTTGAAAAACAATAAACTTTCACAAATGCAAATTCCAGCTCGACACGATTACCAATTGCTAATTATTCAACACAATTAAACCATGGATATTTTCAACATGGTTCTTTAATTTCTCTCTTGATAAGCACATTGCCAATACCACAAAAATGCAAAAGGAGCACAATCGAGTTGATTTTTGAAAATAAAAATAATTTATGAAAGACAACCCTTCTTGATAAAAAGAGGGACAAATACAAAGTATAAGAAAGAGCACGATGCAAATAGAATGGATGCAATTTTATTCATTTAATTTTAGCAAGGAGCTATAAAAATTATCTATGTTGATTCAAACAAGAATTGCTACAACCCATATGATGAGTACAAGCTATCTAGATCATGACAATTAATATATAGCAAAGCATAGCCAAACTAGCATAAAATTTATGATCAAGACAATTTTAGAACATGTCAAGATGATCAAACTTCTTGTTTAACCAAAGTATCCAAAAATGAGCCAAGTCATGACAATAGTCTAAATAGAACCAAAAAGCTATATTTGAATCATTTAGAGTGTTACAAGTTCGATATTGAATCATTTTATGCAAACACTTAGAATTGAGCATAATTAACACATTTAGCATTATTGAAAATACATTTTGGTCTTATCTTAATAAAGTAAGTTTTGGACTAGAAGCCATCTATAAGTGCCTCCTAAGCTTCAACTATTTCGCAATTCTTTATTTTCTTTACTTTAATTTTTCATGTGCTAGATTTCAAGCCTTTGTTGATCATCCCAAGCAATAAGCTTGCGAGCATGATCATCCCAGTGATAGCTAGAATACTTTTTAAAATTTCATTAGACTATTTTGCACTTTTACTATAATATCAGTTGTTGTGTCAATACTTACGTACTTTTGCTATGATATAGTTTAATTGCAACCTAGTGAGGTTTCTAGTCTATCATATGTTAGCCCCACCCTTGCTTCATTTCTAGGTGCGACGCTGTGGTCAGCTTCAAGGAAGAAAACCTCATTCCAAAGTCGACGAAGCACGAGAGAGGGTGGGAGTTGAAGGATAGCAAAGAGGGGAATAAGGCGACCATGGTCCTTCAGTCCTTCTATAGGCATGCAGGGGCAAGACGTGCATGGTCTAGGCACAAGCAGAGAAGGGAGGCACGGAAGGGCTAGGCCGGATGGGCCAAAAGAAAGAGAAAAAGAATGGCTAGAGAAAAGGATGAGATCGACCGAAAAAAGATTGAGAGGGAAGTGAAATTTGAATTGATAGATTGAGTTTAAATTTGAACTTTAAATTTTAGAATTCAGAGAAACACAGAAATTGATTTAAATTTGAACTTTGAATTTTGGAATTCAGAAAAACACCGAATAAACTCCAAATATTTTAAACTAAATATTTTGAAAATTATTATACAAAATGCCAAAAATTGGGATGTTACAAGTAGACTCACCTGTCAAACTGTTACCGCAAAATTTTATGACGGATTTACATTTCCGTCCGGCAGAATCTTCCCATGCTGGGTTTTCTGCAGGCCTGATTCTCCGCCAAAAAAAAAAAATCGAAAAGAATCGAGGAGAAGGGAGACAGAAAGTCTGATATTACAGTGGTTATACCCTAGCAGTAGAGTACTGTACAATCCTTTGAGCACCATGTCATGAAACTGGAGCAAGCAGTGAGAACTTCACATGAAGTGAGATCTTCCCCTTGTCAACGTGAAGCTTTGCGCCTGTGACCAGCCAGTGTCCAGGGCTGTCCTGCGTCTCCATGGTCACCTGAGACGTCTCAACAAACTTGAGCAGCCTCTGGGTCCCGACAGGTACCGGCGGCCCCCCGACAAACACGCCGGAGTCAATGTTAACTCTCGCCGGCTGTTGCTGCTGCTCCTCCTCAACGGCGCCTGAAGACGCCGCCGCAAACGACTTGTACAGGAAGCTCCCTTTACCAGACAGCCTCGCCGTGTTGTGCGCCCATTTGGACTGCACCACGGTGTATCCTGACAGCTCGGTGTACAAGAGCCTGAGATGCAGTACGTTGGTCGAATCATGAGCCTTGACATGCAGTTGCGCACCGGAGACGATGTACGCGGTCTTTCGGCCTGCGCCGCACCAGCGGGGATCGTACTTGACTGGCACGGTGCAGACATGGGCGAACATTCTCCATTGGACCGGCTCGTAGTAACGTTCGTCGGAGATCATCTCCGATCCTCGCCAGATCGGTCGCTTGTCTGATCGTTCATTGACGAATGTTGGGGTGTTTGACAAATGCTGCAGGTGGATTCCTAACCTGATCATGGTGTGGAGTTGTTAACAATCTAAAGTTCGTTATTCTTCTGACAGAATGTTCAATCTGACAGAATGTTGAAGGAAACTGGTAGTAAATGTAGCTAACCTGTTGTTTTTCTTGCCCTCCAGGTGCAATCTCATCCCAGTGATTGGCAGTTTTGGAACAATCACCTGCATTTTGGTTTTGTCATTTCTATTGGGCATTTCCATTGGATTGCATGCAGGTGGTTCTAAGCAATGAGGAAGGATTTCTTACCTGGCTTGAGCTGACATAGAGCTTTGAACCTACAAGGCTGAAGTGCAAGGCTGGGCTAGCGCCTTGTCGGTTCGAGCACGGACCGAGAGGTAGGTCACTGAGTACAGGGGCCCACAATCTGTGGTGTTGGAAGTCCAGGAAGTACCTCAACTCTGCTACTGGGGGTTTGTCTGTCAAGGAACGGTGGCATAATTAAGCACTTTCAGCTGCAACTCTATGGTGCATCATACACAAGTAAAGGAAATGTGTGGAAATTTGGGAGTTATGAAGTAGATAATCTCTTGTTTGTCGATTGGTTCATTGATACCTCACCAATTTTCATATAACGGCATGGATGGATCAAAAGAACACAATATACCAAAAAAAAATGTGGTTCATGCTGGGTTATAGTTAGCTTTCATTACACAGGCTTATCATTCATTTTGCTGAGACTGTAAGCATGTTACATGCAAGTTTTCATGCACTTAGTATACATATGACATGTTCACATGGCTAAATGTTTGCTAGAGTCGAGAGCGTATCTTACATCTCAGGTAGAGGTTTATCGCATGGTGAAGGAAGCCGATGCCAGTCACTCCCTTGAGGAGGGATGTGATGGGCACAAGCTTGAAGTTGATGGCGTCCGGCTTTGTCGGCACCGTGGGCAGCCACTCCGAGTGGTTGCTCGCCGCCGTATCCCCTCCCCTCTTGGAGTATATCACTGTCACTCCCTGCATCAATTAAAATTCAGCAAAGGTCCCTGCATGACTTACTAAAGATTCTTTCCTCACTCACTGTTAGCTGCAACTTAGAAGAGTAGTAGTAGTAGTAGTAGTACCTCTTTGCATGACACTGGAGTAGTCGTTCCTTCAAACCTTTGCTGTGTTACTTGGGCATCAAATACATTGAAGGCCCCAGGGACCTGTTGTAATCAGAATCATGGATTTTTTTCAGTACATTTCAGGTCATCCTCAATTCCTCATGATCTGGTGGATGTTAACTCATAATTTCAGTTTGAGATGGACGTAAATAAACATGATTTCTTGACCTTAAACTTGTGATCTCTGAACTTGCTTTGTGAAGGAGGCAGAGTGCATGTCCCAGTAAAAAGCTGGTCACCTAGCTTGTCTAGGTGCTCCTTGATCTCAGACGGCGACAGCAGCGACGTCTTGTCCTGCTTCACAAACACCACATCCTGGCCGCCCAAGCTCAGTCCTACGACGATGTGTGTCCCGTACTTCTCGATGAAACTGCTCACCAATTAAGAGAGAGGGTGACGTCAATCTTCAAGTTGATGGTGTGTACATCACCTCAGAATTTCAAAACTGCATCTTGAATTGCATTAAATCATCTGATTCATCATGCTTGCATTATTCAATGACTAAATGGTGACATGTTCAGAGTTCATACTACCAGGCTGCAGTTTAGTTAGAACTACTAGTATATTTCAGATGCAGCAGACATAAAAAAAAATCTACCTTTTTGTACTTATCACTTTTGTGAGCAGTGCATTTGAAAGCTACTAGTATCTTATTTTCGTGTAGCACATTGATATGGCACATCTGAATTGCTTTGTACTTTTGTGTAGCTATTTGTTCAAGACCTGGAACAAAGTCCATGTTCGGCAAGTATACATTCCTACGCTTTCTGCAATTTGCAAGCTTCTGCTTCTACTAATTTTCCACCACGCATACGGTTTTTTTTTCCTTTTTCACACCACATGGCACAAGTGTGGTGGAAACTTTTGCACTCTTTCAGGGGACTCATCACCATCAGTTAATTACCTCAACTTGCTGACAGAAAAGAAGATTGATTGGTTTATGACTGCCAATGAGCTAATGCCTTTACCTTGCTATGGCTGACGGGTCCCAGGTCGCCGGCACGTCGTCGACGACGTGGTCGGCGAGGGCGAGCGGCCGACAGTCGAGCCAGAGGTCCAGGAGGGAGATGAAGTAGCCGTCGAACGCGAGGCACTTGGTGTTGGAGACGTCCTGAGCCCACGAGCTGCTCTCCAGGTCGAACGACGAGTTGAAGAGCCCCGACGGGATCTTCCCCGGCAGCGAGCTCCGGTGGTTGAACAGCTCCGACATCTGCGGTGAAGATTGGACAGTATTTTTCTTTTGTCATAATCGCGCTCTTGGTTCTTTGATTGGATAATTTTCCGGCAGTATAATTTGTTCGTTACTGTTCTATTGGTTGGCTTGGTCAAGACGACTGTAATTCGTCATGCTGCTCTGATTATTTTGATCAGAAGACTAGACTAGGATGCACAGATGAATGGGATCGTGAAGATATTGGGTCAGAAAGATGAAGCATGTGTTTTGCCCTGGTCATGTTCGTCTCATAAACGGGCATTGTACGGTACCGTCTTTTTTTCCTCTCTGGCTAGATTTCTATAAATATGAAGGAACTTTGCAAACAAAAACGAGGAAGAAATACATAATGAAGAAATCATTTGTCTATCCTTGGATAACTTATGATTTTATCAGGCTTCTTTTAAAACTTTTAATTCGTAACTAGTTTTGCAATTTGATCCGTTTTGAGCCAGTTTTCCTACTCTCCAGAGATACATTGCTTCAAATATTCTCTCAAAGAAAATCAAATAAAGGTGCAACCAGCAAACCTTGTTGAACTCGAGCACGTCGGACTTGAACCTGATCCGGTCGCCCTTGCCGCACTTGACGTCGGCGGGCACGTCGGGCACCACCCCGACCCCCGGCACGGCGACCGCCGCCGCCCTCTCGCTGCTCCTGGCGACGAGGCACCCCCCTGCAACCTTGCAGTGCTTCAGCCTCAGGTCGCCCGTCATGTCGAACCCCCTGCCGAGGCACCTCGCCGCCTTTTCCACCGCCGCCGCCGCGCCGCCGGCCATCTCCCCCCTGTTGATCACCTCCCTGCTCCTGGCCATGTCTTCTTGGGCTTAAACTACTCTATATATATGCCATTAATTGCTTGTGCCATGAACTTATCAAGAGTAACACATAGGCTAGCTATGAGGAGAAGCTGCTGCTCAAGATGTCAAACATGTGATAGACTCTCTCTCTCTCTCTCTCTCTCTCTCTCTCTCTCTCTCTCTCTCCTCCCTCCCTCCCTCCCTCCCCTTGCCTTCTCTGGAAGCAATCAAACAAGGTTGGTGATTGATGTTTGAAGCTTGGAGGGAGCAGTTTCCAATGCAAGAATTGACACTTTTGGGTTCATATATATATAGGGAGAGAAGAAGTAAGGGTACGAGGAGAAAGGAGGTGTGGTGGCTGGTAATGTGAACGAATAGAGGGTAGCATAGGTTGACTGCTCTTTTCTTTTCTTTAGCCTCTTCTTGAATTGAACCCGTCTTTCTTGATTATTTTTTGGGGACCAATTTTTACCCCTCCTTGATAGGCACCGCCAAAGCGTGCGATTCCCCATCCTTGTGATGAGGATGAATTGATTGATGGCTTCCCAGCGAGACTTGCTTTTTTTCCTTGCTATTTATTTTAAATAGAAGATAATTACACTCAGTGACGAAATCAGGATTTAGTTACGCCCCGAACTCAGTGATGAAATAAACTAGGGATGTGTTTGGTTGGAGGGATGGGGTAGGATGGGATGTGATGGTTCCTTTGACCAAGCCTATCTGTGTGTTTGGTTGGAGGGATGAGGTGGGATGGAATGGTCCAAAGTGGGATGAGCCTGTGCAAATTTAGAGAATATTCTTCTTAGATGCTGGACCATGTGGTTCCACTTTTTTGTGGAACTATCTCATCTCATCCTCATCCCATCCCATCCCACCCCACCCCATCCCTCCAACCGAACACATCCTAGGTTATCTAAGCTGAACCATAAAAATTTTACCTAAACCGAACTAAATTTATCTAGGCTATATACTAGATATTTTTTCATATCTTAGACTGAAGTCTATCCTACTTAAAGTATAATTTCATATCTGATTACACCGGTCCTCAAAGTAAAAATACAAAGATACTAGCACCGATAGCCCTAACAGAGGAGGGACACCAATACCGAGGAGACGCACCTTCTGCCGTGGCAACCGCTAGGATGGTTTTTGAAGAGGATCTAACAAAGAGGTTAGTATGAAGTACATATACAAACTGGACCGGATTGGTGGAGAAGGATACATGTAGAGTTAAATGGAAAAAGGGATCCCATATATTAAGGCCCTGTTTGGATCCCATGGTCTAAAGTTTAGTTGTCTAAAGTTTTGAACTAAACTTTAGCAACTAAACTTTAGTCGAAGGTCCTGTTTGGATCCTGTACTAATGGATAGGGCTAAAGTTTCAAAAAGACCATACTACCTCTCCTCGTTTCATTCGTCAGCCATTAAATGGGGGGGTGAGAGACCAACATGCATGGGTAAACACGTCTTTGTGCCTAAGAATCCAAAACTTTAGACCACTTTAGTTCACTTTGGTGGACTAATGATCTAAAGTGTTTTTTAGGGGTTAGCTAAAGTTTAGATCTAACTTTAGACCACTTGTTTGGAGACTTTAGATCTAAAATTTAGTGACTAAACTTTAGATGGAAGGATCCAAACAGGGCCTAATTAGTGATTGTTTGCGACGTTTTCGTAGTACCGTTCGCAGCCACGGTTTATCCATCGCATGGAGTGAAAGAAAATATAGGAATAATGTCGTCCGCAGCTGTGCGCACTGTGGATTTCCATGAACCCTTCTGGTAGGTTGGTCAAGAACCTCCCTTCTGACCTAATTGTCATGTTGAGCTATAGGGCCTATTTTTTTAGCTGTGGCTTATACTTTTTGGGTTGTTTGTGTGAGAAATTATAAAGTAACTAAAATTTATGTGCGGTTTTTGCCGATATAAATGAAATCGTTATAGTATGTACTACAATTAATTAGTAGATTATATCTTAAAAAGATACTCTGTTTAAAAATTAGTTACTATAGGAAAACTAAAAGCTGAAAAAAAAACATGCTCATAACTCGTAATTTTTTCAATGGATCATAACCTTTTGTCCTTGCTGTCTCTGTCTCCCAATGGGCGCGGATCGTTGACTCGTCGTCGCCCATGAAGCTTCCCTAGTCACATCACCCACCCGAACAGTTTAGACGTGAACGCATGCAAACGTACGTACTCCGTCACTGTTCATGGTGTGTACAGAATACCAGCCTTATTAATCACGTTGCATTTACCTGATAGGAGAATCACCTTGCGTTTAGTTTCGTTCTTCCGGAAGGAAGACCAAATAAAATGAAGGAATATGAACCGTGTTGTATTATGGTATACATACAAGTGAATTATATAGCCTAAATCAATAGTGTCGTGGAAATCCGTAATTATTTTTTGTCTGCAAACAAATCCATAATTCACAAAAAAAAAACTTTCATTTTTGCGTTAAAATTACTCTTTTAGTGCAAAATTTTACTTCTAACAGTCAAGTTTGCCGCTTGCAACCATTAGGCTTTCGCGTGATTTCCAACAAGAGCAATCGTGGAACAGATTTAAACAATAAAATTATAAACTCTTAGAACGTATAAATGTCAAATATTTTCAAAAAGCGACGGTGATCAGTGACGACACATCTGGAATAAAATCCGATCCTATGTCCTGTGACGGCCACAATGGCGGTTCAGGCCAAAGGGCTGCAATTCTTCAGTTCATCACTATTGGCTGGCACAATTCTTTTCCTGCTCTGGTTTTTCAGAGGCATATGTTTGACATTTGAGTATGAAGACAAACAATTAATTCTGGACGCATGCATGTATTCAATTTTTCATGTGGGTATTCATGATCTTCAGATCATCGCCGTCTACAAGACTGTTGGCAGAATTTATTTGCAGCGTCTTAACTTGTTTTAGTTAGCACGGCCCAATCAATGAGGATCGCAAATACTCCCTCTGGTGATTTATATATAGTGCGTATTTGCCCACTGCACATAGACCAACAAACTGAAGAAATTGACTAAGCTACCCTTCATAAGTGCTCCTTAATCTCTTTAACTACCTACTAAGTCCCTGTTCAATCCGGCTTTGGTCCGGTTTCCAGAAGCCGGATTAAATGTGTTGACTTCTTAATTTTATTTTTTTATTTTTATTGTTTATAGAGATATAACGATGTTTTTTATTTTTTAACTAAATGATTTAAAAAACTAACAACTGTTATAGTATAATTTCAATTAAAAACCAACATCTAGAAGCCATAAGTGGATTGAACAGTGCTAATCCTTTCTGCTATTTAATGCACATACATGGCTCCTAAGGTTCGGATTGAACGGTGCTAATCCTTCCTGCTATTTAATGCACATACATGGCTCCTAAGGTTCGGATTGAACGGTGCTAATCCTTCCTGCTATTTAGGCCCCGTTTGGCACAGCTCAGCTTCACTAGTGAAGCTGTTTTTTTGTTTCAGCTTCACGAGCAGCTTCGCCGATGAAGCTAAAGCTGTTTTGGAAAACTATTTGGCAAAACAGCTTCACCAACAGCTTCATGCATGGCTGAGAGAGGGCAATTGTCCAAGATGCCCCTGTCTACCTGACTTGTTCTAACATTTGAAGTTGTATGTTTGGATATGGTCATATGAATTAAAAAATAATATATTTGAATGAGTATGAATTAAAAAATTAAAAAAAATTAAAATCAGTGCGAACGGTAGAGAAGTGCGAATGGGAGGAGAGGAAACATGCGTGGGGACCCAGTGGCAAAGTGCTGTAATTTCTGTCAACTACAAGGGCAGTGGGTTCCTAGAACTGCGAGCCTGAGGGAGAGAGCTGTGAAAAGCTACTATTTTCAGCTTCACCCCACCCCATTCCCTTGTGAGAGCATGATTTAAGGAGCTTCATCCATGAAGCTGTTTGCAAAAAAGGGTGTTTGGCAAAAAACAGCTCACAACAACTCATGAAGCTGTTGGTGAAGCTGTACCAAACAGAGCCTTAATAAGGGTATACGAGGAAGATGATACTCTGGTATATATGTGCGCCCTATATAAATTAAGAACATATACAATGATATAAATAACTGCTATCTATAATATTCTTCATATTATCTATAAATAATATGAAAGATAGCTTATATAATAGATTGTCTTTTTATATATCTCTATAGACAATTTTTTCATGACACAGTGTATCTTGTTTGTCATGTTACAGTTGACTACTGTATAAAAGATGGCACAATTCTCTATGCTCTCTTTTCTCTTCCACATCATATCGTGTCCTACGTAATAAAGTTTATAAACAGTTAACATCACACCATTATACAAATCTAAAGAAAAATACGTCTTATATAAATAAACGGAGAGATATGTTTGTTCCCCCCCCCCCCCCCACAGTACTGCATTCAATTCCTGACTACAAAAGCATGATTCAAATAGCGAAGTCAGCTGTTTTCTAGGCCTTATTTAAAAAGCTGAAATTTCACATGAATTTTGTTATGTCAGAGTTCCCTATGAAATTCCTGCGAACTGTCCATCTACAAAATATGAGTATTAATCTGACGTCTCCTTCAACGTGAAATGTTGGACGAATGTACTGATCAAACTAAACATCATACCTATATATATTTCCCAAAGCGTCGAGACCAATTAGACTCAACCATGCATGCAACTCCAGTATTTTATCCACATCACTGATTTGTACTTCTTGGACGTTTGGTGCTTCAACCTTGGCGTGATTTTCTAACAGTTCTTCCGATATTTTATCATGCATGTTTGAGACGTAGGTCATTGATGGCGAGAGCTGCCCGCGTAGTTTAGGTTGTCACTTTCATTCCGATTAGCTAGATCATTTGCAACCTAAGAGAATCTCCCAATGGTGTAGTTGTGGGCGTACAGTGGCGCGAACACACCTGATTCGATTCTCACATCCTTATTAAGTGAATTGGCAAAGCTGATGTCCTTTGATCAAAAATAATACTCCCTTAGCTACAAAAGCACGTTATTTTGGATATTAATACGATCCCTAAAGCACAATTTCGACCACTAAATTTTATTGTAATATATTTATAAAATTCAATAAAATTATTATATTATGAAAGTAATTTTGGAGATAAATCTATTTAGATGATTTTTATGTATCTAATCTAAATATTTAAAAAGATATCGATAGCCAAAGTTTTAAAATTTTGACTATACGTATCCCAAATCGACATGTTTTTTGGTTGGAGGGAGTAATAAGAAGAGCAAATTTGTTCAGTGTCGTCACAAAAAAATTGTGTGTTGGAAAATACCATCGCAAAGCGCACACATGGCCAAATGCCATCGCAAAGGGCGAAATTCTTGGAAATGCCACTACCGTGAGGGTTATGTGACCAGGTTGTCATTAGGGATGCGAAATGACCATTTTGCCCTGCAAAACTTCTGTTTTCCTCTTCCTCTCATGCATCAAATATTTGCATCTGATCACGACATAGCCATAGCTAGCTAGGGTTAGGCCAACGCTTGCTACTACTCTGTTGCTCTGCATATGGAGCAGTTGCGGGACAACAGTACGCCATTGCTGCCGCCATCCTCGCCGGTTGAGTTGCCACGTCGCTACAAGTACTCCTTTTTTTTGCGTCGTGCTTGCGTCCATGACCTCCACACACATGGGATACAATATGCCCATCAGATCTAACATGACCTCTTTTCTTGTGTTGAAATGGTCACCAAAACTTTGATGTTTCCTTTGTGAATCTTTAAATGTTGTGATGATGATCGAGGTCCTTTCCAGTGCCATCAACATCCTCTCGCTTGTAAGGGGCGCTACTGGCTAGTGAGACATCCGACGTCCTATGCCACCAACTATCACACTCATCAATGACATCTTCCTCATTGGGCATGTCGTGCGCTTGCAGGTGGCTACACAGCACTCATGGTCAACCATAGCATCGTTGACATTGAATACACCCTCGTCATTGCACTGGTCTATGCTGTAGAGACCACGTCGGTGTTGTCCCACTACTTACGCAGTAGCTAGGAAATAATAAACTGATGGCAACCTATGTGCTGACTAATCACATTCAACTTATAATTGCCAATCATATTCTAGCTCCTAATTAGCTATGTGACTTTGATTGCAGTAGAGATCCATAAACACTAGTACGACTCATAAAGACCCTTCCAATGATTCCTTCCCTTCGTAGTCTCCTCGTTGGAGCCACCACAACATTCCCGAGCCCATGCCCATTCTCGCTCTTGTCGCCCTCCTCTTCTTTGCCGCCACCACATTCTCAATCTTTTCCTCGGCACCTTTCGATCGTCAACCATCTCCTCCACTGATGCCAATAGCGAGGCTGCCTGCAATGCCATGCGCAACGAGTGGGTGCGCGACCCCAGCGTGCAGCCGTATTACACCAACGTGATAGGCACGTTCATCCAGGACTACCAAAATTGCATAAAGCACCGTAAGCCGAGCCTAGAGTTCCAACAGTGGAGGTGGCGGTTCGACGGTGGCATTGGCTACGAGCTCGTGTGCTTCGACGTGGCATGCTTCTTTTGACTTATGCGGGGCAGGTTGATCTTGTTCGTCGGGGATTATAAGATCGAGGAGGGCGGCTAGAGAGGGTGAATAGGTGATTTTAAATTTTTTTTTGGCTAAAATTGAGTTTATGTATGGAAGAGTAAATCAAATTGGTTTTTCACAATGAAGGCCTAAACCAACTAGTCTCACTAAGTACACCAAAAACTTAAGTCTATGTCAATATTTGAATCTTAGAGTGACAATTAATCAATTTAATTCTAGGAATGTAAAATACTTGAATATAAATTCAGCACAAAAAAGCAAACCACAATGATACAATTTGTTGTTATCGTGGTGTTCAGAGACTTGTTGCCCCCTAGTGCACGTTGATGTAAGCCCAAACAAGTTGGACTGACTTCACGAATTAAGCCAAATACCTCAATTTCACTAGTGGTAGCTCTTTCCCTCTTTGGGTAGGTAAGTTCCAACCTTCACAACATGTCGGATCTCTTCACAATTTTTTTGAAGAGATCACCAAATATGATGCTTCGAACACCGTCTAGGAGTCAATAACTTCTAAGAGTAACAAGTCAAGCCCTTTGCTTGACCCTCACCACGTGCAACGAATACACAAAGCTCAAGGGATACGAAATCCACTTCTAGATCCAACATATACAACTAGAGTCCTCTCTTCTTGCTCACAATGAGTAACACATGCACAATTGAGAGAAGAAACTCACACTAGTTCAAGAGACTGAAATGGAGTGCCAAAGGATAGTATAGCAACTGATTAAGGGGGTATTTATAGCCCTAAACAAAAAATTTGACCATTGGGGCAAAAATCTCTAAAAATTCGACTGGTGCGGTACTACCATCATGTATTGATTTATACTAACGTGTCTAGGGTTTAACAATTATATGCAGTTCATTTAATGCTTCTGAACTAGCCATTACAATCTGGTGCGGTACTACCGCACTCACATGGGCTGGTACTACCGCTCAGCTCATGTGGTACTACCATTTTTCAAGGGAGGAGAAATTTGTAAAAACATGCTCTCTGAAAAAATGTACCGCCATGTAAAAATGGTCCTATCGGAATGTGCTACTACCGCACCTTTCATGTGATCATACCACTTTTTCAGGTTAATCACAGATAACACTAAAAAATGGCCATAAAGATAATACTCGAAAAACGACCATAACTTTTGACTCCAATATTGGAATTGAGTGATCTTATACTCTATGAAAAGCTTATAATTCAGAGGGTTACACAATCCACCTGTTTGCATGATCTCAAACACATTAAATCAATGTAGAAAGTATGAGAAATTCAAAGAGTCACTACCACAGTCTAAGTCTAAGGAAATAGCAACAATCGATCTTAGACCATGCTAAGAGAAAATGCATAAATTCCAACAATTTGCAAAAAAACACATTTGCAAACTTAGATCATGCCACAAGGAGTAGGTATATGGACTTCAACTATTTGAAAAACACATTTGCAAAATATAGTCACATACTAAAAGGATTAGATACGTAAACCTTAACTGTTTGTAAAACACATTCATAAATAATAGCATCATACAATAGAGAGTTAGAGTAAGCGAAATTAAGCTATCAACGAGATGCAAGATACTAGATAAGACCCCTCTTAATAGTACAATAACCTATACTAGCAATCTGATCTTCCAATCAAACACGAGACCGGTAAAAATACTAGAGATATATCCTTACCCTTAGCTAGTTATACATTTACTTTGAGTATCCTCTTCAAGCTTGATAAATTATATCTTCACTTTAAGTCTGGATCATTATCTTGATATGTATCAATCCATGATGTATCCTTCACTTACCATCCATCAACACATGATTGGTGTTTTTTTTACTTGATGATCAACTTATGATGCCATTCAAGGTTTCTATCATCATGGAACATAACATATTTATTCAACTCATGAAAAATGTTAGTCCCACAATATGATTGTAATTAATTACTAAAATATACCATTAATTCATAATTGCGGGTCTAGATTCTTTAACCTTTCCTTTTTGGTAATTGATGATAACCACCATAATTACAAATAATTGGATATGAAGCAATATGAGTATATATGAACTACATAAGTTTTATATGCTCAAAGGATATGTTTCAAAGTAGAGATCTTTAATGTATGTGAGTTCAACATATATTTTAAATCCGAGGAATGCAATAAGATATAAGAATAAGACGTTGAGTGCATACATCCAAGTAAGACCAAATAATATCATAATTAACAAATAAGTTAGTCTCTTATTTAGATTTTTCATTAATCACAAAAAGAATAATAGAGCTTGAACTTATAGGGGACTCCCTAGCCAGTAGCCATGTGACCTCCTTCGTATTTGTCTTGTCGCAGGTGCAGAGGAGAAGAAGAATGCCAAAGGGAAAAAATTGTTATTTATAATTTGTTCTCTCACCTAAATAGAGGTTAACGAAGCAAATAGATGAAAAAATAAGGATGATGGCATTTTTCAAAGTTCTTGTGTTTGCGAT
The DNA here is from genome assembly GCA_036346575.1 of Dendrocalamus sinicus. NCBI lineage: Eukaryota > Viridiplantae > Streptophyta > Magnoliopsida > Poales > Poaceae > Dendrocalamus > Dendrocalamus sinicus. The sequence goes on along the minus strand of CM070656.1, from coordinate 9,307,957 downwards.
GACATTTGTAAGCTCGGTATGTTTGTAATAGTATTTTACAACTTGCGAACAATTGCAATGGTATTGAGCAAATTTGTTCTTTGCAAACCTTGTTTCAACCATGCTTCATTTTTTTAGGTTAGGTTTAGAATGACACTATTGAATTGAAGGTCATGGTCTCGAACTGTTAACTGTGGTTCTTTTCTCACCGTGCATCTCAATCGAAATGGATAATCAAGAACTATTTACATAAATATCACTATAGCCATTTATTTCAAATTTAGCCGCTGAATGCCCGGTTTTGCAAATCTAGCCTCCTCCGTTGACCTACGGAGAGCTAGGGGAGCTTGGCAGGCAACCTGCCGACTTGCCGAACTCCTCCAGCTCGGCAAGTCACATGCTGAGCCCTCCCTACGTAGTAGCAGCCAACCGGTACTTTGTGTGCTTATATTAGCACTAGTCATAACTAATTAGTACTAATTGCAATTAACTAGTACTAATCATATTTAATTAGTGCTAATTAAAGCAATAGATTAATCATATTTTATTTAGTGCTTTAATTAGTGATGATTGTGTTTAATTAGTACTAACCATAATTAATTAGTACTAATCATGAGCTTAATTAAGCACTAATTATGTACATGATTATTGTACTTAATTACATAGTATTATCAACACGATTCAGTCATATAAACCATGTCACTTTGGCCATTATAAAAAACCCAATTATTACATTACTCTTTATTTATCATCCTAAGGCTTCCAAGTGTCAAAACTACAGCTATTTTGCAACAACAGCATCTGGGGAAAGTTTGTATCGATAATAATAATATTGAAATCATTGGCAGTTTAATATATGCATGTGTTTGCTTCTAAATATTCAGCTAGTAGCTATGCAACAAGTTAGTACTAACTGGCACAACGGTTACACAAATACTTGTACTGGGATAGCCTGCCTCATTAACCAGCTACTTACACTGTGATCCATTGAATTCGTGACTAGCGTTATAAAAAACCTCCTCTACTTACTGATTTGTTCCAGCAAGTTACAGCCTAGATCAGTTTATCTCTAGTTCTTGCCCTATTATATCTAGCTAATCCTTTGGGGGAGAATATACCTTATACAGTGACAGCTTGATCCCGCCTTCTATATTTTCTATTCGATGTCTCGCTGATATGTGTATCATGTAATCTTATGACGACTAGCATTTAATTAAGCCCATAATTAGCAATGCTATTTAATTGTGATTAGTAGTAATTAAATGTGATTAGCACTAAATAAAGTACGATTAATTTAATGATTTAATTAGCACTAATTAAATATAATTAGTACTAATTAAATATGACTACTGCTAATACGAGCATGCATAGTGTCGGCCGGTTGCTACTGCGTAGGGAGGACTCGGTAGGTGACCTGCCAAGCTAGGGTAGCTTGGCCCCTAGCTCGACAGGTTGCCTGTGGCGCTCCCTTAACTCAATAGGTCCATGGAGGCTAGGGGAGCTCACAGCTACTTGCCGAGCTGCTTTAGCTCGGCAGATCGTCTATAGAGCTCTCCTACCTCGGTAAGTGCCCGTCGAGCTCGATAGATCTATGGACGAGGTTAGATTTGTAAGAGCAGATATTTGGGAGTAAATTTTAAAAAAATAGCTAAAGTGATATTCATGTGAACAGTTCGATAATCAATTGATGTGCTTTATTTGGCACCAGAAATAGTACGGAGGCTACCATGAAGGGAAAGTATGAAGAAGACCTGGTCAGTCGCACCATTTTCCTGCCCAGTCTTCTTCTGCCCAGTTTGGACGTGTGTTAGCCGATGCTTCCCTTTCATATCAGGCCTCCCCGGTTCACATCTCCAATGCGCGTAGGTGGCAACAGTGATAAGGAGGACGTAAGGGGTTTGAATCTTCCACTCTTCAGGAGAGTAAATTAGCATTTCAATCTTCCTCCGAGACAGTGAGTGGTTAACTTGATTGCTAACTTCTATAGCAATATGCTAGTGTAAATAAGTGATATATACCAGCACAAAAGAATTCTCGACGACAAATCGAGCGATATGATTTTTATGTGGCTGCTCGAGATACTTTTACATGTATTTGCTGTTGTTTGACCTCACAGAGCCACGGGCACTAAAATACCATTCAGTACTCGAAATTATGCCAGGAGTTATGGCTCACACTGTTAGAAGGATGCAGGGAGTGCCGACTTAAATAGCATGGCCTGTAATACACTGTTGTAAAATGAGCAAAGGATTATTATTCCTTACTAATCAACCGCGTGTATTACTGACGCATACAAGAAGTACTACCTACCACTCGTGTGTGAAAGAGATTTGGTAAGACGAGGGGCACCTGATCTCACGCTGAGGCCACCACATCCTTGTTGCACTTCAGCTGGGTTCACATGCAAGGGCTTTCCTGGCGATTACGCCACTGCTTGACATTACCTCGGAAGCAGACCAGGTCAAGTCCCAGCATTCCACCCATAAACATCAATGTTGCGCTAAAGAATAATGATGTCCACACAACACACCAACACTACACATGGCCATCAACACTACACTTGGCCATATGTTTGGAATCATCAAATGCCTCGTGACTTGGGTCCTGGGAAAGGTAGGAGCTGCAGGAATCTGGGTATGCGTTACTGAACACGACAGGGCATTACATCCACCTGTTTTTTCCCCCTCTTGAACGAGGTTTATTTTAAAAAGTAAATTATAGGCACAAGTCAAAACTCCTATGACAGTGGAGCCTAGAAATTAAAACCGGACCGCACCGGCAGTTCGATCGAAAAAGATCAGAACCAAAGCTCAATCCGGTTCAGTTTTGTTATTGGATCAGGTATGCAGTTGAGCCGCTCTGAACCAGAGATTTTTCTGGTTAAACCGACCAATTTGGCACAAAACGCTTGAAAATCGACGCCCATGCGTCATGCATGACCAAACGAGCACACTTGTGTCGTATGGAAAACTAAGTATATCATTAAGGTATATTGAACAGGTCGTCTAACCGGTTAACCCACCGTGAATCAGAAGGCCGAGCGGGTCGATGACCGGTTCAGCTCCAATAACTACGCAGTGGAGTGGTGGAATGGAATGCAAACTGAGAGAGATCACAGTTGCACATCATGCTTTCGGTCGCCTTCACGATCCCGGCGGCGGCCGATCCAGCCTCTTGTCTTGACTGCAATTCGCAAGCCCCTTACTGCCATTCTCTGCTAGAATTCCTTTGAATATGTTGCATATCATGTGAGCGATAACAATTAGCTGCTATATTCGGTTTACCCAAGGTAAACTAAACGCATCAAAACTGCCCATCAGATTACAAGAAAATCCTGGGTTTAGCTGATTACAGGAAGATTCTTGCAGAAAAAAAAAATCCATACATTACACCACCAAGTCCCAACTGTATGATAACAAAAAGCTGATAATTGGACTGCAGAAAAAAAAAACGAACTTGCACATCATCTGCTACTCGCTTCCAGATCCGCAATATAAAAAATTAGATCCCTCGAAACCGAAGTCTTACCTACTTGATTCATGACCGTCCCACAGTTATCACCGTATAGCAGTTGTAGAAATCCAATAAGATCAGTGACCCACTCATAAAGCAAACTCTGTTTCAGCTCGCTTCAGCACATGCGAAACCATGGTGTAAAATTCAGGTTCTTCTTCCTTTATTTGATCAAGCGTGGTTGATTCATGCACATCCGCCTATGGGGAAAAGAATAGGTGAACCATGAGAACGACACTCCTTTTTTGTCTTTGACAAATGTGCAGACAATAATGTTTGAAATCAAATGCCACTTATAAGGAGCCACGAGTACACATGACTTGTTACCTCACTAAACTTGAGAAGTATTAAGTTTGACACACCAGCTGGCTTTGATTTGTCCCACCTAACAAAATAAAGAACCACAACAATAACAGGAACGATCGTTAAAAACATCAATTGATGTTAACTTAACACATTTATAATGACAAACGAAGTAGATTACAAGCTACATTTCTTATTTGGTAAGATTGCTATCGCAACTTGATACCATAAAAAAAAGTTGAAGACTATTAAGATGATGGCAATATGATGGAGATGTGTAATGGTGTGGTGAAGGCGGGAAGCTTCAGCAAAACTGAAGTTGGCACAACTCTGTTAACTGCTTTACTGTCAATGAGCTCAACTTGGCATAATAGTAAGCCACATTAGCTTACGGTTCATCTCACGAAAGATAAAAGCATGTCAGTCATACTCAAACTATCAGTAAGTGGAACTTCTCTGATACCCTATACCAAAATTATGTTCTTACTCTACCATGTCAGATTTGTAGAAAACTTAGCTACCACGGCAACCGTGATAACTGTCATGTCAAGCCACACTCTTATCAGTTAAAGGAAGCATACCGAACAAGCATTAGTTCATTGACAGATCTCCACATTTTCCGGCCAGTGTCCTTCAGACTTTGGTCTCTAGCACTTCGACCACGCCACAATTCTTTGACAATGTACATTACTTCTTCAGCATCTACCTTTAAATTGTAAAACAGAATATGTCACAAATTTTACAATGAGATGTCACAATGTGGGAAGGTAAGGTAATTCCCTTTTCAGTTTTCACAAGTACTATCAGCTATCAATATAATATACATACTGTCTAAACCCCATAATGCCCTAGTAAAAATCTTGTGATTCAGGTTATGACATTAGATACAAATATATTACCAAAACTTGCTCAGCTGACCCATACATCAGCTCCTCATGCTCAAGAAGACGCTGATGAAGAATACGGTAATGATCCAAATCCAGGTTAATAACAGGCTCAGTTTGAAAATCTAATTGAGCAAGCTGAGTAACCACAAAGGAGGCCATAACTTGACCAAAAATTGCAGGGATGGTTCCCAGCACTGGGATAATGCGAACCCTGAATCCTGGCACAATCTGCAGAATGATGCATACCATGTTGTCAGTATTTAGAGGAATTTAATCAACTCATTGTCATGCTAAAAAAAGAGTAAGCACAACTGGTCAACCAGCTCGCAGGAGGGTGTTGGTGCCAAAAGGAGCTGACCTGGTAATCTGATGGAGTTTCCTCTTCTTTTGAAGCTTGAAAGGGAAGTAGCTTTGCCTTGGGCTTTTCCAATGTAAAAACTACAGGTATTCCACCTTCAATTCCATGGTCCTTCTTCAGCCGATACCGCACCTACAAAACAAAAATTGCAGCACATTATCCATAGCACATCAAATGGACATATCCTAAAATGTAAGCTAGTAAAATATCACACAGGAGCTTCAAAAGGGAATGGACAATTCAAATTAATCTTTGAAAGGAGTTGGCAAAACTTACCGCTCGAGAAAGAGGATCATTGCTTGATTCTCTCAAATCTGCAACACGAATTCGGGTTGGGTCAGCTCGACCTCCAGCCCCCATTGCAGAAAGTACCCTTAAACCTCTGCGCACGCAAGCCGCAAGGAGTGCCACCTATTTAAGGATCAAGGATATACCAATGGTTACCAGCAAAAAGGAAAAATGTTGCATAGCTCATGATGATGCATATAACATAATTTTAAATTAGCTAACTAGCACGGATGAAACAGAACCAATTATACTTGTGCTAAAGAAACCAGGTTTTAAGTATGAACCATTTGCGGATGAACATAATTTCAAATTAGTTAACTAGCCCGGATGCATATAACATAAGCTTTGTGTTGTTTAATAACTAGAATGCTCTGAGGTCAGGGCAAGTAATTTTACGTGCATAATTTGCTACCAGAACTAATTCAACAATTTGTGGCAATACTACCAAATCATTCCTTCATCAAATCGAAAGAATATGATATCGCATGGAGTACTAACAGCTCAAACTAAATACAGGAACATACACAAGAGGATTTAAAGAATAAAAAGCATGGAAAATGAAAGGCACACCTGAATACTGAAGGTAAGCATGAAATATGTGAAAACCCTTATGTAACAATGAAAACAGAAATTTCAATATCAGGTTTGGTACAGCAAATTGTTTCAGCAAAATTTGTTACCTTAGTATCAATATTATCTATGCAATCAAGAACAAAATCTGGCTTTCCAGAAAGAATTTCCTCCTCGGATGATGAATCGTATAACTGCACTCTTGCCTCTATTTGGCACTCTGGATATATCATCGAAAAATGCTTCTTGAGGCATAGCGCTTTTGGGGTTCCAACATCATCTCTGGTTGCCACAGCATGCCGGTTTAGTGATGAGAGTGAGACCTTTCAACATATCACGAGTTCCTTGTTAATGTCCACCTATTATACATGCACGGTGTTACTTACAGAAACATAATGTACACCTGCCTATTTCATACTGCCATAAAGGCTTCACGGTAGAATGCTACGCATGGTTATGATGCATAGGTCCTATTTTTATATGATAATGCATGGGCATCTACTAGATGAGATAATGATTCTCTCTGTTTTGGATGGAAATTACAAAAGCCATGTTAGAATGCCTGCTTGCCTGCAACAAATCAGGTTAGCACAGATGCATAATGTCATGACAATTCCCTAAAAAACTACACAAATTATCATTACTGCTGTCACTTAAGACTACAAATTTGTATATATACATAACTTTCATTTTTCAAGTTCTCATAAATAGACCGTTGCTTAATGCTTATCACGACAAATACATTGATCATTTAACAACCTCAGGAACATACAAACAGAAGTGCCAAACTGCCAACATCTCATGAAATCCCAGCATGTATCAAAACATATATGCATGATAGCATCTACTTCATATATTATTGACTAAGAAGCAACCAACTGTGAAAATATACCTGATCAAAATCAACAAGGAGCAACCTGCCAACCCCAGATCTAAGAAGCATTGAAGCAGCATGACTGCCAACACCACCAAGACCAATGACCACAACGTAAGATTCAGTCACTTTCTTCTGAGATTCCATGCCAAAAAATTGTATGTTCCTATAATACAGAAAAGAAACAGGTGTTGGTAATCACAAATCCAAAACATGAGAACAGCAACCTCTCCAACATGCTAGGGTATTCTGAGCATTAGAAAAGCTGGCACGTGGATAAAGTGTAAGAAAATGTATAATGTCTGAGGTGAAATGGTAAGATGTCAATTATGTACTGAGATATATATAAATTTATACGACTTTTTTTTTAAAAAAATAACCTATTTCTTATTCCGAATTACAGCAATATACCTATGATTTTTTATTTTGTAGTAATGACCATTTATCACTCCACAGTTGGGCGATATGGGCTAGTCGCCCAACGGTTGGGCGACACGTGGCCAAGTTGCCGAACGGTTGAACGACTAGCCCATGTCGTCCAACCCTGGTGTGACTTGGTTCTCTAGTAGCCCAACCGTTGGGTGACTAGTACTAGTCGCTCAACGGTGAAGCGACTACTTGTTTCTACTTCTCTTTGACCCAACCCCCTCGCGGTCTCTATCACCATTTCTCTCGCAAGAGAACGAGAGGAGCTTGAGAGAGAAGGAAAAAAGAGGGAGAGAAGAGGGGAAGTGAAGAAGGGGCGAAGGTTGCGAGAGGAGGATAAGCGAAGAAGCTCGTGAGAGGAGGAGAGGGGGAGAAGTAGAGGAGCTTGGGAGAGAGTGAAGGAGAGGAGCTCGGGAGAAGGAGAGAAGAAGAGAGGGGCTCGTGAGGTTAGAGAGGAAGACGAAGGAAGCTTGTTGATAAGGAGAAAAAGTCTTCACGTGAAGGTAATATCCTCATCCGTTCTTGTTTGCATCCGAATGTAGGCAACATGTAGCTACTTATTTGTTTAGCAAGTATTTAGTGAATACATATTGACAAATGGTAATATTTGCAGTGAGAAATAAGTCATGTCCGACCCACAACATTAAAGTACATTGCGGTGTTAGTACCATTCGTGAAGGTCCATATGGTGTTGACCTGAGTGGTTTCCCGCAAGTCATATTGGTACACCCGGACGCGGAGAATGCTCTAATCGGAGATGTCCTGCACTGGCTCACATGTAACTTCTCCTTGGACCCCCAAGGTGTGCAGTGTCGTCCTACACGGACTTCGGAGTCGGTCTGCCACGCACATTCGGTGGGAGTTGAGATTGACGCGCATGATTGCATGAAAGGGCTTTGTGGAAGGCTACCGGCGATGTGGATACAAATGCGTGCTACTCGTGCAACCATGTCCGAAGAGAGTCACAGGAGGTCTTGCTAATAGCTATTGTCCGGTTGGTGGGAGCAGCTTGGGTGCGCAGCACGTGGTTCATCAGGAGGACGCAGTGGGTGATGTTGCGAAAGCAAAACCAGAATATCGCACACCACACGCTGAGCCCACCCGACAGGCGGACGCAAATGTTGCTGAGGCAGATCAGGAAGATCGCACTACGCAAGCTGAGCCCACTGGACAGGCGGACGCAGAGGAGTATGTCGACAACATAGTGCATCAGATGGAGATCGATGACTGGACGGCCTGGGCCTAGGAGGAAGCTTTACAGGAGGATGGCGATGACTCTTCCAATGAGGACGAAGGTCCCATGCCGCAGACATGGAATAGGGTGTATTTTGAGGTCTTTTTGTGCACGACAAGTATGAATCACCATGGGAACCATGGTACAGAGGTTCAGCTTCATGCAATGTTTGCTAACAAGGGATCACTACAGAATGCCATTAAGCTATGGGCCTTGTCCATGCAGCGGACATTTCGGTTCCTAAAATCCAGCCAGGAACAGTACACCGTGGTCTGCGAGTAGGTTGGTTGTCCTTGGCATGCGCATGCATGCAGACCCAAGTACAAGACTTATTGGATTGTCTCGAAGGTGAAGCCGCACTCCTATATGCTCAGTAGTATTTTACCGAAGCATCACATCCTGATGTCCACCTTCATAGCCAATCTCATGTACAGAGATAGTGAAGAAAGATATGAAGGCCAAACATATCATAGTGGCTATCGAGTAAAAATTCAAATACAAGATTAGCTACGCCAAGGCATGGTGTGCGAAGTAGAAAGCTTTGGAAAGGAGATTCGATTCTTTCAAGGCGGCTTACGACAACCTTCCTCATATGCTCAAGGTGCTATAGGACAAGAACCCAAGCACAAACATTGCTGTTAAGTACAAGCCATCTAGAAGACCGCTAGGTTTCATGGTTGTGTAGATGGCCTTCTTAGCCTTCGGTGCCTGCATCGACGCTTTTAGACACATGCTACTCGTGATCTCAGTTGACGGGACGTTTCTAACAGAGAAATACAAGGGGCAGATCCTGGCAGCAATTGGCATTGATGGCAATAATCAGATTCTGCAGACATCAAGTAGCATGTGATTCCTTTGACATCTAAAGGAGGGAGTAGTTAGGGCACGTCCTGATGTCTGTATAATCTATACTCGCTATCTTAGGATGGAGGCCATAAGAAAACTTCAGAAAGACCCGGAAGAGCCATTCCCTTGGCCAAACATGAGGAATAAATGGTGCATTTGCCATCTGGGGGCCAACTTCTTCAAGCAGTTCCCGCAGCAACCGTTGATAAAGCTGTTCAAGAGGCTGGCTATGCAGAACCAGCAGCGTAAATTCGATGCACTGTGGGAGATGTTGGATGAGCACACCAAGAAGCACGTCATCGAGAGGAACAAGCGTCCGCCCATTTCTGGGGTGGTGCAACCCGAACACCTCACACCATTGACGGAGCTTGACCCTCCCGGTGTGACGCGGAGGACCTTGAGGAATACCAATTGCGTGATGGAGTGATGGATAAGTCTCTGTGTTGGCTGGTGCTTGTGGGGCTGCAGCACATGGTGTTTTTGCTGCCTTTCTAGGACAGCATCTTAGACTAGCTTTAGGACAGCATCTTAGATTATAGGACAGCATCTTGACTAGCATCTAGGACAGCATCTTAGACTAGCTTTAGGACAGCATCTTGACTAGCATCTAGGACAGCATCTTAGACTAGCATCTTAGCATATGCTTGGCTAGTTAACGACCTATAAATTTGTATCCCCAACCCTCAAAGTTGGCATGACATTGTGTAAGAAATAAACCTAAAATTGCCCCATCTCCAAGTGTCATCCTCTCGATGAGAGTAAGGATCTTGCTATCACCAAGAGCAAGAATCCAATGACTAACAAGTGGTATCGAGTCGTACTATCCTCGTAGCCCGAGCATCTCTCGCTCAATCCCTTCTCGGCGTCGCTTCGGCCTCGCAGCAGAATTTCAACTAGCGCAGCAGCAGCCTCGGCCGCCGCTCGCTCCTCCTCCCCGCTCGTTGACGGCGGCAACTCATCGAGGCGCTCTCTCCACGCAGCGATCCCGGTGGCGCGCCATGTCCGCAGAGGCGGTCTCGGCCTTCGGCCGCCTCGAGCACACGGCGGCGGCAGAAGCCGAACTCGCTGCGGGCGAGGAACGCGAGCGGCGGCGGCAAAGCCGCCGCGGCGGTGGAAAGGGCGTCAAAGGCGCGGCGGCGCGAGCGCGGCAGCGGCGAGCGAGGCGGAAGGCGGCGGCGGCAGATGCGGCGCGCAGCGGCAGCGGAGGTCGAGGTTCTGCGGCGGCAAAGAACAGCAGCTCCATCTCGCGATGACGGCAGCCGACGCGGACCTTGAGCTGTTGGAGAGGAGGCAAAGACGAGAGGCGAGCGCGCGAATGGGCCGCGCGACGCCACGAGCGCGGCGGCGGCCAGACAGCGCGAACGCGGCCGGCGGTGCTCTGGAGGAGGCACGCCGGCGGCGGCGACGGGTCGACGGAGAGCGCGGCCTTCACAGCGACGCGGCTCTCCCGGTTGATCGTGGTCACCACGAGTACCGGTATCGTCGAGGGCGTCGGCCTGGCGGCGAGTGGCCTACCTCACCAAGACCAACTACGCCGAGCGGGTGCGATGATGAGGGTAAAGCTCCAGCGCGGCATATGTGGGATGCGATCCAAACGGCGACGCCGACTACGACCAGGATCGACGGACGCTGGATGCTCTCATCGCTGCAGTCCCGCCCGAGATGCAGTTCTCACTTACCAACAAGCGGATCGCCAAAGAGGCTTGGGACGCCATCGCCGCAAAGACGCACGGCAGGCGGCGCGCCGCAAGTCTACATTACAGGCACTACACAAGTTGTAGGAGAACCTGGCCTTCAAGCCAAGTGAGGACGTTGATGACTTTGCTCTCCGTCTCAACACTCTGCTGCAGAAGATGGTGCAGTTCGGCGACGACACCTACGACGAGAGAGAGCGTGGAAAAGCTCTTCCATTGCGCGCCCCGAGAAGTACAAGCAGATGGCTCGCTCGATCGAGTCTCTGCTGGACCTCTCCACGATGACGATCGAGGAGGCATTGGGTCGCCTCAAGGTCGTTGACAGCGATAAGCCATAGCGCCTCTCGGGACCGTCACCATTGGCGGAAGCTCCTCCTCACTCGGGAGCGGTGGTCGCCGGCCAAGGTGACAGGAAGAAGGAGCCTTCTTCCACGGCTGCACGCCGCAAGCGTGGCAAGCGCGCAAGCCGCGCAAAGACGCCCGTGCAAGGGCGCGAGGACGTGCCGAGGTGATGACCGTGGAGGCGCCAGCATGCAACGCGGCAAGCAAAGCGGCAGACGAGACGACACTTGCTACTGCGCGCAAGCTCGGTCATTGGGCCAAGGATTGTCGCGACCACGACGCCGCCAGCCCACGTCGCGCAGCGAGGAGGAGCAACGGCTCTGTTCATTGCTCATGCGAGCATCGATTACCTCCGCGCACCGGCCGCAGCGACTCTCCTCCACCTTGATGAGCCAAAGCACACGCCTCCGCGGCGGCGATTAAACAAGCAAGACCGACGGTGGTGCCTCGACACCGCGCCACCCACCACATGACCGGCAATGGAGTTCTTCTCCGAGCTCGACTCAGCGCTCGAGGCACCGTCTGTTCGCGACGCCCGCCGTGGAGATCAAGGCGTCGGCTCTGCTCGTCTTCGCCGCCAAGATCGGCGAGCACCGGCCGCCACGGTGTCTACTACATCCCCGCGTTGAGGAACTCCATCATCGCCTTGGGACACGGTGGATGAGAACGGATCGCGCGTGGAGATCGAGCACGGTGTCGCGCGACTGGGATCATCGCCGCGGCTCCTCGTCAAGGTCAACAGAGCAACCGCCTACGCCCTTCACGCGCAGTGGCGCAACCTCGTGTCTTGCGTACCGCCGCGACGACGACGCTTGGAGGTGGCACGAGCGCTTTGGGCACCTCAACTTTGAGGCCCCGAGGCGCTCGACAAGAAGAGATGGTGCGGGGCATGCCGCACGTCGACCACGTGGAGCGCTTCGCGACACCGCCTCACCAAGCCGCGGCGCCTCTTCCTCGCCAGCGAAGCTTCGCGCCAAGGAGAAGCCGGAGCTCGACACGGTGACCTCTGTGGCCGTGACACCGGCTGCACACCGGAGGAGGCCGCTACTTCCTCCTCCTCGCCGACGAGTCCCGCTACATGTGGGCTGTCCCGCCGACGTCGTGGCGCGCGCGGCGCGACGCCATCAAGCGCCTTCAAGCCGCTACGAGGCGAGCGCGCCGCAAGCCGGGTCCTACGACGGACAACGGCGGTGAGTTCACGGCGGCCGAGTTCACGGCGTACTGCGCCGACGAGGGGATCCATCGTCACTTCTCCGCGCCGTACACCCCGCAGCAGAACGACGTCGTCGAGCGCCGCAACCAGACGGTGGTGGCCACCGCCCGCGCCTCCTCAAAGAGAGGATGCGGCATTCTCATCAGGGGAGGCGGTGATTACCGCCGCCCACTTGCTCAACCGCTCCCCCACCAAGGCCCTCGACGGCAAGACGCCATACGAGGCCTGGCACGGGCGCAAGCCCGCGGTGAGCCACCTCCGTGTCTTCGGCTGCCTGGCCTTCGTCAAGGAGCTCAACCACGTCGGCAAGCTCGACGACCGGAGCACACCAGGGGTCTTCATCGGCTACGCGGAGGGCGCCAAGGCCTACCGCGTCCTCGACCCTGCGACACGGCGCGTGCGCATCACGCGTGACGTCGTGTTCGACGGCGGCGAGGCCGACGTGGGGCAAGATGGTGGACGACGGCCGACTCCGACGACCGGCCGATTTCGCTGCCGACCACGCCCACTTCGAGGAGGCGGGGAGCCGCGGCTCGCCTTCACCGAGCTCGCCTACCCACCACCTCGTTCGCCACCACCTCGGCGAGTCCTTCACCACCGCCACCACTAGCTCGCAAGCCCACGAGCTCGACGAGTCCACCGCCAAGACCGCCGCACGCCTCGCTCTACACCGCGCCTACTCCTTCGAGCTCGGCAGACGGCGGCCGCCCACGACGAGCGGCGCGACGGTGGAGTTCGCCACTCCGCCCAACGACGAGGATCGATCGACGCCTACCACGGCGGCGAGCCTGCGCTATCAGCATCGTGGGCGACCTCCTCGCGAGCGGCCGGTCCTCGAATGGCGCAACGCGACCGAGGCGAGCCGCACTCGCACAGACGACGGCGAGCCTCGTTCCTTCGCCGAGGCGAGAGACGCAGCATGGCGTGCCGCGATGCAGAGGAGATGGACACCGTCGAGCGAAACAAGACGTGGGAGCCGGCCGATCTTCCGGCCGGCCACCACGCCATCTCTCAAGTGGGTCTTCAAGCTCAAGAAAGACGAGGCCGAGAGGTGATCAAGCACAAGGCGCGTCTCGTGGCACGTGGCCGCCGGCAGGAGGAGTCGACCGACGATGCCTTCGCGCGCTGTTACCGGATGGAGTCCGTCGTCTCCTCCTGCCCTTGCGGCCCAGAGGTGGCGCGCCCATCACATGGACGTCAAGTATGCTTTCCTCAACGGCGACTTGAAGGAGGAGGTCACGTCACACCACGGATTCATCATCCCCGGCAAGGAGAGCAAGGTTCTCGCTCGCGCAAGGCCCTCACGGCTTGCGGCAGCACCGCGAGCTTGGAACGCCAAGTGGACTCCACCCTAAGCAAATGGGATTCCAGCAGAGCGCCACGAGGCCGCGGTCTCACCGGCGGGGCAAGGAGGCAATGCCTGGCGATAGGCGTCTCACGCCGACGACCTTGTGATCACCGGTACCAAGGAGGAGGCGATCGAGGCATTCAAGGCGAGATAAAGGCCACCTTCCGGATGAGCGACCTCGGGCCTCTCCTTCTACCTCGGGATCGAGGTCCACCAGACGACTCGGCATCTCTCTTCGCCAGACCGTCACGCCAAGCGCATCGTGGAGTGGCGGCTCACCGATCGCAACCCACCACACACATGGAGGAGAGGTCAAGCCGAGTCGTGAGAGTACAGCGGAGGAGGCGGACGCGACGCACACGGCGCATTGTGGGCAGCCTTCGCTACCTTGTCCACACGCCGCCGGACTTGGCGTTCGCCGTCGGCCACGTCCACCGGTTCATGCGGCGACCGACGACGAGCACCACCAGCCGTGAAAGGATCCTCCGCTACGTCGCGGGCACCTCCGACCACGGCTTGCACTACCCAAGGTGCCCCGTGCGCGCGCCTCATCGGCATGGCGACGGCGACCACGCCGACGACATCGACACGAGCAAGAGCACCGCCGGACGGCAGATTTCCTCGGCAAATGTCCGATCGGTGGCGATCAAACAAGCGGCGGTGGTGGCTTTGTCTAGTCAGCGAGGCGAGTACATTGCAGCCACTACCGCTTCTACTCAAGCTCGTGGTGGCTCGGCCGCTGGCGATCTCTTTGGCGAGACGCGAGGCGGTGGAGCTCGGGGTGGACAAGCAAGTCCGCCTTGGCCTTGGCGAAGAACCCCGTCTTCCATGAGCGCAGCAAGCACATCCGGTGAGGTATCACTTCATCGGTCGCTGGATGAAGGGAGTGTCCGCCAACTACATCAACACCCAAGACCGGCTCCGACTTCCGACCAAGTCTCTTGGCGGATCAAGTACTGTGAACTTCGCGCCAGATCGGGATGGCTCAGATTCTCACAAGGAGACACACAAGACTTAGGGGAGAGTGATGGAGTGATGGATAAGTCTCTGTGTTGGTTGGTGCTTGTGGGCTGCAAAGACATGGTGTTTTTTTGCCTTTCTAGGACTGACATCTTAGACTATAGGACAGCATCTTAGACTAGCTTTAGGACAAGATCTTCACTAGCATCTAGGATGACATCTTAGACTAGCATCTTAGCATATGCTTGGTGGTTAATGACTTATAATTTGTATCCCCAACCCCTCAGGTTGGCATGGCATTGTGTAAGAAATAAACCCAGAAAATTACCCCATCTCCAAGTGTCATCCTCTCGATGAGAGTAAGAATCTTGCTATCACCAAGAGCAAGAATCCAACGACTAACATTGCGGAGGTGTACAACTGGGTTCTTAGGAGTGATCGTTGTTAGCCCCTCGTTGCCATCGTGGAAGTCGTTCTCCAAGGTACAATCAGATATATCAGGGAAAGGCATGCAAATGCGGCACTTCATGCTTCAAACCCACATACACCGTATTACTTGAAGATTACAGCGTACATGCAGGCCAAGATCGAGAAGGGTTAGTCGCACACGGTCTTCGTGATGGGCAGTACGGAGCATCGTTTCGTCGTGCTCCTTCAAGACAGAGCCGGATTTGGGACTGCTCACGCTTGTTACCCACGAGGTGTGCCTTAGAGATCATGTGAACGAATCTAGTTGAGCATGCAACAAGCCAAAGCTCCTTCACAAGCCATGCTCTTGTGTCCTCGCCGCAGGTGGGACTATCAATATGAACCCATCGAACTTCATATCGGATTACTTCCTAAAGGAGAGAATGCTGCACGCGTGGTGCGGCGAGCTAAGAGGCTTTAGGGTTGTGGGTAATTTTGCCACGTTGGACATTACACAGAAGGCTTGGATTACGGATCTTGACCTTTTGAAGGGTGGGAAGGGCCATCTGCAGAGTCATCGCATTAGGAACGGTATGGACGAAGGGAAAGCTGGAGCGGCAGGAGACATTGCGGCCGTTGTGGCCAAGAAGACCACACCGCGAGAAGATGCAAGGCACCTGCCGACGAGTAGGAACACCCACGTGAAGAGCAGCACCACTTGTTGTGTGTAGTGGTATTAAGATTAAAAATACTATCATATTATAACATTATTTGCAAACTTTAACTTCATTTGTAGTGTCAATCCGTCGTCATTAACAATGCAAGGGAAGTGCCTTTTGTAGCCTGAACTCTCCACTCCTTTGCCACCAAATGGCCACTTCTTTTCGCGTCCCTAATGGAAGACACATAATGATTAGTACGAATGACTATAGATAGTTAAAGCTTTTGTGTAGTCTCCGACCAAACAAGATAGCCTTGCGCAGTGACAAGACCAAACAACACAGCTTTTGCGCAGCGTCCTGACACGACCAAACAAGACAGCCTTATGCAGTGACAAGACCAAACGAGTCAGCCTTGCGCAGTGACAAGACCAAATAAGACAGCCTTGCACAGTGATAAGATCAAACGAGACAACCTTGCACATTGATAAGACCAAACAGGGTAGTTTTGTGCAATGACATAATGCTACGCTGGTCCATGAATCATCCAGTGTGTCGCTACCTTGCAAACGCGAATTTCCCCAAACAGAATTGGACTTGTCAAGCGTACGCCACGTCAGCTTAGCCTGTAAGTACTACTCCCTCCGCAGCATGTTTTCCCGCACTACGACTGCAACACTACATCACTAACATGGAGAAGCAATGGAAGGAGATCACCCGACTCGTAAGGGCTGCTGCAGCCTAGAACGAACAAGCAGAGCATGCCAGGAGCCACCTCCCCGAAGCGAAGCCCCCCGTATCTCCAACCCCAACCTATATCTCAATATTCCCACGAGCATTCGCCACAAGACCTACCCGTCTGGGAGACGCCCCTCTTTGCTGGTGCAGGGACGCATGCAAGTTCTTCAAGTCTAAGGAGCGGTTGAGCTTGGGCATGCGTTACTGAGGTTGCGGTAACTACGCCTGGGACTTATCCTGACCAGCGTTGGGATACGGCCTACTACCGGTAGCCAGTAAGGACAGGTATAGTACATTCCTCTACCAGTTCTCATCTATGGCATGCACTAACAAGCTCCTTCCTCTTCCCGTAGTCTCCGGATCTGCTATGTGCGTTCCGTAAATGGATCGATTAGGAGATCCACCTGCACAACCAGTGGACTCTGGACTGCGAGTGGGACGCCCAGACGGCACGTGAGAGGATGGAGTGGCGACGCAGCGAAGATCGAAGAGGGTCTATCCGGCGAGAGGCACAAACTCATCTAGAGGCGTGCAGGCGCCGAGAGCATGAGGCTCACGAGGAGCGCGAGAGAAAGCGCGAACTGATGGCCAAGACCAGGGCAGCCGGCGAGGACTACAACGCCAACCTCGAGAGGAAGGGCAAATGGCCACGTTCCACGCAATAGTTCAACCCTCTTGGTCTATATGTCCCATGTATTTCTAATTCTATAAAGGCATGTGTGTACTATCCTTGGCTCGTTAGCCTGGATGCCATGTAACCCCTTTGTCGGATCAATCGTCGTGTTGTTATCATTGCGCCATTTATCCAAAGTTCTCCTCCATGTATGAATTCCCTATTGTATCGCAATATCACCTACCTTCCTACTTACAAATCATTGCTAGCTCAATCATTCTCATAACATTCTTCAGAAATTTATTACACTACAACAGCATACGATGATCACAAAATATTGTTGCGAGTCTAACAAATTTTGTACCATTCAGAATCTACAAAAATCACAAACAGACCAACTAACATTATCTTCCCTTTTATTTAAAAAATAACCTACAAACAAGATTTGCTAAATGTATTTCCTACAAAAATTGCCATTTACTCCTCCACAATTATTTCCATCAGATTAATAAAATAAAAATATTATTATTTTAAGTTGCCCAACCGTTGAGCGACTATGGCTAAGTCGTTCAACCAAATTGAGCGACTAGGCGCTAGTCACTCCATGGTTAGGTGACATAGGCTAGTCGCCCAACCGTTCGACGACTTGGCCACGTGTCGCCCAACGGTTGGGCGACTAGCCCATATCGCCCAACCGTAGAGCGACAAATGGTCATTCTTGCAAAATAAAAAAATGCAGGTATATTACTATAATTCAAAATCAAAATAGATTATTTAAAAAATCAAATTTATACGCCACTTGAATATCAAAAGATGCCAAACAGAATAGCTTGACAACACGAAAAAGTAGAGCATTGGGGTTATTTCTTATCAGCTATATCTCTATCAACAATGTGTGGTGTACCTACTCATACAATCAGACAGCACAGAAGCTCAGGTAACCAAGAGCTTCTGTGGGCAAGAACTCGCTCCACAACTCTACCGGGAAAACAATAAAATTCCAAACCTTGTAAGCTGTTCGGAGACCACTTCATCGGCAAGAAGATCCCCTGAACAACCGACAGAGGCCAGACGCGTGGTTGATCCAACTTTTCCTGTTCGAAGAAAAGAATTCCTTGACACAACAGCACTTGATACCACTTCAACACCATCAATGAAAGGAATTATTAATGAATAAACCACACAACATCAGTTGCTATTCGTTCCTTCGAGACTCTTAATCTACTTAATTAGTACATCACCACCGAAAAAAACATGGACGCCGCAAGTCCCTATTGACGCTAACTACTACACGTTATTGAACTAGAAAACCAACAATAAAAGGTCACATGTACCACTGGTAACACCATTGGATTCTAACAGGCTGCGCACGTACCCCTCCCTCCGCTTGGATCTGCGACAGCAAAAAAGGAAGCGAATTTCAGGCACATGCACCGCGCAACCCGTCGGCCCCAACTTGGAACGCGCATCGGGCAGAGGAGTGGGAGTTACCTCGAGAGGTGGCTGATGACGGCGGCGGCGGACAGCGCGCCGACGGCGGCGCCCACAGCGGCGCCGGCGCCGGCGACGAGGAGCCACTGCCTCGCCCTCTCCCCCATCTCCGGCGGCGCTAGCACGAAGGCTCAAACCCTACCACCCTCGAACGGCTCCGCTACTGGAAGGTGAAGGATTCTTAGCTTGGAGGCAAGGCGGCCGACACGGGCCTATACGGCGGCGCTTTCCCTTCCCTTTCTTCGTGCGTAGTGACGCAGGCCCATGGGCCTTGCAAACGAGCAGCACTGAGAAATATAAGAGTTCTCCGGCGTTGCGCTCGATTGATGGGCTTCTTTTCAACCTATAGCTTATCTCTACCGCTTAGAAGAAAAAGTCAGTGGTGATTCATCTATCGCTTTTGAGTATCTTTTATCTTTCTAAAAATCTCTAATAAAAATAGAAAAAATAATCTATCAAAAACGGGTATATCATCCTAAAAATTCTCCAAAAAGAAAAAAACACAACTATATCGGGTGTGTGGCAGAGCCGAGAACGCAGAGGCACGATGAGGCCGAGCGTAGAGGTGGAGACGAGGGTGTGGGCTCGGCAAGCCGATCCTAACAATGTTGACTCAACGTGTTAGGATAATACGATTGTGTTTTATCTACAGTGAAATATGGACATTCAGCTAGTAGCTTATACCTTACGACTTTCTCCGAATAAATAGACTGGATGGTTTTTTCAATATCTTTTTGAAGCAATTTATCTATACAATCTTTTCGAAGTGGCTTATCGATTAGGGATGGCAATCGGGCGTGGCGGGTACGGGTAGTGCTCGCCCATACCCGTACCCGCGACCCCGATTTACGCCCACGGGCATACCCGCGAAGGATGACGGGTAAAGAACCTCGCCCATACCCGTCGCCCGCGGATACCCGTCGCCCACGGGCATACCCGTTTACCCGCGAACTAAATGCATCACATTCACACATCACCAATGCAGATTATGGGTTAGTCTTATGCAATTTTGATGCAAACATAATTGTGAAATGCTAACAGACTGTTTGAAAATCATCAAATCTTAAAGTGTGACGACAATCTTCCCAGAAGTATTGTTAGATGATTTACATAGCAGAATTTCAATTGTCCAAGTATACAGTTAAATTTGAAGTTCTCACATGCTAGAATTATCCATGTAATTAAAGCAAATTTTCTAATCAAGTATCTAGAAAAGACAAGGTTGCATTCTCAATTACCCCTAGGAAATTAGTTTAACAGACAACAGTGTGGACCACATAGAAATAAATATATTTTTGTCAATTCTTAGTTGCAAGTTCATATACGGAAGAAAATTGGATGAAGACTTGTCATGTTAAGGAAATACACATTTGTACATCCAGAACAATAACATAAAACTAAATGAACTGATGACCCTAAATGTAATAGAGGTCAGCTTGAGAACTGATGACCCTAAATGTATCCTTTTGAGCTGATGCAATGTATACTACTAGGTGGCTTATGTGCTTGCAATATTCACCCTAATTCTGTCTTATTGAACTGGGACTAAATGCTTAATGAGAAGTTATCAAGTTGCACATATACTGTACACCTTGACAAAAGTATACAATAAATGGAACTTTATGTAGCGGCTAGAAAGGATCAAGAATTTAGTTTCCAATCCAGATGGGTTTGTTCCCGGTACACACAAGATGAAACATATCGAGGTGACACGATTCATGGCCACAAGCAAACAAGTATGCATACAAGGTGTTCGACGAAACCAACAGCAGTTGGACAGACTACATCCCCACATACGCAATGTTGCCACGCACAAGATGAAAGAACGGTAACCGACACAATCACCCGCAATCCTAAGATTTGGTCAAGCGAGTTGAGCGCACTAGCAAGAAACGCCCATGCACACAAGGTGTTCGACGAAAAGAAAAGAAGTTAAAAAAAAAGGCGCACCTTGATGCCCGGGAATGACATGCCGAGCTCCTCCTTGGGGATGCTAGAGTGAAGATGCCTGTGCTAGCCAACAACGGGACGACGACAACCTCCACGTCCGGGTTGTTCGTGCGAGAGATTATAGAGTAACAGAAACTTACGTGTGGTTTTTGCTGACAAAAATGAAGTCGGTACAGTATGTACTACAATTAACTAGTAGATCTTATCTTGAAAAGATATTCCATTTAAAAACTAGTTACTATAAAAAGCCGAAAAAACAGAGAACAGGCCCATTAATACGTAGTGCCATCAACACACCATGCCGCCTTCTTTACTCTTTAGGTACTCTTACTCCTGATTTTTCTTATCTAAACTTAAAAGTATGGTAACATTGGCAAATCCTTCAAAATACGCATAATAATTCATTAAACAGGAAAACATAGAAAATCTCCCATTAACAAAGAGAAAAAAAATATATGTCACTTATTTTTTGGAGCCAGATTGTAAAATTTTAGATTAATTGTATATAATTAAAATGGTATAATAATTAATAAATTCAATTGTTTTTTATGAATACACATTCAAGCATTAAAATTGGAGTTGTATAATAAATACAAGTGTATTTTTAAATTTAGCTGAGCAATTATGTGGACAATTTGGTTAGTTGTTCAAATGCCATGTAAACTTCAGGATTTGGTAGATCCCATTCCCACATTCACTGTATACTAGTTAAAGACCCGTGCGTTGCAACGAAGCCATAAAAATGATGAGACGAAACTTACTGCTTAGTTAACTTCATACATCAAACATTGGAGAGCAAGCAACAGAGATAGAAGGGTAGCCAGAATGCGCGAGGAGATGGGGAAAGTGGAGGGGGAGGGCGGTTGTATCCTGAGAGAGAGAGAGAGGAGAGAGACGAATAGTCCAGATCAAATCGGATGGCTGAGAAGAAAGGAGGGAGAATGGACCAACCACCAACTTACATTTTTATAATAGTAAAGATGTGTAGTGGTGGATGGTTTTTTTTTTTCTGTTGGAAATTTTTCATGAGCCCTCCATTTACTACGGAGTGGAAATATACCACGTAATGCGTTTACCAAATACCAAACATAAGCAGGTATGTCTGCCACGTTAGTTGCGTTTGTGGGCATTACTACTCTAGAATAAAATTACAAGCGGGATACAATTTCTGATGGCTACTTTAGACAGCCCCATTCAGTGGACTGGATTAGCCCGAACATGTTTTGCGGTCACGGTTAATTAAGAATCATGTGTCCTAAAAAGAAATTAAGAATCATGCACTCTCAAGAAAGTAAAAAGTAGAAAAGCTTTTATGTGTGCAAGATAGAAAAGTTTTTTATATGCAAGTGGGTGGCAGAGAAGTTTGGGTATATTTTTTTGGGCTATTATTTATGATTTATGGCTATAATTTATTAGTCTAATGAATAGTGATTATTAAGAAAAGCAAAAAATTAAAAACCACTAAAAAGATAAAAAGAACAGTGCCAAGATTTTACGAATTTTTTGTACGGATAATCCATTTTTATTCAAAAATACATAAATATACCCGCGGGAAATTTTTTTACAGAAATAGGCTCAAGTCACCCCCATTGGACGACTCTCACCTTTCGCCCAACCGGGAGGCGACAAAACTTGTGTCGCTCTACCTTCGAGCGACTACAATTAGTCGCCTTCCTATTGGGCGACTATCATGCAGTCGCACAATGGATGGGCGACTTATAATGCAGTTGCCAATAGGAGGGCGACTTTACTTTCCCCCGTGATTTTTTTAGAGCTTTGTCAATTTTGTAGTTTTAAACCGGGAAAAAATTTGGTATAGTTGTAATAAAAGTTTATGTTCGCTGGATGTTGTAGGTGCATAAAAAATTTTGGGAAATTTTTTTTAAGAACGATTAAGTGTAGAACATTCGATACATAAAGTGGTAAGTGGCATATGTGGAACTCTGTGACTTCTAATGTTCAGAACTCCACCACTAATCCTAACATGCCTTAGGGAATATAACTTGCTGGGTCTATTATATTTTGTCTACTGGGTGTAGCGTGGTTGTTTCCCCTTTTTCTCGTGCCCTGAAGATGGCTCCGCTGCATCATTCTTCCTGTCACTCTTGGTCTTGAGAGCTGCCTCACAAGCTTGAAGCTCTTCCTCCTGACGCTTGATGGCTGCTTCACGCAGACTTAACTGCTTCCGCCTCCTTTGCAGCTCATCCTCCTTACTCTTCAGACGGATTTGGTCCACCCTCACGCGACGCTCTTGCTGAAGCTGCATCTGTCGTTCCACCTCGCGAGCCTGAGTCATCTTGACAAAGTATTGTTCTTTGTTTTCCACCTCCATTGGCCGGTTCCGTGGCCATGCCGGCGACACCCGATCCACCCATTCGATGAACTTACAAGGCTTTGTATGGCGTGGTAGATGTCATGGATGAAGTTGAAAAACGATAACGAGAAACAAAGGATTTAGTTGTCGTCGTTACCATGAAGTCGTCATCCAGGTCTGGACACTTGAAGAACCTACGGCCGTAGTTGGCTCGTTGTACTCGATCCGTCCAGACGCACAACATCGTCCTAAAGCCGCAATGGCACTTTGGGCGCTCATGCCACTCCGGCACTCCAAATGGGTCGGACCTCCAGGAAGACATTGTTGTGTAGTAATATTGTGATGGGTAGAGGAGAAGATGTGGTATGGAAGACATGGGAGGCCTTTATGTAGGCAGGTTATCTGGTGCAGTGGGCATAGTCCATGGAGAGGACGACATGGGAATCTTTTCGCTTTTCAGATTCCAGTAGCAATAAATGTCCCTATGAAGGCTTTTCAGAGCTGTAGTCTCGTAATAAATTCGAGCTTGGACCATTCAATGTATTTGGTACAACGTAGCCTTTTCGATCGTTTGTAGAAGCGAGACGTTCCACGAAATAAGTGCTACAACATTGCCTTCTCAGAGGCCAAGAATCATAATTTCGAAACAACAAGCTACGGTCATTGCAAACGTGTCACCTCAAGTCCATAACGTTCAAATAGTCCATACAGCAAATACTAAGCAAATACATGTAGTAACTAAGTAAACAGAGTAATACTAAGCTACCAGCACACCACCAACTACATTACAGAAAACGGATGTAACATACAAGTTTTACAAATGGTACATGAAATTTAGCTGAAGTTTCCAATAACTACTGATCAGGATATGCGGTGCATCGTCTAGCTGTGTGCCCCTCCTGACCGCATCGCCCACAACGTGCACCAGATGTTCCAGCTTGTGATTCCTCCATGTCATTTCTAATACGTCGGCTTTGTCGCCGACCCTTCCCACCCTTCAGCATGCTAATATCCGGAACCCAGGTCCTCGCTGAAATGTCCAAGTGGCGAAGTTTCCCACCACCCTGAACCCCCGGAGCTCCCCACACCAAGCTTGCAGTATTCTCTCCTTAAAGAAGTACTCGTGCATGAAGTTGGAAGGATCCATGCCCACGGTCCCGCATGCAGCGAGGACATGAGAGCATGGCTTGTGTAACAACTTAAGTTTGTTGCATGTGTAGCTAGGTTCGTTTGCATGATCTCCAAGGCATACCTCGTGAGTAATAAGTGAACGAGACGTCCCAAATCCGGCCCTATCATGGAGTATCACCTCGAAACGATGCTCTCTATTGCCCATGACATGCACTGTGTGCAATTGACCCTTATTTGCCTTCGTCTCCATGTACGCCGTAATTTTTGACGAATACAGGGCTCCACGATTGGCCACATGAAGTGCGGCACTCGCGTGCCTCTCCCTGAAGTAGCGGATTGTGCTGTGAAGAACACCTTCCACGATGGCGACAAGGGGCTAAGAACGGAGACCCCTGAGGACCCAATTGTAGACCTCGGCAAGGTTAGTTGTCATTATTCCATACCTTGCGCCATCCGTGTCGTGCAACAGCGACCACTTCTCTAATAGTTCCCCCTCGATCCACTGCGAGAAGCACTTGATGTTTCGTGAGCTCCGCCTTCTTGGACCACTTGGGTTAGCCTCATCAATTGCTGGCAAGCATTGTGGTTGTGCCGCCCCAGGAGTGACCGGCCCCTTGCTCCTCTCTTCAACGTTCTTCCTGGTGTGCTCATCCAATAACCCCCATAAAGCATCAAATTTCCTCTGCTGGTTCTGCTTGGCCAGCCTCTTGAATAGCTTCATCAAAGATTGTTTCGGGAATTGCTTGAAAAAGTTTGCCCCTAAGTGACGACTGCACCACCGGTTCCTCATATCCGGCCAAGGAACGGTCTCCTCAGGATCTTCTTGAAGTTTTCTTATAGCCTTTATAATACCTGGCATGGCGATCATAGATTACGCACACACCAGACGGTGCCTACAACTCCAACCTTCACATGTCCGAGAAACCATAGCGCTCTCATAATTCTCACTCTCCACAAATGCAATGGCAGCGGCAATATTTCATTGTTACCGCCAACGCCTATGGCCGTCAAGAGCGCCCTTTGTATTTGCTGTCAAGAAGGTCCCATCTATCGAGATAATCGGCAAGATGTGCTCGAATGCTTCAATGCTAGCACCAAATGCAAACAATGCTCTCGCAACACCGCAAATCCGGTGAACTTATGGACGGCTTGTCGTGCACGGCGATGTACGTGCCCGGGTTCCTTTGCTGCAACACCTTAAGCATACGAGGAAGGTTATCATACGCCGCCTCGAAAGTGCCAAAACGTTTTCCAACGCCTTTTGCTTGGCACGCCACGCCCGCGTAGCTAATCTTATACTTGAATTTATTCTCGATAGCTACCACAATATGCGTGGCGCAATATCTTTCTTCTCCACTATCTCCCCATACATCAAATTGGCTATAAATCCGGACATCAGGTTACGATGCCTCGCCAAGACAGTGTTTAGAATGCAGGAGTGCGGCTCCACCTTGGACACAATCCAGTGAGTCTCATACTTGGGTCACGTGCGTGCACCTCCAAGGACAACCATCCCGCTCGCACTTCACGTTGTCTCGCTCCGGCTTGATTTCACGACGCGAAATGTCCGCTGCATTGAAAGGGCCCAAAGCTTGATGGCATCCTGCAGCGCTTCCTTGTCAGCAAACATAGCATGCAACCGAACCTCTGTGTCATGATACTCCCATGGTGATTCATGCTCATCATGTGCGAAACACCCTCCGCATTAAACCGGTTCCATTCTGGGGATAGGAACTTCTTCATCATCGAATCTGTCCTCCTCGTCGCCCTCTACAGCTTGCTCTTCATCCCATGCCTCTCGGTCATCGATTCCATTTGTCGCACGATATACTCATTATGCTCTCCTTCATCAGCTTGCCCAGTTCCCTCTCTATAGCTTGACGGCTGTAACTCTCCTCCATGTACTGCATCGCCTTGCCCAGTTCCCTCTCTATAGCTTGACGGCTGTATCTCTCCTCCATGTACTGCATCGCCTTGCCCAGTTCCCTCTCTATAGCTTGACGGCTGTATCTCTCCTCCATGTACTGCATCGCCTTGCCCGGTTCCCTCTCTATAGCTTGACGGCTGCAACTCTCCTCCATGTACCGCATTGCCTTCATCACGAGCAACTTCTTCAGCTCAGCGAATGTGCAGCCCGCCCGAGCTACTAGCACCTCCCAAAGCAGCATAGGCGGACGCACGAGCTTGCGCAGCTGCTTGTAGTGAGCACGGTTGCACAAGCAGGACACATTCGTATCCACGGCGCCGGCACCCTTGCACAAAGCCTTTCCACGAAGCAGAGCGCACCAATGTCTTCAACTCCCATCTGATGTCCGTGGGAGACCGGCTCCAAAGCCCTTGCACAACGACGCTGCACACCTCGGGGCCCAATGAAAACTCGGTCACCAATGCTGCACATCTGTCATTCGAGCATTCTCGTCATCCGGAAGTACGAGAGTTACTTGCGGAAAATCGCTCAAATCCACACCATTCGGACCTTCACGAATAATTCCAGCACCATAATACACTCTCGATGTTGTAGTGGCATTGATGATGTAGGCCTGCATGTATGATTGAAATTTACGACATGTCAAATAACATCGTACAACACTAAACTAAACTTTCTATACTAAAAAGGGTGCTAAAATTTCTATACTACAAAATGTTTCATACTACAGAATGTATACTACAACTTTTTGACACTAATATTTCCATACTAAATTTGTACTAGATTTTCTACATCTACAATTTTTACTAACACCAATATTTCATCTAAATAATAGTGCAAATACAATATAATAAAAAAAATACCTGAATCCAAATGGATGAAATAGCTTCTACTCCTCCTTCCTCCCTCACCTCCTCCTCCAACCCTGTCTTCCTCTCCTTCTCTTCTCCCCTGCTTTTCTTCCCCTCCGTCCTCTCTTCTCTCCCTCCTTCTCTTCCTCCTTTCCTCTTTTTCCTCTCCTCTTCTTCTCTTCTCTCGTTTCTTCTCTGTGCGCCTCTCCTCTTCTTCTCTCGTTTCTTCTCTGTGTGCAGTGAGGGGAAAGCGGAGGTGGTAGTGGGCGGCCGACTGTGCAGAAATAAATTAAACCCCCCTGTTGCCCTACCGTTGGGTGACTGAGATTTCAGTCGCCCAACCGTACAGCGACTGTAATAAGTCGCTCAACGCTCAGGCGATAGTATTGATTCACTCAACGGTTCCCACATTCCCTAAATGTCGCCTCTCGGTTGGGCGAAAGGTGAGAGTCGTCCAATGGGGGGCGACTTGAGCCTATTTCTGTAAAAAATTTCCCGCGAGTATATTTATGTATTTTCGAATAAAAAATAGATTATCCGTACAAAAAAAATTCTAGATTTTACTGGCACTTCAGTAAGAACCTTCCCAAGATCTTACTTACTACCGAGGTTGTCAGTATCAGCATTTCACATGATTGTTTTTTAATCGACGGGGTCGCGACCTTAGGATCTTGGCCAGCTCATGCCTTCCGAAGATTATAATGAAGGTCAGGACCATTATTTTTTATGGAGATCCTAGACTACCGCCTCTGATCACAAAATGTGAAACTGACTAATAACAAAATGTGACATTTTGGACATCAGCATAATCTAAAAAATATGAATTTGACAACTGTGATGACCCAGATTTTTACCAAAGGATAATAACTTTAGTCAACAGATTATTATTTGTTTTAGCCATAGAATATCGTTCTAACGAATAATAAGTCAATCAGAGTGTTGCAACCAAAACAATAATTAGAGACAATACATGCTATTATTATATATGGGTCTGTTCTTTTTGGCTGCGGCTTTTGGTTTTTGGGCTATTTGTACGAAAAATTACAGAGTAACAGAAACTCACGTACGGTTTTTGCCGATATAAATGAAGTCAGTAAAGTATGTACTACAATTAACTAGTAGACCATATCTTGAAAAAAAATACTCCATTTAAAAGCTAGTTACTGTAGAAAAGCCGAAAAGCAGTTTTAAAAGCTGAAAAGAACATGCCCATAAACATAGTCACGTAGGGCTAGAGTCTGGTACAAAGCCACTAAGGCTCGAATAATACAATACTAAAAGTACGCATTCTAGTTTGACTTTTAATTATATAGGATTACTAAATAAAAAGACAACGGAGTAGTTGTACAGGCACCCTGGAGGTTGAGCCTAGGGTGCTATTAATCCCCTAATCATTCCAAGCACCATATGAGGGATCTAGCTCATACGATTCGTTCACATAAACATCCATATTCTTCTCCAGATAGAGTTCCTCTAGAAAGGCCTCCTCTATCCCAAGTGAAGACCCACACTAGCGATCATCTAAACAAAAGAGAATAATAGTAAGGGTAAGCACAAAAGTACTCAACAAGCTTATTTAACAAAATACACTATATGCTTATTTAACAAAATATACTATATGCTACTAAGCTAACATTTCCTGAAACATTCATTCCCATTTTCATCGTCATTTTCGTTTCCTTTCTCATTCTCATTTTCATTCTCATTCATTCATTCATTCATTCTACTTCTCCTTCTCTTTCTCATTCTCTTCTCATTTTCATTCTTTCTCTCTTTCTCATTTTCATTCTCTTTCTCCTTTTCATGGCTTATAGAAAATAAAGGTTTTTCGGTTGTGAAAGAATTTTGGATTATTAATTTAAAAAATCAACTGAACACTTGTATAGTGGATAAAAACCTCCATTGGTTCTATAGCCTCTAGTCTAAGAAATAGGTATGAATTCATGATTTATATATCACTGAGCAGGCTTGTACCACTTTACCTGTAGTCACTTTGATCCTTGTAGTGAGTGCATCTTCACATTCCCTTTGATGTGATGCCCGAATTAGAGCACATAATTTTTACTGCTATCTCAGTATATTATATCTCCACCTGACTGACTTATAATTGCCAGCCTGAGGTGGTGTGCCACCCTCACTCGGCACCCTTGCAGTTATAAGACAGTCATTGTTCAGACTTATCATATATGGCTCAGCATCCAATTGAGACCTTGCTCGACACCCACCGCGCCCCCACTTCTGGGATCTCTCTCCTAGTTCTGGGTTCGGGTGGCCCGTGCCCTCCACTTCTGGGTTCTCTTCTAGTTCTGAGTTATTGCAGTTAGATCCGCCACTCCTAGGCTCTATACTGGCTCTGGGTTTCTCTATCTAATTATACTACTTATCTATGTAGAGAATATAATAACATTAATTGAGTTACTGACTCTACCCACCTTTAGACGGAACAATGTTTGATATGAAATATACTATCCATAACACAATTGTAAGTCTGTAAATCCTTATATTCTATCCCTATGCAGAAGGTCACAAACCTGCCCATTTTCTTTCCTGCCCTGGGGACCCTCCACCCCCCATATTTTTCGGTCTGACAGTGGCTTCTCCAATTGTCTGTTCTAAGTTCTCGATACAACAATGGCTTCCCCAACCGCCCACCTTTATTTCTTCTATTTCTGGCTCACAACATTGATCCGATTTAACATGATTTTATTTTTTTTTGATGTAGGGTAATAATTATTAATAGGGAAATACTTGTCTTATGAAAGATTCTCTGATCATATGCTCAAAAAGATGATTGTTTGGAAATTAACCATAGATTCAGATTTAGGTAGGATCAGGTGAAGTCCTTCCTGTGATTCGAATTATCGTCTGCATGTAAATACGTAAGTTGTGACTTAATTTACAGAATATAATAAGATGCGATGTGTCAACGTGTTTGTGCTCCTAGGGTCAAGCTTAGGTCAATTTAACTGAGCCGCGGAGAAGTCACTTTAGAAAACTGGATGTTCATATTGACTTTTCTAAATAGAAGCCAAACGCAAAAGCTAATACGAACATGGTGGTTCCCTTGGCCCATTCTTTTCGTCTTATGCTTACACTACTACAGAAAAGGTCATCACAGACGGTTCAAAAACGTCATCACAGATGATTTTGTGAACCGTCTGAATTTATGGGTCAGTGATAATCGAAGGTTATCACAGACGGTTTCAAACCGTCTATGATATCTGATAATCATAGACGGTTTTTAACTAAAAACCGTCTGTGATATCTGATAATCACAGATGGTTTTTAACTAAAAACCGTCTGTGATTATCTGATATCACAGATGGTTTTTAGTTAAAAACCGTCTGTGATATTCTTTCCTACCCCTAAAACTATTCCTGTTTATTGGCTAGCCTCAGGTAATGCTAGCCATGCCCTCTGAAACAAGCAGATCAAGCGATGATGTTATTACTACATGGTCTCTAAACAAAGTTCTATGAAGCAAATGACACAAACTAGTGTATCAGGTTCATTGAACCGGATACACTAGAATGTGTTACTTTGCTTCATACCCTTTGAAGGTCTATGTGGCATATATTATTACTACAAGGTCTCTAAACAAAGTTCTATGAAGCAAATGACACAAACTAGTGTATCAGGTTCATTGAACCGGATACACTAGAGTGTGTCACTTGCTTCATGCCCTTTGAAGGTCTATATGGCATATAGGGCATGTTTGGTTAGAGGCCACAATTTGCCATGCCTCAACTTAAGAATTTGCCACACTTGTGGCTAGCCAAATTTGTGGCAAAAAAAGGTGTTTGGTTGATAACTAAGGTGTGGCAAAAACTTTGTGGCTATTGTTTGGTTCACTGCCACAAAAGTGTGACAAAAAATTATGGCAAGTGTTTGGATTACTCCACATGTAGGCTAAACACACTTGTGTAAAAATCATTATTGGAGTAACAACACCTAAAGTGATATAATACAATAGTATACCATACATTTCACCATTATAATACCAACAGTATGAACAATCCACCATTATACCATACATTTCAACAATACCATACAGTCCATAAGCAATATAATACAATAGTTCAACAATACCATATAGTACAGTTTTGTGGCCAAAGCAAACAACAGTAATACATAAAGGCCAGACAAGGGTACCTTACTGCTTATGCGTCGGGGAGGCGGCCGACGAGGGCTCAGGGGGGGCTCGGGGAGGCGGCCGGCGAGGGCTCGGGGAGGCGGCGGCGACGAGACAGATCGGGATTTAGATGTAGAATATAACTACAGCATACAGGGAAAACCCTAGCCAGAGGGTATTTATAGGGAGGCTTATTACAGACGGTTCTAGACGTAGAACCGTCTGTAATATCAATATCACAGACGGTTCTAAGTTTAAAAACCGTTTGTGATAAATCTTATCACAGACGGTTTTTTATAAAAAAAACCATCTGTCATAAGCTTTACGTCAGAACGTATCGTGTTTCGATCGTTTAATTAACGTCTCTCGATCGTTATACGAAGCATCTATATCATTAATGTTTGGGTATACGAACCGTCTGTGCTAAAGGTTAAATATGCGCGCCTAATCCAGGTCTTTTCTACGTACGTACAATATGGCTTCTACTATTCTTGTGATCATCTCCTTCCTCTCATCTGTTCATCAAGAATTGTTCGCCGAACCTTACACAGCGCCAGCAATTTGCATCCGGAGCGACTTCTCCGCACACGCCCTGCTCTTCTTCCCTGACTTTCTTGCATCCGCCAGCTCGACCTAATCATCCGCCGTCGACGGAGGCGTCTCGCTGCCGCTCAAGAAAGGGAAACAGCCCTTACCCTGGTTCTTCTCCACAATGTGCGCAAAGCGGAAGAAGCTCTACACGCATTGAGAGGCGATGGATAGCCTTGCCAATCAAGCAGAAACGGCAGATTCTGAGGAATCTTTTCATGCTATCCTCTACGACATTATGGGCTATGCTACTGATTCTTTGCCCAGGCTGGAGGAGGAAATGCTGAGAACAAGGACAATCTTAACGGCGTTCGAGAAGTCAGCGGCTGATCCTCCAAGTCCCAAAGTCGAAGAAGAAGCGTACGAAGCCCAAAAGATTACAATCTGGGAAACTCTTTACCTGTGCGACTTTTGTAATAAATTTGCCTCTAATTGAAATTAATAAATTTGCCTTTAATTTGTGATCTCTTGTCTCGTAGTTCGAAGTTAAGTTATTAGAAGCAATGTGTACTTATATATTAACCTCGATCATGAATGTAATATGACAGACAAAGGGACATCACAGGCGATTCTTGTCAAAATCGTCGTGAACATTTACACAACACGACGGTTTTGTATTAAAAACCGCTCGTGATAATTCAGATTATCACGCACGGTTTTTAATAAAAAACCGTCTGTGATACTAAAGTATCACAGACGGTTCATCGATAAGGACCGTCTGTGATACTCGACCACTAACACAGATAGTATCACAGACGGTTCATCGGTAAGGACCGTCTGTGATACTCGACCACTAACACAGACGGTGTCCAAATTAAAACCGTCTGTGTTAGTGTCAATCACAGACGGTTTTGTCAAACCGTCTGTGATTGGCCATCTAGTATTACGCTTTCTATAGTAGTGTTATGACTTCTCATGAATAAACAAATAGAGCGGTTTCTTCATCGCCTTTTTAACACAGTTTATCGGGGTAACCTTTTCGAAGCGGCATATCGGTTTATCAGTATTCGATTCATTCACACAAACGTTCACGCTAAGACCAAAAGCTATCAACCGTAGTTATAAACCATCAGCCGCAGCTAAAAAGAAGGTTATCTGCTTTCTTATGTGCGTGACAGCCTTCGGTTCTCGTCGTCTTTGGTGACCTAACTACCAGGAAACCGCCCTTTGTTTGGATCATTGATCGTCTTTACGGCCACTACTGGTAAATTAACTAGCCGTCGGTATTGTATATGTAGTTCGGCGATCGGGCATGCACGCTAGCTGCTAGCTAGGCTGCGAGCCAATCTATACTGGGTTGGTTTCAGAAAACGAAGATCGTGCATGTTGCCCTAGGTAGAGGAAAGTGGGAATGCTTCTAGCTACAACGTCTGGATTATCTGCCTTTAATTTAAACGGAACATGGTCGTTGTACCCTTTGTAGTACTCAAAGCTGTTCTAATAATTTGGCTGGAGATTGGACGGTCATGATGTCTCTGAAGCAATTTGCCAGAGATTTCTCAGCTTGCTGCATCAGATCACACTGCAGAGCTCAAAAAATGAATCAAGTAGCAAATGGCTTCAACTTGCTTTAATTGCTGGCCGGCAGATCCAGACTTTTTGACATATATAGCACTGTTTGCACCTGTATTTATAAAATCCGTATGCATGCCGTATTAGTAAAAATAGCGTTTTTGTCGTCCAGCCACTGGCGGCGATGCTGTAGAGCTGACACGTCTCACTTAGAGCCAGGCCACCGGGTGGTGAGACCTAGAGCTCGACCACCAGGTGGCAGGCAACCTAACACCCGGCCATCGGGCGGCCAAGGCCTACCGCACCGCCACCAGGAGGCAGTGGTCCGCCTCCCCTCCACCAGGAGGCAGATAATTAATCTAGTTAATTAGCTGGCTTAATTACCTACCTTAATTATTTTTTATGTACTAATTTGTTCAAATTTTTAAATATAGCAAATGAGCTCAAAAAATTACAAACTTTTATGTATAGCCACCCGACACAACATACTTAATTGTGTAATTTTTTTACAATTTTATCCACTATGAATATTTCTCAAAAATTCGTACAATTAGCACTTAATTATTTTGTATATTGTTTGTTTCAATTTTTAAATATAGTAAATGAGCTCAAAAAATTACAAAATTTTATGTGTAGCCTCCTGACATAATGTACTTGATTATGTAATTTTTGACAATTTTATCCACTATGAATATTTCTAAAAAATTTACACAATTACCAGGTGATTAATACCCATTTAGGCGCATTGTAATGGCCTGCCTGCCTGGCCACCAGTTAGCATGCTTTCAAGCTAGTGGCAGGCATTTGGCACCGTGTGATAGTATCTTGGCTTCACTTGCATTATTGCCTTGGCTTCACTTGCATTATTAGGCATGTGAGTGAATGGAGTAGGCCGAAAGCCATTTGTCTGGTATGAAAAATGAGTGCTCATGCATACACAACGAGGGAAAAGACCACTAAAAGTGTCACTTGTGTCACATCTATCTTCTCATGAGTAGTTCACTCCCGCCATTATCGACGCGTCGTTAGCGCCTTTTAGCTGGTCATTGGTCAACGGAACAACTAGTTTAGCGAATTCGACACTCTTTGCTTGAAAGTTAGCATTTCACTATTGCTCCCGCTATAAATTTCGAGCTACGCATAGTCACACTCTTATAGTCTCTTCGCTGACACTTCTCGTCTCGTAGTCTCTTCGCTCACACTCCTCGCCTGCGCTCTTCGTCTGCTTTCTTCATAGCTGATTAAATATTTTTAGTGCTGTTATTAAGACTCATATTAACAGGTAATATTCTTTCATTGTCTTTGCTAAATGTATACGCAATTAGTTGTAGTTATTAGGTGTAATTAATCTAGTCCAATTATTTAGGCACAATCAACTAATTTTTTATATTAATTAATTTTCTGTTAGCAAGTAAATGTTGTTTAATTATATATTTTTATATGCTTTTATATTGACTGTATTAGACATTAAAATCATAACTACTAAGTATAGCAAATAATTAAGCTATGATGCCAGAGGAAATATTATACTAGAAACATAAAAAAAGAATCTCTAGCAAACTTTGTGTTGCATCATGCATGTTGCCTGCTATTATACGTTCGTGGCTTGTCAGCCTGCTAGCTGAGTAGTGCTACTCCTAGCTCGTTTTAATTCTTAATTAGTCACACACAAATATGCTTTAGACTTGTGCTCCAAATTTGCAAGAGTTTTGTATGTATGCATTATGGTACTAACCCCAGTCGCGTGGCAGGCTCACTGTTCCTCCACCAGATCACCCTGACAAGGTCACGCAGGACGACAGTCTACAACACTCGATCGATCGCAATAGCGCTTCATGGCGCCATGACAGCGTAAGACAGTTACAATTTCTGATTGTTTCATTTATGAAATTCATACTGGTCGTTACAGAACCTGTTTCGTATGTCACTTCAGTTGGAGCGGGCATAGCGCATCGCAAGCATGTCCGAGACCGCCATCAATAGCCCAAACACACCACCGGCTCTACAGAATACTTTGAAGTATATCCTAAAGCAGGCCAAAAAATAGTGCACAACCTAATCTGTGGCCATTCGACGGAGCACGCCGTGCACATCGGGCACCCAGTGAGGGCACCGTGCTCACCCGCTAGGCTATCGCGGCCTAACGAGTCTGTCCGGCCATTACAACCTACCGAGTATGTCTAGTATCGTAGTACTACCCATCGATCATCCACGGGTCATACCGACGAGGAGGTAACTTAGGTACAAACCTATGTTTTATTTTCATGTTATGTCTTACATTCCATTAACATCATGGCATTCACCCGCCGCAAGTTCGTTGTCGATATTCATCACTTTTGACCTCTGCACAACCTACACAAACTACCAGTCCCCATCGTTCATCTTTGCTACACATCCAAGAGGTACGAGATTCACATTCTATATCTGAAATATTTATTGTGACTAATATTGTTTCATCTTGCAGCCTTCAATTCTACGTGGGGGTGACGTCGAGTCCGCGATGACGATACATGCCTCCCAGATGCTTCCAGGGAGCAGTACACAGCGCCAGGGTTTTGCAACGTACGCAGGACAAAACTCATCGTCCGCACCATATGGAGACTTTGGTGGGCAGAGCTCCTCTAGCATTGCTGCCACACTGTACGGTGATTCCTAGAGTTCTTTATTCACGACTTCATCTCTAACGGCACCCAATTTGGTATGTCGACGCAGGAGCACATCGATGCTTACTACCAGACATGGTCTGGTGTACCTTAGCCTACTGCACCACCACTGGCCACTCAAGAAACGGAACAGTCTCTATACTTCATCCAAACCGACACGCAAGCTCCGGACCAGCTGACGTACCCCACGGGACATGCTCGTACTCAATGGAAGATAAGGCCACGCACGGGAAGACAGACATGGTGAGAAGATAGCAGTGGCTCAGATGAGTGAGCCATATTGCATCTCGTGCGATGTGTTTTTGTACTATTATATGTACTACTACAAATATTCATAATGTATAAAATTCTTAAAAAATATATAATTACTATGACTATATCAGGAGGTTGCATATAAAATTTCGTAATTTTTGGAGTTCGTTTGTTATATGTAACAACTCCTACAAATATCATAATCGTATGAATTTTAAGCAATATTCACAATGGATAAAATTGTTAAAAAATTGCACATTTAGGTACGTTGTCTCAGAAAGTTGTACATAAAATTTTGTAATTTTTAAAGCCCATTTACTATATTTAAAAATTCAAACAAATAAGTGCATAAAAAATAATTAAGACATGTAATTAAGCAATGTGTCGGGTGGCTGGGCTTCGGTGGGGTACGTGTCGGGCACAGTGCACTGTGGCCCGGTCACCGGGTGAGAGAAACGTTATTTTTTTATTTTCGTACACATACGACTATTTTTATAAATACAAGTTGCAAATATACCAAAACTGTCAAAGATTCGCAGGTCCATCGATATGATGTTGCTTTTAGTGCTGTATGTACAATCAACTCATCCGCTCGAGTTCGATTTGCTGATGGACAAGTCACCGCAAGTCATTAACTAGATAGACATTTCAAGCAATGCTTCAGAATTTGGAGATATACTACGTGCTTTTATGCATGTGAGATCGATACTCCCTGCATTTCCTAAATAGGTTGATTTCTTAGCTTGTTTTCAAAGGAAAAATAGATGTCGTTTAATTTAGAATTTGAGCGAATTCAGAGTTTAAAACTTTTATTAGAAAACACACACAAAAAATTAGATTGGTCACACAAAATGATATTAGTAGCTAGATTTTTTATAAAAGTATCCATAATATTATATTTTTATAATTTTTACTAACATAATAATAAAAATTAAAAGTTAATGGTTAAACTTAAGCATGTCTATTAATGGAGACTACCTCGTGTCTGAAATAACCTCTAATATATAGGATCGCAAGGAGTACATCTGTAACATAAATGAATAGCATGTGTGGCGGGAGGTATGCCTGGTACCAGGCTGT
This sequence comes from Dendrocalamus sinicus, assembly GCA_036346575.1. Taxonomy (NCBI): domain Eukaryota; kingdom Viridiplantae; phylum Streptophyta; class Magnoliopsida; order Poales; family Poaceae; genus Dendrocalamus; species Dendrocalamus sinicus. The sequence goes on along the minus strand of CM070656.1, from coordinate 9,270,813 downwards.
AAACGAGCTAGCTCAAGCAAGCACTCTAAAATCAAGCTTAGTAGGAGCTTAAGTGAGTCTAAGTTGGAATTCGAATTCGGATTTATGCTTAAACTCAATTCGATTCAAGCTCAAGTAGGCTCAAGTAATCTTCATAATAATCAAAACAATTAACATGCACTAATTTTAAGCAATAAGAAAAGAATTTTTAGCAGTAAGAGAATCTCAACCTCAAGTTCAACTCGAGTAAACTTATTAGTCAAAATAATTTAACATGCACTAATTTTCAACAATAAAAACAGATCAAACTTGAGCTCGGCTATAGTAAGCATGATAATAGTAAACATGCATCAATATTTAAGGTCAAAGAGCCTTAATAAGTTATTCGAGTTCGGCTCGTTGAAGCTCACGAATTCGCTTAGAGTTCGAGTTAAGCTCAAATCAAATCTAGAGCGAGCCGAGATTGAGTAGCCCACGAGCCTCGAGTTTTTTTTACGCCCTAACGGGTACGTGAGATCACCTGAACATCTGCTGTTAATACACTGGGACATCGTGATCTATCGATACCGCGTCATTAATTTGGACTATAACCTAGTAGCTAGGGCACAGTTTAATGCTTTAATTCCAACGTGGTGCATATTGTTGCCATTAATCTACAGTACCATGTACCAGTACAGAGATGACAAAATAACAAGCTTATAGCTAGTTTTGTCGTGCTAATTATATATTATCATGAGGCACGTCATGGAGCTACTACTAGTTAATTTTTGCCGACGTGGAGCCACTAACTCACATAGTTGAAGTTGTTAGGCTGGCCTAATTACCTACCAAGACACACACCCATTTTAGGTATGTCCCATATAGATACACATCTCGAAGAAACCGGTACCTAAAAGATTAAAGATATACATGAGACTGATCGTAATGCAGCACCTCAGAAAACTCCCGTCTCCGGAGGCCAGTTCCGGCGCGCGTATGCATATGTAGTTGGCTGTCACGTCATGCCCCATGCAGCGGAGGCCGCGCCACAGGCCATCACGAGCCGGTCTGCCTCTGCTTTACCCGACTGCAACTGCATGAGTCTGCTTGATCCATCGATCTCTGCCTTTTTCTCGTCTCCTTTTTATCCGATAGCCAAGCCACTTCCATGCCATGCTTGCATCATCGGTCTGCTCTTTTAGGATTGTAGTTTTTACCATATAGTTTTTTCGAAAGTCAAAATAAATATAATAATTTTTAAAGCGGATCCTTCAAATGACTTTTTAAATTTAAAATCATATGCTTTGATCACATCGGCGTTTCCGTCATCTGTCTATTTCGAAAGTACAACCAAAAGCATGTATATTAATGAAGACTATGTCGATGTCTTAAATAACATCTAGTATATAGGATTGCATTAACTACATCTCTAACGTACTCTCTTTATTCTTTTTTTACTTGACGTTTTATAACTTTTCAGTCTTTAAGATACGATTTTGATTGCTACTTTTTATAACTTTATATTAAGATATACTAATAAAATTATAATATTATGAAAGTATTTTAAACGATAAATCTAATTATATAATTTTGTATAAACAATTCAGATAATTTTAAATTTATTAGTAGTTAACCTTTAGAAAATTTGGTGACATGGATTTTAGAAAGTCAATTAAAAAAGAACAAGTGAGTAAATGAATAGCATGTATGCGCGGGAGATATGCCGGGTACGTGAGATCACTTGAACACCTGCTGTTAATACACTGGGACATCCTGATCGATACAGCGTCATTTACTTGGACTATAACCTAGTAGCTAGGGCACAGTTTAATGCTTTAATTCCAACGTGATGCATACTGTTGCCATTAATCTGCAGTACCATGTACCAGTACAGAGATGACGAAATAACAAGCTTATAGCTAGTTTTGTCGTCGTAATTATATATTATCGTGAGGCACGTTATGGAGCTACTACTAGTTCATTTTTGCCGACGTGGAGCCACCAACTCACATAGCTAAAGTTGTTAGGCTGGCCTAATTACCTACCAAGACACTCACTCGTTTTAGGTATGTCCCTGCATGCGTATATACCTCACAGGACAACAAGACAGTGTTGATATACCGCGTATATACCTCACAGGACAACAAGACAGTGTTAATACACTGGGACATCCTGATCGATACCGCGTCATTAATTTGGACTATAACCTAGTAGCTAGGGCACAGTTTAATGCTTTAATTCCAACGTGATGCATACTGTTGCCATTAATCTGCAGTACCATGTACCAGTACAGAGATGACGAAATAACAAGCTTATAGCTAGTTTTGTCGTGGTAATTATATATTATCGTGAGGCACGTTATGGAGCTACTACTAGTTCATTTTTGCCTACGTGGAGCCACCAACTCACATAGCTGAAGTTGTTAGGCTGGCCTAATTACCTACCAAGACACTCACTCGTTTTAGGTATGTCCCTGCATGCGTATATACACACCTCCGAGAAACCGGCACCTAAAAGATTAAAAGATCTCTGCAATACCTAGGACAACAAGACAGTGTTGATATACATGAGCCTGATCACAATGTTGCACCTCAGCAACCTCTGAAAACTCCAGAGTCTGCATATCACATTATCACTACCTGGCCTGCAGATATAGATGCTAGCTAGTGCTGTATCCTGCATTCAGGGTAAGAACATTAGGGCAAGACAAGACAATATATGACAAGTGTTGCCGCACTGAGAAATTAGTGGAGTTCCAGCTCTCAGGTAGTGCTGCTAGTTCAGTTTTATTAAGAATTCTTGTGTGCTTCTTTTGTTTCTTTTTCTTCACTGCATGACTAACCATGTATATTCTGAAGAAAAAACAGCGAAAAACCATATATTGCGTGGTTATCCACTTGTTTTCAGCATCCTTGTATACATGTAGCTAGCTATGCATGCACTCTTGTCAATTACATGTTACTAGTCAATCCAGTAATGACTCATTCACAAGTCTTAAGTTCTTTGCATACACATCATCCAGTTGCTTATAGACTGGTCAATTGCTTTGCAGGTGGGCAGCTGAAAGGGAGGCCAAGTTTCTGAACCTTTTTCAGAAAATATGGAGGCATTTTAGGCTGAGGTTTTTGAGCAATGTTGATTGGCAGCAGGCTGGCCTTTCTCCATGGCAAACTGATCTGTCATCCATGCCCACTGTATCGCACAATTCAATTTTTGTTTGAATACGAACTCACATGATACGCACGCGCGCGTATAGTGATTAGCAAATTTTCCTTCATGAAATTCATAACATTCGCGGACGAACGAGCCCTGTGTAGGATCGGTATGGCAACAGAGAGGATGAACAGTATATTCAAAATTTTTCTCTAAATATTCTCTTAATCTTTACTCTAATAGTTATGAGAAGCTACAAAGATCAAGAAGCAAAAAATTTCAAAATTCGCGGTGCTACAGTGATTTTAGCTCATGAATAATGAAAACAACACTATTTTAAATCCGAAAAACTACGAAACTTTTGGTCCGTCAATGTAAAAGACTTGAAACTTAAACCAAGACTAGTTCATAACCTTAAAAATCTATCCCAACCAAAAAACTGAAATAACTTGAGAGACCCTAACTCTACAACTCATAAACGCTTGGTCTCAAAAAAGAATGGTTAACCACAAGTCTGCATCCCAACACCTTAAATATATAGGCTAGCTAGCCACGTCTAATCCTTGGTAGATACTATTCACTTAGCACAATGGGGAAACCCGATAACCCCACACACATGGGTTTTAACTCACACACTACACTTATGTATGCTTTTCAAAACATATAAGACTGGATCTGCTAAGTCCTTAGCCTTGATCTAATTTGATCTTCTCAGCTTCTCTTTGACCTAAACCGCTCACCCAATCGCCGTGGTTCTCCTTCAAGGTAGTTTCCAATATTTTCAAGGTAGGTTCTCCTTCTATTGCAACCAATCGCTATACTTACCATGTGTAGGTACACCACTAGCTTGTTGTATATCGGTAAGCCTCTCCTGTTCTAGTTCTATGGAACCACATCTCACTTGAACCGACCAAGTTACATGGTGCAAACCTCCGTTCAAACTTCCTTTCAACATTTCCCCCATTTCTCATACCATCCTTGAGCTCACTATCTCATCCAGCATCCTTGATCGTTCTGCGCCTCGGCTTCTCTATAAGCATATCCTCGATCCTCGCCGTTCACTATGGTTGACTCCAAGCAATTCTGCATATTCAAAGACAAAGAAATCTTTTCTAGGCATAAATTCTTCACAACTTGACCCACATTAGTAATAGTATGTCTCATGCAACCTATAACAGCTGATCTAAGTCACCAAATCATTCTATAACTTAAATTTATCAAAATCATCCATCTTTGCAAGCTGTTAAGAAAAATATGCAAATTTGTAAATTTTAAATTTTCACTCCTACAAAATAACAATGGTTCATCACAACAAAATCATAGACCTTCTTACATGGTCCTTCAATCTCCCCTTTAATGAACTCATTGCCAATTTCACAAAAATGCAATTTGGAGGTGGTTTTAGACAATAGAAAGGGGAATTTGCAAATAGAGCTCAAAATGGTCACAAGAAACATGCAAAGGCTAAAAATGACCATATGAGACAAATGGACTGAAGATACTGAAATCAACAAGTTTTCCACAAAAAATTTCAAATCCACCAATTGGGTTGGGAAATCTCACTCTTTGTCCATATGAAAGAACAATTATTCTATTTGATCTTGGTTATGGTGAGAAGAGACTAAAAGATCAAGAGAATCACATTAAAACATTAAAATTTTAACTTAGCAAGATTTTACACAAAATACCAAATCATGCTCTAGGTATGTATTTTTACCAATTTTCTCCCCCTTTGATAATGAAATCATCAAGATGTATAGAAGAAGATTGAGCATGAATAAAATGAAGTAGCTGTATTTTTTTGCATTAAAAGCTATAAAAATTATCCAAAGTGACTCTACAAGTATTACGTCAAGCCATATTTAGTGAAGTAGCTATTCTAGATCATGGCAAATCTTATATAGCAAAGCTAAGGCCAAATAAGCAATAACATGAAATTAAATGAATTTTTAGAATACTAAGTTGTTCAAGATCATAGTTTAACCAAAGGTATCCAAAAAAATAAGTCAAGCCATTCAAATAAACTAAATGAAATTAACAAGATATAATTGAGTCAATTTAAAATACAACAAGTTAAATGTTAAATTATTTTGTTCAATCACTTAAACTTAAGAAAATTTAGCATATTTAACACTTGCTAAAATTCATTTTTGATTTTACTTAGCAAAGCAAGTCTTGGATTAAGAGCCATCCGCAATGGCCTCCTAAGATTTAATCATTTTTTGACAATTTTTATTTTTTTAACCATGTGCTAGATCTCAAGCCGTGCTTTAATCATCCCAAGCAATAAGCTTAATAGTGTAGTTTAGGTCATCCAAAACTCCCACTGAGTTCAAGCCTAGTACAATGACAAGCCATCTCATAAGAAAGAATTTGTAAGATCGGTTTTTTTGGCACAAAAAGATCATTTTTTTTCTTATTTTCTTGACTTAATTTAAGAACAAATGGCTAATACTAATTTATGGTTAATAAAAAACTAGCATAGCTCAATCTAAATCTTAATTTAGATTCAAGACTCAAATTAGCTCATTTGGCATGGCATGAATCATGAAAGGATCATTAGAGCAAAACCAGTCATAAGATCTAATAAGATATGATTTAGTTCAAGTTTTTCATATTTAATAAAGCTAGCATAGTAAAATCTAAGCTACACATATAGGTACATAATAAATCTAGCAAACTAGCACAAGACATAGTAAGATGTAAAGCAAGATATCATGCCATATAGGAATAATAGTCAAAACTTCATGTATTTATATTATAATGCACGTTGTTAAATTTAAAATGCAGCATGATACAATGGATGCAAAAGAGTTAAACTCCCCCTCAAAACAGACCAAAAGGATTAATAGCCCCTAGTTCTCCCCCACAAACAAGCAAAATGAGAAGAATCAAGAGTTTTAGTGAAGATATCCGCAACCTACTGCCCAGACTCTACAAATTGAAGCATAATATCACCCTTCTCTACATGGTCTCTAAGAAAATGATATCTAATGTGAATATGCTTGGTCCTAGAGTGTTGCACTAGATTTTTAGCAATGTTTATGGCACTAGTGTTATCACAAAAAAGAGAAATAATATCTAAAACCAACCCATAGTCATGCAGACTAGATAAGATCTAGAGCACTTTAGAGCAACTACTAGCTGCAACTACATACTCCGTCTCAACAGTGGACTATGCAACAGAGGACTACTTTCTAGATGACCAAGAGATAAGAGACGCGCCTAAGAAATGACAAGTGCTAAAAGTAATCTTCCTATCTACTCTACACCCCGCAAAGTCAGCATCAGAAAAAGCCTGAATATAGAATGTAGAATCAAAAGAATACCAAAGTCTAAAGTCAAGGGTGCCCCGAAGGTACTTGAATATGCGATGCACTGCTTGATGATGAGAATTGAGAGGCACAAGGGAATGCCTAAAATGAAGCACACAAACACATAACAAACTATATGTCCAGTCTTGACACCATGAGGTAGAGGAGAGAACCGATCATATTGCGGTACTCCTTCTGGTTCACATGCTCTCCATCCTCATCAGGACCTAGCACAGTAGAAATGGCAATGGGAGTAGACATTGGCTTGTTGATTCACATATCAAAGCACTAAGAAGGTCTTTTGTGTATTTACTTTGATGAATGAAGTTTCTTTCTTTCACTTGCTTGACTTAAAGACAAAGAAAGAAGGTCAACTCGTCTACCATACTCATCTCAAATTCCCTTCCCATAGAATTTGAAAATCTGGATACTAAAGTATGAGAAGAACCACTAAATATAATGTCATCCATATAAATTTGAACAAGTAAGACATCACTGCCATGCCTGAGAGTGAACAAGGTTTTATCAATCATTCTCATTTTGAAATCATTCTTGAGCAAGAAACACTTAAGCCTATCATACCAAGGTCTAGCGGCTTGCTTCAATCTATACAAGACTTTGGAAAGCTTACAAACATGTTTGGAAACTTGAAATTTTTAAATCCAGCTAGTTGCTTGGTATAGACCGCTTCTTCTATGAAAACATTAAGAAAATTACTCTTGATATCCATCCCCTAAACTCTCACATCAAGAGCACCCAAGAGCTGGCGTGCACTCTCAGACTCAAAAAACACAAGGTCAACATCACACAAATTATGGATGATATTTGAAAATCTTGCCCATAACTCATACAAAAATTCGTCGGGCCTTGCTCAATCTTTGAGTACTCTTTCTTGAGTTGACTCTGCCTCACTTCCTTGATCGTGGTAGAACCCTCATGGTAATCAGCGATGATATTCCAGATCTCATGAAGAGACCTCAAGTGAGCAACATGCTCAAATTCAGATCGACTAAGCCCTTGAATTAAGAAGTTGTGTGCCTTGCTTGTTGCCTCCATATCGAGAGAGATCACATGTCATTAGCTGACACCGCATAAGGATTCTTTACTTTAAGCCAAATTGTGCTCCCTTGAGCCTCGATGTAAGCATGCATGCAAGCCTTCCAATATGAAAAATTGACTCCATCAAACACAGGTGACGTGGTAGAATATTTGTCTAATGCCATGACTTCTAAGACTAGTCAAGATCTATGATGAGAGCTAACCGGGCTCTAATACCACTTATAGGACCGGTATGAAAACAGAGAGGGCGAATGATGCCTTCAAATTTTCCTCTAGGTATTTACTTAATCTTTACTCCAATACAATGAGAAGCTACGAAGATCAAGAAGCCAAAAATCCAAAAATTTTCAGTGCTATTGTGATTTCAGTCTGTAAATAATGAAAAATAGCATTATTTTAAATCCGAAGAACTATGAAACTTCCGATCTGTTGATCCAAAAAAACTTGAAACTTGAAACAAGGCTAGTTCATGACCTTAATAACATGTCCCAACCAAAAAAAAACCTGAAAGAACTTGAGAGATTTGGGATCTTTTGGTTCAAGAAATTTTACTATACCAAAACCGGGCCAAAAACCTAAAATTGAGTAAACTCTCAAATTAAAATTGTAAATCACTTGATATTTAGTATGCACCTTCTATAAGTTCTCAGTAACCTATTCCAATCAACGATCAAGAAAATCATTGTCAAAGTTCTGACCTTTTTCCGTTTGAAGGTAGATTGTACAAAAAAAGGGTCAAAAAGCACAAACAGTGAATATGACTTACTTGTTAGTGAATGATAGGCAAGATAGCTGTAGATGTGTTATCATATGTCTCAGCAAGTAAAAACACAAAAGAAATTGAGGTAGAAACAGCTAGATCAAGAAATCACTCGGAGAGGCCAAAAAGAGCAAAAACCGGGTTTCCTCATGAATTTGCCAACCAAATACCTAGATGGGTGAAGATTAATTTCTAGAGGTTATCTCCATCTCTTGCACGTCCTTGCCATAGAAAGATTAAGAATGGGGGAGAGAAGAGGAAAAACCAACTCAATCAAGACCAAATCAATCAACACAAAGAGATTTATAAAGATGAATAAAGATTGATGTATTGCTACTTGAGAATAAAAGTTTATAGCTACTTAATTTGGAGGACAAGAAAGCACACCACACCACTCAACTTCTCTCATATCCTAATCCTAGAACTCATGAACACTTGATCTCAAAAAAGGATGGTTGGATGGTTAATTACAAGTCTCTATCCCAACCCCTTAAATAGATGGGATAGCCAACTACATCTAACCCTTAGTGGATACTATCCACTTAACACAATGGAGGAAACTCGATAACCTTACACACACGGGTTTTAACTTACACACTACACTTATGCACAGTTTTCAAAGCGTATAAGCCTGAATCTGCTAAGTCTTTAGTCTTGATCCAACTTGATCTTCTCAGCTTCTCTTTGACCTAAACCGCTCTTCCAAGCACCGCCTAAGCGCCATGGTTTTGCTTCAAGTTAGTTTCCAGTATTTTGATCGAACTATCAAAATACCTTTGTTGACCCAATCATCTTCTTCCATTGCAAGCAATCGCCATGCTTGCAATATGTAGGTGCACCAATAGCTTGCCGCATGTCCACAAGTCTCACATAACATTCTTGATCGTTCTGGGTCTTGGCTCCTCCATGAGTGTAGTCTCGATTCTCATCGTTGACTTCAAGCGACCCTGCACATCTAAAGATGAAGAAATCATTTTGGGGCATAATTTCTTCACAACTTAACCCATATTAGCAATAATATGTCTTATGTAACCTATAATCACTGATATAGGTGAGCAAATTATCCTATGACTTAAATTTCCTAAAAATCAATTACTTTTGCAAGCTGTCAAGAAAAATATGCAAATATACAAATTCTAAATGTTCACTCCTCCCAAATAACAATGATTCATCACAATAAAACCATGGATCTTCTCACATGATCTTTCACTATAGGTTCAATTTCACCCATATTAACCGTACACGTCGATCTATTGGCTGATGTTGTGAAGTATTGTAGCAAAACTTGTTCGTATGCGAGACCGAGCCTAGCTTGGTTGGTGTAGCTTGCCATCGTGCAGCCCACCCACCTGAGCTCAAACCCGGGGCGTCTTATTTTCAGTATTATTCATATGAACAGTGCCGCGTCGAATACACGTGCACGTGGGTGCGTTCACTGGTTAAGTATGTGCCCACACTCTGTGAGGCTTTAGGAGCTCCATCTTGTCTTAGCATTGCGTTGGATACACCTATGTAGATGTGTGGTATTGTGTGTATGAGTGAGTGCATCCTTGGTGTACTCATGAATGCAAAAAAGAATTGTTCGTAGTGCCTAATGGCGTGTACTGAACATATATAAACGCAGAAAAGCGGATGTCACATGACAGTGCACAGAAAAGAGTGGCCTTTCCATGTGATTACGTGCTAAATCTCCGGTTAATTAATATTGCCTGATACTGACGCAAAGCAAAAATGATTCCTGGAAAAGGTATGGCCACTATTGAAGCAGTACTGCAGCTATGGCTAGCACAGCATAATTGCTTGATCAGTCCAACAGTCTCAAAGCAATCAAAAAAGAAGCCATGCATTTCTCAGCCTTCAAATTTATTTTAGGTAGATGGACGTAGTGCCATGGATGGCTACCATAAAGATTAAAGACCTGCTAGCTAGCTTGATTAATTTTCTTTCTCCATGGATATATAATAACTAAAGGAGACCTGAATATGTACCTGATCCATTCAATTTCTTTAGGTCCAAAAGTAAAGCAGATGATGCATCGCATGCATGCCGTGGCTAGTGTCCCAAAAAGGTTTTCTGGTCAGCACTAACCCAACATTGTTTCGTCCACTTTGGTCTCTCGTCGCGCGATCGATCGGTCGACCGGCTGCGCTGTATGTCACTAGCTTGCGAGTGGCGACTCCAGCGGCCAATTAAGCTCCTAGGGAAGTAGGATTTGGCAGCTGGGGAAATGGAGATTGAAAAGGTGAAAAATCAGAGTGCAATGTGAGCGATGCGGTTCGATTCATGCACGCACGCGTGCGGTTTAGTCAAGCGTGGTGGAATGATCCGCATGCATCAGTATTGCATATTTCGCAAAATCACAGTCCAACGACCATTATGAATATATCCATCCTGATTTACTAATCGTAGCATAAGTTAGCGGTGTGACAACTTATATCTAAGTCTAATGACAAAAGTTCAATTCTTAGCAATCCCTAGGGCTGGATAATTAGCTTAAGGTTTATGAGCTGGCTTGACCCGTAACGAGCTCAAGTCGACTCGGCTCGGGCTCGGGATTTTTCGAGCCAAGCTAAACCCAGTGTCCAGCTCGTGACCAAAACGAGCTAAGCTCGCCGCTCGCGAGCTGCCCAATTGTTACCACCCTCAATTCAGTTACGTAGTTGATTTGAGCAACTGAGTTTGTCCTAGGATCTGTCTATAGTAGGCATCTTCTTAATCTTCTTGCTTGGCTTATGAATGTAATGAGTCGTGGCATCAAATTAAGTACTATTCCTCGTTACCACGAAAAAAAAATGACAGTGTGACATCACGATGGATCAACCCATAATAGGACAAACGAATTACTGAAAGCGAACAAACTCTTACGTACGTGGCGCACATAGAATTGAAGGCAAACGCAGGCCATGGCATTTTCTGATCACTTGCCCAGTACGTGGTTATTTACAACAGCAGCCGCACACAGGGACTGCCGGTATTTGTTCGCTGTTCATCATGTAGTGCTAGCTAGCGAATGTACTGGCGATATTCGTTTCAGAGAGAGAAGAAATGTGGGCAAAGTTGATAGAATTGCTCCGTCTGTTTAGGGGATTCAGGCTGTTCGATCTGTCAAGTGGTACTGACCGTACGCCTGTATGTGTCTTCATGGACGAGCAGACATGTCGCCACTGCACTGAGTTGTGCAAATGAATTAGATGCAAGATCAACGGGCATGAAGGCAAGCGTGCGCTCGCTAGCCGCTAGCTCCTGCAGTTTCCAACTTTCCATGCCGTGTCGTTGATCGAAAAAATGTAGGTGGGACTGTTCTTTTTCACTGAATTTTATAATATTTAGGCTATTTATATGAGAGATTACAGGGTAACAGAAATTCATGTACGATTTTTACTAATATAAATGAAGTCGATATAGTATGTATAAAAATTAACTAGCTAGTAGATTTTATCTTAAAAAATAGTTTGTTTAAAAGCTAATTACTGTAAAAAAAACTAAAAACTGAAAAAGAACTGGCCGTATATACTGCAGCTTACTACTGGTTGTAATTTTAATTTCTGTGATAAGCGCCGCTGAATAATTGGTTACGTGGAAAGTCGAACTTGGACCGGCCTTAATCACATGTTAGCAAACAAGCAAGTTCGTGGTTATCGACAGAGAGAACGTGAAGCTGATGCTTATCCAAAACTAAATGGTACTTCACACGTCCTCCTTCCTTCGATCAGCAGCCCAAGTAGTATGAAGTATTTCACCGGGTGCTTTACTCTGATTTGGGCACTTCTCCCTTCTTCTTTTGACATGTATCAAATGTGTGTATGTGCTTTCTCTTCCAAAAAAAAATTGAGAAGTTATAGTTCTAAGGGAAAAACATTTTTGTTGAACTTTTCAAGACGCAAGGTTTTTTGGCGTGAAATCTAGTTAGCTAAACGAATCTTCGCCAACTCTATTTTTTTTACCGCTACAGGTCGTGCTGTAATTACAAATTCACAACTAAAAAGATTAATAAGTGCAACTCAAATCTGTAACGTGGCTATCGACTACACGTAGTCCAGCACACGATGATCAGCACCTGGGATTTTTTCAATGTCCACTTGTGTCGTAACCAACGGCGTGCATTAAGGTCGGCAAGTCGATGGAGTGCGAGTTCCGTGACTTGGCCTAGCTCAGCGCCGTCGCCGAGGAGTTCGGCTCTCTCACGTACGTAAGCGACTGTATGCAGTAGGGCCTGTTCTTTTCGGCTGCGGTTTATGGTTTTTAACTAAAATTTTTAAATTTTAACTATTTATAGTACAGATTACGGAGAGACAGATATTCACTTACGATTTTGGCTGGTACAGATGTTGGGCTTTTAACGTGTAGATCGTTTAACTTGTAGACCCCGTCTTAAGAAAATACTCCGTTTGAAAGTTAGATACTGTAGCAGAAGCTAAAAGCCGATTTCAAAAGTCCAAAAAAACAGGCCCGTAGTAAATTTACCGACGACCAACCCAGCATGAATGCCTCCTCCTGCGAATGTATAGTTTGCAGCTGAATGTTCGTACTTTGTTATAGATAAAAAAAATTATATTATCTTAATACATTGAATTGATATTATTGAAATTAATCTGTCCAACCTACGCATACGACTCCATCTTCGTGCTCAGCCATATCGTGCTTTCACGCCCTCGGGTCTGCCGTGCATCTAGTAAAACTCTATTTTTTGTTAGAGAATTTGTAAATTGGTGGAATTTATTTTTTATATTGTTTTATGTTTTTATTAGAGATTTTTAAGAGAGATGCAATGGGGAGTTGGGAGAGACAGAGGATTACCACCATCAACTTTTTTTTAAATAGAAGAGATACAGTAAGAGATTTTGAAAGCAATACAACGTAACTCCTATGAACTCCCTGTATTCCAAAGAAAACCTGTACGTAGATTCAATAATGTAAAACTTGACCATCCTGTTCCCATAGGCCACATTATTGTGTCCAAAGAGAGAAATTCCATGTAGGGCCGATCAGAAATGGCCCCGGTTGCCTGGACCAACCGATCGGAACTGGCAATGCATGTTACTGGTGCTTGCATGTAGTACGTGGTCAAGGTGGGCCAAGCCGTTGAATGAAAAGATTCCAAACCTAAACTAGGTAGATTGGTCCGGGAATCTCAATGCACCTCTGCTCCAAAGATCTTGTACTTGAATTGGCAGTGCTGCATAGATTGATGTAAGGACCAAAGTGTGTGGGTGACCCGTGAGAAGAAATCATAGGTCATCTTCAATGCAAGACACCATTCATAGGTGGTGGTAGAGAGAGTAGTCCACATCATCTCTCAAGACACCACACAAATTTTTCTTCGCAATGGATGGTGGCTTAAGTGGTGATTGATTTGTATTTCAGCCCTCAAACTTTGCTTTTCTTGCCCTGTGTTGTTTTAATTTATACTTGAGACCAAAATTTTACGCATGATACCCTAGAGGAAGAAAATAAATTAGATAGTAACCCCTAAAACACTGGCCTGCAGGTTCTCTTCCCCACCTCCTCCTCTTCCTCGGGACCCTTACCCCGTCTACTCCATGATCACCGCCTTGACGTACGAGAGCCCTATCGCTGACCTCGACTTGCCTATCTCCCTAGCTAGTCCCTACCCCTCTCACTTTCCCAGCATCGCCGCCGATCTCCACACGAATCTGGTTGCCGCATAGCCCCAACACCACTATCGTCGCCCAACCGGGAGGCCGTCTCCCTTGTATTGCCCAAGATCTGGCCATCGCCGATGTCACCCCGCTTAGATCCAGCCGTCGCCTTCTTCAACCACCCCAACGCTACCGCCCCCCTTCGTCGCCCACCTTGGAGCCGTCGCCCTTGCCCAGCCCTGGAAATAATCACTTTCCTCAAGCCACCGTGATCCAGCCTCGACGCCGCTGTCTTCGCATGCAGGTGCCATCTTCTCTCTCCATTGGACCACCTTCTCTCTCCCCAAACCATCGCAGCTTCTACAGACATCCCGAACACACTGCATGACACTGCCTTTCTTCCCTTCCCTCCTCTATGATGGCATTGCTTCGACATAGCACCTTGAGGCTAGCTACCAGTCATGTGGAGCGTTGTAGTACATGCCCTTAGTGCAAACGCTCTTGGATTGGCAGTGTCCAGTCCAAAGAGAACGGTGTTTTACACATGCGTGTAGACCAAACTATCGAAATCAAGCCCATGCATATTTGTTATGACCTGCTTGGAATGCATAAATATCACAATCCAATTCTCTACAGAAACAGAATGAAATTTTCGTATTCCAAACGAGGCCTTATTATTGGCTATTTAGTATGCCGCAGGGAAATGCAAAGGCACATGTATCTTGGGCGGAGGGAGGGGGTGCTGGCAGGGCAAACGCTCCTCATGGTTTAATAAATTTACACTATAGACTTCTATATTTTAAAAAATTTTATTGTCGTTAGTGCTACTTGGTCTCTCTTATCAAATGTATTTACACTATATAAATTGTTTGGCCCCTTATTTCTCATCAAATCGCTTGTTTAGACTTGGCAAGTTACGTCGTGAAATTATCTTGTTTTTCTTTGGAAGGCTCCTTTTTGTTGCAAACTAACACATAATTCTTGTTATTATATCTTTAACAAGATCCGACGAAGATAGAGTTTATCGAAACATTTTGCTAGAATATCTGTAGTTTAGTAAAATACGGACAGAGATATATAGTTGTGTGATAGTTCTGACAAGACATGTCTATAGCCCGTTAAAATGGAAACTTAAATACACAGTTTTGTGATAGTCTTGGCAGAATATCTACGGTGAAATTTGCTCTCAAACACAAGGAACATACAATGCAAGGCAGTAGTTTTGTTCTTTTTGATACGAGAAAATGCTATGATTAGGGGTGGAAAATGGTAACAGATAATCCGTTTTATCCGATATTCGTATTCAAGAAAACACGAATGTGGTAAACAAAATCTATATTCGAAAATGTTCGTATTCGTATTCGAGAATATTCGTATCCGTATTTGAGAATATTCGTATTCACATTCGTATTCGAGAATATTCGTATTCGAGACTATTCGGTTCGCATTCAATCCGTTTATAGAACCCATGAAAAATTCGTACGATTTTTGTGATTAAAATCTTGAATTAAGGCAGTTTAAAATCGGTAACCGGTCAAAAAACAGTGAAAAATTAGCAAAACCGCTAGAAATCCATTTTATCCAATATTCATATCCGAGAAAATCCGTATTCGAAAATATCCGTATTCGTATTCGAGAATATTCGTATCTGTATTTGAAAATATTCGAATTTATATTTATTTTAAAAATATGAATTCGTATTCATATTTGAGACTATTCGATCGTATCCGATCCGTATGCACCCCTAACTATGACACGCTCTTCCGTCAACATGTACACCAACTACTGCAGTGCCGTTGCAGCTCTGACGCGGATAACTTTTCTGAGGCACGCCGTTGCAGCTCTGACGTGGATGAAGTTCGGATCCCCGACGCGTCGAACGGGAGCAGGAGCAGGAGCAGATCGATCAGCACGTACACACTCCCAGGCCGGCAAGATCGGTCAATTCTCTGCCAAGAGAATCACATGACTCCTGTGGATGCAAACGTAACAGGTCAAAAGGTTGAAACAGAAGGAAGAGCACCCGTTCCATCGCTGCCTGAAGAGCTCAATGGTAGCTTAGATCATCTCTTGGACAGGCATAGAATCCGCGGAGAGATTTTTCACTTACAGATCAGGTTCTGTGTTGGATAGGAGTGTCGATATGAATTGATACCCCATTGGACATGCATGAGTGAACAGGATCGAAGTAGAACCCGAAAGTACTGAGATAGACTGTGAAATATCCTTAACTAAGGTTTTCTTCTTTTTAGCTTACAGCTTATAATTTTCTCTAAATAAATAAATGAAACGGCTTCTTTTTTGTCTTTTCAAAACGACTTAACAAGATAACTTTTTTGAAGCATCTTGTCAACTTATCGGTGTTCAGTTCGTTTGTACAAGCGCTAGAGCTATAAGTCATTAACAATAGCTATAAACTATCAGCCATAGCTAAGGAAAAGAACCATCCTAAGCCAACTGAGGTCATATGTTGCCTCAAACAACACAACTTTCGGTTTCGATGTGTCTGGGTTACGAGACTACACCAATTGCCTATGCATGAGTTTTTGGCCGTACTAGCCATTCTTGCAAAAAAAAAAACATGTCGAAAAACCGCTAGTACAGCCAAAAACTTCATTCCATATGGATGATTACTTCATGAGTAATCAAAAATAACTTTACATCACATATAAGAGGTGGCAATCTGCATATAACTAGCTACAATCCATAGTTATATTGCATATCAGACATGAGCAAACTTCATGATTACAACTGTGGCAATACTATTAGAATTAACCATGATGATTTGTAAGTAGTCGAAGGAGCAGTCGAAGCCATGGTCGAAGGACCATACAAAACCTTGATCAAAGCCATAGCCGAAGTAGTGGTCGAAACCATGGGCGAAGCTATAGTGAGTAGGGGTGAAAACGGATCGAATACGGACGGATAATGTCTCTACCATATTTGTTTTCATATTTTTTTGGATACGGATACGAATACAGATAACTCGAATACGAATACAAATACGAATAATATAGAATACAGATACAGATCGAATACGAATCGAAACGAATACGGTTACGAACATTTATCGGAACATGAAAACCTCTTAAACTATACATCCAAAATTAACGAAAATACGTAAATAGTTCATCTTGTCAAAACATTCATGAAATCTAAACAAGCAATATACCCAATAGTCGATCATAACATAACTACTTAAGTAACAACAACGTGCAATTCATGGAATACACATGATGACATGATAGCAATTTGAACAAAAATAAGAACATTTCATTCCTCCATTTCATCCATCAAGTTGTAACAGCCCAGGTTTTTATTAAAATAAAAATAAATAAATAAATAAAAATTAATTAAAATAAAATTAAAATTAAAATAAGTATTTTTGTTGCCTAAATTTTATTTTTGGGTTTTGCCCTGGATTTTCTGTTTTTGAAAAAGCCTGATTTGAAAAGTAAATTAAGTGAAAACCAAAACAATAGATATTAAATAAAATGATATTTTAATTTTCTATAAAAAATCCTACTTTAAATTAATTATTTGGAGTTATTTAGTTTCTTGGATTTTCTGGAGTTTAAAGGTCTACTTTTGAAATTAAAAAGTATTTTTAAGTGTGAAAATTAAATACCAACATTAGTTGGAAATATTTTTATTAAGTCCAAAATGTCACCAGGAACTTCTGTGAATTTTCCTGGAATGTTTGGAGTTATTTTTTAAAGTCCCTCCCCTCGGATATCCGTTTTTGTATTATCCGGATAATCCGTATCCGTATTCGACGGATACTAGGCTTACTGTATCCGTATCCGATCCGAGAATTATCCGAAAAAATCCGATCCGACACAATCTGTATCCATATCCGTCCGGATCCGACAGAAACTATCTGATCCGTTTTCACCCCTAATAGTGAGTAGTCGTAGTTACAGTAGTCATAGGTACTGTAGTAGTCAAAAACATTGTAACAGTCATGGTATTGTAGCCAGTACTATAGCAGTCAAAAGTAGTGTAGCAGTTGAAAGTCCTAACAAGATAAAAAAAGCCCCCACGTCAACTGTACTGCTGCATGTATGTGATAATTTAGTAGATTCGGTCGTGAGGAAAGTTATTGCCTATTGTAAGTGAAGTTACTACCTATTGTAAGGAAATATATTATCTGCTGTGTACTGTAAGCGTTCGGCAGTAATTTCGCTCGCTACGGATACTAACTTCGTTCACTATGGGATGATAACTTTACCATAAGAATGATAACTTCATGCGTAACCAAAAGTAACTTTCCAAAATAGGGTGGGTTGGTAGGGCTTCATCATTGGGATGGTAACTTCATTCCATATGGATGATAACTTCATGCATAACCGAAAGTAACTGTAGGCATCACAAATGATAACTTGATGTACATTCGATAGTAACTTTACCATAATTAACAAACGCTAGTAACTAAGCATGGGGTGGGATGGTGGAACGGTTGGCTGGTTGGATCAATTAGGAGTGTGTGCTTATTTTACAATCACAAGACTGGTTAGTAATTTTTATATATATATATATATATATATATATATATATATATATATATATATATATATATATATATATATATATATATATATATATATATATATATATATATATATATACATATGTGTGAAGCCTATTTCGTACCACTTAAACGAATGTTTTATACCTCTTTATCACTTTCGATATACTTAAATACTAATTCTAAGATACTTCAATGCGATTTGGTTGAAAATTTTTTATCAGAATAACCCCTTATTTTTTTATATATATTATATTCCATACATAACAAAAAAATTATGTGCAAATAATGCTAAAAAATGAATTTTAATGGAATTTACTTTGGAGTATGAAACCATTTTCCTATATACACACAATGCGCTATCCACCGTGTGAGCACATGCTACGCGCTGGTCGCAACGCATGTGCTCAAACTGGCTTGCATCAGCGGTTTGTGCGTAACAAGATCGGCAGTAACTTTCCTAGCATTGCATTGCGAAAGTTACCACTGGACAAAGTAGAACTTATTAGCTCACCGTGATTCATGCGTAACTGAAGATTTTCCAATTTGTAAAACGTTATTAGCTTGCCATCTTCAAGTTACATATTGTGAAACATTAAGTTATTGCCACCAATTATAGACTAACAAGTTTTTGCGGCGAGTTGGAAAGTTATTGGCATTTGTGAATGAAGTTATTGTCATATACATGTTGAGTTATTGCCAGCATTTTAACGCACGTGATAACTATAAGTAGTTTCGTGTATTATATATGATAACTTGTTATGCAGGGGATAGTAATTTTACCGCATGGATGATAACTTTACCCAATAGATGGTAACTTCATTACATACAGATGATAACTTTATGCGTAACTGCAAGTATCGTTTCAAGTTCAACTAACGAAGCTGGGTGGACGGTCAAAGTTCAACTTCGACCAAGAAGTCGAAGAGTATCGGACGATGTTCGAGTAGCAAAGGACAATCAGATGGTGTTTGAGAAGCAGGGGAGTATCGGATGGCGTTCGAACGGCTTCAGAGCATCGAACAGTGTTCGAGTAGTAGCGGAGAATTGGATAGTCTTGTTATAGCAACGGAGATCGGATGGCGTTCGAGTAGCAGCGGAGTATCGGACGGTGTTTAAGTAGTAGCAGAATATCAGACGACGTTTGAGTAGCTTCAATGCATCGGACAATGTTCGAGTAGCAGAGAAGAATCGGACGGCGTTCGAGTAGCAACGATGGTCGAAAGAGCAGTCGAAGCCATGGCCGAAGCAGTGGTCGAAGCCACGGTCAAAGCTATAATAGTTGTAGGTACTGTAGCAGTTGTGGTACTATAGCAAGTACTGTAGCAATCGAAAGTACTTGGAAGCCATAGTCAAAGTAGCATCATGGTCGTAACTCGTAAGAGTACTGTAGCACTACGGCAATACACAAGTTACTAACGATCCACTACAAAGTTACCATATACTAAATAGGAAAAGTTATAGCCCAGTGATCTAAAAGTTATCGACAATACACTATGAAGTTACCACCTACTAAATAAGAAAAGTTAAAGACTATTGATCTAAAAGTTACCGACCATTTAGCTTGCCTTAGACGGTGCCTTCCCCGTCGTCTTCATTGCTCTCCTAACATGGAATTTTTGACGATAATGGGCATTAGGTATAAAATACAGGAACAGTATCATAATGACTAATTGGCTGCACTATAGCCAGAATATAAGGAACATCTAACTAAATCGCTAACCTTAGGTACAGTTGGGTGAGGTTGATGGCAACGTCTGACGGTGCGTGACCAAAGCAGCGATGATAGAAGATACCAAATTAGGACATGCGGTCGACGATGAGGCGGTGAGGTCATCGGATTAGGGAGGCGCTCTTGCGAGAGAGATGGAGAGACGAGGAGAGATTGAATCAGGGGGAAGACGAAGAGAGAGATCCCGTATGAGCTTAAAAACCGTTCGGATTCTATACCTCACGAAATCCCCAAAAAATGCATGTAATAACTGTAAGTAACTTCATGTCTTATATATGATAACTTGTTGTGTAGGAGACAGTAACTTTATCGTGTTGATGATAACTGATAATTTACCCAACAAATGGTAACTTCATTGCATATGGACGATAACTTTAGGCGTAACTGCAAGTAACTTTTCCGATCTACCAACAACATTACCGCCAACCTTACATGGGGCCGACTGAAAATGGGGTGGTGTGATTGTGATTGGCTGATTGGGTTCGGGTCGCATCGCTAGGGGCACGCTTATTTATGCTTAGCCACTAAATAGTGTGTGTGTGTGTGTAGTTGCACTAATCTGCGCGTTCGCACACCGTGCGCGTCGGAAAGTTACTACTTTTATGAGTGAAGTTATTATTAAATACATGTAGAGTTACTACTTAGTTGTGTACTAACAGTAACTCTATATATGTTTGATAGTAACTTCACTCACAAACTATATTGACTTTCCAGCGTATATTTTACACATGCGCGTAGATTAGTGATATTGTTGTAGCATGACTACAATAGTGGGTACAAGGTCTCCATAGGAGACAGCCAAGAGGTCTAGGGAAAGAGCGGGTGATAAAATGAGTAGATCCCCCTCCTCATGTCCCTCTTGGGGGTTTATATACATAAGTGGGGTAGGATGAGAATTTTCTATCCTACCCCATTAATAATTACAAAGGGTATGAATGTATTGGTACATTCCTCTATACTATTGAGCCTATTACATATTACATATTGGGTCAGGTACAAGGTCCAGTCACAGAGGGTTAAGCCCCCCTACAATAGATATATATACACGATTGCGCTATTCTGCGTCTACGCACATTGTGCGCGTCAGAAAGTTACTATTATATGTGAGTGAAATTACTGTCAAATATATGCAGAGTTACTGTCGGTTATTTAGTATTACAACTGACAGTAAGTTTATATATGTTTGGCAGTAATTTTATTCATGTACGGTAGTAATTTTTCGGTGTATATTCCACATCTGCACATAGAATAATGTGTGTGTGTGTGTGTGTGTGTGTGTATATATATATATATATGCACACGAACTACATGGTTAATTAGTTACTGCTGGAGAGCATGAGTATGGCTGACCAATCATGCTTCTGCATGTGGTGTTATGTGCACATGTACAGCTGCATGAGTATGCATGTGTCGCTGTCTCGCTGCTTCAATTGCAAATTGATGCGGTGACACGGCAGGGCTTTCACTATTTTCTCACAACAATCTCATTCGAAATAAAAAGAAATCAAGATTGCCATCGCTACCATGAACGGCGCACTTTACTTGACGGAAAAGGAACTAATAAAGTGATTTTGTTAGAGCCGATTTCGGACCGTTTTAAATGATTTTAGTTTTTGATTTATTTTGATTTTTGACTTATTTAAACTAGAAGTCAATTAAAATATGTTGACTTTTAATTTTGGTTTATTTTTGTTTTTTATCTTTTCTTTTGTTTCTTGTTTCTTTGTATTATCTGTATCATATAACACGGTTCTTTTTTTTTCTTATTTTTTAAAAACTCATAGTTATTACAATATAATTTTAGTTATAAGTTAAAAGCCGTAACTAAAAGTTAAGCCACGAGTCAGTTCTCTCGAGAGTCATGATGTAAGGCATCAATATTCTACCAGTGGCGGATCCAGGAAAATTTTTTTGGGGGGGGCTGAACAAAAGCGCTACAGCGACAAAACTCCACTATGACCCCCCACAAAAGACAAATATAATAGTTTAAAGTAGTCTTATATCAAAACATCGATGAACGATGACAATCACAAAGTACATCATGAAAAATAAAAGATGCAGTTTATCCATACCGAAAGGCCAAATTACGAAACTAATAGACGACGCGTGACGGTGACACCCATTATTCATCCGGAGAAGCAATCTACACAAATAGACAAATTGATTAGTTAAACAAATATGGACCTCCAAATTATGAATTTAGAAGAGAATAGAGCGTACCACTAAATTTTTATGTCCCCAATTATGTCCAATTGACTAAACTCTGCTCTAGGTTTCTTTGGTTGACTTGTGCTCTCATTAGTATGTGGAGTTGAACCACTAGAACTTGAAAAGTAATTGCGCAAATTTCTTTTCGACATTCTGAAATCTGACATGCCAATCACATATTCAATTCAATAATTCAATCAGACAATCACAGACAAATAAGAATTTAAGTTCACTTAAATACCTAATCAGGAATCACATGTGGGTTGTGGTCTGTGAATTGCAGAGGGCAGAGGCCACGCCGACGCCGAACCTAAATCCCCAGCGGCGTGCCCCAACGATTCGCCCCAACCTAAATCCTCGCCTAGTCGCCTCCTCCTCGCGAGCCGCCGCGCGCCGCCTCCTCGATCCTCCTCCGGCCAGCCCCCGCCGCCGCTCCCGCCGGCGCCCGGCCGCTCCCGCCGGCGCTCGCCGCCCGACGCTGCGGCGCGCTGGCCGGCGCCGGTTACCGCCGCCCGCGCGCTGCGCGCGCGCGCGCGCGGCTGCGCGCAGGCTCGCGCGCAGCCGCCGCCGCCGCGTGCTCGCGAGTCGCGTGGCCGCGTCGGCACGTCCGGCGTCCGCCCGCCGCTGCGTTCTCGCGAGCCGCCGCCGCTGCAGAGATGCGATTGGGGATTTGGGATTTTGGGGTGGCCACTGGCCAGATACTAGGGTTTCAGGGTTTGAGTTTGTTTGTTGTTGTGGGCCTTGGGCTTTGGCTTGGCTGGAAGCTCTTCTACATTCTATGGGCTTTGTTAATGTGATTATTTTGTGGTCATCTTCTACCTTCAGTCGATCTCAGCCCCTCCTACACCATACATCTATAGCTAAAAATTTAGGGGGGGCTCTAGGGGGGCTCCAAGGGTCCCAGAGCGATGGGGGCTCGAGCCCCCCCCCACCGCTACATCCGCCCCTGTATTCTACATCTGTCCCTTTCGAAGTTGAGAGGTACACATATTGCCAAATTTTATGCTCGGATGCAGATGCGTTACTATTTGCAATTCCCTCTCAACAAAGCCATAAATTCCGAAGAAGACGCTCAAAATTGAGTTCAATCTAAACACTCAACAACAAAACAAAATGGGAAATGTTGGCGTCCAGACGTTCGATCCGGACGCTTGGCTACAATATTTTCGATCACGTTTGTAACATTTTTAGTCCATATTTATAATATTTTTCATCCATATTTTTGTAGCAGCATTTTTTATTTCGTGTATGCAACACCGACTTTTGTATCATATATTTTTGTTGTATACGGTGATTAAAATTGTTGCAGACATTATCTAAGAATGTTGCATCAGAGCGTACGATGCGAATATTGACATCGTTCTTTATTTTTTTGTTGCATACATGACCGACAAATATTGTAGACATGGACAAGAAATATTACGGATGGAAATACTCAATCGTTCTTTGTTTTTTTTACAAATATAGACGAAAAATGTTGCATATATGAACAAAAAATATTATAGATGAACGTCAAGAGCTAGCGTCCAGAGCTAATGTCTGAATCGGAGGTCCGGGCACTAGCATTACCAAAACAAAATAGAACAGCCGGGCCTGTTTGGACAGTGAACAATTCATTTCCAGCCAAAATTTGAGAAAACTCTACTTTGGCATGTTTGGAACCTAGGAACTTTACGGAAACCAGATTAATTTCCCTAGGAGCCGAGAAAATTTCCGAGTTACAGGCCT
Source organism: Dendrocalamus sinicus (assembly GCA_036346575.1). Taxonomy (NCBI): domain Eukaryota; kingdom Viridiplantae; phylum Streptophyta; class Magnoliopsida; order Poales; family Poaceae; genus Dendrocalamus; species Dendrocalamus sinicus. Next base: position 9,246,773 of record CM070656.1, on the reverse strand, counting down.
CTTGCTTTTGCCATTTTTTTTGAGATCTTCTCTCTGCCGGCTTCCTTGAACCGACAAAGTGGTTTGACTGCATGTATTATAGGATTAACAAATTTGTGACCGGAGAAGGCTTTGCATGAAAAACAAAGGTTACCGTCGGTACCATGAATGGAGCACTTTAATTTGCATGACAGAAAAAGAAACTACTAGAGTGGTTTTTGTTATAGCTGGAGTCCTGATGTAACACACCAATATTTTACAGCTATCACTTTCGGAGTTGATCTCAACCGTTATTTCATCGACATGTTGAGAAGTGCACATACTGCAAAATTTTGAGCTTAGATGCCGACGTGTTCCTATTTTCTTTACATGCGTTTCCCTTTCAACAAAGCTATAAATTTCGAAGGACAAACCTCAGATCTGGTGTCAATCCAAAATGCACTAAAAAATAAAAATGTCATGACATGTCGATGAACAGTCCATTTCCAATAAAAACTTGGAATATTTTTTCCACATTCCAAAACAGGGAAGGCTATTTGGTTTAAGCTCTGCATGTTTTATAGGGAGCACCATTTCTTGGAGGTCTTATCAAGATGATCAATTTTGTTCTGGTACCGGCCATTTCGGCCGGAATATGTCATATCACCACCGAAAACGGTACATAACAGCCTGTGTCCTGTACAGGCCTTGGTTCCAACACAAAATAGCCTGCATCTCATACCGGCCTAGGCTCCGCTCGTTTTGACTTCGATTTCTGGCTTCCGGCTTATTTTTCACTATTCCTAAATTTCATCTTTTTCTGATTTTTGGAATTTTTTTTAGCTTTTTTACTTGTTCTTTTTCCGTATTCGTTTGCATTACATGTGCAGGGCTAACCCTTTTTCTATTTTTAATTTTTTTAAAAATTTAATTATGTCAAATAAGCCACCATCAGCTACAGTATAATTTCAGCCAGCTATAGTAAAATTCAACCATAAGCCACAATAATTCAGTCTAACCAAGCACCACCTTGGTTCCGGTTAATTTTGGTCAATCGTAGCTTTCCGTCCGTTCCAGTACCGGACGATGTCAACGATGCTTTGTGGAGGTGGAGAATGGCGTGATAAATAGAAGAGGATTTCTGACGGCAAGGAGCAATTTTGGGCAAGAAAACAGCACCACATCGAGGGGTTTATGACAGCGAAGCGCACAATTTTTTAGAAGAAATTGCTTCAGATCGAGGGATTGAGGGGGGGTGGAGCAGTTGGCGCAGGCTCCAGCGGTCAAGCACCGGCAAATTGTTGGTGCAAAGCGGCCGGCGTGGGCTCACTGCTGGAGCTCCCCATATTGGTCATGGTGGGCGACCGATATTAGGGAAGAAGGGAAGAGAGAGGGGGGGGGGCAGAGAGATGAAGACGGGAAGGCACTTGTGGCTGAGAGTGCGGATTGACATAAGAATTGAACTGGTGTCCAAGGCTTAAAAAAGATAGTATCTTGGCATGCTTGCATTGCTGAAGGTAATGCACCCTTTGGCTCCGCTCAAAATAACGTGGATTTTGGTTTTTAGTTGTTTTTTAGTTTTAGCCTAAAATAACACTGTAACGGCTGTTAATATTTTTAGATATTTAATTAAAGAAAAAAAAATAAAAAAAACACCGTTATAGCTCTATGAATAATGTAAAGGAAAAAAGGGAAAGAAAAAACAAAAGAGAGAGAAGAAAAAAACACTGTTAAGAAGCAAACACGTTACAACTGACTTTTGTCTTCTGAAGCTAGAAGATATTTGGAACGAGGACATTATATGTTACTCCTTCTAAAGATTATAAGCATCAGATGATTATTTAGTATTACACTTGAAATCGGTACATTTGAATACATCAATAACAAAATATTTTATTCCAGAAGGTAAACCGAAATAACCTTCAAAACAGAACCGAGGATCCGGGGTTTTATCCCTCCCGGCATCCAGGAATCCCCTGCCGTGGCCGTCACTCGTTGTAACCTCACGGTCGCCCACGAACCTCGACGCAACCCACCGCGGTGGCCATAATGGTAAATCCCCTTCACCTCACCTCCCGGTGCTCCGCTCCCACCGTTCATTCTATAAATAACCCCGTCTCCCACCCGGCTCAGCTTCAAATCCCACACCCCAAGCTCCACCACCTTGCTGCCACCGCCCGCCTCGGAATCCGCGCCGCCGTCTCGCGCCTCGTGAGCCGCGCCGCCGCCGCGCGCGCGGGGAGTCGTGCCGCCAGCGGCGATGGGGAGGGGGCTGGGGTCGAAGAGGAGGGTGGAGGACGAGGAGGAGTACGAGGTGGACGTGGTGCCCGACCGGCTCGAGTCGTCGCGGGGCAGCCGCCTCGCGCTCTTCGGCTCCGACCTCCGCCTCGGCCGCCTCCGCCGGCGCCGCCGGCGCTTCACCGCCGGAGACGGCGAGGACGGGCTCTTCCACGACCTCGTCATGCACCCCGACAACAAGTACGTACGGTCACTTGCTCCCCCATTTATCGGTCGCGCTCGCTGGCCTCTGTAATTTCGTACGTTCTCGATGCTCCCGCGCGCGCTCTGCCTGCTGCTTGTTCTAGAAGCCGCATATGACGGCACGGAACGCTTTTGATCGGCTCTAAACGGATGGCTTGCTATTGCTATAATTAAACAAGCAGCAGCAGAAATTTTCTCTTTTTTTCCCCGGACTTATCCGTATATTTTTGCGTTTTCCGTTGTCTTTTGCCAATTATCACGAGGGAGCTCAAATCTTATTTTTGATCCGATAGTTCCTGAAATGCTATCATGCTCAACAGAGTGTGTGCATTACAGAGCCACAAAAAACACTCGTTGGTTGATCAGCTCGCCAGGTGGGAAACCTTGCTTGGGCAGCCACACGTAGCTTCTCGCTCGGTTCACGGGATTCGCTTTGATGGCCGTAGAAACGTCAGCTTGCTTTCACTTTCCTACCAGTTGCTGCACGGGCTTTCTCTTTTTTTTTCTGTTGTTTTTCTTTTTCGTAATCCGAGTTTACTTACTGACAGAGTCGGTCGCTAGATGGAGCCAAATAAGTCAGATGCTCCTTAAGTTTGTCAAATTAGGCGCGAGGATTAGCAGCGATGGCATGTCTTGGTTAATTTTACATTGATAACTGAACTGTCTGTAAGTCTGCTAGCTGCGGACGTCTTATTTCGATAGCAGAACGAGTATTAGATGGAATGAAATATGTGCAGGACAATAGACAGAGGATGTTAAGGGCGGGTTCTTTTAGGCTGTGACTTATGACTTTTAGTTTAAAATTTTGAATTATATCTATTCACGGGCATTTAGGCATGACCTAGTTGGCCCAACTAACTAAACGGGCTATGCTGTGCTGGCCCATGGGCTCAGCCGTGAACCTAGGCACAGCCCAAGGAGGTCACGGGCTATACCATACTGGTTCGGACACACTTAGCTGATGAGAAGCCGTGAACTTAGGCACAGCCCAAGGAAATCACAAGCTATGCCATACTGGGTCGGGCATACTTAGCCGATGAGTCACAGTCGCCCGTGTAGCCCATCTCGATGGATGGTGAGGAGACCATCAGCAGCGGTGGGGTGGCGGCGTCGGGCTCAAAGGCGGAGATAGACTCTCAAAAGGGAGAGAGGGCTAGGCATGAAGGCGAAGGTGGAGAGGAGGTGCCTGCTGCAGTCGTCGTTTGCCACCACCGCTTGTCGTTGCCGCTTGTGTGAAGAGGAGGCCAGATCTAGCCGCTAGTTGTGGAGGAAGGCGTGTTGTCACCGGATCCACCTTTTGGGAGGCCAAGGACGACGCCTCATCTCCGGATGCGGTCGTCGGTGGGTTGAGTAGGGGAGGGCGGCATCGGTGGGTGGCACAGAGGAGGGGGCGGTGACAATGATGGCGGGTGGAATAGGGGTGGGCAATGGCTACGTGTGGCATAGAGGAGGCAACGACAATGACAGTTGTTGGAGCAGGGGAGGGCGACGGTGGTAGCGAGTGTAGCAGGAGATGGGCACGATAGCGATGGGTGGAGTGAGAGAGGAAGGAGAGAGGCCATGTCGTGCAGTCCGGGCCATGCTGTGTTGTGCAGGCTGGGCCGTGCAGTGTCATACCATGTCGGGTCGGCCCACTAGGCTGCGGTGCTGACCCAAGTATAGCATGACCTGTTTAGCTGTGGGCCATATCATTTCTAAGCCAGGTCAACAGTACTGTGCTTTGGCATAGTACAGTTGGCCCCGACCCATTTGGCCAGCTCTAGGCTTGTTGGTTGGAGAAAAATCTAAGTAATAATGAAAGTGAATTGATTTTTGATAGGGGATAAGGAAAAATGAAAAATTCCCATTCCTTTTGTCTCGGGAAGCTCCACAGAATTGAGAAAGCAGTACCTTTTGCTTTCTTTCTACTGCATGCATGACATGAATATTCAAATATTCCAGAAATTGTTTTTGCTCTCATCTCTTTTTTTTCCTGGGTTCTTTTTGTCTTCAGGGAGCATGAAAACATTATATACCTTCCAACTTGAGATATTTTTCTCATGGCGTAAAAGAGCTGAATACCGAGGTTCATAGATTTTTTTTTGAAGGCAAGGAACATTAACATAGGATTGGATGCACATACATGTGTATGTAGTTGTTACCACGCAAATCAACCAATACATACAATATATAATGAGCAAGGTGTGTGCTTATCACAATATGACAACTAAGCTATAGCTTATATGAGTAACCTTCCTCTTCAACGCCAATCAGGTGTACGGCTACTTCAGAGGTTTTCCATATCGTTCTGCACTCCAAATTTGATTTCGTTACTCCATTGATTTGGATAGATGGTTTGAACGACCTAAAGTATTGATCAGGATGACCAAAGCATTTTTTAGTCTTTTACGGGCAAGCCGCTAGTCCTGGGGCGAAGTAGCTGGAATCATTATCTTTAGGAATATTTAAGTCGTTACGTATGATGGCAATCTATTCTGTCGTTTAGGGATCTCTTGACAGCTATTCTATTTGTTTAATGTCGACAGTGTTAGTTTTGATTAGCAGCGATAGCGCTTAATCAAAAATGAGTTAGTGACAGTTGCATATTTTGCACTTTTAGAGCCAGTTTTGCAGATTATGAAGCCAATGTTTTGTGGAATTGGAGTGTTTGATGGTTTTGAAGCTTTTAATTCGGCAGGATACTTAACTAGGTCAATTGTTATAAACTGTGTACTGTACAGGAGTATGAAGATGTATTAATCAGTATGGCACCACAAGTCAAATGGTTTGAATGCCAATTTGTTAACATGAAGATGTAAATCTGTAAAATTTTCTGTTGTGCATTTAGGATCGGGATTTAAATAATTGCATGACAATAAAGCGAAATCTTCTGAGGATGCCTTTGGTTCTTGTATCATCCTTTCTTGCTGATTGTGACAGATCTTCTTGGAGATGAGGTGGCTCTGCAACATTCCTAGCATCATCTTAATTTATTACATTTCAAGTGGTTCCGTTCCAATTAGTTTATTGTCAAGCACAAGAGGAACCCACTCGCGGTCACATCACCTCAGACATGTGCATGTGCATTGTGGGATATGTGTATGAACTCACCTGGGACAATTGATTAACTCTGCTGTGTGCAGCAATGATTAAACAGAGGGCCCATTTGGCCTAACTACTTCTTTTGACCTAATTAGCAAAGGTTGTGTGTGGTTATGGCCCTTTTTTTTCAGCTTCTAAAAGCTACTTTTTAGTTTTTCTACAATAATTAATTTTTAAATAGAGTATTTTTTAAGATAAGGTCTACTAGTTAATTGTAGTACATACTTTACTGATTTCATTTATATTAGCAAAAACCGCACGTGAGTTTCTGTTACTCTGTAATCTCTCGTACAAACAACCCAAAAGGTACAAGCCGTAGCCAAAAACCAAAAGCTGCAGCCAAAAAGAACAAACCCATAAGCTACTTTCTCAATCAATTCGAACCTTCCTAGGAAACAAAATTGTATGGTTGTAAATCAACAACTGTCGTAAATTAAAGGTGAACGTTTTGCGAGCTTGGAGCCTTGGGGAATGTTGTTGCTCATCCATGTTTAAACAAATGTTAGAAAGAACGAACATTTTGCACTTTTTCAATGCAAACTATGTTAACGTGGTGCTAATTTACTGATTTGTGATTTTTTTTGGATGGTGTTTCTGCAGGTGGTATCGGTTATGGACCAGGTTCATACTGGTTTGGGCTGTCTATAGTTCCTTCTTTACGCCGTTGGAATTCGGCTTCTTCAGGGGGCTCCCTAGGAACCTGTTCTTCTTGGACATAGCTGGCCAGATTGCCTTCCTTATTGATATTGTTCTGAGGTTTTTCGTGGCCTACCGTGACCCTGACACGTACCGCATCGTATACAATCCCACCTCTATTGCCCTCCGGTAATATTTCCTCACCTCTTGCTTGAATACTACAACTAGAATAAGTAAAATTTGGCATTGCTGCCTTATGTTTGCATCTTTTTTGGCACTCCTTTCGCATCCTATCCTTTGAAAAATATCAGAATCATAGAATAGTTCGATCAAGTGACATGTTGCAACTCTCAATTCTTTTGAAGTTGCTGAAATGAAAAAACTTCTGCAAAAAGGGCATTTGCAATTTTTACATTTATATCTGGTCCTTGCAAGAATATAACAGAGCTTCTATTTAGGTGTTTGTACTTTGTGAAATATGCTCTGCAGTAACTCAAATATGACCCTTAACCGCTGATTTCTTTGCTATTTGAATTCAGATATTGCAAATCAAGCTTCGTTTTTGATCTTCTCGGTTGCTTCCCGTGGGATGCTATTTACAAGGTTACTTTCTTTGCTAACTTTTTTTTTCACTGGTTAACATACGGTGTGGTGTTTATGCTGTGGCTAACATTTCGCTTGTCTGTTCTCATTTTTATGTGATGAATTCTAAGACAGGCTTGTGGAAGTAAAGAAGAAGTAAGATACCTATTATGGATTCGCTTAACACGGGCTATGAAGGTTACAGAATTCTGTAAGAGTTTGGAAAAGGACATCCGTGTGAATTACCTGTTCACAAGGATAGTGAAACTCATAGTTGTGGAGCTCTACTGTACACACACAGCAGCATGTATCTTCTATTACCTGGCCACAACACTTCCTGAATCAATGGAAGGATATACATGGATAGGGAGTTTGCAGTTGGGAGACTACAACTATTCTCATTTCAGGGAGATTGATCTTGCCAAACGTTATATAACATCATTGTACTTTGCCATTGTCACCATGGCAACTGTTGGTAAGTTATGGTCTCATTTTCTACACATAGCTTTCGCCTTTCCATCTCTGTTTTATGAGAAACTTAGCATGTGTGTTTTAAAATGCTAAAATATTATTTTTCCTCTGCAGGTTATGGTGACATTCATGCTGTAAATGTCAGAGAAATGATATTTATCATGATATATGTTTCCTTTGATATGATTCTTGGAGCTTACCTCATCGGTAACATGACTGCACTTATTGTCAAAGGCTCGAAAACTGAGCGATTTAGGGACAAAATGAAAGAAGTTATCAGGTATATGAACAGAAATAAACTTGGAAAGGACATAAGAGAACAGATCAAGGGACACTTGAGGTTGCAGTATGAGAGCAGCTACACTGAAGCTTCCGTACTTCAGGATATCCCAATTTCTATTCGTGCAAAGGTGATGAGCCATATTCTGCATATCTAATATCTTGCCATCCTTCTGCGATACAGTTCTGAAAACTGACTTTTCTATAATTATCAGCTTACAACACTAGTGCTTCACAAGTCTTTACGCCTTTATATGGCATATCAACTGCGTTCTTGTCTGTTGTGAGTTGTGACTGATGATACATTGTATTGTATTTGCAGATTTCTCAAACACTGTACAAGCCATATATTGAAAGCATTCCACTGTTCAAAGGGTGTTCAGCAGAATTCATTCAACAGATTGTAAGTACCATTTTCTTTTGGCCAAATTATGTATGTTGATCTACTGTATAATTTTTACTATGGAAAAATATCCCAAGATTACTCTTTAACATGTTTGTGCGGTTGGCAGGTGGTTAGGCTGCAAGAAGAGTTCTTCCTACCAGGAGAGGTTATTTTGGAGCAAGGAAGCGCAGTTGATCAGTTGTACTTTGTCTGTCATGGTGCGCTGGTGAGTCCAGGCCTTGGGATAATTGCTGTTCTTTGATTCATTCTGTATTCAGATGAGTTTGGTATTGAATGATTTCTTAATCAAAGTATTACACACTGTAAAAATTTCTTGCGGTGGCTCCACATTTGTAACTAGTTATATATTGATACTCAGTTATTCTGTGTTCCTGTGCTGCTCAGGAAGGTGTTGGCATTGGTGAAGATGGTCAAGAAGAGACTATTTTAATGTTGGAGCCTGAGAGTTCTTTTGGAGAAATTGCTGTTCTCTGCAATATTCCACAGCCCTACACTGTTCGTGTCTGCGAACTTTGTAGGCTCTTGCGGCTCGATAAACAGTCCTTCACAAACATATTGGAGATCTATTTCGTTGATGGAAGGAAAATTTTGAGCAACCTTTCTGAGGTACGCAGCGAAAACAATCAACATGACAGTTCTTATTTAGCCAAATTCTACAGTTTATAGGTAGTGGATATCTCTTGATGTGTGCCTCTTGACTGCAGAGCAATGAATATGGCGGGCGGATCAAACAACTAGAATCCGATGTCACATTCCATATAGGGAAGCAGGAGGCGGAGCTGACCTTAAGAGTAAATAGTGCAGCCTTTTACGGTGATGTTCATCAGCTCAAAGGTTTAATCCGGGCAGGAGCGGACCCAAAGAACACCGATTATGATGGGCGATCTCCGTTGGTATGAACTGCTAGGAAATGCCTAATTGAGCACCTAATTTCTATTTAATTCAGAGCATTATACTCTTCATGATGCATAATGTATGTCTCAAGTATTCATCATCTTCCTCGCAGCACCTCGCAGCTTCCAAAGGGTATGAAGATGTCGTGCAGTTCCTTATACACGAAGGGGTTGATATCGATCTTACCGGTATGTTCTCTCAGTTCAATGCCATCCCTATGTGTCACTGCCAGTTTCTTGTATGGTACTGACGTAATTGCTCACACATTTTTGCACTTCTTTTTTTTTCTTTTTCCAAACCAGATAAATTTGGGAACACGCCCTTGCTGGAGGCAGTAAAACAGGGGCATGAACGAGTGGCCACACTGCTCTTTAGCAAAGGAGCCAAGCTGAGCCTCAAGAACGCCGGCAGCCATCTCTGCACCGCGGTTTCAAAGGGTGACTCGGATTTCATTCGGAGAGCTCTAGCCTACGGAGTCGATCCAAACTCGAAAGACTACGACCACCGCACTCCTCTCCACGTAGCAGCTGCGGAGGGCCTGTATCTGATCGCGAAGATGCTGATCGACGCAGGCGCAAGCGTGTTCGCAACAGACAGGTACTGCTAAAGAATGTTTCGTCCTTCATGTATGCATCAAGCTTGAAACTACGAGGTTTGTAACTCTGAAGGCAAGCCTGACACTGCCATATACTGTGCAGATGGGGCACCACTCCAGTTGACGAAGGGCGCAAGTGCGGCAGCAAGCCACTGATGCTGCTGCTCGAACAAGCGAAAGCCGACGAGCTCTCCAAGTTCCCCACACGCGGCGAAGAAGTGAGAGGCAAGTTCAGAAGTTCAGAATCTCTGCGAATGTACCTGCACACACCTTGCATTTCTGACAAACAAAATTTACGTCCGTTCGCAGATAAGATGCACCCGCGACGATGCTCGGTGTTCCCTTACCATCCATGGGATGCCGATGACAAACGGAAGGAAGGGGTGGTGCTGTGGATTCCTCACACGACCGAGGGACTCATCACATCAGCCCAGGAGATGCTCGGCTTGTCCGGTTCATGCATGCGCTTGCTATGCGAGGATGGAGCGAGGGTGCAGGACGTCGACATGGTCGATGACGGCCAGAAGCTGTATCTGGTCGGAGGCGAGGGTACGGAGCAGAGCGACTAGAAGGGCGGCAGTGACAGCGAGCGAAAATAAGACCATGTTGTTTGCGGTAAAATTTTGGTTTCTTTTCTCGGGTATTTTATGCAGGATTAGCCTCCCCAGCATTGCATGCTTTTTTTATACCTTTGCATGCCGGTTGTTGTACCAATGTAGATATAAGCAAGAAAAAAGAATCGATTACCAGTGCTGTACAGATTCCCATTGTAATGAAAATCTCTACTTCTTAAAAATATGAGTTGGTAGTGACTGGTCGTCGATTTGTTTTCCCTCCTCTCTTCTTAGCCGTCCAATCAAAGATCAGCCATCCAGATCCGCATATCGGTAGTTCTTTCGCTCATTATAAAAAAGGTCGGGCCGACACGTGGGCCGCGTTGCTCCTCTTCTCTTCCCTCGTATCCTCCGTCTCCCGCAACCACTCCACCTCCTGCAACCGCCGCCTTCTTCTCTCCCCCGAACCCTCGTGTTGTGTCTCCTCCTCCTCAGCGCCGCCACCAATTCCTTCTCCGTGCGGCAACGTCTGGTCGTAATCCCCCAACTTCCCTCAGCAGTGCTACATCCCCTCATCGCCTCCCTAATGCATTTGTCTGCTGCCTCCTCTCCCCCATTTGCTCGTCGTTGCCTCCCCACCTCCACCTTCTACAACAGTTGCCGCCTTCTCTCCCCCGAACCCTCGTGCCGCGCCTCCTGTTCCTCGGTGCAGCCACCAATTCCTTCCTCACACGGTAGCATTTGGTCGCAGTCCCCCAACTTCCCTAGCTGCGCCACACTCCCCGTCGTCACCTCCCCAACGCATTCGCCCACTGTCTCCTCTCCCCATCTGCTTGTCGCCACCTCCCCACCTCCACCTCCCGCAGCCGCCGCCTCCTTCTATCCTCCGAACCCTCGTGCCGCGCCTCCTCCTCCTCGGTGCCGCCACCAATTCCATCTCCTATCGCCCCTCCAATCAGCGGCACGATGCTCGGCGACAGTGGCCGGTGGATCAGAGAGAAGGGCACTCGGTGACGGCGACCGGTGGATTAGAGAGAAGGGCACTCGATGATTGCGGCGGTGGCTTCCTCTTCCTATGCCCACTCACGTGGCTCTCCCCCGCCCAGCGGTCGCTCGCTCGGTGAACCTCTCTACCTCCTCCTGCTCTTCGCTCGGAACTCGTCATGTTGTCTAGTGATTTTGGTCTCCCAAGCTGGTCATCAAAGTTGGTGTTGTGGTCAAAGGGGCCGTGGTCGAATGGGGCCATGGTCGAAATCAAATATTAGTGATCGAAGTCAAAGCCGTGGTCGAAGGGGCGGTGTCCAAAGTCAAAGGGCCAAGTTTGGTCTATGGTTGATATCTAATTTATTGTCTAGTTAGTGAGAAACTGGAGGCAAGCAATTTGTTGTCTGATTAGTTCTGCCAAGCTCTATGCATTTCCTAGCTCCAGTAGTACATCCATCTAGGTGCAACCGAAGCATCATGGTTAAGTGCCGTGGTCGAGGTATCGTGGTTGAAGCGTCGTGGTCAAAATTGTGGCCGAAGCTGCGATCGAAGTGTCGTGGTCGAAGTTCTATGAGGAAATTTCTTTGCCACGAGGGGCTTCTTTCATTTAGCTCCTGCACACACAAAATCACTTCCCCAAGTCACTACTACACGTCCAGTTTGATTTCGATACCTTCCAACACGATTTGCCAGCGGAACGCACTTGCTCGACACCCTGCGGTGCCAGCACGAACTTCAGTTTCATGCCATTCTCCTATCAGCACCAGAAAGGTCGCCTCAATCAAAACTCTGAATTAGATTTACAATTCTTAGTACAAGAAAAATTAAAGAAAGATAGCTACTTGGGATGGATGGATTCGTACTAGGGAGGAGATGATGAGGCCGCGCTCGTTGGGGACTCTGCGGCCACAGTGGAGGATCAGGTACATACCTGTTGTGTTGGTTCTCGGGGGTGAAAATAGGGGAAAGGGTAGGGGATTAATAAGGGGCAAGAGGTGGAAGAAAACCCGGTGCCTACCATTAGATGCGGAGAGGATAGACGGGTAGGATCGTGATCCTGGGGGAGATATTGCAGATCAATGATGTGGCAGCATTATCACAGACGGTTCGGATTTAAAACCATTTGTAATATGCAGGCATCATAGACGGTTCTTATTAATAACCTTCTGTGAATTATCACAGACGGTCCATCTGTGATAATTGCTGACATCACAGACTGTTTTTTATCCAAACCTTCTGTGATCAGTTCTTAACAAGACTCGTCTGTGATAATTATATCATAGACGGTTCTAGCCATCGCTAGTAATATAGATAGTCACGTTTGTAAAACCGTCTAAGATAAGATGTCACATATAGCCTTTTTTATAGTAATGTAGTCATCGACATGGGGATGACTCAATAGACAAAAATTTTAAGGGCGCCTTTGGTTGAACTTTTGGGAGCTGCTTTTGCTTCCAAAAAGCCAAAAGCCAACCAAAGGGGTGGAAACCAGAAGCTGCTTTTTTATAAGCATCTACTTTTGGGTAGTACAGTTTTGAAAGCACCTTGGACCCTACTTTTGGCTTTCTGCTTTTTGAAATGGTGAAAATAGAGAGCTGTTTCACAGTTGTTTCAAAGAAAATAGAGATAGGAGGTAAGTTTTATACTTGTTTGAACCAAACAGCTTATAGCTTTTCCACAGCCTACAACCTACAGCAGCTTTTCCACAGCCCATACCTCACAGCAGTTTTTTTCAGAAACCACAGTTTAACCAAACACACCCTAAAAGCCTTCGACCTAATGGGTCGCAGCCCGATTAGGCGTTTACAGAAACAGAACAACTAGGCCAAACTTGGCAAAACAGCCTAGAAGCCCAGTTTGGAGTAAGAGCAGCGCCGCACGCACCCGAAGCCGCCCGTTCGCCGCCGAAGTCGAAGGGAAATTTAACTTTTTGCCACTCATATGAACGCCACATATCCAAATGCCACTCATATCGTTGTACTCAACAATTTGCCACTCTTAAGATGGGTTGACTCATTTTTGCCACTTTTGAGCCCGCGGCGCCAACTCATCGCCATGTCGGCGCCGCGCCATGTCGGCGCCGCGTCGCCGCCGCCGCCGCTGCCGCCGCGCCGCCTCGCGCCGCGCCGCGCTGCGCGCCGGCCGCCCGCGCGCGCAAGCGCCGCCGCGGCTTCCGCGCTGCCGCGCCGCCGCCGCTGCCTCCGGGCGGCGCGGCGAGAAGGGAGGCGCGGCGAAGCGGAGGCGCGGCGCGCAGCGCGGGCCTTGAGGCGGCGGCGCGCGCAGGGAAGCGGGCGACGCAGCGCGGGAGGCGCGCGCGCGCGCGGGAGGCGCGGGCGGCGCAGGCAGCGCGGGCGCGTGAGGCGGCGGCGGCGGCGCGGCGCGCGGCGGCGGCGGCGCGCGTGCGACATGGCGCAGACGACATGGCAGTGGAGTTGGCGCCGTGGGCTCAAAGTGGCAAAAATGAGTCAACCCATCTTAAGAGTGGCAAATTGTTGAGTGCAACGATATGAGTGGCATTTGAATAGGTGGCGTTCATATGAGTGGCAAAAAGTTAAATTTCCCGAAGTCGAACCCAGTAACCCGACAGGCGACAGCTTCCCTTCGCGGTGGGCTGAGCCGCTCACCGGCAGTTTACCGCCGCCGCCTCCTCCTCCCCGCCTCCGCCGCTGCCCACCATGTCCGCAGCCTGGCGGCTGGCGTCTTCCCTCCCAAAACTCCGAGCCCACTACCGACTCCGACGCCTCTCCTCCTACGGTTCCCCACCCGCCCCCACCCCGACCGCCGCCTCCCTCCTCGCTGACCTCCTCTTCCCGCCGACCCGCTCCGCCTCCGCCCTATCCATCCTCCGCGCCACGCCCTTCCTCACCGCCGCGCTCTACTCCCTCCTCGCCTCGCCCTCCCACGTCCTCACCCCGGGCTCCCTCGCGCTCCTCCTCTCCCTCCCCGCCCACCACCGTCTCCCGCCTCCCTCCGCGCCCCTCCTAGCTGCCATCCTCTCGAAGCTCCTCACGCGCTTCCCCTCCTTCCCCGCCCACGCTGCCCGCTTCCTCCGCGCCTCCCTCGCCGCGGGCGCCCCGGTGCCGGGCGCCCCTGCGTTCAACTCCCTCCTCGCCACGCTTGCCCGCGCGCGCGACCTCCCCGGCATGACCCAGCTCTTCGCCTCCATGCGGGATGCCGCCGTCCGGCCCGACGTCGTCACCTATGGCATACTCGTCAACGGCCTCTGCAAGGCCGGCCGCGTGGGGGACGCGCTCAGGGTGCTCGATGGAATGTCTGGCCCAGACTCGGATGTCCGTCCGGATGTTGTCATATTGAACACTGTCGTGGATGGGTTGTGCAAGAGTGGGAGGGTCGAGGAGGCTGTCGTGTTTGTGGAGGAGCGGATGAGGAGCGTGCATGGGTGTGCGCCCAACATGGTTACTTATAACTGCTTGGCCGATGCATTTTGCCGTGTGGGGAATGTTGGCATGGCTTGCGAGTTGGTGGGGAGGATGGAGAGGGAGGGTGTGGTGCCGAATGTTGTTACGCTGAACACGATTGTTGGTGGCTTGTGCCGGGTAGGTAGGATTGGTGGTGCGCTGGAGTTCTTCAGGGAGAAAAGAACAGCTTGGCCAGAAGCCAGGGTCAATGCGGTGACTTACAGCACTTTGGTTGGAGCTTTCCTCCACACCAACAATGTGGGCGTAGCCATGGAGTTGTTCAACGAGATGGTGGATGAAGGGCATTCACCAGATGCAATCATGTATTTCACCATGATATCGGGATTGACACAAGCAGGGCGGTTGGAGGATGCTTGCTCCATGGTCTCATCGATGAAGAAGGCAGGCTTTCAGCTGGATGCAAAGGCATACAATATTTTGATTGGTGGATTTTGCAGGAAGAAGAGATTGCATGAGGCTTACGAGTTGCTTGGGGAGATGAAGGAAGCTGGTCTTCGGCCAGATGTGTGCACCTACAATACCTTGTTGTCTGGTTTGTGCAAAGCAGGAGATATCTTGGCTGTGGATGAATTATTGGGGAAGATGATCGATGATGGTTGCCAGCCTTCTGTGGTCACCTTTGGTACACTTGTACATGGATATTGCAAAGTTGGTAAAATTGATGAGGCATTGAGGATTTTCCGGTCTATGGATCAGTCTGGTATTCAGCCCAACACTGTGATATACAATTGTCTCATTGACTTTCTCTGCAAGAGCAGAGATGCTGATTTGGCTATTGAACTGTTTGATGAGATGAGGGAGAAGCATGTGCCTGCAAATGTAACAACATTCAATGCATTGTTGAAGGGACTTCGGGATAAGAACATGCCAGAAAAGGCTTTTGAACTGATGGATCGGATGAGGGAAGAGAGGTGCACTCCTGATTATGTGACCATGGATGTTCTCATGGAATGGCTGCCTGTCATTGGTGAAACAGACAGAATAAAGCGCTTTATGCAGCAAATTGAACCCAAAAGGATAGCTACATGAGAACATGCTTAGTAGGCAGAGGAAACATATTGCACCCAAAAGGATAGCTACATGAGAACATGCTTAGTAGGCAGAGGAAACATATTGCACCCAAGAGTTCAGTCCTGATTGTGTGACCTTGGATGTTCTCATGTAATAGCTGCCTCTCATTGGTAGAACAGACAGATTACAGTGTTTAATGCAGCAAAGGGAACATATAGCACCCGGAAGGATAACTACATGAGAACATGCTTAGTAGGCACCATGAAATCTGCCACGTTGCTCCCAGAATGGAGGCATGAACTTTTCTTCAGATCAATCAGGAGTTGCAATACCAAGGTGTAATTCGTAATGGGAAGCTCAGAGTTGGTTACGCTTACAAGAATTAGAAACCAGCCTCTGAATCCTAGCTGACCTTAATTAATTGATGCCTTTGTGATCAGAATTGGCTACAAGCGTAGCCTGCATTACAGAAATACATTTAATTATAAGCCATACTGAATTCTATGCAATCTCATTTAACACATATTGTGACAGCTGGTCAGGTTATTCCTATGCTGCTAATCAGGGCACTGTTGGTTGGGCACTACAGTTCCTTTGTCTGGTATTGCAGTCATGAGTTCTATTATTGAAGAATGCAGAAAACAGATTCGCAGTTTGGCCTGATCACTTTAGCGCTTAATAGATAGTAGTGGAACATACACCAATGCACGCTTGACATGCAACCATCTACATCTAATGAGGTTCTTATTCTTCATCAGATAACATTGAATAGTTGTTTTTGGAAAAGAATAAGTATGCGGGCATGCCATTTTTATATTTACGGTGAGATTTCATATAGAAGAAAGACCTATTTGTATTGGCTATATTGTCATTTCACATTTTATATATTCTGAAGGGACTTTCTGGAACAAAAGCTTCTTGTATGGATGCACTGTAATTGAATTTTACTTCTCGATGACAGAAACCTGCATATGCAGGTTTCTTGGCAAGTGTACAAATCTCTATTCAAAGGATGCTTGGATGACTTCATTAGAAGAATTTAAATGCATATTGTGTTTGGATTAATTCAGAATTGCATATTCACCATTTAACTGAACTAGACAAGTGAATTTATGATGGCATGTGATCCTAACTAATGTATGTTTTTCTTACAGGAGAATTTATCTTGGAATACTGCTGTTAATCCGCTTTATTTTTGCTGTCATTGTACTCTAGTGAGTTGTCATAGCAACATATAACAATCAGCATCTCACAGCCTCACCTTTCAAGAAATTATATGCCTATGAGTTCTGTGATCGTGGAAGGAAGCTTTGTAGTTGTTACACCAACATATATAGTCAACAATAATATGCCTGTGAATTCTCTGATCATGTAAGGAGGCTTTTGAAATGTTAGAGCCTTAGGATCCGAGGATTTTCTTTGCTGGAAATAGCTGGAAATGTGAACCGACTTTAATGTTTTCAATTTATGGACAATATGCTCTAGCAGGTAGCATCAGGGAGGTTGCTTCTGTCATCTGCTGCATATGGCAAACAATTACTAATTCACTGTGCACTACTGACCGTCAGATAAAGTACTTCTGCCAATCTGAAATCTATTCTCTTGCAATGAAATACAAAAACGGCCTAATTTTGCAGGTTGTATGAGGATTGGATAAGATGGCTCTAAATAAACCATTTTCCAATTGGAACATCGTTAGGACTTGGAGAAATTGCTGCTCTATTCACCATACCTCATCCTTGTACCGTCTTTGCTTGCCAATTTCGTAGGGTCCTGGGACTGGCAATCTTTGGTGAATATAGTGGAGGGTACAACAGTGGTATCGATGGTTCCACAATTAGTCCTAGAAGATGCAAGTGCTCCATGGCCTATCATGATCATGATAAGAGGTAAATTTGAATTCACTCCACCTTGTCAGTTTTGAGGTTTAATCGATAAATGCGTGTAAACAAAGATTAAACTTGTTTAACATAATGGTTACCGGAAGTTGTGAACGAATATACTTCTGGTACAAGTAACACACTTTGTAAAAAGTGAAGCACCGTAAAAAAAGACCTACGTGGACATCTCACTTAAAAAATAGATTACTGTCTAAATGTCTTAACAATGGTAATGTTAAAAAGCATAATGGCCTCATTCCTATTGCGAATGCATCTGCAATAACACTTACCTTAGAATTAATTATATAGCTCCGTGTATGTGTGATTCAAATTTGCATCTTATGTTCAGATGCAGCAAATGCAGGTAGTAACATACGGCGGATCTCATTTTCCGTGGCATAAAAAAAGACAGTTACTACAGTGCAAGGATTGAACAAGAAGCGAGGCTGCCGGTGGTACACACTCAGTTGATGACAGCCATGTATGCTGACTTGCTCCTGCCAATCGTGAATTGTTTCTGCTACTACTGGGAAGTCATGAGCTATACTACTATATTAAGCACAGAAATCAGCAGAAACCAAATCGGCATGGGAAGGACCGCGCCATGTCTCTTGCAATTTTGGTAATTTGTTGCTGTAGACCTGTAGTCGGTGATAAAGCAATCTCGTTCTCGTTTGTCAAGTAAATAGCAAGTAGCTACTAATGTTGGTAGGAAGAGTCTGGGGAGAGAAAACAGCACAAAACAATAGAATGGGTCCATCCGCTGAGTGCATCACGGTGTAAAGTTTTGCAGACTTGCTTACCTGTATTGCTTAGCTGACCAATTGGGTTGTGATCATTTTGGCTTCAATTTTTAGCTTCCGGCTTATTTTTCACTATTCATAAATTTTGTTTTTTTTAACTTTTGGCTTTTTGTTGAGCTTTTTTGCCGGTTCTTTTTTTCCCGTATTTGTTTGTATTATACGTAATGTGCTAACATATTTTTTTATATTTTTTAATTTCTTTAAATTTAATTATGATAAATAAGCCTCTGTCAGCTACAATGTTTTTTCAGCCAGTTACAGTGCTTTTCAGCCATAAGCCACAAAAAAGCCCAAATGATCACACCTAATATGTTTTGTGCCACCGTGTTAAGCCGGTGACGATGTATTCAGTGGCGGACTTAGGGGGCTAATGAGACTTGCTCATCGATTTGCCGAATACCGAGTTGTTGGTCTGTGGTAGCCTTTTGCACTGCCGATTAGGGAAAACTATTTTGTTTTGCAATTTTTTGGGAGGGTAACGAAAGAGATGAAACAGCCGAAATTTTGGTCAAACGATTCGAATCAAATTTGAATTTACAAATTTAAACCTGAGGATAAAAGATGTGTAAGGTACTTCTTTAACGCATGTGGTGCCCTGTTGTGGTGGGATGAGTCTTTCTCCTCAAGTAGCAGGTCTTGGGTTTGATACCCTAAGAGCGTGCACGCGCGGGCGTAGGGGTAGATTTCGCCCCTGCATGCGACGCATGCCAGGGGTGTTTCGGTAGAAACACAGCGCAAATGTGAATACAGTATGACTCTATTTTGTGGATTAAGTGGCTAGGTAGTGCACTCTTGATTTTGGATTTGGTTTGGCCACATCTATGTATGACATAATGCAAGTATCTTGCAACATTGCAAGCACCGACAATTCTTCTGCAGGGAGATCATTACAGAAGCAAGAGGAGCAGGAGATGAAGGTTCTTATGATTCATCAAGCGAATGGTTTAGCTTTAAGTTGAAATTCTGTAGAAGGAAAAGGAATTAATCGTTAAGTTTGATCTTGTTTACCTGAGAGTATTTTTCTTGACTCAGGACAACCACCAGCTAAACCATCAAAGGGAAAGCACATGGGAAAAGTCCAGGCCAGACCCGGCTGACCACCCCCCCCCCCCCCCCGTGGGTCTCGTGTATTCCACTACTGAGTTAAGACAACGTTGATGTATTCCACTACTGAGTTAAGGCAACGTTGATGTATTCCACTACTGAGTTAAGGCAGAGTTAATGTTGTAGTAAACCTGCGTGTTACCTGTCGTGCAGGGAGGTGACAAATTCCCGATAAGGCGCCCTTTCCCTGAAACCGGAATGGTGATCATTTGGGCTTATTTTTAGTGGCTTATGGCTGAAAAGCACTGTAGCTGATTAAAAAAACACTGTAGCTGACAGAGGTTTATTTAGCATAATTAAATTTAAGAAAAATTAAAAAATTAAAAAATATGTTAGCCCATTACATATAATACAAACAAATACGGAAAAAAAACAGGCAAAAAAGCTCAACAAAAAGCCAAAAGTTCAGAAAAAGATAAAATTTATAAATAGTGAAAAATAAGCCGGAAGCTAAAAGCCGAAGCCCAACCGATCACCGAAGTCCAGTCAACTGTAACGACAGGGTCTCATCCAGGACAGGTTTCCCTGTGCTGAACCTGAGCTCCTTTGATTGCTACAGTTTACTTTAGTATTTCCCCCGAGGAAAACGCCTCAGGGTGCAGTACAATTTTGACCCCCATGGAGACCAACTGTTGCTTCCTGCGACCTGTTCCATCGACAAAGTCAAGCTGCCCAGCCGTGCAGCACTCGGAATGCTGAAATCCATGGCACCATCAGGTCACAATCTTCGTCTCCTTTGAAGCGGTCGCAGGCTTGCGTTGTCTTGCCAACGTGTCGCAATTAACTGGTTAACAGCAGGTCAGATCTCGTGCGCAGGCAAGCGAATTCAAAAACAGTTCTTACTTGATCTGATAATCTACCAGCTGGTGTAGGCACGGTAAAAAAAAAACCAGAGGTGATAAATCATAACGGTGTCGGTCTTGGCAAGTTTCAAGTAGCAATACGAGTTTTGCTCGAACAAGCTAGGCTGGCGACCAGCTTATTGCACGTAAGATGCTGGGAGAAAGATGGGCATGGTAGCAAACTTTCGAGTACTTTGCTGGAAATTAGCTTGGTATATATTGACTGTGGATAAACATCTGAACGTGAAATTTCTGGCCAAAGGACGAGCGTGCTTGCTAGCCTGCCAGCTTGAATACCACGCGAGCAACGAATTCCAAGAGTTTGACAATGTGAGCTCACAAAGGGTATGTTCTTTTCGACCGAAACTAGCGGTTTTTGGTTTTTGCTACAATACCTAATTTTCAAACGGGGTATTTTCTCAATACAGGGTCTACAAGTTAATTGTAGTACATGTTAAAAGCCCAACATCTGTATCAACTAAAATCGCAAGCGAGTATCTCTCTTCATAATCTCTATCGCAAACAGTCAAAATTTAAAAATTTCAGCCAAAAACCCCAGCCGCGCCAAACAGGCCCGAAATACCCAATACCAAAGTACGCATAGTCCACAAAACAAAAACTTGTGACCAACGAAGAACATCCCATGGAATTCTCAAGTCAAAGTACGCCCCAAAACTGCCTTGGCTCTCAAGGCAATCTCCTGGTCAAACCACATTTTTTTTCTCTTTCTTTTTTCCTCTGCATACACACTATACTGTCAGAATGCGTTAGTGAGTTGGTCTAATCAGTCGGTCTGATTGACCTAAACGGGCTGCTAGCTCATTGCCATGCATGCATACATGTAGGCACGCTCTGGTCAACAGGACACGCTTCTGCGTTTGACGTTTTTGGTGTGCGGTTTGTTACCGGCCGCCATGTGTCCACTGGCCGCTCAAGACGAACGACGAGACCATCACATTAATTGAACACCGGCGCAGTGCAGTGCAGTGCAGTGCAAAGGTTGGTAGGATCGGCGACCTCCTCTCGCCGTCGAACCGTCGACGCGTGCTGCGGCGACTTTTCTAATGAACGCGCGAAACCAAGTCATCGCACGTAAGCGGCATGCAACTTCCATAGCTAGCTTCCCGCGCGTTATATATACAGGCACGATCGACTCATTCCATAGCTAGCTTGTAGGTTTGATACACACATTTGCCAAAGTCCAGCGTCCAAGCCATTCAACACTTGTTGCAGGAAAGAGCTCGAGGAGCTACACGAGGAGAGGAGAGGAGAGGAGGCGGCGTTGGAAGCAGGCTAAGGTCGATCATGGCCGTGCTGATGAGGATGAGGCTTGCCTTGCCGGTGATCGTCGCGGTGCTGCTGCTCCTGGCCGAGCTCGGCGCGGCGCGGCCGTTGTACGGCGACGGCTGGGCGGTGCCGGACGGCTCGGCGTCCGTCGTACAGGCGCTCCGGCGGCTGTACCTGCAGCAGCTGGGCGGGCCGGGCGCGTCGTGCACCACCAACAGCCCCAACAACGGGTGCCCGCCGTAGGATCGGGGCCGATGGCAAATCTGGGCCGTCCATCGCTTGCTTCGGGTTCCAACCTGTAACGACCTCGATCGAGCCATGGACAAGCTCGCTCATGTGGTGTGCTACACGCCAATGTTTTTTTCTCTTGGTAGGCCTGACCGACCTTTGACGATCGATGGTTGAATTTGTTGATTGATTTCTTGGTGATTTTTGCCCACGTGCGTATGTTGCAGTACGGTGGGCGGCAAATTGTACAGAAAAAAAAGAGAATACATATATACGATGTGTTTGAATAAAACAAAGCAATTACAGGCGCTAGTATACCTTAGTTAGTTAATCAATTTATTGGTTTTGCTATTTGTAAGTTACCTTTTTTCCGTTGTAACATCTCAAACGATTTTTCTAGCTTTGAAATACACGTGTCTCATTCTGATAACTCAAATCTCTACTATTATATAAAAAGGAGTTGGTGGTCGTTGGTGCGTTCTCCTCTCCCTTCTCTATAGCCATCCGATTTGATCTGGACCATTTGGCTTTCTCCTCCTCCCTCTCTCAGGATCCAACCGCCCACCCCTCTACTTTCCCCATTTCTATGTGAAGTTGGTAAAGCAGTAAGTTCTATCTCAACATTTTTATGACTCTGTTGCAACATATGGGTCTCTAACTAGTCACTTAAAAAGTACTAGAAATAGCATTAACGTGTATCGAGGTGGAAGGCTGTTCATATGGTAACTTAAGTCCATTTGGAAGGTGAAACCATTCAATTACCATAGAATTAAAAAAACTAGCCAAGTTATCCGTGCAATTGCCCGGCTAGCCTTTGTAATAATTTCTAAATGTTAATGTATACGGTTAAGATAAAATCTATCTAACAAAATTCGTTCTATGAAGCTAAAAATTCCCACAGTGGCAATTGGTCCATATGACAAAAATCTAGATTTGTTGTTGAATTTTAGAAAATACAATTTCTATCGTTGCAAAAATACAACTTGTATGAATATTAGGAAATTAAATTAAAGAGTTCAATAGCCATATATATATGTATATATATATATATATGTGTGTGTGTGTGTGTGTGTATATCATTGTTTGGTATTTCTATAATTACCATTGCAAAACTAATAACTTAATTGGAGGCTATCTACAGGAAATTAACACTAAAATATGTTGATTTTTAGATGAAATGTGTTAAAATTTGAAGGTATGAAAGAGCATGACTAAAACTGATTTTTGAATATTCCTAATTATTACCTGAGATTCCTAGCCACCTCTTCCATTGTCTCTAGCCTATTGCTTGCCTACTTATAAGATCGAGCCACCTCTTCCATTGTCTCTAGCCTATTGCTTGCCTACTTATAAGATCGAGTACGATGAGTCAGGGCAGGGCCTGGGAGGGGGAGAGGTTGAATGACTCTTTCAAAATATTTTTCCAAAATATCAACAACACGTGAAGTGAAAAACCAAATTCATAATCTCATCAAAGCCCTAAGGCAAGGAATGCAAAACTTTGGAAATCCAAACCCGCGCCGGTTAGACATCAAATTGCAATCGTCAGATTGGAAATGGTTACCGGTCAGATCGAAAAATGGGCCGATTAGACCACCAATTCAATGGCGGTAAGACCTCTAGCGAATAGAGTGGTCAGACAAGTATAAATAATAAAACATGCAAATGGACAATAATTTCAGCGCTGTTTTCAAATACTAAATCCACGTAACTTTTGATCCGATGATCCAAATAACGTGAAACTTGGCATGCACTTTTTCTAGAATATCACGAACCTATTCCAATTAACGATCTAGAGAATCATTGCTAAAATTATGACCCTTTTTTATTTGAGTGAAGGGTGCATCAAACCCGGGTAAAAGAGGGAAACGTCGATCTACTCTTACTCATGAGTCTTAGATGGTTTAGGTGACATAGGATGTGTTTTCACATGTCATAGCATGCTAGAACACAGCACAAGTCCAACCCAAAATGCTCACAAGAGAAAAACTCGAAAATCACCTCTCTTGATGAAAATTGAGCAAACTCAAGAACTCTCTCTAGATCATGCTTAGATAGATGTGATCTTATCTCCAGGAGATATCTTCACCTCTTACACGTCCTTGGCACCAGAAAAGCTCAAGAGAAGAGAAATCCAAATAAGGAAGCCAAGCAAATCAAAAGCAAAAGAGGGGATCTATGGCACAACTCACTTAAGCAAAATTTGGATGTTTATTTCACTTGAATAGGAATGTTTTATGGCCAATCTCCTAGGATAGTAGAGCTCTAACCCTAATCTCTCTAGCATCTTGCATGAGACAACTCAACATGTCTTATATAGTGGAGGCTCCTCACCTCTCACTAAACCATCTATTTCTTAGTGGATCACACCACTTGCACTTGGAAAAACCTGGCAGTCCACACATAAATGGGTTTTAGCATTATTTACACTTGTACATTTTTCAGTGCGTGACTTCACAAAGGCTTCACAGGGCCGATAAGACATTCCAACCACAAAGGTGTGACCTAAAATCACTTAGGTCAGCATCATAGTTTTACAAACTATCACTCCACCTAATTTTGGATAATTTCCTAAATTGCCACTGTTGGTCTTCACGACGATGCGATGCCTATGACTTGTTGCCAAGACGTACACCTGCACCGAGGCCTTCACCATTTGAAAACCCATATCCCATGACACACTAGCATCACTCCATAGCCCGTGATGTCCAATGGCACCTTTTCGATCCATTTATGTTGACTATAGCTGATATATTTTGACTATGGCTGATAGGTTTTAGCTGAAAATAAATAGCAGTGACTGAAAGAAGTAGTATTTAGAAGAAGGGAAGTAAGGAAGAGATGCGTGCACGAGATAGGAGCAGGAGGAGTGGGGTGCGTAATGCGCCTGTAACTCTTTGCTTTATTTCTGGAATGAATGGGAGCAAGAGAAGTAGGGAAACCGTTTTGAGAAGTCAGGTGTTTATATCGGCTTCTATTTTCTTCAAACAGAAGTCAATATAAACATGCCCTTTATCGATCTTGCCCCGCCAACGGCTATAACCTATGGAAACCTAAGTACCCCCTCCGTTTTTTTACTTGACTTTCTAGAATCCGTGTCGTCAAATTTTTTAAAGTTTGACTATTAATAGATTTAAAACTATTTAGATTGGCAATACAAAAATTATATCATTAGATTTATCATTAAAAATAATTTCATAATATTATAATTTTATTAGTATATTTTAGTGTAAAGTTATACAAAGTAGTAGTCAAAATCGTATCTCGAAGACCGTAAAAAATAAAAAACGTAAAGTAAAAAAGAATGGAGGGAGTAACCAGCAGCACCAGCAATTCCGCCTATCACTTGACAAGGCAGCTGCCATGCATGGTAATGCACTAAGGAGCATTCATATTAGATTTTGCTGATGGCTTTTCACTGTGCCTTTTGGTTTTTGGCTGAAAATGAATAGTAGTAGCTGAAAGAAGTGATTTTTAGAAGAAAGAGGTGAGCAATGCAAAAAGTGAGAGAGAGATGCATGTATGTGATAGGAGCGAGAGGAGTGGTATAGATGATGCATCCGTGACCTCTGTCTTATCCTCGAAACGAGACGGTAACGAGAGAAATAAAGAAACTGCTTTAAAAAGCTATATGTTCATATTAATTTTTAAATTTTT
The DNA here is from genome assembly GCA_036346575.1 of Dendrocalamus sinicus. Taxonomy (NCBI): domain Eukaryota; kingdom Viridiplantae; phylum Streptophyta; class Magnoliopsida; order Poales; family Poaceae; genus Dendrocalamus; species Dendrocalamus sinicus. The sequence continues at coordinate 9,221,600 of CM070656.1, read as the reverse complement.
AAATAGATGTTAGAAGAAGAAACCAATACTACAGGACCAGACGCACTCTCCAATCACCGTGCATATCACGCAAACATGCGAGTCTAGGTACCGATATGAGCATAAGAGCTTTCGGCAAGCAGAGAGAATTTTGGATCAGAAAGCACTGACCACGGTTTCATTGCCTCTTTTTTCCTTCTGGAAAATAGGTCTTGACCAATACGCCGGAAACCGGTTTTCCTGTTAAATATTTTCTCTTTTAGTTTTCCCAAATTTCTGCAAATTATGTGCTTCGTAATGCTTGGGGGCATGGGCTGCTTGAACTCAACTCATTTTGTAGCTTGTCTCGAGATCCACTCGTCAAGAAATGAGTCGACTTCGGGCATTTTTCCAAGCCCTGTTACAAAATAAGCCAAAGTTTAAGCAAACGCTAGCTTGCTCGATTTGTTCGAGATGAAATTATAATTCAATAGATAACACAAGACATCTGGCACATGTATATTTTTTTACAAGAACGGAATGATCAACTAGGTTTTTTTTGTATTAATAGTTGTATCCCGACTATTATAAAAAGGGGCTTTCGCTATTTTACGGACGTCCGCTAGATCTTTACCCAATAGATCCCCACAAAAACCGTTTGATTCCACCCGAGGTTGCTTTGGGCGGTTCGATCGAATGTTCTTGTCGTGTGGCGCAACCACTACTTGCGCTAAGAAGTTGCGAGATCACGATTGACGTGTTCATCGGGGGTGGGGTGAGGATAGGGGGAATTAGTCCTGTGATATGGGCTGGGCTTCTGTGTCAGTTTGAGGTCTGGTCGGCACTTTATGGGTTGGGCCGGGCTTGAGGATTAGACACGTCGAGCAACATGGTATGGCCCGCTCCAATGGATCATGCTTGGGCTGATATGGCCTGAAAAGCCCAGAGCAGCCAGGAGGAGCACAACACAGCGGCAGACGACCTAGGGTCAGGTGGTTGGCACTGCACTTCACCGTGGTCGTTGTGGCCATCAAGGAAAGGGAAGGGAGACCGTTGCCGTGGACGACGTCGCTAGCTGCCACCTCCACTCGTCCCCCTCTCCGATTCTACCGCACTAGTGGTTGGTGCTTGTCGCCCCAAATTGGCATGCACTCGGCTCTACGGTGTGCCGGAGTCGACACTGCACCTCATTGTGGTCATCGTGGCCGACAAGGAGAGGGAAGGGAGACCTTTGTTGTGGACCTCCACGAGGGAGGAAGAGACTGGCGTGTCTGTAGATGAGTAGATCTAGGGTTCCACAGTTCCAAGCTCTACTTGGCTTCGACTGCTGGCTTGCTAGTGGTGGTTGGTAGGAGAGAGGCAATGGAGGGTGGAGTAGGTAGGGAAGGGGCTACTTGGCTGAGGAGAGAGGCAGCGGAGAAGGGATTGGGGACTAAGAGGTTGGGAAGAGAAAGAGCGAGCCAGAGAGGTAGGAAGCCAGAGGGTGGAGGGAGCAAGGGCCACGAGGCTGCTCACAAGGACGGTTGCTCAGCAACGGTAGTGTGGCACTGGGCGGCAAGACATGAGAGGCAACAATCCCTTATCCATGCTTTTGAAGTGAGCCAGTGAGAGAACAGAGCATAAGAAGAGGATAGATCGGTACAGGAGTGGTGACTGATGAGGTTGAGATGAAGTAAAAGTAGGCTACTGGCAAATGCAAATGGGCAAAACATGCAATGTTCTTCTTTCCTTATATGGCTATAAATCCCGTCCTCTCCTCATTCCTTCACCACACAACTCAAGCAACAATTTTACTACTCTCTAGCTCTCTATCACTCATTCTCTTAATATGTTTAGTAAGAAGAAGAAACAACCATCAGGGGGTCAAGGTGCAAGCAAGCATGACCCCTTAGCCCCCTAGTTATCCCGAGCAGGACGATGATCACATCGATCCTCGTTAACTTTCTTCGTGCATGGGAGACTATAGAATGGATAACCGTCTATGAATGGCACGGAGGGCTATGAGGACACCGCCTTCTCCAATTTCTCACCCCGAAGTCACACAGTGGGATCGGGGATCATCATTAACCCCACCATCCATCGATGGAATGGCAGAGTGCTGGAAGCACATGACGAAGAGGATCAATATCGCCAACGGCCAAAGGCAGGTAATCACAATATGTAATTACTACAAAAATGAATTGACTGCAGGTTCGGGTAGAGGGATGGGACATCTGAATCGGCACTACAAACATGCCTGCAAAAGATAGGTTGGACCCAAGGAGGAGGTGTACAGACGCATCTCAACTTTATAGACGATGACACGGTGAGTACGTGGATTACAACCCCAAGTAGCACGCGATGAAATAGCACGATTTATAGTTTCAGAAGATCAACCTATTAGGCGATGGGCAAGCGCCATAATTTTGAAAGAGTGATCCAATGCGGTTTCTATCCATAGTACCAACATGTGAGTAGAAGAACCGCCAAATCTAATATTGTAGCGATCTACAATAGGGAGCTAGCTACACTGAAAGAAAATTCCTAAAAATTAGCTTTTGTTTTGCTTAACTTCTAATATTTGGACTTCCTGTCACCAGAGGACTTACTACCTTAGTGTTGTTGCCCATTACATAGATGGCAAGTACGACCTAAACAAGAATTTTTTGGACTTCTTTGGTATTTCAACCCTCTCTAGTGCATTGTGTGCAGGCACATGCGACTTGGCCACGCTCTTCAAATCACAAAAGTGGTTAGGTAGCTGATTTAGTAATGCTTGCAAATCAATGATTTTTTGGACTTCTTTATTTGTTTCACTAGTGCACGGGTCATGTGCATGAATTTCTGTGGATTGCCACATAATTTACTGACATTTTTCATCAAGGGATTGATTTCCTCCCCCTAATGTTGGGAAACTATCCTCATCAAATATGTAATCAGCGGAACGAGCAGTATACAAATCTCCTGTCTTGGGTTTTAAATACCTAATTATGGATGCTTCTCATAACCAATGTATATCCCAGTCTTTCGGGGAAGACCCATTGCAATACGTTGTGAAGGGGGTACAGGTACATAAACCTTGCATACAAACCTGTGGAGATGAGAAATTTTCGGTGCTCACCCTTACGCTATTTGCATAGGTGAATGGATGTTGTAGGCCGATGGCCTAAAATAGATGAGAGTTGCTGCATGCAAGACTGTGTGTTCCCAACATGTAGCTGGTAAATTGCAATTCTGCAAAAGTGGTTGGGCAATAAATTTAATTCTCTTGATTAATGCCTCTGCTAGACCATTCTGAGTGTGGACATGCGGTACAGAATGCTCAACTGTAATTCTCATTGCCATGCGATAATCATCAAATGCATTTGAAGTAAATTTTTCGGCGTTGTCCATTCTGATGGACTTTATGTTGAGAGACCATGTGAAGGGCACTCTATGGTTGTGATGAGTAATTGACTCTTGTTCTAGGAAGTTTGAGTTTAGTTTTTGAGGTTTGTGCTAGTTCTGCATTGTCGTAGCCCTGGCGGAGTGTTCTGCAGCTATCACGACCATGTTGGTCGTGGTCGAAAGTCATGCGCACTGGTTACGACCACTTTGGGCGTGATCGAAGGTCACCCGAGGGGTCTACGACCACTTTGGCCATGGTCGAAGGGCACCAGAAGGCAGTACGACCACGTTTGGCCGTGGTCGAGGGCCAGTACGACAACGTTGGTCGTGGTCGAAGCAGGTTACGACCACGTTGGCCGTGGTCGAGCATGACCACGTTGGCCGTGGTCGAAGGCCAGCATGACCACGTTGGCCGTGGTCGAAGGTCAGCACGACCACGTTGGCCGTGGTCGAAATAGGTTACGACCACGTTTGGCCATGATCGTAGGTCTCCAGGGAAGTTTAAGACTGGTTTTGCCTTAGTCGTATCTTGGTCATGGTCGAAATGACTCGTACGACCATGTTGCCAGCAGTTGGAACCTAGCCGAGATGTCTACGACCACGTTGTGCGCTATCGGAAGCCAGCTGAACCATTTACGACCACGTTGTAGCGTATACGACCATTTTGGGCTTGGTGGAAGGTCATTCAGGTCGTTTACGATCACGTTGGCCGTAGTCGAATGCAGCTTCGACCACGTTGTAGTGGGCTGCAGTCGAAGTCGGCACTCAAATCTACGACCACGTGAGTAGTCGGCACTCTACGACTACGTTTTTGAGAGCAGTCTGGCGTGGTCGGACGTGCTCGCACGCAGTTGGAATCGGTCGTATGACCTGCAGACTTGACCATTTGAGCTGGAAATTGGTCGTAGGGCTTTGTGATGAAGTCAGGGACCTTGTGCATTTATTGGTTTATCTTTTCGATTGGTCGTAACGACTTTGGTTGAAGTCGTAGACTTTGAGCGTTAAAGCCGTAGCGAGTTGTGGGTGGTCGTAGCAAGTTAGCGATGATCGTAGACTCGTCGTATCTGGTCGTATGGCTTGATTTTGTGGTCGTATGTCGTGTGCATTCATTGTTCTCTTTTTCCGACTGGTCGTAGGTGGTATACGACTTGTTAAGAGTATAATTTGAGTTCTGTTTTCTGGCTCAAGTGAGTGGATACTATTGTGAGCGGTGCTATGTGATGGTTTGCTTGTCTGTGTGGCTGCAGGACTTCGGAGCTATTTCATGGTGAGGCGTGGGAGGACCGGGACTAGGCACAGGAGGTGTTGAGGTCCAAACGGTTGGAGGCGCCGAAGATGATCGAGGCTGGTGAGGTGGTTGCAAGCCGAGGAGATGAGGAACCGAAGCTGGAGCTGCCAGAGGACCTTGGAGACAAGTCTTGGTGAGACTTGGAGTGGTCGGGACTAGACATGGGAGATGTCGGGGTCCAGAACGACCAAGGGAAGCCGAAGAAGACCTAGTCTTGCGAGGTGGTTGCAAGCTTGGACGGCAAGGCAGGAGGAAGCTTCCGGGAAGGCAGCGGAGTGGCATTTTGGAGAAATGCGGAAAGCTGCAAAGGGAAGCTGTGTCCCTGCAAAAGCACGGGAGTTGTTGGCGCTAACGGGTAAAGCAGTGGAGCCGTTGGGTGTAACGGGTAAAACACTGGAGCTCGTTCTCGCTGCTGGGTAAAGAGAGTGGTAAAACCCGGTGTTAGGTGGGAGTTAACGGGTTCTCCCCCTGTAGCAAGAAGACTATAAATAGAGAGGGTAGAGCTCGGATGCTCTGGGAGGTTGTTCCCGAGTCACTCTGAATTTTTCGTCTCTATTTGCGTGAGTTGTCTCTGGGTAGAGCACGGTTGCTCTTGTACCTCCGATGGAGTGGCTGTAGAAACCTCCATGATCAATCATTCATCTCTCTTCCTCGAGATGATTTCGTTGTTATGAGATGTAGTGTTTGTTGTGTTTGCTATTTGTTTTGAGAGCTTGCTCTTCTTGTTATCTTTCTCTCTACTCTTCTTCGTGAGTCCTTTCTCGTTTTGGTGTGTTTCGACTTGCTCAGGCTCGAAATCTGTCTCAAGGCCTCTTGGCCGTTCATTTCGAGAGCAGAGTCGATCTGCAGAAGTTCTCGTTTTCGAATGGTCGTGCGCCTTAAAGTCCTCTGTTTGAGTTCGATTTTGTTGACTGTAGCTAAGACTTTGGTTTTTCGTGGTAATTTCTTTTCCAGAGGTTGGATTCATTCAGTGTCTCAAATTTGAGGATCAAATGACCAGAGAGTCTTAGTTACTCGGAAATCTGGCAAACGAGTCCTTCTCCGTTCTCATTTTATCCGCGCAGTATTCTCTGTTTGATTTCTTTTGTCGGCTTGGGCAAGTGTTCGACCACGTGGTGTTCGACCATCAATTGGCTTACGACCACGTGTGTTCGATCGGAGAAACTAGTTCTTTCACTCGATTTGCTGTGTGAGTACTTGGGGAGTTTTGAAGGCACCATTCACCCCCCCCTCTGTTGCCATTTCGGTCCTACAGATGAATAGGGAAAATATTTCTAATGTGAATATTTTAATGGCCCTGATAGTGGCTGTATGGGACAGCAAATGTCTCCTTGGATGCATTCCAGGAATGCAGGGGTTTCATCCTTCACCTTAAGAGTAGAAGGTCTAGTAATTACTTTTCCGATGTCACATGCAGGGCACACAAAATCTTCATGATTCAGGAAATTCTTTACATTAATATTATGCCCCTGTGAATTGTTAATTATATTTCTCATCATCCTAAAACCCGAGTGGCCTAATCTGTCATGCTAGAGACAGAAAAAATACAGAGCTTCTAAATATTGTTTTGAGGGCAGTATAGGCCTAATCTGTCATGCTAGAGCTTCTTAATGTTGGTGTATTATAACCCAGTTTCTAATGAAGAAAGTTTGTCTAATACCTTTTTCCCTTTACTTCGCGGTTCATAATGAGCAGGTATTCCTTACCGTACTCTTCTTTAGTCTCAACATGGAAACCATTAGCACAAATATCCTTGAAACTTAGGAGAGTTCTGATTGATTCTGATACAATAAGGCTTCTTGAATGACCAAAGTTGTACCCATTGGGAGTATAATTGTGGCTCTTCCTGAACCTATTATATAAGCATCGCTACCAACAATTGTTGTAAGCTGCCAAAATTCTTACTAATTGACTGAAAATACTTTGTCTCTCTTAAGATATTATTCGTTGTGCTGCTGTCAACTAAACATACTTCCTCCATAGGGTGCCACATGTGTCCTAATATAAGGCATTTTGTTAATATGCATTAAAAGGCAATCAACACATAAATAAAATACTTCAATATCAGAACATATCATGCCATTATAATCTGAATAAATGAATAAATTATTCAATGTCATCCAACCATCATGAGAAAATAAAATTGTTTAAGTACCATCCATGCAAGTTCTAACTTATTTTTTCACATAAAAGTAAATGATAATTAAAGTCTAAATGCATTCTGTGCATTAGACTGAATATGCTAAGAAGTTAGAGACTTCGGCTGCTATTTCTCGGGGGTGATATGCTCTTCAAGAGAAATCATAGCGGTGACCAATCCCAATGGCAGCGTGGAGTTTCTTGGCTCCACGTACTATCTCGATATCGGAAGCCCAAGTCAAGTAGCTTTAGCCATACTAGGCTAGCTCCTCGAATTCCCGATTCGTGATGCCTACCATCTACATATGCATGAAAGGAATAAATAAGTTTACTGCCGGTAAACATGCATGAAATAAATTTACTTTAGGTAAATAAATTTGATAATGGTACAAAAGATTTTCGTAATGTTCTAGAATTTTCTATGCATTTTCTATAAATTTTACGGTTAATTTCGGTGATTAATGGCAATAACCATGCTTCAAATGCTAAAAATAATTCAAAATTTGAATTTTCGAGGCCCTTTTATACTGAAATATGAATTTTCAGTGAATTCTGCAATTTTCAAGGTCCTACATGCAAATTTTCAATTCAGTGAAAATTTTCACGTAATTTTCTGATTTTTCAAGGGCTTTTTGCAAAATTTAGGACCTGTCTGAAAAATCTAAGGACCCTTCCATAATTTTTAGAATCCAGGGGGCTTTTTTTGCAAATTTGTCGTCCCCCATCGGGCCGAGCTTCCGGCCCATTTGCTCCTGGCCAAAATAGCCTGCTCTCGGCCGGCTCAAAAAAATGGGGGATAGGGTTTCCCCTACCTAGGTTCCTTCGATGGCGGCGGCAACTCAAGCGGCAAGCTCGAGCGGTGTGCACGGTGGGGGTCGACCCTGAGTGACGGCGGGCCTCGGGCGGCAGTCGGTGCGTCGGTGGTGCTTCGGGCGACACCGGGCAGTAATGATGCATCGGCGGCAGCCTCGACTTCGGGCACGGGCGGCGGCCGAGCGGAGCAGCGGGGCCGGCCTCAGGCGGCGGTGCCGGTGGAGCGACGAGGCAAGCCTTGGGTGGCTGCTTCGGGAGCCGGTCGGCGTGCGGGCCGGTCTCGGGCAGCTGTTTTGAGAGCCTGTCGGCGTGCAGGCCGGTGCACGAGGGGAAGACCAATGGTCGGCTTCGAGTGGCGATTTCGGGCGGCTGTGTGGGGAAGCCGAGGCGGCATTTCTAGTGGTCGTGCGGGGAAGTCGAGGCGCCGCTTCAGGTGGCTCTGCGGGGAAGCTAAGGTGGCGCGTCGGTGGTCATGTAGGGAAGCTGAGGCAGTGCTTCGAGCGGCCGTGCAGGGAAGCCAAGGGGCGCTTCGGCGGCCATGCGTGGCGCGAAGCCCGAGGCATCAGTGCAGTCGACCGGCTCCACCTGCTGCTTCGGCCGGCGGCCCCGAGCGGCGGCTTTGGGCAGCAAATTCGGGGCTGGCGCATGCGATCGGTGGTTGGCGCGGGCGACCGGCGGCCCCGAGCGGCAGCTTTGGGCGACAACTTCAGGGCCGGCACGTTTGGGGTGGTGCACGAGGGGAGGCCGACGGTTGGATTCACGCACGGCGGCCGTACGGGGCCGGCCATGGACGATTTTTCCTTTTTTTCTTCTTATGTTTTTCAATCTACATCATAATCAACATTTACTCTTTCATGTAATCTACCGATCGACATTGTACCGGTGACTTCAAGTCTGCTCGCGGTATATTAGAGCGGATTTGCACCGTAGAAAAATAATCTAGAAAGCGAAATCTGTGGAATTTAGAGCGATCTAGATATAGACAATTCAATCTACTAATGCTTCGATGATTACCTTTCAATTCATCAGAGCGATTCGTGCTGATAACGTGTTGAGGAACTGTCGCTAGCAACCAGTCCGATCGATTCCTCTGCTATGCAAAAACAGATCAATCACAGAAGACAGAAATAGTAGATTGAAACTCAGAGATAGGGAGAATTTCTAGTCTTTCTCTATTGCTTTCTTTTCTCATGCTGTTTACAAAACAGCCAATAGAGCTTTCTATTTATAACCTAGTGGTGAGGTGCTAAATATGGGCCAAGGCTTCAAGCCCAGACCTAAGTTTCCTAACAGGGCGGACCGCCGCTCGCAAGGGGCGGCAGCGCTGCGTTGCGTGGGAAATTTCCCGGCCAAAGCAGGTTTTTTTCCTCCTGTATATTGGCTTGGATTGGACTACGATCAGGCCAATACCACATCCAAACGTGCTTTCGGGCTAGACTAGGAAAGGATTGGGCCAGGATCCCGACCAATCCGTCCGTAGCCAAACAAGCCCCTGGTGGGAAGCCCAAGGAAATACATCCTAACGGTTTGGGTAGTAAAGGAAAATCGAGGTACGGTAGAGAGGAATGAAGTTGTCGCTCCATCACAATAACTTGTGATCAGAGCGATGCACATGCGTAGCTAGTCACGGACCTAACAAACATGCAACTTCAATTTGGCGCAGTCCAAGTCCATGATCAAGCCAACGGAATTTAGCGGAGGATTTCGCCGTCTACCCATGCGAATGTGGGCCATACAGTGTAGGAAAAAATCGTATGTATGTATGTACTTTTGATTGATCATGGGGAAAAAATCGCGAGTCCAAGTTCCAAACTAAACCAGCAAGTCCGCTAGTCAATAGCACATGGTCGTAGATTTCCCCTCTGAGCAAATCGCACCATGTGTAAGTCCGATCCTCACACTTGGTTCGGTTGTGCCCACTGATACGCCTTTGAATTTCGACTTTGATTCTAAGTATCTAGGGGTGGAAATTTGGCTTGAGGCTTGCGAGCCGGCTCGGCTTGTAACGAGCTCGAGCCGGCTCGGCTCGGGCTCGTAAGGATTCAAGCCAAGCCGAGCGCAGTTTGTAGCTCGTGAGAAAAACGAGCCGAGCCCGAGCCGCTCGCGAGCTCGTTCGAGCTCGGTCGGATTCCGCAGACCGCAGTCGGCACTCCGCACCGCAGTCTCGCTCGGTCGGACTCCGCCCCTAACCCTAACCCGTCGGGCGGCACTCCGCTCCGCACTCCGCCCCGAGCCCCCGAGCCCCGTCGATTCGCCACTTCGCAGCCGCCACCGGCGCCCGTCGTCCCGACCCCGGCCGGCGCGCGCGCCGTATCCTTCCCGGATCCCCTCCCCTTCCTTCCCCACGCGCTCGCCCGCCGCCCGCCGTCCTTCCCGGATCCCCTCCCCTTCCTTCCCCACGCGGTCGGCCGCCACCCGCCGTCCATCCCCGAATCCCCTTCGGCCAGTCCCCAGTCGGTGCCTCGGCGGTGTTCTTCCCTAATCCCGATCCACAATGCGGGCTCCTCCAACCGACGCGAATGGGCCGCGAACGGAGCCTGGAATCCCGTGCTCGAGGTCGAGGGAAGAAGCCGGCCGCCGTCGGGGCCTCCCCGTCGGCAATAGGGGGCGAGCCTACATGAGCTGCACCGCCTCCTGACCTCGCCGAACCAGCAGCATCGGTGAGTACCAGTTACAGTGAGGATTAGGGTTAGGGTTAGGGTTAGGATTAGGGTAATCCTGCTTTATGCCTTCAATTTGTGCTGTGATGCCCATTAGTGACAATGCATGCCCATTAGTTATGCAATGCAGAGGATCCATTTCCCATTTGAATTAAAGTTTTTTTATCTGCTTCATGTTCAATATACAGGCATCATCTAGAAATTGTAATATCCATTGTAACAGAGATCTACCCACATTGATTTACTTGTATCTATTTCAAACTTTAATATGAATGTGCCTCTGTTTAATCTGAAATTGTAATATTTATTCTGAAATTGTATATGTTATTGTTATGCAATTGTTATTCCATACATATGTTGTATATGTTACAAATTTTTACAAATCTGCTCAATCTGAAATTGTAATATTTATTCTGAAATTGTATATGTTATTGTTATGCAATTGTTATTCCATACATATGTTGTATATGTTATTGTTATGAAATTGTGTTTTTGAATTGTACAATGTTTTATTGAAGTCGTCGAGTGAGGATGTGGATTGGGAGGCTTTGGGTGGTGATGTTCATGGTGGTGAGGACATGGATGATGTGGATGTGGACTCGTCAAGTTCAAATGGTGCTGAAGAAGCCGATGTGGCATTGATGTAAGAGGTGCAGTGTCTCAGAAGAGGGAGGCAAAAAGGAGGAAAAGATCTGCAATGGCAACTGGTAAACAGAAACAGAGATAAGAAGTTTGGAAGATCTTCAAGGTGGTGAATGTTCCATCGAAGACAAAGAAAGGAGAGGTTGATATAAAGGCAAAATGTAGGTTCTGCTACAAGCTCATGTCTTACAAACAAGGGGGTGCAACTTCACATCTCATGAGGCATATACCGAAGTGCACGCCATATGTGAACAAGGTCGCAAAGATGAAAGCTCAAGCGAACTTGAACTTCGGTCCTGCCACGGGAGGTGAGACTGGTTTACCATTTGTTTCTACTAGGGAATATGATCAAGATGAAACTCGTCGAATTATTGCTAAGATGATCATTGTCCATGAGTATCCCTTTAGGATGGTTGAGCATAGTTGGTTTAATGTTTTGATGAGATATTTAAATCCATTATATCAGTTCATTGGTTGAAAGACAATAAGAAATGAATGCGTCAAGATTTATGAATCAGAGAGAGAAGTTCTTAGAAAAAGTCTCAGAAGTGTGTCACATATTAGTTTGACTTGTGATTTGTGGACCTCAAACCAAAACATTTGCTATATGAGCTTGGTGGCACATTATATAGATAAAAATTGGGTTATGCAATGTCGTGTGCTGAACTTTATTGAGTTGGATCCTCCACACACTGGGGTTGTCATAGCTCAGGCTATTTGGGATTGCGTTGTTGAATGGAAGATAGAGGATAAGATCATCACACTTACTCTTGATAATGCTTCCTCGAATACTGCTGCTGTACGTAGTTTAATGGCCAAGTTTGCTGCTAGAGGATCAGCTCGGTTCATTGCCAAGTATTTTCATGTTCGATGTTGTGCTCATATAGTCAATTTGGTTGTTAATGATGGACTACAACCATTAGAACCTTTGATTAGCAAGCTCAGGGAAACAGTAAAGTATATAAAGAAGTCTCCATCTCGTATGCACAAATTTTTACAAATCTGCTCATCGCTTGCTTTGCAAATTGGCCCTGGATTGAGCCTGGATGTGTCTACACGATGGAGTTCTACATACAAAATGTTGTCAGTATGTATTGCTTATAAGGATACTTTAGTGTGTTATGCTGATACGGATGCAAATTATCAATGGCAACCATCGGGCGAAGAATGGTTATTTTATGAAAAAATTGCACCAATATTGCAGTCCTTATCTGAAGTGACTACTGCATTTTCTGGATCAACTTATCCAACAGCAAATATTTTTTATCCTCATATAGTTAATGTCAAGATTGCATTAAGAGCTGCAATTACTTCTGGAGATGAGTATTTGAAGCAAATGGCTACTGCAATGTTGGATAAATTTGACAAGTATTGGGAAGAAAAGAACAATGTCATGGTCCTTGCTACTATTCTTGATCCAGTGTTTAAAATGAGATTCATTAGTTGGTGCTTTAATCAAATGTATGAACCCTCAAAAGCTGCAAAAGAGCTTGATGATGTAAAGAGGGAATTGGAGGATTTGTATTCCCAGTATGAGATGGATCATCGGCACAACAGAATGGGCAATAGAGGTGAAGCAACCTCCTCTTCACTATTGGTACAAGCAGCTCATTATCATCGGCCTCATCTCGGTTTGGTCATGCTTATGTTCCACTTCTACCGAGCCTTCAAAGTCTGAGTTACTCATCTACTTAGATGAAATAAATGAGAGTTTAGATAACAAGGACTTTAAATTGCTCGCGTGGTGGAATTTGAATGCACATAGATTTCCAGTTGTGTCGAATATGGCCAAGAATTTTTGACTATACCAGCTACGGTGTATCTTCGAATCAACATTTAGTCTTTGGTGGTAGAGTACTAGATGACTATAGGAGTTCTTTACGTCCGGCTATGGTTCAACATTTGGTATGTGCCTCTAGCTGGATCAGAGGTGCACATGATGATATGAGATCTCCTATAGTTGTGGTACGTTCATTTGTAATACAATATTTGTCTATTTTATTTTTGCTTATGTTAACTCCAATATTATATATCTTTTTAGGAAGAAGACGAAGAGGATGATGTTCAAACCATTCTATTTCCTAAAAGCGTCGTAGAGAGCAGCTAGTTTCTGGTAATGCTTCCACAAATTTTATTTTCATTCTTTTCTTTCTGCTACTGTACAGAAGTGCTACTGCTGGCATCCAATTTTTGGTTGCCCAAATTAAGGATTAGGTAACTAATGCAGAATATTATAATGTACTGATTTGTAGCTTGTCAGCAGTTAACATCTACCTCTATTTTAGAATTAGATAGAGTCAACAAAATAATAGTTTCATGTTTCTGTACCTCTTAAAATGATAAAATCAGGCACTGAACCAGTAACTACAGAAGCAAATGGTCCTGTACATGTGTCATTTACTAGTCTTGAACAGGCATCAGCCTTTTCTTTTTCAGCAGTACAAGAGTCATTTAACACTGTTGAATTGTAGTCTCGGTTGAAGCATTGTCCTGTTAAGCATTGTTGTTATCCCCTTGTTCTGTTTCAATTTATCTGTGTACTGATCATGAACAACTGTACACTTTGAGAGGGAAGATCAAGTGAATCATCAAATGGCTCTTCCTGTGCACTTGCTGTTGTGATGGCTGCTGCAGACTGCTACTGCTGGAGAAATTGCTGCAAGAATTGGCTTTAACTGCTGCTGCTCCCTGCTGTTGTGAACTTGTGATGGCTTGAGCTGGCATGCTGCTGTGAATTGCTCGATGTGTGTATTGGCTTATGTGTTATCTTTGGACATTTGGCTTATGTGAACTCTTTGTTGTGTTGGTGGACTTTTGGATATGCTATTAAATCTGATATGCTATTAGTATTACATCTGAAATGCACTATTAAATCTGCTGCTGCTGATATGCTATTAGTATTAAATCTGAAATACAGACTGTATGATATTTATTTCTACTGTGCTGCTCTCTGAGTCTGCTATGATATTTATTTCTGCTGTGATGCTCCTGCTCTGTGAATCTGTGTCTGTGATGGCCTGATGGGTTTCTGCGAGGGGCGAGCCAAAATGGCTCGTTCGGGCATCGGCGAGCCAAAATGGCTCGTTCTGGACTCTTCGAGCCAAAATGGCTCGTTCTGGCCTCTTCGAGCCAAAATGGCTCGTTCGGGCCTCTTCGAGCCATTTTGGCTCGGTCGGCAGCGCAGCTCGGTCGGGCTCGCGAGCTGGCTCGAACCTGCAGTCAAGCCGAGCCAAGCCTCCCGCGTAGCTCGTTTCCAAAACGAGCCGAGCCGCATCTTTGACTGAGCTCGGCCAAGCCTGGCTCGAGCTGGCTCGGCTCGGCTCGTTTCCAGCCCTATAAGTATCCCTGAACTTGCATGACGGTGCCACTCCATCCGTCAGTTAACTAGGGGGTTGGAAAATGAGGTGACAAGGTGTCTCCAAGCTTGCTTAACTGTAATCACCTTAGGTGCCCGAGCTTGTCTTACTCAGCTGAAGTCGTTTCCAACAAAAGAGAAAAAAGGACGGCCCCGTTAGCACGGGCAAAGCAAGCAATTTTGCCTCGAGACATGCATGACAACAATCCTTTGTACTGATTTACATACACCAATCAGTTCACTCACACGTATAGTACCAATTTTTTCTATTGAGTTGTATGTACTAACCAGTTCACCCAAAACCTTAGCCTGATAAGGACCGGCTCTGATACTATATTTAGTTGTATGCACAACCAGTTCACCAAAAAATTATAAGATAATAAAAAAGATATTCACTTATGTTTTAACACTTTATTTTTCCTTTGTTACGGCAGGAGACTGGCCTGCGTTGCACCACGACTGACCGCCGACGCACTATGAGCGCGCGCTTGTGGTACGTAGCTCTAGTTGATTTGCAGCTGCAAGTACGTAAAACTTAATTAGGCATCGCGCGACCAGCATGGTCTCATCGACGGTAGAACTTGCAAATCAAACCGCGTGGACGCGCTATCGAAGCCATCGACGACGGCGAATTTGTCGAATTCACGTACGGACCGCGCGCTTGCGCTTGGTAGCACACGTAAACGAAAGGAGCATATGCATACATGCACGGAACGTTCACAAATCACAAGTCCAGTCCACCATGGCTAAACTGGCAGGTGATGTACGCTCATTACATCTTGCGAAAGATCGCACACACAGACCAAGCTTGGTACGTAGCTAGCTAGTAGAAAGCAGAGCTTATAGCTAGCATTATATAGAGATCACTAGGCGTACGCCATGATGAGATCGAAATTTGCCGTGCCAATGCTCCTGGTTTTCGTGGCCTAGCTAGACGAACGCCATGATGAGATCAAAATACATTCATGTAATACCGATAAATGTCATATATAACTTATTGCTTGTGTGTATGTATACATATTTAGATATATGGTGACTAAAACCAGAGTAACGAAACCATCAATTGGTTTTCTCGATCCACACTTGGTCGCCATGTATACCATCAATGAGGATATATCATTCGTCGAGAATTACATCACGAATGCATTGGAGGCTTACCACAACAAGGATTTCATATTTATACCCTACAACTAGGGGTAAATGGTGCACTAGTGGCTATACTTGTTGATTGTACTTTATAAACAATACAAACTTAGGTTTAATGACCATAACATATCTGTGTAGGTTTCACTGTAGTTTAATTGTAGTTATACTAAAACGAAACAAGGTAATATACCTTGATTCCCTAAAGAGGACCAAAACCGACTTCACAGTTGTCCAACAATTAATCGACAGGTAAACACATTTCCTCCATGGATAACTCTATTGTAGTCTTCCCTTCCCAATGACTAAGACTATATTCTTTCGCCACGTACGTTGCAAAGGTACGAAAATCCAAAAGGGTGAACGCCCTACGACACGATCTACATTTCTTGGTATTCGCTTGTACACATTAATCCTACATAACACTTTATATTAATGTCTGTCCAACTAACTAATTCTATTTTTGCAGTACCACCAGTAGATGCCGGGCAACACTTGTGGCTTTTATTGTTTGCCACAACATGCAACTGCTCGTCGATTCCATGAAGATCAATATTGATCCTTAGGTTAATTTATCAATCTTGCGATAGTTATTTCATACTTATCAATTTACATATGTATGCATGACATTGATCTTCCTACCGATAGGCTCTGTCCATCGCTATAACTCCGTTGGAACAGTCTGATCTCTTAGAGATTCGAGAACAATGTGCATATTTCTTGTGGTCTAAAGTCATAAAAGAAGATTAAAAAATTCCACAATGTATAACAAATTTCACTGAGTGGTTGAGCTTAATTATTCATTTGTATATTTGTTTATGAATAGATAATTTATTTCATTTCTGTTAATTGATTTGTGGAATGGATGCTCTTGTTTCTGAAATGAATGAATGTGAATTGGATGTATTATATTGTGTTGCTCTGCTAACTTATTTCAGAGTGTATGGTTAGCATTTCCTGAGACTAACCAACAAACATAAATAGATTTATGAATAGAAAAGAATATCACAGATGGTTATTAACTTGTAACCATCTGTGATTGTTGATTATCACAGACGGTTCGTAGTTGAAACCGTCTGTGATAATCAATATATCACAGATGGTTTCTATTAAAAACCGTCTGTGATAGTCTTCATCATGGACGGTTCGAAAGCCGTCTGTGATGACCTCGTATTATTACTGATCCATAAACTCAAATGATTCATAAAACCATCTATAATGGCATTTTTAAACTATCTATAAAGATATTTTGTGTAGTAGTGAACGTCAACTGCCAATCACCATCACCACCGTAAACACAAGATGGAGACATAGTGCCCTTGGGGTTTCATGCATCAATAATGCGACGTAACTACAGTAAAAGAGGCTGTCGTTGTACGTACCACTAGCACCCAGAAAGACTCTTAGGCCCTGATCAACTCGGCTTCGGCTTCTGGCTTATTTTTCACTATTCATAAGTTTCGTCTTTTTCTGAACTTTTGGCTTTTTGTTGAGTTTTTTTGCCGGTTCTTTTTTTCCCGTATTTGTTTGTATTATACGTAATGGGCTAACATATTTTTTATTTTTAAATTTTTTTAAATTTAATTATGCTAAATAAGTCTCTGTCAGCTACAGTGCTTTTTCAGCCAGCTACAGTGCTTTTTCAGCCAGCTACAATATTTTCAGCCATAAGCCACGAGCTTTTCAGCCGAACCGATCACCACCTTAATTAGTTCAGTACTCAGGCAGTTGGATATTTGTTTATCTTCTCCTGGTATATAGATTATATCAATTCGTTTGTTCTTGATTTTCCTCTAGTCATGCTTAAGTGTCAGGAGATACGGTTATATTGATTAGCAATTGTGATTCTTGAGAAATGTACCTAGCTTATAATATGTATTGAAAAGTTTTTCAACTGCCTAACAAATAAAATTGTGTAGGACCGAATAAGCAATAGGGTAGGGTGAATAGTACCATTTAATTTTTTTCCTCAAGTATTCACTTATCCCTTTTCTCCGATAGCTACAAAGCTACCAAGATTAGGGTTGAAATCCCACTTGAAATCCGAACAAACAGAGTCGAACATAACTAGACGGCAGAAAAACAACATGGTCGAAAACTGACAATGTGGTTGAAATTCGACTACCAGTCGAAAGTTCAACGTGGTCAGAAATCAACTACCGAACGGAAATCTCCGTAGTCGAAAACTGACAGTACGTCGAAAACTAGTGTAGCCAAAAGTTCAACGTGGTCGGAAATCGACTACCAAACGAAAATCACCGTAGTCAAAAACTGACAGTACATCGGAAACCAGTGTAGTTAGGTAGTGGTCAAAAACCAACGTAGTCGATAAGCACTGTGACCAAAATCAACGTGATCGAAAATAAATGTAGTCGAAATCAACGTGATCGAAGGCCAACGAATGGTATAAAACCAGCATGGTCGAAGCTAGTCAGCAACCAACGTAATCAGGAATCAACATGGTTAGACACCAACGAGTGGTCGAACAACCAACGTGGTCATAACCAGTCAACAACCAAAGTGGTCGAGAATCAACGTAGTCGTAACCTACGTGATCAAACACCAACGAGTGATCAAACAACCAACATGGTCGGAACCAGTCGGCAACCAAAGTGATCAACGTGGTTGAAAGCCAACAAGTGGTTGAGCAACCAACGTAATCGGAAGCCAACAAGTGATGTGCGACCGTCGTGGTCGATTCAATTCAAAAACCAACCAGTGAGATCGATGATCAGTGAGCGGTCAAAAACCCCACGTGGTAGAGAAGATGCGAAGCAATCGGAAGACTGAACGTGGTTGAAAATCATGCGATGCGAACTAGAACTTGACCGTGGTCGATACCAACGTGGTCGTAGATCTGATCGCAGTCGACGTTTCCGACAGAGAACAAAGCCGACTGTTTCATCTCTAATTCAAAATGAAAATAGATGAAACTTTTGGTCTGTAGATCCAAATGAAGTGAAACTTTGCAGATATCATCTCTAGGGTATTGTGAACATATTCCAACAAATGATCATAAAAATCATGGCCAAAGATGAGATCTTTTTCAGTTTGTTGGAAGGTTACCTCAAAACCGAGTCAAAAATCAAAATCGGTGAATATAACTAGCTCGTGGGTGAATGATGACCAAGATGAGTCTAGATGTATTCCCACATGTCACAACAAGTTAGAGCACCAAAGAAATCAACTCAAAAACCATCAGATCAAGAAATCACACTTTGAGGCCAAATCAAGATGGATCCATGAAAATATACAAAGATTGATGTATTGCTCACTTAAGAAGGTTGAGTTTACAGTCACTTCACCTCGGAGGACAAAGATCACACCAAGTGCTCCATTCTCAAACTCTAGCCATAAACAAGAGAGCACATGAGAGAGGCATTGGATGGTTAACCATACATGTCTCCATCTCAACCCTTTTTATAGGTGGGCAACTAGCCACCTACACCTCAAAATGGATCCTATCCACTATTACAATAGGGGAAACTCGTTAACCCCACACACATGGGTTTTACTCACTCAAGTTCAAGTATGCACGTTTTTCAAAACACATAAGTGGGCATCCACTAAATCCTTAGCCTTGATCCGCCTTGATCAAACCAGGTCTATCTTGACCTAAACTGCCCTCCAACGCATCGCCCATGTGCCGTGGTTTTGATCCAATATAGTTTTCGGTATTTTGGTCAAAATACCAAAATACCTTTTGCTAACCCGGTCATCACCATCTTTTGCAAGCAATCGCCATGCTTACCACGTGTAGGTACTGAGAGACCATGTGGATGCGATCCCATGCTTGTGATGAGTAATTGACAAGTATTCTGAAAAGATTGAGTTTGGATTGTGCGTTTCATGCCATGATGGCATTTGGCTCAGTCGGGTGTGGTTAGTCGGACTTGAGGTGTATTCTTCTTCCCAATCGATCATTTGGGCCATTTCATGTTTAAGTATGATTCATTGATGCTAATTATGTTTACATGTGTCGAGCGGTGCTATGTGATGTGTTTCTTGTCTGTGATGGTTGCAGGACGTCGAGGCGAAGTCGTGGCGAGGCACGGGATGACCGGACTAGGCGCAGGCGGTGCCGAGGTCAGAACGGTCGAGGTGTGTCGAAGACGGTGAGGACTTGAGGTGGCTGCGAGGCTTGGAAGACAAAGAATGAGGAAGCTTCCCGGAAGGTGCACGAGGGGCGTTTTGGTGAATACGCAAAACTGCACTAAAGGAAGTGGATTGTGGACAAAGCACTAGAGTTAGTAGGTAAAGCGCTAAAGCTTAATGGGCAAAGTAATTTGTAAACCCATTATGGAGGGTTATAAATAGATGCATGTCTCCTGGTGGGTTATATGACTTGTGAGAGGGGTTGATGGCTTTGGGAGTCTTTTTGCTTTGAGCTTTAGTTGTTGAGAGTGGTTGAGAGAGAGCAGGAGAGGTTTTTTCCTATTGTTTATGTTCTTCCTTATGTGAGGTGCATGGGTTCTTGAATTCTCTAACCATGTATGGGGTTGTAGGGATGGTTTGAGTTGATACTCTATGTAATCATTCATCTCTCTTCCTCAATATCAATCTGAGGTGGTTTTATTGGAGATGCTCTAGCCTCCTGTTTCCTTCTTCGTGCATTTTGCTCTGTGTGATTTCTCGGTTTTGTGATTTGGTGTTGTTTCTTGTTGAGAAGGTGCAAAATGGATTGCTCTGGGATAGGAAAAGACTCTAGACCTCTTGGTCACTCCATTTCCTAGAGCAAATGATGGATTTGAGGTTGTATCTTCTTTCCCTGAGCTTCATCAGAAATTTCCCCTGTTCTTGAAAATCTAGCGTTTGGTGATGTTTTGATTTTCTCCTCTAAAGTTGGTGCTCTGAGATGAGCATTTGAGTCATAATACTATTGCTTAGATAATCTCTTAATTTTATGGTCACAGGATCAAAGTTTAGAGGGCAATTGGAGTTTTGGTGCTGCTCTCTGTATTTTATCAGGTGTTGGCTTAAATCTCCATTTCATGTTTAATTGGTGAATCCTTTTGATTCCTAAGGTCTTATGGGTTTTTAGTTTATGCTCTTGATCTTTTTACCTGAGGAGAAGAGAAGGTTTTCTCAATTTCTCTAATTTCTCAGTAATTTCAGAGCTTCTGTCGTGCGCTTCTGCTCTCTGCCCCTGTCTGAACTTCAAAGGCCGGTCAGACCGGATCTTTTGGGGCGGTCAGACCGGTATATAGCCGGTGGACTGACCGGCGGCAAATGACCGGTCAGACCGGCCTGGCTACTGTGGTCTGACCGCCCGGCACCTTGAGGTCAGACTGGCCCCTCTGTTTCTTGTGCTGACTTTTTGGTTTTTCTCTTGGGTGTCTCTCTCGATTCTCCTCTATGCCTTCTTTGAGGTTCCAAAGAGTTTAAGTCCTCCTCTTCATAGCTTTTTGTAGCCATAGAAGAGGAGACTTGCATGTGAGTACTTTTCGGGGGAGTAATTTTTAAGAGGCACTATTCATCCCCCCTCTGTTGCCGATTTCGATCCAACAGGTACACCACTAGATTGCCACGTGCCGCCAAGTCTCTCCCGTCTCGGTTCCACCGAACCACGGCTCACTTAGCTCGTGCAAGTCACATGGCGTCATCTCGCCGTTCGAACGCGCCTTCAACATTCTCACCTTTCTCGTGCTATGCTTCAGATCATCGTCTCACTCGGCATCTTTGATCGTTCTTGGCCTCGACTCTTCCATGAGCTTAACCCCGATCACCGTCGTTGACCAAAGTTGACTTCAAGCGATTCTGCACATCCAAAGATAAAGAATTCATTTCCACACACAAATTCTTCACAACTTGATCTACATTAGTCAAGACATGCATCATGTAACCTTAATCCAACGACTTGGGTCAACCTAACTAAATACATGACTCAAATCCTAAAATCCTCAATTTCTGCCCAAAACAAGTCCAAACACGGTGTGATCTTTGCAAAACCAATTGACTCCTCCATAAATATTACAATGGTTCATCACAACATTAATAAAACACATGTGCATCATAAAAAATGGCCTCTTCTGCCATGTTATGTACTACATAAGCTTGAACTGTATGTAGGTTCTCCCCTACTGTTTTCCTTCCAACAAAGCATATATAAGTTCGAACCGTTAAATGATGAAACACAATGATATATTGTCATGCTCAGGGGCGGAGAGAGAGACAACCCCTCATGCTTTGATAAATTAGCGTTATACCTCTATATATTCTAAGAAATTTGTTATCGTTATTACTATTTGGCTCCCGTCATTAACTACAATTATATTGTATAGTTTACTTGGCTCTCCTCGTTCCTAAATTCTGGTTCTGTCCTGGTCATGCTACCTTGCAAAATTAGGATTTAATGATGTTGCTTTATTTTGAAGTCATCTCACTGCAGTTCGTGAGACTATCTTGTGGGACATACTCCCTGAAACGTCCTAGAAAATACACAAAAAGGTATATAGCAAACAAATAAAAACCCCCTTGAAATCAAGCACTATGTTGCATTGGAAGTTTTCTTTCTCACACATAGCACGAGACAAAGGCTTAAAATTTTGAGACATACTACTAGCTTTTACTTTTTAGGGAATAAAAATCTTCTGATAAGGACACCTTGGGGTGTCTTGATAGATTACAGCAGGAGGTTTCCTCACCAGCAGCCGGACTTCGCCACTTTGGCGTACAAGTCAACGCCTAGAGCATCGATACCAAAAGATATTTTTATTGGAGTTTTGACTCGTTCCAGCCATTCACACTACTAAAAAAATTATTATTCTAGATATCTCATCACAGATAATTTTATAAGATAGACCGTCTAAACTTACCATGAAGAAAAGAGTCGTCTATGATGACCTACTATCAAAGACGGTTTTTATTCTAAACCGTCTATGAGAGATATAGCGCAGACGATTCGAAATAATAATTATTTGTGATAACCTACTTAGCACAGACAGTTCTTTATCTAGAATTATCCTACCCGCTCTCGCCGAATTTGAATTTTTCTCTCATATCGCTGGATTTGCTCTTTAAAATAGAAGGCTCAGTTGTTCTTCTTCTCATCTCCTCTTCTCTCTTCTCATTTCTCCTCCTCCACTTCTCCTCACCAAATTTTCTCTCAAAAATAGAAGGCTCGGTCGACTCTTCTTCTCCTCATCTCACTTCTCTTCATCTACTCCTCTTCTTTCCCCACTTCTTCAATCTCATCTATCCGATTTTGCCATCCAAGCTTCTTCTTCAATCCCATTTATCCGATTTTGCCATCCAAGCCATGGTAAAATTACCCACTTTTTTAGCTCTGGTACACTAACACAGACAGTTTTTCCCAAGAATCGTCTGTGATAACTGACTATTACAAATGATTATAGTTTCGAACCGTCTGTGATAACGAACGATTACATACGATTCTAATTCCAAACCATCTGTGATAACGGACGATCACAGACGGTTCTAGTGTCGAACCGTCTGTGATATGATTTTCATAGACGCTTCAAAAACTGTCTGTGATAACCTCCTATTATCACTGACCTATAAAATTAAACAGTTTAAGAAACCGTCTGTAATGAACTTTTATGTGGTAGTGTCAGTTCCTTGTTACAGCAGCTTACGCCTTTCTTTTAATCAACTAGACGAGTGGTTCATGCAATTGCGTGACTAGTACTATTTTCCTTTTGTTTATATTTCTATAATTATTATAGTTACATATTAGCATTTTGATAAACATGTTTTCAGTTGAGATATTTTCCTACATGACAGTGCATTATGTATAGGCACATCGCTTGAGGATATTATTGCTCCTTACGGTCACAAATTTTTCTTGCTGTGGGAAGAGTACAACCAATCGTTTTTATTTTTGACAATTTATGTTGTTGTAGTTGGGCACCATAAGTTGTGTTGATCAATTATTTGATCCAGTTTGTAGGTGCATACTAATATTGGCCACCCTATGTGACATGCTTGCTATGATCAATGGGCACACGCACCTTATGGTTTGATCAGTTCCTCATCGTTACACATTGTTGGTCCGATGTGTCAGTCACCAACTCACCATACATGTCTTCTTGTTATATACATATCTTTGTGTTCCTCGGCATCTCGAGCAGCTGAAAGCCTGTGTAACTGTAGCTATAGGTGCTACAGTGCATATATTCCTATTTGAAAATAGATAAATTAAGATCCTACCAATTAAACGACACATGTTCTTATTATTTACTCTTGAATAATGAAAGAATTTCTAGGGAATTTTCTTCTAGGTCGTCTAGCGCCCAGATGTACGATTCAGTTGCTTGCATCGTACGCTCCATCCCACCGTTTGATGCTACAACCGGCAGCGGTCGAATGAACGAGGAACTACCACCCACTTCTCTTCCTTGCCTCAATTTCCTTCCTGTACTAGGTCTATCACCGGACAAGGAAGCATATGAACGATAGTGAGTGGCAATACCTATTGGAGAAGGAGATTGCAACCACGCTGATAAGGAACCCGATGCTCGAAGCTCGGCTCACCACGGCGGATGCAAATTGAGGTTGCACCCAATTGTTGTGAAGTTCGTTGCCGATAGTAGAGCTAGCGAAGGCCACGACCGACGTTAGTGGCAAAGCTCAAGCGCCATTCAAGATGTTGTGGGAGCTCGCAGGGGGCATGATCTATGTAGCCATAGCTCACGGAGCTGACTAAAAAACCATCCACAAACAAACACATCATATTGCAAGGAAACAAACCCAACACCATAGTGCAACACATAAGAATTTTGATGCAACATTAATAAATAACTACTGCAACAAAATAATAATTCTCATGCAACAAATAAACATAATTGATGCAACAACAAAAAAAACTCTTGTTGCAACAAACAAAAAAGACAACTGCAACAAATAATAACTCTGATCATAACATCCATTTTAGAGGAGGAATGCAAGTCTGCAATATTTAAGAAAATGTCTACAGCAACTCGATTTAACTAATGCAACAACTGACACAAGCTTAGTAGAGGAGACGGTAATTGACCACACTGCCATCTCAGTAGCACCACAGACTTGACACCATCCACATTGTTGGCCCTTGGATGAGGTGTGGCACTGAGGTAGCCTTCGATAGAATACCATCCAATCGACACCGATGGATGTCTGTTTACCTTGATGGTGCTCGTGGAGGCCACGCTCAACGGCCGGACTCAGCTCACCCCCAGTGCTCTCGTGGAGGCCACGTTGGTGGCACATGCTCCCCAACAACGGAGCTCGACTGTGTGGAGAGGGAGGGGAGGAAGGACCTCACGTGCTTGCACGTGGGAGAGAGTAGTGCTCAGCCATAGCTGGCTTGCCGGAGAACTCGATTTGTGGTGGCTTTGGTAAGATCAGTGAGAGAAGTGGGGAGAGAAGGAGACACTCATGGGTTGAAGATGTGCATGAGAAATGAGTGGATGAGAATGGGTCTCACAAGCAAAGATGTCTGATATTTTTGTTATGTATTGGACGGGAGCGCTATCAATACCCTTTTCTTTTTCTTGTTATGCATGAATTTCTAGCCCTTAAAGCTAAGGAAATAGTCGATGTCAATCATAAGTTCACACGGCTTACTAAAATTGGTATTACCAATCCATATGAAAAATCATATAACGCCTATTGAAAAATACTAAAATAAATAGAAATTAGAGGATAGAAAAGGAAAAAAGAAAAGATCATACATTGAGAAAATCAAAATAATTGGAAGCTAGAGAGTAAAAAAGAAAAAAAATGGAATACTTTACATAGTTTTTTTTCGGCGGCTTACTTCCAGGCTAATATACGAGTAGAAGGGGGTGTTTCTTTTCTTTTCTTTTCATGTACCTTTTCTTTGTCCATCTATAGGTGGGCCATAAGGATTATCTTCTATTTAAGATGCAAAGCAAAATATCTCTAAGTAATTTGTAGGGGTGTAATCGGATCGGATTCATATGGATATTGTTTATACCGTATTCTAACCCATATTTTGTTCCCGGATTCGGAGTCGAATACGATAAGGCTAGATACGAATACGAATTTGGAGTATTTGGAGTTTTGGATACAGTACCATCGGGATGGATACATGACGGTTTTGGATCGAAATAGATAATATATACTACTACAAAAAGGGTCATCACAGGCGGTTTGGAACTGTCATCACAGACTGTTTTTTAAATCGTCTAAATTTATATGTCAGTAATAATAAGAGGTTATCACAGACTGTTTATGAACCGTCTATGATAAATACAACACAGACGGTTTGTAATTAGAACCATCTGTGATGAGCGAGTATCACAGACGGTTGGTAGATAGAATTGTCTGTGATATGCAAGTATCACATATGATTTTTGGTTCGACCATCTATGATAATCCTTATCAGACGGTTTTATACCACAAAACTGTCTGTAATAGTTCATTTTATACCTATTTGTTTTTCTATTTTTTAGTTCGCCAAAGGAAATATTAACTATGCCATCTAAAAATAAGCAAATATAGTAACAAACACAGTAACACATTTTATTTCCATTAAAATTAGAATCCACCATTAAAACATCACAATGTAATGAGTAAGTTACCTATAGCATTGCATATACAAGAGGACACTTACAATTTTACAAATATAAGCTTCACGGTTACAAATTTAGAAAGATGCTTACACTACAAGAAACTTCAGGCTAATACAAACTAGACTTACACATCCTTTATTAAACTACAATATAAAACAAGTGGTGTGGACAAATTTTCAAGTAGCAGAAACAAAAAGACAACGAACATCATTTTCAGCTACTATGCTAAAATCAACAGCTTCTATGCTGGTGACTTGAAACAGTGCAGATTTACCATTGCCTTCTTCCTTTCCATCTTGCTTCAAGCACAATTTCAAGCGCCCTTGCCAAACCCCTTCTCATTCTTGCCTCGCACAAATGAGTTGGAGTAGTACTGGTGGTGTTGGTTCTTTGAGTAGGGAGAGGGGGTTAAAAGGGGCGAGAGGTAGGGAGGAGACTGGTGCTTGCCGTTCGATGCAGAGAGAATGGACGGGTGAGATCGGGATCCTAGGGATATGCCATGAATCGGTGACGTGACAGGGCATCACAGATGGTTCGGATTACAAACTGTCTATGATAGAGACATCACAGATGGTTTATAACAAAAATCATCTATGATAACAGAATATATAACAGATGGTTCTTATTAAAACTCATTGGTGATAATGCCTAAACGGTAGATCACAAAGACGATATATCAGTACAATGTAAATAGCTAGTCTCAAAAGGTAAAATAGTACAGTTTTAAATAGCTTATATGTGCTTGTTTGAAAGGTTTCGATGAGATCTACAACTTTGCATTTGAGGCAAAAACCTAATTCCGAAAGAAAGACCAAGAAAAATGGTAAAAATAGAAATAAAAACATGCGACGCAAATTTAGAGCCAAAGATGGTTAATTTTAGGGGTCTTAGAGGGCAATTGGCATAAAACAGTCATTTTTTTATCGGGCTCATCGTTTGCTTTCCAACGAGTATAAGAATGTCGAAAACGGACACCGTATGCAAAAGTTATGCCCATTTTACTGAAGGTGTCTCGGAAAGGAATCATACTCGGACTCAGTGGGAGATTATGAATTTTTGAGTGATTGCGAGGTGGGAAACATATCACAGATGGTTTTTAATACAAACCATCTGTGAAAATAACCATCTGTGGTATTTGCCATTATCACAGATGGTTTTTATCAAAAAAACCATCTAGGAATTATCACAGACGGGTATTCGTAAAAACTATCTGTGATGTCTTGCATTATCACGGACAGTTTATAACTAGAACCGTCTGTAAAAATACCACAAACGGTTATTTGTATGAACCGTTTATGATAATTATAGCACAGATGGTTCCTGAGAACCGTTTGTGATGTAAGTATCCAGTATAACCTCTTTTGTAGTAATCATAGGCGGACAGTATGTGCATACATAAAGGAATATACACTGAACCATACTACCATCACTTCAAGCTTTTAACTAGCAATAAATTTATCCAGATTACTTAAGTGCAATAGATACGCAAGTTCAACATAAACGAAGAGGATTGGTGGTGACTGGCTAGAGTGGCTGAACTCTAGATTTAGATTAAGACTTGGGTAAAACCTAAGCCGGTTGGTGTCAATGATGATTCATGGACTGGGCTGGTTAGGGTACTAACTTACTTGTCAAATATCCGGTCGGATAGTATCTAATTTACCATGTACCGACGCTATTCGGTTGGATTTTAGCTCTCCTGTTTTTGCTATTCGGTACCAATCGAATTCGGTACCAGGTCGGTTGGGATTAACCCTCACCATTTGCACCCCTAGGAATTAGGGTCACCAAATTAAGGGCTATATGTTTTACTTTTTTTTTTGAAATTTTCTTGTATATTTATCTTTTTTCTTAGTAGCATCTAATAGCGGTTGTAATTAGGGTCCAAAATATCAAGGGTGGGATGTTTTTGTTTTATCTGAGAATTTCTTGGATTTCTATTTTTTATTAAAGCTTTTCACCACGTATCATGAGCTTTTCAATATGATCATATAGTGTAACAGAGTTTGTCAAACATAATTCGACCAGTCAATGGTATATGTCAGTGCTTAGTTTGTCTTATATAAGTTGGCTTATGGATTTTTTGCACTATACCTAGCTTACTTTATATTGTAGTTGCTGGTGACTTTTTTAGCATAATTAAATTTAAAAATTTTAAAAATAGAAAACATATTAGCCCATGACGAACAATGCAAACGAATACAGGAAAAAAAGAAAAGACAAAAAAACCTAAAAATGTCAAAAAACCCGAAAAGGATGAAATTAAAAAAATAGTGAACTAGAAGCCAAAAGCCAGAAGCTAAAGCCGAAATGAGCGAGACAAATTATCTTGTTTAGATTCCACCTTATCAGTGAAGTTGCACTATGAAAAGTAATTAACCCTCTCTACTGAAACGATAATTTTTGTTTGGGGCCAATTTTGGACATGTTCTTTTGGGGTGCGACTTTTTGCTGAAAATTTTGAATTCTAGCGATTCGTGAGAGAGAGTACGGAGAGAGATAGTCATGTGCGATTTTAGCCAATTTAGATAATATCGCTATAATATCTATTACAATCAACTTATAAACTCTGTTTTCAAATAACACTTGTTTAAAAGCTCGCTATAATATCTATTACAATCAACTTATAAACTCTGTTTTCAAATAACACTTGTTTAAAAGCTCACTACAGTAGATGTTGTTGATGGTGGCAACAGTAAAAATTCACTTGAAATTGGTGGGGGCAAAATAAAATAAGTATTCTCTCTCTCCTTCTTTTAGGATGTGTTTGGTTTGAGGGATGGGGTGGGATGGAATGGGATGATTCCTTTGACCAAGCCTATCCATGTGTTTGATTTGAGGGATAGGGTGGGATGGAATGGTCCAAAGTGGGATGAGCCTGTGCAAATTTAGAGAATATTCTTCTTAGATGCTGGACCATGTGGTTCCATTTTTTTGTGGAACCATCTAATCCTATTCCATCCCATCCTATTCCACTTTCATCACTCCAACCAAATACATCCTTACTTCATCAGAGGTACTATCTAAAAACCGGAGCCCTTAGATCAGACTAAAAGAAGCAATGCTACGTAGACATATCTCGGAGAGGTGACAAACATTTGAAAGTCGGTGTATAATTCAGTTGAGGTTTGCACCAGATTCGGTACTAATCGAATTGGTACTAAATTGATCGATATTAACCCTCCTTATTTGAACCCTAGTATTTAGGATCATTAAATTAAGGGCTGTATATTTTGCTTTTTTCTAAAATTTTCTTGTATATTTTTTTCTTAGTAGCATCTGATAGTGGTTGTAATTAGGATGTTTTTATTTTATCTGAGTGCTTCTTGAATTTCTACTTTTTTATTAAAACTTTTCAATACGTGACATGAGCTTTTCAATATGATAATATAATGTAACAGAGCTCATCAAACATGATTCGACCGGTCTACGGTATATGTCAGTGCTCAGTTCGGCTTATATAAGCTGATTTATGGCTTTTTTGTATTGTAGCTAGCTTATTTTGCACTATAACTGATTATGACTTTTTAGCGTAATTAAATTTAAAAATAGGAAAAAACATATTAGCCCATCATAGACAATGCAAACGTATACAGGAAAAAAAAACAAAAGACAAAAAGCTCAAAAAAGCCAAGAAAAGACGAAATTAAGAAATAGTGAATTAGAAACCAAAAACCAGAAACTGAAGTCGAAACCAGCGAGACAAAATTATCTTGTTTAGATTCCACCCTATCAGTGAAGTTGCACTATAAAAAGTAATTAACCCCCTCTACTGAGACGCTAATTTTTTTGTTTGGGGTAACTTTGGACATGTTTTTGGGGTTGTGGTTTTTGGCTTAAATTTTTTAATTCTGACTGTTCGCAAGAGAGAGTGTAGAGAGAAACAATTGTATGCGATGTTGGCTGATCTAGATAATTACGCTATAATATTTAATATAATTAATTTATAAATTCTATCTTTAAAAATCACTTTGATTAAAAGCTCGCTACATTAGAAAAACGACAAGATGAACCTGCCTTTGTTTAAGCTAGGAACCTTCCTGCCCTTTGTTTTAGCTAGGAACCCAGAGGTTCCCTCCTCTTGCCACGAACTATCTGACTAGCACGTGGTGTCTGGACCCGCACGTTGTTCATGGTGGCAAAAGTAAAGTTCACTTCAAATTGGTGGGGTAAAAATAAAAAATGTATTCTCTCTCTCCTGCTTTTTCTTCATCAGAGGTACTATCTAAAAACCGGAGCCATTAGATCAGACTAAGCCCGCTCGGTTGAATTTAAAAATAATGATTTATAATTAAAATTACACTGCAGCTGGCTAAAATTATACTGTAGTTAAAGGTGATTTATTTGGCTAAAATTATACTGTAGTTAAAGGTGATTTTTATTAAATTTATATTTGATTTATTTGGTATAATTTGGTTAAAATTATACTGTAGTTAAAGGTGATTTAAAGGTGTATAATTCAGTTGAGGTGTGCGTACATATTTTTGAATGCTACGTGCTCCATCAACCGGAGATTGTTGTACCAGTCAACAGTGGCAAAATTCCATAAGAACCGGCTCTTGCCTGTCCAAGCCGGCCGGCCAACGATTACTGCGACACCTATCCGTGGTTTGACATGCAAGCAAGCATCGATCAACTTGGTCACACCGCAAGCTCGAAACTACACAGCCACGATCCGGTGTTAGTGTCCTTTGTTGGGGGTCGGTGTTTTTGGTGTTTTTCCCTTCGGGTGTAGTGTTTCTGTTTTCTCGTTTAAATGAATAACAGAGCTTCTGTCCTTGATTTAGATTTTTTTTTTAAAAAACACTCAGCCACGATCGGCTAAGGACAGTTTGGAACGCAAAAAATTCATATGAATCAGGACGATCCTTCGAGACAGACCTAGGAAAATCAAGAAACCAATGCGCCATCAAGCAGCGATAGCAACCAGAGAAATGCAATGGTTGGAGATAGAAAAGTATGCACTCACTCCGCTACACTGAACCGAACCGGTCAACTTGGTTTGACCGGTATTCGGTATTCAGTTCGGTATCTGAAAAAGTGGCATCTCATTTATTCGGTATTTCCGGTATAAACCGAGTGAAAATTGAAGTTACCGAAAAAACCGAGTAGCCCAACTCAATTCGGCTGGCGTCTCAGCCCATCAGGCACCGACGGCCCGACGCACACAGCAGACGCCCAATCAAGTGAATCAACCCCTAGCTGGTAGCCGCAGACGCCAGACGCACAGTCTTCACTCGCCTCGCCAGATCCGCAGTGTGTGCTATCTCACTCTCTCCTGTTCTCCATTCACCACTGGATCTAAAATTTTAAATGCTCCAGTAGAGTAATCCGACCTCTAGTGCGCCCCCGATCCCAGGCTTGGCCAACGGCCGCTCTGGCTCCGGTGCTCCACCTCCGTCGGTGCTCCCAGACTCCAATCCGAGACCTAGCCTTCCAAGCCCGAACGCCAGCCTCCTCCTGAAGTGATGAGTAGTGATGAGTAGTGAATTCTGATGAAGTGATGAGTAGTGATGAACTGATGATGACTTGATACTGCCAGTGGAAGTCTTGTGGTTCTGGAAGTCTGGAAGTCTTGCCGCTTGCATTGGCTCAAACTTGTTTGGCTTTAACCCCTGTTTGCTAGTATTATTTGGGATGCTTTTGGACTGATGAAACTGATAGTGAATTAGTGATTATTGTTTAGTTGGTTTGTGCTATCATATATTCATATTGAACCAGCATGTGTGCTTTAAACTTTGTTCCAAATATTGTGGTTCTGCTTGTAAGTTCTGTTATGTGATATGTCACTGTAAAATCTTGTGGTTCTGCCGTTCTGAAAGATTGGAAGTCTGGAAGTCTTCGTTTGTGACTTTGTGTGTGGTGTGCGGCGTGTGCCAAATGGGTAGACGGCCCAGACTGAGACTACGGACTGCCATTCTGCTTCAGTGCTTCTGGAATGGAGAATTGGAGATGAGATTAACGTTTATCAATTCGCGCAAACTTGGGTAAAAATGGTATTTACCGATACCGTACCGAAATAAGATGGTATTTACCGATACCATACCGTATTCTATTAAGTCCCGTATTTTCCGAATAACTAACACCATATTTACTGAACAAACCGTATTTACCAAACCATACAAACTGAAAAAACCGAACGAACAGCCCTAGCAACCACAGAAATGCAATGGTTGGAGATAGAAAAGTATGTACTCACTCCGCTACTATTGCACCGTCACGGGCGACGACCAGGTCACCGGCAATCTATAATTCTGTAGCTGTCGTAGTTCAGTTCAGGGATAGCTGAACTCATGATTCCCTTTGTTTCTTTTCTTGTACTTCACATCCCATTGTTCTTCTCCAACATGTACGTACAGGCGATCGTGGAATGAAATGGTACGGAAAGTCAAGTGAGGAAATTAGGGGAGTTTTTTTTTTCTCTGGGGTCAGAAGTCAGAATCCAAGTGGCTGACTCGTTTCTTTCATTTGTTTACCAAGCAAACGATCGGACTGCACGTCGAACTGAAGACGACGGATCAATTTGTACATGTTTGTTGCTTTCATTCGTGATTGAGAATCACAACTCTCGCGATCAAATGAACTGAATGACAGTGTACATGAACCAGTTTGAACACTGGACAGCAGCAACAAAAGACATAAATTAAGATGGCATCAAAAGTTTTGGCTGAATTTGTTTGAGTCTGATATTTGTCATGCGTTTGCTTAACTTTCCTGTTTCATGTGATGTCAGGTTCAGACCAAAATTATAAAACAACTAAATAGCTTTAAAAAAAGCAAAATTGAACAAGAATATATATGGCAACAAATATTGTTAATTCTCCTGTGTGTTGATCTCTTTGTATATGAATGTGCAATTACAGTGTCAAAAAATTTCCTAATCATTCTGTCTGTATCTTTTATGCACGCATCTAAATCTCAAAACAATTTACACAATAAAGGGAAGGAAATTTGATCAAAATGGCCTCTTGAGCTCCTTGAAGTCCACTGTCTCGATGCACTCGACGCTGCCTCTGGAGTCCTTGAGCAGCTTGAGCAGCTCGCTGGCCCGCTCCTTGGTGACGCCGCCGCAGCCCACCTGGAGCAGCAGCAGAAGCTTCTGGAATGCGCCCACGCGCTGCGCCTCGGCGAGGCACGCGGCGGCGCCGGTGTCCGCGGCTCGGCAGAGGCGCCAGAGCGCGGAGACGGCGAACTCCGTGGCCATGTCGGACACGCGGAACATCTTCTTGACCAGCACCGCACGTCAGCGCGTCTTGTAGCGGACCCGAGGCCAGCGTCGGTGCACAGGATGCCATCGAGCACATCCGAGTCTTCTCACTCGTGCCCTTGTCGGCGTCACGAGGAGCTCCACGACGACGCGCACGCGGCCAGCTCGGCGGGCGCGCGCGCGTCCGGTGGCGAGACGAGGTAGTAGGCGTGGCGACGAGCGGCCTTGGTGGCCGCGGGAGACGGGGTTCTGACGAGGCCGACGAGCGCGTCGCACATGCCGTGGGTTCCCGAGATGGCCTCGACGGTGTGCGGTCGGCGGACGAGGCGAGCTCGCGAGCACGACGGCGGCGCTGGCCAGCAGCAGCGAGCTCGCCATGGGACATCACCGAGACGAACGACTTGAGCGAGGACGGGAGGCAATGCAGCGGTGCGACTCCTTGTCGAAAGGGAAGAACACGATCAGCGCGGCCAGATTTTCCCAGCAGCGGCGGAGACGGCGTTGGCGCCTCGGCGGGCTCGCCGCGAGGTGCCGAACGCCAACGAGCGCGCGCGGCGGCACCGCCGCCGCGAGGCACCTCCTATTCCTCTCGCTCTCCTTCCCGGCGCCAACCTCGCCGCCACCTCTCCCGCGCCGCCGCGCGCCGAGCCTCGCGGACGCGACACGCCGCGACCACCTCCGCAGCGTCGGGCTCACCGACGGGCACCTTGGGTGTGGGCACGCGCTCCACCCCGCTCGCGCCGTTGGCGACGCACCAGTCCTGGATCATCCGGCGCGTGGCGTGGTTGGGCACGAGGTCGCCGAGCCGCACGGGGCGGCTGGTGACGGGGCACGTGGCGTGGCCGCTCGCCAGCCACCGCTCCACGCTCTCCCGGTCGTAGGTGATCCCCGTCGGCGCCGTGACCGGTTCCCTCATCAAATCCAGCGATATCGGGCACCGGAAGTGCGTCGGCACCGCCAGCTCCGCCGCCACCGGCTGCCTGCCCCGTCTCAAGAGCGGTATCTCGGGCACCAGCCCCGCCGCGCGCGACATCGGAAGAACCATCCGATCAGCGCTGCTAACAATACCTCAGCTGTGGATCGTCAGCAGGAGTAGAACGAACACTGAATTGAATTGGTGGTGGCAAGTGCTTGCTTGGTGTGGAGAGAGAAGCCAAGCCATATATATATGTATAGGTTGTGGAGGAGGAGGGAATCCAACATTAATTGTTTGAAGAAGGAACGGGTGCGCGCCTTACGTTGACCGTTGCTTGCTTGGGCTTTGAATGTTGACCGTTGAACGCGCCTCCTGCTTTGAATGCCAAACGGCGCAGTTGGTACCGCCAAACTAGGGAAATTGCGCTAATGCCCTTCCTTTTTGTGCAGCTTTCTACCGCGCATGAGCTAGGATTACATGAATTACCAAAAGAACTCAGAGTCCTACACCCGAACGATAGCTATACCTAGAAATGCAAACGGATCAAATACACATGGATAATATTTTTACTATATTTATTTTCATATTTTTTCTCAAATGCGGATACGAGTATGAATACTTCGAATACGAATATAAATACGAATAATATCAAATATAAATACGGAGCGAATACGAATCGAAACAAATACGATCACGAATATTTTCCGGATCATAAAAAACCCCATAAATTGTATGAAAAAATTAACAAAAACATATAACTAGTTTATTTGATGTAAACGTTCATGAATTGTTCATATTTTCAACAACCACATATAACATTGGCACTAGCAAGGTGCATTAATTAGTTTATCGGAAACATAACACTTAGTATCAGAGCAAGTACAATAGTATAGCCAACTACTGGCTATAACACTTGTCCATTTCATCTATAGCTTTCAAAAAAATAGTTCATACAATAAGGTAGCTATTACAATAACTATTTGGCCCCACGTGTAAGAGAGTGAAATGCATATTTTTACGTGCTATAGCTAGCTGTAATTTAGTAGCTAACTTCCTTCTCTCTCTTCCTTTCTCTCTCTGCCACGTAAGATTTAGTTGATATTATATTTGCTATATCTTGCTGACTAAGCCTTATTGTACCTGCTCTCAGGCAT
The DNA here is from genome assembly GCA_036346575.1 of Dendrocalamus sinicus. Classification (NCBI taxonomy): domain Eukaryota; kingdom Viridiplantae; phylum Streptophyta; class Magnoliopsida; order Poales; family Poaceae; genus Dendrocalamus; species Dendrocalamus sinicus. The sequence goes on along the minus strand of CM070656.1, from coordinate 9,186,424 downwards.
TCCTTAGTGGCATTAATTCTATGTTCTGTTTGAAAGTAGAATAATGAGCCTAACTATCTGATGTTCCTTTTGGCTTGATAGTATCCCATGTTGCCTAGACGCCCATAGTGCACACATGTAGGGTATGTTTGGATATCCCTCTTATCCAACACCCTCTTAAGGTGAAAGAAATATTTTCTATAGGAAAAACATACCTATACAGAATGAAACTAGAAAATTTTTATGTCTTAATATTAGAAGCTATTACTAAAAATGCAAATAAATACAGGTAAAATTTATCTAACATGGCAAATATTTCACGTATGTAAAAACAATCCTTGAAATGAATGGATTTGGGCCAGAACCGATGAGCAAAACCAAAATATCTTATGATTCAATGAGGATAAGACAGGAACTAGGTTTACAAATAGACTAGACTCAAGAGCTACATAACACAATATGATCAAAACACATCCTTCTTTGAACCTTAAAAAAGTCAGGTATAAAACTTTATAGAGAAGGATAAAACATAATGCTAAAAACTGCAGCTCGGCTCATGGGCTCATGGCATGGATGATAGTACGATGAGTCATGGGCTCATGGCAGTGATGGGCCATTGGCTACAATTGCCAATTGGGTTGAAATCCCGGATATTCAGCTTTGTATTATCCGGATAATCTATATTCGTATCCGTATTTGATGGATAATAGGCTTATTGTATTCGTATTCGTTTCTGACAAAAAAATCCATATTCATTTCCGATCCGAGAATTATCCAAAGAAATCCGATCCGAGACAATCCGAATTCATTTTCGTCTGGATTGGTCGGAAATTATCTGATCCATTTTCACCCCTAGCTATACCCCTACTCTTGAACGCTAGCTATACCGTCAGAATATTCCGACTCCGATGGCATAGCTTCTGCTCCTTCCTTTTCGTCACCTCCACTATCTCCTTCCTCTATTACCGTCGCTATCATACCGATCACAGCTTAGTGTGTCTCCTCCGCCATCCCACCCCCGCCTCCACCTCCCCCTGCGGCCAACAGTGAGTTCAACGTCTCACCGTGCCACCAGCTCTCCCTCCCCTACCGGCCATCCTACCCAACCTAATATTTTTCTTAACCCTTGACTCGCTGTCCCACCCTCCGCCGCTGCCACCCACTGCCACCTCGGCCTCCCTATACAACCAAGGTGTGTGATGAACTCGACGGCGGTGGTGGCGCCACCCCTATCAATCGTCGACATGAGAAAGTGAGTGAGCGAGCGAGTGAGAAAGAGAGCGAGCACAAGAGAGAAGATATATCATTGCAACAATACATCATTATCTAGTTTTTCTCGAGGAACTTTTGTAAAATAACTATAAGCTTGGAGGGTTGGCGCAATATTCCCTTACAACCCATTTAACTATGTGCTGCTCTTTGGCCTTGCCGACTAATGGTAACTTTGACAGCTGCAATGGAGTGGTCGGTGCAAGCTCATTGGCTCGGCACGGCGGGTTGGTCACATCCTTGCCACAATTAATCCCGTAAACCATTAAAAATAGAGAAGCTTTTCATCTTGCTCCAAAGTTTTTCGTCGAGCCTTTTGGACTTCGTCGCCGTGTGACGTGTGTTTGTACGCGCGCATGTCGTGCTCTGCTTGGCTAGAATGGAAACACATAGTTATAAAATTTGGGAGGTGTTTCTATGATTTTCTCATAGTGGTTTATATAATTTTAAAACACGATAAATGATGGATGGATATTACTTATCTCTTTATTTGTTTTGAGCTACTCTTGTTAGAGAGAAAAGTATAGCATCACTCCTCATAAAACTCTAGGACGAATGTTGGTGGCTTTTCGGCTTTAAATTTGCACAATTTCGGTGCCGGATAGTCAGCTTATTCTTTTTGACTTATGACTTATACTACAGTAATTAATTTTTAAATGGTGCATTTTTCAAGGCAGGGTCAACATGAAGATTATAGTAAACAGACAGAATTCAAAATTTTAAATCATAAGTCACAGTCTAAAAGAACCCATCCATGTTTCTTTATGGGACGGCGGAACAATTAGCTAGCATAATTATTTTAAAGGTTTATAACCCATAGTTACTAGGACATATCTTAAAAAATATTAGTGGAAAATCTACATAAATGGTGGGCGATGAAAATCATCGTTCAGAGAGATAAGGTAACACATCGCTAGGCTACGCTACATGTGGCTCCAATTTTTCTACCATTGTTCGTGTACCGATGGAAATCGTACTCATATTTTACGAAGACGCAATTAACGAGCTGCCCTGTCGCCATGTCTTTACAGTTTACAGAAAAGCATATATATCGGAAGGTCCATGGTGGCAGCTCGACTTTATCATCTGCAGTTACATTGCACAAGACGTAACTGGCAAATGCATGTGTTGGCTCGACTATATCATTTGGTATTATTAGTCAAGTACTCGTTCCAATAGATCTCAAATAAACTTACTATGAGTTATAAACTTTGGAAAATCAATATGCATAAGGTAATTAACCCTAAGTCACATGCATAAATTATCTAATTATTCATAGAAGATCATTAAAGTGGCATATGCATGTATGCACATATTTACTCAGAAAGGATCTCACCAACTCAAGAGGTGATGAAGAGGTCAATGGTAAATTCACCGTCACTACCAACTGATTTTTTTATAATAGTAAAGATAAATTCAATATATGGGCCTATCAGGCCTCGCTCAAAACCATTATAAACGTGTTGGTTTCTTATCGTGGCTCTTTCCTTTATTTTTTTTCTCTTTTTTCTTTGCATTGTCCACAGAGATATAACTGTTTTTATTTTCCTTTTTTCTTCATTTTACTTTAATTGAATGTCTCAGGAAAAGCTAACAACCGCTACATTGGCTATTTTAGCAAACGCCATCAGTCACAGCTAACATACATCAACAAAAGCCATTTTGAACATGTCCTCAAAGTAGTGTAGGTTGATCACGTTGACTCAATTGTGTTAAGTTGCACAAGGTTGAACTGGCTACCACAACTGGCTCAATTAGTTTTTGCCAGGGAGTACACTTTCGGGCCGAAATTCATGGATTTTCGTGAATTTCGGTTTTCACGGTCCATCCCGAAAAAAGGCCAAATCACCAAAAAAATTCAGCTCATTTTGAAATTTTTCTCAGCCCAAAGAGGGGGCAGAATGTGCACAAGACAGGTTCAGCACAACACGGCGAGGCGTATTTCGGCCCCCGAGTCCCTGACCCCTAGTCCTTCACTTCATTCGCAACTGAAAGCGAGCAACAACTAGGTTTTCCCCCTTCGACTGGCGCGCCTTCACCATCGCTGTCTCCCGCGTCCTCGCCACCCACTCGGACCTCTTCCGCTGTGTCTACCTCACCAACGCCTGCAACTACGCGGCCTACTATGACAGCGCCACGCTCGCATGCTAGCTTCGCCTCCTCGTCGCCAAGGCCGTCCACAAGCTCGTCCTCATCAAATTCCCCGGCTAGCCCCTCGACATCGACTTCCCCTCGGAGGTCCTCCGCATCGCCTTCCTCCACCCCCTCTACCTCGGCCTCTGGGATGAGCTCCCGGACACCCATAGCCTCCACCGTGGCACCGGTAAGGTAATTTCAGATATATTTGAATTTCTTAAATTCGATTTATTCTTTTGAATATTTTGACCGCATTTTGCTAAAAACCAAAAATTTTAAATTTGGTTTTCTTGGAGGGTCCGAAAATTTTTCTAAACCAAAGTTGTTTTTCCTTGTGTTGGTTGCCCTAGCTAGGATCATTTAAGTATGGATGGCTCGAGCGCAGGTACAGGTTTTACTTTGGCCTAAGCTCAGTCTAGTTTGCAAAATGCTCAGATCTATTTCGAAGCATTTATAAACTCCGCGTCGAAGTGAGGCCAAATCAAGCCTTGATAACTACCTAGGCTTCTATTTGAAAATAGGGTATCGAGACATAGGGTATCGGCGCTGCACCGCTACGAGACGAGCAGCCGAAGCCGAGCTAGAAAGATCGATCGGAGCTACAATCCAAGGAGATCAAGACTGGACTAAATCAACGGCCACCGTGGTACATGCATGGCTCCGTCAATCAACGTATAAACCGTTGCCCACGCAAACGTTTGTCATATCGAGCCAACGCAAGCCGCCACAGCATCTCCTCCAAGATGGAATTAATGCCTTGATAGATGCCGGTGGGCATAACGATTTCGTCGGAGAAACACATATTCTTCCGGTCACGTAGGAATGATATTTTAGACATCAGTTTTGCCATTGCACAGTTAACTAAAATTTTTTTATCTCTCAGTCATCTGAAGTTGCATTCTCAATCATCTAAACTTGCGGTGTATTAATTCACTCTCTCCTGAAGTTGTACTCTCAGTCACCTAAAATTATAGTGTAAAAAAATAACTGAAGATAAAAAGAAAAAATAGTCACCTGTACAATAGTCACTTCCTTTAAACATCTACGATGTCTCTTAAACGTAACTTTAAATTATTAAATTTTATTGTAATATATTTTTATTAAAAAACTAATAAAATTATAATATTATAAAAATACTTTTCAAGATAAATCTATTCTTATTATTCTTCACGTGCCTAATCGAAGTATTTAAAAAGATATCTATCGCTAATGTTTAGAAAAACTGGCTGCATGTATCAAGAAAAGTCACTCTTTTGTAGCATCACTCTTTTATTACGGAAAATAGTATATGCTCGAGTGGACTGGAATAAGCTCCTGATAGTGGGAGCGTAGGAGCACAACAGACGAAGGTAGAAATCGTTCCTGTTCATAGGGACAAAAGGTCTGTGGACGTAGATTCCAATGCAGCCACTTCTGGTGTCACACACTATGACACGTACTGTAAGTATCAGCCCGTGTTTCCAACTTTTAGACTCCCAAGCGTTATGTGCTACAGTTGCACACTTCAAACGTACTGTATACATCGTTCCACCGCTACTAGGCACCTGGCCAGACGGGCACCCTCTATTTCGGCTGGATTGGACTCGTTTGGTTCTCCCACTTATCGATATTTGATTTATATATATATAATATTTTTATTAGAATTAAAAGCTATCAATTATAACTAAGATCTTGATTAATTTGACTTCGGCTTTTAGCTTTTGGCTTATTTTTCACTATTCATAAGTTTCGTATTTTTCACTAAAAAGAATATGTTTGAATCTACGTCTTTGGTAGGTAGGTATATACATACGTAAAAAGGGAGCATGTATAAGATTAAGACACTAAAACGTATCCATCTTGTCTTGGATCCTTAATTAATTTTGGTCTTTTGGATACTTAATTAATTTTGGTCTTTTGGACTTGTACTCGCAGAAGACTCAGTCTCCAGCAAATTGACAGCCACATTGGAGTGTGATTAATGTTCTACCGTAAGGACTCGAAATTCCTTTGAGAAGACTTCAAGTTTTTGTTCCTTTTCTTTCCCAAAAAAAAAAGACCTAAAATTGGAACTTTGAATTGTCCAATTGTAGTAACACATGCTTGCAGAAATTGAAGAATCAGTGAAACGCCGTTCTGGTCCGTGGATTTCATTGATGTGGGCATCGAATAGAACCGGATTCTTGTCATCCGATTCAGATAAATCTTCTTGCTTAAGGATACTCTGCAAAAGAATCACTAGCAGGTAGCAGATGGTGGCATGCAGTTGTACATTGGAAAGTGAAACTAGCTGAACATGTATTTGAAGTTGAAGACAAGATTCCAGTCAGAAAGATTGGGACAAGTAACAAAGGTAAGTTGCGACTTGTGATTTCAGTGTATCAAGTTCATTTCACAGAGTAATTACAAGTGATGCCGAAATGCAGCAGCCTCATCAACCAGCCAAACGGAAGCTTCAGCTCTGAACATTCAGTAACTTTCAGTTTTATGTACATGTATGAAAAATCCCACTAAGGTAGGCATATATAACAGCATAACCAACTGTACAACCGCCGTTGGAACCAGCTATGAAGATATGTGGGCAACAGTATATACCACAACAGATTTATCGTCAAAGTCGGCAAGGTGGAATTTGTCCTGCAAAGGGAAGAAACGGATGGATTCCAACGAATTACACCAGAGCGACGAGGACCTGCGAGGGTAATAGCAGTTGATCATGTGTATCCACGCAAGAACGGATAATAGTATAACGTCACATATACGGGGTTTAGCAGGGAAAAATACCTGACATAATTAACTGATCCCCTTGTACAAACCTTTCTCGCAATGAGCTGATAACGCGACGAGTGCATCTGCTGCTCGGGTGACAGTGCTGCTAGCATCAACACCTTGACTGGGGAATTTCTTGTTCGCCCCACATTGCCTTGCATGGTCATTAGATCCCATGGTTGGTCCAACAGAATCGCAGACTAACGCTGAGCAAGGCACTCTTCACAAGGGCATCATGACCTAACGGTGACACTGTTGGTGCAAAAGGATCTTGACTGTTGGTACTGTTTGGAATTGTGAAGTTGCACTATTCCCATGGGCCAAAAGCCCAACATGTAACATGTACATTTGTAAATAACTCCCTAAACTATTTACATATAACACCCCCTCAAACTCATGGCGGATCAATAATATTGAGTTTGGAGAGGTAGAAGCTATGCTGAAGGCTAGTCTGTGCCTTGGTGAATGTTGGAATTGAATCACACAACTCCTGTCTATCTCTCACTAGGGAATCACTCCCTCACTTGTGTTTCTCACAAACACACACACTCACAGAAGTAGACAATGAGAATTGGTGACGCTCAACTAGTGCGTCATTTTCTTCTTTTTTCATTGTAACTCAACAAACTGATGCAGTTCAAAATAAATACAGCGGGCGAGCAAAAGCTTCGGCCCATTACTCACGCAACGCACTCACAGACTACTCGCTCCACTAGTTCATGGCCTGACTGAGTCCTGCATGCATTAGTTGAACGTGCTCCTACAACCCAGGGTGACCAAGTACTGCCTACATGCAAGCTAACAACTCATAACAATCACATGCAACAACTAATCACATAACTAGCTAATGATGCTACTAATCCTAATCAACTATTCTCCAGGAGGTGCATGCATTACTTCGCCTGCTCGATGCACTTCTCATGCATCTAACACTTCGTGGCACGCCCGCCGCGACGCAAGACGTCGGCATGCCCGTTTCACACGGGACCTCGTCATGCACTGTAGCTCGAGCACCATAATTTGTATGCACGTCCATTTTCTATGCTCTTTCAGATGACTAACAAATATGCAAATAATAAACTAGACTCGATGACAAGATTATAGCTAACAAAGAAATCGGCTAACTGAAACTTTGAAGGTACATACTGAAGATCAACAACTTTGTCTTGCACCTTCAATCGCATATATGAAGCATCAACTCCAATATGCTTGGTGAGCTCATGCTTCATAGGATCTCGAGCAATGCTGATCGCACCAGTACTATCTGATAAGAAAGGAGTCGGTGCAGAAGCGGAAACACCGAAATCCTAAAGTAGCCACCGAAGCCAGGTGATCTTAGCTGTCAACGACGCCATGGCTCTTGACTCAGGCTCAGCGCTCGAGTGGAAAACGGTAGTCTGCTTCTTGGTCTTCCAAACAATCAAGGAGGAACCAAGGAAAACACAATAGGAAGAAAGAGACCGGCAATCAAATAGGAAGGAAGAGACCGGCAATCAAAATGATCACTAGCTCAGGTCACATCAGAGTACGCCTGAAGCTACAAAGAACTAGAGCGAGGAAAGAAAAGGCGACAAGTGATGGTCCCGCAAAGATATCGCAGCACACGAAAAAAGTGACTATAGTGGAGCTGAGTGGGAGTAGAGACAAACTGACTCAGGATGTGAACTGAGTGAGAGATGTCAGGGCGAGTGATCCCAAGGTAGACAAGGATTCTGACCAAATAGCGGTAGCGAGTGGGATCCTCGAGAGGCTCACCATCGGTAGGCCGAAGGTGAACACTAAGCTCCATAGGAGTATCCACCACACCTGATCAGTGAAAAGCGCAAGGATATCCTGAATGTAATGCTCATAGGAGAGATAGTAGCCCTCGGGCGTAGAAGTGATCTCAATCCCAAGAAAATAACGAAGAGAACCCAAATAAGACAAAAGCAATGTATTGAGAGTCATCACCAGTAATGATCATATCATCGACATATAGGAGTGTTCGACCCCGAGAGGTGTGTACAAAGAGGATAGGGCCGTGATCACTGGCAGAGAAGCCGGCTGCAGTGACAACAGAAGAGAAGCGGGCGAACCAAGCACGAGGGGCTTTTTTTAGCCCATAGAGAGAGCGACGAAGGAGACAGACCATACCATCAGGGATAGAATACCCAAGGGGTAGCTACGTATAGACCTCACGCAACTCGCCATTGAGAAAGGCATTCTTAATATCCAACTAAGAGATATGCCACTATCGAACAAAGGCCACAGTAAGGAGAGTGCAAACGGTGGTCATGTGAGTGGCAGTAGCAAAAGTCTCATTGTAGTCACGACCATACTCCTGCTAAAAACCATGCGCCATAAGACGAGCCTTGTAGCGTTCAAGGAAATCATTCGAGCGGGTCTTGATCTTGTATACCCACTTGCACGTGATGGGAGTGACACGTGCTGGTAGGGGTACAAGATCCCAAGTGCCAGTACACTCCAAAGAAGCAATCTCCTCAGACATGCGGCTTGCAAAAACGTAGTGCTCAGGCGGCCTGACAGCGTGATGATCACGAAGATCGTATCTAGCAGAAAAAGGCAGAGCGGGACCTAGCAAGGACGGAGAAGAAGAGCCAGAAACAGGGCCCAGCAATGACGGATGCTCAACTGGAGTAGGCCGAGGACAATAAGAGTAGTGCAGAGAAAAAGGTGAAATCTCAACAAGAGTGGGAAGAAAACTCTGACAGAGGTGGAAGAGGTGTAGCCGAAGGAGAGCGAGACGAAGGTGGAGGATGAAGCGAAACAGTAGGGGAAGGAAGAGTCACAAAAAGTTACAAAGGAAAAGGACTAACCAAGAGAATCAGACCAAAGTGTGGGGGGAACAAGGGTACTAAGATCGGGACTCGTCGAAAATGACATCCCGAGAGATCCCCATCTTGCGAGTAACAGGGTTATTGCAGCAATAACCCTTATGCTCAAGACTGTAACCAAAGAAAACACAATCAACTGACTGAGCAGTCAACTTGGTGCGCTCACGAGGTGGAGAAAGAACGAAACAGACATAGCTAAAACTGTGAAGGTGATTGTACTTTGGGGCTCGACCATAGAGACGCTTGACAGGAGTAGAACCCTGAAAGGCAGTGGAAGGTTGCATGTCAGTGGAAACAGCCTCAGCCCAGAAGTGAGGGGGAACAGAAGAGGTAAGCATGAGAGCATGAGCAATTTTAAGTAAGTGACGATGCTCACACTTAGTGACACCATTCTGAGCGTGAGCACTAGAACAAGAATACTGAGGATGTTACTCGCTGGAGTCTTGCTATTGGTGAAAGCAAGATCCTTACTCTCATCGAGAGGATGACACTTGGGGATGGGGCAATTTTTTCTTGTTTATTTCTCACACAATGCCATACCCACCTGAGGGGTTGGGGATACATATTTATAGGCTGCTAATCAGCCAAGCATATGCCAAGATGCTAGTCCTAGATGCTAGTCAAAAGCTGTCCTAAAGCTAGTCTAAGATGCTAGTCAAAAGCTGTCCTAAAGCTAGTCTAAGATGCTAGTCTAAAGCTGTCCTAAAGCACAAAGATGTTGTCCTTGACACAAAGACTTATCCATCATTCTCCCCCTAAGTCTTGTGTGTCTCCTTGTGAGGAAGGTTGAACCACCGATCCTAGAGCGAGCTCGAGGAATTTGACCCTCCCAAGAGGCTTGGTGGCGAGTCCGCAAGCTGATCCGTGGTGTTGATGTAGCTCGCCTTGATGTCGCCTTCATCCAAAAAACCTCGGATGAAGTGGTACTTCACCCGGATGTGCTTGCTCGTTCGTGGAAAACGGGGTTCTTTGCGAGCAGAGCGGACTTGCTGCCCACCCCGAGCGCCACCGCTCGATGTCTCGCCAAGGAGATCACCAAGCGATCGAGCGAGCGAGCGCTGAGTCGAGCGGTGGAAGCCGCTATGTACTCGGCCTCACACCGACAGGCCACCACCGCCGCTTGATCGATCGCCACTAACGAGGCACTTGCCGAGGAAGAAGAGAATCCCGCTTGTGCTCTTGCCGGTGTCGATGTCGCTGCGTGGTCGCTGCATGCCGATGAAGTGCGCGCGTCGGACACCTCGGGTAGTGCAAGCCGAGTCGGAGGTGCCCGCAACGTAGCGGAGGATCCTCTTCACGCTGCGATGCTCCGTCGTCGGTCATTGCATGAACCGACCGACGAGCCGACGGCGAACGCCAAACCGGACGCGTGTGGGACGAGGTAGCGAAGGTCGCCACGATGCGTTCAGATTGCGTCGCGCCCACCTCCTCCGCCGTCTTTGTCGCGACTCGGCCGACCTTTCCTCCATGGAGTGTGGGTTGGGTTGCCATCGGTGAGCCCGCCCACTCGACGGTGCGCTTGGCGTGGTAGTCCGACGAAGGAGATCGGAGTCGTCCCGTGGACCTCGATCCCGTGTAGAAGGAGAGGAGCCCCAAGTCGCTCATCCGAAGGCGGTCTTCATCTCCGCCTTGAACGCCGACCTCGGCCTCCTTGGAGCCGGTGATCACCAAGTCGTCGACGAGGCGCCACCGCCAGGCGTTGCCGCTTTGCCCGCCGGTGAGACCGCGACCTCGTGTGCACTCTGCCGAACCCCATTTGCTTCGGTGGAGTCGGCTTAGCGTTCAGCTCGTGGTGCTGCTGCCGCAAGCCGTGAGGCCTTGCGCAGCGAGAACCGTGCCCTCCTTGCGGGGATGACGAATTCGCGGCCGACGGACGAGACCTCCTCCTTCAAGTCGCCGTTGAGGAAGGCGGACTTGACGTCCATGTGATGGACGCGCCAATCCTCTGGCCGCAAGTGCGAGGAGAAGACGAACGAACTCCATGCGCGCGCGCGCGCGGCGCCATCGGTCGACCCCTCTCCCGCCGCGACGAAGCCTCGTGCCACCAAGCGAGCCTTGTGCTTGACGATGGCGCCGGCCATCCCGCTTCGCCTTGAACACCCACTTAAGTGTGATCGCGCGGTGACGGCAGAAGATCCGCCGGCCCCACGCCCGGTTCCGCCGACGGCGTCCATCTCTCGCTTCATCGCGACACGCCACGCCGCCTCTCCTCCGCCGCCGGCGAAGGCAGGGCTCGCCGTCGTCGCACGCCAAGCGCAGCTCGCCGCGAAGTCGTCTTTGCGCCGATCCGAGGACGTAGCTCGCCGAGGATGTTGTCCATGGTACGATAGCGCGAGGCTCGTCGTCGTGGTAGCGCCGACGCGTCCTCATCGTGAGACAATGAGTAGCGAACTCCACCATGCGCCGCTCGTCGTGGACCGAAATCGTAGGCCGATCCGGTGGTGTGGCGCCGGTGCGGAGAGTGCGAGCCGGTGCGGAGAGCGTGGAGTGGTGGTGGTGAAGAGCCGGGCGTGGCGTGCGAAGGTGGTGGAGCACTCGCCGGAGTTGGTGGCGAGCAAGGTGTCGAGTGGACGAGCTCGGAGGCCGAGCCGCTAGCTCTCCCGCTCTCGGTGGGCGAGTCGACAACAAAGTCCCCGAGTCGAAGTCGAACCGCCGCCCACCGCCTTGTCCCACGCCCGCCGCCGTCGAACACAACGCCACGCGAGATGCGACGCCTTGTGTGTGTGGTCGAGGATGCGGAGGCCTTCGAGCCTCCGCGTGGCCGGCGAACACTCGAGTGCTCGTCGTTGAGCTTACCGATGTGGCCAAGCTCCTTGGCGAACGCGAGGAGCCAAGACCCGCAAGTGGGAGACCGCCGCTTGCGCCCATGCCAAGCCTCGCACGGCCCCGCCGCTGAGCGCCTTGGTAAGCGAGCGGTTGAGGATGTAGACGGCCGCCACCATCGCCTCTCCCGTAAGACGGCCGGCATCCCTGCGCGAGGAGGCCCGAGCCATCCCTACGCTCGCTCGTTGCGCCGCCGACGACGTCGTTCTGCTGCGCGGTCAGACGCACGACGAGTAGTGGCGCCGAATGCCCTCATCAGAAGACGACGCGACCACCGGCCGCCGAATTCGCCATCGTTGTTCGTGGCGCAAAGACGCCGCAGCTTGCGCGCGCGCGCTCTGCCTCCGCAGCGACTGCGTCGCGCTGATGGCGCCCGCAGCCTCTCCTTGCCGCCGAGGACCATCACCCACATGTAGCGGGAGAGGTCGCCGACGGCGGCAGGAAGTAGCGTCGTCTCGGTGTGGCGGTGTCACCGCCACACAAGTCCCGCACGAGCTCGAGCCTCTCCTTGGCTCGAAACTCGCCCGCCGGGAAAGGAGTCGCCTGCGCCGCCAACACGCAGACGTCGCAGCGCTTCCCATGGTCAAGGCACGGCAGCCTCGCACCATTTCCGTGGCACCGAGCCGCCGTGGCCTCGAAGTGAAGGTGCCCAGCGCTCGTGCCATCGCACGCCTCGTCGCCCCGACGAGCAAAGAGAGAGGGTTGTGCCACTGCATGTGAAGAATGTAGAGTCGATTTGCGCCTCGTTACCTTGGCAAGAAGGCGACGGCGAAGATCCCAAACCGCAGCACCGTGCTCGATCTCGACACGCGCGAGCCGTTCTCATCCACCGTCCCAAGGCGATGATGGAGTTCCGCAGATCGGGGATGTAGTAGGCGTCGGTGGCGTACTGTGCTCACCGTGACACGGTGGAAGATGACGAGCCGACGCCTTGATTTCCACGCCGGGCGCCCCAAACTTGACGGAGCCTCGGACGCGAGTCAAACTCGGCGAAGAACTCCGTCGGCCGGTCATGTGATGGGTGGCGCGGTGTCGAGGCACCACCCGTCGGCCTTGTCGCGCCGGAGCCGTAGCCGAGGAGGCGTGTGCTTTGGCTCGTCAAGGTGGAGGAGAGCCATCGCGCCGGTGCTGGAGGTAGTTCGATGCTCGTGACGAGCAATGAACAGAGCCGCCGCTCCTCCTCCTCCGCCGCGCGACGCTGGGCTGGCGCGTCGTGGTCGCCGACAATCCTCGCCCAATGACCAAGCTTGCCGCAGATTGTGGCAAGAGTCGCCTCGTCGTCGCTTTGCTTGCCGGCGCGCCGCCTGGCGCCCACGGATCATCACCTCGACGCCTCGCGCCGCTCGGCGTCTTTGCACGCTTGCCGCGACGCGCGCCTGTCGTGGAAGAAGACTCCCCCTTCTTCCTGTCACCTTGGCCGGCAGCCCACTGCTCCCGAGTGAGGAGGAGCTTCCCGCCAATGGTGACGGGTCCCAAGAGGCGCTGTGGCTCATCGCTGTCAATGACCTTGAGGCGACCCAACGCCTCCTCGATCGTCATCATGGAGAGGTCCAGCAGAGACTCGATCGAGCGAGCCATCTGCTTGTACTTCTCGTGGACGCGGCGGAAGAGCTTCTCCACGCTCTCTCTTCGCCGTAGGTGTCGCCACCGAATCGCACCACTTCGCAGCGATGTTGAGACGAGAGCAAAGTCATCAACGTCCTCACCGCTTGAAGGCGGGTTCTCCCACTCCGCGCGTAGTGCCCGCAATGTAGACTTGCGCGCGCGGCCGCCGGCGCGTCCGCGGCGATGGAGTTCCAAGCCTCTTTGGCGACCGCTTGTTGGTAGCGAATCGCATCTCGGGCGGATCGCGGCGATGAGAGCATCAGCGCCCGTCAATCTGGTCGAGTCGACGTCGCCGTCACGGATCGCATCCCACATATGCGCGCTGGAACTTTACCCTCATCACCGCAGCCCACTCGACGTAGTTGGTTTTGGTGAGGTAGGCCACCGCCGCCGGCCGACGCCCTCGACGATACCGTACTCGTGGTGACCACGGTGCGAACCGGGAGAGAGCGCGTTACTGTGAAGGCCGCGCTCTCCGTCGACCCGCACGCTCGCCGCATGCATGCCTCTCAGAGAGCGCACCGCGCGTCCGCGCTATGCTGGCCGCCGCGCGTGCCGTGGCGCGCGCGCCGCCATCGCGCCGCGCCCTCGCGCCTCCGCTCAAGATCGCGCGTGCTGCCATCGCAGAGATGGAGCTGCTGCTGCCGCCGCGAACCTGAACCTGACCCGCCGCCGCACGCTGCTGCGATCTGCCGCCGCCACCGCTTCACTCTCCGCTCGCCGCCGCCGCTCCGCGCCGCCAGCCTTTGACGCTTTTTCGCGCGCCGCAGCTGCCGCCGCGCTGCTGCCGGCCGCTGCCGCGGCGAAGCTCGGCCGTCACGACGCCGCGTGCTCGAGGCGGCCGAAGGCCGAGATCGCCTGCGGACATGGCGCGCTTCGGGGTTGCGTGGAGAGAGGATCGCTTCGACAGAGCCGCCGTCTCCGGAGAGCGAGCGGGGGCAAGCCTGCCGCCGCACGCACTGGGCCGCGAGGCGGAGAAGGAGATGAGCAGAGATGCTCAGCTACAGGATAGTATAACTCGATACCACTTGTTACTCATTGAGTCTTCTTTGTTGGTGATAGCAAGATCCTTACTCTCATCGAGAGGATGACACTTGGGGATGGGGCAATTTTTTCTTGTTTATTTCTCACACAATGCCATACCCACCTGAGGGGTTGGGGATACATATTTATAGGCTATTAATCAGCCAAGCATATGCCAAGATGCTAGTCAAAAGCTGTCCTAAAGCTAGTCTAAGATGCTAGTCAAAAGCTGTCCTAAAGCTAGTCTAAGATGCTAGTCTAAAGTTGTCCTAAAGCACAAAGATGCTGTCCTTGACACAAAGACTTATCCATCAGAGGAAGAGTACCCTGCTCAGCGACAAAGCTACACAATGTCACAGATAGATACTCACCAGTAGAGTCGACATGAAACACACGAATGATCAAATTGAACTGAGTGAGAACTATTGTGGCGAACATCTGGTAAATAGAGAAAACCTGACTACGAGAGGATATGAAGTAGATCCAAGTATGGCAAGAATAATCATCAATAAAGATCATATAACATCGATGACTCCCTTTCGAATCGGAGTGAACAAGATCAAAAGAACGAGTAAAAATAAAATCACTAGAGGGATAGGGGAGCTGCAGTTGCTTGCCAAGCTTGCAACCCATACAATATAAAGACGTGTCCCCAGAAACAGACCCAAGAACACCACGACCGACTAGAGGCATAGGAATCTAGCACGAGGAGGGCGGATCTGGTGTGGACCGATGGCGGGACGCGGCAGCTTCAAGCGGGAGGAGGCGGCGCCGAGCGCAGGAAGAGGTGGTGCCAAGCGTGGGAAGAGGAGGCGGGTGGGAGGGGCAAACGGGCAGCTGCAACAGGGGAACCCTAACCCTTGGCGTCTAATACCATGTTTGGAATTGTGAAGTTGCACTATTCCCATGGGCCAAAAACCCAATATGTAACATGTACATTTGCAAATAACTCCCTAGACTATATACATATAACAGGTACAGCGGGATGAAGAACTTTCAGAACACATACTTGGGATAGGCAAGAGCTGTCCTTTGAGCACCGCACTTGCTGCTGGAGAACCACCACATATGGAATCCACAGGTTCACATTTCTCAGGCAGTACACTTGGTGCTGGAGAATCATGGCTAGGAGTTGCAGATGCACCATCTGTGCTTCTTGTACCGATGGAGATAGAGTCCAGTGTAGTAATTACAGGATAACTAACAACTTCTGCAGGACAGTTGTACCATAGTGATGGCTGCAACAGGAGGAAAAAAAAGTTAACAGGATATGATAAGAATATAAATATGCCAGCACAGATATGCAATGATTGACTTGATTGCTCCTGCTGTTTCACAATAGATGTCCAAACCCACCACACATACAAGGAAGCACTAAATCTAAGAAAAAATTAATGAGAAATGATCACACATATCCTGTAAAATGACATAACAGAACTATTCAACATCTTTAACAGCATTATTTTAGTAGAGTGTGTAAATATTGCAAATAACTACACTCTTGATTTTCTCAATAGAAAAACATTGTTAAACAATGCTTCCCAAGAAGATGGACAAACATCCCAAAACGGAGGGAGTAAATAGCATGCCAAATTTGTCGAACAACATGTATTGCACAAGCCAGCTCATAAAAACTGATATGTCATCAAGAGTTCAGTAAAGGTAAAAAAACCATAAGAATTTGGCTAGACCATTAAGACCCAAAAAATAATTCAAAATCTTTAGAAAGTAGGATTTGAATGCTACTACTTTTACTCTCGTTATAATAATAATAATAATAATAATAATAATAATAATAATAATAATAGGCATGAGCCCTCTGAAAGGCCAGGGCTTGCATGTTCCCTCAAGCACATTCCCTTGTGACAACGGATCACTGCTGCATTGGTCCTCAGGCAAGCCCATGCTGCAGTGACCCTCATAAGAAAACATCCTTGAGAGAACAACCAAGCCATTTCTCATCAGGAATATTCTTGTTTGCATGCTCATATTAACAAAACAAGATGCAGACACATCCGTGCATCTCAGTAAATAGAAGAAAGTACAGATTTAATTCCATGAAAGCTGGTGCAAATGCAACAAACCAATAACAACATCCACAATTATAATTTCTATACACTGCTCTCTTGCACTTATCATTCTAACATTAAATTATATGAACAATCATCTAGGTCCAAAATCCTTGTTCATAGGCATTATGATAATTCTATTGGACAGTCCATAAACATTACTCTAGGCAACAGTAATTTATACAGCAGTTACTCTTAGTATGGTGATGAAATGACTAAATAAGTACATGTATACTATCATAGGGACTTACATTGTAGTTAAGCTTCGTTAAGGAATCCACAAGCAATTTCTCTCCAACTATTATCGTCATTTTCTTGACCATTTCCTCACGAGTAATCTTGTTTTCCTGCCAGATAGAAAAAATGAATGGTTTGTATGAACAACCAAGCAAACTGACTGCAAAATTCAATGACAATTGACAACCGAACAGTATGGGTTGTCAAGACAGCAACACCTTCAGCTCTTCATTGTGATAAAAGAGCAATTCCCTTGCTACTGATGGTATACTGTCTTGTATTGCTTCAAAGAGCACCCTGAACGAGATCCATGGAGAAGTTGGTCCTTCACCAGATTTGCACATTACCTACATATAGGTCATAGGTCTCAGCTCAATGAGAGAATTGATACTTGTATGACAATGCTATAAGTGTTTTTCCAAAAAAACAAACAAACAGCACAACGAGTGGTACCTGGCAGTTAAATTGACCTTTGGCTAGAGAATCCAGATTTGCACATTACCAACATATAGGTCATAGGTCTCAGCTCAATGAGAGAATTGATACTTGTATGACAACGCTATAAGTGTTTTTCCAAAAAAAAAAACGGTACAACAAGTGGTACTTGGCAGTTAAATTTGTTAGTCGCTGGATTCTTGCTCTTGGTGATAGCAAGATCCTTACTCTCATCGAGAGGATGACACTTGGAGATAGGGCAATTTTCTGGGTTTATTTCTCACACAATGCCATGCCAACCTGAGGGGTTGGGGATACAAATTTATAGGCTGCTAACCAGCCAAGCATATGCTAAGATGCTAGTCCTAGATGCTAGTCAAAAGCTGTTCTAAAGCTAGTCTAAGATGCTAGTCTAAAACTGTCCTAAAGTTAGTCCAAGATGCTAGTCTAAAGCTGCTGTACAAGGACCATGTGTCCACCCCACAAAGACCACAGTACAGGGACTTATTCATCAAAATTGACCTTTGGCAAGAATTCTCTAGCGACAATTGCTTAAAGCTAAAACTGCATCCAAGCGGAAAACAAGCCTGTACCCTGTAGCTCCTATTGGAAAGTACCATAATAAGAGTGTTAAGATGACTCACAGGTTGAAGAGTAGAAAGATCCACTATCACTTCTTTTGGAGGTGGGCGCAACCATAAACCCTTCAAGCGAAGCATATACTCTGAAAGTAAGTACAGTAAATAGTGGATCACTCATCCTATCTCAGTGTGAGTATATGTGATGAGAGTCTTAACACCTCTTGCCAATGTTACCTTGAACTTTTGGGGCAAGCCTGAAGCTAATGAGATATTTCAAACAAATATGAGTGCTTAGATGTGATGGCGACATCACGTAATAGTTTGGGTTTGACCAATTATCAACACCAGAATCATATATGCTTAGAAACTCATCCTGGGTTCCTGCTTTGATAGCTCCCATTTTGCCCAGTATTGCTTGGCACAGCAACATATACTGCACCCCTTTTTCGTCAACATCACAAAGACCAACACTACAAAATGATGAAGTATCATGTAATATCCACTAGTATGAAATTAAAACAGAACATTAAAACACTTAAGTGAAACAAGAACCTTGTAAAGGCACGGTTTTCGGGTGACAGATATATGCCAGCACCCACATCGGCGTTATGAGTGGTTTTTCCGGTGCTAACAAAACCATTAATTAAAACTCCAACTATGTCTTGCTTTCTGGATCCAAGCCATCCATATCTTGCATTTGCATCACCAAACTTCTCTCTTGTCAACCTCATCTGTCTTTCGAAAGCTTCAAGTCTACACTGTGCAGAAATATCCTTTGGAGAGTACCGATGAATATGAAGTATGTTGTTAGGCATTGCAAATGAACCCATACCAGAGAGAAAAAGGTTCTGAACAAACCGAAAGCTTTCACTACCTCTTTCAACAGGTACAATCTTCTTACGTAATATATCTACAGCACAAGGATTCTGGAAAACTGGAGGGCTAGTTTCAATGACAACTTGCTTCACCACTTCAGGTGGAGACTTTGCAACCTTACCCCCAATTAAACCTTGTGCACCGCCTTCAACGATACACATGTCCAATTTTGTGGATTCATCAACTTCCTCATCAAAGAATGCAGAAGGAAAAAACCACTTGTCAGTGTCATCAAGCCACGCAACAGATCGCTGTTTTCTCGTTTTTAGGTTCACCAAGGTCATTGATAAGAAATCAACAAGAAGAGGCTGATCATCCATCACAACCACAACACTAGATTTGTCACCTTTGAATCCATCAACAAGGGACTTCATTATTTGCTCAGGGAAATCGCACCATGAACCTTGTTTATAAAACACAACACGACTTGGTACTCCACTTTTCAGGTAATTGACGCAATCATTAGCCAGATTAGGTTGAATGCAGCAACTGTGAGCAGGTGAATCGGATGAGGATCCATGCTCCACGTTAGAAGATACATTCTCCACTTCAACACGACGAGACTTGAAGTCTTTTGCCAGGCAATCATCAATGAGCTTGCGCTTCAGGCACAAAGCATCGGATTTTTGCAGTGAATCCATGGGATGGTTTAGTTCCTAACAGAAAAAACAAGGGACCTTTATCTCATAAAAGTAACACAATCCTGTAAAGTAACAGTAAATGGATCTCAAATAAAATATGGAATTACAGAAATACATCAGAAAACTTTAAGCAGCAGTGGTATGCATACAGATTTGAACTTCATCGGAGCACAGCTCAAACAACTAGATAGTGAAATGGTCCAAATACAGGTATTTCAAAGGGGCAGTTGAGTATTTAACTACTTGCCTCCTGCATCTTCTGATATGTAAATCATCCTGTAAGAGTAGAGAATACAACTAATGAGCATTCCGACTATGCTTTTCAAAGAGACAATATGCTATTAGACTACTTATTTCCTGCCAATAAGACTAGAGAATACAAGCTATGGACATTTTAAGCTGTCAATTGTTCTTGTAAAATGTTTACAGCACACTTGATTTAATCTTCGGTAAACAACAACCACAATTACATTAGAACCAATCTTCATTGAATGATGAGATATATACCAGCTAAAAGGACATCACAATTTTTTTTTTTGAACCAAATGCAGGAGCTCTACTTTGCATTAAAGAATAACTAAGAAAAGAAACAATGCTATGCTATTTCACCTGACCAACCTCTTGTCAACAATGACATAATCGTGCACTTGTCAGAAATTACTTGATACAAAGAAATAATCGAAAATAACAAAAAACGTAACAAGCAGTGGAAGAAACTAATAATAAGCCATCAAATCCATTGGTTGGCAAGCTGTGCAACGGTGGAGGGTATCGGCTAAGAAATTCATAACACACGACCAGGGGCGGACCTAACATGGGACATGGGGGTTCAGTTGAACCCCCAAAAATATGGAAAAATAAACTGCTACTGGTAATCCACAACGCAGCAATCAAATCCACCACAAAATCCATGGACTGGACTATCCATCCCAGAAAGGAAGATTTGGATGAGATTGCTCACGGAAAAGAAAAGATCCTCAGGACAAAGCTCACTCTTAGAACAATCCAAGCAAGCTAGGGCTTCCTTACCAGCGAAAGAAAAGATCAATCCGGCAGAGCGGAGGACGACGACGACGCCTAGGAGAGAAGAATTCCTTCGCTTCGAGGGTTAAATGACGTTGGCGTGAGAATTTGAGGCAAACGGCGAAGCAATAGCCGCCGCTGCCGCCGTCACGACGAGATATGGAGAAGAGTTCAAGGAAGAGGATGGGCTGGAACTAGAGACGAGAGAGGTTTGGGATTGGGCTGTGAGGATTGCGGATTTGGGGAGGAGGGAGGAGGATAGAAATCTTGACGATGGTCTGTCTCTTGTGCTGAACATTAGGGATCCATTCTAGAGAGACTCATTGATGGCTACAACATATTGGGTACCGCCACCAAGACCACCCAAGCAGAAAGATAAGATTCAGAATTCTCTACATGGCAACTGTTCTGATGTTAATGCTATTCTTACTTGGGTCATCCAGTGTATTAACAATGACACAGTGGCTTCAAATATGACGAGATACTGCCATGGAGTTCCTTTTGGCAGGCTAATCTTGAAACTTTGGTGTTTGCACAGTCAATTGTTTAATTCTCGCCTTGATGCAGTCATGCAGCTCAGAGTTCTGACTGCATATATAGCTATAAGCTATTCTGACTGCAAAATATCTACTTCTGAGTTCTGATAATCAAATATGAGCATGCATTTATTATTTCATTTTGACCGGAAGTAGATATGACATATGAGCATGCATTTATCTCATATGCAGTCAGAAGTAGATAATTTCTCATTTTCTCCGGTCATCCAGCACTCCAGTAGTAAATACTCATCTATCATCTATGCATAGCCGATTCCTAATCCCATAATCAAATCAAATCAGAGCAGGGGCGGAATTGTTACAGACTTACGGGGCGGCAACGGGAGGCGCGACGGCGCCGGGAGCCCGGGAGGCGGGGCGGGCCGGGAGGCGGGGGCGCGGGGCGGCGCCGGGAGGCGGGGCGAGCCGGGAAGATCCGAAGAGGGGCGGGCCGGGAGGCGGGGCGGGTCGGGAAGAGGGGCGGCGCCGGGAGGCGGGGCGGGCCGGGAAGGAGGGGCGGCGCCGGGAGGCGGGGCGGGCCGGGAAGAGGGGCAGCGCCGGGACGAGGCGACGAGCGGCGGCGTCGGCGAGCTGGCGAGGCGACGAAGTGACGAACGGCGGCGTCGGCGTCGCTTTTTTGGCTTCGGGCTTCTGCGCCTGGCTTCGGGAGGTTAGGGTTCTGAGCTGAACAGCGCAGGCGAGGGCGAGGCCTTGCGCATGAAGTGATGGGCTTGGGCCGAGCGAGCGCGTGATGGGCCGCCGGCGCGGAGATAGTAATAGGCTGACGCTGACGGCCTGGCAGAATGCTATGGGCTATTGAACTACCTAGGCTAAATGCTAATAATATTATTTCAGGCTGGGCTACAAATAACTGGGCTATACACTGTATTTTTTTCACACCCCGGACTGGAGCCCATGTTGCCATGGGTCCAATTCCGCCCCTAATGGCCCATATGTCATGCATATTACTTGGCGCTGGCCACTGCATCGCTCGGCTACCGGGTTCGCTAATTTCGCCTCGGTGCATGCACGCGTAAACCGCAAGGACCAGTTGCTGACTGTTAGCGCAAGGGAGTAGCGAGCAGACCGGGGAAAATCAGTGTCAATCAAGAGAAGAAAAGGAGGAGTAGCAATGGGACAAGAGCCGGGGGAAAATGTAGGAGAAGATAGTGGCTTTCTCACTCCTCGCTTGGGTAACGATTTGGTTTTCTCTATGTTTGTTAATTTAATTAGAGATTAGAGTTAGGATTAGAGAAAAAGTGAAAAGTATTCATTAGGGAAAAGACTAGTATATCAGCTAATCTGCTATATTGTTCTCCTGTAATTTTGGATACTGTATGAGAGTAATTTAAAAATGTCATCTACTAGATAATTGTAGAGAAATTCGATAGTTTTCTGTACAATATTTATTTATGTTGATCAGATAAATCGATTTTAAGCTATGAATTTTGTAATCCGGCTATCTGGTAAATTTATCATCTTCTAGTACCATATATTAATCTGTAGATTAAAATTACTGGATGGAATATTGGATGATTTAATTACATGAAAGATGCAGATAATTAAGGGTTCTAGAGATCCATGAACATGATCTTAAATCCAGATAGTTTCCTAGAAATATCTAGATATTTTAGATGCTTTATTCGAAAAAATTTGATGGTGCCTGTTGTGGTTACAGACCAAACACAGAGAGAGATATAGTAGTGGAGAGTCAGGTGAGCAATGCTTAGGGTTTCCCCCATGGCCTGGATGGTATATATATTCATATGGGGAGTGTTTTATAATAATACCCTTACATTCAAGTATCCCTCCCCAAGGGCACTTATGTCATTATACATGTTCCATTTTGGGCCTCACAGTCTTCTAACAGGCCGGTTGGGCTTAGGTGGGGGCCACCCCTACAACAGGATCCTCTCATGGTGACGGGTTTCATGGGCCGAAGCCATGTTGCTGAGCCATTTGGCCCCCTCCGTCCCCACGGCCTGTGAACTTCTGTTTTGCTGGATGAAGCCTCCTTGCCTGGTGCAGTTTTCGCAACGCACCGAGGATACAGCGTTGAGCGGGTTGCCGAAGCCGTCCTTGACCACAGGGCCCTTCGGTGGCGGAGTCAAAGTCGAAGTGGAGACGGGCTCACGCCGCGGACAGGTCGAGGTGCCGGACGGGTCCAGTTTCCGTGCATAATGCCACAGACGAGTGCGGGGTCTCCGCCCGGAGACAGGTCCGAAGCGAGCTCGTCGCGGAGGTGCTCTTCGAGGTCACGCTATAGACGTAGGGTCGACATGTGGCCCGACAAACTCGTGGTCCGGAGTCGACGTCTTAATGGCGGCGAGAATCGCGCTGACCCCTAAGATGTCAGGGGCAGCCGCAGACGCGTTGTACCGATGGAAGGGTGCACGCGGCAGAACGCGATAGACGCGTGTGGTCGTCGTGATCGCGACGATCGCGATCACGCGTCTCTTCCCGAGAGGCGGACGCGTGGCGGATGCTACCGCGCGCGTCGTGTCTTTGTTGCTTGCCGCGCTGCGCGCCGGCTGCCAACGGTTGCGCTTCTCGATCGTGGGGAGCCGAACCGCTAGGCTCCCGCCGGTTGCGTTTCCGATCGTGGAGGAGGCGAGAGGGCTTTATAAATCCTTGCCACCGGCATGCGAGCGTTCTTCTCGGTTGCTCATTTGCCGTTGCTTTGCTCCCTTTTCCCCCTGCTAGCGTAATCTGCCCCTGCTCCTACTTCTTTAGTCTTCTACTCTAGAGGAGAATGGCGTGCCGCGAAGATCCCACTCGCCGGCTCAGTGGTAACGCCTCATCTAGCCAGCGCGGTTTGTCGCTGCCACTGGCGAAATATGCTCTGGTGGTTCGCGAGCCACCGCAGGTCGACAAGCGGTGGGATGCCATGAAGAAGTCGGGAGGCCGCTGCTCCCGCGTGCTAGGGCGAAATCTCGCTACGGAGGAGATGATCCAGACTCTCCTCTGGGAGAAAAAGCTGGAGGAGCGTGCAGGGGTTCGCTTGCCTGCCCGTGACAAGACGGAGCCGCACCCGGAGGAGTCGGAGGCGATTGTCTTCATCGCGTTTTTTGAGGCCAGGCTCCGGATGCCCGCGATGCTCTTCATCGGCGAGGTCCTGCGGGCTTATGGGTTGGATGCCTGGGTGGCGCGAACAGAAGGTGTCCGTCCCAGTGCGAACCTATTCTCCCTTCTGCATGACGCGCGCTGCCAGCCGAAGAAGGTCGAAGGGGGCGCTATCGAACTTCGGTAGTGTCAACTTCGTGCTGAGGTCGCAGTGCACGAAGCTCTTCCCCTCGCTGGCGACGCGAGGGAAGTGGGAGTCCGGCTGGATATGGCGGTGGTTTTACCATCGTGTGATGGGCATCAGTGGTCTTCGGTGCCAGGGAGAGCCAATATCTTTCAACAGCTCGCCGAGAGTGAAGCCGAAGGGCGACGACGAGCAGAAGGCACGGAGGCTTGCCGGTATCGCCCGCCGGTTCAACATGCGCGACCTTGCCGAAGAGTTCACTATGTATGGGGTGGCGCCACTTTCCGACCGGTGGAAGTACGAGCGAGGTCACACCCGGCGAGATGCCACTCACCCGACAATATCTTCCCTTCCGAAGCCCTTCGCTCCTTGTAAGTTCTCCGGCCCTAGGCTGCGTATCCGCACATGTATGCATGCGACCTTTTGTGAGCAATGCCTCACTTTTGCGTGCAGGGCCCAAGCTAGAGGATGTGG
This sequence comes from Dendrocalamus sinicus, assembly GCA_036346575.1. NCBI lineage: Eukaryota > Viridiplantae > Streptophyta > Magnoliopsida > Poales > Poaceae > Dendrocalamus > Dendrocalamus sinicus. The sequence continues at coordinate 9,161,888 of CM070656.1, read as the reverse complement.
AGCGCGCGGTAGTTGCACTCCTTGGGCCATACACGGCCAAGGAACATAAGTCTGCGCTGGTTGTAACCGCCTCGCGTCTTGGGGCGGATAAACGGTATCGCGAAGCCTCGACATCCTCGCGTTCGAACAGCGGTGCGCGCGCGATCGAGTCGCCACCACGATGGCGATGGCAGGGTAGGGGCGTCTCCTCTGCGCGCAGGCTTGGCTCGATGCCGCGCATCGGCCGTCGGCGGCCGATCTCGGTGGTACCGCCGAGACCAAAGGTACGACCGGCGCCGAGTCCGAACCCGCCGGCTCGGAGGAGCACACTGCCCCCAGCGAGGGGGCTTCGGGCGGCGCCGAGGAGACAGGCCATGGCGCCGACGCTCCGGAGGACGAGGCCTCGTCGCCTGCACCGGTCGCCGAGGGCTTGTTGCCTGCCCCGGTCATCGTGGCCGCAGAGGCGGCCAAGGAGACGTCGCCAAAATCCCCGAGGGCGAAGCGCCCCCAGATACAATCACCCCCCCTTCGAAGAAGGGGTTCAACGTGGCGGGCAGCGTCGCCGGTGAAAGCATCTAGGCCACTAAAAATATTGGTTTTGGTAATTAATGAAATTATGTGAATATGGGACTAATGTGTGCATTAAGTGTTTGAAAGGGTAAGTTGAAATAGCAAGGAAAGAGGCTCACAAAATATCCCATGAAGATTCAAAGATCTCTAGGGCGACAAGGTAAATAGTCTAGGTATCTATTTTATTTTACCGGTCTTGGAGATAGGTTGGAAGACCGGATTATAGGATAGACGCCGTACTATTAAGAGGGATCATGGTGATTGCTTAATCATGTTCAAATGTGCCCTATGGATCAATTTAGGATCATGCATGCACTTAGAAATTAAAATCAAATCAAATCATGCATTGTCGAAAATCCAGTAGTTCCGGTGTTAAATGGCGGAACTACCGCAGGTCGGAAGTACGGCGCCGGCGAACGTTTTCGAGCGCCGGACTCGGACTTAGTCTCTGAAAACGGAAGTACCGCGGGTTGAACTGCAGAACTACGGATGGCGGTAGTACCGTAATGCGAGCGGAACTTTATTTCGAGAGCGCCGAGTTTAACTTAGCCTCTCGGAAACGGAAGTACCGCGGATTGACTGCGGAACTACCGCATGTGCGGAAGTTCGGATACCGCAAGGAACTTTATTTCCGAGAGCGCGAATAAAACTTAAACTCACGAGATCGAAGTCTGGGTCATGGAGCGGAACTTCAGGACTTCCGAAGTACCGCGATTTCAACGGCGGTAGTACCGCACTCATTGACCAACGGTCGCCGACTCACCGACATAGCCGTTCGACCGGTCACGAGAGTCGGAAATACCGCGGTTTTACTCGCGGTAGTTCCGATTTCCTGAATTTTCAGGATTGTTTATTGTAACGGCTATTTGAGGTTGGTGAGGGTATAAATACATCCCCACCAGAACTTGTAGTTGTTGTTGAACCTTCATTGAATACATTTGAGCTTAGTGCAACCTCTCACACCTCATTCACTCACTTATGCATTCAATTGAGGTAGTAGACCCAAAAATTCAAGTGCATTGCAATCTAGTTGATCCATTAGGCACTTGAGTGAGATCAAGCCGCTGTGATCTGTTCTCTTGGTGCTTGCCGGCACCTAGACGGCTTGGCGGAGGTCTGGTGATCTTCTCAAGAAGATTGTGAGAAGGCCCGGAAGATTGTGAAGGCTCGGAGCTCGCCTACCCGGAGAGGGAAAGGGCTACCGCTAGTGATCGAGGTGATTAGGCTCATTCGTGGAGCCAGTCCTATTTGTTCGGGCTTACCTCAACGTGGACTAGGGGAGACCGGCAAGTCTCCGATCACCACGGTAAAAAGTAATCGTGTCATTTGTGGTTTGCTCTCTTGTGATCATTTTCATTCAAGCAATGCTCTTCATTCATATTACATGATTGCTTGCTTAGTTAGAGTAGCAATTGTTGATCTCTACTATTTGATATTGCTCTTAGTCGATTACTTGTGCTAGTGATTGTTTGAGCCTTTCTAGGTTGATTAGTGGTGTTATTGTTAACTTGCTCCAGTACATCCATCAAGTTTAAAATTGCTAATTAGAATTAGACGAAAATTTTAAAAAACCACCTATTCACCCCCCTCTAGTCGGCCTCCTCGATCTTACAGCTGGGGACTCGGAGTCCGATGGGGAAGCCCTCCAGACCGGGGGGAACTCGCTACAACCCCACGCAGATGAAGCCCCCGCGGAGCATGTCGAGGCGGGGCGGACACCTCCTCATGCGTCGGTTGAGGGTATCGAAGGTAGGCGCCATTCTTTCTCCCCCCGCGACTTCGCAAAGCTCTCTCCGATTTGCTCGCTCATTCCGTCGTCGACGTCAGGTGAGACTAGGTCTCCTGGACATGGCCAAGGATCGAGCATCGGAGACGGCTGCGAAACCCCTGGTCTTCCTGCCCAAGACGTGATGTACGCACTGGTGTTATCGAAGTCTTTATCACGGAGGCTCGACGGCCAGTTATCTCGGACTTTATTCCTCGGTTGGAGATTCTTTGGGTCCTTCATGAGGTCGCGGAGTGCACTGACTCCAACCTAGATTGGCGGACGTTGTCGAGGTGCGGGGCCGAGCTCCTAGCGAGCGCGCTGGAGGCCTCGGAGATAAGGGTAGGTGCTTATGTTCCCGACCTACGCCGCTGTCGAGGGCTTATTGACACGCGCACTTTTGCAGACCCTTGCTCTCGGCCGAGCTCTGAAGGAGGCGCGCATCCGCGAGCGAAGGGTGCTGGAAAACCAGCTCCAAGCTGCCAAAGAGGCTCATGTCGTCAAGGACGGGCGCATCCGGCTGCTAGAGGTGGAAAGCGCATGGGCGGTCTCCGACGCGCAGACACTCGCTACGGAGGCGCATTGCGCAGCGGCAGAGGCACAACGTGCCGCTGCAGAGGCCCAACGTGCAGCGACAGTGGAGTGCGATGGCCTGCTCCAGTAGATTGCAGCGCTGGAGGAGGAAAGGGCCCAGCTCGCCACGTCCCTCGACGAGAGGAATCGGACGTTGGGAGATGCATCGGTGGCAGCGTGGGGTGCGACGGAGTCCTTCGAGAGGGCCCTTACGGACCTCATCGTCGACATGCCAGACCTAACATTTGGTCCTGAGGACCTGGCACAGATGCTCGCGCGAATCGAAGAAGGCTAGAGCCTTGCTCTCCACGGCGCCAGGGCCTTCGGTGACCACTGTGGCTTCACCGGTGCTTGTATTGCTTTGGCCATGCTCCACAACCACGGGTGTCCGCACATCGCCGAACTGGCCGATCCCCAGCTGGAGCTGCCAGCCGGAGCCGGGGCAATGTCGAACGCCATTCGCGACGTCCGCACCGCCGTCCGGGCCTTTTACGACCGGATCTGGGGCTACATCGGGGAGCCCGCTGCGAAGGTGGCGCTACGTCGGACACTACATGGGGAGGGAAACCTCGGCCGGTGGCTCGACGAGGTTCCCCGACGCGACGATGATGGTGACAGTGTCCCTGGGCACGGCGCGGACCCGCAGGCGTAATGCCGGGGCTCGGTGTGTATGTGTGCGTTGTCATGTATCCGTTTTTGTAAGCAGGCGCCTTGTGGCCCCCCGCCCATTTATATGAAATGGTATTGTCCAAAGCCTTCTGACGATGCGTACCTTTTCTGCTTCGGGCAGATGTCTGATAGGGGGCGAGTAGTGTTGTTGGATCGCTTGACCCGGCAGCGTCTTCGGCGTTGGGCATAGGTGGAAGAAGCCCGGGATTTCTGGGCGACCCAGACTTCAACGTGTGATACTCTGACGCAGGAGTATGTCGAGGGGGAGCCGAACAAGTAGTGACCTTAGGCAGTCGAAGACAAGCTCCATCCCCTACCCTTCAGAGTGGTGGCAGCGGAGCTGGCGCCTGGTCGAGGCAGACACTCGAGCACTCAGTCCCCTACCCTTCGAAGTGGTGGCAGCGAAGCTGGCGCCTAGTCGAAGTAGATGCTTGAGCGCTCCGTCCCCTACCCTTCGAGGTGGTGGCAGCGGAGCTGACGCCTAGTCGAAGTAGACGCTCGAGCGCTCCGTCCCCTACCGCCGAGGTGGTGGCGGCGGAGTGGCGCCTGGTCGGCAGAGCGCCGAGCGCTCGTCCCTACCCGAGGTGGTGGCGCGAGTGGCGCCTAGTTGAAGTAGACGCTCCACTTTGCGTGTGGTATTTATACTCCGTAGAGTGCGTGGGAACATCATTCACGTCTTATTTATACTCCAGAGAGTACGCGTAGGAACAACATCCGCGCGTGCGCGGGAATATCCGCGTCTTATTTATACTCCGTAGAGTGTGCAGGGACAACATCCGTGTCTTATTTATACTCCGTAGAGTGTGTGGGAACATCATCCACGTCTTATTTATACTCCGGAGAGTACGCATAGGGACAATATCCACGCGTGCGCGGGAATATCTGTGTCTCATTTATACTCCGTAGAGTGCGCAGGGACAACATCTGCATCTTATTTATACTCCGTAGAGTGCGTGGAAACAACATCCACGTCTTATTTATACTCCATAGAGTGCGCGCGGATGCATCCCCCCGCGTGTCTTATTTATACTCCGTAGAGTGCGCGCGGAGGCGGACCTCAACGCCACATCTCATTTATACTCCGTAGAGTGCGCACGGAGGCGGATCTCGACACTGTGTCTTATTTATACTACGTAGAGTGTGCGCGGAGGCGGACCTCGCCGCTGCGTCTTATTTATACTCTGTAGAGTGCGTGCGGTGGCGTGCCTCCGCGTGTCTGGGCGCAGGATGAGAGAGCTTTGTAGACGATCGGCTTTATTAATCTCCTGTTTGCGCGGGCGAGCGTCTTACAATAGGTAGGGTGCCGAGTTTGCTACAGGCTTCCCTTTTGCCCTAGACATAGTACCGCCGTAGCCTGTCTGCATTCCATGTGTGGCGAAGTGTCTGCCCTTCTAGCGTTGCGAGGCGATCAGCTCCCCGCTGCAGAGCTACAGCGACGATGTATGGGCCATCCCACTTGGATTCCAGCTTGCTGACAGTCTCCGCATGGAGTGCCATTTTGAGGACGAGGTCTCCTGGCTGGAATTCTCGCGAGTACATGGTGCGATCGCGCGCACGCGCCATTTGACGCGTGTATTTTTGCGACGTGTTGGGTCGCGCTTACTCGCTCTCCATCGAGAAGGTCTAGGGACAATTGGCGCTCCTCCACAGGCGCCTAGACGAGGACCCTTCTCGAGCCAGCCTTAATTTCTTCGGGCATCATTTCCTCATCACCGAAGGGGAGCTTGAACGGCGTGAACCCCGTCGGACGTGTCACCGTTGTGCGGAGGGACCAGAGTACGCTGTGGAGCTCACCTGGCCACTTGCTCTTTGGTAGCCCGACAAGGCGCTTTTTGACCCCGGCGGAAATGACGCCATTCGCCCGCTCGACCGCTCTGTTAGACTGCGGGTGCCCGACCGAGGCGAATCGGAGTGTGATGCCCATACTGTCGTAGAACTCCTTGAACGGAGCAGAGTCAAATTGCAGGCCGTTGTCAACGGTCAGCTCCCTAGGCACTCCAAAGCGGCATATGATGTTCTGCCAAAGAAAGCGCTGCATGGCCGCGGAGCAACAACCTCCGGCCACCTGGAGAAATACTCCAAGGCGACTACCACAAACCGCAAGTCTCCCGGTGCCTGAGGAAGTGGCCCCACAACGTCGATGCCCCACCGTGCCAGCGGCCATACTGGGGGAATGGGCTGCAGGTTCGTCGGAGGTCTGCGAATGACCCGTCCCATCCATTGGCAGCCTTGACACTGGTGCACGAGGTCTTGGGTATTGGCAACGGCGGTTGGCCAATAGAAGCCTTGCCTGAATGCCATGCCGACTAGCGACCTCGGCACGAGGTGCGAGCCATAGAGTCCTGCGTGGATCTCCACGAGAAGGTTCTTCCCCTCATCGCGCAAAAGGCATCGCAGGAGCGGGGCATAGATTCCCTTTTTGTAGAGCACACCGTCAAGCACCTGGAATGACCTAGCGCGATGCTGTGGGCGTCGGAGCTCTAAGGGATCGTCTGGCTCCACGATTCCCTGCAAGAAGCCGAAGATGGGCTCTCGCCAGTCACCCTGCCACGCAATTTGGTGTACGAGGGCCGCATCACGGTTGTCCTGAGCGATGGCTGCTGCGGGTAGGACCTCGTAGAATGCTCCTTCGGGAAGGGGAAACTATTGGCTGGCGGCCTTCGCGAGGATGTCGGCCTGCTCATTATCCGCGCGAGGGATGGCCTTAACCGTGAAGCCCAGGAAGTGTCGCTCCTTTGCTCTTACGGCTGCCAGGTACTTGGCCAGCTCAGGATCCTTGGCTTGGTAGGATTTGTCGACGTGGCCCGCCACCAACCGTGAGTCAGTGCGGACAAGGACCCGTCGTGCTCCAAGGGCCCTGAGCTTCGTAAGGCCGAAGAGCAGCGCCTCATATTCGGCCATGTTATTAGTGGCCGGAAATCCGAGGCGCGTCGAGTACAGCAAGCAGTGACTCTCCGGAGTAGTGACTACTGCGCCCACACCAGCACCAGAAGCGCCATAAGCTCCATCGGTGTTAAGCATCCATTAGCTCCCGTTGGAGCGCACCAACGGCCGTCAGCAGAGAGCTCTCCACCGTTACCGCGGTGGGGGCTACCGGCGCACCCGGTTGCACCGTCGGAGTCACAGCGACCACGGCCTGCGCTCCTGGGTTGCCCGGTGCGCCAGTGCGATGGGCTTCGGGGTCAGTGATGAAGCCGACATTGGCACCAGAGCCGCTCACTGCTCCCGTACCGGGTGTAGGGACAGTGGCCGTGCCAGCATGGGTGTCGGCGTCGCCGCTCCCGACAATCCAGTCGGTGCTGCTGGTGTCGACCGTCGCGCTAGCAGTGGGATCGATCGTCGTGCACGGAGCGGGGTCGATCGTCGCGCCACCGGTGGGGTCGATCATCGTGCGCGGAGTGTCGATGTTCGAGGCTGCCGCGCCGACGTCTGCACTCGCGATTGCCGACGCCGAAGCTCTAGTGCTGACGTGGGGCTCCGTCGCGCCCTTCTTCTTCCCTACCGCCGATGATGAAGCTTTCTTTGGTGCCATCCTTCTTCAGATCTTGGAGCTTGGTCTTGTCGTCCCCACGGACGGCGTCAACTGTTGTGGTACAGACCAAACAGAGAGAGAGGTATGGTAGTGGAGAGTTAGGTGAGCAATGCTTAGGGTTCCCCCATTTCCTGGATGGTATATATATTCATATGGGGAGTGTTTTACAATAATACGCTTACATTCAAGTATCCCTCCCAAGGGCACTTATGTCATTATACATGTTCTATTTTGGGCCTTACAGTCTTCTAACAGGCCGGCTAGGTTTAGGTGGGGGGCCACCCCTACAACAGTGCCAATTGTCATAAATCTAGTGGTCACAAGAATCTATATAATCCTTTCAATCCAAAATATACATCATTTGGGAGAGTTGGTTTTGGTTTATAAATATTTATATTTTATTTTTCAGAAGCAATATGTTCAAAGTGCCCATGTTAATTGTTATTGTTAGAGAGAGGTAAATCATAAATAGAGACAACATATGTCAAAACAAAAATATGTACTACTTCTTTTTCTATGTGTGTGAAAAACACCATTTAATATGCTAGCATAGAAAATAAGAAAAGAGTAGAGAGTTAAAGTTAATATCTATTTAAAAACAAAGTGCACACTTGTGTTGTCAACTAAAGTTGTAATAGTTTTCCTCTAAAAAGTTGTAATTGTGCTGCCACCAAATAAAGTGTTTGTATTAGTTTATTATTTCAAATTTTTTAGTGTTATTGACTTTCAATAGACTTAGAAATGTGACTTTTATCTTCAGTTTTTATAAACCAATATAAGTATATATTAAAAAATGTAACACGATATAATTAGCGAACACCTATTCATAAAATCCTAAATCCGCCATTGCACACAACTACATAGAATATTAACGGAAATACTGCCTTAACTGTAACTTTAAGGCCCATTACAGAATTAAAGAACAATAAAAATGTTTCGATTGCATATATAGATTAAAGAAGCGCAAATGCATTACCGCACTAACAATCCATCATGTTGCAAAAAAAAAACAACACAAAATTTTTTATTGTACACGAACAAACCAACGCGTACGAAAAATCCTAGGTAAAATAAAATTAGGATGAAAATGGACAAAAATATTTTAAAAATCCTCAATATTTTCCCCCAAAAATAAGGATCCCACAAAGTAACGACACCAAAAAAATCCCGAAAGAAGAAGAAGAATAAACCGAATGTTGTGGCGAAGGGCTAGGAATTGGGATGGGGATCTCGAGAGGGACGGGACCTTAAGAACACGTACCCAAGGGGGAGGACCAAATTAAGGACCCATAGCCGGAGGGAATTGGGATGGCGAGCCGGCACCCTCTCTCGTGCCTCTGCTGATTGCTTCCACGGGGCCGGTTGGTTTCTCTCGAGGTTGGGGGTCAAAGGCGGAGTCGAGGAGCAATGGAGGAAGAGGAGGAGGGTGGAGAAGGCACACAGTCGAGGAGCAATGGAGGAAGAGGAGGAGGGTGGAGAAGGCACACAGTGACACGGTGACAGAGACAACACGTGTGGGCTGAATGTGCCAAGCAGCGACGAGGCTAGCCCATTTTGGCGTCTTGGGCCTCACAATTCCGAGGCCTAGGACTGGCCCGTGGCCTCGCGATTGTTGGGGTGTGAGCCCAGAGCCCATGGGGTGTAGATCAACGACGCCCAAAGACCCGCAAACAGATCAACGGTAACATGTCTAGGTGTCTTGAGGCTGGGACAAGATTTTTGAGATCTCAAGTGCCCATGAATTTCTACAGACAAAAGAAATTATATTATTCTAATATGTTATGTTGATTTTATCAGGATTAGCTTGTCTGGCCTACGTGCTAAGACGTGTCGTGCCTCCACGCTCTCAGCTTTGCCGTGTGCCTAGTAGAACTTTGTTGTTTTTTCTTGTTAGAATTTTTTTAGGAGGGTGGAATTTATTTTTTTAGTAGATTATTTTTCTACTTTTTGTTAGAAATTTTGTAGGAAGATAAGAGCAGATAAACTACCACCACTAACACTCTGGCCACATTTTCTTAGGCTTTTGGCTTCTCCGAAAATTGAAACAAATGGTGCGACTTCTTGAAGTGGATTCTGTAAACGATTTCTTGAGCCCAAATCATGTGCACTGTCATCAGCCATAGCAAAAAACATAGGCTGGTCCTTTTTAGCTTCGACTTATTGCTTTCAGTCGCGACTTAGGTTTTTGGGTTGTTCATGAAAGAGAGTACGAAGTAAAAGAAACTTGCGTGCAGTTTTGGCCGATATAAATGAAGTTTGTATATTACAATCAATTTATAGACTCAGTCTTAAAAGACATTCCTTTTGAAAGCTACTTACTATAGAAAAATAACATTTTAAAACTAAAAAAAGAGTCCCGTTGGCGAGGAACCCAGTCATACGATGTGTGCGCCTCTTTACTGACCGTTTGCTTACCTACCGTTGATCGATCCATCTAGCACGGTCAACGTGTTGAGGGCCCATGTATGTGTTGTGCTGCTCCTGTTTGTGTACAGTATCCTTTGTTCAACGAGGTAAACCCTTTTTTCCTCTTCACACATGGGTGTTTTGCAAGCCAACCATGTTGGTCGTTTGCTCGTGTCTAGAGCTAGGAGTCAGGCTGGGCTTATTCATGCCGACCCGGACCACTGGCCCGGCCAAAGCCAAGCCACAAGCACATAGATAGGCACGTGGCGGGCCATGCCAAGACAAAGACAAATAGTGGGCGGGTGGGCACGGAAAGTGGCCGTTGGACGGCATGACATATTGTGTTATGCTCGACCCAGCCTGACCTGGGGATTACAGCCGGCACAGCAGCACCGGTGGCCACCTCAGCCTCAGCCTCACCTCCTGTCACCATTCCATGGGCACTAGTACCATCTCACAATGATCCCTACAAGCTATCACAAAGTAGGGAGAGGGAGTAGAGGGGAAGGACTAAAGGATAGAAGGAGTATACCAGATGGCCTTGATGTTATCGTGGGTGAAGCGGAGGCCGGACTACTGGAGGGTGTTCTGCAGGTCATCCCCACCGTCGACGGTGGCTTTCCCGCCGACTGCTGGCTTGGCCTCGGCTAGGAAGGCAAGCATGTCGTTGACTATGTTGACGTTGGCGTCGTCAAGGTCTTGCCCCTCTTCATGTCGTCGTGAGCTCATTGATGAAGATGAGCTTCTTGGTGAGGTTGAACATGAGCTCGCCGAGGTTGATGACCTCGCCCACCCCCGGATGATGACAGCGACCTCCCCCCGGAGGCCCGGACAACGGCGTGGAGGGGGTCACCGGGGGAGGCATGGCCAGGGGAGGAAGGCGACGGCTCGAAGGAGGTCGCCAGATGAGGCGTGACCGGAGGAGGAGGGCGACAACGCGGAGGGGGTTGTCGGGGGAGGAGGGAGGCGACCGAGGAAGGAAGTGGTTGTCGAGGAAGAGGGGAAGCGGCTAGGAAGGTTAGGGGAGAAGGGAGGCGGCCGAGGGAGGATGGAGGTGGCCGTAGGAGGAGGGGTCACTGAGGAAGGAGGGAGGCGCCAGGGGGAGGAGGGAGGTGGCCAGGGAAGGAGGGAGGTGCCAGGGGAGGTCAGGGAAGGAGGGAGGCGGCCGGGGGAGGAGGGAGGTGGCTGAGAGGTCAGGGGACACACAGCCGGGCCCGCTAGGGTGGCAGGAGGTGGATTGGTGGAGGCATGATTTAAGGTGGGGTGGGGAAGGTGTAGATAGTAGTACAAGTAGTAGTCTAGTAGAGCCGACAGCTGAGCGCCTAAGCTGAGAGAGACAAAGGTTGGGAACAAGTAACGTTTGGACTTTAGAAGAAGCAATGTTCGGGAGAAGCAACGTTCGAGAGATGATGCCTATAAATTCATTTTGCTTCTCATTTCTTCACAATCTATACAATCTCTCATTTCTTCAACATCTCTCTATACTCCCCATTTCTTCAATATCTCTCTACACTCCCCATTTCTTTAACATCCCTCTACACTCCCTATTTATTCACCATCCATCCACTATGCTACTAATGAGTTGGAGTGCCAAGGAGCTCCCGAGCAGTATGCAGAGGAGTTGAAGCATGAAAAGGGTAGCAGGGCGACTTAGTGTAAGCTCCCGTTGTCGCACCCCTAGTCCTCCTCCGGTTCCGACTCTCGTTGATGCTCGTTGGCTTTCACCAAGCATGAAAGACTATGGTATAGATGACTGTCATATGGACTATACAGAGGGCTATGAAGAGTACCAGGGCGATCTGGAGCTAATGGGGACTCCAGAGTTCCCTCGCTAGCCTACGGACAACAATATTGGCGGGTCTGTACGAAGGGCGAATTGCTGGAAACACATGACTTGGAGTCAGGAAATTCGAGACGGCGAAATAGTAGAGATTGCAACCTGTAATTATTGCAATGCTAAATTAACTGCTCGTATAGCTGTAGCGACAGGGCATTTGAACCAACACTACAAAGCATGCTTAGCAAGCTGGTGGCACGGAGCCGAGGGGGAGGAGAAGTAGTACAAACGCAACTAAACTTCAAGACCGATAGCTCTGTAAGTACTTGGTTATACAACTCGCTTCCTACCTATGAGGAAATTGCTAGATATATTATTTTAGAAGATCAATCGATTAGGATAGGTGAAAGTCGTGCGTTCGAAAGAATGATCCAATACGATTTTTGCCCCCATGGTACTAACATATTAATAGGAGAACTACTACATATGATATTTACGGATGTATCAAAAGGAACTATTAGAGCTAAAAGAACTATTCCTACAAGTTCATTTTTCTTTTGCTATAACCTCAGATATTTGGACATCGTCACACCAGAGAAGTATTCACCTTAGTGTTGTAGCCTATTATTTAGATGATAATTATAAGCTAAATAAGAGAGTTATAGGATTTCAAGTAATTAATGAATCACACATGGGAGAGGCCATTGCTGACCATATACTACACGTACTTGATGGTTTTAAGATAGATAATAGAATTGTTTCTATATCTCTTGATTATTCATCAGCAAATACAACAGATATGAACGTCCTCAACCCAAAGTTGCCGATATATATTAATGGTTATGTCTTCCACCAAAGATGTGTATGCCACATCTTGAACCTTGTTGTTCAAGATGGTATGCAATCAATTGGTGCATATTTAAATAGTATCTGTGATGCCATTCATTACCTCACAAGTTCCCCATAAGTGGTAGCCAGGCTCGCAGAGTACTGCACAACTAATGGAAAATAGCAAAGAAAATTCGGTCTTGACATGAAGGTGAGGTGGAACTCAACATACATTATATTAAATAAGTTACAAGGGTACGAACATGTCATATCCATTTTTGTCAATGCTAACTCTCAAAATAATTAAGTGGTAGTTACTAATTCAGATTGGCAGATTGCTAGTCATTTTTTAGAGTTTTTAAAACCTTTTTATAAAGCAACAAAGTTTCTATCTAGTGTTTATTATCCTACCTCTTGTTTAGTTATAGAATTTATTTGGTTAATTGTAGATAAGATTTCCAAATCTAGGGAGAATTCTCTTTTAGGACATGCTAGCGTAGCAATTAAGAAAAATTTTATTAAATATTTTGGTTCTATTTCACACTTATATTGCTTTACTACCATTTTCGATACTACAAAAAAGTTGGCAAGTTTGCAGGTTGACATGGAGTGAACAGATGAATGCCTCGGCCTTGATTACTCGGAAACTTTCGCACATGTCAAAGAGGAGTTTTTTTTCATGTTTTTCATATGTATCATGACAAATTTGGCAACAGTGAAATCGGAGGCCTCACAGCAGATACAACAAGGAAAGATAAGCTTGACATCACACTTATGGAAGAAGCTAAAGGGCAAGTCCACTTCTTTATCCTCTTAGCCTCAGGCGCCTTCAAGTGGAATTCTGTCTCAGAGCTAAACCACTACTTGGAGCATGATTTTGCAAATATTGATCTTGATCTTAATGCGGAGGCAAGATAGACTTGCTCAAGTGGTGGAAGAACAACAAGCGGATATTTCTTGTGCTGTCACATTTCACACGGGATGTTCTCTTGGTACCGGTGTCCACCGTCTCTTCGTAAACGATGTTCAGCACAGTAGGGAAAATAATTGAAGAAATGAGATCATCCCTCACGCCCAGGATGGTGGAGGCAATCACATGCGCCAAAAACTGAGAATTAGCTAAAGAGCGGCAACAGCATCAACTGAAGAATCCTAAAATCGTGCAGGCGTACACTGACCTCGAATGCATGAACAACCTAAACATTGATGAGTAGATAATATGTAGTATGTACGCATGTTGTTATAGTTAGTATGTACATATATTGTTACTGTACTCTTTTCCTTACTCAGAGAACCCCATTCGAGGGCGTAAGGTTTTTAACGAGACAGTAACATTGTATTTTTAAAATATCAAGAAAATTCCACTTTTCCCCGAAATATTTACGTTATTGTGTGCTCATGTTTTTATGCAACTAATTCAATTTTAACTAGTTTTTAACGAGGCAGGTACGAGAGAAAGGAAGATGGCAGTGGCCGCCACCATCGTCGCCGCCGTCTTCATCGTGTATATTTACTTCAGGTTGGGCTTGAGCTGGCACGGTACAAACACTGACATGGTGGGCTTTGGGCCATGCCTGGGCCTGGACGGAGGTGAGGCGGGTCGACACAACATGGCACAGCGGGTGACTGGGCCGAGCTGGCATGGCACGATACGGCCCAAAGCACGGTGGGCCCGAGCCGTGCCGGCACGGCACGACCCAATGCCCACCTCTACTCGTGTCAATGGCCCCGTCTCTTTCCTTACCAAATATGATTATTTTAAATAAACTAATTTTCAATTCAATTTGCGCAAGTGTGCATGTGCTAAGGTGTGTATCTACCTTGTGTTCTTAAAAACTAGTGTGGAAAGATGTGTTAAACTAACTTGAACACTGGACAACTACTTTAGTGAACTATAAAACGGAGCGAGTCTGACTTATCAGATTTGACAGTACATTGATTGGGAAGCCTCTTAATGTGAGTTGAAAGCTAAAAGGCATTTTAAAGTTGAACCATATTTTGGTGAGGTGTTAGACTTGTGGGTATACAACTCTATTCACCAGGATTTAAATTCTGGTATCTTTTGTGAGGTGCATTTATTCTCGACCTCTCTCTTTCTAGACGTGTGCTAAAAGAATGCACTCATGTGTATACACGTGGTGGTGGTGTATATACATATGCATCTTCTTTATAGGTGCCGCTCCATTGAGCTTCTATGGCGAGTTGCGGGCTTCCGGCTGCGAGAAGCCCAAAGACGCTTGGGTCTGGAGCCCAGCGGCTTATGGTAGAAGCAACGAAGTGGTATTAAACTGCTGTGCTATCCACTAACATCCCCACTCATGTGAAGAGGCCCCCCTCCCCTCCAACCAGGCCATCCCCCATTCATGGTGTGTTGTCACCCTCCTGCTAATCCACGGCAGATCTTTGTTCGATACTCTCAAATTGGGTGCTCTCCACAGCCAGCCCCGATCCAAAATCTTAGGGTGCTCCAATGGCCCGAGTTTCGCCATCGGTCTGGTGCGGCGGTTGTGATGAATGCACACCAGCTTCTTTAGTCCGCGTCAAAGCCCCGGCTGAGCTTAGGCTTGGGTCTACCCAAGAGCTTGAGAGGGCACCTTCTGACTGATCACCCTGCACAGTGCAAGGTACGACCCTTTTTGTCCCTCCAACATTCGTTTCTATGTTGCTTTGCCTTGTCAGTAGAGGTCATTGTGGATGGCTAGCCGTGTACCCCCCCCCTTCATTGCGTACATATTCATTGGCCTGCCAAATGCTTACGATGCCATACCTGCAGATGGCCCTGGCTACCTAGAGTGATGACACTACTCACATTTACCTGAAAATATGCGTCGAGGAGGTCGAGGCTCAGAAATAACTGTACACACAGTTGAACATGCAGGGCCAAAAAAACCTTGTCTGCAAATTCACTGAGTGAATCAGCCTTACCTACATGATCAAGCAAATAAAGAACAAGTGGGATACACTGAAACATGACTATAGCAAATGGAAGGGATTTAAGATGCATGCGATGGGCCTCGACGTGGACCCTGAGACCGGTTCCATCGCCGCCACTGATGTGTGGTGGGCAGTTGCTAGTGCGGTAAGTACATTGCTCTTTCAACTACTCTCGCTTCACACAAGGCTGCAACGTGGGATTGATGTTTTCTCATGACATTGCAGGGGAAGTCGGGGATGTCCAAGTTCAAGAACAAACCGCTTGCACATGACGACCTGATGGAACTCATGCTCGGCAATGCCACTAGCACACGCATGGATGCATACATGCCGGGTGTCAACCCTTTGGAGTCAAACAACGAGGACCTCCCCATAAGCCAGTAGAAGATGCCAGCAACACCGATACCCAATGCAGACCACAGGTAGTGGTGCAGGGCTTCTCTCGCAGTAAGTGGCCATGGCCACCACTGGCCTACCGAAGTAGCAGCTGGCCAGAGAAGCGCATCGACTGTGACACCCAGTTCAAGCATCTGATCGACATCTATGAGAGGACGCACATGCCCTCCAGTTGGCTCTCCAGTCAGAGTGCGATGTCCCCTAACAAGGAGTCGACGAGGGATGAGTTCCTTAGACTCATGAAGATGGTGAACGATGCAGGGCTACAAAAGGAACCAATGAGTACTACTGGGCTTCATAGTTGTTCATGAAGCCGGAGTGCTGCACCAGCTTCCTCTCGATGGCAACAAGTGAGGGTTGACTTGCTGGATTAGGTGAACATGAGAAAGGCTCAAGGACAGGGCCTAAGAGTTGTTATTTGACTTGCTTCAAGGACCATCCCCAGAGAGCTGTTCTATCTGTCGGTTTGTTACTTGTCGGTCACAGTATCTCTATTTCGTCATAGCCTGCTTTGTTGAGTTCATTTTCAATGAGATGACTGTCTGTTTACTTGTGCTATCTTTGTTGCTGTGTGGACATCATGGTCAGTTTGGTGTGTCATAGACCTTATGTGTGCACTTCGATCAGTTATACTTCCTGTGTTATTGGTGTTAGTTGTATTGCCATTTGCATCACTCATTTACTATTCTCTGGGAATAGTTGTGCATTGCTCTGGGACTAGTTGTCCATTGCTCTGGGAATGGTTGTGCATTATTCTAGGATTGGTTATGCATTGATCTAGGAATAGTTGTGCATTGCTCTAGGACTAGTTGTGCATTGCTCTAGGACTGGGGACATGGCTTTGTTTTGTCTACTGGTTGTACTGCTGTGAATCTCTAATGCATTCTTGTCGGTCTGTGATACATATGTGCTATTGCCTGTTGCAGTGTCATGCTCAGTATTTGCTAGATTGCTCGGTTGTATAGTGTGTCCAATTCTGTGATATATGTGTTGTCAATGCGGTTGCGTGACACGTATTTCTCACTCTGTGTAGTTATGGATGGTAGTCCAAGTGCGTCATGGGGTGGGTCAGGTCTCTCCATCCCATGCCTGGCCATTGCCATGTTTGACGGTGAAGACAAGGAACTCACCTCGGAACATCTCCCAATAGTCCCGATAGTCACTAGATGGCAATGGGTCTCATTGCAACTTGCCGATGAGCGGCGTTACTGCAACATGTTCAGGATGAGCCTCCGTGTTTTCGAGGCACTACATGATAGGCTAGTCACCAACTATGGCATGTGGTTATCTCGAGAAGTATGTTCAAAGGAAGCATTAGCCCTGTTTTTGTGGACCTGTGGGGCACTGCAGCCACAAAAGCAAGGCATGAACCGATTTGAGCACTTCGCAGGTATGATTTACAAGAGGTTCAATGATGTGTTGGAGTGCATGAATGAGCTTGCAACAAACATCATTGCACCATCTGATCCTATGTATTAAACAATGCATTCGAGGCTCCTGCAGTTGAGATTCTACCCTCACTTCAACAACTACATAGGGGCTATTGATGGCACACACGTCAGAGTCACAATTCCGAACAAGCAGAGGGCGTAGCATTACAACAGGCATGGCTAAACCAACTAGAACATGCTTGCCATATGTGACTTCAACTATAGGTTCACTTTTGTGTGTGCAAGATGGCCTGGCTCGGAGCACGGCACTCGTATCCTACGCGAGACAATGGCTAGGTAATACATCATAAGAAATTTGAACTACAAAATTCATTGCATGACTAATACTAACTGAGAATTATAATTGCAGGCAAGTATTACCTCGTCGACTCTAGGTATCCCAACAGATTGGGGTACCTAGCCCTGTACTGCAACCACATGTACCACCTTTTGGAGTTTGACAATGGTACGCAACCAAGGGATGGATGAGATTTTCAACCTCCAGCACTCCTCCCTACAGAATACCGTCAAGCATGTATTTGGCATGTGTAAAAGCAAATGGTGCATACTTGACAAAGCCCCAATCTACAATGGTTGCAGGCAAAAGGCGATCACTGTAGCAACAATGGCATTGCACAGCTTTATCATCGATGCGGAGTTGGCTACAAGAGTGCCCCCCAACCCACCAACACAGCATGTGGGATCCTCATCGGTGCCCACGTTCGTGCCGTCCCCCTTCCGCAGGCCACTTACGCCGCACTGATGGACATGATATGTGACTGGATAGCAACGTCGTTGCTAGCGTCGAGCTAGGTTGGTTGTTCTCACTGTACCTATATGTAACTTGCATGCCTATTAGTGTGTACTCCATGTCACCTACTAGAGGTGCTCGTCTTTTGTTTCCACATGCAATGAGTTTCACAAGTCAAGGAATTGAAAAAAATTCGAAGCCACCGCTATGCCTTCACGAACAGTGTGAACAAACAATGGGAATTGATCGAAATTATAGATCCAACAAACGAAAAAACGCACTCATGGTTATTATTGTGTACTCGTTGGTTATTACTGTGTACTCGTATGTCGCTGGGAACCGAGTTTTAGCTTGTTTCAGCTTATTGCAGCTTACTTCAGCTTCCATAAGCCGCTATAGTACTATTTTAGCAATTACAGTGCATAAAAGCCAAAAGCCAAAAGCTTTAAGCCCAACTGAGCAGGGTCCTTAAGATCCAGGACTTGTAACTGGAGGATAAAAGGAAGTTAAGGTCCCGCTACAAATGGCTTCAGTTTCTGGCTTATTTTGGTTTTCGGCTTATTTAAGACAGAACCCACTTGGAACACATTGACCTCTAATTTCGGTTTATTTTAGTTTTTTGGGGCTTTTTTACCTTTTCTTTTTTTCACTTATTTCTTTATATTGTCCGTAACGATATAACAGATTTTCTTTTTTTTATTTTTTCATAAAAAACTAATAGCCGGTTCAGTGCGATTTCCCTCGTAAGACAAAAGCCATAATTAAAAAGTTAAGCAGTAAACCGGGCCATTAAATATTCTATGCGATCCCTTCAGTGTTGACTCGATATGGAGATGTCACATCAATTCTGATCCTTTCATGAAAATCCACCATGCCCCGCCCATTTCGGCTTCAGCTTTTGGCTTCTGGCTTATTTCTGGTTCTTTTTTTCCCGTATTCGTTTGTGTTGTCGGTGATGAGCTAGTATATTTTTTCTATTTTTAAATTTTTTAAATTTAATTACGCCAAATAAGCCACCTTCTGCTACAGTGAAATCTCAGCCGCTATAGTACAATTTCAACCATAAGCCACAGCTTTTCAGCTCAACCGAGCGGGGCCTAAAGTCATACTTGCTTTCATTCTTGACACGAGGTCACAATCTTAACAACCAAACTCTTGTTTCATATGATCACCAACTCTTCGCTAATCAAGCCAGGGTTAACTTTCAAAGATCTTTTCTTAACCCATGCATTATGTAACGCCCGCTTCGGGGCGATGCGGAACCCATGAATCGCATTTTAACGCATACGATTCTGACGTTCCATAGCGTGAGCGATGATCACAACAGTACAAGCTTACACAAAAGATCCAACTTTATTACAATATAGATTGTCACTCGTTTTACATAGCGGGTGCAAGAACCCACAAACTATAATACATCACAAAAGATCGATCGGCCTAAGCGTAGATTGAAACCTAAGACCAATCGTCATCAGAACAGATTGGTTCACTAGGAGCTTCTTCTTCCGCAGGCTCATCATAGTAACCTTGATCTTCTGAAAATTTTGTTTAGCAAGTCATGAGTACCACCGTACCCAGCAAGTTACAGGGGTAAACCCTACATTACTAATTGCAAGGATATTCAAAGGATGGGAATATATTGGTTTTATTACACTGGGTGGATGCAGTTTTATTTGCAAACAAGGAAAATTTAAAACATTTGCTCCTTAAGATCAGGGGTTTTTCATTATCAGATAAAGTTCATCATTAACCAGGTTAAATACTCACAAATTCTACTTATGCCTCATTGCTGGAATCACCCAATTAACATAGCTTCATTAACCGGAAGCACGGCGTATTCGAATACCATTTATTTCACTCTGCAGAGTTGCTCAACTTTACCCACACGATCCCTTAACTCCCGCGACAGAGTTAAGAAAGCCAGGTCGGTTCACTGCTCAATTCTCTATATAGACTCTACCCGATAGCATCACTCAGTCACGGCCACAAACTAACACAAACTCTTCTGCCGTTTTAAGTGAACACTACCGTTGTTAGGTATCCAGCGGCATACCTAACTCCACGTCATCCTGCCATCTCAACCTATAGAGTTTCAATCAAACTGAGCAGCTACTAAACCAGTGTTGACAAGTCAACTCCTATGGTTTGAGCGATCACTATGTTTGTTATTTGGCACAAGGTTCTTGTCCTTATATTTTTCACCTGAGGCACTCAACCACAGCTTCCTCTGTGCTCAACAGCACTCACCACCACCAAACCAAACCAGCCTCCATCCTCGGGTAAAGCGATGGACAAAGTCCGCCACACGGAGTACCACAACCTCTCTACCCGAAGTCCAACCCTAGGATAAAGCGTTGGGCTAGATCCGCCACTCGGAAACCCCAACCTCTTTACCCTAGGTTCTGTGCGCGCCGGCCCTAGGATACGGTGCCCCATAACACCCTACCCTAGCTCCGGGTTTTCCAAATCTACTGGCCCGCAGCCAAAATCCTTATTAGTATACAATGTTGAATGAGATGATTCTATACTATTTATACCATATTTTATTTCTTACTATGGTTGTCAAGGTGAATATGGCCATCAATCAAAACAGGGCATATTTCAGTGGTAGGATTATCTAGATAGCATGCCATTCTAAACATTTTATTTTACACAAATAACATTTCACAACTATCCATAATGAAAATACATTAAATAAATAATGTAAATATCATGGGATCCAATATGATCAAAAACATGTAACTTGCCTTGCTGATTAGGGATTTTGACTATGTCGTAGATCAATGCAGCTGGCTCTTGCTCGGAAACTGCGACCTCGGAGGCGTCGGAAGCTAGCGTAAACACATAAAATAACAACATAAGTCCAAACTTGATTCTAATCAAGCTAGGAAAAATAATCTAAATAAAAAGGAGTAAATTGCATAAAATCTCAAATAAACATTTTAGAGATATTTGGGAGTGATTTTTGGTGGAAGGAGATAATTGGATTTGGTGGAAATTGAATTTATGGAAATTTGGAATTTAGTAAGCTAAGTGTAGGAAACAAAGAGAATTTAAACTTATAAATTGTAAATTTGAGGAAATGGAGTTTATAATTGGGTTCAGGACATTGAACTGGTCAAGATGGGGTATTTTGGTATTTTTGGATTTTTCTGGGATTTTTGGGGATTTTTCTAGATTTTCCGGGATTTTCTAAAATACATGAACAGTAGTGCGCAGTGTTGGGCTCGGCCCAGAGTACAGCGCGGCCCGGCCGGTCTTTCCGCCCACGCGGTAAACCGACCGGCGGCCCGATCCCGCCTTCGGTCGAGCAGGCCGTGGCCCACGCACGCGAGGCCGTGAGGCCAGCGCGACGCAGCGCGACGCCCGTCCGACGGACGACGCGCAGACGACCCGACGGAGCAGATGGGGCGGACGCGGACGCTCGGATGGAGGGGAGGGGTAGGCGTCGGCGGCTGGGATTCAAACCCGAACCGACGCTCGGATGGAACGAGATCGACGGCAGAGCGTCGTCGTCTTCCTCCCGACTCCCAGCTCAGGCAGCAAAACAGAGTCCGCCGCCGGCAGTGGAGCGGCGAGGACAAGGACGCCCGTGGGGATTGGCTTTAACTGAGAGGTGCGGCTAGAGGTAGGCTTTCCATTTTAGGGCTTTTGGAGAGGAGAGGGTGAACGGAGATGGTCGCCGGGAAGACAGTGGTACCCACGGTGGCAATCACAAGCTCCGGCAGATATTAAGCCAAATTGATGGTGGTTTTACCATCTATAGACCCTAGGGATCACATTAGAAGTGAGGATGAAGCTCGGGGTTAGCTCAGTTGAGCCGGCCACGGAGAGGGTACTCCGGCCAACACGGGTCTCTGCCGCCAGAGCACTAGGCCAACGCTTGGACTCCGGCGCGTTCACCCATGCATTCAAGGGATACCAGAGATGGTATTAGCAAAAGGAATCGGAATGTAATCGAGTAAATCGTGAGTTTGGCTTCTAGGGCTTACCGGCTCCGAAACTTCAATTGCCAGCGACTTGGGCGTTGAGGGCTCAATTGCTTGTTTGAGGAGGTGAGTGGGGGTGCCAGTAGTCGATAAGGAGTGGTTGTGGGCTCTTATGGACAGCGTAGGTTGGTTTCTCCGGGGAGATATTTCCTGGTCGCGTTCAGTTCACGCTGTGCGGGGAGAGGGGATGCACTGGAATGGCACAGAGGCTATGAGAGGGAGGTGTCCCTGCCGCTCTGCAGGTGCTCTGCCCAATGCCCGGTTGGTTGCCCCGAGAGGAGAAGAACTCACGAGAATGGCGAGCTGTAGCGGTGGCAGGAGCTGTGCGCAGATGCCGGCGCGTTGAGCGAGGGGAGGCGCAGAGGTGAGTGGCTTGCCAGTGGGGCCTCAGCTCAGAGAGGTCGCTGCGTGATGATGGAGCGGTGCCGCAGCTTCGTGGCGAGGAAGGCGCCACGTGCACAGTGGCTTCGGGAGGAAGGAGGAAGAAGCGCACGCGAGCAGGCAACGCCATGGAGAGGAAGAAGGTGCATTCACGTGCACAGTGGCTTCGGGAGGAAGGAGGAAGAAGCGCACGCGAGCAGGCAACGCCATGGAGAGGAAGAAGGCGCATTTGCCAAAAAGGGAAAATGCATTTTCATTGATATTTGCCAAATTGGGAAAGAAACACAAATGCAAGCAAAATCCAACAAAATTTTCATTTTGAAAATTTTGGGGTGTTTCACATTATTGCTAGCTTAGCATCGATCGTAATAATTGGCACCCTTCCCCTCTCGTTGCTTTCTCGAGAGGGTGCCCAAATTGACCGCTCAATTCACACTGTTTTCAGCCGACTGCCCACGACGCTGAAAGATTACACTCGCTCCAAATGACTGTAACTTTTGATTTATTTTGATTTTTGATTTATTTAAGTCAGAAGTTATTTAGAATGTGTCGACTTTTAATTTCAGCTTATTTTAACTTTTAGGGTTTTATATTTTTTTTACCTTTTTCTTTTTTCTCTTATTACTTTACCTTGTCAAGTGCCATGCAAAGGTAAAGGACTTAAAAATAATAAGAACAAAAAGGGAAGGAAAGGGTGCTCGTTTATAGCGTGTGCGTGAAATGCCCAGGCCAACCTCTGGTTCCTGATGAGCTTGGGCTTTTGTAATGTGCTTGCCTTAGACCCTGCCACATAGGCCCATACAGTGTTCTTGATGGCATCGTTGAGTAGAATTGATACTTAAAAAAAGTAGAATTGATCAAATAATGAAAGCTTTTACTGAACTGAATAAATTACTATACATGCCACAAACTTTGTCAGATAACTAATTATAAACAGTGCTGAAGTCTCAGGGACACAATCACACAACTACTAGTACTACATTTTCAGGCCTTAGCACTTAATTCTTCAATCTGTAGTTCTCAAATGGCCATCAAGTCATTGTCAGAAGCACTGGACCAAACTGCTCCTGAATTTTTCGTTGTACTTTTCATTCTTAAATTAAGCTGCCCAGATCCGCTAAGTTCAGAAATATCTGGTGGAACAGCGGACTGTCTCCTAGAAAATTCCTCTCTTTAATCGGTCGAGTAGGTGTGCAGAGTAATCGGTACTTCAGAAAATTTAACCTCGTATTTCCCGTTTAACAAATACAACAGACAGAAATACGTCATTTCCGAAAGGTGGACAGAAATGTGACATTCTTGAAAAGATAGCCTAAACTGAATAAACACTTGATTGTTTTTGAACGGAATACACCTGTTCTAATTTGTTGTGCACACATATCCCATTAATATATGGAATAGTGTAGTTCACACCTTGATTTAGATGTGATTTAGTTCACCCCAAATAGACACCAAGGAGATCAACGTGCACAAACCAAGCTGATTTGATTAGTGAACTCTCCGCGTTTAGCTAGTTAAGCAGGAGCCGATCAACAAGCCTTGATTGGACAGAATCGACCATCAAGGGTGATCGGTTGGGCTTCAGCTTTTAGCTTCCGGCTTATTTTTCACTATTCATAAAATTTGTCTTTTTCTGAACTTTTGGCTTTTTGTTGAGCTTTTTTGCCGATTTTTTTTCCGTGTTTGTTTGTATTATATGTAATGGGCTAACATATTTTTTTAATTTTTTTTAAATTTAATTATGCTAAATAAGTTTCTGTCAGCTACATCGTTTTTGTCAGCCAGCTACAGTGTTTTTCAGCCATAAACCATTAAAAATAAGCTCAAATAATCACCACCTAAACCAAGCCCTGCAAATATGGCACAGCTTTAAATGCAAATAAATCGTGGGCTAAATTAACACTAGATTAGATTCTAAGAAGAGAATACTACTAGCCAAGAAGCGCACCCGAAACCCTCCACTCGCATCCGAGAGTTAGTGCGACAGCAGCAACTCAACCTCCAGCCTGTCTTGCTACTCACGCGACAAAGTACTCTAGGTCCCACTTTATACATTTTGCCTTCTCTAAAAATCAAAATAAATAGAATAATTTTTTTAAATAGTTTCTTCAAACGATTTTTCGATCTTAGAATTATATGTATCGTCTGTGTCAGTATCTCTGTCGTCCACTACCATCTATAAAAATATAGACAAAAACTATTAATTATAACTAAAAAACAGGGTATACTAACCATTGGAGAGGGGAGACAGCAGAAGAAAACTAGGACCTGATACTTCCATCTCTACTCTCCAGTCAGTATGTACGTACCATATTGCAGCGATTCCAAGTGCCCAAGCATAGCTCCAAAGATATGTGTATTTGGACTGGTGTGACAAATCATAACAAAAGATTGAAGATTTTATTACTGGCGATACTGGTGCAGGTATTTAGCTTGGATCCCAGCCTTTATAGAATTTGTGCAATTTTCTTTCACGAGGTAATTCTGGTGTAACCATTAGGCCGTATGTGATATAGCATACATCTAATTTCAGCTTTCGCAAATGGTATACGCCTACATAACTGCACTATGGGATTGTACGTGCTGCATTTACAAATTACTGTGGCCAACAGTTGCATGATGGTTTTCTTTCGATGGTTGGTTTAGATTAAGGAAATGAGTCAGCTTAGCTGCGTGTCTCTGAATATTGTAATCGCCAGTGATGCTCGTGTCCCTTCAAAACATCTCATCGTGTTGTTATGACGTTATACGACTCTCGCTTTTAAAAGCGTGCATGATGCTCTGTTAGATGACACATATCTTTCCTCCTTTTTGTTCTTCTCCCCTCCTGAGGACAGTCACTCGGTCACTCTCCGACATTGTTTGCAAGCCACTTTTCAAGGGACGTACATCACCTCTACAGGCTAAACAATTGGGTAGTTAAGATTTTAAAAATGAGACACCTGATTCAGAAAAATATTGCTTAAACCCAAGGGATTTATTTCGAATAATCTTTGCGAATTGCACTAGAGATCCTCAAACCAGTTTGTTTTCGTCACTTAGATACTCAAGACTTCATTTTATTTTGTCAAGTCATCAAACTTTCTACATTTTTCAACTGCCGGATGAAACCACCAAGCCGGCTAACATTCAGATTTAAGGAACTAGGGGGGACAACCAAACAAGTTCGAGAACCTCTACTGTAATACATTCTCTAATTTCATAAATTTTATACATTGGATTTGTTCCATTATGTTGCTCAAATTGCTAATCCACATTAATTCCAGTGGCCTAGTAAGCTTACAAGTGGAGCAATTACCCCCAAACCATATAGCATTAGTGGACCAAATCAATCAATAGGCGAATATATGAAGTATCAGCTTATTGGTTAAAGATTTGGTCCACAATATAGTAGAGCACCAGCATTTTCTCCTTGTCCAGATGGAGGAACCAATCCATTGCAGCTAAACAAGCAGAAGGGAATAATACTCCCCAAAAGCTGATCCCTACCTACCTAGCTGAAGCCAGTGCGAAGCCCTAATTGCACCACTTTTCATTGGCATTTTTCAAGTCATGCTAAAGCTAGATACCTCATTGTCAAAAGGGAGAGAGAAAGTTCGGTAATTATGTGTTCTTGTTGTATATATACATACCCCTTTAAAGATTCATGCTCCTTTATGTAGTGGGAAATGAAGAGGAAATAAAGCGTTGTTCATACTAGGGTTTCGAAATCCGCTTCCGGACTAGTTCTCACTGGGGACTCACTAGTTTCGATAGATTCGCGCTAAATCGTAGCCCAAATCTTCAGTGAAAACCAGAAATTAGGCACAACACCAACAGATTTATTCGGTTTCCAAGGAAACACGAGATCGAAGTCAATGTATCTACGATCTCTCCAGGATGAAAATTTTCTTGTTCATTTCAAGAACGACTAATAGCTGGCTCGGATGGCTTAGAACTGGCTTGACAAAGAGAAATCAGGCGGCTAACTTGTATATTTATTTTGTCTACACAACACTATCCACAATGCAATATATTCCCAGCGTCCGGTCAGATTTTCATAAACCCTAGATATAAAATTTTAGCGCTATTATTTATTTACCAAGCATAAAATTATTTGCTGCATCTCTTCCTTCTGGTGGTACATATTTAGTATTGTATTTTTTCCCCTGCGGACGTGTGAATTGTGATAATAAAACATTGTCTACTTGGGCGTGCGTGCGTGGACGGCATTTAGCCTGCTTTTGAAAGGAAGCCGAAAGGAGTGCAACAGAGTCGTTGCACCGACCCCCTGAATTTCATGTAGATCGAAACGGGCAGCCTAACGACCGAACCACGGCTTTTTTTTTCTTACTTTCTCCCATTCGGATCATAGCATTATTTGTATTGGCTTTTATTTTTAGTTTTTATTTAGAAAAACTAAAATCCAATACAAATATCTTACTTCTCGAAACGACTTCTCTACTGCTCTCACTATCATCTCGCTCTGGAGATAAGACAGAGAGCCACGGATGCATTATATATCTCACTCCTCTCGCTCCCGTCACACGTACGTATCTCTTCCTCACTTTTTCTATCACTCGTCTCCTCCTTTTAAAAGCTACTTCTTTCAGCCACTACTATTTATTTTCAGCCAAATATTATAAGTTACAATCAAAAACCATCTGCAAAAACTAATCCGAACACTCATCCCAGTGGCCTCCTTCCATTCTCCCCTTCCCTCTTAGGCATGTTTCGGCGATACCTAGAAACCAGAGACAAAAAGTGATCGTTCGAAAAATTCCTCGCTCGCATTTATAATGATAATCCAGTCGATCAATTATGTTTTAGAAAATAGTCTCAATGCTGCTCAGCAGCCTATCGTTCCTTCGCGCCTCGTGGTCTCAACTATTACCAGTATTGTGACTGTTGAGTTAGTATGTATGGGGCCGTAATTGTGTATTTTTCTAAATCATGGCAGCAAGATCTTGTATTCAAGGTCCTTTTCTTTCAAGGGAATTCACGACGTTTTGCAAATGTCAGTATTATGGTGACTGTTGAGTTAGTATATATGGGGTTGTAATTATGTATTTTTCTAAATCATGCCAGCGAGGTTTTGAATTCAAGATCTTTTCTTTCAACGGAATTAAAGTACTATGTTAGAAGGTTCAATGTGTTATTATGATGAACTATTGTAATTTTAGAGGAGTTAAATTTTGAATTTTGCAAATTTACAGCTTTTCTAGACATATTGCAGATCTGGCAGTCTGACCAGCCAAAGGAGGTGATCAAACTAGCCACCGGTCAGACAGGCTAGCGCCAGAGGTTTGACCGGCAGCCAACAACGGTCAAACCGACCAGGGCTAGTGGTTTGACCAGCAGACCAAGTTACCTCAGCCAAAATTTTGGAATTTTGGTTCTTTTGGCCATGAGTTGATTAGGTTTGACCTAGTTCAGTGCATATATATTGTATGATGTATGTTTTAGCTAACGTGCACCAAGTTATAAAGAACTCATGCTTGAAAATGATTTATTTGCCTTTGGATGTACAGGGAGGTTTGGAGTCAACCATGTTCAACGGCGAGGATCTGGGCTATACTCATGGAGAAGCCGAGGCCCAGAACAATCAAGAATGTCAAGTGAAATGGCTAAGCTCAAGAACGACACGAGAAAGGTGAAAAATGTTGAATGGAAGGTTCAAGCGACAGGTTGCACTATGTGGCTTGGTCGGTCCAAGTGAGGAATAGTCCGGTAGAACCAGAACAAAAAAGACTTGCTAACGAGTGGCAAACCAGTGAGGCACTTACACGTGACAAGTATGGTGATTGCTTACAAAGGGAAGATGAAAACCATGTTAAGGAAGGGTATTTTGGTAAGTTTACCAAAATACCGAAAACTATTTTGAATCAAAACTACAGCGCTTGAGCGGCACTTGAGAAAGCGGTTTAGGTCAAAGAGAATCTGAGAAGATCAAGTTGAATCAAAAAGCTAATGACTTAGCGGATTCAGGCTTATGTGTTTTAAAAAGCATGCATATATATAGTGTGTAAGTAAAACCCGTATTGTGTAGAGTTAATGGATTTTCTCCATAGTGCTAGTAGATAGTATCTATTAGGGTTAGATAAGTATAGGTTGGCTATCTATTTAACAGGTTGGGATGGATACTTGCAAGGAATTCATCCAACTATCGTACTTTCCTCATTAATTCTAAGATTAGGATTTGAGAAGTGTGAGTATTGTAGTGTACTCTCTTATCCTCCAGGTATAGTGGCTGTAAAACCTTCATACTCGTGTAGCACTATATCAACTTTATTCATCTCTCATGAATTCTTTTTTATTTTGGTTGATTTGCTCTTGGTCTTGTTGATTTTAATCTTCTCCCCCCCCCCCCATTTTGGTGTTGCTAGATGCCAAGTACGAGTAAATAATAGAGATATCTCATAGACATCAATCACCGTTCACCTAGGTATTAGGTTTAGCATGTTCATGAGGTTGCCCAATTTTTCTTGAATTTGATCCTCTCTGGAGATTTCTTGATCCAAGATTTTGTGCCTCGATTCTCTATAATTTCTTGCTTGCTATGATATGTAGAAATATATCTAGAATCATCTTCGTCATTCTTCACCCACGAGCAAGTCATATTACAAGCTTTTTTTTGTTTTTGTCCGGTTTTGGTGCAATCATACTTATTCTCGAGAAAGGTCTGAACTTTATCATAGATTCATGCGATCCTTTGATAGAATATATTCTTGAGACCTTAAGCAAGGCGTGTGCAAAATTTTATATTATTTGGACTTTAATTTTTGAAGCTTCACCAAAAGTTACATTGGCTCGAGCTGATTTTTCAGTTCTGGAATAGAGGAGCAGTTAGACCGCCACCCTCCCCTCTGGTCAGACCGCCAGAGGCCAGTCAGACTGGCATCTAGCTAGGGGTCAGATTGTTAGGCACCTGTCAGACCACTAGAGCCATGAGCTTTTGTTTTCGGTTTCTTGAGTTGCTTGTTTTGATGTTGGTTTCTAATCCTGATCTTCACAACTCAGTAACTATTGGGATGAAGGATTGGTAAATGCTTAGAATTTTTTTTTTAAAAGACATCATTCAGTCCCATATATTGCTATACCGGTCCTACAGAAATTCTTGATATTTTGCTCTGATACTACATCGAGGTTAATGCATTAATCAATTCACCAAAAGGTTCCGCTGCTGCAGAACTGTGTCGATGTACTTGTATATACTTCGACACATAGCAATAGGTTTTTCTTGTTTAACATGGGTCAGATCGATCTTCAATCTTGTCAATTTCTAGTATCTTTACTTGTTTCTTTTGACTTGGTTTTTCAATATTTAAAGTATTGTAATGCGAATATGTGATGTGCACATGTAATGACCCTTTGTAATGTGTTGGATTTTTTTTACAATACACTAGTAGATTTAAAAGAAAAAAACTCTCTTCTGCCTGCTTCAATATTGAAATTCATTTTTTATTGTAGTACTTATCATCAGCATCTAATCGAAGAAAAGTGCTGTTTCATCTCGAAGCATCATGGCACTAATATAATAACTAGCTAGTAGTACACCACTCCTGCCTTCTCGATCTTTTTTCCTGAAAGTATAGCACTTCTGCTGGGAAGAATTCGGTGTGAGCTTTTAATTTTGGCTTTTGGTTTTTCCAAAAGGCTCTGGAAATCAAAATAAACGGGGTATGATTTTTTTAAAGCAGTTTCTTTAGGTATGATTTTTTTAAGCAGATTCTTTAATTAGCCTTTTAAGTTCAAAATTATGTACGTCGTCTACGTTAGCATCTCTAATATTTGCTACCGTTTTGAAAAATATGGATAAAAACTATTAGTTGTAGTTCAAAAGAAGCGTAGTAGCTAGCTAGGCTTTTATGTTTGATGGCCAAAATGTGGACATCTCTCTGCTGTTCCGCTTTCTTGATTGGTGGAAGGCATTCACAATTATGGCATGTTGTCGATATAACGAAAAGATTCGAAGACTCTGGAAAGTGTTCCTTCCGAACATTTTTCTTTGTTGCAGAAAGAAAAAGATAGGGCGATGTTCACAATACTGATCCACGCCTCCTGTTACCTTGTATTAGTGTCCAATAAACCTGACCTGTCTGTGTGCCGTGTATCCATTGTCTACGCTCTCGTATTTTCGTAGTCGTGTACAGTGGAGCAAGCGCAGCTGATTGGGTATAAACAGGGGCAGGCCCAACGATGATCAACCGCGGCTAGAGCACACCCTACGACCGGTCAGAACATGCATACTCTCTTACCAGCATCTATCATGAAGGGAATGAGTCATTTGGTCTGGAGTTAAAGGGAATGAGTCATTTAGACCCCGCTTATTTCAGCTTCAGTTTCTGACTTCTTGCTTTATTTTTCACTATTCATAAATTTTATCTTTTTCTGATTTTTTTCGCTTTTTTGCCGATTCTTTTTTCCTATATTCGTTTGCGTTGTCCAAGATGAGCTAACATATTTTTTCTATTTGTAAATTTAATTACGCCAAATAAGCTACCTTCAGCTACAGTGAAATTGTGCATTTTTTACTATAATCCATAGCTTTTCAACCTAACCGAGTAGGGCTATAGTCTGGAGTTAAAAGAAAATTAGTTCTACAAACATCCCTTTTATTTTTAATTTAGATCCGTCACAACATGCAAAGAAGTCTAGTTTAAAATAAACATTATATATCACCACTGTACGTATCTAGTGTACCACGGATGGAATCCATCCAACAGTATAATATGGTCGGGCGGGAGCGTGCGGTGGCACCGCACGTCGCCGGTCAGCCCATCTATCTTACTGGAAGCGGGGCCCACAGCACCTGACGCCATGCTGATGCCATCAGAACCCCAGGCTCAACTCCCAACGAACCGCGTCTAAACTGTTGACGAATATGCGCGCGCTCGTGCGGTGTCGGCGGCAGGCGGCGGCCGGAGACGCGGGCCGGCGGGCCCGTCGTTGTCGGATCACAAACCACGAGTTGACAGCTGTGGGGACGCGGAGAATGCTGGCTGCGTGCTGTGCTGCCTTCCTTTTCTTTTGGTCACTCATTTTCCTTTTAATGAACGAGCGGGAGAGCTACGTATGATAAATTCTTTTCGGCCGGATCTTATGGTTTATGGATATAACTGATAGTATTTAGTTCTAATAAGTTATAATATGAGTGTTTGTACAAATAAATTGAATGACAATAAATTGATAAGACGTTTCAAAAAGATGACGAAGAAGCTGTCATGTTTATTTATTCGAAGAAATTAAAAGCCATAAACTGAAAAAGAACTAAACCTTATTCATTCATGAAAGTAATGAGAAAGTACAAAGTCTGTGTAGGATCGAATACTGCAATCAGATAGAGGGTAAATGATTGCCTCCGCTTTTTAAAATCTCCTAGTGGTCAGTGAAGGTTTCGACCGCTCGGTGCTCGACTGCCCAATCGATTGCTCAGTGTTCGACCGCTCGATTGACCTCTCAGCCTTTGACTGCTCGCTCAGCTTTGATCTAAAGACTGGTTTGTACGTACTCGAAATCTTCAACACCAGAAGTCGAACCTCTCGAATATCTTTGCACGACGCCATAAGCTTCAATCCACTTGCAATCATCAACACTCTTCGAGCAAATCACAAACCAGATTGATTCAAGATGATCTTTATTGCTGGATTTTCGTGGATTTACAAATTGCCCTTATAAGCACCCCTAAAAACCCTAACCAGAAATTAAAGCATTTTCTCAAGTCTCTCCGCCAAAAACCTTCCAAAGCCTTGCGTTAACCCTTAGCCTATCTCTGCTTTTATAGACTAACGTCCCAAACGTATCCTCATCAAACACGGACACAAAATTCTATCTCTTCCGAAACTCAAGAGACCCGAAACCCTTCCAAACACGGGTTTTCTAATATCTCTAAACCTTACAAGTTACAGTCTCCTTCCATAACTTCTCCAATCTCATCACGTGATGAAGCTTCTAAGACTGCACCTCCCATAACTTCTCCACGCATCATCCACTTTGATCTCCATGTGCTCCAGCGTGAACCCAACCACCTCGTGACATACTCGACCGCCTGGAGCTTAGATTTCCCCATTCTCACCCCGTCCTCCTCGTCACTGACCATGATCGTTTCTACGTCCAACTGTACATGCAAAGGCCAAAGAATATTTTTTCCGACACATATTCTTCTCAACTTGACTGATATTAGTCCACACACGCATATCATATCCTAGTTCATCCATCAACACTAACCAGGTCAGCCACAACTATAATTTCTACGCTTTTCCATAAACCAATCTCAAACCATTCATTACGACCGGTTTGATCACCATGCACAGGCCGGTCAAATCGCTGGCTCAACGAGTACTTGAAAACCATAAGTACTCAGAAATTACGACTACTCAAAACACTAAAAAAAATATAAGTATCGTAGCAGTTGAAGCCTGCGTCTAGCGACCATCAACCAGTCACAGAACCATCAACCACCGACTAGCAACAACTATCGAGTACCGATATGGTACTGTAGCAACAACTATCGAGTACCGATATGGTACTGTAGCAATGATCACCAAGTATCGAGTACCAACCAGGTACTTTAGCAACAACCACCGACCGATTACCGTAACTACCAATCGGTCCACTGAAGATCATGACCAGTTCACTTTAGCTCCAGCCATCCTGATCGAAGTGTGCCGACTACCGACCGTAGTCCATTGTATCTTACGACCAATTCACTATGTCATACGACCGGTTCTTCTTAGTTGACGACCATCGACCGGTTCACTGTATCTACAATCGATTCACTGTAGCTACGACCAATTTATCCAGAGTCTCCGACTCCGGGGTTTTCGACTCCTCTAAAAACTTTGGACGGAGATCGTTCCGCCGTGGTCAAAATGGTGTGGTCGTTCTACCGTGGTCAAAATATCGTGGTCGAAATACCGTGGGTGAAATACTGTAGTCGAACCGCTGTGGTCTATCTACCGTGGTCGACGCTTGCCGTTCGGATCTGCCATCACAAAAGCCGATCGGGCTATCGTTCATGGTCGAAGCCTGCCGATCACCAACCACGATCGACCGAACTTTCACAAACATAAATTTTAATATAACCTAAAAATCAATTATTTATCATCACTGTATTTACTATCTCCATATGGCCTAACAGTATGAAACAGGGAAGGAAGATACAAAGAAAGATAAAAAGCGCCTACAAAAGGCCATCGATTCGGAGGCCCGCTTTGGTCACTCACTCACATGTACAGACCAACAGTCAACAGTCAACTACTAATGTGGCTGCAACTGCAACAAAAGAGCTTTCTAGTGCATTGTTTGATTTGGTGTACGTACACACCTATGGCACTGCATCCGTATGGTACCAGTACTGTACTTGCAGATTGTAGAGTCGGTGTAGAGCGGTAGCTTCAACCAATTAAGTTTCTGATGATTCACTTTATATATAAAGTGGCAACTACTTTCGACGTTGTCTTGAACGGTTTATCTGAAATCTCTTGAGCAAATCTTACTTGAATTTACACATAGTTGTACACAGTTATTTACCCTAGTTGCTGGAAAAATTCTAGCTCCCCGACTTGACCTGTACCCTCATTTTCCAACGTCTTCTTTGTGCCACATTGCGCGAGGAAGGCATAGCTACGTGTTGTGCTTGTTAGGGCATCTCCAATGGTTATAGCTAACAACTAACTATAAGACTTCCACATCATCTATATAGTACACACTAAAGCTAGCATTCTAGAACTATCTATAAGGATAGCTATTTGATGCTTACATGCACACACAGAATTTATAGAGGCTGCCTCGTTTGGCGTTATAGACTAGTGCTTAAGAGCAAGTATAATAAGCCTACTCAGCCGGCTAAATAGAGGCCACGTCAAAAAAATCGCGTGATTTGGCAGAGAGAGAAAAGGAGAGAGAAAAGAGCCGACGCTTGACTCCCAGCCCGGCTGAATCGCACCACACAGCCCGTTCCCAGCCAGCTGCGGGCGAAAAGCCGACGCTTCGTTCCCCACCGAAATCCCTCGCGATCCTGTGCGAACCCCCGCCGTCCTGCTCGCCCGCGCGTGCTCCCGCCGTCCCGCTCGCCCCAAGGCGCTCCGCCCGTCCGCTCGCGCGCCAAATCCTGCGCGCCTCCGCCCAAATCGCGCGAAATCGATTCCATTACAAAATCACCACCTCCCAAACCCTAGCGGGCAGTCCCGCCACCGAGCCGAACCCGCCGCCCCGCTCGCCGCAAGGCCCCGCCGTCCCGCTCGCCTCGCCCGCGCGCCAAATCCTGCCGCGCCTCCGCCCAAATCGCGCCGATCCTCCCAAATTATTCCAAAATCGCCACCTCCCAAACCCTAGCGAGCAGTCCCGCCGCCGGAGCCATAGATGGGTGGCAAATCCAAGAGGACCTCTGCACCGGCGCCTATGGAAATCCCGCCGCCGCAGCCTCAACCCGTCCCGCCATATGGACCCAGCGCCTGGTTTCCAACTCCACCTACGCAGTCAACGCCAGCTTCCTGTGCACCATGGTGGCTCGCCGGGCATCAGCAACCAGCAACTATGTGGGCGCCGCCTGCCTCTGCATCTTCTTGGCCTTTGGCTGAGAATGATGATTACTCTGATGTGCAGGCATGGTATGAATCCTCTATTGCTCCCCAAACTCTCAGTTACTTTTTTAATCTCTTGCAATTGCTTATGAACTGTTATGCCGTGTATTGATATTTAACTGAATCACTTGATAGAAGATGGCAGTGTTATGCTTTTGACACTTAATGGAAATTGAAAACTACAATTTATATTTTAGTATATGAAATACTATAGGCTGTGATTACCATGAATAATGGCTTATATGTGTCCAAGTTTTAACATGGAATCGTCAAATAAGAGATCTAGGTTTTTATTCAAAATATAATGTGATCTTCCCTGTTTGCACCAGCATGTAGATCCTAATTGAGAGTGCCGAGTCCAAATCCAGTATACGAAACTTCCAGATTTATCCATTCTCTATGCTATTGGCTGATTCTAGTTAGGAGTTTATTTTTGGATTTTATGCTATGAATATGTCCACTCTAATACTTACTGTTGAGTTCCTCCATATGTTAAGGAAGTCTTTGGTCCTTTTAACGACCTTTGAAATGGCGTCTACAAGAGATGATTAGTTCATGTAGACAAGTTTGATGTAGTGCATTTTTTTAACAGGGGACCAAATTCTCACCCTCCTGGTGGTTTCTTGAATTTTCTGAATAGCAATGGGAGCAATGGGAGTGCATCGCAGGTAATCAGTGTCGCCGATGACGACAACGATGGCAAGTGTACTAGGACTGAAAAGCGTTTGCTATGGACAAAAAATGAGGATCTAAGATTAGTAAGTTTTTTTGGTTACTAGCATCCATGTGTTACATTAATAGCACATCAATAAACATCTTTTGTTAATGTTGTAGGTCAGTGCTTGGATAAATAGTTCCAATGATCCTATCCAATCCAACTACAAGAAGAATGATCAGTACTGGAAAGGTGTTGCTGATATCTACAACAGCACCACCCCAAAAAACCGTGTAAGGCAAGTCAAGCAAATCAAGGATCACTTTGCAAGAATTAAGAAACAGGTTGCATGGTTTTGTGGTAGCTGGAAGGAGGCCAATGCTCTATGGGGTAGTGGTGAATCTGATGCAGATATAATGGATAAGGCAATGAAATCTTATGAAGAAGAGCACAAAAAAGATGGTCCATTTATATATAAGCATTGTTGGGAGGTTCTTCGTGATGAACCAAAATGGGATGCCTATTTGGAACGCCTAGAAGACCTCGAGCCGGACAAGAGAAAGTTCTGTGAAGAGGAGGATGTGGGGAAGCATTTCTCTTTAGATGATGATGCTGATGAGCGGCCAATAGGAGGCAAGCAAGCTAAGGAGCAGCAAGAAGAAAAGAAAAAGGGCCATACAGTATAATAGACCTTGAAGATGAGCTTCACAAGTTTGTAGATGCTCAGAAATCAGCAAATGAATGCCGCAAAGAGATGTTAGAGACACAAAGGCGTGTGTCTAGTGAGAATCTTGAAGCTCGGAAGCTTGCACACCTTGCAGCCAAGGAGAACAAGGAGTCAGTCATGCTAGAAACGTATCGATCATTGTTGATGCAGGACACAACAAAGATGCCTGAAGATGTGAGATCTGAGCATGTGCTAGCGTTGAAGTGTCTGCGAGAGAAGTTATTTTAAAAAAAATGACTAAGGTATTGCCTACTGACCACTATTTTATTTTTCATAGTATCACTGCTGAAATACAAGGTTTTAACTGCTGATTTATGTGCTGAAATAGTCAGATTTGCTGGATACAAGATTGGTTAAGCTTCAAACATGTAAGATTCTCACTCACCTGAGAATATTATTGCCTCCTGAGAATATTACTGCTGAAATACATGTAAGTGTGGCCTCCTGAGAATATTATGGACTCAATGCTGGTTTGATTGTTTGAGTGCTGCCTCCTGCCTGCTGAAATACATGTAAGTGTGGCCTTGCGGGAGTTAGGCAAATACATGTCAGTGCTGCCTCCTGACAGAAAGTGAAGTTTGATTTGTTCCCATGGGTGATGCTACAGCTGGTTAGCACAAGTTAGGACTAATGTTGTGTTCTGAAAATGTATGATTCTAGAGTAAAATGTTGTGTGATATTCTTGTCTTTCCCTTGCCTGCATTTGTCATTAATTGATCCAAAGCTCTTTAGGTTTTGCTATTATTCTGCAATATGTTTCATATATATTTGGCCTATGACAGCATCAGAATGATTCATTATGTGTGTGAGGTAGAATAGAAATAGCTCCTGGTAGAATAGAAATAACTACCGGTTTGCAAGTTGCAGCCTCTGAATGCATGTTCCTGTAGCTGTGGCATTCGTGATAGTTTGGGTACTTAGTTTTTGTCTCTGCTTAATTGCTAGTACTAGTGTTTGATTTGGTCTTTTGGTGTAGATTTGCTTGCGGTAGAGTGATTAGAAATCTCGGATCCGTCATGAATAGTGTCGTTTGCACGGGTTATCGATGACTGGATGACTGAATGCTAGTTGAGCCTCTTGAAAATATGCATGCATCCTGTGCATGTCTTCCGTGCAGTGAGTAGCTAAAAATTCCGAGTAGCTATTGGAATCTGGAATCTGAAATTATGCATGCATCCTGTGCATGTCTTCCGTGCAGTGAGTAGCTAAAAATTCTGAGTAGCTATTGGAATCTGGAATCTGAAATTATGCATGCATCCTGTGCATGTCTTCCGTGCAGTGTAGTGAGAATGCTGAAAACATGGACACTATTGGAATCTGGTGCATTTAGTCAAGTCTTGCTGAAATTATGGACTATTAGCATTCAGTCCAGAACTACAATGCAACTGCACCTAACTACAATGCAGATCAGAACACTCTATATAATCCTCCCAAACCCATCTTACTTCCCCAATCTCTCATCTTTTTACTTAAGCTACAAACCACATCTTCCTTCCTGTACCTCTAGTCTTTCTGCTCAACCTAAATCATGTCGGATTCATCTTCATACTCAGATGAATCCGATGAACTAGCTCCTTCAAAAATTATCGAAGAGCATATTGCTGAGCAGAGCATCCTCGACTCCTTTGCTAGAAGGCTCGCAATGAAGATCAAGGCTGCCTTCTCGGCTGGGGCATCTCAGCGACAATATGGTCCAAGAAAGAGCATCCGGAGGGATCATGGAGGTGCTCATGAGCGTCTTGTTGAGGACTACTTTGTTGCAGAACCACTCTACCCCGAGAGTATGTTTCGTACAAGATTTCGTATGAATAGGCGTCTCTTCCTACGCATTGTGAATTCCCTTGGTCAGTGGTCTCCCTATTTTACTTATAGGGCAGATAGTGCTGGTCGAATAGGGCTCTCACCACTGCAAAAGTGTACATCAGCCATGCGCATGCTGGCTTATGGCAGCCCTGCTGATGCTCTTGATGAGTACTTGAAGATTGGGAAGTGCACTGCATTAGATTGCTTAGACAAGTTTGCACGAGGGGTGATTGAGGTGTTTGGTGGGGAGTACTTGCGACGCCCCACACGTGAGGATGTTGAGCGTTTACTTCAGGTTAACGAGTCTCGTGGTTTTCCTGGAATGATAGGAAGCATAGATTGCATGCATTGGCGTTGGGAGAATTGTCCTTTAGCATGGAGGGGGCAATTCACCCGTGGTGATTATGGAGTTCCAACTATAGTCCTAGAAGCTGTTGCTTCTCAGGACCTTCATATTTGGCATGCTTTTTTTGGAGTTGCTGGGTCAAACAATGACCTTAATGTGCTCAACCAGTCCCCACTGTTTTTTGATGCCTTAAAAGGAGAAGCCCCTCAAGTTCAATTTTCAGTCAATGGGAATGAGTATAGCATGGGTTATTACCTTGCTGATGGTATATACCCAGAATGGGCAGCCTTCATGAAGACTATAACACTTCCCCAAACAGAAAAGCACAAGTTGTTTGCCAAGCACCAAGAAGGGGCAAGGAAGGATGTGGAGCGTGCTTTTGGGGTACTACAGTCTCGTTTTTCTATTGTTCGTCGGCCTGCACGTCTATGGAAAAGAAAGAGTGTTGGAAGGATCATGCTGGCTTGTGTGATTCTCCACAATATGATAGTAGAAGATGAGAGAGAGGATGCTACTATTCATATTGACTTGAATGAGAATCCAGGGGCATCCTTTGCTCTACCCCCTGAAGTGAACACTGGTGGTAATCTGTGCTTTGCCGATGTGTTGCGTAGAAAAGCTGCTATCCGTGCTCGTCCACAGCATACCCAACTTAAAAATGATCTGGTCGAGCACATTTGGCATAGGTTTGGTAATAGCCATCCTAACTAGTCATGGTAGAATTCTGAAATCTGCATGTTTCTGTTATTTTTTCCCCTTAACAGTGAGAATTAACATGATGTCTTACATATATCATTTCAGGACTGGGCATGGCGTGCTGAATGCTGCAGATGCTACTTGCAGGTATCCACTCTAAAATTCTGAAGATGTTCTCTGCAACATATTTGATCTACACTTGTCTAAAAATAGAAACACTTGTAGCTACTTTTCAGAACCCATATGTTCTAATTTTTGCACTATTATGCTTGCAGTGTTGTGACTTTTGATGCAAATGGGCTGGCTGCTCCATTCTACTGAAGTTCAGCTATCAACTATGGCTTCATGCTTCTATCATCATCGTCTAGATCAATAAATAATGGCCTGTGTGCCAGCGAACTTATTTAGTATTGTTTTTAGTTAATGCTTTTCTATAAAACTATGTGATCTTTAAGTGTCGTGACGTGGTGCTATGCCATCAGGAAGTATGGGCTCATGTGCTGCAGGCTTCATCAAGGTATAATCATAGCATATTGTGCTCCTTCTGCATGTCCAGTAGTGGAAGATTTGATCAAGAGCAAGGCTAATAACTTGGCACGGTTTTGATTACTACGTTTTGTCTGTGTCACTTGAAGTTCTGTATCGAAGCATATCTTTTGTGTATTTTGATGTTGATTTTTATCTACTGAAACTTGTTCTCTATAATTGATTGTCCTGGAAATTCTTAATTCAATTCAAAATTATAAAGATGTGGTCATTGCACTGATATACGCATTTGTGACTGTTTTGATTGCATATATATACATGTATGTAGATGACCACATCTTTATAATTTTGAATATGCAAGATTATTAAGGCCTGGACGGTAAACATACGGATTCAACGGTGATGATGTGAGCGTCCACAAATTCATCTCAGATTATGTTGTTTGATAAAATAGCATGGATGAGCATATCTGTTATCTAATTGAGTGAGCACATATGTATGGCCACAAAGATGTAGATCACAGCAAATTGTAGGCACATGTAAGCATTAAATACTTACAATCTCTGCTGCAGCCAGTCAAATAGCTAACTCATAATATGAGTTGGCTGTATAACCGGCTGTATATGACATGGCATTGTCTTACAGCCTTCAGCTGGCTAAATTATTAGCCTTGCTCTAAGGAAGAGCTGGCTCGATTTTTTTTGCATACTCTCTTTCCTCCATATAGAATATATGCTGATGTATACATGTATATAATTAGCTGACTCAGACCATTGGAGATGCCCTTACACGGGTGTGAAATTGACCGTGGGAAATACAAGACTTCCCATGCATTGCACTGAACTGAAGCAAATCTTTCTGCAGTTTTGTCAACCGTCAACGCTGCTTGTCTGGTCTCGGTGCTGCGTGCCTAACTCCAAGCAGTACCTCCTGTCCTTCCGACTCTCCACATGCCAACATAGATGAAGACAACTCCACATGCACCACACCGCTACTACTACGCGTTATCATTACTCGATCCATTGACATTTACTGAGATGGTTTTTTTCGGCTGTTTCTTATGATTTTTGATATTTTGGTTGTTACTTATAATTTTTTATTTTTAGATTTTAGTTATTCGTGTAAGAGAGAGAATACAGAAAGAGACACTTTTGATCAGTATAACTGAAGTTGGTACAATATATACTATAATCAACTTATAAACTTTATCTTAAAAAATATTCTATTTACAAGTTAGTTACTAAAGCATAAATCAGAAACCAAAAAGAATATACCACTGTCAAAAAGTCAAAAAGCCAGGATCACGCTAGGATCAATCAAAAATATCACAAAGATGGCGAAATGCATCATGCATGAAGTCACGATCGAGAAACCACATACACAAAATGTTACAAGATGGCAATTGTCTCACTGACAAGCGGTATATCTAATCACACCGCGCACCATGTCCTACTTGTCAGTCTCACTGCACCACGGTTTTTGGTATATACATATACTATCTAGGATGTATCCATATAAATAAAAACAACCGATGATATTAAGACATTTTCTTTATTTTGAAGATAAAAAATCTTATAATAATTCTAAAAAAGAAAATTTCTAAAAAATTTTACATTAATCAAAATAAAAGGAGAAGGATCTCCGCCACTTATTTTGGTGGGGCCAGATTATAATAGCGCAGATTAATCATCTATAGATATTAGTTATATAATAAATATAATTGTATTTCAATTATAAAAAAGTAGAGCTGTATGTTAAAAAAACATCTATATCATAATATCTAACCGTGTAATTGTGCGGATAAATCTAATGGTTGAAGTAAAATACCACACTACACTAGCACTCCTTTCTGGGAGGAACAAAAGAGCAAGGCGAGCAAACCACTCTTTTAGCCGCTTCTGCTTTCTCCAGACGCGCTTTGGCGATCGAAAGCATCCCGTTTCACATTTGCCTCGGCCAGCGAAAAGCTTAGTTGGCCATCACTTGAGACTCGCATAGAGCCATAAGGGAATGTGCATTGCCAAGGCTTTGTGTTATTTAAAACCCCATCCTCTCTTGTCCCCAACGATCGATGCCTCGCCCTCCATTCTCCCCTCATTGCATCCAAACAAAATGCTCCCAAATTATTGCGCACCATCCTTAGTGACCAAAGTTAAATATGACCAATGAGCAGCTTTTGGTTGCAAAGCCGTGTGATATGCTGAGAATAATTGGATGTCCAATGCATAAACAGGATATCAAGTCGCAAACAAAACATCTGCCGCGACCAGAAAAAAAAAAAGAGAGCAAGTTGCACCTTGCAGGTGTGATCATTTTGGCTTATTTTGAGTGGCTTATGGCTGAAAAACACTGTAGTTAGCTGAAAAAACATTGTAGCTGACAGAGACTAATTTAGCATAATTAAATTTAAAAAATTAAAAAATATAAAAAATATGTTAGCCCATTATGTATAATACAAACAAATACGGGAAAAAAAGAACCGGCAAAAAAGCTCAACAAAAAGCCAAAAATTCAGAAAAGGATGAAATTTATAAATAGTAAAAAATAAGTCAGAAGCTAAAAGCCGAAGCCGAAATAATCACCACCGAAGCAGATTTCACTTTCATTTCGCCAAACTTTTAGATGCACTCGTTATCACCACGCACTCAGCAGCGACGGGTAGTTACGTTGGTTCAATCAGCGCTCCGACACTCCAATGCAGCGGTAGACAAGAACAGAGACCGGAGAGAGCCAAACAAAAAAAATCGTGGTTTTGTAGGAGAAAATTAAGCGTTATTATTAGTGAATATACAAGCACACAGCGTACTCACGATATGTGGATCACTCAATTAGCTGTTTGGTAGGTCGTTCGTTCCTTCACGCTGGTCATCTCACTTCCCTTCATTGACCTTTTTTTCTCCTTGAGTGTGACCACACGGGGGTTGTTGTACCGCCTTTCGCTGATGCTTTTTTGCTGTATCTTATGAATTTTCTAAAAGAAGAAAGGGACATACGTGATGGGAAAAGTGAGAGAGAGATACGTATGCATAATGGAAGCGAGAGGAGCAGTATGCACAGGGGCGGAGCTACAGGGTGGTCCCTGTGGGCCGCGGACCACCCTGCGCTCGGTCCAACCAAAGCCCATTGATAGAGTCCGCACTGGAGAATTCAGCATGTATGTCGCTTGACGTTTAGCCTTCTGCGTTCTGCCTTTAGCCATAGCCCATTGCGAGAGACCGAGAGTTCGCGTGGCCGCGTATTCGCGTCAGACTGCGCCCGTTCGTATTCTTCTCCGTGCGGCCGTGCGGTGCAGCCGTCGGGGCGGCCATCGAGCATCGGCGCGGCGACTCCATGAGGACCACGACGGCAAACGCTGAGCAGTGAGCAGCAGCCCAGCATGCATCAAAATCCTAAGATGAAGACTCAATTGCTAAGCCTAAGCCAAAACCCTATTCTCCTTTAGTCACGTACTCTGTACTCACGTTTCTCCTTTTCCTTTCAGCTTCTCTAATTTCTCCCCTAGCGGCTAGCGACTAAGCAAAATAGAAGCCGGGATCAACGGTGATAAGCCACGAACAGAAAAGTGCACAGCCCACTGTGGTATGTAAAACTGATTTAATTTCAATTATATGTTAAGAAAGCTATATTCGTCTATTTTATGAAGTTCGTATGTCCTTTTTACCTTAATTGCATTTCGTAATTCATATACTTGTGTACCGACATGTTAAATTTATAGCGGTTAAATAAATTTTAGACAATGGACCACCATAGCTATAAATCCTGGCTACGCCACTGAGTATGCATGATGCACCCATGACCCTTGTCTTATCTCCAGAGCAAGATTGTGACGAAAAAAAAGTAGAGAAACCGTTTTAAGAAGCTAGATCCGTATTGGTTTTTAGTTTTTCTAAACAGAAGACAATATGAACATGACCATAAACATGTATTTTACAAGATTTGTGCCTGCACCCTCATCAATCATTTTTCCAAAATTGAATCTTGCCTGTTTCTTATTGGACTCGTTTTAGGTGCATCACCATTTCATAGTCTCCAAAATATAGAAGTTGTTCACTTGCTCTGCGATTAGTATTCTTGAGGAGTCTTCTTAGCACAAGTAATCCAGTATTTTGAGAAGACGCTTGGCCCTGCTATGCGTAGCTTATCATTAGTTTAGGAGAGTTTAGACGGCAGAGAACACGTATATTTGATAGGTCGGCATTAACTAGCAAATAACATGAATCAATAGGCCAGCCACAAAAGAGCACTATGATCACGTTGTAAGACAAAAGAATGACAATTGAACAACAAAGTTCTAATTTCTCCTCGTGTTCTTCTTGTTCTTGTTTGACGAGACCATCCGTCCTAAACAGAAACGAAATGTGCCTAAACTCTAGTAAACAACACGAGGAAAATGAATCGACACTATGATGCTCTGACCCCGTTCGCCCAGGCACTAACAAATTAGATGGGGTGTAACAATCGAACAATAGAATTCAGCAGCAGCTAACAGCTCGAAACGACGACCATGTTC
Organism: Dendrocalamus sinicus; assembly: GCA_036346575.1. NCBI lineage: Eukaryota > Viridiplantae > Streptophyta > Magnoliopsida > Poales > Poaceae > Dendrocalamus > Dendrocalamus sinicus. Next base: position 9,118,122 of record CM070656.1, on the reverse strand, counting down.
TTAAAGTCAAATGGAAACCATGGCCGTCTGAACCAAACCTCCCACAAATCCCGGAATGGGTTTGGATCCCTTGCAACGACACCAACGCGTGCTGTAGCCGGTCAAAACGTGTGTTAGTTCGGTCTCAGAAAAATATGCGAGTATGATGCCAAATTAATGGGGGGCTACTAAGTAGCAGCGTTAACAAATTGAGCAGCGGTGGGGAGGCAGGCAAGAAGCTTCAGAGAGGGATTCAGGGTTTTGGTGCGAACCATCGAAATCGCGGCCCTACCCACCAACGCATGAACCTGCCAAGTGTTGGAATTTTTACATGACTTTTAATATTTATTGTGATTATTATCAGTTTAATTTAATGTAAAATTATTTATATTATTAATGCAAATAATAGAGAATAACTTCATACGGAATTTAACGCAAGCAATTGATACTCAAAGTGCCGAGGATGACTGTGTTAGAATATGTTTGATATATTTATTGAGATTGAGTCTACTATAATTTAATATGCATGTATATGTTTAACCAGGGTACAGCACAGGGCGGAATAGCTAGGTTTATTTTACAGGATCAGCTTTGCAGGCTGTTAACCCACATTATCATATTGGAATTGATCTTATAAACAATCTTATCATGATGCATGACTCATATATGTGTGCTAAGGACTAATATATTTTAGACTTATATTTTTTCAGATCTGAAGCCTACAGATTCAAGTATCACTTATTCTTACAACGACAACTAACAGTTTTTTATAAACTGCTTAGATCCTGCCTAATTTTGCATTGAGGGTGAACAAAATGCGCAAACAATAATGCGTAGTTCGGAACAAGGTTTTGGCGAAGTATCTCTTATTAAAGTGCTTAATCTTGTTAATCACTTTTTCTCTACTAAGATGTATAATGGCACTTCAATTAATGAGCATCTCAATAAACTTTGTGTTTTAGCAGAGGAATAAAAATGCTGGCTAACCCTTTCTTTTTTAAGAAGTGTAGGTCATGTTTGTTCTATACTCTAGATGATTATTATTTGTTCTTGGTGGAAGTCCACTCTAAAATTCTAGATTTAGAGAAAGAACCAAAGACTTATAAAGAAGTAATAAACTACTCACAATAAAAAAAATATGGGTGGAAGTAACGCGGGAACAATTAAACTCGATAAAAGGAATAAAGTTTGGAAACTTGTTGATGTACCAAACAACTATAAACCCATAGGTTGTAAAAGGCTTTTTTTAAAAGAAAATTGAATGCAGCAGGTTTAGTGGGAAAAAATAATGCTAGGCTTATTGTTAAAGGTTTTACATAAAGGGAAGGTATTGACTTTATAAAAACTTTTTCTCGTACTACAAAATTTACTTTAATTCGTATCATTATTGCTTTGATTATTATGATCTTGAACTTCACCAAATAGATGTTAAAACTACTTTTCTTAATGATTTTTTGGAGGAAATATATATGAAACAGCCAAAACGTTTTGGAGAAAAAAAATAAAAATAAGGTTTGCAAGTTGAATTGATCAATTTATAGTCTTAAACAAGCTTCACGTCAATGGTATATTCTATTCGATAATACTATCACATCATATGGTTTTTCAATGACGAAAGGTGGTCATTGCATATATACAAAAGTTATGGGTAAATATTTTATCTTACTGTCTTTATATGTTGATGACATTCTCATTGCATCTAATAATAAAAATACATTAATGGAAGTGAAAACTTGGTTATATTCTAAAATTAATATGAAAGATATGAGTGAAGCTTCTTATGTTTTATGAGTTGAAATACATAGAGATTGAAATAAAAGGATTCTTGGGTTGTCCTAAAAAGCATACCTTTGAAATATTTTTGAAACGATTTTGTACAAAAAACAGCAAACATGTTAATGTACCTATTGTGAAGGGAACTAAACTTAGTGAGGAATTATGTCCAAACACTTCTAAGAAAAATGATGGAATGAATAGAATTCCTTATTCTTCAACTTTCTGATATATTTTATATGCTATGTTATTCGTACAACCTGACCTTAGCCATGCTATCGGAATTCTTAATAGATATCAAAAAAATCATGAGGAAGAGCACTGAAAATAAATCAAATATGTACTACACTATGTCAAAGGAACTATGGATTATTCATTATATTTTAATGATCATAATCTTCAGCTATAATGTTATACTGATACTGATTGGCAGGAGAATTTGAATGATCGACAATCAAGTTCTGGTAATATTTTTACTTTGGCAGAAGGTGCTATTTCTTGGTGTAGTAGGAAACATGATATAGTTGCTCTTACCTCCATGGGCCCTGAATACATTGTTGCATCTGAAGTAACAAAGAAAGATGTATGGCTAAGGGAATTTCTTGCAACACTTAAGGTCATGAAAAGTGCATTAAAACTTATCATTTATTTTATAGTAAAAGTAAACACATTGAAGGAAGATCTACTGACTAAGCCATTTAGTTAAGAATTATTTTCTAAGCATGTTAAAGATATGAGGCTTTAGTTTATTGATTGAAATGTTTTAGACAAGTGGGAGATGTTAGAATTTTATGTGGCTTTCAATATTTATTGTGATTATTGTCAGTTTAACTCAATGTGGAATTATTTATATTATTGATGCAATTGATAGGGAATAATTTGATGCGGAATTTAACTCGAGAAATTAATACTCGAGGTGCTAAAGACAGCTATGCTGGAATATGGTATATATATTTATTGAGATCAAGTCTACTGAAATTTAATATACATGCATATGTTTAACCCAGGTATAACACGGGGCGAAATAATTGGGTTTGTTTTTGCAAGATTGTCTTTGCAGGCTGTTGACCCACATGATCGTGGTGCATGACTCATACATGTATGCTAAGGATTAATATATTTTAGACTCATAACACTAACCTATCTAATCGTGGTTAGTGGCATGGTTCAGGAGTCTTATGGTGTATTGAAAATGGGTGAGTCGCTTTGTAACACCTGGAAGTAGAGTCTATAAATAGGTCAGTATCCTCTAGTCTCAGAATACAATTGTGGGTAGCACCACAGAAAAGGCAGAGGAATAGAGCGTAAATTGAAAAGTCTACACAAAATCAATCTAGGTTTTGAGAAAACCCCCAACACCAAATGCATCCATCCATCCACGCGGTAGGAAGATGGTAGTATTATACGGCTAGCCACTAGCTACATGGCCGCGTTTGCAATCAGGTGGGAGAAAAGGGAGGTCGAAGCGTCGTCGCCATCCGGGCGCGCGACGAGTGATCCATCGATGGTTTGGGCTCCATCGTTGCGTTGGTTGGGTGGAAACAGGTGCTTGTTACAACAGTGTGCGCGTAAGGTGCAAAGGGCTAGGCCACAGAGGAAACGTGCGTGTGTAGACACTGCTTGGCATAAGGGTTTAGGTCCCATTTAGAAATGCAAGAGTTTCTTGTGAATTTTACAGAATTCTCACATAAAACAGTTCAGCAATAGTAGGAATCGAGAAAAAAAATACCACGTTCCACACAGAGCCTTACAAGAACGTGCCAAATGTTTTTGTTAAATTGAAATATCCAATTCTGAATTCTGTTAAAGTGTGATCCAAATTTGTTACGTGCCCGTGTCGAACACTACGTCAGATGTGACGCTAAGCGGTGTATACGCCAAACGGTATCAGACATGATAATGGCTAGCACATTCGACTCTGATTTAGCTTTCTTCTTCATCCGAGATTCTAATCCCTAAATTATAAATATACCCATATAGTCCATAGAAAAAGCAAGTGGCTCATTATAGTATCTTTTCATATAGTGAATTTCGCCTTTGTGCGTCTGTGATTTTCTCATAAGGGTTTTTCATGTTAAATTAGTGTCTTCCATTTGTTTGATTATTTATTTTACCGTATGTTTTATAATAAGTGGTATCAAAGCTCTAGGTTTAAGATCAAAACCGCTACTCCAGGAGGAGGAGACTCCCAAGACGGCCATGGCATGAAGCTAGAGGAGACAGGTCTGTCACCGAAGGAGCAAAGAAAAATCATCGAATTCAAGTGTCACCGAAGGAACAAAGAAAAGTCATCGAATTCGAGGCACAGAAGGAATCAGTTTTTGCGTCAGAATCAAAGCAGTCTTGAATCAGCTTTTCTAACGCGACTTCATCCACTGGGCTATACAGTAAGCAGCGCATCAGACGGTCCTTCCTTCTGCTTCAACAAATAACCTCAATGCAACCCGAGGAGCAGTAGGCGTCTCATTTTTGTGAAGAAAGAAAGAAAATATCGGGAGGCTCATTGGCAGGTCCTTCAATTCTTGCCCAACAAGCAGCCTCAATCCTAGTAGGAGGAGGTGCAATTGCGCTAAATTAGGAGGAGAGCTAGCATTAGGAATTTGATAACGCCTTGATGGTAGCCAGCGTGACACTCTTCAAAGTTTTGCTATTTGAAAGTGAAGATTTTGCTTTAATTTTAGTTCAAGATGAATGATTTAAGTGCAAGAAGAAGTTTGTTTTTTATGTAGATACTACAACTTTTTCCAGTTGTTGTAGCTTGATATAAGGAGTCTACTATAGTTTATATTCTATTGGTAGCACAAGAGTTCCTTTCATCTAAACAATAATACGGGAGCAGTTCTAACTATGTCATAGATTTTAGTTACTTTTACAGCTGGCAATTTGATGTACGTGATGCCACATATGCAAGTTGTTCTTTCAATGAGTATTGTTTGCTGAGTTTTGTGTTCCAGGTTAAGCATGCCATATTCCATGATATGAGTTTTTCGCTATCTGTTCAGCGCTATAGGTAGTATTTTAGTTTATGTCATTCGACAATTGAGTATTTATTTCAGGAGATCGATTGCACAGACTTAATTTTGGTGGGGTTCAGAATTGTTGAAGACCCATATTTCTTCGTCAGCTTTCTCAATAGCTATGTGTTTAAATCTACTGGTGGTTTGCTTAATTTAGCTTCATAAGACACATTTGAATAAGACTGTTCCAATCTTTCCTATTGAGGTTAGTCCGATGGACTTTCAAGGCACAAGATGTTTTATGAAGACTTATTTTGAGGAGATTTTCATATTTCGACTATATGAGTGAATCCGTCTCAAGATAGAGATTGTTAAAGTGTATCTAAATTCATCATCATGTTTATGTCGCACACCGCACCAGACGTGATGTTGAGCAGTACATGCGCCAAGTGTGTCAAATATGGCAACGGCTGGTACATTCGACTCTGATTCGGTTTTCTTCTCTGTTCGGGACTTTGATCCATATACTATAAATATACTCTGTAGTCCATAGAAAGAGCAAGAGTCATTGTAATATCTCCTCATATAGTAAATTTCACCTTCGTGCGTTCATGATTTTTTCGTAAGGGTTTTTCATGTTAAATTGGTAGCTCCCGTTTTTTCGATTATCTGTTTTTACTATGTGTTTTATAACATATTCAAAATTGAATATTAGATCTCTAGTGTTAACCGGGAGAGAAGTGCCAAGGAATGTTTTTTTTTTCATCCAAGTTGTGTCTGAATCTGAGTTAGCAACCATCGGGGATTTTTCGGATTACTAACCGGAAATATTTCGTGAATAACCCACCCAGGCACCCAGCATGCACGTAGATGGTAGAAATTGAACTCTGGTGTCTAACCATAAACTCAAGAGTGTGGCACATCAGTTGTACTGCCTGATGACCGCTCGGTACACAGGAGACTTCAGTGCGCTCAAATGGAGAAGAAATTGTACACTATTGTAACCTTTTTTTCTTGGCAAAAATCAACTCTTAGCCCAGGAGACTGGAAACCTTCTCGCGTTCCCTTTTTCCCCAAACTAGCTCAAGTCGATGCATGGGGTCTCTCTCTTTCTCTCTCTAACTAGAAGACATCTTGTGCCTTCCCCAACCTCCACTGCAGTAGACCCTTATCAATCAAGCCCAACCGTTTGACGATCATTTTCACGGAATTAACAAGTTTTTATTCGTCATCCGGTCAATCACTCGCCCCTAACATAATGCCCCTCCAATTTCACCAAACCATAGGATGTGTTCTTTTTAGCCGCTGCTTATGGTTTATGATTTTAGCTTTAGTGCGAGCTCTTACGTGAACAAACCAAATGCCAATAAACCGTTTCGAAAAGACTATCTCGATAAAGCGTTTCGAAACAGCGGCAGAGAAATCATTCTATTTATTTATCGAGAGAAGCCATGAACTATAAATTCAAAAGAAATAAACTATAAGCACGTTCTTTTTTTGTTTTGGCTTATAGTTTTTAGTCTGTTTGTGATAGAGAGTACGGAGTAATAGAAACTCGCGTGCGGCTTTGGTCAATATAAATGAAGTTGTTACAACATGTAACTTACAGATCTCGTCTTAAAAAGATATTTTATTTGAAAGCTATTTAGAAAAGCTAAAATTATGTTTTTAGAAATTGAAAGGAAGGTGTCCATAACTAGTCCACCCTATTCCTAGATTATTTCTGCTTGGGCGCCAACCTTTTTTATATTCCGACGTCGTCCCCATGGTGATCATGCATTCATGGGCCCGAACCGCAAAGTCACCTAACCCCCCTCCCTCCCTCGGCCCCGCCCGTTCAACTCGGTGCGCGTACACGTCCTCGACGGAGAGCTGGACGTACACTCCCGCCGCCGCCTCCTCCTCCTCCCCCTCGCACATATAAGCGAGCCCCCCGTAGAGTAGACAGCCCACCACACACAACCAGCTAGTCCCCGCCCCGACCGGTCGAACATCCGCGCGGCGGGCCAGCTCGTGCTGCTCGTCCAAGAACACCAACTCCTGCTCCGTCGATCGCTGCCGGCGCGCGGCTCTTACCGGCTGCTGATACATGCGAAGATCCCGGCGGGTGGCAGGGGTAGTAGCTGTTCCGCGATAATGAGGACAGGCGCCACGGGTTGGATCCTTGGCGCGGCCGTCGTTGCGTCGGCGTTCTTGGCGGCGGCCGGGGCGGCGGTGCAGCATGACTACGAGGAGGCGCTCCGGAAGAGCCTGCTCTACTTCGAGGCGCAGCGGTCGGGTCGGCTGCCGCACGGCCAGCGCGTCGCCTGGCGCGACCACTCCGGCCTCACCGACGGCCTCGAGCAAGGAGTACGTGCAGCTAGCATATATGCAGAGATCATTCGCGCCGCCACGGTAGCCGCTTGTGCAAAGAATTCCGCGTGCTGAATGCTGATGGATCTTGTCTGAATCAATGGTTAGGTGGATTTGGTGGGCGGGTACTACGACGCCGGCGACCACGTCAAGTTCGGCCTGCCCATGGCGTTCACGGTGACCATGCTGTCCTGGAGCCTCCTCGAGTACGGCGGCGACGTCGCGGACGCCGGCGAGCTCGCTCACGCCCTCAAGGCCATCAAGTGGGGCACCGACTACTTCATCAAGGCGCACACCAAGCCCGACGAGCTCTGGGCCGAGGTAATTGGCTACTAATTACCGTCACTGGTTACTCCACATTAATCACCCAGTAAACAATTCAACCAAGAGATCGACCGACATGCATGCACAATTGAAAAGGAAAAGGAAAGGAAAGGAACATTTGTTAGGTGGAGCTAGAGAACAAGCAAAGCTAGGTGGGGTTCAGTCGAGACGCGCAAATCTCACACTGCATGACCGTGCTTTCACATGGATTAGGAATTAAGAATTGTTATTTGCTCCCATGGCTTTGACAATGCGAGCTAGCTTAGCTGAGCAGCTGAAACGATTAATCGTGGTGTGTAATGCTTGCTGTGCTGCAGGTTGGCGACGGCGACACGGACCACTACTGCTGGCAGCGGCCGGAGGACATGACCACGTCGCGGCAGGCGTACCAGGTCGACCGCGACCGCCCCGGCTCCGACGTCGCCGGCGAGACCGCCGCCGCCATGGCCGCCGCCTCCATGGCATTCCGGGAGGCCAACCCGCACTACGCCCACCTACTCCTGCACCACGCGGAGCAGGTAACCATTAGCGCTGATCTCGGTTAATTACTACTGCTGTTACTGTGATTAATTTGGACCCCGGTCCAAACGGGAGGATTTTTTTTCCTCGTTCACGTTCGAGCCATGTTCCATCCACGGTATCAAACCTCATGCGTCTTTTCTTTAAAGTGGATACACATGTATATGTGTTCAGTTAAGCAGTAAGGTACACGCTTAAGAGACATTGAGACTTTGATTAATTTCTTAGCTTGTGTAGAGACACACATGACACATGTGTATATATGTGCGTATAATATGAGTAAGATATTCGTGAATAGTGTGTTTGCCTTGTACTCTTAAAAAAAATGAAGTCAAGTTAACGCAAAAGTTTTTTTTTAGCCGTGTGGAGTTTCTGTCGGTCTAGAGAAACCGACATGTGGGCCCCAGAAGCTGTTATAGTACGTTTTTATCATCTGGGTTAGGTCGCTACTACTTGGGACGTCGGGCGTAGCTCCGTGATGCGAGTAAACTACGTAACGTAACCACCACATTTCCGTCACGTTATCGCCTGCAAAACCATGCCATTACAGCGATGCAATGATGATGATTATTGCAGCCAGAAGAATATTAGTTAGCTGGTTTGTTAAATAGTGTACTGGCTACTGATCGAGTGCTGGGTTCTAACCTACTCTTTTTTTTCTGGTTCTTTTTTTGTGCTCGATCACAACAGCTGTTCGAGTTCGCGGATAAGTACAGAGGCAAGTATGACAGCAGCATCGCGGAGGTGAAGAGCTACTACGCGTCAGTGAGCGGTTACCACGATGAGCTCCTCTGGGCAGCCCTCTGGCTCCACCGTGCCACCGGCCGCTCCGACTACCTCGACTACGTCATCGACAACGCCGACACCTTCGGCGGCACCGGCTGGGCCATCACCGAGTTCAGCTGGGACGTCAAGTATGCCGGCGTCCAGATCCTCGCCGCAAGGGTAAGCACACATGGACACTGGCACATCAATAGTATGTGTAAGTGTTTGGTCACTGACATGAGGGAGTGGCTTAACTTGCAGTTGCTGCTGAGGGGGGAGCACTTGGCTCATCACAGGGAGACACTGGAGCAGTACAGGGCGAAGGCGGAGCACTACGTGTGCGCGTGCCTCGGCAAGAACACGGTAGGCGGCGCGGATGCGAACGTGGAGCGGAGCCCCGGCGGGATGCTCTACGTACGGCAATGGAACAACATGCAGTACGTGACCAACGCGGCGTTCCTCCTGTCCGCCTACTCGGGCTACCTCACGGACGCCAGCGTGCCGGCCGTGACTTGCGCTGGAGGAGAGACGGCTGAGGCTAAAGAGGTGTTCGCGCTGGCCAGGGCGCAGGTGGACTACGTGCTGGGCAGCAACCCGCGCGGCATGAGCTACCTCGTTGGGTATGGCGCCAAGTACCCGACCAGGGTGCACCACCGCGCCGCGTCCATCGTGCCGTACAAGGACAGCAAAAAGTTCATCGGCTGTGCGCAGGGGTTCGATGACTGGTTCAGCCGCAAGGGCTCCAACCCCAACGTCGTAGTTGGCGCCATCGTCGGCGGGCCCGACCGCCGTGACAAGTTCAGGGACGACAGGGAGAACTACATGCAGACGGAGGCATGCACGTACAACACCGCGCCCATGGTCGGCATGTTCGCCATGCTCAACAGGCTGGCTCGGCAGGAGTCGACGGCGCCACAAGAATTGCAGTCGGAAAAATAGCAGTAGTCCGACGACGGACTGAAGTGTAAATAGATATCATACAGGGGGGTCTATACAATTTTGCCCTTATTCTTTTGTTCATTTGTTTTAGATGTGAAGGCCCTCTTCGCAGAAAATTATTTGTATACGAGAGAGAGAGAGAGAAGGGCGGAGGCATTTGGCAAGCAAATGTAAATTCCCTCCCCGTACATATCAGAAGAAACAAAAATATATTAATTAGTTTATTTGGAGCTCATGCAATGATTGCTGATATTATGGGTAAAGAACATTAAGCCTTTTTAATCATGCAACTCGGAGCTCATGCAATGATTAAGCATCTGCTAAAGAACATTAAACAATTTCAACACAGCAAAAAAAATGACAGAACAATATTCCGCAGAGTACTAATTATGACTATATGAGATCGCAAAAGATCTTAAAAGCGCCGAGTTTTTTTTTTACTGAGATGATGCATCTGGTAATCTGCGAGTGGGGGCAAAAAAACGGCATGTTTGGTTTACCAACAGCCGTCATTTTTCAACCATATAGCTTGTGACTAGCATTTCCAACTTTTCCTGATTATTACAACGAACAATTACATGCCCCCTCCATACCTAGAAGAATGCTGGCATGAGATACATGACTACATGAGCAGTCAATATTGACAATTGAAAAGTGCCATTCAAGCATCGTTCCAAATCGTGATGAAAACCGAGCATCTACAGCAGTGTAGAGCAGCACTGTAGCTACCAAGGGAGTCAACTGAGTTTTTTTTTTTGGCTTGGAACTATACTTGCTTTAAGACCTTGCTGGGAGCAAAAAGTTGTTGAAAATTTCAAAGTAAAATGAGAAATTAAATGGGAAGAAGTTCAATTTATCCCCTCAACTTATGTCTAAAGTCCGAATAATATTATCAACTACGAAACCGTTCACTTTACACCTCTCGAATATCGAAATCGGAGTAAATCACTCTCTCTTCTTACCTCTATCTCACCTCCCATGCGCCACTCCTTCCATCTCTTCCCCTCCCCTCTTCTCGCTCCCACTGCCGTTGTGTCCTCTACCACTAGTGCGACCCGTGTAAGACAAGTGATAGACGACGGCAACACCCTCATGTAGTCTGCGGAGTAGGCGATGGGGGAGGAGAGGTGGCTCCAGCCGAGCGGTGGCGATGCGGCTAAGCCCCGCGGAAAATGAGGTGGTGTGCAACTTGGATGATGGCGGTGATCCTAGAGAGGTTGGCGGGGGCACTGGTGGCTCCCTTGGGTGGCACTAGCACTCAAGCACCCTCCGCCTGAGGTCCCGCTCCCGCGATGCATATTGTCACCTCAGCTCTGAGATCTTGGGTTGGATCTGCTTGCGCACGAACTCGAGCTCAATGACGGGCTACAGCGACAAAAGAGGCGAGTGTGGTGGAGGCAAACACAAGGAGGAACGAGAACACACCGGCGTCTCCCCCTCTCCTTGTGACGCTGAGTCCCATACCTCATGCGACCCCTTGGAGAAAAGAGAACGCACCAAGTCCCACACCTCGAGGTTGAGAGACAAGAGAAGACGATGACAGAGGAGGGAGATGAGTAGGAGAGAGAGAAATGTGACATGACTATCATGTAGCACAATCTGATGACATGGCTATCGATGTGATAAAATCATCAACGAAACATGTACACATAAACAACACATCATTCAAAATCAAGATGATTTTAAGGCGAAGAGGTGATTTGATATGGTTGATAGTTAGGGGTGCAAAGTAAATTGTTTTTTTCGAGTGTGTTATTTGGACTTTTGGCATAAATTGAGAGGGTTAAGTAGAATTCTTCCAATTAAATATGACTGGGATGGGAGCGGTAACAACCCAGTTACCAGCTCCCGGCCAAGTTCCAGAAAAGTTTTTGAAACCCTATATTACATGCAAGCACATCATTTTCTTTTAACCCATGCGGGCAGAATTCGAAAAATGAACACAGAAGTCGCAAAGCTGAAACAAACTGGGGGGTGGGGGAGGGTGGGAACAATATCTCGAAGGAAAGGCGTACAACACAGTGCGAAAGCAAGATCGATCGTCCCACAAAATCCCAGTGGCAGGGACAGCATCAGACATCAATATGCCAAAAAGATCATGAAACAATAGGGATCATGGATTACGTATATGTTTCTATAAACAACTCAGGTCCCCTGCGCGCGCGCGCCGTCCATGCAATCTCTCCGCTAAGGCGCTCTCTCTGTTGTCCAAATCCCCAACAATAATCCGCTCTACCAATCACAAATATCAGAAGATATGGCGTGTGCCTCGCAAGAATACATGATGCTCATGGATACTAATCAGCACGATTAGTATTTTGGTGGTGCTGGTGGCAACCGGTTTGGCGTGCGTCGGCTGCCGGAGTTGGCACCTGAGCTCACATCCCCATTTTCATAGCGCCGACTGCGACCATCAGCACTTCTCGACCTTGATTCACTGCTTGAGCCGGAACCAACAGGGCCATTTGCTGCAGAATCGAAGGCAGACCTCCAGTCCTCGCCTGGGCGGCTGTGTGTCCGAGGGCTCTCTGCAGATGATTTTGTTCAAGCAAATTTGTGACAGAGTTACAAAATGGTCCCTATTACATGGAGGAATCACAATCTAAATTGCTATGCAGATAAATTCTGAAATCTTCCGAGTAAATAACACGCAATGTACATTCGCCACCTATGTTGCAACAAGTAGCCAAAGCTAAGTGGGCAGTCCAAAAAATAGGCTTAAACCAAACTAAGAAATGAAGCATCACAATATAGGCAGAAAGATCGAGAGAGCCAATTTAGTTCGGCTTACACTTGCCTCTCTAAGCACCTAAGCTAGCCATAGAGCTCATAACCCAGAAAACCTACTACATAGGCCATAAAAAAATTAGTGAAAGCAAGTTTTCAAGCTCCGAAAGTCACCTTTCACTGACTTTAGCTTATATATGCTCATTGCTTATCAGTCTCGTAAACCTCTGGGCTATGTCTAGGCCAGACAGTACTACCTTAACAGAGGTTAATAATCAAAGTAAAAGAACAACCAGCTAATTCAACAACCTATTTGCTGTTTAATTTGATAAGTTTCACCGGTGTCTGTAAAAAACTGCATTAGCTATCATAAGAGTTATCAATGGGTATTACTATTTATATTAGGCACCGAACCATATTGACCTATGATCATTATAAAAGAGGAGAAATCCTAAGAACAGTTAAACTATTACATTTGTTATTATTATTCAGACAATGAAAATGTAGTCAGCTTACCAGCATCAGAGCTATCGTTAGAATAAGAAGAAACAGCAGCCCGATTGTCATGTACACTAAGTTGACGAGTAAGCTTTGACAAGAGAGATGATTGTTTTTGGTACTTTTCCCTTCTATGCTTAGCATTGCGGTCCTCTTGGAGAAGCTCTTCAATTTTTGCATTGCTTTGCCCACTGGTAATGAGAATTGAGAAATCAGTCAAGGGATGAAGTGTACAGAAATGTGAATTTTTTTTCAACAAAATAGTGTATTATATCTCTAGCTAAAATATCTCTTAACGGTGATATAACATGCAGGCAGGTGTCTGATAAATAAAAGAAAATATACAAACTAGAAATAAGGCGTCACAAACCGTAAAAAAGTGTTTGAACTGCATATGTATCCCACCTGTCCCACAAAAACTGTATTTTTAGAATCAATCAAAATTAAAATTACCAAATATATGCAAATATATATATATATATAAAATCACTATAGCATAGACGGAAACCTTCCTTAGTTATAAATATCTTTCTTTTACATACTACCAAAAAAGATATAATATGTCTCAATTAATGAGGTTTGCATACATGGGAATTACAAGATCAAAATCATATGGTGTGTGCATTTGCAATTGGGAGCCTTTTGATTCATATGGCTAGTCTAGATAGTAGGTATAGGAGCCTAGGAGGTAGTGTGCATTTGCAAGCTTGTGTTTGCCTATTCACTTGGATGGCACTATATATCAAAATGGTAGAATACAAAATGACATGAGGGAAAAAAAATAAAGAAAGCAATAAACAGTTGGTAGTCTTCAGAAGAAGAAATGAAAAGCGTATATTCACAGAAAGAACATCAACCTTATTGAGCTGTATAGCTGGTTTAGCATATCTTCCTTTGCTTTCTCCACTTGGCAAAGCACAATTGCCTGATTAGCAAAGAAAGAAAAAACAATGAAAACATGGCCTTATCATAGGTCAAATAAACTGAACAAAAGTAGAACATGAACCTTCGGGACATTTGCTGCCAGACTATTCAAGACAGCCTCTACATAACCACGAACTTCTTGAGACATCCATCTAAGTTCTTCTTCAGGATCAGCAGGTCTCCGCGCCATAGTATCCTTTGAATAGAATCAGGATCAGATGTCAATTGAAATGTACAAATAGCAGCAAGGGGAAAGATTTCATGTTGACACTTGAAAACAACAAACGTATTGAAGAGGGAAAGTGGAATTGCGTAATAACATCCTTAATGTCAAATCAAGAGAGAGTTCGAAAAGGGGGGATAGGGCTAAAAGCTTTACATCGAATAAAGATAAAGGCAAGTCAACCATGTATAAGCTAGAACTTACAAGGGATCCATCCGAATGGCTTTGCCTCATGGAACCACCCTCAGTATTTGGACCCTTGAAAGAACCCCCTTTGCTTTGAATTACAGCTCTTATTTTATTTACCCATTCAACCTTGTCGGCCATGCTCTCAGCTTTCAATACAACAGCACTATGAGCTGCACAAACGAAATAAACAATTTACATAAAAAGAAAAAATATAAAGAAAACACCAAGCTGTAATATCCACGGATGTCAACCTTTTAGGACTGTTTTGTAGGCGACCCTGTTAGTTATCTTAAACACAAGACTTGGGCCTTTTTCTGGCCCATTTGCCTTCTTTGAATCCTTTGAACTTTTAGAAGGCGATTCCTCCTCTACTTCCTCCAGGTTACATTCCTGCACAACAAGACAGCACATGCAAGTGACCAAATCAGCTCATTTTACAACTCTTGTAGTACATATTTCTTTGAATATCAGTTAGCACTTTCTGGTAGGGAACAGGGAAAGAAAAACAAACTAAACTGCTACAACACTGATGCAAACTAAGCTATGATATATCATTTCAGTGCCAAGTAGAATAAACAACACAAAAAAAAAGTGAAGCAAATTGCGTGCACACCTCGAGAGTGATGACACCACGAAAATGTCTCTCCTCTTGTTTCTTTGTGTACCCAAGCTGGTAAAAAATCAGACAGTGAATCCAACCACCCCCACATAGCAAACAAGTGTAGTATAATAATCAACAGTGTGTGCCAAGGAAAATTATAAAAACAAAAACATCCTGAAGAATCCTCTGTAGGTTCCAAAGGCAACAAGAACACAACCAAACGATGAGTATGGAAGACTGATTAACCTTTCCACTCTTCTCATTTAAGACAAACCACCTTCTGCTCCACCCATTAGTTTTTGCACTTTTCTTCAAAAGGTAGCCTGAAGAGAGAGAAAAAGGAATATGATTATACATTTATTTGTTAAATAAACCAGTATGTATTTTGTTACCACAAGTCAAAAGACGTGCTAGACTTCAACAACTGTTCAAAGTGGTCCATGAAGAGAATTCTTGTGACAATGTCAACATTATTCTAATGGACTATATTGATAAGGTCTCTAGCAGATTAAGTTTGAATTGTACATGGAGCAAGGATGTGGCCAAATTGCCTGAAGAAATATCAAAACGTTCTCCGCTGTGATATTTATTTCATGGTCAAGCAGAATAATAGTTTGCACAAGCATAACATTTGAGAATGGATTTCCATGGTGGCCTAAATTGAGCACAGCCATATTTTACGCATTTTATACCTGCAGTAATTTCACCAGCTGCACCAGCAACCTGCAAGTTTGATCCCTCTTTTGTGTCTTTGTCTTGCTCACTTGATTTTTCTTTCATTGACTTTAAGCTGCCACTAGCTTGCTCAGATCCTGTTTGAGGACTGGAGGCCTAAAATAAATGAATAACTTATGTTAACCATAAAAGCCAATATTTACTCTACATCTACCAATCTGAAAATTTTATTACTATCAACGAGTGTATTTCTAAGAAAACATGTTACTGCACATCCTAAGACAAGTAGGGTCTGTTCTTTTGGGCTTCTCAAATTGGCTATTGGCTTCTGCTACAGTACCTAACTTTTAAACGGAGTATTTTCTCAAGACGGGTTCTACAAGTTAAACGATCTACACGTTAAAAGCCCAACATATGTACCAGCCAAAATTGCAAGTGAGTATCTGTTTCTCCGTAATCTGTACTGTAAATAGCCAAAATTCAAAAATTTCAGCCATAAGCCATAAGCCGCAGCCGAAAAGAACAGGCCCGTAGGCACAAATCATACCCTGTTTGTCATGGATTGTTCAGCCTCTTGTGTTTTCTTGGAAGATCGGTTTTTCATCTCATCCTCACGACGCTGCCTTTCCATTCTGCCAATATTAGACAAAAAGGCCAAGGCTCAGCATTCTACAATGTCATCATGAAATTATCATTGCTTTCAGAAACTAAATAATGGTCAGCTTCGTTAGCAAGGAAACTATGATTCAGTTCATTTCAACCTAGAAATTGTATATGCTTGACAGATCATGAGTTCATGACAGATTCCAACTCAGAGAAGAATGAGTGACGACAGAAGAGTTGAAACCTGAAGTTGCATATTTCCTTTAGTATTCAGGCATCACTTGACTACGAAAGTTGTTTGAAAGTAAAAATAGGATACATACTACCTCAGCCTGAAGCCAATACAATTTAAGCTTTTTATGCTAGTCCCATAATGTCAGCCATATTATGGAAAATGAAGTTACAAATTGAAATAATGTAATACCTCTTTTGTATTACAACTCACAAGTACAGAACATTACAAAGGGTGAAATAGCGATTAACTACTTGAGACAAATAACAAATCGCAAATAATTGAAGAGCAAAAAACCTAGCAACAATAACCAACCTTCTTTGCACCAGACGGATGAAATGTTGAGGGGGAACAAAAGCACGCTCCATATCAACAAGTGCAACAACCATCTTTTTGGCATCATTTTTGAAGCTCTCCAATGCATTTGATGCTATTGCAACAACCTTGACAAAAGGACAAAGCAGAGTTTACACTCAGAATGGTAAAACATGAGCTCCATCAACAAACAAATAGAAGGGGAAAGATACTTGTAAAACAGAAAAGTGATACCTCACGCTTGAATGGAGGATATCTTGTGAGTCCTGGTGTGGCATTTGCGGAAGCATTAACTATGTCTAACAATACACGATGTACCTAGTGTATTAACAAATATAGAACATTAGTTTTCCTATGGCATTAAACAAGATAGAAATTAAGAAATTGGCAGCCTTACATAAGCCATATGGTAGCTAAATATTATGTCAACACTACATAACATAAAAATACCACAATGATAACAACCAAATCGACCAAAATCTGACAAATTGGACTGTCTCCAGGTAGGGAGTTCCATGCATCAGTAGTTAACAACCCAATAGTTAATAGTTGCAACCACAATTTTGGAAATTCAAACCAGATAATAAGCAAGCATACCCATTTTATTAAAAAAATAGGTATTTCAGTCAAATGCGTCCAGAACTCAAATTTAGGAGGTTTTTCTGGTGGAGCCTTGGGAGGGTGAAAATGGAAGTGTCATAGAGCATAATAAACAATAGACTATGTTTAGATTACAATAGTTTGTGGAAATACAACTTTCTACATCAATCTTCACCTTAAGGGAAAAGGAGGGAACCTACATATGTTATACTTCTATCGGCCAAGCGTGTGTAAGTGCGTAACAAGCTAACCATGCTTACTAATTGGACTGACTGGAACATACCTCTTCAACACATAGTCGTGATGGCTCCTTCGCCATTTCCAGTACTATTTTTATCAATGATCTCAACCCTTTCTCTGGAGATATCAGATACGGTTGATAACCATCGGCTTCCAAGACAATCTAGAATGTCAAGGGAATAATGATCATAAAAGGTGGCAAACTGCCCACTAGAGCTTAATCTTAAAAGTGAAACCGATCTTACCCTTTTGACATTGCTGAGATCGAAATGCCTGTCCAATGGTAGCTGTTTAATTCTGTCAGGGAACTTGCCTTCGAAACTTGCAACAATTTTCCAACCAGATCCCTTTTATATGAAAAAATGGTATACTGCTTTGTAATCAATTATTCATAGGGAGACATAACTCAAATCTGAACAAAATATAGCCTTGAGATTCGTCACTAACCTCACCAGATGTAATATGAGCAAGAAACTTATCCTCGAATTCCCGGCACAGCTCCAAAGCAACTGCCCGGGTTCCTTCAGCACTTTGTACCATAGACTCTCCCAGCCTTGCAAGTTCATCTTGCACCATCTGGGATTTACCCTGAAGGCTGAAATAGCAGCACATGAAGCAAGTGCATGTAGTTTTAGCACTAGACCACGCGTAGTAGTAAATAATCAATTTAGTACGAGAAGGAATTCATGTAACACTGTGCAGTATTGATATCAAATTAATAGCTAGATTCAATAGTCATTCAAGCATGAGACACAATTCTTACCCACTCAATAGGTTAGGAAGCCGCACTTTCATCCGTTTCCGTATCTGCTTAGCAATGGTGTCAACCAAAGCAACCCTACCTAGCTTATTCTGAGGAGCTCCATTTAAGATGGATTTGAGGGTTTCAGCTTCAGCTCGCCAAGCCGTTTCTAGGGAGTTTTCAGACCCAACTGATCCAGATTGTGCTGACGCAATTGAAACTGATTGTCCTATTAGAGCAACCCACTCGATATCTGGAAGGTTTTTTGGGCCCTTGTTTGACAGAAGGGCCTGAACACAAGCTATAGTTTTCGCATCTCCAGTTGCTTGATCAACTTTGCTTAACACACCTACAGTTCTGGTTCCTACAGTGAATGGAAAAAACATTACTTATTATTACAAAAATGAATGGCAATGGTAATATTGAGAATGTTTATGGATTGAAAACAGACCATCTGAGTCAATATCCTTGGCCAGCCTAAGAGCTCGAGATGATGTAACATCAGCCGCTTGCATTGCGGGTATCACAACTAGCAGTATTGCATCATTGTGCCCAGCATACTCATTGATCTGAATTATGAAAATAATCAGTATTCTGCAACATATTGTAAGCAAGTGTGACAGATTTAAAGAAATATGTATGCAGTGCTCTCTCTACAGCAGACGAGTGGGAACAGCATTCAAAAGGCTTCAAGGGGAAAAACAATATACGAGAAATAACTGCCAAATGACGACATTCCCTGGATAAAATATGTATGATGATGCCAAATTACAGAAGAACTAGTTGACGAGTAAAATCAACATATTTAAATACCTACCATTGAATCGTCCACAACTCGCTGGTCTATCCCAGGTAAATCAATCAGTTTTAGTGGGGGAGCTGAAAATAAAACAAGAAAAAGTGTAGTGAGAGGCTTTTACAGGGCACCACAACAAAATTAAAGGGCAAAAGAAATAATAAAAACAGATTTAGTGCAGAAACTAATCGTAGGGTTCATCAACAGTAGAACACCAAAACATTAAACCGAGGGGAAAAAATTGTACCACTCATATTTCAACAATTACACACATCACAAGATTCTTTTGTTACTTTGTTCCACAGCACATACAATGCAAGAGACATGGATATCCCATCCCGATTTTCAATTCTTCGTGGTTCCATGACTACAAGGACCACTTCACCATGTCCTAAAATGTCAAAGTGTCCTCTATAACAGTCGATACTATACTATCTGCATTGCTAATGGATGGGTAAGCAGGTATAGGTTTACTAACATGGTTAAATTACTCATGGACAAACCTGTACTCGTCCGCAGCTTGAGACCAATCTCATCTGCCCGGCCCCTACCGGATCCACTGGACGCACCCTTGCTGAGCCTATCCTGCAGAGAATGCCGCAGAGCACCTGGAAATCAACAAACAGCGCAAACTCAGCACCAGGTCATTCCTCAAAATCTCCACTGGATCAAGCGAAGCAAGGTTGTGAGATCCCACTGACTTGCCGACACCTGCTGCGACTTGCTGTCGATCTGCAGCACGATGGACTTGCTGCTGAGCCCCGGGTCCGTCTGCAGGTCCACCACTATCGGCGCCCTCGTCGCCCCGTTCTCCCCCGTCGGCTGCACCACACACAAGCACCCAAATCTAATTTTTTTAAAAAAAACACCGAGGGGAAGAGGGAGGAAGAAAGAGCTCAGCTGCTCGGGTAGAAGCTCACCAGCACGGGGTGGCCGATGAGGCTGTTCAGCACGGCCGACTTGCCGGCGCCCTGCACGAACAGATCAGAACGGATCAGATCGGAGCACGAGCGGCGGATCGCGAGGGGTTTTTTGGCGGCCGGCGGGCGGCCGGCGTTGCCGCCCGATACTTACGACGTTTCCCAGGGCGACGGCGTTGAGGAAGGTGGAGGGGCGCCGCGGCGCGGCGTCGTCGGAGGGGTCGTCGTCGGCGAGAAGCGAGGCCGCCTGGCGCATGGACTCGGAGAGCTGCGACAGCTCCTCCATGGCCTCCATACTCGGTTTCTCTCGCAACGGCGGCGGCGGATCTCGCGGGATCGGGAGCGGCGGCGGCGGCGACCTGGCCGACCGGACGCGGATTTGAAATCTGCGAGGACGGGATGGGAGAGACAAGAGAGACGAGACGTGGGGGCGGTGGGATTTGGGCGAGAGAGACGCTCGGGTTGTGGGTTTTTTCCATAAATTTTTAAGTTTTATTTGTTTGTAAATGATAGAATATAAAGAAAAATAGTTATACGTGATTTTAATTTTGATCAGTATAGCCGAACTTAGTATATTTTTTACTATAATCTTTATACCAATCTCGTTTTAAAAAATACACCATTTAAAAATTAGTTACTGTAACATAAGGCATAAATCATAAATAGAAAAGAACTCGATCGAGAGTGGCCTATTCTTTTTTACTTCGGTTTTCGGCTTTTGCCTATGGTTCATAATTTTTGAGTAATTTATAAAAGAAAATATAGAATACTAAAAATATGTTTTCAATTTTAGTCAATATAAATAAAATTATTATAATATATTTTATAATTAATTTATAGATTTCATATTAAAAAGGCACTCAAAGTTGGTTACTGTGTATTTTCAGCTTGGCTGCGAAGGTGCTCAACTTTGCGGCTCGAGCCAGTGCGGTGGGGTTTCGTTTCGCCGGTGGGGCAAGGCCGGGCCGGGCCCGTCCTGTACCTTCGCTGATCCGTGCGGAGGAATTCGAATTTTTGTGCGGGATTGGGCTGCGCGGCGCGGAGCCGTCGGTGTGAGAGGGCTCGGCTGGGCGCTTGCGCCCTTGTTGGGTTAGAATACTGGGCCTCATTCGGACTGGGTTTGGATTGGGTTTCCTTTGGACCAGCGACCAAGGTGTCAGGCGGGCCTTCAGGAGAAGTCCAAGCATAAGAAAACACAAGTGTTCGGCCTAAATTCCAGGTCTAGCTGGAAACTTTGCTACGTGGGCCAACGGCGCGGGGTGGGCCGGCGGTGAGAGGCTTCGATGGATCTTTTGGGTTTTGCCTTTTTTGGGGTGCTACTATGGGTCACATGGGCGGCATTTAAGCCTGCGCCACGAACCTCTAAGATTGTGGGCCGGATTGTGCCATCCGATTCAAAACTAAAAGCTAATTTCGCTGACGCCGTCATCTGCTAAAAGCTGATTTAAAGATTCAAAACTCTATATCTTTTACATCTAGCACCCGATTCGCAACATGTGAACCATCGTGTTCCTTATGACAAGATCTACAAAATAAGACCTATTTTTGCATATATTTCAATAATATTTTACATTACCTTTCCACTCATCTAAAAACTCTTGTTCCCTAGTCTATATATGTACCTCTATAATCGCATGGTTAAGATACGTCAAATAGCATATTTACTTTCGTGTGTCCGTGGCTTTTTCTCACAAAGGTTTTGTATGTGAAATCCTTTTATCTCGCTATTTCAATTTCTATTTATATTGTGCATTTTATAACAAGTGATATCAAGACCCGTGGGGCAACGAAAATCTCGCCGAAGCCAAGTCCAAGCCACAACACCAACCAATCTCATCCCGATAACCCAGCTCATTCTGGCTTTTTTAACAGCTTCTAGCTTTTCGCTTTTTGTTAAAATTGTACTGACTATTAGTTTTTTCTAAGTCATTTAATAGTAAAGAAAAATGAGAAAATACACCGTTATATCTTCACAGACAATACAAAGGAAAAATAAGAAAAGAAAAACCAAAATGAAGAGAAACAAACTAAAAAAGCAAAAACAAAAGACAAAATTAAGAAACCAACATGCTTATTTCGGCTTTTGGCATCTAAAAACTAAAAGCTAGAACCCATCTGAACGGAACCATCGCATAAGGATCCATCCGTCTAAGCCAATTTTTCAGCCTTGTCAGAAGCACGATCGGAATCAATAGAAGGCAATCAACATCTTGGGTTCTTGAATTGATTCCAGTATAAGGGTGTGTTTAGTTTGAGAGATAGGGTGGGATGGAATGAGATGGTTCTTTTGACCAAGTCTATCCATATGGTTCCACCTTTTTTGTGGAACCATCTCATCCTATTCCATCCCATCACATTCCACTTTCATCACTCCAATCAAACACATCCTAAAAGGCTATCAGAGGTTTTTTTTGTCTTCATTTAGGTGTACCAAGGATTTTTTTTGTAAGCCCTTACTACGTACACACAAGGAATCGTTCCAAAAGATTCTCATCAGTATCAACACGACGATTTCGACTAGCCTTGACTTTGTTTCGTGACTTGACTCCAACTCGACGCCAACTTGCATCATATTGAAGCCCGACCCGCACTCTGCCCTCACGACAGTTCTGGTGCTGGTTCCACCAACACCATCATACGTGCTGCCAGACGCCATACCCTGGTGTTGTCCCGTGTCACCTCTGTCAACGATCTTCCAGCTTAGTCGATCGTCGTCTTCCATCAAGAGATTGTGTTTTCAACTTTATTTTAATTTCTTTTGTTAAAGGTGGAGTTCATTGCAACTTAGCTGATTGTGCCAACTATTAGTGGCATCCATGCAAGATTAATCATTGGTGATCTTTTTGATGATTTGTTATCTTCTACGGATTATTATGATAAGATTTGCACATATGGACTTTAAGGTGCAGTTGCAAGCTTGCATCACAACATTTTATTGGTGTACAAGTGCAATTTTGTTTACTTTGATTTTTTTTTTACATAGCAAAAAAAGGAGAAAGAAAAGAAGAGAGGTACCAGTCATTGCACTATGTCCACTAGTGACATCAACAACGAAGATTACCCATAAAATTCCAAGCTCATTGCACACAAAGTGCGCATGAGATTTATTGCCTCGTGTACACAATAGTGTACCTACGAATTTTGGTGACAATCTTATAGTAGCTAATTTGATAATGTCTGGAATTTGTTATTCATTAGTGAATGTTATACTTTAAATTCGAGTTTGAGATAAATGATTTAAGCGCAAGAAGGATATTATTATCTACATAGATACCACAATATTTGGTATTGCAGGTGCAATACATTCTAGCTATCCATCAACAGCACGATGTAAGTTCCTTTTATCTGGATATCCTTCTACAGGAATAGTTTTTTTTAACTATGTTATAGAATTTAGTTACTTTTACGATTGACAGTTTGATGTATGCAATGGCTACACGTGCAGGTTGCTCTTTAGTGGATATTGTTTGCCGAGCTATGTGTTCTAGCCTTCTAGGTGGAGCAATTCAAGTCTATGAGATAAAATTCTTCGCTATAGTTATCTAGCATCATATGTGATGTCTTGACTTATGCTGTTTGATAATAAAACAT
Source organism: Dendrocalamus sinicus (assembly GCA_036346575.1). Lineage (NCBI taxonomy): Eukaryota > Viridiplantae > Streptophyta > Magnoliopsida > Poales > Poaceae > Dendrocalamus > Dendrocalamus sinicus. The sequence continues at coordinate 9,094,638 of CM070656.1, read as the reverse complement.
TTATTCAGAAAAAGTCTGTTGCACAATTCAGACTATGCTGGGGGGTTATGAATTGACGAATACCAATATTTGTTCGTCTACTTTACTAAGCTATGTTTTGGACCTGCTAATGAGTTGCTCAATTTAGTTTCATGAAAAGTGTATCAAGAAGACTGATCTAGTCTTACTTATTGATTAGTTTTATGGACTTTCAACATACAAGGTTCATTTATGGTGAATTGTGATTTGAGGAGATTTGATTTATTGACTATAGGAGTGAATTTTTTAAGGTGCAGATTGTTAAATATGATTCGATTCAAGTCTTTATCTAAGCTGGACAGGTGCGCTGACCCGCGCATGACGATGTGCTAAGTAACGTAGAATTCGAGCACCAACCGGCGCCATGCCATGTGTTCTCGTAGAACTCTTGTTCCTTAGGATACACACACATGCATACATATACATATATACATATGTAGTCGTACGGTTGAGATGCGCTAAATAGCTCAGTGATTATAATTTGTCATCATATAGTTCCACCTTATTTGCATCCCTGATTTTTCCTCAAAAGGATTTTTATGTAAAATGCGTTGATTTGCTCATAAGGATTTTTATGTAAAATGTGTGTCGAGGGATCCCTAGATCTTCTATCACTACTACAAAAAGGTTAATACTAGATGACTTATCACAGACGGTTGATGAAAACCGTCTGTGATAATTTTAATAACAGACGGTTTTGGCTTAGAGACCATGGCATATGACCATGGCTTACGACCATGCTTACGACCATGGCATACCAAAACAACTAAACAACAACACATATAACCTAAATAACGAGCCACCAAAGACATGTCGCCAATCATAAATAGGCCTTCTTTGGTTCATTTGCATTATCTAATTGCGCTATAAAATAGCGCAATTAGATAATGTTGATGAATCGAATAAGGCCTATTTATGATGTCGTAAGAACGCAATCATAAACGGCTTTTAACTATAACTATTTGTGATAATAGACTATCACATATGGCTCATAGTAAGAACCATCTAGTTAAGAACCGTTGGTGATAATGGTTCACAGACGGTTCACAAAATCGTCTGTAATGCTCTTAGAGTATTACTGACTCATAAGCACAGATGGTTCAAAAACTGTCTATGGTGATATTTTTGAACCATTTATGATGAATTTTTCTGTAGAAGTGTATTTTTAGTGCGTTTTATAAAAAAACAGGAACTTCCTCCATCGATCCTTGCAGGGGCGTAGCCAGCCCGAGGCCCAGCCTCGGACCCAGTCCACTGCAAAGAAAAAAAAATCAAAACCTTCACTATATTGCTACAGTAAAATACAAGGGTTTTCTCAGCTAGAACTCGGGCAATTGCCCCGACGGCTCGAGGCCCAGCTCCGCCTCTGGATCCTTGGGGTTAAGGTCTGTGGCCCCGATCGTTTCAGCCGTCGGTTTCTGGCTTATTTTTCACTATTTCTAAATTTCGTCTTTTTCTGAATTTTTTTGGATTTTTTGAGTTTTTTACCGGTTCTTTTTTTCCTGTATTCGTTTGCATTACACGTGATGGGCTAACCCATTTTTTCTATTTGTAAATTTTTTAAAATTTAATTATACCAAATAAGCCACCTTCGGCTACAGTGTAATTTCAGCCAGCTACAGTGAAATAAGTCATAAGCCACAGCCTAACCGATCCACATGGGCTAACGACGGACACCGATTAGTTAAAACATACTGCCTGCCGTGTGGCGTGCTCTGTTACTGATGAATCACGATCCCATTGCAGACAATCAAAACCACTGAAATCGAACGCAGCCGTGGTCCAAGATTGCGCGCTTCGGCATAAATTACGCTGACGTAATAGACAGAAAGGATGATCGGTTTAGTGAAGGTTACAACCTTTGGCGTGTTTAAGAGCCATATATTTACGGTCTTGCACTTTTGGATGACCAATCGTTTTCAACAAAGGAGATGCTTGTGATGTTATGTTGGATCTATCTAAGATTCTAGAGCACAAGGATGGCCAGCATTACCTAACATGACTCAGGTATAGGAGGAGCAGGGTGTGTTATCATATGAGTATGGCCTTGCACTAATTGGATTGCAAGCATCCTGAAATAGTAGTTGCACATTGTTAACCAACTCCATACGTTCGTAGCATATTTACTCCCTCTATTCAAGGATAGGTGACGTTTTGAACACTAATACGGTCTCTAATATACTTTGGCCACTGCTTTTTACATAAATATATTCATAAAAACAAATGATATTATTTTTACACGATGAATTTAAATAGTTTTTATATATTAATGGTTAAAGTTAACTAAAAAACATCGTATAGTTTTGGTCGATATAAATGAAGTCGCTACAGTATGTACTATAATCAATTTATAGACCCCATCTTAAAAAACACTTTATTTAAAAGCTAACTACTGTAAAAAAGATATCTTAAAAAGACACTTTATTTAAAAACTAGCTAATATAAAAATGTTAAAAAACAATTTTTAAAATGAATGTCACTTTAGGGTAAGCACAAAGGAAAAACAAGCATTGATAGCTACGTTCCACTAGGACTAGGGGTTACGCCAGTTGCGAGCCACCCAGCACGCAGAATGTCAGGCCGCCGATCCACACAAAACCATCAACAGCAGAACGGCCGCAACAACCATGGGTTCAGATCATTGCATGTACACCCCATCATAAAACATCATAACTACACCATTGTTATTCACTTTGCGTATAAAACCATCGAAATATCACGTATTCACTGTCGTGTCCCTGCTTCTTGGTTGCACACTTCACGTGCATCCAGCGGCCAGAAGGGGTTTCTTTGCATTCTTTTTAATCAGGTTTTATGCTTGGTTGATTTTACCTAACCGGGTATTATTTCGTGGACATTGGCATGGAAGGAGAGTTCAACCAGGTTGTAGTTGCCATGGAGCCATGAATAATTTCGACCATCACCGTTCAATCGATTTCTAGAATACATAAGATCATGTTTAGAACATAAAAATTTCGCAAACAATAATTATATCAGTCGTAAAATCAGAAAAATTATCTGTTACACAAATCTTCTTCTTCGGCCTTGTTTTTTTATGCCTTTTGGATTCTCTGAAAGTTAAAACAAATAAGACAATTTTTTTAGGCCCCGCTCGGTTGGGCTGAAAAGCTGTGGCTTATGGCTGAAATTGCACTGTAGCAATGAAATTTCACTATAACTGAAGGTGTCTTATTTAGCGTAATTAAATTTAAAAAAATTTAAAAATAGAAAAAATATGCTAGCTCATCACGGACAACGCAAACGAATACGAAAAAAAAGAACCGGCAAAAAAGCTCAAAAAAACCAAAAGTTAAAAAAAATGAAATTTATGAATAGTGAAAAATAAACCAGAAGCTAGAACCTGAAGCTGAAACGAGCGGATAAAGAGGATTATCCAAATAACTTTGAAACTATATATACCGTTTTTATCCATACCTTTATTATTTCGTTTAAAAAGTATAGATAAAAGTATGTCTGTCTGCAGAAAAAAAGAAAGAAAAAGCCCTCAGACGCTCGCCGAGTTTCCAGGTCCGCCGCCGCAGACCAAACTGGGAACGCGGCACAAACCCAGGGGCGAGGCCGCAAAACGAGCAGCCCACCGGGATCGATCGCGGCCATCATAAAACCCGACGGCGACACGCCCACCCACCCCAACTCCCCCTCACCGACTGACAGCGCATTCCCCCGAAACCAAATCCCACTCCCCTCGCCAAATCTCGCACTCCCCTCACCTCACCGGCACATGGCGGCGGCGTCGAACGCGCCGGCGCCCGGGCGGCTCGCGTCCGTGTACAGCGAGGTGCAGACGAGCCGCCTCAGGCACTCGCTGCCCCTCCCCTCCGTCCTCCGCTCCCATTTCGCGCTCGCCGACGGGCCCGCCAGCTCCGCCGCGGGCAATCCCGGTGAGTAATGCCCTGCCGGCTGCTTATATGGATCTTGGGTTATGCTTGTATGGTTTTGGTTTGGATCATTCGATGGATTTAAGCTTAGGTTTGGGGGTTTCGATCTGTTGCAGATGAGATCGCGAAGCTGTTCCCCAACCTGTTCGGGCAGCCGTCGGCAGCTCTGGTGCCGTCAGCCGAGCCCGTGGCGACGAGGCCGCTCAAGGTCGGGGTCGTGCTCTCCGGCGGCCAGGCGCCAGGCGGGCACAATGTGATCTGCGGCATCTTTGGTGAGGGCGACTGTCCTTCTTGCGCTGTTTGCTTGACGGAACCTGCAAACGCCCAGATTTAGCAATAGTAGAAACGAATTTAAAGCTGGTGGTTTAAGAAAGGGTTAGTGTGGGAGGTCTGAAGAGAATTACGATCTTTGTTAGTGAAAGTTGGTTTCTTTAAGCGAGCTTCGACATTGAACTTGCACAGTCGTAGATCTTGATAGATTTTGGTACTCTGATGAGGGCTAAAATTGCTTAATTTACTTGTCTTTTGAGTATTACTTTTCATAGAAATGCATAACATTGAATAGACAATGAAGTACGTGCTGTATTTTGAGGGTTTCCGGATGTGTTCTTGTCGTTGACTTGTCCTGATTTGTGTTGGATCAGATTACCTGCAGGAGCATGCAAAAGGCAGCACCTTGTATGGATTCAAGGGAGGCCCAGCTGGGATCATGAAGTGCAAGTACGTTGAGCTTACTGCTGATTACGTGTATCCCTACAGAAACCAGGTATGGCAACATAACCTTTGCTGAGCAATCTTAGTGAAATTTCAAGTGTGTTCACTTTTGTGTAAACAATGTTGGTTTGGTTGGTAGCGTTAGGTAAGATTCAGGGGTAGACAAGATCATAAGATGTTGTTTGGTCCATTTCGTTTCTTTTCTGAATTATTATGACGATATTAGGTGTCAAGTACAGTTGATGATTAGATCCCTTCATGACGGATTCGCTATTTCTTTCCGGAGGTTGTAGTCTTGGCGAACTGGAGGTTTGGGCCGGTAGTTTCGATGCCCAGGCGCCGTGATGCCAGCCTTGGCACTCGGCAGGGAAGCTGGAGGGAGGAGTAGAGAACACGGGAGGAACTAGAGATTAAATCTTGGATTAAGTTTTATTCATCACGAGGACTGCTCATATATAGAGCGCAATCCTTCCAAACCTGGTTACAACTGAATTAGGAAACTTGTCTCTAATTATAACCCTTTCCCAACAACTCTAGCTATAGCTGTATATAGAATCAAAAGACATATCTTAATTTAATTGGAAACCGACTCAGCAAGAAGTCAGTACCTGCTCTATGGCGCGGCTGGATCCATTGCTGCTGCTGGCTGTTTATTCCTTCTCTGATACTTATAATCCCCCATGTAATATGTATTTTAATTTTGTTTTCCTTTTTAATAGGGTGGATTTGATATGATCTGCAGTGGAAGGGACAAGATTGAAACACCAGAGCAGGTATGTATTTGGGCGCGTTTATATGCAAATGCTTACTGAATCCTTATGTCCCTTTTTGGAGAACTTTGCTGCTGTGTTGACTAATCACTACTTCAACAGCGTTATCTTTATTTTAACTCTATTTGCCTATTTGGTGTTTGCACAGTTCCAGCAAGCTGAAGACACAGTCAATAAACTTGATTTGGATGGACTTGTTGTCATTGGTGGTGATGATTCAAACACCAATGCGTGCCTACTTGCTGAGTACTTCAGGTTGGTAGCTTGTTACACACAAACATACAAACACATACCACCTGCACACGCGCACACAGACACACACACCCTGCCTGCGCACACATACAGACGCACACGCACGCACACACACACACACAGACATACCGCACACGCGCACACACACACGCACACACACGCACACACAGACATACTGCACACGCGCACGGGCACGGGCACACACACATACTGCACACGCGCGCGCGCACACACGCACATGCATGCACACGCACCCACACGCACCCACATGCACACGTGCACACACCCCCACACGCATGTGTGTGTGTTTGTTTGTTTTGAAATATTAGGTCACAATATCATCGCCTGAGTTGTAAATGCACATTATAGATTATAATCGATTGTTTTATTTGTTAGATATGTATTACATAGCTGTGTATTTACTCGGATGTGTGAGGGTTTACATGCATATATACCATACCTGTACGTGTATATATATTGGCCCATTGGCCTCATGATGAACACAAACACTATTTATAACATAGTATTAGAGCCAAACCTAGGGTTTCGCCTGGCCGCCGCTGTTCTTCCTTAGCCGTCGTCGCTGCACCGTGCTTGTCGCCGTCGCTGCTTGGTCCTTCACCGCCTGGACCGTCGGCTCTGGCCGACTCTTCTCATGTGCGTCCTTCTTCCACTCGAATCCGGACTCCTCTGTGCCAGATCCAGCTTGTCGTCGCCGGGCTCTTTGTGTCGTTGGCGCTGCTTGAGATCGTTGCGTCGGTCGCCGCCTGCTTCGAGTTGCCTGAGGTTCGCCGCCTAACGTCCATTGTCGAGGTCGCTGGAGCTGTTGGAGCCGGAGCCATCGTCGCCGCAGGCGCTATCGTTGTCGGCTCTCCCTGCTGCTGGACTTCGTCGTCGCTTGGATCTTAAAGCCGCAGCTCGTCGCCGAATCGGGAGTGATCACTGCCGATGCTGGTCGCTGCCGCCTGCTAGTCGTTTCCCGTGGCCTGCCGTCGATGGACATCGTCGGATCGGGAGCGGAGAGCTGCCGATGTCGGTCGCCGCCGCCCGGTGGCCTTCCCCTGGTGGTCTTGACCGACTGAGTCGGTCTTATCTTTTTGACTAAACAAAAAAACAAGGAAAAAAGAAAACAAATGTCGTCCTTTCCAGGTAGCGTTTGTGTTCCTCACTGCCCAGTGATCTTCGATGGTCTCAATTATCGTGACTGATTTCAGCATATGCACTTCCACATGCGTGGTCAGCATCTTTGGGAATTTCTTACTGGCGAGTTGCCTTGTTAGTCTCGCCCTACTCTATCTGTTGAGCTTGTACTCCCAAAGGATGCTTTCGAAGACACTAGTACAAAGGCATCTGATGTTTTTGATGATGCTATAGAGACTTTTCAGACTCAGTATGCTGCTTACATAACATGGATCGATGAGGATGTTCGTGCTTCTGCTATTCTGGTTGCTAGCATAGAGGTGCATCTCACTGGTGATGTCGTTGGTTTGGCTTCCGCACAGTCGATGTGGGTGCATCTGTGCAACCGATACGAGCCATCGGGTGATTCCTTAAACCTTTCTATTGTGCGTCAGGAACAGTCGTTGTAGCAGTCGCTGCATTTACGACTTTTTGACACGTCTCCGGTCTGAGTTTGAGCAAACTCGTGCTTAGTTGCTACCTTGTCATCGTCATGACTCTGTTGAGGCTCTTGCAGCTATTCGTATTGAGGAGATTCGCCTTCGTGGTGCGGGTCTGCTGTTGTCATCGTCGTTTCTATCGGTTTTGGCGGCTCCTCTAGCTTTTATACCTGATTCGCCTTCGGGTACTCCTTCACCAATTGCGTCTCCACTAGTGACAGCTGCTGTTACTAGGGGACTTCACTGCACCTATTGCAATAAGGATGGACATGTGGAACAATTTTGCTACAGGAAGAAGAATTTTCGTTGTGGTGCTCATCCTCTGAGAGGCACTAGAGGCTCTTCTCAACGGAGTCCTGGTGCCTCTGACACTCAACAGTTTCTCACACTGCTAGGTCACATGGTTGCTTTTGCATCGTCCGGTTCTGCTGGTTCTGTTGCTCAGTCTTTCGGTGAGAGACCATTTCATACTCCTTCAGGTATATCACCTTGGATTCTTGATTCTGGTGCTTCTTTTCATATGACATCTGATTCCACCAGTTTCACTTTCATTATTTTTTTAGCTGCTCCTATCACTGTTCAAACAATAGATGGTACTTCTCTTTCTGTTGCAGGATGATGCACTCTTTCAAATTCATTTTTTCATGTTCTTGCTATTTCTTATGTTCCAAACCATGTAGTTCATATTTGCCGACCAGCTCACTGATCATAGTTGTCGTGTTATTCTCGATTTTGATTCTTGTTATGTTTAGGATTGCTGTACGGGGACTCTGGTTAGTACTGGCCCTCGCCATCGTGACTCACGATGACTCTGGGAGCTTGACTGGCTCCATCTTCCTTCCGCTGCCCTGTCAGCCTTGTCGCCTCCACTGCCTCCGCTTCTGCTGCAGCCTCTATCGTATCTTTTGCTTAGTGGCATCATCGTTTATGACATTTTGGTGGGTCACGTATTTTTTCATTACTTCGTCGTGGTCTTTTAGGGTTTGTCTGGTGATGCTTCTCTTAATTGTCAGGGTTGTAAGCTTGATAAACAGCTTCAACTCTCCTATCCTTCCAGTGAGTCAGTGTCTCAGCATCCTTTTGATCTTGTTCTTTTTGATGTATGGGGATCGGCTCCTTTCGTTTCTAAAGGTCATCGATATTATATAATTTTTATTGATGATTTTTCTCGGCATACGTGGATATACTTTATGTCATCTAGTAGTGAGATTCTACTATCTACAATACTTTTGCCACCATGGTCCGTACTCAGTTTGACTCTTATTCGTGTTTTTGCGCTGATTCTACTGGGGAGTATTTGTCAGGAGTTCTTCGTGGTTTTTTTTATTGAGTAGGGCACTCTTTCAGTTTTCTTGTCTTGGTGCTCGTGCTCAGACTGGTGTGGCTGAACGCAAGCATCACTATCTTCTTGGGACAGCTCGTGCTCTCATACTTGCTTTTGCTGTTCCACCACACTTCTGGGTTCAGATAGTTTCTACTGCCACTTTTCTTATCAACATTCAGCCCTCCTCTACTCTTCAGGATGGGATCCCAGTTGAGCGTCTCTGTGGCAAGACTCCTGATTATTTCAGTCTTCGCCTGTTTGGATATGTGCTATGTTCTTCTTGCACCTCGTAAACACACCAAGCTGACCGTTTAGTTTGTTGAGTGCGCTTACTATCGTTGTTGCGATCCTGTTGGCCGACAGATGTGAATTTCTCGGGATGTTATTTTTGATGAGTCTTATCCTTTCTATCCTCGTCCTTCTTCCACTTCAGCATCTCTTGTCGAGCCACTTTCTTTCTTGACTTTTCCTTCCACCCCCATAGTCACCGCTCCACAGCCTTTGATCTCTCCGGTGCCTCCTTCCCAGTCTGCACCTTCACCACCGACACCCATTCCAGAGATTACTCCTGACCTTGTTCCTTCTTATCCTCTACTATACTCGTCGTCCACGAGTTGAGAGTTCTTCTAATGTGCCATCTTCTTATAATTCATCATCTTCGGTCTCTCCTCGATATGCTCTTCGTGATCGCTAGTCTATTTGGCCTCTTGAGCGTTTTGCCTTTGCTGCCTCTGCTCTTGTCAAACCGACTCCTTATCGTGATACTGTTGTGCATCAAGAGTAGCAGCATGCAATGGTAGAGGAGATCGCTGCCCTTGAGCGTACTGGCACGTGGGATCTTGTTCTTCTTCCTGCGCATGTTACTCTTATCACGTGCAAGTGGGTCTATAAGGTTAAGACCCGCTCTGATGGTTCTCTTGAGCGTTACAAACCTTGTCTTGTAGCGCGTGTTTTTCAGCAGGAGCATGGTTGTGACTACGATGAGACCTTTGCCCCTGTTGCTCACATGACCATAGTCCGTACTCCTTGCTGTGGCCTTTGTTCGACAGTGATCTATCTCTTAGTTGGATATCAAGAATGTCTTTCTTAATGATAAGCTCCGTGAGGTCTACATGCAGCCGCCCCTTGAGTATTCTGTTCCTGAGGGTATAGTTTGTCGCCTTCGCCAATCTCTATGGCCTCAAGCAAGCTCCCCGTGCCTGGTTTGATCGTTTCTCTTCCGTTGTCACTGCAGCTGGTTGATCTGTCAGTGCTCATGGTCCTGCTCTTTTTATTCATACTTCGCCTCGTGGTCGAACGCTTCTCCTTGTATATGTTGATGATATGATCATTATTGAAGATGATTCTCCATACATTACTTTTGTCAAGGAGCGTCTTCAGAAGCAGTTTCTCATGTCTGATCTGGGTCCTCTTCGCTTTCTTGGGTTTGAGGTTATTTCTACTCCTGAGGGAATCTATTTGTCCCAAGAAAAGTATATCTAGGATCTTCTTGAATGCGCCTCTCTTACTGATCAGTGCACAGCTGAGACTCCCATGTGGCTAAATGTTCATCTTCGTCCCACTGATGGTGAGTCTCTTACTGATCCTACTCGCTATCGTTATCTTGTTGGACGTCTTGTTTATTTTGGTGTCATTCGTCTTGACATTTCATACCCTGTGCATATCTTGACTCAATCTGTTGCTGCTCCCACTCAGCTCCACTACAGTCATCTTTCTTGTTCTGCGATACCTTCGTTGAACTATCTCTTGTCTCTTTTTCTCTCGCTCCAGTTCTTTATAGCTCTAGGCATATTCCGATGCCACCTGTGCTAGTGATCCTTCTGATTGCCGGTCTTTTTCTACTTATTGTGTTTTTTTTTTGGTGGTTCTCTCATTGCTTGAAAGACTAAGAAGTAGACAGCAGTTTCTCATTTGAGTACTGAGTCTTGAGTTGTGAGCTATGGCTTTGTTGATTGTAGATGTTACTTGGATACGATGGTTTACTCGAGGATTTTGGTGTTTCTGTTTCTGCATCGGCTCCTCTTTTGGCTTTGATGCATTCTAAGTCATGAACTTTGCATGGTAGGGGAAAGAACCTGAAGACTCGTGTTATTGGTTGTCCAAAGACTATTGATGGAGATCTAAAATGCAAGGAGGTTCCAACAAGCTTTGGATTTGACACTGCTTGCAAGGTATTTGCTTCTTGATCCTTATGCATCAGTCCCTGAGTTTTCTGCAAATACTAGTCTAGATTTGAAAGATTTCACTTGTATGGTCATGGCACACCTGCTCAACTGAACAAACATTCTTTCAGTTAAGGTGAAATCATGACATTTCACACAGATGAAGATTTAGGGTCATGTTATGACAAAGATGCTTCTTCTTTTTCAGATATACTCTGAAATGATTGGCAATGTCATGACTGATGCACGGTCAACGGGAAAATACTACCACTGTAAGTTTCTCTTATCAGTTGTTTGGACATGCTGAACCAGGATTTTTTTCCTACACTAGGCAAATAGTCGATAGCAATAAAATAAGTGAAATTTGAAGTGGTCATGGTTGTCAAGTGCCAACTGCTAAATTCTAGTGGTACTACTGTTTATTGCAGGAGTTAGCTATTGAATCGGAATGTTATTCGGTTCTTAGTTAATTAAATTTGAGAAGAGAGTAATCAAATACTTGACAGAGTAATTAACTAGATCTTGATGTTAACAAACATCACAGTAAAGCTTTACAACATATACAAACCCTGTAACTGCAACTTATCCATGTTTAACAGTAATTAAATTATGAGAAGAAAGTCATTAAATACTCAATGTTCTAGTGAATTTATCCTCCTTTTTTCCCTAAGCTATGTCTTTAATGCCAACAAACATTCTCATAACATTGTACGGCACACTGCAAACATATCCATGGATGTTAACTATGGAACAGCATAGTAGATGATCCATTTTAACATTTTTTAATTAATTTTACACTCCCTAATAAGTATTTGCTATGGACATGCAGTTGTGAGGCTTATGGGACGTGCTGCTTCTCACATTACATTAGAGTGTGCTTTGCAAACACACCCTAACGTTGCACTCATTGGAGAAGAGGTTTGTAATTATTATAAATGAAGTTCCTTCTACATTGAATTAGCATCATCCAGCATTTCAACCTTTTTCTAGTTAGATTGGTGATGCATCATGGTACACGAGAAATAAAATCCTCTGTACACCTGTACCCTTATTTTATTTCATGCGCATTTCAGTTTCCTCTTTTTCTACCAAACTTCTTAGTTCTTATACATTAGCTCACATTATGGCTTTTTTATATAAAAAATGTGTCTGGAACTATAGTTTACATATTCTATTTTGCTGAAATGCCTGCAATATATGGTTTTCTTATTTTTGTTATGCATTAATGTAGGTTGCTGCGAAGAAACAAACCCTTAAGAATGTCACAGACTACATTACTGATATCATCTGCAAGCGTGCAGAACTTGGTTACAACTATGGCGTTATCCTTATACCGGAAGGCCTGATTGATTTCATCCCAGAGGTTTGACAATTTTTACGCATTCTGCTATTTTGTGTTTTCATGAACTGCATTACTGATATCATTCTGTTTCTTTTCCAGGTTCAAAAACTCATTGCAGAATTGAATGAAATTTTGGCACATGATGTTGTTGATGAGGCAGGGGCTTGGAAAAGTAAGCTTCAACCAGAATCTCGACCACTGTTTGACTTCTTGCCCAAAACCATTCAGGAGCAACTTTTGCTTGAAAGAGATCCACATGGCAATGTTCAGGTAAAAACAGGGACAATTTTTGAACCATCTTAACTTTCTTTAGTCCTCCGAAATTGGCTGTTTCTACCAAAAAGTTAGCCACACTGACTGGCGTCCAAAATGGTCATTTCAGGTTGCAAAAATTGAAACTGAGAAAATGCTTATTACCATGGTTGAAACTGAGTTGGTGAAGAGAAAAGCTGAGGGGAAGTACCCTGCACATTTCAGAGGCCAATCTCACTTCTTTGGGTAAGTATGTGTATTGAATTTTCCAAAATAACCCACTCTTGCTCATGTTGTTGCTTTGTAATTTTGCAGATACGAAGGAAGATGTGGCCTTCCTACTAATTTTGATTCTAACTATTGCTATGCGTTAGGCTACGGTTCTGGGGCTCTTCTCCAATGCGGGAAAACAGGACTTATTGCGTCGGTATGCCCACTATATTTTCTTGTCACGTTACTTGATAGATGCTTCATGCCTGGGTTGACATCTGATTAACATGCTTTTGTGGAGGCATATTTACATTGTTTATCTTGTAAATTCTGTAAAGACCCACCATTTTTCAATCATGCAAACATTGACATATTATTTCCGGTTTCCTCTACATATTCATCATTGGATAGAAGTTCACAAACCAAATAGAGCCAATGTATGATTATCTGGGAGCTATTGTATTGTATGTGTACTTCCATGATTTGACCGTAGCCTTGTCTTTGTTTTGTTGACTCAGGTTGGCAACCTCACTGCTCCTGTGGAAGAATGGACTGTTGGAGGAACTGCATTGACATCATTAATGGATGTTGAGAGGAGGCATGGTAATTTTGTACAATTCCCTATTTTCTCAGTGCTTTTCCTTCTCTTCACTTGGAAGGTTACCCAACTATGTTCCAACATAGTTCTTTTGACTGTTTATTCAAGTAAATGTGATAATAATAATAATATAAATCCATTTTTTTTGGACTAATCAGTGTTAGATTTTAACTTTCAACGTTGTTCTCTGCGATCAGGCAAGTTCAAGCCAGTGATCAAGAAGGCTATGGTGGAGCTTGACGGTATGAAGCACTTTCACTTCCATTACTAACAATTATGAGGTTTATGTCCTTTTTATAAAAATCTGATTTCTTGTATTGTCAATTTTCAGGCGCACCTTTTAAGAAGTTTTCATCAATGCGAGATGAATGGGCCCTCAAGAACCGATACATCAGCCCTGGTACGTCAGTAGGAAATTGCCAGCAGTGACTATGATAGCTATAGAAATAAATTAACCTGTTAATCTTTCTATGACACAGGCCCCATCCAGTTTAGTGGCCCTGGAAGCGATGATGCGAACCATACCTTGATGTTGGAACTTGGCGCTCACGCATAGAGATGCGCTGATGTAGACCGCACCTTTCATCTTTTTCCTTAGTTTCGAGAGTGGAGACCAAACCTCACAGAGCGAGAGCCTGAAGTCTCCATATTGTGGAATGTAATAAGAGGTTCCATTGGAGTTTCTGTGGAGTATATGCGGTAGCAATAAGAACTGATTTTAGTTTTTGTATGATTTCTCCATTTATGCACAGGCTGACTCGTTTTATTGTAGTTCTGGTTTTGGTCCTCTGGATGCAATTTTTATGACTGTGTAAACATAAACAATTCAACTTGTAGCCACGAGAACCGGATTTTGTTTTTTGCGTGTTACCAGATTGTTATACATTTCTGATTGTGATATAGCTGCCTATGAAGCTACATTGTTATTCCGATGGTCGCAGGGTGTTGGTACATAAATTCTTTGTTTAGCACATACCCCGCTTAGCATGTTTCAGCTTGTTTACTTTAACTGCATGCTATTTCCATAATTGGTCATGACAAATTCACAATGGTGTAGTTTGCTGCTGCCAATAAGACTGGTTGGATGTTTCATTTTAGCTCTGATCTGCTTAGAGCTGCTGCCGCCTCTGGTTTCTGACTTTTGAGGAGTCAGGACCCAGTGTATCTAAATTTTAAGACTGTTTATATTGACTTCTAAAAACTGTTTTTTATAGTAAATGGTTTTTTACGGTATCTAACTTTCCAACGAAGTATTTTTTAAGGTGAAATTTACTAGTTAATTATAGTACACTATAGTGATTTCATTTATATCGGCTAAAATTGCACATGAGTATCTCTCTATAAGCTGTTATTATTCATAAGGTAAAGCTAAAGTCAAAGACTAACATGAACGGACCCGAAGGTAAAAGCACCTAACCTTTTTCTATTTCAAGATGTCATAGTAAAGAGAAGATTCCATGAATAGTATTGGGCCGGGTTGAAATGGAGAAACATAATAACCCACTAGGGTGATGCCTTCGTGTCTTGTTTGATATGAATGTGTTCTTTTGGACTGTGATTTTTAGCTTAAAATTTTGAATTCTGTCTTTTTGCGTGAGAGAGTATAAAGAGAGATATACTCGCGTGCGATTTTAGCTGATATAGATGAAGTCGGGACAATATTTATTACAATTGACCTGTAGACCATGTCTTAAAAAGTACTTTGTTTGAAAGTTAGTTACTCTAAAAAATCAAGCCATAAGCCCAAAAGAAGGGAGCAATGATCAAATGGTGTTTATGTGCGGGAGTACATACTCCAAGAGTATGGAACTATTTTCCTATACACACATATTCTACTCTCGAGTGTAGTTACTCCCACTTCTGATATACCACCTAAACGAATTTAAAGTACTCTTTTATCACTTTAGGTACACTTATATACTAATTATAAGATATTTTAATGTGGTACATATGAAAAAATTGTAAGAGGGTACCAGAAAATGAGAAAATTCTGAAAGATTTGAACTCATAACTTTTTTTAGAATTTTATCTTTTTTGGTACTTTTAATATAGAATGAATTTGAATTTAAAATTTTATATATAGGTGGAGTAAATTATGAAGTACATCCAAATTTTTTTCAAAAATTTTTATAACTTTTTTAGTTTGAATGCACTGTAAGAGTGAGTACATACTATATGTTCTGATATATATATATATATATATATATATATATATATATATATATATATATATATATATATATATATATATATATATATATATATATATATATATATATATATATATATATATATATATATATATATATATATATATATATATATATATATATATATATATATATATATATATATATATATATATATATATATATAGACTAGTGTTTCATGCACCATGGTGCCTAGGCACCAATATCAATACCCGTTGATTTGCTTGAGATTATAACGTTTGATGTGGGTATCTTCATATACCCATAAAAAGTATATTTGAGATGTCAAACTCGAAAAATTTAAATTCAACTTCATTTAATTAGTTTGAACTATTTTTATGGTATATACTCACTGTAGTTGCATTGAACTCAAAAGTAGTTCAAACTAATTTGAACTGAGTTCAAACTTACTTACCATAAATATATCAAGGGTATAAAACATTTTCATACCCAAACTCAAAAAATTATCAATCATACACGTGTATCGGATGTTGGTGCCTAGGCACCATGGTGCCTTATGTAATTTTCCTATATATATATATATATATATATATATATATATATATATATATATATATATATATATATATATATATATATATATATATATATATATATATATATATATATATATATATATATATATATATATATATATATATATATATATATATATATAATTTAGTTCCCACCACGAGGTGCCACCAACCAAGTATGGCCACCGTGATCATTCCCAGCTGTCACCTTGACTCCCCACTGGCCAAATCCGCACTAGACAACAGCGATTCTAACTCTGGTCGCCGGGATTCAACTCTCCTTACTATCTCTCTCTATCCCCCTCCGATTTACTTTCTATTTTCTCCTTTTCTTTTGATTTGGCTTCCGATTTGGGGATTTATTGCCTCGATTTGCTTGTGATTTGTATAGTCAGATCGGTGTGTCGTTATGGGACCTAAGACCTTCTATGCACCGGGGAGCATGTGTAGGTCGTCGAGTGCGCGCGGGTGGCTAACAGTGAGTACTATTAGTGCCATTGTTAGCTCTCCCTCTGATATATCCTACTCTTTAGCCCCTCTCTCCTCTACTCTAGTTGTGGATGCTACTTGCTCTATTGCGGTTCATGTGTATTTGGGCTGCATGTGTGTTGTCCTGCAAAGGTGACCGTGATGGGAATAACATGTGGGGTATCTTGGTTGAACTTGTTAGGCTCAATTTGGTACAGTGTGTTCTTCCCCTTTCCCTTGGTCTCTCTCCTGAGTATGTGCGTTTTCTTCTCTTCCTTGGCTCCTCCTGGTCCTGGCTCCTTCTCTTTAGTGCCGGTTTCTCCTTTTGGCTAGGCCATGGCAACTCACTTCTTCATCTTTTTATTCCCTTGCTTTGGTTGATTGGATTTGGGGGAAATATAAGTGGATCTTGGAGATGGCAATGTGTTCTTACCTTGGTGAATTGTGGTTCTGGGTGGCTATTTCGCGTGGTGTCTCTCTCTCTTTCTCTTTTGATCTCTTGTTGGTCCTTATCCCCTTTGCATGTGCACCGTGTGAATTGGGCGGTGGAAACCTACAACTATCGATGGTGTATTGTGTACTCCAATAAATTATTTTTACTGGGATTAGCTAGTGTTGTAAAATGTTTGTGTTTTGCTCGAAAATTATTTAGGTTTGTGTTACACTGGATAATGAAACCCTACGGCTGCGAGAGGTGCCGACTGGCTCCGGACGGTCTGGTACTTCAATGAGCTAATTACTCGAATTTCAATTGCCTTATTTTGTTCTTTTTTGTTTTCGGTTATCATATATTTCTGCAGGTACTTGATTTTGGGTTGCTACGAATCATGCTAATAATAATGGCCTTGAAGAATCCCATCACTTGTAGTTGTATCAACATTTATATGTATAGACATGGATGTGCAATTCCTTTGTATGTACTCAGAATGCACATAATTATAATTTTATGATTGAGTTGTATTATCCAATGAAATGGTACTTTTGAATGTATTTATTTATTCATTCAATGTTCTCATGTTTTAATTTGGTTTGTTGCTAGTTTTAAGAACTCAATTGTCTTGTAATTTATTCATTAGTTGTTTAATTAATTTCATTTAAATCTCTAATTTATCAGTTAAAGGTTAATTAAGAGAGTTCTGGTTCAATACATTCAGTTGTTCTCAACCATTAAATATAGCCCATCCAACAACTGTCATGGTCTTGACACCTCCAGTGTCATTGAATGGTGCGAAGAGGTGGTGCTAGCGAAGTGGGCAAAAAAGTAAGAGAAGTGGATGGAACTGAACGGGAAGAGTTTCATTTCCTTCCTTTTTTTTTGGGTAGCTGACTAACTGTCCAAAAAAGAGAGGCTCTTGGAGTGATTGTATATTTTTGCCCTTGATTAATTAACGGTAAGTTGTGGTGGAGATGCTAACACCTCCTACACCTCTACATGGACTGAACCAAGACTCTAATTAAGAATGCGGGTGTTTCACTCTTGAAACTGTGCCCAATCCAACTCAATAAGCACCCATGCTTACTCTATTAGGATATAGAAAGTGTCATTTTTTGTTTGAGAGGATAGAAAGTACCATATAAGAAAGCATCAAGCATCAGACACAGCATTTTTCTCCAATGCATGCATAGTATTAGAGCTTATGTGTTTAAACACCGTAGTAGTGCATTATTATTTTCTTTTCAGAACCGCTGGTCCGTCCTTCTCCATGGCCATTTCTGAATAAATCTTGCGACTTAACACTTCCGTGTTTCGGTACAAGTGCTTCAATTGAAACGGCACCTTCTGCAAGAGGCCGAACTGTGCACAGAAATATCACTGCAGCAACTTTTTAAAAAAATTAATCCCTGAAAGTTCTTTTACAAATATAGCCTTCTCCGTAAACCTATCGAGCCGAGCTACGGTAGCTCGTAGGTCGAGCAACCCTTGCGCGGCTGTGTCCCTTAATTAGCAAAGCTATTAACACTTTAATTAGCGACCACTAATTAAGCTGTTGTGCATCGTGTCTCACATGGGGCTCGGTAGCAATCTACCGAGCTCGGTAGATCTACGGAGAGGGATATATTCACAAAAACAAATATTCAATGCTAAATTAAGAAAAGTTACTACAGGGGATATATTCCTGAACAGTTCCACAGGGCTAAGGGCGTCCGCAATGGTTGTACTAGCTATATAGTCAGCTGACGTGGAGGTGAGAGACAAAAGCAAAGACTATTTTATACTGTTGGACCCACATGCTCCTCTCTCATGTTCTTGGACTACGTGAAATAGATCAGCTATTTGCTTGTCGCTAGTGACTACTCTCTCTCCTACTTTTTCCTTGCCACATCAGATCTAGCTAACTAAATAGCCAACGGTTGAAGACGCCCTAAGCATTTCCGGTCCAATTCTAGCCCCCGGCCATTACGACATGCCGCCAATTCGGAAGCTTTCTATCCGATCGATGGCTCTCTCTCTCTCTCTCTCTGCCAGCAGCGACGAGTTTACTGCGGGCATGTACGCCCAGCTGCCTGCCACACAACTGAATTCATTATGGAGGCACCAAAGCTCGTAATGGCGCCCAAATCCGGTAGCTGCGAGGGTCCGATGGAACAGTGTCCTCCCCAGCAACGCAAGTAAAGGGACGTTGCCGCAGTACCGTGCAGCGCTCTGATGGGCACCGTGCTAAAGAGCAATGGCCGCGATCATCGCATGCACTACAGCGAAAACTGTGGTGAAAATCCTTTGTCGGAAAAGTCACAAATGTATAAAGGCGAAATTTACTATATAAGATATTACAAGCACATAAAATTTCGGTGCATCTTAATCGTACAAATACAGAGGTTATATATAGGCTAGGAATCAAAGTCCTAAATGGAAAAGGAAACCGAATCATAATCGGATGCGCTAGCCATCGTCACATCTGAGACAGCTTGGTGCATTTATTGCTAAGCACCACGTTGACGCAGTGCCCGATATAGATATGATAAAGAATTCGGATCATACTTTAACAAAGAACACTCACATAGAAACAACACTAGCTGAAAATGACGTGTTTCTACAATATGCATCATCATTACTACCGGTTTACCAAAAACAATAACTTTTCTCTTCTTCTTATCATGCAGGTGTTATCCAACTTTTCTCTTCTTCTTATCATGCAGGTGTTATCCATGTAAGAGGATATATTGAATAGGTGGTGGTTGATGCCCAGTGGGTGGAGAGGAGTTCATCACACTCCAATGCATGGAAAGGAAAACAAAAAGGCAAAGTGAGAGGAGGAAGCAAGTGAAAAGAATACAGAATGATTAGTTGCACTGCACTAGTGCACTTGCCTTGCGGTTTCGGTTCACTAGCTGGTTGTTAGTTGGTTGGTTCCAGCCTGGGCCTTTCTTGTGATAATGTGTCTGTATAAAGTGGGTGAACTCTGACACGTATAACTGGTCGCATACTTTATACTTAGCACTAGCTAGTCTTCTCGGTCAGTTCTTTTTTCTGTGGATTATGGATTTTAGCTACAGCTTATGGTTTTTGAGTTGTTCATAAAAAAATATATAGTAAGAAAAATTTGTGTGCATTTTTTGTCGATATAAATGAAGTCACTATAACATATACTACAATTAACTAGTAGATCCTATCTTAAAAAGACATAATGTTTAAAATCTAGTTATTGTAAAAAAACCAAAAAATAGCTTTTAAAAGCTAAAAAGTATATGCCATTTTTGCTGCTTCAAGCATTCTACTGTGAGCTGTGAACTCTTCATCAAGGTGGTGATCATTTGGGCTTATTTTTGGTGGCTTATGGCTGAAAGCACTGTACCTGGCTGAAAAAAAACTGTAGCTGACAGAGGCTTATTTAACATAATTAAATTTAAAAAATTAAAAAAATATAAAAAATATGTTAACCCATTACATATAATACAAACAAATACAGGAAAAAAGAACCGGCAAAAAAGCTCAACAAAATGCCAAAAGTTCAGAAAAAGACAAAATTCATGAATAGTGAAAAATAAGCCGGAAACTAAAAGCTGAAGTCCAACCGATCACCATAGTGATGAACTGATTATAGTGGCCTAGCTAGCAAGCAGATAAGTTAAGTAGGCACATCCTATTTTGATTGTGAGCAAACTCCCAACTAAGAAAGTGATTTTTTACTTATCTCGGAGATATTGATTAAGAACAAATGAAATAGTAGAACTTCAAATAGCTTGAATATACCTTTTGTTTCAACAGATATGAAAGCAAGCGGGAAATCAATGGGCACAGCATTTTCTAGAGAAACTTTGAAGTTTGCAGTCGCAAGCCTCGTGCGTGGAGTATTCATTTCTGACCCAAAAATTGATGCAAGTGAAATGAAAACAGTGAATTGTTCTCAATCAGAGGGGAAATGTACAGTAGGAACAGTCCAATTGCAGATGGAATAGGCATGTTCCAAGAATAACTCACTCAAAGATGGAAATGTCATTTCCAATGCGACATTTCAGCCCCATCAATCCTCAACCTACAGAACATGAGCTGTAAATTTTTCAGGCTGCAATCTCATCACTTGTCTGTTCAGCGTCTGCCCCAGCTTTGAATTCAACAAAAATGCGGAATGCTTGCAGCTACGCTCTTCACCTGATTGCATGTTCGACTGAAAACTTGGGCATTTCAAGAACCAGTTTTGATGAGAACTACTGGAGAGTTCTCCTGATTGGCATGTTTGCTGATAAATATTTATTACCTGCCTCAGATTTAATGGAGAATTCGTATCAGATACAAGGCAATTCCACCCATGATCCAACTCAATTCGATTCCATTCAACACAATCGTTTACGAATTCAGATCAAGAACAAATGGCATATGAATGAAAGAATCACCATCAATAGAACAAAAATTCCAAGTCTTTCCTATCAAAGAATTGTACACCACCAATCGAGCTAATTGGGAACCCTAAGAATCAAACCCCAATAACCAATCTGAATTCTACGGAAAAGAACAAGGCCTTCTTTTCTCTATCCACTCCCCCCTCTCAGCGTGCCACCGTCACCGCCGCCACCCCATTCATCGCCCTGTACAGCCCACGGCGAGCGGCAGCGGCGGCGATAGCAGCAGCAATGCAATGCAATGGAGCACACTGCCATTGCCAAGAACCGCGCAACCAACAAAAGAATTATTTTCTAGTATGCCACTACAACTACAAGCTCCCCTCCTACCAAGAAAGCACGGATGCGGGCAATGCAGACGACAACGCCGGCCCGGAAGCCGGCGAGGCGGCGGCGCCGTCGTCCTCGCCGATGTAGAGGTCGTAGGACTTCCACGTGTGGTCGAGCGGGCACGGCCTGCCGGCGTCGAGGCGGTCCCACGGCTTGCCCTTGCCTGACCAGTGCATGAGGCTGACGGGCCCGTCGTGGAGCGGGCGGCAGCTGCCGTGCACGTTGTCGCCGCCGAGCCCGTGCTGGTTCCAGCGGTGGTCGACGGCCTCCACCTCGCCGGCGAAGACTAGCAAGAACGGAGGCAGAGACCCCAGCTCGTAGATGCGCTTCTCCTTCTGGATCTCCATCCACCGCTCGATGCGGCGGCGGTAGTTGCCGGCGCGCCACCGGCGGAGGTCGATGACCATGACGCCGGTGTTGAAGTAGCAGGGCGGGCGGCGCCGGCCGGCGAAGACGCGCGCGCCGAGCTCTGGGTCGGCCCAGAAAGCGGGCGTGAAGTAGCGGGAGAAGTTGGCGTGGCAGTACTCCGGCGCGGCGACCACGGCGGCGGCCGGCAGCCGCGTCTCCCACAGCCGCCGCACGTCGTCGGCGGCAAGCACGTCGGTGTCGAGGTATATCGTGCGCGGCACGCAGCGCGGGAGCAGGTCGGCGAGGTGGTTCCGCGCGTAGTTGAGCGGCGCCTCCAGTGCTGCGCGCACGGACGCGGAGATGAGCCCGGCCACGGCCTCCGCGCGGAACGGGTAGATCTCGAACCGCAGAGACGGGAAGGACGCCGCCACCGCGCGCCGCAGCTCCCCCTCCCCCGGCGCGGCGGCCAAGAAGTGGAAGAAGAGCGACTCCGGGCAGGACGCGTGCTTGAGCAGCGAGTAGATGGCCGCCATAGACCCCCGAAGGTAGTGCGCGTCCAGCGTCATGGCGATGTGCACCAGCCCCGGGTCGCACACCCCCGCAGCCGCCGCCGGGCACCCCTCCCCGTTCCGGTACTCCGGCGCCTCCGCAAACCTCGGCAGTGCCTCACCCCATACAACGGCGGACGCGGCCAAGAACACAAGCGCTACAGCCCCGGCCCGCATCGCCGGAGACGCGGCGCCCATGGACGGCGGCGACGAGGGCTCTCCTCTCCTCTCCCCTCGGCGTTTCTTGGATTCTCGCGGCGCGCGCTGTGCAGCCCGTGCTGCGCTGCCTCGTGGTGGTGGTGGAGCAGTAATGGGGAGTGGTCGGCGAGGAAGGCGTACGTATTTGTGCGCGTATGCAGTGGGACGGTGGTGGTTTTGCGGGGTACATATAAATGTGGCGTTAGTAAATACTAACAAAGCCAGAGGGAAGGCAGCTGCAGGAGGATGGCGTCCCGTGCGTGTTTGGGGAACGCGTGAACGTTTTTCTTAGCGACGGGTTGTGCATTGTTCTTGACCTCTTTTCGATTTTCTTTCTTTTGCCTACGTGGCTGTTCAATGTTTAAAAATTTTTGTACCGGTGTACCTTGGTTTTGTTTACTCTCCTGTTAACACTGAGGGTTCATCGAAAACACATTGAAATGATCCGAATGGCTAGTTCACTTGCCTGTTTGGAGGATTCATAGAAAACACATTGAGATGATCCGAATGGCTAGTTCACTTGTCTGTTTGGAATGCATGAATTTTATATAAAATAGATTCAACTCACGCATGAATCAGGAAATTTTTCGCAATCCGAAGAAGGTAATGGATAACAGGAATAATACAAATATAATCGGTACTCTAAGTGGCAAGTAAAAGAATTTAGTCAACTTGTATATGTATTGAAAATGTATGTTTTCCCCCAGCATATTTGCATTATATCTCTTGGCTGTGACGAGATATCTTGTCGCTCTCTACATTATATTTTTTTGGCACCATTGTTTTGCCGTAACTGCGAACTCAACTATGATTTTACTTGGTTTGGTTATATATATATAAACCTCTTTGTGGCGCATCTTATTTAATTTTTTGATATTGAAGGTACTGAATGTTTCTAACGGTTAGGTTTTGTTTATGGTTAAATAAGAGGAAAGCTCGATGTCGGTAGGTGTAGCGTTTTACTTTTACACGAGGGTATCTATCGTATACCGCAAATAAAAATGTGTTATGATAATTAACAATGCTGGTTACTAGTTCGAGAGAATGGGCAGTTGGTGACTTCATTGGAAATCTTATATTAAGAACACTTGTTCAGTTCTTCTTGACAAGATACTGCTACGATAGTAGCTGTTAGTTAGGCATTAGCACTTTAGCAGTCGTAAGCCACATACTAAAAATAATGAAACCTTATTCATCGACATGATCGGCTTTGTTCTTTTCAGTTTATGTCTAATAATTTTTAGCTTATAACTTTCTCCAAATAAATAATGTAATAAATTCTCTGCTGCTATTTTCAAATAATTTATTAGAATAATTCTTTTATAACAATTTGTCGATATTTAATCCGTTTGCCAGCAACCATAACATATCAATCGCGACATAATACCACGTTAGAAGAGTGCAGTCTAGCAAGCAACTACCAAAACGATGCAAAGACACACGGTGATGTCCCCAGTGTAAGTGTTCTAAAGAGCAATGCAAATCCAGGGCATGCATACCTCCTATCTGATTTGGCCGTTCAGGATTATGGGTGCATTCTTTTTTACTGTAGCAGATAGTTTTTGAACTTATCATAGATTATTATATGAACGAATTGAATATCGATAAGCCACTTTAAAACGGCTACGAAAAAGTCACCCTGTTTATTTATATAAGGGAAGATATCTTGTCAGTTCTTTTAGACTGTGGTTTATAGCTTTTTAGTTATAATTTATTAGTTTAATAAATAGTAATTATTGAAAGAAATCAAAATGAAAAACCGGCCAAAAAAAGCTACAATATGAAACGAACGCGGTTAGGCCATTCTCAGTGGAGAGTTTCATTGCGTTGTTTCCAAGACTGCCACATCATGTAAAATGAAATGAAACATAGATAAAACATACATTCTCAATGCATAGTTTTATTCTATTGTTTCATAGATATTTAATTTCATGACTCATATAGAGTTGGTAATCGTGCCAAGAGAGTTTCATCTAGATAAAACTCACTTCTTCTCTCTCTTCTTAAAAATATTGTTATATCATCAAAAATACCTATGTGGTAGTCTATTAAATACAGATGAAACTCTCACTGAGACTGACCTTAGCTTCCTTAAAAAAAAAAATTCTGTGATTCGTGCGCGTGTGCACGGCAATCAGATGGCCGGGCAACTTTTGCAGAAGACGCAGCAGCGAAAAATTAAGTGTGATGTCAGACGAAAAGCGCGTGGATCTAACAATAATATAAACGCCGGGCTCGGTTCTCAGCGTCGGAATCCAAGGGGAGCGGGAGCCTCCCCCTCTCGAACTACTGTTCCACAGAGACGCCCCCCGACAGCTCACGCTGCGGTCCCACCAAGCAGTGAAAGCTTTCGGCTGCGGGCGCCGTGGACCATGAGCATGCATGCAGCCTGGCTGGGCCCCGGTGGACCGAAGCGTGGCCACGGCACCGTGCGTCCGTGTACGGCCTACGGAGATTGCCGGGCTAGGTTAAGATGGGATTAGCGGAGTACGATTAATTAACTAATTAGCTCGGCGGGGCTGCGAATCAGCGGTTGCCCGAAAGATTTGTGTCGGATTCGACGGGAGGGAGACGCTTGGCGCTTCTCCCGAATGTCCGTGCGCCTTTGCTTCCCCCCTTGGGAAATACTATACTTACAAGGATCCATGTACACACCCGATAGGCAACGATTATGCTCTTTTGGGCTTCACTGATGGCTTAGGGGCTGCTTCAAGTGGTTTTGACTTCTAGGTCTTAGTTATTAAAAACTAAAAGCTCTTTGAAACGTATCGGCTTCTTGTTTTAATTTTTTTTGGATTTTTTCTCTTATTCTTTTTTATTGTCCGTGAAGATATAACAGTGTTTTTATTTTTTTATTTTTCGTTGAATAACTCAGAAAAAACTAACAACCACTCAGTAAAATTTCAGCCAACAACCACAACTGAAAGTTGGAAGCTAAAGGCAGTTGGAGCAGGGCTATGCAGTTGATGGTTTTTTGTCCTAACGCGAGCATTTGTGTAAACGAATCAAATACTAATAAGCTAATAAGCCGCTTTAAAAAAACTATTCTCATAAATCACTTCGAAATGGCAATGAAAAAACTGTCCCATTGATTTATTAGGGGAAAGCCATAAGATAAAAAGAATTAGACAAATAGCAAATAGCAGCTTGCAGCTATAAAGAATCAACGTAATCAAATAGGGATTGTGCCATTGTTCGACAACGAACCACACGCAGCTGTGATTTATGAGTTTTGGCTTAAAATTTTGAATTATGGCTATTCGTGTGTGAGAAATATTTGTGTACGGTTTTGACCGATATGGATGAAGTTGAGACAATATCTATTGCAATCGATTTATAAACTCTGTTTTAAAAAGATACTCTATTTAAAAGCTAGTTGCTGCAGATAGCTAAGCCATAAACCAAAAAAAAGAGCTAATATTATTGTCATAGCTAACAAGCCACAGAAAAGGGATCTGAACTCTCGTAGTAACGTGCAAAGTAGCACAATGAACTGAAAGCTAACACAACGCAAGTTGGTGGCACGAAAAGAAAGATCATCACATCCAGTAAACTGCTTGATAAGCTTTTGCCACGAGTAGCATGGAAAGAATTACGCTCTCCCCCGTGTTTAGAGAGTGCAAATGGGTTCTCTAGGTGTATTACCACTAGCATAAGCAAATATCGAGGGTTACTAGAGCAATAACACTGCGCCTTGCCCTATACGGCAATGGTCTTTCGTATCAAATCGAGTACTAGTGATGTCAGGTAAGAGCAAGGCTAATAATACAGCCTTCAGCTGACTGTATGGACACTTACAGCCCACTTATCAGCTCATTTATATAGTAGTTTATAGTCAGCTGAAGGCTGTATGACCCACCCCTTTCTCTCACAGAGTTTCTTCGTTCTTGTGCTTCAGCTGGCTGTCAACTTAGAGCAAGTCAAATAATGGTCTTATAACCAAGCTAGTCAGCATTTTTGCTTATGTGGAGGAGAGAAGAGAGGAGAGAGATGAGAGCTTGGCTCTCATGCAAGCAACAAGCTGGGCACGGAAGCCTATGCAGTGGTGGGCTCAGATAATAAATGTATGTGAGGAGGAATAGGAAAGAGAATGTGAGACATGGTACCACATAATAATAAAAAAATCTTTTGTAGACAAATAGAAGACAAATTATTGTATAACTTGACTTATAGCCAAACACTTGGCTCTATTATTAGACTTGCTCTTAGGGCATCTCCAATGGTCTGAGTCAGCTAGCTATATGCATGTACACATCAGCATATATCCTATGTGGAGGAAAGAAAGTATGCAAAAAAAATCGAGCCAGCTCTTCCTTAAGCACTAGTCTATAACGTCAAACGAGGCAGCCTCTATAAATTCTGTGTGTGCATGTAAGCATCAAATAGCTATCCTTATAGATAGTTCTTTAGAATGCTAGCTTTAGTGTGTATTATATAAATGATGTGGAAGTGTTATAGTTAGTTGCTAGCTATAACCATTCGAGATGCCCTTAGCCCACCCATATTCTCTCTCCTCCTCTCTCTCTTCTACCTCAGCAAACAGCCTACTAACAGCCTCTTATTATACTTGCTCTAATTACAGTAACAGCGAGTGTGTTAGTGCAATGCAGCAAAGCACGGTGACGTAGGAGTGACGGCCGACGAGGGCGTGGCTCCGGCGGCCCCACCCAGAAGTGGGGAACAGGTAATGTGAAACGGGAAACAGCAGGCTAGATTCCCTAAAGAACTGAAAAAGAGAATAAAAAAACTGCGAAACGGCAGGCTAGCTTGCTTTTTTAGCACAACAGGACGGCCTCACACACGCACCCGTGCGTGAGTCCTAACTCATGGACACATGGATATTAGTTTTTTTTGTCGCTATTCATTTCAGCTCCGGCCCTGCGAGGCGAAATGAACTGTTAGCTTCTTAACTTAGTTTTTTTTTTGTCTTTTTCAGTTTTCTTCATTATCTATAGAGATAAAACTGTGTTTTTATTTTCTCTCTTTTTTCTTTAATTTAATAACTTGGAAAAAAACTAACATATATTACAGTATAATTTTTTTAAAAACCTAACAGTCGAAAATCAGAAACCGCTAAAAAACTAAGTTGAACAAGGCCTTACGGATCTAATTAAAGAGGAGACCTACAACTCAGAAGCACGGGCACGGGTTTTCAATACTGAATGCATTCACGTGTGCGTGCATTTTCCCTTTTCAAGACCTAGCTAGAAGAGAAAAGCAGAAAAATCCTTCGTTGAATATAGGGATCAAACTCGAGACTAGTGGGTTTGAAATACTCGACCCTACACTGGAAATGTTCACGTATCTAGCACTAATGTAATGTTTTTTAAAAAATTTTGGCCTCCTAACATCCTTTTACAAAAATGTCCCTTCCCTGAGTTTGAAAGGCATGGTAGGCGACACATGTTACCTGCTACGCCATCGTAGTTCACAGGAGGCAAGCCACGCGAGAGGGCGAGTTGGCGTGGCAGGCGGGCGGGATTCATGCATGGGAAGGAGCAAGCAGTCAAGCGCGTGTGGGCGCTTGTGGGCAGCACAGGAGCAGCGGGGACCAGAGAATCACGGGAGTAATTACGCGAGAGATCCCTGAATAATTACACGACGCGATGCAACACAACATTAGATTCTCATTTTATTCACGCATTATTTGCACTGTGTTCTCGCGCGCACATATAAAACGCGAAGCCCGGCCGATTTACTGCCGAGCGAGAGCGCAACTGTCATCCTTCGCAGTTCGAAGCATTGTGAAGCTGATGGTCACCTTCGAAAAAAAGATATACTTCATTCACATGCGAGCAATGCGCTTAATATATCGTTAGCATCTCATTAGCATAACTGTTGTTTTGTAATGTGGTATGTGCTACGTAGCCATATTTACTTATTGTAAATAGCTGCAAAAATACGAGCCAAAAAATAGTTAAAATATTTTTATGTATTTATTGACCTCGTGCGATTATAGAAATATGTAGAAAATGATAGGTCTATATGTGCTACACATGCTAATTAGTGTTGTAATTAGCGTTAACCATATTTAATTAGTACTAATCACAAGTAATTAATACTAAATACAATAAATTAGTATGAGTGTAATTTAATCAAAGCAGTAAGCCAGCACAAGAAGAAAAATACAATTTAGGCAATATGTATGTATGTATGTATGTATGTATGTATGTATGTATGTATGTATGTATGCGACGTGATTATTCTCTGTTGTGGTCAGTTGTATTTAGCACCGTTTAACACCGACATATTATTTCATGTACCATAGGAAATGGCTGCTGGTGGTAGTCTCGAGGGTGGTAGGTTGCTAGATCCATCCAGGTGTAGTAGATATTCAACGTGTAAGAGATTGGGCTCAATCAATTGTACGGTGTACTTGCTCTCACTCGGCGACCATCGCAATACGACTTGCACGATATACGATGCTCTCCCGACAGTCAGACCTTCCCTCAGGACCAGCTTCGCTGCTAGGGTAAGCGGACAGCGGGCAACTCTTGATCTGCTATTGCGTTCGGTGCCAGCTTTTTAGTTGAGTCATTTTAAATTACAAATTTTTATAAGATAAATCCACTGACGGAAACAACATCATATGTTGAATTACCACTGTCCGAATGCTGGAATGCATGTGAGATCACTGGTCACTTCTAATCCAACTTCAACAACGTATGTTGACCTATACTATACCTCTAGTTGCAGGCACAATTATTGCCTCTCATCTTATTATATAGGGTTTGATGTATTATTACATTTATGTGAACCATCTAACATATGTACACATGAAAATTATCAGTTTATCGAGGCGCACACATATTCACAGACTCCCTGTGCACGGCTAGGTAGCTGCCCAGCCGTAGCTACTCAGCAGCAGCCATGGCTTGGTAGCTTCCTAGGCTCGTTCGCTTGCCGCACTAGCTCGTTTTGATGCTCAGCTCGTCTCCTGCTGAGCTACGACGGTATGATAAGTGACGCATGTCGTCTGCCACATCTTTCGAGTTTAAGAAGGTGATCATTTTTATAAAAACGATGATAGATGATTAAAATTGGAAAAAAATGTTGCGACAATCACCGATGCGTGAACAGTTCCTGCACTCAGTTAACGCTCAGTTCCTGGCAGGCTAGCTAGCTGGACGTCTCACTTTTGGCATGTGCTAGCATGTGCTAATTTGGCAGCAGCTGAGCTGAGCTCACGAGCGGACACGCGATCCCAAGATCAAGCTTGCACTGTGGTTCTTAGGAGCACCCCATCCTTAGCAAGATTTTGTAGGTCACGGACGAGTTGGCCCAGGGGCAAATAACCGACCACAACACACATCTGGATCTCTCGTATTCCTTTTTTTATATATAAAACATCGTGTTTACGTTGTTCAACGATGGCATTGTGATCCCTTGAGTTTGAATTCAAATCCTGTTTTCCCTTGGTTATCTTCGATGGATATTGTAGGGCATGTTTATATAGTCTTTTGGTTTTGACTTATAAATAGTACTTTCTTCAACCCAAAATATAGGTTGTTTTTTTATTTTTACGGTCTCTAATGCAAGACTTTGGTTATAATTTATTATCATAATATACTATCAAAAGTTATATATATATATATATATATATATATATATATATATATATATATATATATATATATATATATATATATATATATATATAATGAAAGCATTATACAAGATAAATCCAATGTCACTATTTTTATGTGATCAATTTATATACTTTAACATATATGAACCCATGACGACCTATATTTTAGGGCAGGGAGAGCAATAGCTTGTAAAGAGAAACACTCACGTACAATTTTGACCGATACAAATAAAGTCACTGTAGTATATACTATAATCTACTATAGACCCTATCTTAAAAACACTATATTTAAAAATTACATATTAAAAATTTATTTACTATAAAAAATAGTTTTTATAAGCCAATATAAATAGCGCCAGCAGCATCTTCAAATGGGTAGACCACGTAGAGCACCCACTAGCAGGTGGTACCGTACGCAATCACTCTAGGGTGTGTTTGGTTGCTGGGATGGGGTGGGATGGAATGGGATGGTTCCTTTGACCAAGCCTATCCATGTGTTTGGTTTGAGGGATGGGGTGGGATGGAATGGTCCAAAGTGGGATGAGCATGTGCAAATTTAGAGAATATTCTTCTTAGATGCTGGACCATGTGGTTCCACTCTTTCTTTGAGTGCTTTCTAGTTTCTAGGTCGCTTTCCTCTTCAAAGCGTGACATACAAGAAAATGGACCTCTAATGTAAATATGTCTCGTTCTTTTCTTTTCGGTTTCTAGCTTATACACTACAACTTTATACTATAGTAACTAGTTTTTAAATATAGTGTCTTTTTAAGTTAGATTTTATAAGTTGATTATATTAGGTACTATAACGACTTCAACTATACTAGGCAAAATCGCACGCAACTATATTTCTCTCCGTACTTTCTCTCACGAATAGTAATTAGCTTTTAAATATAGTGTCTTTTTTCCCTATATTTGTTTGTATTATACGTAATGGGCTAACCTATTTTTTATATTTTTAAAATTTTTTAAATTTAATTATGCTAAATAAGCCTTTGTCAGCTACAGTGTTTTTTCAGCCAGCTACAGTGTTTTTCAGTCATAAGCCACAAAAAAGCCCAAATGATCACCACCGAGAGGGAGAGAGATCGTTGTAAGCAAAGCTTAGGCTCCGTTTGGTTGAACTGAAAAATAGTGGTTTATATTTGAAATTGTACTGTAGCTAGAGATGGCAATGGGTACCCGATACCCGGATACCCGACGGGTTTTACCCGATAAAGAGACGGGTATGAAAAATTTTATGTACCCATAGGTACGTTATTGGGCGAAATCCTCTACCACGGGTAGGTAGGTGCGGTATATACTACCCATACCGCCTACCCGGTAATGATATACGCATTAGACAACTAAACATCCCACTCAAATGTTAATTTTATTATCTACTTGTTGTTGATTGTTTATTTGTTTGTCATATGTTGATATGGTCATGTCAAGTATGTTTATGTGATGTACTAATTTTGATCATTAGACGCTTTTGTGCTTGGCATGTATGATTAATGAATGTCTAAATTGATGATATTCTTATGTGTTGAATCGGGTATGCTTGCGGGTACGGGTTACCCGTCGGGTAGTAATACCCGCGCGGGTACGGGTATGGGTAAATTTTCCTACCCGCGTGCGGATACGGGTAACCCGACGGGTAAATTTACACCTAGCGGGTACGGGTATGGAATGGCAATACCCGATGGGTATTTATCTGTTGCCATCTCTAACTGTAGCTGGCTGAAATTACATTGTACTTGAAGGTGGATTATTTGGTGTAATTAAATTTAAAAAATAAAAAAAAATGTAAGCTCATTATGGACAACGCAAACGAATACGGGAAAAAGAACCGGCAAAAAACTCAAAAGTTTAGAAAAAAATTTATAAATAGTGAAAAATAACTCAAAAATCAAAAAATTCAAACTGAAATAAGCGGAAGGTAGGAGAGGGAGAGAGAAACTAGAGAATAAACGAAAACAAGCCGAATAAACGCGAGACTTCTGAAGCGAATAACGGATTGCTTTTGCCAAAAGGCATGCCGCTTTCGCAAAAGAGCACCCCAAGCTAATCTAGGCAGCTTCTTCTAGAGCATATCAACTACTCTCGTGAAGGCTTAGCAGTGACGACCGAAACGACGTCGTGTAATGCTGGTGCATGCTCCTGCTAGCGAAGCCATCACTGTGTTTGCCCGTGGCAAATTGTTTTTTTTTTTCAATTTTAGCCTACTCACTTGCAGAATTTAAAAAAAATAGCCTCTTTCACCGCCGCGGCAGCCATTTCGAAGTGTACCATTGGCGCGCTATCAAACCCAGCAATCCTACCGTGTACCCGAGCAACTTCTGCTACAGTACTACACCAGGATTAGCTAGTCCACATACGCGCATATAAAACTAGTAGCAATGCTCCCACCCAGTATGTCCTGCCGCAGTCCTGCAGCATGGTAGGTCCTTCAAACTACTACTGATGTAGGAGAGCACAACAGTTACACGTGTCGCCGTCGCTGCTATTGCAGTCGTTTAAAGGGCCAAACGTGTAGTTTCACACCAGAGGACCAAAAATAAAAAAGGTTTTGTTAAACATCATGAAGATATTTTCTTCCTAACTATCATTTAGATTTAGAACCGTTAGATTAGAGATCCAATGACCATAAATTCTCCTCCTCCTCTTGAATTTTACCTCCTTCCCTTGAAAAAAACCTCCTCCCTTTAAAAATAAGGATCCTTTTGATCTCTAATTTAAAGATCATAAATTTAAATGATAGTTAGAAAGAAAATATCTAAATAATACCTTATCCAAATGATGGCGAGACACTCAAAAAAACAGGGGGCCAACAGGCCCAAAGTTTCCCACTAGCGCAATGGAACAAGCTAACCAACGAACGCGTTGGGCACATGGACCTGGACCGTATCACTCCATTTCGCCATCGAATTTGAACAACAAATTAGCACCATACGAAACACCAATAAATGTAGGAATGTCACTCGAAGGTTCTTTCAACTCGATTCCTTGCTCGGCGTGCCGGCCGGTCTCGGCCAAGAGGGTTGTGGACGAGCTTCCGTGGTGCCGCTTTACAGCTACGTCCTTCACCATGTGTGCCGTAGATGGACAGTGAGGGTTCTGACGCATCACAGCACATCCATCACTGGCCTTGGCCTGGATGGCAAAAAAAAAAAAAAACCTTCGTTAGTTGGTTTGTTGGTCCGATTCAAAATTATTTTAATTATATTTATTTATTTATCAAATATTTAAATAAGTTGATTTTAAATGAATTTAAATTTTACTTTAGCTTGGCTCGGTCCATTACCTCGCTTTTAAAAAAATACTTCAATACTATACATAAAATGATATTAAATCAAACTATATTAATTTGGAAAAAGCTCGATAAGACAAGTACTTGCTCGATTTCCACCCCTGACTGGCCATACGATCATGAGTTCACGATCGACCAGACCGCTCGCTCGGCAAGTGGCACGCAGATGCAGCAGCGAAACAAGGACGAAAAAGGAGGGTAGGCTCAAAAGACCGTGCTAAATTGATACAAACTAGATAGTTTAGAATTTACTATCAAAATGTCTAATTGTCTGGAAAAATACACATAAGTCCTAGTACCCTAGCTCTCTCGGACACAGCTATGAACCCTAAATCCATCTACCAATCTTAGGGTGGTAAGGTATTTGCTCAAACTAACAAGAACAACTCACACAAGGAAAAACTAAAGCACACCACAATTAGTTACCCGAGAGGAAGAGATTGTGGGAGACGAGCAGGACGAGCTTGGACCTTATTAACCCGAGAGTTGTTGCCCCGCCCCAACCGCCAGGGGCCACGCCACACGTGAGCCGCATGCTCATAGCCTTGCTGGCCTCGTCGTGTGCTTAATTGGTCAATTGACATCGCCGCCAACCGCGGAACCGCCTCAAGCCCCCAACCGCCGCGACACCACCTAGGGTTAGGGATTCGCTGTCACCGGTAGCCCCAATCCCCTCTCTCGTAGCCTCTCTCTTGATATATGCCTGTCTCGACTCGATGCATCCATTCACTGATTAGAGGGCTTTGGCCTGCGGGCTAGGCTCATGCCTCACAAACAAAAAACTAGGCCTCGGCCGACGGTCCAACAACATTGTGTCAGCCCAACAGCTCACGGACGCATAGCTGGGATTCTCCGATGCAGGCAACTACCAGGGAGGAAGCATTGTATTTGAAACTTTAGCAAATAGTACTGAACGAAACCATTAATTTACACTGGTTCAAACTTGATATACAAATTAGATTACAAGCGTTACAGGTGACATGTGGATATTTATAGTGTACAGAGTACAATAATTGAAATTGTGAGAACGCTACCTACATCAAGCCAAGGACACTGTAATATGATCACGTACCATGTCCATGTGGTACGTCTTTCCCCCATGACCTGCACTACATATATCTTGCCCTCCTAGGTTAGCAAAATTTATGTCAGGAAAATCACTATCCAAAATAAAGTTATGCAATGCTATCATCGCGACAATCATTACCTTTTGCTTTTTGGCTTCGTAGTTAGCTAGGAATATTTAGGCCTGGGCGTTCGGGTTACCCGATTTTTTCGGGTCGGGTAGTTCGGGTAATTCAAAATTCGGGTAATGAAAATCGCACCGATATTAGCCCCAAAAACATTACCCGCAATTTGGTGCACCGATAATCGGGTTGGGTTCGGTATACCCGATATACCGAATTAACAGAAAACCAAAGAAAGCGCATGAAATTTGCACATAATTTCAGCAGCAATTTGCATAGAATTTCAGCAGCAATTTGCATAGAATAATATATCACAGGCAGTTGTTCAAACAGAGAGAATCATATACTAATAAAGTGATAAGTTCAAGTGTTCAACCGACAACACATCACAAACACAAAGACAATTCGGGTAATTCGGGTAGTTCGAGTACCGGGGGATATTACCCGAACTACCCAAACTAATTTCGGGTAATCAGAATCGCTATCCGAATTTGGGATCGGGTACCTCGGGTTCGGGTAATTCGGGTACGGGTAACGGGTAGCGGGTATTTTGCCCAGGCCTAGGAATATTGTCTAGTATACATGACTTCATCTTGCAAATACCAAATACGCGCTCAACAGCGTTGCGCAAGGGTGAGTGGTGGTAGTTGAAGATCCCCTTCATCCCAACGGGGTGACTGCTATTTTACAACTCTGCCAGATGGTACATCTAGTTTCGGTACGAAGCTAGGTACCTTAGTCTGTTTAGATACCCTAAGTCTACGAGGTAATACCTGCCTGCAAGAACCATATGAAAAATGTCAGTTGTGTTGGTATGTAAGCATAACAGTACATGTCATGTTGTACATACAACCACCATACCTAAGGTGGATGCGAAAAGTATTCTTCGTATTTTATCAGTGTTTTCTACAGTACACATGTGTCGTGCATAGATCCGGGCCATCCGGCATACATAAAAGTGAACCTCGCATCGAAGTCATACACCGTGAGCACATTCTGACTGATCTACCTATGCCTAGTGAAATGCCTAGCGTGCTCTTGAAATGGAACTGTCACTTGCACATGGGTCCCATCCATCGCCTCGATGTAGTTACGGAAGTGTGGATAGAATCTATGTTGCATCAATCGAGAATGCACACTCTGGAATGTTGGATTAGCCGGTGTAATGTTTGTAGTAGCCAACTTGCAAATGTACTTGAGGACATATGAAAACTTTCCACTTATAGTTCCTACTAAGTGCTTGAAGTGATTAACAGCATATCTGTTAGACTACAGAGCTTCACATGTTCACAAGAACAATGCTAGTGCTTCTTTGGAGCAAATTTCTGTACTAGACTGCAGGCCATAGTTGGTAACAAAGAGTGGCTGCAGGCCATAGTTGGTAACAAAGAGTGGCGTGCACCCTATCAAACACTGACCTTTGCATTCTGAACATATCATAGCATCGCTGATCGTTGGCAAGTTGCTATTTGACCCCTTAAATTCCCATCATGATAGGAATTCTAGGCGTCGGCCTAGATGAGCATGATGCATTGTCATCGAGGCATGCGAATTCGGCATATGCGAGCAACGCTTGGAGCAACTCGAAACTTCGTCGTCATCATTGTCTCCAGCACCAACGCCTCTCCAGCTCATAATCATTGTACGAACTAATAACCGATTGATGTTTAGTTCTCAGATTGTACAACTTAGCCAAATGCACAAATTTTGATTAAACAACAACAAGTAATTCACAAATAAATTGAACAATATTAAACAAATGTAATGCATAACATTACAGAGTGCATGACACATGATTTAAATGTAGTTTATGCAATGTCAAAAAAATAACATCTGAAATTGAAATATGCAATTTGACATATCGATTGAAACAAAAATGACATCGCTCAAGACTGGTTCTTCATTCAGTCCCAAGTACTCCTGATCCAGCAAAGCCATCCCTCATCTATCTTCATGGTGAGGAAGTCGTTGCAGCATTCATTCTTCATGAAGAGCTGGCTAGTGTAGTAGTGCTCGTCGATGTCCTCGCCAGTTCCAGCCTCCTTGACCAGGTTCATCAGATGTGCCATTTCTTCTCTAGCCACATCGCGCAGAGGGAAAGTGGCACACACATCCGACGCATGGGACGTATTCTTATAGAGGTCAATGGCCTTGCCGATGGCCTCTGTGTTCATCCTGTCGATAGCATAAGGCATTGACAGCCATGATGCTTGCCTCTCAACACCTTAGATGGTCTAGCGCTGCACCATGCATTACTGGGGGATGTCTTCTTCATTGTCGGACTTCAGTGTGTTGGCACCAGGCACGAATGAGTGCTCGGTCGTGCATGTCATTGTGCCCAATATGACGTCCATCATGTCATCATTTTCAAATGGAGCATTCTTAAACTTAAGCATGCCAGCCTTTCCCTTCAAATACTAAAAACAAAGCAAATGAGAAGTGAGCGATGTTCGCTGTGCAGAGAAAATGCATGTAACCACACACAAACGTAACATAACACACCCACCACAATCGTTTGTGCCCACCACTGGTCGTCTATGGCGATGGAGCCAGTCTCCAGATCAACGCCAAGTCCAGACGTGCGCTGCTTCAATATCTTCCATGCTGCATATTCCCAATTGAGGATACCTCACTTGTTCTTTATTTGCTTTCAGAGGCATGTCCGATTGTTGTGTTAGGCAAATTTGCAGCAAAGGTTGTTGTAACCCTTCCCGTTGAGACAACCGAACAGTCGGTTGTGATGGCAACCTCCTCAACGCAAATCGCTAAGAAAATGCGGGTAAACTCCGCGCCCCAGCTAGCTGTGACCTTGTCTATCTGCAGCTAGTGCCGATATGGAACAAGCAAATGCGATCATGAAAGGAACACACCATGATCATAGACATATTGGGCAAAACACGCAAAAATGAGAAAATGAAGCTATTACACATTCATGTTTGAAGAAATCAGAAACAAATAACAAATAACACCCACAACAAGGAGTTTGTCGACCCGAAGAACACGACGACAAGGACGGCGTTACTGGATCCAACGTGAGCGGATGCTACCAAGGTGAAAAACAATGCAAAAAGCGAGCGGGTCGGTGGAACTAATCACATTATTGAACTTGGTGGAACTAATTAGATCATGAGAAGTATCCAAACTTGGTGCCTTGGATTTATTATCTTGGATTGAAAGGAGTAATTGGATGTAAAACAAGATTTTAGTTGAAGGATTTATTTGTGATCATTGGAGAATTAATATTAAGAATTTGATATAGTAAAGGTGGAAATTAAAAGATTGGATTATCATAAACAATTTATGACATCAATTTTGTCTGATTTGGTTGAATCATGAAGAGCGGATAAATTTTGTGGAATTAATTGATTATCATAGTTTGGTGGACCTATTGATGATGAGTGGATACCAGTGCAATTCTGGAAGATAATACACTTAGATATCTCGTGGATTACTCTTGTCATTGCAAAGGGATATTGATTTGAAACTCGTGGATTTATCGATCGTTGAAAGATAACTGGATTTTAATTTATGAGATTGAATATATCATTTAAGGATGATCAAGGCTTAAGTTCGGTGGATTTAAGTCAAATATGGAAGATAGATTGTTCGATAAGAATTAATTGTGGTACTCAGATTCATTCAAATTTGGTGGAACCAAAATGATGATTTTCGAGAAGTTGATTTTGGTGGATTAATCTTATCATCGAAAAGTGGGTTCTGATATGTTGATTTGAAATTTGTGGATTTATCATATCATTGTTAGATAATTGGATTTTAATTTATGAATTGACTAAATCATTTAATGATGTTCAAATGGTTAAGCTGGAGGATTTAAATTAATTATGGGAGATAGATTAGAACTAATTGAGATACTTCGATTCATTCAAATTTGGTGGAATGAAAACGATGATTATGAATAGACTGATGTTGGTGGATTACCAGATATTGAATTATTGATTGGTTGATCTCAAAATTGATTGATGATTACTAAAAGGTGGGATTAATTTTATGTTATCTGATGGGAGTTATGAATCTATTGGATTAGACAAGGATCATAAAGTATTGGTGAAAATCACAGATTACAACATCATTGGATTCTTATTAGAAGAACTCTATGGTTTGCCGTCAAATTCGAATTAGTATAGACAATAAAATTTTATGGGATTATGTGTGGAAATCAATGTGAAATCAATGAGGTGCATTGGTGGTATATGATTTTGCAATGAAGCACCTTTGAAAAGTTGAAACAATTATGTCTTTTGTCTGATGAACACTAGAAGTTAAGCCCTTTTGATGGAATTTTGAATTAATCAATATGATAAGGGCAAATGAAGTTATACAGAGATTAAAAGCATCTGGAGATGTATTTTCCGATTTGTAGTTGTCTTCCATATATCTCAATTAAAGGAATGCTTCAGAGTACCAAAAATAAAACAAGTCAAAATCAAAGAGCCAATTGAACATCGAACAAGAGACAAGAATATCGAGCTCTACAAAGTATAGTGAAGTATCTTTTCGTAATCGAAGCAACTTGGGAGTGTGAAGATGACCAAGAGCCGAAGTTTCCCTCTCTTTTCTTTTTCCTATTCGTCCGAATCTCTGGGTGAGATTCTTTCTAAAGGGTAGATTTGTAACATCCCAAAACTTGCTTTCTTTAAAACTAATTGCAAAATAATTATTTTAAAGTATTTGAACTTTATTTGGATTTTCGGAGCTTAGTTGGATCTTTTCTCGATTTTATTTCAAGCTTTAAAGTAAGAAAAGTTAACAATTCTCATTTTATAAAAGCCAAAATAAATTTATTTCATTTTCCAAAGTCAAAAATAAGTTTATTTATTTTTCCTAAGTCAATCTGTATTTTATAAAAATTTCCAGATTTTCTAGAAATTAAAACTCCTTTTAAAATTAAATTGTGTTTCAAAAATCTAAATCGAATTTAATCCTCAACCTCTCTACTCGGCCATCACGTGTCGCTCCCTGATTCAATCCATCCTCGCCCGGTTTAATCTCAGCCACCTGCCTTCACTTACCCCTTCGTTTTAATCCGATGGCCCTGATTTCTCTTTCGCCTCGTGGCATTCATCCGATCTGTCCACTCCTTCCTCTCTCTCTTCCTCTCGCCGATAGCCCAACCCCCTTGATCGCCTTCTTCTTTCTTCTTGCCTTCTTCAACCTTCCACCGCCACCATTTCCCCGCTTTAAACCCCGCTTATCTCCCTCTTTACTCGTCTTTGCGTCGTCCTTAACTTTGGTGTAACTGATAACCGTTCGTCGCCTCCACCGAGTGAATCCACCGCCGAAGAGCCCTGCTGCCAATGCCCTCACTTCGCCACCCCTACAGCCTCGTCGCTGGCTACCATCGAGAATTTCCGAGTGTCGTGCCAAGGTGCACTTAACTCCCCGTGCCTTTCCTCCCTCTCGCGCACCCCTCGCCAACCCCAGCAGCGTCGTCATCCGTTGATGCCCTTAGTCCCCGTGCGCCACCTCAGTAACCATGAGCCACACAAGCGCTACGCCAGCCAAGTGTGCCACCTCAGCTTTCTCTTTGGTCCATGAACCCAGTCCACAAAAGCCGGTCCCACCTGTCAGTGAATAAAACCCCTGTTCTGTTGAAAAATAATTCGATCAGAAAATCAAAATCTTTGCTAACGACACCCTGACATATAAATCCCTTTTCCCATAGAAAAATAATTCCTCTGAAAATCATTTCCCTTGATTACATCATAATCTGATTTTTCAATTCAAAAATAATTCCAGAAAATCAGTTTATTCTTTTTCTCTCCTTTCGAGCTTCGAAAAGCTCGTATTTCTTCATTTTGATTCCGATTGAGCCCATTCAAATTTCTAATTTCATATAAAATCCCAATATATCCATTTCTATCCTCTTTTCAAATTTTTGGAATTTTCGAATTTATTTGAATTAAATTAAAGCTTAGAAAGTAAAAATATTTTAAATGGCTAAAATATACCTCAAATAAATCCAAAATTATTTTATTTAGTATTTTCGTTTTCCAAGGTTTTTTATAGAATTTTTCTGATTTTTTTCGAATTTATTTATTTTTTTAAAAAAAATATTATTATTTTATTCCCGTTTTCTCTCTCCTCACTTCATCTTCCTCCATGCGTGCGATGCGTCCAGAGCAAGCTGCTGCCATGGCCGTTTCTTTGAAGCTCTCGTATCTCTTGAATTTCTTAACGGTTTTTAGTGAAATAAATTGCATTCATCTCCTCTCATCAAACTCTTTCAATTCCCTACCGTTTTCCCCTCATTCATGAGCCGTTTCGCGAGAAATTAACCTATGCCATTGATGGACATGATCTCTTGATCTCCCATCTCGGACCTTCCCCGCCCCTATAAAAGGGAGCACCGTGAGCCCCTCCTCATCCTCACTCAACCCCGAAAATATCAAGTCCCCACTCCTCTTCTCTTGGGCGCAATCGGAGTTTTTCTTTTGTGTTCCAAGCGGCGTTCTTCGGCTTATTGCGCCTCGTCCGGTGGAGCCCTGCCACTTTTGAGCACATCCTCGGATTCGCCTCGTCGCGTTCTACGCGGTGCTCACCTCGCCTTCGCCAGAACTTTGCCGGAGCACCATCGCCACCATGGGCCATAGCGCGTCGTCGTTCCTCGCGTCGCCACCGGCCGTCCATGCATGCCCGACCAAAACCAAGGTGAGCATCATGTTCCCCACGCTCTACTCTTCGTTTCGCCGCAAACCCCACATGCTAACTCCTCTCCGTTTGCCCGGAACGCCGATGTCAACCCGACGGTCGCAAAATGTCTTCTCCACCGTGTTCCGCCACCATCCGATGTCCTTTGGCCGAGCCATTCGCACCGTTGAGTTTGCCTCGACACGTTCTACATCGTGCTTCTATCGCCCTCGCCTAAAGATTCCCCGAGTCCTCGTCGACCTTATCAGGCCCAGACACTAAAACTGTACCTTCGCGCGTACACCCCTTTTTGGTAAGCGCTTCGATTTTTGTTCGCGTCATATTGTGTCCTAGCCTCTAAGAAATTTTTCTACCATTTTGTTTAATTTTTCGTGGAGCCAATTGTCAGGAATTGAGCTTTCGTGAAAATGGCCGTTGTGACTCCGACGTCGATTCGCCGCCTCCGTAAGCCTTAGCCCATGCCGTAATTTTTCTTAGACTTGCCTCACGCGTTCTACGCTATGCTTTCTTCCATTTCCCAAAAAGCCTCCACAAATTTTCACCTCAGACACCTCGCTATGGCCGCCAATGGCATCTTGTGTCCCCATCTATTCGGTGGTGTTTTCCCAATCCGTTCGTGTCATGTCGTGCCAAACCATCCCGGTAGCTACCTTTCAAATGGTTTTGGATTCGCTCCACCGAGCACCAAGATATCAAGTTTTTTCCGTTTCTCCACCGCCGTCATTCAAACGTCAATTGTATCATCTCCAATTAATTTTCAGCTTAGCCAATAATTTTCCTAACTTCACCATGCCATGTACTACCTGCGCTCACCTTACATCTCGCGTTCCATACCGGTCTCGAACTGCCGTTGTCTCTACCACGCCATCACTGCATTTTCCTCACGCGCTGATTGCGCGTTCCTCGCCGCCATACTGTGTCACCACCTTCGCCTCATTGCCAGCATTCCATTTTGCCCATTCGCCACCACCTTGTAGCCAACCGACACATGTACTATTCAAAAAGCACTCCTCGTATTTTGTTATCATTTCATGTGATGTCCAAACTTCCGGATATTCGCTCTCCTCATACGAACTCCGAATCCGTTAATTCTTTCTCCTAAATTCATCTAAAATCATAATCTATCCCTTAGTATATATTTTATAATTTTTATATTTTATTTGGATTTTATTTGAGTTTATTTTGTTTGTTCGGTCTTTTCGCGCGTAGAAACCGTCGTTCTGAAGACTTTCCGACACGCAACAAGAAGGTCAGACAGCGTGCAAGAAGGCAAG
This sequence comes from Dendrocalamus sinicus, assembly GCA_036346575.1. Classification (NCBI taxonomy): domain Eukaryota; kingdom Viridiplantae; phylum Streptophyta; class Magnoliopsida; order Poales; family Poaceae; genus Dendrocalamus; species Dendrocalamus sinicus. The sequence goes on along the minus strand of CM070656.1, from coordinate 9,051,994 downwards.
TCTCCTTTGATCATCTTGAACCTATGATTTGAAATGTTTTAATTATTTTAAATTATGTGCATTGCTATTTATATAAAATATTAGTTCAAATCTTAAGGGTTAGTTAAACCAACCTTGTTATACCCTCCATTGAAATTGAATGCCATGTACCTTTGTCACCCTAGAATTTCATTTGTCTCAATAATGAGATTATTATGAATCTTGGTGAATAGTGGAATGGTAGTATAATGCTTAGTCTCGCTATTTAATACATTTGAAATCTTGAAAATGGGAAATTATGAATTATTGTAATATCCTTGTTTTTATAAAGTTAGTGGTAATTGGAGTTGCCATTGTTCTTTTAAAATAAACTAAAATGTGAAAATTGGTTTAGATTAGGGTGGATGGTTAGTTTGGATTGGTGCAGAAGCACGAGATCTTGTAAAGTGTATGTTCCACCTAGTCAATTAAGGACCGACGCTTGTGTTTGTCGGTCGAGCATTAACCGTACAACCACAAGTCTATATGGGTGCGACCTAGTGACTAACTTACGATAGTCTAGTTTAGGTGCCACCAGTGGAAAGTGGATGCCGAGGATGGGTGGTTATTCACAGTGAGGACAGGATTTATCAGTACTCATATGGCGCAAGAGGGGGCTTCGGTTCGGGCGGTTAGCCTACCTGCGGTGAAACCTCAGCGGGTGGTATCTAGCTAGATTAGAATAAGGTAAAGGCTTTGTGATATTTTATCTGGGTCTCATGCCAAAGGAAGCATGTTGACTTTTAGGATAATTTATCTCTTGTGGGTAAAGTTGTACAACCTCTGCAGAGTGTAAAACTATTCGAATAGCCGTGCCCACGGTCAAGGGCGGGCAAAGAATGCATTCACATGGTAGATTTCTGGTTTTGGTTTTAAAATCAAAAGTTTTGTATTCGGGAGTGGAGGAACTCTCGGAAGGGTATCTGGCGATTGGAGCAGAGAGGGTGGATGGAACCATGATTTTAAACTTGACCAATTGTAATTGGTTGGCTAGTGTTGGTAGATGGAACCTTCACTAGAAAGTTAATGATAGTTTCTGCTAAAACATTTACTTTATTAAATTGATGCCTTGAAAATAATTAGTAGTAATTGAATTTAAAACATTGCTTTGTGCAAAAGAACCATATAGCCTTCCTTTGTCAAGCCTTGCATCTATGCATTTTTCCCAAGACTTGCGGAGTACTTTATGTACTCACATGCTACACTCAAAAATAAATCTCAGAAGAATACGAAGCTCAAGAAGGTGACTACGACTACTTCGTGGATGGATTCGTCGAAGGCTTTCCGGACTTCTAGGTTGCGTTTCCCCAGTCAATTGCCTGTGGCGTATTGATGGGTCTTGCTTTAGTTTCTTTTTGCTTCCGCTGTAATTTTCTTTTTGGTGTGAGGTCTTAAAACCTCATTTGTAATAAAGACTTCGAGGTCTGTAATCTCGATTATGATAATAAAGCGTTGTTGGCAATGTATCATCTTTTCTGTTTGAACTGTGTGTACTAGCGTTGATCTGGGACTAGTACTGTAATGCACAGGGAGTCCAGGAGTTTCTACTCCGGGGTCTCACAGGAGTGCCGCAAGCTGAAGAAGGAGGTGGCTCTTCTGGGTGCAGAGGACGAGCCAGCGCTACTTTAAATCCAACATGAAGTCTTCATTTTTTATTTTGGTGCATTTTAGTTGAGTTCGTGTATGCATTTTTTATTTGGCATAGTAGATGTGTTGCATGTATCATTTATTTGGTTGTGTACGTAGGAGGTGTGTTACATACGTGCGCATAGTCGTGTCGTGCTCATGCACGTAGAAGTGTCAGTGCATGATGTAATGTGTGTGTGAGTCCTTGTAGTTGCGTCCAAGTTCTTATGTGTGTATGCTCTGATGAGAGTCTCCGTCGCCGTCAAGTTGCGTCATCGGTGAAAGACAATTGGAGCTGAAGAAGAAGTCAAAGTCATCGGTAAGGTGTGTCACTAGCGGCATGGTCAACAAGAAGAAGGCAAAACTCCTTAGAGATGTGTCAAGAGATGAGACTTCATCTTGTGAGGTCGAGTACATTGAGGCGTCTGAAATTAACTGAACAACGAGCTCTGATTGGCGTCAAGGACGTGCACAGGGATTAGGGGGTGATTGTTAGTAATCCTGTGCATGTTAGCTAATAATGTCTAATTATGCATGCATGTAAAAACTGCTTGGCAGTGCAAGTAACGGCATGCATGTGCTGCTTAATGCATGTAATGGCATTTATTTAGTGCATCTGTTACTAGTAGTTAGAAGGTCATGTTTTGCATTATATAAGGAAGAAAAGCTGCAGTTTTCAGAAGTGAGCAAGAATGAATAAAAGGGTAGTATTTTGTGTGCATCTTTTCTTTGGTGCGTGAGTTTATCCAGGGAAGACCACGTCAATTGAGTCCATCCAACTAGTATGTGTGTCAATTTTTTTGTAAGTCTTTTGTTGAAGTGAGTTTGTGTGTGTTTAGTTGCATGAGTTTTTTTTCGGGCTAACAGTCCACAGCTCATGGCGCAGCCTAATCCGCCTCCAAAGAAGGGAATAGAGGCGGCGCGCGGGGGTGCCGACGGCCCTCAACAGTGATGATGGTTGGATCAAAATCTGACGGCTCAAGAATTAGCAGAAGCCCAAGAAAAGGTCAATAACCTGATTGTTGATACAACCCCTAAAGATAGAATGGCCATGTCGTTCACAGTTCAGGGCCAAGCAATTGAAGGATATGCAGGCCAGCCCATTCAGAACCAATATAAATACCTAAATTCTTAAAAATGGTTTTTTTTCAGTAATCTCGTTCTCGTTTTGTTCCAAGAATAAGTTAAGCGATCATAGGTGTATCATATGTTCCATTCCTCTTGCTTCCGTCTCACGTGTATATCCCTCACTCATTTTATGTGCCACTCGTCTTCTCTTTCTAAAAGCCACCTCTTTCAATAGCTACTATTATATTTTTAATTAAAAAACATCAACAAAAGCTAATACAAACGCCCTCTATGGTCCAGCATCACAGTAGAAGGGGAAAGCGCTGGGCGGGCTAGGCCTTACACGTATACACAAAAAGAGACAGAAAGCAAGTAAACATCCGAGAACAGTGTGCGGCATAGCGCATGCACGATTAGTTGCACACGAAGAAGATTTCAGCTGCAGATTATCATAGCTCGCCGAGCAGATTAAATTATGCATTGAGGTCCAGAAGAGGTGGAGAAATGACTGCAGTGCAGTGTGATGCAGAATCCGGCAGCAGTGGCGGAACCAGGATTTGGCTACGGCCCGGGCTGAACTCTAACCACCTAAAACTAACGCCAATTTGTACTCATACCACGATATAACAAAAGTATATCATAATTGGCTAATTGTATTACTGATATGAAACTTGAGTTCAATACTAAACAAGCAAACATAAAGCATAATACGAAGAACATGGCATGATCTCAATGTACAAAAAATGTAACATAATAGAGATATAATTTGAGTACCTAAATTGCGATGATTTGCTCTCTATCCTATCCTGTCATTTCTTCATTGTTAGTTGGACATGAACCAGAACCTGTAAAGACAACATATGAGAGTAAATTAAACATGTGTATGAATAAATATGAACAACACGAAGTCCATATTTATAAGAAGCTAACTTACCACTAGCACGAGATAATTGTTTCTTACGTGATCTCGTCCCTTGAAAACGCTCTAAAATCTTACAATGAAATACATGGTAAGGAAGTACCTGACATGAAAATATGAAATCATAAATGATGTCTATTGTCTAATATGTGCAGGAAGGCAATTTCATAGGACAAATATCAGGGTTTACCACATAGATTCCAATATCAGGGTTCATACTCAAATTTTAAAAGATAATACAAATATACAAAAAGAAAAAAGGAAACATGTAGCAGTAGCACAAGTGCACAACGTTGCATATAGTGACAAACCGACAATAGTAACAACTAACAACAAAATAGAGATTTGAGTATTGACAACCTTTATAACTCATTGTCTCAACTCTCACTCGGTCACTCCCCTGGAGGCGGGCGGCGACGGCGGCCGCTGGGAGGCGAGCGGCGGCGCGCCGGAGGCGGGCGGCGCGGCGGCGCCGGGAGGCGGCGGCGCGCCGGAGGCGGGCGGCTTGCGGTGCGGTGCGGCTGCGGGCGCAGCCGCGCATGACTTCTCTGGATGACTGGATCGGCAGAGTAAGCTAGGGTTCCCCTAACACTTGATTCAAAGAGTCTGAGGCAGATATTGCTTGGAACCTTGGGCCGCGCGGGCGCGGAGAGCCGTAGACAGTGGTGGGCGTGGGCCGCGCGGAGACAGAGACTGGTGGGCTGAATAGTGAAATATATATAGGCTACCTGGGCTGAATAGTAATGATAATACCGGGCTGACCTGGGCTATACATTATAAAATTTCTCACGCCCCGGGCTAAAGCCCACTTTGCCGGGGGCCCAAATCCGCCCCTGTCCGGCAGTATATGCATCTCTCCATACAGATTTATTTAGTCACAAGAAATGCAGAGCAGCACTAAGGCTTCCTTCACCTGTATTATTTCTCCTCCCCATATATCAAATTACAAGACAGCCAAGCTTTTGGTTGGCCAGACTAACGAAGTACAGTTCTCACCTCCTTCCTGTCTACCCCGAAGGACTGCATCATGGAAAAGATGTTTAATCAAGATCGCTTATCAAACTCGAAAGGCTATTTTAGCTATTGCTATGTAATCTGCATGCTAAACTACATCATCAAATGAGGCATGATCTAAGGCAAATCACTTCAAATAAAAGTGTGATTTTTAAACTTCACAAACATGGTCGCGACGAGCCTTGGTTCCAAGAATTTGCATGCACGAAAAATTTCCGAAGCGCCTTAAATTCTGAATGAATTATGTTAGCCTTAACATCTACTTACCTCCAGACCACAGTCGTGGACAACTAGTTCGAATATATGAAACAACTGTAAACATATCTACTGCAATTCGGACCTCTGCTTTTGCAATGGCAGTGTCAACTTGCTTCCTAACTTCTTTCTCCATGTCCTAGAAGAAAGCATGGACTGTCATGATGAATTAGAATATACACCTACTTAAGATTTCTCGATTTATGCCATCCACCAAAGTAAATCTCATTCTAGGCCCCGTGATTTGTGATACTACCTTGAGCTCTTGGGCTGTTGCCAAGTCATGGACTAATATCAGCTTTCTGACCCTTTCAATTGGATCACGCCCATGTTGGTGTCATAACACAAACAATTAACTCAGAACGTCAATCTTTGGTGGAACTTTTTTTAGAAAAACAAATCCTGGTGGAACTTAGATTTCAAGTGGAGAGTTTATGGCCATCCTGAACTGTCAAGCCTGCAATCTCATCCCTGGTGCGGTAAGTGCTAATGTTGTAGACGTTGGTTGGGTAGCAAGGCTTTGAGGCTTAATTAGCCAGGGAGGCGAGGGATCATCCTTCAAGCTTGGCCGGAACTCTTCCTGACAAACAAGGAGGCTTTGATCTTAGCCAACTGGTTAGGGACTAACTTTGTTTATTTCTCTACTTCTTTGATAATGGATACATGTTATCTCTTTTATATAGATGATCCAATTTGACTCCTAAGAAATAATTTATAAGGAAACTTATCTCTAACAATCTAATCTAATAATAACTTGTTTAACTAATAGATAATACCAAACACCTAATAGATATCTTTGTAAATAACAAACCATGTCTAATACACATGCTACAGTACATATATGCTACAATACACATGCGCTACAGTACTTTCCTATGTATTAGATCATAACAGCTTACTGGATCTGACATAGTGTCCATGGTATCTTTAGGTGTCCATCTCAAGAATCTAGAACACCAAGACAATATAGCGAACCATGGTAACTAGAAGCAGCAGCTACATTAAAAATATATTCTATAGTGGAAAAAAAATATTAATACAGCCTGTGATGCTACATTGCAAACTTCGAAGCTCTGGTTGTTACAAGCCTCCGCTCTCAGTTACTATTAGTCAAACTTATCCTTCATCAACTAAGCAATAACAGTGAGATGATATTAAGCAAAGTATAAGTAACACACTAACACCAACCCTAGCAATTACACAAGAAAGAAACACTTAGTCGTGCCAAGGTCAGCGTTTAACTGATTGGAGGAGTAATAGCACCAAAAAAACAACTTAGTACAATGATTTAAATGACCAACTTGGCAGTTGAGAGTACAGAAAGTATACGGAATCATGGGTGTAAAATGAGCACTTTCCAGGAAAAGTATTAAGAGATTAAGTACCAATAAAAGCACAAGGACCTTGATGAACAATTTCAAAAAACATCGTGACCTAGGTTGTAACATAGGTAAACTTATTTTCAAAGAGTTCGTGGTCCGAAAATAAGGTCAGTCCATTAGAATGGACAGTCTGCAAGCCCTCAATTTACACTCGAAGATTGATCTCAATTATAACACCCCCATTTCTGGGAGCGTTATGAATCCCTCGCAACTGTCCAGGATTGTTCAGTTGCAAGTTACATCATTCGAGTGTATAACATTACCAACGTAAACTCAATTACAAAGTCAATTTTATTACAATAAAAAGGCTTAAAGTCAAGTTTCATAGTAGGGCCAATGACCTTCAGATATATTACACAAAAAGAGACACCACAGGCATGCTTGAACGGAGAACGACCTTAATCCCAAGCTTCTTCCATTTCATAGAACACCACTTCTTCGTCTTCGCCTGATTCCTCAAAGTTGGCAGTTTCTGTTTATGTTTTTAGCAAGTATGAGTACAACTACCATATTCAGCAAGTCACACGGAGCTTAACATTAACTATATGCATGGTATAACATGTGAAGGGAAAACAAGTTTATTATTTATATGTGGAGGCAGTTTTAGTTGAGAATCAAATAACAACTTGAAAAGAAACTTCATTAAGGTAAAGGGGTTTTCAAACGTGATTATCAATATTCCACATCTCCGAACCATTCATAACTCTACTTATGCCTTACTGTTGGATTCACCCATTAAACACAGCTTCATTCACCGGAAGCACGGCGTATTTGAATACAATTATTTCATGACTCTGTAGAGTTGTCCTGCTTTAAACGCGCGACCCGCGAAGAGTACGACGACCAGCACCACGGGCAGTGGTGCGAAATCCATGGCCGGGGCAACCACGACATGCGTGCTTGCACCACCATCGCAGCGCTACGGCAGAGCGTCGCCAGGGAGAAAAACCTGGATACACGCGCGCCCGTTGTGGCCCACCAACACCCCCAGAACCAAGGAATACAGCCCCAGGAAGGCCTCCTGCGAATCCAGGCGCATGTGCAGCAACCTCGAAAAGGCCTCCTACAGTTACAAGCCCCGGAAGTAGCCCAGCGTAGGATCATCAACGTCATTTCCGGAGGCTCCTTGCTGGAGTTCGCCTCAGCAAGGCAACGGAAGGCTTACGCGCGGAGGCTGCACCACGTCGCGACATACCCGGCGCAGGCGCCGCCAAAATGGGCGCAACACGATGTCACATTCACGCCCGCTGACGCCGAGGGCGTGGAGTTCCCCCACCAAGACCCTTTGGTCGTCCGGGTCCTCGTAGCCGGATGCGAAGTTAGGCGCGTCCTAGTCGATGGAGGAAGCTCCGCGAACATCCTGTTCGCTGCGGCCTTCGACCAAATGGGGATCCCTCGGAGCCGGTTGGGCCCTTCAGGCATCCCGCTGCAAGGATTTGGAGGGCAGCCTTTGCGCGCCTTAGGCCAGATATGCCTCCAAGTCTCCTTCGGCCAAAACGACAACGTTAGGAGCGAGGACGCCATCTTCGACGTGGTCGACATTGCATACCCCTACAACGCCATAATAGGGCGGCCGCTCCTAAACACCCTCGGGGCAGTCCTGCATCACGGCTTTCTGTGCATGAAGCTTCCCGGGCCGCGGGCCATCATCATCGTCCATGGCGACCAGGACATGGCTCGGCGCATAGAGCTTGGTGCCAGAGGTCCATGCCACGCGGCTCGCCAAGGCACCTAAGCCGGGAGAGCATACGCGGAGCCCTCGGGCACCCCCCGAGAGCGTCCCGCGTTCCTCGCGCACAAGGTTGCCCCGACAGCAGCGGCTCGTCAGCGGTCGCCCCGCCCTCATAGTGGTTAGTGGTCGGTATTCCCCCCTTCTTTTGTAATTGCTCACCCGCGCAAACGGGAATTTAATAAAGTTCACCGTTTGCACAAATTTCTGTTCTTTGAAACAAAGACACGCGTTCGCGCGCGCACTCTCTGTCAAAGATACGGGCATGAGTATAAACAAAGACACGCATTCGCGCGCGCACTCTCCGTCAAAGATACTGGCATGAGTATAAACAAAGACACACGTTCGCGCGCGCACTCTCCGTCAAAGATACGGGCATGAGTATAAACAAAGACACACGTTCGCGCGCGCACTCTCCGTCAAAGATACGGGCATGAGTATAAACAAAGACACGATTCGCGCACTCTCCGTCAAAGATACGGGCATGAGTATAAACAAAGACACGCGTTCGCGCGCGCACTCTCCGTCAAAGATACGGGCATGAGTATAAACAAAGACACGCGTTCGCGCGCGCACTCTCCGTCAAAGATACGGGCATGAGTATAAACAAAGACACGCGTTCGCGCGCGCACTCTCCGTCAAAGATACGGGCATGAGTATAAACCAAGACACGCGTTCATGCGTGCACTCTCCGTCAAAGATACGGGCATGAGTATAAACCAAGACGAGCGGGGGGACGCCTCCGCACGCACTCTACGGAGTATAAATAAGACGTAGCGTTGAGGTTCGCCTCCGCACGCAATTTCACCGCCCGCAACGCGCGGAGGCTCGCCTCCGCGCGCAGTCTTCGGACTCTAAATAAGACGTAGCGTCGAGGTCCGCCTCCGCACCCACTCTAATGAGTATAAATAAGACGTAGCGTCGAGGTTCGCCTCCGCACGCAATTTCACCGCCCGCAACGTGCGGAGGCTCGCCTCCGCACGCAGTCTACGGACTCTAAATAAGACGTAGCGTCGAGGTCCGCCTCCGCACGCACTCTACGGAGTATAAATAAGACGTAGCGTCGAGGTTCGCCTCCGCACGCAATTTCACCGCCCGCAACGCGGAGGCTCGCCTCCGCATGCAGTCTACGGACTCTAAATAAGACGTAGCGTCGAGGTCCGCCTCCGCACGCACTCTACGAAGTATAAATAAGACGTAGCGTCGAGGTTCGCCTCCGCACGCAATTTCACCGCCCGCAACGCGCGGAGGCTCTACGGACTATAAATAAGACGTAGCGTCGAGGTACGCCTCCGCACGCACTCTACGGAGTATAAATAAGACGTAGTGTCGAGGTTCGCCACCACTTCGAAGGGTAGTGGACGGAGCGCTCGCGCATCTACCTCGACTAGGCGCCAGCTCCGCTGCCACCACTTCGAAGGGTAGGGGACGGAGCGCTCGCGCGTCTGCGCCGACCAGGCGCCACCTGCGCCACCACCGAAGGGTAGGGGAGGGAGGGCTCGCACGTCTACCTCGACTAGGCGCCAGCTCCGCTGCCACCACTTCGAAGGGTAGGGTACGGAGTGCTCACGTGTCTACCTCGACTAGTCGCCAGCTCCGCTGCCACCACTTCGAAGGATAGGGGACGGAGCGCTCGCGAGTCTTCGGCTAGGCGCCAGCTCCGCGCCACCACTTCGAAGGGTAGGGGACGGAGCGCTTGCGCGTCTACTTCGACTAGGTGCCAGCTCCGCTGCCACGCGCGTCTACTTCGACTAGGCGCCAGCTCCGTTGCCGCCACTTCTGTCGGAACCCGGAGTAACGACTCCTGGATCCTCTGTGTAAATCACACTAGTCCAGGATCAGCTAGTGCACACAGCGTACAACAAAGATAAATATCAACTATAATGACATTTATTAACTAAATATGGGCATGAATGCCAAAGTTTACATCAACGGCACATAAGCCAAAATTAAGTAATAAGTAGCGGAAGAAAAACCGAAGCGGAAGAAGCCCATCGAGCTCGCTTACGTGCAAACGGCGATGAAGACGCGCCTATTCGCCCGGATCTTCACCGTAGTTGACGCGTCTTCCTTCTCTGTGTGGAAAAAGCAACGTGAGTACAAACTTGTACTCCGCAAGTCACCCGGGAAAATGCAACATAATGATAAAGGCTTCAATGGAAGGCTTATAGGGTTAGTTTGCATAAAACAGCATTTAAGAAATACTATAGATAGATTGAAATCGCAGAATTTAATACAGTAAGTAAAAACATTACTTGTAATAGAAAATAATACCGTCAGTGCAGGCTCCGACCATACACCAACCTATCCACAGGCATCCCACCCGGACCATCTTTTCCAAAAGATCACGTATGGATTTCATCCATCCACACGCTTTCACTGCGCAACTATGATGAATTCCATCCATTCACCAGATTTCAATCTCTCACGGATTCCATCCATCCGCAAGGTTTTCATCTCTCGTGGATTCCATCCATCCACAAGGTTTTCAAAAACATTTTGAAAAACAAAGTCTAATTCATGAAAAACTTTTACTCGGCATGCCCATGACCGTGAGCACGGCTATCTAGGATAGATTATACACTCTGCAGAGGTTGTACAGCTTTACCCACAAGACATGATCATCCCGTTATACCACTAGATTACACACTTCCTTAGGTGTGCGGTGGGGAGTCGTGACAAGGCCTTTACAATGCAAAGCCTTCAACCTGGTCGAGCCAACTCTAAGGTTTCACCCTAGTAAGGAATCCACCAGACCGGGACCCCCTCTTGAGCCTAGACGAGACTTCTCATGGCTTAACCACGCTTGCCCAAGTGAGACTTCACATGGCACCAACCACGCTCACTTTCAACCTACAACTCGGCTCAGGTTGGGACTTCACAAATTATTCACCTGTGGTCGCCCCATGCCGACCATGTGGTCGTACGATTAGGGCTTTGCAACAGTAGCTCACAGACCGGTCCTTAATTGACTTACGTCCAACCACATACCCCCGTGCAAGACAATCAACCACTACGGCTCCAACCAACAGGGCATGCCTGCACCCACCACTCTAACCAATTGCCTAAGTCTAAACCAGTTTCATATTTTGTTTTCAAAATATTTCATAAACCGCCTTGACTCACCAAAGTCAAGAGTACATAACATTTTATGTAAAAAGGGTCATCATTTTATGCGAAAACGTATCCCAAAAACAAATAATATAACTTCGCAGGGCTAAGCATTTGAATAAACTCTCTAGCCAACACTAATGTATTAACTAGAGTTTGATTCTAGGGTGACAAGGTATTGAGGATTTCAAATTCAAAGGAGGGATTAACAAGTAGGCAATAACTAAATTTAAAACTGAATTGAAATACGTTGAGTAAAAATATGCATGCAATATAATTTAAATCAACATAATTTTATTTTGAAAACTGGGATCAACATGATCAAGGAGGGTGACTTGCCTTGCTCTTCAAATTGGTTTGAATCTTCGTCGAAGAAATCTCCCGAATCGTCGAAGTCTACACGTGAAAATAACCCACCAAATTCAAATAAATTCAAATTAAATTCAAATTGACTTCAAACATTTGAATTGAGGCTCGAAATGAATAGATGGGAATTTTTGATGAATTTAGAAATTTGAATGGGCCAAATCGGAGTTAGAACGGAGGAGAACGGGCTCCGGGAAGATTAAATCAGAGAAAATGGAAAAAGGGATTTTCTGGAATTATTTTTCTAAAGGAAAATCTGACTTATTACGTCAGCAGGGAATTTCATTTTGGCTGGAATTATTTTTCAATGGGAAATGATTTTTATTGCGCCAGCATGACCTCAGCCTTGAGGGAATCACGCTGACATGCGGGCCCGGGTCCATGTGGACCATGTCCACGGACCGGGGGATGGATGAGGTGGCGGGGGTGTGAGCTGGCGCTCACGGGGCTCGAGGGGATGAGGTGGCGCTGGCGTGGCAGGGGCGTGGCGCCCACGTCAGCCTCGGCCACTGACGGCACTGCTCGTCTTGTAGGCACCGCCTCGGTGGGACGGCACATCTGACGGCGTTCCCCACACACCGCACTGGCGCAGGTCATGTCACGCCAAGTTTTGGCTTGTTCTCATAAACAGACCACCTTCAGTCCACCAATATTTTCTCGGAAGGCGGGCCTGATCACAAGCCCCGGCTGAAGGTGAGCCTGTCTAAGAGAACAGGGCAAACCTTGCCATTGTATGCAGAAATACAGAGTGAGCACAGCAAGTGCAGGCAGTTGCCGTTAACAGACGCTAACCAAGCTCCCGAGAAAATAGGCCTCCATCAGTACATCAACATCCCCCGAGCCGCGTGGTGCCGCAATGGAATGTAGATGCACTGAAGAGGCCCATTTTAGGGGAGCAGCACCTATCCGCGCGCACAATGCAGGTACAAGATTACACCAGCCCGCTATATATATATCCCATCAACGGGAAAGTCCAACCGGCGGAAGTCCATCCGGCGGAAGTCCAACCGGCAGAAGTCCAGCCGGCGGAAGTCCAACCGGCGACAGTCCAACGTTGCAGCATCGTACCGTCACGATGCTCCAAGATCCGCGCCGGGAGAAGGAACATCGCCACATGGCATCACCACGCCCCCCTCAAGTCTCGCGTCGCGCCAACCAAGCCCCGCTGGGTAGGCTGGCAGTCGCTTGTCGTCAAGGGTGCTCGACGCCAGAGTCTCGCGCGCGCGATGGCTTACGACCCGCTCCGCCTCCTATGCCGACGCATTTGACTTCGCCAACATCTCCACTTCGGACGATGGACTCGATCCCACCACGGCAGGACTCGGTGGGTGACGAAGCCTTCGACAAGCCATCCGGCGTCACGCCTTCGCAATAAGGCGAACACTGCACTTCGAACGTTGAAAAAGCTCACAGGCCGCATGGACGGAGGGGGCCAAAGGGCTCGGCAACATGGCTTTGGCCCATGAAGCCCTTCACCATGAGAGGCTCCTGTTGTAGGGGTGGCCCCCATCTAAGCCCAGCAGGCCTGTTAAGGGAGTGTAAGGCCCAGAATGGGACATGTATAGTGACATAGGTACCCTTGAGGAATGGGACATGTATAGTGTAAGGGTATAATTGTAAAGGCACTCCCCATGTGGATGTAGATATATAAGACATAGTGTAAGGCCCAGAATGGGACATGTATAGTGTAAGGGTATAATTGTAAAGGCACTCCCTATGTGGATGTAGATATATAAGACATAGGCCATGAGGAAAGAGGCCTAAGCCATTCATTTACTCAACTCTCCACTACTACACACTCTCTCTGTTTGGTCTGTAACCACAACAGGGATTTTTGCAATTACCGGAGATGGGGACGGCAATGGAGGCGTTGGGGGCGTCGGGCGGGTGGCGGGGTTGATGGCTTTGGCTAGGGAGTGCTTGGCCGTTTAAATAGCGTGGCTAAGGTGGTTCGGCTGGGGTTATCCACGGCGGCGACGGCGCGTGGCGGCCGGCGGCATTGCCACGCTCTCGGGTTTGGTCAGGGCGTCAAGGCGGTGGGGGAAAAGCTGCGAGGAAGCCCTAACCAATCGGTGGAGGTGGCAAGATCGGACGGTGCGGGGGTGAGGTGGCGTGCGCTGAGGAGACGGGCGGCGGTAAAGCTAGGCCACGGTGGCGACGGTCGGGTCGGCGTGGCCTGGCACGGGCCTGGGGCGGGGTACGGCAGCCGACCATCGAGCGGAGCCAGCGGGAAGGGCGCAGGGGCGGTCGGTCACGAATGGAACGTGAGCGGCGGCGGGACTGGTAAGGCGGTGGACTTTTCAGGCGTGAACAGTGCTATCACTTGTCTCCTCTCCAATCCGACTGAGATGGCAAGGATTAGGGCAGCTGGGTGTTGAGATTGGTGGGAGATAGGATGATGGGGCAAGAGAACAAATCAAAAACCAAAATCAAATCCAAATTCAGCTTTTGAACTTTTTCAAGTTTTGGTTTTGTTTCATCAATGATACTGAGTAGAAAAGTCGGAAAAATAGCCTATGACCATAAGTAAATGTATCCAATATGTTAGATTATTTTCATGTTTCACACGCATATAAATCAGGAGAAATTTCTTAGCAACTGTGGACAGCACACAGCTGTTATTGTGTTAAGATCAGGACACAGGGACACATCAGTAAATCACCCTCAGAAGTTGCATGAACCACAACATAGTATTGACAAGGTTTGAATGAGAGTAACCCATTTTTAATGCATCAACGAGCCTAACATTGAACCCGTACAGCCGTGCCCGCTAGTCTAGTGAGATAGGATTGTTACAGTCAGACATACATAGTCAAAGATGTCTGAGCTGCGTTCAAAGAAGCGGAGCAGCAACATCTTAACCCCACTCCAAACTGTTGAGCTTTTTAGTTTCTAAAATCCCGTTTTTTTTTTATTTTTTTGGTCTTTTTTTTTTTTGCTTTTTTGCCTTTACTTTTTCTCTCTTATTACTTTGTATTGTCCCAATGTTCCAAAACATTTAGCGGTGTTTCCAATTTTTCTGAATTTTTTGCTATTTTTTCTTTTCTTTTACTCACAAAAAACTAACAATTACTACAGTAAAAAGCCTATATTAAAAAAAGCCAAAAGCCAGGGCTTTTAGCCCTTTGGAGCAGACCCAAGCTAGCACAAGAAAACCTGTGCACATCTCCAAGAAGCATAATTATGGTTGCCACTTATTAGCACTGAACTATTTAGGCCTCGCTCCAAACGGCTTTGGCTTATGACTTTTTATGTCTTTCGGCTTTTTAAGCCAGAAGATACTTGAACATGTCAGCTTTTAATTTTGGCTTTTTTGCTTTTGCTTTTTTCTCTTTTTCTTTCCATTGTCTGTAGAGATATAACGGTGTTTTCATTTTTTTCCTCATTTTTTCCATTTGCTATTAATTGAATGATTCAGAAAAAACTAACAACCGCTATAGTTCAATTTTAGCTTTAAGCTAGAAGCCACATCCAATAGTCGGATAGAACGGCCCCTTAATGACCCCCTCCCCGAGCTCAGAAGGCACGGTACGCAACACGTGTCACCTGCTGCACCACCGTAGCTCGGCAGGAGAGGAGCCAAGTGGCAAGCTGAACTAGCACGAGAGGACAAGCGATAGACGCGACAACATGCACTGCTAAGCTAGCAGTGCTTGGCAGCAGTTGTTGAGCCTCCCTGCTCGGCAGGTTATTGTCAAGCAATGCTAGCTCGATAGCTGGCCAGGAATCGTGTCGGCACAGGCTGGGGAGCAGGAGCGCGCGAGAGCAGGGGCCAGGGAACCACGGGGGATAATTACACGAGAAAATCTCGTAGATAATTAAAAGATGCAACGCAGTGACACGATGTTAGATTCTTGTTTTATTCACGTGTTCATTGCGCTGCGTTCTCCCGCGCGTGTATAAAACGCGAAGCACGGCCAATTTGCTGCCGAGCGAGAGTGCAATGAGGGAGGGAAAGGAAACAAAAGAGAGATTTTTTGCTGAGCAAGAGCCCAGCTGTAATCCTTTGCAGTTGAAAGCATTGTGGAACTGGTAAATACCTTCAAAAGGTATGCTTCATTCGCATACGAGCAATACGCTTATTACATCATTAACATTTTGTTAGTATAGCTGTGGTTTTGCAATATAGAATATGCTAGGTAACCATGTTTAGTTGACGGATGTGTTTCTGTAAGTAGCCATATTTACTTATTATAAATAGCTGTAGAAATTCAATTTGAAAAAATAACTAAAATAATTTTATATATGTCCTCACATATATATTTATTGGTCTCGTGTAATTATAGAAATCTGTAGAAAATGATGGATTTATACGCACTGTGTATACCTTATTACCATTGTAATTAGCGCTAATCGTATTTGATTAACGCTAATAACATTTAATTAGTACTAATTGCAATTAATTTGTACTAATCATAGTAAATTAGTGTGAGTGTGCCCAAGCCCAGACCATCCTCGTCGGGGGGACGGGGACAAGGGAGCACTCTATTTCCGTCCTCATCATGGAGACAGCCTAAGACACAGGACACCGCAGGCATCGACATTGATTTCTATGTCCGAGACTGCTAGGTTGTAGGATCAAGGATAACTGACTAGAGGGGGTGAATAAGGGGGTTCTAAAAATTATTGCCTTCTAAACTAATTACCACAAGTTATAGCTAGGCAAGATTTCAATACGATTCAAACCTACACAATTCTAGTATAGCTAAGGCACCACAAGTATAAGTCTCTACAATAATAAATCTAGCACAACTAAATAAGTCAATCACAATATGATAGAAATATAAGTATGAAAAGTAGAGGCACAAAAATGACCAAAAGACGAGATATTTTCCTGTGGTGTCGAAGACTTGCCGGTCTTCATTAGTCCACGTTGAGGAAAGCCCAAGCTTGGATCAGCTCCACGAATTAAGCCTCGCTCCTCAATCAACAAATGGTTGCTTTTCCTCCGCTCTAGAGATGGTGAGCACCGAACCACTCACAAGTTGGCGCCAGGCCTCTTCACAGTGTTCTCAAAGATGTCACCTTACAATCTCCCACCAAGACCATCTAGATGCTGGCAAGCACCAAGAGTGATAACTAAAACTTCGCTTGACAGTGATCAAGTGCCAAGAATCAATCTAGAATGGATGCACTTGATTTTTGGCTCAACTATCTCAAATGAATGCAAAGTGAGTAAATAAGGTGTGAGAGAGTGCTCTATTACTCAAGGATGTTAAGTGAAGTGTCTAGCCCTATCCTTGAGCAGGTGGGGAGGTATTTATACCCCCACCAACCAAATATAGCTGTTGCAAGCAATTTTTGAATTTTTCAGGGCGAGTGGTAGTACCACAGTTCAAATTTCGATACTACCACAACTATTCTGACACTACAATAACAGCTATATCAAAGCCTCTGAACTAGCCGTCGAAAGTCAGCACGGTACTACCGCCGTTGTAATTATGGTAGTTTCGATCTTTGGTAGTTTTGATTTCCAGCACGGTACTTATGTTTATTTCGGAGACCAAATCCTAGTCCTCTCGAAAAAATATATTACCTAGATTTTTGGAACTTCCAAGTGCCAGTAGTACCGCTCAGGAGCTGTGGTCATACTGCTTTGTGGTAGTTCCGCAGTTGAAACTCCGATACTACCATTTTCCAGAGAAACATATGTGCTTCCAGGGGTGCTCTCTGGAAAAACGTATCGCTAACTTTTTGGTACTTCTGGGTTCTAGTAGTACCGCTCAAGAGTTGCGGTCATACCGCTCTGCGGTAGTTCCGCTGTGTAAACGCTGGTACTACCAATATTTTTGGGAATGTACAATTGACTATCAATTTTAATTTTAAGTGCATGCATGATCTTAAATTGGTCCAGATGGCACAAGAACATGCTGTCAAATTACTAGCCATGATCCCTCTTAATTGTACGGCATTTATCATATAGTCTGGTCTTCCATCCTTTCTCCTAAGTCCTGTAAATACAAAAGCGAATATAGACTATTTATACCTTTATCTTGAACTATCTTGATCCTCGTGTTGACCTTTGACATGTATTTCTAGGTTGTCAAATTCATCATTGGGACTAAACTTTTCAAACACTCAACAAACAAATTAGCCCCATATTCACATATTGTCATTAATTACCGAAACTATTTTTAGGGGTTTAGATGCTTTTAGAGGTGTAGTACAGCACATACACACCGCATACCACCTACATCTCCAACAGTGTGACAAGTGGTACAATCGAACATAGGACAGTGACATGGTCCACCAGTACGACGCGGACTACGCAGCATCAGGCTTTGCTGTAGCCAACTACCATGGATCGGAGTTCCCAGGAGGTTCCTCGTTCGTGCAACATGCGACACCGATGCTTACAATTATGGGTTTCATTTCAGTTCTACCTTATGTAGTCCAAATGAAACGTATTTCCCTCCACAGGACACTGGGTGCAGTAGATGTTCAATGTGCAAGAGATTGAACCCAGTTAATTGTATGGTGCACTTGCTCCCACTCTACCACCATCGCAATATGACTTATGCGATGTACGACACTCTCCCGATAGGCTGACCATCCCTCATGACCAGCTTCACCGCCAGAGGAAGCGGACAGCGGGCAACCCTTGACCCACTATTGTGTTTGATGCCAGCTTTGTAGTCCTAGTTGGTCGAACTTAATTACGTACTCGTTATTACTCATTAATGCTTTTGTCCTATTGTAGCAATTATAAATATAATTTGTTAGTACAAAAAGCATGCATTTTTTTAGCAATCTTAAAGCAAAGCATGTGTTTTTTATTGGCTTCCACGGGAATTCACCTAGTTACTCCCACACGCATTTTTTACTGGCCTACACCCTTGCCCATTGCCCAGCCTCCTACTGAGTAGTACTGGCTTGGTAGCGCCTGCTGTTGTGCTTGCCACCTGTCCTCCCGCGCCTGCCCGGCTCCTCTCATGCCGAGCTATAGTAGCATGGCAGGTAACAAGTGTCACCTGTCACCCATCTGAGCTCAAGGAGGGGGCCATTATTACAAAAATCGGTATTAGGGGGTCAAAATTGAAAAAAAATGTTGAAATAGTGATAGATATATGAACCATTCCTAACCCAACCCCTGATGGATCCCCAAAAGTACATATATGCACATAATCCAAATGACAGAAGCAGCAAAGCTTTTTGAATACTTACAATAGGTCCATTTTCAAGAGCATGTTCTTTGGCAAATTTACAGGCTTGCTTCATAGCAAGAACATACATCCCATCAACCAATTTATCAAATATTCATTACAATACAAACACAAGCACCACAGCCAACTTCCAAATTCATTGTTTTGCTAAAATGAGACATCCCAAAATTTTAGATTTAATTTAATTGGATTTTTTCTGGATTTTATTTCTTCTTTTTATTTTAGCCTAGAAAAAGATCTATTAAAACTTGTGTTTATTTGTATCCAAGTCAAGTTGATTTTATTTTTGTTGAGTTCCTTGTGAATTATAGAATTTTTGAGAATTCTCTTAGATTTATTTGGAGTTTTATGCTATTTTTCTAAGCTTTGTTGGATTTGTCAGCCTTTATTTAAAAAGAAAATTTAATTAAAATAAACCCTTCCCTTTCGTGGGCCGATACGTGGCTGACCTGACCCCACCTTCTCTCTGCCTTTGGGCCACGACCCATTCCCCGCCCGGCCCACCTTCCCCTTCCCCCTTCTCTCTCCGCCATGCAGGCCCCGCTGTCGTCCTCCCTCTCTCCCCCTCACTCTGCCAATGGGTCCCACCCATTAGCTTCGCCTCCTTCCTCCCGTTCTTATTTCTCAGCTCGCCGCCCTTTTCTTCTTCCTACACCACCTCGGCCGTTGGCAGCACCGCCTTCCATATGTGCCACTCTGCCTCCCTCTCCTCTTCCCGTACGCCTCGCGTCGACTTCCCCGGCCATCGAGCTTCTCCCATCCTCACCCCCCCCACAATGGCTGTCGCTCGCCGCCATTATCGCATGGGTGGTTAGCCGCCATACGCCGTTTCCCCCACCCTATAACTACCTCGAACGCCACCCCACCTCTCTCCACTTCGAATTTCTTCTACCAAGCTCCGAGCCACCCCAGTGTTGTCACCTTCTCAATTTTGCACCGGCAAGCTTCTCTGGCGAGCAATTCCTACTGCCTCAGGCATCTTCATGCCACGCTGTCACCACCACCAGCATCCACATGACCGTTGTAGGATCAAGAATACCGACTAGAGGGGGTGAATAGGAGGTTTTTAAATTTTTCTTGTTTACTAAATTGATTCTCTACAATTCTAATTGCAAGAATGATAAGCAAATACACCTACACAATTCTAGTCAAGAGACAAGTAAAACTAGCTCTAACACAAGCAAATGATCACAATAGAATTAACAAGTAAAAGCTAGAAGGAAACAAGAGAGAAATGTACACAATCGATGTTTTACCGTGGTAATCGGAAACTTGCCGGTTTCCCCTAGTCCACATTGAGGTTAGCCCGAACGAATCGGACCGGCTTCACGAATTAATCCGAAACGCCTCGACAACTAGTGGTAGCTCTTCCCCACTCCGAGTAGGTGAGCTCTGACCTTCACAAGAATACCGGGTCTTCTCATAATCTTCTTGAGAAGATCACCGATCAATCTTCCGCCCGATCGTCCAAGTGCCGGCAAGCACTAAGAGTAATAAACCAGGGCTTCGCTTGATCACAAAAGAGTGTCAAATGGATCAACTAATGAATGCAAGCACTATTTGCTCAACCACCTCAAATTTAATGCACAAAGTGAGAATGAGGGTGGAATGAATGATCTAGGGCTCAAAGAATGTTCAATGTGTCTCTAACCTTAGTCCTTGAGCAGTGGTGGGGGTATCAATTTCCTGAAAAAATCAGGATGAGCGGTACTACCGCCCTTATAGGGCTGGAACTACCGCTACCAAATCTTCGCGACAGACCGGCTATGTCAGAGCTCTACAGTAACCGTTGGATTTGGCGGCGCGGTACTACCGCCGTTGTAACTTGCGGTACT
Organism: Dendrocalamus sinicus; assembly: GCA_036346575.1. NCBI lineage: Eukaryota > Viridiplantae > Streptophyta > Magnoliopsida > Poales > Poaceae > Dendrocalamus > Dendrocalamus sinicus. Next base: position 9,031,508 of record CM070656.1, on the reverse strand, counting down.
ACCGCTCTCCGATAGTTCCGCAAAGTCGGCGCGGTACTACCGCTCTCCGAAAATCCAAAAGTTCCAAATTTGGCGCTCTCTGGAAAAAAGGCTCCGCTCTGGGTCCGGAGCTTCCGGACTCCGGAAGTACCGCTCTTAATAGCGGAACTACCGCAACCTGCGGTAGTTCCGGCGTTGAAATCGCCGGTACTTCCGCTCCTTGAAATTCCAAATTTCATCTGGAGGAGCTCTCTGAACAAAAACGTTCCGCTCAACCTCCGGATCTTCCGGGCTCCGGAAGTACCGCTCCAAAATGCGGAACTACCGCTCCCTGCGGTAGTTCCAGCATTGAAAACGCTAGTACTTCCGTTCCCGTAAAATCTAAAACGCATCCAGGGGTGTTCTCTGGAAAAAAAGGCTCCGCTCGAAATTCGGAGCTTCCGGTCGCCGGTACTACCGTTTCTAGGCGCAGAACTACCGCTATTCGGTAGTTCCGACGTTCAAATCTGCGGTGCTACCGCTCTTCTAGACAGATCACAGTTTTGATTTTAAATCTGATTTTGATGAATGCATGCTTCTAATTGATCCAAATGGCACATAAAATTTGCTATCAAGCTACTTGCCATGATCCCTCTTTATGGTACGATTATCTACCCTATAATCCGGTCTACCACATTTTCTCCTTAAGACCAGTAAAAATAAAAGGGATCCTATTCTAAATATATATTTGCCTTGAACCATTTTTGGGTCTTCATATTTATCCTTTGGCTTGCATCTTATTGCTCGTATATGGACTAAACCTTCGCATGCTTATTAAACATGTTAGTCACATATTCACATAAATTCATTAATTACCAAAACCATTTTTAGGGGCCTAGATGCTTTCAACAGATCTACAGAGCAAGGTAAGTTACATATCTTGACCATATTGATCCTTGTTTGCAAATAAAATCATATTATTTTAAATTACATTGATGCTTAAATTTATTCACTGTATTTCAATTCCAGTTTTAAATTAGTCAATGCATATTTTCTATGACACCTTTGACATTGTAAATCCTTGTACCTTATTACTCTAGAATAAAACTCTAGCTAGTACACTAGTATTAGTTGGGACATTTTTATTGCAAATGCTTAGACCTGTTTAGAAATAATTTTAGGCTTAGGACAATTTTTTCATATTAAATGATAAGGTTTTAAAATGTATTCTTGACTTCGATGAGACAAGAAGGTCTATGAAATATTTCAAAATAAAATATAAAAATATGGTTTAGTCTTAGGCGAATGGTTAGGTGGTGGGTGCTCGCTAGCATACGTTGTTCTCGGTGGCTCAACGTGAGGGCTAGGCACAAGAGGTATGTGGAAGTCTACCTAGGTAAATTAAGGATTGGTCTGTGAGCTACTGCTACAAAGTCCTATCGTACTACCACAAGACTTATATAGGATAGTCTAGGCTGACCAATTTGTAGATCCCAATCTGAGTCTCGCTATAGGCTGAATGTGAGCGTGGCGTAGGCCACGAGAAGTCTCATATAGCACAAGAGGGGCCCTACTCATCTTATTGGGGTAAAATCTTAGTGGAGGCGTGGCCAGGTTGACGGCTTTGCTTTGTAAAGACCTTGTTACGATTACTCAGTTGGACGCCTACGGAAGCATGTAGTGGTCGACATCATGAGTTAATCATATCTTGTGGGTAAAGTTGTATCACCGCTGCCGAGTGTACAAACTATCCTGGATAGCCGTGCCCACAGTTATGGACATACTGAGTAAAGTTTTTCACTTGTTTTTTAAAAACTGGTTTAAGTGAAACTGTTGGAATCTTTTTAGGAGAAAAGATGGTCCGAGTGGGATACCGGTAGATAGGTTGGTGTCAGGTCGGTGCCTAAACTAATGGTATTAATTTGTTTAGACTACTATTTTTACTTATTGTATTAAATTTAGTAATTTTCTATCTATTCACTATATTTTCTTACACATTGCTTTACGCTCAAATAACCCTATGTGCCCTTCCTTGTTAGCCTTGCATTAGTTTTGCATTTTTCGTGTAACTTGCGGAGTACAACTTTGTGTTCCCTTGTTTCCACTCAGAGGAGGATTGCTTCAACTACAGTGAGGACCAGGATGAGTAGGTTGCATCTTACTGTCATCTGCATGTGGGTAGGCTCGTTGGGCGTCACTACTTTATTTACTTATTTTCACTGTTATTTCCTTTATTATTTCGCTAATAAGCATTGATGATGTAAACTTCAGCCATAAGGCCGTACTTTTTATTGAATAAAAGTTTGTCATTGTACTCGATATGTATCGCTATTATCACTGTATGCACTAGCTGATCCTGAACTAGTGTGATCAACACAGCTGATATGGAGGCGTTACTCCAGGGTCCAACATGAAACAAGATAATTACAGGGGAACACGACTAATTTCGACAATAAGGCAACAAAATATGGTAATCGCTATGTTGCCCGAGAAGATGGGAAATCAGAACGATGTTATAGCTACTCTGTAGTTCATCCTATAGTCCATCCACCTCAAAAAAAATGGAACCCTAATAGTGCATCATGCCTACTCACGAGTATTTGAAAAGGATTAGCTTGATTAAAATATAACCTAACGACCAAACTTAACAGCTCTACGAGCGTCTAAACCCAAAACTTAACTTACATTCAAAAGAATCGATGGAATCCTACATGAATGCTTAGTGCGGTCATAACTCTAACACGTTAGTTGATGCATTCTTCTTTCTTCATGTGTATGTTCTGATAAAAATAAGTAAGTTTGAGTATACTAGGTACTCAGCAAACTACATGGAAAGGATGTTTAACTTCCATGCAAGGTGTTCAATTGCATAGAGTCAAGAATTGTAATATGATAAGATTACATGCAAATTTGTTGGTAAAGAATTTTGCACTTAAAATAGTAAAAAATCATTTAGTTTGCAATAGGCTTTATCATCCGCAATATTCACATTCAAATCCTCTAAATTTTACTTATGCCTTATTATAGTAATCACCCAAGAAACACAGGTCTATTGACCAGAAGTACAACATATTCGAATATTATTTATTATACTCTATAGAGTTATCCAACTTTACCCACAAAATATCTCAGACTCTTAATACCAAACTATAGACACGCAACATGATAGAGTGTAACTGAGTTGAGAATAACAAAGTCGTTTCACTGCTCTTTTTGCTCTGGTTTCTGCCCGATAGGCTCAAAAACATTCAACCATCATTGGTAATCCACTAGTTAGTGCGGAAATCGAGGCCCAACATTGAGTTGACCTAACGTGTGAAGATTGGCAAGTGGCGTAAAAGCCCAAATTCCATCTCACCCCTTTTTCCATGGGCTATCTAGACGATCCTAGGATAACCATCACTCTGCAGATGTTCGATCGAATCGAGCGGTGTACTAAACCAGGCTAACAAGCCAAGCTTGTGATTGAACGAGTTATGTGTTCTTGGCACAAAGGTCTAGTCATTATGTCACAAATAAGGCTATCATTCATATATCATGTGCACATCAGCACACCACCATATTCAAACCAGAGCCTCAATCTTTGAGTGAGGTCGTGGACTCTAACCATCTAGTGGTTGCCCATCAAAAATCCTCATTGCTCAACTTTGTTTTAAAGTCTGTCAGCACTAGGCCGGATAATCCATAATAGTATTTATAAAATATTTATATTTTCTAACCTACCGACTAATTACCAGTGGGGTGATTTCATATTTTTAATAACACTTATGGTTGTCAAGGTGAATATGGCTTACAAAAGTATAACTGGGCTTTTTAGTTGTTGGATCTAACTATTCATATGTCACTCTAAGTTATTACTTTATGTAAATAATAGTGTTCAAATAACATAAATGAAGGTAATAATAGTTAAATAATATGAGATTAACATGATCAAAGATATGTGGTTTGCCTTTTTATCTAGGGTCTTCGATCACTTCTTCGTAGGCTTCGAGTTTGACACCATCTACTTCAGTTGCTCCAATAGCTTCTCCGTTGGTCAACTAGTCGAATCTAGATGCTAGCACAAAAGAACGAACACAAATAAGTCCCTGCTTTGTAGCATGCAAGCTGGAAACAAAAAACAAAAATTCATAAAAAGATATAAAGAAATGTGGGTCTGGTGGATAGGGTTTAAACTAAACTTGGTTAGATTGAACGGGGTTGGAAATGGGTTAGAAAGCCTCGAAATAGTCGAAACGAGTATAAATAGGCTTAACGGGTTTGAGTGAATAGTAACTAGTCTAGTGAACAATATTGGGATGGCATTATTCCTAGTAGGTTGGGTTTGGTGAATAGTGTTAACCCATTTACTACGTAGTAGATTGGTTTGAACATTGTTTAGGTCGGGTTGAATGAGTAGTATTGTGCTGAGCTGTGGATAGTGTTGGCGTGCACAATATAGGATTGGCCCAATTTGGCAGTCTAAGCCGAAAGTTGGCTCAGGCTGGCTTTGCTGACTTACCTTGGCGACCCATGTAGCTCGTGGCCCAGCTTGCTCTAGAATAAGCTAGAGCTTGCTTTCACAGCAACTGAGATAGGGAAGACAGCGATGGCGGATAGCGGTGAATGATGGTGCAGTGAGCACTAGCAGAATGTGAACAACCCATTCTGGGCACACTCGTGGGTGGTGACAACTTAGAGATGGCCGGTGACGATGGCGTTTGGCTAGAACAGGGGCATGGCACGACGGAGCTACGGTGAAGCTTCAGCTAAATTGTAGGCGGTTCGAGCATCTAAGAGGTTAGGAGAGCTTGGTGGTGGTGATGTCTTGGCTCAACAAGGTCTAGATACAACGACCGTGGGCAGTGGAGCGACGACACACAGCAACAAGCTAGGGGTGGCGAGGTTGGGCGGGAAGCTAGGGGATAGCTTTGCGGTGATGAAGAGATGCTAAGGACGTAAGCATTTTGATTAGAAAGGAGACAACGGCAAGGAATCGGAGTGGAGCTTACCAACGAGGATTTAGGTGTTGGCAATTGCGTCACGGCTTGGCTGGAGTGGAGGGAGAAGGAGTGGAAATGGGTGTGGGGTGATGCGGAAAGCGAGTGAGGGTTCGCCGAGCTTGGTTTTATAGGCAACAAAGACGGTGGTACTAGTAGCTATGCGGCAGTGTGCTCAGTGCATGGATGGCAGCGTGGATGAACGAGCGGCTTTTGCGTTGCAGTGACGGAGCAGGTGAGTCATCTTATTGATTCAATCTAGCGTCAAGGTGCGTCAGGCCTGCGTTCTTAGGGCCTATTTCTTTTAGCTGAGGCTTATGACTTTTGGCTACGGATTGTAGTTTTTCAGGCTGTTCATATGAGAGATTACACAGTAACAGAAACTTACATGCTTTACCGATATAGATGAAGTCAGTACAGTATATACTACAATTAGCTAGTAGACTCTATGTTGAAAAGACACTCTGTTTAAAAGTTAGTTACTATAGAAAAGCCAAAAGCTGGAAAAAAAGAGCCTTAGGCCCTGATCGGTTCTATTTGAAAGTCAAGGCTTATGGCTGAAAACATCAGAGCGGCTGAAAAAACATCAGAGCGGCCGATGAACGATCAGAGCGGTGAAGGATAGTCTCGTAGCACTGAAGTGATGTAAGTAATCCTGAAATAAGCTGAGAGTAGAGGACGCAACATTTTTGCATGTACTAGTGACGTTGACCACAAAAATGACGACATTCGTTTGAGCGAAACGCCTTACGCAACAATTTCATATGACACGGCACAAGAACCCACAACTGCATGCAACATACAAGGGACTTCTATGAGCTCTATACCACGAGGGACGATGCTATGAAGTGACGTGTAATGGTCATGAGGTCTGCGCTCGCGGCATCAGGCAGCCCGGATGGGTGGTATGTGGGCGCTGGCATGTTGGCGGGAGGCCCCACTCCAGACTCGGCGTCAATGATAAAGTTGTGCAACGCCATGCAAGCTGTGATGATTTTGCATTGCCCGCGATCCGCATACATCGGAATCTTCTGTAGAATGTGCCATTTGCCCTTGCACATACCAAACGCACGCTCGACGGCGTTGCGCAACTGCGAGTGCCGGTGGTTGAAAACCTCGTGCATCCCCCGCGCACCTGTACCATTGTTGAAGGTAGGTACATGGTACCGCGTATTGCGGTATGGCGCTAGGTAACCCAACCGGTTAGGATAACCGGAGTCGACCAGGTAGTATTTGTCTGCAACAAAAAAATATTGGTTAGTATGTGACTCGGAAAGCATGTAATAATCGGATATAAAGGTGGCATACAACCTTGGGGGGATGTGGGAAGCGGTCACCGTACTTGTCCATTGTGTCATGTAGGATCCAAGCGTCGTGCGCCGACCCCGGCCACCCGGCACACACAAATGTGAAGCGACAGTAGAAGTCGCAAATGGCAAGAACATTTTGACTAGTGAAGCCTTTCCTGTTATAATACCGTCCCCTCTCCTCATTTGGAACAATGACCTCGATGTGAGTGCCATCAATAGCTCCTATGAAATTGAGGAGTTTCCTCGTTCGTGCAACATGCGACCTCGATGTGAGTGCCATCAATAGCTCCTATGCAATTGGGCCGCATCTTGAACATGTTGAGGCATCGGTGGTTGTCTGCTAGTTGGTCCGATACCCACTGCATACCAGTAACTCGTGGCATTGGTGGGACCTGACCGGGTTCTTCGTCCTCGTCTGTCTCGTCGTCGTCGTCTGAATCGTCGTCACAGCTGATGGCAGCCACTACAAGCATCTTTGGGAACCTGCTACTGCCGGCATCCGCCATCACTGCACGCGCATGACAACATCACATGTTAGCAATCATCACGGCAGTGGGTATAGCAGCAATCGGTAATAGCACATATGAAGGTAGCAGCAATGGGTAATACAAGTAATAGCAGCTGCAGCAATGGGAAATATAGGATAATAGCAGCAGTAGCAATCACGGCAGCAGCAGTAATAGCAGACATGACAATCACGGCAGCAATCGGTATAGCAGCAATCGGTAATAGCACATATGAAGGCAGCAGCACTCTGTAATCACGGCAGCAGTAGCACATATGAAGGCAGCAGTAGCAATCATGGCAGCAGCATCCATACGGTAGCATAATAAAAAGTTCAACAATATGCGTACACACTCAATATCACATAAGGTTCAATACAGCAACATCCATACGGTAGCAAAATAAAAAGTTCAACAATATGCGTACACACTCAACCAAGTACGTACTCAACCAACAACGCTCAACAATATGCCTAAACACTCAACCAACAACGCGCAACAATATGCCTAAACACTCAACCAAGTACGTACTCCGCACATCGTATCTCCTCACAGCTTATCTCGAAGTCGTTCCCAAGTACGCCTGATCCAGCTGAGCCGACCCTCATTCGTTTGCAAGCAGGCAAAGCTGTTGCGGCACTCCGGACGCATGAAAAGCTGAGTAGCGTCGTAGTGCTCCTCGCTTCCTTCGTGCCCACCTGCTTCTTCTACCAGTCTCATCAATCGCAGCACGTCTTCCCTTTCGGGGTTTAGCGTAGGCGATGTCACACTCGTCCCAGAGGCATGGCTTCCGGACCGGAGGCTCAGCTCTGCTTCATAAAGCTCAACCATGCGCTGCAAACAACCCTCACGTTCAGTGCGCTTACTTGCGCGACCGCTGCTCGGGTGCAATGGGGCAGGGCATGGCCTCTTGCTCCCGGAAGAACGCCCCGACGCACTGCCGCCATGGCTTTGGAGAGGGGAAGGCATGCTGCTCCGAGGGGTCTGCAAAGGGGAAGGCATGCTGCTGCCAGGGGTCTGCAAAGGGGAAGGCATGCTGCTGCCCTCCCCGCCGGGCCGTCGCCCCGGTCGCCGATGTTGACGCCGCGTCATCCACCCCGGACGAACGCGCTCGCCGTGATGGTCGTGTTTCCGAACACGACTTCTAGGAGGTCCTCGTGTCTGTCGACAATGGCCCTGAAAGTCTTCATCTCGGACTTTCCCTGCAATGCACGATGTCATATCACCGGTGTAAAGCTAGCTGCACTGCACTTCAAAATCGATACTTACTCGACCCGCAGATGCCCACCAGTCGTCACTCGCATCAATGTTGCCTGTCGATGGATCGACCCCAAGCCCCGTGGCACGAAGTTTCAAACTTTTCCATTTGTTGTAATCACGAGAAAGTTGATCCCATTTGTTCTTCATCTGTTTACTTGTGTACTGGTAACTAGTTCGTTCCTCAAATTTGCGCAGAAGGTTCTGCTTGCCCTGCGTGTTCAAGCGTGAGAACGGCCGGTTGTGTGCCTCCACCTCCTCGGCGCACACTTGCAGGAACACCTCCGTAAGGGCATTGTCCCACATTGCCGGCGCCATCTGCAGGCATCGCAGCGAAGGGAATTGAAACTTACTAAATTTTTGGTGCATACAAACATTACTGAAATGTCCCCCAAAACTAATCACATCGTACATTCGTATTACAATCAGAAGTACAAAAGCAGGAGTCACAATCATATGTCATGAAGCATATATAGCAAGAACAATGCAAACTTCTACAACCACTACTTGCTTGTCTATAGCCAATTAGGTCACGTGGTCAATATGTGAATGGAACTGCCAGATCTAGCCAGCCCCAAGTGCAACAGAAGTTTAGTTCAATGCAATCTGGCAATGGAACGTAGAATTGACTTAGATAACACAATTAGACCCAAACTCCCTTTAATATGCTCATTGTTCATACTATCAATTTGCATACCAGCAATACAGTTCATCAAACTCACCAATGATCAACTCAGTATCAAACCAACTCTGCAATATCATGGATTTACTCATGTACCAACGGATCAACAAGACCACAATTCGTTTTCAAATCTGGATGGACAATACAATATGTTGTGCATAAGAGCAGTGTTCAAGAAGACAAGATGGCGCTAGTTGAGCAAAGACACCGGCCATACTCGATTTGCCGCGCCGATCACGGCGCGGCGCCGTTCGTTGCAGCGGAGATCCGGGCGGGAGCTCGGGCGGACCTTCAAGCGGGGCCGCTTGTACGCGACTGCACAGACGCCAGGCTGCGCGCTTGGGAACTCCCGTCGTCGGAGGAGGCGGCGAAGGCGGCCCTTACTCGGAGGTTGCTCGGGGAGGGCGACGGCGGCCTTGCATGGGGACCTTGCACGGGGACGGCGACGACGACCTTGCACATGTGGATCGACGACGGCCCCGCCACGGATGGCCGGCGCCTTGGCGATCCCCCGCGGGACTAGGTCCCCGCGGATCTGCGTTCGCCGCCTCGAGAGGCCACAGCGGAGGGGCACGGCCACGGAGGTGGGACGGCTGGGGGGAGGGGCGACCTCGGCACCGGCGATCGGTCGCCTCGCCGGCGGCGGGCGCGGATCGGCGGCACTCGCGGTGGCGGCGACCGGCAGCGATTCGAGCCGAAAGGGATTTGGGGGAGTGTCTGAAGATGCCTTGCCCGGCTGCTTCATACACTCGCAGCTTCCGTCGGTGGCTTCGCATGGAGCGGCCGGCTTCGCCTGCAAGCTGTGGCTTCGACTCCAAGCACTGTGGCTGCTCCAAAAAGCCCGCAACCGCAGCCTGCAGCCCGCAGCCGAGTTGATCGGTACCTTAGACTCTCCATTTCAGATCACCGGGGCTCCAAACAAAACACATATTTCCTGTCATAAATCTTCGCTACTTTTGACTTTTTTGGTCTTTGACATAAATGTTTTTGACTTTTTTATCACAATATAGTTATAAAATGTTGTACAAACAACATGACAGTTTACAAGAATACTTCACTCGTCATTTACTATACTAAATATTTAAAGAAATACGATTGGTTTAAGTTCAAAAGTTTAATGAGGTGCTCCTCGTATTGAGAAGTTTCTATGACTAGATGAACATTACTCAAATGAACGCTCTACACATTCGCGCGCTAGGAAAATGAGTTTTGTAGCAATGTTTTTGGGAAATGATAATTTCTTCTAGATCTCATAGGGTTAGGCATTTTTCCCCATTCCTACAGGACTGGAACTGTTTTATTTGAAATTCCTGAAGCATTCATGCGTGCCAAATTTATCTACGTGATGATGATCTCGAGGACGGTGCCTCGTGATTTTGGTGCTGCTCGATTGAGCTGAAATAAGCTGGTTTATGGCTAAAATTGTATTGTAGTTGGCTGAAATTACATTGTAGTTATAATGGCTAATTTGGCGTAACTAAATTTTAAAAAATTTAAAAATAGAAAAACATGTTATCCGACCACTGATAATGCAAACGAATACAAAAAAAGAACATACAAAAAAGTTCAAATAAAATCAAAAAGTCAAAAAAAGCAAAATACAAAAATAATAAAAAAAAAATCAAAAACTCAAACCAAAATAAGCAATACCTTTATCTATGACTATGTGATCAATAATAGTGGACGGTACACTCATTTGTGCGCTAGGGCCACTGGAAGGCGTGCTTATGTAAAAGGAGATCATGAGTTTTCAATCGTATGGTCACTTCTTTTTAGCTTTCTAAAATTATTTATTGATTTTGTTATTAATTTTTAAATAGAATATCTTTTGAAGACAGAGTCTATAAAGTTATTATAGTATATACTATAGCAATTTTATTAATATCAATTAAAATTATATATAAATTTTAGTTACTCTATATTTAAAATTTATATCCTGCAGTTAAAAGATATAAACCGAAGCGCAAAAAATAGGCCCGCAGTGCCCTCGATTTTCCTTTGTGCGCAAGGGAAGAGCGTAGGAAAAAACAGCGGTTGACTGGCAAAAAACCAGGAGATATGAGGGCAAATTCGTCATTTTGGAGGAGAAACTCCAAGCGAGTGAGCGAACACACCCCGACAAAAGCCGGCCTACCGACGGCTACGCCCACTCCCTCTCCTCCGCCGTCGCCTCTCCACTTTCCCCTCTTTCTCCGCGGCCGCAGCCTCCTCCCGGTCCGAAGAAACCCCTCCGACTCTGATGGCCACCAGCCGCTGGGTCCGGCCCGAGGTGAGCTCTACGCCCGGATCCTCCCCGTTAACTCCTCTCTCTCTCTCTCTCTCTCTCTCTCTCTGTGTGTGTGTGTGTGATGTTTGCTTACGGAATCTCTTGGCGGCGCAGGTGTACCCGCTGTTCGCGGCGATGGGCGTGGCCGCCGGCATCTGCGGGATGCAGCTCTACCGCAACATCACCGGCAACCCGGAAGTCAGGTCCGGATCTGGATTCTAGCCCGTTTGCTTGTTTGATTCCTGCAAGAGATGCACTGTGCTTAGTGGAGTAGAGTAGATCTGCTCGGTTTGGGCCCTTTCTTGGAGTGGTCTATCTTGTAGTTCAGTACCTTTCATTTCTTCTCGGTTTGGACCGATAGCTTAGGGGTTGACTTCGCGGGCTATGGTTCATGTGGTCGTATTTGTCAGGTGAAAATTTGTGGTCTTGTTTCTTTGAGTGGGAAATCAGTTCACAAAGTTTGACAACCATTTGACCTTTTTTTAGGAGTTATGCTGTTTGTTTGTGTGGATTGTTAGTAAAAAAATAAACCCAGAATTTGCAGATAAGGTGGAAGAACCAAGGATAAGCTTGCAAGTGTCAATTTGAAGCTAAGATGTACATATTTTCTGTGGCCTTTTTTTTTCTGTATTGGCATCCTAGTAGTTATAGTGTAGTAGCATGATGGTAATGATTTTTCTGAGAGAGAACATGATGGCGATGATGCTGTGACAATCGTAGCATAGTGCATATCTTATGCATCCTAGTAGTTATAGTACAGTAGCATGTTGGTAACGATTTTTCTGAGAGAGAGCATGATGGTGATGATGCTGTGACAAACGTAGCATAGTGCATATCTTATGCATCCTAAGAGTTATAGTATAGTAGCATGATGGTAATGACTTTTCTGAGAGAGCATGATGGTGATGGTGCTGTGACAAACGTAACATAGTGCATATCTTATGCATGATTGCCAAGAGTTAATACATTTTGAAGTTCAAATTCATGACCTGGTAGTGTCAATCTTGGTTTGAAGTTTTTGCCATTCTGACTATAGTCTTGTACCAATCATGCAGCATTGCAGTTCATGTTCTATAGTTTGTAATATTATTGTGTCCTAGACAGGAAGTCATAGTACCTTGTGAGTTATTAATAGATAATGAACTTTTAGTTTGATAGTATCTTGTGAGTTATAATAGATAATGAACATTTTAGTTTACATGTTTCCTTGTGAGTATTTAGTGTACTTGTATGATGCAAATAAAATATTGAGAGATTTCTTAAAAGATATTTTATTTTGAATTCATGGCGGTTCGTCTCTTTTTTTAAAACAACGGAGTGTAGGCCTGAAATGTATATATGTTTTCATTTACAGGGTAAACAAGGTAGGGAGGGCAGCTGGAGTGCTTGAGAACTACGAGGAGGGGAGGCGCTACGCAGAGCATGGCCTCAGACACTATGTGAGCGACAAGACTCCGGAGATCATGCCGGCCATCAATAAGTTCTTTACTGAGCCCAAATGATGCATTATAGTTGGCTATGATTCGCCATGTTGCTCTGCTATTAGTAAACTCATCTCAAGCATTCAGTATGTTGTGTCGTCTATAAATTGGAGGATATCAAATACCTCTTATTGAAAGTACCGTATGTTTGATTGACGGCTTGCTATATGGTCCATGACTGTTACATCATCCTGTGTGATTAAATGTTTAAACTCAGCTAGTGTCATGTGGAGGTACCTCAGTTGTAGCTTGTCAAGAACGACAAATATTCGGATATTCGTGCTGGTATTGTTAAGTGTATATCTGGCGCAGTATCCGGGACACAACTCCTGAATGTGTGAATTTGTGCACTGTCGTGATGCTTTGCGATATTTGCTTGTGTGGAAAGTGCCTGCTAGACTATAGTCAATACTACATTTTTACCTCACATCCCATATCATGTAGATGGAAGTGACCTTGATGCTTTTCATTTCAGTGACTTATGTTTAGCTTCCTTGTTGGTAGCTGAGTTGCTTTTCAATTGCTTAGTGGCTGTAATCTTACCAATACGGGAAGTGATTATCATACTATGTTAAAGGTTTTCAGTACGAGTCAAAGATCCATCTGCTATCTATGCTTCATACCCTACGGAGACGTGTGAACTCACAACACAGCTGCCTTCATTTACCCTTGGCGTTCCTCCCTCGTACTATAACCAGGTAACGCTTCTCTGGAGCGCTACATCCCAAGCAATCGAGATACGATGTAACAAGCCTCAAGATGAACAATGTAAACCCTGGTGTTGATAACAGCAAATTGCCTAGAAACAAACTGACAATCAGGTGTATTTTTCTGTCTCTTTTTTATGAAACGGCCTCCAGTTTCTTGCATTGAGTAAATACAATCGAAGGCCAATTTTGCCTCTGTTTTTTTATGACATCTTCTGCAGGTCAAATTCCTAAACACGAATCGACAACTGAGTTGATCTGTCTACAAGAATTGGTTTACAACAGACCTTCCTAAGTCGTTTTTCTTGGAGTTGCTTCCCTTGTAAGATCCAAGTACCAGGATTTCCATGCTTCCACATAGTGACCAAAAAGATCGGTCAGTGCTGCACTCAGAAAATGAAGTGTGTTAGTTTGTCCTGCTACCTCTTCAACAGTCAACAGTGTATTTAACAGAAACACCAACAAAAGGTAACCTTCTACTTGACCGTGTCAAACAATACTAAAAGTTTGGGCATAATCCCATAAATCAGGACGAATTTACAATTGTAATAACATGAGAAACTATAACTTGTTTTTCATCACAATAAGCATGTCAAAACCACAAGGGTGGTGGCAGCCATTAAAACTGGATCACTATTTGAAATTTTGGATCACAGATATGGTTTCTCTATCCAATTGCACTGCTGTTTGATGTTGAACTCCGTTTTCAGAAATTCCGGAATTTATGGCACTAATATGTGTTTACGTACATGTACAAACCAAATGCACGAACACACGTTAGTGTGGTTACTCAAGGAGGCCTACCCACAACATGTATCAACCAACAGGTGCAGGGGCTAAACTTCTGAAATTTATGACACTAATATGAACCTGTATAAATCTTCTTGATCATGTTTATACACCAGCGCATACATATCACATAGGATCTAGGGAGCAGCCAAAGTAACTAATAGAGAGTGCAATGAGCCCAGTGTAAACAAAACAGGACAAATGGTAGACTCAGTTACGCAGAACGGCTTCCTTATTGAAACAATAGATCTATTTCCAGAGCAAACTTATAATTTTGGCTGTAGAAAATAAGCAGTCAGAGGAAATGCTGAGCTCACCTTGATTTTGATACTGTGGACGGAATGAAGCTGCAAAGCTCTCCCAGTCTTGAATGCTCTTCCTCTCCTTCTCCCTAACTGTGCGATCATCGAGTTCTTGTTTCCTTGCACCAGCAGGGTGAAAGGGTCCATAAACAAAGCCACTCCTGTTCCCTTGCCCCAGCTGCTTCTCCGAAGTCTTCGACATGTTGCTACCACCCTGCATGAGCTTTGCTTTGTTCTCTGTCGCGGAGTCCAACCTGCCCCTCTTATTGTCAATGTTAGTGAGATCAGTACCAAATGCCCTCTTGTTAGACATTATCTTCCTGGTTGGGGGCAAAGCAACCGTGACATTGCTCCCTTCCTGTCGCTTTGCATGGCCCAGCCACCGGAATGCAGGTTTTCTTGAATCCGCTTGCTGCGTCTGCAACAAACAGCAGAAGCAACGATGCTAAGAACAATAATCATTTCCATTCAATTGAAACAGCGTGCGGTCGAGAGCCTACCTTCTCAATAAGGTTCAAAGAAGACAGCACATTGGCAATGTCATACAATCGCCGGACTTTAGCTGTATTATCAACATTAGAATCATTATGAGTCCCAGTTGGATAGCAAAGGCTGTTGCCACAACTAAGTATGGATTCCAGAAAATAGAAGAAATGTAAGTGCTGACTTCTCATGTTGCTCTCCGCATGTCCCTCTCCAAGGAGCAGCCTTGCAGCCTCATCAAGTGAGATCGTCTCAACCTGCACCAAGGACGAATCCCATTGCAATTAACCACGAAGGACAGCCCGCCTTAACCAAACAATTCCAGGGAAAATTCAGTGCTGCCCACCTCCATGGTGAGGAAGAGCTTGACGAAATTCTGAGTGAGCAGCCCAAGCGACTTCTCCTTCCTATGATCTACAAATGCAGCACCGAAAACACCAAGTCAGTACACAACCTAGGTCACTAGGTACAACAAGACGATAAGAAGGCAATTAGTCAGCTATACCAGATCTAAGCTGGCAACGAGGTGTGTCAGGCTTATCAGAAGGAGTGTCGACGGACTGGCTGAGCTTCTCGCTCTCGGCATCCCCATCGGCATCACCCAATTTATCATCATCTTCATCATCAGACACCTTTGCAATCGCGAAACCAAAAGCCGTTTCTTTTGTCAGCAACAAGTAGTAATTTGTACCACAACCAAAGGCAATCAAAACAAAGTGAAGAGATCTAACATCAGCAGCAGATGGTTCCTCCGGTGGCGGTGACACCGAGACGGGCATCCCCCTCAGTGCCCTCTCCTGGCCAAACCGAAAGAGGAAAAGGGGGGGACACCATTAATCATGTTGCAATTTGGATCTAAAAGTCTTCGCGAAGTGCACAATGGGCAGAATAGAACAGGCGGATCCAAACCTTGAGTTCCTTCAGCGCAGCAGGGACGCCCCCGAAGCCGATCCATGTGTACCGATTCTTGGCCCTCCTCACAAGAATCTGCGTGACGCTCAAGAAATGTTAGACAGAACTGCACAAGAAACGCAGGAACTCATCGATAAATTTGCATGTCGAGAAAGAAGGCGAGAAATTTTGTTTGTAGAGAATAAAGAAAGCGAGGAAATTAAGGCTCACCCCGACGCTCTCGAGCACATTGACGATGTCGTAGATCCGGCGCCTCTCGACGCCGAGCCGCCTGGCCGCGTCGTCCAGCCCCACCGCCTCCACGTCGTCCCGGTCGTACAGCGCCACGAAACTACAAGCCCCCACGCAAGAAGACAACCTAGGTCAAAACACCGAACGCCACGCGCAGAAGGCAGAGGGATTAGGGTGAGCCTACTTGGAGCAGAGGAGGCCGAGGGACTTCTGCTTGCGGCTGTACGCGTGGTGCCGGCAGGTCCGCCCGACGCCACCCCCACCGCCTCCCGCGCCCTCCACGACCAGCCGCGGCGGCTGTGCGACGGCCACGGGAGCCTCCGCGGCGGGGGAGGAGGAGGCGGCGGAGGCCATCGCCGGTGCGCTCGCTCGAGAGCTTGGAGCGGCCGCGCGGAGATGGGAGGGGGCGGGGAGAGGAGAGGAGGGAATTTTTTGCGCTCTTGTTTTTTCAATTTTTATAGATCTGCGGGGTTTGGAGGAGAGGGAGGTGGGCGAAGGCGGCGACGCCGTTGGAATCGGTGGTTTTGGCACCCGCGGCGGCGGCGCTTTTCAAATCGATGCGCGGGTCGATCGGCCGGTCGGTTTGTGGGGAGCGACGCGAGTCGGGTTAGGTTAGGCTACCTGGTTAGGTCGCGGGCGCGGGTCGGGTACGTGCGCTGCCGCGTGTGGATCGCGCGCTGCGCTGCGCTGCTGGCGATTCCGGTGGTCGGGCCCGCGTGTCCGTGCGATGGCTCGTGGAGGGAGGGAGTGCGCGCCGGTTCCAAATTTGGATGGTTCGGCCCCGCGCGGGGGGTTTTACCTCTGGTGGAAGCGCCCGCATGCGACATGGGTCATTTCCGGAGGGGATAATTGAGAATCTATTCTTATACATCGAGGGTAAATTCTTAATTGTGTCTGTGTGAGATAGATAAATTCTAAAATACATTTTTTCGGAGTGGTTTGCTCAGATGATGGATGGGCACACCGTTGAAGCGGATCTTGTGGTACTTGGTCACGAGTCGTAGCTGAAAAGCGGTGATCGTGCCTCCTCTTTAAGCATGCGTGCGACAATACGGGTGACTGACCGATTGTTTCATTGTTTTTTTCCCGCCACTCTAACCAGCTACAGCATGATGCGAATTGGTTACGATATAGATGGACGTGATCTAGAGCATGTGTGTGTTGGGATGCTTGTGCTTGCTGAATCTAGAGTGTCAAAGTGCTTGAACTTTGGATCACTATAACCATCTTTATTCTTTTTAGATCATGTTTATATTGACTTCTAAAATATGCTTTTCTACAGTAAATAGCTTTATATAATACCTAACTTTCAAAAAGAGTGTCTTTTTAAAGCGGGGTCTATTGTTTGATTGCAGTACATACTGTTGTGACTTCATTTATATCGATGAAAATTACACATGAGTGTCTCCCTCTACAAGCTGTTACTATTCATAAGCCAAAACCAAAAGCCAATATGAACAGGATGAGCATTGGATCTTGTTGAATAGAGATGCAGACCAGAAAATGTAAACAAGGTTCGAACAACTTGTGGTGCGCCATATCCAGCTTGGTTAAGGGCATTTATATTGGATTTTGATGATAGCTTTTGGCTTTAACTGATAAATAGTAACAACTTATAAAGAGAGACACTCGCGTGGAATTTTGGGCGATATAAATAAAGTCACTATAGTGTATACTACAATCGACTAGTAGACCCCGCCTTAAAAAGGCATTTCGTTTGAAAGTTAGGTACTATAGAAAAGCTATTTATTGTAGAAAAAAGGGCTTTTAAAAACCAAAGCTACTAGGGTCTACTTTTCATGGATAACAAAATGATTTATTGCCGATTTCACTGGCTCTTCGGCATGCTACTCTCTTCAGGCCAATTCTTTGGACGCAAGACTCAAAGGAGTTGAGTGTAAGCTAATTTAGACCCAACTGGAATTCATGTAGCCACTTAAATTTCAGACATCTCAATTATCAAAGATGGGACTAATCCATAAACGATCTTTTATCCTCAAAATCCAAACAATAAATAGCAATGTTCTACTTCAAGGCCCAATGGAACTGAGGTAATTAGTTTATGAAGGACTACAAAACACAACAATTTTCAGAGTGCATTTAGATCACTTATGTCATACCAATGACCATGGCCAGATGTAAGGGCACTAGCTAAGAATGAAATAGCCAATAGGTCAAAGTTATGGTCCTTGATCCATTCACAACGATATCAAAACATAGATTAAAAGGACTTGTTAACTATAAAACATTCATATATCGTACAATACAAGACAACTTTGAATAAAAATTTAGTACAACAAAAAGTAAAGACAACGCATCACACCGGAATTCAACATGCTCATATAGAAGGATGGTTTCTATTTATTACACTGGTACCTCACTTTTTTCTCAATGTACCACACTTGTCTACATGTCTCTTTCAAAGGTGAGCAGATAAACCTCAATGAATGAAGAATTGGGTAGTAATTGTGACAGGCGCTTCGATCACTTATGTAGGGTGATATCAAGCTAGCAATGCAAATCAGGTCAGCATCTGCAAAAGTTTTGCTAGTTCTTCCGAAAAGGGCACAAACTGAAATAGAAGTGGTAAAGTTACAAGGTGGAAACTGATCAGATGGAGATTTCTGAACCGGTGCAAACTGTAACGCCCCCATTTCTGGAAGCGTTGGTAATCCTCACAACCATCCAGGACTGTTCAGTTGCGGGGTACTATACATGAATGATCATCAGTTAAACACATGCTTACAAACAAAAACCAAACTTTGTTACAGAAGTAAGGCTTAATAGCCTAGTTTTGAACGTAGCGAGCATACAAGCCCAAAGTTATCTTACAACAAAAAAGAAAATCCCATAGACATACTTGAGCAAGGCTAAGACTTAAAACAACTGGTCGTTGATGAAGAAAAGCTCTTCCAGATCTTCATCAACAGCTTGTTCATCGTTGTCCCAATGTTATTCTGTTTATTGTTTAGCAAGTAATGGGTATAACCATACCCAGCAAGTCACAAGTGCAAACCATAATTTAACTATTTGCCAGGATTATCAATGGATGGGAATATACTGGTTCTAATAATAGGAGTGGATGCAATTTTATTTGTAAACATTTTTAAAACAAGAAATAACAAAACAACAACTTCGTAAGTATAAACAAAGACACGCGTTCGCGTGCGCACTCTCTGTGAGCATAAACAAAGACGCGTTCGCGCGCGCACACTCCGTGAGTATAAACAAAGACACGCGTTCGCGCGCGCACACTCTGTGAGTATAAAAAAGACACGCGTTCGCGCGCGCACACTCTGTGAGTATAAAAAAGACACGCGTTCGCGCGCGCACTCTCTGTGAGTATAAAAAAGACACGCGTTCGCGCGCGCACTCTCCATGAATATAAACAAAGACACGCGTTCGCGTGCGCACTCTCCGTGATTATAAACAAAGACACGCTTTCGCGCGCGCACTCTCCGTGAGTATAAAAAAAGACACGCGTTCGCGCGCGCACTCTCTGTGAGCATAAACAAAGACACGCGTTCGCGCGCGCACTCTCCGTGAGTATAAACAAAGACGTGCGGGGGGACGCCTTCGTACGCACTCTATAGAGTATAAATAAGACGCAGCGCCGAGGCACACCCCCGTGCACACTCTACGGAATATAAATAAGACGCAGCACCGAGGCATACCTCCGTGCGCACTCTACGGAGTATGACGCAGCGTCGATGCATACCTCCGTGTGCACTCTACGGAGTATAAATAAGACGCAGCGTCGAGGCATACCTCTGTGCGCACTCTACGGAGTATAAATAAGACACAGCGTCGAGGAACACCTCCGTGCGCACTCCACGGAGTATAAATAAGATGCAGCGTCGAGGCATACCTCCGTGCGCACTCTACGGAGTATAAATAAGACGCAGCGTTAAGGCATACCTCCGTGCGCACTCCACGGAGTATAAATAAGACGCGGATGTTGTCCCTGCGCATTCTACTGAGTATAAATGAGACGTGGTTGATGGTCCCACGCACTCCACGGAGTATAAACAAGACGCACAAGAGGCTTTCCTCCGTGCGCACTCCACGAGGCGTCAATAGGGCGCAGCAGAGGTTTGCCCCCATGCGCACCCCGTGGAACACAACTTGGACGCACGACCGTTGTCCCCGCACGCGCCCCCTGACAGCAAGTATGGGAGTCATCACCATCGAGAAGCAGCCCTACCCCGCGGGTCAGCCTTCGTAGATGATGGAGCGCCTGCACGTCTGAGCGTCTACCTCGACTAGGCTCGCTTAGGCGCCAGCTCTGCTGCCAACACTTCGAGGAGTGGAGGACGGAGCGCACGAAGGTCTACCTAGCGTATAAGGAGAGCGCAACGAAAAGCCCTACGAGCCTTCCAGAGGAAATTTCGGAGGAAAGCGCGGTCGCAAGAAATGACGAAGACACGGGAGGCGTATTCAACTAAAGCCTTTTCTGTGTTCGTTAGAGGACGTTTACAAGGGGGCGCGGTAAAAGTCAAATATACAAGCGTTCTTCGATGCTCGCGGTCGCTACTCGACCGCCCCCTCCTTAACGTGCTCCCGCACCGAAGCCTCGCCCGAAGAGACCCGGGTCGCCTAGAAATCCAGTGACTCTTCGGCCCGCCGCCAGCGTCGAAGACGCCATTGGGTTACGAGGTCAAAAACTAGCAGTCGTCCCTTATCGAACAGCTGCTCGGAACACAGGGACACACTAGTCAAAACATGGGAGCAATTTCTACTTTATTCATAGCAGGGGGCATGCATATTACAACGCACGCAAACACACGAGAACCCCGGTGTCACACCTGTGGGTCCGCGTCACGCCCCGAGGCTTCGGTGCCACCTTCCTCGTGTCGTGGGACTTCATCCAGCCATTGGCCAAGGTTCCCCTCATTATACATGTTCCGCCGTAGCTCAATCTTCGCCGTGGCCTCCTCGATATACTCCCAAATTCTCTCGTGGAAGACCCGGACAGCGCGGCGAACAGCGCGCACGGCACTGGACATCACCCCGGCCCCGGCCGGCATCTCCAATGGGGGGCCAGCTAGCTCGTCGACATGCTGGCAGCCCCGGTGCCGAAGGAGCGCGCACATCAGGCACGAGGTCACCTAGGAGCAGTGGTTGCCGAAGGACGTCGCGACATTGCGAGCGAGGTTGGCTGCATCCCCGATCCGACGAATCGTCCGCGATAGCTCTTCGGGCCCGAAGGAGCGGGGCGGCACTTCGGCGACAAGATCTTCATGGGCGC
This sequence comes from Dendrocalamus sinicus, assembly GCA_036346575.1. Taxonomy (NCBI): domain Eukaryota; kingdom Viridiplantae; phylum Streptophyta; class Magnoliopsida; order Poales; family Poaceae; genus Dendrocalamus; species Dendrocalamus sinicus. Next base: position 9,010,400 of record CM070656.1, on the reverse strand, counting down.
CCTCCAAAGCCAGCATGGCATCCCATGCAGCCACCGAGGCGTCGCCCAGAGTCCGGTCCCGCTCCCCAAGAGACGTGGCGAGACGGCCTTTCTCCTTCTCCAGCGTACCGATTTGCTGGAGTAGGCCGTCCCGCTCCTCCGCGGCGGCTCGCCGCGCAACCTCGGTGGCCTCCAACCACGCCGCTGCCACGAGCACCTCGATCCGTGAAGTTGCTTCCGCACGCTCCGCCTCCAAGCGTCAGATGCGGTCGTCCTTGGCGGAATGTGCCCCTCGGCCGCGCAAAGTGCCTCTCCGGCAGCGCGCAGCCGATCCTCTAGCGCCCCCCACTCACGGGCGTGAGCCGCCTACAGCGCCCGACCAAGGACGAGGGTCTGTGCGACAGAAAGATTAATAAACTTTTAAAGGACCACACGTCGCTAAAAGGTCAGATACTCACCCTCGTTTCCGAAACCTCTAGTACGCTTCCAAGGCACTCCGACCCGTAGGCCAGCAGCACCTGGTCATCTAGGTTCGAGGCCGCATTATCCGCAACCCCTCGCCATGCTCCCAGCACCTCCGGTCGAGGGACGAAGTCCGCCAAGTTTGAGCGCGCGGCCTCCACGGCGACAGTTCTGGGAGCGTTGGGCGTCCCTCCCGAAGGAATGTCCCCGCGCCTCGGAGTGTGCCCGCGCTCAGGGAGATGACCTGCTACGAGGGGACGTGAGGGTTAGAGCCCCACGAACACACCGCAGGATAGCGACAATTGAACTTACCATCAGCATCAGGTGCCAGGTTCTGCTGGGGTGCCTCCTCAGCTCCAGGGGGAACCGCAAGGATGGCAGCGTCCCCTGACAAAGCCGGCACCACGGGCCGGGGGATCTCCGTCCCGGAGGCCTCGGCCACCGCAGCCTTGGAAGAAGCCGCAGGGACTGTGGGCCAGGGAGCCTCGGTGTCGAAATTGGAGTCCAACAGGCTCTGGACTTTGGTCACCACAGCAAACCTCCTCTTCGAATGGGGGAGGTGATCGTAGGCGCGGCCGCTTTGCCTTGGGGGAGTAAGGCGGGGACCCTGCCTCAGTAACCGCCGCGGGTGGGGGCTTCACTCCAGCACCATCCGCAGGTGGCAGCTCTGCCTCGGTAGCCACCACAGGCGGGAGCTCCGTTCTAGCAACCTTCACAGGCGACAGCTCCGCCTCGGCAGCCACTGCATGCGGGAGCTCCACTCTAGCAACTTTCGTAGCTGGCAGCTCCGCTTCGGCAGCCACCGCAGGCGGGAGCTCTGTTCTGGCAGCATCCATGGGCGGCAGCTCCGACTCGGTAGCCGCCACAGGCGAGGACTCCGCCCCAGCATCACCCACGGATGGTAACCCCACTTCAGCGACCGCCGCGAGCAACGACAGCCAACGCAACGGGTGTAGCCGCAGAGGACCGACCCCTCCGATGGGATGGCGGTCCTTTCCCCTTGCCATCGTCGTCTCGGCGGCGAGGCTGGCTCGGGGCCGGAGGGGAGCGCTTTGGCACGCGAATGCCCAGGGCCTCGCACACACGGTTTATCCGACCCAGACCCGCCTCCGCAGTCGCGGCCGTGCACAAATCGTGCTCCCTGGCCATGTGTGGTCCGAGGAACACGACCACCGCGCATTCAGCGTCCTCCAGGCGAATCCCTATACACGGCAAGAGGTGAAGTTAAAAAGGCAGTTCAATAAGCAGAAGTGGAAACGAGGCTCCGCCAAGACTTACGAAGGTCGGAGGGTTGTAAGATCGAGGAGGCCGACTAGAGGGGGGGTGAATAGGAGGTTTTAAAATTTTCGTCTAATTCTAATTAGCAATTTTAAACTTGATAGATTGATAGAGCAAGATAACACTAACACTAGCACAAGTAATCAACTAAGAGCAATAACGAAAGGTAGAGAACAACAATTGCTTCTCTAACTAACCAAGCAATCAAATGATATGAATAAATAGCGTTGCTTGGAAGAATATGATCACAAGAGAGCAAACCACAATTTGACACGATTACTTTTTACCGTGGTGATCGGAGACTTGCTGGTCTCCCCTAGTCCACGTTGAGGTAAGCCCGAACGAATCGGACCGGCTCCACGAATGAGCCTAAACACCTCGATCACTATTGGATGCCCTTTCCCTCTCAGGGTAGGCGAGCTCCAAGCCTTCACAATCTTCCGGGCCTTCTCACAATCTTCTTGAGAAGATCACCGAAGCTCCGCTAAGCCGCCTAGGTGCCGCAAGCACCAAGAGAATGGACCATCGCGGCTTGATCTCACTCAAGTGCTCAATGGATCAACTAGAATGCAATGCACTTGAATTTTGGGTCAACTACCTCAAATGAATGCACAAGAGAGTGAATGAGGTGTGAGAGGTTGCTCTAGGCTCAAATGTATTCAATGGATGTTCAACAACATGTCCAAGTTCGTGGGGTGTATTTATACCCTCACCCACCTCAAATAGCCGTTATAATAAACAATCCGAAAATCAGAAATCCGGTACTACCGCAGCAAAACCGCGGTACTACGGACCCTAGTGACCGGTCGAACGGCTATGTCGAGAGTCGGCAACCGTTGGTCAATGAGTGCGGTACTACCGCCGTTAAAACCGCGGTACTTCCGACGTCCGAAGTTCCGCCCCAAGCCCGTGATTCCGATCTCAACGAGACTAAGTCTTATTCTCGCGCTCTCGGAAAAACGTTCGCTCGGGTGTCCGAACTTCGCACATGCGGTAGTTCCGCAGTAAAACCGCGTACTCCGTTTTCCGAGAGGCTAAGTTAAAGTCCGGCGCTCGAAATAAAGTTCCGCTCGAGTGCCCGGTATTATCGCGCATCCGTAGTTCCGCAGTCAAACCGCGGTACTACCGCTTTCGAGAGACTAAGTCTTAGTCCGGCGCTCTGGAAAAACGTTCGCCAGCGCGCGGTACTACGGACTGCGGTAGTTCCGCCAATACACGCCGTAACTACGGATTTTTCGACAATGCACAGATTTGATTTAATTTTAATTTCTAAGTGCATGCATGATCCTAAATTGATCCAAAGGGCACATTTGAACATGATCAAGCAATCACCATGATCCCTCTTAATAGTACGACGTCTATCCTATAATCCGGTCTTCCAACCTAACTCCAAGACCCGTAAAACAAAATAGATACCTAAACTATTTACCTTGTCGCCCTAGAGATCTTGAATCTTCATGGGATATTTTGTGAGCCTCTTTCTTTGCTATTTGAACATATCCTTTCAAACACTTAATGCACACATTAGTCCCATATTCACATAAATTCATTAATTACCAAAACTAACATTTTTAGGGGCCTAGATGCTTTCAATCTCCCCCTTTTTGGTAATTGATGACAACAAGAGCAATTTATGAGAAGAATTTAAGATTTGGATATACTTCTAATTTGCAAGATGTATATCACAAGGACTTTGAAATTTTAGCAATTTTTAGAACATGGGGAATTTTTGCATTTTAGGAACTAATAAGAAAGTGCTCCCCCTAAACATGTGCATCAAATTTTGCAGGAATTTAATAGGCATGATTTCATCATAGCATTCATAAGGATACGCAATAGACAAGTAAAACAAGCATTGCATCAAGGACAAGATATAGTTCATTACAAAGCATCAGAAATTAAAATACTAAATGACCACAGAGTTTAAACCATACCATAAGCATTACATGGTTCATTTCACCATACATTATTACAGCGATAGATAAGACTTAAAACTAAAACTTCTTCTCCTAACTATTTCTCCCCCTTTGGCATCGAAATACCAAAAAGAGGAGCTAGTCCTGAGCTGCACTGGGAGAAGGAGGACCACGGCGACGAGTGCGACGACCATAACGAACTGGAGAAGGCGGCTGAACTGCACTCTCCAAGGCTGATACGCGATCACCAAGGGAAGACACAGTGGAGATCAAGACATCCCGGCGCTCCTCCGGCTGAGTATGGCGAGTAAATCTGGGAAAGCGACACGCCGCCTCGCCTCGGGAGGAGGATCAGTTGCCGATGCCGAGGCCGAGGCCGAGGCCGAGCTCGAGCACGGTGCGAACAGAGCAGAACAGAGGCTCGCACGCGGCTTGTATGGCTTGTGCGGGTGTAGAGTGCTCCTCGGTATCCAGCCTTCCTAATGATCATCGCCATTATGAATGGTGCAAAGTTAATCCTTTTTCGCTTGTCATTCTTATTGGCGCGATCCCCGATGATAAGATCCACCACATCAAACTTTTGTCCGCGCATAATGTAATCAATTACATTCCACGCATGGCCACGAATAGCATCATAATTCCCACTCTTGGGAAGAATGGTGTGGTTGATGATCCCGTTGACAAGGCCGGGAATAGGAAGTAAGCCATTTGTCGTCCCCTGTCCGCTCAGCGGTTTGGTCATAGTACTCGAATATGCAGCAATAGGAAGAGCTCGCTTTGAACACCTTCTCATATGCACTGGTTTCCGTCCCAAGTGCTAGCTCAAACTCGTGCTCGTGCACTCAATGAACTGGTCCTGTCATCCAACTCGGATGCTCAAAGTTGGGAGAGACGTGTGGTAGCATAGAACTGTCGATCATGTTGTCCATATAGTTGCATTTGAATGCAACAAGTTGATGGATATCGGCTCATTGGAAGAGCCGATAAGCACCATCGAACTTGTCGATCCGCGACAAGTGATCCCGATCTACATACTTATGTGCAAAGAAATTTTCGGCTGGACCATACATCTCCGTACACCTTCTCTTGAAACTTTGAATGAAATTGGGGTTCATTGAGTCTCGAGGGCGTATATACCGACTTCGCGACGAAGAATGGCATAATCTTCATTAGTGATCTTGTCGAGGTCCACTTCGTGGTCTGCAGCTACCTCGTGCATCTCCTCATCCGGGATCGCATATTCCTCGCTCTCATGCGAGGCCTCGATTCGCTCTCATGCGAATCCTCCGAGTCACTCGTGGTCGGAGGCGGGACCCTTGCCCTTGTGCGCCACGACCGAGATGCAGGAGTCGAGGAGGATTGACCATTTGTGCCCCCATAGGACTTGTGCGAGACATTCTTCATCCTCGGCATCTTCAATGACACGAGAGGATAATCAAGGTAAGAAGTAGAGCAAGCGAAAGAAGGTTTGAAATTGAAAGCAATGAATTTCATTGTTTCAGAAAACGGAAATACCGGCGCAAAAGCTGCGGTACTTCGAAATCCGTAGTTAGGCATTAAACATGCGGTACTACCGGGACCCGAAGTTCCGCCACTTCGACCGTAGTTCCGGTTTTCTCGACATTTCTAGGGCATGACAAAATTGAATCTTTTGGGGTATTTCGGGATTGAATCCATTGCATGTTTGTATAAACATTCTAATACCCTAATCAAACTACTTTGCCCAAGAAAATTTCAGCAAAAATCATCACATTTCAATTTTAACCTAAACTCCACCTAGGGTTCTAAGAACAAGGTAAAAAGTGGATTTTGATCCGATTTACCTTGTGAAGTCGAAGGAGGAGAACCCTGGGGGTGCAAATAATCGCCCAAAAACGAAGAACTCCCCTCGGATTCAAAGATCGGGAGAGGAGAGAGTTTCTTGGGAGAGAGAGGGTGGAGGAGAGGAAGAAGAGAGGAGTAGGCGGCTGTGGTTTGGGAGGAGTGAAGATGAGAGAGAGAGAGATAAAGGAAAGAGAGTAACGGTTGGAGGAGTTGGCGGTTTTGAAAACCGCATTGAATCCCGCAGAAAGCGGTAGTACCGTGGTCACAGAAATGCCGGAAGTTCCGCGGATTACACTGCGGTAGTTCCGGTTTTTCTGTCAAAGTGGAAGTACCGCATGATGAAGCTGCGGTAGTTCCGATTTTCCGAACTTTTCGTGATTTGACTTTTAGATCTGAAATTTTGCAAATGATCCTAGTTTTGCATCCAACTAAGGTCATTCAGGATCATTATGCATCAATTGAGCTAATGCTATATTTTGAAACTAATTTTTATGAATTTAAACAAATTTTTGACCGAAATAAGGGAAAAGCCAACAAAAATCCATATGAGCACAACAAATGAGCAGAAATGGATGGAATGAGATTTCAAGCTACATTTGAGTAGTCTATGACATTTAATTCATTCCTCAATTTGCAAAAACGGCTTTCATCTAATGGTTTGGTAAAAATGTCCGCTAGTTGATTTTCGGTTCAGATGTGGCTAATCTCAATATCTCCCTTGCTCACATGATCTCTCAAGAAATGGTGGCGTATATCTATATGCTTGGTTCTTGAGTGTTGAACGGGATTATTGGATATTTTGATAGCACTATCATTATCACACAAAAGAGGTATTTTATCAAAATTGATCCCATAATCCAACAATGTTTGCCTCATCCAAAGCAATTGAGCGCAACAACTTCCCGCTGAAATATATTCGGCTTCGGCGGTTGAAAGTGCTACAGAATTTTGTTTCTTGGATGACCAACACACTAGAGATCTTCCTAGAAATTGGCAACTACCCGAGGTGCTTTTTCTATCCACTTTGCATCCCGCATAATCGAAATCCGAATACCCAATTAATTCAAATTTTGCACCTTTGGGATACCAAAGCCCTATGCTTGAGGAATGCTTTAAATATCTTAGAATCCTCTTTACGGCCACTAAATGACACTCTTTTGGAGAAGCTTGAAAACGTGCACACATGCATACACTAAACATAATGTCGGGCCTAGATGCGGTAAGATAAAGCAAACTACCAATCATGGATCTATAAAGCTTTAAATCTACCGACTTACCTTCTTCGTTGAGGTCTAGATGCCCGTTCGTTGCCATGGGTGTTTTGATGGGTTTGGCTTCTTCCATTCCGAATCTTTTGAGTAGATCCTTCACATACTTTGTTTGGCTTATAAATGTCCCATCTTTAAGTTGTTTGATTTGAAGTCCAAGGAAGTAGCTTAGCTCACCAATCATCGACATCTCGAATTCCCTAGACATCATCTCACCAAATTCTTTGCAAAAGTCTTGATTAGTAGAACCAAATATAATATCATCAACATATATTTGACATACAAAGAAATCATCTCCAATAATTTTTGTGAATAGAGTTGTATCTACTTTACCAATTTTAAAGCCTTTTGATACTAGAAAGTTACGAAGGCGCTCATACCAAGCTCTAGGAGCTTGCTTTAAACCATATAGTGCCTTTGACAATCTATACACATGATTAGAGTATTTAGCATCTTCAAATCCCGGGGGTTGTTCCACATATACTAATTCGAAATTGTACCATTAAGAAATGCACTTTTGACATCCATTTGAAATAATTTAATGTCAAAGCATGATGCAAAAGCAAGCAAGATTCTAATTGATTCAAGTCTAGCAACAGGCGCAAAAGTCTCATCATAATCTAAGCCCTCGACTTGAGTATAACCTTGAGCTACTAACCTTGCTTTATTTCTTACCACAATTCCGTTCTCATCTTGTTTGTTCCGGAAGACCCATTTTGTGCCAATGACATTGTGCTCCTTGGGTCTCTCCACCAAAGTCCAAACATCGTTTTGGGCAAAGTTATTCATCTCTTCATGCATAGCATTTATCCAATCCGGTCATCTAATGCTTCTTCTACACGCTTAGGTTCAAGTGAAGATACAAAAGAATAGTGTTCACAAAATGAAGCTACTCTAGAGCGAGTTTGAACACCCTTACTTACGTCACCCAATATTTGATCAATTGGGTGATCCTTGGCTATTGCATTGTGAATCTTGAACATATTTTGCGGTTGATCCTTTTCTTCATCTTCAATAACTTGAACATCGTTTATTGTGGAAGAAGAGGGTGGTTCCACTTGTTTAGATGAGCTTGGTGATGTTGGATCCTCTTTTGGCTTGATGTCTCCGATTTGCATGTTCTCCATTGCCTTGCGAAGACTTTCATCTCCTACATCATCCAAGTTCTCATGCTCTTCTTGAGAGCCGTTAGTTTCATCAAATTGAACATCACATGATTCTTCCACTAAACCCGAATTTTTATTAAAGACCCTATAGACTTTACTATTTGAGGAATACCCTAAAAGGAAGTTTCATCACATCGACTTTGAAATTTTGAGAGCCGAACACCTTTTCTTAGAATATAGCATTTGCAACCAAATACTCTAAAGTAAGAGATGTTCGGTCTCCTTCCAACAAGAAGCTCATAGGAAGTCTTTTCAAGAGTCGATGTAAGTAGAGGCGATTTATGGCATGACATGCGGTGTTAATAGCTTCCGCCCAAAACTTGTCAAGTATCATATTCATCAAGCATTGTCCTAGCCATTTCAATCAATGTTCAATTTTTCCTCTCTACAACTCCATTTTGCTCCGAGTGTAGGTTGTGGAAAGTTCGTGCTTTATTCCAATTCATCACAAAAGTCTTCAACTTTTGTATTTTTGAACTCGAACCATTGTCACTCCTAATTTTCTTTATTTTAAAATCAAATTCATTTTGAGCCCTTTTGAAAAGCTTTTGAAAATCCCGGAGGTTTCACTTTTGTCATTTAGGAAGAAGACCCATGTATATCTAGAGTAATCATCCACAATGACTAAACAATAGCTATTACCTCCAATGCTCTTATAGGTTGTTGGCCCGAACAAATCCATATGTAAGAGCGCTAATGGCCTAGAGGTTGACATGATACTTTTGGAAGGATGAGAATTAGCGACTTGTTTTCCGGCTTGACAAGCACTACAAAGTCGATTTTTCTCAAACTTTACATCCTTCAAGCCAACCACTAAGTCATGCTTAAAAAGCTTTTTAAGTTGAATCATTCCCACATGACCTAGCCTTCTATGCCACAACCAACCCAAAGAAGTTTTTGCAATTAAACAAGTTTTCAAACAAGACTCATTTGAAGAAAAATCTACCAAGTAGAGATTCCCAAATCTAAAGCCTTTGAAGACTAGTTCATTATTATTATCTTTTGAGATTATAACATTTTCTTTTGAGAATGAGCATGTTAAGCCAAGATCACATATTTGAGCAACGGATAGCAAGTTGAAATTTAATGATTCAACTAAAGATACATTAGAAATTGAAAGGTCGTTTGAGATAGCGATTTTACCCAATCCTAATACCTTTCCTTTGCTATTGTCTCCAAATGTGATTTTGTCATTGCTTCCATTCTCAAATGTGGTGAACATCTTCCGGTCTCCGGTCATATGTTGAGTGCAACCGCTATCCAACACCCAATGCCTTCCACCGGTTTTGTAGTTCACCTACAAAAGAAGATCAAGTTCTTTTAGGTACCCAAATTTGTTTGGGTCCTTGGAGGTTAGTGACCAAGGTCTTGGGTACCCAAATGGATTTCTTTTTAGCACCCAAAATTGAGGTGACAATGAAATGAGCAATAACATTTCCATTTGTGGATTTTCTAAGCATATAACAAGAATCATATAAACCAATGGAATGCATGTTATTCTTAGAGCAATCACTTGGCATATGTCCAATACACCGGCATTTTGTGCAATACTTACCATTTTCCTTTACAAACCTTGGAGGCTTGTATACCGGCTTTTTACCCTTTTGGGGACATATCCAAGTCCCTCTTTGTTGAAAGAGCATCTTTGATCGCTTAGTAACTTATCAAGGGTTTCCTTTCCCTTGTAAGCTCTCTTTAAGTTTTTGTTTAATTTTAGCACTTGTTCTTTTAAATTTTTGTTTTCATTAGCAATGATATCATCATGAACAAGATTTAGAGCATCTCTAGAATCTACACTTGATGAACAAGGTATGGCAAGTAGATCATCACAACAAGTAGATACGCTAGACTTTGGAATTTCTATACTAGACATTTCATTCAAGATATTGCAAGTAACTCCAATGCTAGTACTAGATTTGTGATTTTCTTGGAGAAGCAAATCATGAGCTTCCTTTAGCTCCTCATAAGAGTCTTTGAGAGAGGTGTGTTCTCTCTTTAAGACCTTAAACTTTGATTTTTCTTTTCCAAGAAATTCATTCAATTCAACTAGCATATTCATCAAGTCATCATATGAAGGCTCATCGTCATCAAGCAAGTTTACCTTTTCTCCTTTAGCCATAAGGCATGTAGGAGTGGAGAATAGTGATGGAGCCTCCTTGATTGCAATGCCCACAAGCCCTTTCTTCTTGGGAGATTCGTCCTCGCTTGAGTCGGAGTCCGAATACTCCTCTTCGGAGTTCCACTCACCAATATGGGCTTCATTTTTGCCATCCTTATGAAGCTTCTTGAAAAGCTTCTTCTTGCCGTTGTAGTTCTTCTTCTTTGATGACTTCTCCTTGTCATCCTTCTTTGTTGGACATTGAGAGGCAATGTGCCCCTTCTCATCACATTCATAGCAACGAATGTTGCTAAACTTCTTGTTGGAGGAAGAATGCCATTTCTTGGTCTTCTCATGGCTTGTACTCCGAAATGGGCGTCTTCTCATGAACTTCTTCATTCTTCTTACTAGAAGCGCAAATTCTTCTTCGGAGTCCTCCTCATCATCTTCTTCGGATTCTTCACTCATTACCGCTTTAGCTTTGAAAGCGGTGATCTTCTTATTCTTGGAAGAGGATTGTTCCAAGAGCTCTTCCTTGTCTTTCTTGTATAGCTCGTTGGTGATGAGGTTGCCCAACAATTGCGTTGGTGTCATTCTTGCCAACTCCGGTGAGTTGAGGAAGAGAGTCACCAACACTTCATATTTCTCGGCAAGGCCCTAAGCATCTTTCGAACAATATCAAGATCGGAAAGATTAGTTCCAAGGCCCTTAAGCTCATTCACAATGTTGTTGAGCCTTGAGTACATCTCATTAATGTCTTCATGGGGCAACATTGTGAATGTCTCATATTTGATCATAAGCCGATGCAATTTGGCCTCCTTGACCGTGGATGTCCCTTCGTGTATTTCCGAAAGGGTAGTCCAAATAGCATGAGCCGTCTCAAGATTGCTCACCCTATTGAACTCATCGCGCTCAAGGCTCCAAATAGAGCATTCATAGCTTGGCGTCTAAATGAGCATTACGCCTGCCTTGATCCGTTGGGTGATCCGGATCAAGAGCCATAACGTAACCCTCATTTACGACTTTCCAAATTTGAGGACTCATGGCCTTTAAATAAATAGACATTCTAATTTTCCAATAAGCATAATTTGAGCCATCAAATAGAGGTGCCTTTCCTATTGCTATACCCTCACTAGCCATCCTTTTCTCTCTAGACGGTTAAGTCCAAATTTGAGAGACCAAGCTCTGATACCACTTGTAAGATCGAGGAGGCCGACTAGAGGGGGGGTGAATAGGAGGTTTTAAAATTTTCGTCTAATTCTAATTAGCAATTTTAAACTTGATGGATTGATAGAGCAAGATAACACTAACACTAGCACAAGTAATCGACTAAGAGCAATAACGAAAGGTAGAGAACAACAATTGCTTCTCTAACTAAGCAAGCAATCAAATGATATGAATAAAGAGCGTTGCTTGGAAGAATATGATCACAAGAGAGCAAATCACAATTTGACGCGATTACTTTTTACCGTGGTGATCGGAGACTTGCCGGTCTCCCCTAGTCCACGTTAAGGTAAGCCCGAACGAATCGGACCGGCTCCACGAATGAGCCTAAACACCTCGATCACTATTGGATGCCCTTTCCCTCTCAGGGTAGGCGAGCTCCAAGCCTTCACAATCTTCCGGCCTTCTCACAATCTTCTTGAGAAGATCACCAAGCTCCGCTAAGCCGTCTAGGTGTGGCAAGCACCAAGAGAATGGACCATCGCGCTTGATCTCACTCAAGTGCTCAATGGATCAACTAGAATGCAATGCACTTGAATTTTGGGTCAACTACCTCAAATGAATGCACAAGAGAGTGAATGAGGTGTGAGAGGTTGCTCTAGGCTCAAATGTATTCAATGGATGTTCAACAACATGTCCAAGTTCGGTGGGGTGTATTTATACCTCACCCACCTCAAATAGCCGTTACAATAAACAATCCTGAAAATTCAGAAATCCGGTACTACCGCAGCAAAACCGCGGTACTACTGGACCCTAGTGACCGGTCGAACGGCTATGTCGAGAGTCGGCAACCGTTGGTCAATGAGTGCGGTACTACCGCCGTTAAAACCGCGGTATTCCGGACGTCCGGAAGTTTCGCCCCAAGCCCGTGTTCCGATCTCAACGAGACTAAGTCTTATTCTCGCGCTCTCGGAAAAACGTTCGCTCGGTGTCCGAACTTCGCACATGCGGTAGTTCCGCAAGTAAAACCGCGGTACTTCTGTTTTCCGAGAGGCTAAGTTAAAGTCCGGGCGCTCTCTGGAAATAAAGTTCCGCTCGAGTGCCCGGTACTACCGGCAGTCCGGTAGTTCCGCAGGTCAAACCGCGGTACTACCGTTTTCCGAGAGACTAAGTCTTAGTCCGGGCGCTCTCTGGAAAAAACGTTCCGCCCGAGCGCCCGGTACTACCGGACCTGCGGTAGTTCCGCCCAATACACGCCGGAACTACCGGATTTTCTGACAATGCACAGATTTGATTTAATTTTAATTTCTAAGTGCATGCATGATCCTAAATTGATCCAAAGGGCACATTTGAACATGATCAAGCAATCACCATGATCCCTCTTAATAGTACGGCGTCTATCCTATAATCCGGTCTTCCAACCTAACTCCAAGACCGGTAAAACAAAATAGATACCTAAACTATTTACCTTGTCGCCCTAGAGATCTTGAATCTTCATGGGATATTTTGTGAGCCTCTTTCTTTGCTATTTGAACATATCCTTTCAAACACTTAATGCACACATTAGTCACATATTCACATAAATTCATTAATTACCAAAACTAACATTTTTAGGGGCCTAGATGCTTTCAAGGGTCTCGGCAGCAAAGACACGGACGGGCAGACATTGTCGCTTTGAAGGCTCCCAGTCGTGATGCGCCATTCATGGGCGAGCGGCGCCACACCGTACATAACAAACTCCTCGGCGAGATCACGCATGTTGAAGTGGGCGGTGATCCCCACGAGCCTCTGTGCTCTCCACCTGTCCTCGTTGTCGATCGGTATGCCGGGCGAGGTGTTAAACGCCATCGGCTGGCCTGAGCACTCAAGGCCACTGCCGCTCGCCACACGGTGGTAAAACCACTGTCTCATCCAGTTCGGCTCCCACTTCACCCGGGTCGAGTTCGTAGGGAAGACCTTCCCGCATGACGATCGTAGGACGAAGTTGACGCTGCCGAAGTTGGAAAACGTCCTGTCTTTCCGCCCTTTTGGTTGGCACCGAGCGTCGTGGAGAAATGCGAACATCGAGGCGCTGGGCCAGCATGCCTCCGTGCACAAGGCCCAGCTGTACACAGCAAGGCGGGCCAAAGCGTTCGGAGTCAGCTGTGCTAGCTCAAGCCCGAAGGTCCGCAAGATGTCGCCGACAATCATGGCGGCCGGAATGCGAAGCCCGGCTTCAAAGTAAGCGACGAAGACGATCGCCTCCGACTTCTCCAGGTGCAGTTCTGTCTCGACGCTGGCAGGCAGTCGCACCTCCCGACGGTCTGACAGCTTCCCCTCGTGTAGCAGCATGCGGATCATCTCCTCCATCGCAAGCGTGGGGCCCAAGACGCGGTAGCATGGGCCTTCCATCTTCTCCATCGCCACTCACCATTTATCTGCCAGCGTTGAATCACGTCTTTCAAGTGTGTACTCCACCTCAAGCGGCGATGACCGCCGGGAGATGGCGTTATCGCTGGCCTTCTGAGCGTGTCCTTCGCCGTGTGCCATCGCTCTCCGGGAACTAGATGATGATGGGGGCAGCGTGACGGCAAGGAAAAGCAAGAGAACAGGGCATAAGAAGAGGGGTCAAAAGGCGTGTGGAGGAGATGCAGACGTGTGCCACAGGGGGTATTCAAAGCCTCTTCATCTCCCTCACCGACGGTAAGCGTAACCGACGGGAGACGAACTGCTCGCCTCCCCTCGATCGAAGCCAAAGCGCCGTAGCCGCCCACGCGCGTCGCGCACGACAGCAGTCGTGCAAGGTGCCTGACAGTGCACGACGCGTCAATAGCATCCCGCCACACGTCTGCTCCCTTAGGAGTAAATGCAGGTCGCATGACGTGGCGCATCCTCCAGCACGTGTCGGTGCAATTCCCGGGGCCATCAATGCAGCAGCGGCAGGCCTTGGGCCAGCAGGGGTCTCCGTCCCAGCAGGGAGGCTCCGGCTCCGACTTCGGCCCCGCCCTTTATGCGGCAAGCCCGGAGACCACCTCGACTCTGACGGCTCGGGACGGCCCGACGCCTACTTCGGCCTATATGTCTGGGGTCCAACTGGGCCTCCGACTCAACCTCACACGCCGGTGATCTGGCTTCCCCTTGATAGGACGCCCCCAGCGGGCGTAGCACGGAGATGCGCAAGCGACAGTCTAACCTACAATGCGATCCAACCACCGCCCTCGATCCGCGGGATACCATCTGGCCCCACGATCCCGGGTCCGTGTGAAGACTCCGGAGTCCACCCCGATCAAGCCCGCATAGCGACGCCGGAAGCCACCGTGACTCCAAAGTTCGTGCAACAACTCCCCGGCCCCGACCAGTGGCGGCCCAACCCCCGCGTCCCCTGTAATCGGGGAGTGCAACCGTGGATCTACAACGAGCTGTGACGCGTTCTCATAAATAGGACGCCTTTTGTTCATCAACGCTCGCTGATATTAGTGTCAATAGACGCAATCATCAAACGCAGATGAACAAAAGTAGGCCTACTTGTGAGAAGATAACGGCGTGCATGAACAAGATGAGCAACCGGGGATGAGTGAGGAATAGGCCATGGCACCGGCATATTTATACCTATGCTCAACCGGCGAGGAGTCGCCAGGCTGGCGGAAGGTCAACTGGCGGCATCCCAATCGACGGGACTGCAATCGACGGGTACCTGGTGGTTTGGCTCCCCGTGATAGAGGAGCGCAACCGCTCGCCGGCGAGGAGGCGCGGATGCAAGCCGCTCGATAGCGCACGACACGCCAATAACGCCTCACCACGCACCCCACCTCTCTCGGGAAGGGACGCATGACCACGGTTGTTCAACCGCTGGTAGACCACGACGCACCAATCGCGCCCCGCCACGCATACTCTCCCATTGGGGCAGCGTGCATGTTGCAGCTTCCCGCCTCTTGTCATCCCAGGGGTCGGCACGATTCACGCCGGCACTAGGATGACGACTCCGGGCCCCCGCGAGGAACTCGCTTCGGACTCATCTCCGGGCGGGGTCCCCCACACTCGGCTACGGTGTCTAGCACGGGAGCTGGCCCCACCAGACGCCTCGACCAGTCTGCGACAAGAGCATGTCTCCGCTGCGACTGCGACTTCGACCCTACCAGTGAAGGACCCTGCGGGCGGGGACGGCTCCGGTAACCCGTCCAACGCTATACCCTCGTTGCGGGGCGGAGACTATACCAGGCCATAGGGCTTCATCAAACAATACAGAAGTTCACAGGCCGTAGGGACGGAGGGGGCCAAATGGCTCCGCAACATGGCTTCATCCCGTGAAGCCCATCACCATGAGAGGCTCCTGTTGTAGGGGTGGCCCCCACCTAAGCCCAGCAGGCCTGTTAGGAGGCTGTAAGGCCCAAAATGGAACATGTGTAATGACTTAAATACCCCTAAGAGGGATGCTCAAATGTAAGGGCACTATTGTAAAAGCACTCCCCATGTGGGTATATATATATCATCCAGGCCATAGGGGAAATCCTAATCATTACTCACCTAACTCTCCACTACCATACTCTCTCTCTATTTGGTCTGTAACCACAACAACAACCTTGATAGTATGGTACATAACTGAGATTATAGTCCCGAGGTAGCTTAAGAATCTCTTTGTCATTTAATTGCCTCACAAGATCCACCTTTAAACTTTGGTGAGTCTAAAGGATTCGAAACCTACATTAGAATTCATAATCCTAGATTTTCTTCGATTTCAAGACAGACAACAACTCGAGATTTAGTTAAATACTATAATAATGAATGTGTTAAACTAGAAGAACTCTTTGAGACTTATACATTTTCGGTGGCCTTGACCTCAGACATATGGAGTGGTCGGGCTATAGAGGATTATCTTACAATAGTTACTGATTATGTTAATGATAACTGGGTAATTGAAAAGAGAATTATGTGCTTTAAACTAATTGACGTAACACATATGGGTGAGAATATTGCAGAGTGTATTATCAAAGTTGTTGAAGATTTTGGTCTTACAAATATTTTTTTCAATTACTTTGGACAATACTACATCAAACTCTAGGACAATAGATATTCTCACTCTGTTATTTAGTACATATGTTGAATCCTTCTTGCTACATCAGCGATGTGCCTGTCATATTATTAATCTTATAGTTAAATATGGTTTGAAGAGGTTGGATCCATATATTCAAGCTTTTTATGATGCAACATCTTTTGTAAATCATACTAACAAATGAATTGCAGCATATAAGAACTTCTACATTGCGATGGGTGTACGTCCAAGAAAGTTTGGTTTGGACATGCCGGTAAGGTGGAACTCAACTTATATGATGCTACAAAATCTTTTACTCTATAAGAGCACATTTTCTGTTTTTATTCACACACACACTATCACAGTCATGACGGCAACACACTATTGACTGAGCAATATTGGTATGTTACTGAAAAGTTACTATCATTTTTGAACTTTTTCACAATTCCACTGTTGCTTTTCTCTGGAGTGTATTATCCAATATTTTCTTTAATTGTGCATCATAGTCTTGTGATTGCGGGTCACTTGAAAGCTAATAAAAATGAGATTGTGTTACAAGAGGTTGTATGTGCTATGAAAACTAAATATTAGAAATATTGGAAAGAGATTTTGTATTTATGCGCATTTGCATTTATTTTACATCCAAGAGCTGAAATTCAAGGATGCATTAATGTTCTTGCACTTTTGAGTGACGTTGTAAGGATAGATTATTTTAACTATTTTCAATTGTTTGTACTAAATTGTTCGATGTTTATCAAAAGTACGAACTAAAGTTTTAGGGAATTTGCTTACAATGACCTCCAACAGCATCCACAACAAGTAAGAAAAAAAATATGCGGGACAAAATCTTTTGTGCCCTAGTGGGAAACTATCCACCTTTCTGAACAGCGATCCCGTGGATCACCAGGAAGAGGACTTCAATATTATAGGATGGTGTTATGAGCATAAGCTAACATATCTCGTACTATCCATATTAGTACATGATGTGTTAATTGTTCCTGTCGACGTTTTAATATCGATCTTACATATGATTTGTTTGAATTCAGGGAAACTCTTAGAAGGCCCAGTGTATACACATGCAGAGTAGAGACACGAAAATTTTTATATAGGTTTGGGCCTCCTCCTAAGAAAATAATAACCCTACGTCCTGTGTGATTACTAATCACCAGAAAAAGATTACAATTGAGAGTAATGCAAATGCTTAGCACTATGTCCTCCTTCGATCTAAATACCTCCCATTTCTCTCTTTGACGTTAACCTTTATATAGCCAGTCAAGCGACAACAATTGTCTTATGCCAGGAGACGCCATGTAGCAGTTGTTGTCAAAGAGAGCTCATGTGCAGTTATTGGATAAACGTATATTCTAACTGCCTTATTAGACGAACCCATGATGTAGTTGTTCGTCGTAGACAAGTTAGTCAAAGATAGGTTGGTCGCAGGAAGGTCCACGACCATAAGGTAGTCACAAGACAACTTACGACTACGTGGTTGTAGAAGGACTTACGACCATGTAGAGTAGTCGCGGTAAGATTTACGACTACATGGCTGTAGGACTTATGACTATATGGAGTAGTCGCAGTAGGATTTACGACTATTTGGTCGTAGAAGGACTTACGACCAAGGGGGTATTAGCAGTAAGACTTATGACTACGTGGTCGTAGAAGGACTTACAACCAAGGGATAATCGCAGTAAGTCTTACGACTATATGGTCGTAAAAGAGCTTACGACTATATAGTCGTAGAAGAGCTTACGACCATCCTACCATATTTACCTCTGCTTCCAGTCTTTCTAGAAGAATTTTAAAGGAGAGAAGAACAAATCTCATGAGTGACATAGTGGAAGTACTTTTAAAAGTGAAAAACTAGGAACAAGCTAACTCGCAAGTTCAACACTATGTAGAGAATACGTAGTTGGTAGATAGGTTCAACAATCTCTATCTAGACGACGACACTTTACCGATGTACCTTTTCTTATTTTTTATATGTAATGCGAAGCTATATGTTGTAATCTTTTTTCTTTAACAAGATTTTCTTAAGATGAGTTCTTACTTAGCAAAATATTTAATGAGGCGGCTATTTAAACATTAATAAAGCTCACTATTATGTTTCTATAATTTATTATATATTTTTTGAATTATATGGTTTTTTAAATTATTACATTTTCACAATTTTCAAATCAAAATAGGCTAGCCAGGCTGAATGGGCTATATGGGCCTCCTTGGCCCATCGATTGAATGGGCCTGGGTCGGCATGGCATAGCTCATCAACTCGCTAAGCCGTGCCTAGGTCTACGGTTTGGCCCACAACACAGCCCATTTAGGTTGACAAGCTAAGTTGACCATGCCTAACAGGCCCGTGTTGTGCCGCCCATTTGGCCACCACTAAGACTGACCACCAACAATACTAAGGGTCTGTGTTCATATTCACTACGGCTCATGGTTTTTTGTTACACTGATAACTTTTGGCTGAAAATGAATAACCGTGGTTGAAAGAAGTATCTCTTAGAAGGAGAGCGCGGGCGGTGGGAAAGTGAGGGAGAGATACATGCGCGAAACGGAAGCGAGAGGAGTGGGGGTGCGTGATGTGCTCGTGATCCCTGGCTTATCTCTGGAGTGAGACGAGAGCGAAAGAAATGGGAAAACTGTTTTGAGATGTTAGGTATTTATATTGGTTTATGACTTCTTAAAATAAAAGTCATAAGTAGTAATCAATGTGAATAGACGCCAAGTCCTTTTTTTTTAACAATAGAGATGCATGAAGATCCAGCATGGATTGAGCTGCACGCACACGAGTGTATGCATGGCTCGGTTGAAGCTCATGCACATACGGCTGTCCACACGCGCTGCTATGCACGCAAGTAATTTTTCCTTGCGCAGCGACGACCTTTTTCTTCTCCCTGCAAAACAGATTGCTCACAAATATTACTTTGAGCAAGCAGTCAGGGCCGTTCCTGTAATTTAGGAAACTCTAGGGCATCATAAAAATAGAGACCAATCGTTCTAATTTAAATATGTAATAATACCTTTTATTTTATTATTTCCTATAATAATACCTTCTTCAAGTCTGATTTTTACCTCGAAGAAACACGCAAAACCAAAGTAAGCTATCCGGCAAATAAACAAGCTAGGTGTCTGTCGCAGCTCACAAACATAATCATATCACCATGAATCGCACATTAGAATGCAGAATGAGAACATGTGTGGTGGGAAATCGAAGATCGCGTCACCTTGAGCTCGTTGATGAACCGGTCGAAGAGACGAAGAGTCAAAGACTCGAAGTGGAGCCTTTGGAGCCGTGGAGCAGCTCCTGGACGAACTTGTTGCTCTGGCACTGGTAGGGGACACAAGTGACCTCGGAGTTCTGACCTTCATTTGCCTGCACCAGCGTATGCAATGGCTATATGAGGGGATTTCGAGTAGAGCCATTGCAAAGCGAAGAAATTAAAGACGAATTGGTTGGGAATTGAAGAAATTGGGCTCTTCCTCTTCTCCTCCATTAATGGTGACACCACGACAACGGCGGTGTTTTTTGTGGGGAAGAGATCAGAAGAGTCAAGAGTGGTGGAGTCACAGAGAGGAATAGGATACGAGCAGGCGACGTGCGATTGGGGAATGGGGATCTGGTGAATCGATGCGTCTCTTTGTGAGGGAGCTCATCAGCTCAGCGCTGGATAATGCCATAATGGATTGGGCCGTTATTTGACTAGTTGTCTTCAGCTGGCCCAATCAATGATACAGAACCCCATGGCCACGAGAGTATCCAATGACTGAATGACTGTAGTACAATACGTAGACTAATCAATGATTCATGTATATATACATGGGCTTGGGCTAGGGGGCCCTAGTTTTTATGGGCCCTAGGCGGTCGCCCCTACTGCCCAGCCCAGGGCCAACCCTGCAAGCAGTGTTTCCCGCGCCGCATCATGATACATTTGAGGCACCATTTTAACTTTGAACCATGGAAGCACCTTGAGTGCCTCTTAAAATACATATGCGAAACAGGTGATTTAAAAACATATGAATTTTATA
This sequence comes from Dendrocalamus sinicus, assembly GCA_036346575.1. Classification (NCBI taxonomy): domain Eukaryota; kingdom Viridiplantae; phylum Streptophyta; class Magnoliopsida; order Poales; family Poaceae; genus Dendrocalamus; species Dendrocalamus sinicus. The sequence goes on along the minus strand of CM070656.1, from coordinate 8,990,208 downwards.
AGATCGGATATTTGGAACACAGGAAGAGGAACAACATACGAATCACTCCCTGGGCCCACTTGTCAGCCTACCAACCAATCTAACACAAAAAATGAGGATGGAGTGGATGTTTTGATTCCTTTGAAATTTGTATGATTTTAAAGAAATGCTACAGTCAACCAAGGAATTGGTTCGACTGATTCATTTGAATCAAACGTAATTACGGTGAAAAATTTTATAGGAATAGGATTGCTATGTTTTCCATTTGAAATTCGTGTGAATCAAATAGGCCCTCATTCAATCCAGAATCATGCCTTTCGAGATTGATAGGTGTATCGTAAAGTAGGGCTGAGTATCATCGAGGATGGACAACTATTTAAGGCCTGGCATCCCCTTAGGAGCCTGTTAGGGTTTCGACTTTGCACAGGAGTAGCTTGCAAATATAATGGGGAAAAAGCTTTGCCTATTGAATTAAAGCATCGTTATTGCATTAAACTACGACTGTGCATGTAGGAAAATCAGATGACGAACTGAATAAGCAGACATGGTATACCACAGCTCAAAGTTTACGCTCATGACAGCTTCATTTGCTTCACTTACGGATATACAACAGCATTTACAGATCATGAAGAATGTGAAATACGTTTCTTTATGGATTATGGGATACTACTATTTTTTTACCACCCAGCTACAAATGGTTAAAATGAACATTCATCGGCGACAGTACGTACATGACCAGGACGGAGAGATCCAAAAATGTGTCTTGGTTGCCAAAAGAAACGATTGCAATTCCAGAAAATGACATTATCCTTGTGAATCATATCTGCTCTATTTCCTATGTATACGGTTCTACCAAGTACCATGTATGGAGTGGAAAATTAGCTGGATTTTGATGATATTGCTGCACTGATGTCATCTCGAGCCTTCTCAAGGGCATGCGGCAAGTTCTCTGGCTTCCGCCCGCCAGCTTGGGCAAAATTAGGTTTGCCGCCCCCGCCTCCACCACAAAGTTTGGCTATACCACCGACGAACTTCCCTGCATGCATTCCCAATTTCACGACTCCAGGACTGAAGACGGCAACCAAGCTGACCTTACCATCTCCTGGACTTGAACCTAAAATCACCGCAGCAGGGTCTTGCAGGGTATCTACGAGATACTCAGCGGCGCTTTTCAGCCCATCAGCATCCACGTCCCCCATGTTCTCAACCACAATCCTACAGAACACAGATTTTGGGATAGATTGTTTATGTCAAGTGATAGTTTTCAATAATAACACATAACACTTGTAAAGACTTTACAAACTGTAAGGTGGAGTATAAAAAATGGCAACAGCTGAAGCAAGTACCTGACATTATGAGGTTCGACAGTTGTGGCTTTACTTGCAAGGGACGCTGCTTTGAGCACTGCAATTTTGCTGCGTAGAGATGATACTTCATTTCTGGTTGTCCTTAGTTCTTCAAGAATTGTTTCAACTCTGCTGTTCACATCTTCAGCTTTAACCTGAAAAGTGAGTTACATAGTTAAACTATCTATCGCAAAATGCAAATGGAATAGAATGACACAATCAGTGCAGCCTGCTGTTGCACTTTTGATCTCACTACCCACATGGGACAAGGTAAACAGGGTGTCGGTTATTGCTTGTAACAAGCATGATTTCTCTAATCAAGTGATTTGTATATAATTATTTTTGTTTAGGACAAGCATGTGTACAACCAAGTAGGCTTAAGCCTGCTTATTTTAAATTGAAGTTTTGTCTGCGCTGCCACACAAAAAAAAAACAGTAGTCCTGTTCCCACAATGTTATGAACCTTGCACAACCTTCACAGGAGGAACCGAGGAAGGTGCACTGTGAGATACGAAATACAATATTGCTAATTTAAGTATTCCCAGCTGAAAGAGGTTCGATGTTTGAATAGGAAAAAGATAAATGAGCATCTATTAAAGTTGAACACTTGTACCTAGTGTACTCTGTGCATCTGTAACAGATCAACAGTGAGAGGCATGATGGTATATACTGTACAACAGGTTTCAATACACTTGAAAAGGCAAATGCCAAATACATTTGAAAAGGAGATAAAGACCATCAGATGCACAGAGTACAGCTACCCAGCTCGCCTGGAAACATGATAAATCAGGAGGGAAAGTGCAACTTTGCTACAATTGAGTATCATCGTACCTTAAGCGACGAGCATAAGCGTCGCATATAGTTGTCACGAGCACAAACATACTCAATAAATGCATCACCTGCAACTGCCTCAATCCTTCTGATTCCAGAAGCTATTCCCTGTTCTGAGATTATCTTGAAACCACGGACATCAGCAGTATTGCTGACATGAGTTCCACCACAGAGTTCCATTGACACCCCAGGGACCTCTACTACTCTGACCTATCAGAATTCAGAACAAACTTAAACATTGTCAAAATGGGATAGATTATTGGCAGTTGTATTATAGTATATGTGTTTGTTCAGCATTCTATGCCCATTTAAGTTCAGATGCATGAACTATCATAGCTTTGCAGCCATATTTGCTGTAATATCTTAATTGTGTCATTTTTTCTTAAAAAAAACACCAACCTGTTCGCCGTATTTTTCTCCGAACATTGCAATTGCACCAGCATTTTTTGCATCTTGCAAATCCATCACTTTTGTCTCGAGATGTGTTGCGTTGCTAATCCATTGGTTTACGAGTGATTCAATTTCCATTAACTCCTCTTGAGAAAGGGGCCGATGAAAATTGAAGTCAAATCGGAGATGGTCAAAAGCCACAAGGGAACCCGCCTGTGATGTTTCTGAACCAAGGACACTTTTAAGAGCCGATTGTAGTAGATGTGTAGCAGTATGATGGGCCTAGACAGCATGTGAAACAGAAAGAAGTTAAAGAAGAAAATGGAAATAAATAGGTGTTATAGCAAAAGCTACAACTGATGCCTTCCTGAACGAGCATTACTGCATTAGCTAAATGCAAACATTCTGTTTTGAGGTAAAAGTAATATCACCATGTTCCAGAATTCTGAGAAATGGACAGTTAATTGATGTCATAAAGAGTTCATGTCTAATAACATCTTTGCAGATAATCAGATATTTTATGTGAATGTATGCTAAGCTGTCAGCGATTACCAAACAAAAGAAATAACTATATAAAGCAAATGCTCCTATTTTTCTTGTTTAAAGTCTGTAGACCTGAGAAGATGGAATTTGTCGAAAGCTCAATAAGTCATTACAGAACACTAGTTAACACAAGTTTCAAATAAACCAACCGAATAATAGAACGAAAAAATGTCACCCAGCAAAAGCAAACAGATGTCCCAACGATCAAGTATTCATAGAATGCATGAAAAATATCAAAAAGCTTGGCAATTTTCACACCTTAGCTCCCTGCCTCAGTTTTGCATCAACTGCAGCATCAATTTCCTTTCCAACCTCTACTGAACCCTGCTTAATTGTGCCTTTGTGAACGAAGATATTTCCCAGGGACTTTTGGACATCTTTGATTTCTATCACTGCATTTTGTTTTCCACCTTCCTCTTCGTACACATACAAGAAACCATTATCTCCCACTTGACCACCTGATTCAGCATAGAATGGTGTCCGGTCTAATAGTATTTCTACATCAGAACCTTCTGAAACATTTTCTACTGGGTTTCCATTAACTAAAAGACCTTTAACAACAGCAGTTGCAGAAAGAGAGTCATATCCCAAAAATTCAGTATCAGGGATACTTTTAACAATCTCGGTCTCATTTCCTACAGAAAGTTTGATTACATTGTGAGCAGCCTGAGATTGTTTCCTTTGGTTTTCCATTTCAAAATCGAACCCCTTCATATCAACAGTAACACCCCGTTCGACCGCTACTTCAGCTGTAATCTCTACAGGAAAACCATATGTATCATATAAAAGGAAAACGTCTTTTCCAGACAGGCAAGGCTTATCTCCATTATCACCTGCACTTAATAATGCCTCGTCTAGAAGTTCATCTAATAACTTTTCACCTCTTTCCAGAGTCTGTACAAATCGCAGCTCTTCCCTTTGAAGTTCTCCAATAATTGTTTTCCGCCTTGATTCAACATATGGATCTATCTCACTACTAAGGCTGATTACTACCTCAGCTAGTGATGGTAAAAATGCACCTTCAGAATTTCCATGAACATCACCTCTTATACCTATCAATCTACCAGTCCGGATCACCCTTCTTATAAGCCTTCGAACAACATATCCTCTCCCAATATTCGAGGGAACGACCCCATCTGATATGAGATAAACAACTGCCCTCATGTGATCCCCAATTATCTAGAAAAAACAGAACGTTTCAAAGGTTATGTCTTCTATCCTACTTATTTATCATAAAACAAGTAATAGATCCAGATTGACTCACTTTAAGCTTTGTCTTAGTAGCATCATCGGCTGTAGTGTAGGACACCAGCGCCATGCTTGCTGCCTTTTCTATAATTGGGAAAATCAAGTCCGTCTCATAGTTGTTTGGAACCTATGATAGACAATTATTCTAAGTTAGACTATACTTTAAAACAAAAAAATAGACTATACCTTAAGACAAAAAATGATGTTATTAATCATTTGAAGAACTGATATGCATTACCTTTTGAAGAATGCGCGCCATACGCTCAAGCCCCATTCCTGTGTCGATGTTCTTTTGTTTCAATGGTTCTAGAGATCCGTCATCCTTTTTGTTATATTGCATGAAGACAAGATTATAGAATTCAATGAATCGACTATCATCACCTAAATCCTGCACAGAACTATATGAACATCACTAATTTCAGTTAATGGAGAAACCCTCGCATGCAAAAAAAGAGAGAAGAAAATACAAAGTTTTCTTAACCACTAATACCACAGAATCTTTACATACCGCATTCGATGATCCTCCCTCGGGATGAAAATCATAATAAATTTCAGAACATGGCCCACAGGGTCCAGTTGCACCACTAGTCCAAAAGTTATCGTCTTTGCCCATCCTCTTTATCCGTTCCTCTGGTACACCAACCTTGATAAAATAAGCAGAAATAAAATCTATCACTACAAGATTAATTGAATACTAAATGAGGAACAGAATATCTTTTGCACATCATGTGCCATGATACCAAATATGATTCATTGCACCTCTTGAACAAAATATGCGAGTCCTGACAATTCAAAATAACTACTGAAGATTACTAGTGAGATGTGGTTAAAATGTATTATATATTTCTTGCTGCGAACAGATAAACGATGAAGCTATGCAAAATTGCAGAAATATGCAGGTTTTAGATAATTGACCTCACTGTGCCAAATGGTGAATGCCTCATCGTCATCTTCAAAAACACTAACCCACAGTCTTCCTGGGGGTAACCCATACCTAAACAAAGATCACAAATAGAATGAATGCAAGCACTGACACAACATGAAACAGAATTACAGGAATACTAATCGCCTGACACCTTATAGCATGTAATGCAAGTATTGTCATTGGGGTAAAATAAGAGCAGTTTAAGACTAGCTGAAGTTTGACATAATAATGCATTTGGAAAACCCAAAGATGACACCTGACAAAATAATGCATGTTGCATGTGTTTGCGAAACAAGCAGTCATATGGCAAACTTTTTCACATGAACAGCTTAAAATTTACCACTATGGAGATCATGCTCCATGCAGAATAAAGGAATTGTTCATACTCCTTGGTTGTCAGATCCCATGCCCATTTGATCGCTTCCTTCTTGAAGTAATCGCCAAAACTGAAGTTCCCAAGCATCTCAAAGAAAGTCTGGTGACGAGATGTCCGTCCCACATTTTCAATGTCATTTGTTCGTATGCATTTCTGGGAGGTAGTGGCACATGGTACACGCCTAGGTTCCTAGAAGTAGCAATATAAGGACTTCAGCATAAAGTAAAGAGAAACAGGTGCAGATTGCAACATAGTGTGCTCTCACATGATGTAGAAAAAACGATGGGGCTCCTACTCTGTTATTAAGCAGGTAACAATTCAATACTGAGTTCATCCATATAGGCATAAATACCATCATGAACAACAAATAACGCTAAGAAGTAAGAACTGCGTTCATTGACTGAAACAGTAAAGTGAAAGTAAACACATTGTTATATTTAACTAGGTGCATCTCGTGTGTTGTTAAGGGAATTGCTAGGGTATGTGTTTAAGTGAAAACTATCCTTTTTGTGCAACATTTCCCATCTTCCAAGCAAAAAACTACAGGAGGCAACCAGAACTTCAGAAATGGTTGTCGTAATGCTGACACCTTGCCAAGAAATATAGGCTTGAACTGAAGCATCCCGGCGATGGTGAGGAACACAGTCGGGTCATCGGGCACAAGAGACGAGCTCGGGAGGATCTTGTGGCCATGGGCAGCATAAAAATCGAGGAAACGCCGGCGTATCGCATCCCCGCTCCACTCCCCTGAACTCTCTCTACCCACTTCCTGAGTCGCAAGCTCCACGGAGGCTGCAGATTACAGAAAAAAATCGCTGCAATCTCGAACAAAACAAGGTAATCGCAAACCTAGAAATAAAGAAACAGAAGTATATTAAACCTGACGAGCTGCTTCTCATGAGCACCCCGTTCTTATGAGCCGAACCCCTCCTCGCGACGCCATCCCCCACACAGCCGAACCCTGCAGATGCACCACATATCAGCTGAGCATGGCCTCATAAAATCGATAGAACAAGTCGCGAATTCAAGCAGGCAGGTGTCTCGTGAGACGCGAGGGGGGAGGAGGTTACCTCGGGGTCGGAGGGAGGGGCGAAGGCGGCGGCCGGAGACGGAGCGAGGAGGGAGGGGGCGGAGGCGGTGGGTGGGCGCAGTGGAGAGGAGGGGGAGAGGGCGAGAGGTGGGGGAGAGAGCGGCCACGTCCATGGCTGGGAGCTCGAGGGCTTGGGCTTCGGCTCTCCCCGCTTCCGGTGTTTTTGTGGTTTTGGCTAGCTCGGGGTCGGGGGTTTATCGCGATGGTGTGCGGGGTGGAGGTGGTGGCTCACGTCCGCCGTCCGATTATCCATTGCTTCTAACAGAACCAGCCCAAAAAATTAATTCATCGCAACAGTCCCGAACGCATAGAAAATCCATGTTACGCTACATGCACTACTCACCATTTTTTGAAGTTACATGGCAGAACCACATATACAAGTTACATCTCATTCACATCATCACACACATATATATACACTATGTGTAACACCCTGAAAATTAGAATTTAGAAGTTATGTAAGCTCTGAGCTATTTTGGAACACATTTGCTTTGGTATTTGAGTTCTGTTGAAATTTTCTTGGATTTCAGTTTAAGGTCTCAATGGTAAAAGTAAAAAAATAAAACAAAATGTATGAGAATGTCAAAAATAAAGAAATAATAGGCATAAGAAAAATATAAAACTTCTATTTTAAGGTTTGGTATTAATAAAGGAATTAAATGAAATAAAGTGGAAGAAATAAGTAAACACATGCAGGCCTATATATAACTATATATTTATACACATAATTAGGAACTCTTTTAAATATATAAATACACAAAGATCAATTATAGCAACAAAGGATAAAAGAATGGGAAGTGTGATGGAGGGGAGCTAACAAAATGAATAAATCAAAAATAAAAAGGAGAAGGGCCTTCTACCGCCAACCCAGCCAACCCGGTCCGCCCACCTCCCTTCTCCTCCCCGTTCCTCTTTTCTTTGCCCAGCCCGGCGAATGCCCGTCACCCCTTTCTCCCGGCCGTTGCCGCAGCCCGCACCCTCCTGGCGCACTCCTCAGACCAGAGGTCGCCGGCGCCACTCCGGGAGCACGTCGTCGGGCCCACCGCCGTCCCGTCCTCGCGTCACCACCGAGTCCCCATTGCGTTCGCCGCCCCGCCGCGCGACGCCGCCTCGCAAGACCGTCACGCCCGGCCGCCTCGCCGCAAGACGTCGCCATTGCGGCTAGCGAAGCCATGCGGTGCGTACGCTACCGATGGTGGTCGCCGTGCTACGACTCTGCTCGCGCATGCCCGCACCCCACGCCCGGTCCCTGTAGCGGCTCACCGCCGGACGACCTGCCGCACGTCGCTCGCACGGCCGCCGCAGGCCCTCCTCGACGCCCGCGCAACCCACCACCTATAAAGCCTGCCCGCGGCTGCCATCCTCACCGCCCAAGCCCCATCTTCCTCCCCTAGACTCCAATTGGCCCCCTTTCCATCCTCCTCGCCGGTGCCGCTCTTCCCCTCCATGGCCGGCCGCCGAGCAAAGTCCCCGAGCCAAGCCTCCCTAGGATCACCGTGAAGTTAACCGTGTGCCCGGCCGCGTGTATCCGGGCTTGCAGCTCACCAGCGTCACCTCTCCTCCCAGGCCACCGCCGCCGCACGCCGCCGACCTAGTTCCGGTGACCCCCGGTCGACGCCGACGCTCCCATCTCCTTCCCCGTGACGCAAGGATTCCATTTTGCCCCCCACCGGGACCTCCTCGACCGCCCACCACCGACCACACCGCCGCCACTCCCCACCCCCGCCTCCCCTGTCTCGGTCCCTGCTGCGACATTTGGTTTAACTGCGCCCCTTCCCGCTAGCCACTCAGGTAACACCCGCGTCTCTCCTGGCTAGCATCGCTTGCCCCTTAACTTGCCTGGCCGCACGCGTTCGAGCCCTTGGCTCCGCAGTGTCGGGCTGAGTTTTGGGGGTTTTATTTCATTTTTTTGGTATGAGCAGCATCATAGAAAAACCAAGAGGGTTAGCAAGGGAAAGTCTGGGGAAAAACTCATAAAGACAAATCTCATGTGATGCAGAAACTTGATTAGTATATAGGGGTGCTTATTAACCCTTTTATCATGGTTAGTTATCATTTGCCAGAACATTATATACACACACACACATGTCCATATATGTATATATGTGTATATATAATGAATAACCCTTTTAAATCCGTAGCAATTAAAAAGAGTTGGTAGGAGTATAATTAGAGTAAATTCTCATGAGAAATGATAACCCATCAAATAAAAGGTTACTAAACCATAAATCATGAATCTTTGCATATTAGAACATGAGGTCGAAATTAACTGTTTGCCAAGTTAAGCCATAAAATATTATCCTAGTAACTAGGATAAACCTTTTTCCACTAAATAATGTGAACACTTAACCAACAGCCATAGGGTACGATACTCAATGTAATAAAAGATTATATTGCATAAAATGACTATGATTAAACTTTCAATATTTGTAGTGGGAGTATTCTAGCATCGAAGCAAATGAAACAAATCTCTAAATTTGTCCAAATCCCATGTCTACCTGGTGAAACTAAAATCTGAAATTGGAGTTATTTGGATTTTCTGCTGAATGCTTATTTGGTTTGCTGATTGCCTTTTTTTCCAAATTTTCGCGCACGATAAAATTAGCTTACGAGGCTCAGGAAGAAGCCGAGGCAGCAGCTCTAGAAGCTCTAGACAACCAAGAACCACCCCACTGTGACCAAGGCGAGTCAATACTTTGATCATGTTGAACCTATATTTTCTGCAAATTACTTTTGTTTAAATTATCAAAATTGCATGCTATTATTTTATATGCAAATACATGATTAATTCAAGATTCTAATTATATGCTCATTATTTAACTTGATTAATATTACATCCCCTTTGGAATATTTGAATGTGTGAACCTTGTCGTCCTAGCAAAAATTACAATAGTAATCTTTCGAAAATAAGTCCCTAATTATACACCATGCTTAGTACTGCATAGATACTCGGGGGCGCTGAAATGCCCCAAGTATCATTATCATTTTGAATCATGAGAAACTGATTTGGGAAGTCATGGTGGTAATGACTGATATATGTTGGTATAATTATTTTATGTTTCCAAAAATCCCAACTTGCTTAAATATCTGGGCGGATGGTTCGAGTGTGTGTATGGGGTGCAGTGGAAGAACAAAGTGGGTAGTGGTAGAACCGCCCAGATACCCCTAAGGACCGAATCTTGTCATGACCTCCTATGTAAAATAGTGCAACCACAAGTCTGTAAAGTACAACTTGGCTAAGTAAATTTATCGAAACCCCCGAACTCATCTCACTGGTAGTGGAAAGAAGTGGATACGCAAGGGCAAGGGGAGGCCTAAAGGGACACCGAGTGGAGGGTGAAGTAACTAGTCGTACTAGCGTTGCGAGGAGTGGAGCACGGCTGCGCTAGTAGACGTGGTTACATCCCGTGCGTAGTAAGGGACTCACCGCAAGTGGGAGCAGCCCATAAGGTGAGATGACAAAAGGGAGTAGATATTTTGAACAGTCACTGTGATGATCTGCTCAACCACATGCCTAAGGAATCGTGTGGGGCAACGAGTTGATTGTCTCTTATGGTGAAAGTGTACAAACTCTGCAGAGTCAAAACTATTCGAATAGCCGTGCCAACGGTCATGGGCGGACATGGGAACTTAACCAGATATAGTTCTATTTCAAAAACAACTTTGTGAGTGGAATTGGAAAAGTGTGGGCAGTGGAAAGCCCTGATTTGAGTTGTCCTGGGTGTCGTCCCAGTGGTAATGTAAGCGGCTATAACGCTGAAATGTTGGCATAGGGTGCAGAGGCCATGTAACGGTGGATGGAATCTGGATCATTATTATTATTGCAGACTTTCACACACATTATGTTTTAGTCTAAACTACTAGGTCTTAGGAAATTTTTATGTATCATACTTCAAAAGCAATTTCTGGCAAACAAAATAACTCGAGCCTCACTTTGATAAGCCATGCATATTATCTACTGCATTCTGTGTGTTGGCTCGCTGAGCACGGTGGTTTGTGCTCACACTCGCATTACCAAAATCAGATTCAGGAGTCCAAGATCATTATGCATATGAAGATGCCCCCGCTACAGAAGGAGGGAACAACGTCAAGAACTAGGGCATCTTTTGCGCATTTTAAGTCCTAGGTAGATAGACTATGGTGTAGTGTGCCTATAATTATTGCCTTACCATAGGTAATAATCATATGGCACCTATTTACCCCCAGTCGCTGCCTGTGGATTAAAGGTCTACCTTGCTTTTGCTTCCGCTGTTATACTTTTGTACTGAGAACATTTGGCCTGATCGGCCCTTATGTAAAACTATTGCCCGACATGGTATAATTCAAACTCAGCCATGTAATATTATTATGTGTTGATGTGAATCATGCGATGTATGAAATGATGCAGCAATGTACCTGTGAGCACTATCTACTAATCCAGGGAATAGTGCAGTGGTTTCACAGGAGATTCTGGATTGAAACATCCGGGTCTGACACTATGTGTCTTGGATTTTTATTACAAAGGCACTAAGTCTTTACGAAATATGGATATACACTTTTCTACTAAACACACACACACACACACACACACATATATATATATATACACACTATGTCTCGCAGAATTTTTATTACGAAGGCACTAAGTCTTTACAAAACATGGATAAACCCTTTTCCATTAAACATGTACATGCATATACCTATTCTAACTATATAGGTGAGATACATCAGGTTGATCATAGGAATCGAATCGGAATAGGCTACAGGTATTATGGCAGCGCCAGCCAACCGAGCGTAGCACTACTCATCTTTTATGAATCTAGTAATCATAGGGGAGCTATTATGGGCATGTTCTTTTTTGTTGAAACTTATGGTTTTTGGCTGCGGCTTGTCTTTTGTGGGCTGTTCGTGCAAGAGATTACAGAGTAACAGAAACTCACGTGCGGTTTTTGCCGATATAAATGAAATCAGTATAGTATATACTACAATTAACTAGTAAACTTTATTTTGAAAAGGTACTCGTTTATAAAGTAGCTATTATAGAAAACCGAAAAGTAGTTTTTAGACGTTGAAAAGAACAGATCAGAACTCTTGACACCAAAGCCGTGCAGCCGCTCCATCTCATGCAGCGTTTGCTTCTGCATTTGCATGTGCACATGTGCACCCTATGAGGCTACAACTCTACAATTCAAAATATTCTTATATGTTTCTAACTGAAAAACACAACATAGGTTTTTTTAATAGAAAATCAATAGAACTTTATATGGAATTATCATGTTCCAAAAATAGCTAAGCAGTCCTCTTACTAGTTATCTCATTGAATACACTTCTCTCTAAATATTCTTTGTTTTGAAATACCTAACTACTAGTATTTTGGCCCTAACATGACATCAATAATAGGCAAAGCATGGAACTAAATCAGTATGCCATTGTTCTCTTTGGTACCGATAAAGTTTATTTTCAACTAATGTGTTCCCTCGTACCCTTCATTTTAATATTAAACAAAATTCTCGAGATTATTCATTTTAATATCATTCCTACAAAACTAAAAACTCAAGCAGTGTTGAGGAAATTGGTATAAACTTAATGACACGAGGTATCTTGTAAATAGATATTGTAGTGTTTAAAATGCTTGGAAGTATAATACCAACTCATAGAAGAATTGATTTCCTGAAAGGGTGTGATAGTTGATAAGTTGCCTTTTTAAGTGATTTTTTTCCACAGCTGGTACAAGATGCAATGGATCTTTGCTATCATATCCTCACTCCTCTATATATAATACACTCCTCATCCCCCACCCTATACCCTATGCCTCCACCGCCTTCTCCATTTGTCAACCTACCATCACCTTCCCCACCATTGTCGTATCTATTGCCACAACCACATGTCTCTTCTTCAATCCCTAAAACCTAAGTTGTTAGTCTCATTTGTCACCATCTTGCCTATTGTCATCGCCGTTGCCCACCATCTCACGACTAATAACACCATCGCTACCTCCGCCACCCTTGAACTCTATGGTTAGGACCTAGTAAACCTACATCCGAACCTCATGAATGCACCCTAACCTATCAATGCCATTGGAGAGGAGGACGACAGCCCATCTGAGCATAAATTGTGATGTGAGATATAGTTATAGAAAAGCGACCTATAGATAGAAAATTTCATACATGACTTATGAATAAGAAAATATCATACAACCTGTGCGTAGCAAATCCTTCACTAAAAATTAGGCTTTCACTCTCGCGGGGAGGTTTTCCGAATTTTTCCATCACCTAACAAACAATCCTCGTGTTCCGAATTTTCCCATCACCAACCCAGAAAATAATCGCAACAGTACCGAACGCATAGAAAATCCATGTTACGGTACATGCTCTACTCATCTTTTTTAAAGTTGCATGGCAGAACCACATACACAACTTACATCTCATTTACGCCATCACACACACACATATACACACACACTATGTGTCGTAGAATTTTTATTACGAAGGCACTAAGTCTTTACGAAACATGGGTATACACTTTTCCATTAAACGTGCACATGTATATACCTATTCTAACTATATAGGTGAGATACATCAGGTTCGATCATAAAAATCGAATCGGAATAGGCTACTGGTATTATGGCAGCGCCAGCCAACCGAGCGTAGCACTACTCATCTTTTATGAATATAGTAATCACAGGGAACTATTATGGGTCTGTTCTTTTTTGCTGAAGCTTATGACTTTTGGTTGTGGCTTATCACTTTTAGGTTGTTCGTGCGAGAGACTATAGAGTAACAGAAACTCACGTGCGGTTTTTGCCGATATAAATGATAGTATGTACTATAATTAATTAGTAGACTTTATCTTGAAAAGATACTCCGTTTAAAATCTAGTTACTGTAGAAAAGTCAAAAATCTCTTGACGCCAAAGCCGTGCAGCCGCTCCATCTCATGCAGTGTTTGCTTCTGCATTTGCATGTGCACCCTAAGAGGCTACAACTCTACAGTTCAAAATATTCTTATATGTTTCTATCTGAAAAATGAAACAAAGGTTTTTTTTATAGAAAATCAATAGAACTTTATATTGAATTCTCATGTTCCAAAAATACATAAGCAATCCTCTTATTAGTTATCTCATTGAATACACTTCTCTCTAAATATTCTTCATTTTGAAATACCTGACTACTACGATTTTGGCTCTGACATGACATCAATAATAGACAAAGCATGGAACTAAATCGGTGTGCCATTGTTCTCTTTGGTACCGATAAAGTTTATTTTCAACTAATGTGTTGTCTCCGTACCCCTCATTTTAATATTAAACGAAATTTTCGAGATTACTCATTTTAATATCATTCCTACAAAACTAAAAACTCAAGTAGTGTTGAGGAAATTGGTATAAACTTAGTGACACGAGGTATCTTGTAAATAGATATTGTAGATGTTTAAAATGCTTGGAAGTATAATACTAACTCATAGAAGAATTGATTTCCTGATAGGGTCTGATAGTTGACAAGTTGCCTTTTTAAGTGAATTTTTCCACAGCTGATACAAGATGCAATGGATATTCACTGTCATATCCTCACTACTCTATATATAACACTAACACACTCCTGTAATACCACTAATATGAAAAGGGAAGAAATGTGTGGAATGAAAATAAAGCAAGGAAGAATAAAGGAAAGAGAGAAGAATTTTGCCGTCAGACCCATCGGCTTTAGAATGCCAAACAAAGGTAGCGCTCACAGAGGTTCCCTGACCGTCCGGGGCCGGTCGGCGCCTCTCGCTACTGTGGGCTTCATCATTCAGCAAAAATATAGCCAATGCCCACTTTTACTGACTTACCTGCTGCAGTAGAAACCCCTAAGCCAACATTACACAGCCCTTGAACCAAAATGCCCTTGGGTAGTCAGGTATATGGGAGAGTTATAGGAGTTGAGTAAGGGCATGCCGGTCATTTCACAAAGCCAGGGGCTGCCCAACCATGCTCTTATATGCTAGCACAAACCAAGCAAGCCCATTTCTTTCCCCTAACCGAGAAACCAAGCACATTTTCACCATTCCTTCCTCAACCGAGAGCAGCCACAGAGTGAGCCCCAAAGCCAAGCATGGCTAAGCTAGCTAGAGCAACATAGAGAGAAGGTGAGGGAGAGAGAAACAGAGGAGAAGCCTAAGGAGAGGAGCACGAAGACGAAGGAGTCAAGGCGACGGCCGTTGACGTGGAACCTTCATCGCAAGTCAGGATGCTCTAGGAGGGCTGGACGTCAACCCGACCGTAAGCCGACGGTAGCCAGCAAGTGAGCAGGTCTTTCCCCACCTCTCCTTCAAGCACATCCATGTCACGGCTTAGCACAATCCCCACATAGCACCACCATAGTGCACTAGCGGCGGTGAGCCTGTAGGAGTTGCCGTGCGCCCTTGGGAGGGAGAGCATGCTCCTCGACGCATGTCTCCCCACCAAGTCCCATCATGGCGACCCCCGTGGGCGTTTCCAAGACCAAGTGCACACACCATGAGAGCGAAGACAGACAGAGGTTAGAACACATGCATGTAGAAAGTAGGGGAAAGGGGTGCACTGCCTTGATAGGAGTGGTCGGCCTGCAAAGAGCCGTGGCCGGCGAGCTCGAATCCATCGGGGGGGCGAGGCCGAGTGCCGACCTGCACTCGCGCAGGGGCCGGTGAGTCGAAGTCGAGGGCGACGGTTGGCGGTGACGGGTGGTGGCGTAGGCGACTGAGGGCGGAGGCGCAGGGGGGCCAGGGTCGGAGCCGAGGACGGCGGTCGCTGGCCGTGCCGACCGGGCGGCGACACCCAGTGCCCCACTGCCGCGCGCGCACAAGGAGAAGCGGTGGATCTGAGCTTGGCCGGCTGGATCCAAGGAGAGTGAAGGGGGCCGAGCAGGGGTGCCGGCCGGCGGTGAGCCCAAGGGCCGGCGAGCCGGGCTCGCCCGCGTGCCATCGCACCGCCCGGAGTAGTGCATAGATGGGGGTCCCCGCGCGCAAGAGAGAGAGTGAGAGAGTGAAGGGGGCTGTGGAGGAGAAGCCGACGGCGGCCCAGCGGCCGGCGGCGAGGGAGGGCTGGTGCACCTGTGTGCCGCCGTGTCGCCTGGGAGGGGCCGGCTGTTCGGCCAAGCACGCGAAGATGAGGAGGCCGGTTCGACTGTGGAGGGTGAAGAGAAAAGAAAAGGAAAAGGGAAGAGAGAAGAAGAAGAAGAGGAGAAGAAGAGGAGAAGAAGAGGAAAGAAGAGAAAAAAAAGAGAAAAGAAAAGAGAAGAGAAGAAAGAAAGAAAAGAAAGGGGGGGTTGGTACCTGCGGGTCCTTAACCCCGTGCATTCTATGCCCGAGTTGGGTCAGGCACGTAGAATCGTCGTTGTTCGCTTAAGCCTTGGTTTTGATTTGATGCATTGAGTCGAGTTGACGCCTGTACAGGTGGAGGTCCCGGGTCGGAGCCGTCCATGCATTGTTCCCGAAGCTAACCAGGCAAGTGCATGGTAAATCGGTAAATTCGGGTCATATTTGTTGTTACATGAATGATGGTGCATGGCTTACCATGTTGGGGTAAGTGTAACGCCCCCGTTTCTGGGAGGAACAGGAGCGTCACTAGACCGCAACCACCCAGGAGTTTGGTTACGGACCGAACAAGTATCATGTCTGCTTACGAACATTTAAGAAGGGTTAGCTTAATTGAAATAAGACCTAACAGTCAATTTTAACAATAAAATGGGCGTGCAAGCCCAAATGTACTTACATGCAGAAGAAACGCAGAAAGCACCACAGGAAAGCCTGAGTGCGGTCGCAACCCTAACACGCAAATCTTGGATTGCCTTCCTTCCTTCTGGTATCTGTTGGGGAGAAAAATTATGCAAGACTGAGTACCAACCACTGTACTCAGCAAGTCACAAGGGAAACCCTACTTTAACTATTTGCACGGATTGCCAAAGGAAGGGTATATATTTGTTTTATTAATTTTTGTGGATGCACTTTATTTCGCAAACATTTTGACAAAACAGAACCAAAAACTACTCCTTAAGATCTTAGGGGTTTTCTCAAACAGTTGATTAATCAGCTAGTCAGTTTAAAACAATTATGAAAACTACTCAAGCCTTACTGCTGGAATCACCCAAGTGACACATCTTCATTAACCGGGAGCACGGCGTATTTGAATACCATTTAATTGACTCTGCAGAGTTACTCAGCTTTACCCACACGATTCCTTAACCCTCATGACTGAGTTAAGGAAGCCAGGTCGTTTCACTGCTCAATTCTTTATATAGGCTCTACCCGGTAGAATCCACTCGGGTCTAGCATATGAAAACTCCCGTCCGCTTCGAGTGAACTCTACCATTGTTAGGCACCCGTAGCACGGCCTACCTAACCTCACTTCTCAACACCCTATCTTCTTAACACCTGTAGAGTTTCAATCGAATTGAGCAGCTACTAAACCAGTGTTGACAAGTCAACTCCTGTGGTTGAGTGATCACTATATCATTTGCTCGGCGTAAGGGTCTAGTCCTTACATTTTTCCCCGAGGTCCGCAACCCCGCCAGGTCAGCGACCTCCAACCTAGGGTAGGAGGTGGGCGAAGACCGCCTCGCGGTTCCTTCCCCAACCCTTACCCTATCATGCACACGTCGGCAATCTCCGCCCTAGGGTACGGTGTCCCATACCAGTATACCACCATACCCTAGAGTCGGGTTTTCCAAAGTCTATTGGCCCGCAGCCACAACCTTATTAGTGTAAAGACTTTGTGTGGTAATAAATAACCTACAGTTATTTAGATTACCAAATAATTAATTCTAGGGTTACAAAGGCATGGTTACAAGTTTAACATGGCATTTATCGGTGGTAGAATTTATCTACATAGCATGTCATTCTAAACATTTTATTTTACTTTGAACTAGCATTTCACAACTAACATAATGCAAATAGCATAATAACACAATTTAAATGGCATAGGATTTCAACATGGTCAAGGACTTGTGACTTGCCTTGCGTTCAACTAGCTCGGCGGCTTCGTAAACCGCGCTTCCTTGATCTTGATCTTGCACTGCAGCTTCCGAGGACTCCGACACTAGCGCAAACACACAAAAACAAATAAGTCCGGCTTGAGCCTAATCAAGCGAGGAAAAATAAATCTATAAAAAAGAAGTAAAATGCATAAATACTCAAATGAGGGATTTTTGAATTTTTCAGAGATGAATTTGGTGGAAAGAGGTCAAAAATGGGTTCAGGGCATCAAAATAAGCAAGATCGTGAAATTTGGGAATATTTGGGATTTTCTGGGATTTATTTGGGTTTTCTGGATTTTTGGAAATTGGAAAAAATTCTGGAAATTGGTTTGAACAGTGTTGGGCTGGCTCTATTGCTCTGTGCGGCCGGGAGGAATCGCCCAACCAGTGAACGCCCACGCACGAGGCAGCGGCGGCGGCGAAAGCAAAGCCACGCGCTCGGCCCAAACACGCGCGCGCTCTCTCGGGGCGGACGGCCGACGCGTGGAGGACGCGGACGACGGCGATGCGGAGGAGTGGGCGGTTGGGATGCGTTGCGGGGGGTGGATCGGACGACAGGAAAAAAGATCTCAAAAACGTGTTGCGCTGCGGCAGGGGGAATTCAAACGCGGGCGGCAGCGCTGAGCGCACGCGCCACTGACCAGCCGACCACTCAGTGTTACCTGACAGAGGGAGGGGGATGAATGCAGATGAGTCAAGTGGCAGCAGGGGACGGGCAGAGGAGGCCGAAACAGGGGAGATCGGGGGTGGCGCACGGCCAACGGCGTCGCCGGTGAGTGGCGGCCGGGGAGGCGCGGGTGACGGCTGAAATGGATGTCTCAGGGCGTAGGGGAGCTGTTGGTGGCGGCACGTCGGCCGGAACGGCGGCGAGGGGAGCGGGCGGCGGCGAGGTGGAAACGGGGCGCTGGCGGCCGGGATGATGGGGAGGGGAACTTGAGCGTGCCTGAGCAGGAGGGGGTGAAGGGAAGGCTTGCCGACAAATCGGTGGAGCCGGAGGGGAGCCGAGGCTTGCCGGCGGCAGGGACCAGGGGCGGCGCGGGCATGCGCACGGCGCCAGCGACGTACAGGCGGCGAGAGCTTCGAGCAGCGGTCGGGGAAGCTTCGGGGTGGCTTGGTGGTGCTCCCAGCGAAGGGAATCGAGTCGAGGAGCGAAGGGCAGGAAACGGAGGCGGTGGCGGCGGTTTTGGCCGGCGACGGGGAAGAATGGCCTTACAGCGAGCTTCGGCGCGGCGTTTTCCAATTAATTCAGAGGGGAGGGACTAGAGGCGCGGGGAAACAAGGCAGGGTACTTGGATTGAAGGGGGATGCACCGGAGCTCCGGAATGGTGAGGAGGCGGTGGCGACCGCTCGTAGGCGGAAGAGGAAGAAGAAGTAGGGAGGGGGGAAAGAGGGATGGCGCCGGGAGCATTGTATTCCTGGGGATATGGCTTGTAGGCGGGGGAAGACTGTGGACCTGCTACCACTGACGACCAGGCACAGGACGCGGTATGGGCGACGGAAGCAGGGCATGGCTTGGCCCGCAAGGCGCAGGGCGGGGGTGCGCTCGCGCAGAGGAAGGAGGGGGGAAACAGGCGCTGGCTGGTGGGGCCGCAAGGGGATGGGTCGGCGCGGACACGGGCCACGTGGCGCAACCGCGGGAGGACGGTGGCATCAGCGCGGAGGGGTGGCACGGCGAAACCGGGGCGGGGCGCCTCGGCGCGCGGGTGCAGGTGGAGGCGAGGAAAGGTGGGGACGCCAGGAAAAAGGAGAGGCGGGAAGGGAGAAATGCGCCAACGCAAGGAGAAGGCGCGAAGCTGAGAAAGGAAAGCGGGTAAAAGGGAAACTTTCCGAAAAAGGAAAGTTGCCGAAATTCACTCAAAAATCCAGAAAAAGGCTTGAAAATTTTGAATTTTTCTGGGGTGTTTCAGTAAGTTTACTAATTTTCGAATGCATGATGAGAAATGATGAACGATGAATGTGGGACATGACATGTTGATATGCATAGATGGAGAACTTGCATTGCATGCATGTCATGAAAAGAGATAGAGTTGGTCCATTTGTGTGGACGCTCCACGGGAGTGGAGATCGAGGTCCCCATATGAAAATGACGGGATACTGTGGTCCCCGTATGAAAAAGGACTGGCTTGTGATCCCCGCATGGAAACAGGGCGGGTCTGGGTGAGCATCAACGGGGTGCTCGCTCTGCTATACCGGTATAGACTAAAGAGATAAGAAAGGAGTGCATGAGCATATGCATGATGAATAGTTCATCGGAACTTAAAGTGGTTAAATGGAAAAGCGGTTAATGAGTCTGGGATGATCATGGTCCGATTTGTGAACCTGTTATTTGCTATTTTGCTTTGTACTTGCTGAGTCGGTGGACTCACCCTTGCTTCGTTGTTGTTTTTAGGTGACCGTTGAGGACGTCATGCACGGGCGAGAGTAACACATGAATAATTGGCACGAACTAGCAGCACTCTTTGTAATACCTTTTTCTCAGTGTATTTTAACCTTACTAGTATGGTAGAGTAATTGCTAAAAATGCTATGATGTATCTGAATGTAGCAATATAAATAAAGTAGTGTTGGCTTAAATTCTTCTAGTGATGATGAAATGGTAAGAGTATTCAGTGGTGGTAACATTCCGGGTCCAGAGGGTGGGCGGGGTGTTACAACTCCTCATCCCCCACTCTATAGCCTATGTCTCCACTGCCTCCTCCATTCATTGATATATCATCACCTTCCCCACCGTTGTCGTCTCTGTTGCCACAACCACATGTCTCTTCTCCAATCCCTAAAACCTAAGATGCTAGTCTCATTTGTCACCATCTTGCCTATCGTCGTCGCCGCTGTCCACCATCTCATGACTAATAACACCATCGCTACCTCTGCCACCCTCGAACTCTATAGTTAGGACCTAATAAACCTACACCCAAACCTCATGAATGCACCCTTACCCTATCAAAGCCATTGGAGAGGAGGACGACAGACCCATCTGAGCATAAATTGTGACGTGAGATATAATTATAAAAAAGCGACCTATAGATAGAAAATTTCATACATGACTTATGAATAAGAAAATATCATACAACCTGTGCGTAGCAAAATCCTTCACTCAAAATCAGGCTTTCACCCTCGCAGGGAGGTTTTCCGAATTTTCCCATCACCAAAGAAATAGTCCTCATGTTCCATTTCAACAAGTAAAGAAAAAAAACGAACATTCCTTGCATGCCAATCATATATCTGCTCGACATCGAATTTTTTTGTAAATAATCTATATTTTATTCGAAATAACAAAAATATATTAGTGCAAATATTTTTTTTACAGAAATAGCCTGTAGTCGTTTAACATTTGGGCGACTGAATCCTGTCGCCCAACAGCCGTACGACGCACAAGCAATCCGTCGGGATGATATAATTATAGTCGTTGAACGATTACTTTCAATTGTCAAGCGGTTAGGCGATTACAAATCTAATCGTTCAATCCCTTTAATGACTAAAGGTACATACAAATCAGTCGCATGGCCAAGCCTCCGGCATTTTTTCCGGCCACGCCGCGCAGACATCAGACCAAAAATCAGGCTTTCACGACCTGCAAATTACGCCACCATAAACACCAAACCAACCAACCCAAGCATCACAGTAGTGTGTTGTCACGACTCACTTAGAGTCATGACCCACCTGTCAGTTAGAAATGGTTCGTCACGGGGTCCCACCGCGCACTAGCGCAGGGCACTTGGCGAAGCACTCGAAAATATCAGCGGAAACCAACCGGAACGGCCCCGCGAGGTCAGGTCACTCCCCACCCGACACCCCCCCCGGTTCCCTCCCACCACCACCTCCTCGCCGGCGGCGATGCCCTTCTTCTTCTCCGGCGGCGGTGGCGGCCGCTCCGGCGCTCTCCTCCCGACCACCTCCAAGGCGAAGGCGCACCACCACCTCCGCTCCAAGACCCTCTCCTCCCCCGCCGCCTCCCGTCGCCGCGGCCTCCACGCCGCCGCCTCCTCATCCCGCCGCGTCTTCTCCCTCGCCTTCGCCGTCTTCGTTGTCCTCTTCCTCGTCGCCTTCCTCCGCCTTGGCTTCCCCTCCTCCCGGCCGGCCGTGCCGTCCCCCAGCCGCCCTCGCGCCCGCCTCACCCGCAGGCCAGCCTTCCGCCGCGACTCGGCGGCGGCGGAGGCTGCCGCGGCCGCCGTGGCGGCGCGGGCTGGCCGCGAGGCGCCCGTGGACATCACTACCAGGGACCTCTACGACCGTATCGAGTTCCTGGACGTGGACGGCGGCGCGTGGAAGCAGGGGTGGGAGGTCACCTACAAGGGCGACGAATGGGACGCCGAGAAGCTCAAGGTCTTCGTCGCGCCCCACTCCCACAACGACCCCGGCTGGATCCGCACCGTCGAGGAGTACTACGAGCGTCAGTCGCGCCACATCCTTGACACCATCATCGACTCCCTCTCCAAGGTCGTCGCGATCTCCCCCGAGATTTGGTGTTAGGGTTTTGGTGCGGTTTTTTATGGCGATTTTTTTGTCGTGTAGGATTCTCGCAGGAAATTCATATGGGAGGAGATGTCATACCTGGAGAGGTGGTGGCGCGACGCTCCACGGAAGAGACAGGAGGCGTTCGCCAATCTCGTGCGCGATGGGCAGCTCGAGATTGTCAGTGGCGGCTGGGTCATGAACGATGAGGTGAGGGGGGAGCAAAATTTTGTGGTTTAGATAGGGTGTTAGGAGTAGATCGTAGTTTGGTAAGTATGTTTCTATTTTGTTGCTTGGCCATGCTTGGAATGGAATTTCATTTCATGCTTTTCCTGGTTTGCTTGTAGTTCAATGCTTAGGAGTTAGGAATCAATTTGGGCCTATTATGTTTGATGGCTGCTGTGTGTGACTGTTTTGAGGCTTTGAGCTACCTGTCCACGTCGTGATTTGGAAACGTGCAAAGTCTGTAAGCATGCGGTTGATGCTACTTGAACTATCCATGACACATTGGTTGCTCTAGAATTTGCTAATTAATTTTCTTAAGTTCTATGTTATCGGTGCACATGGATAGGAGATTCAACAGTCAACACCGTGGCTAAAGGATCACGAACAGGGTTGACATCTCTAGTATATTTTCCTTTAATGTTTTACCTTCTGCTGTGAGCTACTTGGTATCAGTCATTCATTGTTCAATAACATGGAACTTATGATTTGACTAGGGCAAAATTACGTTCTGTTTGTTGTCCCTTAAGAATAATAATCTGAATTGTGAGGTTTAGAATTATATGAGTGTAGCATTTGATGAAAAAATATTTTCAGTTTGATGAATTATCTGTTACTGATATCACCCTATTTTTTGTTGATATAGATGAACAGCTCCCTTGGAGACATGTTACATATTGTGATTTAAATTTGTTGTATTTTGTATTTGGCTTAATCTTCCCCAGCTATGAATTTCGTTTCACTTGTTATCTTCAGACATGACACATCATCAGAACTTCTTGTCATATGATTTTGCTACATACTTTGTTTCTGTTATAAAAGAGGCTACATTTAATCCCGTTTATTTCTTAATGCAGGCAAATTCCCACTATTTTGCCATCATAGAGCAGGCAAGTACACTGAAATCATTAGTATTTATGTTTTTTGCATCATGTTTTTTATCTTCTCTATGCTAAATGTGTCATGTTATGACCTTCATCTGTACCTGATGCATAAACAAAGTGCATTCTTCGTTCTTTTTCCTATTGTGTATGTCACTGGCTCACTCTTCTGAAATTTGAAAAAACACATGAAACTATACATATCGGAGAAAAACCTTAGTAGGAGGATGTGCTATAGAATCCGTGTTTTAATGCTATTTAGCAGGATGCTGTCTTTGTTCATGCTTTTAAGCTGGACTCGAGTCTTCTTAGCATGCTGCACGCTATAGTATAGCTAGATTAACAGAAAACACATTCATTAGTCTGAAAGTGGACGAATGTACCTTCTTCTGTTCTCCATTTACATTAAGTTTTAATAGTTTTTATTGATACCACCTTAGTCTAGGTTTGAAATGGCACCAGAAATAACATATGAGGATGAACAATGAATATGCAATGTATTTTGCCAGTAGATTTCACTGCATATGCTGCTATGTGTATAATCATAACAAGTTTGTATTAATGATACAAGTATGTTTGCCTTTAAAGATACTTAACTTAATTTAGCATAGGTCGGTTGAACAATCGGCACATTTACTTACGACCAATTGCATGAACTACTCTAATTTGGAAAGTTTTCTGAAACAATGGAAAAACCCGTCCAACTAGATGCAGCAATCTCACGGCTTCAATAACAAACACAAAGTCCTTAAATTACCACTTTTGATGAAAATCCTAGGCTGTATTCACATATGGTCAATATAAGTACAATCTTTTTAGTTGTTTTCATCAAAGCAAATATAAAATGTATTATTGAAGTTACAGTCTACACTTGAAAAGAAAATCACTTCGAAAAACCAACTTTACAGTTTATACTGAGTGAGACTTATTGTCAAATCTCCTTGTGATTGCTCAGCCACATTGGTGTTTGAACTTTTGAGTCAAGTAGCTACTTCCAGTCCAAATCAGTCCATATGTTTTTTCCTGAAACCTGATGTTTAAATTTTACAGTATAATGCCTGATTTGGTGTGGGGGGAAATTTGTGTACTTTCTTTCTTTTTGTTTCTATAAGAGTTGAGCTAATCTGACCCAACCTGCAATGTATAAAAACCAAATTGTGTCGGATATGATTATAATATATGGATTGGATCATTGAAACAAATTATTTTATTGCAACAAAATATGATTATCTTTCTAATCTTCTTTCCCTCAGATGATGGAGGGGAATATGTGGCTCAATGATACCATTGGAGTTGTTCCTAAAAATTCTTGGTCAATCGACCCATTTGGTTATTCATCTACCATGCCTTATCTGCTGAGGAGAATGGGTTTCCGTAACATGTTAATCCAGCGAACACACTATGAGCTGAAAAAGGAGCTTGCGATGAAAAAGAATCTCGAATATTTATGGAGGCAAAACTGGGATATAGATGAAACGACTGACATATTTGTTCATATGATGCCCTTCTATTCTTATGACATACCGCACACCTGTGGACCAGAACCAGCTATCTGTTGCCAGTTTGACTTTGCCCGAATGCATGGTTTCAGCTATGAATCTTGCCCGTGGAGATATGATCCAGTTGAAACAAATCATAACAATGTGCAAGAGAGAGCAACAAAACTTCTAGATCAATACAGGAAAAAATCAACCCTGTACAGAACAAATACACTTCTCATTCCTTTGGGAGATGATTTCCGGTATGTTAGTATGGAGGAAGCAGAAGTACAGTTCCACAATTATGAAATGCTTTTTGATTACATAAACTCTAATCCCCATCTTAATGCTGAAGTCAAATTTGGTACCCTGGAGGATTACTTCTCTACACTGAGGGATGAAGCTGAAAGGATAAACTATTCACGCTCTGGTGAATTAGGTTCTACTGAGCTGCAAGGTTTTCCAACACTTTCAGGGGATTTCTTTACATATGCTGATAGAAACCAGGATTACTGGAGTGGTTACTATGTATCAAGGCCATTCTTCAAAGCAGTTGATCGCATCCTAGAACAGACACTCCGAGCCTCAGAGATTCTGGGTTCTTTTGTTCTAGGATACTGTCAGAGGTTTCAGTGTGCAAAATTGCCCATCAGTTTCTCTCACAAACTGACAGCAGCAAGGAGGAACTTGGCACTTTTCCAGCATCATGATGGGGTAACTGGCACAGCTAAGGATCATGTTGTAGTAGACTATGGGACTCGAATGCACACTTCTTTGCAAGACTTGCAGCTATTTATGTCTAGGGCGGTTGAAGTGCTTTTAGGAGATGTCCAGGATAAATCTGATCCTACCTTGTTATCACATTTTGAGCCGGTGCAGGAACGGTCAAAGTATGATGTTCAACCTGTGCATAGGGTTCTCGAGCCTCATGAAGGGAAGGAACATTCTGTTGTCTTCTTTAACCCATTGGAGCAAACTAGAGATGAGATTGTTATGGTTGTTGTAAGTACTCCTGATGTTTCTGTTGTCAATTCAAATGGGTCCTGTTTGAAGAGTCAAATTTCCCCTGAGTGGCAGTATGTCAGCGGTGAAAAGATTTCTACTGGGCAGCACCGTCTTTATTGGAGAGCTTCTGTTCCTGCACTGGGTTTGGAGACCTACTATTTGGCCAGTGGGCAGGATTGTGAAAAAGCTACTCCTGCTGTGGTAAAAGCATTCACAGCTTTGCAACATTTTCCTTGCCCTGAACCATATGAGTGTTCAAAACTGGAAGGCAAAACAGTGGAGATGAAGAACTCTTATCATACCCTTTCTTTTGATGTAAGCCATGGCCTCCTCCAGACAGTAATTCATCACAGGGATGGGGAACAAACTG
Source organism: Dendrocalamus sinicus (assembly GCA_036346575.1). Lineage (NCBI taxonomy): Eukaryota > Viridiplantae > Streptophyta > Magnoliopsida > Poales > Poaceae > Dendrocalamus > Dendrocalamus sinicus. The sequence goes on along the minus strand of CM070656.1, from coordinate 8,964,104 downwards.
TGATCGGTGAAGAAATTGGCATGTACAGCAGCCATGGAAGTGGAGCATACTTGTTCAAACCAATCGGGGAGGCACGCCCAATTGTTAACAAGGGAGGACATTTCATCCTTAGTGAAGGGCCATTGGTTCAAGAAGCCCATTCCCTTCCAAAGACAGAGTGGCATAAGTCACCTCTCTCACATAGCACCCGCATTTATAGTTGTGGGGACTCTATACAGGATATGCTGATTGAGAAGGAATACCATGTTGAACTTGTCGGCCATGTATTTAATGACAGGGAGCTGATTGTTAGATTCAAGACAGATATTGACAACCAGGGAGTCTTCTATTCTGATCTAAATGGCTTTCAGATGAGTAGGAGGCAGACGTATGATAAGATCCCCTTGCAGGGCAATTATTACCCATTGCCATCACTTGCCTTCTTACAGGATTTGCTGGGCAACCGCTTTTCAGTACACTCCAAGCAATCATTAGGGGCAGCAAGCTTGAAAAATGGATGGCTGGAGATTATGTTGGATCGTAGGCTGGTTCGGGATGATGGTCGTGGTTTGGGGCAGGGAGTGCTGGACAACCGGCCCATGAATGTAATCTTCCATCTCCTCAGGGAGTCTAACGTGTCTGCTTTGCCTAAAAACCACAGTTTGCTTACTCTTCAACCATCTGTCCTCTCCTACCTTGTGGGGGCACACCTGAACTACCCAATGCATGCTTTTGCGAGCAAAAAGCCTCATGAAAAATCCTTCAAGCTGCCTCAACAGACATTTGCTCCATTAGCTGTTTCTTTGCCCTGCGATGTACATATTGTGAACTTGAAGGTTCCTCAGCCTCTAAGATTTCCTCATGCAGAAGCAGTTGAGCCAAGATTTGCTCTTCTGTTGCAGAGAAGGGGCTGGGATGCATCGTACTGCAAAAGGGGTGGTTTACAGTGTGCAAGTATTGGGGAAGAGCCTGTAAATCTGTTTGACATGTTCAAAGATCTTTCGGTTCTGAATGTGAAGGCAACTTCTCTGAACCTCTTACATGATGACCCTGAAATGCTAGGGTATCTCGAGCAAATTGGTGATGTAGCTCAGGAGGGAAACGTTCTTATCTCACCAATGGACATTCAGGCATACAAGTTAGACCTACAGCCACAGTCATCGCAGGAAGAATAGTATGTCAAAACAGTATGTTGCTGATGCTGCTGTGCCACTAACTGGAGATGAATCTACCTGGAATATTTCGTAGTTGCACCATGATTGTGCTGGAACACCTGCTCTGCTGCATGTATATGTGTTCATTTTGTTGGCACACAGGTGATGAATTGAAGGTGATCGTCGAAATGTTCCTATATAGGTGTTAGGTTTTTATGGGACCACTGGAAATTACCCTGACAATCAAAGTTCGGCTATTTCATTGCAACCTTTTGATCCACGATGGTGCATATACGTTCTTTCCTCCTTGGTGATCATTGCTTAACAAATTGGAAGTTTGGGGCACATCAAAGCAAAAGGTTAATTGAGAAGCAGCTTCCATTTCTATGTTCAGTCACCTGCAGTGTCATTCCAGCTTCCTTGTGCTCACCACTGTAGTGTGTTATCCCGGCTAATGCTGAACCTATATCAGCACAAGTTTTGTACATTTCTTTTTTTGCATCCGTCTTTTGTAGTGAGATCACAGGACCTGCTGGCCAAGATCAGGAACAGTTTAGACACATGATTCTTGCTTTTGAGCGCTTTCGTATGTACAAATTCTGCTTGTAAACGTTTTCTGAAGATCGCCGAAAGGCGTGTCCGGGTCCTTTCTGGGGCTTATTCATCGGTGTGTGGTGCTGGGACATGGTGGTTCCTTCTTTAGGATTTGAAGAAGCGATTCTCTCCAAGCGTTTACCTCCTGTATGTTGGAACACATTAGGGCCCATGATTCGTGTTCGATTTGTTACTGCATCTCGCCGAACCCAGGTTAGGATCCTTTTGGCATTGCGGTGCCTTTCGAAAGCACTTACATTTTTTTTTCTACTTCTAGATGGAAGCAATTATTTGAGTGGTAATAGTAAATATTTTATTGGAATTAGTTACATTTTTTTCTACTTCTGGATGAAAGCAATTATTTGAGTGGTAATAGTAAATATTTTATTGGAATTAGTAAAGACTCATCTATCTAGATTGATTCCGCGCAACAGCACAACTGAAAGGCGGCCCTTAGCCTGGTTTTGACTTTCTATTGCTGGTATTTGTATGCCATCCTTTCTTACTCTTACCGAATGCTACACATTTTTTTGCCAACGCCAAAGAAGAGTGATGCCTTACGTCTTTTGCGCAAAATAAAAATAAAAAAACACCAACCAAACAACCCTAGAAAGCCTTACATGTGTTGGCATGCAGTGGTCATTTTTCACTATGCAATCTTTTTCTTTCATGATCTCAGCATACTGAAGGAAATTTGTTTAAGGCATCTCGCGAGCATAGGAATTACTGTATCCAAACTATGTACAAGCGGTACAAGATACATTCATGGCTACGTATCCTTGCAAGGATAACTGCTCTAAAGAAGTTGGACAGAAGACAACAGTAAAACCCTCAATTTCTCGTGCTAAACTCTACATATGCTTTTACCCTCAGCAAACCTGCAGTAGACGTCTGAGTGTCCGGCTCGCGATGAGGGTCTTTGCTTTAGAGTTTAGGCTGTTCCTCAGGGGTCTGAACCTCTAAGCAACTCACAGATAAGAACTTCATAATTCATGTACATCTCAGCTCTCAACTTGGAGAAAAGAAGAAGAAAAGCCTCAGAAAATGCACCGAAAGCGATATTTTCAGATGCTCCACGCCTTGTTAATGCAAGTGGTTCACACTTCACACGGAACATCTTTGTCGCATCTAACCCATCCTGAATAAAATGGAAAGGAGGGCAATAGATTAATTGCAAAGTGGCTAAATAAGACAATAATATTATAACAAGCTAATGGAAATTCGACAATAAATGTAGGTGGGCGGGAAATGAAAAGAAAGCCCCATCATAATAGGAAGGCAAATTCAGTGAAGATGCATTGCATAATGTGGGGATGGCACCATAAATTAAACCATTCTGATATGCTATACAACAAAGTAACTACTTTTATGCTGCTATGTCACTATCAGTTTCCAAGGTGTCCTGAGCACATCTCATTGGCCTTACCTACCAAATCTAATCGCACGGACTGACTTACAGAGAGTGCGATAATTTCGCATCATGTGAGTTACCTACCGTAACTTATATTGAGCTGAATTCTGTCTCCTGCCTTCCTGAGAAACCACCGCGCTCCCAACAGATGAAGTGTTTTGCTCTGCTAATGGGTTGGTGACAAACCCACCCTGAACTCCGAACTTCTGCCTCTCCCACTTGTAAGAAGCTCTGCTCTCCTCAGAGTAGTTTGCTATGTCGGAGATTGAGTACCTGGAAGAGTATCTGCCACCATCATGTCTTCTCCAGAATTTTGGGCTCAGGATGCAGCATGCGTTCATGTCAGGTTCACTGTTTGGCATCCTTCCTGAAGAGGCAGCCATATCACGTGAGATCTCGTCCAATGCCATCTCCAGCCCATTCACCCTTGTCTCCAAGGAACGTATCCCATTCTGGGAGCTCCCCATAAATTTCTGATGAGCAAAGGTAATTAAAGTGTCAGATGTGTTCTTAGTTTCTAATGAGCAACAAGAGATAAATTAATGCCAAACACGTTTTCAGCAAGCATGGAGTAATGGAGTTTATTTCTTACATGTACAATGACCAAAAATAGTTGTAAATTGTCAGCAAAAGATACAATAATATGTATGCAAAACATGCTGCCTATATGATAATATGTTATTACAACATTGGCTTGTGCATTACAAATGCACGAAAATTAGCAAAATTCCAGATCCTTTTGCTGGCTTATGTGAAACATAACATATGAAGATATGCTTCAACAAAGTTGCTGATTAAGACATTGCCATATAGCCACTAAATGTCATGTTCTCCCCATACCGTGCCATTGCTCATGTCTTGATGTATAGTGATTTGGCTAGTGCTATCAAGGCACATTAATGGATGTATGATTCATACCAAATGGTCATTGGTCAATGCTGCACAATGAGACCAAATAACAACCTCTTTGTGTCACCGACAACATAAACCTCTTTATTAAATATCCTGAACGCTAGAAGAGGATAAGGCCTCCATTCAATGCACATATCACTCCATAATGAACCAAATCACATCCATTAGATGCTGTTTTCAAAACCTAAGGGAATGCATGAGCTTGCACCAATGTTTGCCTTTTGTAAAATTTTCCAAACAACACCTTTTTTGTTTTTGTTTATTAGCTTTATAAAGCTGCGCTCTAGATTCTATCCCATATTAGGCTATTAGCCATTGAAGGTGTATACGGATATCCCATGTAGCCATGCATACACAGGACCAATTTTGGGGTGATGGTACCGACCAAACATGAACATTTTCAATTTAATACGAAGAATTAAGATTTTTATTGGGATCTAAAGACGTGACACGCAACACGACAAGGGAAAATTACCTGGAGAAGATCAAGCAAGCTGGTCTGCTGATTCTCGATCTGAACCAGCTGCATCCTGATCTTCAACAGATCCCCATCTTTGTGACCTGATTGAAATTCCTCAGGCTCATCCTCAATCTCAGCAATCTCTTCCAAGTCACCATCCCCATCCCCGTTGTATGGAACAACTCTTGATCCTGACTTGAGCCCGGCCAGCTTGTTGTACCCCTTCTCACCATTCTTCTCGAACAGCATCCTCCGCGCTTCAAGCCGTGCTCGAACATTACCCTCTTTTAGAAGCTTCTCCCCGGTCACCATTTTGATTGGGGTAGCATCTGGAGCGACAGTAACATCGACCTTATAGTCATAATTCTTCGTTTGGTCTGCATCACGGCGAGAAGGCGGCGAATTCTTCTTGTTTCTGATGGAAGGAGGGCTGGTCCTTTTGTTGCTGACATTGCGCAATGCATCTGAGGGGGGTGACCTGCTTGCCGGCGATAGGTTCCTCCTTGTAACTGATCGGACAGAGTTGGAGCCTAGGGAATCAGCCGGGTATCGGCCATCGCTTGCACTATCTGTTTGATTACAAAATCAGTAGTGTCAGAGAAGCACATTATAGTCTTACGACGTCTAATCCACAGCAATAAATCCACGAAATGCATAATACCATCGAAAAATATCTAAATTAAGAAATTTAGAAAAATGTCATATATCCAGGAAAGAATCCTTCGGCCCTGTGTTATACTAAACCCAGTCCATTTCTGTCTTTCACCAAACAAGTTCATATGTACTGAAGAGTCCAAACAACAGACACAAATTTACTCAAATCTCCAAAAGAACAGCAGTGACTACAGCCTCAAGAACAGCCACATCACCTGTGAGAGAATATCTCGCCTGCGATAGCGACGAAGGCGGCACGTCGGAGAAGCACACTTCCTCCTCCACGTCCGGGATCTCCCTCCACGCCTCGATCATCCGGTTCATGGACTCCCGCACAATCTTCACCTGCATTGCCAAGAATGTGTCATAAGATCTTAATACAGAAGCAGATCCACGACAGTGCCATCAGCCATCGGCAAGATCCCAGCTTTGTTGCAAGGTGCCGACCTTATCAAATCTCTTGGCCTCGAAGACGGCAACGCAGGAGGGTTTGTGGGCGACAAGGTTGTCTCCGTGCTCCAGGGCCAGCAACGCAAGCGCCTCGGCGGCGGCTTTCCTCGCGGCCCAGTCGTCACCGGCGAGCGCGTCGCGGAGGGAGGGCACCGCGTTGGCTGCGGCTCCGCCGCCGGAGGCGGCCGAGGCGGCGCCGATGAGGGAGATGAGCGCCGGCTTGGCCTTGAACGCTGCGCTGCGGAGGAGCTTGAGGAGGCGCGGGAGGAGCGCCCGGAGGTAGGCGGCGAGGTCGGCGGTGGGGGCGGAGGCCTCGACGGCCGCCGCCGCCGCGAGCGCGGCGGCGAGCTGTGCGCATTGGTCCTGCTCGTGGAGCAACGCGTCGGCGAGCGGGCCGAGGGCCGCGGGCGCCGAGGCCGCCGCCGCCGCCGCGGCGCGCGCGGCATCGACGAGCGCGGCGCGCACGGAGGAGTCCGGGTCGCGGACGCGACGCAGCGCGGCCGCGACGAGCCTGGGCACGAGCGGCGCGACGGCGTCCGGCGGGTGCGCGGCGGCGAGGAGCGCGAGCAGCCGGAGCGAGTGCCGCCGCAGCGGCGTCTTGTCGGTGGGCCGCGCGTCGGAGACGGCGGCGAGGAACGCCGGGAGTTCGTCGGCGTCGAGCCCGCGCGCAATCGCGTCCAGCTCGGCGGCCGCCATGGCCTCCGTGTCCCTATCCGACAGCCGGAGCAGGCAGCGGTTCACCCGCTGCTTCATGGGCTCGGCTCCCGCCCTCGGCGCGGGTCCCATGGCTCAGCCTCAGGTACCCCGTACCGCAGCTTCGCGTCGGCGCCTCCACAAGGAAGAGCAGCAGCCGCCGAGCCCGTGGACTCGGCGCAGGTGGGGGAGGCGGCGGCGAGGAGTTCTGAGGCGACCGGGGAGGTGTCGTCGCGGGTACTAATAGCGAGGAGCAGAGGTGGCGGGTGGGAAGGGGAGGACGGAGATCTTGGAGTGGACTGCGCATTTATTGATGTCTTCTTTTGGGGGTATTTTGTTTCCTTTTTCGAAATGGTGATGGCATTTTTGTATCTTTGCATTTAGTGTGTTTATTTTTGGTGATTTGCTAGGGATTTTCTTGGCTTTCCCTGGAGGGAGTAGCTAAGCTTTGGTTGGTGTTCGTTGTGACTTTTGTGAATTAAGAAAAATAAATAAGGTTGCCTCTTACTCGCAGATGAGTAAATGTGATCAGTTTAGGCCCTGTTCCATGTGATGAGTGGATGGGATCAGTTCAGGAATTTTTGGTACGAATAATCCATTTTTTTAATTAAAATTACAGGAATATACTTGTGAGAAATTTTTTTACAAAAATAGGCTCAAGTCGCTCAATGGGAGGGCGACTGGAGCCTATCGCCCAACCAGAAGCCGACTCTATCCCTATCGCTCTACCATTGGGCGATTGCATCCAGTCGCCCTCCCATTGGGCGACTTTCATGCAGTCGCCCAATGGTTGGGCGACTGCACTCAGGCCCCCGTGCCCAGCTGACTCAAATTCATTTCGACCTCAATTGAAACTGCTATAACTTTTGATCCCGTAGCCGAAATTGCTCAAATTTTTTCTGAAGGCTTTTGGATGTATGAAGAATAGCTCCACCAATTTTCACTATTTTTGGCGAATGTTTGATACCTTTCGCTCAACCATTGGGCGATCAGATGAAAAGTCGCCCAATGGGAGGGCGATGGATCGATCGCCCAATGGTTGAGCGACAGGGACGAATCGGCTTACGGTTGGGCGATAGGCTCCAGTCGCTCTCCCATTGGGCGACTTGAGCCTATTTTTGTAAAAAAATTTCCCGCGGGTATATTTCTGTAATTTTGAATAAAAATGGATTATCTGTACAAAAAATTCATCAGTTCAGGCCCTGTTCTAAAAAGTGTGGCTATTGGCTTTTAGCTTTTGATCGAAATGGTACGGTAGTGGCTACTGAATTTTCTGAGATATTTAATTAAAAAAATAAAAAATTGAAAAGAGCGCTATATCTCTATAGATAATACAAAGGGAGAAAAGAAAAAAAAACCATGTTAAAAAACTAATAAGTTCCAAATAGATTTTATCTTCTGAAAGTCAGAAACCATCGCTGTTTGGAACATAACCTTAATCAGTTTAAGCTTCTTAGCGATTTCACTTGGAAAAAAAAAACCTTACAAGGATCTAAGTAGTTAGTTCTTAAAAAAAGGGTCATAAGTAGTTTGTTTTTAATCTCAAATAAGTAATTGTAGATCCTATCCTATACATGGGAAGTAAAAATACATATTAAAAGTGACAGCTACTACTGACCTACAATTTACCGGCAATTACACCACCAACCAATACAGTTTGTTTGATGACAACAATGAGTGAAAACTTTCCTAACAAGAAAAGGCCATTTGAGAGGGTTACTTTTCAGCATTATGTGTGTCTCATCGTGATTCATGAGTACCTTAATTTTCATCCAATCACTTGTCAACAAATTGTTAACAACTTTTTTGAGAAGAAAATAGTTAGCAACTTGGCAATAGTATGAAAAACTAACAAAATAAAAAAATCACCGTCCAATACTCCAATGGATGAATATATATATTCTGTATAAAATATCTTCTCCTTATGCCATTGCTGATGTAATGGTGCATCGAGATCTGCATCGAGATCGAAGAGCATGTGACTCTAAATTCCTAACTTTATCCACAACTCTAGCTAATAAATCTTGTCACTAAGCTGTTGCCTGCTTCTGATCGACCAATCTGGCAAACCAGTATTATTCCCATATGATAAGCTTCTCTTCAGATAAAAAAATTACACAGTAATTAGTCCGACATGACCAATTGGAGAGCTGTAATTCCATATACCTCCTAATCTCTTTCCCCAGTGTCAATTCAGCCGATGAAACATGGGATGGATGCTTGGTTTACATGTGTATTTGGCAGATGCGCACATGTAATGCCGTGACATTGTGAAGACGCCTTTGCTTTTGCATGCTTCCTCCTCTGGATGATTCGTTTGTTTATTACCGATGGCGCGACGGATTTGTTGCTTCCACCAGAAAGAAAACGAAATGCTCCAACGAAGCCCAGAGAAGAACTACGTGGCTGACACTGCTTTACATCATCAATCTTCTCTCGGTTTTGCAGACAGAGAATTTTTAATCACTTTGTTTGGAAATTGTTTTGTGTATGGTGTGCTGTCAGTACTCAGGCACAGTGCAGTACCAACTTTCAGCGTATTTTCAATTGAGACATGAACAAGTATACATGTGTCACAGTCCTGAAGAACCTTTTTTTTTCCTTTTTTTTCTTTTGGGCCTTAAATCAAGTTCAGATTCATGGCTAGATGTGTAAATTGTAAAACTTTTTCGTATCACATGGTTCCCAGTTTTGATTTTGTTAATTGTTTGATATTTGATATTGGTACATCGAATATTATCTATGCCTCTAGATAAGTGCTCTAGCCAAATCTTTTGGCCTAAAAAATATGTCATGTTCTACTATGTGCTTGCAATTACAAACAGTGGAACACCAGCTTTCAATTCATCAATTTTCAACTGACTCAAATGAATCTACTCCATTTTGCTAGCAATTAAGAAGGAGGCATGCTGATTAAACTATCATATATACTAGTCAAATAAGCATGTAAGTTCGAGCCGGAGACTTAGGGTGTGTTTGGTTGCTAGGATGGAGTGGGATGGGATGGGATGGGATGGGATGAGATGGTTCCACAAAAAAAGTGGAACCACATGGTCCAGCATCTAAGGAGAATATTCTCTAAATTTGCACAGGCTCATCCCACTTTGGACCATTCCATCCCACCCCATCCCTCAAACCAAACACATGGATAGGCTTGGTCAAAGGAACCATCCCATTCCATCCCATCTCATCCCAGCAACCAAACACACCCTTAGTGACGCAGCAGCATTAGAAAAATCCAGTTGGGGGGGTAACAAAACACGAAAAGAATATGGAAAAATGCCAAACAAAACGCGAAAAGAATATGGAAAAATGCCAACTACTTTGTAGCTAAAGCATCCTTACCAAATAATGATTGATCTAGACATCGCAACACGAGCAGTTTAGACACATTTATCATAATATTCTTTGATCGAGTTTCGTCATTAGCATACAGTGGGGTTGATTAGCAATGACATTTTGCAGGTGTTGGCTCCCTACCAAGAGATGAAAGGGTTCTTTCGTCAAGTATTTATCAATGGAAAATGGGAAATTTAACTTGGATATATGCCGCGCTATTTAAGTTTTAGGTTTTGAAAAAACGCAACTGATCGAGTGACATGAGACTTTACGGTGTCATTTTTGCCGATTTTCCCTATAGTAAGCTTCAGAGAGTGCCATCTAATTGAAGTGACTCTTGGTAAACCGAATCTCTTGTCCTTTTGTAAGTAAAAAAAAAACCTGAGTGGAAAATGGGCAAAATGCTAGCCATAGTAGACTTTGCACAATGCACACACTAAAATCGTCCAAGAAACATTCATTTATCTTTATTGAGAATAGATGGGTTATCAATTTGTGGGGAAGGGGTTATCGCATTATGAATGAAGATGGGCGAAGTTAACCAGAAAATTGGTGCAAAATATACTTCGGTGAGAACGATTTAGCACCTCAACACCTACTAAATGAAGGTATGATCAAATGTGATATGGACTATGCTGCATCGATTTAATGGACATTGGATAAAGCTACGTTTTTTTGTGTGTGTTTAAGCTTGACAATGTAATGCAACGAAATGGCCGGCCACACCTTCTCTAGTCTTAACCTATTTGTGAGAAACGAGTGTATACATGTACCAACAATCTAGGTAAACGATGGGCTGGGAACCGTGAAAGTAGTTTCAATTAGTTAGTTGCCTCTTACTCTTTACAAGTTGAATTACGGGTCGCGTGCGGTCTCTTGCATGTAGTTGCAGGTCCGGGCTTGGCCTAAGCTTGATATAGTTGGCTCGGATAGTAGTACTAGGCTTTTAATTTGCGGTTTTGTTAAATATTATTCGGATATTTTTTTCTAACTATCATCTAGATTTAGGACTGTTGGATTAGAGATTGAATGATCATGAATTCTCCTCTCTCCCCCTTGAATTCTACCTCCCCTTTGAAAAAAATATCCTTCTTCAAAAACAAAGAGCCCTTTGATTTCTAATCCAAAGGTCATAAATTTATATGATAGTTACAAAGAAAATACCTGGATAATGACTAGACACCTTTAATTTGTTAGCTTGCGCCTAGATTTGATGATTTGCCCTATCTTTCTTTGTCACTTGATAAAATACCCTGTGATGTCTCATTGACATATGGGGTCAAGATCCGCATGTCAGTGAGACATCACTTACCATTTCCATAAAAGATAAGGCAAATCATCAATTCTTCCGCGCCAATTAAGCCTAAAATGATCCAAACCTGGCAAATGTTCGAGTCTACTCACAGAAGCAGCTTGGTTCGCTACCACACAGATGCCACATTTTTCCAACAAGAGTTTGCCATGCCACGAATGTTTGTTTACATGACAAGTGTGAGCTAAATTAATTGCCCTCAGTAGTGATCATTTGGGCTTTTTTTGGAGTGGCTTATGGCTAAAAAGTACTGTAGCTGGCTTAAAAAATACTGTAGCTGACAGAGCCTTATTTAGCATAATTAAATTTAAAAAATTAAAAAATATAAAAAATATGTTAGCCCATTACGTATAATACAAACAAATACGGAAAAAAGAACCGGCAAAAAAGCTCAACAAAAAAACCAAAAGTTCAGAAAAAGACAAAATTTATGAATAGTAAAAAAATAAGCTGAAAGCTAGAAGCTGAAGCCAAAACGATCACTGCCCTGCATTTGCCAGCCACAGCTATAGAGTCTATTTATATTGGCTACGGCTGATGATTTTATGATGAAAAATAAATAGTAGTGCTGAAAGAAGTGTCTTTTAGAAAGAGAGTGAATGGTGGGAAAATGAGGAGAGATACGTGCATAAGATAAGAGTAAGAGGAGTGAGGTACGTGATATATCTGTGACCCTCAGCGCCGGTCCTAGGGTTTTGAGGGCCCTAAGGCGAACTTGTCGTGACGGGCCCATTAAATCATGTATAGAATTTTATAATATATAGGTGCTAATTTTACTTGCAAAGCGAAAACGAATCCAATAATATTTTTTAATTTAGCATGTCTGATAATTATCAACGAACAATGTAGACTAAAATAACAATATATTTGTACTTCTAGAACTAATATGATTACCTTAAGGAAGAATAGAACTCCATCATATCCATTGTTTCTCATAAAATGATACTTCTTCGGGCATTTCTTGATGCAAAATCATCAAGGACGGTATTGAGATCAATAGTGTCCAAGACATCCTTCTCGATGGTGCACATAGCCAAGCCATTTAACCTTTCTTGTGACATAGTTGATCTCAAATAGTTCTTCAACAACTAGTTTTCTTCGTTTTCTTTTCTCAGCCCCCGACAAATGTTTCTTAGGTAACATTCTAAAATTCTAACACCTAAATTAGAATAAAAACACGACTATATTAGTACAGAGTACTAGAAGTCCAAATCTTGTACAAAAATTAATTTGGATTAAAAAGAATAAGGAAAAATACCTAGGGCTGGACTCGAATCTCGATTGAACCACCGAGCAATCGATGAACGATCGGCTGATCGCAAATCGCAAGAACCAAGATGCCTGATTGATCGGAGTGCCGAGCGCGAGCCGAGATGTCGTCGTCGTCGGTCGTCGAGCCCTGGTCGCCGCCGCCATGTCCGCGGACCGCGACTGCGCACGACTCTCCCTCTCCGTCTCGCGATCGCGGACTCGCGGTGTAGGTCGCGGTCTCTGCTCGCGTGGAAAAGAAACGAGCTCGGGACTCGATTAGGAATTCAGGAGTCGGAGTCCGACGTTTGGCCTTCTTGGGCCGGCCGGCCAGTTTTCTTCTTCTTTGGTTCTCATTATTTTGCTAATGGACTATAGGGTCTGGGTTTGTATACATGGGTTTGGGCCCCTCCCTCGCCTGGGCCCTAGACGGTCGCACCCGGTGCACCTCTCTAGGGCCGGCACTGGTGACCCTCTACCTTATCTCCAAAACAAAAAGAGTGGAGAAACCTCTTTAGAAAACTATGTATCTATATTAGCTTCTAATTTTTTTAAGCAGAAGCTAATATGAAGAGCACCATATCCATGTGAAAAAAAGAGAGAGAATAGCCTTGGCAATAACAAATTCACGACAATTTTACCCGCCCTCTGTTGTGCCAATTGTTATTCACGTCACGCCCCTACCTAGCCTCCCAGGCCAACCGCCGTCAAGAGCATGTGCTAGCGTGCGCGACGCCTGCTAGTTCGGCCGGCCGCGAGCTACGCACGCACCTGCCCGCGTAGGCGAACGGCCGGCAAACGTACAAAAACGCCGCCTTTTAGCTTTTACCGCCTCTAGCTTCACGTGAAGGCAAGCAACCAACCACGGCGCCTCGTGCCCTCGGCCGGTTTGGGTTTCAGCCGGACGGCGGCGGCGCGTCTCCACCGCGCGGGCGGAACAAAAATGCGCCCCGCGTACTGTGACTACTGACTAGTGGCAGCGCGGCGGGCCATTGGCCATGGGCGGCGTTGGCCAGGGGCCATTTTTTTTAAATTTAATTATGCTAAATAAGCCTTTGTCAGCTACATTATTTTTTTTCAGCCAACTACAGTGCTTTTCACTCATAAGCCACAAAAAAGCCCAAATGATCACCACCTTAGTCCAACCTAAGATAATATTATCATGGTCCAGCCTAGGTAGTCTAGATTATTTCGCCATTAATCCTAAAACATAGCTAAATTCTGATTCCGTCGCTGATGTTGGCAGTTGCGCCGTGCGTCCCCCTCTGCCGTGCGCGCCCTGGGATGTTCTGTCTACGCTGGCGTTTTGCTGAAGAAGAGAGCAGCACTGAAGCGTGGTGCAGCGGCGAGGCCTGAGGGCGCGTGCAGATCTGGAGACGCCTTTGGCCACCGGGGGATTCCACCGTACGTAGCACGGCGTACTACGGTGCATCATGATGTCTGCATCGCGCGCAGTTTACATGGGAGGACAGTGGGTTACCTTGCTGCCAGGGTGTTGCGGTCGTAGCTAGGACGCGCATGTTTTGGACAATGCGGATTGGGGAATGTATGTTCGTCTCGAAGCCACTCTTAGTTCCTTTTCTTTTCTCAAAGACACCCTGGAAATTACGGTGCAGAAATCTAACGCTCTAGTTCTAACCATTATTTGTAGGACACTTGAAATCTTGGAAGTTAAAAACCAAGCAAATTAAGCGCCACTACATCTTAGATTGGTTAATGCATCACGAACTCGAAAGGGGAATCAACCATCACACTACTAACAAGTGACAACTTGGTCGTCCATCAGGTCGAGTTTACACGCCCACACACCCTCTCTCCTCGAAAAGCCTGATCTTCTCTTACATGCCATGGGAGCGGGAAACCAAAGGCCAAAGCGACCAGAGACCTTTCGGGGGGCAGTAAAAAACCGGGCGTTCTTGCAGCTGCTGCAGGGGTGCATGGCAGCTGGACATGATGCGTCCATGGCTCCGTGTCCATGGAGTCGCTGCCAAGCAAGAAAGAAAGCACTCTGCCTTGCCAGGCGATCGAGTGCTCGTTGTCAGAGCTTTGGGCATGCACACCGGGTCGATCGCCAACACCGACCATGTGATGGCTGCACACCTTTTGGCAAAGGAAAAGCCTGAAAGCAAAAGAAGAGAGAAATGGAAGGAGCACTGCTCCCGTACGGTGTGCGCAGGACAGGGCTGTATCGTCGCATTTTGGCAATGCAGGAATTTTTGAAGTGAGATCGACGATTCAGCGCAAGTAAAATTTTGGCAATCGGAAAATCCAAAGTTGAAAGCTTGAATTCAAAACGAAATTCAAATTTGAAACCAACATCGAAATTCAAAATCAAATCAAAAGAAAACAAATTTAAAATTCCAAACAGGCCAATGGGCCCGCCCACTCTTCCTTGACCCAACCTCCTCTCTCATTCTCTTCTTTCTCCCTTGCTGCTTTGGCCGCGCCTAGACCCGCATAGCGTGCACGCCCACACTCTCATCACATTGCCCGGTCGTTGTCCAGTGTGCCCCTGCCATAGCATCACGTCGTCACGGCAGCCGCATTAACACCGAGTTCGGGAACCTGCCAGATAGCCAGCGCCAGCACATCGTCATGTATGCTCTGTGTAGCGTGCTATCTTGTTGTGCGCCCTTGCTTAGTTTGCCGCCTCGTCGATTGTGCCCACACTTACACCGTGCCACCTGCGTTGCCCATGCCCTACACCTGCGCCACCCGCGACGCCCCTGCCATCCTTGGCCGCTGCGCCACGCCATGCCACGTGTGTGCCCGCGTGAAAGCATCTAGGCTCCTAAATATGGCTGAGAGACCATGTGGAGGTTATCCCATGTGTGTGATGAGTAATTGACATCGATTTAGGAAAGTCGAGTTTGATTTGGTTGGTTCGGTCCTTGACGTTGCGTGGTGCAATCGGGCTCGGTCGGACTTAGTCAAACCTGGTCAAAATGGTTAGGATGTATATTATGTCGACTTGTCAGGTTTGGGCTATTTCATTAATACATTTATGCTTTCATGTATCGAGCGGTGCTATTTGATGTGTTTCTTGTCTGTGTTGGCTGCAGGACATCGAGGCGGAGTCGTGGCGAGACACGAGGTGACCGGACTAGACACGGGCGGTGTCAAGGTCAGAACGGTCGAGATGTGTCGAAGACGGCGGAGACTCGAGGTGGTTGTGAGGCTTGGACGACAAGGAGCGCGGAAGCTTCCCGGAAGGTGCAGGAGGGGCGAAATGGTAATTTCGCGAGGCTGCAAAAGCGGGAGCGGGCTCCGTTCGGGTTTAGCAGGCGTAACGGGTGGGAGACCTGTTAGCCAAGGGCTATAAAATAGGTGTTGGTGGCTGCATGCCCCTTCATGGCTTTGGGAGAGAGTTAGGGTTTTGTGAGTCAAAAGAGGCTTTGGAGGTGGTTTTACCTTTGAGTCTTTAGTTGGTGAGAGTGGGTGGAAGGCAGCAGAGGGTGTCTGTGTTGTGTCCCCCTTTGATGTGTTCTTGAGTCCACTCTCTAGCAAGCATGTATGGGTGTGTGTTCTTAAGACTAGAGGTGAGGGAGAGGATGGATTGAGCCTCTTGTAATCATTCCTCGTGTATCCAATCGGGGTATCGGGACTCCTTGTAATCCTTGAATGATTGGAATGAAGATCTGAAGTTTTTCTCTTCTGTTCGTGCCCATTTCCTTCGTTTTCCTTTTTGGTGAATTCTTGACTTTCTTGATTTCTTACTGTTTGTTGCTGGGGAGTGCCAAAATGGGTTGCTCTAGGTTGGGATGATGCCTCAAGATCATTTGATCGATATGTCCCAAGAGCAAATCAAGTCTAATTTCAGATTTGGCATTTTGGGTCTCTCTGTTCCCGTGACCTTGTCTAGGGTTTTGATGCTCTTTTGATTCCCTTCATGAAATGGTACGAAACTTGACATGTTGAGATCAGAGGCTATTAAGTAGCTATCTTCAAAGTTTCGTGGCCAAAGGATCAGAGATGAAATGGGAATTGGAAGTTCTCTGTTGTGGCTCTCTGTAGTTTTCATTTTCTAGGGTTTGAGGTGCTTTCTTGATTTCCTTCTGAAGTTGGTCTGATTTTTGGTCTGAGAAGTCCCTTGGGTATTGCTATCTTAACTGCAAAAGCTCATGATCAAAGTTTCAATGATTGAGGAGGAATTTGGATTTTGTTGATTGCATCTGTACTTTTCAAGTCCTTGGCAATTTTCTGAAATTCTTGTGTTTTTTTTGTTCTCTCCTGTTGTTTAGGGCCTCTGCTATGTTTAGAATAGTTCATTTGTGTTTTGGGCTAAAAAGAATGAAAGCTATTCTCCCAGTTTGTTAATTTCGGCAAGAATATGAAAATTTAGAAATCCTGCACTGCTGCCTGGACAGAGCAACCAGTCTGACTGGACCTGTTTAGGCGGTCTGCCAGGCCAAGACAAGGCGGTCTGACCGGCCTTGTATAACCGGTCTGACCGGCGGCATGTGTCTTGATCCGACCGCTCGAGTATCTGCGGTACCGCCTCCAAAGTGAATGACTAGGCTCTACGTTTTCTTCTTTGTGGTTTTGTGTCTTGCCTCCTTCTCTGAGTTTTTGAGTTTCAGTAAGTACTAGGAATCTCTTCTCTTAGCTTCCATAGCTCTCGAAGAGGAGATTTCCAGTGAGTACTTTGAGGGGTCAAGATTTGAAGAGGTCGACATTCACCCTCCCTCTGTCGCCATATCGGTCCAACAATGGCTTTGGTAATTAATAACAACAATGCGTTAAGAGACTAATGTGTGTACTAATATGTTTTAAAGGTTTAATCCTGGATTATGGCTGATAACATGGAAATGGCATGCAAGGACGATAAAAGATTGACATGGCTCAAGACAAAGGAATTATAGGTATTTTGTAGCATAAGGACCCCTTTTTAAATAATTTTTATCGGTTTGGGGATTGGTGGAGAGACCGAATTCATAGGCTAGATGCCGTATTATAAAAAGGGATCATGAGTAGTAGTTTGAAGACTTATTTTTGTGCCACCTTGATCAATTAAGAGTTATGCATGCATTTAGAATTGCATATGATAAATTCTGTAAAAAGGTATGATTGTAGGCTAGACGCTGGTACTATCGCCCTGCGATATGACTACATCTGAGGTATGGTAGTACCGCATTCCGGTAGGACCAATATTTACATGGTTGTACATTTTTTTCCAGAGAGCATGTTTTTTAAATTCTCCTCTCCTAGAAAATGGTAGTATCGCATGAGCCAAGTGGTACTATGTGGTAGTACTGGGCTATGTGAGTGCGGTAGTATCGCAACAGACCGTAATGGCTAGTTCATAACCATTAAGGGTGTGTTTGGTTGCTGGGATAGAGTGGGATGGGATGGGATGGGGATGGAATGAGATGGTTTCACAAAAAAAGTGGAACCACATAGTCCAGCATCTAAGAAGAATATTCTCTAAATTTGCACAGGCTCATCCCACTTTGGACCATTCCATCACATCCCATCTCTCAAACCAAACACATGAATAGGCTTGGTCAAAGGAACCATCCCATTCCATCCCACCCCATCCCAGCAACCAAACACACCCTAAATGAACTACATACAACAGTTAAACCCTAGACGTGGTAGTATCGACTGATACATGGTGGTAGTACCGCACCTGCTGAATTTTTTTGGGTATTTTGCCTTAACGGTTGAATTTGTGGTTAGGGGTTATAAATGCCTTCTCATCAGTTACAAGCCAATAACTCTTGACCTCATTGAATACATTAGACCCATTGGTGCACCTCTACTACTTATTTCTTCACATTTCAAACTTAGAGGTAGTTGAGAGCATTTAAGTGCATTTGCATCATTAGTTGATCCTTGTAACACTTGATTTCCTTCAAGCAAGGGCTATGATTTATCACTCTTTAGTGTTTGATGGCACCTAAATAACTTGGAGGACTATTTTTAGAGTGGAGGAAGAGCAACCCTAGTAAAGTTGAGGTTTATTAGGCTCAATTCGTGGAGCCGATCCAATCCATTTGAACTTACCTCAATGTGGACTAGTAAAGACTGGCAAGTTTTCGATACAACGGGAAAAACATCGAGTGTTTTCATTGCGGTTTTTTGTCTTGTCTTAACTATTTCCGTATTTATATTTCTAACTATTTATTTATTTGTGCAGAATTGCCTAGCTAGATTGTATTTTAGTATCGACATAGCATTGAGGTGCTTTAGTGAAAACTTAGAATTTAGCTCTTGACATGTGCTAGAATCTTGTATTGGCTTATTCTTGTTAGAATTGTCAATTAAGATTTAAATTTTAGAAACGTTGTAACACCCCCATTTCTAGGAGTATTATGAAACCCTCGCAACTGCCCAGGATTGTTCAGTTGCGAGTACATCCATCGAGTGTATAACATTGCCAACACATGCTTAAGATAAAAATCAACTTTATTACAATATAAAGGCATAAAAGCCAAGTTTTACAGAAGGGCAAGCGGCCCTTAGGTACCTTACAAACAAAAGAACGCCACAGGCACGCCTGAGCGGAGGACGACCCTAATTCTGCGAATCCTCAACCTTGCAGAGCTCCACCCCTTTGCCTTCATCTGCCTCCTCGTTGCTGACTATTTCTGTTAATGTTTTTAGCAAGTATGAGTACAACCAACCATACTCAACAAGTCACATGGAGGCTCCCATTAACTACATGCAAGGTACATCAAGTGATGGGGAAAAGTTTATATTTTTGTGTGGATGCAGTTTTAGTTGTAAACATATTTTAAACATAAAATCATAACTTTCTATAAACTTTAGGGGGTTTTCAAGGTTCAATTATCAGACCACCAACATTACCACATCCTTTCCAATTCTACTTATGCCTGGTTGCTCGAATCACCCATTAAACATAGCTTCATTTACCGGAAGCACGGCGTATTCGAATACATTTGGTCATGACTTTGCAAAGCTGCCCTGCTTTACCCACAAGATTCCTTAACTCCGGCCAAAGAGCTAAGAAAACAAGGTTGTTCGCTGCTCAATTCTTTATATACCCTCTACCTAGTAGATTTCCTCAATAAGCCCAGGCCACAACCTCTGACTCATCTCAGCCTACTATTGTGTGGACATCTGATAATCAAATCAACAAATAAAAACAACAATGACGCCAACTTCCATACGGCCCTTCTCAACTCCCTTCCGTATGGATTCACACTTTGCCTTCACCTTGCGTTTGTAAAGGTTCAATCGAATTTGAGCAGCTACTAGACCAGGTTTGACGTATCAACGCTTGTGGTTGGGCGATCACTATGTTCTTTACTCAGCATAAGGGTCTAGTCCTTATATTTTCACCGGTGGCAATTTCTCTCTACAAATCTGTCCAGTGCTTTAACACTCCCATTGATTTGTAACATTTGCCTTCACCCTAGATCACGGGATCCAACGATCCTCACTTACCCTAGAACCACTTTCCTAAACAAATACCAAATCTTTTAGTAACAGTAGATGTTGATTCTCTAAGTTATCATATTCACATTATTACTATACTTAATATTACTATGTTTTGTCAAGGTGAATATGGCCATCAAATTAGACTGGGCTTTTTCGGGTGGTAGGACATAACTAGTATCATGTCATTCTAAGCATTTATTGTATACAAAATAACAATGCACAAATAGCATAATGAAAATACAAGTAAATAAATAACTTAGGGAAAGTAGGATCAACATGTTCAAATATATGTGTGACTTGCCTTGCGGGTCTACGATTTCAATTAGCTCTTAATCTTCGGTGGACTGGGCCTGGACTTGGACTTCTCCCTCCTGCTCCTGTGAATCCTCGACTTCGGAAGCTAACGCAAAACAATTAAAATAAATTAATTCCATGCCCGATGGATTAGGCTAAGAATAAAGAAAATAAAAGAATAAAGAAAATACGAAAAACTCCATTAAATTGGGCTTTTGGGCTTATAGGAGGGCTATATGGGGAAATGGGCCTTGGATTTGGGTTGGCGGGTTCGAGACGAATCTAGGGAGTACCAACATGTATTTTTGGGCTCGGACCTGACACTGTTCATTGGGCTCGGTCGCACTGTTCATTGGACTCGAACCCGACACGGTTAGGTGGCTCGGCTTGACCGCATCGCATTGGACTCGGTCGGCTGCATTGGGCGTGGGGGCGAGCTGGTTTGACCCGACCGCATTGGTTGGGTTCGGCCGGTTGGAACGGGTGCGGGCGAGTTGTCTTGACTCAGTCAAAACGAAGGGGTTCGGTCGGGTGAACAGTAATCGAGCGGTTACTGTGCTTCTTCCCCGATGGCACGCGCGCACGCAGAGAGACAGGAGAGGGTGGCGGCGGCTGCCGGCGGCGGAGGAGTGGCTTGCGACGGCAACCGAGGGCATGGACGGGTTCGGGGTGATGCCAGGAACCCATTTTGGGTGGTTGCGGGCCCCGTGGAGGCGGCAATCGCCGGCGGCGAGCCCTCCCTTTTTGCGGCCATTTTTGGAATTGTAGGTGAAGGGGAGCTCTTTGGGGCAATTGGGCCATCTCTTGAGCATCCTTGGGGCTCGGGGGAGCTTGAGGAACGGTTGGCTTGGGCTAAGGGGGACGGAGATCGGCTAGCCACGGCGAGGTGTGTCGGTCGTGGGGTGGGTTGTGGCGCCGGGGAAGGAGGGTGGCCGGGGGCTAAGGCGGCGGTCGGGTTGTGATCCTGGGAGGTTGAGGAGGCTATAGCCGAAGTTAATTGCAAAATAGTTGGCCGGGGAAGGAGTATTGGTTTAGGGCTTGGAATTGGGGATTTTCGCAATTACCAACGATGGAGATGATGGCCGGCGCTTTGGGGTGTCGGTGAGCCTCAGGGTGGTGTGAGGTTCACTAGGAGGTGCTTGGCTTTGCTTAAATAGATGGGGAAGGCGGTTGGCAACGGAGACTGGCCAAGGCGACGGCGGCGCGTGGCATGTTCGGGAGAGCTCGGGAGAGCATGGCGTGGTGGCCAGAGGGGTGCTGAGTTGTGCAGGGCTAGAAGGTGCGGGAGAGGTCAGGACAGCTTAGGAGCGAAGGAAACGGCTGGGCGGTGAAAATATCGGCGGCGGCGAGATTTTTGTCGAACCGACAACAGTGCCGCTCATTCTCATCCGTTCAAGGCAACAGCGGCAAGGATTAGGGGATGGTTTGCTTCTAAATTGGTGTAGGATATGGCTGAGGAACAGGAAAGCAAAACGAAAATGAAATCCAAATTCGATTTTTGATTTTTGTAAAAATCGGCTTCGTTTCAAACCTCTTATTCACCCCTTATAGTCGATCATCCTTTATCTTACGAGTGGTACAGATCTTTGTCTCTCATTATTTTAGGTTTAACCATCTAAGAGAGAAACGATAGCCAATGAGGGTATATCCATAGGCAAGGCACCTCTATTTGGTGGGGTAAATTATGCATATTAAAAAAAATTAGAATGTCAATTTATCTAAAGGTCTTGAGCCTAAGTATATGGAGAATTATGAGTGAGGGTTTCATTATGCCACTTGATCTTAGACACCCCACGAATCTTGAGGAGCAAAATTCCCTCAATGCTCAAGTGATAAACACTCTTTTTGGTGCTTTGAACACAAATGAGTTCAATCGAGTGATCAACCTAGAAACTACTCATGAGATATATACTACACTCCTGAAAATTCATGAGGGCACATCCATGATCAAAGAAGTCAAATTACATAGGCTTCAGATCAAATATAAGACATTTATAATGTTGCCTCATGAAGATATTAATGAAATGTATTGTCGATTCAACAATATTGTAAATGAGCTTAAGGTCTAAGGCACTTCACTAACTGATATTAATATTATTCGCAAGATGCTTAGAGCTCTACTAGAGAAATATAAGACATTGATGACTCTATCTATTCCTTAACTCACCCGAGTTACTGAGGATGACACCAAACAACCTCTTGGGCAACCTCATAACCAATGAGTTGTACAAAAAGGACAAGGAGGAGCTTATAGAGCAATCTTCTTCTAAGAAGAAGATTACCGCTTTTAAAGCTAAAGCGGTATCAATTGATGAGTCAGAAGATGACTCCAAGGAAGAATTCGCTCTCTTTGTGAGAAAAATGAAGAAATTCATGAGGAAATGCTCAAACCGGAGTATAAATTTTGACAAAAGCAAGAAAAAGAACTACTCCAATGACAACAAGCACTATAATAACATCCGTTGTTATAAGTGCAATGAGAATAGGCACATTGCCTGAACAAAAAGGATGATAAGGCTAAGTCATTCAAAAAGGACTTCAATGGTAAGAAGTTTTTGAAGAAGCTTTAAAAAGATGGCAAGTCATGCAAACAATGTCAGCTCGTCTATGAGCACACAATACTATAGCATGATAACTATCACTAATTATGTCATTAAGCCATAATTAGGTTAGTTTAATGATGCTAATTAATTTAGGTTAATAACTCATTGACATGTGGGCCTAGATCATTAAGGAAAACTATTTAAAGCCGGTTTTAAACCATGAGTCATCGACATGTGGGCCGCCTTTACTGTGCCTTGGCCCACCTGTCATTTACTCATATAATTTTCTTAAAGAAAATAATTCAAAAAGAAATAAAAACGCTAAGGGCCCACCTGTCAGTCACTTGCATCATTCTCTTAAGGAAAATAATTTAAGAAGAAATTAAAAACCCTAAGGGCCTACTGTCAGCCTCTACCAGATTTTACAATATGAAAATAAATAGGAAAGAAAATGAAATAGTGGCCCCCAGCTATCAAAGAGACATACTCTCTCCTTTGTTTATTTTGAGGATTTTTCATGATTTAAACTTTGAATCTCACTCATTTTAAATCCAAATTGAGCTAAACTTGTTTCTAAATTCATCTAAATTTAACATATTTATAACAAAGACAAAATCATTAATTTTGGAGTTCATTTGGGTTTATTTGCATTCTAATGTATTAATTGAAAATTCAATTCTATCGCTCAAATAGATTACAAAGACCCAGAAGAGCAATAGTTCAAGCCCAACTAAGACCGTCAAGACCAACAAGCTTGTGAGTAAGGCTAATCAATACTTTGATCATTTTACACCTACTTTTTGAATGCAATTGTGTTGCTTTAAATTATTAAATTGCATGGTTACTTTATTATTGAATTATATTCGTAGTAGCTCTTAGTTAATTCCCTAATAGTAAAATTGTGATATTACACCCCATCCCTTGAGTTTGAATATACCCCTTATCGCCCGAAAATTAGTGGTACACATACTAATTGATAAGTTTGTATCTAAGTGCCATGCTTAGCCTTGTTTAGATATATGTGGGCATTAATTTGCCCTGATATCAATTCAAACATAAAAACTTGGTTTTGGGCAGCCATTGGATAGAAATAGCTAATATGTTGAACTAAAAAGAAAATTTTGGAATCCAAAACTCTAAACTTACTTTATAACTAGGCGAATGGTAAGTGAGGCCAGTGCGGATGAAGCATGAGAGTGTGGTATATGGTAGAATCGCCTAGATAGTCTTAAGGATTGAATCCTGTGATGACCTCTCAAGGTAAAACACTACAATCACAAGCTATAATGGGTATCGCCTAGTCAATTAATTTCCATCAACCCAGCGTTGGTTGCGCCATCCGATGGAACACGGGCAAGGGTGTAGGATAGAGGCCTTAATGTGTGGTGCAAGAGGGAGCCTATGGAGTAGGTGGATAGAACCCCATGACGGTGAAAATCTTAGCGGGTATAGTCAGTTAGTCACATTGGGAAGATGTATTGGAAATGCCTCGTGATGGTCTTCTTGATTTGCATGCAAGGAAACATGTAGAATATAGCAAGTTGAACACATCTTGTAGGTAAATTGTGTGACCTCTGTAGAGTGAAAACTATTCGAACGGCCGTACCCACGGCCATAGGCGGGCATGAGAACCTATTCGAGTTAATGTCTGTTTACAAAAGAATGTTTGTGGGTGGGATGAAACCACGATGGGTGGGTAGTAGAACCCTGAGTTAATTTCTCCTAGGTGGATAGAACCCAATGATTATAATGGATTGAAAGAACCCTAGTAATAAAAGTAGCATATGGTGGATTGTACCACCTATCAGGTGGATAGAATCTACACCTCAATTAGTATTATTGCACACTCTTTAAACAATGATTTAGATAAAAATACTAAGTCTCAAGATTTCTACTTACTATAATTCAATTACGACATTTCACAAATAGATAAACCTGAGCCTTCATTATTAAGTCTTGCATCTATAATATTATATTATGTGTGTTGGCTCATGGAGCACAGTTGTTTGTGCTCACCTTCGCTCACTAAAATAACTCAGAACCTATGGATCATAACCATTATGTCTACTACGCCACTTTGAGACCAAACGGAGAAGAAGATGGTGGAGACTAGGTCGTTTTCTAGTGGTTTAGTTCTTACATCAGTTAGGTAGACTTTGATGGTGATTGCACGCATATTTATTATCTAAACCTTGGATAATGGTTTGTCACCTTTTACCCTAGTCGCTTGCCTGTGGTAAGGTGCAGCCTCACCTTTTGTTTTCTGCTTCCACTTTCGCTATTGGTTATTGAAATGTATTATTTGGTTTGGTTGGTCCGTTATGTAAAACTCTATTTAATATGGGTTAATTAAACTTTGTCATATAATATTAATTTTGCGTGTGGTTAGGTATACGTACAATTCAGCAATATATATGTACATTAGCTACTGATATAGGAAATAATATAGTAAAAAAAAATGATTTCGAATTACAAATTTGGATCCCGCCAGGGGCCGTGTCTGGAGGGGTTGGAGATACGAGGGCTGTACTGGTGCCTGATTGAGTGGTACTTACTTTTGGCGCTTCTCTAACAAAGTGTATTTTTTTTATGGTCAAAATAAGCTTACCAGTAGAAAACCAGAATGATGAGCGTCGAAATAAGTTGCATGTTTGGATTTGGCTTTAGGTTTGGTCGATTGAGTGCGAGCCAAACTAAAAATTGCCTTTTTTTTATACAAGCGAACTGATGGTCTAATAATGCTGATACAACATTTTTAGTACTGGCGCAAAGAGCATCACGTACCTATATATATATGGTTTGTGGACAATGCACTAATCAACACAACATCTAGCATATGAAAATTTCCATTGCTCTCTTATTTCACAGGGCAATTGGCAACCTTTGTTAAAGGCTCGTCACCTTTTTGGCAAAGCTGAAAAAGCAGATAGACGGAAGAACTACCGTACCTGCAAGTACGAGATGTTCTGAAGACCAAAGACAAGCATCAAAAGAAGAAACAAATACCAAAGCAAATAGTTTCAGGTGGCAAGAAGGCTGCTGCCCTCTCTCATTTTATGCTTTCAGGTGGCAAGAAAGAAGGCTGCCGCCCTCTCTATCTCATGCCGGCCTACCTTTTTCCTGCGCTGATTGAGGGCATCCAATATCCGTTCATGTACGTTTCTTCCACTGCATTTTGCGTCCTCGAAAAGCAGTTGAGCATTAGGTGTGATAAGATGATGGCTTTGGAGCTGAAGAATCCCAAGTGCTTAGTACCGTCGCTTGGTGAACAAACGACCACATCGACCATAGAACCTAGTTGACCAAGGAATTGAAGTTGTACATCTCATCTACCCACATCAACCATGGAGCCAGTGACAGGCCAGTTTACCAAGCAAGAACTCGTACAAAGTCAGTGCCATCAACACCCAGCAATTAAGTTAATGTTTCTTCTTTTTTATGACATTCAATTTCTTCTTTTAGTTCAAAAACAAAAATTGTACGATAATAGATCAGTTAAGACTAGCCATTGTTATACGAGCGGCTATGAATCTGAGTGACTAATTAATATAAGCGGTTTCTAGAAAAGGCTTACTGTTGCACCTGTTTAGCTGAAAACTGCATAAAAAATGTGGTGGTTCAAATGACCTAAGTTTCCTAGCAGGACACACGTAAGACCAAGCAGAATGCCCAGATTAATTCAGCAAAAGAGCGCAATGCGATATCTATCAGCAGAGAGAGAGAGAGAGAGAGAGAGAGAGAGAGAGAGAGAGAGAGAGAGAGCTAATGTATTCGATGACACACCACATGCATCGAATGATTGATCGGATAAGCGACGACTTATACGAACATGTAACATGTTGGCCGAGGAGCTAGCATAGCGCCGTGTTGTTTTGTGCTTTTGATTTTTGGCTTTTTTAGTTTCTTCCAAAGTTAACACAAATAAGCTGGCGTTTTGAAGTAAAATTTTCATACAGCTTCCAAGCGTAGAACTATATGCATCGTCCGTATCAACATCTCTACCGTCTGCTGTTATCTAAAAAGTACAGATAAAATATATCAGTCGTAATAAATAGTTTGTATTGACTAAATGAATAGTAGGGCCATATATATTGTTCTATTATTTCACATGGCGATACTACGTACCAATTCGCTGTAGAGAGTCACAGGCTGTGTAGCACCTACATTGACCGTCAGATTCTTGGCAGGTGTGTAACGCCGTATCCTTGCTCTGGGAATTGGAACATACGCATGTGTGTTAAAGAGTACCCAAGTCGTTAATTCCGTTGCAAAATTGAAGACCCGAGGAACGACAGCGCTAGCTGTGTGCATGTGACGGCTATCACACGAATTTGTATGAGTATATACTATGTTCTTCCCCAATCAAAGACCTGTAGATTTCTTTCATGTTACTGTCACGAAGCAAGATAGGAAGGGGGCATATCATTCATGTATGAACATGTCTTGAGTAATGTTGAAACAGATATGAGTCCCTTAATAAATCGAGGGTGTAAAACAGACTTAAGTTTGTGTTACACAACTTTGTAAAAAAAATGTCAAATACAACATATATTGCCCATTTTTTCTTCGAGGTCAAGCTTCTGGTTGTTTGTGAGACTGAATAAGCTATACGCTATTTGAATCCAGGCTGGTGGCACGATTTTGATGGTTCTTTTTTTTTTCCCTAAAAAAAAGGGCAAATGGCCCCGAAGAGCCAAAGACAGAATTATCTGGAAGTAACGGGTACAAAAGATGAGCATATTGCCATATAGGAAGAACCCTAAACAAAACTAAAACTACAATGAAGCCCTTGGCTCCTCTATTCATGGCGACCTCACCAAGAATTAGGGGCAGAGCTAGAACAAAAGTGACTAGAGTTCACCATTTCACCGTATATATAATATCATATATAATTTTGAAGTAACACTGTATTAAATAGTTTCATGTTTAATAATTTTTAGCATCAACAAGTCAATATAACTAATGATAATATACAATTATAAAGAAGTAGCGAAGTGAATGCTTACCAAAATGAAGAAATCTATTAATATTATTGGTTAATTGCAGCAAAGTGAAGGAACTAATGACAAAATCATGGATAAAAGATGATCGACATTGGTAAAATACGTCATCCGACTTCAATGGCCTATAAAAAAAAGAGAATAATTGAATTAAAATTTTCAAGAAAAAATAGTAGAAGGACCAAATAAAAGTAAATGCATTACCTTTTAGTATTTAAATTCTTTCAAGTTCATGAAGCGATGAACCACATCATTATTGGAAACTTTTTTTCATTTCTTCTTTCTCCACATACCAAGTTAGGCTATCACTCATGAAATCATCACTGATGTGGTTGCGCAAATAAGTTTTCACAATTTTCATGGCTAAAAAGCACCTCTCAATCGTAGCAATGGCAACACGCAATACAAGTACTAGCTTCAAAAGTCGATAAACCAAAGAACAGGTAAGATGTTTCTTTGTCTCTACAAGTTTTTAAGAAAGTTGACCAATAGTCTATATGTTGGAAAATTTATTATCTGCTCACACATTGGCAATGTAGAGGTAAAGATGACGGTTAAGGTCCCTCAGTTCCCTATAATCAAAATCATTGGGATAAAGTTCCCCATAATCAAAATCATTGGGATAAAGTTTAGCTAGATTCATCAAATTCTCTAAATTGAAATCATGTAACATATAACATGTTGGCCAAGGAGACGAGCATAGGCCATTTTCTTTGGTTTTTTGGCTTTTAGTTTCTCCAAAAATCGAATTAAATGGGATGATTTCTTGAAGTGGATTATCCAAATAGCTTCTTGATCCTAAAACTATGTGCACCACTCACATCGATGTCTCTGCCGTCCGCTGCCATCTCAAAAAGTGCAGACGAAAGCCATCAGCTATAGAAAAACTATCAACCATAGACCCAAAGAACATGGCCATAGACTATTCCATTATTTCACATGGCAACACTACGTACCAATTCTCCTGTAGAGAGCCACAGGCTGTGTAGCACCTACATTGTAACACCCCCATTTCTGGAAGCGCTAGTAATCCTGCAACTGTTTAGGATTGTTCAGTTACAGAGTACTGTATATGAATGAGCATTAGTTCAACACATACTTACAACAAAAGAACCAAACTTTATTATAGAAGTGTGGCTTATTAGTTGGGTTTGGACGCAGCGGGTTGCTTACTCAGATTGCTCAGATTAAAACATGAAGAAATCTACTTATACTTAGTTGTTGGAATCACCTATTAAATACCTTCATTTACGGGAAGCACGGCGTATTCGAATAACCATTTATTTCACTTTACAGAGTTGCCTAGCTTTACTAATAAGATTTCTCAAATTCACAATGTCATGCAATAGACATGCTTCAGCTAACATGTGACTGAGTTGAGAAAACAAGATTTTCACTACTCAATTTTTTATATAGCCTCTACTCGATAGGTTATACACCACACAAACTCGGGTATTCATTGGCCAATTCGGACAATTGGTGTTGACCTACCGTTGTTAAGTATGGTTTTGCCGTTCCCATACCACGCCCCTTCACTTCTGCCTCCTGCAGATATTCAATCGAGTTGAGCAGCTACTAGACCAAGATTGACAAGTCAACACTTGTGGTTGAGCAATTTCTGTGTCCTTTACTTAGGGTAAGGTTCCAGTCCTTACTTTTTATCACGAGGCTGCCATCCACGTCTAGATCCTTAGTGCTCTACGGCACTGCCACCCATCTACTCAAGCCTACTCTCTAGGATAAGGTCGTGGACTCTAACCATCTAGTGGATTTTCACGATTCATCATTAACCCTAGAACTGTTTAAACAAATCTATCAGCAAAATGCCAAGTCAGTTAGTAGTACAAATATTTTGGATGAATTATTCTATAATTATTTATACAACAATTAAATATTACTAACATTGTCAAGGTGAATATGACATCAATTAAACAGGGCATTTTTTAGTGGTAGGACATAACTAATTTACATGTCATTCTAAACATTTATTTTAATTAAATAATAGTGTGTAAATAACAATAATGCAAATATTGTAATTAAATAATTTAAATTTTAGGTGATTCAATATGATAAAAAACTTGTAACTTGCCTTGCTTTTAACAAACTCTGCTGTCTCATACACTTCGATGCACTGATGCAGTCGTTGGGCAGTCGCCTTAGAATACTCGGGAACTAACACAAACATATAAAATAACATAAGCTCCATGCTCGAAATTAATCAAGCTAGGAAAATAAATAAAATGAAAGGAGTAAAATGCAATAAAAACTAAATAGGGTTGGTTTAGATTTTATCGGAGCTTGGATTGGTGGAACGGAGGTCGGAAATAGATTTATGGCATCGAAAGGATCGACATGGTGGTATTTTTGGAAATTAGGGTTTCGATGAACAGTGTTTTGAACAGTAGTGAACAGTATTGGGCCGGTCCAAGGTGAACAGTGCCAAATAGTGCATTCGGCCCAGTCGGATTAAACCAAAATTGGCCTTATGGGTCGGCCGACTCGTCCCAACACACCCGGTCAAAATAGCCCCGTCGCGCGCGCATAGCTCGCCGATGGATGACACACGGATGGTCACAATTAAGCCACGACGTCGCCTCAGCTCTTCTTCAACCTTCTACTTCTTCTCTCCAGCGGGAGAACAGGGGCATGACCGCCACCATGAATCGGCACTGGTGGCGCTTCCCAATGGCTGTGGGTAGTATGGATGGGTTTCGCTCGACAAGGTGGTTCCATTTCAGGGCTTTGGGAGGCGCAGACATGGGTAGTGGTGGCCGGTGGCAGGAAGATGTCCATGGGTTCCAACATGGCTCTAGGGTTCTCTGGTGGCTTTTCGACAAGAAGGAGATCGATTGAACCATCAACAAGGGATAAGGAGCATCAGAGCAGCGGCAGTTTTGATTGAGGATGACTGGATCGAGCTGTCCACGAAGAGAACCCTACGACTGGCGGATGCCCACGACGCTAGGGCTCCAAAGAAATGCTCATGTTTGAGCAAGTTCACCAAGGTGTTCATGGTGGTCCAGTGATGTTGTGGGTACAAAGAATTGAGATGCGGTGGTCAGAGGTGGGAGAATGGCCAAGTGGCTTACTGGTCTCAAGGGAGGTGGCAGAGGGGCTGTGGTGAGAGAGAGTTTGATTGAGTGATTTATGTGAGCAATTGAGTGTGGCATGGGGTTCTCTGTGAAGGCAATTAAGCTTTAAAGGCAAGGAGAGGCGGTGGGAGCAGTTGGGAAGTTCAGGCATCGCTGGCGCATGGAAGGGAGAGACGGCGGGAGCTCTGCCGGAGGAGCGAGCATGCAGGTGAGGTGGCATACAACTTCTTTAGGAGTTGGCGAGGAGTGACAGTAGCATGTATGACAAACGCGCACGTCGAGCGAAGTGGCGATGAACTATGGCAGGAGTGAGAACATGTCAACTTGGCATGGCAAGCAAGGGAGAGAGTGAGGTTAGCTGGGGAGGTGATTGGCTGGAAGTGGTACCACGGTGGTAGCTTTGCGCATGGGTAGTATGAACGCCCAGGGAAGGCGTGGCCCCAATTTCGGGCATAGGCGGGTGGCTGTGTGGATGGGTGCACAGGGAGGTGGTGACGAAATCTTGAAGGGCGCCAGAGTGGAAGAGGGAGGTGGATTGGCAAAAGGGGAAAGCACAATTCAAGGTAGATTACCAAATTGGAAAGGTTTTTGAAAATTCAAACAAAAGCAAGAAGAAATTCAAACTTTGAATTTTGTGGTGTTTCAACCTACCCCCATAAAAGAATCTCAACCTTGAGATTAATTTGGTCCACAGAGCAGGTTGGGAAAATCCCATTGCAGATTTGACTCCTTCCCAAGTTGATTCCGCTGCAGTGTGGTCCCTCCATTGTACTCTGCAGAATCTATTGTTTCTGTTTCTTAGCTGCCTTTCTGTTGTCTCAAGTATTTGTAGGGGTTCTTCTGGGTATGTTAGATCATCTTGCAAATCAATCTCTTCTATTGGGATTTCTTCTGTGGGTTGCTGTAGACACTTTCTAAGCTGTGACATATAAAACACATTATGTATTCTGTCCATGCTTGGTGTTAACTGTAACTCATATGCCACTTCTCCCACTCTTTTTATAATTTTTAAATGGACCAATATATCTTAGAGCTAACTTTTTTATTTGAAATCTCTTGACGATCTTGAAATGTGTGACTTTGAGATACACAATCTCCTACTTCAAAGCTTAGGTCTTTTCTGCGGGTGTCTGCATAACTTTTCTAAGGATCTTGTGCAATCTTTATTTTGTCTTTGATAATTTTCACATGGGCTTCTGCATCTTGAGCAATCTAAGGACTGAGATATTGTCGTTCTCCGGTCTCTGTCCAATTTAATGAGGTCTTGCATTCTCTCCCATATAAAGCTTCAAATGGTGCTATTTTAATACTGGCTTAATAGCTATTGTTGTAAGAAAATTATGCAAATGGTAAAAAAGTACTCCACGCTGCTCCATATACACACACTACTACAGAAATGGTCATCGCAGATGGTTCAAAACCGGTATCACAAACAGTTTTTTGAACTGTATGAATTTATGTATCTGTGATAGTAGGTGGTTATCACAGAGGTTTTCAAACCATTTGTGGTAAGTAACAACATAGACGGTGTTTTCAATAAAACTATCTGTGATATATCAGATATCAGAGATGGTTCTTAAACATAGTCATCTATGATATCTCACATATCACAGATGGCTAATATTAAAAATCGTCTGTGATATAACAGATATCACAGATGAATAATACTAATAACTGTCTATGATATTACAGATATCACAGACGGTTCTTAAATATAGCTGTTTATGATATATCACACATCACAGACGGCTAATACTAAAAACCGTCTATGATATAACAGATATCAAAGATGGTTCTTCAACATAGCCACCTATCATATGTTACAAACGGTTTATTGTTACGAACCGTCTGTGATAGCTATTTTAATAGCTAAATTATTTCTTGTTTTTGGCTAGCTTCAGAAAATGCTAGCAATGCCCTCTGAAAACAAGCAAACAAATCACACATATAGCACATGATAATCATTACAGAACAAATGAATTAAACAACTGAAGGAAGTACAACTGAATGAATTGTTTGATTAAGCACAATTGAGTGATTACAATTGTATTAAATGTTTGAATATCTAACCATCATCGTTGGTGTGGAACTCTCAATGCTTGTGTATGACCTCTCCCGTCAAATATTCAGAGAGTTGTCTTTGAACTTCGGCGAGTTTATCAAGATCGAATGTACTTTCAATGAATTCTACGCGCTGTCACTAGCAATGTTAAAGTCATTAGCATATGTATAAATCGATAATCATAAAATATATATTAGCAGGTTGACAAACCTCTGGATCATTCGTCTTAGCGTCCATGATTTCCTGTATATGATGGCAAACGTAGAATCCACATATGTTGCCCTATAGCTGTTGTTGGAACTGCAAAAATAGAATTACATACATAGGTATTGTTAGTTCTAGAGGCATCATAACGAAATGTGATATAGCAGGATTGTTATGTCGTAGCGGGTACCGAAAATCACGTCCTATGTCATAGTGTGGCATTGGATTCCTTGTGTCTCCCTCCCTAGGCAACGTAATCACTGAATAACCTACGTGATTCTAAAAAGTTATCCTCGGCCATTGCAAATAAAGGGAATACTACAATAGTGTTATGTATCAAGGAAATGAGTATATTTGTCAATTGTTTGTTGCACACGAATGAAGTTGTGGTTACTCCTAAGTAGGGAATCAAGGTATATTACCTTACTCCACTTTGGTACAATCACAATCAAAATCCAATGAGATCTATTATGTGTGTCGCTGTAGTGATTAATTCTAAGTTCATGTTGTGTATAAAGTATAAATAAAATTTGTATGGCAACTAGTGAAACACTTACCCCTAGTTGAAGGGTACTAGGATGTACTCCTTGTCAGTGTGAGCAAGCAATCCGGTTGTTATGTATTCATCAACAAAGGATGCGTTTGCGTTGATGGATTGCTCAGAGACCAAGTGTGGGTTGAGGAAACCCACCGGTTGTCACCGCCGTCGGACTCATTGCATCATGGATCTATACATAAGCAATGAGCTGCGACATTTGTCGGTATTACATGAATGTAGAAATTCATTGTACATTACACTTACACTCTCCATCATCGTAGAAGTGAGGCATTGAGTTTGTTGTGGTTGAATAGTAAAAATAAGTCTTCGAAGGTCACGATGATGTAGCCCGAGTTGTAAGGAAAATGTGTCTCCGTGTATCTCACAGTGAATCTACTTTGTCGGTTTGGCTTCCTATTGGACATCTGCATTTACCAGGTGTTGTAGGGGTGGCCCCCACCTGAGCCCAGTAGGCCTGTTAGAAGGATGTATGGCCCAAAATGGGACATGTATAATGACACGGGTGCTCCTGAGGAGAATACTCATGTATAAGGGTATAATTGTAAAAACACCCCCATGTGGATATATATACGATACCGGCCATGGGGGAAACCCTAAGCCATTTTACTCACCTAACTCTCCACTACCATACTCTCTCTCTCTGTTTGGTCTGTAACCACAACAGTTGGCGCCGTCCGTGGAGAGGACAAGAGCAAGCCCCCAGATCCGAAGGAGGATGGCACCAAAGAAAGCTTCACCACCGGCGGCGAAGAAGAAGAAGGCGGAAGCGGCGAAATCTCGCGTTAATACCAGGGCTTCGGCTTTAGCAGCTGCAGGTACGGGTGGCGATGCAGGTGTGACGACTGTGAGCACCGGCGTTCACGATGCGGCGCCCAACCCCGCCACCGCCGTGATGAGCAACCCCGCCACCAACGACACAACGCCCGACCCCGCCACTGTCGCCGTGCAGCCAGGCCCCGCCGCCACCACCCCGACAACCAACCCCGATGGTGGCAACCCCGGCACGTCCACTTTCCCACCCAGCGCAAGAGCGGTGAGCGGTCCCGGCGTCGACGTGGGTCTCGTCACCAGCTCCAGGGTCCCCCAGAACAACGCGGCGGCCGGCCTAGGCGCGCAGGCCGTGGCCACCGCCGTGCCGATCGTGACGCCGGGCGCACCGACGACCCCAGCCACGTCCGCGGTGGAGACCGCTCTGTTGGCGGCCCTCAGCGAGTTTCAGCGGGAGCTAACAGACCTCCGTGGAGCTGTGCGCGACATGCAAGCGGCCCGGAGCCAACACACCCCCCAGCGGTGGCATCGGAACCCGCTCCGGAGAGGGCGGACAGCCGCGACGCCCCTACGTACCTGGAGTCCCCGCTCTCCGCGGGCCTGCAGCAGGCGGCATGGCCTGAGGACTTCAAGTTCCCGAGCGTCATCGAGGCATACAAGGGTGACTCCGACCCGCGAGAGTTCGTGCGCGTGTATGAGACCGCTATCGAAGCCGCTGGCGGAGACGACATCACAAAGGTCAAGGGACTTCCCCTCGCGCTACAAGGGGTAGCACTCTCGTGGTTCTTCACCCTCGAGCCACAGTCCATCTACGCGTGGGAGCAGATCCGCGATCGACTCTATAACAACTTCCAGGGAAGCTACGTCGAGCGTGTCGATGCGGACCAGCTCTTCGCAGTCAAGCAAAACCCGAGGAGGGGCTCCGAACTTACTTCAAACGCTTCGCTAAGGTACGCTGCCAAGTCAGGGACGCTAACGAGGCAACCATCATCAATGCAGCGATACAAGGTCTCCGCCCGGGACCGCTCGCTGAGTATAACGCGCGGAAGCCAATCCAGTCGGTGGTAAAGCTCTTCGACAAAATGGAAGCGTACGCCCGGGCCGAGGAGGACGAGCGGAGTTGTCGCCACATAGGAGAAGCATAAGAGGCAACCCAAGGACAAAGCACAAGCAAGCGTCCCCGGGTGACACTCGTGAGCGCGTCGACGACGGGGTACACCAAAACTCGCCAAACGACAGGCGCAAGCCCCGGCGTAACCGGCGAAGACCCCAAAAGGCTCGCCACGGCCTCACTGCACAAGGCGTCCCCCAGGAAACCGCTTTAACTCCGCGCGCCGGAGGGGGACGTGAACGAAGCCGCGATGAGAAGCCGCGTGCGGAGCAGGAAATCCTCGAGTACGACAGATGGTGCGAGGTGCATGGCTACGGGGGCCATTTCACGCGGACATGCACCAAAATCGCGGCGTTGCGGCAAGCGATGACTCACGTACGGGCCTCGGAGACAATGACCCCACAAGAGCCCACGACAAGATACGCAAAGCGGTCCCTCGCGCGGGCCCCGAGGAGACCTGGGCGTGGTGTCAACGTCATCCTTGGGGCTCTTCGTCGGACACTTCCTCAGCACAACTACCTCCAGGGACGTTGCATCGCAGCATCACCTTTACGTCGGCCGATGCCCACGGCGTGGAGTTCCCCCACCAAGATCCCTTGGTCATCCAGGCCGACATCGCAGGTTACGACGTCAGGCGTATCCTCGTTGACAGAGGGAGCTCCTCAAACATCTTGTCTGCGGAGGCCCTTGATCGCATGGGGATACCTCGGAGTCTGTTGAAGGCATCAGAAGCCCCCCTCCAGGGCCTCAGAGGCCAGCCACTGAAGGCTTTAGGTCAGGTACGCCTCCAAGTCTCTTTGTACTAGGCCACCAACGCCAGGACTGAAGATATCATCTTCGACGTCGTGGACGTCCCGTATTCATATAATGCCATACTGGGCCGGCCTGCCATCAACTCCTTCGAGGCGGTCCCACATTACGCCTTCCTATGTATGAAGCTCCCGGGCCGGCGGGGCGTCATCACCGTCTTCGGCGATCAGGATATGGCCAGGAGTATCGAAACCAAAGCTGGAAGCCTGCACCGTAAGGTACACGTCCTCGCCGACAAGTACCAGGCGGACACGCCATCCGCCCCAAGGTGGACACCTAAGCCCCACCCGGAGGGCGGAGTTAAGAGAGTGCCTCTCCAGGCAGAGGGGCAGTTCATATCCATCGGCGAGGGCCTCCCTCCGGACGTAGAGCAAGACTTGCTCCGAGTTCTTCGGGCCAACATAGATGTCTTCGCATGGTCCCCGGAGGATATCAAAGGTGTGGACCGCGCCCTCATCGAACATAACCTGACGATCCGCCCTGACGCCAGGCCAGTTAAGCAGAAACTTCGCCGTATGTCCATGGACCGGCAGCAAGCGGCCAAGGTGGAGGCGGCGAAGCTCCTTCGGGCGGGGGTTATCCGCGAGGTCCAGCATCCGAACTGGCTCACCAATCCGGTGTTGGTCAAAAAGGCCAGCGGCGCTTGGCACATGTGCATCGACTTTACCGCCCTCAACAAGGCATGCCCGAAGGACGACTACCCTCTGCCGCGCATAGATCAACTGGTCGATGCCACCGCAGGATGCGAGCTCATGAGCTTCTTGGACGCCTACTCCGGCTACCATCAGGTCTACATGGCCAAGGACGACGAGGATAAAACCAGCTTCATTACGCCGGTTGGGACCTTTTGGTTCGTCAGGATACCCTTCGGCTTGAAGAACGCGGGCGCAACCTTCACCCGCCTCGTCGCGCTGGCCCTAGCCGCTCAGCTAGGGAGGAACGTGGAGGCCTACGTGGATGACGTGGTAGTAAAAACCAGGTAGCTCGCCTCCCACGGTCAGGATCTTCAGGAGACCTTCGACAACCTCAGGAAGGCGGGCATCAAGCTCAATCCGGACAAATGTGTCTTCGGCGTGCAGGCGGGCAAGCTCTTGGGCTTCCTCGTATCTGGGCGAGGCATTCAAGCGAACCCCGACAAGGTCGATGCTATTCTGGGCATGGAACCGCCCAAGACGACGAGGGAGGTCCAGAGGCTGGCAGGCCGCATGGCGGCCCTGAGTCGTTTCCTTTCCAGGGCAGCAGAGCGAGGCTTGCCATTTTTCAAGACTCTCCGCGGTTGCGACGGGTTTCATTGGGACGACGACTGCGCAAAGGCCTTCGACGACCTCAAAAAATACCTCGCAGCCCTTCCCACTCTGGTGGCCCCAGCGCCAGAGGCTCCCCTCATACTCTACCTCGCCGCCTCAGCAACGGCGGTTAGCGCCGTCCTTGTCCTCGAAGAGGGCGTTCTCCAGCGACCAGTGTACTTTGTCTCCGAAGCCCTCCAGGGTGCCAAGATGCGGTATACGGAGCTCGAGAAGCTCGCTTACGCGCTGGTCATGGCCTCAAGAAAGCTCCGGTATTACTTCCTGGCACACCCGATAACGGTGCCATCCTCGTTCCCTTTGGCGGAGATGCTGCACAACAAGGAGTCCACGGGGCGAATCGGCAAATGGGCGGCCGAGCTTGCTCCATTCTCCCTAACATACGCTTCCCGAACAGCGATCAAGTCTCAAGTCCTGGCGGACTTCCTCGCGGAGTGGACCCCTCAAGCTCAGCCTGTCCTCCAATCTGAAGACCCGGTGTGGATGCTCAACACCGACGGAGCTTACAGCGTTGCAGGCGCTGGGGTTGGCGCAGTTATTACCACACCTAAGGGGCAGCGCCTGTTGTACTCGGCGCGCTTGGCGTTTCCTGCTACGAATAATACAGCCGAATACGAGGCATTACTCTTCGGCCTCGGCAAGCTCATAGCGATGGGGGCGAGGAGAGTCCTCGTCCGCACCGATTCACGGCTAGTGGCGGGCCATGTGGACAAGTCATATCAGGCCAAGGACCCAGAGCTAGCCAAGTACCTAGCAGCCGTGCGAGCAAAGGAACGGTATTTTTTGGGTGTCACGGTGAAGGCCATCCCCCGGGCAGACAACGAGCAAGCCGATGTCCTCGCCAAGGCTGCCAGTCAGCAACTCCCAACTCCTGGGGGGCATTTTACGAGGTCTTGCCAGCGGCTGCCATCGTGCAGGATAACCGTGATGCGACCCTCGTCCACCAGATTACCCAGCAGGGTGACTGGCGAGAACCCCTTTTCGCTTTTCTGTAGGGCATCGCGGAACCGGACGACCCCGCCGAGCTCCGGCGTTTACAGCACCGCGCTAGATCCTTCAGGTGCTCGACGGGGTGCTCTACAAAAAGGGAGTCTGCGCACCGCTCCTGCGATGCCTCTCGCGCGAAGAAGGAAAGCGCCTCCTCGCCGAAATTCATGCGGGGCTCTACGGCTCGCATCTTCAACCAAGATCTCTAGTAGGCAAGGCATTCAGGCAGAGTTTTTATTGGCCAACAGCAGTCGCGGACGCCCAAGATCTCGTGCGCCGTTGTCAAGGGTGCCAGTGGATGGGAAGGGCCATCCATAGGCCCCCGACAAGCCTCCATCCCATACCCCCGGTATGGCCGCTGGCGCGGTGGGGCATCGACGTCGTGGGACCGCTTCGTGGCCCCGGTGACTGCGGTTCGTAGCGCCGCCCGAATACTTCTCCAGGTGGCCGGAGGCGATAGCCCTGGCCAAGATTACCTCGGCAGCCATGCAACGCTTTCTCTGGCAGAACATCATATGCCGATTCGGCGTGCCCAGGGAGATCACCGTCGACAACGGTCTGCAATTCGACGCAGTCCCGTTCAAAGAATTCTGCGACAACATGGGCATCACACTCTGGTTCGCCTCGGTTGGACACCCATAGTCCAACGGTGCGGTGGAGCGGGCGAACGGTGCTATCTCCGCCGCGATTAAGAAGCGCCTTGTCGGGCTACCAAAGGGGAAGTGGCCGGGTGAGCTCCACAGCGTCCTCTGGTACCTCCGTACAACGGTCACGTGCCCAACGGGGTTCACGCCGTTCAAGCTCCTCTTCGGCGATGAGGCAGTCACACCCGAGGAAATAAAAGCTAGCTCGCGAAAGGTCCAAGCACCAGACGACGAGCGCCAGTTGTCCATGGACCTCCTTGACGGAGACCGGGCAAGCGCAACACAGCACGTCATAAAGTACGCGCGACAGATGGTTCGCTGTACCCACGAGAATTCAGACCAGGAGACCTCGTCCTTAAGATGGCACTCCACGCGGAGACGGTAGGCAAGCTCGAATCCAAGTGGGAGGGCCCATATATCGTCGCGGAAGCCCTACAGAAAGGAGCGTACCGCTTAGCCTCCCTGGATGGGCAGACGTTTCGCCACACGTGGAATGCAGACAGACTGCGGCGATATTATGCCTAAGCCAAGTGTGCGAGCGCAAGGACCTTCCACGGCTTCAGGGGGCACCCCGCCACGATCCTGCGTGAACCACCCCGGCACCAGAGGCTCCAAACACGTGCAGCTTCACCACCGGGCAACGACGGCTGAGGTCGTCTCCGCCCTTAAGCAGCCAGCGGTTAGTGCCTCACCTCTTTGTAACCGCTCACCCGCGCAAACGGGAATTTAATAAAGGCCACCGTTTGCACAAATTGTCTTATCTACCGCAACAAAGACGCGCGGGGGGGGGGGGAGGGAGGGGTGCCTCCGTGCACACTCTACAGATTATAAATAAGACGTAGTGTTGAGGTTCACCTCCGCACGCAATTTCACCGCCCGCAACGCGCGGAGGCTCGCCTCCGCGCTCAGTCTACGGACTCTAAATAAGACGTAGCGTCGAGGTCCGCCTCCGCACGCACTCTATAGAGTATAAATAAGACGTAGCGTTGAGGTTCGCCTCCGCACGCAATTTCACCACCCGCAACGCGCGGAGGCTCGCCTCCGCGCTCAGTCTACGGACTCTAAATAAGACGTAGCGTCGAGGTCCGCCTCCGCACGCACTCTACGGAGTATAAATAAGACGTAGCGTTGAGGTTCACCTCCGCACGCAATTTCACCGCCCGCAACGCGCAGAGGCTCGCCTCCGCGCGCAGTCTACAGACTCTAAATAAGACATAGCGTCGAGGTCTGCCTCCGCACGCACTCTACGGAGTATAAACAAGACGCAGCGGAGGGACGCCTCCGCGCGCACTCTACGGAGTATA
This sequence comes from Dendrocalamus sinicus, assembly GCA_036346575.1. Classification (NCBI taxonomy): domain Eukaryota; kingdom Viridiplantae; phylum Streptophyta; class Magnoliopsida; order Poales; family Poaceae; genus Dendrocalamus; species Dendrocalamus sinicus. Next base: position 8,923,812 of record CM070656.1, on the reverse strand, counting down.
AATAAGGCGCGGATGTTGTCCTTGCGCACTCTACAGAGTATAAACAAGACGTGGATATCCCCACGCACGTGCAGGCACTGTCCTTGTGCGTACTCCCCGGAGTATAAATAAGATGTGGTCAAAGTTCCCACGCATGTAGCCCCAAGGCGCCAGCTCCGCTGCCACCACTTCGAAGGGTAGGGGACGGAGCACTCGCGCGTCTACGCCGACCAGCGCCCGCCCGCCGCCACCACTGGAGGGTAGGGGACGGGCGCCGGCGTCTACTTTGACTAGGCGCCGGCTCGCCGCTACCACCGAGGGTAGGGGACTGAGCGCCGCGCGTCTCACTTCGACCAGGCGCCAGCCCGCCGCCACCACTTCGGAAGGGTAGGGGACGAGCGCCGAGCGTCTACCGACCAGGCGCCACCCGCCGCTACCACTCGAAGGGTAGGGGACAGAGCGCCGCGCTCTACCGACCAGGCGCCGGCCCGCCGCCACCACTCGGCGGGTAGGGGACGAGCGCGCGCGCTCCTACGACACTAGGCGCCGGCTCGCCGCCACCACTCAAGGGTAGGGGACGGAGCGCTCGCGCGTCTGCCGACCAGGCGCGGCCGCCGCCACCACTCCGAAGGGTAGGGGACGGAGTGCTCGCGCGCGTCTGCCGACCAGGCGCCACCCGCTGCCACAACTTTGAAGGGTAGGGGACGGAGCGCTCGCGCGTCTACTTCGACTAGGCGCCAGCTCCGTTGCCACCACTTTGAAGGGTATGGGATGGAGCGCTCGCGCGTCTACTTTGACTAAGTGCCAGCTTTACTGCCGCCCCTTCGGAAGGAAGGAGATGGAGCGCTCACGCGACTACTTCCGAAGCCCGGGTCCGCGGCACAAGGCGTTCGCAGGTCTGCTTGCTACTATCAGAACGAGGGACGAAGCCAAGTCTGAGGATCCGAACCCCACATGACACCCAAGCTCACAACATATTACATAACGAAAAGAGGACAGGAGAATTGTCGCTTAGCTCGTATAAGACAGGAGTTGCATTACAGTAGCAGACACACATGGCGCGTTGCGCACCCAAACCCGGCGTTATTCCTACGAGTCCGCGCCATCTTCGCCACGACAAGCGCTCGCATCGCCTTCGTCGCGCCGAGGAACCTCTTCGAGCCAGTGGAGCACATCCCCCTCGTCGTGCAGCGTCCGCCGCAAGGCAACCGTGGCGGCACCCTCCCCGATGTAGTTCCAAATCTGATTGTGGAAGTTTCGATGGTGGTCGGGCGCGCGAACGCGCCGATATCATCCCGGTGGACGGGCAAGTCAAGTGGGGTTCGCCACCATTGACATGCTCACACCCACCGCGTGCAACAAGGCAAGGGCAAGGCTAGCACTCATGTAGCCGCAGCGGTGCCGAAGGCCTTGGCGCCGCGAAGGCGACGCCGAGCCCTCCTCGGTCGCCTGCCGTCTCCATCAGGTCTTGACGGTTATGAGTGGCGTCCTCCACGTGCACGGAAAGCCCCCGGAGGGCCTGCTCCGAAGCCTCCACCGCCCCCCACGCGGAGGCAGACGCGTTGTCCCAAGATAAGGTATTCTCTGCAAGGGAGGCAGTAAGCTGCTCCTTCTCCACCTCTAGCGCAGAGATTCGCTATAGAAGGGCGGTCTGCTCCTCCGTCGCGACGCGCTGAGCCTCCTCCATCGCACGTTGGGCGGCTAGTGTCGCGCTCTTCGCGTTCGCGCCTACCAACTGCGTGTCGGAGATAGCCTCGTCACGTTCCGCCATCATCACCCGAATGTGCTCGTCCTTGGCAGCGTGGGCGTCGTCAGCGACACGCAGCTGGTCCTCTAGGGCCCTCCGTTCGTGCGCGCGATTCTCCTCAAGGGCTTTGCTGATCGCAAGCGTCTGCACGGGCGCAAGAACAAGGGTTACCCATCAGATAAGCAAAGGACATGCAGTGAGAGCCGAGGTCGTTACCCTCATCTCCGAGGCACCTAGCGCGAGCGCTAAGAGGTCGCCCCCGCAGGACTGCAGCGTCGGCCGATCCAGGTGGCCGTTAGCGTACTCCGCCACCTCGCTCAAAGCACGAAGTGTCTCCCACCGAGGACGGTCGAGACGCCAAGCCCCGAGCCCCGCCCGGCGCCCTCGGCAGAGGTGGGGCGCGCACGCCCCCGCTCAATTAGGCCAGACACGTCGCGGTCACCCCCGTTGCTTGATTCTTGTCCTCGTCTGGGAGACCTTGTCTGCCTGATGTCGACGGAATAAGCGAGCAAATCGGAGAGAGTTTTGCGAAGTCGCGGGAGGAAAACGAACTACACCTACCTCCAGTACCCTCTACCGCGGTACTTCGCTGGGCCTCTACTTGGGTCATGATCACCTCGCTGGCCTGAGGAGCGACAACCCTCTCGGCTTCAGCAACATCCCCTCTAGGTGTCAGGACCTCGATCCATCGGGCTCGCCACGAACCGCCTCGAAGATGGCGGTGACTGCACCCAAGGGCATTTCGCCCTCGGCGTTGCAGGCGACGCCTCCATGGTTACCTCGGCAGCCGCGGTAGCTGTCGTCGGCAACAACGCTGCGGTTACCGCCAGAGGCGATGAGGCATCATCTTCAAGAACAACGAGGCTCGGGCCCGTCGCCTCGCCACCGTGTAAGGCCTTGTCGGGGGTTGTGGGCCTCGCCGAACCGGTCGGTCCGAGCTCAGCGCCTGTTTCGCCCCCCATCTCCACGGTCTCGACCGGTGGCATGTCCGGCGGGCTGAAGGCAACGGTCTCCGATCGGACCTCGCACCGAGAGGGTGGCGCCGCCACCGTCGCGCCGCTCGGCGATTCCACAGGCACCGGGCGTTCCGGAACGGGAATCCCCATAACCTCGCATACCCGGTTAACCCGCCCTTGTTTTGCCAAGGAAATTGTGGACTCACGGGCCCTGTGCTCCTTCGCCGTGTACGGCCCAAGAACCGCAACCACCGTGCGCTCCGCATCTTCTAACCGGTGCACTGCACGCGAAAGCGGTATATCTTACGTAAGGGTTTGCGACCACCCAGGCGGTGTGTGGCTTATGGCAGGGATACTTACAGGGTGTGGAGGGCTTATGGAGCGAAGACACCCCCGGGTGGATGCCGTCCTTCCAGTTGCAAGAAAGCGGAGATATCCCGTACATGGTGAACTCCTCGGCGAGGTCATGTATGTTGAACCGGAGGGCGATGCCAGCAAGTCTCCGCGCCTGTTGTTCGTCGCTGGACCGAGGCGTCACATTCGGATAGCGGTTGAATGATATCGGCTCTCCCCGGCTTCGAAGGCCGCTCGTGCTCGTCACAAGGTGATAGAACCACCACCGTGTCCAGCCAGACTCCCACATTCCCCGCGTAGCCAACGCGGGGAACAAGTGCGAGCAATCCATCCTCAGCACGAAGTCCACGCTGCCGAAGTTTGAGTACGCCTCCCCTTCCATTTTCTTCGGTTGGCACCGTGAGTCATGCAGGATGGCGAACAACTCGGCGCTGGGACGAGTACCTTCCGTCCGCATCGCCCAAGTAAAGATGGCCAACCGAACGATCGCGGTCGGAGTCAGCTGCGCCAGCTCCAACCCATAGGCTTGTAGCACTTCACGAACAAAGAGTGTCGCCGGGATTCGGAGCTCAGCATCGAAGAATGCCATGAAGACGATCGCCTCTGATTCTCCCGGGCTTGGCTCCGTTTCGTCAGGCCCGGGCAAACGAGCCCCGGCACGGTCCTCCAGCTTCTTCTCCCGGAGAAGGATTTGGAGGGTCTCCTCCGTGACGCGACTCGCCCCAGCACACGGGAGCAGCAGCCCTTTGACTTCTTCATGGCATCCCAACGATGGTTGGTTTGCCTTTTGTCGCAGTAACCAGCGATACTCCGCCGGCGGTGGCGCGAGCGTGGCTGCTCGACGAGGCGCTCTTGCTAAGACAGCGCGCAGGATCATCAAGGGCGGCACCCCTGTCAGTGGGGAGGTTGTCGCGCGCAGCCATTCCTCTCTCCCCACCGCGACGACGAGCAGGAATGGACGCGAAAGTAGCAGCAGGATGTGCAAGAAAACGGAAAGGAACGCGCAAGCACAAGCACGCAGGCCGCCAAGGGGAGCGTTTGCATGCCCACAGTGACGACTTATAAAGTCCCCCGTCTCCCCCGCAAGTAGAAGATCGAGCAGCAGAGGTACAACAGTTTGGCTACCCACGATTGGGCAGTGTAACCGCTGGCAACCGTGGCAGGCGGCGGTAGGTGGGTGATCAGTGCGCAGCGCGTTGATGCGTTCCTGCCGCGTGGCGACTTTCCTTGGGGAAGACGCGAACAGCCGTGGTCGTATGACCACTGACATCCCACGACGCTCCAATCACAGCCCGCCGCGTACCCCCACCCAGTGTAGAACAGATAGGGCACTCGCGACAGCCTGCCCCTGACAAGGGCCGGCGCGATTCCGGGCGTCATTAAAGCGCACTCCAGGCCACGTAGCCACCTCTCCGCGTTGGCGCTACATCATGCGGAGCACCTCCTGAAACTCGGCTGCCCGGGGTAGCCGCCCAAGTTTTACTTCGCGCCCACAAGCATCCGGGCCGCAAAGCATGCCATGCCCTGACTTCGGCCCCGTCGAGGGCTTCGACCTGCCGGTGTCTTTGACCTCGAGGCCACGCAGCTCCGGGAGCGGAAGACACGGCTCTCGCACCATAAACACGAATGAAAGTGTATCTAGGTCATCGAGGGTCACAGGCTGATGGGACGGAGGGGGCCAAAGGGCTCAGCGGCATGGCTTCGGCCCGTGAAGCCCTTCACCATGAGAGGTTCCTGTTGTAGGGGTGGCCCCCACCTGAGCCCAGTAGGCCTGTTAGAAGGATGTAAGGCCCAAAATGGGACATGTATAATGACACGGGTGCTCGTGAGGAGAATACTCATGTATAAGGGTATAATTGTAAAAACACCCCCATGTGGATATATATACGATACCGGCCATGGGGGAAACCCTAAGCCATTTTACTCACCTAACTCTCCACTACCATACTCTCTCTCTCTTTGGTCTGTAACCACAACACCAGGTATACAATGACCTGCAAGTCAGTCCAAGGCTAAGTAATTGTGACTCGGGGACTAACGACAGTCCGAGCTGGTACTTCTAGGATTAGAGAGGTGACTTAGTCTTCTTTGGTTATGTCTTAGCGCCTCGCTTGCGATACATCTTCGGCGCCATCTCCACGGGAGTTGATGTGATGGATTGTGAAGTGGAGCTTGAGGTAGAGTCATAAAGGGTTTTGTTTCATAGGCATGGTCATGTGGAGATTGCGACACGGAAGGGTCCAAGTGATGTCCTTCTTGGGCCATTGGATGAATGTGTGGATGGCATCCCATAGTATCATGATTCTCTGTTTGGGGGCCTCTCCAGTGAGACAGCCCTGAAAATGTCATTAATCCTGTCCACTGGGACCTTCACAAAATTGGTCCCTAGCTGGGCACCGTGCACCAACGTCCGTAGCAGGCATGGATACACTAACCCTCGCCCAGCGTCAACGGGAATAGAGCCAACAACCTTGATTCTGAGGATGCACAGCGTGGTCTGATACATAACGTTACACAAAAAGCTAAGACATCTACCAGGTCTATCTATGTAGCATTTTAGAGATGTACATTACCTAGATGTCATCGATAGGTAAGTGGGCATCGCTATGTTCAGAAAGTGGCAAAGACATGCAGCTACTCCGACGTTGAGGAGGATTAGGTACCACAATAACGGGGTGGCTTGCGACTGGTTGCAGACTTCTCTCAGTTCTTCCCTCAATGCTCTATCTCTCCTCGAAGTGAGGTAGTTATGTTCTCAAGTTTTGCATCAAAGTTCCGTTTCATACATTCCTCGCGCTCGGCCTTGGATCTCTTCCTACTCCTATATGCCTCGGAGTCATTTGGGAATATGTGCCTCCAAGATACGTAAACCTCCAGGCCTCGTGTGTGACCTGGGTGCTCATTGTTTTCCAGGGCCAGGGATAGTATATCCCTCTTCTTGACTGCTTGGAAGGAGCCTTTGGAAGATTCCCTAGTCAATGTTTATTATAAGAGGCAATCATGTTATTTTAGATCCCATGAAATTATGGACCTATTAACAACTAGGTATTTAACATATCTTATCAAGCACTGGGACACTTCCTCATCTACAGGGTTTTTGAAAGAGGTGACACCCGAAGACATGGTTGATGACCTCGCTCTTAACTAGTTTCGAGCGTGCTCATTTGTGATCCTGGCAAATGGTGGGGATGCTTTCGATCGGATTGTAGCTCATCCTCCATCCTCCATTGTGGGATTTTACACACGTACCTAGCGGTGCTGAGTCTGTGAGAGTGAGTGTTTTGTGCCTAGTGAGCCTTGTGTGCCGCACTTTCCTGCTGAAATTCAGTCGTCATCTTTATCTGCACAATGGCCTCCCTGTTTCCGGTGACACAAAAGGATACCTTGTAAAGAGCGTGCGATCCTTGGTCATGTACTTTGTGACAAGTATGCTCTTGAAGGTCTTCCATGCTTTTCCCACTACGAGAAGCGCTTGCAGTCACACGAGTCCCTAGACTTCTGTTGGGATCTCGAACATGTTTGAAATTTCCATCCACAGCGCACTTTTCTTGTCTTTTGTCAAACCTTTCTAGTTTGCTACGGTGATGAGGACCATGGTAGACAGATCTTTAAAGTTCATGGCTGAGATGTGGTACTTCAATGATTTCTGTAGTCCCTTTGTAAACCTCTCCATCTTTTTAGCTTCAGTTCTGACATCATCAGGGGCATATCAGGCTGCTAATTAAATTGATGAATATATTCCATTACAATACACTCTCCTTGTTTCAATGCAACGAACTCCCGGCGCTTAGGTTCCACGAAAAGACTCATCAAACTCCTTCCATTTAATCTCTCTGCCTTCATGCATGGCCTGGAAGGTTATCCACCAGGCAGCTGCTTGTCTCTGGAGTTGACAGGAAGTATATAAGACTTTCTGTTTATCATCACAATGTACTGTCTTCAGTTTCCTTTCAATATCTCTGATCCAATCATCATCTGCTATTGGGTCAGGAGATGTAGAAAAAGTGGGTGGTCGAGTCTTCTGGAAGTCCGACCATTTAGATGTGACATGTGTATCTTCCCTGTTAATGGCTACTCCTGATGAGCTACCTGATGCTATTATTCTTATTACTATCTGTTCAAGTAGCTTAGAATGCTGCTCCATTAATCTGGCTTGGTTTTGTTCGGCCTAATATCTGTTTTGCTCCATCATAGCCAGAATACTAGCAAGTGTAGCTAGATTTTCAGTGGGGATGCCTTCTACTGCTCGTTGGTTTCCCGAACCAGATCTAGTCCCTGTCATCTTGATTCTGTAGATTAAGATCTTAAAATTAGTTCTGCAGTGGTTTTTGTGAATATTAGACAGATAAGTAAGAATTTAAATTAAGACACGTGTAGAGCGAACAAGGTAAAGATTAGGGCGAATAAGGAGATGAAACTTTGAAGGTGGCGAGATATAGATATTAACAACAAAGGAGATAGCAAACATAGATTTTATTTATTATACAAGTAGGATACAAACCAGCTTAGGGTTTATATTACAACTCGCAATACAAACATAAAATACTATTACACAGGGAACACTGTATACTACCGTAATCTACACTAACTAAACAACTCAAAAGGTCCAACTCTCAACTTCCTACAACGGCTTTACAATGACAATTTTGAGGTCAGACAAGACCAGATATAAATGCTTTGCAAGAATTAAAACTTAAGCCAAAAATAAAACTAAGATAAGTAAGGTAGCTTGAAGAGAGAGAAAAGACAGCAATAATACTTATATTTTATGTAACTTCTTTTCAGATTTTGCAACTAGGTTTTGCTATAAAACAACACTCCTAATTTAACATAGGTCTCAACCTACAATCAAGCAAGAGTGCTCTGGTACCACTCTGTAACACCCATATTTCTGAAAGTGCTAGTAACACCTGCAACTGCCCAGGACTTTTTAGTTATAAAGTACTGTACATGAATGAGCATCAGTTCAACACATACTTACAACAAAAAGAACCAAACTTTATTACAGAAGTACGGCTTATCAGCCGGGTTTGGACGTAGTAGGCGTACAAATCCAAAGTTATCTTACAACACTAAAGAAATTCCAACAGGTGTACCTGAGCAAGACTAAGACCTAAAATCACTGGTCATCGATGAAGTAGGGCTCTTTCGGTTCTTCATGAACAGCTTGTTCATTGTTGTCTCATTATTCTTCTGTTTATTGTTTAGCAAGTAATGGGTACAATCATACCCAACAAGTCACAAGGGTAAATCCTAATTTATCTAATTGTCAGGATTATCAATGGATGGGAATATACTGGTTTTATTAATGAGAGTGTGGATGCAATTTTATTTGTAAAAATTTTTAAACATGAAATAAAAACAATGGCTTCTTAAGAATAAGGGGTTTTCAATAGTTGATTACTCAAATTGTTCAGACTAAAACATAAAGAAATCCACTTATGATTTGCTGTTGGAATCACCTATTAAACACAGCTTTGTTTATTGGAAGCACGACGTATTCGAATAACCATTTATTTCGGGCGCAAGTGGGCGGCCGCGTGGACAGGTGCACAGGGAGGCGGCAGCAATATCTTGGAGGGTGCTTGCAGAAGAGGGAGGTGGATTGGCAAAAGGGGAAAACACAATTCAAAGTAGATTGCCAAATTGGGACGGTACATTGCCACAATTCAAGGTAAATTCAAGGCCCAAAATTGTGGAATTTTCTGGAAGTAACTGGTACAAAAGATGAGCATATTGCCCTACATTTTCTAGAAAGAACCCTGAACAAAACTAAAACTATGATGAAGCCCTTGGTTCCTCTATTCATGGCGACCTCACCGAGAATGATGGTGGAGAAGAAGGTCACTTAAATGGTCCTTGATGTCGCCGGTGGGAGGTGTTGGCTTGAAAGCCCACCATGCAACCACCAGGTAGCTGGTGGAGGCTTACATTGCTCGGTGTGGCATCAAGAGATGTTAAGGGGAGATTTGTTGAAGATCACAGTTTGGGACTGTGAAGAATGCTGGTCCGGGACCAAGCGTAGTTGACGCAGGCAATGTTCAAGAAGGCACTAGGCGGGCAGTGAGGTGGGGCCTAGCGCTTCGGGAGCCTAGGTGGCTGAATTAAAAATAAGGACAACAGGCAAAGATAAGAAATCGTATGTATGTATTTGATGTTTAGAAGCATTAGAAGCATGGTATAGTGTACTGTCTGTACTAGCATGACCAAATGACCATTGTACAATGTATAGTGCACAGTGTACTATAGTAGTAATGAGTAATGACTATTCCTGTGTTCCAAATTTCCAATGATTCAACCATTGAGACTAATCAGTACTCCTAGTCTTTTACTATGATCTGTGAGCATATACTCCCACAACCCCACTCGGTAGCTCCACTATCCTCCCCAGTCCCCATTTCACGCGGCCAAGGCAAGATGCGAGAGCAAAGTAGTACCAAACACAAACAGATAACAAAGAGTCAAGAGAGAGGAGAGGAGACATGGTGGCTTGCGTGGTCAAGGCGACGGCGATGAGAATGGGTTGGAGGCGGCGGCAGCTAGAAGGCGGTGACATCAAAGGGTTGGAGGTGGCTTGAGGCGACGACGATGGGTTGGAGTCAAGGATGTGTCGATGTAACGGATCTGATCGGCGGTGAGATAGATCTGACCGATAGCGACTTGCTCTTGCTCAGTTGCTCTTTAATGGAGAGGAGGCGACGGTAGCACTGACGGAGAGGAAATCCCTAACCCTACACCAGGTATGACTTACGAGAGCACTTCAACACCTTCTTATACTTCCTGCCTAGCTCCGCCTCAGCCGCCTTGGACTGCCATTGACCGTGCCTAGAGCTGTCAAGCCTTGTGTCACCTCATCCGCCTAGCACCACCTTGGACCACTGTTGACCGTCTAGTCGGGCCGAGCGCCTAGCCGACCGATTACCAACAAATCACAATGAGGAGGCAATGCCCAGTGCCTAGGCGGCCACCTAGGCCAACTTTTAGAACACTGGATGTAGGGCAGCAGTTGAAATGGCGGATCTCATGAGTGCAAATAATGGAATAAGGAAACTCAATAGTCACAACTATGGTTATTGGCAGATTTGCATAGAGTCCTACCTGTAAGGTCAGGACTTATGGGAGGTTATTGTGGGCACCGCGACAACTCCTCCAGAGAATGCAGAAGCCTTGCGGAAGTGACACATCAAGATAGACAAGGCTATGTTCATGTTGAAGACGATGATCGAGGAGGACCTAGTGGAGCACATCCAAGATGCGAAGGCACCGAAGATAGCTTGGGAGACATTGTTGAAGCTATTTTCAAAGAAGAATGAGGCACGATTCCAACTCCTAGAGAATGAGTTTGCATGTATCTCCTAAGGCACTCAGTGTTAGTCAGTACTTTATGAAGGTGAAGAATATGTGCCGTGAGATATCATAACTTGACCCTGATGAGAATATTAGCGAGATGAAGAGGATCATTATCCATAGACTAAAACCCGATTACAGTGGATAGATTAAGACTCGATTACATTGCGTTTATGGCCACAGTGAGAGGATGGCCGACATAGTGAAGTTAGAGAATTTGTTGACTAATCAAGATGCACCATGATTCGACCATGACTCCTGTCCATGGAGTCGCAACCAAGCAAGAAAGCTCTCTGCCTTCCGGGCGATCGAGGGCTTGTTGTCAGAGCTTTGGGCATGCACACAGCCAACAACGACATGTAATGGAGTTCAAAAAAAAAAAACGACATGTAATGGCTGCACTCTGCAGCCGCACACCTTTTGGCAAAAGAAAGGCCTGAAAGCAGGAGAGAGAAGAAGGAGCACTGTGCCTATACAGCGTGCACAGGACAGGGCCGTGGCTGGTGGCGTTGGAGATACAAGGGTGGAGTGAATTGGTTCTAGGTGGCGGAAGGATTGGTGCATGCATGCCTGTGCAAACCTTGTCTTCTTCCTTCCTGCGTACGAAAGCAGGTACGTGTATTGGCGGTTGACACCTACTGTACTGGTCCGTTTGGCCATGTCATGTTAGTCTAGGGTAGATTGAGCAATACTTCTGTACTTTCTTCTCTAATAAAAATAGAACTAATATAAAAACATATACAAAAATAAAAATATCTATTTATTATTTATCATACTTTAAAAATTATATAAATTACTATTAAAGAAAATATAGAAACACCTCTCGTTTATTTTTTATGGTCAAAATAAGCTTACCAGCAGAAAACTAGAAATAGGGTTAGCTTATTGCATGATTTTTAGATAATGGATTAAAATCCGGCCTCTACATCCAACTTGGATGTACACAGCCAACACGAAACAAGAGTACATAGACTCAGCACCTTACAAAAGGCTCAAAACACAAAACGAAGTTTATGAGCACCAAGACTCAACAATTAAAAGACGAGGCCTTTTAACCCTAGAGACATGCCAGACTAAACATTCAATCTTCTTCTTTCATTCCACCCAAACTTTGCAAAAACGTCTAGTACTCTACTCTCCAAAATCTTGCAACCTTCTTGCACATAGATGCCATCCTCCTCCTTATGTAACAAAGACCATTGGCGCCCAAGACGCCCCTTTGAAGATCACCGCAAAAGGAATTAACTTTGGATCCATTGAAGACAACATCATTTCTACAAAGCCATACCGCCCAACACAATGCCGCAATGCCGACAAAAAGGTACTTCATCTTAGAATGAAAACCAAAAGCCACTACCAAAAAGATTAGCAATACTGTGAGGCGGTTGAATCCCAAGGCTAAAAACAGCCAACCAAATGTATCTAACAAAGTGACAATCCAAGAATAGATGTTGTATAGTCTCATTAGAATTACAAAAGCAACACTTAGTGCTGCCCTTCCATCTCCTCTTTGCCAAATTGTCCTTAGTTAGAATAACTCCTGTCTTTAGATACCATAGGAAAATTTTTATTTTCAAAGGAACTTTCAATTTCCAAATAAAAGAGCTCCTAGGTATTATATTACCAAACATGACCGCTTTATACATAGAATTGTGGAAAAAACACCCTTCTTGTGCACTTTCCAAATGAAAGAGTCATTTTGAGTGAAAGTCTAATAGCGGATACTTTAGCAACTAGGTCATGCCAAGCCACTAAATTTTCCCTACTAAAGCTCTCCTAAAGGAAACATTCAAAGGTACCCTTTTCAAGACATCTGCCACTTTTGCATTCCTGTTCCTTGCTAAAGAATATAACGAAGGATAACATTTGTCAAAAGAAGATTTGCCCAACCACCAATCCTCCCAAAACCTCACCTGAGTGCCACTATGCACCACAAAGGATCCACAACGCAAGAAAGACTCCTTGGTCGCCATCAACCGGACAATCGAGAATCCTCGTTGCTTCTCAACCCGACTTATTGTCTTTTAATCGTACTTCCTCCTAAGCATGGTCCACAAAACCCTTCTTCATTAATGAGCTTATACAACCATTTGCTAAGCGGACACTTGTTCTGAATCTCTAAGTTTTGTATCCCCAAACCTCCGCACTCTTTAGGTTTACAAAGAACACTCCATTTAGCCAATCTATACTTCCTTCTATGCTCTTCACATTGCCAAAAAAATCTTGATCTGTAGTAGTCTAGTTTCTTGAGAATTCCTTTAGGTACCTCAAAGAAGGACAACATGAACATAGCCGGACTAGTTAGAACCGAGTTAATTAGGATCAATCTCCTCCAACGGAGAGGAATTTTCCTTTCCAATCGCTCAATTTCTTTTGAAATCGCTCCTCAACCGCTTGCCAATCCTTATTAGATATCCTTTTATGATGCATAGGAATACCCAAGTACCTAAAAGGATAAGACCCAGTCCTACACCCAAACAACTTGACATATTCTTCCTCCACATCTTTTGCCTTGCCATAGCAAAACACTTCACTTTTTTGAAAGTTGATCTTCAGACCTGATAATTTCTCAAACGTACTTAGTACAAGCTTGAGATTCTTGGCCTCATCAAGATCATGTTCCAAAAAGAGGATAGTATCATCGGCGTATTGCAAAATAGAGAGACCATTATCAATTAAATTGGGTAATATTCCTTGAAAATTTCCAAGCTCTTTGGCCCTCTGAATCAAAATTGCTAGCATATCTACCACTAAATTAAACAGAATTGGCGATAAAGGATCCCCCTGACGTAAGCCTTTATTTGTTTGGAAGTAATTCCCAATATCATCATTCACTTTAACAGCAACGCTCCCACCCTTTACAATCGAGCCTATCCAATTACACCATAAAGCCGAAAAACCTTTCATTCTTAACGTTTGCTGCAAAAACTTCCAATTCACCTTGTCATATGCCTTTTCAAAATCTAATTTTAACACTACCCCGCTTTTCTTTTTCCTATGCATCTCGTGGATTGTCTCATGAAGGATTACCACTCCTTCCATAATGTTTCTTCCTGGAAGGAAGGCTGTCTGAGAGGGTTTAATGACCTTCTGAGCCACTAGGACTATTCGATTAGCCATAACCTTCGTAAAGATCTTGAAACTAACATTCAACAAGCAAATGGGTCTAAATTGTTGAATTTTGTTAGCTTCCTTTTGTTTAGGCAACAACGAAATAATACCAAAGTTCAAACTATACAATGCAACCGCCATCATAAAAATCTCTAAACAAAGCCATAAGGTCATCTTTAATCACCTCCCAAAACACCTGATAAAACTCGGCTGGGAAGCCATCAGGTCCCGGAGCTTTATTGTGTTCCATTTGGAAAATGGCATGTTTCACTTCCTCTTCCGAAAAAACCTTCGATAGCAAATCATTCTCTTCTCTCGAAACTTGTGTAATATCCTCCCTTTGGGATTCTATCATGGAAAAATTAGCCTCCTCTGAAGGTCCAAAGAGATTTTGGAAATATCTGGAGATGTAACTCCTAAGTTGTACATCGCCCTTGATTATCCCTTCTTCTTGTTCTAACTGAAAGATTCTCGTTTTTCTATGTACACCATTTGCTATAAGATGGTAATACCTTGTATTACGATCCCCTTCCATAATCCTCTTCGTCTTCGCTCGCTGATACCACTTGATCTCTTCTTCTCTTAACAAACTTGCTAATCTGTTTTTAACAGAAAACTTAAGATCCAACTCCTCCCTAGACAACAACACACCCTCCGCCTTTTTATCCAATTCATCTGCCTTTGCCAAAAGATAAGCCTTCTCTTTTTTGAGCGCCCCACTCGTATTCTTTGCCCATCCTCTCAAATACTGCCTAAGCTTACGAATTTTATTCTGCCAAATCTCCATCCTAGACAAGCCCTTGCTCTCCTTCTTCCAAATTTCTGCTACTAGAGCGTCGAAATAAGTTGAATGTTTGGATTTGGCTTTAGGTTTGATCGATTGAGTGCGAGCCAAACTGAATATAGCCTTTTTACAAGCGAACTGATGGTCTAATAATACTGATACAACATTTTTAGTACTTGCGCAAAGAGCATCACGTACGTATATATGGTTTGTGGACAATGGACTAATCAACACAACAACGTCTAGTATATGAGAATTTCCATTACTCTCTTATTTCACATGGCAATTAATTGGCAACCTTTGTTAAAGGCTCATCACCTTTTGGCAAAGCTGAAAAAAGCAGATGGATGGAAGAACTACCGTACCTGCAAGTACGAGATGTTCTGAAGACCAAAGACAAACAGCAAAAGAGGGGAAAAAAATCAAAGCAAAGAATTTCAGGTGGCAAGAAAGAAGGCTGCCGCCCTCTCTCATCTTATGCCGGCTTACCTTTTTCCTGCACTGATTGAGGGCATCCAATATCCGTTCATGTACGTTTCTTCCACTGCATTTTGCGTCCTCGAAAAGCAGTTGAGCATTAGGTGTGATAAGATGATGGCTTTGGAGATGAAGAATCCGAAGTGCTTAGTACCGTCGCTTGGTGAACAAACGACCACATCGATCTCATCAAACCCTATCAAGTAGTATCAACCATAGAACCTAGTTGGCCAAGGAAGAAGTTGTACATTTCATCTACCCAGACCAAGTGATCACCAACCATGGAGCCAGTGACAGGCCAGTTGACCAAGCAAGAACTCGTACAAAGTCAGTGCCATCAACACCCAGCAAGTTGTTATTTCTTCTTTTTTTATGACGTTTAATTAATTTCTTCTTTAGTTAAAAAATAAAAATTGTACGATAATAGATCAGTTAAGACTAGTCATTGTTGTACGAGTGTCTATGAATTTGAGTGACTAATATAGGACATGTTATTTACAGATTTTGGTTTCCGATTTTTGACTTTTCTACATTAACTTGTTTTCAAATAAAGTATTTTTAAGACGGGGTCTACTAGTTAATTATAGTACACACTGCAGCGACTTCATTTATATCGGTAAAAACTGCACGTAAGTTTTTATTACTTTGTAATCTCTCTTATAAACAGTCCAAAAGTCATAAACTACAGCCAAAAATGATAAACCATAGCTATAAAAAATATGTCCATAAGTTGTTTCTAGAAAAGGCTTATTATTGCACCTGTTTAGCCGAAAACTGCATGAAAATGTGCTTGTTCAAATGGCCTAACTTACCTAACAGGACACACGTAAGACCAAGCAAAATGCCCCAGATTAATTCAGCAAAAGAGAACAATGCGATTTCTATCAGCTGAGAGGCCGGGGAGAGAGCTCATGTATTCGATGACACACCACATGCATCAAATGATTGATCGGATAAGCGGCGACATATACGTACATGTAACATGTGGGCCGAGGAGTTGAGCATAGATACTGTTCAATTGAACTTTAGTTTTTGCCTTTTAATTTTTTTTCAAAAGTAAAATAAGTAGGCTAGTTTTTTGAAATGATTTTGTCGGACGGCTTCCGATTGCAAAGTTGTGTACGTTGTCCGCATGGATATATCTACCATCCACTGTTATTTTAAAAAATATAGATAAAAATAATCAGTCGTAGCAAAAAAAACTATCAACCAACGACCAAAAAAAAGAAGAACGTGACCATAGATTGTTCCATTATTTCACATGGCAATACCACGTACCAATTCTCCTGTAGAGTCACAGGCTGTGTAGCACCTACATTGACCATCAGATTCTTGGCAGGTGTGTAACGCCGTATCCTTGCTCTGGGAATTGGAACATACGCATGTGTGTTAAAGAGTACCCAAGTCGTTAATTCCGTTGCAAAATTGAAGACCCGAGGAACGACAGCGCTAGCTGTGTGCATGTGACGGCTATCACACGAATTTGTATGAGTATATACTATGTTCTTCCCCAATCAAAGACCTGTAGATTTCTTTCATGGTACTGTCACGAAGCAAGATAAGAAGGGGGCATATAATCATATATACTATGTTCTTCCCCAATCAAAGACCTGTAGATTTCTTTCATGGTACTGTCACGAAACAAGATAGGAAGGGGGCATATCATTCATGTATGAACATGTCTTGAGTAATGTTGTAACAAATACGAGTCCCTTAATAAATCGCGGGTGTAAAACAGACTAAGTTTGTGTTTCACAATTTTTTAAGAGAAAAAAAATGTCAAATAAACATATATTGCCTATCTTTTCTTCAAGCTCAAGCTTCTGGATGAACGGACATCTATGTGAGATTGAATATGCTATACGCCATCCGAATCAGTGGTCTTGAGTTTGATACCTTGTGGCACGATTTTGATGGAAAAAACTATGGTTCTTTTTTTGAAGGCAAATGGCCTCGAAAGGCTTAAACCTCTGAAATTATTTGGAAGTAACTTGTACAAAAGATGAGTGTATTGCCCCACATTTTGCAGAAAGAACCCTAAACAAAACTAAAGCTACAATGAAGCCCTTGGTTCCTCTGTTTATGGCGACCTCGCCGAGAATGATGGTGGAGAAGAAGTTCACTTCAATGGTGCCTGATGTAGCTGGCAAGAGGTGTTGGCTTGAAGCCCACCGTGCAACCACCGGGTAGCTGGTGGAGGCTTACATTGCTTGGTGTGGCATCAAGAGGCGCTAAGGGGAGATTCTGCTGAAGATTACAGTCTGGTACTGTGAAGAACACTGGTCTGGGACCAAGCGTAGTTGACGCAGAGTGTCAGTTGAAATGGTGTATCTCATGAGCGCAAATAATGGAATGAGTAGGCTTAATAGCCACAACTATGGCTATTGGCAGACCTGCGTAGAGTCCTATCTGTAAGGACAGGACTTGTGGGAGGTTCTTGTGGGCACCGAGACAACTATCCAAAGAATGCAGAATCCTTGCAGAAGTGGTAAGTCAAGACGTACAAGGCTATGTTTGTGTTGAAGACGACGATCGAGGAGGACCTAGTGGAGCACATCTGAGACGTGAAGACATGGAAGGTGGCTTGGGAGACATTGTCAAAAACTATTCTTAAAGAAGAATGAGGTGCGACTCCAGCTCCTAGAGCATTAGCTCGCAAGTATCTCATAAGATACTCTGAGTGTTAGTTAGTACTGATGACAGGATTTGGCTCGATCTTCCGATGAGAACGATAACTATGATTGATATATATATATATATATATATATATATATATATATATATATATATATATATATATATATATATATATATATATATATATATATATATATATATATATATATATATATATATATATATATATATATATATATATATATATATATATATATATATATATATATATATATATATATCGTTGACGATGAGACTACTTGACCGAAATAACCAAGTCCGTCCTGTAATCGCTACAACACACCCTTGTCGTTATCAACCGTACCAAATACGGTTGATCTTTCTTGTAAGCAATCGAGAATCAAGTAAGAAAGAAATAAGTGCAATTTGAATTGCGGAATAAAGATGAAGTTTTGTTGAACAATGGAGAGGCCTGAAGTCACTTTAGCTGGTCTAGTCAACATAAGTATACAACTGATATTTTTTGAATGAAAATTAATCTAAACAAGCCTAAGGACTAAAGTGACGACCACAAAAGTTATAAGGAGGTGGCCAAGGGGGTTGGCCTAGGGTTTGTGCCCCACCAGGGGGCGCACATAACCTAGGCTTAGGGTCCCAACACTATTACAAAGCCCAAGTTGTACTACTGCAGAAAAGGTCATTACAGACGGTTTAAAAACATCATCACAGACGGTTTCATGAGCCATCTGAGTTTATGGGTCAGTAATGATATGATGTCATCACAGATAGTTACTAACTCAACCATTTGTGATAGTTGACTATCATAGACGGTTTGTAGATGAAATCATCTGTGATAGTTGATATATCACAGATGGTTCGTCCTAAGGAGCTATCCCTGGTGTTCTTTTGTATTTCTAAATCTTTTTTATTTATTGGCTAGCCTTAGAAAATGCTGAAAATTTGGTTAATTTCCTTAACAAACATAAATGTTGAGCTTAGCTATATGGTACCCGATTCCTATAAATTCTGACAATGCAAATGAATCTTCCTTACAATTCTATTTGATCGGTTAGAATTTTGCACTAATAGGAACTTAGGGTTCTTCTACCTGTCGAATCTGGTGGCTACTAAAATTGAGAGTATCAAAAAAGGATTGGGGGGAGAAGTGTAAATTGATCGAAGTAGAAACTGAGTTCCTTGATTCATTCATTCATATAGGACTATTATATTCTTTGTTTGTTAGAGAGATGTTTAACCAAAATAAAGGGAAAAGGAATCATATTTTTGGTGATATAGCCATCAATCAAGAATGAGTGAATCCAATGCATGATCTGAGTTGACGGGCAGGTGGCGCGGATGGCATGTAGGGCCGATGTACTACCACGGTTGGTACCACCTCTTCTACCAGTACAACCTGGGGGGTGCGGTGTGGTGCAACAAGATCTTCTGGGGCCACACTGTCATCCGTGACCTCCTCCACTGGCGCCACCTCCTCCTCGCCATGTTCCCTGACAATTGGTATGACTTCAATAGCATTTGGACTAGCTCCACCACCACCCTCCCTGATAGCCACCTCACCATGCTCTACACCGGCTCCACCAATGCCTCCGTCCAGGTCCAGTGCCTCGCCCTTCCCTCCGACCCCAATGACTCTCTCCTCTGCAACTGGACCAAGCATGGCTCCAACCCTATTCTCCTTCCACCGCCCAATGTCTGTGATAGCGACTTCTGCAACCCCACCACCGCCTGGCTCCGATGGCGCCTGGTGCATCGTCATCGGCTCCAAGGATGTCCACCACGTCAGCATCGACATGACATGCAAGACCAGGGATTTCATCCGCTATGAGCTCATCCTGGGCCTCCTGCACCGTGTCCCAGAGACAGACATGTGGGAGTGCATTGACTTCTACCCTGTCGCCACTAGTGTTATCGACATGTCGGAGGCCATGGCCATGGTGAAGGGTAGCAATGCTGTCGAGGACAACATGGTGCATGGGATGAAGGCGAGCATCTATGTTGCATAGATATTTCTGAAAATTAGTGTATCGATATCAGATATGTATCGGATACGGATACAACCCTGATAGGGCCAGATACGTATCTTGCTTGTATTGGTGATTTTCCTTTTTTCAAAAATAGAAAATAATTCATGATACTTGGTAGATACTTCCCTCCTGATGCTTTTCTGATATCTCTCAAGTCTTACCTTTTATTCTACTTGTTATGAAGTTGTCTATTCACTTGTTCTATTCCCATGGGCACATGCAATTTCTCTCACCCCCGGCGTTGCTTCCTTGGCTGTAGTACTAGGCAGGCTCTTTTATGCTACACAAAAATAAATATGAGTCATCCATTCTTTTTATTGAATGGATCATATTAGTTAGGACTTAATTATACTACCACCGGTAGTACTGGCAATAGAATCCTGAGATAGGTAAAATAATAAAGGAAACGTATGGCGTAAGAGTAATTTTCACAAGCGCCGCGGCAACATGCATACCAAGGATGGAACTAGAACGAAAACAATCAGGGTTCACCACTTCCCTACACATATAATAACATATATAATTTTTAAACAATATTATGCTAAATATTAATATGTTTGGCAATTTATAGCATTAATACTTCAACATAACTGATGACAGTGTATGATGATAAAGAAATAGTGATCGAAATACTTACCAACATGAAGAAGCCTGATAATAATATTAGTTAGTTGCAGCAAACTGAAGGAATTAAAGACGAAATCATAGACAAAACTTGGTCGGCATTGGTGAAATACATCATCCGACCTCAATGGCCTGTTAAAAGAGAATAAAATTACTTAAAGTTTTCAAGTAAAAAATAGTAGGATGGTAAAATATAAGTTAATGCAATACTTTTTAGTATTTACGTTCTTTCAAGTTTATAAAGTGACAAACCACAATATCATTAGTAATTTTCGTCAATTGTTGTTTCTCCATATAAAAATAAGTATATCATTCATTAAATCACCATCAATTAATTGCAAAGGTCAATTAGATATTTGTATGTTCAACGATTTAAGAATAATTAATAGAAAAATATATCCAATGGCTTACTTAACATTGTGATCAAATACTACAATTTTATCTCCCATTTACAATAAGCTAGGCCGCTATTCTAAAAATCAAAATTGAAACTTTAAGTCTTAACTCTACAATTCGATAAAAAAAATCAACAATCATCACATTAAAACCTTAACTCACAAATTTAGCCCCTATTTTTGAAATAAATTGAAAGAACTGAGAGAACTTTAGAGCAAATTACATACTGATCGGGTGTACATAAACTTCATTTGGCTGGTGAGGGCACGAGGCAACAGGGATCAGGCAGCGCCTCAGCGAGATGGCAGATGAGGGCGGCCGGTGGTGCCGATTTCTCCCGTTCTCTGACGACTGGTTGCTACTTGGCCGGATGCGGTTGTGTGGCGGACGTGATGCACATCTTCTGGCTGACCATGTGCGACAAACATGCATCGAGAGCTGCTATAGGGTGGTATGCTTCGGGATTTATCAAATGGACGACATGGACTGTTGTGATTTTTCTATTGGGTTGACTTGCCCTGCTGGAGTTGCCTCATGAGTTGAGGGAAGCGAAAGCTCCTCGTAGACTGCTGCTAGTACTAAAAATTTAGACTGCTAGCGCTCTTTTCGTTGGGCCTCAATGAAGGAACCGGGTGCATTAAATTTAAGCTAGGGATTCACATATAGGCTAGAGGTACTGATTCCTGCTAAAAAAAAATTTGGACCGGTGCCCTGTGACACCGGGCCCCATGACCTAGTTCCGCCTGTGACCCCATTAGAGAGACAACGGCGGTGGTGCAGGGAATGGGTGAAAGGCAGGGGTGGCAACAACGGAAATAATTAATAATAGGTTAAGAGAAAAAGTCTACATTACTCTCACGAAAAAATTAGATATCTATTATACCCTCACAAATCAGTAATCAGATTTAATTTTTACTACAATTCCCTAAATATATTAGTGTGAATCAATTGAGCAGTCAAAATTTAACCTTAAAAACCGTTTAAAAAAATAAATAGTGCCTTGTATTTGCAACGGAAGATAGTTAGTATTTACAAACCCAAGAACTACTCGTACGTCCGAATCAGTCTATGGGGGGATTGGATCATATACCCTCCCCTTAGTTGGGAAATTTAGGATTTACCCTCTCACCTCAATGACATGTAGGGTCATCATAAGTCACTGACGCGTGGGCCAGGAGGGTAAATCCTGAATTTCCATCTAAGGGGAGGGTATATGCTGAATAAAACCGTCTATGGGTAGGCACGTCCATGGCCTATATGCATTCCTGGCATCTACCCGTACGTACTGGTAGTGGTCGACGATCTAGTCCAGGCGCCGCATGTGCCGCTGCCTTCCCATGCGACGTGACCACCTCGCAGCGCATGTGCCCGGAAATTCCTCTTCCCCTTTGGCCGTTTACGCAGCGTACAAAAAACATCACTTCATCTCTCCGCTCCATGCACGGTTCGCTAGCTGTTCTCTCCCTCGCTAACATGCAATCCCTTGTCATTTCATTTGCTTTATGATCTTATTTCTGCGAGGGTTTTTGCTTTATGATCTGTGCATTGAACAAATAAGTACTTAAACTTCTGGATATCTAGCATAAAACTTTTAAACTCGATATTGACGCTAGTTATTTGTTGATGATACTTTACCTCTCGGACTCCTCTTACGCTTCAGGAGAGAGGTTATCTAGCGATGATGTACTGATGTGCAACCAAAAGATTATGGCTCACATTTAACGCGTGAATTTTTCTTGATTCCTACGGAAATCAAAACTGTTTGTTGTGTAAATCCTGCGTTACAAGACATGGCCTTAGAGGAATTGTTTCATGGGTCATTGTAAATATGACTGTACACGAACAGGTGGGCAGATCAGTGAGAATTGAACAGCATGGGTTGGGATCCACCAGCTGTTCTTCAATGGGTGAATCTTGGTAGCTCGGCTTTCTAGCTAGCTGATGCCTCTTCTTACATGCATGTTGGCCTCCAAAGGGACATCCTTCAGCATAACCAGGAACAGCAATGAATTCATGGCCCATGAAAATTGAATAGGTACCCTCAAGAGAAGGGGAAAACGGTACAAAGGAGTTTGGTCCTATAGTTGGATTTCTGGTTTTTACCTCATTCAAGGTTTCATGTGCAAACGATCGACGACATGCATTCGTTAACGGGGCAAATCATATGAAAATATCCTAAATGTTACAAATGCCGTGAAAATATCCTTCGGTTTGGAAGGGACTTTATCACAATTTGCATGCTAATCCGAAGGGATTGAGTCTAATTCCTTTGTATCCAAACAAAGCCTAGTGGAGTTGGACGCACCAAGCTGTTCGTTTTAGATCCAATGCTCGACAGCACGACTCCACAATTTCTGAAAGAGAGAGAGAGAACCATCTCGCTTGGTAGGGTTAGATCTTGCACATTGGATCATAAAATAGTTGTGCACTGCCAACATCCGTTCGCCTAATATTGCTCCATAGAGACCTGAACAACGTTAGATAGCATCGTAGTAAAGTTGGCTCCTGGTCTACCTAAAGGTGATAACCATATCATTTGAAAGTTCAAAGACAATTACAGGTAAACTCAGTTGCCATTGGTCTGTGATTTACACTACGAGACACAAATTAAGAACAGCAGCTGCTTGAGCAAACCCATTGGCTCTACAGTCTTTTTCAAGGCAGGCTCTGCAAGCCACATGCTGCTCATGGCGTGTGGCCTGCTGCTGTCTCTGTACGTTTGCTGCCTCTCGGAGGCCGCGCCATTTTTGATGCCGTATCGCAGGGGAGCCGTCCCGCTCGCTTTGGGATTTTGGTTTCTAGACCATATCTTAATTTTTTTTTCTAGTTTTTAGTGTTTTGGATTTTTTTTCTTTTTTGTATCCGTTTGAATTATTCGTAATGAACTAACCTATTTTTTAATTATTTGTAATGGACTAATTTATTTTTTCTATTATTAATTTTTTTTAAATTTAATTATAAAAAAACCATCGGCAGCTACGATACAGAAAAAGATAACTACAGTGTAAACAAAATCATAAACCAGCTTATATAATCCGAACTGAGTGGGGCTTCCTAATGTGCCCCTCACAAAGCCACGATTAATTATGAGATCACATGGGCAGCACCGCAATCATGCGTGCCTCCCATGTATCCTCCCCTGCATGTGCTCACTTTCTAGCTCCAAGTGATCATGCATGTCACTGGCCTTCGGGCAATACAATTCTAGCTCCAAGTGATCATGCATGTCACTGGCCATTGGGCAATACAATTGCAGTTGCTAATAATGCACCGTAGTTTAGGACCATGCATGACCAATACTCTTCCTTCTACAGTCTTACGTCTGTACATTTCCTGTGTTTCTTGCATGCCTATGCATGTCAAAGCCCTGTATATCACCACTCCTCGTGTCCCTATACCATTTGATTAGAAATCAGTATGCAAAAGATAGATGAATGCGCTAAGGATAGACGAGAGGAACCCAACATCATAAGCATGGTCTAATCTAAGGGCCTATTCTTTACCTTCAAAGCTGGTGGTTTTTTGCTTTTGTTACAGTACCTAACTTTCAAACGGAGTATTTTCTCAAGACAGAGTCTACAAGTTAAACAATCTACACGTTAAAAGCCCAACATCTGTACCAACCAAAATCACAAGTGAGTATATGTCTCTTCGTAATTTGTACCGTAAACAGCCAAAATTCAAAAATTTCAGTCAAAAGCCATAAACCGCAGCCGAAAAGAATAGACCCTCCATCCGATTTCTTATCCGGGAGATGGAGGGTACGGACCCCTTCATGCCAGGACTGCATGTGAGGGTGGCGCCTGACATGAAGGAAGCCAATAGGATAATTAATCTCGATGATGACCCTCAAATAATTGGTGATGTCCATGCTGTCATGAATTTTGGTACTAGCTGATGCTGGACCAAGGTCATAACTGCTGAACTTTTGGAGGCATGTATTGATTAATTGGTGGTTATGATCCTGTAGCACTTGTCCTTAGATTTTAACTTGGCATTTAGTGAGAGGACATGCTTTGTGTAGTTGTCAGGGGAAAAATGGCAAGGGACTGCGAGTGTCTGGGTGATTATCAATTTTTGAGACTGAGTTGCCATGAGACATGATTAATAGTTAATGTTTGGGGGACATCCTTGAGAGTAAAGCAATTGGTGTGTCAGTAGATTCTACTCCATAGCAAACTTTGCTATGCCACTTTTGAATCCTATGTTCTATGATGAATTAAACACAAACTTTTAATTTGGAACTCGCATGGCCTAGTTTGAAATTGACCATGCATGAGAAGTGCAAGATGTGTGAGTAAAATAGGGGATGCCAAAGTAAAGTAGCTTATTAATACCCAACGCCAATCCTTACTAGGGGGGCGTTTCTTTGGACTACGACTTATAGCTTTTGACTATAATTTATTAATCTAATCAATAATGATTGTTAAAAGAAGCGGAAGTCAAACATAGCCAAAAAGAACGAGGTCTAAATAAAGCTAACCCTTCTGGGACAAGCGATGTTAGAAGCCCTGGTACGGATACGGTAGATATGCGTCCAAGTTTTTCAAAAGCTGTTTTCTATATTTTGTTTCAAAAGCTATTTCTTAGATGTTGCTATTTTATTTTACTACAGCTAAAAAGCTTCTGCTCTAGCCAAAACACCCCCAAATGTCCAGAACGTCGTGTTCTTTTCTGAGTTGATG
The DNA here is from genome assembly GCA_036346575.1 of Dendrocalamus sinicus. Taxonomy (NCBI): domain Eukaryota; kingdom Viridiplantae; phylum Streptophyta; class Magnoliopsida; order Poales; family Poaceae; genus Dendrocalamus; species Dendrocalamus sinicus. Next base: position 8,898,670 of record CM070656.1, on the reverse strand, counting down.
TGGCAAGACAAAACATATCACTAACAAAGTTTTGTTCACACGCATATACTGCATGTTTTTGCTTAAGGTGTACCTCTTGCTGGTCAGATGTACTGATTTTTGCTTCAGTTTTCTACTGCTCAATAGCCAGGTGTGCGAATGACATGTACTGAACTACTAATCATATATGATGGAGTACTAATGAGTCGTTAGATGCATGCCTCGTACCTAATATATGACGGCTGAAAAGTTGAAGTCCTTTTCGCCAAGTAAAAGAAAAACCTTAGTCCTGTTAGATCAAGGCTCCAAAAAGCCTCATTTTAGTTCTTTAGTCCTCAAAAAGCTCTGCTTGTTGATTCCTGTGCCAACATGATACAGTGATGAAAGCTCTCTCGTTTATGTGAGGTGACGAAGCTCTGTGCCTCTGTGGTGTGATTTTTCGTCCGCCATTGTCTAGTTTGATACGCTTGACAAAATGTATACACATCATGAGAGCTCCAAGATGCATTGGATCCATTTTAGGCAATTATCCAATTGCAGTCCAACTTGTGAGTGCTGACAGCACAATTCAAGGACGTCTGAAGAGCTAATAAATCATCATTAGTTGGCTCACACTCACCAAACCTTTATTCTCTACTCACAAGTCACAAAAGAACAAGGCCGGACTGATTGAAGAACGGAATAGCAAAACCACAAAGATGACATTACGAAGAATCACTGCAGACTTTTTAGTTTAAACTTGAGACGACACTTCATTGGCATAATTTAGCCTAACTAATTAGCTCTAGTCAAGCATGCACTTTTTTGCTCGTCGGAGTGTACCCAAATTTTTGCATCCACGCTTGCTGCCACGAAAGCCCCGCTAGCTAGAGCAAACACTCGACATTTCAGGCTTCTGACACGACGATAGATAACCAATGCGTTGATGATCCGCTCAAAAGTGACGTGATTTTTAGTATTCAACTGAAATTATACTAACAGACGAACTGAAGTACTGATTCGACCAGCAAGCACGTAGGTTCTACCGGGACCGCACGCTGTTTTCGAGCTTTTCGGTGGAATGGGCCGGTACGGCACCACAGTTGAGTTACAAAATTAACCGTGTTCTTCCGTGTAAGGGTAGATTTATTAGTGCATTTAAAGTGCTCCTGCATCAGTGGGCGAGTCTCTGCGTTAGCTTTACGAGCGATGTGATGTGCTGACAGGCCTAGTTCTGTTTTTGGTGCTGAAAGGCGTAGTTCGTTAGCTATGTTTTTTAAGGAGACAGTGAACATTAGAGGCATTAGCGTAGACAACGTATATGATTTTATGCTTAGAAAATTGTTTAAGCATATCGTCTCATATATTTTGGCTTTTAGAAAAATCAAAACTAAAAACTATAAAACAAAAGCCAAAAACAGGGCCAGCGACAGCATCCAGCTCAGGATTCTCGCCATGTGTGGACTCGTGCAATCGTGCGGGACAGGCAACTCATTAACATCAGATTGCCCTATCCTAATAGCCGTCAACACTAGTAGATGGCTCCAATCTTCTACCACTAACCGTTGCCTGCAGATGTGTGGTGCTTCCCAAATGCTCTTGGCACCAGCATCGCAGGTAGCAACCGTACATGCTTTAAGATTTGCGTCGGCGAACAATGATCGATAAGCAAGCTGATCAGTGTAATCATGTGAAACCTGGCCGTAAGCTCAGTCCCAGATCGGGCTCTCAGCCTTGTTATTGTTCGGTAGTAAAGCAAGTGGCCACCCAGCGAAGTCACACAAGCGCAAATGAAGGGCATGTGTTGATTTGTGATCCAAATTCTACACATCAATAAGACCGGCTTCTGGACGGAGCGTAGCGGAGGCCCGTCGCCAGAGGCTTAGGGCCGGAGCGGTGCGGGGGGGCGAAGCCCCCCCGCGGTATGGATCCTAGTCGAATTAGGGTTTTCATGATATATATATTTCCTGTAAGCCGCCGTTTGGGATATGAAATTAGAGTTGTAAATTCCCGGCGTTGTAACCTCACCCAGATATAGTGAAGATTGTTGCTGGCTGGCGCCCGTGGTTTTTTCCCTCTCGCATTGGGAGGGTTTTCCACGTTAAATCTCGTGTCTCTCTGCGATTGATCTTGTTTACTTCGTCGTTCCTCCGCCGTCGCGTATAACAGCATGTTCTTTTCAACTTTAAAAAACTATTTTTTGGCATTTGTTTTACAGTAATTAGGTTTTAAACGAAGTTTCTTTTTAAAACGAGGTCTACAAGTTAATTGTAGTACACACTGTAGCGACTTCATTTATATCAGCCAAAATCACATGTGAGTTTCTATTACTCCGTGCTTTCTCTTATAAACAACTCAAAAACTATAAATCGCAGTTATAAGCCATAAGTCGTAGCAAAAAAGAATAGGCCTGAAAGCAAGTAGCTTACAATGCTGGTGCATTTGCCGTCGCAGCATCTTTGGCGTCATGGACTCGATCGTGAGCTTCTCGTTCCGGGTCCTTTTAACCTCACGCAACCAGATTTTTCCCCCTAATTTCCATTAGTAAATAAACCCAAGATAGGAAATCTCGTTGATCGTTTGCTAGTGCGTGTGTCGGCCAACTAACGGGGTGATAGGTAAGCGATAGCTTTCGAGTCATAAGCCCGTGCACGACGCTGCTTGTGTTCTATTTGGCTCGTGAAATGCACGGAATGTAGTTGTTCTGTCTTATATTAGGGGTAGGGATCAGCTATTTTAAGCTCTGAATTACAGATCTCATCAGTTCTAAGGACCAAAATTCTTACCCTATTATCGAATGCTGACATGCAGGTAAATTTGACCCTGTAGCTAGCGTAGTTGGGGACAGGAGACTCCTGGGGTCAAGGTTGGATCAATAGATTAGTCTTGGATCAAAGGGATGAGCCAGATGTCAGAGGTTCGTCGGATTTTGCATTTAGAGCCTTTTTTTCATAGCTCAGTTATTTCTTCGGGAAGACAACATGGTCTTTTCTTTAATCGGCCTTTTTATTGGAGGTTGTTTGCAAGCGTGGTACCTGAGATTATTTTCTCCTTGGAAAGTTTCAGTCCTGGGCTGAAGAGGACGAAAGCCCACTCTAGATAGAGAACCGAGAATAGCTCAGTTGCGGTCGTGCGTCCAGCCCACCTACGTCCAATCCTCGGTTCGAGATCATGGCCATCAATTTAATAAATAGATACACACATGTACCCTAAGTGAAACAGCACATATTCGTACTCCGAAGATTCTGTAAGTCTCTGATCATCAGTTATACGTAGACATGTACAGTAGACACATACGCGCATGTGTGTATGTGTGGTATGCATCTGTATTGCACCTTTTTAAAAATAGCCCACACGTTGAGTTTTTTGTGAGTTGTGGTTTATAATTTTTGAATTCTAGCTATTCGTGAGAGAATACGAAAAGTCAGATGATTACGTACGATTTTAGCCGATATTACTGAAAATGGACTTATAAACTTCATTTTAAAAAATACACTATTTAAAAAATGGCTAACTCGGGTATATATTGGGAGGAAATAATAACTTGGGCCTTCGCTCCAGCAGCGCAACAAGGCAACAGGCCCACTCCATGGCCGCCTCTTAAACCCCACCCCTCGCACACCTAAAGGCGGGAGAAAGCCCCTCCCGAACCTTCCAGAAGCTTCCAGAAGGACGTTCCGCGAGCGTTGCCTCTCCTCTCCTCATGGTTGCGTGGGCGCCGGCGTCGGGAGACGAGCCTCAGAAGCAGCTCCTCTCCATCATCAGCGACTTCGCCACGGAGAAGTCCCAGGGCGATAAGCCACCCTCGCGGCCTCCCCGCGCCACCGCCCAAAACACTAGGGTTTCGCGTCCTCGGCTGATCCGGTGCATCTCTCGCTTGGCGTGCAGAGCGCAGGGTGTCGGACCTGAAGCGGCGGGTCCTCGATCTGAGCGCCGCTGCCGACGCGGCCGTGACCGAGCTCGAGGCCGCGAAGCTGGCGCGGGAGGCGGCGGAGCAGGAGCTGGGCGGGAGCCAGGTGCAGGCCGCCATTGCCGCCGCGTCCATCCAGGCACTCGAGGTCCCTCCTCATCTCTCGCACCGAATTGGTGATTACGGCCAGTTCGCCTGATTTGATTCGGTTTACTTTGTTGCGTTTAGGCGACGATCTCGTATCTCCAGGAGGAAATCTCGAAGGTGGGCTCTGATCTGGAGGCGCTTAAGGTAAGGAATTTCGAAAATTGCTGCAAATTAATGTTCTAGTTTGTTGATTTAATTTGGCATGCTTGTATGTTTATTTTGATGCGTGTGATTGGAATTGGAAAGGGAATTCATAATGTATACATAACACTTTCTGTTCCGGGATTTTCTAGGACGGGTTTCCTTTAAGTATGTGGTGAACTTACCAATTCTATTTGATTGCTTATATACTTGAATTTAGATTGTTTTATTGAACTATGCACTAGTGTTTGGCCTCAAAACTACTACAATGTTTTGTTCTTCTGTGACCATTTTGTTACCTGGTCATGCAAGATCTTGTTTCTGAAGGGCATTTATCATAACAAGCTTAGAGCTTCTCTATTCTCTCCAATGTATTAAGATTACAGGCCACATGATACTATGAATATTTTGTAATCAATGTATGCTCTATCAAGCTGTACGCTTTTACACAGTTTCTTGTTTCTTCTTAGACTGAAATGTTCACCTTGGCAGGTCAACATGTCAGAGATAAGAATGAAATTATGGAGAGGGTATTTTGAAAGATTTGGTTGACAAGGTGAGCAACATTGATGCCGAGGTGCATGTCTTGGAAGGAGAGTATCAAAAAGACCAACTTGATCGTGATAAGGTTTGTCTCTTATCTTCCCCAAAATACTTCATTATACATACAAATATTGAACAGATGAAACACAGCTCTTTGGTTGCATATAGTAGCTATGTGCAGATTTGAATTTTCCTTGTCTCTTGGTTATTTTATTCATAAGATATCAGTGATGAAAAATTATGGGGGTGGTAGATCACGGTATATTTGAATGACAGCTGACATGCTCTGTATATTACACTACTAATTTTGGACACTAAAAGACAGTGGCGGAGCTAGGATTTGGTTACACCCCAGACTCAGTGGTGGAATGATATAATCTATCTGGGCTGGACCATGAAAATATTACCTAGGCTGGATTGAATTTACCTGGGCTGTATACTAGATATTTTTCCACATCCCGGACTGAAGCCTACTCTATTCGGAGTGTGGCCCCTGCTAAAAGACATGGAATGCACTATTGAGGTGTTCATTGGCCAGATAATGGTGTGCCTGCCGCATGAGTATGAGCTGTTAGAGTGATCTCAGGGCTTTGGCCCAACGGCCAAAGCCCACCTTTGATCAGCGCTACGATCGGGGCGCCACCCGCTTGGTGGTGGGCCTGTCGCCAGCGCCATATAAACAGAGGTGGGGGCCGGGCGGCTCGCATCACGAGGTTGACCGCGCCGCCGTCACCCCACCGACAAACCCTAGACCCGATCTAAGAGGGGGCGCTGAAGCGACGGGAAGCTCCACCGCCGTTCACCGCCGCCAGGGAGACGCCGCCGCCCGGGACACGCCGCCAAGGACCTCGGCGTTCTTCTCCGACCGTCGCCGTGCCCGCGCTCCGCTGCTGAGATGGCCACCTCTTCCTCTACGTCTGAAGGTTGGTACCCCACTCCCTCTCGGTATCCCTCAAGAATCAAGAACCCTAGAAAATAACCCCGCTAGATCTACCCTAGGAGGTCCTAAAGAACTAGTCTAACAATGGTATCAGAGCGGATCTAGGTGTAGATCTAGATGGGGAAAAGAACGGCGACCGCCGTCGGTTGACCGGCGTGCGGAAAAGAAATACAGAGAAAAGAATTCCCCCTAACCCTAGAAACGACAAAAGAAAAGGAATAGAGAGGGGGACTCACGTTTTTGCCATGGGCGCGTGGTACGCTGCGCGCGCGCAGGGCGTGTGCCGCCGCCGCCGCCTCGCTGGCTCGCCCGCGCCGCGCGCGAGGGATCGTTGCGGTTGCCGGCGCCGCCCGCTTCCGCCGCTTGGGCCGCGCGGGCTGCCGCTGGCCGCCGCGCCCGCTGGGGGCAGCCGTGCACCGCACTGGCTGGCGCCGCCGGGGCAGGCAGCCACGCCTCACCGCGCGCATGCGCCGCCGTGGCGCTCATTGGGCCGCCGCGCCGCGCTGCCGCCGCCTCTCCATGCGCGCGCCGCCGCCGACCTGCGCGAGCATGCGCGCGCCGCCCGCGCGTTGAGAGAGAGAGAGGAAATGGTTAGGGTTTTGGGAAGGGGCGATTTTGCCACGGCGTTTTCGCCGGGCCGTCCGATCGCATGGACGGCCGAGATCGCCGGGCGTGGGATGAGCAGCGCAGCCGGGCTGCGCGATGCCATGGGGGCAGCCGGTGGGCCGTTGGCCTGGTGGGCTTTTTCCAGCGCCGGATGGGCTGCGGTCGCGCGAGATGGGCCAAGGGAGCGCGCGCTCGGCTGGGCTGAGCGGCTGCCGTGGGCCGCGCGCGCGCGAAGTATCGGGCCGATTGGCCGAATGAACAGTGAAAATTGTTTTTTGATATTTATTGATTTTCAGAAGTTTTTGTTGATGAATTTGTATGAAATTTTGATCTAAAATCTCTGTATTTTTTTTGCACCAACGTGTTAATTCTTTCAGAGATTAAAAGTGTACAGATTAATGCTTCTGAATATTGAATTATTTTTGAATAATTACAGTTTCCGCTGCAAAAGTTAATATTGATTGATTTTCATTATTAAATTCGAACCAACGGGAGAATTTAATTTTGAAAAATAGAGATAATTTCCAGAGATTTATGATATTGTTATTTTCTGACCAACGTTGATAATGACAGTATTATAAATTTTTAATTGATGATTTATGCATTATTTCTATTTCTGCCCAACGGTGATGTAGATTTAATGTATAGATAAAATTGATTTAAATTGTTTGTCGTATTTTTCGACCAACGTTGGAAATAAGGCATATAATTTTGCTGTTATTAATATTTAAATGTTCTCACTGTATATGGATTATGTTTTCAGGAGGATACTCTTTGATGGGTTACATCAGAGATATCCCTGTTCTCAAAGGAGACAATTACGGTGAATGGAAGAAAAGGATTGACCTGGCCTTCATCTTGGCTGAGGTGGACTGGGTAGTCACCACACCGTGTCCCACAGAGCCCGTGGCACCGGTGAGGGACGAAAATGAGGCCGATCTTCGCTTGGCGCACTGCATGAGGGACTATGCTCCCATAAAGTTGTCATATGATCTTGATCATAAAAAGTGGGTCACTGCCAACAAGAAATGTTTGGCTGTGATAAAGAACACGATTGAGCCTGCTATTGTGGGCTCAATCGCAGAGTGTGACACTGTCACAGAGTACCTTGAGAGGATAAAGAGCCAGTTTACTGGCTCTTCAAAGACTTATGCTACACAGCTGATTAAGCAGCTTGTGACAGAGAGGTACTTTGGAGAAGGCAGTGGCATAAGAGAGCACATACTGAGGATGAGCAACATTGCATCCAAGCTTAAACCAATGGATTTGGCTCTCAAGGATGAGTTCCTTATTCATTTGGTTTTTGCTTCCTTGCCTAAAGAGTTTGACACATTTGTTGTCAACTATAATATGCAGCCCGAGAAATGGGACTTGGAGAAATGCATAGCTATGTGTGTGCAAGAGGAGGAAAGAATTAAATCCTCACATGGTGGATCCATCAACTATGTGAAGGATAACAAGAAAAAGAACTTTAACAGACCTCCTTCTCAAAGAACAAGGAAAAGCCTCATCCATCAGCCCCAACAGAATAAATTTGTCAGAGACAAAGATCAGTGTCTTCACTGCAAGAAGACGGAACATTACAAGAAGAACTGTCCTGATTATTTAAAGATGATAATGGCAAAGAAAGGTGAGAACATTATTACCTTTATAAATGAATCCCTGTATGTGCAATATTCAAAACCACTTGGTGGATTGACTCAGAGCAACTGCTCATGTTGCTAATTCATTACAGGGATTCCGTTCGACGAGGACTACGCAAAGAAACGAAAGATGCATTAAAGTTGCAAATGGAGTCAAAGCTGAAGTTGAAGCCGTTGGCGATCTTTCATTAGAATTAGCTAATGGCTCCACTCTTTTACTTAGAGATGTCCTTTTTGTACCCTCTTTACAGAGGAATTTGATTAGTGTGTCAAATTTGGACAAAGATGGTTATGATTGCAATTTTGGAAATGGCAAGTGTGAAATAATGTTTAATAAAGAATGTGTTGGTCTTGCCATTTTACAGAATGAGCTTTATTTGTTGTCATTATGTGATGATGTGAATGTCGATGCAATAATGAGAACGCTGCGTGCGTGAGAAAGTGATTGAATCCTCGTCACGAATGTAAACAGAAAACGAAAGAGAACTCTAGATGAGTCGTCGAAATTATGGCATCGCTGTTTAGGCCATATTTCGAGGGGAGAATAGAAAGACTAGTAAAGAATGACATTCTTCCTCCATTAGAGTTCTCGGACTTAGAACAATGCAGAGAATGCATTAAAGGAAAATATGTAAAGAAAATTAAAAAGACGCTAAAAGAAGCACAGAGTTCTACAAATTGTTCACACAGACATTTGTGGTCCTTTTCTGTACAAAGTGTGGATAGTTATGACTCGCTCGTAACATTCACGGATGATTACTCCGTTATGGATATATTTATCCAATCAAAGAAAGAAATGAAGCCTTAGATAAATTCAAGATATTTAAGACTCAAGTTGAAAACCAACACGATTTAAAGGTTAAGATAGTCCGATCGATCGTGGGGAGTACTACGATCGACATACCCCATATGGACAAGTTCTGGACCTTTGCAAGGTTTTTACAGAAAATGTTATAGTGGCCCAAAGATTCTATGCCAGGCGAACCTCGGCAAAATGGAGTAGTGAAAGACGCAACCGCACTCGATGGATATGGTGCGAAGCATGATGAGCTATTCCACACCGCCATTGAGTTTATGGATGGAGGCGTTGAAAACCGCCATTCATATTCTCAACAGAGTGCCTAGTAAGTCGCTGCCCAAAACACCGCACGAGTTGTGGACAGAAGAGTTCCTCACTAAACCACTTACGTGTGTGGGGAGTCCCGCCGAGGCTAAAGTATTTAACCCAAACCTTGGGAAACTTGATCCCAAAATGAAGTTGCCATTTCATTGGCTACCCCGAAAAGTCAAAAGGTTATCGTTTCTCTTGCCCGCATGGATATACAAAGTTTGTAGAAACGAGACACGCTGTCTTCTTAGAGGATGAAATGATGAGGGGGAGCATGGTAGCTCGTGAGATTGACCTTGAAGAGAAGCGGGTGTATGCGCCCACTCCGATGATTCAAGAGCCATTCTTCACACTACCTGCTGTCGTTGCACCGACGGTGCAAGACACTGTGGTGCCAGCACCTGTTATTGTTCCTCCTGTGGCAACAATGAGTAAGAATGAGGAACCTGTCTTTCAGGATCCTATAGAACCTATTGCCACAGATGAGGGGGAGCAACAGCAGCCTCAAACAGAAAATGTATCAATTGAGGAGGCCCCGAGGAGGTCTCAAAGAGTAAGAAGATCAGCTATTTCTGATGATTATCAGATTTATCATACAGAGGAATTTCAAATGGAGGATGATCCCACCTCATTTGAAGAAGCCATGAGAAGCGAAAATTCCTCAAAATAGCTTGAGGCCATGGAAGAGGAAATGGGGTCCATGAAGACTAATAAAGTCTGGGACTTGGAAATTATTCCTAAAGGAGCCAAAACAGTAGGCTGTAAATGGGTCTACAAGACAAAGCATGACTCCCAAGGGAATATAGAAAGATACAAGGCGCGACTTGTGGCAAAAGGCTTTACGCAAAGAGAAGGGATTGATTACAATGAGACCTTTTCTCCAGTCTCATGTAAAGATTCCTTCAGAATCATAATGGCATTAGTAGCACATTATGATTTAGAGTTACATCAGATGGATGTAAAGACGGCATTTCTTAATGGGGATTTGGAGGAAAATGTTTACATGGCACAACCGAAAGGTTTTGTTGTGGAAGGAAATGAAAGAATGGGATGCCGCTAAAGAAATCAATATATGGGTTAAAGCAAGCTTCAAGACAGTGGTACTTGAAGTTTGACAAGACAATAAGAAAATTTGGGTTTAAAGAGAATGTAGAGGACAACCGTGTTTATGCAAAGTTTAAAGATGGGAAGTTTATCTTCCTAATCCCGTATGTGGATGATATCCTGCTAGCTAGTAGTGATGTTAGTCATTCATCGAGACAAAGAAGTTTTTGTCCTCAAACTTTGATATGAAAGATCTTGGTGAAGCTTCGTTCGTTCTAGGGATCGAAATTCACCGAGATAGAAACAAAGGGTATTGGGACTGTCACAAAAGGCATACATAGAGAAAGTCTTAAAGAAATTTGGTATGCATAAATGTAGTCCTTCACCTGCACCTATAGTCAAGGGCGACAGATATGGGGATTTTCAATGCCCCAGGAACCAAGATGAGATCGATCAAATGAAAGCGGTTCCATATGCTTCACTGTCGGAAGCTTACAGTATGCTCAAGTGTGCACATACGACTTAGCATTTGTCACCGGTTATTTGGCGATTCGAGCAATCTCGGAATAGAACATTGAAATTGATAAAGAAAGTCTTGCGTTATTTGCAAGGAACAAAAGGCCTCATGATGACATACGAAGATCGATTTACTCCATATAGTGGGGTATACTGATTCGATTTTGCGGGAGATGATAGGAAGTCTACATCCGGATATGTATTCACTCACTGGAGGAGCTATATCGTGGAAAAGCTCAAAGCAAACCGTCACTACATCGCCCACAATGTATGCCGAGTTTGTAGCATGTTATGAGGCTACGGGCAGGTGAACGGCTAAAGAAGTTCATACCGGCTTAAAAGTGGTTGACGACATCAATAGACCACTTAAGTTGTACTGCGATAATGAACCCGCGATAACGTATGCCCACAACAATAAGTCAAGTGGTGCTGCCAAACACATTGACATAAAGTACTATGTTGTGAAAGATAAAGTTCGGGATCAAATTATAAGTCTAGAGCATATAAGTACCGCAAAGATGTTAGCGGATCCGCTTACTAAAGGCTTACCACCCAACGTGTTCAGAGAACATGTAGCCGGCATGGGTTTAAGGAAAGCCTATGATTCTGGACTAAAAGATGGCCCAAAAGATTAAAGTAACTATTTCAGAACAGAGAGGTGTATTGTAGCTGTTGAATCTATCGGCGATTGACCGTGACGATGAGACATGTTCTATGCACTAATCTGTGATGGAATGTGTAAAGTCAAAAGTAATTAAAAGATAAAGTATAGTTTGAGATCAAGGGGGAGAATGTTAGAGTGATCTCAGGGCTTTGGCCCAACGGCCAAAGCCCACCCTTTGACCAGCTACCGATCGGGGCGCCCACCGCTTGGTGGTGGGCCCCTGTCGCCAGCGCCATATAAACAGAGGTCGGGGCCGGGCGGCTCGCATCACGAGGTTGACCGCGCCGCCGTCACCCCACCGACAAACCCTAGACCCGATCTAAGAGGGGGCGCTGAAGCGACGGGAAGCTCCACCGCCGTTCACCGCCGCCAGGGAGACGCCGCCGCCCGGGACACGCCTTCAAGGACCTCGGCGTTCTTCTCCGACCGTCGCCGTGCCCACGCTCCGCTGCTGAGATGGCCACCTCTTCCTCTACGTCTGAAGGTTGGTACCCCACTCCCTCTCGGTATCCCTCAAGAATCAAGAACCCTAGAAAATAACCCCGCTAGATCTACCCTAGGAGGTCCTAAAGAACTAGTCTAACATGAGCTGCTTTTATTGTTCATAAATCAAGAAAATAATGAAGATGGTGCTATTCGTCAAAGGTTGTATTTGACAAATAGGAAGCAAAATGCTTATTACTCTATCGTTTGTGCATTCGCCTGATAAAGCGGTGTATCATGTGTTTGCAAACGGCATTATGTATAGTACCAGCCTTTTTCATGTTTCCAGATCAATGCTCTTGCAGGAATGTGCATTATTTGATTTATTTCGCTGGATATCCATTTTAGTAGCTCTTTCTCTCTCTCATTAATCAGAAAAGATTGTCTTTATTTTCAGGTTTGTCAGGAATTGGCTGATACCCAAGCAAAGAGAGCTCTTATGGAGGCTGTGATGGGAGAGATGCAGCAGTTGCTGGAGCTCAGAGGATATCCTTTTTTATCTGTTCCTGAAATCATTACATTTGCGCGTATATATGCTATTTCTTATGCAGTCTCGAGCTGTTGGTTTCTCATTCCTCCATGCGTGCGCGGAAGCTTTCTTTAACTCGAAAAAAGCGGACAGCTGAAATGGAGAAAGCGAACGCTTCACTTGAAGGCGGTTGTGGAGTCAACAGCATGGTTGGGTTAGAGAAGGCGGCGGCTGCAAACTAGAGAAGGCGTTGGTTGCTGTACATAAGGCCCTGTTTGGGGAGGTGTAGATTCTAAGTAGCTAGTTGGTCTGAGTAGCTAGCTGGAGATTCTGAGTAGCTGGCTAGTCTGAGTAGCAGCTGGTCTAAGTAGCTAGCTTGTTTGGCACCCTGGATTCTAGCTGTGCAGCTGGTATCCTGATAGATGTATTGACTGAAATGCCTTTAGTGAGTTGATGTCCTGATTATGTATTGATAGAAGAGATATCCATACTGTAAATTTGTAGTACTTAGTTCAAACATTGAAAAACTAATATTAAAATTTCATGACAATAAATTTAACTCCAAATCATAATTTTAAATATTATGATACCCCTGGTTGTAACATTTTATCTGTATCTGTACACAATTATGAATTTTTTGTCCAAAATTTGTAGGACCATATATACACAAATTATGATTTTTTTTTGCAAATTTAATGTATACATAAGCCTTTTCAAACTTGCTATATCCTTTATACTTGTGTCAATAATAATGTTACAAGTTAAACTTTGACAGACTATACACGATGTGATACATGAATACAAGAACAAGATGCAATAATTTAGCTCACATTTACAACAAGAATAGACTACACTCCGTAATACATGAATACAAGGCTGCTCAAGCCGATCAATGAGTTCATTGACAAACAGGAGACCATGACTAAAACAACTTATTGTTCAACAAAAAAAAAACAACGGGAACTCTGAAAGGGGGCCTTCCAGCATAGCATTGGTATAACACACAACCACCAAGTGCCCAGAAATCAGAACCATATGAGGGGACTCCTCCCTCTCGAAAGTACTCCGGAGCCATTTAGCATGGTGTTCCCCTCAATAGGTTGTGGCACCTGCAAGTCAGCAGGAATTCCCAGAAATCAAATGAAGATGGAATCATGAGGAAATGAAATGTTGTAAGAAAAGTAAATGGAAACTCACATCTCCAGGACGAGTCTTCTTGATGTCTTTTAAACGCCTTGCTAATCCAAAGTCGCACGGCTAGAACAGTAAGGAAAAAGAATATTGTTAATTCCATGCTATTGTCTCCTGCTTTGCAATTGCTATATTGATTTTTTTGGAGTGGTCAAGTAAGTATCTTCATGCATCCAAATTCTTCGAGCACAACGTTTGATGGTTTCAGATCACAATATATAATTCCTTGGAAATGCATGAACCTAATGCCCAACATGTTTTTGATAAAACAAATTCAACCATAAAAAAGCAGAAATAATGAAACAAGGTTACCAAGAAACTTATCAAGGGGCGCGGGGTGGCGGCGCTGGGGTGGCGGCGGGAGGGGGAGGAGAGAGGCGTGGGGAGGGGCGCCGGGGTGAGGGGCTGGGGTGGGCAGCAGCGAGGAGGGGAGGAGAGAGGCGTGGGGAGGAGGGGCGCCGGGGTGAGGGCCGGGGTGGGCGGTGGCGGGAGGGGGAGGAGAGAGGCGTGGGGAGGAGGGGCGCCGGGGTGAGGGGCCGGGGTGGGCGGCGGCGGGAGTGAGGAGAGAGGCGTGGGGAGGAGAGGCGCCGGGGAGGGGCCAGGTGGGCGGCGGGGGGGAGGAGGGGCGCGGGGATCTCGGGAGGCGGGGCCGGGGAGAGGGGAGTTTTATCCAGTGGCATTTGTGGGTAAATAACTTTAACTTTTAGTTGCATTTTAGTGGCATTAGCCCGCAGAATCTGTGAGAAGCTGGGCTAATGCAGCTTCTTAGTCCCAGAACAATTGTGCCTTCCTAGATTTTCAGATTCTCAGTAGCTGGTCCAAAAGCTGAACTGTTTGGGAGAGCTTTTGGCTACTAGAAGTAGCTAGCTTGCCTAGAATCCGAAACAAACAGGCCCAGATTCGGTAGCAGTTAGCATTCGTCTTTCCAACCCAGATTCTATGACAGTGGTAGAAACTGGTTAGTAATACTGTTAACAGTTACCTTTTCCTGAGAGCAACAGTTACCTTCTCCTGAGAGCATGCAAACACAAAACGTATTTTTATGATGAATGAAAAGTGCAGTCAACAGCATTGGCTTGAAAATAAAAAAAAACGATAGCTCAAATCTAAAAACAACTTTCTCTTAACAGTATGCAAATAGGTAGGGTCGAGTGGTTTTCTGGTTGACTAGATTTTTTCGTGTTTTGTTTTCGACGTTTTCTTAACATGTTGTCTCTTCAGTCTTGCATAAGGCTGCTCAGTCTTGGAATCCGGGCCCAAACAAGTGAGAAGCACAAGCTGCCTTAGAAGCTAGTAGCTTGCAATCACCTGTAAAAACACAATGAACTTTCTTCAGCTGTGCTCACATCACAGATGTCTAAAAAATATGATGCCAAGTCGGAGGCATATGCATGTGTTGATAATGAGCGCAAGATAAAAATTACAAAGAATATGTGATTTTTGCACTATCATGTCGTTAAGGATATTTAGGTCTTTTCTCATTGTCTAGGGTTTAAACTTATGTCTCATGTACTATATATGCCATATGGCCTCTTTGCAATACAAGCTTCTTCCTTTGTAACATGGTATCAAAGACTAGGTTTTAGAACTTAGCTCCAGCCGTCGCTCGCCGCTGTCGCTACCCCCGGGAGGAGTGTGCTCCACTCCCGGGGGACAGCCACTTCCCGGCTGCTCGTCGTCTCGCCTTGCACGCACCGGCACCTGCCTGGCCGTCAACGTGCCATTGTGTTTGCCCGCGCGAGCCTCTGCACCGCGCTCGAGCCATTGCCCTTGTGCCAGCTTTGCGCCGCCGCGCGGATCTAGCTGCCTTTGACATCGTGAAGCCCAGATCCAGTCATCTCTGCCGTCGCAAAGCCCGGATCTGGCCAGATCCAGCCATCGCCTACTCGGATCTAGCCACCTCCGTGCCAGATCCAGCATCTACTGGGCCCGAGGCCGCCTCCTCGTCTCTGCCGCTTGAGGGTGCCTCCGGGTCTCACGCTCCAGGCCGTCTTCCACCTCAGATCCGACCGCCGTCGGTCTTGCCCGCTCAATTTGGCCTCCTTTACGCCGGATCCGGCCGCCTCCGACCTTCCAACGCGGATCTGGCTGCCCGATCGTTGCTCGACCAGATCCGATGCCCTCCATGTCGCCTCGGCCTCCCACCTCCTCTCGGGCACCACTGCTGCTGCAACCATTTAGCCGCCGCCATTGGATCCCGCCGCTGACACTCTCATGGCCGCCGCCGCCGGATCCCGCCGCCGCGCTCGCGTGGCCACTCGCACCGGCTCCGGCCTCCTTTCTGATGTCGCATCTCCTGTGCGCGCCCTGCTCCATGCCGCCGTCAGGCTCCCCTTCAGCTGCCGTCTTCTTTCACCTCCGGCCTTTCCCTCCTTTGGTAGAGAGAGAGAGACGAGAGGGAGTAAGGGAGGACGGGAGGGAGTGAGGGAGGGGTGAAGAGAGAAGTGGTCGGGAGGTAGAGGAGGGGAATATGAAGGCAGAGGTTGACTTTTCTACCGCTAGCATCTGTTGCCCTTTGAGTCTTCCGTTGTGTCCATCTAAATCCGTAGCATCTCTCTTTTAGTTCGTCAAAGCTGTGCGAGTCCACAAAATTTCTATCAGTCAGCCGATTGATTTTCTAGCCACGGTTCATCCTCTCGGATGGGTGTAGTCCTCTCCTTCCTTTTACATAGCCATAGCCGCTGCTTTTCTCTTTGAGCCGCTGCACATCGTAGAAGTCTTTATGATGCCATTGCTTCTCTTTGAGCCGCCGCCCTGAGTTTCTAAGGCCGCCGCACTTCTTCTACACCGCGCCTCTGTTACACTTCTTGTGCACTGCACTGCCGCCATCTCGGGTTTCGATCTGTACCGCTATGCTTCTATCTCCCTTTTCATCTTGAATTGAGCTCTCTCTACTTGTGTCAGCTTCCACATCATCTTCATCGTGTTACCGCGTTCGACTTTGCTCCTGTTTACCTCTATTTTTCTAGCCCTTGCACTTTGTGCTTTCTGGCTTGTTGCACGATTTCGGATGGTTGGTACTCGACACGATTAGACATGGATTTTGTATTTTCCCTATTTTAGTGTCAACCCTTTTCAAATACAATGCTATTGCATATGCCTTTCATTTGAAGGGGTGTTAAGAGTAATAGTGTCTTTTCATATTGTCTAGAGTTTAGGCTTGTGTGTCTCATATGCTATATATGCCCTATGAGTCTCTTTGCAATACAAGTTTCTTCTTTTGTAACACATTGTCGGGCCCCCGGATTACCAAACCCGGACCCTCTGTGTATTACTGCACTAGTCCCAGATCATAGCTAGTGCACACAGTTAAACAGAATGGAAAACATCACCATCAACGATTTATTACAATAATCAAGTGTACCGACCACAAGGTCTCATTATTACAATTGAGGTTTCATGACCTCGCACACACGAAACACAATGGAAGCAAAGATAAACTTCGGTGAAGACCCATCAATACGCCACGTGCAATTGACTGGGAAGCGCGACCTAGAACTCTGGAATCCTTCATCGAAGCCACCGCTAAGTAGTCGTAGTCACCTTCTTGAGCCGTATTCTTTCGAGATTTATTTTTGAGTGTAGCATGTGAGTACATAAAGTACTCCGCAAGTCTTGGAAAAATGCATAGATGCAAGGCTTGACAAAGGAAGGCTATATGGTTCTTTTGCACAAAGCAATGTTTTAAATTCAATTACCAATAACTATTTTCAAAGGCATCCATTTATTAAAATAATGGTTTTAACAGAACTAACATTAACTCACTAGTGAAGGTTCCATCTACCAACACTAGCTTCAACAACTTGAACAAGTTTAATCTGCGGGTTACATCCACCCTCTCTGCTCCAACCGCCAGATACCCTTCCGAGAGTTCCCTCCACTCTCGGAATACAAAACTTTGATTTTAAAACAAAACCAGAAATCTACCATGTGAATGCATTCCTTGCCCGCCCTTGACCGTGGGCACGGCTATTCGAATAGTTTTACACTGCAGAGGTTGTACAACTTTACCCACAAGAGATAAATTATCCTAAAAGTCAACACGCTTCCTTTGGCATGAGACCCGGATAAAATACCACAAAGCCTTTACCTTACTCTAATCTAGCTAGATACCACCACGAGGTTTCACCGCAGTAGGCTAACCGCCCAACCAAGCCCCCTCTTGCGCCATATGAGTACAAGAAATCCACATCCCTCACCGTGAATAACGGTCCATCCGGCACCCACTTTCCACCGGTGGCACCTAAACTAGACTATCATAAGTTAGTCAGCCTAGGTCGTACCCATATAGACTTGTGGTTGTACGGTTAATGCTCGATCACCGACAAACACAAGCGTCGGTCCTTAATTGACTAGGGTGGAACATACACTTAACAAGATCTCGTGCTAACTGCACCAAACCAAACCAACCATCCACCCTAATCTAAACCAACTTTCACATTTTAGTTTATTTTTAAAACACAGTGACAACTCCAATTGCCACTTCCTTTACAAACACAAGGGTTCAACAATAAATCATAATTTTCCCATTTTCAAGATTTTTCCAAAGGTATTAGATAGCATGACTAAGCATTATACTACCATTCTAATATTCACAAAGATTAATATTAATCTCATTATTGAGACAAAGGAAGTTCTAGGGTGACAAAGGTACATGGCAATCAATGTCAAATGAGGGCATAACAAAGTTGGAATAACGAATTCCTAAAGATTTGAACTAGTGGTTTTATGTAAATAGCAATGCACATAATTTAAAATATTTAAAACATTTCGAAAGCATAGGTTCAAGATGATCAAAGGAGACTTGCCTTCTTGCAGGGGTTCGGGGTCTTCTCGTTGAGGAGTGGAGAGGTCTTCTTCAACGTTGGATTCTACGCACGAGGGAAAAGCAACAAAACAAATAAATTCAAATAAAAATTCAAACAAACTCAAAAATTCAGATGGAGGCCATGGTTGGATAGGTCATGATTTTAGATGAATTTAGAAATTTGAATGGCTGAATTTGGAGTTAAAATGAGAAAGTTATGCTTGTTTGAAGTTTTCAGTTTGAATAAATCCAGAAATTAAGAAATTTCTGACAGGTGGGGCCCACTGGGAATATTCAATTTTAATATTTTATTTTAATTCCGAGAGCCTGACAGGTGGGACCCACTGAACAGTAGACCCTCTGCGGTCACTGACATGTGGGACCCCTCTGTCGCTGTCCTCATCCGCTTTGGTCATCGACAGTGGGACCCATCGGGATCTGGACCCACTTGTCGATCTTGGCGACGCAGGTGGGGCCCAGATGACAGTGGCCCGCACAGACGGCTGCCGCTGACGGGTGGGACCCACTTGTCAGCGCGGAAAATAAACGAAAAACTCAACCCAGCGCGCGGAGCCGAGGGCTCGAACGCGCACCGGGGAGTTAAGAGCGCGCGCTGTTAACCAGGGGGGAGGGGGAGGCTTTGCCTACCCATATGGGGTAGCAAATCCCTTTGAGGGGTACCTTCGGGTGGCCCGGGCGGCGATGGTCGGAGGCGACGGCGCCGGCGGCGAGGGAAGGCCGGACGTGCTCGGGTGCTGCGTAGATTGTAATCTACGTGCGAAGGGGGTTCGGTTGGAGTGGTTGGCGAGGTCCGGGGATGAACGGGACGGCGGCGCGAGGAAGCGCGGAGGTAGCTCGGGTGCTCGGTGCGACGGCGCCCGGCGACGGAAGAGGTGGCCGAGGTGCCCAGAGATTCCGATGCTCGGAGAAGTCAGAGGTGGCGCTACGGGCTCGGGAGGTCCGAGGCGCGGGAGAGCTCGTCGGAGTTAGGCGGGGCTCGCGGAGAGAGAACCCGGCTGCGGGCGTCTCAGGGCTCCGGAGGAGAGATGGAGGGTGCTGGGTGATGGTGCGGGGAGAGGCGGAGGTCGAGGGGCTATTTATAGAGCTCGGGGAGGGGTGAGGCAGCGGGAATTCCTCGCCGAAGTCGCGGCCGGGGTTCGGTTTGAATTGGGATGAGCCGTCGAGTCGACGCGAGCTCCGGCTTTAGGGGATAAGGAGCGCATCTCCCCGGGAATTCAAATCCCTGAACGAATCGAAGATTGAGGCAGAGTTCGGGTAAGATTCGGTCGCCGGTTTCTTCGGGAGAGAGAGAGAAAGGAGGAGGAGTCCGGCGTCCGCGCGGAGACGACGGAACTGACCAGCGGGGCCCGCAGTCAGCGAGAGCAGGGCGTGCGGTGCGGATGGCGGCCACGCAACCCAAAGGCAGATCGGGCGGCGGGCGCGCTTAAGTGGGAGGGAACGGCCGGATGGACGCCGGGATAGCGTGGCGTGCATCCGGCCGCCACGCGCCAAAGCGGGAGGAGGGAAGGCGGGTCGCCGACGGGCTCGCCCGCTTGGCGCGAGAGGAGAGAAGCGGCTGGATCGGGCCGAGTGGCGACGTGGCGGTCCTGGGCCGCCCACGCGTCGGCTGGAGGGAGAGGAAAATTTTATTTTTCAAAATTGTATTTCTAATTTCAGAAAAGGCTAGAAAATTATTTAGGCCTCAGAAAAATATGAAAATACCTCCAAAAATTCCAGAAAAATTCACAGAAGCTTCTGGGGACATTTTGGACTGAATAAAATTATTTCCAACTACTGTTGGTATTTAATTTTCATAGTTTGAATTACCTTTTAATTTTTAAAATGAGTTTTAAATTCCAGAAAATTCAGAAAATCCAATAAAAGCCAAATAAAATCCAATTACTTTAAAATAATTAACTTGAATTTGAATTTTCCAAAAAGCAAATTTTTGGGATGTGACAAACCTACCCCCCTTAGAAAGAATCTCGACCCCGAGATTCGGACGGACTAGGAAAAAGATAGGAGAGGAAAACGCAGCTCTTGGTTCCTTGCTGTGTTCTCAAGCTGCTTCTTGCTTTGAACCAAATTGAAGCTTACCAAGCAGGATTGCTGCCCCTGGGGCACCTTTTGCGGTGATGTGGTTAACTTGTCCTCTTTCTTGTGATTGCGGAGTTCTTGGAGCTTTTCCTGCAGTTGGAGATACTCCCGTCCTTGTCCTACAACCGGAGTTCGCGGTGTATTTCCCAAGTTGAAAGGAATTGGAGTGGTGACTGCGGCTTCGTGGGCAATTGCTTGCATAATGCCCCATCTCGTGACATCGAAAACATTGCACTCCGCGGCCGAGGTGTTGCTTTTCGAGGTCGGACTCGGTGAAGATGCGGGTTCTTGCATCTCTGAACGAGGCGCAGATCTGGAGTTCTGGTGCATCTGTTGTCTGCTGGAGCTTTGTTGAACTGGGTGGATTTACTCGAGGCCTTGAACCGCTTGCATTACTGCGTGTGCGAAAAGCCATCTTTCTCTTACGAGTCCTCGCAATTGATATTGAGCATCTTCTGGACAAGGGCCTTATTTATCATGTCTGAAATGTCGGAAAATCTTTGGACACCAATTGCACCTTGAGGTTGGGATCAAGTCCTCGCATGAACCGCCAAATCTTTGTTGCCTCGATGTGATCTCTTCGGATACATACCAGTGCATCGGGTGAACTTGTTCAGTATTCGAAACGCTGAGGTTTCCTTGCTGCAGATTGGTAGAATTCTCTTTTCTTCATGTCCATTATTCCGTAGGAATATGCGCGATGCGGAATGCCTCCACAAATTCATCCCATGTGATAGCTTGTGCATTTTGATGAGCGGCGCGGTAATTTTCCCACCGTTAGCAATGATCCTTTGAGTTGGTGAGCCGCATACAACACCTTTTCATTGTCATTGCACTGGGCTAGGACCAACTTCCTCACCACATCCTTAATCCAATCATCTGCCTCCATGGGATCTACAGATCCAGCAAAAGTAGGAGGCCTTGTCCTCATAAATTCTCCCATCTTAGACTGAGGAGCTTGGTTGGGTGCCTGCGGAGCTTGCTGCACCTGGTTTTGAGCTAGAGCACGAGAAGTTGCGGTTGCATGGCCATCATTTGCTCCAAGTGGGGGCTTGAGGAGGGTGGCGGAATGTTGTTCTCTCGGCTAAGGGTTGGCATCACTACTGTTGTCGGGGTTGCTCCTTGTGCTCACCATCTGAGCGCTTTAGGTTAGCATAAGGTAAGAGGAATTAGCAAAGGTAAGAGATTGAGGAGACTAAGTCACATCCCAAGCCAACACACAAGGAAGAAGCAAGCAAATTAACTTTTAGCAAAAGAACTTTTATTGAAATCAACCTAGTTTTAAGAATGGCTGTACCACAGTGCACTTAGGCTTGGTACAGTCCATCTAGCACACAAATAAGTAATATATAAGCGTTCTAAAATTGTAAGACTTTACTTGGGTACTACAACTAAAGAACTAGTCCTCGCTTCTTCATGATTCTATCTTGTTCTTTGGTACTCTGAAACCTTCCTTTAACTGAGAAATACGGAAGACAATAAACAAATCGGAGGGTACATCTTTAGTCGTCTGCAAGCTTTGGATTAACTTCATTTGCCCTCATCATAACGATTAATTCAGAATTCCACCAAATAGGGCTTAACTTCCGCAAGTGTTCATCCGAGAAAGACATAATTATTTCAACTCTTCAAAAATTCTTGATTCCAAAATCATATACCACAAATGCACCTTATTGATTTCAGCAAATAATCTCTTAAACTTTTACTCTCTGCTCTAATTTGGATCGACGACCAACCATAGAAATTTTTCTAACAAGAATCCAACAATCCAATAACATTGTAATTCATGATTTCCACCAAATTTGAATGAGTTCAAATACCACAATTAATTCTTATCGGACAATCTCTCAACTAATTCTTATTGAACAATCTATCTCCCACAATTAATTTAAATCCTCCAGGTTGAACATCCTTAAATGACCTAGTTAATCCCATTAGTTAAAATCCAATTATCTAACATTGATCTATTAAATCCACCAATTCAAATGGATATATCAAAGTCCACTTGCAATGATAAAATTAATCCACCAAGATATCCAAGTGTATTATCTTATAGAATTCCACTAGTATCCACTTATCATCAATAGGTCCACCAAACTCTGATAATCAATTAACTCCACAAAATTCATCTACTCTTCATGATTCAACCAAATCATCCAAAATTGATATCATGAATTGTTTATGACAATTCAACTTCTTAATCTTTTAATCCTTCTCTTTACTGGATCAATCTCTTAATACTAATTCTGCAATAATCACAAATAATCCGTTCAACAAAATCTTGTTTTACATCCAACCACTCCTTTCAATCCTAGATAATAAATCCAAGGCAAAGTTTAGACTCTTCCCATGATCTAATTAGCTCCCCCGAGTTCAACTTTGTATATTCTCTAGTCAATCCACAAAGATGATACTTTTTAGATTTATTTATAATCAATTGATATCCACAAGTATACCTTTTATCCCAATCCTCTCGAACATTATTCAATCTTGTCAATTATAAATCCAAAATATACCACTCTAGCAACAATTCTCCAAATTACCTAACTTGATATGCATTGATTATGACGGCTTTCCCGACAAGAGTACTTTCCATAAATTTGTTGTCTTTCGTATACTCTAGGTCTCCAAGGATTCTCCAAGTGCTTTTTAGACATAACCTCATCGATCCATCTATAGAAATTACAGAGGGAAGGGGATACAATTACCATTCCAAAAAGTCAATAAGTGGATAGATAAGGAGGAATGCCATGACGAAGGTAAGGATAGAAAGACAAGAAAAGACAAGGATAGCACATTATTAAAATTTTATTTTAAAAAATAAAATTTGAAGTTCTTCTTTTAACGACCATTCTAACTAGGTCACGTCCTACAGTCAAATTGGCTCTGATACCATCTCTGTCGGGCCCCCGGATTACCAAACCCGGACCCTCTGTGTATTACTGCACTAGTCCCAGATCATAGCTAGTGCACACAGTTAAACAGAATGGAAAACATCACCATCAACGATTTATTACAATAATCAAGTGTACTGACCACAAGGTCTCATTATTACAATTGAGGTTTCATGACCTCGCACACACGAAACACAGCGGAAGCAAAAGATAAACTCGGTGAAGACCCATCAATACGCCACAGCAATTGGTGGGAAGCGCGACCTAGAACTCTGGAATCCTTCATCGAAGCCACCGCCAAGTAGTCGTAGTCACCTTCTTGAGCTTCGTATTCTTCCGAGATTTATTTTTGAGTGTAGCATGTGAGTACATAAAGTACTCGCAAGTCTTGGGAAAATGCATAGATGCAAGGCTTGACAAAGGAAGGCTATATGGTTCTTTTGCACAAAGCAATGTTTTAAATTCAATTACCAATAACTATTTTCAAAGGCATCCATTTATTAAAATAATGGTTTTAACAGAACTAACATTAACTCACTAGTGAAGGTTCCATCTACCAACACTAGCTTCAACAACTTGAACAAGTTTAATCTGCAGGTTACATCCACCCTCTCTGGCTCCAACCGCCAGATACCCTTCCGAGAGTTCCCTCCACTCTCGGAATACAAAACTTTGATTTTAAAACAAAACCAGAAATCTACCATGTGAATGCATTCCTTGCTCGCCCTTGACCGTAGGCACGGCTATTCGAATAGTTTTACACTCTGCAGAGGTTGTACAACTTACCCACAAGAGATAAATTATCCTAAAAGTCAACACGCTTCCTTTGGCATGAGACCCGGATAAAATACCACAAAGCCTTTACCTTACTCTAATCTAGCTAGATACCACCCACGAGGTTTCACCGCAGTAGGCTAACCGCCCAACCGAAGCCCCTCTTGCGCCATATGAGTACAAGAAATCCTGTCCCTCACTTGTGAATAACGGTCCATCCACGGCACCCACTTTCCATGGTGGCACCTAAACTAGACTATCATAAGTTAGTCAGCTAGGTCGTACCCATATAGACTTGTGGTTGTACGGTTAATGCTCAGTCTGGACAAACACAAGCGTCGGTCCTTAATTGACTAGGGTGGAACATACACTTAACAAGATCTCGTGCTAACTGCACCAAACCAAACCAACCATCCACCCTAATCTAAACCAACTTTCACATTTTAGTTTATTTTTAAAACACAGTGACAACTCCAATTGCCACTTCCTTTACAAACACAAGGGTTCAACAATAAATCATAATTTTCCCATTTTCAAGATTTTTCCAAAGGTATTAGATAGCATGACTAAGCATTATACTACCATTCTAATATTCACAAAGATTAATATTAATCTCATTATTGAGACAAAGGAAGTTCTAGGGTGACAAAGGTACATGGCAATCAATGTCAAATGAGAGCATAACAAAGTTGGAATAACGAATTCCTAAAGATTTGAACTAGTGGTTTTATGTAAATAGCAATGCACATAATTTAAAATATTTAAAACATTTCGAAAGCATAGGTTCAAGATGATCAAAGGAGACTTGCCTTCTTGCAGGGGTTCGGGGTCTTCTCGTTGAGGAGTGGAGAGGTCTTCTTCAACGTTGGATTCTACGCACGAGGGAAAAGCAACAAAACAAATAAATTCAAATAAAAATTCAAACAAACTCAAAAATTCAGATGGAGGCCATGGTTGGATAGGTCATGATTTTAGATGAATTTAGAAATTTGAATGGCTGAATTTGGAGTTAAAATGAGAAAGTTATGCTTGTTTGAAGTTTTCAGTTTGAATAAATCCAGAAATTAAGAAATTTCTGACAGGTGGGGCCCAGGAATATTCAATTTTAATCTTTTATTTTAATTCCGAGAGCTGACAGGTGGGACCCATCGAACAGTAGACCCTCTGCGGTCAGCGACATGTGGGACCCCTCGTCGCTGTCCTCATCTGCTTTGGTCATCGACAGTGGGACCCATGGGATCTGGACCCACTTGTCGATCTCGACGCAGACGGGTGGGGCCAGATGGCAGTGGCCCGCACAGACGGCCGCCGCGACGAGTGGGACCCACTTGTCGGCGCGGAAAATAAACGAAAACTCAACCCAGTAGCGGAGCCGAGGGCTCGAACGCGCACCGGAGTTAAGAGCGTCTTGGCTGTTAACGGGGAAGGGAGGCTTTGCCTACCCATATGGGGTAGCAAATCCCTTTGAGGGTACCTTGGTGGCCCGCGGCGATGGTTGAGGCGGCGCGGCGGCAGGGAAGGCGGGCGTGCTCGGGTCTTCGCGTGAGATTGTAATCTACGTGCGAAGGGGTTCGGTTGGAGTGGTTGGCGAGGTCCGGATGAACGGGACGGCCGCGGCGGGGAGCGGCGGAGGTAGCTCGGGTGCTCGGTGCGGCGGCGCCCGGCGACGGAAGAGGTGGCCGAGGTGCCAGGAGATTCCGTTGCTCGGAGAAGTCGTGAGGTGGCGCCACGGGCCCGGGAGGTCCGAGGCGCGGGGAGAGCTCGTCGGAGTTGGGCGGGGCTCGCGGAGAGAGAACCCGTGCGGGCGTCTCAGGCTCGGAGGAGAGATGGAGAGTCTTTGGGTGATGGTGCGGGAGAGGCGGAGGTCGAGGGCTATTTATAGAGCTCGGGAGGTGAGGCGTGGGAATTCCTTGCCGGGTCGCGGCCGGGTTCGGTTTGAATTGGGGATGAGCCGTCGAGTCGACGCGAGCTCCGGCTTTAGGGGATAAGGGCGCATCTCCGGGAATTCAAATCCCCGAACGAATCGAAGATTGAGGCGAGTTCGGGTAAGATTCGGTCGCGGTTTCTTGGGGAGAGAGAAAGGAGGAGGAGTCCGCGTCCCGCGAGAGCAGGCCCGACCAGCGGGGCCGCGATCGGCGAGAGAGCGGCGTGCGGTGCGGATGGCGCCACGCAACCCAAAAGCGGTCGGGCGGCGGCGCGCAAGTGGGAGGAACGGCGGATGGACGCCGGGATAGCGTGGCGTGCATCCTGGCCGCCACGCGCCAAAGCGGGAGGAGGAAGGCGGGGTCGCCGACGGCCCGCCCGCTTGGCGGCGGAGGGAGAAGCGGCTGGATCAGCCGAGTGGCGACGTGGGCGGTCTGGGCCGCCCACGCGTCTACTGGAGGAGAGGAAAATTTTATTTTTCAAAATTGTATTTCTAATTTGAAAAGGCTAGAAAATTATTTAGGCCTCGAAAAATATGAAAATACCTCCAAAAATTCCAGAAAAATTCACGAAGCTTCGGGGACATTTTGGACTGAATAAAATTATTTCCAACTACTGTTGATATTTAATTTTCATAGTTTGAATTACCTTTTAATTTTTAAAATGGGTTTTAAATTCCAGAAAATTCAGAAAATCCAATAAAAGCCAAATAAAATCCAATTACTTTAAAATAATTAACTTGAATTTGAATTTTCCAAAAAGCAAATTTTTGGGATGTGACACACATGTCATCATACTTTCTCTTGAAGGAACCATTGTATCGATTCATAGATTTACTGTTGGCATTGGGCACACGACAATCCTGTGTGGTTGATATTATTTTTTAAAGTATTCAATTAACGAAAATACATAAATAATAGAAAAAAATAAAAATACTATTATACCTCTTAGATAATACAAAAAAGAAAAATAATTATGTCAAAAAGTCAATACATTCTAAACAATTTTTGGCTTTGTTTGAAACAGGGCCTAAGCAAGACAAGGACAGGCTACTATTTCGCACTACCTGTATTTGCAATTCTGCAGCATTCGAGTCCAACAAATCAACACGAAACACGGGCAGTGGTGAGGAGCAGCTTGATGGCGGGGGCAACGAGGAGGAGCTTGATGGCAGGGGTGATGGGTCTGGCAGTGCAGAGATGGGGTGGGAAGGGCCAGGCAGGGTCGCTAGGGCGTCGCCTGAACAGGGGCCACACAGGGGAGGCGGCGCGGCTGCGGCCTAAACCCCTCTTCTATAGACGGTTCAATTTGGGGAGGGAGAGCTCGATGGAATGGCTAGACTGAGGAAGACGATGACCACAGCAGGTTTTGCAAAATTATGTCGGCATACACGGGTAAAAATGCAAAGTTGCGTAAGTGGGGGAGATGGGAGCGTCAACCTGCATCTAGACGGTCCATTTCAGATCAGAAGGCTAATTAATACCCAGTATGTCCACCAATTACCTCTTGTTCACCATATATGTTGCCATCAAAAAATATTGCAGCAGCAGCACTGCGGTACAGATGCAAAATGTAGTCCTTTGATCTACTTTCATCACACGGGGACAACAATCTGCCGAAGAATCCAAGTACAACAAAACATTTTAGCTGATCTGGGTGGTCAGCTAATGAAAGCTGATCCTGGTCAGCTGTGCTGGAACCATAATTAGAATGCACAACTGTTGTTCTACTCGAAGTCAGAGCTCAAACACCCCATTTTCCAATTTGATTCCAGCGGTACGTCAGGGGCAAGAGATAAGATGTCAGCCAAAGCGCCAAAAACAAGCTTTGGCTGTCTAACATTGCTATAGGCACAAGAAATTATCAAACGTCTCAATTATCTGTTCTGCACATACACTCCGGACATCGTGGATGTCTATATATGCTCCTTGCAACTGGCCTCTCATGGACTTGCTTAGTTTGCTGTATGAGTTTTTTTACTCTAGTTTCAAATTCCTTCCACTCTATTGTCGCATTCTTCACAAGTATGCTTGCTAGACGTCGCTTGTTCGGTCTGATTGTGGGAAGGTCCCCGCCACCATAATACATGCGGTATCCTTGGACAAGAGAAGAGAACTGGCTGCCTGAGTCCGACATAGCAAATGCATCGGCAGCTGCACATGCAATGAAGTCCAGGGCTGCCAACTGCAAATGGCAAGAGCACAAAGAAATTATTTCATCAAGTGTAACCAGAATTCACACGATGCTATTGTAAAATCTGAAATGGCCATATTCCTTGTCTTAGTGATTGGAACTTGGAACTTATGCTGTCGCTGTCCACATCAGTCACCTTTAGAATGGACCTGGCAACATTTGTTGCAATGTTGCCAGCTGAATATAAAATTAGCATTTCCCTGGCATTGCACATGCATCCTTCTATATATTTTGATAAAATTGTACGCTAGATCTCAAAAATTCATTTGTTCTTGATGTTCTGTACTCAGCTGAGGCTCCACGCCTTCAACAAGCATGTTTACTTATTTATAGTTTATATTCCAGTGTACCAACACTATTATATTCCTGTGTACCAACACTATCTATGCATCTTTTCTACCAATATTACACAAGGGATCAAATAAAACATCTTATAAAAAGTTACCTGAGATGAGAAGTTTCTGAACGGTTCAAGCTCTGATGGAGACAGAAGGGTTTCTTTAGTTACTAAAGCAGGATACAAACGACTTATGGCAGCCATCCTATGCCTCCCTCCATAAATTTCAGCACCTGCAATGTATATGTTTGTCCTGTGCTTGAAACCAATAGCAGCAAGCATAAGCACAGCCTCTTCAGGTGCAAGGGGGCATTTGCCTTCAGATCGTAAGAAAGCAGCAGAGGGCAACCTGAAATGATAGTGGGACTTTCAGAAATAGATATTTTTAAATAAAGGCAGCAATGGATTACTAATAAGATGTCCTTTTGTTTTGGCGTGGCACATTTTTCCAAATTAGATCGAAAAAAGATCATTTCAGCCATGTATATGCAGACAGGGAAAAAGAACTGGAAATGGAATACATAGGACAGAGTACATACTTTGTTGTCCTCCTGATTTCTGTCAGAGCAGGAAAGTGAATCTGACGATACGTCTCTAATTCCTCCTCCTCATCTTTTCCACCACCAAAGTAACACATTGAGTATGCAACCATATCAATCTCAAACCTGAGATGAACGGCTAGATATTTGGATGTAGCATTCCTGTTCCCGTTGGGGACGGATTTTCCAGCAAAACGACCTAAAAGATTATCCTCCAAAGGCGATGAATGGGGCCTGTGGCCATGCAACCTCTCTACAAGTAATGCACCAGTTTCTTGTATTTTGCGTACAAAATGAAGAGCATGAAAATTACATCTGCATCGCAGTCTCTGTGGAACAGTCAAGTGTATATATATACAGTCAGAACATGCATTTGATTTTGCTATCCTTAGCACCAAGCAAAGTGTAAAGTTCCAATATGTTATTCTTGTTTCTTCTATGTGAGTTGGAAATACATCTTGTAAAAATACGCTGCCCAGTACAAGTAATTATGCAACCTAGACTGGCAAGATTCAAAGAGAACTAATGGAATTTGACATGCAGGTGGCTTTGCAGGTAAATGGTACCAATCAACACAAAATGGCAATACCTGAAGGTCCAAAGGTATTGGGTCAAAAGATAAACGATTGCCAAATCCTACAAAGTGGACAACTCTGTTCTTCAGTAAAATTGGTAGTATCTTCTTTACATATAAACTTGGCTTTGCCTCTTTCATGACATCTGTATCATTAACCTACAGAAGAATAAGAGAATTAGACAATTAAGAATGAGCATTAAAACCATTTTTCTACCTTTCTAGAACTTTTCACAAATTACTTACAAGGCTACCGATCGCCTCCAAGTCTAATGATTGCAGCTCCACAGGAAGCTCCTTCACAATCCGAATATCAGATTTCAAATAATTGATAAAATAATCCTCCTGGTATATATCGCCAAACTGGCTAAGATATTGAATTTAATTTGTCATTTTAGGGAGATAAATAAAATTATTCGATCACTGAAACAAGCTATCAAAACATGAGAACAAGACAAACTTGTTTTTGCAAGGAAATAATGAATTATACCTTTTGTCCAGCCAAACATTACTGTACAAGAATTTTGGAATGACAAGAGTTGCATTGAGCAACCGAGATATAGTAACAGCATTACAGATCTGTTAAATACACAAAAAAGGTGAAATTAATGAAATAGTTTAAATACCAGTTCACACAAAAATATAAAAAAATTAACTGAAGTTTCCTTAAAGAAATTTGTTCAAATTAAGCCAGCAAAACTGAATGATTTTTCAAATTACATAAGATAAAAACATCTGCTAATATTGGGCATGTTCTTTTCAGTTTCTAAAAGCTGTTTTTTGGCTTTTCTATAGTAACTAGCTTTTAAACGGAGTATCTTTACAAGATAGGGTCTACTAGTTAATTGTAGTACATACTGTACCAGATTCATTTATATCGGTAAAAACCGCACGTGAGTTTCTATTACTCTGTAATCTCTCGCACGAACAGCCCAAAAATCATAAACCGCAGCCAAAAGTTATAAGTTTCAGCGAAAAAGAACAGGCCCATTAGCACATCCATGAAAGCCTCTTACTCTAAGCCATTTGAACCTACTGTCAAGCAAAACTCTTGGATTGAGATTCACGCCAATAAGGACGTTTTTCATCCTTGGCCAAGTTGCTTTGACATGATATGTCTAAACTTTTTTTATATAAATGTGTACAACTTTAATACAGAACATTACTGTATAGGCTCTGGAATCTGGATAAATCATACTTGATTACTTCTATGGAAAAGCAGCTACATTAAATGTGCGAGCCCCTAAAATAAAGGACAGCATGATATTGGTTGCCGTTATTCAGGTAATGAATCAACCTAGATGGTGTTAGAATTTAAACAAATACTATTTTTTCCATCAAGGGACAAAAGAGTCCTCCTCTTATCATCTATCTACATGCGACGACCGCACACTTATTTGCACTAAAAAACCTTGGAGAACAAATAGAGCATATTTGATGTTACACATACTCACCGCCACCCTTTGCTGGTTTATTCCACCATTTGCACTGATCATGATGTAACCATTGGTTCCCTCTGCAATTAACAAAAAGGAGGCAAGCTAAAAACAGCAGAGCAATAAATAAAAAATGGGGGATAAGACAGAATCAATGTTAGTATGAGAGTAAATACAGAACGACAACACCAGGTAATATAAACTGATATTACCTGATGGTTCCCAATCCCTTTGGTCAGAGCAAGGTCTCCACATAGTGGCATTTATTGGCTCTTTCCACAAGTCCTTGGGTTCCGGCCTGGTCTCTGCCTAGGTAATTAACATTATACATTACAAATGACAAAATTTGGTGAACATGTAAACCAATTGTGTACATGCAAAGAACACATAGCTGCATTTATGCATGTTACCTCTGCCAAGGCATGGGCAGCCAAAGCGAGCAGGCGGGTAAGCATGACCTGGTGAGGCTTCTTCCCCTTTCCAGCGTGACCCACCTCTTCCTTCAAACATTTGAACAACAAAAATCATGCCTCGGCAATTTTTTACTAAATCCAACAGCACATATGTTTTATCTTCTTCACAAAAAAATGTAGCTTTCATGGCATCCCAACTAAGTACTAACGCAAGTTATTGTAGTCTTGTTGCAGTAGATGTAACATTACAAACTTAAAATTGACCAATTAACAATAACGTTGATAATGTCATAGCATTGGAGAGCACACTGGATTTTGCTATTTTCACGATTCTAGCTCCCCAGCTCCTAATAATAACTTATAAACAAGCCATATTGAGAAGCGAAAGCAAGCAATGTCACACATAGCCATGGTTAATCTAACCAATTGAATTGTTCAGTACCGAGTCATCATGTTTCCACACCCCCCTTAGCAGACTAGTCACGGCAGCCGTATCGGATGCACTCAACTAGTTAGAGAAGCAACGGAATTACCAGAGTCGAGAGCGACGAATTGGCGGCGGTGGCCGCGCGGAGCGGGTGGTGGTGGCGGCGGAGGAGGAAGTGCGGGCGCGCGGCGGGGTCCTGGAGGCGGGAGAACATCCACCAGTTCATGACGAAGAAGAAGGCCACCAGGGCACCCCATCCCAGCAGCCCGCGTGGGCGCCGCCACCCCCTGCGCCGCCGCCTCGCCCGCAGCACGGAGGAGGACGGGGAGCTCGCCGCCGCCGCCGACAGCGGCAGCGGCGGCGGCGGGGCCTCGGGCATGGGCGCTGGGATTGGATCTCGAGAGCGGGGTTTGGTGGAGATCGAGTTGCGTGGGAGGCAGCAGGAGGTGTGGAGTAGCTTGATCGATGCGTGCTTAGTTTAAGCTGCTGGTGTGATTGCGAGGTTAATTTTTTAATGATGGAAATCGCGATGCATGTGTTTGGGAGTATTACAGATCGGAGATGGGAGAGATTGGTTAGGTGTGGGCGTGGCAGGGAAGCAAGGAAGCCGAGGCCGGTCACGTGCGGCGAGCGTGCTCGACACGCCTCTCACTATCCAAGACTTGTGTACAGTCCATATAGCATATAGGCAGGAGCGGACCCACCAGAGGGTTAGATGGGGCTAGAAGGCGCCAGCGTAGGTTAAGGTGGTGATCGGTTCGGCTGAAAGCCTCATGGCTTACATGAAAACATCAGAATTTGGTGAAAAAGATCAGAAATGACAGAGACTTATTTACCATAATTAAATTTAAAAAAAAATTAAAAATAGAAAAAACATATTAGCCCATCACGTATAATAATGTAAATAAATACGAGGAAAAAAGAATCGGTAAAAAAACTCAAAAAAAAAACCAAAAGTTCAGAAAAAGACGAAATTTATAAATAGTGCAAAAATAAGCTGAAACCAGAAGCTGAAGCCATATTGATCAGGCCTAAGATAGATGTGCTTTTAGAACCGTCGCTGGGTGGCATCAATGATCCAAGATTGCTTTTGTTGTAGCTCAAGACTTCCATGCTCTATGTTCTTGACATGGGAAGCGTCGAGCGCACAGAGAAGTTGACGATCTTGGTACCAGCACTAGAGGAGTTCAGATTCTCCGCACAATGATCTCCTACATCGATGAGCTCGACGCCGGGGACATGTCGTGCGTGCGGACCCTCGAGGAGATCAAGCTTTGGTCACACGGACACCCCGTTTATGACGCCCGCTTAAACGAAATTAGCATCCGCCTTCTGCAAAGCTGCGAATTCATCAATTGCCTTGGAGTGTGGCTTATTCTTCCACGGGTATCGTATATACTAGTATATAGCTTGTTCTGGGCATTAGTAATCTTTTCTAATTTACGTCTAAATATGTTTTTAAGGCATCTTATAGTTGCAGCCGAATTGAGTTTTCTCTTATGCACCCTGTCCAAATAGAATTGATATTGGACGTGAGCATGCGAGACATGCATCCCCTCTCAAAGTCTGAATATAACATTGGAGATGTCTTTAACCCTAGGCCAAGCTAGCTGACATTGGTCCATTATGCAGCGAAAAGATAAAAAATAGTAGTAGAAGCCGGAGCTCCAGGCGAGGCCCAGACTAGCCAGCTGGGCGCACTGGCGGCGCATGGCGTCGATGGCTAATGACAGATGTTGGCTTTCTTCCACTAACCCCTCCTAAATTTTCGTTCTGAGTCCGTCACTACGTATAGGGGTGGCAATTTCTCTGCACAGTGGGCCCGCAGGGAATTTTCTCATCAGGGGCGAGGGCACTCTCCCACCACGGGGAATCGGGGACGGGGCCCGCTAGTCTAGCGGGTGGGGACGGAGGTCGTCCTTCCCACAGGGCCTCATGGGGACCGATAAAAAATAAAATATATTTTAAATAACATATTATAGTTTTTAAATATAGAAGATTGTATTATTTTCTTATAATTTAGACTAAAACTTAAATCTATATGTTAGAATATATTTTTTAACACTATATTTTGTAAAAAAAAATGCCTAAATAATTATAAATTAATAAACAAAGTCATACTATTATTTAAAAAAATATTTTAACCTATTTTTAATCCCCCACTGGGATCCTCATGGGGGTCGGGTCCTCGCGTGGACGGGGGCAGGAGCCGTGTCCCTAGGAAGGCTAATAGGGCTGGAGGTCGGGGCGGGCTGGCGGGGATCAGGGCAGGGGCGTGGGGCTTCCCCCAGGACCCCCAGCCCTGTTGCCACCCCTAATATGGGCACAAAAGGAGCGGATAATTTTTGTACGACTGATCGACCGAATGCTTACGGAAGGAATATGGAAGGGATAAATGGGTCTCTGGCACTATCCATGCCTGACTTCGACTCCGAGGAAAAATACGAAATAGGATACGTGATAAGTGATATTGGTTTGTATATATCTGCATGTCAAGTGATATGAGTAAATCTGTTATGATTTCACTTAGGAGCGAGATAATAGGTAGGCAGATTGCCGCATCTAAACAAGCGAAAAATATTGAGTGCTATTCGTTTAACATCTCAACAATTAGTCTCTCCGTATTCACTCTTATTACACCCCTACTGTTTAATGTCCTGTGTAGGAGTGTAAAAGAAGTGGACAATTTCTATCCGACCAACCGTTCAAAGGCTTATGGAGCGAATACAAAATAGAAAAAATGGGAATCCAACACTACCCATGTCCGACTCTGAGAAAAAATATAAAATAAGATACAGGATAAGCGATATCTGTCCGCATCCACTCCGATTACACCCCTATCTATCACCCATCACACCGTCATATATATAGGTACCCTATCTCATCTTAGAGTTTCTTTGCCCTCAACAAGCACCCTTGTCTAACAACTAGGTTTTGGCTACAAATCCCCACACTCAAATAGCATCTAAGGATAAAACCCTCTCAACGGAGCATATCATCCAGATCCACTCCCATATGCACAGTCTACTCAACTGAACAACACGTTGGTTGTGCTCATTTGAGCTTTAGCTTTTAGCTTATTAATTTTATCTTTTTGTAGCTTTTTGGATTTTTTTGGCCTTTCTTTTTTCTCTTATTCCTTTGAATTGTCTGTGATGATATAACTTTTTTCTTTTTTCTTTTTTAAAATTTAATTACACCGAAAAGCTATCAGCAGCTACAGTGCAAAAAAACCCACCAAACAGTACCAAATAAGCCAAAAGCTTGAGCTTTAAGCCCAATGGAGCACAACCTAAATGACTCAAAGATCCCTCTTATCCCACATCTGTGTGCGACAACCAACTTGCCCGCAAGACTTGTCCTTTTAGGTTAAGTGGACCAGACCTTCATCGACCTAATTAATGCTATCACTAGGGCATTTGTCCAAGTGCGCAACCTAACTCCACGTGACATCTTCTCCAGTAACAAGATTGGCTAGTGTTGGGGTTACAGTTCTGGTTGACCAAAGTTAAGACCCTGCTCCAAATGGCTTAAAAGCCTTCGGCTTCTAGCTTTCAGTTTCTAGAAGCCAGAAACCACTTAAAACATGTTTGCTTCTTAATTTTAGTTTTTTTTCCTTTTTGGCCTTTTTGTTTTTCTTTTTTCCTTATTCATTTGCATTGTTCCAAAAGATATATAGGTGTTTTTCCTACTTCTCTTTTTTATTATTTTTATTTTTTGACTCAAAAAGCTAACAATCGCTATAGTGCAATTGCAGCCAAAAGCTAACAATAGAAGCCAGGCTTTTAAGCCATTTGTAGTAGCACCTTAGATTTGGAATTCTCCGGAACACAGATGATAAAGTTAGGGTGTAAGGGCTAAGGGGCGAAGAGCGAGTTAGGTTTCAAAGTTTGCAATCAATGAAGGCGTCAGACATCACAAAAGGACACGTTAGTAGGGCAAGGGCAAATGAAAGAATGGGAGGCGAAGGATAGCGATCCATAGAACTATAGAAGAAGTATTGCTATGATGTATTACCATATGAAGAATCTACACCTATCATTATAAGTTAATGATATGTTTTAGTAATGAATGATAATTATATTATAGAATTAATATTTTCTATAAGTTGGATGAGTATATTATGTTCCATGATGAGGAAGACTTGTGAAGTCGTTATGAGTTGATCATCATCAAATCAAAGTTCAAGATGAAGGATGGCATCATGTATTCATGAACATCAAGTCAAGATTCTAAAGTGGCGATGATCATAAGTTAATCATCAAGGCAAGAGAAGACACATCATGCGTTGATGGAGCACAAGTAGAGAATGTGTCATAGGTTGATACATAGCAAGACAAGAACCCAAATTTGAAGTGGGGATGTTCATTATCAAGGTTCAAGAGGATGCTCGAGATAAAAGTATAGCTAGGATAGACTAAGAATGTATTCCTAGTCTTTTCCAGTCTTAGTGTTTGGTTGAAAGATCGAATTGCTAGTATAAGTTGCCGTACTATTGAGAGGGGTCTTGTCTAATAGCTTAAGTCTTACCATATTGGGCCTGTTTGATATGGCTGCGGTTTATGGCTTTTGGCTGAAATTTTTGAATTTTAGCTGTTTGCGACAGAGATTACGGAGTGAGAGATAATCGCTTGCGATTTTGGTTGATACAGATGTTGGGCTTTTAATGTGTACTACAATTAACTTGTAGATCCTATCTTGAGAAAATACTCTGTTTAAAAGTTAGGTACTGTAGCAAAGCCAAAACCGCTTTTAGAAGCCGTAAAGAATAGGACTATTGATAGCTCAATCTCACTTGTTTTAGATCTCCGTAGCATGATGCTAGTATTTATAAATGTATTTTGCAAATAACTATAGCTCTTGCATGCTCCTTGTGACATACGACTAGAGTTTACAGATGGTTGAAGTACATATTTCCTACTCCTTGTTGCATGATGTTTAGATTTACGAATGTGTTTTATAAATAGTTGAAGTCTATATACAATCCTTGCAGCATGTGACTTAGGTTTGTGAATGTGTTTTGTAAATGTGCTAAGTCCATATACCCAATCGTTGTGGTACGATTCTAAAGTGTACAAATGTGTTTTGAATATTATTGTGAATCATGCTTTGATTTTTTGTTTGCATGTTACTATTATTTGCGAATGTGTTTTATAAGTTTGTTAGAGTACATGTACTCTTGTCTTTGCTAGAAACTGCAAGGTGGTATGATCAGCTCTGTGTGAGCGGTCGGACCGGCCTGCGGTATGACTGCTCTATGTGTGGCGGTCTGACTGGCCATTAGTTGGTGGTCAGATCGACTCATGGCAAGCGGGCAGACCGATACAGTATGGCCGGCCTTGCAGTACTACCGAGCATTAGTTGCCAATAGTTATTTTCCAGATGAGCACTTTTTTGGAAATTGGCCGAGTGGTTAGACCGGCCTTGGTGACGGTCAGACTGGGGTGAGCAGTCAGACCAGATCCTATGTGGGCAGTCTGACTAGCAGCATTCATAATAGCTAGTTTCTAAATGTTGCAGAGGTTGTGATAGTACCGGCCATTAGTTAGCAGTAGTACCGGCCTCATGCTGATTTTTGTTGATTCTTACTCTAACGACTAGTTTTTTGGAGTGGGGTATAAACACCCCCTTGTGACCGATTAGGGAAGAGCTGTTGCATCCCATTATATTCTTTTGAGCTAGTGTGTGTCTCTCATCTCAGTTGTCCACGTGTTGCACCTTGCGAGTAAGGAGGAAAGTCTCTAGTTGCATGTGTTGCATCTAGAGTTAGATTTCGTATCCACTTTAGCTTGTGTATTCATTGCACTTAGCTTGTTGCAAGTAGCTTAAATTGTTACTCTTGGAGATTACGACTCCTAGACGGTATTGGAGACGTCTTGTCCAGTGATCTCTTCAAAGAAGATCATGAAGAGGGCCGGCGTGTTGTGAAGGTTAGGGTTCACCTACCCGAAAGGGGAGGAGTTACTACTAGTGGAAAGTGAGACAATTGGCCTAATTTGTAGAGCCGATCCAATTAGTTCGGACTTGCCTCAACGTGAATTAGGGGAAATCGGCAAGTTTCTGAACACCACATTAAAACATCGTGTGTCAATTATGGTTTGTGTCAGACCCAGATTTTTCAATCCGGAATCTACTGTGTCTCACTGCACTAATCCCTGGATCAGTAAATAGTGCACACAGTTACATTGCTGAATCATGACATACATCGCATATTAATATTACAGAGTCTGAAATACACCACATCGGGTGAATGTTTACAAAAGGGCCGCTTTGGCCAAATGTCTTCATTACATAAATGCAGCGGAAATTATAGCAAGGTAAACCCAAATCCACAAGCAAGCGGCCAGTAGGGTAATGCGTACAATATATGCCACCAGGGTCCCGGTAACATAAATGTACACAACGACTAGAGTCTACTTGTCTATGCCTAACCACCGAGGCCTACGCCTTAATTATCGCCTGTGCTTCCGTCGACGTTGGCAGGGGCCTCCTCATAGGCGTAGTGTCTGTGAACTCCTGTTTCTGAATTTTGTCGCAGAAGCGAGAATGAGCACTCTGACCCCGTGCTCAGCAAGCCAACACACAGAATGCAATATTTAAACATGTATGGCTAATCAAAGGATGGCTTAGGCTCGTTTTATTTTGCGAAGAGTGCTTTTGAATACAATTATAAGAAAGATCCCTGAGACCTAGCAATTTTAAACTCAAAACTTTTGCTTATAAAGTAAGTTGATCTTTATAATTGACACAGATTCCATCCACCATTACATGGCGTCTGCGCCATATAGTATCTTTCAGCGTTATAGCCGCTTAACTTACCACTGGGATAACACCCAGGACAATTCCAAAACCAGGGCAGTCCTTCGCCCTACAAATTTCCCTTCTCCCAAGTACCAATTATTTTGTAAACAGAACTACATCTAGTTAAGTTTCCATGTCCGCCCATGACCGTGGGTACGACTATTCGAATAGTTTTGACTCTGCAGAGTTTGTACACTTTCACCACAAGAGATGAATTATCTTTGTTGCCAACATGCTTCCTTAGGCATGAGACCCAGATAATTTATCACAAAGCCTTTGCCCTACTCCGATCCAGCTAGACACCACCCACGCTGAGGTTTCACCGCTGAAGGGTTACACCACCACATCGAAGCCCCTCTTGCGCTGCGGGTGTGAGTACAAGACACCCCGTGCCTCACCGTGAGTAAACCAAACACCCTGGCACCCACTTTCCTCGGTGATATCTGAACTAAATCCTTGTAAGTTATTCAGCTAGGTCGTACCCATTATAGACTTGTGGTTGTACTGTTTTACATCAGGAAATCATCACAAGATTCAGTCCTTAAGGTTACGCGGATGGTTCTACCACATTTCACATTTTGTGCATCCACTGCACCACATACCAGCCCCCAAACCATCCATCCAGGTGATTAAGCAATTTTAGGATTTTCCAGAGGTAAAAATATTGTGTCCACCTACTACAGTCATTCCATCCATGACTGTCCCCAAAACATATCATACTTTGCAAGTGTTGCTTTTGGGGCAGCTATGTACCCCCGTTTTATCTAGCAATACTAAGCATCGCAATATTTATTTGGACTTACTGATAAAAAGCTATGATGGTATAAGTTTTGCTAAGGCGATAAGGTTCACATGTCCAAGTATTTCAATGGATCATTATAAGCGAGCATTACAGTAGGTGTATAGCTATCATTTCTGGGAATGAACATATTTTCCCACATGAAATAACAGCTTGCATGTTGATATTTAAAAGAAATTACTTTGCAAAATCATAGGTTCAAAATGATCAAGGTGTTAACTCGCCTGGCTCGCGGGGGTCTTGGTCTGGGTCTTCGGAAGCTTCCAAGCTGACTGCCTCAACTTCCTCCTCCTGAGCCTCGTATGCTATTTAATCGTGCGAAATACCCGAATAAAAGAAAAGCAACCAATCAACAAAATATCACCAGAAATTCAAATGAACTCCAAAAATTATGGTTCTGGTTCCATTAGATAGATCTTGAATTTAAACAAATTTAGCAATTTGTTTCACTCAATTTGGAGCTAAAACGAAAAAGTTATGATTGGTCAAAGTCCTCTGTTTCGGTCAAATCCAAAAATTATTAAATCCTGACGTGTGGGGCCCATTGTCATTCTTTGGCATTATTTGGTTTTCCCATTTATTTTTCTTTTATCTTCTCTGTGCCACTGACATGTGGGGTTGATTCATCGTTCATCGGGTCCACATGTCGAGACGGTATTCGCACCGATGTTCCATCGACCGGTGGGGCCCGGTCGTCGCGCCGCTCAGTGAGCTACCACTGACAGGTGGGGCCCACCTGTCAGGTGAAAATAAAAGAAAGTTCAACCTCGGCACGCTGCGGAGCCGGGGGCTCGAACGCGCGCGGCCGAGGGAACGGGGGAGGGGGAAAGAGTTAGCGCTGATAGCCAAGTGAGCGGGGAGGCTTTGCCTACCTCTCTAGGGCAGTTTATTCCTTTGAGGTGGGTCGGCAGCGGGGTCGGGCAGAGAAGTCGGGGACGACGGTGGCCGGCGGCGAGGGGATGTCGGGGAGCTTCGGGTGAGTGCCGAAACGCGATCCTCGCGCTATGGTGAAGACGGTGACGCGGTCGTCAAGGGCCGAGGAGGTCCGGAGATGGGTCGGCGGCGTGCGGCGGCGGCGACTCGGAGTGGCTCTCGGTGACGGCGATGTACGGGCGTCGGGAAGCTCGGGCGAGGCCGGGGACAACTTCGCAGTGCTTCGGAGGTGGTGTGGGTGAGAGGAATCGAGTTTTGGTGGCTCGGATCGATGGGTTGCACGGGCGGCCGGAGTTGGGAACGAAAGGGGCTCGTCGGCGATTGAGTGGTTCTCGGTTCAATTACCTGCTGGAGGGCGGCGAGTGCGACGTGGGGAACTCAACGGGGGGTCCACGGACTTATATACCCGCTCGGAGGGAAGCTGGCAACGGGCGGCGCCCGTTCGGTCGCGTCGGAGCAGGTGGCGGAGGCAGGTGGTGACGCGGCGGCGCACGCCAGCGCATCGTGCGTGGCGCGCACGCCCACGTCCGCGCGGGCTCCTCCGCTTTTGCGGTCTCTCCCGCGCGAGGGGAGCGGGGCAGAAGACCGGCGCCACGTAGCCGGGCCGACGCGACCGGGCGGGGGAAGACTGTGGGCGGTGGCGCCGAACCGTGGGCGGAGGCGGTGGAACCAGGGGCGGCGTCAGCTCCGTAGGCTTTCCACCATGGCGACGGGACGGCGGGGGCAGGGCAATGCCGTGCATGAGCTCCACGGGGAGCTCAAGCTCTGCGCCGAGTGAGAAAAAGGCGTCCGGGGGAGGGAGATGCCCCTGACAGGGCCGGCCCACCGGTTAGCGAGAGAGGGAGAGGGGAAGAGAGAGCCGGGCGAGCGGGAGGGCCTGCTGACCAGAGGGAGAGCGCGGACGCGAGTGCGGGGCCACCGGCCAGGGGAATGAGCGGGAGAAGGCGCCGGGCCCGTGGGCAGTGGATGGGGGCGGGGAGAGGAGGCGTGGCCCGCCTGGCAGGGAGCGCGGGCGCGCTGCGCACGCTGGGCTGGGCCGCGCTGCAGAGTGGCTGCTCGGCCGACTGATGGGAGTGGGGTTGGGCTGGCTTCGGCCGGCCTAGCCTCACCCACTCATATCTATTTTTTTGTTTGCTTTATATTTCTTGTTATATTTTAGGGTTAGCTTTGGCACAATTTCCTGCATAAATTCCAGAGTTTATTTAAATTCCTCCCTCCTGATTTCTGGATCATCTTTTCAGATTCTTAATTTTCAATTTGAATTTTTTCCTTTCAATTGTATATTTTCTTCTTACTTCAAATTTTGGGAACCTTAACCAAAATTTTGAGAAAACACCATAAAATCCAAATCCAAAATTAGAACACAATGCAAAAATAATTCAAAAACTTTACGCCTTCTAATTTCAAACTTCTGGGATGTTACAGTTTGCCTTCTTGAGCTTAATTTACATACTTGCAAGTTATATTTATAGAATTGAATTGATTGCTTATCATCCTAGCATTGCAAATCTTGATATAAACTTATGGTGTTTGTGCACTTAGGTAAAC
This sequence comes from Dendrocalamus sinicus, assembly GCA_036346575.1. NCBI lineage: Eukaryota > Viridiplantae > Streptophyta > Magnoliopsida > Poales > Poaceae > Dendrocalamus > Dendrocalamus sinicus. Next base: position 8,856,812 of record CM070656.1, on the reverse strand, counting down.
CTCTATGTTTTAGGTCTTATTTGTGCAAAATTGATTTAATTTATGCTTCTGTACGTAAACTCGGTTTTAGCCCAAGAGCGAATTTTATAAACACCTATTCACCCCCCTCTAGTCGACTTTCTCGACCTCACACCATCTCCTACTTGCATAGACCTAAGTCCCGTTCTTTTCAACTTATGGCTTATGGTTTCTCTCAAATAAACACATGGAATGGTTTTCCTACCATCTTTTCAAAACGGCTTATTGAGACAGCTTTTTTGTGTGATTTATCGATATTCGGTTCATTCGTATTAGCGTTCGCGCTGAAACCAAAAGCATTTAGTCGAAAAGACCTAGTAAACATAACTACAAGCGAGTGTAGCGAAGTCCCACTCACGTAAGCATTCCATAATGCACACCATGTAAGATTATTATAGGAAAATGGAGAGATTGTATATTTAAGTAAGGAATTGCTCTGCACTTTTGGTCTCCACCATGTAACAATAGCCATGTTGAGCATTCATACCAGGCTGTAGGGACACAATTCTCCAGCACAAAAATACAACAAGTACGATATGCTAGGAAACATAGCAGCTCCCTGTATAGAGCGCGACATTGCTCTGCAGCTCTAGGGACGGAAAAGGATCGAATACGATCGAATAGTCTCAAATACGAATATAAATCTATAATTTTAAAACGAATATGGATACGAATTCGAATATTCTCAAATACAGATACGAATATTCTCAAATACGAATACAGATTCTCGAATACAGATACGGATATTTTCGAATACGGATTTTCTCGGATACGAATATCGGATAAAATAGATTCCTAGTGGTTTTGCCGATTTTTCACCGGTTACCAGTTTTAAACCGCTTAAATTCAAATTTTGAATCAAAAAATTCGTACGAATTTTTCATAGGTTCTAGAAATGGATCAAATACGAATCGAATAGTCTCGAATACGGATACAAATATTCTTGAATACGAATGCGAATACGAATATTCTCAAATACGGATACGAATATTCTCGAATATGAATATTTTCGAATACAGATTTTGCTTACCACATTCATATTTTCTCGGATATGAATATCAGATAAAACGAATTATCTGTTACCGTTTTCCACCCTCACTGGTGGGATTATTCAGGGGACTGTTTCTGAGACAATACAAGTAAAACCAACACATGAACATCGCTCCAGGAAAAAAATCATACATTACTCTAAAAAATAGGAAAAAGCATACATCAAGATTGAAACTGAATAGTAGTATTCTGTTATTTTCTCAGCACTAATTAGCCCTTCACACGGTTGGACGTTTCTATTTTCTGTTAAAAACACCATATGCATGGTATTTGGCAGTGATTGTGCACATTGTAACACAACAGAAGTCCATATAACAAAATTTTCCTTCATCTCCTAAGTTTCAAATATTCCGGCTAAAAGCTTCTCTGACCCATCCAAATTTCCAAATTTGTTGGCATTAGCAGCTGCATCTGGTCATGTGAAAACATGTAAAGCCTAACGGAGCCTATACACATGTTCAGAATCTATATCTTGGGTAAGCCTGCAAAAATTCTACTCCAGTTATTTCTGAAAGATTTGATGTGCAAATTCATATTGCAACATTATCTGTCAATGACTTTCTTCGCTGTGCAGCACATGCAATGTATTCATCAATCAGAGGAAGCTTGGTCTGTTGGGTCTTGTCTTCTTATCAACTGTAGTCAAGAAATGAACATTAAGTGAACTGTAGATCATAACAATGAGAACAAAGCAAATCAGTTTGCACTACGTTTGACGCCCAGTGCCTTTCCGCTTGCTGGCAAATTGTAACATTCCAAAATTCACTTTCTTTAAAACTTTAATTTAAAAATAATTATTTAATTATTTGGATTTTATGTGTAATCCTGGAAGGCAATCTCAATTCCAATCTGAAATTCCAATGCAAATTTCAATTCTCAAATTCAAATTCTAGAATTCAAAATTCAAATTCAAATCTAAAAAAATCAAAATCTCCAGAAAATATCAATTCCATTTTTCTTGGCCCATCTTTTCTTTTTATTTCTTTTCCTTCCTTCCTCTTTCTTTCTCTCATTTCTGGCTACTGTTCATCTTTCTGGCCCGACATACCAGGCCAATCAACCATGGCCATGGTGCCACCTCCCCAAGCCCAAGGCCACCTGAGCCTTATCTCGACCATGTGCCAAAATGGAAAATGTTCCAAATCACTCGAGGGATCCATTCCTTCTAGTTTCTTTGCAATCTATTCTCCTGTTATCCTTTTATCTTGTCCATTCCCAAACAGAACCAAAATCGACAGCAACGAAATTCGAGTCTCTTTCTATCTCTTTCGAGCCCTTAAATATGACCCCGTGACATCTCTTAATCCCTTCCAACCTCTATCAAGCCTCCTCAAACCACAGAGTACTGGCATCACGGTGAGCCATCGTTCCTGAGAATTGTTTCTTGCCCCGACTCACGTTCCGAGCACTCTAGTGAATTTCTTTGAATTCCTTTCATGTCACATCATGTCCCAAGTGTCTTGCACCCTTATGTGAAGTTAATTTATTTTTTGTGCAGCCGTGACAGGAATCCAGTTTTCCCAAAACCTGATCTACATCATCTTCCGTCGTCAATCCATCGCCTCCAATGAGCCAAAATCCAATTCTTTGCAACTGCACAATCACCATCACGTACTCTATGTGTTCAATACCTCAGCTTCCTAATTGCATCACCAAGGAGATCCACAAACAGAGCACCCTATGTTTCCAATGCCTGTCACCTTTGCTAGCCCATTCCGACCATCCTCTGGCTGAACCAATCACACCTAAATATTCCTTGGGTCAAGGCCATACCCATGCTCAACCTTTTTCTCCACGTTCCCTGCCTGTGCATCATTGCCCTCATCAACCCGTGCCGCTGTTGCCACCGACCACGCCGACCTACGCCACCACCGGTCATCCCATTCCCGGGACCCACCTCTCTGTTTTGCCCCTTGCCTGGCCTCCCCTCGTTGGTGAGCAGCATGTCCAGAGCCATCGCCCCATGTGCCTATGCATGCTCTGTTCTCCTAGAAGCCTCCTCTATTCTATCTCTTCTATTGATTGCTTTGAGCCAATGACAGCCAGGCCCCATCTGCCATGCACACTCATTAATTCCAAAATTCCAGCAAAAAGAAGATTCCCTAGCATATTCCTTTGTCTTATAATTTCGGTATTTTCCATTCTAACCAATTTTCTGATCGCTCGTTCTTCGTCATCTGAACTCTGAATCGAGTGTTTGAAGTTCCTAAATTAATTTAAAATCCTAATCTATCTTCTAGTATATATTTTATATTTTTATAATTTTATTTCTATTTATTTATAATTTCTCATTTTACGTGTAGAATCTAACGTCGTCGAAGAAGTTCCCGACCAGCAAGAAGAGACCCTAACCATGGTCAATGAAGGCAAGTCTTCCCTGATCATGTTGAACCCAGTTTTTAGCAAAGTTATTTACTATTTTAAATTTACATGCATTACTATGTTACATAAAATGTTAACTTCTACCTTGAGCATATTATTTAATCTGACATTGTTATATCCTCATTTGATATTGATATCCATGTACCATTGTCACCTTAGGATGTCTTTGTCTCAATATTGAGATTATAGTATTGTGATAATTTTAGAATGATGAATCATTGCTTAGACACGCTATTCGGTCAATATAAACCAGGGGTGGAAAATTGTTATCATATGCCTTAATCATTTCATTCTAATCATTTTGTGGCAATATGTATTGCTACTATTTATAAAGCAAAATAAAATGATAAAAATGATTTTCGACTTGGGCGGATGGAAAGATTGGGTTGGTGCAGCTGGAGCACATGATCTTGTTTGGTGAATGTACCGCTCTAGTTAATTAAGGACCGACATTTGTGATTGTATAAACTGAACACTACTGTTCAACCACAAATCTATATGGGTATGACCTAGCTACGTAATTTGCAATGGCTTAGCTTTGAATCCGCCAGTGGTTTGAGTGGGTGTCGGATGAAGATAGTTGTCCCACATGGCGCAAGACGGGGCTTCTAACTGGGTGGATGGAACCCTTCAGCGGTGAAACCTTAGCAGGTGGAGTCTAGTTAGGCTGGCATATTGTAAATGCCTTATAATAATCACTTAATCGTATTTCTAAGGAAGTGTGTTATGCCCAACAACATAAGTTGATTATCTCTTGTGGGTAAATTTGTACAACCTCTGCAGAGTGTAAAACTATTTGAATAACTGTGCCCACGGTCAGAGGCGGATAATGTGCATTTTCACATGGTAGATCTTTGGTTTTGATTTTAAAATAAGATATTTTGAGAACTCGGGAGTGGTTCGAACTCTCGGGTGTGTGTTCTACTGGGTAGAGCTAGTGCAGATGGATGGAGCCCGTAGTCTTGAATATTGATGGTTAGAGCATGTCTACTAGTGTTGGTGGTTGTAACCTTCAATAGAAAATTTAATCTAGTTTTAGTTATTGTAATTATTTTGTTAAATTGATACTTTGGAAATCTATAATGGTAATTGAACTAAAAATACTACTTTGCGCAAAAGAATCATATTATTCTTCCTTTGTTAAGCCTTACATATAATTATATTTTTTTCAAGACTTGCAGAGTACTCTATGTACTCACCTTGCAATCTACAAAATCATCTCAGAGAAATACGAAGATGTAGAAGGAGACTACAACTACTTTACTCGCGGCTTCAACAAAGGCTTTCTGGAGGTCTAGATTGTGTTTCTCCTGTCAATTGCCTATAGCAAATTGATGGGTCATTCTTCGGAGTTTATCTTTCTTTTGCTTACACTGAGTTTGTATTTTCAGTGATATTTTGTAGCCTTTATGGTACTAGGTGGCCATAAGGCTGGTACTCTATTATTGTAATAAATCATTGTTAGTTATGTAGTCATCACTGTTAAACTGTGTGCACTAGTTTTGATCTGGGACTAGTGCAGCGATACACAGAGGGTTCGGATTCGAAAATCCAGTCCCTACACAAATGTTTCTTATCTCCCTTCTTGACATACCGCATTCCGCGTGGAAGTTTTACATAACAAATAAACATATGTTCTGCCCAACTAATAAGACAACCAAAACTTCTATCAAAGATAATTAGGCATGATATAATCACTGCTAGACCATGTGGATGGTCGTAAATAAAGTGATGCTGAATAATTGATATTTGGATTGCTTTGAATTTTACATTTGTGAAAGTTTTGGTCAATCATGGTCAAAAGTTTTAAGTTCAAGTGGTTTTAGTTTGCTCCGATTGGTTTTTGTCTTCTCCAAGTGTTTTTGGTTGTTCTGAGTAGTTTCAGACCATTTCAATCGGGTTCGAGTGGCATCGGACAGCGTTCGAGTAGCAATAGAGTATCAGACGGTATTCGAGTAGCTCTGGAGCATCGGATAGCTTTCGAGATGCATCAGAACATCGGACTGTACTCGAGTGGCATCAGAGGATCGCATGGCTGAACGATCACGACAGACTTTGACCACGTCAGACTTTGATCACGTCAGACTTCAATCACGTCAAACTTTGACCACAATAGAATGACCATTGAAGGTAATCGTAGCTATAATACTTTTTCATGGTGATAACTACAGTACCTGGTCAGTACTCAATAGTTGTATATTTTACTGGTCGATAGTCGAAGGCTGTGCAGTCGATGGTCATAGACTTTGCGGACTGTTGTTATAGTCATAGACTTCGCGGTCTTATTTTCATAGTCATGGACTTTGCAGTCAGCTATCGTTGTCTTCGGTAGTTGAAGGCTTTGTGATCGGTTGCTGTAGGCTTCGTGGTCAGTACTCGTAGACTTCATTGTCAGTACAAATGCTTTAATTCCTGTGATCTTCGAGTACCTTAAGTACTCATGTTGGGTCAGTGATTGACTGATCTGGTCAGAGTGGTTGTCGGTGATACTCGGTGCTCGGTGTTCAATGGTGCGGTGATTGGTTGATGATCGGTACTCGTAGACTTGGCGCTCGATACTCGATGATTTTGGTTGGTAGTGATGTGTGGTATCCCTGAGTGTTTGGAGCGGAGTGATAGTATTTTTCGAGTACTTGTGATTTTCTAGTACTCATTGAGCTAGCAGTCATAAGAAGTTGTCTTGAGCTGATTGCGGTAAGCGATGGAATGTGTGGTCGTAGATGACCTAGTTGATGGTCGTGGATGGTTTTATTCTTATCTATGGATGGACAAGGGTGGTATGAGTATGTGTGTGTTGATGACAGTCAAGTTGTGGAGAACTTGTGCCGAGAAACGTTTCTTTGGTTTTTGCATGTGCAGGATGGTGTGAAGATGATCATGGTCGGTGACGAGAAGAACCGGGATTAGGATGGGGAGATCTGAGATCCAAACTGTTGAGGATGTCATGCGAGATGGTCAGGTTAACGCTGGAGTACATGGAGATCAAAGGTGGTGATGCATGGACAAGCTATGGGTAGTGCGGTCCTAGAGGCTTCGACACGATAGTTGTTGAGGCTTGATGAAGATACAGGAGGTGTGATCCTGGAGGCTTCATCACGTATTGAGTTAGAAGTTGTGGATGGAGTCCATAACTTGGAAGAAATAAAGTTTGGTTAAAATCCGTATTAGAAAGGGTTTCGGGTCCCTTGATTTGAGGTAGAGATAAGATTCTGTGTTCGTGTTTGAGTCAAATGCGGTTTAGAGATCTAGCATATAAAAGCAGAGGTAGACTAAGGTTTTTAGAAGTCACTTTGCGAGGGATTTCGTGCGAAAGTTTTTAGGGGTGTCGTGAGAGCGCTTTGTAACCACAAATATAATACAGAAATAATAGATCAGATTTATTTCAAGAAATGTTCATCGGTGGTGTGTTTTCCTAAGCTTTGCTTTTCTGTGTTCTCGGTAACATGCTAACGCATCATGATTCGACATGCTACGAGCACGATGTTGTCTTCGGCTTGTACTCATTCGAGTAGTTGAAATGTTTGAGTGATGAAGCGTTCGAGCGGTCGAAGTTTTTGAAGCGGAGAGGGATTATGACAACGTGCAAAAGCGATCATAGCGATCAGTCGAGCAGGCGGTTGAGCAGCTTGTCGTCGAAATCTATATTCGATAATTTAGATTATTTTTCTTTTAGTTTAATATTTGTTTTCAAATATCAAAAAGCAGAGGCAATCATTCACCCCCTAATTGCGCCGTATGATACATCAGCCTTGTTCTTTTTCAGCTTTTGGCTTTTCTACGGTAACTAACTTTTAAACGAAGTGTTTTTTCAAGATAGGATCTACTAGTTAATTGTAGTACATACTGTACCGACTTCTTTTATATTGGCAAAAATCGCACGTGAGTTTTTATTACTATATAATCTCTCGTATGAACAACCTAAAAACCAAAAGCCGCAGCCAAAAAGAATAGCCCTACAATCATTAATTTGGTTTCTTGAGTCTAAGGCATAACCCTTGTTTTCTTATAAAAGTAAACATAAAACATCTTCGAAAAAAGGTCCTTCGTTGTTCAAAGCAATATTACTTTGCGTACAGCGTTTGACAAGGTATAATCGTTTCTTTCATAAACGTAGGGGATCTACTTCTCTTGCTAGCAAAAGACATGGGCAAGATAAGAACCCCTTCACGGCTACAAGCCTACAACACTAAATTCAACATCATAATTCATAACCAAAAAAAATGAATGGGGACAGAAAATGGCATTAGAGCCGATGTATAAGTTTGTACAGTTCAGAAATTAAAAAATCAAATAACCGATAAAATGATAATGAAAAGCTTAGAATAATCCAACATCATCAATGGATGCACTAAACAACCGTGTTATCTGATATAACCATGAAGAATAACTAATTAGCTATCAAGAATCAAGAGCGCATAACCGGATATGACTTGAACAACTAACATGATATTATAGAGCCTAAGCTAGAAGATTATCAAATCATGGGAAAAGATTAAAATATGAAGAACTTACTCTACTGTGACCAATGAAAACTGAAACAATTCAGCCTTCGTCAAGTGTGCATACTGAGTAGTAACTTTCGCATGCACGGGTTTGTTGATCCGGTAAGCCAAAAACGATAATTCAATCAAAAACGGCTGTAAATTAAAAAGAATTAAAAGTAAAAGTTAATATCATGATTCCATCGAATAGTCAATAGAATAGATAACATCAAATTCTATAGGACACCTAAATTATAGAAATGAAACAAGGTATGTTTTGCTTGATAGTGCAGCATGGTTTGACATGTCACCGTTGAAAATTATGTACAGCTCTTGGAAAATGCAAACAGAAAAAACCATTAAATTTTTGTTTGTAAAACAATATAAATGAACTTAACCACCAGTGATATTAAATTATGGATTATTAACATCAAGTTATCAACAGAAAGAAAGGAGATGAAAATCTAAATGGAATTCCTTTGTATTTCCATATGTATGTATGGTGTATTACCTTGTAATATCTCATTGTACTCGATATATATACTACCCATTAGGCCTTATGAATATACACACAATATTCATAACATGGTATCAGATCTAGAGCACTAACCTAAATCTTTCTGTTGCCATCCCACCGCCACCGCCGCCGCTGTCCAAGCCGTCGATGCCCAGGCTGCCGCCGCCTCAACTGTCTCCCATGCGGATCCGTGCTAAGTCACGGCATCATTGCCATCCTACGCCAGGCTGCCGATCTCCACTCCTCCGTGTCCAAAGCTAGCTGCCCTGACCTCATCTGCGCTGTCCTTCGCTAGGCCACCGATGCCAACCTCCGCTCCTCCTCTTGGCTGCCCCTACACTCCGATTGGGCTGCCTCCGCTCCACCGCTAGTTGTCACTATCACCGTCACTGACTGCCGTCGCAATCATCCTCGGCGACCGCCACCGCCGCCACTACCTCTGTGATTGGATCAAGCGAAGGAGCCCTACCTTTGTTTTTTTAGAAACTGAATCCGATTTCTATACAAAACAGAGACTTTCTAAAAAGAGAAAGAAAAAACATTACGTTCTTTTCACGTTGATCTAACTGTCGCACTCGCACCATCCAGCGCCGCCCACCGATGGTTTCCATTCCATCAGCTGCAATTTCATTCTCGAGAATAAACCTCCATGAGATAAACTATAGGTTATGGTATTCATTAATGGAGATCACACTTGATGGTCTCCGCTTTTAGGGACATATCATTGTTGCATGACCTTGTTCGCCATCGCCGGTTTTGCCTCCTCCCAAGCAGCCTACTTCGGCACCTCATGCAGAAGATGAGGCCGCCAAGAAGGAGGCAGAGGCTACCATTGCTGCTAATGATGAGGTCTTTCAGTATGCCATTGATGCTTTCGAATGCTGATGTGCTGATGAGGTTTATGTTTGAGCCAGCGTCGATAACTCTATCCAGCCAGACATTATTGGTCTATGTTTCACTCATTAGATATTGGAGTATTTGTGTGAGCGATACCAGTAGAACAGTGATGCTTAGTTCTTTTCATTTCAGCGCGAGTTGGAGACGCAACGCTAGGAGGACTCCTCCGTTGATGACTTCTATCAAGCCCTGGCTAGTCTTTGGTACTAGCTAGACAAGCTAGGCTCTCCGTTTTACCAAGAGTGTCATAAAGTGTAGAAAGCAGATCATGATCACCTTTGCCTTTTTGACTTTGTCTATCATCTTCGCCCAGAGTTTGAGCTTGTCAGGGATCAACTGCTGAGTCGCTCCCCAGGACCGACTATCACCGAGGCCCTTTCGATGCTTTGTGCTGAGAAGTTTCGCCGTGGGTTAGCAGCACAATCTATTGCAACTGTGCTTGCTACCCCTTCTACTTTGATTATAGTTCCTCCGCAAGAGCCTGTATTCTCTCCTATTTTCGCATCAACTGCAATGCAGTGCAACTTTTGTAAGAACTTTGGGCATGACTACCAGAGTTGTGTGATACAGAAAAAGTGGAACAAGACGTGTGGAGGTGTATGATCCAAGGGTGCAGGAAGGCCCTTCCTCTACAAGAGGACAAACCAACATGTCATGTTCTCAGCGATGTGACTCTATTCAGCAGCTCTATCTAGCTCTTCTTGAGCAGCTTTCTCACAGCTCAGCAGGTTCTTCCAGTTGTTACATGCCTTCGGTGCATTTTACTCAATGTTCTCACTCATGCTCCTGCAATGCTGCATATTGATCATAGTAATTTGTAAGCTTGATTGCATGGATTAATATATGCTAATTAATTTCAAGAGTTAAGTGCTTGTATCGTTAGAGTTAACAGCTACTGACTAATTTCAACTAGATGACTCAAATGCACGCACGCATGCTAGTGCCGAGTCCTGCTGAGTGCTGAAGGAACCGGCGGTTCAACCGGTGAACCACTGGTTGGACCGGTGAACTGGTGATCCGGTGACTCCATCGGTTCGATCATCTGTCCAAGTTCAATAACTATGCACCCTGAGAGCGAAATCTGACACCAACCACTTATGCAGTCCAGGGGAGAAAGACCAGTGAAGTGAACTCCACATCGGCAATCAACTGGAGATCGTTCAGGAGAAAAGTGTGTGTCATTGCTGTCCATGCTTTGTCACCGCTTATCCTCGTGAGGCCCTAATCGTCTAAAGTAATTCAGCACTACGTATGTACGCTAAGCACTTGATCCAGGATGATGGAACACTATTAGGTATGTGTTTGCATGCCTTGAAGTTTTCCCCAAAAAATATTAAATATTTTTTACCACTGTTGATACTACTTTCTTTAATAAAACAAAGCACGTGTCAATATATATGTTAGTATGTTTCTTTTTTAATTTGTTTTTATAGCTTAAACAGTTTGTTGGAAACTTGGAATGGCAAGATAATGAAATGCTCCATTTCAAGAAATTAACAAATTTGGTTGTGTGGTTTAAAAGAAAAACTTGGGTTGTGGCTACAATGATGAGAACATTTCACCCTTTATATTTCTTTTTTAGGGAATTGCTAACTCGTACTCAAGTATTTTTTAGGATTGAGCAATCAAATTTCTCATCTTATGTTTTTTGCCTTTAGATTCATGCTCCGCCTCCTTTTTTGGCTCCGGCAAGTTAGAGTTCAGGTTGGGTTTACCAGAGACCCCTGGATTTAGAGGGAGGTCGGGTGCAGTGACAGATTTGCGGTGGGCAATGAGGCAGCGAGGCGGCAGTGGCGCCGCTAGTGCCATTGGTCAGAGGAGGGCAGTGGGTTGCGGTTGGTGTGTGGAACGACGCTCAGGTGTGAAGGCAAGTTAGGTTGGATATGGATGTGTGGCGGCGAAAGAGGTGGTTGGTGGCGCCAGCAGCAGCATCAGGAGGCAGAAGCGATGGCGGGTAGGGATCACCGGCTGGTCACGGTGACGCTAGGGATGGTGACAACGTGGTGGAGGGAGGGCGGCACACTGGTGGGGGTGGGGTGCGGTTCGGGGAGAGGATGCAAGTGGCTCGAGAGGGAACAACGAAGGAAATGGACCCTAGTGGGGTTCGCCAGCATTGGAGGTGACGCTGATAAGGCCATTGGGAGGCGGCGAGTAGGGCTGTGGCGGCGGTGGGGTAGGGATTGGGGGTGGAGTGAGGTGAGGAAATTTATATAATTGAGGGGAGGATGAGGTTCTTTAGATCTGAATCGAAAGGATTAAAATCTAAGTACTCTTAAACAAAATATCACTCAAGTTTTATCTCTACACCCTTTTATTTAATATCCGGTACCCTCTTTGCACTAGGTAGTACAAACCTAGGCACAAGTCTGTGACACAAATACATCGCTGTGTATCTGTCTGCATATAATATTTTGGAGGATAGCGAAATCATCCATGCAAAATAGCGATTGCCCTGTTTACTAAGATTTGATCGAAAAAGAGAGCTAAAAAGAGGTTTCACAACAGCACGGCATTACTAGCTTGCACATAATTTTCTAGCGAACAGTTGGGAGTTGTTCCAAACTCTTCTGCATCAAACAACGCAATACCCTAAGATCAAGGAAAAGATACCCGCAGATTGCCCTATGTCAGGTGCTCTTCTCTTCTCCCTTCCTTTTTCTTGCGTTTCGCCTTACGTTGATGTCCACACTCATGAACTCCGCACTCTTGAATCCCTGTTGCGAATTTTTCATGTGGGTCTAGTCAGATACAGAACAGCAGCATGTCTGCTTTTTTCTCTGCTTTGTTGCTGCATTAGATGCATAACTTCAGGCCCCTGAAAATTGTCTCTTTCGCTGGTTTAACCGAGAAAGAAAGGCACTCATTTTTCGCTCCACTAGGCTAGACCAAGAAGCACACCATTTGCGCTTCTTTCCCTTCGCTTTAGTCTTTACACCTTCTACAGTAACCACACACTCACAGGACAAGGCTGCGCATGCAGTATTGTAACACCCTAAATATGGGAGTTAGTGTATTTGAGAAGAAATTTAAATCTTTCTTCGATTTTCAGTGTTATTTAAAAATTTTGTCGTTCCTTGAGATTCTTAATTTGGCTCTTTGCTCAATAATTTAAACAACGAAATCAAAATCTTGAACCAAGAACCATATATTCTAAAATCAATTTGAGCATAAATTGAAAATTCAAATTCAAATTGAATTTAGTTATTAGAAATTGAATAAAATAAAATATAAAATGCAAAGCAATATTAAAACTTGTCTTCATCCGGTTAAGCCAAAAACATCAATTCAAAATTCAATATCTTGTTGCAAATTCAAGCATTACATTTAAAGAGTCAGCAAAATCCAATTTTCAAGATCTTGCTACCATTTCCTCCTTTCTCTCTTCTTCTCTGTCGCTGGCCCCACTCTCCTTCCCTCCCTGTTTCCTTCTTTCTTCTAGCCCTTACTCCCTCTCTCTTCTCTTTTTCTCCTTCCTCCCATCGTCCTCCCTGGCAGCCGACTAGTCGACCGCGCCCTGCTCGCACCTGCCATGCCGCCGTGGTCTGGTGCTCTGGCGCCCCTGCGCTGCGCCACGCTACCATGGTCCTTCTCCCCAACGCCCCCATGTCGCGCCACGCCCTTGTGCACACCTAAGGAGTTGACCCCGTCACCTCGCCCTGCGCCCACACGCGCCTTCCAGCCCGCATCAACTCGCCATGTCTTGCTTGTGCCCTGCCACAGCCACTTCGGCCCCTGTGACCACGTCGGAGATATGTCATGGCCACTCCTCGCCCTGTAGCTAGGTCGTCGACAACAGTATTGCCACAGAGCCCCTCTTTCGGCTATAAAAGGCCCGCCAGAGCCTCGCCACCGTGCCATGGCCCTGCGCCCCGCCTGCACACCTACATGCGTGCGAATCTCGCCACGCCTCTGCCACCACGCCCGTGACACCCTACGCCCGCATGGCCATGTCTTCTCCCATGCACTGCTCCCGGGTCAATGGCCACAGCAGCGCACCCCCGTGACTCCCCTCCGGTTATAAGTAGTAGCCCCAACCTCTCGTTGCACCTGCACTCCTCCCATTCCTCCTCCATTCCTTCTCCTGAGTTTGCCCGTGCGAGTTTCGTCCCGGCCACTCCGGCGGGTTTTGTCCAAAAGCTAGCGTGTCATCCTGTGTTCCTGGATGCCCACCTTACCCCCTCCAAGTTAATTCGGATTCCGTGCCACAGAGCTCGCTGCATCACCTTCTTCCTGAGCTCCGGCCAACCTGGCCGCCATCGACACCTTCTCCTCCCCGACCAACCTCGCTTCAATTCCCTGCTCCTGAGCACCACAGTGACTCCCTCGAGCCATCCCAAGTGTCGGCTCCTCCCCTCCACACCCCCAGTGACCTAGCACCATGCACATGCCTACGCCGCCGCAGGCCACTGCCGTCAAACTCCTCTGGCGAGTCTCCCCCTGTATGGACATCACGGTAAGCATGCTCCCACCCATCTCTAGCCTATGCTCACCCCGCCTTCCCCTCTCTTTCCCCATGGCGCCGCCGCCTCATCTAACCCCCACGACCGGCCACTCTAAGCCTCGAGCAGCCACACTCAGCGCCGCTCCAAGCCCAAGCACCGCCACCCCTTGCTTCCATGTCCTCCCCACGACCCATTTTAGTAGATGCCATCCCGTCCCCAGCCACCGCTCATCGCCGGCACCGCCGCCTGGCCAGCACAGCCCAGCTCCCCTGTTTCAGCCTCCTGCTCCAGCCGAATGCCTCCCGTCCCTCTGTTTCTCTCTATAATCAACTCTCTCTCTCTCTATTTGAGTTATATGCCAAGTGGGCCCAAGTAGGGATTAAGGCCACAAGTAAGCTCGGTTCAAGATGGTAAAGAAAATTTCAAACAAGATTTCTGAAAAAAAGGAGGAGTCCAATATATGCCTATATATAAAAATATATGAGAATGAGCATGTAATTATCAAACTAGAACACAAGGTTTCTGCAAATTGAAAATACTAGAATTTAATCTTGTTTAATTCCTTGTCAACCAAGAAAGTAGCAAGATAATCATTATGAGAATAATTCAAGCAAGGATTTAAATTTGCTAGTTATCATATATTTATCCTCAGATCTAAATCTAATAATGCAAACTAAAGTTAACTGATATAGCAAGATCTTGCCACATAAAATAATAATCATGAGGCCCCTCTTTTAAATCATGCTTAAAATAATTTTTGGTAAATTATTTAAATTGAAGTCTCCAAAAATATCTGTAAAATGCCGAGATTTAAATCAAGGGTCACATTATATTTTTTTAAAAGCATTTTCAAAATAAATAGAGCATCAGTAATCTTTTTCTTACATCTCATCGCTAATCAATTGGCTCTCAAAAATACTCGTAATCCACTAATGTTTATCTTAAACACAAATCTTGCAAAAAGATGCGTAAAATTACGTTTTATGTGCCAATAACATCTTTAATCAAAGAATCCTACCAAAAAATACAATATTGTCTAATTAATAACCATCTGGTCCTTATCTCAATATTTAAATTTATAACATTTAAAAATATTTAATACATCAATAGCTCAGTTCAATCTTGAAAGAGAACCCGGATGAAATATTTACTCCTCGGCCAATAAAATGCGGACCGTTGGTCATTTTTAATAAATTTGTGAACCAAATAGAATAATAAACTTTGTTCATAATAACAATTGGATTAAAAAAAACCAACTCCATATTTTCATTAAGTTATTGAAATAATAGCTCAATTAATGGGCAGTTGCAATCCCAAATAATATTGCATCTCAAATTATCAAGTTAATTCAACCAATTCATGTTATGCACATCACATGTGAAAACTCGCATCCTAAAATCACTTAGTCATTGACACTCGAGAAATAATACTCAGTATCTCGATTAATCTCTCCCATCCATCCGTAGGCCTGGTTTAATATACGAAACTTCATTAATAAATATAAATTAATTAAAGGAGCTATTATATTAAAAGTCGAGCCTTGGTGTTTTACAATTAGCTATGTCTAGCCATCCTCCAATCTAAAACAGAATATGCTCATGAGTATTCCTTCGATCTCAATCCTTCTTTTGTCCTTCCAGGCGAAGCCCCTCTGTCACTTCACTTACACTCAAAAATTCATTTGAATCCGTTCCTAGCCCACAACTTGCCAAATCTTCTCTCGTATCCTTAATCATAGCAAATTATAAATAAACTCAATTGAATTTATTTGGACTTTATCGGTTCTTTCGATTTATTTCGTTTGTCAGTCGATTGTCCCGTAATTAGACGCTGGAGCCATGAAGAGATGATGAGTTCAAGCGGGATCAAGATTCAGGTAAAAGCTAGCGTGAAGACCAAGGATTCACAACCACACAACCACTAACTGAGAAGTCTTTGACTAAGATCAGGGCTGTGGTAAATATAGTAAGGCAAGTCATTATTTTGATCATATTGATCATATATTTTATGCAAAATTATATTCCTTTAAATTATCAAATTACATGCTTAATTTATTATGCAAAAGTATGTCAAAGGTTAAAATAGCTACATACCTACTTGATGTTGTATTAATTTTAATATGCCATCTTTGACACTAGAATCACCTGATCCTTGTCACTCTAGATGTTAATGGCAACTTTACTAGCTATATATCATATTAAAATGCCATGCTAGTCTTATACAAGTCTAGGGCATTAAATTTCCCTACTCATTACTCTTCAAACATGAAAACTTGTTTTGGGACAGTCACAGGATGTAGGTGACTGGTATTTGTGACAACTTAATTTATGCTTCTTAAAACCCTAAAAACCTGCTATACCTATCCGAGCAAATGATAAGAGAGGTTAGTGTCGATGTCGCATGAGAAATTGTGGTTTGTGGTATGAATCGCCCAGATAAATTAAGGACTTTAATCCTGTGACGACCTCATTGTGTAAAATAGTACTACCACAAGCTAGCAAAGTGTAGCATTGGCTGAATAATTTACTAGACCTTTGAGTCTTTCCAAAGGTGGGGGAGTGAAGTTGTGCATGCGCGAACCAAAATCCGTTATGAATGGGACGTCGTGTAAAAGTGATGTATACCTGTTTGACCAGCGCTATGGAAAGTTGTGGTCCAGCTGTGCTCAGTGTTAGGATATGACTTCTCGAACTAACTGCTGGGGGCTACATCTGGTGATTCTCCATAAGGGTGGACTGGCAATAAAAAGGGCATGGAAACTGAGGAATAAAGGAAGGAAGGAAGGGAGAGAGATCAGGTGCTATCGTTTAATTTTGTTTTTTATTATTTTTCAACAAGATTTGCTAAGTACACCCGAGAAGTGCACCAGGAGTTTCTACTACAAGATTTGTTTTACAAGGTACACACAAACTCGTACCAGCAAATTTTGTTTTTTTTTCCGCATGGTGACTCTGAAGTATGATCTTCTGCTGTTGGGTCGCAACACGAGGTTTTCTCTATGGCAAGTCAAGATACAAGCTATTTTATGATAACTTGATTTGGATGATGCACTTTGGGGATCGACAAGATGCCGACCACATTGTTCACTGATGAGAAGCAACGTAAAGATTGTAAGGTCTTATATCAAATTCAGCTTCATCTATCAAATAATATTTTAAGGACATTATGAAGGAGAGATTCGCCACCATATTATGGCTAAAGTTGGAGCAGATTTGCATGACCAAGGATCTGACCAGCAAGATGCATCTAAAATAGAAGTTTTGTTCCCACAAGATGGTGGAGGGAGCCTCATTATTGAACCACCTAACAGCTTTCAAGTAAGTTGTTGCAGACCTCGAGTCTATGTAGATAAAGTACGATGATGATGATTTGGGTCTTATTTTGCTATGCTCTCTGCCTAGTTCATACTCTACTTTTGGAGATACTATTCTATATAGCCAAGATACTCTTACTCTCAGTGAAGTTTATGAAGCTCTGTATGCTAAAGAAAAGATGAAACTTATAGTTCCAGGTGAAAGATCAAATATGCATGCAGAAGGTTGTCTGTCCGCAGTAGGCAATACAAGAGTTCAAATGGAAATTCAAGAGGCAGAAGCAAAAGTAGATATAGAGGCAGATTTAAATCCAGGAATAGGAAGTCATGCAGGTATTGCAAGAAGGATGGACCTGACATATCCGAGTGCTGGAATTGCAGAACAAAGAGAAGAGGAATAACAATTTCAAGAAGGATCAACAAGAAGATGAACCTAGAGCCACCGTTGTCACCAAAGAAGGTTTGGATGGAGATATTCTCATTGCCTTTGCCAATAATTCCAAAACTGATGATGAATGGATTCTTGATTCAGCCTATATTTTTCATATGAGCTCGAACCATGAGTGGTTCATTACCTATGAAGCTACATCAAATAGATCTCTGTTGATGGGTGATAATACATCATGCAAGATTGCAAGTATTGGTTCTATCCAGATCAAGATGTTTGATGGCACCATCAGAACTTTGTTAGATGTTCGTTACATTCTGAATTTGAAGAAAAATCTTATCTCGTTAAGTACACTTGATACTAAAGACTACAAGTATTCAGGTGGAGGTCGAGTTCTGAAAGTCACAAAAGGTTCTCTTGTTATGACGAAGGGTGATATGAAGGTTGCCAACTTATATCATCTGAGAGGCACTACAATTTTAGATAATGCCACTGTTGCCTTAAATAAATCATCTAATTCTGATGGTACTAATTTTTGGCATATGCGTCTGAGGCATATGAGCGAGGCTAGAATGATAGAATTATGTAAAAGGGGATTTCTTGATGGTCAAAGCATCGACAAGTTGAAGTTTTGCAAACATTGTGTCTTTGGCAAGCAAAAGAGGGTGAAATTCATTACTGTGACTCACTCTACAAAAGACATATTGGATTATATTCATTCTGATTTGTGGGGAGAATCCCGTGTTCCATCACTTGAGGTGTAAGCTACATGCTAACCATCATTAATGTTTACTCAAGAAGAGTTTGGACATATTTCATCAAGCACAAATTGGGTATATTCAAGATATTCAAGGAATGAAAGATTATGATTGAAAGACAAACTGGCAAGTATATCAAGAAGCTATGTACTAGCAATAGTTTGGAGTTTTGTTTAGGAGAATTTGAAGTTTTATGCAAGTCAGAAGGTATTATAAGATATTATACTGTCCCAGGCTCTCCTCAATAAAACGGTGTGGCCGAACGCATGAACAGATCCATCATAAAGAAGGTATATTGTATGTTGTCAAATTCTGGATTATCTAAGAGTTATTGGGCTGAAGCTGCTTCTACTACTTATTATTTGATTAATTGGTAACCATAATTAGCTATTGATAAGAAGGCTCCAATTGAGGTATGGTCTGGCTCTCCAGCAGATTATTCAAACTTAAGAATATTTGGTTGTCATGCATATGCTCATATCAACAACGGTAAATTAGAGCCTAGAGTAGTTAAGTGTATTTTTCTTGGTTATAAAATTAGTGTGAAAAGATATAAATTGTGGAATCTTAAAACTAGAAATGTGGTTATCAACAGAAGTGTTACTTTTGATGAATCTGCTATGTTGTGTAATAAACCATCTATTGACGTTCCCATTGAGAAGCAATTAAGCGTGCAGATAGAACACATTATTGATTCAGAATCTACACTAGAAATTAACAACAAAAATATTTCAGAAGTTCCTATGTTGAGCTGTCAACAAATGTTCCATTGCAGCTGATAGAGAGAGGAGGAACATTCAGCCTCCTAAGAGATTGATTGAAGAAGCCAATGTTGTGGCTTATTGTTTAAATATGGTAGAAGAAATTGAAGGTACTACAGAACTTTCATCTTATTCAGAGGCAATCTCTTCTGGTGATTTAGAAATATGGATGACTGCCATGCATGATGAGATGGAATCTCTTGACAAGAATGACACTTGGGAGATGGTCAAGTTGCCAATTGAGAAAAAACATATTCGCTGCAAATAGATCTTTAAGAAGAAAGAAGGAGTTTTGCTAACAGAAGAGGTTAGGTACAAAGCAAGGCTAGTTGCAAAGGATACAACCAAATTCCATGTATTGATTTCACATATGCCTTTTATCCTTGTTGTGGCTACAGACCAAACAGAGAGAGAGATGGTAGTGGAGAGTGATGAAGATAAGTGTAATGGCCTGGGTCCTCCCCATGGCTTACTCTCATATATATACACACATGAGGAGTGCTTTTACAGTTATACCCTTACATCTCAGTTATCCCCTCAGGGCAAGTTATGTCATTACATATGGCCTATTGCAGGCCTTATAACCTCCTACCAGCTCGCTGGTTTAGGTGGGGCCATCCCTACGACAGGAGCCTCTCATGGTAAAGGGCTTCACAAGACCGAAGCCATGTTGCCGAGTCCTTTGGCCCCCTCCGTCCCCGCGGCCTGTGAACTTTTCCAAACTTCCGAGCCGCGCAGAAGCGGATATGCTGCGCGCGCTGCTGCGACGCTCGGACTTCCGGGCGTCCACGTGGTGCCGCGTGCTTGGCGCGGTGCGGGCGTTGAGGCGTCGTGACCATTAATATGGCGGCGGTCTTCCGGCAGTTGGACTTCCGCCGAATGGCCTTCCGCCGGTTGGCTCCCCTGCTGACTGGGTATATATATGGCGCTGGTGAGGCGTTGCTCCTGCGTATATTGTGATAGAAGCTGTTCCCCTAAAATGGGCCCCTGCCGTGCATCAACATTCCTGGGTGACGCTGAGCGGCTTGGGGAATGTTGATGCACAGAAGGAGGTCTATTTTTCCTAGGAGCTTGATCAGCGTCGGTTATCGACAGCCAGCCGCGCTTCCTGATCCCGCACCGCGCTTCCGTAGGCGACAGCGAGGTGTACCCTATTTTTCTTAACAGGCCTACCTACAGTCGGTGTTCCTGAGGGAGCCCGCCGGCATTACCTTGTATGTTGATGCACTGTAGGTGGCCTGTTAAGGAAAACGAGGTAGATTTCACAGGACAAGACCCCCGTCTTTGCGGCGCCCCGCCGTCCCCCACCCCTCGAACGGGTGGCAGCGAAGCTAGCGCCTCGTCGAAGTAGACGCGCGCGCTCCGTCCCCTACCCTTCGAACGGGTGGCAGTGAAGCTGGCGCCTAGTCGAAGTAGACGCGCGCACTTGGCGCGGCCGGCGCCTAGTCGGAAACACGACGCGCCCGCCCCTACCCGTCGAGCGGTGGCGGCTGCCGGCGCTTAGTCGGTAGACGAGCGCGCTCCGCCCCTACCCCTCGAGCGGGTGGCGCTGGTGGCGCCTAGTCGGCAGACGCGCGCTGGCGCTGGCGGCGGCGCTGGTCGGTCGGCGGACGCGCGCCCGTCCTCTACCCGTCGAGCGGTGGCGGCGGCCGGCGCCTAGTCAGCAGACGCGCGCTCCGTCCCTATCCATCGAATGGGTGGCGCTGGTGGCGCCTGGTCGGCGAGACGCGCGCGCTCCGCCCCTACCCCTCGAGCGGGTGGCGTGAGCTAGCGCCTGGTCGAAGCAGACGCGCGCTTCGCGCCGGCGGCGCCTAGTCAGCAGACGCGCGCGCTCCGCCCCTACCCGCCGAGCGGTGGCGCGGCGGCGCTTAGTCGGCGAGACGCGCGCTCCATCCCTACCCCTCGAGCGGTGACGGTGGCCGGCGCCTAGTCAATGACGCGCGCGCTTGGCGCCGGCCGCACTGGTCGGCGGACGCGCGCTCCGTCCCCTACCCGTCGAACGGGTGGCGTGGCTAGTGCCTGGTCGAGTAGATGCGCGCGCTCCGTCCCTATACATCGAATGGGTGGGCGGCCGGGCGCCAGTCGGCAGACGCGCGCGCTCCGCCCCTACCGAACCGGTGGCGCGGGCGCGCTAGTCGGCGACGCGCGCTTGGCAGCGGGCGGCGCTGGTCGAAGTGGACGCGCGCTCCGCCCCTACCCGTCGAGCGGGTGGCGCTGGCGGCGCCTGGTCGAAGACGCGCGCGCTCCGTCCCCTATCCCTCGAATGGGTGGCGCGGCCGGGCGCCAGCCGGTGAGACGCGCGCACTCGTCCCTACCGCCGAATGGGTGGCGCGAAGGTGGCGCCTGGTCGAATGACACGCCGCGCTCCGCCCCTACCCCTCGAGCGGGTGGCGCGGCCGGCGCCTGGTCGAAATGAACGCGCGCTTGGCGCCGGCCGGCGCTGGTCGAAGTGGACGCGCGCTCGCCCCATACCGTCGAGCGGGTGGCGCGGCCGCGCCTAGTCGGTAGACGCGCGCTCCATCCCTATCCATCGAATGGGTGGCGCTGGTGGCGCCAGCCGGTAGACGCGCGCTCCGTCCCCACCCTTCGAGCGGGTGGCGTGGAAGCCGGCGCCTAGTCGGCGAGAGCGCGCGCACTTGGCGCCGGCCGGCGCCAGTCGAAAGACGCGCGCTCTGTCCCCTACCCGTCGAGCGGGTGGTAGCGGCCGGGCGCCTGGTCGAAGGCGTAGACGCGCGCACAGCGATGCCGGCGTCTGGTCGGTAGGCGCGCGCGCTCCGTGCCCTACCCGTCGAGCGGGTGGCGCGGCGGGCGCCTGGTCGAAATGACACGCGCACGGCGCCGGCGGCGCCTGGTCGGCGAGACGCGCGCGCCTCCGTCCCCCCCTCGAACGGGTGGCGCGAGGTGGCGCCTAGTCGAAAGACGCAGCGCTGGGCGGCCGGCGCGTTCGCCCCGCGAACACCGCCTTGGCGGTGACTTGGGGTCTTGTGACGCGGTCTCGCGCTATAAAGGTTCCTGGAATCACGCCGCCCCGGTGCGCCAGGTTAGGTTCCGCATGCGTCGCGACCCAACGCGCCCGGGGCACGCGGCCGCCTATGACGGGTGGGCGGCGGGATGTGGACGGTTGCGTGTTTGCAGCGGCTCGCCTCTTCCCTAGGCAAGGGGACACGGGGCCGGCAGTGAATGGCGCGGCGCCGGAGCTGTTGTGATCCCCTGGCCCATTGGTACGCCTATAATAGCGGCTAGGTAACGCCGTGTTGTGACGGTCCTTGGCGCCGTGGTCGCGACCTTCAGCGTTGGGTGGGCGTTGTCTTTGGGCGGGCGCTTATGCGATGCGGTCGCGCCTCGTACACGGACCTTCGCGACCCTTCGCCTTCAATTACAGGGAATCGTGCGGGGCGGGCCTTTACACCGCTGCGGTTGCATCCGGCACGCGGACCGTTGCGACGCTTCGGTAGCGGCGGTATGGGCGAGGTGGCTTTATATAGCCCCCCCGTAACAGCATCCCCGCACCTTTACGCCCTCTTTGTTGTCTGCTCCGCCTTCTACACCTTCGCGCTATCTTCACCGCTGCAGTCTTTCCGTGGGAAGCGATGGCCTCCAGTAGCGAGCGCGGACAGGCGGTTGGTGGCCCTGACGTTCGCCGGCGGTCCCCGCCATTGACGGTGAAATACGCGCTCCACGAGCGCGACCCGGCGGCGGCGGGCCAGGAGCGGGTGGTGGCGGAGGAGGAAGGCGCGTTCTCCGGCGAGTTAGGCCCCTCGCTCGTGACCGAGAAGACGATCCAAGGGCTCCTGCGCGCGGGGAAGTTGTCCGGGCGCCAGGACGTACGATTGCCCGCCGCCGACGAGACGGAACCGCATCCCGAAAGGTCAGAGACGGTCGTCTTCGTTGCCTTTTCGGCGCGGGCTCCGGATCCAGCCGGGCGGCGATGGTGGGCGACGTCTTTGCGGACCTTCGGCCGAGATGGCGCAATCGACTCCAACGCCGTGGCTCGGCTTGCGGTGTACAGCTAGGCCTTGCGCTCGGGGCTGTTGGCGGTGGCGTCATCGTTCGCCTATCTCCACGAGGCACGATGCACCGGCGGCGGAAGGGCGGGATTTGTGGAGCCGATAGCGTCACTTTTATTCTTCGCCCGTCGTAAGAAGCTCTTCCCTGCGAACTCAACTCGCGGAAGTGGGAGTCTTCTTGGATGAAGCGGTGGTTCTACCACCGTGTGGAGAGGGAGCGCCTTGAGTGCACAGCCGACCAATCGCGTTCAAGCCCTCGCCCGCCGAACGCTCGATGATGAGGACAAGCGGAGGTCAAGCGGCTCGTGGCGTGGCGCCGCTTCAACATGCGCGACCTCGCCGAAGAGTACGTGATGTACGGCGTGGCGCCGCTTGCCTACGACTGACGTCTTGCTGCCGAGAGGCGTCGAGACGACAATGTTTCGCCATGGGTTTGCTCGCTGCCGGCGCCGCCTGGTCCTCGTAAGCCTCGATCGCGTCCCTCCCTTGTTGACGCGAAATGCGTTGTATACTGATGCTATTCTCCTTTGCTTCAGGGATTTCCTTGGAGGCGAGCAAGCGCGCGTGTTCCTGGGGCCGTACACCGCCAGGGAGCACGAGCAGCGCGCGTCTGCTACCGCCAAGGCGGGGCTGGGGCGAATAAACCACGTGTGCGAGGTCCTGGGCCTTGCCGTGCCGGACCGTGTCGCTCCAGATGATGGTGGAGTGAAGAAGAAGAAGGCCCCGTCTCGGAAGAGGGGCCGCAGCGGGGCACCTGCCGCGCCTGCTGCTAGTGTTTCCGAGGGCGCGGTGGACGCGGAGTCGGACTCGGCGAGGTATGCCGACTCGGGCTTGGGTGGCGCAGGCGCCGAAGGTGAGGTGTCTTCGGCGAGTGTCCCGGACGGCGGGTGTGCCGCGGGCAGCCGGAGGGGGGAAGTTTCACCACCCGCCGAAGTCGCCGAGGCGGACCCCGTGCGGACCGGCGATGCCGAGGTGGAGCCCTCGACCGCGACCGCTGTGGTGTCGGGCGCCGTCGCGGGGCGACGAGCCGCGTCTTGTCTTTACCAACAGCAGCGAAACCGAGGTGCCTCGCGACAATCGCCCCGTGGAACCCTCGCCCCGGCGCGGCGGCCGCGGGTCTTCTCAACCACGGCTGCGGGGCGGTGTCGCTGCTTGGTTGCCCGCCAACGGCGTGTGTGCGGCCGGAGCTCCACCGACACCGAGGATTCGTCGTGGCCACGGGCATTAGAAGCTGTGGGACTCAGCGCAAGCACCGTGGGCCCTGCGGCCTATCGCCGCCGCCCCTCGGCCACGCCGCCGCTGCAGAGGACAGCCGTCGTCCTCCCCGAACGCGGAGGCCTCTGCTCGCGGCGGGACCATTCCCTCTGCTACCGAAGGTAGGGTGGCTTAGCTTACTCTGGTGTATGCTTTTATGCCTTGGGGTGCTCACCCGCGTCCCTGTTTACAACGTTGCTCATTCCGGAGGGGGAGCACTCGGCGGAACACGGGGCCTCCGAGCACGCGAGCCCCGCAGACTTCGTGCCGCCTCCGGAGACGCTGAGGGCATGGCGCGGGATTGTGAATGACGCGGCCACGAGCGTCGACCCGCAAGTGCTGCAGGCCTACGGTGCGGGGCGCCTCGAGGATGCTTTCGAGGTGTCTGGGGTGAGGGTAAGTACTCATGCGACCACGCCTGAGCTTAGCTGAGTTTGCTAAGTCTTTTCCCTTCTACAGACACTTGTGCTGGGGCAGGCCCTGCAAACGGCCTATGCTCGTAGCCAAAAAGCGCTCAGGGATAGGCTACGGGCCGCCGAGGAGGAGCTGCGCGAAGCCTCTGGCGCCCGCTCTGCCCAGGACGCCCGCATCCGCCAGCTGGAAGCGGAACGCGTCGAGGCGAGGGCGCACGCCGAGGGACTTGTTGTGTCGGCGCAGGAGTCGGCCGCGGCAGCTGCTGAACAAAAGTTCGCGGCGGAGCGGGACGGGCTCCTGGAGCAGGTCGCCGTGCTAGAGAAGGAAAAAGGCGAGCTTGCCTTGACTCTAGCGGAGCGTAACCGGACGCTGGGCGACGCCTCGGTGGTTGCGTGGGACGCCATGCAAGCGCTGGAGAGCCATCTTCAAGGGCTGGTAACCGAGGTGCCAGAGCGCGGCTTTGGCCCGGAGGAGTTGTCTCGGACCCTCCGCTGCGACGTCCTTTGGCACCCACTGCGCATACACCCGGCCGCGCAGGCGCGCTCCAAAGATCGCGCTGTCACGACGTCACCGGGTTGGATGACCCCCAGCTGGAGATACCTGGCGGGGCCGGAGTAATGTCCGGCGCCGTCCGCTCCGCTCGCCGTGCCCTCGGGCCCTTCTTCGACCGAATCTGGGGTCACGTTGGGGCGGAAGCTGTACGGATCGAGCTCCGGAAGTCGCTCTACGGGACGGGGAGCCTCGGCCAATTTCTGGACGGGGTCCCTCGACGCGACGATGGCGGCGCTGGGCCCTCCGAAGGCGCCGGGAACCCGCAGGTCTGACGCCGTGGTGCCTAGGTGTAGGCGTGTGTTGTACTGTTCCTTGTCTTTGCGAATAAAGTACACACTTGCTGCCTGCATTCTGACTTTCACCTATATCCCGGGCAGCTTCCTTGCTGGGACCGGCTTCGTGCGGCCGACCTTTCAACCCGGCGACGCTTCGGCTGGCGAAGGGTCAAGAGTCGCTGACTTTTGGCGAGCGGCCTTCTTGGCGAGGCCCGGCTTTAGCGCGTGTTAAGGACGAACCCACGGGGTAGCGGCTTAGAGCGGTCGGGATGTTGCCGGACCTTTGTACATGTGATTTTTCCGGTATGCAGACTTCCTGGCATTTTTAGGATATGCGCTGTGTGTTGATGCCACCGTTGGCGAAGTAGCCGCGCTGTGGTTCCTAGAGTGGGCGATCCGAGATCGGCGTATGCGGAGGCGCACCTCGCGGTTTGCCTTGCTTTGTAGTCCGGAGACTCGTGCGTGCGGAGCGGGCCTCGACGCCATCGCTTCCTTTATAGTCCGGAGACTGCGCGCGTGCGAGGCGGACCTCGGCGCCACGTCTTATTTAGAGTCCGTAGACTAGTGCGTGCGAGGCGGACCTCGGCGCCACGTCTTATTTTAGAGTCCGAGACTAGTGCGCGCGCGAGGCGGGCCTCGACGCCACGACTTCCTTTATAGTCCGGAGACTCGCGCGTGCGAGCGGACCTCGACGCCACGTCTTATTTAAAGTCCGTGGGTGAGTGCGTGCGAGCGGACTTCGACGCCACGTCTTCTTTATAGTCCGGAGACTCGCGGCGTGCGAGGCGGACCTCGACGCCACGTCTTATTTAAAGTTCGTGGGTAGTGCGTGCGAGAAGCGACTTCGACGCCACGTCTTCTTTATAGTCAGGAGACTCGCGCGTGCGAGGCGGACCGACGCCACGTCTTATTTAAAGTCCGTGGATCGGTGCGCGCGAAGCGGACTTCGACGCCTTCGTCTTCTTTATAGTCCGAGATCGTGCGTGCGGAGGCGGACCTCGGCGCACGTCTTATTTAAAGTCGTGGGTGAGTGCGTGCGAAGCGGACTTCGACGCCACGTCTTCTTTATAGTCCGGAGACTTGTGCGTGCGAGGCGGACCTCGGCGCCACGCCTTATTTAAAGTCCGTGGATCGTGCGTGCGGAAGAGGACTTCGACGCCACGTCTTCTTTATAGTCCGAGACTTGTGCGTGCGGAGGCGACCTCGGCGCCACGTCTTATTTAAAGTCCGTGGGTGCGCGCGAGGGCGCCCCCGGCGCGTCTTTTGTTTATACTCGGGCCCGTCACCTTTGGCTACGGCGAGTGCACGCGAACATGCGACTTCGATTTATACTCGTCCCATACCCAGCTACGGCGAGTGCACACGCGAACGCGTGCGTCTTTGTTTATACTCGGGCCCGTCACCTTTTGGCTGCGGCGAGTGCACACGGAACATGCGACTTCGATGATACTCGACCCGCACCACAGCTACGGCGAGTGCACACGCGAACGCGCGTCTTTGTTTATACTCGGCCCGTCACCTTTTGGCTATGGCGAGTGCACACGCAAACATGCGACTTCGATTTATACTCGAGCCCGCACCACAGCTACGGCGAGTGCACACTGCGAACGCGCGTCTTTGGTTTATACTCGACCCGCACCACAGCTACGGTGAGTGCACACGCGAACGTCGTCTTTGGTTTATACTCGGGCCCGTCACCTTTTGGCTACGGCGAGTGCACACGCGAACATGCGACTTCGATTATACTCGATCCGCACCCGCTACGGCGAGTGCACTGCGAACGCGCGTCTTTGGTTTATACTCATCCCGCACTTCGGCTACGGCGAGTGCACACGCGAACGTGCGTCTTTGGTTTATACTCAGTCCCGGACCCCTGGCTACGGCGAGTGCACACGCGAACGTGCGACTTCGATTTATACTGCGGGAACGTGCGCGTTGGCTAAGCCTGCGCACGCCTTCACCGTGTACTTGCGCGTGATAAAGAAAGATTAGCGACAAACGGCGATCTTCATTACATCCCCGTTTGCGCGGGTGAGCAACTACAAAACATAGATATACTAACCGTTTGCCCTTGGTGCGGCCGAAGCCTCTAGTCGTTAGACGTCTGCAGGGCCCACCAAGGCGCGTGTGAATGGCCCCGCGGACCTCCGCGCGGTGGCGCCAGCTCTAGGAGCGCCGTTGGGCTTCGCGACGCGGGCACCTGGCACCTGGCTCGATGCGCCGGGCCATGTCCTGGTCGCCTCGGACGGTGATGATGGTCCGGGGGCCCGGGATCTTCATGCATAGGTAGCCGTGATGTGGTACCGCGCCGAAGGAGTTGAGGATTGGGCGGCCTAGTATGGCATTGTAGGGGTACGGAAGGTCGACCACGTCGAAGGTGGCATCTTCGGTCCGCACATTGTCATCTCGGCCGAAGGAGACTTGAAGGCCGATTTGGCCCAGCGCCGCAAAGTGTCCCAAGCCTTGCGGTGGGATTCCCGAGGGCCCAGCGCTTCGAGGATCCCATCGTCGAAGGCGCCGTAAATAATACGTTCGCGAGCTACCACCGTCCACCAAGGCGCCCACGTCGCATCCCGCGATGGTGACCGGATGACCGGGGTCTCGATGAGGAAGTCCACACCACGGGCGTCGTCGGTGTGAATGTAACCGTCTGCGCCCAATCCGGCGGTGCTTGCGCTGGGTATGCCGCCACGTGATGTAGTCTTCGCGCGTAGGCCTTCGCTGCCGTGCGGCGAATTCCAGCGCAGAGCCTCCGGATATGACATTAATGACCTGCGGTAGGTTGCGTCGGGGCACGCAGCGGCGGAGGCCCTCCCGAGGCTGCATGACGTGAGCTTGGATCCGTAAGGTGCCTTCACGGGTTGCATCCCTTGCGCTGCACCGCATGGGGCCTCGTATGGGGTGGGCGTGGGCCACCGCGGCGGCGGCGCCTCGGTTCTGTCCTAGCGGCGCTCGCCGCGAGTGCGCGATGGAGGTGCGGTGCGGGTATCATGATTGCCGCGGCCGTGGACTACGCACCACGTCCACGTCATCGTCGTGGTAATCTCCACGACCCTTATCGTCGCGGCCCCTGCCACGGCCGCGCCCCCGGCCACGGCGCCCCCGACCGCCTCGGCCCGCTGGAGCACCCTCGTCGGACCCACCTTCGATGTCGAGGACGTACCGGTTTCGCCTCGACCTCTGCTGGCCGCGCTTGGGCTGATCGGACGACTCCTTATGCGAGGCGTCCCTGCGGTCGGGCGCGTCCCTGGACGACTCCTGCTTACGTTTTCCCTTCGAAGAACCGCCCTTCGGCGGATCTTCGGCTTTTGCCGAGGCTCCGGCCTGGTTGATGTCGGAGTTGTCACCTTGCCTTCGCCGTGCGTCTTCCTAAGCCCTGGTATATTCTTCCATCTTGTCGAAGAGCTTCGCCACCATCTTGATTGGCTTTCGCGCATTGTACTCGGCCATCGGGCCCGGACGAAGGCCCTGTATGGCTGCATTAACGACGGTGGTTTTGTTGGCGTCTTTCACTTGGCACGAATCTTGGCGGCGTTTGAAGTAGTCGGAGCTTCTCAGGGTTTTTGCTTCACGGCAAAGAGCTGGTCGCGTCGACTTGGTCGGCGTAGTTTCCTGGAAGTTGTTGTGAAGGCGACGCGAAGCTGCTCCCACGCGTAGATGGAGCCGGCTCTATGGTAAAGAACCAGAGAGTGCCACTCCTTGCGCGCGAGGAGTCCTTCGCCGTGGTGTCGTCTCGCCCGCGGCCGATCGCGGTTTCGTATCTGCGCGCACGAACTCACGGGGTCCGTGTCGCCTTTGTACGAGTCGATGGCGCTAGGAAACTTGAAGTCTTGGGCCATGCCGCTGCTGCAGCCCCGCCAAAGCGGGGACTCGGATCCACGCGCGCGCGCACGCGGCTAGGCGTGGGGGCCGCGATCGTCCGCCCTCTCGCGTGAGCTCGGACGCGACATGTTGGTGATATGCCTAGAAGCAACATGGAGATGTTGAATATATCACATACTATGTTTATGATACATTGCTTTGTTCCTTGAAATAGACATTATCATTATTGATCAATGAGTATGTGACTTATTCATGAGACTCTTAATGCCAAAATGTTGCTATTTCTAAATGATCCCCGATCATATATCATATGAGGAACAAATATGATTCAAAGATCAACATATGTATTGATTGATGATCATGTCTCATGGATCATGGTATGGAGATACCAAATCAATAATATGGACATGTGTTAGTGAACATATGTTGGATAGACCCGCCATGAGACAACTGCAGAGATTCCATGTGTCATTAGTTGGTCTCAAGTAGTGTTTATGTAGAATCCTTAGACTTGAGATCATCATGGTTCCCAATATGCGTAGTAGCCTATTTTGGGACTACTAACCACTACTCCGTGAATGGCTGGGTAGTCATAAAAGTAGTCTTCGGGTTTGCTATGAAACATGTAGTGGGATGTGAATGATCAAGATAAAATTTGCCCCTCCTTATGGGAGAGATATCTCGGGCCTCGATGTAATGGATTATGAAAGTGCATGGCCATGCCAATGTGATTGAGGAGTCAATCACAAGTTTATAATCTATCACGGAATCGAGAGAGTGATTGAGCTATTAAGAGGATGACACAGTCTCGCCTTGAGCTTAATCTATATCGTGAGGCAAAGGGATTCGTACATGAGAACATTACAGTTCAGTGATATGATCTTTACGCAACTTTGGGGTTAATATGTCTTGCTAGAGGCCGCTATTAATGAGGTGACCGGAAAGGTGTTTCGGTCGCGACCAAGTATCGTGAACCTCTGTGGTCGCACACTTAACGGGTTGGAACACTAATTCGAATGTGATTCGGATGTGGGCTCAATTCGGATAGAGATCGGATAGACTCCTATTGGGCCTCGGTCCACGAGGCCCAAGTGAGGAGGTCTATATATTTGGAGGCCGGGGTGAGGATGTACGCTACATTTCTCCCGAGCAAAACCCTAGC
The DNA here is from genome assembly GCA_036346575.1 of Dendrocalamus sinicus. Taxonomy (NCBI): domain Eukaryota; kingdom Viridiplantae; phylum Streptophyta; class Magnoliopsida; order Poales; family Poaceae; genus Dendrocalamus; species Dendrocalamus sinicus. The sequence goes on along the minus strand of CM070656.1, from coordinate 8,826,319 downwards.
CGCCACCTCCCGAGCCAAACCCTAGCCGCTCGCGAGTCTTTGGTACACTCGCGATCGGCGTTCACCCGGACGTGTGGATACCCGTGGAGCGCGCTGCGTTGCGACGTTGATCGGCATCAACAAACTCTGATTGGATCGCTCGTGGTGTGGTTGATCGCGTGGAGGAGACGATCTGTCGGGACGATCGGCTACTTCCACTACTACCTCGGCGCGCGTGGTTGGATCGGCTTCTCCAACTCTTCTTCTGCTGCGACTGCGCGTCTAGTGGTAACGATCTATGATCCCTCCCTAGCATGATGTCCGGTGTGCGCGGTAGAAATTTTTATTTTTCGCTATCGTAGCTCTGCGCGTTCCTTCAGTGCGGCGCGGCTGCTGACTCCAAGCCTCTTGCATATCTCGCGACTCCGCGAAGGTCCCCTAGCTCCATTGGAACGCATTGAGCCGCCGCCGCAGGGCACCTTCCATCGCCGGTGCGGCGGGTCGCCGTACTCCGACAGGCGGATCGGCGCGAGGACGATCGCGTCGCGAGGTCCCGAGCTGCTGGTCGCTCCGTCGTGGCTACCTCGAACCGCCGGTCCGCGCCGCCGGCCGAGGTTGCGATGGGGCGGCGAGGTCGGTGTCGTTGCGTCGGCGGTCGGTTGTCGCCGCACCGCGTCGGCGTCTTCGGCCGCGGGTCCGTCCCGCAACGCCGGTGGCGGGGTGGGTCGTCGCGGTGCCGGTGACGGGTTGGTCGTCGCGGTGCCGGTGACGAGGTTGGTCGTCGCGGTGCCGGCGACGAGGCTAGTCGTCGCCGCGCGGACGTCGACGTCTTCGGCCACCACGTCTGCGTTGCTACCCGCGCCCGCCGCTGCCGATGCCGAAGCCCTGGTACTCGTACGATGCTCCGGCCCGGCCGCCTTCTTCCCCTTCGCCGCCGCTGAAGAAGCTTTTTTCGGTGCCATCCTTCTTCTTCGGTCTTCAGGCTTGTCCTGTCCTTCCCACTGACGGCGCCAAGCTGTGTGGCTGGCTGAGACCAAACAGAGAGAGAGATGGTAGTGGAGAGTGATGAAGATAAGTGTAATGGCCTGGGTCCTCCCCATGGCTTACTCTCATATATATATACACATGAGGAGTGCTTTTACAGTTATACCCTTACATCTGGTTGTCCCCTCTGGGGGCAGTTATGTCATTACATATGGCCTATTCTGGGCCTTATAACCTCCTACCAGGCCTGCTGGGTTTAGGTGGGGGCCATCCCTACGACAATCCTATTATGAAGCGTAGTTCTATTCCAACATTACTCAACATTGTGACTATGCATAATTATGAGTTTAAACAATTAGATGTGAAAACCGCATTCTTACATGGGGAATTAGAAGAAGACATTTATATGAAGCAATCGGAAGGTTTTGTCATTCCAAAAAAGGGAGAATTTTATTTGCAAATTGAAGAAATCTCTTTATGGTTTGAAGCAGTCACTTAGACAATGATACAAAATAGTTGACTCCTTTATGATATCTTAGGATTTTAAAAGATCCGGTTATAATAGCTGTGTTTATTTGAAGACTGTTAATGGTTCAACTATTAATTTACTCCTATATATTGATGGTATGTTGATTGCTGCAAAAGACAAGGCTGAAATTTCAAATTGGAGGCACAATTAAGTAGTGAATTTGAGATGAAAGATCTCGATGAAGCAAAGAAGATCTTTGGTATGGAAATCATCAGAGACAGATAATTTGGCAAATTATACCTAGGTCAAAAAGGGTATATTGATAAAGTTCTTCATCGTTTTAACATGCATAAGGTCAAACCTGTTAGTATTCCCTTAGCTGCATATTTCAGATTTTCTTCAATGTCATGTTCACAATCAAATGATAAAGTTGAGTACATATCTAGAGTTCCATATGCGAGTGCAGTTGGTTCACTTATATATGCTGTGGTATGTTCTCGCCCTGATTTAGCTTAATAAGTGTGGTTAGTAGATACATGGCTAATCCTAGAACAGAGCATTGAAAAGCAATTCAATGGATTTTTAGATATTTGCAGGGCACATCTAATGCTTGTTTATAGTTTGGCAAGACCAGAGATGGACTTGTTGGTTATGCGGACTCTGATTTTGCTGAAGATTTGAATAAAAGAAGATCTCTCACTGATTATGTGTTCACTGTTAGAGGGTGTGCCGTTAACTGGAAAGTAAGTTTACAAGCTATTGTTGTCTTGTCTACTATAGAAGCTAAGTATACGGCTATTTCTGAAGCTTGCAAAGATGTCATTTGGCTAAGAGGTTTATTTACTGAGCTTTATGGATATACATGTTGCACTACAATATTTTATGATAGTCAGAGTACTATTTGCCTTACAAAAGATCAAATTTTCCATGAGAGAACAAAGCACATTAATATCAGGTATCACTACATTCAAGGTGGCATTACTCATGGTATTCTGCAAGATAAGTACTCATGATAATCTAGTTGATATGTTAATAAATTCAGCTCCTACTACTAAGTTTGAGCTTTGCTCAGACTTAGTTGGTATTACTCACTAGTCATTTGGACTTTTGGCGCTCAAAGTGTACATACTAATTTTATTGAAGGAGTTTATCATATTCTTCGCCTACTGGAGGGAATTCGGCTCAAGGTGGAGATTGTTGAAGTTGACTCGAATTTGTACTGTGTCCAAGTAGGACATTTCATCACATCATGCCAGATGTGGCATGACAAATGTCTGGGCTATGCACAGGTTGTATTAGACGTGGTGCTAATATGTAGTAACTGACCTTGATTGGGTTTCCTCTTCGTGTGGGACTTATTTCCTTCACCCTATATATGTACCCCTGTAACCCGTAGGAAGAGCAAGTGCTCTATTGTAATTTCTCCTCATTATAGTGATTTGCCTTCAAGCGCCCGTGGTTTTTTCCGCAAGGGTTTTCCACGTAACAATTCATGTCTCTCGTCTCTATTTTTCTGTGCATTATTTGCAACAGGTAGTTTGGCCAAAATATCAAAAACTACCTTGAAACAGAACTACAGCGCTCGAATGGCGCTTGAGAGCGCGGTTTAGGTTAAGGAGAAGTTAAGAAGATCAGATCAAGATGGATCATACATAAGGACTTAGCAGATTCAGATTTATGCGGTTTAAGAAAATGTGCATAAGTGTAGTATGTGAGTAAAACCTGTGTGTTGGGTGATCGGGTTCCCCCATTGTGCTAAATGGGTAGTATTAACTTAGAGTTAGATGTGGCTGGTAATCCTGTCTATTTAATGGATTGGAATGGAGACATACTGTTAACCATCCACCTATACTCTCTTGAGACCAAATGTTCACATATATTAGGGTTAGGGTTTGAGAGAAATTGAGTGTTGTGATGTTCTCTCTTATCCTTCAGGTGGAGTGGCTAGTAACAATACATCAATCTTTGTTCATCTCCATGACTCTCTTGTGATGATTGATTTGCTCTTGATTTGATTAGTTTTTCCTCTTGTTTTCACTCTTCTTGATCTTGTTGTACCAAAGATGTATAAAGGTAGAGATATCTTCTAAAAATCCATCTTTATTCATCTAAATACTTTTATGGCAAGTTTTTGAAAAAAAAAACCCGATTTTGCATTATTTTGGCATTTCCAAGTGATTATTTGGTCTGATGATTTTTTGCTTGATTTATTCGGTATTTTTACTTGCTGTAACATGTAGCAACGTATCTAGGGCCATCTTGGCCATTCTCTGCCCACGAGCAAGTTGTATTTACCGTTTTCGTATTTATCCATTTTGGGTGCAATCTTGCTTGAATCTAAAAAATGTTTGAACTTTACTATAGATTTCTTTGATCCATAGATGAAATAGGTTTCTAAGACTTTAAGCAAGTTGTGTGCAAAATTTTATAGCGATTGGACTTGTATTTTTAGAGTTGCACCGATGTTGGGTCTCATCAGGCTGTGTGATCAAAGGCAGACTTTGAAGCAACAGCCAAACCGGTGAGAGATCAGACCGGCCACTGCTTGAAGATCAGATCTTTAGGATTTGGATTTTCTTGGAGTTTGATTTCTTGAGCTATTTGTTTTGGGATTTTGGCTGAGAATTCATTTATAGATAACTCTGTAATTATTTAAGAATATAATGAAGAACATTTGGTTGAAAAGTTTGGATGGCATTATTTACGCCCTCTTATGTCTATTAGATCCTACGTGAAGAAATCCTGAAGACTACAAGCTCTCCGGTGAAAGAGATCATTTTTTAAAGAGTAAAGTCTATTACCGGTCCTTAAACTTTTTATGCTGTATCATTCCGGTCCATAAACTTTTAAAGTATGTCATCTCGGTCCTTAAACTTTCAAAGTGTGGCAATTTCTTTTGAAAGTCTATGGACCGGGATGACTGACATAAAAAGTTCACTACATAACTACATAGGATATTGCCACACTTTGAAAGTTTAAGAACCGGAATGACATACTTTAAAAGTTTATGGACCGGGATGACACATCATAAAAAATTTAAGGACCGGTAATGGACTTTACTCTTTTTTAAAGCTGTGGGGGTTTTGCACCAGTAGCCCCCTCTTGTGTGCCTCTCTTGTGGAGATGCCACCATTACACAAAGAAGGGCCATCTCCCTGAGGAAAAAGCCCTTTTTTTCTTAAAAAGGCAGGAGGACTTGTCATTTGTGTTGTTGGTGTTGGATTCCACTTCCTGACCGTAGAAAATCCAAAGCTCATCTTCTTGATGGCTTTTGTATTGGTGTAAATCGCACCGAGTGCACGATACGCCATAATGGAGTGCAGCAGGAGCAGGAGCAGGAGCAGCAGAAAGCAATTCAAGGCATATCTGCTCTCTTCTCGTGTATTGGTTCATTGACACCAACCTCTATATATAAGTATTCTTCAGCTAAAGAAGCCAAGTGAGGTGTCAGTGAGCCACTCTTGTCGATTGTCGCAGTTCATCATGTCGGAGAAGAGACCGGCGACGCTGAGCAGGCCTTGTGTTCTGATCATAGGTAACGTGAGTTCAATCTTAGAGGTGTCCAATTCTTTAGGATGAGTTTGTTCATGAACTGATGTTGTGTTGCAGTGGTGGCGAGCGTGGAGAGGTTCGCGTACAAGGGCGTGGCGTCCAACCTGGTGACGTACCTCACCGACGTCGTGAAGATGAGCACGTCGTCGGCCGCGAAGAGCGTCAGCACGTGGAGCGGAGTCACCTCCATGCTGCCGCTCGTCAGTGCCATTCTGGCGGACTCCTACTGGGATCGTTACTCCACGATCACGGCTTCATCCTTTCTCTATGTAGTCGTAAGTTGCTCCTTAATTCCCTTTTCTTTTGATGGCGATGAACTCGCTGATTGGTCATGTTCTTGTGTTATTTCTAATCTGTTTTCAACTTGTTTTATTTGCCAGAAAGTCTGGAATCTGAATTAAGAATCAGCATGTCGATTTCTGTACTTTGTAGTTTGCCACAAGAAGCATACTTTCTCAAGAGATGAGACAAGTGCAGTTAGATACATTGTGATATTTAATTATTGGAATAGAAAATATTAGGACAAGATGGAGGAGGTGGTACCAATGTGGGATGTATTAATTTACATTTAGTTACTGGCATGAAACCAAAATTGCTTCAAGACAGAAGCTATTGCAAATGCAGACATTTGGTGTAGTTTCTGATGATTTAGGACAGAGACACCAGAGTAAGAAGAACAATTCAGTAGTACAACATTACATGCTCAATAAAGAAGCACGCATTTTTGAACTTAAATTTAGCCTGTATATTCAAGAAAGCAACATATCAGTAAATCATAACAGTAAGATTCTTGTGAAGAAAGTGACTTGCTTTTTTTCCCCCACTGACATTACTGCTTATCAGGGGCTGATAGGACTAACCTCATGGGCACTGTTGCACACATGGATGCCGTGCTCTTCGCTGTTCTTCCCGCTCTACTTGATCTCAGTTGGACAAGGTGGATACAACCCTTCGCTGCAAGCCTTCGGAGCCGACCAACTGGACATCGGAGACGACGCAGAATCCGGCACGGCGGAGGAGAAGTGCAAGGTGAAGAACCTGTTCTTCCAGTGGTGGTACTTCGGCATATGCAGCGGCAGCCTCTTGGGGAACTTCATCATGTCCTACATCCAAGATACCGTCGGTTGGGGGCTCGGCTTCGCCATTCCCTGCGCTGTCATGACCATGTCTGTTGCAGCATTCTTCTGTTGCACTCCTGTCTACAAGCGGAAGCAGCCGAAAAGTGTCGAAAGGTCTTCTCCTGATAGCATCTTCAGAGTTCTGAAGTCGCTTATCGCAAGCGTCGCTGCTCGAAAGATCCGTCTGCCGTCAGGAGACGATGACGATAAAGTTTCTGAGCTAGAGTAAGATTTTGCACTAACCAGCTCAATTCTATAAAATTTTCTTTAAAATTACCAATGTAAAATCTGAATTTTGGAATGCAGGTTACAGGAGAAGCCCCTCAAAGCTGAGTTAACTGATCAGATATTGTCCCAGAATGAGACCACACCTAGTGTGGCCAAGATAATACTCAGGCTTCTACCAATCTGGACAATGCTGCTCATGTTCGCGGTCATCTTCCAGCAGCCGATGACGTTCTTTACCAAGCAAGGCATGCTGATGGACCACAAGGTCGGCAGCGCATTCGTGATCCCTCCGGCGATGCTTCAGAGCGCGATCACCGTCTCGATCATACTGCTCATGCCAATGTACGACAGGATGGTCGTCCCTCTGATCAACATGATCACCCGGGACAGCAAGGGGATCACGGTGCTCCAGCGGATCGGCGTGGGCATGGTCCTCTCCATCGTCGCCATGGTCATCGCAGCACTCGTGGAATCGCGGCGGCTCCATGTGGCTCAGCTGAGCATATTCTGGCTTCTCCCACAGTACATCCTACTGGGTGTTTCAGACGTCTTCACGGTGGTGGGGATGCAGGAGTTCTTCTACACGCAGGTGCCCAGCACGATGAGAACCATCGGCATCGCGCTCTACCTCAGCGTCTTCGGCTTCGGGAGCTTCCTCGGCGCGTTTCTGATCACGTCTCTCGAGATGGTCACGGCGAGGGCGGGCAAGGGCCACGGCTGGTTCTCCGACGATCCTCGGGAGGCGCACCTGGATAACTACTACTGGTTCCTGGCCCTCTTGAGCTCCATCAGCTTTGTGGTTTTCACACACCTGTGCAAGCACTACAATAGCGTGGATGCATCAGGGAGATAGGATTCAGTAGTGTGAAAACTAGAATTATCTGGCATTCTTGCTGTTGCTCGTGTGCAAAAATTACACACTAGAGGAAATCATTTGAACCTCTTGTTGAAGAATTGTTTTTTTTTTTGGTGAAGAAGAAAGAATACTGAATACACCTGTTGCATGTGAAATTGTGAACCGTATGTTAAATGAACATCATCAAAGTTGGCAGAGGGCTGAGGATACCCTTAAAAAAAAGTAGGCAGAGTTGCCGCCTTCTGCTAAGCATCATCTAAACTAATTGGTTGGTGCTTCCACGATAAAGAGTTACTGTGGTGTTGCACTTACCATTTTCTATTACAACTTAGGATTCTGAAATGACAAAAATTCAACATTTTAGTTGGACATATCAGATTTCTTGTAAACTTCCAAAACCTTAGGCTGGGAATAGGGATGCTGGGAACACCAACCCTTTCTTCACGGAAAATACTTCACACACTAAAAAAAATTTTTTATAGTACATGCGTGCTACAAGATGTTCTTTTCCCTCTCTTCATACCGTGACTAGTCGATCGCCATTACTATCCGTCATATATTGTCGTGCAGTTAGTGTGCTCTGAGGAATCCGAATCGAAACAATATATTCAGAAGCAAAAACCCAAAACGATAATGAACAGGACGAAGAAAAAAAAACCCTTTATATCTACAGAACCACACTGAACAGATCACACAAGCATGAAACTACAACAAGAGAAAAGCGATCCATAGTCTATACGCACGAGCAACAAATACAGGGCTATATATCTTCTCCTAACAGAGTTCATTTGCAGTAGTTTCATGGTACAAACCGCTGCAGCGTCTCAGATCCTCGTGGCCATTCCTCAGTACCCCGCTATCTCGGAGCTCTGCTGTTCGCCCTGCTTCTTGCCGCCGTTCTTCTTCTGGCACTTGTCCTTGATCCACTGGAACCCCTGCGCGGTGCCCTCCTTCACCTTCCTCAGCCCGCTCGCCGCGGCCGCCTTGGTCTTCTCCACGCCGCCCTGCTTGCCGCCGCCGCCGCCCTTGCCGTCGCGCCGCGCCCGCGGGCTCGGGTCGGCGCCGTAGTCCCACTGGTCCGCCCACGACGTCCCGAACGAGTTGCTCCGCTGCATACTGGCCGGTCGGTCGATCGGTCACCGTCGGAGACACGGGCTAGACGAACAAAGCTCTGCCTCGGGAACCAAGAAACCGAGATGCTTGCGAAGCCCTTGTGGTCTCCTCCGGATCCGGGCTTTTATCAAGCTGAGAATGCTGCGGCCATGGACAGCTAAGGAGAGGGGAAATCTTGAGGCGGAGGAGATTGAGATGCCGACGCGTTCTAGACGGTGGCTTTCAACTTTGGAGGTGGCGGCGTGGACCAGGGGAGCGCGCGGCGCAAGGCGGGAGGGAACGTTCCGGTTTCGGTGACACCGACGAGTGGGTCCCTGGGAAACGGTGGCCTACATGCCAGTGAATTTCTTGCAGCGACAACACGGTCACGAGGAAAACAATTGGAGGCGCTTTCGGTACAGAAGAATTTTTCGTTTTTCTTAGGGCGGCGCCTGATTGAATTGATTTCTTCGTAGGAGAGACTTGTTTGCGTGCTCCTTTACAATTTCAGGCGTGGAAAGAAAAAGAAGAAGAAGAATCGCTGCTACTCTGTTCTGGACCCGGCAGCCGGCTTACTTTTTTGGGCCTCGTTCTTTGGTCTTTTGTTTTTTTAATTCTTGGTCTTTTTGAAAATCAAGATAAATAGAATGGTTTCTTTAAACAGATTGTCTAAATGGTTTTTCATACCTAAAATCTTGTATGTTGCTTGTGTTGACGTCTGTAGTAACTATTGCTGTTTCCAAAAAGGTAGACAAAAATCATCAGTCCTGCCTAAAAGCACAGGGACTTTGTATCCCGTTTGGTTCCCGGCCGACGGCCCCAACTGCCGGGGATCGGTTACATAGACCGGTTGGCAGGCCGTCCCGGCCCGACCCATTTGCACCTGTCACAGAAGCCGCCTCCTCGCCTCGCTTCGAAATGGGCCTTGGATGATTGGAAGGAGCTTACAGCTCGTTTCAGAACACAAGGGTGCTTTACAGTTCGGAGGATTTGGGCCTAATCTCTCGCTGAAACGACGCAAGGTGTCCTGAGTGTGCAGGCCGTAACCGTGAATGCAAACTAACAACTGAAAACCTTTTTGCCCGGTAGGACTCGATTGCAGTAGCGACGGAGTCGCACACGACAAAGGCCTAGATCAAAATGATTTTCTAACTGAAATAGCATTATAGCGAATGTTAACTTTTGAATGAGATATTCAATTAAAAATAATTATATTTTTACGGACCACGCAAAGGAAAAAAAATCACCTTAAAAAGCGACTGTATTCAAAATGACTTCTAAATTTTAAAAGCTAGAAGGCAAAAACCGTATTGTTGTTCGGGCTTTGCTCAAAAGGGCTTTTCAGCCCTGCGTTATGGCTTTTTTGAGTTTTTTATTATAATAGCTGTTAATTTTTCTGAATAAAAAGGTTTAAAAATATCGATATATCTTTTGAAATAATACAAATAAATAAAGGAGAAAAAGAACTAAAAAAACCTAAAAGGCAAAACAAACTAAAATTTAGAATCTAAAAAACTGTTAGAGCAAGTCCTAGCCAAACAGACCGTAAACGGACGTCGTGGACTTGTCCCTCTCGTCATCTCGATGTCACCAACCTCCCAAACAACGCGCACACCGTTACTGCATACGATTCGATTCTATATATCATCCATGTGTAATGTGTGTATGTAACAATTATGTATGTACATAAGAATTAACCCCCCAAAACAAACGAATCTGTAACGCCTCTATTTTTGGGAACAAGGACGTCGTACCACCCGCAACAGCCCAAGACTTCAGTTGCGGATGAACAGTATATCATGCCTGCTCACAAACAATTTAAAAAGAGTTAATTGATTGAAATAAGACATAATGGCCAATTTTAATAACAATACGGGCGTCCAAGCCCAAAGCTCAACTTACATACAGAAAAGCCGAAGAAAACTCCACAGGAACACTCAAGTGCAGTCGTAACCCTAACACGAACATTTGCAACATCCTCTTTTCTTCTGATATCTGTTGAGGAAAATTGTGCAAGTCTGAGTATCAACCACTGTACTCAGCAAATCACATGTGAAAAATACTATATATCTACTTGCCAAGATGTTCTCAAAGGAAGGGAATCTAGTTGTTTTATTATGAGGTGGATGCAATTTTATTTGCAAACAAATAAAATTTAAAACATTTGCTCCTTAAGATCAGGGGATTTTGTTATCAAACAAAGTTTTCATCATTACTCAGATTAACAACATCAGAAACACTACTTATGCCTTATTGTTGGAATCACCCAATTAACACAGCTTCATTAACCGGAAGCACGGCGTATTCGAATACCATTTATTTTACTCTGCAGAGTTGCTCAACTTTACCCACACAATTCCTTAACCCTCATGACTGAGTTAAGAAAGCCAGGTCGTTTCACTGCTCAATTCTCTATATAGGCTCTACCCGGTAGCATCACACAGTCACGACCAAATATAAACAAAAACTTCTCCCTGCCATTTTAAATGTCTACTACCGTTGTTAGGTACCCTGCGGCATACCTAACTCCCCGGCATCCTGTCATCTCATCATGTAGAGTTTCAATCGAATTGAGCAATTACTAAACCAGTGTTGACAATTCAACTCCTGTGGTTTGAGCGGTCACTATGTCTGTTACTTGGCACAAGGTTTCTGTCCCTATATTTTTCACCTGAGGCACTCAACCACAAACTTCCACTGTGCTCAACAGCACTCAACACCACCAAACCATCCAGCCTCACTCCAGGGTAAAGCGGTGGGCGAACTCCGCCGCATGGATCCCCACAACACTCTTACCCTAACTTGTGCACACCGATATCACCGGCCTAGGGTACGGTGTCCCATACCACCCTACCCTCTCCGGGTTTTCAAATCTACCGATCAACGGCCAAAGTCACTTAGTAGTGTAAAATGCTGAATGAGATGGTCTTATACACACACACACATATACACACACACACACACAATATTTTAATTCTTACTAAGGTTGTCAAGGTGAATATGGCCATCAAAGTAAACATGGCTTTTATCAGTGGTAGGATTTATCTAATTAACATGTCATTCTAAATATTTATTTTAAGCAACTATCATTTCACAAATATCAATAATAAAAATACATTAAGTAAATAATGTAAATTTCATAGGATTCAATTACGATCAAAAACATGTGACTTGCCTTCTTTTTGTTGCCCTTGATTTCATTGATCAGCTTCAAACTTCCTTCACCTGCCTTTGCAGTCCTTCAGTTGACCAATCTCCCTTGGTTCGTGCACTAGCGTAGAAAACGAAGTCAACTGGTTCCTGCTTTGCGAGATGCAAGTTGGGAACAAAATGCAAATTAAAAACAAGAGAGAACATAAAAATAAATGGGTTGGGTTGGGTGGTTGAAGCTCAACGGTGCTTGGGTGGCCGACAGGGCTAAAATTGATTAGGAAGGTTCAGGACGATCGAACAGATATTATATGGGTTAGATCAATTTTTGAAAATAGAAGGTAGACATTTAGGAATGGATGGTTGATCTTTGAATTGGATGGATTTGGGTTCTATCGAGATTTAATTTGATGAAACGGAAGAATTTGAACTTACGAAATTTGAATTGGTGAAACAGTGGAATTTGAATTTATAAAATTTGAATTTGAAGGAATGGGAGTCAAATTTGAATTCAGGGTATTAAACTAGTCAAAATGGTGTATTTTGGTATTTTTTGGGGTTTTTGTATTTTTCTAGGATTTTTGGAGATTTTTCTGGATTTTTTAACTCAAATGAACAGTAATGGGTCGGTCTTATGAACAGTGCGGCCCGTCGGTTGAACAGTGTTGGGTTCAGCCCAACCACACTGTGAGGCCGAAGGCCTCTTCCCGCGCCCGCCCGGCCGCTAACAGGCGCCGATGGCTGCGATTGAATCGGAACCGACGCTTGGATGAAGAGGTATCGACGGCGGTGCTTCATCTTCTACCTCCGGCCGACTCTCTCTCTGGCGGAAACAGAGCCCGAGCCTCCTCTATGATTCGGCTCCGGCAACGTTCTCCGGCGAGGATGGTTGGTACGGCCGGCTTCCTAGGACGGCGGGGGTCCCATTTTTAGGCTTTGGAGAGCGTGGAGATGGCTAATAACGGCGGGCGGCAAGAGAGAAGGTTGCGGGCATTTATGCAAAGCTAGGGTTCTCCGGTAGCTATTTAACGGGTTTAGCAGAGATTTGACCAACTAGGGTTCATAAGGAAGGTGGAAATGGTGGCTATTTGAGTTGACAGAGTCCCTATAACGCTGGCCACGGAGAGGAGTTTTATGCCGACGGTAGACTTCACCGGCGGAGCTTTAAGGTGATGCTCACATGAAATTGAGCTTGGTTTTGTGATTGTGGTGTCCCATAGATGTTGTGACAAAAAGCAATTGAAATATAATAGCCGGAGACGGAAATTTGGGTGAGAGGCATACCGGGCTCATGGGAAGCAATCGACGGCGATTCCGTGAGCTTGAGCTACGATTGGTTACTTGGTGAGGTTTGTGGAGGCACTAGGGAGTGCAAGACAGCGAGAGTTGGGCTTTATACACAGTGGAGGTTGGTGGCCGCGGAGAGGCAGTTCGGGTGAGCTTCTAGGGCAAGGAAGAGCAAGGGGGAACGAACCAGAGCTGCGGCCAGGGGAGGTGAACACGAGGAGCTGTGGCCAGGGGAGATGAATGCGAGCGAGCTGTGGGCAGGGGAGGTGAACGCGAAGGGTGGCCGTGGCTTCGAGAAAGAGAGGAAGAAGCGGCGCACGCGAGGGCGCCAGAGAAGAGAAGGAAGCGAAATGCCAAAAAGAGAAAGCGTACTTGCAGTGAGACTTGCCAAATTGGGAAAGAAATTGAATTCAAGTCAACTTCACAAAAATTTCAAAAAGTTTGAAATTTCGGGGTGTTTCAGAATCGCTCTACGAACCAAAACAACAGAGAATAGAAGTAAAATGGTCAGCTGGAAAACTACTGCTACGTACTACAACGCTACAGCGAGCGCAACAGCCACAGCTACGGCGCCAACCAAACCGCACCACGGCCGGGAGTGTGCGCCCGCGCCGCTGTCCATCTCCCGGCTGTTCGTCGCAGGTGGCGCAACGCCCTTGAAGTTGGGGTTGCCCCCGTATAGGCTCTGGATCCCGACGACGTCGTCGGAGGCCAGGTCCACCTTCCTCGTGCACGACGTTATGGTCGGGTACATGATGGCGCCCTGCACGGAGGAGTAGCCGAGCCCCAGCAGGTGCTCGATCTCGTGCACCACCACCGACTCCAGGTCAACGGCCACGTCCGACGACGCCTGTGTCACGTCGCCGCCGGCCCGAGGCGTCCAGGTGGAACCGCACAAACGTTATGTGAAATGAGAAAAAAAAATAAGAAGGCTCGGATGCTCGGTTTGTAAAGAAATAGTAGCGCTGAGTAAATTTATATAGATCAGAACCTGAACGTTGTTATGTGACCGTTTTATATGACCTTTGTCAATCAACATCTCCTACTGACCGAGAGGAGATCGAGAAGACAGCCTCTGCATAAACATTATATGACCGTTTACTCTCAATACAAAAAGAATCAACTTCTTTCCCAGCTACCAACGGCTCCACTCACTTTTTCCCTGGTCTGGCCGTCTCCTCGGTCCTCCCCCCCGTTCTATCTCTCTGACACTCTCATGCGCGCGGTACTCTCTGCTCCCCCTGTCTTCTCAATTTTTCCCCGTCGCCTCCCATCATCTCCTACCTCCGAGCCCCGGCTCTCTGCGACTCCGCCTTCGTCCCCCACTCGCAGTCTCGCTCTTGCCCCACACCCGTCCCCACATCCCCGTCGCGCGTGCTGCGCATCCCTCCTCCCAACCTCCCCCCACCTTCCCCGACGGCCCAGCACCCCAATCGCCTCCCTCCTCCCCTCCCCGGCTCCCCCGGCCACCTCCTTTCCCTCCCTCCCCTGGCCACCCCCTCCTCCCCGCCACCCCACCCCCCGGCCGCCGCCCTCCTCCCCCGGCCGCCTCCCTCCTCCCGAGTCTCGACCTCCCCCCACCTCCCCCGCCGGCCCGGCACCCCGGTCGCCTCCCCCACCTCCCCCGGCGGCCCGGCACACCGGTCGCCTCCCTCTTCCGCTCCTCGGCTCCCTCGACCATCTCCTTCCCCTCCCTACACCGCCGCCCCGCTCCCCGGCGCCCCCTCCTCCCCCGCCGCCACCGCTCCTCCTCCTGTGGTCGTCGTCGACGAGTTCGAGCTCCCCCTCTACTCCCTCTCTCTGCTCTACGATGTGTGATGGATTGTGCTGTCATATGTGATGGCGTGAGAGATGTCGATGGGAGGGGACTGGGGGAAGCGAGGTAGAGGTCGAGGTGGCCCGACCGCTGGCGCCGGCGTGCCTGTTGTGCCGCCCATGCTCGCCGTGCTCTCTATGCCATACTGGCCCGAGCACAGCACGATTCGCCGTGCTGTGCTGCCCAATGGGCCGGTTTTCAGGCTCGGCCCGGCCCACCGTTCGTGCCGGGCCGGCATGGCCCACACGTGTCGGGCTGGGCTGTGCTTGGGCCGTGTCGGGCCTGCCGTGCTTCAGGCTAGCCCAAAAAAGCACGGCCCAACTCCTAGCTCTATCTCCTCTTTTAACCCTTAACGCAACTCCCTTCACAAAGGCCCCCACACCAGGCCCCACACACGACCACACAGGCAGCCCGTCACTCGGCTGTTTTGGCGCCTTTCCCAGATCCCGCCTTCTTGCCCCTCTGCTTCTCAATCACAGCACCTGAAGCCATCACCGAGTCTGAAGCCTCCTCTGCTATTACAAATATTTTGCAGAAGACTCCAAAATAAGTGGAAACAAACATATGAAGTTATGTCAAGAAAACAATCACTATATGTAGTAGCGAAACACTTGAAGCTGGCAAAGAATGGGAATAGATCATTTCATAAGCATCTAATAATTCAAATATGTCTTTGTGTGTTCTTTGTATTGCATGACCATTTGTGAGCCTGTTTCTAATGGTTCCAAAATTTCTCCATACGCATACACCAAGAACCACAATGATGTTACTATTTGCTCTCCCCAGAATTAAGTAGTCACAGGTAACAGTTTGACAAACTCTATCTATCTAAGAGAGCAAGATGCCTGGAGCTATACATTACAAAACCTGATGCACGCACATTATGGCACAGTTGATATTTCTTGTCACGCATTCAAACAGCAAAGCTTTGACAAAATAAAATCTCTTCCACAATTCTACTGTCTTTTTAGATGTATAATGGTAGCCACTGAGGTTAAAAAAAACAACCTCAATTTTACCATTTAAGGCTCAGCTTCAACAATTCCAGCAGTGTCAATGTGTGAGGTAATAATGGTTGCTGAATCCATCTGTATTTTGGTTTGTGTTTTGCAGCAAATCTTCAGTCCATTACACTCAGTTTACTGCCCACCATAATTCCTGTGATGCTTATATCCGTAAGGTAAGTTTATCTAGTCACAGGCCTTAATAGATTACATATTCACACATCGCTGTCTACCTATGCCTGAATCAGGCAGCCTGAAGGATATATTCTCTGCGCTTTCCAGTAACAAAGATGTTAATACTCCAAACATAAATCTGACAGCAAAAGGTGGAAGCATATTTCCTGCTAATGATCCAATAATTACCATAACAGATACTACTTAGAATTTATATTCTGCACTTTCTTCCAGCCATGTAAGTGAGCTCCGTAATTTTTATCTTGCTGCTCTTGGATGCGACAGAATCCGATTGGTTATTGCTTGGCTTATGAAGAGTGAGGGTGTTAACTTAATAAGGGGTAAGCTTAAAGAAAATAAACTCAAAACGAAGCAGTATTTTGAGAGGCAGAACAATCTCTGGCTTCCTCTGTTTTCTCTTATATATGCATGTTGCCAGAAAGGCTACAGTATCAGCACCTTACAACCGAAACAATCTTATCTACAGAACAAACACAAAACAGACTCTAAACGAATCTAAACAGCATATCTTCTAAATACACGGCATGCCCTTATCTGCTATTTCAATAGCCTCCCTCAATCACAACCGAGTTAAACAACAAGGTTGAGATTGTGTGTTGGAAATTAATCTTGATTTGGTATTTGCTTTGAGTAAGGGCTTGCAGTTTCTAGTGAGTTAGTGATTGCAGTTTCTAGTGAGTTAGTGCTTGCAGTTTTTGGTCTTTAGTGTTTGCAGTTTTTTGGTCATTAGAACTTCAATTTTTGTTCTTGTATTTGCTATAAAAGGAGAAGAAGTAAACCAGAAAATGCTGCCAAGTTCTGCAGCCCCAAATTCTATGTGAGTTCATCATGTTCTTGTGTTGTGTTCCTTAGGCGTTAGCAAGAGTTTGGCCAACATTTGGTATCAGAGCGAGGTGCGAGGAGAAGCTCCCTAGCGATGACTCGCTGATCGGTGTGATGGTGTGCACAGCGGCGCGTGTCATGTGGAGGTGCACAGGTGCTGGCGACGAATCGACTGCAGCACCGTGCGCTCAAAAGCATGGCGGAGAAGGTTCGTGCAGCCATGGCGAGGTCAGGGCGGTGTTCCATAATCGCACGTGACATGCACACTGGGGGTGACGACGTGATCGCTGTGGTGTGGCGGTGACAAGCGGCATAGGTGGGCTGCAAGGCGGGAGCGGCGTCGACGGAAAACGACGTTCTTCCACCATCAGCAGTGTTTTGGTGCATTTAGTTGAGTCCGTGTACAAGTATTAGTGCACGATTGCATTTTTTGAGTTGTGTGTGTACTTGGCATAGTAGGAGTGTTGCATGTGTCATTTATTTGGTCGTGCACGTAGGAGGTGTGTTACATACGTGTGCATAGTCATGTCGTGCTCGTGCACGTAGATGTGTCAGTGCATGATGTAATGTGTGTGTGAGTCCTTGTAGTTGTATCCAAGTTCTTGATGAAGACGAGGTGCCCGATCTTTCGATGAGACTGGTAACTATCGATTTTGGGTGGAGGTGACCCTGGCGATCCGACTACAACCGTACGACGACGCTTGCGCCTTAGCAATCGCTGAACCAACTCCGAAGTGTTATTGACCACGCTGGAGGCGCGATCAACCTGAACACGAAGTTTAATCCCTGCGAGCAATCGAAGAACTAGCAAGAATAAGATGTAGGCAATCTGATATTGCGAATATGAATGAGGCACAAATTGTATTGCGAATCACAAAGGTGGGATTCCGATGATGTCTTGACAAGTGGTCATCCGACACAACTGAAGAGCAAAAGTTTGCACAATGGCTAAACCTAAATTCAACGAAATCCTAGTCCTAACAAGGGAGGCGGTGGCTCCTTTATAGGGAGAACAACCAGGAGGGGCGTCCAAAGTGCATGCTCTAGGGTTACATGGCCCATGGGCCCAATCGGTGGTGGCGCAGCACCCTTTTGACTCGGACTCAAAAACCAACGTGGATTGTTTTGATGATTGCAGTCGGCTCGGATAGAATTTGAAGATGAGGTTGGATCCGTTGGAAAGTAGACTTCATAAGATTTCCATGAAGTACAAGAACGTCCCAAACGGAGTCCGTATGAGAAAGTTACGTCCGTTTCAACTTGCACCATTGCAGCAGTCCGACTCCTATTCCAGTACGTGCCCAACACGGACTCTTTTGACGATTGTGGCCGGCGCGGATAGAATTTGAAGATGGGGTTGAATCCTTTAGAAATTAGACTTGATAAGCTTTCCATCAAGTCCAAGAACGTCCCAAACGGAGTCCGTATGAGAAAGTTACGTCCGTTTAAACTTGCACCATTGCAGCAGTCCGTATCTGATTTCAGTACGTGTCCAACAAGGACTCTTTTGAATTAGTGTAAAAGTGACGTGGTGCTTTAGTTCAATCTTGATATTGGACGCTATTGTCATATGTGTTTGTGGCGTGGTCACATCATCCTCCCCTTCTTGACAGAAAATCGTCCTCGGTTTTAACATATGTGTAGCCTCACGTATTGCATGATCTTGATCATAAATCTCGGTACATGATAAGAAACGCAACAAACTCTCATTATGTAATATCATAAGTTTTTTATCAAACAAAGTAAAACCTCGTTGAAACGAGCTCACCTGATAATTTAAGCGATGCGTAGGAGCTCTTGTAATTGGAACAACAAACATAGCAAATATGGTTGTATCCATAGGGTACATGTTCTCATCATTCTCCCCTTCTTGCAAACAAAGCCGTCCTCGGCTTTTGATAAGCTGAAAAATAGGGTAACAAAGAAGCCAAGGTGTATGCATGGTATATGTATATGTTATCTGTTTTGGTAGTTCTTCGTTGTTGCACCATTAATGTTATAAAACGGCAGTGATCATAAAAGCTCGTTGTATTATTAACCCAAGAGTAATCATATATGTTAATAAGCAAATCAAAATTTCTCACACAGCAATTATTGCAACTAGTTTTGCAAATGTAAATGAAGCATTTATACAATTCAAATATCTGAAGTTGTAAACTTGCAGTGGTGGCACATATGGACAAAGCTACAACTTTTGGAATCAAGGAAAGTTCATCTATATAATCACATCTCAATTGAGCAATAGCAAATTTATCTAGCAAGGGTGAAAAGATTTGCAAGTTCTTCCATACATCAATTTCATTATTTGGATTGTCAATGTTAGATGGTTCAACAAGAGAAGAGCACATAGGCATTGGATGAGTACTAAATTTTATTTCCCTCTCATATTGAACAAGATTCAACACACAAGAATTGTTGTCCAAAACAGTAAACTTCAATTCATCCATGTGATCACAAGTTATGCATATTCGATATACAAAAACCTAATTTTCTACACCATAATCTCCAATCAAATTAAACTTATACCCAGGGGTGTTGGCACTAAACAAGAATTTCGAACATGCAAGTTCAGAAACTTTCTCTATAGCATGTGACAATTTCATAGGAAGATCCAACATGATATAACACAATGAATTGGCAGGAGAAATTTTAGTCAAAACTTCTTTATATCTAACCAAAGCCACATGATCATTGTATGTGACTAATTCATCACATGAATCACTCAAAACAGCAGGCAATTCAATTATTTTTTGACAAGGTGCACTCAACGTATTCTCAACACTCAAATCAATGCAGTGTGAATTCTTTACTTGAAATATGGGCATGTCAGAATTGTTTTCCACTAAATTTTGCTCTAAAATAGCATGAACGGTGCATAATTGTTGTTCTTCACAAGCATACTCACCGTGAGTGATGATAGCACCATGATCTTTACCTTTTTGGCTCCCCTCAGATGATGTAGGTGCATTCATCTCCTCATCTTCGTTCTCAACGAATGGAATCGATGGTTCAATCAACTCATGCTCCTTTTCGACATGGTTCTCATTGCTGCAAGTTGTTAGTCACAGAAAAGGCACAAACATGAGTTTGCTCTCATGTTTCTTATCATCAAGCACTCTCAATTTCTTCTCAATCGACGTTCAACATTACATGCAAGTATAAACAAATGAGGAGAGAATTATATTCTTTGTGAATGAGAAGGTCCTGAATTTCTTTATTAAGGCCACGTAAGAATCTATTCTCTGTAGCTTCAGCATGTTCCTCTAAGCCACAACGCAATAAACAAGTTTTTAAATCATAATAATATTCCATTACAGTTCTACTTCGTTGTTTTAAACGTTGCAATCTAGCTAGCAAATAATCAGCATGATATTTAGGAACATGGTGATCTCTCAAAAGTTTCTTTAATGCATGCCACGTTTGAGGCACTCTTTCAAGTCTACTTAAGTATTTCCACCAAAGCATTGCATCATCAATAAAAACACTAGTGGCAGCTCTAATCTTTTGCTTATCAGACCAATCATGATATTCAAATTCTTTATCTAGCGCTATCTCCCAGTCAATATAGGCATCAGGATCAAATTTACCAGCAAAGGATGGCAAAGTGATTTTAGTTTTACCAGATGTACTATCACGATCGTGTACCTCCCATGGTGAAGAAGCTTGTCTCAAGCATGCATGTTCCTCACGAATTTTTTTGATCTCCCGGCCAATTTCTCGAAGAAGATGTGGATCTATCTTGTAATCATTCCGTGAACCTGCCATGGTTAGTAGAAAACAAGGAAACAAATCACAAGTATATGTTTCTATCAACTACTAGGATCTAGAGTTTAACAGGTCACACATCTCACAAGCTTTTACCAAATTCTTACAAATTCTTACCAAAGCAAACAGGTGGTGCAACCGGTGGCTGGTTCGTGATAAATCCAACTCAAGTGATGAGTAAAGCGGTTGCAAGGTACAGCGAGACCTGTTCGGTTAGTAGAAAAGTGGAGCTTGGATAGGTTATGTATTTTGTAGCAAAGGAAGCAATCAATTAATTTCAGAAATTGCACAGAATTGAATTATAGTTCGTATCTAGCACTTAGCCTATGTTGCTGATCAACCAAAGATGGAAGAAGGCTAAAATAGGTGTATGGCAATGTATGGGAGTGGTAAATACAAGATAATTCAATGGAATGCAATCTGGAATTGAAGAACACAAGGATTGACCCAAAACTTGGAAACTGAAGATTTCTGTCCACTGGATAGCACATCGGTATTTCGGCCGTAACTTTTTTTCAGTTGCCTTTTTTTCAATGATTCTTTTTTTATCTGTTTTCTGACGGCTTTTTCTACAACTTTTGTTTTGGGGTCAAGTTCTGGAAACTGACCGAAAAATTCGCACAAAATTCACAAGTGTCGGCTATTGCAGATTCAATCTGGAATTTTAGGTCAACTTGCACTGCAGATATCTCTTAACTGCCTTGCTGGAATGACGTGAAATTTTACATATAGATGTACAATGAAGTTTTGAATCTAATGGCGGTGGTCTCACTCAAAAATAATCTCGGAATCAAAAGTTATGGCTTTTTTGGTGGCGGCTACAGAGAAAGGAAAAATCAGCCGAATTGGAATTAGGGTTTGTGGTGGGGGATTTTTTTTGTTGGGATTTTTATGGAAACAAGGATATGACCAGCAACTAGACAAAGCTAAAACAGACACAAATTCAATTTAGCAAACCAAAACTAATAGATTGAAAGGAACAACGGGGTTTGGACAACGGAAATTAACTTTTTTTGTGGGGCAATTTTTCTGGACTATGGGAAATAAAAATCAATCTACTAACTAGGGATACAAGAAATTCCTACCGGTCAACTGAGGCTCTGATACCAACTGATGAAGACGAGGTGCCCGATCTTTCGATGAGACTGGTAACTATCGATTTTGGGTGGAGGTGACCCTGGCGATCCGACTACAACCGTACGACGACGCTTGCGCCTTAGCAATCGCTGAACCAACTCAGTGTTATTGACCACGCCGAGGCGCGATCAACTGAACACAGTTCAATCCTGCGAGCAATCGAAGAACTAGCAAGAATAAGATGTAGGCAATCTGATATTGCGAATATGAATGAGGCACAAATTGTATTGCGAATCACAAAGGTGGAATTCCGAAGATGTTTTGACAGGTGGTCATCTGACACAACTGAAGAGCAAAAGTTTGCACAATGGCTAAACCTAAATTCAACGAAATCCTAGTCCTAACAAGGGAGGTGGCGGCTCCTTTATAGGGAGAACAACCAGGAGGGGCGTCCAAAGTGCATGCTCTAGGGTTACAAGGCCCATGGGCCCAATCGGTGGTGGCGCAACACCCTTTTGACTCGGACTCAAAAACCAACGTGGATTGTTTTGATGATTGCGGTCGGCTCGGATGGAATTTGAAGATGGGGTTGAATCCTTTAGAAAGTAGACTTGATAAGCTTTCCATCAAGTCCAAGAACGTCCCAAACGGAGTCCGTATGAGAAAGTTACGTCCGTTTAAACTTGCACCATTGCAGCAGTCCGAATCTGATTCCAGTACGTGTCCAACAAGGACTCTTTTGAATTGGTGTAAAAGTGACGTGGTGCTTTAGTTCAATCTTGATATTGGACGCTATTGTTGTATGTGTTTATGGCGTGGTCACATCAGTTCTCATGTGTGTATGCTTTGATGAGAGTCTCCGTCGCCGTCAAGTTGCGTCATCAGCGAAAGATAATTGGAGCTGAGGAAGAAGTCAAAGTCGTCGGTAAGGTGTGTTACTGGCAGCATTGTCAACAAGAAGAAGGCAACACTCCTTAGAGATGCGTCAGGAGATCGAACTTCATCTTGTGAGGTTTAGCAAATCAAGATTAGGGGGAGATTGTTGGAAATTAATCTTGATTTGGTATTTGCTTTGAGTAAGGGCTTGCAGTTTCTAGTGAGTTAGTGATTGCAGTTTCTAGTGAGTTAGTGCTTGCAGTTTTTGGTCTTTAGTGTTTGCAGTTTTTTTGTCATTAGTACTTCAGTTTTTGTTCTTATATTTGCTATAAAAGGAGAAGAAGTAAACTAGAAAATGCTACCAAGTTCTGCAGCGCCAAATTCTATGTGAGTTCGTTCTTGTGTTGTGTTCCTTAGGCGTTAGCAAGAATTTGGCCAACATTATGTAGCAATGCACTACCAAACTGCTGCCGAACTGCTAGCAGTTTAGTCAGGATATCTGCAGCCTGAACCCGATGACATATAACCAAGATTGAGGTTGTGCTTAAGAATTGTAAATGGCCGAACAGCTAAGGGCTTTGTGAAATTATCTGCTAGCTGGTCTTGAGAAGAGATGAACTGAATGTCCAGCAATTTTTGCGCCACTCTTTCCATGACAAAATGAAAATCCACCTCGATGTGTTTTGTGCGAGCATGGAACATCAAATTAGCTGAAAGGTAAGTGGCTCCTAAATTATCACACCAAAGGCTCGGCGGTTTGGACTGAAAAATTCCTAGTTCATGAAGTAACGATTGTATCCAGATCACCTTAGGGTCCGTTTAAATCGACTTTTGATTTCTGATTTCTAGTTTCCACAAGCCATGAGTAGTTTTGCACGCACTGACTTATTAACGCTGCTTTTTTGCCTTTGCATTGTGTGTAGAGATATAACTATTTTCTTATTTTTCCTTGTTTTTATTTTTTAATTGAATGTCTCGACTAAAAGTTAATAGCCATTGCAGTATCTATTTTAGCAAATAGCTACAGCTAAAAGTTATCAATAAAAGTCATTTTGAATGGGGGCTTAACCTGCTACAAATAGGATGGCCAAGTTGTACCACAAGTCATGCGGCTTATCTTTTGCTAGTTGCCTTGCAAGGTTGTCATTCCTACTGCAATTTATCTATAGCTAGAGAAAAAGGACAGAGAAGCAGGCAGAAAGGAGTCCTTTCTTTTCTTTTGCGCTGTGGTGGCTGCTTCGGATGTGTAGTTTTCACGGAGAGAATTTACTCGTCAAGAGCCAAGCTGGATCAACAGTGGCTTCTTTGGAAAATTCAGCAGGCTACAAAAGGAGTGTCCCAGAATTGAGAGACAGCTCTGTTCAGAGATAAGTACCCAGGCCACTTTTTCTCAAGTAGCTTAGTAGCTTGTCCTCACATGACCAAGCTACGTGTGCCATGCCTTGCTCTCGTGTGCGTGCCATGAGTAGATAAGTTTGTCATGCCATGCCTTGCTTTGAGTAGATTTTTATTTTACATAGCTTTGAGTAGATAAGTTTGTCATGCCATGCCTTGCTCTCCTGTGCGTGCACACGTGTGCGAACAGGTTGACAACATCTGCAATTGCTGCTATATATGGATGAGCCTCAAGATCCTGAGCCAACATGCGATTCTTCGATGCCGCGACTCAACCAATTGCTACTTCTCTGAAGATGTATCGATTTATGTGGCTTACAAAAAATCTAAAATTTTCATAGATGGGGAGTTTGGCCATGTCAGCTACTCCTACTCAAACTTCTACACCTCTCCTCTGCTTCAATGAATTTCTTTTGGTTGAGCAAGATTACACTGAATGTGAGAGCTAAGCATTCGCTGAATGCGAGAGTGCGAACACACTCGTTTTGCTGCTGATACAGTTGGCCTTTTCCTGTACTAGCTTTTACATTGGTCCCAGTTCCCTGTATGGTTATCCTATCTCTGTTGCTGTTACATCATGTCTTTCGGTCCTTGATAAAACAATCCATAATGCAACATGCTAAGTGGTTGTCTGCCTCTTAGCATAGCGAGAGAGCGACTAGCCTTCTCAAGTGGGTCTTATCCCTACTCCCTACTCCCTAGGATAGTTTTCTTCCTCCCACAACCAGGCTGTTTCGTCTGAACATCGCTCCTTGATGGCTCGGTTTTCATCAGAGAATAAACCAAAGTAGCTAATCTTGTATCCGGAAAATGATTTTGTAGAGCAGGACATGTACTGCATTTTGGACAACTTTATTCATGTGTGGTTCCAGTTACTGTTTCTGAGTGCAATTGCCACAATACTATGAGTGGATGATGCAGTTAATCTTGTCTTTGGAATATGATTTTATATTTGAGAATCCTTTCAATTTGTATGTTGTGTGTCTGTGTGATTCAGGTAACTGTTGCTGATGCCGAGTGAGACTGAGCTGTGGCAATGTATTTTTGTTGGTGTTTTTCAAGAAAACAACCAGTACCAGGTTGTTCCTAACAAGTTCACTCCTGATCGAATCGCAGCTCGATGTAGTGAACAATAAGCATCATGACAAGATCTCCACATCTTTGCATTGATAGCACTAGTTTCACTGGGATTTTTGTTGAGTGTGAGATAAATGTCACATTGATGTGGCTCATGAAATGATTGTTGTTGCCGCTGCATTATATAGCTGCCCGTTTTTTATGCAAAACAGCAAAATTGGTACTGTTTTGTCCCTGAAATTTAGAGGGGATGACATATCTCGATGTCAATAACGAAGCGTAAGAAATCGTTCGTTTCTTTGAGTATGTTTACAATAACGAGAAAATGTATTGCTACAGCGGAAGTAGTAACTGATGAACCTTATCACTCCCAAATGAGCTGCACATGAGAAAGATCATATCGCAGCCAACTAGCCAAGTGATGGTCACTGCAAGCTCTCAGCTTTGGTGGAAGAACATGTTGTCTATTCTTTCTATTGCGCCTAAGAGTTTAGATCTGAGAGGGAAGGGAGAGAGTGAGAGGGGGTACCGACCGTCCGTCGCATTGGATGAGGAGCCGGCCATCGCTGGGAAGAGGAGGTCGGCGACGGCGGAGATCCGGTGAAGAAGACGGTGGTGGTGCTTCCCGTCGCTGACTGCGCCCCCTCTAGATCGGTCTAGGGTTTGTGTGTCGGTGGGGTTTCGCGTCTCAGGTGAACCTCGTAATCTGAGCCGCCGGCCCCCACCCCTTTATATATGGCGCAGCGCGACGGGGGCCCACCAGCCAATAGATGGGCTGGGCACCCCCGATCAGGGCGCGAATCAAGGCCCCGATTAGCCATTGGGCTAATTGGGAGAGGGATCAATCTAACATTCTCCCCCTTGATCTCCTCTATGCTTTATCTTTAGTTACTTTTGACTTTACTCATTCCATCACAGATTAGTGCATAGAACATGTCTCATCGTCACGGTCAATCGCTGATAGATTCAACAGCTACAATACACCTCTCTGTTATGAAATAGTTACTTTAATCTTTTGGGCCATCTTTTAGTCCAGGAATCATAGGCTTTCCCTTAAACCCATGCCGGCTACATGTTCTCTGAACATGTTGGGTGGTAAGCCTTTAGTAAGCGGATCCGCTAACATCTTTGCGGTACTTATATGCTCTAGACTTATAATTTGATCCCGAACTTTATCTTTCACAACATAGTACTTTATGTCAATGTGTTTGGCAGCAACTTGACTTATTGTTGTGGGCATACGTTACTGCGGGTTCATTATCGCAGTACAACTTAAGTGGTCTATTGATGTCGTCAACCACTTTTAAACCGGGTATGAACTTCTTTAGCTTGATTCACCGCCCGTAGCCTCATAACATGCTACAAACTCGGCATACATTGTGGACGATGTAGTGACGGTTTGCTTTGAGCTTTTCCACGATATAGCTCCTCCAGCGAGAGTGAATACATATCCGGATGTAGACTTTCTATCATCTCCCGCAAAATCAGAATCTGTATACCCCACTATATGGAGTAAATCTGATCTTCTGTATGTCATCATGAGGCCTTTTGTTCCTTGCAAATAACGCAAGACTTTCTTTATCAATTTCCAATGTTCTATTCCAGGATTGCTCTGGAATCTGCCAAGTAACCCGGTAACAAATGCTAAGTCAGGGCGTGTGCACACTTGAGCATACTGTAAGCTTCCGACAGCTGAAGCATATGGAACCGCTTTCATTTGATCGATCTCATACTGGTTCCTGGGGCATTGAAAATCCCCATATCTGTCGCCCTTGACTATAGGTGCAGGTGAAGGACTACATTTATGCATACCAAATTTCTTTAAGACTTTCTCTATGTATGCCTTTTGTGACAGTCCCAATATCCCCTTGTTTCTATCCCGGTGAATTTCGATCCCTAGAACGAATGAAGCTTCACCAAGATCTTTCATATCAAAATTTGAGGACAAAAACTTCTTTGTCTCCGATGTGCATCGATATCACTACTAGACAGAGGATATCATCCACATACTGAGATTAGGAAGATAAACTTCCCATCTTTAAACTTTGCATAAACACAGTTGTCCTCTACATTCTCTTTAAACCCAAATTTTCTTATTGTACTGTCAAACTTCAAGTACCACTGTCTTGAAGCTTGCTTTAACCCATAAATCGACTTCTTTAGGCGGCATCCCATTCTTTCATTTCCTTCCACGACAAAACCTTTCGGTTGTGCCATGTAAACATTTTCCTCCAAATCCCCATTAAGAAATGCCGTCTTTACATCCATCTGATGTAACTCTAAATCATAATGTGCTACTAAAGTCATTATGATTATGAAGTAATCTTTACATGAGATTGGAGAAAAGGTCTCATTGTAATCAATCCCTTCTCTTTGCGTAAAGCCTTTTGCCACAAGTCGCGCTTTGTATCTTTCTACATTCCCTTGGGAGTCAAGCTTTGTCTTGTAGACCCATTTACTGACCCTCTGTTTTGGCTCCTTTAGGAATAATTTCCAAGTCCCAGACTTTATTAGCCTTCATGGACCTCATTTCCTCTTCCATGGCCTCAAGCCATTTTGAGGAATTTTCGCTTCTCATGGCTTCTTCAAATGAGGTGGGATCATCCTCCATTTGAAATTCCTCTGTATGATAAATCTGATAATCATCGAAATAGCTGATCTTCTTACTCTTTGAGACCTCCTGGCCTCCTCATTTGGTACATCTTCTGTTTGAAAGGCTTTGTTGCTCCCCTCATCTGTGGCAATAGGTTCTATAGGATCCTGAAAAACAGGTTCCTCATTCTCATTCATTGTTGCCACGGGAGGAACAACAACAGTCTTGGCACCACAATATCTTGCACCGTCGGTGCAGGCGGCGGCAGTAGTGTGAAGAATGGCTCTTGAATCATCGGAGTGGGCGCATACACCCGCTTCTCTTCAAGGTCAATCTCTCGAGATACCATGCTCCCCCTCATCATTTCATCCTCTAAGAAGACAGCGTGTCTCGTTTCTACAAACTTTGTATATCCATGCGGGCGGAGAAACGAAAACCTTTTGACTTTCGGGGTAGCCAATGAAATGGCAACTTACTGTTTTGGGATCAAGCTTCCCAAGGTTTGGGTTAAATATTTTAGCCTCAGCAGGACTCCCCCACACACGTAAGTGGTTTAGTGAGGGAACTTTTCCTGTCCACAACTCGTACGGTGTTTTGAGCACCGACTTACTAGGCACTCTGTTGAGAATATGAATGGCGGTTTTCAACGCCTCCATCCATAAACTCAATGGCGGTGTGGAATAGCTCATCATGCTTCGCACCATATCCATCGAGTGCAGTTACGTCTTTCGGCTACTCCATTTTGCTTTGAGGTTCGCCCGGCATCGAATCTTGGGCCACTATGCCATTTTCTGTAAAAACCTTGCAAAGGTCCAGAACTTGTCCATATGGGGTATGTCGATCGTAGTACTCCCCACGATCAGATCGGACTATCTTAATCTTTAAATCGTGTTGGTTTTCAACTTCACCTTAAATATCTTGAATTTATCTAAGGCTTCATTTCTTTCTTTGATTGGATAAATATATCCATAACGGGAGTAATCATCCGTGAATGTTACGAACGAGTCATAACCATCCACACTTTGTACAGGAAAAGGACCACAAATATCTGTGTGAACAATTTGTAGAACTCATGTGCTTCTTTTAGCATCTTTTTTAATTTTCTTTACATATTTTCCTTTAATGCATTCTCTGCATTGCTCTAAGTCTGAGAACTCTAATGGAGGAAGAATATCATTCTTAACTAGTCTTTCTATTCTCCCCCTCGAAATATGGCCTAAACGACAGTGCCATAATTTCGACGACGCATCTAGAGTTCTCTTTCGTTTTCTGTTTACATTCGTAGATGAAGATTCAATCACTTTCTCGCACGCGACGTTCTCATTATCGCATACGATATTCACATCATCACATAATGACAACAAATAAAGCTCGTTCTGTAAAATAGCAAGACCAACACATTCTTTATTAAACATTATTTCACACTTGTCATTTCCAAAATTACAATCATAACCATCTTTGTCCAAATTTGAAACACTAATCAAATTCCTCTGTAAAGAGGGAACAAAAAGGACATCTCTAAGTAAAAGATTGGAGCCATTAGCTAACTCTAACGAAAGATCGCCAACGGCTTCAACTTCAGCTTGGACTCCATTTGCAACTTTAATGCATCTTGCACACACATAGCTATGCACTTTTCCAAGTCCCATTTCTCGGGCTGCATATTGTAGTTGACAACAAATGTGTCAAACTCTTTGGGCAAGGAAGCAAAAACCAAATGAATTAGGAACTCATCCTTCAGAGCCAAATCCATTGGTTTAAGCTTGGATGCTATGTTGCTCATCCTCAGTATGTGCTCTCTTATGCCATCGCCACCACCAGTACCTCTCTGTCACAAGCATTTAATCAGTTTGTGTAGCATAAGTCTTTGAAGAGCCGATGAACCGACTCTTTATTCTCTCAAGGTACTCTGTGTGATGTCACACTCTGCGATTGAGCCCACAATAGCAGGCTCAATCGTGTTCTTTATCACAGCCAAACATTTCTTGTTGGCTGTGGTCCATTTCTTATGCTCAAGGTCATAAGACATCTGTAAGGGGGCATGATCCCTCTGTCTTTTCTGCCAAGCAGTATCATCCTCATTTTCATTTCTCACCGGTGCCACAGGCTCTGTGGGACACGGTGTGGTGACTACCCAGTCCACCTTAGCCAAGATGAAGGCCAGGTCAATCTTTTTCTTCCATTCACCGTAATTGTCTCCTTTGAGAACAGAGATATCCCTGATGTAGCCCATCAAGAGTATCCTCCTGAAACCACAATTCATATACAGTGAGAACATTTAAACATTAATAACAGCAAAATTATATGTCTTATTTCCAACGTTGGTCAAAAATACGACATACAATTTAAATCAATTTTATCTATACATTAAATCTACATCACCATTGGGCAGAAATAGAAATAATGCATAAATCATTAATTAAAAATTTATAATACTGTTATTATCAACGTTGGTCAGAAGATAACAATATCATAAATCTCTGGAAATTATATCTATTTTTCCAAAATTAAATTCTCCTGTTGGTTCGAATTTAATAATGAAAATTAATCAACATTAACTTTTGCAGCGGAAACTGTAATTATTCTAAAATAATTCATTATTCGGAAGCATCATAACTATACTCTTTTAATCTCTGGAAATTTAACACGTTGGTGCAAAAATTTACAGAGATTTGATTCAATTTTCATTCAATAAATGCTTCTGAAAACAATTAAAATCCATTTAACAAAAATACTGTTCAAACGGCCATTTTGGCCCATTCTTTCGGCCTGGCCACGGCCCACGGCGTGCCGGCCTCTTTTTCCCCGCGCGGCCCAAAACGGGTGCACACGCGCGCCAGCAGCCGGCCGAAACGGCCCAAAAAAAAGGCAACGCTGGCCCATCAAAAACGCGCCCGCGCGAGCGCCCTTGATCTGGATCCAACGGCCAAAAAAGCATGGCCCCTGGACTTAAAACATCAAAAACCCTAACCCTAATGCCAAACTTGCCCTTGTCCTCCCGAAAAAATCGGAGAAGCGGCGGTGGGCGCTCGCGCGCGCGGCGGGGGAAGCACGGCGCTCGGCGGGAGGCGGCGGCCCGAAGCGCGCGCGGCTACTGGCGGAGCGGGCCATCGGCCGGCAGCCCTCGGCCCAGAACAACTTCGGCGGCGGCGGCGGCAGCGGCCGCGAGCGAGGCAGCGCGTCGCGAGGAGGCGGCGCGCCACGGGCGGCGCCCGCGCAGCAGCAGCAGCAGCGAGCGGGCGGCGCGCCACGGCGCGAGATGCGCGGCCCGGCTGCTCCACAGGGCGAGGCGGGCGGCGCGGTAAGAACCCCCATCCTCTTTTTTTATTGATTGGATTTCTGCCGATCCGAGGTTTCAATTTGGGGATTTAGGGTTCGGGATCTTGGGACTATTTCAACAGGCTTTGATACCATTGTTGTCTATTCTTTCTATTGCGCCTAAGAGTTTAGATCTGAGAGGGAAGGGAGAGAGTGAGAGGGGGTACCGACCGTCCGTCGCATTGGATGAGGAGCCGGCCATCGCTGGGAAGAGGAGGTCGGTGACGGCGGAGATCCGGTGAAGAAGACGGCGGTGGTGCTTCCCGTCGCTGACTGCACCCCCTCTAGATCGGTCTAGGGTTTGTGTGTCGGTGGGGTTTCGCGTCTCAGGTGAACCTCGTAATCTGAGCCGCCGGCCCCCACCCCTTTATATATGGCGCAGCGCGACGGGGGCCCACCAGCCAATAGATGGGCTGGGCATCCCCGATCAGGGCGCGGATCAAGGCCCCGATTAGCCGTTGGGCTAATTGGGAGAGAGATCAATCTAACAGAACATGGTATACATCCCTTGATGTGTATCTGCATTTTCTGGCCTACTGGACAGACCTTAAAATTATTTTTTCTCTGCAAGAAACATCAAGTGCATAAGAACAACTTTTCCTGTTAGAATGTCTCCACGGATGATCCAGTGAAGGCTAGTGGATAGCTAGCTAGCACATGATTTTATTTTTGACTGCATCTCATTTTGACACGGACATTTTACCAATATTTTTGCTCGGCCTCAGAATCTAAAGCATTCTAGACTGCCTTTTCCCCGACTTAAGTACTTTTCTGCATTGCATTCGTATGAAACTTTCTGAGACACATCAATTATAAGAAGCCTTCCGCGCCACTTTGCTATAAAGATACGTCACTCGCCAACCCTACTAGCGCTTACTCTAATCTCATCTCTGTGCTTCCTCGCAGATTGCTTCTTACCCATCTCAGTTGCAGAGTTGCAGTGAACTCGTTCTTGTCTCCTATATTCCATGAGTTCATCTTGTAGACAAGAACATCAAAGCCAAGTCCAGGATGAATCTGAAGAAGGTATCATCTCCCAAACCATGTCATTCTCATCACAACCAAGCCTCCCTTCACTCCATTCCTTAGACTCCTCCCACAACTCAAACTTAAGCCCATGCCTCTACCAATGCGTCGCCACGCTCAGGGGCCACTCCTCCTACGTCTCCGGCCTCGCCGTCGACGGCGACTCGCTCTACGTCGCCTCGTCGGATGGACACATCAGGCTGTGGACACTGGACATGGGCACGGCCATGCAACAGGACGAGCAGTGCAGTTCTACTGTTGCCGTCACCAGCAGCTCCATAAAGTGTTTGATCGCCGCAAACGATGGACTTGTCAGCGCTCACCACGACAGTAAGATCAGGGTGTGGCAGGCCGGTGGCCGGTGGAACGGGAGCCGCCACCTAGCCCTGCGCGCCGTGCTGCCCACTGCCGCCGACTGCCTGCGCACGTTCCTGTTCTCCAAGAACTACGTCGAGGTCCGGCGGCACAAGAAGTGCACCTGGGTGCACCACGTCGACGCGGTCACCGCGCTCGCGCTGTCGCCGGACGGCGTGCACATGTACTCCGTGTCCTGGGACCGGAGCCTCAAGGTGTGGCAGCTTCCCAGCCTCCGGTGCGTGGAGTCCGTCGCGCCGGCCCACGACGACGCCATCAACGCCGTCGCCGTCTCGCCCGACGGGCACGTGTACACCGGCTCGGCCGACAAGACGATCAAGGCGTGGAGTCACCACCCGGGGCAGAAGAAGCTCGCGCTGGTCGGCACCATGGAGCGCCACAGGTCGGCGGTGAACGCGCTCGCGATAGGCGTCGGGGGGCGGGTGCTCTACTCCGGCGCGTGCGACCGGTCGGTCATCGTGTGGGAGGGTTCCGGCGGGCGCATGGCGGCCACCGGCACGCTCAGGGGGCACACCAAGGCGATACTGTGCCTGGCCGCCGCCGGGGACGTGGTGTGCAGCGGGTCGGCGGACAGGACGGTGCGGGTCTGGAGGCGGGGAGCGAAGGAGGGGTACTCCTGCTTGGCCGTCCTGGACGGCCATGGCGGGGCCGTCAAGAGCTTGGCATTGCTGGTGATGGGTAGGCCAGGAGGCGATCACGACTGCTCGTGTAAGGAGGGGAGTTCGTGCTGTAGCTGCAATGCTCTTGTTTGCAGCGGCTCGTTGGACTGCGATGTGAAGATTTGGAGGGTGACTGTTTCTTGTTTATGAATGCAACCGTGTGACAAAAACGAATAGCTTGTAGAGCTCAAGATTCCTTCGTTTTTGGGGTTTATCGACAGGTTATTGGTAGTTTACTTGGATCACAAATTTGAGGCAGGTCGCTAAGAGAAGCCGGTGAAGTTTTAGGCACCCTTTGGAATGCAGGATTTCAAGAAATTCCACAAGAAACAGTTCAATTCTAGTAGAGTCGGGAAAATTTTCGGCATTTCAAATGGGACCTTAAGCTGCACCATATTGGAATGATGCAAGCTGCTTATGTGTGTGCTTTCTTATCGAGACCTAAAGCCTCAGGCCAGCAAGTCGTTCCGAAAAAGGCTTTTGTTTTCCAACCTGTTTGTATACTGTATGGTGAGTTTTGGGATTTTAGCAAAATCATACAGAATGTGTTCTTGAAAGCTTTGTTGAGTGGAAGGAAAAGTCGTATGTATGGAAATGCGAATGTACCTATCCGGCCGTCTAAGCTAATTTGACGTATGTGTTTGCCATATACATTGAATGGATAATGTTAAGTTCTCATAATTTTCTTTTTCATCATAGTAGAAGTTATTTTGGAAGCAGCAGAATATCTCTAATTTCATTAACGAAACAGTTTAAAGCTACAATTTGACATAAAAAAGGGAAAGAAACTAAAAAAACACCACGTGGTGTGTATGGACTCTTTAGAGACCACCTCACAGGAATCAACCCCACACACTTTTGGAATCAACCCCACACACTTTTTTAGAATAAGAAGATTTACAACAATTAATCAGCAGGATTACAATCGTTGAGTAGACACAAACAAAAAGTCAGGTGCTTGATTAAGCCACATGCACCATTGTCTACTCAACGACGATTGTTTTACGCATAAATGAGCAGCTACGTTTACATTGTGGAACACGAAACTAAACTTTAAGTCAATAAATATTTACTAAGCCCCTGTATATCTACCAAGATTGGGAATATATCAGCGTGAACTCCATGTGGTGTCGACCAAAGTTTAACAAAACTGTGAGAATCCTCTGAACGCCCCAACTAAGAGCAAGTTTAAGTTAAAGCTTAATTAGTGTTTTAATGTTAGTGTTTAATTAATTATTGGCTTCCGAACGATTAAGCCGCTCACGTTTAAGTCAAGACTGTCCAGCTTCAAGGCGACCGAGCCGCTCACGATGAAGCTAGAACTGTTACGATTCCGAGCGGTCGAGCCATTCATGTTAAATCATAACCCACAAATACTAAGTACCAACGAGTATGCGGCTTATCGTGGGAGATCAACACTTATACAAAAGAGGAGTAACTCAACTCTTTATTTACTACTACAAACTTTGGTACAACACAACTTTACAGTCTTAGTAGCTACCCTAACTCTCACTCTCTACATATGGCCTTCTCATGTTCATCCCTAACACTCACTCATATGCTCGTGATGATTTGTGGTTACTCATCCGTGGTGCACTTATGGCACACTGAAAGGAGGGGGTATGACACCTCTATTTATAGTGTTACAACACCGTTGGATTGTTGCCATGTGGCACAATCCAAGCTCCTATAACTATAAATATCTCTTCTCTAGAATTCTCTTACTAAATATCTAAACTCTAGATAATTCTAACATTTGTCATGAAGCATTCCTAAATAATTTGTTCTAGAAACTTCTTAGCAAAATATCTAGCTCATGGTAATTCCCAAGTATTCTAGAATATTCCTAAGTATGCATTGCTCTTATTCTCAACACTCTCTGTCAATGTATACTTCTTTTCAAAGTTATCTTGCAGACCATTCTAAGAGCCTCTCAAAATTTCTCGAACTTCGCCTTGTTGAGACTCTTCGTGAGAATATCTGCAGCTTCTTCATCTGCCTTTGTAGTCATCATCTCGATATCTCCATTGAGGACTTTTTCTCTGATGTAATTGTAGTATACTTCTATGTGCTTTGTCCTCGTATGAAAGATTAGATTCTCTACTAGATGTATAGATGATAGATTATCATAAAGAAGCCTTACTTGATAATATGCCGGCTAGTAGAGATCTTCCATCAATTGCTTATGCCAGGTGCTTTCTTGTGCTACTACAGCATAGGAAATATATGGTCGACTAAGTGTGAGATAGATAAGACTCCCAACTAGCTAACTGTACATGGTCACATCCTCTAGATCCTCTCCATCTTCTTGTAGCTTTACATTAGGATTCGTAGGAGTAGAGATAGGCTTGCAGTAAAGCATCCCATACCTTTGAAGAAGATCCTACGCATATTTTTGTTGGCCTAGGAATAGCCCTTCTTTTTATGTTCCACCTCAAGTCCAAGGAAATGCTTCAACTCTCTAAACTCCTTCATTTGAAATCTAACCAAGAGATTTTTCTATTTTCCTTTGTACCTCTTCATAGTAATCTCCTGTGATGGTTAAGTAATCGATGTAGACTAGAACTATTGCTAGTCTATTGCCCTTGGGCTTTACAAATAAACTAGAATATGATGAAACAACTATAAATCCTTTGTATACTAGGAACTCACCGATCTTCCTATACTATGCTATTAGAGCATGCTTTAAGCCATAGAACACATTATTCAATTTGCAAATATAGTCAGGGTGAGTCTTCCTCTCAAAGTCTCTTGGTTGTTCTATGTAGATGTCCTTGCCAGCTCTCCATGTAGGAAGGCGTTCTTGACATCCATCTGCCACAACTTCCAAAGCTTGCTAGTAGCCAATACAAGTAAGACTCGAACAATTGTGATCTTCGCCACTAGAGTGAATGTTTCTTCATAGTGTAAGCCCATATTATTAAGAGAAATCCCAAGCAACAAGTTGAGCCTTATACCTTTCAATTGAGCCATCTGGATGAGTCTTGACCTTATAAACATATTTGCAGGATATTGGCTTCACATCCTTTAGTCATAGTACTAAGTCTCATGTTTGATTTTCTTTTAGTGCATTGACCTCTTCCTCCATAGCCTTTCACCATTTAGGGCCTGTTGCTGCTTCTTCATAAGAGGATGGCTCAATAGGTATAGACTCATCAACAAGGGCAACATTAGCATACCTTGGGTTAGGGTTTCTTTGCCTTGTTGATCTCTGTAGTTCCTATACAGGCTCCTCAACCCTTCATTTGCTTTGGACAAAGCTCCTCAATTGTAAGTTGATGTATGCCAATCTTCCACGGACTTCTGGCCTTACTAGGTGAACTCTCTTCAACTCCCCTTGGAATTTGTGCTTGCTCCTCACATTCTTCTTTAGTTTCTTTCGAAACCTCTTTCAAATCATGAGATTTGGGAATCTCGATCTTCTTGGGAGACCACCACGAAGAGGATTAATCAAACACCATATTTCTTGAAGCGTAGCACTAGCCTATGGTTGGATTGCAAAAACTTCAACCTTTTCGGGCATCATCATAGCCGTCGAAGATGCACTGAATTGCCTTCTTGTCAAACTTGCTCCTTAGGTGATCTGGCACGAAGACATAGCATACACAACCAAATACCTTGAAGTGGTTGTCAGTAGGCTTCATATTCTACAACTTCTCATGAGGTAATTTAAATCCTTGATTGTGGTAGCCTAGTAATCACATAGGCTGCTATTCTCATACACTCAGCCCAGAATCTTTTAGGTACATTCATGACATGCAGCATACTCAGACAAGTTTCTGCAAGGGTGATGTTTTTTGTGCTCCACTACTTCGTTTTGTTGTGGAGTACTTTGGCAAGTTAATTGTCTTTTTTTCTTGTGCCCCTTGAGATAAATAGTGAACATAACAGATAAATATTCTCTCTCATTGTCAATGCGTAAGCATTTGATCTTCTTGTCAAGTTTACCCTCTATCTTCTCCTTAAATTCCTTAAATTTTATAAAAGTCTTAGACTTCTCTCTCATAAAGTAAAAACCCAAATATACCTTGAGAAGTCATCGATAAACATCACTATGTATCTCATGCCTCCAAGTGATACTTGCTTGACTGGGCTAAAGGCATATGAGTGTTTGAGCTCCAATGGTGTCTTGTACTGATGCTTTGACTCCTTGTATGCAGTTGGTGGGCCTTGTCATACCGACAGACATCACAAACTACATCTGTCTAGATGTCCAAATAAGGGAGCCCTTTCGACACATGCTTCTCCATCATCTCCTTCCAGTTTGTTATAACTAACGTGTCTAAGTCGCATGTGCCAAAGATTATGTGTCTCACTCTTTCGGGTCTTGTTCACATATGCTAACACTACAAAGAGCACATGGAGTGACTCTCTCCTTTCTTCTATGATAGGTGTGCCAATCGCCTTTACTTTCCAGAAAATGGCTACTTCTTCTGGACCGAAGAGCACATAGTTCTCTTCTGCTGTAAATTGAGTCACTGATACTAGATTCTTCTTCAAGCCTAGAACATGATAGACCTTCTCAAGTTAGAGTTGTTAAGGATCATATCTTGGAATGGCCATCTTCCTAATATAAGATATGGATAGCTTAGAGTTGTTAGCTATTAACACTACTTTTCTTCCCTTATACTTAGCCATATCTTACAACTTCTTGTCATCATTAGTCATATGGCTGAAGCAACCAGAATCGATGATCCAATTCTCCTTGTAGTTTAACCTTAGATCTATTATTGCTGCAAAGGCTGGCGCCTCTATGTCCTCCTCCAACTCCTCTTCATCAACTTCTTGAGCAAAACCAGATTCAACATTCTACTCTTCTTCATTTATGGATGTTTTTAAAGTGATCTCCTCCTCCTTTGTGGCGGACACATTTCCTTCAAAACGTCTTCTCGGATAACAACAATCTTAAGCAAAGTGATACTTATTACCACAATTGAAGCATCCACCATGTAGCTTCCTCTCATTATTCTCCTATTGTTGATCTTGTCTTCCTTGTTAAGCTCCTCCTAAAGAGTTGTCTCTCTCTTGGGAGTTATTTGTCACCTCTTATCTTAGGCTTTCCTTATTCCCGAGGTAGACCCTTCTTCTTGTTGGTGAAGAGAGCATCATCTTCTTCTTTTATGGTAATACTTCCCAACTGTTTGGCTAACTCTTCCTAGTTAACCAATAAATTCTCTAGCTCCACTAGAGATGGTTGAGTAGGCCTTCACATCACTACGACCATACACCCATTGTATTTGGGTATAAGGCAATGGATGATAATTCTCTTCCTCTGAGCCTTGCTCACCGTCTCATCCGATTTAAGTTGAGATATCTCACGACAAATGGATTTTATCTTTGCAAAGTAATGACTAATAGAGAGATTGCCTTGTGAGATACTTGCGGGCTCATTCTCCAAGAGATAGAGTCTTGCTTCATTTTTTTCTTGAGAACAATTCTGCCAAAGTCTTGCAAGCCTATGGTGTCTTCTTGTCATGAATGTGCTCTAGTAGATCCCCTTTAATTATTGTCTTCAAAATGAACAAATCCTCGTCTGCCTTGATGCGTCACTTCTGTAAGGCTTTAAAATTATCCTTGGACAGAATTGTCTCGGTGCCTGCAATGACCTCCCATAAGTCCTGACATTGAAGATAGGACTCCATGTAGGTCTGCCACTAGCTATAGTTGTGGCTATTGAGCTTCCTGATCCCACTGCTTATGCTAGCAAGATCTTCTATAGTGACTAATGTCTGGCATCAGGTAAGCTTTGGTCCTAGACCAATGAGCTTCACAGTCACAAACTGTGCACCGGTAGAATCTTCCCTTAGTGTCTAGATGTTGTATCGAACAATGTAAGCACCCAGTGCTTATTAAAGACTCCTGCTAGTGACTATCCCGAACCGCTTGCTCTAATAACAATTATTGGAAATTAGGGACTGGTCCTCTAAATACCCACACCAAAGAGATCTACACACACTACACTAACTATCCTAAGTTGCTTAGTCTTTCCTTCATACTAATTAGTGCTTAATTAATTATCAGCTTCCGGGTGACCGAGCCACTCATGTTAAAGCCAACACTTTATAGCTTCCAGGCTACCAAGCTGCTCACGTTAAAGCTAGAACTGTTATGATTCCAGGCGGCCAAGTCATTCACATTAAATCACAACCCACAAGCACTAAGTACTAAGGAGTATGCAGCTTACCGTGGAAGACCAAAACTTACACAAAAGAGAGATAACTCAACTCTTTATTTACTACTACAAACTTTGGTACAACACTTTACACTCTTAGTGGCTACCCTAACTCTCACTCTCTA
The DNA here is from genome assembly GCA_036346575.1 of Dendrocalamus sinicus. Taxonomy (NCBI): domain Eukaryota; kingdom Viridiplantae; phylum Streptophyta; class Magnoliopsida; order Poales; family Poaceae; genus Dendrocalamus; species Dendrocalamus sinicus. The sequence goes on along the minus strand of CM070656.1, from coordinate 8,787,309 downwards.
CCTATGGCCTTCTCATGGCCATCCCTAACACTCATATGCTCGTGGTGGCTCCTATGGTTAATCATCCATGGCACACTTAAAGGAGGGGATATGACACCCCTATTTATAGTATTACAATACAATTGGATTGTTGCGATGTGGCACAATCTAAGCCCTATAACTCTAAATATCTCTTCTCTAGAATTCTCTTCCTAAATATCTAAACTTTAGATAATTCTAACATTTGCTGTGAAGTATTCCTAAATAATTTGTTCTAGGAACTTCATACCAAAATATGTAGTTCATGGCAATTTCCAAGTATTCTAAAATATTTCTCAGTATGAATTCCTCTTATTCTCAATATGTCTCTTGAATAAAACTTACTTTCCCGGCAAGAAATCATGCAAACATGTCACCAAAAAAACCTTCACCTTGGCTAGGACAATAAATGACCAAACTTTCTTCCAAATTTGATTATCTTTGGCACTCAAGGAAGCAGTAATGGAGTCTTCATTCTCATATTTCCTCTACTTACAAGTGATAAGCTGATCGTGTAGAATAATTTCGATGTCTTTCATAAGCCCAAGCCTAGAAATCTTCCTAAGATCGTCCCAAAGGAATTTGTAGCACTAACTAAGCATTTTTAGGAAAGAGGTTAGAAATAACATTTTGGTAATCCCATTTGTTGCCCTCGGCTGGCAATAGATTACAAAGTTTTAGTGTTGTCACACCAACCAATTTACTGAGAATAGCCATCTATCCTTCCAAACAACAACCCAAGTATCATCTCAAATTCTTCTGACTGGCCCTTTCTTTAGTACTTCCCTGCTGTCAACCAAAGCTCACCAAGTATGTGAAGCATGGTTTCTTCTTGTGGCCATAAGGAAGTCATTGTTATATAGCATGGTGGTTCCCGCACCTCGCAGGAATCATTCATAAAGCATATTTCATTGGTTTAGTGGTATATATGTAATGATAATAAAGGAACCATGTACAAAAAACAAAGGGTTGTAGATCACATGAAAGAATTCAAATATTAGAATTTTTAGAATGTTATAGTTTGGTTTAATTTCCTTGTTTGTAGAAATGTTTTCATTTGTGATATAAATGTATTGTAGTATATGTTAAACAAATAATATAGATTATATCTTTGGAAGAAAATACTTGTCCTTTATAATTTTTAATAGAGACAATAGTTGTACTTATATTAATGCAATGAAAAGAATGCAAATTACCATAGTTGGATCGCTTGTTTCAATTTATTTCTAGCACCTCGCTTCTTAATTTCATACATACGTGCATGCATATCACGTGCAAATCAATTTGATGCACACTTTCATAGATCAAAAAAATAATTGGTTATAATTTGTTAAACATACGAAGGGTTTATATAATTAAGAGCTAGATGTTTTTTTATGAAAATTTATATCAATTATTCTCATTTATCAGGTAACATCCATCGGTTATGAATTGTTAAGCATAATTAGGATCCATCAAATTAAGGGCCTAATGTTTTTTATTTTTGGGAGGATTCTATAATATTTATGTTTTTTCTTACCTGATGCAATCAACCATCCTAAACTTTTATTGTATGATAGATAACAACCAATTGTTGATATAGTTCAACATTAATTAGAATCTACCACATCGATGGTGATTCTAACAAAGAAATTAAAATTATAAAACACATGTTGTTGGGAAGCATGTTGATAGAATAGGTCTTGTCTTTTTTTGTTTCTCCTTTTTTTTCTTATCGAGTACCACTTTTATTTTTTTTATCATGCATGGCTTTTGCTCATTTATTTTGCACATCAACGTTCTTATTTTCCACTTGTATGTGGCTTTTACTTCGGTCGTCTAGAATTCTTTTTACTTATTGGATTGATCTAGAATCTATAATAGGTGCTCTTGTCTCGTAAGATTCCTTATTTTATTTAAGACATTCAATGGCAGTCGTTTACTGACTATAATAGAAGTCCACTGAATCAAGAGATAGATGTTTTTAGAATTTCTAGCATAATTCTAATTTTTCTTAGCAACTCTAAAAAGCCTGCTATCGACTTTTAGTATATAAAATAGGTAGGTTTCAAATTCGTTTACAAATCAAATATCTAATCATCTTGTAATTTTTATTCCGAATTTGCTTGTTTTTCGATCGTACTTACAGTAGATTTATTTTTAGTTTTATGCTGGAATTCATATAAAACCAATTTCTTTTTTCTTTTAATTATTATTCTAAATTTAGTTTTTTAGGGGTTTGCTTTTAAATTCATATGGAAATCAAATTGTTTATTTTATTTTATTTTATTTTTATTCTGAATTTTAGTTAATTTGGATTGTATTTGGCATGAACACTTTATTTTAATTTGCTAATTTTTGTTTAATTATCATTGTAAATTTTAGTTATTTATGGATGTTACTTTGAAAGTCTTATGAAAATCAAATTGCTATTTTTTATTTATTTTTAATTTCAATTTTTTCTTAACTTGGATTGTACTTCATATGGACTCTTTCTGAGCCATTATAACTCAAGTTCGCCAAATTGATGACTCAATCTTTCTCTAAGTGTATATTTAGTATAGATATAGATAGATTCTTATATCTCTAAGTCAATTATCAAATCTAAGCCTTTAAAATTAGGACCCACCAAATCAAGGGCTAGATATTTTGCTTTTTGATGAGAATTTCTAGTGTATTTCTCCTTTTTCTTAGCAACTCTAAAAAACATGTTATCGACTTTTAGTATATAAATAACAACAACAACAATAATAATAATAGTAATAATAATAGATATATATACTTCCCTTTAATCACTCTAGCAAATAATGAATCCAGATTGGCTAAAAGGCGCCATCCTTTTTGCCTAGTTACACAATATCGAACAACTTATCTCGAAAACCAATACCACCAAGAGATTTTGGGCTTGTCAAAGATATCCAATTTTGCCAATGAATATTCTTGCTATCAAAAGTGCACGCGCGCGAACACACATTTTGTAGTTGCTAACCAGTAAACAAAATGCCACCCACATCATTTTAGGCCCTGCTCCCTTCGGCTTCTGGTTTATGGCTGCAAATGCACTGTAGTGATTGAAATTGTACTATAGTGGCTGAAATGGTGCTGTAGCGACTTAAAGAAGCTAAAAGAAGATGAAAGATGCTAAAAGAAGCTGAATTTTTCATATAGAGCTACGAGCTCATTATAGACTTCGCGTACACAACTACTACACCTACATATTACATACGCAAACCTAAATTGTTGCCACCAATGACGTTGCTATCCAATCATATATCATATCCATCAGTAGGCAGTCGGTGGCCTAAGGAAGTCCGGGCTTCACGGCCCCGGGCATGGATGAAGGTCCCACATGTTGCACTGGTGGGTTTGTGGGCCCTCTCACAAGCAATTTAGAGTCCAGAATAAAGTTGTGCAATGCCATTGCAGCTACAATTATTGCCTTTTGCCGATGAGACTTTTAGCTAGGAACCTTGTCGAGTATGCGCCATTTCATCTTGCACATGCCAAACACACACTTGATAGCATTTCGCAAAGACGAGTACAAGAAGTTGAAAAATTCTTGCATCCCAGATAGTTGCATACTGTTGTAGAACTCCAAAAGGTGGTACATGTGGTTGCAATATGGTGCAAGGTATTCTTTGGATACTTGGAGTCGATGAGGTAGTACTTGCCTACACAAGGGACAAGCGTCAAAGAAAAATATTAGTTATTAGTCATCGTGCAATTCATGGTATAATTAAAATATGTTCAAACATATTACCTTTCAATGGATGCAGGAATCGATCGCCATATTTAGCCATTGTCTCGTGTAGCACAGACGCGTCGTGCAACGATCCGGGCCATCTGACACACACAAAGGTGAACCTATAATCTAAGTCACATGTGGCAAGTGCGTTCTGACTGGTGTACCCGTGCCTGTTGAAATGTTGTGCCCTCTCGGCATTTGGTACTGTGACTCGTATGTGTGTGCCATCAATTGCTCTTATGCAGTTCATAAAATGTGGATAGAACCTTTTATGTAGGAGCTTTAGATGCACAATATGATACGTAGGATCAGATGGTGCAATGATGTCACCTACAAAGCTATGCACACACTTCAACACCAAGATGAACTTCCCACAAACTGTACCAGCAGAATGCTCGAGAGGTTCATGGCTTGTCTTTGCGATTGTGGTGGCCCCAACGTCCACAAAAATAAGTCAAGTGCTTCTGTTGAACAGACTTCTGGAGATGACCATGGGCCATAGTTTGTCACTAGAGTGTCATGTAGCGTGTCGAACACACCCAGCTGTATTCTAAACATGTTGTACCATCACTAAGCATATGCAAGATGCAACAGCACCCATTGCCATCCGGTCATTACTAGAACTATTGGGGGTGGCCTAGCCTCAGAGCTCACTTTGTCATCAGGGGAGCTAAAAGCGGCGATGGCAGGAAGGCGATGGAGTCAGAAGACATGTTAGCTCTATCACTGGACCATCATCGGACTTACTTCTACTGCAAGGCATCACTGCGCAACATCACAACCAAAACAACAGAACACCACAATGTACCAGTACTCCCCAGTCCACAACAGAAAGTTTGAAATATCTACACAATGTTTACAACACGCTGCCCACATAAGGTTAACGCACAGATCACATAACCGAAAGTAGGACCTTAATGCAATACCGACAGTAGTAGATCACACAAGTCGTAACCGCACCCAGACATTAGTGCACCACAGGTAGGCCATACGTTTTGACGTCATCAATGCCAACTGACAACACACATCAGTGCCAACCTGACAACAAAGAAGTCTACAATTGACATGATAATGCACAGGACATTCAAATGTCAGAACAACACAATGTTTTCAAGATATTAAACTAACCCAGATGACAAAGCCAATAATATCACTGATCAAATTTGACAATGAACTAACACATTTAGGTAGTGAATAAATAAGGTCTTTAAGACAGTCAACCCACTGACAACACGCAACTAGTAAGATCACAGAAGAAAGAAGATCATGGAACAAATAAGACAGTCGTGTGACTCATAACGACACTCAACAGCTTAACACTCAATAACTGAGAATGCACCAACCGTGACCAATGTAGAACACAAATTGGGGTAGCCAAACTGAAGGAAAATCTCAAGGGTGGTTCTTCAGCCTCTCCCATGTCCGCCGGATCCACCGAAGTCAGCCGTCACTCGATTCCATCAACAGAAAGCTGAGTGCGGAGGTTCGCCTTGATGAACAGCTATGACGCATAGTTGTACTCATCAATTTCTTCAACAGCCCCAGACTCCTTCACCAGCTTCATCAGATTCATGAACTCTTCCCTCATCGAGTCCAACATAGGTGAGGTAGCGCTCATGCCCGACAACGGGCTAGTGGGAGTGTGAGTCCTCTCATAGATGTCCACCAGACGTTTCAGCTCAGTGTCATGGTCGATGCACTTCGCTGGCTGGATGTCACTCGACGGGGTCTGCATTGGCCGAGCCCTCTTACCACGGGAGGAGCCGGATGTTCCACCACTGCGCGCAGTCTACAGTGGGGAAGTGGCGTTTTCCTCATCGTCATCGAAGTCTAGCGAGTCCACACCCAGCACGAATGCATACTCACTTGTGCTTGTGGTGTCAGCAAAGACGAGCTCCATGAGGTCCACGTGTGCAAGTGGTCCATTCTTAAACTTTGACATCTAGACTATCCCTGCATAGGCAAATGAAATTATCACTCCACCATTTGGACTTTGCACACCCCACATGAATTGAATGCAAATAGGAGCTCATTGACAAGTTATCATAGTGGCCTCTACCCACCACAAGGGGTCGGTGGCGATGGAGCTCGTCTTAGGGTCCATGTTGAGGCCCATTGCATGCTGCATCAAGGACTTCCATCGGGCGTAATCGCATTTGAGGCTCTCCCACTTATTCTTCAATTACTTGCACGCGTAGGAACGGCCAGTGCATTCAAACAATTTGCAGCCGAGGTTAGCGTAGCCCTGCCTGTTCAAGCAAGAGTACAGCCTATTCTAGGCTGCAACCTCTTCACCATAGATTTCCAGGAAAATGCGTGTAACCTCACTGCTCCATGTACCCTTGCCCTTGTCCATCTGTAGGCACGACGGAGAGTGCACACGCGAACGTGCGTCTTCGTTTATACTCATGCCCGTGTCTGTGACGGAGAGTGCACACGCGAACGTGCGTCTTCGTTTATACTCATGCCCGTGTCTGTGACGGAGAGTGCACACGCGAACGTGTGTCTTCGTTTATACTCATGCCCGTGTCTGTGACGGAGAGTGCACACGCGAACGTGCGTCTTTGGTTTATACTCATACCCGTACCCCTGGCTACGGAGAGTGCACACGCGAACGTGCGTATTTGATTTATACTGCGGGAGCACACGCGTAGGCGAGGCCTCCGCGTGTGCTCCCCAATATGGCATTGTACGGGTATGGGAGGTTGACGACGTCGAATGTGGTGTCTTCGACCCTTTCATTGTCGCCCTGGCCGAAGGAGACCTGCAAGCATATTTGGCCGAGCGCCCGTAGAGGTTGTCCCCCGAAGCCTTGTAGCGGGACTCCCGATGGGCCGAGGCGACTTCGGGGGATCCCCATCTAGTCGAAGGCTACCGCGAACAGAATGTTCGCGGAACTGCCGCCGTCAACCAGGGCACGTCCCACGTCGCATCCCGCTATAACGACTTGGACGACCAGGGGGTCGTGGTGGGGAAGCTCCACGCCTTCGGTATCGGCGGGGGTGAATGTGACTTCATGCTGTGCCCAGTCCGGCGGTGTCTGTGCTGGATATGCCGCCACGTGGTGTAACTTCCGCACGTAGGCCTTCCGCTGCCGTGCCGAGGCAAACTCCAACGAGGAGCCTCCAGAGATGACGTTGATAACCCGTCGGTGGGTGGCCTCCGAGCTCAGTAGGCGCAAAGCCCTCCCGAGGCGCTGCTGCACGTGAGTCTGAACGCGCAGAGGCCCTCATGGGGCTCGTCCCTTGTGCCGGAATGTGCACGGGGCTTCATATGGATGCTGCACGTGGGCCACCACGGCGGCGCGCCTCGTGTTCTGTCCTGGTGACGCGTCGCGAGCGCCGCGATAGAGGTGCACGTGGCGGGTGTCGTGGTTGCCACGGCCGTGGACTACGCACCACGCCCCGATGTTGATCGTCATGGTCTCCACGGCCTTTGTCGCCGCGCCCCGCCACGCCGCGCCCCGCCTCGGCGCCCCGACCGCCCGGCTGCGGGGGCGCCGTCGGAACCGCCGATGTCGAGGACGTACCGGCCTCGCCGCGACTTCTACTGGCCATGCTTGGACCTATCGGACGACTCCTTGTGCGGGGCGTCCCTTCGGTCGGACGCGTCCCTGGACGACTCCTGCTTACGCTTTCCCTTCGAGGAACCGTCCTTCGGCGGATCTTCGGCTTTCGCCGAGGTACCAGCCTGGTTGGTGTCGGAGTCGTCACCTTGCCTTCGCCGCGCGTCCTCTTCCGCCCTGGCATATTCCTCCATTTTGTCAAAGATTTTCGTCACTGTCTTAATTGGCTTCCGTGCGTTGTACTCGGCCATCGGGCCCGGGCGAAGGCCCTGTATGGCTGCATTGACAACGGTGGTTTCATTAACATCCTTGACTTGACAGCGTATCTTCGCAAAGCGTTTGAAGTAGTCCCGGAGCTTCTCCGAAGGTTTCTGCTTTACGGCGAAGAGCTGGTCCGCGTCGACTCGCTCGACATAATTTCCTTGAAAGTTGTTGTGAAGGCGGTCCCACGCGTAGATGGAGTTCGGCTCTATGGTAAAAAATCAGGAGAGCGCCACTCCTTGCAACGCGAGGGGGAGTCCCTTCACCTTTGTGGTGTCATCTCCGCCCGCGGCCTCGATCGCGGTTTCGTACACGCGCACGAACTCGCGGGGGTCCGTGTCACCTTTGTAGGGCTCGATGACACTGGGGTATTTGAAGTCTTCGGGCCACGCCGCTTGCTGTAGTCCTGCCGAAAGCGGGGACTCTGGATCGACGCGCCGAAGTGGGACGCGGCTGGATGTGGGGGCGTCGCGGCTGTCCGCCCTTTCCGGCGTGGGCTCTGGCGCGACCACCGGCGCGGCCGGTTGGCTGCGAGCCTCTTGTATGTCTCGGACAGTCCCGCGAAGATCCCCCAGCTCCTGCTGGAACGCTTTGAGGGCCGCCAGCAGGGCGCTTTCCACCGCCTGTGCGGGCCGGGCCACCGGCACGCCCAACGGACGGATCGGCGCGGGCACGACCACGTCGCGAGCCCCCGAGCTGCCGATTGCTCCATCATGGCTACCTCGAACTGTCCGGTCCGCGCTACCGGCGAGGGTTGCGGCGAGGGCGGCGAGGCCGGCTGCCGTCGCATCGGCAGGGTCGATCGTCGCCGTGCCAGCATCAACGTCTTCGACCACGGGGTTAGTCGTCGCAGTGCCGTGGCGGGGTGGGTCGTCGCAGCGCTGGTGGCGGGGTGGGTCGTCGCAGCGCCGGTGGCGTGGCGGGTGAGTCGTCGCAGCGCCGGTGTCGGGGTTGGTCGTCGCAGCCCGAACGTCGACGCCTCCTGCCGCCGCTGCTGCCGCCACCGCGCGCCGCAGCGATGCCAGCCCCGTACCCATGCGATGCTCGACCCGCCGCCTTCTTTCCCTTTGCCTGTTGACGAAGCTTTTTGGTGCCATCCTTTTTCGAGTTCGGGCTTACTCTGTCCTCCCCACTGACGGAGCCAAGCTGTGTGGCTCTGCATCAAACAGAGAGAGATGGTAGTGGAGAGTGAGGAGATGAGTAATTGCACGCCTCTCCCATGGCCTGTATCCATATATATGTACACATGAGGAGTGCTTTTACAGTTATACCCTTACATCTGGTCATCCCCTCCAGGGGCACTTATGTCATTACACATGGCCTATTCTGGGCCTTATAACCTCCTACCAGACCTGCTGGGTTTAGGTGGGGGCCACCCAGGTTGCATAAGTGGGGAAGTGCGATTGGAGTAGTTCACGTATGAAGGAAGCCTGGGCTGCCACCTTATCTGACGGCCCTGAAGCGGCTTCGATAAGTCGCAGCTGAAGTAGCCCCTGCTCCAACCGGTTTCTAGCTTCTCGTAGCCCAAAACCGAAAGCCGTCAGTCGGGTGTATCATGTTTTGACCAAAACACATTCCGCATCACATAGACATCGTATGGAACGGGGCCTTAAGTGTAGAAATTTTTGTAACGCTGTGAAAGAGCTAATCGTGTTTTGACTCAAAATCCTTGAGAACGGGTTACGTCAATGTCCTTTTCTGGGGCTTGCCCGTAAAATCACTTCAATTTTTTGGGCAAATTTTGGTCGCTTGCTTTCCCAACCACCTCACAGTCACAAGAGACCAAGGAGGCACCAGAGGATGAAGTCGCATTAGATGATCGTCAGTGATGCACCAATTTTAAAGGAATACTAAGGATTTCGATTTTTTTTATGTAAAATTGACGAAAACATATGAAATTCCTATGTTCCAAGTATTATCTTACTCTTTTGCTATTGTGGATAAAAAATAATAGTATAATCAAGCCCTAAGGAATTTAGAGTACTTTGTTTTGTATTTTTTTTAATGTCAAAGTTATACGAAAAACCTGTGAAAATTCGTGTGCCCCAAAAATAACCTTACTCTATTTCTACCATGGATTAAAAACAATCTCAGCTAGGTGTGATAACTTGCAAGTGGGGTATAATGTTGACATGGTGCAAACAATACCCGTAAAAACTGAAAACGACAATAAATCACTTCAGCGTAGCTCCAAGTATTCTAATAAGAATTTTATACTAAAAATTTTTAAAAATAGTTTTTAGCTTTTGCGGTAGTACCTAACTTTTAAACAGAGTATTTTTTTAAAATGAGATCTACAAGTTAATTATAGTACACGGTAAAAACCCAACATCTGTATCAATCAAAATCACAAATAATTATCTCTTTTTCTATAATATCTATCATAAATAATTAAAATTTAAAATTTTTAATCAAAAATCATAAGGCAAGCCATTTCAAACATCATTATCAATTTCCGTTCCAATCTTCCTATCCGCAAGAAGAAAGATACAAATGACGAAGAGGAGGCGACATCGAGTCCCACTCCCACACGAGAAGGCAACCAAAGCAAGAAACCACCATGCTTTCCCCTGCCTACCTCGCCTTCGCCGCCGCCCTCCTCCTCGTCCTCCGGGCGCCGAAGCCTGCCGTCGCCGGCCGCCCGCTCATCGCCGGAAAGCCCGCCCCCTCCGAGGCCGCCGCCACCGCGAGGTGGCTCGCCGCCCAGAACACCTGGGGCGTCCTCAGGTTGCAGTCAAAACCCTTCTCTTCTTGTTCTTGCCCCTGCGATTTGGTACTGAGTCCTTTTAACAGCAGGTGGTTTAATCGAATTAGCGATGCTTAGTGTGGGCAATTGCGGATAGTTGGTAGTAACTGCTGGAGGCTTCTTAGTTTCGAGAAGTTGTTACGGTTCCATACCCTGTTGCTACTTCGCTGTCGTGCGCGGATTTCTAAAATTAGACAGTGATTAAGCGCTCAGGTGTCATGCTTTACAATTGAAGATGTAGAATTTTGGCTAAATCACTATCCTGATATGCCAACTGGGTAACGAGAACTCACAATTACAGTAAAACTGATTCGAATTTGGAACCCTCTAGCCTGGTCTTGACGTCTGCTTATTCTAAGTTCAATAAGGCATCACATCACTAGTTCAATATAGCAGAGAAAATTGTACCAAGAATTGTAAAACTGCAATTTAGTAGAGTTGTTAATCTGGTTCTTGCTAAGATTATTATAGTTTGTCCTATCCTACATTATTAATTTCCATTTGATTGGTCATTCTTTAATGCTTTGCCATTTCATTTGCAGCACAATATCAAGTGATCTAAGTGGAGCTCCATTTGGGTATTCCTAATTGTCCCAATATAGCAAAACCACCAATGCATGTACTCTTTTATGACTGTTGAACTTAGTCCTCACCTTCTTGTACACACAGCAATGTAGTTTCATATAGTGATGGAGTGCCGGGTGAGGGCCATGGAATCCCTTACTTCTATCTGACAACTCTGGATCCCACTGCAAGAGATGCATTGGAGGATGAAAGGACCTCCTTTACCCTTAGTGAGTTCCCTCTTGGGACATGTGGGAAGATTGATCCTGAAAACCCCACTTGTGCAAAACTTACTCTTACCGGAAAGGTACTAACAAATTACATCCATGATAAGATGACTGTTCACTTGCTGTTTATTTCCCTATTATCTTTTTACATAGTGGTGGTTGAATTTACAATGCTCTATTTCTGATTTTCTGTCATTAAATTTCATGACTGGGCTTGAATTGTAATATTGAATGCATTATTCATGCATTTGCTCGCCTTATGTTGTTGGGCTATTTATGCTTTTGGAGTTTTTTCATAATTCGGTATTTGGATAGATCATAATGTTACCAAGAAAAAGAAGGGGAATAGTGGGGAACTTGACCATATCGGAAGCAGCAATCTTTAAGCATGTTAGTGGCAACTTGATGCTGTCAGCCTCCGTAATAATAATAAACAAAACAGCTCTATTCTAATTTCTAATGTCTTAACATTTTGTGCTTGAGCCTTCTAAGCTGTGCCTTCTCAAAGTATCCCTCATGATTAGCAAGAAAAAACAGTAAGTTATCATGATGCGAGATGCAATGAAGCAGCAGAGATGGACATCTTTTTTCTAATCCCCTCCCATATGAACATATATTGGATGTTATTTACTAACTATTATGTGTTGTGGAGACAGGGTACTCTTCTTTTTTTTAAAAAAAACAGTACATTGCGATCTGAAGTAACATTTACTGTTTTGGCAGTTGAAGTTAGTTGACCTTCAGTCATCTGAAGCGGAGGTGGCCAAGGCAGCACTTTTCAGCAAACATTCTGAAATGGAGGGTACAATTATATTTATGGTTTCCTTGTATGTAGGGCCAATGTGAGGTCAATAAGTTGTTGTTTTTTATCTCAACATTCATGTATTGCCGTTTGATAGGTTGGCCAAAGAACCATCACTTCCAGATCTTCAAATTGGAAATTGAATACATATTTTTGATTGATTGGTTTGGGGGTCCTAAACCTATATCCCCTTTGGAATATCTTGAATATGGAAGGTGAGTATACAAGAACCTTACAAATCTGAGTCCAAACATGTATATGCAATATGCTCTACTGCCGATAGATTTGCAGTTCTGCGTTGCTACATGAACATTTTCTTAACACCTTTTAATTTATGCAGGAACCAGGCTTCAGTTATGTTCTCTTGAGTGAGGAATGCTTCTGAAGTACTTACCTTGTTTGTGTATGCTATTCTAAAAGACAAGCTTCACATTGTACATACTGTAAAGACCTACAAGTTGAATAAATTTGTCACTCATATCTGCGTGCGCATGTGCATTCTTGATCTGGAACTTACTGTTCCCCAGGAATAGATTTCTCCAAGATTTTACCAATCAAGCTGCTCTTGATCCTGGCCTGGATGAGTCAAACTAAACCGCTGAAGCATAAAAGGAAGAGAACACTAAAGAGTTTGGTTGTACACAAATTTCTTCAAGCTGATGCTATGTACATAAATGTACCTACAGATTTCGACAAAATGAATAATTCAACCATACATCATGAGGTATGTATGTACATAAATGTATCTACAGATTTCGACAAAATGAATAATTCAACCATACATCATGAGGTATGTAACTATTAACCATACATCACCTGATCATGTGAGGATTACCTTTCACTATTTACAAAACCATTTTCTCAACCAAAAGAAAAAATAAAGGGTTAAGCAAATCGCCTTGCACCAGCACGAGCAACAAACTGAGGCTGATAGAGGGACTTACATGTCAACCATCAGGCGCCTCCCAGAGCCTGTCGAGCGCCGTGGTGTTCGACCGCTGCGGCCTGGGCAGCAACCCATGGACGTGCTTGAGAGGCCGCCTTGGGAACTGCGGCATCGCCATGGCCTACGACATGGTGCTTACGTCGCCGCCCCATGGCGCCCCAGCGTCTTCGTCGTCGTAATAATGCCTGGGGTTGATGTTTCCGCTCATCGCCTGCAGCGTCCGCCACGCCACTCCGCCGCCCGGGCTGTCCGCGACCGTGACGCGTCTGAGCACCGTGTCGGCGCCGGCCGAACCGCACGTTGCCGTCGCTCATCCCGTGAAGCGCCGAGAGGCAGTACTCCTCCTCCGTGGACCCGGGCGCCACGGCGCAGCACATGAGCCCCGTCACCGCCGCCACCGCACCGCAGCCCGCGAGGTTGGCGATGACCATCAGTGCTGGGCGCCGCAGCGCGGCCTCCCGAGCCGCGTCGACTAGGATTGGCACCGCGGCCACCTGTTCTTGCGAGTCTCGACCGGTTCATCTCGGCGAGGGAGAGGTAGTACAGCGCCAAGCCGGCGTCGCGGCCAGCGCGGTCGCCGTCATCGGTGCTGGCGAAGAGCTGGAGCAACGGCGGGACTGCGCCGAGCACGCCGGTCGGTATCGGGTTCTTCTCTTCTATCGAGAGGCTATATGAAAGAACTCTAACACTAATTAACTCAAAACAGTATAATTAGCAATAATTAAAAAGAAATTAAGAATTATTGCAACATATTAATTACAAGAATGAGTTACAACCTTTAACTGTAGATCTTAAAGAAATGAATTAAAAATTAATTATTACAACCCTTTTTATTACAAGATTGTGTTTGCATGAAAAACTAATTTCTAATTACAAATACAGTAAGCGAAAGGCTAAACTAATTTCTGCACTGCATTCCCTTGCTCTATCTCCATGTGTTGCCAACATTAGTATCCCAAACTGCCCACCCCCTTCTTTTTTTTGTAGTCAGAGAACAAATCAAATAACAATCTAAGAGAGAATAAAAAGAAAAAGGGGAAAGAGCTGTCGTCAGTACCCTTAGACTCCTAGAGCCACTTAGAGTGGCGCTCATCGAGGTTTCCAGACCGTATCAGGCCGATCGGTACCTCTCACCATAAGTGGGTCTCATCATTTGACATTCAAAAATCCAAAGCCCGCATTTTTCAACTTACCTTAACCCCATAGAATCTCAAAAACAGTGAGCAGCCGACGCCTAGGACCATCAGTCCAAAGCCACAGGAGTGCAAGACTCAAAAGAGGATAAGCATGACCATGCCCAGGTGTGCATAACCAAGCCACAGAGAGAGGGAGGTCGAAACCCCAATACTTACGCTAGCAAACTAGCCATCGCCCACATCACCAATTGCATTGCCAAAACCACCGAAGCCACAAACCAGCCGAGAACTCACAAAGCCAGCAGAGAGCACCCAACCTCTCTCACTAGCAAGAACATCCAAGAGCAACTAAGAATACCCAAGAACCCCAAGCCAAACATTCCCCACCATTGCTCTTGGCCGAAGGCTAGAGAGACATCCCATCCCAAGCAAATAGTCCACCAGTGAGAAGAGAGAAGTGTTGGAGAGGGGGAGGTAGAAGGTAGAGGAAGACGAAGGAGAGCTTAAACCAAGGGACCAGGAGGCCAACCGGGTGGACCACCATAAGACAACGTCCCTAACAGTGACAAGAACCTCGGCCACCCCTTCATCCACATCCACAACCATGTGAAGACCATACCTCAACCGCAATCAACCAGCAAGCTTTCCATTCTCAGGCCAACAAAAGTAGGCCCACCTTTTCCCTCCCACCTTTCTTCTTCCTTTTTCTTTTTCGAGTTCACCGTGAGTAAGGACACAAAATGCTTAGCACTACTCAGCCTCGGCTTGATCGGTCAAGCCAGGTAGCCGAGAAGGAGGAAGAGACCACCCAGCCCAATCTATGGCTACCACAGCAACCGGCGGCTCATCCTAGCAATGTGAGCACCCTTGGACTTAGGAAACCACTCCCGGGCTTGAGAACCCCAGGAACCGAGTCCCATCAGCACAAGCACTAGGATCCCCCAAGAACCGGGTGTGGTAAAAGTTGTGCAAGTATAACAAAAACAATAACAAGAATCGAAGTGCATAAGCATGGATAGGGGTAGAGGAAGAGGTAGAACCGGAGTGTAGTCATAATCGAGTGTCGTAGCCGAGTAGTCAAGGTAGCCAGAGTAGTCGTAGGTCGAGTAACCACCAGATCCGACGAGGAGTCGCCAGATCCAGCGGGTAACCATTAGATCTAGTGACAGGAAGTGGCGATAGCCGTAGACCTGATGAGGTGCGACCCGGGAAGAGGTAGATCTACCCGGATCTGAGTCGGAGGAGATTTAAGAGCCGAGTAGTCAGGCGAGAGAGAGTGTCAAGCCTCAGAAGTGGGAAGCTAGCCTCGGCACCAAGAAGATCCACCAAAATGGATAGGGGAATTGTTATAATCTACTGGTATCCTAAATGAATATTTTCTTATAATAAACGTGTCTACGTGTAATGCATGAGTCAAGCCAAGTTAGGCTGAGGTAGCAAATCAGGCTGCAGTTGATTCCAGCACTTACTACTACTCAGACAAGCTAATTCTTGATAACAAATATAGTTATGTTAAATATACAAGTTACTTTCTGTATCATTACCATATAGTTGCATCAGAAAATGTATTTGAAAAATTAAATTGATTAAGAAGATGAAAGAGTTAAGAATGAGAAAAGAAAAGATGAGAAAAATAAAGAGAAAGAACAGAAGAGTATGAGTTAGAGTCCGTGGTCTGGTTGAGAGGAGCAGCAGGACTAGAGAGGTATGTAACTAGGAGGGTAAAGGGGACCTAAAAAAGGCAGAGAGAGGGTAGGCAAGACCCCTTTACATATGACTAGAATATAAGGACCCACCAGACTCTCACTCGAATCGGGGACTGTAAATAAAGTGTCAACCATTTATTCGTCTTGAACGAGTAGAAACTATTATCTTGTTACGTTATTTATCACTCCACGTTGGGTAAGTAAATATGTGTGAGTAGAGATTGATGAAGCCCAAGACTAGTAACGTCGGTCTGGAAGTGAGTTCGAGGCGCTATATGCATAGATGGAGTGTTGGGCCAAGAGCCGGTGCAACCAAACACTATTGGAAGTCGGTAAAGCCCAAGTGAGCGACCAAGTACACTGGCGAAAAATAGATGGGCTGGAGAATTGACTAACGTAACTTGACTCCACACCAAAGGAAATGTGGAAAACCTGGTTATGAGGTTCATAATAGCTATGGGTATAGTGGCACAAGCCTGCGCAGTGCTAAATAAAATCATGAATTCATACCAGTCTCTTGAATTGGAGACTACGATGATCGCTAGAGATCTTTCTTCATCCGAGTAAAAAGTAGAATCTTTATAAATTAAAAAGGATGCCATTTAATTTGATAACGCTATTTTTAGGAAGTAAAATTTAGAAACTTTAATAACCCAAGAAGAGAGGCATACAATGCATTTTGTTAATAATGCTTGCTGAGTATGTTAGTACTCACCCTTGATATTATTTTCTGTTAGATCCTACTCCGATCGGCGTATACTTCGAGCTGGATGAAGAGGCAGCGGGCACAGTCGAGCCCACTGGGGAGGAGGACGACGGTTGCGAGGAATCAGGGAAGGTGGACCCCTTATACGGTGGTGGGACAAGTAGATGACCTGCGGAGCCGAGCAC
Source organism: Dendrocalamus sinicus (assembly GCA_036346575.1). NCBI lineage: Eukaryota > Viridiplantae > Streptophyta > Magnoliopsida > Poales > Poaceae > Dendrocalamus > Dendrocalamus sinicus. The sequence goes on along the minus strand of CM070656.1, from coordinate 8,770,723 downwards.
AAAAGCCATAAGGTATCAATCTGTACCTTTTGTCCTCTATGTATTTGTATTAAAGATCATAACCCGCATGACAAATGTTGTAATAAGAGTATAATTTCTATATTATTTATTCTACTGCATGACTTTAGTAAATGCTTATTATTCATTGGGATAGTGTTCTACTGATTAAATGAATAATAATCTATTATTTAAGTATGATTATTCTCGAGATAATTACATGGGACGCCACACTATATATGGCTCCAGCCATGTTGTCGCGCGGCTCCAGGGACGCAACACCGAGTAGCTCGACGAGCACCGGCATGAGCTCCGCGTGCACGAGCTGCACCTGGTTCGCCAGCTCCAGCGAGAGGCTGACCATGCACGCGACGGCACCGAGCTGCACGCCATCGTGAGTATCCAGTAGCCGGCGTCAGTGGCGAAGCTAGAGCAAATGGGTGGGGGTGCACAACTTCTGAAACGTGGTAGCGCAGTGGGCTTGTTGGGCTGCCGGCCTGGTGGGGGTGCCTCGTCTTGGGCCATGCGGGGTGCCTATAGGACCAAAATTTTCCAATCCTTAAGAAATTCTAGAAGTGAGGGGGGTGCCTAGGCACCCACGGGCCTCTATTGGGCTTCGCCCCTGGCCGGCGTAGCCCATCGAGCAGCCTCGGCGTGCAGAGAGCATGTCGCTGCCCTTTCTTGCCGTTCCTCAGCGTCTGGTTCAGTGCGCTACAGTTCGCCCTCCTGCCTGCTCGGTTCGCCGTCAAGCAGCCTTAATTACCAGAACGGCCTCTTCCTGGGTTAGCCCAGCGGCATTGTGACGACCCGCTCAATTACCATAGGGTAATAAAGCTAATCAACGGATTATTATTCGTTTAGCTGATAAAATATCGCTTTAACGAATAATAAACCAATCAGAGTGTTGCAACAGAACAATAATTAAAGACCGAAAGTTACATACATTCACAATGCTACGCAGGGCTAAAATATTATACAACTGGTTCAAGTCCTAGAATTACAATACCAAAAGATAGTAATTAAAAGTTCTAATTATACAAAAGAGGTACTACTACAATATAGTGACATTACAGACCTTCTAATGGTAGAGTCCGAGCTGATCATATTTCACTAGTCGTCCCAATCATCATATGTGGAGTGACCCTCATACGGCTCGTCCTCGCTACAACCTTCCTCCTCTGCATAGGTGTCATCTCCATCCATAAACTTCTAGCTATCCTCTAAATAAAGGAGAATAATAGCAAGGGTGAGTACAGAGTACTCAGCAAGCTTATGTAACAAAAATGCACTGAATGCTCTCGTTCTATCTCCGCTGTTCCTTTTCCCATTCCATATCCAATCCCCAAATTCCAATTTATAGAAAATAAAGTTTTAGGTTGCGAAAGATTACGTATTCATTATTTTGGAAATCTACTGAGCATACGCATGAACAGAAAAAACCCCCATAAGTTTCCGTAATTCTCCTTTCCTGGAGACAGGCATGAATTCATGATTTATATAGTGTTGCGCAAGCTTGTATCACTTTACCCATCACCACTCTTGATCCTGGTGGCTCATGGTTCTCCGCAATTCCTTAGATGCGGTGCCCAGATCAAAGTATCAGACTTTTATATCTATCTCAGTATATTATATCTCCACCCAACTATTCTTAGCCAGTGGCCCAGGGTGGTTTCTCACCCTCACCCAGCACCCACTAACCTCGACATAGTTGTTCGTTGGGGCGGCCTCGCCCTTCCCCAACCTCCACGCGCGCTAATATATGCGCCTTGCATCCCCCTCCCGGCACCCAATTACCGGCCCGGATCATGTGGGATCCTGCAGTGGTGGAGGTCCCCACCCGGCACCCAGTTGCTAGCCCGGATCTTGTGGGTTCCTCCACGGGGTCCCCCACCCGGCACCCAAGTGCTGGCCCAGATCGTGTGGGTTCTCCCAACGGCTTAATAAAATATTTACCCATGTGGAGAATATAACACTTTGATAGAGCTACTAGTCTGTCCGTTAATACAGGATGTTGGTTGATACGGTTTGGTACGGTCTATTCACACGGATGAAGCTGGTGACTTTTTATATTCTACTCTTACGCAGAGGTCCCAACCTGCCCCTTTTTGCCACTTGCCCTGGCAACCTCTGCTCACCTTTTAATTAACTATGGCCAACTGCTCCATCGGTCGCCATCTAACTCTCTAACTTCACATATAACCATTGCTCGATTTAAAACTCTTTATTTCTTTCATGCAAGTGATACCAGAATAATACAAAATACTTGTTTTACAAATATATATACTTTGCAGGTATGTTCAAGGGAATGCTTGCCTGCGTCTATAGTAAAGCTTGGAGTCTCCTTGTTACCCTGGTATGATTCCCTTTGCAGATTCAGCCCTTTGCCTGAAATCATACTATAATTAATCTACGACGTTGGATAACACTGGGGTTTAATTACTTATATGGTTCCGGGCTTCCGGCTAAGCACATTGCGGTTTTCTAATTTCTCAATCTGCTTACATTCTGCCCAAATAAACCTAAATGCATAATAATCTAAGGTATTATACTACCCAAAGTTCATATTAATTCTCTACTCGATTTTACTGATATCTATTATCTTGGTGCAGCTAGAATTCCTTTACAAGGTTTTTAATCTCTGCAGTTCATTACCTACTTATATAAACCTGCTATGGATAATTTGTTACAATGCATGTTGCTAAATAATCCTAACTTTAGCAACCTAACCTTTCACATTTTAATTTTCCTACTCCCCTTTCTATTTTCTCTCCTCTTCTCCATTTCTTCTACCCGGCCCCTTTTTCTTGCTGCCATCCACCGAAGCCACTTCATCTTCTCCCCTATCTCCCTTTTCCTTGCTGCTTTCGGCCGAAGCCTCCTCACCTCCTCCTCCCGTCTCCTATTTTCTCGGCTCTCTCTCTCTCTCTCTTTCCGATTCCCTTCACCCCCACTGCCGTGCCTCAGCTCCTACGCCCCTCGGGTCTTAGCGCCTCCACCCCCGGGTCTTGGCTCCCCGACGCCCGTCCCCGAGCGCCGCCCCTCCAGTGGCGCCGTGCCATGTGGTCCGACTGCCCCCACCACCTTGCCGCTCGGTACCGGTGAACCACGGCCAGCCACCCTCGCCCTGCTGCTCGGCGCCGCACAGTGATCCCCGGCCAGATCTGTGGCCTAGGGCCCAAATCTGGCGCCTGGCTCCTCATCCCCCCCCCCAATTTGAGGTTGACTAATGGTGATTTGATGGCTATTTTGCTTTGATTCGGTGGGGTGTGCTGGTATGCCGATAGGCATGGAGATGTGTTCTCCTACTACTTCCAGTGGATACCCTCTATCCTGAATCTTTGTTGCCCTAATGGTGTTTATGACAACTACTGGTATTTCTTGACTCTAGCTATGCAAGGCTTTTCACTGAAGATGGCTACTAGAGTTGAGGTATTTTGTGGCTTTCCTCCAACGGTTGCCGGTTGATTTTGGGAAATTTAACTTTTTGCCACTCTTAACATTGCCACATACTCAAATGCCATCCTCTACATTGCAATTAACATTTTGCCACTCTCCGGCCTACGTGGCGCCTAGTCATCGCCATGTCACGCCCGCGCCTCCTGCGCCGCGCCGCCCGGCCTCGCCGTCCTCCCGCGCCGCCGCTCGCCTCGCAGCCTCCCGCCGCCGCCGCCGGCCTCGCCGGCCTCCGCCGCCGCCGCCCGCCTCCCGCGCCTCCCCGCTCGCCGCGCCGCGCCGCGCCTCCCCTTCCCGAGACCGGCGCGGATCCCGCCGTGAAGCGCTGCGTCTCGAGCCAATTCATCGCGCGTGGGGCATCTCGTGGCACCCGAGCACATCCCCACCTCGCCGGACCCGCCGCCCTCCCAGCGAACCGCCGCCGTCTTCATCCTCGCCGCCAAGCTCCCTCTCGCCGCCGCCCGCCTCGCTCCATCTCGGCCTCGACCGACGCCCAGGTGAGCTCCGGATGCCCGTAGATGCTTCACCGCCGAGAATCGGGCTCCCATCGCTCGAGCCGCGGCGCGATCCGCGCCGGACTCGGGAAGGAGGCGCGGCGCGGCAAGCGAGGAGGCGCGGGAAGCGGGGCGGCGCGGGAGACGCGAGGAGGCGGGGCGCGCGCGGGAGGCGTGGGGAGGCGGGCGAGCAGCGGCGGCGCGGGGAGGCCGGCGGCGCGGGAGGACGGGGAGGCCGAAGCGGCGCGGCGCGAGGCGCGGCGTGACATGGCAGTGACTAGGCGCCACGAGGCGAGAGTGGCAAAATGTTAATTGCAATGTAGAGGATGGCATTTGAGTATGTGGCAATGTTAAGAGTGGCAAAAAGTTAAATTTCCCGTTGATTTGTGGTGGGAAGGATTAGAGTTTGCTGGTGGTTGTCGCCTTCTCGGTGATGAGACTGTTGCTTGATGGTGGCCTCCTAGGGTTGATGGCTCACGACTTGCGGTCTGGCCTCCTGCCGTCGCAGTCTCCCTCGTCGTACGCCTGGTCGGCCCGCCTGGCCTTCGTCGCTTGCGTCCCTCTCCCGTCGCCTACGGTCTCTCTGGTTGGCTAGAAAGGAATGGGGAAAGTGCAAGTGAACACAAGTGAATTCGGTGCTTGGGTTCTCTCTTTGCTTTTACTCGGCTGGCTGTGCTCTCTCGTACCACTGGTTTGGCCGTGTATGGTCTTGGTGAGGACAGTGGTATGCGGTCCTGGCTGGGCATGTGACTCCTGTTGCGGTTTGGGCTTGGAAATTGGGTCTGTGGGATTTTGCTTTGCATTGATTGATCCCTAAATCACTCACCGTATGATGAGCCTACAGTTGTGAGAGGTGCCGATTGTCCCCCGGAACAGTCAGGTATCTCCGCGAAAGAGGTGCCGACCGACCCCGGGACGGTCAGGTATCTCCGTGAATGGATTACCCTGCCCGAAGTTAATCCCTAGGGCTCTGACGGCAATTCTTTCTTCTGTCCTTTGTTTATTTTATTCATTCTTTTGTTTGGTCTTTTTCTGCATTAAAATCATTAGTTCACTCAGAAATGGAATAACGGTGTGGTGGAAATTCGACGACAGATTCTAATGTATGAAATGGCATAATTGTAATCTAACTTCCTCTTAGTATTGATGTATTAATGTATACCAATATTGTAATTATTTTACTCTTTAATTACAATTGTAATATGCATGGATGCAATGGATTTCTAATTGTAATAAAAACCCTCTGTTTATATTATGCTAATGAATTACAATTGCTATTGGTTTGATGATACTCAATTTAAATAATTTAATTCCTAACGCTAATTTGGCCCTTAATTGATATTAGCAACACTAATGACGTCGTTTAGATTAATTAGAAAACGCGGGGTGTTACAGGCATGAACTCCTGCAATGACGGCGGGGACTCGAACCACTCACCATAGATGTGCGTCATCCGAGTAGGTTCATGGACGCCCGTGAGGCAGCGAACATTGCTCTTGGCCTCATTCGGCAGGAGGGGGAGCAGACGCGGCAGGCCGGAGCGATCACTATAGGTGGAGATGGCCTTCCTTGTTGGAAATAGTCCTATACCGATTGTGAAAAAAAAAGAAAATTACAATTTATAAGTGTAAGAGAGACTTCACCCATTAGACTAGTCTTTTATGAGACAAAACCTAATATTACTTATAAGGCTATTGCTTGAGGGCTTACACGTGGCAGTCCGTGAACTTAGTTGTGTTTAGCCCGTTTGAATTTGAGACTCGGGGAGTTAACTCGGTTGGATCTACGTATGCGACCAAGAACCGATCTAAATGATGCATTTGTTGGATTAATTGGGCTTGCTCCATTTTAATTTAGCAATTAATCAAATGAAATTCCTATGCCCACATGGAAAAACTGTTTAGTCCCATATGGAGAGTTGAATGGGAGTTACACCACTTTAAAAGGTGGAACGTGGTAACCCCTTGTGGAATTGGAGAGAGCCAATACATGCGCGCGCTCGCTCGCTCGCCACGCCGAGCCGAGCCGTGTCGTGCGGTGTGGTGCGTGTGCGCGTGCGCGTGCGCACAGGCGTGTCGGGTGTGGGCGCGTTTTTCTTTATCTATTCGAAAATCGAAACGCACTGACTCGCAGTAAATAGTATTAACGAATGGCTGGCAGTAACGGTGCAGTTACTAGTGAATTATGGCTGTGGTTACTTTCGAGTAATGGCTGCAGTTACTAGTGACTAATGGCTGCAGTTACTCTGGCCTCTTCATTTTTGCTGTTACAAAAGAATATAGAATAAAAAGGCTCTCTACTCCATACGAAAAGAGGATAAGAAAGAACAGTATTCTAGTTCTGTTTTTGTGGCTGTTCTCTGCAATCTCCGGTCCAGAACTCTGCGCGCAAAGAGTTCTGGGCGACTAGGCCTCCGAAACTCCGTCCGTTTGTGTACCTACACGGGTAGGCGGGCGATCAAGTTTTTGGGGAGCGCATTGGCGCGACTGCTCAATCTGTGACGTCGTCTACTTCCTAGTGGTGAACTGTTCGCAAGACTGCACGGCGAACATCTTCCTCCATCACGCCTCGTCCTGCATCACGCCTCGATCGACTACATCGAATAGGCCATCATGTCGACTGATGGTAACGGCGCATCCGGTGTCTCCGACACTGGCCCCGCCCGAGGGTATAACCTGAAAACTTCTCTGGTGTATTTGTTTCTGTGCGCTATGAATATGTTAATAGGTGCTGCTGTTAGCTTGTTCGTTAGCGAATATGAATACATCATTGTTGAATTGCCTTTGTATGTCATGTTTTATATGCTGAATTTCTGGATTAAAATATGACAAAAATTGACTAGATATTCAACAATCCAAAAACTTGATAGGTCTTTTTCGGTAGTTGGCTTTGCTACGTCGCTTAAGCCACACCCTCCGTTTGATGGTTCCAATTTTAAGAGATGACGTGCACGTACGATCCTGTGGTTTACTGCCATGGAATATTTTCATGTTGCACAAGGCAAGCCCGCTGAGCCTCTTTCTGCTGAGGACGAACGCAAGTTCAATGTAGCGGATAATTTGTTTCGAGGTGCACTTGTCAACATACTGGCAGATAACATTATGGATGTGTATATGCATTTGCCTACGGGCAAAGAGATGTGGAATGCACTTGAGGCCAAGTTCGGAGTTTCTGATGCTGGCAGTAAGCTGTATGTCATGGAGCAGTTCTATAACTACAAGATGATCGATAACCGTTCTGTAGTAGAACAAGCTCATGATATTCAGGCGCTGGCAAAGGAGCTTGAGAACAATAAGTGCGAGTTACCGGACAAGTTTGTGGCTGGCAGTATTATCGCCAAGTTACCACCTTCTTGGTCGGATTTTGCTACCTCTCTAAAACACAAGAGGCAGGAGTTCAGTGTTACTGATCTCATTGGCACTCTTGGTGTTGAAGAGAAGGCGAGGGCAAAAGATACTCGTGGCAAGAAAGTTGCTGCTGAGGGAGGTTCTAGTGCCAATTTGGTGCAGAAGAAGAATCCTCAGGCTTCCCATAATAAGAAGAAAAATAAGCCTATTGTCAAGCCCAAGGCTACTACCGAGTTTAAGAAGAAAGGCAAATGAAAGGGCAGCTGCTTTGTGTGCGGTGATTCTGGCCATTGGGCTAAGGATTGTCCATACCGTAAGGATAAGCACAAGAAGTCTGCCAACATGGTTATTAGTGATGCTGGAGGAACATCGGGGTACGGTAATTATTTACCTACAGTTCTTTCTGTTTGTCAATCACACGAGTGGTGGGTTGACATCGGTGCTAATATTCATGTGTGTGCTGATATTTCCTTGTTATCATCTTATCAGGTCGGTCGAGGTTGCTCCTTGTTGATGGGGAACGGATCGCATGCAGCTGTTCATGGTGTTGATACGGTCGATCTGAAGTTTACTTCGGGAAAGATCGTGCAGCTGAAGAACGTGCAGCATGTCCCCTCCATAAAGAAGAATCTCGTCAGCGGATCTCTACTGTGTAGAGATGGTTTTAGACTTGCATTTGAGTCCAATAAATGTGTCGTGTCTAAGTATGGAACATTTGTTGGTAAAGGCTATGAGAGCGGAGGCTTGTTCCATTTTTCTTTGATGGATTCCTATAATAAATTTGTGAACCATGTGTGTAACGATGATGATGAATCCAATGTTTGGCATTCACGACTTTGTCATGTTAATTTTGGGTGTACGACGCGTTTGGCTAATATGAGATTAATCCCGAAATTCACTTTGGTCAAAGCTTCTAAGTGCCATGCGTGTGTTCAATCGAAACAACCTCGCAAGCCTCACAAGGCAGCAAAAGAGGCGAGGAATTTGATACCGTTAGAACTCATTCATTCCGATTTGTGCGAGATGAATGGCGTGCTGACTAAAGGTGGAAAGAAATATTTCATGACGCTTATAGATGATTGCACTAGATTTTGCTATGTGTACTTATTGAAACAAAAGATGAAGCGTTGAATTACTTTAAGATCTATAAAGCTGAGGTAGAAAATCAACTTGAGAGGAAAATCAAGCGGGTAAGGTCTGATCGTGGGGGAGAGTATTTTTCACATGAGTTTACTTTATTCTGCGAGGAACATGGAATTATTCATGAGAGGACACCTCCCTATTCTCCCGAATCAAACGGGGTTGCCGAAAGGAAAAACCGCACTCTAACTGATTTGGTTAACGCCATGTTAGACACTGCGAGACTTTCTAAGGAATGGTGGGGTGAGGCTATATTGACCGCGTGTTATGTCCTGAATAGAGTTCCTACAAAGAATAAAGAAGTAACACCATTCGAGGAATGGGAAAAGAAGAAGTTGACTCTCATATTTGCGCACCTGGGGATGTTTGGCCAAAGTTAACGTGCCAATTGTCAAGAAGCGCAAACTTGGACCAAAAACCGTAGATTGTGTATTTCTTGGTTATGCTATGCACAGCGTGGGTTATAGGTTCTTAATTATAAAAACTGGAGTACCTGACGTGCGTGTTGGTACAATCATAGAGTCCAGAGATGCTACATTTTTTGAGAATGAATTTCCTATGAAATGTGATGTACCTAGCTCATCTAGTCAAGAACCTATAATTTCCCTTGATTCTTTTGTGCCGATAGAACATGTTGAGCAAACGTCTATGCAAAATCCTGAGGAGGATAACAATGAAGTTACTCGAAAGAGTAAGAGACAGAGGATTGCAAAGTCTTTTGGTGATGATTTCATTGTATACCTCGTGGATGACACTCCAAGAACCATTGAAGAGGCATATTCTTCTCCTGACGCTGACTATTGGAAGGAAGCAGTACGGAGTGAGATGGACTCTATTATGTCTAATGGAACTTGGGAGGTCGTTGACCGTCCTTATGGGTGTAAACTCAGTAGGATGTAAATGGGTTTTCAAGAAAAGCTTAGGCCTGATGGTACAATTGAAAAGTACAAGGCAAGGCTTGTGGCCAAGGGTTATACCCAGAAAGAAGGCGAGGACTTCTTTGATACTTATTCACCTGTTGCCCGATTGACCACAATCCGAGTACTACTTGCCCTAGCTGCCTCTCATGGTCTGCTCGTTCATCAAATGGACGTTAAGACAGCTTTCCTAAATGGAGAGTTGGAGGAGGAGATTTATATGGATCAGCCAGACGGGTTTGTGGTAGAAGGTCAAGAAGGTAAGGCGTGCAAGTTGTTAAAATCTTTGTATGGCCTAAAGCAAGCACATAAGCAATGGCATGAGAAGTTCGACAGAACTTTGACATCTGTTGGCTTTGTTGTGAATGAAGCCGACAGATGTGTGTACTATCGCTATGGTGGGGGAGAAGGAGTGATCTTGTGCTTGTATGTTAATGACATACTGATTTTTGTGACCAACCTCAATGTGATTGAGGAGGTCAAGGACTTTTTGTCCAAGAGTTTTGAGATGAAAGATTTGGGAGTGGCTGATGTGATTCTTAACATTAAGCTACTGAGAGGAGGTGATGGTGGGGTTACACTTGTGCAATCCCACTATGTGAAGAAGGTCTTGAGTCGCTTTGGTTATAGTGACTGTAAGCCTGCTTCTACTCCTTATGATCCTAGTGTGTTATTGAGGAAAAATCGAAGAATAATAAGGGATCAATTGAGATACTCCCAGATCATTGGCTCATTGATGTATTTAGCTAGTGCTACAAGACCTGACATCTCGTTTGCTGTGAGCAAGCTAAGCCGATTTGTTTCAAATTCAGGAGATGATCATTGGCGTGCTCTTGAGAGAGTGATGCATTATCTAAAGGCAACCGTGAGCTATGGTATTCACTATGCTGGGTACCCAAAGGTAATGGAGGGCTACAGTGATTCAAACTGGATCTCTGATGCTGATGAGATAAAAGCCACGAGTGGATATGTGTTCACACTTGGAGGTGGTGCTGTTTCCTGAAAGTCTTGCAAGCATCTTAATGAGGTCAACAATGGAAGCAGAACTCACAGCGTTAGATACCGCAACTGTTGAGCCTGAGTGGCTTCGCGAACTCCTTATGGATTTGCCGGTGGTTGAAAAACCGATACCGGCTATCCTGATGAACTGTGATAATCAGACTGCAATTATCAAGGTGAACAGTTCTAAGGACAACATGAAGTCATCTAGGCATGTTAAGAGGCGGTTGAAGTCTGTCAGAAAGCTGAAAAACTTCGGAGTGATAGCGCTGGACTATGTCCAGACAGCTAATAATCTGGCCGACCAATTTACAAAGGGTTTATCACGTAATGTGATAGATAGTGCATCGAGTGAGATGGGCCTAAGACCCACATGAGTCATACCACAGTGGTAACTTGTTCTACGTGATCGGAGATCCCGTGAAGTAGGATGGTGAAACAAGCTGTTGGTTGACAGGGAGGAGAGACCTTTACAGGGCTCATTTCTTCAATGATGCGCTTCTCTCCTATTCTGTATGGCAGGTTGGTTTTTACCTCAATGTGATCCGAGTGGCTTATTTAAAGCAGAGATGTCGGCCTACAGGACATCTTAGAAGGAACACACCTATATGAGTTCGACTGCTGGTCACAGTCTATGAGATTTGGGTGATCTCTAGATACTCATGAATAGGCATGGAGTATGACTTATACACTCCAACCAGAGGGGATGCTTTAGGCAACCTAGTACTAGTAAAGGAATTGGGTAAAGCTTGTTCGCACAAAACTGTCAATTCAAAGCATAGTCCATTGTTCAGTTGTGGATGAGTGTAACTCCTTTCCTAGGTGGATATTCAACTTAACAGTCTCCATCGAAACACTGGTATATCAAACAACAGCAGAACTGAGAGCATTTCTCGTGTGCCTTGAAATTTGGTGGGGATTGTTGGATTAATTGGGCTTGGTCTATTTTAATTTAGCAATTAATCAAATGAAATTCCTATTCCTAGACCCACATGGAAAAAACTGTTCAGTCCATATGGAGAGTTGAATGGGAGTTACACCACTTTAAAAGGTGGAACGTGGTAAACCCCTTGTGGAATTGGAGAGAGCTAATACATGCGCGCGCTCGCTCACTCGCTCGCCTCGCCACGCCGAGCCGTGCCGTGCCGTGCCGTGCGTGTGCGCGTGCGCGCAGGCGTGTCGGGTGCAAGCGCGTTTTTCTTTATCTATTCAAAAATCGAAACGCACTGACTCGCAGTAAATAGTATTAACGAATGGTCGCGATGCGGTGCGATTACTAGTGAATTATGGCTGCGGTTACTTTCGAGTAATGGCTGCAGTTACTAGTGACTAATGGCTGCAGTTACTCTGGCCTCTTCGTTTTTGCTGTTACAAAAGAACAGAGAATAAAAAGGCTCTCTACTCCATACGAAAAGATGATAAGAAAGAACAGTATTCTGGTTCTGTTTTTGTGGCTGTTCTCTGCAATCTCCGGTCCAGAACTCTGCGCGCAAAGAGTTCTGGGCGAGTAGGCCTCCGAAACTCCGTCCGTTTGTGTACCTGCACGGGTAGGCGGGCGATCAAGTTTTTGGGGAGCGCATTGGCGCGACTGCTCAATCTGTGACGTCGTCTACTTCCTAGTGGTGAACTGTTCGCAAGACTGCACGGCGAACATCTTCCTGCATCACGCCTCGATCGACTACATCGAATAGGCCATCATGTCGACTGATGGTAACGGCGCATCCGGTGTCTCCGACACTGGCCCCGCCCGAGGGTATAACCTGAAAACTTCTCTGGTGAATATGTTAATAGGTGCTGCTGTTAGCTTGTTCGTTAGCGAATATGAATAAATTATTGTTGAATCGCTTTTGTATGTCATGTTTTATATGCTGAATTTCTGGATTAAAATATGCCGAAAATTGACTAAATATTCAACAGCATTTACGATATATTTTTATTATATCGTTTTGTTCGTATAAATTGGTGTTACTTCTAGGCTATTAGTTTTTTAAAAGTTTAGCCTGAAACACGGCAAAATTCTGAATCCTCCGCTGGCAGTGCACAAACATAATTTTCTTTCATTAGAGTTGTGCGCGCATTTCATTTAAAACAATACAGTTGCCGTCGTCGCAATGAGTTGCGCGTAAATTAACTATTGAAAAAACTAGTACTCGAATGTGAGCTAGCAACAGGATCCAGCTTCTCATGTATATTGTATCAAACATTATTTCCGTACGATCAGCAGTTCAGAACGTACGACAACCAGATAAATTCGAGCGTAGCGCGCCCACACATACCAGTCCCTTAGAGAAGGGAACGAACTGCCATCGACACCTCTTATGTAGGGATAAAAACGGTCGGAAACGGTCGGAAAACTCATCAACCGTTTTCTACTTCTGCATTTGAATACGAAAACGAAAGCGAAAGCGGTAAAGTCGGACACGAAAACGAACGCGAACTTACGGAATATCGAGAATTTCGAAAACGAACCAATTCGAACGGAATTATGTCGAACACGGTCGGTATACGAAAATTCAATACGGAATACCGACCTGTAGGACCAAGTGCATAACAATTAACAAGTGACCAAGTACATAACAATTACCAAGTGCATGATCAAATTCAAGTGCATATAATAATTAACAAGTGAATGACCCTTGGTCTTAAGTATTAACACAATAGCCGACACAAATACAATACAAGTCTAGAACAAACAATTAACACTAGCGAACATCTACAGTTCATCGGCATCATCCATGAGGTCGGATCGCTTTCCATATCTTTTGCTTCCTCATTGTCCTCCTCGAGTCCTCATCCCCTCCTTGTCCTTTTCCTACAAGTTTGCAAAGTGAATTAAAATTAGATATAGCAATAGCATATTTGAGCAAGCGGTCAATAAACATACACATACCTCAATTTTCAGTTTAGCCACAACATTAGCCAAAGCCTCAACCTCAAGATCACTCACAATTGATCCAACCATTTTAGAATCTGAAAAAAAAATTTGGTATTCCGTATTTCGAACCGTATTTACAATATGGTATATTCCGAATAAAATGTAGAAAAGTAGAAAGCGGTCGGAAAACGCCTAAACCGTTTCGCTCCGTTTAATTTGGTATTCAGATTTCGAACCGTATTTACAATACGGTATATTCGAATAAAATGTAGAAAAGTAGAAGCGGTCGGAAACGCCTAAACCGTTTTCGCTCCGTTTTCGAATTTGGTATTCCGTATTTCGAACCGAATTCAAATTTGTCCGAAAATACGAATTCGATCGGGTCAAATGTAGAAAACGATGCGGTTCGGTACGGGATATTTCCGTTCCGTTTTCATCCCTACTCTTATGTAATATTGACTCAAGCATTAGGATTTAGGAGCCCTAATTTGGTAGGGCCAAAGCTACAGCTATCGAGCCAAACCGGAGCTTTGAACATAGACATTACTGCAACAAATTTATCTCAATTGCTCAATGCTCATGCACAGACCCTGGACGGCTGGAGATGTGTCCAGTTGCTCCAGTGCCCCAGACCGCACCAGAAAGCGTTCGTTCACGCATAGATCTCGCCACGATGAGATGTTGGATAAAAAAAGAGTGTGTTTTATGAGCCAGCAAGCGACAGAGTGCAGAATCTGTGTGCTGATCATCAAGACATTAACAAATACTGCAGAGAGAGAGAGAGAGAGAGAGAGAAGACAAGGCAATACTTTTGTCAATCACAAGCTCGCCGTATCCGTCGTTAGAAAAAGATCCAACGTATTTGTCCATGATGTCCATCCAAACAAAGATTAAGTAGCTAGAGACAACGTATATACAACGCCTCCAAACAATCGTGTATTTTTGTGATGTGGTACGATCAAACATCACATTGTATAGTTCTCTCTCTTTTTTTCTCTCTGTGGATAACGTACGCCTTCTCCATGTCACCGGATCCGCCCTGACAACAGCAGCCGTTTGCCGGTGAGGTCACTGCTGAACAAATCATGAAGATAAATTATTTCAAGAACAGCTGTTCAGAATTTCAGATCTTCAGACCAATCCCTCTTTCCAGCACAAATTAAGCCACAAGTTGTCCCTCGACATGTTCAGATCATTAGCTCTTCATCGTGCTGCCGGTAGCAAGTCATTAGCACGCCTCCATTACAAGGGGAGTTATCATGGAAGGATGGCAGGCTGTGACACTGGCAAACTGAAACAGCCTAGTTGGGGGCAGAAGATTGCATAGCTTAGGCTCACTATGCCTGAAGCAATTGCAATTGGCGCAATGGACCAGCTGATCCTGTCCAGACCCAAAAGATTTGATTAAATGTCATTGTACTTCTGTTCATCACAGCGATCCATACAGTGTGGCCAAAAAGAGGTAGTTTACGGAAGAGAATTGTTTGACCGGTTTGGATGGATGCTTTTCTCTCTGGACGTTGCTTGCATGCCACGAGCTGCCTGCTGCAAGGCAGAGACTTTGAGCAAATTCCATTGCAATGACAAGGACTCGTGCAAGCAATGCAGCTGCTCAACAGCTAATTAACGGTTGAAAGTAGCTTCCGGGCCCAATGCCCAGTGGTCTATGGAATAACAGAGCTTTCCAGTTATCAAAAGCACCAATTAGAATGCATTCGTGTAATCAGAAGTCAAGCCACAAACTTTGCATCTTAATCTCTATTCGTCCAAGGAGAGCCTATTGATGGAAGGATTCCCAGGGAGATATGCTCTACTGTAAGGGTGGCATTTGTTTTCGTTGGCAAGATTTTTCAGCCGAGTAGAGTAAGCAATGTGAAAGGCTGAAGGCCTGCAAATAGAGAACAGTCCGGGCATGGTAAATGATGGGGTTAAATAAATATCTAAATATGGCTTTAATATATAATTAAGGTCAAAGGGCCCCAGATGACTGTTCAAAGAGTCTATGAGCTGGTCCTTAGATCCGATTTTAGGATATTTCTTCCGTGTGATATATGGAACACATGGCTTATTCACTCCAAACAGCACAATACTTTGGCTCTGAGTCTCTGACAACAACTACCATGCGGTTATTGCCCACGTTCGTCTTCCGCTGACAACAACCGACGATTAGGTATTTTCTCTGACAATAACTACCTCCCCGACCAGACACATTGGTTCCATAAGGCATCTTCTCCGACGGGGGCTTTCTTCATTGATATTTAAAGCCGGATGAGAGAAGGCCAAAGAGAAAAAGGTACTTCAAACGCAATCAATCAATCTTAATCCCATATGAATTAATATCTTATTCAATTTGGTATAATTAGGGCTAGTCTCATGCCCTTGTTAAAAGCATTATGTAACCAGTTTATAGCAATAAAGAGCATCCCTCTTCTCTCTCAAGAATTTTTAGCTATTTTTCCCATATTATTTCGTAAGATCGCTGGCTTGATCGTTGACAGTAAGTTGTACAATTTTCATTCTTTTCGAGCAAAGTGCTAGTACAAAATCCGCAGCACTGGTGATAGCCCCATTTGAAACACTGGTGATAGTTCGATTCAGGTAGTACGCGTTCGGAACAACAACAAAAAGTAGAAAGCAGAGCCTATGAGTACCGATCACATACTTATTGCAGTTAGTTAGAACTTAGGTCCTGCTCCAAGTGGCTTTAGCTTCCAGCTGTAACTGTTGACTTTTGGTTAAAATTACACAGTAGTGACTGTTAGCCTTTTTTAAGTCATTTAATTAAAAATAAGAAAATAAGAAGAAAAAAGGCATCATTATATCATACAATAGAATAAGAAAAAAATGAAAAAAAAGGCCAAAATAAGAAGCTCACGGTTTCTGGTAGGGCTGTGCATTCGGTTAGTTTGGTAAAATTGGTTCGGTATATACAGCAAATACGGTATTGTTAGTTCGGTAGTATACGGATTTTTTGAAAATATGGTTCAGTATCGGTAAATCCCAATTTATTTCGGTGCAGTATCGGTAAATACTATATTTACCAAAGTTGACGCAAATTACAAACGATATAGAGACTAGCGGGACGAGTAGGCGACAATATATATACTACTGGCAATAGAATTAGTACTTTAGAAACACTCTAATGGAGTATAGAGATTCAACGGTATATGCATAAAGTAATAAAGCATAATAATTAATGTTAATAATGTGCTCTGTCCATTTTTAACAACCACAAAAAATTAATCAATAGCCTATCTTACCATTATACAAGAGTAAGACTAACAACTCATCCATCACTTCGGTCCTCTGAGCACTAGAGCCATGAACACAAGGTGTACATTTATAACATATATACATTCAATAGACAACAAGCCATCTTAATTCAGTTGGTAGAGTGCGTGGCTTTTAAATCCTATGGTCATGGTTTGAATTCTGGATAGAACACTGTGTGCTACTAATTTTTCGGTTTTCAGCTGATTTTTTCTTAAAAAACTGAACATAAAAAACTCTAAAAATATGAAACTGAATCGGATATGGAAACTGGTCAAATCGAGTTGACTGGGTCAGTTCAGTTTTTCTTGCCAGATTTTTTCAGTTCTGTGAGATGTGTACAGCCCTAATTTCTGGAAGCAGCGGCCCGATAGAACAGCTTCCATCATTGTCTTAAAAGTCGCCGGTTGCCATAGCGCGTCCGGAAAAGCCAATGGCGACTCGCGAGCACCTCCTCTCCCGGTAGCCGTCGCTGAAAACCCACAACTCGCGAAGGCGAAGCCCACCTAAGCTCGCCGCAGCGAACGCGCCAGGCCACCCGAGTCCATGGGCACCGGCCGGCCGCGGTGGAGGTCGTCGTCCACGGCCTCCTCCCCGCCGTCCTCGTCGTCGTCCACGGCCACGGCGGACCCGCCGGAGGAGTTCCTCTGCCCCATCTCCGGCGCGCTCATGGCGGACCCCGTCGTCGTGCCGCCGGGCCAGACCTTCGAGCGCGCCTGCATCCAGGCCTGCGTCGCGCTCGCCTTCTCTCCGCCCGCCGTCGCCGCCGACCTCTCCGCGCTCCCCTCCTCCTCCTCTCCGCTCATGCTCGTCCCCAACGTCGCGCTCCGCACCGCCATCCTCAACTGGTGCGACCGCCTTGCGCTGCCCCACCCCTCCCCGCTCTCCCCCGACACCGCCCGCGACATCGTCCGCCGCCTCATGCCACCGTCGCATCAAGAGCAGAGGTCGCAGTTGCAACACTGCCCGCCGCCCCCTCCGGCCTACTCCGTCCGGGCAATAAACCACTACGGTGACGATGACTTCGTGCAGGAGCAGCCGAAGCAGATGGGCGGTTCTCTGGAGGAGATCATGGCCGTGCTCGGGGCCGCGGACGGCGCTGGCCCTGTGGAGCAGGAGGCGGCGATGGCGTCGCTGCGGCAGGCGACGCGGGACAGGGAGATGCGGAGGCAGCTCTGCACACCACGGCTCCTCGCCGCGCTCCGGCCTATGCTGCTGTCCGGGGACGCCGGCGTCCAGGTCAACGCGGCGGCGGCGATGGTTAATTTGTCGCTGGAGGCCGAGAACAAGGTGCGGATCGTGCGGTCCGGGGCGTTATCGCCGCTGATTGACGTGCTCCGGGGCGGCCACCAGGAGGCGCGCGACCACGCCGCCGGCGCGATATACAGCCTCGCCGTGGAGGACGAGAACCGCGCCGCCATCGGCGTGCTCGGCGCGATCCCGCCGCTGCTGGAGCTGTTCGCGAGCGTCGGCGCGGCCCATCGCGCGCGGCGCGAAGCCGGGATGGCTCTCTACCACGTCTCCCTCTCCGGGATGAACCGTTCCAAGATCGCGCGCACGCCGGGGGTCGTGCGAACGCTGCTCGCCGCGGCGGAGGCGCGGGACCGCGCGAACGAGACCGACGCCGCCGCGCTGCGGAGGCTGGCCGTGATGATCCTGGCGAACCTGGCCGGTTACCCGGAAGGGAGGGCCGCCCTAATGGACGGCGGCGCGGTGGCCGCCGTCGTCAGGCTAATGCGCAACGGCTCCGCCGCGCCGGGGAGCGCGGAGGAGGAGTACTGCATATCGGCATTGTACGGGATGAGCCGGGGTAGCCTACGCTTCCGCGGGCTCGCGCGCGCGGCCGGCGTCGAGGCCGCGCTGAAGCCCATGGCCGAGGGCGACGGTGGGGTCGGGCGGGACATGGCGCGGCGGACGCTCCGTGCAATGCGCGGGGAGGACGACGATGCGGCGGTGATGGCGGCCGGGCTGCTAGGGAAGCAGTTGGACGACGGGAGCGTGGTGTCGGAGGGGCTCGTATCAATCCGGCGGCCGCCGCAACGGAGCAACTACGCCGGGCCGTCCGGGTCAAACACGACCCAATTCTGAATAGTCTCTTCGGTTTCTTTACGCTTTTCTCACCTCCTTTCTTGAAGTCTTTGGAACTGTATTTGCCATGGCCCATAAGATTGGTTGGTACATCTGGCGTTGTGGATCTCACCTGGAAGGTGAATTCTTTTCTTCGAATTGAAGTGTAATTTTATTGGATTTTTATGCAGATGTTAATGCTTTTGTGACTGAACTGTAGAACTGTAATTGAGATTAAAGGGAAAAAAAACTACTATTGTGGGTTTGTGACACCAATGTCCACTTGGCTTTGTGCATCAGCCTTCGGTGCTCTACACTTTATAAGCTTTGTCTCTCTTACTGATTCCATAATGGTCGGAATCTGGTTTAGCTTCTGTGATTGCATTTGATTAGCTCCGAGTTCGTTCTTCATGAAACAAAAAATTTCGAGAATTTCACGAAAAGCTTTGAAGTGAACATCATTCCTTCTCTTGATTCTGATAACGCCAAGTCGAGAAGTCAACTCTAGGCATAGGCAACCTGTTTGATAACGCTAAGTCGCTACGCTACTGTGCTAGTAGTCTACGAACTAACGTCATAATCCATGCTTCCATCAACAAAGCTGGGAACTAAAACTAACTTCTTGCATCAACAGATTGCGTATTACCTAACTGAAATCTATTTTTAACGACACTATTACATTGAAAACCTTGTGCTGTTTTCGGAAGAAAATTTCCAAGGATACCACCAATCCACCATAAACCTGTACTGTCAGCAGTGGTATACGTACGAAAGGATTGTTACGAAGCGCTTTCCAACCGCCCAAGCAAACCGAACACTGCCGTTGACACGCGCCATGGCGGGCGCCACCACCCCGCCGGAGTTCACGTGCCCGTTCTCCGGCAAGCTGATGGGCGACCCGGTGATCGTCCCGAACGCCGAGACCTTCGATCGTGACTTTGTCGAGGCATGCGTCGCCCTCAGCTTCACGCGGGCCGCGCTCTCGCCGTCCATGCACCTCGCCACGTCGCCTTCACCCACGCTTATACCGAACGCTAACCTCAGGAATGTTAGATCGGATCCTGACCATATATGTTTAGATCGGATCCTGATCATATATGTTTACTCTCCGATTCTCAAATCCAAATAAGTTGAACACAACTAAACATACAAGCTACCGTATATAAGCTATAAAACAATAGGCTTATAAGTGGTATTAGGCTTTTCCCTCTAAAGACTTATATGTTTACTCCCCGATCCTCAGATCCAAATGAGCTAAACACAATTAAACCTATAAGCTGCCACATGTAAGCTATAAAACAATAGGCTTATAAGTGGTATTAGGTTTTTCCCTCTAAAGACTAGTCTAATAGGTAGGGTCTCTTTCACATTTATTAGTTATGCTTTTCTCCTTTCCATAATCGATGCGTAACTACTCCTAACATTATCCCCCTCACACATCGGATGTGTGCTCCTGCCTCAACAACCATAAAGTTTAAGGAAATGTTAGGCGCCTAGGCTCTGATACTTCAACATACAATATAATAAGAAAAATATGATAAAAATAAGATTACGGCAATACTGTGATACGATATTTTGCAAAAATAAGGATACGACGATACGGCAAGTATATATGTATTTAAAAATTAAAAAAATATAGACATGCTACGAGAACGAGAAACTGAGATTACATTGATGAATGCTATATATTTTATTATTCCTTACCTCTCTCAGTCACTACCTTCAATTATGGACTACATAATTAACATTAGGGAAATTTTACCATCCTTGAGGGGGAAGAGGTACCAAATTTGAGCCGTTGATCACACTAATCAGACGGCTGAGATTTGGCAGTACCTAGTGGTACCGGACGCGAGGTACCAAGAGGTACAAGATACCAAAAGGTACCAAATTTTGAGCTGTTGATTACACTGATTGAACGGCTGGATCTAATTTGGTACCTTGTACTTCTTAGTACCTCCTCAAGGATAGGAAAACTGCTCTTAACATTATTCATGAATCATAATTCACAAAATATGAGTATCTATAGAGAGCAAAGCTTGCTTTGCCAATAAATTAACGCTCAATACTGGCAGTATTGTGTTTGTCTATGTGCCACATCTTGGTTGTTGAAACATTTAGTGCAAAAGCATGGTATCATGATCATTCACCCTAGATCTATAAGGGCGTCTCCAACAGCTGGCTATTTAGTTAGCTAGATCTGATGTGGCAAGGAAAAAGTAGGAGAGAGAGTAGTCACTAGCGATGAGCAAATAGCTGATCTATTTCACGTAGTCCAAGAACATGAGAGAAGAGTATGTGGGTCCAACAGTATAAAATAGTTTTTGCTTTTGTCTTTCACCTCCACGTCAGCTGATTATATAGCTAGTACTAGCTATTACCATTGCGGACGCCCTAACCAAATAAAAAGGGTGATCACGGGACAATAAGGCAATAACGAAAACCAAATTTGTCGGACCCCAATACTCGAGACTATCATTGGCAGTAATCATGGCATGAGTTGTAGGTGAATTATTGTATCAAATCCTAAATAGGCAACACATGCTCACATAGCACCACAAATCACAGTTGAGCAAAAATCCAAATCCTAAATAGGCAACACATGATGATGAAAGGACATAAATTTGTCGGCAACCTCATAAGCTTTAGAAACAATTTATGTATCATCAATAACGTAAATTACAGAAGGCATATTTCATATTTGAGGGTCGTGAAATAGAAGGCCCTGATGTTGGAAATCTAGTCAATTTTCGGCATATTTTAATCCAGAAATTCAGCATATAAAACATAACATAAACATGTACAAGTGATCTATCAACGATGTATTCATATTCGCTAACGAACAAGCTAACAGAAACATCTATTAACATATTCATAGCGCGTGAAACAAATACACCGTAAAAGTTTTAGATTTATACCCTCGGGCGGGGCGGTCGGAGACACCGGAGGCGCCGTTACCATCGATCGACATGATGGCCTATTCGATGTAGTCGATCAAGGCGTGATGCAGACGAAGCTTGATGCGTGAAGATGTTCGCGATGCGATCGCGCGAACGGTTGACCACCGTGAAGTAGACGTCACAGATTGAGTAGTCGCGCCGATGCGCTCCCCAAAACTTGATCGCCCGCCTACCCGAGCAGGTACACAAGCGGACGAAGTCCCGAGGCCTACTCACCCGAAACTTGCGCGCAAGATTCGGATCGGAGATTGCAGAGAGCAGCAACAAAAACAGAGGGAGAGAAAAACTGTTCTTTCGTATGGAGAGGAGAGCCTTCTTATTACGTACGCACGCACACGCACCGCGCGGCGCGGCGTGGCGTGGCGAGGCGAGCGAGCGAGCGAGCGCGCGCGTGTATTGGCTCTCTCCAATTCCACAAGGGGGTTACCACGTTCCAACTTTTAAAGTGGTGTAACTCCCATTCAATTCTCCATATGGGACTAAACAATTTTCTACCTAGCATTAGTTGTGGGCCTAGGAATTTCATTTGATTAATTGCTAAATTAAAATGGGCCAATCCCAATTAATCCAACACCTGATTCCACAATTTAGACTTTTGACCACAGTTTTAACTATTTTGTTACTGTTGTTCACTAGGAAGACATAAAATCCATGTGATCTGCATCTCCCCTGAAACGCATAAGAAAGGAAGCATTTTTCAATAGAGAAGCACAGTTGATCCAAACCAAGTTCCTTCTATCTTGTGAGGAGAAATTGCCTTCTATAACCTTCGTAGGTTAGTTTATCCCAGCACAATTCATCCGTAGCACTTGCCCCAGTCACCTTGTGGTGGCTTTCCTCATGGTGGTAACTGGTAGGTTCACTTAGCAAATCTCAGAAAAGAAAATTGAAATTTATTTAAGCAAGCATAAGTTCAATTCCAATTTCAATAGAAAACAACGTATAGTCATTTAATTTACTAGGAGCAAGCCACAATTTGCACGCTACTGCTTCACTTGAAAAAAAAAGAACCTCATGGTACCAGCCTAAATCCCTAATAAGTGTGGGCGTCAAAGGGTAAGGAAGGAAGCAAGATGACCTTGAAGTTGAGGGTGACATGGGCCTTGTAGGACTGGAGCTTCTCCATCACCTGGGGGAAGGCGGCGTCGACCTGTAGGACGAGGTGTTGGGCATGGAGGATGGAGAAGGAGAGGCTCGGGCACTCATGGAGCGCGACGCTGAGGAGCTGTAGGTTCACCTGCTACAGGTTTGATAGGAACTATATGATGGTTTGCATAGATTTCCATCGTATTGTTGAGGGTTTTATTCGAGTATGTTTTATAGGATGCGCTATCTATATGATGATAGATACTTGCTTTAGTGCATAATATCTGACCTGCATTTACACTTAAAAAGGACACGTGTTGCACTACCTAGCTTTCTGCCAACAACCATTCCTTTTTTTTAACCTAATGATTTAGTCAGATAGATATCTTTTATCAACAGGAACAAAAAGAGAGTGCTTCCTAAAATATTTGCCTTAGTTTTACCACCGTATCAGGTCCGGGTGCTTGCTATATTCGTGATTGTTCAACCTACAAACATGGTCCCTAAGCCTGCTAATTTTTGTTTCAATTTATATGCTTCGGAACTATGTCGGTAACATTTCCCCTTTTCCATTACATGGGAAAGAAGTTTCAACGTCTTAATTAGTCTCACTTACATTGTATTTGTTGTTCCCTTTCTTGCCTTTCCATTACTAGCTTCTTTTAAAGCCGAACCTCATCAATAATCTGCTGAATGCAGACTGACATGACCTTAAAAACAGAAATGCAAATCATCAGGATAGATAATAACAAAGCAGCCACATATCATGAAGTAAAAGTCAAATATTTCTCTACTTTTGTTTCTTCTGTTAAAAAAAACCTTTAGGACTGTTTGATTGAAGAGAATGGCATGAAGGAGATCTTCTTATAAAGAACATCATGGCCCAATTCGTAGATTTTAGAAGAGAGAATTTTTAGTGTTTGTCAGCACACCACATCCCCATAACCATATTATTATGTATCTAGGTTTTTTTGTTACTATTTAAAGCATTAGACATTAGGTTGTCACAGTGATTGCCCTAAACATACTTTTGTCTTTCAGTCCTAGATTCTAATAATTCTTTACTAAACACACTTTTGCAAGATATTTCCTGTGATTACATGACCATAATATTATTCTAATGTCTAACCATCAGACAGACATATTAATCAGTTATTGTTCTATTTGAAAGTAGCAATCTATGGATTGGTGGAAACATAGTAAGCCAATTCCTTGAATATACTTCAGCAAGTTACGTCTGAATCGTTCACCTTTTTCACAAATAAGGATCTCACTTCATTTTGTTTCAGATATTTCTTTGTACTTAACAAAAGAGTGCTGATCAGAAATAGAATAGCATTGCAACCCTTATTAAATTATAATGCTTGCTTTTCTTATATGTGTTGTAGACTAGCCACCCTTAATAAGCAAATTGGCCAAAGCTATCAGAGTTATGAACACGTAAACAGGGTGCCTCTTGGGCTGAAGCCACAACATTGTGTACTTCGGCTGCTGATCGTCTTTAGATACAAAATTTGTGCAATTGCATGGAAAGGCTTGCGTCATTTTAAGATGCTGCGCTCCCGGCCCTCAGTTCGTGATCCCAGCCTTCACTTTTCTTATGTGTGTTGTAGACTAGCCACTCTTAACAAGTAGATTGGTCAAAGCTATTAGAGATATAAACACATAAACATGGAACCTCTTGGGCTGGAGCCACAGCATTGTGTACTTCGGCTGCTGCTTGTCTTCAGGTACAAAATTTGTGCAATTGCATGGAAAGGCTAGTGTCATTTTAAGATGCTGCACTGTGGGTCTTCAGTTCATGATCCCAGCCTTCGCTATTCACATTTCGAATTATTAGTGACTAAATGAAAAGCTCAGTGTAATTTGTATTTCACTTTCTATCACCTCCATATTAGCTGCAGCCTGTGTACTTATGGTTCGACATCAGGCCTTTTTTGTCTTTATGAGTTTTAAACAGATAAAATTTGCATGTTAGCTACTTATAGATTTTTTGTCGATTATCTGAGTTGTGTGTGATCCCTGAACCGTTCTATGCCCTCTTCATTGCCGAACTTTACTGCTTTATTATCGTCAAACAAATGATTTCATCACCGGCGCATCGGCTCGTTTCGGCTTGAGCTTCTGACTTCTGATTTATTTTGTATTATTCATAAATTTCGTTTTTCTATACTTTTGATTTTTTTTTTTGAGCTTTTTGCCGGTTCTTTTTTCTCGTATTTGTTTGCATTATACGTGATGGGCTAACATGTTTTTTCTATTTTTAAATTTTTTAAAATTTAATTATACTAAATAAGTCTCCATCAGCTACATTATTTTTCAGCCATAAGTCACTAAAAAAGCTCTTTTGAGCAGAGCCTGGTCCCGCTCATTTCAGTTTCAGTTTCTGGCTTCTGGTTTATTTTTCACTATTCATAAATTTCATCTTTTTCTGAACTTTTGGCTTTTTTGAGCTTTTTTGCCGGTTCTTTTTCCCTGTATTCGTTCACTTTGTCCTTAATGAGCTAGTATATTTTTTCTATTTTTAAATTTTTTTAAATTTAATTATGCTAAGTGAAAAGCCCTGAAAATTTCAAAATAAAAATTTCCAATTTTTGCTGCATTTTTGAGTGAATTTTGAAAACTTTCCTTTTCGGGAAAGTTTCGTCGGAAATGCGCTTTCCTTTCTCGGCCTTTCCGCTTTCTCCTTTCGGTGGCGCCGCCTCCTTTCCGCCTCCTCCTTCTCTCGCGCGCCCGCGCCGCGTCTCCACGCGGCGCCTCTTCTTCCGCCTTCCCGTCGCCAGCGCCTCCTCCGCTCTCCCGCAGCAGCGCGGCCTCCTCCGCCACTCGCGACGCGCGCGTGCGCGCTGCGCCACGCCGTGGGCGCGCGCGCCGCGCGCGCGCCGCCGCGCCGCCCTCCCTCGCGCCTCGTCGCCGCGCAGCCCCGGTCCGAGGAGTGGCGCCGCGCCACGCCGCTCGCCGCGCCGACCCACTCGCGCGCCGCCTCCTCCTCTCTCTCTCGCGGCGCGCGCCTCGCCCTGCGCGCTACTCCGCTCCGTCCCTCGCCTTCAATGCGCTCTGGGGCGCGGCCCCCCCCGGCCACCGCTCGCCTGCGGAGGAGACGCCCGACCGCCTCCCCATCTCCCCTCGCCGCCCGCGCCGCCGTGGCTTCTCCCGAAGGAACCCCTCCTCCGCGCGGGTATAAAATCTCCCGCTCCCCTCATTTCCTTTGCTTTCCGAGCTCCCCAAACACTTTCATTCCTCCCACCCTCAGAGCCTCTCCGAGCCTCCGATTGAGCTCCTGTCGCCTGTAGCTCCGCCACCATCTCCCTCGCGCGGTGACCCGCAGCGATTTTCTTCCCGCTCCTCCTTTCTTCGATTGCATTTGCTGAAGCACCTCTGCTACCCCTATTTACCTTGCCGTTCTCCTTTGGCCAGGTGGAGCCCTGTGGAGCGCCGCCGCCGAAGCTCCCCGCCGCCCTGGCCGTGCTCCGTGGCGCTCACTCAAGACCACGAGCCAGCCGCCACCACCAACGTGAGCTCCCAACCCCGTAGATGGTGTAATCCCGCCGATTGGCCCTCTCGCCGCCGGTGACCCCTCCACCGCGAGATCCCGAACCACCCCTTCTCCCTCTCTCTCCCTTTGGTCTCCGCAAATGCTAACCACCGAAATGGGTTCCCGCTGTCCCCTCTACCCGCGGTACCTCGGTGATCGCCGACGAGCCCTCCAGCGCCCGAGCCGCCGCCGCCACCGTGATCTGCCGCCGCGGTCATCAGAAGGGTGGAGGTAGAAGACGACGGACGTGGGCCCTCCTTCGCCGTCGGATCTTACCTCACCTTCCAACCTCGGCCGTTGGATCTTCCGTCGCGTTTCCCCGCCCCTTGAATCTCGCCGTCCGATCTTCATAACCGTACGCTCCGCCGTTGGATCTCTCCGTGCACGGTTCGCGCCTCCCTTAAACCTCGCCCGTCCGATCTCGCTCGCGTCATCCGGCCGTCACCCACCCGCATCCGCGCTCGCCGGCCGAGCCACGCGGCGGCATCGAGCCGCAGCGGACGACGTTGGCGTGGGCCGCCTCCTCGGCCGCTCGTCTCCGATACAAGACGCTGCTGAACAAAGCCGCGCTGCCTTCGGCCGCGGGCCGCTTTTCGGCCGGGTTGCATCATTGCTGCGGCCGGCCACTACGTTCATTAGATTTTCCAGTGATTTATCAATTTCCAAAATTCCAGAAAACTCAAATAAATCCTAGAAAACCACAGAAAATCCCAAAAATTCCCAAATTTCACCACTTTGCTCCAAATATTATTCCTGACCCAGTGGTGAACTCCATTTCCACAGATTTATCCTAGAAAAATTCCTAAAATTCCATTTGGAGTGTTTATGCATTTTATTCCTTTTTAATTAGATTATTTTTCCTCGCTTGATTAGTTGCAAGCTGGATTTAATTTTATTTTACGTGTTTGCGCTAGTATCGGAGATTCCGGAGATTCAAGAGCAGGCTCAGGATCCAGGTGCTTCGACGTTTGAGCTCGCAGAGATCATCCGGATAGACGGCAAGTCCCAAATCCTTTGATCATGTTGTATCCCATAATGTTTAAATATGTTAATATGTTATTTGCATTGAGCTAGTTTTGAAATGTTAGTTCGAAAATAAAAGTAAAATGTTTAGAATGACATGTGATATAGTTAGTCCTACCACCGTTAAATGCCATGATTAAATTGTAGCCATGCCTTTGAAACCCTAGAAATAATTATCTGATATTCTAGAGAATCGTAGGCTATTACTATCATGCAAAATGTTACACTAATAAGGTTGTGGTTGCGGACCAATTTTAGAATTCAGAAAACCCGACTCTAAGGTAGGGTGGTATGGGACACCGTATCTTAGAGCGGAGAGTGCCGGCGTGCACAAGGTAGGGTAAGGGTTGGGGGAGAGCCGCGGGACGGTCTTTGCCCACCTCTTGTCCTAGGGTTGGAGTAGGGTAAGGGTGAGTGGGAAACCGCGGGACGGTCTCACGCCACCGCTTACCTTAGTTTGGGTCGCGGACACAGCGAGGTTGCGGGCCATGTGAAAATATAAGGATCAAACCCTTACGCCGAGCAAATGTCACGATGATCGCCAACCACAGGAGTTGACTTGTCAACACTTGTCGATTAGCTGCTCAACTCGATTGAAACTCTACAGGAGGGTAGCAGTAAGGTTAGGCTGGCCGTGCTGCGGAAGCCTAACAACGGTGGAATTCACTCGAAGCGGACGCTGTCCTCTCTTGTGTGTGTGTGTGTGTGTAGGTGTGTGAGCCAGACCCGAGTGAATTCTACTGGGTAGAGCCTATATAAAGAGTTGAGCAGAGAAACGGCCTGGTTTTCTTGACTCTTTAGCGGGAGTTGAGGAATCGTGTGGGTAAAGCTGAGCAAACTCTGCAGAGTCAAATAAATGGTATTCGAATACGCCGTGCTCCCGGTTATTGGAGCTGTGTCACTTGGGTGATTCCAGCAGCGAAGCTTAAGTAGATTTGTAAATACTTTAACTTGGTTAGTTGGTTAATGAACTCTTGATGAAAACCCCTGAGATCTTAAGGAGTAAGTTTTGTGTCCGTCTTATGAAAATGTTTGCAAATAAAATTGCATCCACCAAATGTAATAAACCAAGTATACTCCCTTCCTTTGATGATTCCGCATGTAGTAAGTTAGGATCCCCTTTGGGATTTCTTGAGCGGTTGTTTGGCTCATGGCTTGCTTAATCTATTCTTTAGAGGATCAAGACGAAGGAGAAGGACTCCCCGTTGAAGAAGTCCCAGATGATCTTTTCTTCGACGAGGATCCTTGGTGTAGGTCTCCGCGCGCTCAAGCGCTCGAGCCTTTTGTAATGTAATATACTTTGGGCTTGCACGCCTACGTAAAAAGCGGATGTTAATCCGTATGTCAAATATATCTGGTCTTTTGTTGTAAGCATGCGATGGTATACTCTTGCGCGACAGTCCATAACTGTTCATGCGTGAATAGTTAAGGAGTGTCGTGTCCGTACGCGCCCCTGGAAACGGGGGCGTTACAAGAAGTGGTATCAGAGCAGGCTCTTTGACCGTAGGTTGAGACCTAAGGCAGACTAGGAAGCGATTTTATCGCAAAAATTAATTTAAGGCATAAAAAGAGTTTGTGAAAAATATAAGGTCTATTGCTGTCTTGTTCCTCTCTTGTTGCTACTTCCCTGTCTTAAATTTATTTTTGCTTAAGTTTTAATTTTCGCAAATGTTTACTGTCTTACTTGTCTAATTTCAAAATTTTCGTTTCCGGCAGATGGTGCGCCTCGTTTTCTCCCGCCCGGACCGTAGGGATGGATGGCACCACAAGCTATGGGAAATGCGACGATTCCTCGGAGCGAGAGGAAACCACGGCCCAGTGATCTATGCTGAGGGACAGTTCCGCCAGGACCAGTTCTACGAGTACAAGGCTTGGATGGTCCTCGATCCCTTGCCTACCCGCCCAGACAGGAAGCGGAGGTTCACCGCCCGACGGTGGGCGGTGAGGATCTTGCTCGGGACGTGGCTCAAAGCCGCGCTCTATCTCGAGGACTACTACCACCAGAGCTAGCAGGCGCGCCGACTGGTGCGCGCGCCGCACTTTGGGGACTTTATAGTCCCTAGGTTCGTGAGGATGACGATCCCCGCCTAGCGGGTATCGCCACCCTTATGGCGCAGCAGTCGCCGCCACGACAGAGCAGCGATCGAGGAGGCCGAGTCCGCAGAGGCGGTTGTGGGACACTCGTGAGGAGGTTCGGCGCCTCGGAGTCCTCGCCCGCTTTGAGGCCCGAGGAGGCGCAGAGGGTTCAGGCAGGCGGAGTCGCCCAGCTCACTCTTCTTGTGCTTGGTGCAGTCTAGGCCCTGCGCCGGATGATCTGGCGCAAAGATCGCGTCCTGTTCCGCCCGCAGCCCCGCTTGCCCTTCCAAAGACCGGGACGGGGAGGAGTAGACGCATGACGCTAGTGGTAGCGACCTTTTGGTGATAGATGTACTTTTGTATGTAATGCAAGTGTAACATGAACCTTTATGTGGTCCGTGCACCACTTGCTTAATGTAAATTATGTTGCTACCTCTTTTAATTTGTTTGCTTAATTATCGTATGTTCTTCCCGTGTTCAAAGCCTTCTCCTGTCCCCTTCGCCTCGTTCTTATCTTTTCGCCCTATACTTGCCTTGAAAAATTCAAAGTCTTACTTATCTGCTCTTGATTGCCAAAGCCATTTGCAAGGCTAACCTCAAGTTCCCAATCAACGAGATGGAGCCGACAGAGCGCATAAAGTCGGACCAGCAGTGGTGCACCGCCACCACTGCAACACACTCGCCAATGTTATTGCAATGTTAGAACGGAATCGATATCAAGGAGAGCGAACATCTGCGAATGTTGGATCAATGATCGATTGATTGAACGGCTCGCCACCGATCCCGAGAGTACGAGGTGGAGGCAATATTCCACGGATGGTGCTCCAATTACCACCCGGTGGAATGACTTTCTAAAGACACGTCCACCCACTTTCTCCACAACCGCTGATCCTATGGTTGCTGAAGATTGGTTGGCAGATGTGGAGAGAAAACTTCAAACTGCACAGTGTGACGATAGAGAGAAGGTGTTATATGCATCCCACCGTTGCCAGGGTGAGAGAAGCGACTTGGTGGACCAATTATCGCGCACACCTGCAGAATAGAGAAATTAGTGGGAAGATTTCTCCAAGGCCTTCCGTAAGGCCCACATCCCTGACGGCATTATGGAAGCAAAGCGCCGGGAATTTTTGGCGCTTAAACAAGGTGGCCGTACTGTAATGGAGTATTTACACCAGTTCAACCACCTCTCCAGATTTGCCCCTGAGGATGTTGATAGTGAAGACAAGAAGATGAGCAAGTTTCGTGCAGGTTTGCAGCAGTCCTTGAGATTCCACATTTCAGCCTTGAAATTCAAGGATCTGAATGATATGGTTGATGGCTTGATCACCTCCGAAGAAGCTAGAAGTGACATGGAAGACTATAGAAAACGCAAGGCAGCACACAGATCGCAGTCATCTTCACACACTGCCCAACGAACCAAGACATCGGGATCTTCTTCATATCGATCCCCATCTTCCCGGCAGTATGTGATGATGCCGAAGAACCAGTCCAGTCAGACTCAGCATTATACTTCCCCTCTACCATTGGCTCTCAAGTGTCCCACTTGTGGTGGGAATCACCTGGCTAGTAGCTGCCCGCGAAGGTCAAACGCATGTTTCCACTGCGGTGAGATAGGGCACTACAGAGACCAGTGTCCGGGAAGAACTCGCCCTCGGATGCGGCCAAGCTACAAGTTCAAAACCAACAAAGAAGAAGAGGCCAAGTCACAAGCAACCCCGGTACCCCAAAGGAGGATTCTTGCAGATTAAAGCGGCCGGCTCTCGGTCACTGCGCAGCACGCAAATTTCTCACCACTGCAGAGGCGAAGCAATGTCAGACCCACTTTCTATGCCAGAGTGAACCATGTATCTGCAGAGGATGCCGCTGGTGCAAGTGACATCATTGCCGGTATGTTTCCAATCAATTCCATACCTGCATTGATTTTATTTGACCCTGGTGCAACGCATTCTTTTATTTCAAAGAGTTTTGCTGCAAGAAATCAATTGCCTTCTGTTGCATTACCAAGACCTTATGTGGTGGAAACCCCTGGGGTTAGAATGGAGTCCCACCGTGGGTGTGCGGGACTTAACATAAAAATCCAAGGGGTAGATTTTAGAGCAGACTTGTTGCAGTTAGACATGTCTGGTTTAGATGCCATTTTGGGCATGAACTGGTTGGCCAGAAATAAAGGCAAGGTAGATTGCGAGATTAAAACAGTGTCATTGGTCAACCCTGAAGGTCAGAAAATAGTAATAGAGACAGATCGACAAGTGCTGAAAGATGCTAAGAAACGTATGATCAATATGATAGCAGCTACACCTGACCAAGTGCCAATAGTACAAGAGTACCCTGATGTATTTCCAGAAGAACTACCAGAAGACCCCACGCGAGCAAGTAGAACTTGCAATAGAATTGGTACCGTACCAAGCCAATTGCCAAGCACGATGCATGAGAATGTCACTAGCGAGTTGAAAGAGTGAAGAGGCGATTAGATGAAGCGCAAGAGAAAGAATTCATTCGCCAAGTACTTCACCATGGTCACCCGAGATCGTTTGTGAAAAAGAAGAATGGCGAATTGAGAATGTGTGTAGATTACAGAGGTTTGAATGTCTGTCACCATTAAGAACAAGTATCCTCCCAAGAATTGATGATCTGTTTGATCAACTTAAAGGAGCCAAAGTGTTCTCCAAGATCGATCTGCGCTCGGGTTATCATCGATTAAAGATCCGAGAGCGGGATCGAGAGAAGACAAACCTTCATTACGGATATGGATGCTTGAGTTCACGATCGTACCTTTTGGTTTGACCAATGCGCCAAAGATATTTCATGAATCTTATGAACTCGGTGCATATGGACCAATTGGATCGATTTGTGATTGTTTTCATTGATGATATTCGATATACTCCAAGAGTGAAGAAGAGCACAAACAACATCGCATATGGTTTTGACCAGATTGAGAGAGCATAAGTTATATGCAAAATTTGATAAATGCAGTTTTGGTTGAGAGAAGTCGCTTTCTTGGGTCATATTATATCTGAAGATGGAGTGAAGGTCGATCCGTAAAAGATTTCAGCGATGATGGAATGGGAACAACCTAAAGCATGACTAAGTGAGAAGCTTCCTAGGATTGGCGAGTTATTATCGCGATTCATACAGGTTTCTCAAGAATATCTCGCCCACTCACTCAATTATTGAAGAAAGACAAACCGCTCACGTGGGTGATGCATGCGAAGAAAGCTTTGATGTTGAAGACCAAGTTGACAACAACACCGGTGTTGATCTTACCCAATCCAGAGAAGGAGTTTGATTTATCGCGATGCCTCAAAGCAAGGTTTGGGTTGTGTACTTATGCAAGACGGAAAAGTTGTTGCCTATGCATCAAGACAGTTGAAGCGCATGAGGAGAATTACCCCACACATGATTTGGAACTAGCGGTGTGGTGCATGCCCTCAAAATTTGGCGGCACTACTGTTAGGAAATCGTTGTGAGATATTCTCGATCACAAGAGTTTGAAGTACCTATTCACCCAGCCGAGTTGAATATGAGACAGCGCAGATGGTCGGAACCGATTAAAGATTATGATGTTGATCTCAGTATCACGGGCAAGGCAAATGTAGTTGCGATGCCCTTAGCCGCAAGGCTCGCCCAAGCAAAGGCAACAATCGAATACCCACCGAGTTGCAGAGAGATATATTACGGTGAACTTGGTAATCACAGAACAAGGTGAAGGAGCACCTTGGAGATTCAACCACTATTGCGGATCGATTAAAGCGACCGGGATGAAGATGAAGGGATTCAAAACGAAAAAGGATATTCAAGGAGAAAATTCATCGAGTATGCTATAGACGAACATGGAATCCTTACTTTCCGTGGTCGCTATTGCATACCCGACAAGAAGGAGTTGAGAGAGTTGATCTTAGTGAAGCCCACTCCTCTCAATTCTCAATTCATCCAGAGGCACAAAAATGTATCAAGATTTGAAGAAAAGATATTGGTGGAACCAAATGAAGAGAGAAGTGGCGAATATGTAGCTAAGTGTGATGTCGCCAGCAGATCAAGATAGACCACCAAAACCATCAGATTGTTACAACCTTTGCCAATTCTCGAATGGAAATGGGATAGCATTGGTATGGACTTCATCACGGACTTCCCAAGACTCGTGAGGATATGATGCTATTTGGGTCATTGTTGATAGATTGACCAAGGTGGCTCATTTCCTCCCGATCAAGCAAACTTATGGGAAGGATAAACTTGCCGAGTTGTACTTGACCAGAATTGTGACGTTGCATGGAGTTCAAGAAGATCGTGTCGATAGAGGAGCACAATTTACATCTAAGTTCGGGAAAAGTTGCATGAAGCCATGGGCACCGATCTGAATTTCAGCTCAAGATATCATCCATGACGGATGGACAAACAGAGAGAACCAATCGATTCTAGAAGACATGTTGAGAGCTTGTGCGATAGTGTATGGAGCAACATGGAACACTGTCTACCATTTGCTCGGTTCTCATATAATAACAGCTATCAAGCCAAAGCATTCAAATGGCACCATTTGAAGCACTTTATGGCGAAAATGCAGGACTCCACCGAATTGGACGAAACAGAGAACGACAACTCATTGGTCCCAGTTGCTCAAGATGCGAAGCACATATCGAATTGTCGAGACAGATCAAGATGGCACAAGACCGACAGTAAGAATTATGCAGATAACCGCAGGAAAGACACGAGTTTTGAAGTTGGAGATTATGTCTACATTAAGGTCACTCCTTCAAAATAGTCAAGAGATTTCAGGTCAAAGGCAAATTAGCACCAAGATATGTAGGACCGTTTCAAATAATTGGAAGAGTTGGGAAGTAGCTTATCAAGTGCAGCTTCCGCCCAACTTATTTAGAATTCACAACGTGTTCCACGTATCCGGCCGGAAGTGTCTACGTCACCAACAGATAAAGTACCACCGCGGATATTGAATTGCAAGATGATTGCACATATGTGAAGAACCACTACAAATACTTGAAACGCAGAGAGGCAGGCTCGAAACAAGAACGTCGGGTTTTGCAGTACAATGGAAGAATCATACACCAAGAGTCAACTTGGGAACGAGTCTGATTTGCGTGAGATTTCCCCAACTTACTCCTGGACCAAGTTAATCTCGGGTCGAGATTCTTTTAAGGGGTAGGTTGAAAAGCCCTGAAAATTTCAAAATAAAAATTTCCAATTTTGCTGCATTTTGAGTGAATTTTGAAAACTTTCCTTTCGGAAAGTTTCGTCGAAATGCGCTTTCCTTTCTCGGCCTTTCCGCTTTCTCCTTTCGGTGGCGCCGCCTCCTTTCCGCCTCCCTTCTCTCGCGCGCCGCGCGCTCTCTCCACTGGCGCGCCTCTTCTTCCGCCTTCTTCGTCGCCGCGCCTCCTCCGCTCCTCCTCGCCGCAGCGCCCGGCTCCTCCTCGCCTTCGCACTCGCGCTGCTGCGCTGCTGCGCGCTACGCCGTGGGCGCGCGCCGCGCCGCGCCGTCGCCGCCGCGCCGCCCGCCTCGCGCCTCGTCGCCCAGCACCCGGTCGGAGGAGTGGGCCCTCGCGCCACGCCGCCGCCGCCGCGACCCACCGCGGGCGCGCCGCCTCCTCCCTCTCTCTCGCGCGCGGCGCGCCTCGCCTGCGCGCTACCGCTCCGTGCCTCGCTTCAATGCGCTCTGGCCGCGCGTCCCGCCCCGATCACCGCCGTCCCGCGGAGGAGACGCCCGACCTGCTCCCATCTCCCCGCCGCCGCGCGCCGCCGTGGCTTCTCCCGAAGGACCCCTCCCTCCGCGCGGGTATAAAATCTCCCCGGCCCCTCATTTCCTTTGCTTTCCGAGCTCCCCAAACACTTTCATTCCTCTCCCACCCTCCGAGCCTCTCCCGAGCCTCCGATTGAGCTCCGTCGCCGTAGCTCCGCCACCATCTCCCCCGCGCGCGGTGACCCGCAGCGCATTTTCTTCCCGCTCCTCCTTTCTTCGATTGCATTTGCTGGAAGCACCTCTGCTACCCCTATTTACCTTGCCGTTCTCCTTTGGCGGTGGAGCCCGTGAGCGCCGCCGCCAAGCTCCCGCCTTGATGGCCGTGCTCCGTGGCGGCTCACTCCAAGACCCCGAAGCCACCGCCACCACCAACGTGAGCTCCCAACCCCGTAGATGGTGTAATCCCGCCGATTGGCCCCTCTCGCCGCCGGTGACCCCCTCCACCGCGAGATCCCGAACCACCCCCTCTCTCCTCCTCTCTCCCTTTGGTCTCCGCAAATGCTAACCACCGAAATGGGTTCCCGCTGTCCCCTCTACCCGCCGGTACCCTCGGTGATCGCCGACGAGCCCTCCAGCGCCCAAAGCCGTGCCGCCACCGTGATCTCGCCACTGGTCATCAGAAGGGCTGGAGGTAGAAGACGACGGACGTGGCCCTCCTTCGCCGTCGGATCTTACCTCACCTTCCAACCTCACCGTTGGATCTTCCGTCGCTTCCCGCCCCTTGAATCTCACCGTCCGATCTTCATAACCGTATCGCTCGCCGCCGTTGGATCTCTCCTGCACGGTTCGCGCCTCCTTAAACCTCACCGTCCGATCTCGCTCGCGTCATCCGGCCGTCCACCACCCCGCATCCCGCGCTGCGCGCCGAGCCACGCGGCGGCATCGGAGCATGCGGACGCGCGTTGGCGTGGCCGCCTCCTCGCCCGCTCCGTCGCTCAGCGCACAAGACGCTGCGAACAAAGCCGCGCCGGCCGCCGCCGCGTGGGCGTTTTCCCGGCCGGCTGCATTGCGCGGGCCGCCCACACCGTTCATTAGATTTTCAGTGATTTATCAATTTCCAAAATTCCAGAAAACTCAAATAAATCCTAGAAAACCACAGAAAATCCCAAAATTCCCAAATTTCACCACTTTGCTCCAAATATTATTCTGACCCAGTGGTGAACTCCATTTCACAGATTTATCCTAGAAAAATTCCTAAAATTCCATTTGGAGTGTTTATGCATTTTATTCCTTTTAATTAGATTATTTTTCCTCGCTTGATTAGTTGCAAGCTGGATTTAATTTTATTTTACGTGTTTGCGCTAGTATCGAGATTCCGAGATTCAAGAGCGTGCTCGGGATCCAGTGCTTGACGTTTGAGCTCGCAGAGATCATCGGATAGACGGCAAGTCCCAAATCCTTTGATCATGTTGTATCCCATAATGTTTAAATATGTTAATATGTTATTTGCATTGAGCTAGTTTTGAAATGTTAGTTCGAAAATAAAAGTAAAATGTTTAGAATGACATGTGATATAGTTAGTCCTACCACCGTTAAATGCCATGATTAAATTGTAGCCATGCCTTTGAAACCCTAGAAATAATTATCTGATATTCTAGAGAATCGTAGGCTATTACTATCATGCAAAATGTTACACTAATAAGGTTGTGGTTGCGGACCAATTTTAGAATTGAAAACCCGACTCTAAGGTAGGGTGGTATGGGACACCGTATCTTAGAGCGGAGAGTGTGGCGTGCACAAGGTAGGGTAAGGGTTGGGGAGAGCCGCGGGACGGTCTTTGCCCACCTCTTGTCCTAGGGTTGGAGTAGGGTAAGGGTGAGTGGGAAGCCGCGGGACGGTCACGCCCACCGCTTACCTTAGTTTGGGTCGCGGACCGCGAGGTTGCGGGCCATGTGAAAATATAAGGATGAAACCCTTACGCCGAGCAAATGTCACGTTGATCGCCAACCACAGGAGTTGACTTGTCAACACTTGTCGATTAGTCGCTCAACTCGATTGAAACTCTACAGAGGGTAGCAGAAGGTTAGGTGGCCGTCTTTGCTGAAGCCTAACAACGGTGGAATTCACTCGGCGGACGCCGTCCTCTCTGTGTGTGTGTGTGTGTGTGTAGGTGTGTGAGCGGACTGAGTGAATTCTACTGGTAGAGCCTATATAAAGAGTTGAGCAGAAACGGCCGGTTTTCTTGACTCTTTAGCGGGAGTTGAGGAATCGTGTGGGTAAAGTCGAGCAAACTCGCAGAGTCAAATAAATGGTATTCGAATACGCCGTGCTCCTGTTATTGAGCCGTGTCACTTGGGTGATTCCAAAGAAGCTTAAGTAGATTTGTAAATACTTTAACTTGGTTAGTTGGTTAATGAACTCTTGATGAAAACCCCTGAGATCTTAAGGAGTAAGTTTTGTGTCCGTCTTATGAAAATGTTTGCAAATAAAATTGCATCCACCAAATGTAATAAACCAAGTATACTCCCTTCCTTTGATGATTCCGTGCATGTAGTAAGTTAGGATCCCCTTTGGGATTTCTTTGAGCAGGTTGTTTGGCTCATGGCTTGCTTAATCTATTCTTTAGAGGATCAAGACGAAGGAGAAGGACTCCCCGTTGAAGAAGTCCCAGATGATCTTTTCTTCGACGAGGATCCTTGGCTGTAGGTCTCCGCCGCGCTCGAAGCAGTTTCGGAGCCTTTTGTAATGTAATATACTTTGGGCTTGCACGCCATTGTAAAAAGCGGATGTTAATCCGTATGTCAAATATATCTTTGGTCTTTTGTTGTAAGCATGCGATGGTATACTCTTGCGCGACAGTCCATAACTGTTCATGCGTGAATAGTTAAGGAGTGTCGTGTCCGTACGCGCCCCTGGAAACGGGGGCGTTACACTAAGTAAGCCACCTTCAATTACAATGTAATTTCAGCTATAAGCCATAACTTTTCAGCCCAACCAAGCAGGGCACTAAACTACACTAGCTAGCTAGTAGGTATTTGCAGCTGTAGAGGAGCCCAATGCGAACGCGGATGTGAGGAAGCCGAGCGCACAGTAGAGCATGTGCTTCTATAGAATCGGCCGACGGCGCGGGTGCGCGCGCGAGCTTGCTCATGGCAGCGGCAGCGCGGTTCGGACGGCGGGGAAGACGACACAGCGGCTACAAATCGGAGCAGGGGATGATGGGTCCAGGATGCGGACGACGAGAAGAAGCAGGTGGCGGTGGCGAATGGCGAAGAGGCTCACCGAATAGGCGACGCGGTGAGCTCACGCGCGAGCTCGCCCATGGCGGTGCCGGCGTGGCTCGGACGGTTGGGAAGACAACGCAGTGGCGATGGATCGGAGCAGGAGACGGTGGATCCGGGATGCGGACGGTGAGATGAAGAACCCGACGGCAAAACAATGAAATGCCAATGTAATACTTAGCCACCTAATTGCACGGAAAATTCCACTAGCCTGTAATAATTTATAATTCTATTACCACGAAAAATACTTATAGAGCTTATTCCTTTTGCTATAGCTTATGACTTTTAACTGCAGTTTGTGACTTTTGAACTGTTTAAACGAGAGAATACAGAGTAACAAAAACTCATATGTGATTTTTGCCGATATAAATGAAGTCGGTACAGTATATACTACAATTAACTAGTAGACCCTATTTTGAAAAAATACTTTTTAAAAATTAGTTACTATAGAAAAGTTGAAAAACAACTTTTAAAGACCGAAAACTTTTAAAAACTGAAAAGATTATAGGCTTTTTCGGTTCTTCTCGCTCCAAAACCTATCCTTCCAAAAAAAAATGTAGTGGAAAAATAATTAGCTTTTTAATAAAGCTGAGCCAGTGACCTTTGGGCAAAAAAAGCCCATCTTACATCCGGGCCCAAATTCGAGGCCTCACATTTTCCTCGAACTCCTCAACTCGAGCACTAGCCGGCCCACTCCCACCTCCACTTCTCGTCTTCTCCACCCGCCTCGCCGGCGTGAGCCACGGCGCCACCCCCACAAGATGATCCGGAAGCCCAAGCGGAAGTCTCCGGTCTCGCCGGCGAGGTGCGAGCCCTCGCCGGGACCCGACCCTTTCCACCCTTCTCCGTCCACGGCCCAATGCCTCGCCGTCCGCGATGCCCTCCTCGCCTTCCACGGCTTCCCCGACGAGTTCGCGCCCTTCCACCTCCTCAGGCTCGGCCGCTCGTCGGAGGATAACGGTGACCCACCGGCTCTGCGTCCCACCGTCCTCGAAGGGCTCGTCACCACCCTCCTCTCCCAGAACACCACCGATGCCATCTCCCGCTGCGCCTTCGCCTCCCTCAAGGCCGCCTTCCCCTCCTGGGACCAGGTTGGTTGCAGTGAGTCGATGACTAGCCACCAGACCCCTTCGTGAAGCTTCTAGAATCTCCCGCCCCTAACATTCTCTTCATTTTTCCCGTTTTGTTTCGTTTTGGAGGTGGTGGATGAGAAGGGGAAGAGGCTGGAGGACGCCATCCGGTGCGGGGGCCTGGCGGCGACGAAGGCAGCGAGGATCCGAGCCATGTTGCAGGGCGTGAGGGAGAGGAGGGGCAAGATTTGCCTCGAGTACCTGCGTGAACTGTAAGTGGATGAGGTGATGAGGGAGCTCTTGCAATTCAAAGGGATCGGGCCAAAGACCGTGAGTTCGATCACTTTCTTGTTCTTTCAGTGAATTTGCTGCTCTGGTTGTTGGAGTTTTGGATAGCTTGATGCTAGTCATGGTAAAGCAAAGAGAGTGCCTTTTGATTTGTTGTAAACTTGTAAAAGATGAAAGCTAGCGAAGTAGTTGTGGTTTACATGGGAGTAGTTAGCTCATGAGAGTCACGAGATAGTGATCAAAAGGCAATGCGGGTTATTCATAGGGTAGTTTTAGTATTTATTAGCTTAAACCCAAGCTTTTAACTAAAGACTGCAAATGTGCTGAGTTCCTAAAAGGAGTAATTTTGACGCTATGATATATGAAAAAACCTTAAGATATGTTGGTGGGTTCTTTTGGGCTGTGGATTATGGTTTATGGTTTAAATTTTTGAATTTTGGTTATTCGCGAGAGGCAGTACGCAAAGAAAAATAGTCGCATGCGATTTTGGCCGGTACAACCGAACTCAGTACACTTTTTACTTAAATCTTTCTGTTAATCTCATATTGAAAAAACGCACCATTTGAAAGCTAGTTACTGTAGCATAATCCATAAGCCACAAGGTATAAGTGGAAAAGAACTCATAGCTTTGTTTGGGAGAGTTGTAGCTTTTGCCACAAGCTGCCTTTTGCTTTCTAGCTGGAAAGCAATTGTAGCTGATGGTTGTAGCTTTTCTTGAAAACATGTTTGATGACTATAGCACACGCGCACTATTCACCACGGTGCATTGTAGCGCACGTACTGTTCATGAGAGTACTATAGCGCCATGTGTATTAGGCATGATTTGTTATTTAGGAATATATTAATTAGGTGTTTGGTATTATCTATTAGTTGGCAAGTTATTAGATTGGATTGTTAGAGATAAATTTTCTTATAGATTATTTCTTAAGAGTTAAGTCGGATTGTTCCTATAAAAGGGATAGCATGTATCCATTATGAAGTAAATAAAGATGAATAAACAAGTCCCTAGTTCTTAAAGTCCAACTGTGGTCTAGATCTATTTCTCTCTCAATCGGTGCTCTCTTCACCTAGCGCCATTCTACTTCAAGTCGTCGTCGTCCGACCTCTCTCCGATGGATGATTACTCTTTCGTTGTGTTAGTTCACAACATTAAACATGTTTGATGCCTTTCGACATTATGGCTTTGTTTGATCGCTAGCTGACTGCTTTAGCTGTAGATGAAGGTTGAAATGTCTTGGGTTCTGAAGACATGTTTATTTTCTGATATAGCGTAAATATGGTTTTTTATTCCTTTTGCAAAATATTGATGAAACGACTTGATTTTACTAAGTTACGGACAATTGAGCAACATTTTGCAACGTCCAAAATCACATGTAGAAGGTGAAATGTACATTTTCTTTCAACAATGCAATACTATCCTGGTGCAACATCCACTATCAAATCCAAGAGGTGAACACTACCAACAAAAGGTCACATAATCGGCAATGAAATCACAAAGAGCACCCATGTCTCCATCATCCATCGACACGCCATTTTCACTGACCCGTCCAAATGTTGCCTCTTATGTAGCTCTGCAATATGTTTACATCGAGGAAAATTACAGTAAGACAATCAAACTAATTCATCATACATGCATTTGAGAAACCAACAACATTCTATGGCACAGATCAACATTTTCTGGGAGGCATTGAGGTACTAGTACTAGCAAACAAGCATCTACCAAGATGTCTTCGATATATTAAGCACGAATTAGAGGCATTGGGCATTTGAGAATGCAAGTTTCTCACAAAAATGAAAGCATCCATCTCCAAGGTTCTCACAAAAATGAATTAGCTCAAGAATAATTGCAACCAGAACTGAAAAGCCAAAAACCAGATCTGAACCAACACAACCATGGATTCATAGAGGTGGTGGAAGAAATGACGGAGGGATGCTATACCTTGGGCTTGGCGACTGTGTAAGCATCGGCAAGGGGGTGGCATCGGGATGCCGGCTGG
Source organism: Dendrocalamus sinicus (assembly GCA_036346575.1). Classification (NCBI taxonomy): domain Eukaryota; kingdom Viridiplantae; phylum Streptophyta; class Magnoliopsida; order Poales; family Poaceae; genus Dendrocalamus; species Dendrocalamus sinicus. The sequence goes on along the minus strand of CM070656.1, from coordinate 8,729,162 downwards.
GGAAGGGGGGCTGCACCGTCGTCGGGAGAGCGGCTGGGGGTGGCAGAGACCGGACGGCTTCGGGTGGCAGGGACAGGAGGGGGCGGTGGCATCACCAGGAGGGTGGTGGGTATGTGAGGGGATGGCGGCAGCTATGAACCAGAGCTTGGGACGGCGGCTACCCAACGTGTTGGCGATGCGGTCCGGTTGGGGCGGCGCGGGAATCATAGGGCGAAGGGGATCGAGAATGGAAGTTGGGAGGGGTGCGAACAAATGGGGAAATCACAGTTTTGTGCGATGACATTTGGTGGGTGATTTCCACCAACTTTCAAAGGCAATGTCACAACTTCAACCCACCAAAAGCTAGAAAAGCACCTCTCCTCCAGCTTTTTAGCTTTTAGTTCATTCTTCCAAAAGTTGGCTTTTGGTTTCTCCCCAAAGCTGATTTGAAGCTAGCCTGTTTTGGGAGGCTTCCAAAAGCCCGCTTTGAGCCCCCCAAACAGGGCCTATGCCTTTTCTTGTCGTTGAAATGGTTGCAGTTGAATAAAAGAGTTAATCTTGCACCATGATGGAAATGATTTATGTTTGCATTGGTTGAGCTTAACTATTGCTTTGCTGTGGCTGTCAGTAGCTAGCAACAATCAATTTTGGCCTTGCAATGATTGGCTAACAAAAACAGGTGATTGAGAGCTGTCCTATGATGACATGTAGCTTGTAGGCTTTTATATATGGAGTACAATGATTCCGAGCCTTTTGTCCTTACTTAACGTTAGTTACAACCGTTGCTGGGTTGCCAATTTAAGCCTTTGTAGTTTGTGCTCCACAATGGAACTCAAACAGCCTTGTTCAAAACAATGTATTGTGAATTTTTATGATCAGCTATCTGCTTATGCTCTTTAAATACTTGTTTAATGATTTAATCCCCTTTTTTAGTTGTATGACTTTCTAACCACGTTAGGCTGCTGGAGTAAAGAAGCATATGACTGATGATTTTTTCTAATTTATGCATGTTATGACAGGCGGCATGTGTGCTGATGTTCTATCTTCAGAAGGATGATTTTCCAGTAGATATTCATGTACGTGAATCTTTATTTTCCAGTTGTCCACTTCTGGGCATTAGTTTAGTGTGCATCAAATATGTGCGATGACATATATTTCTGCAATAGGTACTCTGCATTACAAGGCTATGGGTTGGGTTCCTGCAACAGCTAGCAGGGAGAAGGCATATGTTCATCTGAATAATAAAATTCCTGATGATCTGAAGTTTGATTTGAATTGTCTATTTGTGACTCATGGGAAGCTTTGTCAATCATGTACCAAAAAGTTAGGAAGCCAGAAAGCCAAGGGTTCCAATTCTGCTTGCCCCTTAGCAAGTTACTGTTGTATTGAAGAAAAGACGCAGCAATAGCCAAGTTAAGCTATTTGCTCCCATTTCAAAACAATATGAGAAATCTATATAGCAAGTATAATGTGCTCCAGAGTAATGTTATATTTGTTGTCTCTGATACAAGTTATTTTGCTTAACTGGTTATTTTCCTTCTAAAGTTGTATCCTGTGCTGGTTGAACTTTGACCTTAAGTATTATACTTCTGCTAGAAATCAAGTGGATTATATAGGCATAAAACTTGGGAATAGAGAGGTCAACTATTTACTTGCTTATTGCTCAGTAAAGGAAGAGCTGAAATGATAGTAATAGTTTTTGGGTAGCAAACTTTGCACTCCAAGTAACTAAGCTTTACGGTTATTTTAATCTGCTCTCAAGTACTTTATTCTATGAAAAATTTCTAAGTTTTATGTTTTAGCAATTTATTTGCTCTGAGAAAGTTTGATCCCGTTTTGTTTTTGGATATTGTAAAAGTAAAATCATATGTCCTGCCTTACAGCTGTTTGTTTACTGGCAAAAAGCTCTCGTGGAAATGTGAAATTTCAAACATGCATACCTAATGGTTGTTACAATCCATCCAATCATTCCCGACATGCTCTTATGCTGTGTAGGAATCGTTTATGGCTGTTGGTATTTGGGAAGAGGTGCCACAACCTCCCAACAACGCTAGCGGTGAAAGGACTTATGTGTTGTGGAGCTTTTATTTGCAAATATCCATATCTAGTGGCAATCTCAGGTTCCCCATCATGTTTTGTTATTAGGAAGCTTCAAGCTGTATGATTTCAGGTTAGATATCCTTCATGTGAACTCATTTTAACCTAGTAGTAATAGTAGGGAAGTTGCACTGAGAAGCAGAAACATGGGGATTGTAGACATCAAAAGATATCTCATTGGTTACACTGAGTGGAGAAAAATTTTGCTACCCAGCGCCAAATAGAAAAAAAAAAAAAAAGGACCGACAGATCAGAACCAACCAGTTGTATTTACCTGCTATCCTCGACTTTCTGATGCAATCGGTCTCTTGTGCCTGTTGAGGTGGCTTGTGGTTTTCAGGCAAGCAGTATCTGACTGAACAAAATAGTGTGTTGTGCTAGATTCGTCTAATCTTCTCAGTCTCCATCGTTGCAAGCTCAGCCGAGTTGCGCCACCCCTCTTGCTTGAAAAGGATGTGCACTCATCCACTCAAGCTTCAACACTTGATCTTTAACTGTGGATGTTTGGAATTTTGCATGGACAAGAGGTGGACCCTTGATGCCCATCTGGTATCGTATGCTTTGAGGTAGAGCATTGTGCCTTGTGATGTGAGTAGAGCAGCTGGGCATGTTTGCTTCTGGCTTGCATGAATAATAAACTCAATCATTGCTTTGATCTTTGATTAGGTTGCAATGCACTCTTGCAAGTTAATCTGGGAGCCTTGTGTTAGTGGGAACATCCGGTGTGGAAGTTGAGCACTTTTCTGACCTCTCTGAGAAGTGACCACCACTTTGGAGGACATCCATGATCGAGTATGATCTTTGCTTCAAATGTTGAGCATGGCATCAACTGAAGGAAGTGTAGTCACATCACATCTATATTGATATGATCCAAACTCAGCTGCTTTAGAATATCTGAAACTGAACTGAACAGTAAGTGTTCGCTGATGTTTGTTTCTTAAGAATCGTTTTGTTAAAGGCAGGTGTGCAACCAATGGAAATTGCCAAGAATTGAGTGAGCCCCAACCCTAACTGTGGTCACCCAAGACCTAACCACTGCTCGGTGGGCCTAGCTGCTAAATCCAAAATATTTGGGCCCACCTAATATTGGGCATGTTCTTTTTTAGTTTTTGGCTTTTCTACAGTAACTAACTTTTAAAGAGTGTCTTTTTAAGATGGGGTCTACTAGTTAATTGTAGTACATACTGTACCGACTTCATTTATATCGGCAAAAACCGCATGTGAGTTTCAGTTACTCTGTAATCTCTCACACAAACAGCATAAAAGCCACAAGCTGCAGTAAAAAAGAACAAGGGAAAAAAATCTTTTGAGTCCATTTCACTGGACTGCGACACCTGCAGCTTCTGTAGTAGTATAAGCTACAGGGTCTGTTTTTTGTTGCGTTTGCTGACTTATGGCTGTGACTAATAATTTTTGTTTCTAGAGTGAGCGTTTGTACAAACGAACTGAATACCGATAAATCATTTTCGAAAATACTGTCTTGATAAGTCACTTCGAAAAAATGACAGAGAAACCGTCCTGTTTGTTTATTTATTTAGAAAAAACCATAAGTTTAAATGGATGGAGCCCTCCTTAGGCTGAGCTCCATCTTGAGCTCTTTATTGGTGGCCAGCTCCAGCTCCCAGCTTCTCCTTAGAAGCTGGAGACAGCGGGCCAAACACTCCAGGTTCCCCTAATTTTTTAAGCTAGAGCCAGAGATGTTGATGTGTATTTGCATAGGAATGTGGAGCAACCTTTATGTAGCTTATCGACTTTCTAGCTTCTATTGAAGCTAGCTTCTAGAGCCCAAAATCTAGAGTCGGAGGTCGACCAAACATGGCCTTAGCTGCTAGGGAGTGAGCTACCCGGCCAAAACACATTGAGCGCCAACTTGTAGCTTCTCTGGAGCCTTGTTAAAGCCGAGCGCGTGTTGAACGCAGGAACTGAAATTTGGTCAGTTAGCTTGAATGGCTCCTCAAGCATTGCGATAACAAAGTTACCAAGCTGCTCTTAGCTGATGGCGGCAGAGAATCCACGCACCATCGTTGTCAGAAGAAAATCGTTGGACTGTGGCTTATGACTTATTTCACTGTAGCTAGCTGAAATTACACTGTAGCTAAAGGTGACTTATTTGACATAATTAAATTAAAAAATTTTAAATATAGAAAAAACAGGTTAGCCCATCACGTGTAATGCAAAACGAATACGGGAAAAAAAGAACCAGTAAAAAAGCTCAAAAAATCCAAAAAAATCAGGAAAAAGACGAAATTTAGGAATAGTAAAAAATAAGCCGAAAGGCAGAAGCCGAAGCCGAAATGAGCTAGGCCGAGTCTATTGGATTATTAATGGATAGGGAGGAAAAAGTGCTCGTCGTTGTTGTGACTTGTGAATCCACAATGCCGTCGCTGTGTATCCACATTCCACAATGTCATCGAGCTGTAGAACAGGTGGCACGCTCAAACATCGTTGCCAACATGGTGCATGAATGAGCCCTGATCCTCCCCTTGAGTGTCGCTACTGCCCAAACACTGCTACTCACTGCAACCTCCTAGAGTGTCGCCACTGGAGTGAGAGGACAAGGGGGAGGAGGAGAAGGCAGAGAGGCCAGTGATAGGCAGTTGCTAGCAGTGATAGGAGGAGGAGAAGAAATTAGGAGATGCGAGGAAGAGGAAAAGGTGGCATTTGATTTGGAAGAGATTGAGGTAAGCAGTGGTGGATCTAGGATGGACTTTAAGTGACTAATGTCGTAGTTTTTATATCAACATCTAACATCATAGTTTTTATACACATATTATGGTATTCTAAAGTACTACAAAAATGCATAAATGACATCATAATGTTAGCTCATTGCTTCAATATAAAACACAATAAGTTTCATAATATAGCAATGTAGCATAGTAATCGATAGATATATAATTTAAATACCTAAATAGCAAAAATTTGTTCTCTGTCCTAGCCCATCATTTCTTCCATCTCTTCATCAATGGTAAGAGTAGGACAAGATCCAAAACCTAAAAAGACAACATAAAAAAAATAATTCATATAACCACATCTAACTCCTCAATTGGTTTTGAAAGTCCCGAATCACCAACAATGTCATCCTGATTAAGTACAATACGGGGATTAATTTGTTCAGTATGACTACCTCCGGTTGCTACTATTTCTAGAGTGGATTGGTTGGTCTATGCTGAAAAATAGGATGACAACATCTTTGTCCTCTTCATATTGTGTTTCTAAATTTTCTAAATCTAATTGTCCTACATATAGCAAATTATAATAACATCAATTTCGATTTTCATATTCACTGAATGTCTGATTCAGAAATGAAATCAAATAATTCATACTCAAATAATTTTGATTTTCATATTCACAATTCACTGATTGTCAAATACTTAAATTCATACTAACTCACAGAGAGATTGAAATTAGCAACTTGCATTCATGATTCATACTCACAGAGGGATCTGGTTGGGCAGGCTGGTTGCTGCTTGCTCATGCTCGGCAACTCGACCAAGGGCGGGCCACGCTGCCGTGGACTGTGGTGATCGTTGGGCAGAGAGCGAGGGGCTTGCCGCTGGCCAACACGTGAGGAGGCGGCGGGGCTTGCCGCCACCAAAGACGCACGCGAGGGGCCGAGGCACGAGGGCTTGCCACTGCGCGCCCAAAGACACGACATTGGCGGCAGTGTGCGTGGTCTGGTCACGATGCGGCCCCAGTGGTGGCAAGTCGTGGGGCAGCGCGCAACTATGGCGGTGGCGCGATGCCCAAGGATGCGCCCAAGAAGATCCCTTGGAGGAGAGGACGTGGTGGCTCCTGCGATCCTACTGACTGCTGTGCTGCCTGGGCGTCGACGCCTGGGGCTTGAGAGACTTGGGAGATGATAGACGAGAAGAGGGAGGCCGAAGCTAGGGTTCAAGGGGGAAGTGGGACAGGCTAATGGCTTCATGCTATTTTTTTTGGCTGGATCGTGGGCCTTGGGCCTTGGGCTATGTTGGGAGAGCTAGAAGGATGTAGTTTGCAGGCAATGGGCTCGATTCGCTGGAAGAAGGCTAGATACTAGGAATAACATGGGTTGAATTATAGGATATATATCTTGAACCGAGCTAAAATTACCTGAGTTATACATTGGTAATTTTTCATGCCCCGAACTGAAGCCCATGTTGCTATGGGCTCAAATCCATCCCTACGAGGTAAGAGAGGCAATTGAGGAAGCTGAAGCATAACATAGGCTAAAAAAATCTCTAATTTTTGGGATCTAGCTTCTCCTGAAATCGGCATTTAGGGCCTGTTTGGGAAAGCTCTACCACTGAAAACGTGGATCTGGAGCAGCAGCTCCACCGTGGATCTGGGATCCCACCATGGAGTGTTTGGCTTGTACAGCAGCTCCAGATCCACAAAATTGAGGTTTTGGTGGGAATGACCACTTTTGGTGGGATGGGGTGTGTAACCAGTGGCACCGGTGGGTAATTACCACCCAACTCCACGGTGGAGCACCCCTTGAGGAGCTCCATGAAATCCATGGATCTGGCCCTCAGATCCAGGATTTTGGTGGATCCAGATTTCGCGGAGCTGAAGCGTTTGGGTAAAATTTCGTGGAGTGGAGCTGTTTTTCGTGGATCTGAAGCTGGTGGAGCTCTCCCAAACAGACCCTTAGAGGCCAGAGGTTAGAGCTGGACTCTGGCCAAATACTACTAGATCACAGAGGTAGTGTTAATTACTTTTATAACTTTTACCTATTCTCTAAATAATTTTTCGAATCTAAAACCGCATGCACCGTTCGCTACCATTTTAAAATGCACAGATAACAGTCATCTACTGCTACCAAAAGCCATCAATTGTAGTCTAAAAGACCAAAGCCTCGCATAACACCTGCAAACCGAAAGCAATACGTAGGTAAACATTTTTTTCTCAAAGTCATAAAGAAAACTTTTCTTTAGATTTCTATTTGGAGCCAGAATCTCAAGTCGGTCACAGGGCCAAAGCAGCTGGCAGAGAAGGCGTGGGCCCACCATAAATAGCCGCTATCCCGGACAGGTATGTCCCACCAAACCAGTACCCCAACTGCCGTTCACGTGCACGACGACAGCATGGGACCTACTAGGCTACTACTGGCACCGGTTAACAACCTCCAGCACAGTCCAGTCCAGACTCGCACAGGCGCAGAAGGTCGCGTCCAGATTAAACTCCGATCCGACGGATTTGATACGATCTGCAAAGCAAATTCACAGGATAGCAGTGATATGACTTTACCATAATTTTGGCCGTCGGATATACGAATGATGGATCAAATCAGATGGTACGGCTAAGGTTGTAGGATAAGTGATTCCTAAAATGAATCCTATACCTTAAAAACTATTCCTTTCTAAAGCCGGTTTCTAAAAGTAAAAAAGAAACTATTTACAACAGGGCCATAGTTTATGCCCTACTCATTTTAGCTTATATTTCTGGGTTCTAACTTTTTAATTTTGTCATTTTATGATTTTTTTTTGGTTTTTGAGGCTTTTTATCTTTGTTTTTCGTATTTCTTTGTATTATTCATAGGTTAATCTTTTTTATTTTTTAAATTTAATTATGCTAAAAACTACTAATAACAGATATAATTAAAATAAGTTAGCTATAGTAAACCTACCTGTGCGCCCTATTCACTGCAGTATCTGCTACGTCATTTTTGCTATACTAGCATTCGGATGGATCTCAGCTTAATTTTTCGATCCGCTGGGAAGGAGTCACGTTAGAGGAACCTACTATTATTATGCCACCTCACTCTCCCTTCCATTTCGCCGGCCTCCCTCTTGCCACCTCACGTCACCTCCCATTCCATTCACAATTACGATTTACGAATCCCCAACACAGCCAGCGGAGCACGCCGTCGCCGCCGCCGAGGCTCCCTGCGATGGGGAGGGGGCTGTTACCTTAGCCCACTGGGCCACCCCCTGCCGGCCGCTCGCTCGCGGCGCGTCGGGCGGGGCGCGATCCGGGCGTCCCGCCGCGGCGAGATCCGAGCGCGCGCGAGGCTGCTTTGCCTGTGGCTGTGGAGGTTTGGAAGGGGTGTGGGTGGTTGCTAGCCGCAGCGGAGGAGGGCGGCCATGGCGGGGTCGAGGTTCGGGTCGTTCAAGTCGGAGAAGGGGGACTCGGCCGCCGCGGCGGCGCAGAGGAGGGACCCGTACGAGGTGCTCGGGGTGGGCCGCAACGCCACCGACCAGGAGATCAAGAGCGCCTTCCGCCGCATGGCTCTCAAGTAAGGCTGCCGCCTCTCTCTCAGATTCGGGCACTTGTTTGCTGCTGCTGTTGGTTGTTTTGCCATCCCTCTCCGTGTTTAGGGGGAAACGCTTCGTTCGAATTCGTGCGAAACAGGGCACATTTTAGGCGAATTCTGTCACCTATGTTGTGTGTGCTTATATAGTGAACTTTGCGGCAATGATCTATGCTTTGGCACTTTTCTTTCATGTCTCAGTTGCGATCCATGTTTGTCTGAACATTGGTTGGTCTGTGTATTGGTGGTCTGGCGTTGAAACGAAGCACTGATTTTGATTGTTCTTTTCCTGGTAAATTGCGGTAGGTACCATCCGGATAAGAATGGCGATGACCCTGTGGCGTCAGACATGTTCCAGGAAGTCACATTCTCCTACAACATTCTGTCTGATCCCGATAAGAGGCGGCAGTACGACACCTCAGGATTCGAGGTAAATCACCAATCAATAGATGTGTTCTGGCCTTTTTATTTGAACATGTTATGGCAACTGTTGCACTATGTTTCAGGCCATTGAATCCGATAGCCAGGAATTGGAGCTGGATCTATCGAGTCTCAACACCGTAAACACCATGTTTGCGGCTCTTTTCAGGTAAGGCTTGTACATGATGCAATGTCTCTTTAACTATTCGCTAGCTTGTATTATGCTGTTGTTTTGATTGTGTGTGCATATGTGTAGTAAACTTGGTGTACCAATAAAAACAACTGTTTCGGCAACAGTTTTGGAGGAGGCATTGAATGGGTCGGTTATGGTTTCTCAGCTCCAGCTTGGAAACTCTGTACACAGGAAGGTCGGTTATAACTGTTTCGTTATACAATGTTTATTTTCCATCTTAGTAAGTAATATCTTAATTGTTGCATGTGACCAGGTGGAAAAGCAATCAGCTCATTTTTATTCTGTGGATATAACAGAAAAGGAAGCTAAAATGGGTCTAGTTTGCCGTGTGCACTCAACTGATAGAAGTAAATTCAAGGTTGGTTCTTTACTTTTATTTAGAATTACCTTTTGTGGTTGTATACCTGTATTCTTGCGGAATAAGTCCACTCTTGTTTCATAATAAGCATATTTTCCTTTAGTTAGTGAAATTTTCTGCATTTACCATTAACAAATAATGGTAATGATAACCCACCCTTTTCTGCATTTTCTGTGTGGTCAGCAATTACTGCTATATAGAATAATCAGAATTTATGGTACAGTACTACATTGTTTTTTATGTATGCCATCTTTCTTTTGAAGGTTTATTTGAGAGGGCTATAATGATCTGCTCATGAAATAATTTCGAATTTGCAGTAGACAAGTTTAATGGTTGGTGGATTGGGATGCAATATTTACATGTATTTCTGTAATAATTATGCCAGTTATTGTTGATCATGGTATGCACAGATTTTTACCAGTCTTCTTTTAAGTAGTACCTTTTTTGTTCCACAAGATTGTCATATGTGAGACTTTTGATTGAAGTTATGATTTATGTGTCAGTGGAGTAAAATTTATCGAATAACGGGTTAAGAACTAGGGATTTGATTCACCAGTACAGACCAATCTCATTAAATTCGAGTGGGTAGATGGACCATGTATGTTGCCATGTGGGTGGTTTTAGTAGTTGAATCTGATTAGTAGTAAGTAGGTCAGTAATGGGTTCACATTCTGGGTCGAACTGGAGGTTTTAATGGGCTGTTATTTCATAGCTTGAGGCAGATCCTAACAGAAATGGGTCAAGTAAGGCTGAATTCTCTAATAGTTTGGGTTAGATTAGGTTGCTTTGTATTCAACTATAACCCAGTGGTACAGAATGGGTTTGCCTACTAGCCTACTAGGTTTTGGACTTAATGTATATGTGAACTTAAGGTTCTATTAATTTCTTGGTCCGAAAGTGGCTGAAATGGGTTGGATCTTCAATTTATATGTCATTAACAGGCTTGGTGGTAGGTGTCACTTGTCAGTATATGGTAGCCTTTTTTTTTGCCATAAGCCATGTGTTTTTTTGGTGAGGGCATAAAGACATGAGCTGACTTGGAACTGGGATGTAGTTCCACAATACTGTGAGTCCCAATTTTATTCTACTATATCATATTTCAGTGAATGCATTTTTTTATGTAAACCTGTTGGCTTCAGGTCATGCAGACAGAGATTTTTTATAAGATGAGTTTCCTTAGATTAAGTGCATTGTGACTGTCATAAATTTAAGGCATCAGGTGATTAACATATACTCCCTCCGTTCCAATGTATACATTTAACCACTATTTTTTCTAATTATATGTTAGTAAAAATTAATAAAAATGTAATGATATGAAAGTACTTTTGATCATAAATCTAGTAATTTCATTTACATATGACAAATCTGAATACTTTTGTGTATAGTAGTGGCCAAAGTTTGAAAAGTTTGATTGCACGCATTCTAAAACGACATCTATTTGAGAACGAAGGGAATAGAGCATTTGTTCTATTGAATGAATACTTAAAATATCCGAATTTAATGTCTTTTTTCCTTTATGTATACCTTTATAAAATTTGGTTTTCTTCCCGTCAATTTCAGCTGCTTTATTTTGAGCTCGAAGAAAATGGTGGGCTAAGCCTTGCACTGCAGGTATATACACCAAGCTTCCCCCTTTTTCCAAGGAAAAAGAAGGAAGGAACGTGTCATAATTATATTGTTTGTAAATAATTAAACCAGCTGTATGAATCTGAGCCTATCGAGATTTTGTATGACACATTTACTAAGAAAAGGATGCCTTTATTTAGACATTACTGCGAGCAAAAATGCAAAAACGACTTGTAAATTTGCATATTCATCTTAAGAAAATAGTTTTCTTTCCATCATCAGTGTGCTTACTACAACCTCATTGAGAATTCGTATGTTCTTGTCTAGTAGATTTACTGTTAGAATGTAAAACCATGAAATGAGTAAATATGTTTTCACTTTGACGACCTTCGCTTCATCAAACACGCAAGCAACAATTCTGTTAAGATTTGCATTGTGTTATGGCTTGAGTATATAACCTATGCGGCCTGCTGCAGGAAGACTGTGTAAAGACTGGGAAAGCTACTTCTTCAGGGATGTATTTTCTTGGATTTCCTGTTTATCGTTTTGAGCAAAATAACTCAGTGAGTTTTCAATTGTGGCTTGGTTTTGTATTCACCGAGTGTTTCTTTGAGATTCTTTTCCTTTATAAGTTCCAAAAAATTGCAGGCAGCTGCTGCAAAAGATCCTGATAGCGCATTCTTTAAAAGATTGGATAGCTTCCAACCATGTGACATAAATGAACTGACACCAGGAACCCACTTTTTTGCTGTCTATGGTATATCTCTTTGTTGATTGCTGCAATGCTAATTAATTGAGGCAGTATGGAACTTTTTAAACTTTATTACTTCACTCAGGTGACAATTTCTTCAGAAGTGCAAGCTATACTATAGAGGTCGTTTGTGGTGAATCTTTCCCTGCTGAAAAGGAGAAGCTACAAAGTGTGGAGGCAAAGATACTCGCAAAACGAGCTGAGCTATCTAAATTTGAGACGGAGTATAGGGAAGTATGTGCTCGATTTTTCTTCTAAGTTATTTTCCTTCAGGTTCTTTCTTTGCATGTTCAGTCTTGAATGGTAACATTTTTCAAACGGTATGATTCGCAGGTTTTGGCAAAGTTCACTGAGATGACCAGCAGATACACGCAAGAAATGCAAACAGTATGTGTCATCCTGATATATAGTCATTTTTGCTTCCTATGATGTCCTGAGTCGTCATGGCCTTTTATAGATCGATGAGCTTCTGAAGGAAAGGAATGAAATTCATGCGTCCTATACCAGCACTCCACCTCTAAAACGGAGTTCCAGCAGGAGTAAAGCAAAACCGCCTGTAAAAGGGTCCAAAGGCGATGAAGAAAAATATCGGAGAAAGGAAAAGAAAGTGAAGGATCAGCCCATGGAGGGATGCGGAAGTGAGGATCACGATTCAAGTGAAAAGAAAACCAAAGAGCGGTTCCCAAGGAAGAAATGGTTAAACCTTCCGTTCAAAGTTGACAGGCGACAGCCGTGCTGAGCAATGTAATATATTCTGTAGCTTTGCTATTTTGTTATGAAATTTTCCTCTGCCGTACTCACTTTCTTCTCTTTTGTTTTTTTTTTTGTAGGCAATCCCCTTCGTCTTGTCACTCAACTGAAATACATGGCATTTTCACTGTGGCCGCCCAGAACACGTTCTTGATCTTACCTCATTCCTTTTTATGCTGCCTGGTTTATCCTAGAAAGGTTGGGTGCAAGCCTGAGCTGATGTAAATAAATGCTTTTAGCCCCCAAAAGCTCTTACTGGCCGGTGGCCACTGTGCGCGACCGCGATGGATTGAGACAGAGTACCGGATGTATGTTAGGAGACAAAGCATTTATAGCTTGTAAGGTTATATGTTGCCACTATAGTCCAATTCCATATTCTTTCAATCATGTGATAATTTCTAGTTTGTTTTTTACTACCATTGTAAGTGCTACTCATTTCCTTTTTGCGAGTTGTAAATATTAGTAGTTCTTTTCTCCTCTGTCTACTGTACACATTACTTTTTCTCTCATGTGTCGGAATTTAGCTAAATCAGAATCCTTTGTGAATCAACTGTACTATTCACTGAATCAGTAGATAGTGCTCACAAAATATATTACGGAATCATTTCATACAACACGTAACCATACAATAGAATAATATTACAATCATTAGAGTTCAAATAGACTACATTGAGTCAAGTTTACAGATAGGGACAGTCGGGTCAAATGCAGTGGCGGAGGACGGAAAAAAAATGAGGTGGGGCGGATTGAAAGCAAGCCAGTTTCCAGATCAAGGTGAGAGAGCGGTGTACCAGGAGGGAGAGGTCCGGTCGGGCATTGCGTCGAACAGTGGAGCGGCGGGAGAGCGGTGCGGAAGTAGAAGGCTATGAATTAGAGAAGTTGCGTTTACCTTTTTACATATTTACCGCCAATGCAATGAATCCCAGACACGCGAGCCAGCGGCGAAGAGCACGCCGAGGAGCACGAGATCCGCGAGGATGACCAAAGAAGAGCCGGCGCCCACGCCCACCCGGCTGCCGCCAGCCGCTCGCTTGGCGTCCTCGCGCGAGCTCACCTCCCAGCGCGCCGATTCCTCCGCCTCGGCCTCGGCGGCGGCGACCTCGCTGGCAGCGCGAGCGCCCTCGTCGGGAAGGCGGCGGAGCGCCGGCCACGGCATCTCGTCGCACATCCCGGCTCGGAGGCATCGCAGCGCGGAGGAAGAGCGAGAGGGGACGCTGGGAGCTGCGGCGCTGCGAGACCGCCGCGAGCGCGAGTAGCGCCAAGGCGCGCGCCGCCCGCCATGAGTGGGTGACGCGTCGGCGGTGGTGCGGCGCGCTCGGCGACGAGCGCGGCGAAGCGCCGGGAGGTCGCCGCCGGCGTCCAGCGCGCGCGCTGGCGAGCTTCGGCGACGAGGGCGTTGTCGCGAAGGCGCAAGCGAGAGCGCGGTGCGAGGCCGGAGCATCCGAGGCAGCTCGGCGGCGCGAGATTCCCAAGGATTTGGTTGGACTCGAGGCGGCGGAAAAATCAAGCCCTGGCGCAAGCCAGGGCTTGCCCTATCGAGCGCTCCGCCGCTGGTCAAATGGATACATTACATAAAAGTAGAAGCAAAAGGGGAAGACACATCTTGCCATAGTCAAGTGACTGGGGTGACCTGTGTGCGACCGATATTCATAAAAAAAATTGGATAATATTGGTGCACGCAAACACCAACTTGATCAGCCAGACTAGAGTGAGACCTAGACTACTAGAGCCTAATATCTTCTCCAGTTTCATCATCATTAGCTCTTGGGACATCATAATATACGTAGTGTCCTTGGTACACGGGGTCTGAGGGATTTTGTGAGCGAGGGTGAGCATAAGTAACAGTGCTCCATGAGGCAACACATATAATGTAATATTTATACATGCAAGGTTCAACAAAGGTAGGCTCGAGTTTTTTTACTTGTTGAAGGCAATATTTTGAAATTACAATAATTAGAAATTCCTATGACGTAGCATTTTAATCAAAGCATATTTTTATTAAAGAGACTTAAAGTATGCAATATTTATAACAGCGCAGAGAGTGAAAGTGTGCAATATTTATAATGGTATAGGTTCTATCCACCACATGTTAGTTTTTTATCACTAGGCTTACATCCACCCAAATACACTGGGTTACATTCACCTAGGAAAAAGCCAAAATTAAGGTTATATTCACAAGTTTTCATCTCTCCTATAAAGATTTTTAAAATAGATTCATCTCTCCTATAAAGGTTTCTAAAATAGAAACTAACTTGAGTAAATTCTCATGCCTGCCCTTGATCGTGGGCACGATTGTTTGAACAGTTTATACTTTGCAGAGACTGTACACTTCACCCACAAGAGATAATCAACTTATTATATTTCAAATATTTTCTTGGATATTTGAATAAGGAAGATCACCACAAAATCTTTACAATGCATCATGAAACAAGTTAAGGACAGAAGTAAAGTAAAAGCAACTCAACCTGTAGTTTCACACTCAGTTCCCTCCTTTCATATCCTTTAGAAAGCGTAGGCCAAAAAAATCAGACAAATAGTATTGTAAATCTCTTTTATGTATATTTGAGACTATTAGTATGGTGTTTGAACTATTTATATTGTAATTTGTGCAAGTTTTCAACTTAATCCTTGAATTTAAGACTTATCATATTATTTAGTGCATGTATACCAAATTATGGTGCAAATTTTACAATTATTTACCGAATTGGCAAATGGTTTTACCGAATTGCATATGAAAATTTTGGTGCGGCATACCCTTTGGTAAAATCCTGGGTCCGCCACTGCTCCTCCTCAAAGACTAGCTTGAGCTAGCGCTAAACCCCCGCGCTTGCCGTCGCTGGTCCTTGCCATTCCGACCACACCGGCAACTCTCTCGGAGTTGTTCGCGTCACGGCGTGTTCCCAGAGGTCTTCCTCTCCTCCCACTTAATTGCAGTTCCATGCCCCGGAGCTTACCGCATTGGCCGTCTTCCTCAAGTCTGACTGGCACTGCCTCTGATGCCGCCATCTGCTCCTTTGCTCTGTCTCAGCTCGATTCACTCTACCCAGAGCTTCTCCTCGGTGCCCTAGAGCTTCCCCAACTACCGGCCTAGGCTCCTGACAACTCGAGGCCACCACTACTGTGGCCTCACTCGCGTCACCCTTGGCCTCTGCCCCTGGTTTGCCATAGTGCTGCTCGGCCCATGTGTCCACCTCCCTTAGCTCCCTTGACCTCTCCCACTGCCCCTATGGCCGCCCCTTGCCAGCGCCACCTCCCCGTTTGACCTTCTTCTGTTTTCCCCTGCCTCAGCCGATCCCCTCTTTGCCCCTTTCTCTTGCTCATGAGTCATGACAAATGGGCCCAAATGCTAATTAGTGGCCCACATGTCATAATTGTTCTTCCATATGTCTCTTTAGAAAGATAATCCTGGGAAATTAAATAATTACATAAATTCAAACAAAATATAATGATAAATGATTTAATGGAGTATGGTTATAAGTAAAAAAGTGGGAATAAAATTTATTGTAACTAGAATAAAGGATTGTGCAAGGCGAGAGTATTATAGATTTAATCTAGTCAATCGCATGGAATAGAAAATTAATTATTTTAAGGATAATTAGTATAGGGTTAAGCCATATAAGCATTACTTGTATGCCTTAAAAGACATGAGGTCCTTTCTTTTTCAGATAGAGATTAAATGATTAAGGGAAATAAGTAGGTCAATAATATTTAACTGAAATACTAAGATTTCAATTAAAGATTTATTTGCCTATAATTAAATAAGTCTCAAAATAATAGCTGTAATGTTAATACTTGTCCTAAACCCAAATGCTAATAAAAGACACTAATGATATATAAATTTGTACAAATGTCCGAGTACCATAAGAACCTTATTTAAAATGACAATTGAGACAATATTAAGATGATTAGCCAATAGGTTTTTTGCAACTTAAATTAAAATACAAATTTAAAGTTAGGGGAAGGGGATGGTAAAAATGTAAGCTTGTAGATGTAAATAATAATCAAAGGTGCTTAAGGTGAATAATAACTAATTACGATGCATAAATTAATCAAAATATTAAAAGTAATCAAATGGGAGTGTCCACCTTAATTAAGGATTTTTTTTTCTAAAAATAGCTAGGTAAAAATGGAGGATATATAAGGCTAACCAATATTTGTTTTAAGAAATTCATATGTTAGTCGAAGGCCCTATTAACATATAATCCCTGCCATTAACATATCATTGATATTTAAATCTTAACATTAGATTTAGTTAATAATCATATTGAAATATAATTGTGTATATCAGGCTAGGATCACATGAATAGATTTTTAATTAAACTTAAACTATGCTAGATAATAAGTGAAAGTACATTAAATATCAACGACATTTAGTCCAAAGAGCATTTTTAATTAAATATCACGTACAAATGTAACTCTATGTAGGGGTGGAAAACGGAAATGGATAATTTGTTTTATCCGATATTCGTATTCGAGAAAACACGAATATGGTAAATAAAATCCGTATTCGTATTTGAGAATATTTGTATCCGTATTTGAGAACATTTGTATTCGCATTCGAGAATATTCGTATCTGTATTCGTATTTGAGACCATTCGATTCATATTCGATCCGTTTCTAGAACCCATGAAAAATCTGTACGAATTTTGTGATTCAAAATTTGAATTTAGGCAGTTTAAAACCGGTAACCAGTCAAAAACTGGTGAAAAAATCATTAAAACCACTAGGAATATCCGTATTCGAAAATATCCATATTCGTATTCGTATTCGAGAATATTCGTATCTGTATTTGAGAATATTTGATTCGTTTTAAAAATATGGATTTGTATTCGTATTCGTATTTGAGACTATTCGATCGTATCTGATCCGTTTTCACCCCTAACTCTATGCGTCTATTAAAATATAATGACCCCTGAGTCATCGGCCATTAAAAATAATCTCGCCAATCTACAATTTGATGAACTATATGGTGATAGGACCAATTAATTAAACCTTACTTAAGATAACTTGCTAACACACCAATAGGTGGTAATCTAAGGTCTAGTAATACCTAGACTAAGCCAAGAGCAGAATTTCACTTGAATGCATTTAAACCCTAGGACTAAAATGTCAATCGCGGTTTATTAGTACATAGTGGCATAACTAAAATTAATCGTTAAATAGTAGTGATTAAATAAACAATTCCATGCTTTCATAAATGATTGAGTTAGTCATTTAAATTAATCATTTGATTAATTGGCGATTAGAACATCATGAAATACTACATTTTGAATTGCTAAAAAATGAACTCTAAGATTAATTCGATAAACTAAAACTATACACATCACGTGCAGGGCTCATGTCCTAATTCATAAATGTTAATACACGACAAATAATACTCAGTACCCCAGCTAAATCCTTACATATGTGTGTAGGACCACCCTAACTCATAGGACTTCCTTAATAAATATAAAATAATAAAAGGAGTTATTGAATTCAAGATCAAGCCATGGTGTTCAACAGTCGATTATGCCTAGCCATCTTCAAACCCAAAGTAGAATATTCCTATAAATATTCCTTTATCATTGAACCTTCTTTAACATCTGACCTGACAAAATTTTCCCTCTATCGTCTCCCCCAATTCGCTCACACTTTGTTGACTCCGTCAATATTTTGTGCCCAATAAACCTTGCCCCAGATCGACCTCATCATAATAAAACTTAATTGAATATGTTTGGATTTATTTGGACCTTTTGAGTTATTGTGATTTATTTAGATTCAGTTATTTATAGTGTATTATAATTTGGAACCTCGAAGAATCAATAGATTGAGAGAGATCAAGATCCAGATAAAGATGAAGATTAAAAGTGCAAGACCATTGATTGAGAATATTTTGAGTAAGATCAAGAACATGTTAAATTGAGCGAGGCAAGTAATCACTTTGGTCATATTGCACCCACCTTTTGAATGTAAGTATTTTATTTGAAAGTATCAAATTGTATGCTTTACTTTATTGTTGCAAATTATGTTCCCCTTAGTTCTTAGTTAATTCCTTATGGATAATTGCTTAACTATATTCCACTCCTTGACTTTGAATATAAAATTTTGTCACCTTAGAATTAATGGTTAGCATACTAATGATAAGTCCGTATTTAAGTGCCATGCTTAGTCTTGCTTAGATACTTGGGGGCATTAATTTGCCCTAACATCATTTCTAATATGAAAACTTGGTTTGGGCTGTCGCGAGTGGAAAGCGGTTAGTATGCTATAACATAATTATTTTATGATCCTAAAAGCTCCAACTTGCTTAAATATCTGCGCAAATGGTAGGGGAGGCTAGTGCAGTGGATGCACAAGAGTGTTGGATTATGGTAAAACCGCCCAGGTAACCCTAAAGACAGAATTTTATTATGACCTCCCAATATAAAATAGTACAACCACAAGTCTGTAAAGACAACTAGGTTAAGTAAATTTACTAGATCCTGGAGTTATCTTGCTGGTGGAGGAGTGAGGTAGCGCATGTGCAAACAAAGATCCGGCATGAATGGGGCACCGTGTAAGGTGAAGTTTGCCAACTGTACTAGTCGTTATGGAAAGTTGTAGTCCAGCTGCGCTATTCATTGTGGCGAACATTCCACACAACTTATGGGACCCGCTGTGTATGGGAGAAGCCCATATGGGTGAGATGATAATAGTGCAATGTATTTATGAAAGGTTACATGATGATCCCTCAATCTATATGACTAAGGAATTGTGTGGAGCTATCGGGTCGATTGTACAACCTCTGCTGAGTGAAAACTGTTC
This sequence comes from Dendrocalamus sinicus, assembly GCA_036346575.1. Taxonomy (NCBI): domain Eukaryota; kingdom Viridiplantae; phylum Streptophyta; class Magnoliopsida; order Poales; family Poaceae; genus Dendrocalamus; species Dendrocalamus sinicus. The sequence goes on along the minus strand of CM070656.1, from coordinate 8,710,033 downwards.
AAATAGAACTTACCTCGATATAGTTCTGTTTCAAAAACTTTGTGGGTAGAAATGCAAAAGTGTTAGGCAACAAAAGCCCAGATTTATGTTGCCCTGAGCGGTCGATCCCAGTGATGATAATAGGTAGATATAACACTAGACAATTAGCATATGGTACAAGTAACCATGTAACGGTGGATGTGGTATGTACTAATTTTATTGCAATCTTTCACAAACTTTAGAAAATCCATTTTGGTTGAAATTGCTAAGTCTTAGAAAAATTTTCTATATCCATATTTCAAAATAGTGATGTTCTCACAAATAAAAGAACCTTAAGCCTCCCTTGTTCAGCCTTTCTTCTATTATTACTATATTCTGTGTGGTGGCTTACTGAGAATCTTTGTTCTCACTGTTGCTTAGTTATAATTATTCAGTAAGTCAAAAGGAGAAATATAAGCCATGTGATCATCCAAGGTGTCAACAAGACTGGAAGACGATGAGGCCAAGGGCTAGGTCACAAACTCCAGTTGACTGCCTATGGGTGTGTCCTGAGGGTCCCACCTGTGTGAAGTCTTCGTTTCTATTGCGGCTCTTTAAAGGTTTCAATATGATCATCCCATATGTAAGTTTATTATTGTATTAGTTACGCTTTTGCAATATATACATATGATGTTCGATGATGTATCTGTGAGCACTATTTGCTGATACAGGGAATAGTTAGAGAATTCTGGATTGTAAAATTCAGGTCGGACATGGTAACAAGTTTTAGGGTTTGAGAAGCATAAAACTAAGTTGTCTCAAAATACTAGTTGTTGTGGCTACAGACCAAATAGAGAGAGAGTATGGTAGTGGAGAGTTAGGTGAGCAAGTGCTTAGGGTTTTCCTCGTGGCCTGTGTTGTATATATATATATATATCCATATGGGGAGCGCTTTTACAATTATACCCTTACACTCAAGCGTCCCTTTCAGGGGCATTTACGTCATTACACATGTCCTATTTTGGGCCTTACAACCCTCTAGCAGGCCGGCTGGGCTTAGGTGGGGGCCACCCCTACAACACTAGTCATTTTCCTTCAATGACTATCTAAAACAAGTTTCATGATTAAAAGGTAATGATTAGGGCAAATTAATGCCTTGATACTTAATCAAGACTAACATGACGCTTAAGTACGACCTATAACTAGTAAAGTTACCATTTAATTATGTAGGGTGACAATGATCATGTGATTCAAGTGTCAAGGATGGTATAATAACATTACAATATCAAATAGGCATGTATCTGATCTTAAGTTTAATATACATTTGCGTAATGAATTAAGCATGCAATTTAATAACTTAAATAAACATACATTTGCACAAATGTGGGTTCAATATGATCAAACTATCAACTCACCTGGCTCAAAAGCAGGTTGGTATTGAAATTCTTGCGCTTGCGTGAACTGGGCTCTTCCACGTCCTCGTACTCTACTCAGATGGCCGCATTGAAAAACGAACAAACAAGCTAGCAAAATAAATAACTACAAATAAAAATTCAGATGAACTCCAATTGAACAAAATTACTGTCATTAGATAGATCTTGAATTTATAAAAATTTAGAAACAAATTTCATTAAATTGGAGCTAAAATGAGTGAGAACGAACTCTTCAAAGTTTAAATTTATATTAAATCCAAAAATAAACAGAGGAGAGAGAAATTCTCTCTTTGATAATGGGGCCACTAGATTTAAATTAATTTTGAATTACTTTATTATTGAAAAGGCCGCTGAGACTGACAATTGGGTCCCACGACTTTTAAGTTGATTTCATTTATTTCCTAAAAGAAAAAGGGTTCTTAGGCTGACAGGTGGGACCATTTTACTCTGCATACAGTAAACGAGCCCACATGTTAGCGGCTCCCACTGGTTTAATCAGTTAAAAGGGAACTAAAAACTGATTGGGTCCACACGTTAGCTACTTAAGGGCTTTAACTTAATGGGGAGGGCCGATTGGTTAGTGAAGGTTAACAAAAACTAAGCACGGTCATTGCACTAATTAATCAAATCGCTATAGTGTTCATCCCTACTAGTGAGAAGCGGAGCTCAATGCCGATGAGGAAGACCATGGTTGGCGGAGGCAAGGCTAAAAATGGAACCATTGACCCGGCATGCACCTCTAGGTGAGGTATCATGACCCAAATCGGAGATTAGGGTGGTCGACGGTGAGCTCACGCGGCAGCGCTAGGTCGGGCATGGGACAGTGGCGCTACAGGGCATTAGAGTTCGATTTCTAGCTACGGGAGCAACTAGAAGCTACAAGGAACTCACCAAGAGCAATGACAATGCTTGGGGAAGCTCGGAGTGGTCTGCCAATAGAGAATTGAGGCACAGTGAGGTGGTCGTCACGGAGGGCTCGCTGGAGGGGTAGAAGGTGCTCGACGAGGGTCGGGGCAGCTTGGGACTTTGGGGAGAAGCTTCAAGCGTGGGCAATCGGCCGGAGGTGCAGTGCTTCGCAAACGGCGCTAATGGCGGGGCTCTGGTCTGAGAGGAGGAAGAGGGAGGTTCGAGAGGCTTGTGGGGCAGTTGAGGGTGGGGGGAAAAGCAATTGGGGATGAGGCAAAGGACCACGCATGGGTTTTATAGCTATGAGAGGTAGGTGGCCGTTGAGCACCTTGATGTCTCGCATGGAGGCCGAGGAGGGGGATGTCAGCACATGACACGACGCTAGAGGGGTAGGCGGAGCTAGCGTGCGATGCAGGGGAGAGTAATGGCGCGGTCGGCCCCAGGAAATGGCTATGCGAGGAATGCGGGCATGTGGAGCTGATGCGGCTCGGCATGGCACGGGAGCAAGTCATTGCGGACATCGTGACGCAGAAGCAGATCTCCAACCCGACGGTGGTGACGGGGGTCCTCCTCCTCTTCTTCCACGACTGCTTCGTTAGTGGATACGACGCGTCGGTGCTGGTGGCGGGAAGGGACTTCTCTGGGGACTAACCCCATATGCTCTCAGTGGGGTCACGGTCGGATGGCCAACACGTCGCCGCACCAATCTCTGCGCGCGATGGTTCTCTTCCTCTTTTCTCCGCACGATCTCCCGTCTCGCTTGGCGCTGGCGCTTCCTCTTTTCCCTTCTCCTCCTTCTCTGGAACCCCTAATCCTACCTCGCCCGCCCTCCCTCCCAGACAGCGGTCGGCCCCACGCCATGGCCACCTTCACCGCTCCGCTCCTCCTCCTCGCGACACCCGCGCTTTCCTCCACCGGCACCATCGGCTTCGCCACCATCGGCCGCTGCCGCTACGCCTTTGACATCTTCTCCCTCCCGCTCTCCCTCTCCCCCACCACCGCCGCCGCCTCCGAGCTCCGCCTCACCGACGGTGCCTTCGTCAACTACAACGGCAACTTCGCCCCCACCTCCGACTCCTTCCTCTTCGTCCCCGAGCGCCACGGCACCCTCAACCTCTACCTCACCCCGTCCCCACCGCCGCCGCCTCCCGCTGCGAGGTGCTTGAGGTGGCGCCGCTCTCCCCGCTCCTCCCCTGGGACCCCATCGCCCTCAAGGACCGCCCGTCCCTCACCCCCAACGGCTCCCACCTAGTCTACGTCTCCACCGCCCTCCCCGTCGTCTCCCCGCGCAGGAGCTGGGCGGCTATCTACTCCACCCATCTCCCCTCCAGCCGCACGCGCCGACTCACCCCGCCCGACATTGCCGACTTCAGCCCCGTCGTGTCGCCCTCCGGCGAGTGGACCACCGTCGCGTCGCTCGGCCCCGCCGGGTGGACCGGCGAGGTAGAGGACCTCCGCACGGACATCTACATCTTCATGACCTCCGACGGGTCCCGGCGGATGCTGGCCATCCACGACGGTGGTTGGCCGAGCTGAGCCGACGAGACCACCATCTTCTTCCACAGCTGGGACAGCGACGGTTGGTACGACGTGTACCGCGCCAAGATTTCCGTCACAAACGACGGGCTGTCAGCGGCGTCCATCGAGCGGATCACCCCGCCAGGGTTCCACGCCTTCACCCCGGCCCCGTCGAGCGAGGTCAGATTGGGGGTTCCAGAGAAGGAGGAGAAGGGAAAAGAGGAAGCGTCAGCGCCAAGCGAGACGGGAGATCGTGCGGAGAAAAGAGGTAGAGAACCATCGCGCGCTGAGATTGGTGCTGCGACGTATCGGCCATCCGACCGTGACCCCACTGAGAGCATATGGGGTCAGTCCCCAGAGAAGTCCCTTCCCTGGTGGCGTCCAACGCATTCGTGCGCTCCGAGCATGATGCCGAGGCCAACCGGTCTCTCCCTAGGGACGCCTTTGAGGCCGTGGTGTGCGCCAAGACAGCGGTCGAGCTCAAGTTTCCTGGCGTCGTCTCCTACGTTGATCCCTCGCCATCGTCGCCCGTGACCTCGTCACCATGATGGGGGCCCCTTCTACCTACTCCACCTCAGCCGCAAGGACGGGCTCGCCTCCCCCCAGACTGCGCCCAACGGCAAGCTCCCGCACGCCAACCTCACCGTCTCCTGCCTCATCGCCATGTTTTGCCGCCAAGGGCTTCACCATGCAGGAGCTTGTCATGCTGTCCGGCGCCCACATGCTTGGTTTCGTGCACTACAAGGAGTTCACTGACCGTATCTACAACTACCGGAGGAAGAAGGGCGGCAGCATCCATGAAATCGACGCGCCAAGGTCTTGTAGGACGCGTGCAAGAACTACCTGAGGGACTCGACCATCGCTCGACAAGTTCGACAACATGTACTTCATCAACCTGCAGTGCGCCTCGGGTTGCTCGGCACAGACCTGGAATTTATCGTGGATCACCGCCAATCTCTCGCCGCCGGTGAACTCACAAATGCGCACTCAAGAACACAATGAACACAAGTGTTTGGTGCTGCAAAACCGGGCAACTTTTTCTGATATTTCATCCTTATTTAAAGAGTAGTAACAAGTTAAAGATGACTACTAACTAAGAATAGTAACAGCATGAATACATAGCGATCTGCATGATGTCTAACTAGTAACTGACTAAGGATGAATGCATAGCAAACTGCTTGATGACTAGTAACTGGCTAAGGATAGTAATGGCATGAATGCATGGCGATTGAGATCCTGTCTCACGAATGCATGGTACTAATGCATGGCACTAATGCATGACTGCATAAAGACGCACACAACCATTCACTACTCTGAAACGGAAAAAATAAAAACGCATGGTGACTGAAGCAGTCACGGTGAGACGCTTGGAATAGCTTCAACATTTCTCCCCCTAGTCCTTGCTAAGCTCACCGATCTTGCTGACGCCGATCAACGCACGCAGTTGTTGGAACCGCACACGTCCTAGCGCCTTGGTCAGAACGTCCGCTAGCTGGTTTTTCGTCGAAATGTGCCGAAGGACAATCTTGTTCCCGTCGATGCACTCCCGAATGTAGTGGAAACGAGTGTCGATATGTTTGCTTCGGTCATGGAAGACAGGGTTCTTGCTGAGGGCGATGGCGGACTGGTTGTCCACCTTGAGCTCCGGCGCTCCAGACTCAATGCTGAGCATGTCAGACACGAGCCGAGCAAGCCAGACGCCTTGGCAAGCTGCTGTAGCCGCCGCGATGTATTCTGCCTCGCATGAGGACAGAGCCACCACCTTCTGCTTGGAGGACTACCAGGTGATGGGGTTGCCGCCGAGGAAAAAGATGACGCCGCTGGTACTCTTGCGCGTGTCGACGTCGCCCGCCATGTCGGCGTCACTGTAGCCGACCAGTCGAGCTTGTTCATCCTTCCTCCTGGCGTAGTGAAGACCGTAGTCACGTGTTCCCGCTACGTACCGTAGCACGCGCTTCACCGCGTTGAGATGGTCCTCGTGTGGTTTCTCCATGAACCGCTCAGATAGCCCACCGTGTAGGCAAGATCTGGCCGGTGTGCACCAAGTAGCGCAGTCCACCGATGACGCGCCTGTACTCGGTGGCGTCCACCAGTGGAGCAGTGCTCTCCTTGCTCAACTTGAGCCTTGGTTCCATCGGCGCCAGACTGGGGTTGCAGGTGCTCATGCCGCTCCACTCAAGCAGCTTCCCTGCATAGGCAGATTGGCAGAGCGAGGCCTGGCCCTTGGTTTACCTCGATGCCGAGGTAGTACGACAGCAGCCCGAGGTCGCTCATGAGGAAGACGCGCTTCATCTCGAGCTTAAACGCCATGATCTCATCGCTGCTAGTGCCGGTGATGATCAAGTCGTCAACGTAGACCCCGACGAATAGCCGCGATGACCCTCGGCTCCGCATGTACACACCGTGCTCGGAGCTGCTCCTCTGGAAACTAAGTGACGCCATGGACGCATCAAGCTTGGCATTCCAGGCCCTCGGTGCCTGTCGGAGACCATACAGCACCTTGCGAAGACGTAGTACTTTGTGCTCGCTGCCGTTGACGACAAAACCCGGTGGCTGGCTCACGTACACTTCCTCCTTGAGGTCGCCGTTGAGGAAAGCGACTTCACGTCCATGTGGTGGACTTCCCAGCGCTCGTGGGCTGCCAAAGCCAACAGCGCCCTCACGGACTCCATTCTCGCGACCGGAGCGAAGACCTCATCGAAGTCGATTCCCGCGCGCTGAACGTAGCCTTTGGCGACCAAACGCGCCTTGTGCCGGATGACGTTTCCGTGCTCATCGCGCTTCACTTTGAAGACCCACTTGAGCCCGATCGCACGGTGCCCAGTGGGGAGCGTAGCGAGCTCCCACGTGTTATTGTCCTTGATTGACTTTATCTCCTCGTGCATTGCCTGACGCCAGCTTGCCTCGTGTTCTGCCTCGCTGAAGGAGATAGGCTCGTCCGCCGTGGTGAACTACAGCTCCTCGTCGAGCACCCGAGGCACAAGCCCAGGCGGCGAGGCTGGTCCGATGACAGCGTCGATGGCGCGGAACCGAAGTGGAGCATCATCGTGGTCCACGTCCAAGTTCTCCTCAGGATCAGGCGGTGGCGAGACAAACTCGATCGACGCACTCGTGGGTGACGTCGTAGGCGTCATGGGTGCAAGGGCCGGTGTTGGCGTGGGCGATGGAGACATGTGAGCTGGTGATGCCGCATCAGCTCGAGGCGTGTCGGAGATGTACTCTGTGGTGTACTCAACGTTGAAAGGCTCGCCGCCGCCTGGATCACCGCTACTTTCGTCGCCCCAGCTCCATTGTCCCGCCTCGTCAAACACGACGTCGCGTGACACAATGATACGCTTGGTGGAGGGGTCGTAGCAGTGGTAGGCCTTGGAGCCATGCTCGTAGCCAACGAAGATGGTCGGCGTGCTGCGATCATACAACTTCTTGAGTCCCAGGCGTGTGGTCCTGAAGTAGTGGACGGTGGGGCGCTCGTCGTGCCAAGCCTCAAATGGGGTCTTGCCGTTGAGCACGCGTGTCGGGGCGCGATTGAGGACGTGAACTGCGGTGTTCACGACCTCACCCCAGAAGTAGCCGGGAAGCCGCTTCGCCTTGAGCATACACCGCGCCATGCCGATGATGCTCTGGTTGCGACGCTCTACCACCCTGTTCTGCTGCAGTGAGTAGGGGGCGGTGAGCTGCCGCTGGATGCCGCACTCGGCGCAGTACTCGCCAAACTCCACGGAGGTGAACTCCCCCCACGATCAGTGCGGAGGACCTTGAGTCGCCTCCCTAACTCAACCTCCACGGCCGCTTGGAAGTTCTTGATCGCCGCCGATGCCTGATCTTTGCTCGACAGCAAGTGGAGCCACATGTACCAGCTCAAATCATCAACAAGCAGTAGGAAATATTTGTTACCGCTTGGAGTTGTGGGCGCGATGGGCCCGCACAAATCGCCATAGACGAGGTCAAGGATGTGCTCCGCTCGTCGTAGCGCCTTATCAGAGAACGGCGTGCGCCTTTGCTTGCCGGCGAGGCAGCTGTCGCACACCTGATCGACCTGATCAAGCGGCAGCAACCCATGTACCATCTCCCGTTGGGCGGCGCCAATGACTTGAAACCGAGGTGCCCGTACCTCGCATGCGGCGCCATGCCACCTCCGAAGCACTGGCGCCGACAGCACACCGGCCGCCCGATGCGAGCTCTAGGATGTAGAGGCGCGATGCAGAACGACGCACCCGAGCAAGAAGGTCGCGTTGCTGATCGTAGATGCGCAGGGTGCCGGAGTAGATCTCGATCCGACATCCGGCCTCCTCCAGTTGACCAAGACTTATGATGTTCGCCGTCAGACGGGGAATGTAGTACACCCCCATCAGTGTGCGATGCTCGCCGTTCTTGCAAGTGAAGATGATCGTGCCACGTCCTTCAATCTTCACCACGGATCCGTCGCCGAAATGGACGGTGCCGCAGACTCCCCCGTCGAGGTCGGAGAAGGCAGTCCGTGTGCCCGTCATATGGTTGGTGGCGCCGGTGTCGAGCACCCATCGTCGATCGTCCTGGTCCTCCTGTGATCCGAGCTGCGCAAAGACCTTGGCCTCGTGGATGTCGACGTGACGCGACGATGTGGGCGGAGCTGGAGTTTGAATCACCTCGTCGGGCGGCGCTACAACTTGAGTGAGTGATGAAGGGATGGTCGCATGTGCCATCAACAGAGTTGATTCATCCTCTCCTCCCTCCGCAACGTGTGCTTGCGCCTGCCTATTTGGCTTGCTGCGGCAATCCTTGGCCCAAGGCCAATTTTGCCGCAGTTACGGCACCGGTCCGCCGTGTTCTCCTGGGCCGTCCCGTTTGAAGACGATCTGCCCTTGCCTTTACGCACGCCGCCACCACCACCGTGGCCACGACGTGTTTTGCCGCGCCTTTTGCCGCTACCGCTGCTGGAGCCACCAGTTTCGCCGTTGTCGCGCAACTTCATCCGCGCCAGCCAGTCCTCCTCGGCGAGAAGAAGACGGCCCTTGTTGTCGTGGACGGGCGCGGAAAGTGCTGAATTTTTCTTTCGCTGCTTGATGGCGCGCAGACGGCCGGTGACTTCCTCGACGGAGAGCTGGTTCACGTCGAGGAGAGTCTCGATGGAGTACGCGATCTGCTCGAGGTGCTCGGGGACGACCTGGAGCATTTTCTTCATGATCTCTCCATCGGTGACGTTGCCGCCAAGGATGCGGATGTTGTTGGCGAGGCTCATAATCCGAAGTGAGAAATCGTCGACCGACTCCCCCTCCATGAACGCGATCTCCCCGAACTGCTTGAGCAGTTGTTGCGCGTTGGCATCATGGACGCGTTGCACGCCGACGCGCATGGTTTTTACCGCCTCCCAGGCGGAACGCGCCGTGCGCTTGCGCGCCAATGACCCGAGCATCTCGGGCAGCACAGCACGCAAAATGGCCGCCAGCGCAAGGCGGTCTTCGCGGTACTCGACGACCTCGCCCTCCTCGGTTCGACGGCTCGCCATGCCCGCCCTTTTGCTCGCAGGTTCACGCGCATCAACAAAGACCATTCCTGGTAATTGGTGCGCGTGAGCATGGGGTACTGAACCGAGCCGCCCGTCTCCTTGACGACGCGCTCGATGACGACTTCGCCGCCGCGATGGCGCCCTCGGCGCGGCGCAGGCGAGTGCGATACCCGTCGTCGGGGAGGGGGCGATGGCGAACGATCACCACCGCCAATGGGAACCAATTGGACGGACATGACAGCCCTGGGAGCGTCCACGCTCTGATACCAATTGTCGTGGATCACCGGCAATCTCTCGCCGCCGGCGAACTCACAAACGCGCACTCAAGAACACAATGAACACAAGTGTTTGGTGCTGCAAAACCGGGCAGCTTTTTTTTGATATTTCATCCTTATTTAAAGAGTAGTAACAAGCTAAAGATGACTACTAACTAAGAATAGTAACAGCATGAATACATAGCGATCTGCATGATGTCTAACTAGTAACACTACGTCAGGACAGGGTTTTAGTAACACAGCTATGTGCTACTATAGCCTAAAAAAGATGTTACTGTGGTTCGCAGTAACACAATTGATAAGTGATCCTATAGCCCATGTTCTCGTAAAGATACCTATAGTAGCACATAAATAGTGTTCCAATACATTAGAAAAGGTGTTACAATTATTTCTCTAGTAACACATATTAGATGTTGCCATATGTCCTAGTAACACCTTCTATATAATATGGTCATATAATGTTACGATTTACTATAATCCTAGTAACACGTATCAAAACAATGGTAACACATATTTTAGTACACTAGTAACAGCTTTTGACAACTCTTGTAATTGCGAAACACAATGGGATATATAATTAGCAATATCATTACATATTTTTTTCTTTTTATTTTCAGAAACATATAAAATATTTAACACCACATATCTCAAATAGTCAAATGACATGAATCAATATGGCACAAACCATATTGCATACAGAAGCACGTAATTGTCATTTACATCAATCCATAACAATAAGTACAATTTCAAATGATGGAATAGAAAAATGTAACTATTTCCATATTCTTCAGGAAATTATTTGTCGCTTGGTCCATTGATGAGATGAACAACATTCATTTTCCTTGAGTTAAAACCGATCATCCACTTCCATTTGCACTAATACAAGTCTTGAATGTACTGCAGTGGACCAAGGTAAAAATATTTCGTTATTATCCATAGAAATTAACATGAATTCTATGTATGAAGCATCAAACAAGGCCTTTGTTAAGCAGTAAGTTAAATCAAAAATGAAAGAATTGAATATGTACATCGATAGATGCAGTTTCGGAAAGGCCTTATAATCTCACAAAAGCTATTTTCAAATAGACTCCATTATTTTGTTTCCTTTTGTAGCCAAAACAAATATAGTCTAGACGATAGTGCAACATTATTGGCTCAAGGAAAACAAAGCTAAAAAAACTAACAATTAGAGCAACAATACAGCTTTCCCATGCGATTGAGAATTGTTATAAAAAGTAAAATCTAAAACAGGAGATATTCTAGCAAGTGCACGAAACTGGTCAAATGGTGGATGAAAAAAATCGAATAAACTTTTTCCTATGATAAATGCAGGATGTAACACTACACCTTTGACATCTATTTTCAATGAGATCTGAATTTGCATTAAGTTTTACCCGAACCTGAACTAAAATCTCAAGAAGGCCTTTCAAATAAAGAACATGAGTTTTGACTGTTTTCCTTTTCCATCTCTCTGCAGTTAAAAGCAAAATACAATTATAAGTCATGGAAATAATTGGAATTGAAGCAGGTACAATACTACCATATTAGTATGCTCAGTACCATATTAGTGTGCTCAGTTCAGTAAAGCAGGTGGGCAGACCACACACCTCTACAGATCACAAACAAATTCTAGAAATTAAACTACTGACAATATGAACATATAGCAATTCTGGAACGACTTAACATAGCATAATCACAAGCATCCATCACAGTTCACATCCATCACAGTAATCAATTCGCAGTTAATTTGAGCAATGTATGATGAACAAAGAGAGAGGGAGAAGAATTGAGCTAGACCGAGGGGAGTTGTCGGCGGTCCCGTAGAGGAAGCAGAGGAGCGGCGCTCGACGGTGGTGAAGAGGTGGCGGTCGGTGAATGGGTCGCCGTCGGTGTCGGCGCACGGAGGGAGCAGTCGAGGCGATGTGGCGGGTGAAGAAGTTGAAGAAGTCGCCGGCGTCGATGAAGTGGTTGCGGAGACAGGGGCGGCGCTGTGGCTGGCAACAACGTCGAGGTCGTCTGAGCCGATGCTTGGTGGAGACGCTGGCGATGAAGAGGAGAGCCGGAGAGGGAGGATGCGGCGGCGTGGAAGTGGACGGCGCCGGAGAAGAGGGACGGCGGCGCGTAGGTGGAAGGAGGAGGGGCCCTGCGGCCGGTTAGGAAAGGCGTCGGCCGGTGGTGGCGCGCCGTATGTGGAGAAGAAGGGAGGCGGACGCGGACGGGGAGAGGTGGAGAAGAGAGGCACGGAGGAGTGGGTGTGGATGGAGAGGAGAAGCTAGGCGGAGGGAGAGCAGAGGGGCGGCGCGGTGGAGGGGTGGCGACCGGAGAAGAAGGAGAATGGAGGAGGCGCGGAGGAGAGGTGTGGAGGCACGGGGGTGCTGCGGCGGTGGTGAGATGGCGCGGAGAGGAGCGACGGAGGCGTACCGGCGAGCTGCGGCCCGGCGCTCGCCGGCGGCCGGACGTGGAGGAGAAGGGAGGAGGAGCAAAGGGGGGCGAAGGGAGGAGAAGCCGAGCTCAAGGATTCCACAGGCGGCGGCGCTAGGGATTTGAGGCAGATTGGGGGTTTTGGCGATTTGCGATTTAGCCCTCCAAGTATTTAGGATTTACAATAAAGTTCTTCTCCAATCTGATTTCTTCAGTTCTGGACCTCTGGAAGTCCGATTTCATCGCGAAAAGATCCCACGCGTTCGTGATGACGCGCATATCTGTACGGAGCAGTCCTGGAAGCCCAGATTTGTCGTTTATGCGCCTAGATCGCACCGGCCTGCGGAAAAGTACAAAAAATGTAAAATAGTCCATTTCGAGCAATTAAATATAGAAAAACATGTAAATGATGATAAATGATCTCGAAATGCGAAAAATAATGGGGTAAAATGACACACAAACCTATAAAAAAAAATGACACGTGTCACCGGGAGGCGAGGTCAGGGCGGGCGGCGAAGGCGCCGGAGGCGAGGCGGCGACGCCAGAGGCGTGGCGGGCCGAGGCGGGGCGACGAGGCGAGGGCCGAGGCGAAGCGAGGCCGGGCGGCGCTGGATCGGTTGCGGGCGGCATCGATCGATAGTCAACTCCTATGGATCGATGGTTGATGACGCCGGATCGAGGTCGACAACGGGGATCCATGCTCTATGGCGCTGGATCGATGCTCGCAACAAATGGGACCGATGGTCGACGAAACGAGCTCGATGGTCGATGGCGCGCCGCCGGTCGTTCCCTGGATGCGTCGGGTAGGCGCCGCCATGGCTGCCCGAAGTCGGCATCGCGCGCACGGTGGAGACCGGAGAGAGCATAACGATGTCGGGAGAGCGCGGCGTAGTCCGGAAAGCGGCGCATAGTCCGAGATTGTGGGGGAGGGGAAAAGTTCAATGAGATAATGAATAGATTTGGGAATCGAGTGGTCACATATATGTCGTTTTCACGCCGGACGCCAAAAATATTCGCACTGTTCCATGCTAGTAAAAATAACCGGATGATTTACTTTTCCCTCTGTTGGTTTCCATCTGACATATTTATAAATTTTAAAGCTAAATTTTGTCCTCCTTATTAAAAAATAGTCAAAATTACATTTAGTCCGGAAATAAAATATATTAGCGGTCTTTATCTCTGTGGTACCAGGTGTGGTACCACGTACCACCGAGGTATCAAATATAGCAAGTACTTGATCTCATACTAGATCTAGGGAGTTGGAGTTGCCGACAGGTATCGTGTGGGGAGGCACGCGATATCGAGGTAGAATAATGGTGTGGGTGGCTCGGTGATCCTATCTATTCTACAGTCCACACCACCGAGGACGTGTGGCTGCCTCTCTATTAATCAATAAAACCCCGTGCCCTTGATTGTCAACCACCGTGTTATATATGGAACATGGCTATGTCGCATGTGAGGGATGAGGACGTTGTTGACACCTTCATTGGACAGAGATACGAACACACAAAGTGTTGTGTTTTCCGACAACAATACCAAACAAGAGTCGCCAGAAGGTCAGACTGGCTCCTTATGGGTGGTTTGACCGGCCAACACCCGATGGTTTGACCGGCCTACTAGGGGTGGTCTAATTGGCCAGGTAGGGTTTTACTGTTGCCTACCAGTTCGATCGACTTAGTCAATGTTATATTATAGAACCGGTTTTTTTGTCAGTGGCATATTATGAAAATTTAAAAAACTGTTGATCAAATTTCTATATTATAGTTCATTCTAAATTATTATCTCCCACAAAAAATAACTTACTCATTTCTTATTTATCATGTTTCTATTGGAATATTGGTGGCGACGTGGCGCCAAGTCGCTCCTTTCAGCTTGCGTTGCCAAATCATACTTCCCGCAATTTTACCGGTGCCAAATATTCTTTCCCGCAATTTTATCGGCGCCAAATATTCTTTTCCGCAATTTACCGGCGCCAAATATTTCCTCAAGCGCCAAAATCTCCACTTATGGCGCCAAATCCCATCTTGGGGCGCGCCTAATACTGCATTGACGCAATGAGCCAGTGACGCGTTGCCGCCGGCTCGCCAATCGCAATTCCGATTCGCCAGGGCGCGAATAGCACAGCCGCATGGCGGGCATGGGAACTGAAGGCGCCAAGGCGGGAGTCACGCGCGGGAGATCTGAGATCTCAACCAGTCATTACTCATTCGGTCAACCGAGCGGCGCGCGAGAGCTAATTAGCGAACTCCTCAGTCCTCAGTCCACTCCGTCACAGCGTCACTCATTCACATTCGGTCCTCAACTCCTCATTTCCTCAACTAGTACTCAAGAGTCATGACCGGTGTGCCCTTGCTTGGAGGCGACGTGGAAGGCGTCAAGGTCGAGGCGGGAGCGGAGGGAGGCGGCCTCGTGGTCGTAGAGCGGGAGGAGGAGGCGGACGATCTCCTCGGCGCCGGCCTCCGCGGCGACATATAGCGCCATCTCCCCGACGTCCGTCTGCGCGAAGAGTGCCTGGTGGGAGAGCGGCGGGAGATCCATCGGCTAGCGAGCGACTGCCACGCCGCGCCGTGCAAATCGTACACATTCACATGCCTTCAGCAATTTAGGACTTTCAATGATAGTTTCTCAATCTGTCTCACTATGTGTTCTTGCATATGCAGGTCCCTCAATAACAATTAATTGGTTGGAGAGATACCAGATGCATTCTCAAGTCTAACAGGACTTGCGAATTTGTAAGAGTAATTTGACTTACAGTGTTATTCTATACTAGCATTAGTTTATAATTTGAAATTTCTTAGCAATGATAATCAACCTTCTTGATTAGAGATTGTTCTTCCAACAACTTGACCGGTCCGTTGCCACCTTCCATGGGAAACTTGACAGCTTTGACTAGCCTGTGAGTATTGACGGCTATTGCACTGTCTTCCGGCGTAATTTTTCACTAGTGTCAATTAGTTAATGTTCTAATATCATTGCAGGCATATTCAGAATAATCAAATATCTAGGACCCTTAATGTGCTACAAGATCTCCCTCTCCAGTCTCCAAGATTTGTATGCCCACTCGACTATATATTTTCTTCCCCTTTTTTCTTTGAAAAGAGTGAGTAATCTGCTATTTCAACAAAGGGAATTTCTGCCTTAGTTTTTACATGCCTTGCTTTCTTTGTGGTAATTGCTTTAATTAAACAGGAACATAGAAAACAATCTTTTCTCTGGTCCTGTACCTGTGAAGTTATCGAACATACCAAACTTTAAGTAAGTTATTGGGGTGGTATCTGCAATCCTGAATAACGTGAGTATATTTATTTTAAACATGGCGATCTTTAGCTATGCCTCTTTGATATGTTTAACAGGGATTACCGTCGGAAATATGTCAATTTATACAGAATGAAACTGGAGCTAGAACTATTGCAGAAAGGTCAGGTTGTGCAATTTTTTCAGTATAGCATGCTTTTCCTCATAAGCTGTGTTTTTTGGTATTGCCTGTGTGATAGGCCAAATGCATATAATATGTACTAACGTTAATATTAGTTTCTTTTAAGATTGTGTTAATTTTGTATATTATACTATGTCCGAACCCTATGAACATCCTGAATGACAAACTCTCTTATCCTAAACAATCAGGTTTTGTTACTAGTATAGTGGACTGTAGGAGCCAGCATCTGATTCCCACCTTATTTTAGCTTGACATTCAGTATGTTTTTTGTTTAACAGTATATTTTACCTGAATGATAGTAAACCATTAAGATACTATATTTCTAGGTCGTGGAGGATATGAACTTGATTTATTAATATTTGTGATGATTGTTTGTTGATGAAATTTCAAATATCAAAATTTGAATTTAAAACCGCTAATCGGAAAAACCGGTCGATTACGACATTCGTAGGAGGATATTCGTATTCGACCGAATTAAACATATATCCGATTCGTATTCGTTACGACATTCGATTCGTATTCGTATTCGAGAATATTCGAACCAGATTCAGTATCCGTTTAAAAACATGAATTCGTATTCGTATTTGAGACTATTCGACCGTATCCGATCCGTTTCCACCCCTAGTTTTGTGTATGGCTTGTTCCATCAAGTTTGATACTATTAAACTTCCGATACAAATATATAATCGTCTATGAATATGTATGTTCTCTCCATGGAAAGTTTTTGATCAAACTCTTGTAGAAACTTTAACATACCATACATTTTTAGCTCTCAAATCTTAGATAACTTTAGGTGCTACATAATGCTTTTAAACATATCTAGTTTACAACTGAATAAAAATCAAGATGAGTAGTTGTTCCCATTCTAAAGATACTAAGTTTCATCTGTAGTGACACGCTAATTCACCTTAGTAACACATATTATGTGTTCTTGAGTAATCGCTCTGTAACATTGTTTCACACTCGATCTTTGGATGTGTTACAACCTTTCTGTGCAACACATATTTTGTGCTACTGTGATATTTCTCTGTAACATAATTCTTCATGTGTTACTGGGTTGTGTTACCATAGCCCTGTCCTGTAGTAGTGTAACTGACTAAGGATGAATGCATAGCAAACTGCTTGATGACTAGTAACTGGCTAAGGATAGTAATAGCATGAATGCATGGCGATTGAGATCCTGTCTCACGAATGCATGGTACTAATGCATGGCACTAATGCATGACTGCATAAAGACGCACACAACCATTCACTACTCTGAAACGGAAAAAAATAAAAACGCATGGTAACTGAAGCAGTCACGGTGAGACGCTTGGAATAGCTTCAACAGAATTGTGGGCCGACGCACGGACGTGGCCGCTCGTGCAGCGGTACGCCGCCAACGAGATGGCGTTCTTCGCCATCCAGAAGCTCAGCTTCTACGGCGTCAAGACCGGCCGGGAGGGGGAGGTGCGTCGGCGGTGCAACACGTACAACAGAGGACCTAACCCTCACGGTTGATTCTGATTGGCCGGCAGGCAGGGCATGGTTGCCTATCTTGCCTGATCTATCATGTATTAGGTACCACGCAATTGTTCTTTTGGCTACGGTTTATAACAGTAACTTATGACTTTTGATCTTAGTATAATTACTCATGCGAATGAACCAAAAACTGATAAACCGCTTCTAAAAGACTATCTCGATAAACCATTTCGAAATAGCAGCGAAGAAGTCATTCTGTTTGTTTGTTTAAAGAAAGTTATAATCCATAAACTATAAACTAAAAAGAATAAACCGGATGGTCTCTCTACCTGGTGCAACATTAATCTTTGCTGATTTGCATGCATCAATGTGCTTGCAAGAGATGGTGTTAAAGATTCGTGCAGAAAGTTTGATAGAGGGAGAAAAAACCGAATATCATTCCGGTGTAATTCTGCGCGTGCTGGAAGGAAAATAATCAATCTAAGAAAAAGAGGAAAATAATATGAGATTTGGGAGAGCACGGAATCACCTCCCAAATAATATTCTTTGACAGGAAAATCATTCGATACCTAGCTACTTTACTCTTCCTGGATCGATTATGCTCCAGTACCTCTTTACGTATAAATATTTGAAATACATCACTCAACCTCAGTTGAATTTCTTATTGCTGAATCTGCTACATGATTTGTGCATTGACGACGTCTTATCTGGGTTCGAGAACAAATTTTTCCCTTCCTCCCTCTCTTGGTAAGTCATGTTGTCGTTGGCGTCCTAGGCGACAAGGCCCTTTGTCATTAGTGCCAGAGGCGAGCATGACGGAGATCCAGAGACTTGCCAACCATGGAGGAGGAGGCAAAGAGGTGAGCTTTGTTCTGGTTTGGTGATGGCGCTAAGGGGAGGACGACGAGAGATGGCACAGGGTCAATGATTAGGGTTAGAAGTTAGGATTTGGGCTGCGGCGGAACCAGGATTTAGCTACGCCCCGGGCTGAACTCTAACAACCTAAAACTAACGTTAATTTGTACTCATACCACGATATAACAACAGTATATCATAATTGGCTAATTTCATTACTGATATGAAACTTGAGTTTAATACCAAACAAGTAAACATAAAGCATAATAAGAAAAACATGGTATAATACCAAAATATAAAAAATGTAACATGACAGAGATACAATTTGAGTACCTAAATTACGAAGATTTGCTCTCTATCCTATCCTGTCATCTCTTTATTGATAGTTGGACATAAACCAGAACCTATAAATTAAAAACAAGCCATAACCTTTCCCTCAATTGTGTACTCCATGTTTCCACAATCTATCAGAACACACAAAAACCTATTTTAAGAACTAATAACAAAATGTTAAATCCTACAAGAGTACGAGACAATAAACTCTATTGTGTGCATGGGGTAAAATATAGATCATACATACTTGACTGCTTGTTCTGGAAAATACTTGCCACGCTGCCTCTGCCGAAGAGTATGCAGGTCTCCACCTGGGCAAAACTCCATAACCAGGCATGAAAACTTATCAGTCTCGAAGTGTGTGTACAATGTCGGAAGAAAAGGGTGATCCAGGCACTGCAAGATTTCCTTCTCAGTCTGGCCTCGAACTCTCGAAGCAACTTCTTACGGCTTGCAAGCGATGCCTTGTCCATAACCTTCATTGCAAAATAGCTCTTGGTTGCACTCAATTCTGAAAGATACACACTGCCATATCACCACAGCCTAGTTTCTTCAATAGCTTAAAATAACTCAGGCCAAGGATCCCATCTCTGGTCCTGATCATCTGGATTGCTTCCCATCGTGAGTCATTTTCCTTGTGAGGCTTGTTGATGCTAATAATGCTGCATCATCTCTCTTCTAGCAGCATACTTATATGCAATTTATACTAATGAGCATCATCTCTCTTCTAGCAGCATATTAAATCCACCAATAAATCAGGGGTCAACAGTACAACACCATACTAATGAAATTTGTACAGCAATCTTGTGCAAAAACCATACAATTCAGCATTCTATTGTGCAAAAACTTGCATGTATAGCTATAAGCTATTCTGACTGCAAAATATCTACTTCTGAGTTCTGATAATCAAATATGAGCATGCATTTATCATTTCATTTTGACCGGAAGTAGATATGACATATGAGCATGCATTTATCTCATATGCAGTCAGAAGTAGATAATTTCTCCGGTCATCCAGTACTCCAGTAGTAAATACTCATCTATCATCTATGCATAGCCGATTCCTAATCCCATAATCAAATCAAATCAGAGTTTCAGTTGATTGTTACAGACTTACGCCATGGCAATGGGAGGCGGGCGGCGGACGAGGGGCGGCACGGAGGTGGGGCGGGCGGGAAGAGGGCGGCGCGGGAGGTGGGGCGGCGGGAAGAGGCGGCGCGGACGAGGCGACGAGCGCGCGTCGGCAAGCCGGTAAGGCGACGGCGACGAACGACGGCGTCGGCGTCGCTTTAACCGGCCGCCGCGCTGGCCGGGAGGTTAGGGTTACGAGTGAGCAGGCAGAGTGAGGCCGCAACGGCGAGGCCTTGCGCGTGAAATGATGGGCTTGGGCTGAGCGAGCGCGTGATGGGCCGCCGGCGCGGAGACAGTAATAGGCTGACGCCCTAGCGGGATGCTATGGGCTATTGGGCTACCTGGGCTGAATGCTAATAATACTATCTGGGCTGGGCTATAAATATCTGGACTATACGCTATATTTTTTTCACGCCCTAGGCTAGAGCTCATATTTTCATGGGCCCAATTTTGCCCCTGGCTGTGGGGAGGAGGAGATGAGGGAGGGATTTATATGGAGAGAGAGAGATAGGGGGGGGGGGTTTTAAAAGACTGCAGAGATGGTGAACAATAGTGTCAGGGTGGAGACACGTAACAGTGGAGACGAAGAAAAGGAGGACGCACTACGGAACAGAGAATGTGAGGTTAGGATTTGCGCCCAAATGCTTTGCTACTCGAGGCCTGCATCAAAGCTCCCTCACCTCGCACTGGTACCAACCA
Organism: Dendrocalamus sinicus; assembly: GCA_036346575.1. Lineage (NCBI taxonomy): Eukaryota > Viridiplantae > Streptophyta > Magnoliopsida > Poales > Poaceae > Dendrocalamus > Dendrocalamus sinicus. The sequence continues at coordinate 8,690,122 of CM070656.1, read as the reverse complement.
CTAAGGAACGAGTTTGAGATGCTCTATGCTAAACTAAGATCCTGTCTTAAACAGTGATAGTTTTTAGAAGCTAAAAACTGATTAAGATACATTGTCTTTCTAACATGTTTTTTCTTTTGTATTATCTGTCGAGGTATAACAGGGTTTTTATTTTCCCTAATTGTCTTCATTTCCTTTTAATTGAATATATCAGAAAAGGTAACCGCTGCTATAGTATCATTTGAGCTAAAAAACACGGCACTTTGAATGGAACAGGCCATAGTTGCCATTAAGTTGGGAGTTTCCGGAACATATCATGCATGAGATGTGGTGCTTCAACTAGCTTTTAGTTGTGGCTTTTGGTTTTTAGTTAAAATTACATTGTAGTGATTGTTAACTTTTTCTGAGAAAAATGAGAAAGAATAGAAAAATTTTTGAGAAAAATTGAAAAAAACCATTTTATCGTTACAAACAATACAAAATAATAAGGGGAAAGAAAAACAAAAAGACAAAAAAAGTTAAAAAAAGACAAACAGGGTGCTTATTTGGGCTTTAAAGCTTAAACTTCTAGCCTTTTGCTACTGTAGTAGCTATTTTGCATTGTAACTGTTGGTAGTTTTTCAGTGTAATTAAATTTAAAAATTAAAAAATGTTATATCATTACGGACAATACAAAGGACTAAGGAAAAAAATTCAAAAAAAACCAAACAACTTAAAAGCTAGAAAAAGATAAAATTAAAAAGATAGAAACTAAAAACTTAAGCTCTAATGAGCACCATCGAAATAAACTAAAATTATAAATCAGTATATTTTATATACCTTCTGACTTAAATAAATTAAAAATAAAAAACCCGTTAAAGCCGTTTGAGCGGGGCGCTGTCATATCTCAGGTAGGCCAGCTCTTGCAATTCAGGTTGTGTTCTGTTGGGCTAATTTTTTGTGGCTTTTGGTTGAAATTACACTGTAACTAATGGTGATTTATTTGGCATAATTAAATTTAAAAAATTTTAAAAATAGAAAAAGGGTTAGCTCAGCATATATAATACAAATAAATACGGAAAAAGAACCAACCAAAAAGTTAAAAAAATCAAAAAAGACGAAATTTAAAAATAATGAAAAATAAATTGAAAACCAGAAGTACAAACCCGAACGACTGGGGGCCTGTCCAGTAGCGTGGCAGGGTCAGGGGGATTGGATCATATACCCTCCCCTTAGTTGGGAAATTCAGGATTTACCCTCCCACCTCAATGACATGTGGGGTTATCATAAGTCATTGACGTGTGTGACAGGAGGATAAATTCTGAATTTTCATTTAAAGAGAGGATATATGATGAATAAATCCATTCCAAATGCACCCCCTCACCTCCCCCCTCAAAAAAGCTCTCCCCTTCCAAAACTCCCCTCCCTCATCTCCAACCATCTCCCAGCCGACACCCTCCGCATCGCATGGAGTCCTCCCTCCTCTCCTCCTCCCGCCCCCTCAAGCCATCCCTCCCTATCCCCTTCCCCTCCGCCCATCGCCGCCACGCCTCCCTCCGCGTGAGGCCGCCGCCGTCCCAGCGCCTACCCTCCTCGCCGCCGCGCGCCGCGCACGTGGTGTTCGACGGGATTCACAGCCAGGGCAAGCCCCCGGGGGTCGGCCGCGGTGGCGTGCACCGGAGGGCCTACCGCGAGGCGCAGGGGGAGCCGGCCGCGCCCCCCGTGGCGGCGGCCGCGAGGGGCGTCGCTCGCTACGTCGTCCCGGCCGGGGCGGTGCTCGCGCTGAGCTTTGGTATGGACTGGTTGTTTCCTCCTTATGCGCACCGTTTTTACTGCTCCAACATCCAATAATTTAACAGTCATCGTCGTGAGTAGATGCCCTGTTCCCTCCCCGTTAGAAAACACAATTCATAAGAAATGCTCTGATATATGGATTGCATAGCGCTTATTCGTAGAATGTGTGCGCAGCGTAGGCCGGATCATATTATGTAACTTTCTAGTCGCGTGTAGACAGCACGCTATGCCACACGGGATGCTACGTTCATAATCTGATCACGTGATGTAGTGCATGAGAAGCTTTGAGAAGTGGTGTGCGCCTGTGCGGAATGGCTACTAATTCTCTGTTTCAGAGGACAGTCTTATGGAGGGTGGTTCAGAATGTGCTTCCCTGGAAGACGAAGGACCGGACTTCTGGAGAATCAAAGTCTTCTGGGATCATGTGGTCCTTTGCTGCTGGTTCCAATTTATCAACATCTACAGGCTTTAATGCTGAAAAGGAGTCTAGGAAAAATTTAAACAAGTTCTATAAGGAGCTTCGGACTCTGAACACCGTTAACATGGCAGGTAACTCAAGAACTGAAGTTAGAATATTGTGCGGGCTAAAGCTTCAATCTTTGCATAATAATTACAACTCAACTATCATACTATATTGCCTTTATCTTCATTAGTTCAGTTGTTTGGCAGGTCGTCAATTTGGGGATGAGGGTCTATTCTTTCTAGCAGAAAGCTTAGCCTATAACAAGGTCAGAGATCTCATGTAACTGTTGAAGCTAATCTATATTCAATTATGCATACTTGCATGCATAGCTTGTTTTTGTACACTTACGAAATATCCTAGTCTCTTTTTAATACTTTTTGAAAAATGAGTTGTCTTTTGTATTCCCAGAGTGCAGAAGAAGTGGACTTTTCTGGCAATGGGATTACAGCTGTGGGGATAGAAGCCTTTGATGGCATTCTTCAGATAAATACAGCTTTAAAAACTCTCAATTTATCTGGAAACGCCATTGGAGATGAAGGAGCTAAGGTCTTCCGAATCTTATTATCCTTATGTGTTCCATTATTTGGTAGTTTGATTGATGTGTACTATGCAAATCATACATCATGGTCTGATTTCTGTACTCTGAACTTATATGGTTATATAGTTGTTGTTATTACCTTACATTTAGCTTGTTTTCCAAGGTACGCCAGTGTTGCATGGTAGCACTACAATCTGAATAGCATTATGATTGTTTGGTTTTATGCCTAGCTGGAGGTTTTTACATCATGTTAGTTCAATCAATTATTTCAGTACTCGTCTTGCTGATGTGATGATTTCAGTGGGAGCAAGTGTTACCCAACCATAGTCTGCAAAATATGAATAATTTAAAACCTCCCTTAAAGCTATTTTTGCTTTGCTGTTGACTGAATGTAACACTCATGAATGCTTACAGTATCTTTCAGATATATTGGTAGAAAACGTAGGTATTCAGAAGCTCCTGCTGAACAGTACCAATATTGGAGATGAGGTGCTCTCTCTCTCTCTCTCTATGTGTGTGTGTGTGTGTTTGTTTGTGTGTGTGTTGCAATGTAACATGGAATTCTCTTCTCAGGGGGCAAAGGCAATTTCTGATATGCTGAAAAAGAACAAAACAATACGTACTCTACAGCTCAGCAACAATATAATTGAATACAGTGTATGTATAAACATCCACTGAGGCAAAGAGATGCATTTGAGTCACAAAAAGAGAAAAGATTTACCATATGATTTCATCCTTGAAGAATTATGAAAGCTCGTTTGTTTTTCCTTCTTGTCTCGGAACAGGGTTTTGCAAGTATTGCAGAAGCACTTCTTGAGAATAACGTACTACGGAGCTTGTATCTCAAGTTAGTCGCTCGCTACCCAGTGGCTTTTCATCTGATGCATAGTGAACTTGCATATGAAGTTGTGAACAGTTGAGACGGTGTGATTGCATGAGTAGTTAATCTTGTGTGACTAACTAATGGTGCACTCTGTTCAATGTATGATAGTGGCAACTATGGTGGTCCTCTTGGTGCATCCAGCCTAGCAAAAGGAGTTGTAGGGAACAAGTCTTTGAGGGTACTACTCTACATATTTGATTTAATACTTTAAAGAGAAGTATATATTATTTCCTTTTATCTAGTCAGTATTCCACATAGTTAGGTTGTTGGGAATTTGGATGTTGTGTAAATTTGTAAATGTTTGCAACTTGCAAGCAAACCAGGAATTAGGAACTTTCTATATAATCATCCCTTTTTTTTTACTTCTATCTAAGTTTGGAAGAAGATTTTGTTTTGGTTTACTAAAGTTAAAGGAGTACATACATTTTTGGACCTTTCACGCTCAGGCTGTGGGTCCAGATTCATATAGAACCAATTTGCTCTCCTACTTTTTTGTATATTTATTTCTGTATCTAAGGTTGAAAGTTATAATGTTGACTGGATTTATCCAAAACTTCCAAGTTTTAGAATGGACATATGCTCAAAGTTAAAGGATGCAAGCCACAAGATGGTTAGAACAGCTTTTGTATTATTTCAAAATACACCCCTGTAAAAGTACGAAGGGTCCCGTATTGGTGGGTGTGTGTGGGGGTGGGGAGGGGGGGGGGGCAGAAGGTGCAACTAGACCATCATTTTATTAAGCATGCTCAAATTAAGAAAAAACTATTGGAATTTGTAAGTCACGCTGTCACAATATTTTTAAGCTGATATCCATCGAATTACTTTCAAACTACCATATATGACCAAAGCAAACAATGCACTAAGAATATTTAGGACCTTATGTTTGGCTATAAAATAGGAACTTCTTCTGTATTCTACCCATTTTTCTCATTTAATTTGTTGATTGTATGATAATTTTGTTTCCTTCTAAAGTTAATTATCAATTCATCTAATAATTATTAGATTGTTGATTAACGTTAAACATTTGTTAGGAACTTCACTTGCATGGAAACGAGATTGCGAATGAGGGGGTATGTGCATTGACGTCAGCATTATCTGCTCACAAAGGTGTTTTTCTTGTTAAACATAAAATCAACTAGCTTATACTTAGTGGATTTCTTTGTTCCTAATTCTGGATTTGCATGGCTGAATTACAGGGAAGATCACAGTCTTGGATGTTGGCAACAACAACATTAGCTCAGAAGGTTCTCTTCATGTTGCTGAGTTCATCAAAAGGACAAAGTCTTTACTGTGGTTTAGTCTCTACATGAATGACATTGGTGATGAGGTAACACGGCTGTTTCTATTTTCACTTGCCTGTTATGTTGGCGGCTGACATTTTGCGATGCCTACATATAATAGGACATATAAGCAATCTAGAGGCACTTGCTAATCACTGCATTGCCGCCTTAACTTATTTTTATTGAACATTTAATGATGCACATATTAAACGAAATAGAAGTAATGTTATAGATTTTTTTTTTCTAAATAGAAGTACTGCTACAAAACTTTGGTATTACTTAAGTTTTTCTGGAACTTCCCGATCTTACTTATGTTTCTTGAAAAGTTGACATATATGTTATCTCTACTTCCTTTTGTAGCTGATGATTTGATACCATCCTACATATTACTTCCATATTCCAGAAAATGTGACTACTTACTTTCTTGATGTAATTAGGATCCTTTTTAGAAAGTTAAGATATGCATGCTGGTTGGTAGTGAGCCTGGATTTAAGCCTTAAAGCTCTCCTCAGTCGTTGGTTATTCCTCCAGTATATTTATGCAGAAAAAAGTTGTGCCTTCACATGATGTGTGCTTACAGCAGCTTGTTTATAGATAATAGCATACATGATTCCTCACTTGTGTTCCCATGTAGCTTTTTCCGAAAACATGTGTTCTCATGTATTGAATGTATAAGCATGTTGATTTAGTTCTGTGCATTGCATTTCTAATTCCTTTTTAACATAGATTAAGATGAATTTCACCAGGGAGCTGAAAAGGTTGCAGATGCTCTGAAACAGAACCAAACAATTTCTACTATAGACTTGGTGAGTATTTATTGGACTACAATTCTCAGAATCTTAGATACATCTCTGATTATAGTACCATATGATTAGAACCATCAGACGCCCTAGTTGATTTGCTCTACTTCATATATGTTGGAATGGAACTCACAACTCTATTCCATGGGCCAAGTGGCCAAGATATGGTCATGTAAAAGGCATGAGAAATAAGCACAAAACATCCTATACAAAGAATTAATACAAGGTAAATACATATAGTCATATACTCCTAACACCTCCCCGCAAACTCAGGGTGGGTCAACAATACTGAGTTTGAAGGGATAGAAGCTGTGTTGTGCCTTAATCTGCACTTTCGTGAAGAAGTCAGCTAGATAAAGCTCGGAAGGCACATACTGAAGAGTAACAACTTGCTGCTGCACATGCAACCGCGTGTAAGAAGTATCAACCCCAATATGCTTGGTGAGCTATGCTTCATTGGGCCTTTTGCAATGCTGATCAAACCAGTGATGTCAGACAATAATGTAGTAGGTGCAGGCATTGAAACACCAAAATCCTCAAGAAGCCACTGTAGCCATGTGACCTCAGTTGTCACCAACAAAGAGCTGTCAAGTCAGCCTTAGCACTTGAATGGGAAACTACAGTTGCTTCTTAGTCTTTTAAGCAATCAAGGAAGAACTAAGGAAGACATAGAAAGCAGAAAGAGACTGACGATCAGAAAAGGATCAGTAGCATAGGTCACATCAGAATACGATTGAAGCTGCAAGGAGCTGAAGCAAGGGAAGAAGAGGCGTTGAGTGATAGTTGCATGAAGATATCGTAGAACCCGAAGGAGGTGATTGTAGTGAATATGAGTGGGAGCAGAAATGAACTTACTCAGAATGTGAACAACATGAGATATGTCAGGTCAAGTAGTGGCAAGATAAACCAAATTGCCAACAAGATGATATCGAATGGGATCCTCAAGAGGGTATCGTCAGTAGGATGAAGCTGAAGGTGGAACTCCATAGGAGTGTCCACCGTGTGCTAGTCAGTAAGACAAGCACAATCAAGGAGATCCAGGATGTACTTCTGCTGGAAGAGGTAGTAGCCATGGAGTGGAGGTGACCTAAATCCCAAGTAGCTAAGGGGATCCATATCAGACATCTGAAACTGTTCACTAAGACGCCTCTTCACAAAGTCAATATAGAGAAAAAAGAAGCGTACAACCACGAGAGGAAGTGTGAACAAAGAGAGTAAGGGCATGATCACCGGCGAAGAAGCCGCCAACAGAAGTAAAACACTTAAACCAAGCACAGGGGGCTTGTTTGAGCTCGTAGAGTGAACGACGGAGGCGACAAACTTGACCGTTAGGAATAGAATACCCAGAAGCCGGTTGCATGTAGACCTCACACAACTCGCTATTAAGAAAGATATTCTTAATATCAAGTTGAGAGATAGTCCACTGGCGAACAGAGGCAATAGCAACAAGAGTGAACAATACTCATATTAGCAACTAGAGCAAAAGTCTCATCATAGTCATGGCCATACTCCTTCTGAAAGCCACGCGCAATAAGATGTGCTGTATAGTGCTCAATGGAGCCATCAGAATGGGTCTTGATCTTATAGACCTACTTGCATGTGATAGAAGTAACTCGAGTAGGAAGGGGAACAACATCCTAAGTATCACTTTATTGAAAAGCATAAGCTCCTTTGCCATGGCAAGCTGCCACTCCGAACAAGAAGCAACCTCACGGTATGAGCCAGGTTCAACTACAAGTGCCTGAGCAGGAGGATCAGCTCGAACAGGAGGAGATTACCTAATGGTATTAGGAAGAGGAAAACCAAGGCAAGTGGGAGGTTAACATGCTAAAAAAGCACATTCATGAAGGTTGTATTGTGGAGCAAGAGGAGCTAAGAGGAATGTTGGAGCAGGAACTAACAAGGAGGGAGAAGGCACTGGAGTAGGACCCAACAAGGACGAAGCTGAAGGGGAAGGAGTAGAACAAGGACGATGAGTGTAGTGAAATGGAAAGGTAGAGACCTCAACAGATTGAGCATTTAAAATACTCGACTCTAAACATGTAGAAGAATTATACTTGACCTTTTCAATTTCATTATTTGCAAGTTTAACTTTTCACCACACGAGTCATGTGCCAATCTTAACTCATCAAGTTTAACAGTTATATCACTAAGTTGAACCCGATTTGATGCATTAATTGTTTTAGCAGACTCCAACTCAGTATGTAAAACTTGGCAAGACTCACAAGATTCATCATCAGGAATAGAGGCTCTAAGTCTATTGATTTTAGAATTTAAACTCTCAACAACCAAATCATGATTTTTAATTTTCTTTTTACACTTCTTAAGCTCATTTGTCAATCTAAGCATAGCACGAGATAAATTTGTGTAGTGACTAACACATTCCAAATAGACATATCCAAAGTATTTAAAATTTGACGGGCATTATCAGAATCAGAATATGTGACATCTACATATTGCAAATCACTAACAATTTTATTAAAGAGATCAAAAAGAGCATCTACCGATTCTCCATGTTTTATCTCAAATTTAGAATACTTTTTTTGAATTGATTCTGATGTGCACTTCTAACATATTTAGATCATTCATGATAATCTGCTAGAGTGGTCCAAATTTTATTTGTAGATTTAAGGTGAGCAATTCTGACAAACTCGTTTCTACTTAAACCTTGCAACAAGACATTTCTAACCTTAACATTAGCTTCAACATTAGAGGAATTTTCAGTTGTAACAACAGGAGGCACTTCATATGTATTTTCAACTTTTTGCTAGATATAATTACCTTGTGCTTGAAGAAAAACCTCCATGCGTGTTTTCCAATAGAGATAATCTGATCCATCAAAAAAACGGTGGCTTACCTGAAAATCGATCTCGATCTGATGCCATTGCAACCTGCTCTGATACTACTTGTAAGATTATTGATGGCAATAAGAGGGGATGAATGATTGTAATTTTCAACGGAAGTTTTTCTTAAATTTTCTGTCTTCTAATTGTTCATCTAAAAAATACAGCACGAAAAAACTTCGCTAGATAACAGTAGACGGAAACGATACGCTTAATACTCAATCACGCAATCAATTTTTTAATTAAAACTAACTCATGTATGTAAGAAAAAATATAGATAGATATCAATGCATGGAGAAGCTTTAGAAATCACCAAGCAAAGAAAAAGAATAATATATGTGAATTAAAAAACACACAAACTTTTATTCAAAAAACACAGGAATTGTTCATCGTCTTTTTTTTGTCACGGCCGCCACGTTCTTTTTCCTCTATCCCAAAAAAAACCTACCGCCGCACGTTTTATTCCTTTTTATACCTCACTTTTTCTTCCTATTCAAAACCCTAATACAAATTGCTCAACTAGGCTTGGGTCTTTTTACTTCAATTAGGTTTTTGGCCCACTAATTTTCAAAGGACTCAAACCTTTCTTAACACAAATTTTCACTTCCGACTTTTCAACTCATCACATGTTGAAACCTCCAGGACCACACCTCCCGTAGCTTCTCCACGCACCACCCACCTCTGATCTCCATACACCCCAAGCATAAGCCCGACCATCTCGTAACATCCTTAACCGTCCGAACCTCGGATATCTCATTCTAGTCTCAGTCTATCTCATCACCGACCATGATCGTCTCCATGCTCAACTTGCACATGCAAAGATCAAAGAATATTTTTTCGGCATAAGTTCATTTTAACTTGACCAACATTAGTCCACACATCACACGTTTCGCATAATATTGATAAGCAATATTATCAAATATTCATCATCATAAATTAACCATTGTCAATTATTCATCATCAAAATATACTAGATCTAGCCACATGGTTTAACACCATGTAAACAGATACGTATATATGCTGTAGCCCTGAAGCCTTTTACATTTTCAGGGTGGTAACAACATTCACTCTAAAGGGGTAAGTGCAATAGCTGAAACTTTGAAGGATAATGCAGTGCTGACAACGGTAAGTGATCTTACCATTCAGACTATATTAGTCCACACACACAAAAAGAAAGATACATACTGATTAAAAATGTGGTTTGTAGTTGGATTTGAGCTATAATCCAATTGGATCTGAGGGGGTAAAGTCTTTGTGTGATGTTCTCAAGTTCCATGGGAATATCCGAACCCTTAAGCTTGGTTGGTGCCAGGTAATCTTCAGAACTGAATAGAATCATTATGCAGATTTGAGTGCTCTTGCCTCTTCAGCCGAATTACATGTCCTGCAGATTGGAGTGTCAGGTGCCGAGTTCATTGCTGATAGTTTGAAGTACAACACAACGTTGTCAACATTGGATTTGCGAGCAAATGGACTTGGAGATGATGTATGCGGCTATGCAATCTTTGTTACTTGTTTATTATAACTTGCAATTTGATAGATGATTTATTCGTTCTGATTCTTTCCTCTCTGAAGGGTGCTATCTGCTTGGCACGGAGTTTCAAGATAATCAATGAATCTTTGACGTCACTTGACCTGGGTTTTAACGAGATTAGAGTAAGTAAACACTGTGTTTATTTCATTTAGCTAGTGGTGGATCTATGCAGATCTCCACTATGCTCAGCATCCTTTATATTTCGGACAGGATGATGGAGCATTTGCATTGGCTCAAGCACTTAAGGCTAATGAAGATCTTGCAGTCACATCATTAAATCTGGCCAACAACTTCTTTACTAAATTTGGACAGGTTAGTTGCATTACCAGTTATCTGTATATGATACCATATTTAAGTTATGTTTATGCCTTGTTTGTGTCAATACAGGTTGCTTTGACTGAGGCGCGTGACCATGTATATGAGATGAGCGAAAAGGAAATAGACATTTATTTTTAGTTATTACCGGTTTCTCTGTGCACAATAGCTGCCAAGAAATGGTCTACATGGCTGCTTCATGGAAGGCATGATTTCTGCGCAATGACCACATAATCAAGGCTTTTGGGCATTACTCATCACGTAGATCGAAGAAGCAAATGGGGAAGAGCATGCTTTATGCGTGTACAAAAATTTTTGGCAAATTAGTTAACTCTATAGGTTAGTCGTTCAACTGTTTATATACAATTTTGCTGGAATAATTAGTCTTGAATTTGCTGGAATAATTAATCTTGAATTAGTCATTCACATGGGAATGGAGTATATTGTCAACACTATACATTTCATTATTGTGTCTATGCTCTTTGCAGTTCTGGATGTTGGCAAATTTTTACTACTGGCTTCTGCTTGTTTATCTTCTATGAGTAGTCTGGTTGTCATTTGTCATTCATATGATAGCTTAGTTATTCTGGAAATATACAGAGAATGAGAAGACATTGTATACTTTGGTACCAAGTAGAGTCGTTTTCATGCCCAAGGATTTCGTTATTTGGTTATCTGGGTTCTTTAAACCTGTTGCTCATGCCATCCGTGTGTACGAGATGATGCGCATACCTCGGACCTGTAGGCATCGGTCATACCGTCCACAACAGTATAGCGTGCTTTGAATGTGACGCAAAGATTACGCATTACACTCCAAATTTGCAAGATCATCCATGTAGAATGGGATTGGCTGAGCTCATGTTCAATTCACATAGTAGTGGAAATGTGATAAGCCCTTGCTGGGCTGCAGATGCTTCTTTCTGAAAGGCGGAAGCAGATAAAAAATAAAAATGGAACACCTTGCAATCTGTTTGTTGCAGTTGCACTAGCACTCATATTATATAGGTTTTTTTATCATCTAGCACTTAGGTGTTTGAAAGTGCAGTTTACTCAGAAAAAAAAGGAGTTTCTTTTTGTCAAATGCCGATCTGATGTAGAATTGTTTGCTGTCTCCGATGATTTTAGCTTTCGTCAATGGCCCATGAGTTGACATTTTTTGGGTGATTTATTGGATTTTTATATATGCAAACCTTTTGGAGGAGAATTTATATTTATTAAATCTGCTTCGCATCAGGCACTTGAGCTTAACTCGAACAGCTGTTGCTACCTGTGCATCAAATACGTGAGTCTTTAAGTTTGTCCATATCGATGTAACCATTCATGCACATGTCAAGGCTTAGTTTAGAGACAAAGCCAGTTTGTTGCCTAAAACGTACTACTTTGTATGAGCGACAATGACGCGGAACTGTGAAGCCGTGTTTGAATGTTTCGCAATGTTGCGTGGTCGTATAGCCTGGTTCTTAAAACTGGCAACCACCTACAAACAAAACTGTCCCCATTGCATCATTGGACAAGTCTTTTGTCGTGCATGCTCTGTTGCGACTCACTTCTCTGTACCGTGTGCCCTGGGCTCTGGCTCAAAACAAATCTAACATAGTACTGAAGTAGTAACGTATCGCTTGAGACACACTGATTTGTCTCTGCAACGATCTGGTTCTGGTTTATCAATTGATTGTCTCGTTGAGTTTTTCCTAGGGACAGATACGATCTAGGAGAAGATGATTATACACATCGATTACGAGACCATGTACAATGTGTTTACATCAGCTGTCTATAGTCTTTATCACCTAGGATTTTTGCTGGTGCGGATGAAAGAGAGTAAAGAGAGAGAAATCGATTGTCTACTATCTAGTAGCCGGCTATTGCACAAGAAACAATGAAAAATAATGAAAAAGCGTTCAAAGAATGAAAGAGCATTAAAAGACTGCACAATCTATAAAAGCAAGTAAAAGACAACACACTATATAAGTTGTCTATAAGTAACATATATAGATATTATAGGTAATAGCTGTCTATACTATTGTACATGCTGAAATCTGCACATGCAAGATATTCAGCGAGTGATTACTGAGACCACTTGCTTTTCCCAAATGGAATTGATTACCCTTTGGCACACACATATTTTGTTGTGGTACATACGGGAAACGAAACGTAACCTTAACCTGGACAGGCTTGGAATTTTCTACCTAGCTTTATAGACTTTTCTAGATTTTCGTAATTAATTAAAGCTTAATTAGAATTTTTCTTAAATTAAAATAATTTGATTCGATTAATTTAAACTTCAATATCAAGTTGAAAGTATTTTATTTGGGTTTTGAATATTCACATATGTCTTTATGAATTTCATTGAATTTTTTTGGAGCTCGTTTGGTATTTTCTGGAGCTTATTTCAACTCTCAACATTTTCTTTAATTAAAAAAATCCTTTCTTTTCTTTTTTTTCTTGTGGGTTGAATTTTTCTCAGCCCATTTCTTGTCCCACCAAGGCAGTAGCTCATCTTCCTCTTCCTTGAAACCCCTCCTCCTCTAGCCCACTTCTCTTCCCCTCTCACTATTTCTCTTGGGCTGGCCCAAATACCTAGATATCCGATTTGAATTTATCTAGATAGCTCCAACAAAAATTCTCAAATAGCTTCAAATCCTATGAATACCTTTGTCCCGAATCCATTTTTGTATTTGGCAAAAATTATCCAGATCTGAATCCGAAATCTGACAAGAATCCTGGATACGCAGGTTCACGCTCCGAACTGGTTCGGTCAGTCAGTCAGTGGGGAGTTATCCGATCCGATTGCACCCCTAGATGGAAAAAGAAAAATAGGCTAGATACTCATGTTGATAATTTTAATAGCTTTCATAACAGAGCAGTTAAAAGTTGTGATTATCTAATGAATCAATATCAATCAATTCCTATTGCACTAAATAAGCAAAGTGATCTTGCAAAAAAGGAGCATAAAATTTGACTAAATGCTTCCATTGATTTAGCTAGATACTTGCTACATCAAGAAATAGCTTTATGTGGCCATGATATATGAAAAGAATCTATAAATAGGGGAACTTTCTAGAGTTGGTACAAACTATAGCAAAATAGAATGGCACTATAAGCAAGGTAGTTCTAACGAATGTTCTAGAAAATTGTCAAATGGTATCTCCAGGCATTCAAAAGGATATTGCTAATTGTTTTGCAAAGGTAATAATGTTCCCTGTTATTTTTATATTCTTACAATTGTTTTCTTGCTAGACTCGAAATAATGTTGATTGTTGTTTTTCACAGATAACATTGAATTCTATTGTTGAAGATATTGGTGGTGACATGTTCACTTTGCTCATTGATGAGGCTTCCGGTGTGTCTGACAAAGAACAGATGGATGTTGTCTTGAGATATGTTGACAAGCACAGACTACTCTTGGTATGATTAGTTAGAATTGTACATGTGAAGGAAACATTAGCAATATATTTGAAGTCTGCTCTTCAATGTTTGTTTGCTGATATTGGATTGAGCTTAAAACAAGTTAGAGGACAATGTTACGATGGAGCAAGCAATATATTGAGATATAAAATTATGGAAGAGAATAGCTCGACATATTATGTGTATTGTTTTGTTCACCAGTTTCAGTTAGTTATTGTGGTAGTAGCAAAGAAGAATGAAGATATTGCAAAAAAAAAACATGACCTCACTTCTCTTGAATGTGGTTGGAGCTTCTTGCAAATAGAAAGCTATGATTTGAGGGAATCATCATGAGAACATAAGAAAGCCTATAAGTAGTGGATGAATTAGTAGCAAGACAGGGTTATATCAAGATTAGTCTCTTCAAAGAGCCAGAGACATTCGTTGGAGTTCTCACTATATAACCCTTTCAAACATAATTAAATTGTTCCCATCTGTTGTTAATATCCTTAAATATGTTGAGAAGGAAGGCAAAAATGATGGGAAGAAAAGTCCAGCATGTGGTCTTATATCATATTTTTGAGATATTTGATTTTGTATTTTATTTGCACATGATGTTCCATATATTAGGAAGTGCAAATACTTTGTCATTGTCTTTACAGAAGAAGGATCAAGACATCTTGAATGCTATGTCATATGTGAAGTCAACAAAAAAAGGATATACAACAACTAAGAGACAATGGGTGGGAATCACTTCTAGAGAGGACATATTCATTTTGTGAAGAACATAATATTTCTAAACTAAACATGCAAGAGGAATATGTCAATCGACATAAGCCACGACAAAGAACCAATATCACTAACCTCTTGATACGGGCCAACTAGTAAACTAGATAATGTGTAGGGGTGGCCCGATCTCCACGGTACGAACAACGATGTTTGCCCTCTTTTCCCTTGCACCTAGGGCTTCAATTGTCTTCTTCCTTCTTGCAGCAACAAGGTAGATTGGGGTTCTCCTTTGCACCGGTTGGGAACAAGTGCAGCAACCAATTCTCCTCCTTATAGTGGTAGATGAACTGGGGTTTCGGCAACCCTCCTTCCCTCTTGTGGCTTTGGCAATCAACAACAACAACGGCCAAACAATGAGATAGATTACACTAGTAAAAGAATGCACGAACTAGAAGCAATCAGATAAGCTCCTCCAAACTGTGGGCAGCAATGGCACACGAATTGAGGGAGATGATTCGTGTAGATTCCGTGAGAAATCTCAAGAATAAGGTGCTCTTGTCTTGCACCAACTTCAACAAACCCTAATCGAAAAAACCTCAAGAATAACACACGGTATTGCACCACAAAACCATCGTGACTTTTTTTTGTATTTTCTCAACTCAAAGCAATATGATCTACCATACAATGGGATAATCCCCTTGGCCTTATATTGGTGCCTAGTGGCATGGCCATACAACTCACGCACGCACAACCCAAGGCCGACTCAGACTCTAACTCACGTATTCAACTCGGGTTCCCCTAGAAAACTGACTCCACTTCTTCTAAAAATCAGACTCCTCAAATAAACCAACACTAGTTTTTGGAAGGACTCTCTAAAACCGATTACAAACTGACCAGATTGGTTCGGCCAACAAATGTATGTACAACGCAGACTCATCTAGATGAGGAGACAACTCAAGAGATAGAAACCAACCCAAGGATGGAAAACTTGGATTGGAATCTGTTAAGTGTCGCATCCAATCCAAATGGAACTGACGTAGAATCTGTGTAGGCATCCCACTTCCTCTTGGCTCAAAGTCAACTTGATCTCCCTTTCCTGGCTCGCCACGATCCTGGCTCAATTTTCTGGCTTCATACGGCTCGGAGTCTAACTCCCACACGCTGCATTGCAATCGGACTCCCTTCTTTCTTCACGCACAAGGCAAGCTGCCTTCCACCGATCACACCTTCCATGTAATTCCCATCAGATTGCCTTCATGCGCCCGTGCGGTCTTTCACCACGTGGGACCCCCATGTGGTTGCCTTCCTCATGCACACTTGCACTCATGCCCCTGCACTCTGCGCCAATTCTTTATGCGGTCGAATGCTTTCTTCTCTTGGCTTCTCAAGCACTAGGGTTTGGTCCCCCTCTCGGCCTTTTCTCCCTTTGCCATCCACTCCTCCCTCCCCCCTCGGCTTCATCTTCTTTTCTTAAAACAGCACCAACACAAGATGCATTTTTAGATTGCAATGTGGAATCACAAACCAAAGCAACAATGACACTTAGTGCCGCATCATCTCCAGCTTTACCAAAAAGAGTGACTTAACTCAGTTATTGATTAGCATCTTCAAGAGTTTGATGAATGTTTCAACGAAGTAAATTATGCATTGCTTATGCACATGGCTTCTTTTAGCCCAACAGACTCATTTGTTGCTTTTACCTTAGAGAGCTTAGTGGAGCTAGCTATCTTTCTTTTCCTTTGTTTTTTTTGACTTATGAAGCTAGTGCTAATTTTGCTTGTTGCCACGTCATCAATAGATAGATGCTTTTCAACGATGAATGTTGTCAAGACAGTGTTACGTAATAAAATTGGAGATGAGTTCATGAGTGATTGTCTAATTTGCTATATGGAGATGGACATATTTTCTACTATTCATAATGATGTCATGATTGACCGCTTTAAGAAGATGAAAACTCAAAAAACACAACTATAAATATGCCATTTCACATATTTTGCTTAATGATATTTCTTTAGTCTGTAAAATTTCCATACTACTATTATCAATTTTGAACTATAACATATCATATTTGTCAATTGCTTTTAGAAAACTCAAATTGAAGTTGCGAAGTTATCTTTTGAGACTTAGCTTCCTTTTCTCTAAAATATGTAAACAAGTGGTTTTATAACTTCACCCTAACTAGTATATCTTGCTTTTTGAATATACAAGAACTATTATATCGCTGCATATTTCAATTATTTATGTAATCTTTTAGCGAGATATTTTAATCGTGTGATTGCGTGAGATTGTACTCTATCATAGTTAGTTTATGCTCCCAGTGGCTTAGTGACCGCGATGACTATTTTTCCTGTCTTCCCACTGCGCGCAGCAGGCGGTCTACCAGAATGTTAAGACGAATATGACCTACGACTATTGCACCCATAAAGGGTAGGTTCAAGAACCAGGTTCCGCCTGAGTGCATCTCCACTTAGCTAGCTTGCATCAGATTAGTTAAGATGATTATTGGGTGGAAAGTAAGGAGTGATGTTAGTTAATTGGTGTTGGAGAAATGACAATAGAAATGTAATATCGTTCTGTGATTTGCATGGGTTTTCTGCATGCTATCAATCAGAAAAATGCAGTCCTATATCCATACGATCCAAAAACAAAGTAAAATTGAGTAGATATGTTCTAAAATTACAATGATTGAAGACATCTTGTTGCATGCAAAAAGCAACTGGGATGGTGTTGCTCTGGAAAAGTTTAGCGCAAGCTTGAAGCAAATAACGGAAGACTGAGTAAAACGACGATTGCTAAAAACAGTTTCTGGGCATGCACACAGGCAGCATAGGCCGTTTCCACACTCGTGCAGTGCTACCACATCGAGCTTTTTTTCTCTAAGCCCACAGAAGCCGAACGCCCATGTACATAGTACTCGATGTTGTTCGCCGGCGTCGTGTAGTGTGCGAAGAAACGAAGAGCTGCCAATCCATCCGTAACCAGGACAACAGTACGTGGAGACGAGGTTTCCCCGCCGTTTCAGGCTCGGGCTTCTGGATACAGGCCCTAGGATTAAATCAAGATTAGTTATTGTAGCTGACAGCCTGCAAACTCACGCCCTGTTTAATTCAGTTTTTTTTAATGGTTTTTAACATTTGGCTAAAACATCCCTACAAGGATTGTTAGCTTTTTCTTAAGTATTTAATTAAAGAAAAATACAAATAAGAAAAATATAAAAAACACATTATATCTCATAGGAAGTGCAAGGAAGAAAGATTGAAAAACCAACATATCGTAAACGTGTTTTGGCTTTTAAAAGCTAAAAGCCAAAACCAAAAACTATTTGAATCGGAACCTCAGTCCCATAGCACATGTACAAGTTGACGATCAGCCCATTAGAAAACAGCTTCCAGACCATGGCTTCGAATTCTAGCCTCAGCCGACAGCCAGCGCAAGGCCACCCCAATGCCAATGTCCACCGCACGCGTCCTTCTGGTGTTTCGGGGCGTGCGTGCATATGCCTACTCCCGTCATCCCGTGCTGTCCTCAGCGAAATCTCAGCCGGGCCGCGCAGACCGCCTCGGGTTCCCACCGCTGCTCGGCTGCTTGCTTCTCCACCTCCCCATGCGCTTGATACTTTCACGGGCCGCGAGGGACGCGCGTTGTGCACTTGTGCGTGCCTAATGCCGGAGCGCCGGTCCACCGAGCCAAACTGAAGCGTCCCTATGTATGCAGCGATGCACTTTTCTGCAGCACTGGGCTATTGCGACGCACATCATCATTCGACCAAAACCGTTGATTAGTAGACAGTGTAACACCCCTATTTTTGAGGACGTTAGCAATCCCCGTAACTGTTCAGTTACAGAGTACTGTACATAAATAAACATTAGTTCAACATATGCTTACAAATAAGAACCAAATTTTATTAAGAAATAAGGTTTAACAGCCTAGTTTTTGGACGTGGCGGGCGTACAAGCCCAGAGCTATCTTACATCATAAAAAAAACTCCACAGACAAGCTTGAGCGAGACTAAGCTTAGAACCATTTATTGTTGATGTAGTGGGGTTCTTCTGACTCCTCATCAACAGCTTGTTCATCGTTGTTCCACTATTCTTCTTTTGTTATTTAGCAAGGAATGAGTACAACTGTACCTAGCAAATCACAAGAATAAACCCTAATTTAACTATTTGCTAGGATTTGTCACTGGATAGGAATAAACTGGTTTTATTAATGAGGGTGGATGCAATTTTATTTATAAATATTTTTAAACATGAAATAACAAAACTATAATTTCTTAAGAGTAAGGGGGTTTTCAATAGTTGTTTTCTCAAATTACACCAATTTAAAACATAAAGAAATCTACTTATACCTTGCTGTTGGAATCACCCATTAAACACAACTCCATTAACTGGGAGCACGGTGTATTCAAATACTATTTGTTTCACTCTATAGAGTTGCTCAGATTTACACATAAGATTTCTTGGACTCTCAATGTCAACACGCTTCAGCTAGCGTGTGACTGGGTTGAGAAAACAAGGTTTTTCACTGCTTAATTCTTTATATAGCCTCTACCCAGTAGATCTCCACTCAGACTTGGTATCTACTGGCTAAGCCGAGACACTTTTGCCCGTCCTAAGTGGAATATACCATTGTTCATTATGGTTTTACCGTTCCCATACCAACACTCCTTCATTTTCACTCCTACCTCCTATAAATATTCAACTGAGTTGAGCAGCTACTAGACCAAGATTGACATATCAATACTTATGGTTGAGCGATTACTGTGTCCTTTACTCAGGTTCCATTCCTTACTTTTCACTTTGAGGTGGACAACCATACCCAGATCCCCAGTGCTCGATGGCATTGCCACCCCTCTCCTCAAATCTCCACACTATGGTAAGGTTGTGAAATCCAACCATCCAGTGGCTTCTCACAAGTCACTTGTTGTAGGGGTGGCCCCCACCTAAGCCCAGCTGGCCTGCTAGAGGGTTGTAAGGCCCAAAATGGGACATGTGTAATGACGTAAATGCCCCTGAAAGGGATGCTTGAGTGTAAGGGTATAATTATAAAAGCACTCCCTATGTGGATATATATGTACAACACATGCCACGGGGGAAACCCTAAGACACTTTGCTCACCTAAGTCTCCACTACCATACTCTCTCTCTGTTTGGTCTGTAACCACAACAGTTGGCACTGTCCGTGGGGAGGACGAGAGCAAGCCTCAAATTCGAAGAAGGATGGCACCCAAAAAAGCTTCATCGTCGGCGGCGAAGAAGAAGAAGAAGGTGGAAGTGACGGAGTCTCGCGCCAACACCAGGGCTTCGGCGTCGGCAGCCGCAGGCGTGGACGGCAGCGCGGGCGCGATAGCGACGAACGCCAGCCTGCACGCCGCGACAACCGACCCCGCCACCGCTGCCACGACGATCGACACCGCCACCGCGCCGCGACGATCGACCCGCCATCGCGCCACAACGGTCGACACCGCCCCGCGCAGGGCGAGTGACCCCACCACTGGCACGGCGTTCGCTACCGGCAGCACCGACCGGGTGGCTGGGGGTGGTAGTGCCGGTGCCCAAGTTGGCGCGGCCGCCGACCCCGCACCCGGTGCGGCCATGGCGAGCGGTTCCGGCGGCAACGCGGGCCTCGTCATTGACTTTGGGGCCCACCCCGTCACCACAGCAAGCAATCCAGGAGTGCAGGCCGTGATCGCCGCGACTCCGGCCGTGAGGCCAGGTGCACCGAGCGCTCCGGCCGCGACTACGGTGGAGAACGCCCTGTTGGCGGCCCTCAGCACGTTCCAGCGGGAGTTGGCAGATCTCCGTGGTGCCGTGCGGGATATGCAAGAGGCTCGGAGCCAGCAGACTCCGCCGGTGTTCGCGTCGGAGCCCACACCGGAGCGGGCGGATAGCCGCGACGCCCCCACGTCCAGCCGCGTCCCGCTGCGACGCGTAGACCCGGAGTCCCCACTCTCCGCAGGTCTGCAGCAGGCGGCATGGCCGGAGGACTTCAAGTTCCCCAGTGCCATCGAGTCATACAAAGGTGACACGGACCCTCAGGAGTTCGTGTGGGTGTACAAGACCGCCATCGAAGCCGGCAGCGGCGACGACACCACGAAGGCAAAGGGGCTCCCCCTCACATTGCAGGGAGTGACGCTCTCTTAGTTCTTCACCATCGAGCCAAACTCCATCTACGCGTGGGAGCAGATATGCGACCGGCTCTACAACAACTTTCAGGGGAACTACGTCGAGCGCGTCGACACGGATCAACTCTTCACGGTCAAGCCAAAACCCTTGAAGAAACTCTGAGACTACTTCAAGCGCTTCGCGGAGGTACGCTGCCAGGTCAAGGATATCAATGAGACAACTATCATCAACGCAGCAGTACAGGGCCTTCGCCCGGGGCCGCTGGCCGAATACAACGCACGACAAGATGGAAGAGTACGCCAGGGCAGAAGAGGACGCGCGACGGCAACAAGGTGATGACTCCGACACCAATCAGGCGGAAGGCTCGGTGAAGAATGAAGGCTCGCCAAAAGAAGGCTCCTCAAAAGGCAAGCGCAAGTCGGAGCCATCGAAGGACGCCTCCGAGCGCAAGGATGCCCAGCACAAGGACTCGTCGGGCGATAAGCCCAAACACGGCCAGCAGAAGTCTCGGAGAGCCCGTTATGTCTTCGACACTGAGGGCGGCTCCGAAGATAACGCCCCTGCTGGCCGCGGCGGCAGAGGACGCCGGGGGCGGGGGCAAGGTCGAGGTCGTGATGACAGAGGCCGCAGAGAGTACGACGACCAGCATCACGGGCAGTGGTGCGAAGTCCATGGTCGTGGCAGCCACGACACGCGTGTGTGCACCACCATCGTGGCACTTCGGCAAAGCGTCGCCAGGGACAGAAACCTTGAGGTACGTCTACCCGTCGTGGCTCACGTCCAGTACCCCCTGGAAGGCCCCATGCGGATCCAGGAGCAAGGTATGCAGCCACAGGAGGGCCACCCGCGGATCCAGGCTCACGTACAGCAACCTCGTGAGGGCCTCCTGCAGCTGCATGCCTCGGAGGGAGCCCAGCGCAGGGTCATAAACGTCATCTCCGGAGGCTCCTCGTTGGAGTTCGCCTCGGCACGGCAGCGGAAGGCCTATGCGAGGAGGCTACACCACGTGGCGGCGTACCCGGCGCAGGCACCGCCGGATTGGGCGTAGCACGAAATCACTTTCACACCCGCCGACGCTAAGGGCGTGGAGTTCCCCCACCAAGATCCCCTAGTCGTCCAGGCCGTCATCGCGGGGTGCGACGTTAGGCGCGTCCTGGTCGATGGAGGAAGCTTCGCGAACATCTTGTTTGCAGCGGCCTTCAACCAGATGGGAATCCCCCGAAGTCGGTTGGGCCCCTCGGGAATCCCACTGCAAGGCTTTGGAGGTCAGCCTCTGCGGGCGTTGGGCCAGTTATGCCTACAGGTCTCCTTTGGCCGAGATGACAACGTGAGGAGCGAGGACGTCACCTTCGACGTCGTCGGTATCTCGTACCCCTACAACGCCATATTGGGGCGGCCAACCCTAAACTCTTTCGGAGCAGTTCCACACCACAGCTTCCTGTGTATGAAGCTCCTCAGACCACGGGCCGTCATCACCGTCCACGGCGACCAGGACATGGCTCGGCGCATCGAGCTCGGCACCAGAGCTCCGCATCACGAGGCTCAACAGAACACCTAGGCCAAGCGCGCAGGCGTGAGAATCCTCGGCGGCTCCAGGAACCACCTCGCCAGGCTCCCACAGTCGCGGCCGTTCCCGCCCGCGAACGATCACTGGTCAGTACCTCATCTTTTGTAATCACTCACCCGCGCAAACGGGAATTCAATAAAGTTCACTGTTTGCAAAACTTATTTGGTTCCCGCAAACGCGCGCGGAGGATTACCTCTGCGCGCGCTCTCTGTGTGAGTATAAACAAAGACACGTATTCGCGCGCGCACTTTCCGTGAACAAGAACACGGGTATGAGTATAAACAAAGACACGGGTTCGCACGCGCACTCTCCGTGAACAAGAACATGGGTATGAGTATAAACAAAGACATGCGTTCGCGCGCGCACTCTTCGTGAACAAGAACACGGGTATGAGTATAATCAAAGACACGCGTTCGCGCGCGCACTCTTTGTGAACAAAAACACGGGTATGAGTATAAACAAAGACGTAGCGTCGAGGTCCGCCTCCGCACGCACTCTACGGAGTATAAATAAGACGTAGCGTCGAGGTCCGCCTCCGCACGCACTCTACGGAGTATAAATAAGACGTAGCGTCAAGGTCCGCCTCCGCACGCACTCTACAGAGTATAAATAGGACGTAGCGTCGAGGTCCGCCTCCGCACGCACTCTACGGACTATAAATAGGACGTAGCGTCGAGGTCCACCTCCGCACGCACTCGACGGAGTATAAATAGGACGTAGTGTCGAGGTCCGCCTCCGCACGCACTCTACGGAGTATAAATAAGACGCAGCGTCAAGGCTTACCTCCGTGCGCACTCTACGGAGTATGCGGAAGAGGCAGCAGAGGCTCGCTCCCGCGCACATCCCACGGAGCGTTGATGCGCAGCAGAGGCTTGCCCATACCGCGAAATGCAAGATAGGCACGCGGCCGTGGTCCTCGTGTGCACCCCGCGGCAGCGAGTATGGCCACCACTTCGAAGGGTAGGGGACAGAGCGCTCGCGCGTCTACCTCGACTAGGCGCCAGCTCCGCTGCCACCACTTCGAAGGGTAGGGGACGGAGCGCTCGCGCGTCTACCTCGACTATCGCGCGGCACCCACGCCATCGCTTCAAGGGTAGGGATAGAGCGCTCACGCGTCTACCTCGACTAGGTGCCAGCTCCGCTGCCACCATTTTGAAGGGTAGGGGACGGAGCGCTCGCGTGTCTACCTCGACTAGGCGCCTGCTCCGCCGCCGCGGAGCGCTCACGCGTCTACCTCCACTGCGCGCCTACCCCGACTAGGCGCCAGCTCTGATGTGGCACGCGGAAGTCTACCTAGCGAACAGGCGAGCGCGGAGTAGCCTCACAAGGCTACCGACGGATAGCGCGGTCATAAGAAATGACAAACACGGGCGATACTTCCAACTGAAACCCCTTTCTTTCTGTATTCATCAGAAGAAGCTTACAAGAGGGCGCGGTACAAGTGTACAAGTATCCTGGGAGGCGCGCAGCCGCTACTCAGCAGGCTCCTCCTTAACGCGCGTCCACGCAGAAACTTCGCCCGAAGAAACCCGGCTCGCCCAAAAATCCAGCGACTCCTCGGCCCTCTGCCAGCGTCGAAGACGCCGTCGGGTCACAAGGTCAGAAACTATCAGCCGGTCCCAATCGGATAGCTGCTCGGGGCACAGGGGGCACACAAGTCAGAAATGGGGGTGACCTCTACTTTATTCATAACAAAAAGGCATGTGTGTTACAACGCACGCCAACACGCAAAAACCCCGGTGTCACACCTGTGGATTTGCGTCACCACCCGAGGCCTCGGGGACACCTTCGTCACGCCGCGGGACTTCATCCAGCCACCGGCCGAGGTTCCCCTCATTGTGCATGGTCCGCCGTAGCTCGACCATCGCGGCGGCCTCCCCGATGTACTCCCAGATCCTCTCGTGGAAAACCCGCACAGCGCAGCGAACAGCGCGGACGGCACCGGACATTACCCCGGCCCTGGCCGACATCTCCAGTTGTGGGTCGACTAGCTGGTTGACGTGCTGGCAACCCCGGTGTTGCAGGAGAGCGCATACCAGGCATGAAGTCATGTAGGAGCAGTGGTTGCCGAAGGTCGTCGCGGCGTTGCGAACAATGTTGGCCGCATCCCCGATCCGACGGAGTGTCCACGACAGCTCTTCGGGCCCGAAGAAGCAGGGCGGCACTTCGGCGACCAGATCTTCACGGGTGCCCTCCAACGCCAGCATGGCATCTCACGCGGCCACCGAGGCATCGCCCAGTGTGCGGTCCCGCTCCCCAAGGGACGCGGCGAGATGGCCTTTCTCATTCTCCAGCACAGCAATTTGCTGGAGTAGTCCATCCCGCTCCTCAGCGGCCTCTTGTCGCGCCACCTCTGCGGCCGACAACCGCGCCGCCGCTACGAGCGCTTCGGCATGCGAGACTGCCTCCACGTGCTCCGTCTCCAACCGACGAATGCGGTCGTCCTTAGCGAGGTGCATCGCCTCGGCTGCGCGGTGAGCTCCTTCGATGGCCTGTAGGCGGCCCTCTAGCGCCCACCGCTCACGAGCATGAGTCGCCTGCAATGCCCGGGCAAGGACGAGGGTCTGCACAGCAAAGCAGTCAGCAAACTCCTAAAAGGCCACTTGTCGCGAAAAGGTCGGATACTCACCCTCACTTTTGAGGTCTCCAAGGTGACTCCAAGGCGCTCCGACCCATAGGACACCAGCACCTGCTGATCCAAGTTCGCGGCCGTGCTATCTGCGACCCCCTGCCACGCTCCCAGCACTGCCGGTGGGGGGACAAAGTCCGCCAAGCCCGGCCGTGCGGCGTCTGCGATGGCAGCTTCGGGAACGTCGGGCGCCCCTTCAAAAGGGACGTTCCCGCGCCCCGAAGGTTGCCCGTGCTCCGGTGGACGCACCGCTGCTAAAGGAGATAGCAGTTAGGGGCCCTACAAACACAGTACAAAGCTGTGCAAGACGAGTTTACCTTCGCCATCAGCCGATGGACTTCGCCGGGGGACACCCGTAGCCTCGGACGGGATAGCAGAGAAGCCGACGCCCTCAGATGAGGCTGGCCCCGTGGGCTGGGGGGCCTCCGTGTCGGAGTCCAGCACCAGCCTGTCCCGACCTTCGGCCACCACAGCCTTGGCAGGAGCCGTGGGGATGTCAGGCCTAGGGGCTTCGGCGTCGGAGTTCCACAAGCTCCCGACACTGGCCGCCACGGCGAACCCCCTCGAAGTCTGGTGAGGCGATCGTAGGTGTGGTCGCTTCGCCTTGGGGGAACGAGCCGGGGACCTCGCCTCGACAACCGCCACAGGGTGGAGCTCCACTGCACCAATGCTCGTGGGCGGGGGCTCCACTCTAGCAACCTCCGTGGGGGGCAGCTCTGCCACGGTTATCATTGTGGGCAGAAGCTCCGTTCTACCAACCCCCACAGAGTGCAGCTCCGACACCGTCACCGCCGCAGGCGAGGACTCCGCCCCAGTGTCGCCAGTGGATGTTGGCCCCACCTCAGCGGCCACCGCGGGTGACGAAGCTTCCCCCTCCCGATTGTCCATGGCGTGCTCTTGGTCCTCGGCACCACCTGCAGACCCTCGCCGTCCTCCGCGCCGCCTCGAGTTCGACCGGCGTGCCGCCGACCGACTCGGCGTCGCCGCAACAACGGGAGGGACGGCGGCCACCGCTCCGGGCGCGGCCGCAGAAGTCTGAGTCTTCCCACGAGACGACGCCTTTTCCCCTTTGGCACCGTCATCCCGATGGCGAGGCTGGCTCGGGGCTGGAGGGGCGCGCTCCGGCACGCGAAGACACAGGGCCTCGCACATGCGGTTTATCTGCCCCAGCCCCGTCTCTGCGGTCACAGATGTGCGCAGGTCGTGTTCCCTAGCCGTGTACGGCCCGAGGAACACGCTTACTGCGCGTTCCGTGTCCTCCAAACGGACTCTTATACATGGCAAGACGTGGAGTTAAAAACTCAACCCAATGGGCAGAAGTGAGAATAAGACCCCACCGGAGACTTACGAAGGTCAGAGGGTTCCGGCAGCGAAGACACGGACGGGCGAACATTATCACACCGAAGCCTCCCAGCCAGGATGCGCCATTCATAAGCGAGTGGCGCCACGCCATACATGATGAACTCCTCGGCGAGGTCGCGCATGTTGAAGCGGGCGGCGATCCCCATGAGCCTTCGCGCCCTTCGCTTGTCCTCGGTGTCGATTGGTACGCCGGGCGTGGTGTTGAACGCCATTGGCCCGCCCGAGCACTCGAGGCCACTACCGCTCGCCACACGGTGGTGAAACCACCGCCTCATCCAGTTCGGCTCCCACTTCGCCCGGGTTGAGTTGGCGGGGAAGATCTTCCTGCATGACAATCGCAGGACGAAGTTGACACTGCCGAAGTTAGAAAACGTCCCGTCTCTCCACTCTTTTAGCTGACACCGCGCGTCGTGGAGGAATGCGAACATCGACACGCTGGGCCAGCAAGCCTCCGCACGCAGGGCCCAGCTGTACACAGCAAGGCGAACCAGCGCATTCGGAGTCAGCTGCGCCAGCTCCAGTCCGAAAGTCCGCAAGACGTCGTCGACAATCATGGCGGCCGGGATACGGAGCCCGGCTTCAAAGTAGGCGACGAAGACGATCGCCTCTGACTTCTCCGGGCGTGGCTCGGTCTCGTCGTTGGAGGGCAGTCGTACCTCCCAACGGTCCAATAGCTTCCCCTCGCGCAACAGCGTGCGGATCGTCTCCTCCGTCGCAAGCGTACGGCCCAAGACGCAGGAGCACGGCCCCTCCATTTTATCCGTCACCACCCACCATTTGTCTACCGCCGTTGAACCACGTTTCTCGAGTGTGTACTCCACCTCGAGCGGCGAGGGCTGACAGGAGACGGCGTTGTCACCAACCGCTTGGATGGGTTCTCCGCCGGGCGCCATCGCTATCCGGGACCTAAATGACGGCGAGGGGCAGTGCGGCGACAGAGGAGGCAAGAAGAGCAGAACGCGAGAAGAGGGACCAAAAGGCGTGCGGAGGAGGTGCAGACGCAATGCCACAGGGGCTATTTAAAGCCTCTTCGTCTCCCACACCGCCGGTGAGCGTAACTGAGAGACCATGTGGAGGTCATCCTGTGTGTATGATGAGTAATTGACATCAGTTTATGAGAGTCGAGTTTGGTTTGGGTGGTTCGGACCATGTCGTTGCGTGATGCAGTGGACTCGGTCGGACTTGGTCAAACTTAGTCGTATGGTTTTAAGATGCATATTCCTTTGATTCGACAGGTTTGGACTTCATCATGGGTAAGCATGATGTGTTTATGATATTTACGCTTTCATGTATCGAGCGGTGCTATTTGACGTGTTTCTTGTCTGTGTGACTGCAGGACGTCGTGACGGAGTCGTGGTGAGACACGGAAGACTGGACTAGGCGTAGGTGGCGCTGAGGTTAGAACAGTCAGGAGGTGTTGAAGACGACGTGGAATCGAGGTGGTTGCGAGTCGTGCGAGGCAAGGAGCGCGGAAGCTTCCCGGAAGGTGCAGGAGGGGCGAATCGGGAATTTCGCGAGGCTGCACAAGTGGGAGATGGTTCCGTTCGGGTATAGCAGGCGTAACGGGTTGGAGACCCGTTAGCCAAGCCTATAAGTAGGTGGAGGGGATGCATGCCCTCAACATGGATTCTAGAGAGAATTAGGGTTTCATTTGAGTCAAAAGAGCCTTTGGCAAGTGGTTGTGCTTTAGGCTTTAGTTGGTGAGACTCTTTAGTAGTTGAGAGCAGGGAGAGGGCAGAGGTTCTGTGTCTCCTTCGATGTCCTCAATGTGAGACCTCTCTGTGTGTGTTCCTCCCAAGAAGCATGTGAAGCTCTTGGTGATCTTGAGGATTGAGAGGGTGAGGTAGAGGAGAGTCATGTAATCTTCCATCTTGTTCTAATGTCCATGCGTATGGTGACTCCTTGTAATCTTTTTATGTGATGGAATGAAAAATCTGAAGTTTTTCTCCCGACCTCCTGTCCTGTTCTGGGCTTTTTGAGTTTTGAGTTCTTGCTGGCTGGAGAGGGCCAAAATGGGTTGCTATGACATGGGTGATGCTCAAAAGCCATTTGGCTAGTTAATCCCAAGAGCAAACTTTGTTTAATTTCAGATTTAAGTTTTGAGCCTCCCCTGTTCTTCATTTTGCTTTTCTAGGGTTTAATGCAAATCTTGATTCCCTTCGCGAGATGGCTTGAAATTTGGCATGGAGAGTCCAGAGGCTATTGAGAAGCTATCCTCAAAGTCCCATGGCCAAAGGATCAAAGGTTGAGGAGTAATTTGATTTTTGGCTTGGTTCTTGCAAGATTTCAGACTTTTACCCAAATCTGAAATTCTTAGTTCTTGGTGTGGTTTCTTGTTTCCCAAAGCCCCCTTACTATTTGATATGTTGTAGTAATGCTTTGGGCTAAAAAGAATGAAAGAAAACCACCATTTGCCTTGATTTTCGAAGAACTACAGTCCTTCCTGAAGTTCAGTTTTTCAGGTTTCAGTTTTCTGTTTGCTGATTTCTTCGTGCGGTACTACCGCTCCTCGAGAGGTACTACCGCTCGGCTCAGCGGTACTACCGCTTGCAGTCAGACTTGCTCTGAAATTATTTTTCTTGACTGCTTCTTTTTGGATCTGTTTTATCCTTGTTGCTGTGACTTCCAGTAGTGCATATCTTCTATCTTCATAGCTTCCATAGCTATTGGAGAAGAAGCATAAGTGTGGATACTTGAGGGGTGAATTTATTTTTGAAAGCGACATTCACCCCCCCTCTGTCGCCATTTCGGTCCAACAGTAACCGACGGGAGACGAACCGCTCACCTCCCAACAACCGAAGCCGAAGCACCACAGCTGTCCACGCGCGTCGCGCACGATCGCAGTCGTGCAATGGCCTGGCAGCGCACGACGCGCCAATAGCATCCCGCCACGCGTCCGTGCCATCAGGATTAACTACAGGTTGTGAAACGTGGCGCACCTCCTGACACGTATCGGCACGGGTTTCGTGGCCGTCGAAGCAGCAACGGCTAGACAGGGCCCAGCCAACTTCGACACAGCTACGCCGAAGTCTCCGCTTTAGCAAAGAGACCCCGGCTTCTACTCCGGCCCCGCCCCGCGACGGGGCACCTCGCTACGTCGCCATCGACCCGTACGACAAGCCTGCAGACCACCTCAACTTCGACGGCCCGGGATGGGCCGCCGCCTCCTTTGCCTATGTTGTGGGGTCCAGTCGGACCTCCGACTCGGCCCCACGACGAAGGCCGGAGGGCTGAAGGCGGAGACAAGCAGGCGCCGGTCTAACCTGCAGCGCCACCCAAGCACCGCCTGGTCCTTCGGCCCCAAGTCTGCGCGAAGACTCCTGGGTTGGCTCCGACCAAGCCAAGCAGCAGCACCGATGGCCACCTTGCCTCGAGGTTCAGGCACCAAACCCCTGCGCCCCCCGTAACCAGGGAGCTCGATTACCGACCCCCAACAAGCTTGGACATGTTCTCGGAAATAGGACGCCTTTTGTTCGTCAACGCCCGCTGATGTTAGCGTCAACGGACGCAATCATCAAACGCAGATGAACAAAAGTAGGCCTACTTGTGAGAAGATAACCGCGTGCAGCGGCACAGCGCAATCGCCGGGTCGAAGATAAGTTCTTCCAAAACTCAAAGACATGCATCCTTCTGTTCACCAACATTCTATGATCGCCTCCATCAGCGCTAACCATGCTATAGAACAATCCTTTCAAAGAATGTAGATGAATAGAGGAAGCCTATCTTCGAGACCAAGGTCACTTCAACCGTACCCGACCACAGCACTATGAAAGACGCCGCAGGAAGACGACGCGTATATACCCGCTGCGCCCCGAACCGAAGGAAAGCGTAACCGACGGCATTCCAATCGACGGGAACGCAACTAGCGGGTGCCCGGCGGTTCGGATCTCTGGGATCAAGGAATGCGACCGCCGGTGGGCCAACAGCGCACGACGCATCGGTAGCATCCTGCCACGCGTTCCGCCCCTCTGGGGAAGGGGCGAGTGGCCATGGTCGTGCGACTGCTGACATCCCACAACGCGCCAATTGTGGCCCGCCGCGTAACCCTCCCGTTGGGACAGCGTGTACGGCGGTGGCAGCCTGTTCCTGACAATCCAGGGGTCGGCGCGATTCTCGCTGCCATTAAGGCGCACTACAGGATCGCGAAGCCGCCCGACATCGTCAGACCAGGCAGAGCCCCTCAGCCAACCCACACCCAGAGGACTCCGGGGCGCAAGCATCGTCTCCGCTCCGACTTCGACTCCGCCACTCAAGGAGCATACAGCCAAGGGTGGCCCGGGCAACCAGGTCGAGGCCACGTCTTGGACTTCGCCGATAGACCCGCCAAAGATGCCCGACTCCGACCCGCTCCCGTCTCGCCCAGGCGGCTCCGCCGACACCTTCAACTCCGCCAGTGCCTCCAACTCCACGGCAAGCACACGCATTTGCTGCGGCTTCGACTTTGGCCCCACTACCGAGGCAAAGATTACACCAAGCAGTTAACCCACCAAACAATTCGGAAGTTCACAGGTCGCAGAGACGGAGGGGGCCAAATGGCTCGACGACATGGCTTCGGCCCGTGAAGCCCGTCACCATGAGAGGCTCCTGTTGTAGGGGTGGCCCCCATCTAAGCCCAGCCGGCCTGCTAGAGGGTTGTAAGGCCCAAAATGGGACATGTGTAATGACGTAAATGCCCCTGAAAGGGATGCTTGAGTGTAAGGGTATAATTGTAAAAGCACTCCCCATGTGGATATATATATACAACACAGGCCACGGGGAAACCCTAAGGCACTTTGCTCACCTAACTCTCCACTACCATACTCTTTCTCTGTTTGGTCTGTAACCACACCATCACCCTTACCCTAAAACCATTTGAATAATTCTACCGGCTAAAGCCAAATCACTTATTAGTACAAAATTTTGAGTGAGCTAATCTACAATTATTTATACAATAATTAAATACTACTAAGATTGTCAAGGTGAATATAGCCTCGAATTAAATAGGGCATTTTTCAGTGGTAAGACATAACTAATTTACATGTCATTCTAAATATTTATTTTAATTAAATAACATTGTGTGAATAATAATAATGCAAATAGTGTAGTTAAATAATCTAAATTTCATAGGATTCGATATGATAAAAAACTTGTAACTTGCATTGCTGTTCGACAAACTCAGCTATCTCGTAAACATCAACGCCTGGATCTGGTCCTTGCACAGTCGCTTTAGAATACTTGGGAACTTACGCAAACACATAAAATAACATAAGTCCATGCTTGAAGCTAGTCAAGTTAGGAAAATAAATAAAATAAAAGGAGTAAAATGTAATAAAAATCAAATAGAGTTGGTTTGTATTTTATTGGAGCTTGGTTTGATGGAACGGAGACCAAAAATGGATTCAGGATGTCGAAACGATTGAAATAGTGTATTTTTGGAATTTAGGGTTTCAGTTAACAGTACTGGGCCGGCCCTGGGTGAACAATGCAGCGTGCGGGATTAAATTCAAACGGCCGGGTGGGCCGGCTAACTCTGCCCAGCTACAATGCACGCCCACACTCAGCTATCGATCAACAGCGCACCACGGCTATGAGCAAGCCACGTCGCTGCCCGGAGTCTTCTTCAACCTTTTCGGTCGGTTTCTCTCTGGTAGAAAATAGGGGTACAACCCCCTTCATGATTCGGCATCAGTGAGGTTCTCCAGTAGATGCGAACGGCACGGATGGGCTCCTCTCGACTAGGCAACCCCATTTTAGGGTTTTGGAAAGTGTGGAGTTGAGTGGTGGTGGCCAGCAACAAGAAAGAAGGTTGCAGCTTCTACTGCGGCTCAGAACTTCTCTGGCAAACTTTTGATAGGGTGGGGAGTGATTTAGCCATCTTTGGGGGTATAAGATTCATGGTGGCGGCGTTGGTTTGGGTTGAGGGATTCTCATATGAGCTATCTAGGGCGAGGGCTCCATGGCCGGCAGAGGCTAACGTTGTTAAGGCTCTAGGGAAATGCTCATGTCCGAGTGAGTTCCCCAGTGGGATCAGGCTGCAGAGGAGGTGCTAGGGACGAATGCAATTGAGTTTTAATCAAGGGAGGGAAAAGATTACATCTAGGGCTCACAGGGCATAGGGGAGGCTGGGGGAGGAGTTCCGGTGCAGTTGAATTCAATTGGATGGCTTTGATGTGTAGCTAGGAGTGGTGCAGGGCCCTCTACAAAAGCAATTGGGTTTTAAAGCCGAGAAGAGGCAATAGGAGAAATGGCTTAACTCGGGCAGCGCCGGTGCGTGGAAGGGAGCGACGGCGTGAGCTCTGCAGGGTGAGTAGGAGCGCAGGTGAGGTGCGTACGTCCTCTGTGGAAGTTGGCAAGTGATGACGAAAGCTGGTACGCCGAGACAGGCGCGTCGAGCGGGGGAGGCTGAGTTGTGCCCGGGGAGAGCTCGGGTCAAACCGGACACGCCAAGCGAGGGGGAGGGGTAAGGTTGGCAGAGAGGGCGAGCCACTAGAGGGTGGGACCGTGGTGTCAGCAGCTGGCAGAGGTGAGTACGAATGATCGGGGAGAAGTGGCCGCAATTTTGTGCGATGGCCGGTGGCCGTGTGGACGGAGAGGAACAAAGAGGTGGTGGCGGTGGCGGCTTCTCTAGGGGCACCAATAGATGGAGTAAAAGGAGAAGCAAAAAAGGAAAGACGAAAATTCAAGATAGATTGCCAAATTAGGAAGGAAATTGGGAATTCAACCAAAATCCAAAAAGGATTCAAAATTTTGAATTTTTAAGGTGTTACACTCTTTTCTAAAAAAGAGAGGGAGAGACAGTACACTCGTGTGTTCTCAGTGAGAGAGAGAGAGAAAGTCGGCACTCGTGTGAGCATTTTTTATTTCAACCGTGCATGCAAGCATCATGATACACGGCACTTGCGACGGGATCAACAAAAGAGCCCGGCAAGGGATCCATCCATCCCAATATACCAGCAACGGTTTCCAGCGAAAAAAGGACAGCCTTTACAGACAAAACGGCTTGTGTACGTTCGATTAGATTATGCAAACAATCGATCCCAGGATTGATTAGGCGCGAGCCAACTCATAACGACGGTTAGCCACGAGCCTAGAGTCTCGGCGTGCCGCATGGTGGATTGGTGGCCACAGTGTCCTAACTTCTAATGTCCCATTTAAAACGGTTTTTAATTTTTAGTTTCTAATTTTTAAAAGCTAAAAGCTATTTTGAATATGTTAATTTCTTAACGTGTTTTTCCCTTTATATTGTCGATGAAGATATAACAACATTTTTATTCTCTCTCTTTTCTTTATTTTTTTTAATTGAATGTCTCATCTAAAAACTAACAGCTGCTACAATATCTATTTTAATCAAAAGCTAACAGTTCTAGCTAAAAGCTATAAGCGAAAACCGTTTTGAACTAGCCTAAATTCTGGGAAAGCTACCCACTCCGGCACTCCATCTCGAAGCCTGGATCGGAAGGTCCATAGATTGCGCTGCGCGGCAAAGGTCACATCAACAGGCCGTTGATGGGGGTGTGCTGGCGCTTCCGGTAAACCAGACATGCGCACTCCAACGTAAGCAAAAGAAAAAGAAAAGGAAAAGAAACTCTTAGCACCATCATGTTTAAGGTAGTACTTATTTGGGTTTAAAAGTCTGAGTTTATATTTTATTTTGTACTATAGTTATGATACCTTTTTAGTATAATTAAATTTAAAAACTAAAAAAGTTATATCATTACGAATAATAAAAAGGAATAAAGAGAGAAAAGAAAAGATAAAAAAACTAAAATACCATATTATTAAAAAAAAAGACGAAGTAAGAAACTAAAGCTTGAAACCTGAAGCCCGAAGGAAAAGCTCTAATGAACCAGCTGACAAGTGGGACAACTCGAAGTTTGGGCACGAGCTTCTCAGAGCAGGTACAATAAGGCTTAGAGCAAGTTTAATAGTATAGATAGCTGCTACCTCCAATACATTTTCATGTCATCAAAAGATAATGATGCAGCCAACTTATACAATAAGCTGGCTATAAGTTGTCTTCACAAGAGCTCTCAATCATTTAATAGTGTGATCATTTAATACATGCATGGGTATAGCAGTTAGTCCTATTGGTACATGCATGGATAACGCCTCTTTTCCTGTGCTATAGCCTGACTCTTGCATGGGAGTCGGCTTGGCTCTCTCTCTCCTTTTCTCTTCCTCCACATAGGATTATGCTGACATGGATTCCCTTATAGCTAGCACAGTCAGCCTTATTAAACTTGCTCTTAGTCAGCAGGCTATAGCAAATATAATATCAACCAAATCTTACGTGGCAGAGAGAGAAAGGAAGAGAGAAGGAAGCTGGCTACTAAATTACAGCTAGCTATAACACGTAAAATATGCATTTTACTCTCTTACATATGGGGCCAAATAGTTATTGTAATAGCTACCTTATTGTATGAGCTATTTTTTTTGAAGATTATAGATAAAATAAATAAGTGTTATAGCTACTAATTGACTATACTATTGTACTTGCTCTCAGAGGAACGGGTTACGGTAAACTTGTGGGAAAAACCGACGAGATGCACCGGCAGCGGTGGCTGTGCTAGTGCGCTGGGTCGGATTGGGAAAAAAAAATCGTCGCGGGGCCCGCTGCAGCGGGAAAGGCAGGAAGAAAGGGTACGGTCACAGGATCCAATCTTACCACTCTTCTGTTTGTTATTTTGACATGTGGGTGCACGTTTTGTGGGCTCGAGGTGTCATGCTCGAGGCATGATGTGGACGAGGAATCGGGCTGGACCTGCAATGGAAAAAGTGTAGATCATGCCTTCTCCCCTAGTAGCGAGAGAACAATGCTAAGAGTACCTAGGGCATGTGCCTACAGTCTCAAATGTTAATCTTTTGGAGCATGTTAAATGCCAGCTAGAGGGTGTTTGGTTTGGTGAAATCCATCCAGGACTACTAATAATCTTTCAGTAAATCTATAAGATTATCTTAGTTAATAAAACAACAAGTAATCGAAATTAAGAACACGAGATTACCTATAAAACAATAAGTAATCTAAATTAAGAATACGAGATTACCTTCGGAACTATATTACCACCAACTCCAGCAATCTGTTTTTACTAGAAAATTGTGTCCATTTTAAATTACCAAGGGGAAGAAATCTTTGTTGTTGTGTTTTCTATCATCTGCCTTAATTTTTCACAGTCAAAATTTCAACTTTGAGAATTCAAAATCCAAAATATGATTTAATAAATATAAGAATATCAAAATTATGAAATTTGGAAAAAAATATTTTTTTCAAAATATGAATTTTGGAATCCAAATTTTCCATATTTTAAATTTAGAGTATTTAATTTTCGAAATTTGGATGTAGATATCCAATTTTCGAAATTTTGAATCTTAAAATTTGAAAATTATAATTATGGATTTCAGAATGTCAAATTCCAAGAATTCAAATTTTAAAAATTCTAATTTTGAATTTCAAAATTGTAAAATATGAATGTTTCAAGTTTTGAATTTCAGAATTTCAAATCCCTAGAAGTTAAATTCCAAAACTCATATTTGAAAATTGTAATATCAAGAATCCAAGATTTGCACTCATGAATCTTAATTGAAAATTTGAATTTTGGATTTTTAAATTCTATGAATTAAAATTTTAAAATTCATAGTTTCAATTTCAATTTAAAATTTATAAATATTAACCTTCAAGCTTTGAAATTTAAATAATGTAATTTAAATTTGTACAGTTGTTTATTCGAGTTATGAAATATTTGAGCTATTATAAACACTACTTATAGTTTTCTTTGAACTAACCAAACATTAGAATCCTAAATTATTGGTAACATGTTTACCAATAGTCAGATCGAGGGGAAGATTATATTACAGGCATTGTTTTAAATATTGCGCTATAGCTGTTAAGGTACCCCGAGCGCTACATATCGGTTGTTGTTGACGCTTATGGCAATATCATTGATATAGCAGACCGACACACGCGCTATCCACTACAAGCTATATCGACATTGCTGCCTAAGAATATTCAAATTATCTTTGATATAGGGATGCGCTTCTTGATTTGCTTAGTTTCATTAATATTGGTCTTTCCATTGAATGGGCTTCCATATCCCCACATAATCCAATTGATTAACCTTCCATATTTTCACAATCCTCAACTTTGCTAGTTAATAACATTCCATCTCTTTTCTCTACCTATTGAAAATTTCTCTCTCGTCAGAAGAGGAGGGAAAGGCTCATGCACATCTAAGGGCTCAAACAAGATAAGCCTAATCCTTGATCTATTTTCTTGTATAATTTACTAAACTCGATAAGCATGTGTTATCAAAAGATAACGAGAAGCCAAGCAACAAGCACAAATTCTCCATGTGGACAGAAAAGAAGAAACAAAGGGACATTGGTTTCCCATTTTCTTCATCATGTGATGAAGATTAATCAACAAAACACTGCATGGCTTATGATTAAGATGATATAGGCTCTGTTCTTTTCCAGCTTTTGGTTTTCTACAGTAACTAGCTTTTAAATGAAGTGTTTTCAAGATAGGGTCTACTAGTTAATTGTAGTACATACTGTACCGACTTCTTTTATACTAGCAAAAACCGCACGTGAGTTTATGTTACTCTTAATCTCTGTATAAACAGCTCAAAAGCCACAAGCCGCAGCCAAAAAGAACAGGCCCATATTAGATATAGACATGTGGGATTTGATATTTTGAATGTTTTATGCAAATTATGGTTGTAACTTATAGTTTAAGATACACTACTACAGAAAGCCTAATAGTAGACGCCTCATCACAGACGGTTTTGTGAAACCGTCTCTAATGAGCACTATTACGCATTTGTAATTTGGAGGACGCCTGTGGTATTTGTGGCGGGAAAATGGATTATCACAGACGGTTATTAACTATGAACCGTCTGTGATACGTTGTATCACGCAGCGGTGCGTATTAAAACCGTCATGATAATCTCAGATATCACGCACGGTTTTAAATAAAACCGCTCTGTGATAATTTTGTTATCACAGACGGTTAATAATTAAAAACCGTCAGGATAATTCACGCACGGTTTTTATTAAAACCATCCGTGATAATGTCGATGAGGCATTTATTGCGCCGCTCGCATCGCATCTGTCTTCATTTCGATCCGATCTAGCCATCGCCGCGCACTTTTTCACTCGGGAGGAAGCTAGGCGATTTGTGCCTTGTTAATTTGGTGGGAAGAGGCGAGATTGAGCTTTGAAGATTCATACTTTGCAGGTTGTTCTAGATATGGTTAGTAATGCAATTTATTTTTTCTTTAATTGCATTACAATTTAGTTCTAAGTAATCCATGAGTGGTTATTGAAGATGGTTAATTTGCAAAATTGTTGGTTATATAATAGTGTTGTGTTTGTAATATGAATCTAGCAAATAAAGTCTCAATATAATAAATGTGGCCGTATATATGTAGTTATAATTAGTTAATCTAGATTTTAATACTAAGTTGTTATATATGTACGTAACGTAGGACCGGCTGGATGTATGCCGCGAGCCGTGAGTGAAGAGTACATTAATGGCGTTTCGCTTTTATAAGAGCCGCCGAGGAGGATATGTTGAATAAGGGGCGATATATATGTGCTGTCCATGCACCGATCGAGAATGTGAAGATGTTTAAGAACCGAGGCAAATTGAATCGCACTTGATTCGGAGGGTTTCAAAAAGGATTATACGTGTTGGACGGTCATGGCGAAGTGAATGATCATATGCCGGATGACATCGCCGTGAAGTGAATGATATGCCCCGGATGACATCGCTCAGGAATCGAATGACATGCCGCCGGTGATGTCGATTGTGGGTCGGATTCGGATAGGTTGCACGATGATAACTGGATCGGATGCTTCGCGATGTTGAAGAGAACTATGATGAGAGAGAGTATGTTAAATTCCGTGGCTTGATGGAGGACTCAGAGAAACCTTTGTACACGGGATGCAAGTACACGAGGTTGTTGGCCGTGCTTGAACCGTTGAAATTGAAGGCAAGCAACGGTTGGTCGGACAAGAGTTTCATCTGCGCTGCTAGGTCTTTTAGCGGACATGCTTCCGGATGGAAATGAGTTGCCTAAAACCACGATAAAGCCAAGAAGGTTCTTTGTCCGTTGGGAATGGAAGTAGAAAGAATACATGCATGCCCGAACGATTGTATCCTCTACAGTAAAGAGTATGCAAACATGCATGTATGTCCGTGTGCAACGCATCCCGATACAAACGTAATAATCAATCGCTTGATGGCGAGGAACAGAGGCGAAGAAAGGACCTCCGCTAAGGTGACATGGTATTTTCCTATAATTCCCGCTTGAAAAGGTTTTTGCAAATCCAAAGGAGGCAAATCTGCTGCGTTGGCACTCGGAGGAGCGCAAGAAGGATGGAATGATAAGACACCTTGCTGATTCCGCGCAGTGGAGAAACATCGATAGGAGTTTTGCAGAGTTCGGTGCAGTAACCAAGGAATATAAGGTTTGGACCGAGTACGATGGAATGAATCCTTTCAAGAGCATGAGCGGCCGACATAGCACATGGCCCGTGACTCTGCATCTATAACCTTCCTCCTTGGTTGTGTATGAAGCGAAAGTATATTTTGTTGTCGATACTTATCCAAGGGCCAAAACAACACGGGAATGATATCGATGTGTTCCTAGCACCGTTGGTGGAAGATCTAAAAGTAATGTGGAACGAAGGGTGCAGTATGGGATGCGTATAAACGAGAGAACTTCACTCTGCGCTCCTTATTGTTCTCGCACCATAAATGATTATCCGCCCTTGGTAACCTATCGGGCCATAGTACAAAAGGTGCCAAAGCTTGTACTCACTGCTTAGATGGTACCGAGAGTGTGTGGTCGAG
Organism: Dendrocalamus sinicus; assembly: GCA_036346575.1. Taxonomy (NCBI): domain Eukaryota; kingdom Viridiplantae; phylum Streptophyta; class Magnoliopsida; order Poales; family Poaceae; genus Dendrocalamus; species Dendrocalamus sinicus. The sequence continues at coordinate 8,651,087 of CM070656.1, read as the reverse complement.
ACACTCACGCAAAACCGTCTACATGCGTCACCGCGGTTCCTTGGAGGGCTCACCCATACCGCAAGATGAAGAAACAATTTGACGGAGAGAAGGAAGATGGTTCAGCTCCAAGGCATTTAAGGGACGCGAGGTTTATGATATGGTTAAGGATTTAGATGTTGTCCTCGAAAGGGACGTAAATTGAGGGCTCATGAGAAGAACACCGGAAGAAGAGATCAATATTTTGGGACTTACCTTATTGGGAGTACCTAGATGTTCGCATCGCATCGACGCCATGCACGTAGAAAAGAATGTGTGCGCAACTTGATTGGTCTCTTCGAACATCCGTGATAAAACAAAGGGCGGTGTCAACGCACGGCTTGACTTGGCCGACATGGACATCGGGCCGAGTTAGCACCGACAAGCACCGATAATGGACGAACGTACCTTCCCCGCGTGTTACACTCTGCCCAAGGTCGAGAAAACAGAATCGTGCGCTGCTTGCATGGTGTGAAAGTTCCGTCTCGTTACTCCGCAACGTGAAGAAACTTGTTTCGATGCAAGATTTGAAGTTAAATGGCATGAAGTCTCATGATTGTCATGTGCCGATGACACGATGCTCCCTATTGCAATTAGAAATATTTTGCCGATCAAAGTCCGAGAGACAATCATGAGGCTATGTTATTTCTTTAACACAATTGCTCGTAAGGTCATCGATCCCGGCGACTAGATGCTCGCAGACGAGGTGGTGATGACTCTATGTCACCTTGAAATGTATTTCCTCCTTCGCTTTTTCGATATCATGGTCCATCTCGTTGTTCACGTTGTGTGGGAGATAAAATGTGCGGGCCCGTATTCCTACGCAGCATGTACCCATTTGAGAGGTTCATGGAATTCTCAAGTCCTACGCACGGAATCGTTCTCGCCGAGGGCAGATCGTCGAAGGTTATGCAAGCGAAGAGGTGATTGAGTTTTGTGTCGATTATATGGCTCAGATTCAACCGATAGGTGTCCTCAATCTCGCCATGAAGGGAGGTCAAGGGTCTCGGAACTATCGGAAGGAAAGCAATCACTCCGGATATGGACACGTATACTCAAGCCCATTTCACGGTGTTGCAACACATGACTGAAGTGGCGCTTATGTGGACCAAAGACAAGGATGTGCTTTGGCAATGTAATCCAGAGCGCCGGATGTTTGGATCATGAGGCAACACAACCGTTGGTTCAACCAATGGTTGAAGGAGCAAATTGCTAGGAGCTCGCCGAGTGAGACGCCGAGATGGTTGGCAAAAGGGCCGACATTTACAGATTGTGACATGGCAAGGATATGACATAAATGGGTACACATTCTATACGTGATCTCGGGATGTCAAGAGCACTAACTGAGCAATGAGTCCGCATAGATGCATTCAAGATCGATGGGTCGAGAAACTCGTACTATGGCTTAATAGAAGAGATTTGGGAGCTCGACTATGTGGTTTTCAAGATCCCCTTATTTCACGCGTTGGGTGCATCTCCCACAGTGAAGGTTGACAAGCACGGTGTCACGACCGTGGACCTCCAACGTGTCGGGTACAAAGACGAACCATTCGCACTTGCCAATCAAGTTGTTCAAGTTTTCTATGTAACCGACCGGCAAATAAGAAACGCCATGTAGTTCTTCATGGAAAAAGGAGAATTGTCGGAGTGGAGAATGTAGTGGACGAGGAGGAATACAATCAATTTGACGAGTTACCTCCTTTTGGAAATGGCATATGGTCGACGATGAACAACGTGACGAAACTAGTTACGACGCATTGATCATGATGAAGGGCTAATTTTAAAGGAAATAAGCAAGTACAATAAGAATGTATATGTGAAAATGTGTGACAATTTTGAGATGTATATGTGAAAATGTGTGACAAAATGTATATGAGTATTGGCATTTATGTATATGTGTGATGCACATGTGATGGTTGATATGAATGCACTGGTTGGTGTTGTATATGAATGCATTTGTTTGGTGGTGGATATGAATGCATTTGTGGTTATTGGTGTTGTCTTAATAACTACGATGTTAAAGGCTTATCACAGACGGTTTTAAACTTAGAACCGCTGCGTGATATCAATAAAATGACGGTTCTAAGTTTAAAACCGTCGTGATAATATGACTATCGCTGCACGGTTATACACTTAGAACCGCTCGTGATATTTATACTATCACAAAGCGGTTTTAGACTTGGAACCGCTCAGTGATATTAATATCACGACGGTTTTGAGTTAGAACCGCTCGTGATAACCTCCTATATATACCCTCCGGCTAGGGTTTTCCCGTGCGCCGCGCAGTTATTCGATCTAGATCCGTAAATCCCGAGCCCGTCGTCGCCTCCGCCTCCCGAACCCTCGTCGGCCGCCTCCTCGAGCCTCGCCGGCCGCCTCCGCCGAGCCCCTCGCCGCCTCCGCCTCCTCGAGCCTCGCCGCCTCCGCCTCCCGAACCTCGCCGACCGCCTCCCGAGCCTCGCCGGCCGCCTTCGCCGAGCCTCGCCGCTCGGCCTCCCGAGCCTCGCCGCCGCCGCCGAGCCCCTCGCCGACCGCCTCCGTCGACCCCTCGCCGCCTCCGCCTCCCGAACCCTCGCCGACCGCCTCCCGAGCCCTCGCCGCCGCCTCCGTCGAGCCCTCGCCGCCACCTCCTCGATTACGATCGCATTGTGAGCACTTTCGTGATGGACTAGGGTTTACTGCAGAGCTTAATTAGTTTGCTATTTGGTACATTAATTGTTTACTACAGCTTGCTCGATGATGATAAAATCATATACCGAGATTGGTTCATTCAGTGCTTGAGCTCTAATAGCCGTCGGTTCATGCGATTTTCAGGTTATAGCATGTTATTAAATTGATCTGCTCGATTTAATCTTGACAAGTTAAAAGATGAATTATTGGGCAAAGTTAACTTGTGTGGTCTTGATCTGTATGAATATCGTTGTTTGAATATATGCATGCTAAATATATCTTGATCTTGAGATTTTAGAGTTTGTATCTAGAGCTCAAAATATGAATTCATTATTTGGCATAACCAATCAAGGAAGAGTATATGATTTAGTAGCGGACGGCCAAGATTAATCTTGTGCAACCCTACAATTTGAGAGCACATATTCATGTTGAGACTGTTATTGATTCTATTATTGATGCTTGTTGCTTGTTGCTTCATATTGCTACCATTATATATGTATATATGTAGGTATGTATATGTATACATGTAGGTATGTATATGTATATGTATGTATATACACATATAGTATGTAGTATATAGTATAGGCACATAACCCCTCTCTGTGTCCACATCACCCCTCCCTTCTCCCCTTCCTCTACTCCTCTCCTCTTCCGAACATTGAGCATCATGTTTGACTTTTCGTGCTTCCTCACTTTGAACATTCTCATCTTATCTTAATAGACCCACAAAATGAGCAACATGTCACCCGCGCATTCTTCACCATCATCGCCGAGGCGCCCGCTCCAACATCAAGACGCCAAGGAAGAGGGCTATCAAAGAAGCCTCAGAGCCGACAGGACCATCACACGTAAACGCAGTGGGGTCCCTATCCTTCCTAAGCAAGCGGTAAACGCATTCCGAACCATGGTCGGAATAGTTGCACGACAACAATTGAGATCACATACAATTCGTGGAAGAACGTGCTCGACACTCGGAAACGTGACTGTGGACCAAATCTTGGCATCGCTCGAGTTCCCGTAAGAACACTTACACGCTGTGGAACGACAAACCTACCAAGCGGCGTGCAAAGCATGGAAGAACTTCAAGAGCACGCTTGTCGAAATACGTGGAGACGGACGAAACGCTTTTACTAAATACCCATTCCCGAATCACAATGGGAAGAGTTCAAGGCGATGAAAACGACCAAGAATTCAAAAGTACAAGTGTGGCGCACAAGGCCCTCCAGCAAAAACACGCACCCCACGCACTTGGCATACTGGGTATGCGGGTAAAATCCGCAGATGGAGGTTGGAGGATGAGCCGGCAGCCGCAGAGGACATCGCCCGCCGTTTTCCAATATCCGGATGACCGCGCTCGAAATTGGCTTAGAGCAAGGTCATCTACAACGACATCGGGGACGTCTCCTTTCAAACCCCGCAGACCAGCAAGTGTCCCAAATACCGTAAGATATCGATCGAACTACGAGCTTGTAATTACTCCACAACTTCGCATTTAATTGAAATGACATGTCGTGCTCTTGCAGAAGAGCCGAGTTTTGAATCTACCAGGATCATTCCAGGAACAAGGGAGAATGATATGCTCTCCGTGGCCCGGGAAACAAGGAGCACCCGGTCGCACGAGAGGCCTTGCTTTACGTTCCTTGGAAACATGGTTTCAAGATGACTCCGAATGTATCGGCGTAGGAAGAGAAACAAAGCCGAGCGTGAGGAGCAGCTACGAGAAGAGATCAAGGAATCTCTTCGAGAGGAGCTATTTGCTCGAGATGGGTGAAGTAATCAGAGAAGAGGTGCGGAAGCAGACAGAAAGTCAGAGCCGCCACCGCCCGCTATGCTAGGTAGCCCGCACAACCGTCCGAGTAGTCGCGCGCCCAATCCGACGCATACCACCCAAATTTCCTGTGGACGACATCCTCGTAATAATTATTACCTCTCGAATGCTTGCTCCATTGGTAGGCCTATTCGAGTAGCTAATTTTGTATCGTTATGTAGGAGCCTACGAACGCAAGCTCCAAGTGAGATATGGCGCCATTCCTTGTACGCTTGGGGCTGCATATTCGTCGTAACGGGGCCATGGTGCACGCCAAGCTTTAGCGCCAGCCGCAAAAGTTAATGTGGATGGTGTGTATGTCAATTTTGAGGTGGTCCCGCCACAAGCCCCCAACGACGAGATCGTGACTCTAGGACGTGCCATTGGAACATTCATCCGGTGGCCCAAAAGCGACATCTTCCGAGGCTTCTTCACCGGTGGCGTGACGAGCAACATGCACGGTGCCATCTCCAAGATAAGACCGATCGGTTCCACCACCGGATACTACAACGGTGCTATCTCCACGGGCCCTATTCTCGCCAGAGCAACTTGCACCGCTGCTACCTTCAAAGTCGACTTCCGTGAAGTCGACCCATAGCCGAGGCAACAAGGCCGCAAGGGCAAAGCAAAGAAGACCAATGATGATCTTCCGTACCACCCTTTGGCCCGCAAATTCGTGCTTGGCGAGCCGTTGCTCGAGCAAAAAGCCCTCCAAAAGCTACCATATAGTTGCATGCAATTGCACACGTGGTATATGCAGCGATCCAATAAGCCGAGGGAGAACGGACTTCAAGTATCATCACAAATTCTCCGAGGAAGATTTACACCACAATCTTCAAGAGTGTACATTCGTGGTCGCCTTTGAGGATTTATTCGAGCTGTTCATGCTCAACGCTCTTGACGCCTCAATCGCTCGATGCCGACGCTGTAAGTGTGTACAATCACGTCTCCATTAATGTCATACCGATAAATGCCATATCTAATTTTTTGCTTTCGTGTGTATATATATAGACACATGCTGATTAAAGCTAGAGTATCGAACTCATCAGCTGGTTTCTTGGACCCACAATTGGTCGCCAAGACTACCATCGACGTGGAGGCATCCTCGCCGAGAGGTACATTGCATCGAGCCCGTTGAGTTGTCGCAATAAGGACTATGTACTTATGCCCTTCAATCAGAGCTTTCATTGGATTTTAATAGTAATTGTACCAAAATGGAACAAGGTATATTACCTTGATTCCCTAAGTAAGAATAAAATGGACTTCACAATTGTCGGCCAAGTAATCGATAGGTAAGCACATATTCCCATACATATCTACATTGTACTCTTTCTTTCCTTCCGAATGATTAAGGTTAACCTTTCGAATTACGTAGGGTGTTCGCGATGTACATTGAAAAGGAGGTGACTCAAGCGGGCCAACGGCTCTTTGACACATGTTCGAGATTTTAAGGTATTCGCTATTTCACATTAATTAATCCTATGCAGCAGATGGTACTAATGCCTTTTGAACTAACACATTCCATTTTGCGGTGCCACCAGCAGCAATGGGCAACACATGTGGATACTACGCTTGCCAACATATGGAACTACTCCTCGATTCCTCGAGGGTCACCAATCGCAAGGTTTGTCACTCTTCCCATAATTACTTCATACTTATCACGTTACATATATATGTACATTGATATTCCTATCGACAGTCAGATCAATCCCGCCAATCGCATTGAAACGACCGAGCTTCGAGAGGTTCAATCGAGTTAGCGTTCTTTTTGCCGACTCAAGTCATACAACGAAGGACGGTTCCATCGCGCACACCGATTTCCTATTGGTCTTATCACTAAGTGTAAATGCGGTGTAGATCTTTTGTAATCGTGCATTTGTTAATGGATATTTCAGTTCAATTCAATTAATTGATTTGCGAAATGGATGCATGCTTTATGTCTGTGAGATGAAGTGCGATGTCAATTGGATGTTTTATGTCTGCGAAATGTACCTGAAAGCAAATGAGATGTGTGAATTGTATGTTTTTTGTCTGTGATTATCTGCTTGTTTCAGAGGGCATGGCTAGCATTTCTCGAGGCTAGCCAATAAACGTAAATAGATTTTGGTTTAGAGGAAGGAATATCACGCACGGTTTTAAGTAAAAACCGTCTGTGATATGTATCACAGACGGTTTTTCATTAAAAACGGTCTGTGATTATTAGATATCACAGACGGTTTTTAATTAAAAACCGTCTGTGATATCTGATAATCACAGACGGTTTTTAATTAAAAACCGCTCGTGATATCTAATAATCACGACGGTTGAAACCGCTCGTGATAACCTTCGATCATCATCGACCCATAAATTGCACGGCCGTAAAACCGCTCGTGATGACGCTTCAACCGTCGTAATGTCGATTTCTGTAGTAGTGATATATACGCTATCTGCCAGTGGCGGAGCCAAAATTTGGTTACGCCCTAGGCTCAGCGGTAGAATAATCTAGGCTATCTGGGCTGGACCATGAAAATATTACCAAGACTAGACTGAAATTACCTGAGTTATACACTAGATATTTTTTCACACCCTGAGCTGAAGCCTACCCTGCACGAGATGTGGCTCCGCCCCTGCTATCTGCTATAAAAATAGTCCTCCGCTACGCTTCCGCTACCTACTATTTACAACTTTGATTACAAAGGATCGGAACGTGAGGTTAGGCATCCCAAACGCACTCAAAATGTAGAAATATGGTATATCAGGTCATGAAACACACCTTAAGGTGGAATCATAAAAATAGGGACCGTCTAATCAACTACCAATGTCCTAGATCTACGTAGATTCCCTCGTGTCACTTAAACATCCTTTCTGCGAGAAATCCCGCGTGATTGATACTTCGTGAAAATCCACATGCATCCTGGCTCCCAATTCGACTCGAGTCGTGACTCAGCCCTCTCTTGCACGTGCTAGCTCGACTGCTAGGGTTGCTCTCGCAGTTCGTAATTCCTCAATACCATGTCGACCTCGCCACACTGCTCCGCTCCATTACGCCGCATCTCGCCAACCTACACCGCCAACCAGATGGAGAACTATACTACCATTAGCATGGAAGAAGATGACGACACAGAGTAGATAGATCGGATGGTTTATAGCATACCATTTTAGCATGTAAGCACCATCTAAACGAAAGTACAAAACATAAAATATATGAATATATTCATTAATATCCTTCGGTTGTCTTCTCCTCTTATGTGAATTTGGAAAGTTTTGCAATTGCACATTGTTTAATACTCAAAAACTTAAAAAAAATAGTCTATAAGGTCTTTAGCCGAACCTCTGGACCAACCGCAATGATTGGCGAGCACAAATATCCCCCATTTGTGCTAATATCCAAGAGCTTAGCATTTGTTTTGCCTGATGTAAACTTTGTTTTGTACTCTGCGGTGCGAACCTTGTGGCTTATCTTTGTGCAAACCAAGTGTCTTGTCGTAGCCAACGATGTCGGTAGCTAAATTAAAGACTTTCTATATAGTTGATTACAATATTACTGTAATCATGCTAATACAATAATATTATTAAGTTCGTGGTGAAGAAAAAGTTTTAACAAAATTTGGGCATATGTAGTCCCCTGCGGCCACGTAATACCAGGTTTAGCCCCCCTTTGAGCGAAATGCCATATATGGCCCCGAGGCGCGGCATGGTAGCGTGCGAGCCTCCTAGAGTGGCCAGGGGCGGAGCTTCCCATATGGCAAGGTATGGTCCTTGCCATACCTCAATTTTCCTGGAACTCATACCCCTAAATCACGCCCTCTGCTATGAATGCTTGAAAGAGCTTGTAAATGGCTGCTGTTCATTGTTCAAGAAGAAGAAGAAAAGTACGTTTATATATTTTTGTTTGTATATTTCATGCTTGATGAACGAAAATCATTAAATTTTACAAGTACACAAAGCAACAATAGTTTTAAATCTTATGCTACCTAAGTAGCTATATTCTCTAGTTCGGCATCTCGCCACACCTCAATTTAATTCCTTCCTCCGCCACTGAGAGTGGCCATCCGGCATGCGAACACTCTTGGCGTGCCCAGCCAGCGCATGAAGCTCTTGGCATGCCCCATTATCGCCAGGTTGCTTTTGTTTTTTTTAGTATTTTTTAAGAAATAGTAAATGGACTAACTACGGTAGGGGCCACCCACCTCGCGCTGTCCGCAGCCGCGTCAGGCAACTACGCGTGCTGCCCACCCATGCAAACTTCCTTGGTGTGGTCGCCGCCCCACACCAGCCACTTGGTGCGTCATCCGACCATGCCTGAGGGTCAATTCCGGACTTTCTATCCGCTAGGGCTAATGAGGGAAAAACCGGCAACGAGTGGGGAGGGTTTGTTCAGATGGGTCCAAACTTCAGTTTTAACTAGAAAGAGGGTATGTTCTTTTCAGCTTCTAAAAATTATTTTTTGGCTTTTTTTGCAGTAACTACTAATTAGCTTTTAAACGGAGTATCTTTTCAAGATAGGGTCTATAAGTTAATTATAGTATGTACTGTACCGACTTCATTTATATCGGTAAAAACTGTACGTGAGTTTCTGTTAATCTGTAATCTCTCACGAATAACATAAAAACATAAGCCGCAGCCAAAAGAGCCATTTTTTGTCTTTAAAGCTTTAACGTCATGCGTCTCCTATCGGCGGTATTCCCTGGCAAATGCATGGTGCGGTGGTGGCCGTAGCAATTCCCTCCTTTCTGATGAAAGTAGGCAGGAGCGCGCACCGCACCAACTCCGCTCGCCGTCTGCGTTGCCCGGTTGCCGTTCGTTATTGGCCTCCCCCTCCCTCCACGACTCTGAGCTGTGCTGCCGCCGCTTTCACCTTCACTAATCATCCCACCCATCCATCGCCTTCTTCTTTTCTCCTTTCCTCTTCCCCTCCGATCCTTCTCCTCCCGCACAGGCAAGCGTCCTCACCGAGCTATCGCAGGGGCGAGGAAAGAGCAGAGCAGGACGGAGGAGCAGCGCGCGGTGGCCGGCGACGGTGGGGAGGGGATGGCGGGGGCGTGGGGCGGCACCACGCAGAAGTGCGCCTCGTGCGGGAGGACGGTGTACCCGGTCGAGGAGCTCGCCGCCGACGGCCGCGTCTACCACCGCCCCTGCTTCCGGTGCCACCACTGCAAGAACACCCTCCAGGTCCCTCCCTGTCTCCATTCCTTGTCTTTTCCTCCGCTCAATTAGTTCTCTTCCTTCCTCCTCGACCAGAATCTTGCGAAGCAATGGTTCCAGTGCCCTTATCTTTTCTTTGTGCGCTCGACTACAGTGGAAGAGGCTAGAAAGTAGGACGTGTGCTATGATTCTGGTGCTATGCTTATGTTTTTGTGATTCGGGATGTTATTGTGAGCTTTACTAGGTGTACTGAGTACCTGAGTATCATATCCTGCTTACTGTCCTTGCTTCAAATTGGTCAGTTGACCAGCTGGGAAGTTAGGTTGCATGTTTATGTCCACAGTCCACTGAGCTGAGCAGGATTAGCGCACGGAATAAGTTATTTTCCATTGTACCTCTGCAGCTTGTTCTTATGTGATAGTGAACCCCACATCGGGTCACAAAATGCAAATGAGTATCGCATGGCTTAAGATTTCTTTGAAGCATTTTTTTTCTTGTCAAGAGAAAAAAAATCTTGAAGCGTTTTTTCTTCATGGGCTCAGAGTAAACTGGATATTGTTGGTTTATTACGGGAGCGATATCAATAAATGTTTGTATTACAACTACATGGGAAAGTGGCATCCCGTGATGGATAAAATGTCCTGGTGACGCATTCGCCCCCAAGATATTCTGATTATTTGTGATTTCAGGATTGCATATTAATCATTATGAAGTTTCTTTTACCAATTTGTTACTACGACGTACCGTAATCACACCATTTCGTGCATTTTTACTAAATGTAGCTAGAATTTTGTCGTCCTGCGGTTAAATATAACCCATATTCCTTTACTGTCTCATACGTTGGATTATCACTTGTATATGTCAGGTGGCCGCTTCACTTATTAAATATAGCGGTCTAAGTGCTAACTGAGTTGCTGAGTACACATGTACCTGTTGATGAGTACCTTATGATTACTCTGCTTTCGAGAATAACATAGAATGATGTCATGGCATAAATCTTGCTGCCCTTAAGGTGTCATGGATGTAGTGTGCATTTAATTTTTTTTTTTTTTGAGGAATCCATCTTCATATCATATTGATGTTTCGTATTGGTTTAACTATATGTTGAATCCTTTGTATTTGCCTTGCGTAAAAGGAAACTGCGTACAGTATAGCAGATGTGGTTAACTAATTGTTGGGTGTGGATGGACCTCTTAACCCATCACTTTTAGGGTCCATATAGTTTTCTGTTTTTAGGAACATGAAAACACTTCCTAGCTATCATAATTCATGTAGGCAGTTGACACAATCAACTAATAATACAGTTCAAGACAAAACTAGGTTCTGATACCGTTTTAGTACCAGATCAGACATGCTTTCCTTACATTATTCCTTGACACCATATGGTTTGGTAGTGTCTACACTCTACAGCTTTATTAAGAAACTTATAATTTTGTTGAGAGCAATAATGATCGTACTGAATCTTTCATGCTACATAATACTAGTTGGTACCAGTACTATCTTGTTCTATTTGCAACTAAAGCTTCATCTGTGAGACCTAATCAAACTTATACTGCAATAACTTTGTTTTTCTGATTCTTATTTCTGCAGTTTAGTAACTATTGTTCCATCGAAGGTGTCCTGTACTGCAAACCTCACTATGACCAGATACTAAAGTCAACTGGCAGTTTGGACAAAAGTTTTGAAGGTACTGAAAACAAAACTAAATCAATTGGGCTGGATGTCTTTATTTCGGTCGTAATTTCTAGTGTTGTTCTCTAAATTTGGCAACATTATTGCATTATGTCAGGTGTGGCAAAATCAGCTAAATCAGAAAAAACTAATGGACATAAGGTATTCTGAGATTCTCTAGGATGCGCCTTTTGTGTGGTTAAAGCATGTGCCGAGTATCTAAATTGTTTGGCTGATTCTGCATGTACACAAAATTTATCTCCATTTTTGTCTTTATATTTCTCCAACATGCAGGGCCAGCAAAACAGCAGATTCTCTAGCATGTTTGTTGGCACACAAGAGAAGTGCGTAGTTTGCAACAAGACTGTGTACCCTCTTGAAAAGGTAACTATTATTTAGTATTCCGCTGCGCTACCTTAGTAAATGTTATAAAACAGCAACTACTCAGAGAAACAAGCAATTTGTACATTTGGTTCTATTTATGATAGCAGACAGTTAATGATGTCCGGAAGTGTATGGGGGCATTGTGGTTAGTTTCATCATCTTGCTGTAACTGTCATAGTTCATCACAAGACTAGTTCGTGACAAGTGCAAATGTGATAAACTTATTATGCTTTTTATTAGAAAAATCTCCATAATAATTGCAATCTGCAAGATTGCCTCATCTAATGCAGTTTCCTCGCAAGTCACATGTAGCAAAAAAATATGAAGAATTTTTTCTTTTCTCTACAAGCCAAAGAGATGGCCTGCTAAGCCAAAGTATATGGTTGACTTCAACCGCCCTTTATAAAATAGTTCATATATGTTAAAAATGTCATAGAATCTGCTATGAATATTTTATGTATATTCATAAGACCCAAAGGGCAATATATATAGAGAGTACAAAAGGATATTACAAAGTAATATGCCTTGTACAAATAAGAAAATCAAGGCATAAAAGGGAACTAGAAATCCTATCTTATTCTAACACCCCTCTCAAAACTCATGGTGGATCACATACACTGAGTTTGGAGAGAAAATACAAATGTTGTGCTTTAATCTGTGGCTTCATGAAGATGTCAGCAAGCTGTGACTTTAAGGGCATAACCTGTAAAGCGAGTACTCCCACCTGCACCTGTGAGCGAGTGTATGAAGCATCTACACCAATATGTTTGGTGAGTTTATGCTTCAGTGGGTCACGGGCAATACTGATAGCATCTGTACTGTCAAACATAAGGATGGTAGGTCCCCTCACAAGTACTCCAAAGTCTGCAAGCAGCCACCTTAACCAAACAATATCTGTTGTCACTGCTGTCATAGCTCTTAACTCAGCCTCAGTACTCGAACGAGAAACTACAGTATGCTTCTTTGTCTTCCAGGCAATCAGAGAGGAGCCAGGGGAAACACAGTAAGCAGAAAGATAACGACGATCAAAAGGATTACTAGCCCAGGTTACATCAGAGTATGTCTGAAGCTGCAGTGAGTTGGAGCTAAGAAAAAACAAACGACGAGAGATTGTCTTATGTCAGTAGGAATGAACACGAAGAACGTGACTGTAGTGAAGATGAGTAGAACGAGTTATAAACTGACTCAAGATATGAACAACATGAGCAATATCAGGACAAGTGCTCACAAGATATACCAAACTCCCAACAAGATGGTGATATCGAGTAGAATCCTCAAGAAGATCACCATCAGTAGCACAAAGCTGAAGGGAGAGCTCCATGGGAGTCAGCTGTACGAGTATCAATCAGATCAGACCGATCAAAAAGATTTTGGATATACTTCTACTGGGAGAGGTAGTAGCCCTTAGGCGTGAAACAAACCTCAATCCCAAGAAAGTACGTAAGCAAACCAAGATCAGTCATCAGAAACTGCTCACTGAGTGCTTCTTCACATACGTGACGCATGAGGAATTGTCACCAGTGATGAACATATCGCCCTCAAGTATGGAAGAAACCTCAATCCCAAGAAAGTACGTAAGCGAACCAAGAGTAGTCATTAGAAACTGCTCACTGAGATGCTTCTTCACATATGTGATGAATGAGGAATCGTTACAAGTGATGAGCATATCATCCACATATAGAAGAAGCAGTGTCCTACCCCGAGGTGAGACATGGACAAAAAGAACAGGATCGTGGGTACTGATAGTGCAACCGACAGTGGTAATCACTGAGGTAAAACATGCAAACTAAGCACAAGCAGTCTATTTGAGGCCATAAAAAGCACAACAAAGACGACAGACATGTTCATCTAGAACAGAATACCTAGGTGGTGGCTGCATATAAACCTCCTTATGTAAAACACCATTAAGAAATGTATTCTTAACATCCAACTGGAAGATAGACCACTGGTGAATAAAAGCAATCGCAACAAGAGTGCGAACAATGGTCATATGGGCAATAGGGGCAAAAGTCTCATCGTAATCACGACCGTATTGCTGGAAGCCACGAGCTACAAGACGAGCTTTGTAGCACTCGATAGTACCATCAGATCTGGTTTTAATCTTGTGCACTCGTGTGATAGGACGAGCATGCACAAGTGTCGGTACAATATCACAAGTCTCCGTACGTCAAAGAGCATCAAGCTCCTCTGCCATAACGAGCTGCCACTCAAAATGAGAAGCAGCCTCACGATAAGAACTAGGCTCAGTGACAGAGAGCATGAGTTGTCGAAGAAAAACTAATATGATCTGAAGGCTGAAGAGATGTTCGGTCACAAAGGGTGTAACGAGGAGTATCATCAGAGGAATCAGACATTGGTGTCGGCAATATGCCAAGAGAGGAGTCTGGTGAAGAACGAAGACGCCTGCAGTAGTGCACCCCAAAGAAACGAGACGGTAGTGCTGCAGAAACAAGATGCAATGCCGCAGGAACTAGCACAAGATGTGGGGGTACAGAAGGAAACACTGGAGACAGACTAGGGGGAAGAGTGTGATAGGAGAGAAATGGGCGAAGAGTCAGAGAGAGACAACTAATGAGATCGTCTCAACGGTTGAAACAAGACGACGAGCTGAATCTCGATTGAAAGGTCGAGATTCGTCAAAGACAATGTCTTGTGAGATCCTGGTTTGTCGAGTAGAAGGATCATAGCAACGATGACCCTTATGCTTAGAATTGTAACCAAGAAACACACACTCAATTGACTAGACTGACATTTTGATGCGTTGACAAGGCTGCAACAGGACATAACAGGTGCAGCCAAAAATACGTAGGTGAGTGTACCAAGGGGCTCTAGAGTAGAGATAGTCTCAACCAGGAATTTAGGTGGAACATAAGAGGCAAGGAGAAGAGTACGAGCAGTCTCAATCAGATAACGATGCTTGCACTCAACAACCTCATTTTGACCATAGGCACCAAGACAAGAAGACTGGTAAAGAGCACTCTGCTCAGACAGAAATTGTCTAAAGGCACTAGAACAGTACTCGCCAGTAGAATCACAATGAAAAGTACAAATAGAGGACTCAAACTGAGTGTGAACCATCATTGCAAAGCTACGATAGATCACAAGAAACTGACTATGATTAGACATAGGGAAAAGTCATGTAAAGTAGGAATAATTATCAATGAAAATTACACAGAATTTATGCTCACGTTTAGAGATAATAGGCGCAGATCCCTATACATCTGAATGAACTAAATTAAAAGAACGAGAAGACAATGACTCACTAGAATGATAAGAAAATTGTAGCTGCTTGCCTAGTTTACAACCCTGACAAAACATGGTCATGTCAACAGTAACATGTCCAAGAACACTCTGACGAACTAGTGAAGAAAGATGAGACCTATACAAGTGACCTAAGCGGTGATGCCATTGCACAAAAGCCCCAGAGGTGGTGACAGCAGTGGCGGTGGAGATAGATGCAGATGCGGTAGGAGCAATTGAAGTGGACGGAAGGTGGAGACCGTTGAGAATATAGGGACCCTGATAATCCCTACGGCACCGACCAATCCCAAGTAGGCAAGTACCGTCTCTATCTGTCAATCTTGGACGAAATAGGTGTGAGTCAAAACCAACCCTACAACAGTTGACCCACCACGAGAAGCTGCATGGTAAGCTGGGGAACATGGAAAACAACTGGAACAGAAAAATCAATGCACAAAAGAGTATTCTAACAGCTGACAGACAATGGAATACTATCAGCTGTTTGAACAGAGATAGAAAAAATCAAGAGATCCTACTAAAGTGAGAGATGTGGAGTCCGGTGTCATATAGAAAGAAGCACTAGAATCCAGAACCTAAGAGGTACCTAGAGGAGACGTCTAAGCTAGACTGGCAGGACCTGTTGAGCTGTGAGAGAGCTGTTGAAGTAGAGCCTGGCAGAGTTGCTGAATAGAGTCACCTCGCTGAGCAAAACTTGAAGAGCTAGTCTGTCCTCCTGTGAAGGAAGGGCCCCCTTGCCCCTCTTGGATCGTCCACTCCATGCGCATTGTTTTGCTTTTTCCGCACCACACAATTCTGGTAGTTGTGCCTAAAGTTCTTGCAGTAGTTGCACTGAATTCCAGTTGGTGTGAAAACAGAAGCGGAAGTAGGCACCTGGGGAGGGACCATAGTTGAAGCAGAAACCGTCGGTGTAGTCGAAGGGGCAATAAGCACAGTCGGAACAAACTATGCTACTAACCCAGGACAAAGCTCCTCAGCCCGAAGTATCGAAAGAGCCTCGGTGACAGTCGGGCGCGGTGAATGGCTCAGCAGTTGAGCCCTAACAAGCTTAAACTCTGGGTGAAGACGACCGACAAAATCATAAAGGCAAAGGCGATCATAATATGTCGACACTCTTAGTAGAGTGAAGAGGCCAGCTCGTCTAGCTGGCACCAGAGACTGATAAAGTACTGAGATCCATTCTAGCGGCACTCCAAGCGACGGTGCAGTAGGTAGCTGGACATCGAGCGGCGAGCTACCAGGCATCGGGCACCGGACGGCAAGGTGGCAAGTGGGCGGTCGATGGGAGCTGGGTGGTCGGGCAGTGGGCTTTGGGCAACGGGCGGCGAGCGATCGGGCATTAGGCGACGGGTGGCCGGGCGGGCGGCAATCGGGTGGTGGACAACGTGCGGCGGCCGGTGGTCGAGGGCAACCATGGGCAGCGACAGGTGGTCATAGGCAACAGCTGCGAGCGCGGCGGCAAACTAGAGGGCGACGACTTGACCTGTGGATTGGCAGCGGCGGTGGCGGATGCCCAGTAGCGATGTGGAAAAACTAGGGTTAGTGCTCTAGCTCTGATACCATATTATGAATATTGTATGTGCATTTATGAGACCTAAAAGGTAATATATATAGGGAGTATAAGGAGATATTACAAAGGAATATGCTATATACAAATAAGAAAACCAAGGCATAAAAGGGAACAAGAAATCCTATCCTAGTCTAACATAATCAACTTCATTGGTGTCTTTTTCGAAACCATTTAAGGATGCATTCACGGAATACTATAAGTTTTAGTAATATTTGGGCTTGAGTTATTTTATCTCTCATCCCATTCCTCCAGTCGCTTTCTTTAGTTTTCTTGTTGACACTACAGTGTTAGTCCAACTCATTTTTCGCAGGTTGGTCTTAATGGAAGCTCGTATCATAAATCATGCTTCCGTTGCACCCATGGTGGTTGTACACTCAGCCCATCCAACCATATAACACATGAAGGCAAACTTTATTGCAAGACCCACCATTCTCAATTGTTTATGGTTAAGGGAAATTTCAGTGAGTTTGAGGCTATCGAGAAACAACCAGAATCTGAAGAAGCCACCGTGAAGCCAGGTCAAGGTGATGGACTCAGTGAGAAACCATCAGAAAGTGAGCTCACAGCTGAGAAACCATCACTAAACGATGTTGCAGCTGAAAGGCAATCGCAAAGTAGCATTGATGTCACAAAACCATCAGAAAGCACAGTCCAGAGGTCAGCAGAAAGTGAAAGGGTTACTGAGAGTGAGTCAAAGGGTCATGTAGTCTGCAAGAAGCCATCGGAAAGTAGTGTAAAGAAGCCACTGCAGAGCAGCGTGGTTGATGTAAAGCCATCAGGAAGCAGTGCAGCCACAAGAAAACCATGGCAACACAGTCTTCCCACAGATAAGCCGTTACTGAGTAGTACAACCATTGAAAAACCATCGCTGAGTGATGCTGCCATTGAGAATCCATCATCCAGTAATGGGGTTGATGTGAAACCGTTGGAAAGCGGCACAGTGGTGAAAAAACCATGGCAACGCAGTGTAGCTACCGAGAATCTACCACAGAGCATTTTACCATTGGATAAGCCATCATTAACCAGTGCAGAAGATGTGAAGTCATCAGAAAGCAGCAGAGTGGTAAAAAAACCATGGCAACACATTGTGAATGCTGAGAAGCAAATACAGAACAGTGGACCTACTGAGAAGGCATCACCAACGAGTGATACGAAGCCATTAGAAAGCATCACAGCAGTTAAAAGGCCATGGGAACGCAGAGTGGTCAGTGAGAAACCACTGCAGAGCAATGTAGACACTGAAAAGCCATCTGCAAGCAGTGAGGCTGATATGAAACCAGCAGAAACCAGTGTAGTGGTCACAGTGCCACAGCAACACAGTGGAACTAATGAGAAACCTCCACAAACCAGTGCAGATGATGTGAAGCCCTCAGAGAACAACGCAGCGGTAATTAAAAGGCCATGGCAACGCAACATTGGCACTGAGAAGCAACCCCAGAGCAGTGTAGTTGATGCAAAGACAACTGAAAGTAGTGGAATGGTCAAAAGGGTGTGGCAGCGCAACATGCCAATGGAGAAGCCATCACAAAGCAGTGCGGCAGTTGTGACAACATCACAAAGCAATGTGACCGTCACCAAGCCTCTCCTGATCAACATGGCTGTGAAGAAGTCATGGAAAAGAAGTGTGGCTCCAGAAAATCTGCTGGAGAGTGATATGGCTAGCAACAAGGCGCTGCAAAGCAAGACGGTGATCGAGTATACCCAGCAAAGCAGTGTGGCTGCGGAGAAAATGTTGCAAAGCAGTGTAGATGCTGAGGAACCACTGCAAATCACTGTGGTTGCTGACAACAAATTGCACATCGGCAAAGATTCAAAGAACAGTGGCGATGCTGCCAAGGAGCCATCAGCAACCAGTGAAACTGGCGAAATGCTATCACTTACTGCAAATATATTGAAAGGTGATCTTTCCACAGAAAAACCATCAGAAAGTGGTGTGCCTCAAGCGGCACCATCTCAATGCACTGTACCTGCTGAGAAGCCATCAGAAAGTGTTGTTGAAACTGAGAAGCCATCACAGAGCAATATTGCTGCAGAGAAGCTACATAAAAGCAGTATCACCAAGAAGGTTTTTGAAAGTGTAACAGCTACGTCGAAACCATCTCAAATAGATGCAACCCCTCAGAAAATTTCGAAGAGGACAGTGCCGACTGAGAAATTATTGGAAAGTGCCATGGCCATCGAGAAGGCACCTCAAACCGATTTGACCACCGAGAAGCCATCACAAGAAGATGCTGCAGAGAAGCCATTACAAACCAATGAACCTTCTGAGCAGCCACTTCAGAGTGAAGAGACTGTTGAGAAGCCACTTCACAGCGAAGATATTGCTGATGACACACAACAAAGCAGTGTGATGCCACAAAATGATCTCTCTCTTGAGAGGCCACCCCAAACTGATGACACCATCGAGAAGCTACCACTACCAGAGCCTGAAAGTGATGCCACTTCTGGCAAATCAACCAAGGATCCATCAGAACATGAATGGGCTGTATCTGGTGAGAACATAGACTCTCAAAGCAATCCAACTGCTGAGCAGCCATCAGAACTTCAAGACGTTGTGGCTGCTGAGAAGGCAACTGACCAGATATTGGAAGCTAAAAATGACGCAGCCACTGAGCAGTCACCAGAATCTCAAAGCATTGCACCTGCTGAGGTTCCGATGGAGCAACCATTAGAATATCAAAAGGATGCAGCTATAGAGCAGCCCTTGGAACCTGAACATGAAGCACATGACAAGAATCCATCAGAGCCTAATAATGATGCAATTGCCAAGGAGTTATCCGAGCCTGAAAGCGACACAACTGCTGAGAAGCCATCAGAACCACAAAGAGATGCAGCTGCTGATCAATCGGCTGAGCAGACATTAGAACCTCAAAGCGACACATCAGTTGAGAAGCCAGCAGTACATCAAAGTGACACAGCTACTGAAAACCTATCTGAGCCTCAAAGCGATGCGGCTGCTGATAAATCATCAGGACAGCCATCAGAGCCTCAGAATGATGCATCTGTTAATGAGCCATCGGAAACTCAAATTGATGCAACTACTGAGGAGCCATCAGAACCTCAAATTGATGCAGCTCCTGATAAGTCAACTGAGCAGCCATTGGAACCTCAAAAGGATGCGTCTGTTGAGAAGCCATTGGAAACTGAGAGTAATGCTGTTTCCGAGAATCCAGCAGAAAGCAGCTCAGCTACTGAAACCACTGAGGAACCGACACAAGGCAACATTTCTGACGAGACACCACCTCAGAGCAGTGCACCTGTAGAAAAATCATCAGAAAACGCCGTAGCTGTTGAGGAATCCACAGATGTCGGTGAGGCCAGCGTTGAGCTATCAGAGGACAGCTCTGCTCTTGAGAATCCATCAGAGGAAGACGGTGGCGCTGCCAAGCCATCAGAGGATAGTGTAACTCTTGAGAAACCATCAGATGAAGGCAAGGCAAGTGCAGAGCCATCAGAAGACAATGCGGCTCTTGAGAAACTATCAGAGGAAGACGAGGCAAGTGCTGAGCCATCAAAGGACAGTGTGGCTCTTGAGAAGCCTTCGGAGGAAGAGGATGACACTGTCAAGCCATCAGAGGACAGCGTGTCTCTTGACAAGCCAGCCACTGAAAAACGATCAGAGGAAGAGGAAGAAGGTGCAGCCAGCGAGAAGGTGTCGCACGACGATAGTGTCGTCGAGGCGCCATCACAAGATGACACAGACTCGGCCACTGACAAGCCCTCTCCTGCAACAGACACTGCAGAAACCGCCTGAGCTCACTGAGACAGCGGTTAGCCGGCTACAGTTAGTTAGCAACAGTAAACAGCTTTTAACCGAGATGGATGATACTACTGTTGATAGTTTGGTGTGCCATTCTGTTTGTTTGTTTTTCGCTGTACAATGCTTGAGTTGTAAAATTTGAGGGAAGAAAAAGAACAATAGGTATTGATTTGATTTGCTCACAAGCAATAAGCCCCTCCCCGTGTTGGGAGGAGGGCAGCATTGAGATTACAATAGATTTTGTGTGCGGTTTGATTTCTAATTGGTGTTGTACATCAGATGATGTAAATGATTTGATGCAAATTACTGTGTGCTCGCTCATTTGATTCAGCTGTGTCCTGTGATTAGAGTTCAGAGTTGGCTGTGTCCTCTTATTAGAGTTCAGAGTTCAGTAATGACATCTTGTGAAGCTTTGTTTGCTCCTTCACCGACTCGTCAGTAGAGGGAAAGTTGATCATATACCCTCCCTTTATTTTGGGAATTCAGGATTTACCCTCCCACTTCAATGACATGTGGGGTTATCATAAGTCATTGACATGTGGGTCAGGAGGGTAAATGCTGAATTTCCATCTAAGGGGGAGGGTATATGATGAATAAAACCGTCAGTAGAACACCTACTCTTTTAAGACCTCGTCTGGAACACGGGAACGGCAAGAATTGAAATATTTTGTGTAAAATTCCTGTAAATTTTATGCGTTACAACCGGGGCCTAATCTGTAGGACCGGATAGGCAACAGAGGAGGGTGAATAGTCTTTTCAAATTTTTCCCAAATATTTACAAATCTTTTACTCCGATAGCTACAAAGCTATGAAGATTAGGAAGTGTAGACCACTTGAAAAATCAAAGAAGCACAGAGCTTAGAACGACCAGATCGAAGCAGAACGTGGTTGAGTTACGACCACTCGACAAAAACACAACATGGTCGATTACAACTACTAGTCCGAAAGCACCGGTCAGCCAAACTGAACGCAACCAGATAGCAGAGAGAAGCAATGTGGTTGAAAGGCAAACAACGTGGTCGAAGCCACCGTAGTCATAATCGACGTGGTCGAAACCAATATGGTCATAACCAATATGGTCGAAACCATCGTGGTCAAAACCAACATGGTCGAAACCAGCGTGGCTGAAACCAACGTGGTCGTAACCAACGTGGTCAATGTCCAATGTGCGATCAAAAGGCCAGCGTAGTTCAGGACCAATGAGTGGTCGAAAACCAGTGCTGTGAAAAACTGACGTGATCGTAAACTACGTGGTCGAAGGCCAATGAATGGTCGATACCACCGTAGTCGATGACCAAGAATGGACAGAAAACACGTGCAATCGAAAATCAGCGTGTGGTCATAACAGTTCAGAATGTGACCGAGGGATCTACGACCATTGAACAATCAAAACCATAAGTAGTCGTAAACAACTAAAAATACCAGAGGTGCCCGACCACAATACTTAAGGCCATTGAGGAGATCAGTTGTGGTCATGAACAACTAAAAATAACAAAGGAGGCGCACGGCCACCAGATTTGAAAACATCAAATCTTTTGATTCAAATATCAAATGGCCACGAAAATTTGTACGCAAGTAACTTAAGGTCTCATAAAGCTAATTCCATCTTGGATTAAAAACTTAGTAAGCCAGTTGAGACCATTTTGAGATTTGATTAAAGGCACACAAAAACAGAGACTTGAGATCAAATAGATGAACCAACCATGCTCGTGGGGAGATAATAGCCAAGATGGCTTGGAGTACAATCCCACATGTCACAGCAAGCAGCTACATCAAAGAAATCAAATCAAAACTCTTGGATCAAAGAAAGATTGAGAGAGAAGAGACTGATTTCAAAACAAAGCAGTAATGAGACGTGGTCGAAGACCGTCGAGCACTTGTAACCAACTACGGTCGTAAACAACTCGAAAAACAGTGGAGGCGCACGACCACGTGATCTACGACCATCGAGCAATCGGAAACAAGTGCGGTCGAAATTGGACGCAATGCGATATGAGACTTGACCGTGGTCAAAACCAGAAGCGGTCGATAATTATTCGAAAGAACAGAGCAACACACGACCGCAAGGTCTAGAATTCACATATCTTTTGATTAAAAGATCAAATGGCCGTGAAACTTTGTACGCAAATTGCTTAAGGTCTCAAGAGGCTGCTCCAATCTTGAATTGAAAACTTATTAACCAAATTGAGACCTCTTGTGAATTGATCAAGCACACAAGAACTGTGTTCTAAAACGAAGTTGTTGATCAGAACCACTCGTGGGTCAAAGATAGCCAAGATGGCTTTGGTTATATTCCCACTTGTCACTATGATTCAGAACATCCACGAGATCAAACCAAAAACACATCCAGATCAAGAAAGGAAAGGGACAGAATCGAAGAACTGAGGAAAAAGAAGAATAGAGGAAGAACCAAATCAAAGCCGAGCAAACTCAAACAGAGAAGAGATACGTAAAACATAGATCGAAGATTGATGTATTGCTCAGATGATTGGTTTCACAGGCACTCCCCTTGGGAGGACCAAGCTTTAAGCCTAGAGCCCGCACTCTTTCTCTAACCTAACTCCCATGGGAGGGAGAGGCGCTAGCCACCAAGGCTTAGCCAACCTTCTCGACCCTAACTCTTGCCTCTCCTCCCCTTTTTATAGGCTCACAAATGAACCCTAAACCTAATGGATCCAACCATTAGTCCAAATCGGGGATAATCCGTTAACCCCATCTAACACCGGGTTTTACTCACGTACGCTTCTCAAAGTAGCTTAAATGTGGCCCCAGTGACTTGTTGTCAAGCCTCTTATTGCAAACGACCCAAGTCACTTGGCACACCATGTGCTTCTCTTCACGCATGACGGCACCCGACATCCTTGACCGTTTGGACCTTGACTCCTCCCTGAGCCTAATCCCAGTCCACCTCGCCGTTGCCCATCATGTCTTCCTCCGGTAGCTTCCGCTCCGGTTCCTTATCATCTCAGCTTACAACCACCTCACTAGCCTCGATCATCTTCGGTGTCTCTTTGACCGTTCTGGACCTCAACACCTCCCTGTGCCTAGTCTCAGTTCTCCTACGCTTCACCATGACCTAGCACCGAAGTCCTGCAACCACCACCAACAAGCAAACCATCCTGCAACCACCACCAACAAGCAAACCATCACGTAGCACAGCACAATACATAAAGATCATCAATTTGCATAAGCAAAATATATGCACCTAAATTACTGATTCTAATCCTAGAACCAAGCAATAACCTCATGTGCACAAAACAACAAACAACCTAGTCAACCCTGACCAAAACACCAATAAATCCAGCGAACAACCTCAGCATAATGACTGGTCTGATATAACTTACGAGTACTGGATGCACAAGAAAAGAAGTACTCATAGCCCATGAGATGCTTCCAATAGCCTATAACCACACAGCAAGCCGCTACGACCATATAGCAGACGCTATGACCACCGCTTACAGAGGCTATGACTTACCAAATCATGTCGCTATGACCTATGACCACCACAACCTATAGCCATGATCACTGATCACACAGGCTTCGACTTACCACTCATGACCAGGTCATAATCTATGACTATCAATCACCAGGCCACGACTTCTGCAACCGATCGCTACGACTATCGAACGACACACTTTACGACTACTGAACGCCACAGCCTATGACCATCGATCATGACCAAGCAGAGCTACGACCATCGATCGTAGGCTACAACTATCGATCACACATGATCGTTCAAGCACTGAAGCTATCGACCACCCCGTGGTCATTCTACCGATCGGACCATCCAACCGCCTAGTTGTACACAGCCGATTGAACCGACCAGACCTACCAACCACCAAGTCGTAAACAACGAGACGACATCAAAAGTCGTAGGCCACGAAGTCAACAGCCAGAAAGCAAACCTCTACAAAAACCTCAAAAAACAAACTCAACCTCTACACAAACTCTAATCCAAAAGTCAATTTCTCATCACAACCATAGGGTGACCTCCACATGGTCTCACATAAATCCCCAAAACCCCAATCGTGATGGAGCGAGGAGGGGAAAAGGTGGAAGTATTCGATGGTGCTGAAGCAGAAGCCCGCGTGGCCGGCGGTGCCATCGGACCCCGATGGCATGTTCCGCGGCGTCTCCGCCTTCATCGTCCCACACGTCGATGAGGTGGAGCGGCAATATGGAGGAGCAGTGCAGGACATGGTGTGGCCGATGGTGATGGAACGAGGTTGAGGGGAGCTAGCACATGTGGTGTGGGGTGTGGTGCCAAGGCATGGGCACAGGCATGAGGCACAAGACAGGAGTAGGCCGAGCGGTTGCTAGCCAGAGAAAGAAAGAAAGAAAGAGAGGAAGGAAGAAGAATAAGCCGAGCCGAAAAGGAAAAGGAAACAGCCAAGGGGGAGAAAAAGAAATGGGTCGAGCCCGATTGAGTTTGGAATTTTTTTGTTTTATTTTTTATTGTGAATTTTGAATTAAATTTTTGTTTAATTCGATTTCCAATTACATGGCTCTTAATCCTATATTTTATGTTTATCTTCATTTATTTATTTAGTTAACCACAAAATCCAATCAAATTTCTTGAATGAAAATCAGAAGAATCCAAGTAACACCAAAACACATCAAAAAGTTTTTTAAAAAAATTTACATATTTTCAAACATCCAATTTTTAGGATGTTCAATCAGTGACCCATTGGGCTAAGCGTGTCCAGGTCAGCCTCGCACGACCTAACCCCTCTCCGTGCAATGCTTGGGCCAAAGGGCAGGCACGTGCGCCAACATGACATGGCACAATAACTTATCTGGGCCAACCATGTTGAGCCTAATCGGCTATGCCTTATCTAGGCCCATGCCAGGCTAGGCCAGACGTCCTATTTGGCTAGGACTACCTTTAGATGTTGTGAGTTGGGGAGCCTTGTGACTTGGAGAGTAAGTCAAAAATGGCTTTTCTTGGCTTTTTTGAGAATGGGATGGAATAGATTTGTACAATGTACTCTTGGTAGAAGTTTAATGTAAACGAAATTTGTACTATGATATATGTATTTGTGTTTTTTTGTATTTTACATGCGTTTAACCCTATCGACTACTACTCTTATGAAAAAATTGAGATGTATAGCTATTTCTGAACAATTCTCTTCCATTTTTCACCTGACTCCAGCATTTAAAAGTGTGGATGATGTAGAATCCTAAAAATTCAAAATCTCTGACCCCTCTCAAATTCCAATACCCACTAAACAAGGAAGGGACTTTAAAACCTTAGCCCTCCCACCAATTCACTCCAACCAAACATGTTGTATATGCAAGAAATTGGTAGAAGTTTCGTATTTTTTTAGCCAAGAGGTTTTTGTACCACAGACAACCCTTGAGGAGTAAATTGAATTTTTTAAATAAACTATTTCTTAATTCAGTCATGACTGATGTCCAGCCACACGCTTGTCGCGCAATTGGAGGCCCAGTCACGTATTCATTGTGTGACTGGAGCCACCGACACGCAGTCGCATAATGACTGCATGACGTAAAGCCACATCTGTTAGCCGCGTGATCGCTGCACAACTGAAGCTACCAGTTGCAAGATTGAGGTGCCACACGCTCCAGTCGCGCAACGATTGTGCAACTGGTGCTTACATAGGGTCAAAATTTGGCCAAAATTGTCATTTTAATTCGAAAAAAAGAAAGAGAGGAGAAGAGGAGAGGAGAAGAGTGGGGAGGAGGCTCTGCCCGAGTGCACATTTTTTGCGGTTAGTTCTATTTGCTCTTGTAATTTGTTGGTCATTTCGATGAAAACATAGTAGTTCTCTTTGCTCTTTGCTTTTGCGATATTTTCCTGATTTTTACCTCTTTTGATGTATTTCCTGCTTAACTCATTTACACGCATTCTATATGAAAATATTGGCATAAATAAACTTGAACTTAGATTAAAACATCATCTTACCTTACCTTTTGTATGATTTCTAGGGGTAAAATATGTGTAAAGCTGCATCAACATCGAGGAGCCTAGGGATGACTGGCAGGATGATATCCTATAGAGATTCCACAAAGTGTTGCCTCTGACGTAGGCAAGCTAGGCATTGTACCAGGTCAGAAGCATGATCTGATGTATCGGGCTATGACAGTTCTAGGTTAATGCGTTACATTTTTGGTATCGCTTTCAATCATGTGAATATTATTTTAATATGGAATTATTATTGCAGTTTGAGAGGATGGTCGCCGAGTTGTCATTTCAATATGAAAAGATGGTATAGTATGGTCACTTCGCCCTAACACGTTGGACTAATATTGTTGTCACTTAGAAAGCTATAGAACCGGCATATCTTTTTCAACTTTTCAGTGCCAACGTATTTCTAGCTTTTTAGCAAGCCTCGGCCGGCCACGTGCTAGTCAACAGGGCTCAATCACCCACCCACTACGTGACTGGGCCAGTCGTGCGGCCACCGCATGAATGGGCACACGTGGGACTCCCAATAGTGCACATGTGACAGGTCTGTGGCTGTGGGGTTATTTCTGTAAAGATATTTTTGTTGGTTTACTTGTGCAAATTAAATTCAAAAATTGTTTATTTCAAAAAATTCAGAGTACATTTGTAGCAGAGCCATCCTTTGTACTACTCACTATCAAGTATGAGGGTTTCGAGTAAATTCATCCTCCTTATAACATAAAATGGAAATATTGGGCAACAAGATCTGATGAAGCTGTTCTATCCAACACAACACATTGGTAGCTCTAGATCCGCGCCTCGCATTACAGTCTACTGCCGAGCTCAGTAGGAATCAAAGCGAGCGGTGCCAGTCGCTCCAGGTGGCGTTGCGTCGAGTTTAGAGGATGTGTTGCATCTTGTCAATGGGTGACTAGAAAGCGCCATCAAGACGTGTTGCTCTCTATTGTTGTTCTCCCCTTCAAAAGGAAAATTTTCTTCATTAAGTCTAAAAAAGCAAAATTTTATTTCATTTCTACCTCTTGCTCCTTTTCTTATAAGAAGTACAAGGAAAATTGTAACATCCCAAATTTGAGAATTATAGAAATTGTGAAAGTTCTAAAATCTTTTATTGCAATTTGGTGTAATTCGAAAACTTCGGCGTCTATTTGAGAACTTTGATTTGGTTTTGCCAAATAATTCAAATAATAAAGATAAAATCTGAGATCAAGAGCCAAAATGTTTTGAAACCAATTCTAGCAAAATTTGAATTTGAAATTCAAATCAGAAAAAAATTAAATCAAATTAAATAAGAGAGAAGGCAAAGCAATATTAAAATTTGCATCCAAATAATTTGAACCAAAAGTTCAGATTTTGAATTCAAATGTCTGATTCAAAATTTGAGAATGAAATTCCAAATCAAATTTCCAAAATTTTGCTAAACACCTTCTCTGTTTTCCTTCCTCTTTCTTCCTCTCTCACTGCTAGGCGGCCCACCCCTTCTTCCTTCTTCCCTCCTTCCTCCTCGCCGCTTTGCTTCCAGCCCGACCCAACCCCGTCGATGGCGTTGTGCCACGCACTGCTTGGTCGCTCATGCATGCACCCCAGTCTGCCGCGTCGCATGCTTGCCATCACGTGCTCCATCTGCGTGCATGTTGTGTTGTGGACCCGACAGCTACGCCATCTGCGTGCATGCCGTGCCACACGCCATCTCTGTCTCACCGCACGTCGTCTTGGCACATGTTGTGCACTCGACTGCATCGCCTTCTCCTGTGCAAGCACAACACCACCAAAGCGCCCCACACGACTAAAAAGCCTGGAGCACGCCTTGCTCCCCCCATTGCCTCCATTTCCTTCTCCCTCCCGAAGCCACACGCCACCGTACCCCGCGTGACGGTCACCACAACCCCCACGTCGTTCCGGCCTCTCCAGTAAGGCTATCCACAATCCACCCACGTTACGTCGTGTTTCACACTCCCCACTATGATTCCCCTCACTCAATTTCGAGCATTTCCCACCCTAGCTTGCAGGAACACCGTTCTTCCTCTATTTCAGCCGCCGCCGCCACCACCCTTCCACTCTGCCGTCTCCAATCGTCGTCGAGGTCTCTCCTTCACCCTAAGCCGTCGGCACCGGCGACCACCCCATGCCGCCCTAGGCTCGTGTTGCCGGCTCACCTCGGCCCTCCCCCGGCTCCTCCAACCACGCCAGTAAGTTCACCCGACCTCCCTCGTGCTCCCCCTTTTTCCCATCCCCTTCTCCTCTAGCGTTGTCACTGTGTTTGGCCCCACCTCTAGTCACCAAGCATCACCGCTTAAGTCACCATGCCCCACCTCGGCTCGCGCCATCGCCTCCCCTGGCTCCCTTGACCTCTCGATGACCCATTTTGCTTGTTGCCTCCATCCCTCCGGCCGCCCCTTGGCGACGATGCTGCTGCCTGGCCATGCACCCCAGCGTCCCTTGTTCGGCTAGCTCCCCTCTGTTTTCTTTTGGCACTCTCTGTGACTCCCTCTCTTTTTGACATGTGGGACCACTTCAATTAGAAGTTGGATTAAGTCAATAGTTTAATTAACTTTAACATTTAAAATTAATCAAGGCTTATGCAAAATTGAAAATGTTTAAAGATTAAATCTTGGTAATTTAAATGCCATAAAAATTAGCAAATCAATTATCATATTAGAATAAAATTGAATTATGAAATTAGGATATGGATCCATGCAAGGTTGATCATATAAAACATTTGGTGTGACATTTAGCCATGTAAAAATAAGTAATATCATTCC
The DNA here is from genome assembly GCA_036346575.1 of Dendrocalamus sinicus. Classification (NCBI taxonomy): domain Eukaryota; kingdom Viridiplantae; phylum Streptophyta; class Magnoliopsida; order Poales; family Poaceae; genus Dendrocalamus; species Dendrocalamus sinicus. The sequence continues at coordinate 8,622,137 of CM070656.1, read as the reverse complement.
CATGTCTCAAAAATCATTAAGGCCCTTCCTCAATTAATACTTAAATAATGCAGGTGGTTAATTTGAATGTTAAGCAACTAATATTTAAAATGTGAGTACACCATTTGAAGTACATATTTCCTTGAAAATAACTAAATGATTCTCAAAATAATTAGTGTGCCCTTAATATTTACCTCAAATTCAATTACTAATTAAAGACATTATTAAAATGTAGCCTTGTGCAATATGCAAATGTCTTACTAACCCCATTCAAAATGGCAAATAAGTTAAAGAAGAGGTAATTAAACAATATGTCTTTGCCACTTAAATAAAAATGCAAACTTAAATTACAAATCTTATAAAAATACAATCTTGCCTAAATAATAATTGTCCCATCATTATCTCTAGATTTTAAAATAACCAATAGTAATTAAGAATAACTAATGTATCAACAATTCACGGCTCTAACCCTCAAGTCATCTCACTTGTCAAATAATACATAGTGTCTCAGGTAAAACTCTCATGTCTATCATAAGTCTAACAAAACTCCTGAACTACTTTAATAAATATAATTAATAAAAGAAACTATTAAATTAAAGATGAAGCCTTGGTATTCCCCGATCGGTGATATCTAGCCATGTTCCAATCCAAAGTGGAATATTCTCGTGAATGCTTCTTCGACGTCGATGCTTCTTCTATATCTTTCCCGCAAAGTTTCTTCGTCATTCCCTCCTTTCGCTCAACTTTCATTTGACATTGTCAAGCATCCCTCAATTCGCTACATCATCTCTCATATCCTCCATCATAGCAAAACTTAAATAAGCTCAATTGAATTTATTTGGACTTTTAAAGTTCTTTATATTTATTTGGATTTCGATCGTTTATCACGCAATTAGAAGTTGGAGTTTCGAAGAAGCAATAGATCGAGCGAGATCAAGATTGGATACAGACGAAGATCAAGAGTTTTAAGATCATTGACTGAGAAGGCTTTAAGTAAGATCAAGGCCGCGGATGATCGAGGCAAGTCATTATTTTGATCATATTGCACCTATCTTTTGAATACAAATTATTTTTATTTGAAAATATCAAATTGCATGCTTTACCTTGTTACACAAATTATATTCACACTTGTTCATAGTTAATTTTCTATGGATAATTGCTTAATTATACCCACCCATTGGTTTTGAACATGATCCTTTGCCGCCCTAGAGTTCATGGTAAACACACTAGTTATAAGTTGTATCTAAGCGATATGCTTAGTCTTGCTTAGATATCCAGGGGTATTAAATTGCCCTATCATCAATTTTTAAACATGAAACTTGATATAGGCAGTTACTGGAGGAAAGTGATTGATATACTGGTCTAAAGTATTTTATGCTTCTCAAAACTCTAAAATTTTGCTTTACATATATGGGCGGATGGTAAGAGGTATTGGTGTGGTGTAGTATGACAATGTTTGGTTTGTGGTAGCACCACCCAAGTAACTATAAGGACTGAATCTTGTGACTATCTCCCAATGTAAAACAGTGTAACCGCAAGTCTATAATGGGTACAATTTGGCTAAATAATTTATTGGACCTTAGAGTCATCTCGAATAGTGAAGGATGGAGATGGGTGAATGCATATTTTGATCCGGCTTGAGTGGGACACCTGGTATAAGATGCATTTCCCCTTGCACTGCCGCGGAACTTCCCTCACAACTCCATGACTGCAGATTTTGATCCGGCTTGATTGGGACACCTTGAAGTAGGGTGTGGTTCCCCCTACGCTGCCGGGGAACTTCTCTTATAACTATGGGTCGTTCATTGAAAGGCATAAATCCAATGGTCAAGATGATGACAGGGTAAGGTATTGTAAAAGTCTTGTGGTAATCCTCTTGGTCACATGCCAACAGTAGTGTTGTGATAGTATAAGTTGATCATCTCTTATGGATAAAGTATACTATCTCTACAGAGTGAAAATTATTTGAACAGCCATGCCCATGTCATGGGTAGGCATGGAAACTTACTCGAGTTAGTGTCTATTTCTAAAACTTTGTGAGTGGGATGTAAAACTTATCAAGTGGATGTAACCCTAAATTTGAATTGCCCTGGGTGTATGTAACCCAGTGATATTAGTGGGTGGATGTAATCCCGGTAACACAACTAGCATTTGGTGGATAGAACCATGCTCTGTAACTAGTGGATGGAATCGTACAATTATTAATATTGCATACTCTTACAATCTTTAAAAATATGGTTTAGTAAAAGTGATATGTCTCAAGAATTTTCTATAATTGTATTTCAAAATGATGGCGTTTTTGCAAATAAAAGAACCTCAAACCTCCCTTGACAGCTTTGCATCTATATTATTGCATTTTGTGTCGTGGTTTGTTGAGTACCTTTGTATTCATTATTTCTCAATTACTATTATTCAGTCAGTAAAAAAGATAAAGCCAAGCCTTGCAGTCATCCAAATAAGTCGACAGAGCTAAAAGACGGTAAGGCCAAGAACTAGGTTGCTAACCCCAGTTAACTGCCTGTGAGCGTATCCTGAGGGTCCCACCTATGTGAAGATTTTGTTTCCGCTATTGCTTTTTATTGATTTCGGTTTGATCGGTTTATGAGTAAGTCAACTATTATAATTACGTTTCTGTAATATATGATTTTGATATACAGTAATGTATCTGCGAACACTATCTACTAATCCAAAAAATAGTGTGGTGGCAATCACAGAGAATTCTAGATTGGCAAAATTCAAGTCCAACAAAAATGCCCTTTATATTAGATTTTTATTTCCAAAAGGTCCCTTCTCATTCTTTCTCCTTGTAAATACTCCCATTCCAAAAAAAATGTTGCTATGAGCAAGAAATGGCTAAAACCCAAAGGCTTCTTTTTTTTTTTGAACTCGGAAAGCTTGTTTCCATTAGACACTATCTCCAGCCAGATCACTGGAGACCAAGCTGGAAACAAAGGTGGGGACTTGACTCATAAACATCATCGAGCCAGAGCTAACCACGCTCGCCCCATACATTGCAAGGCGATCAGCCACCTTGTTGCAATTTCTCGGGCAATGCCGAATACTGCAGTAATCGAAGGAAGAACCAATAAAGTCTCTAATTTGCTTGAGAAGGCTTCCATGCACACTTTGATCAAAGTCCAGCGAAGTCAAGCCCCGTACCAGGTCAGACGCATCGGATTCCAGGATAATTCTTGACATTCCCACTTGCGCAATCCTCTGCAGACTGTACAGGGCAGCCAGTGCTTTGGCTTGAAAAGGGCTGTCCACTCTGCACAGATTGCCACAGCCCCCTGAAGGAACTCACCAGCACTGTCCCTTGCGATGAATCCCCATCCTCCCTGACCCGGACCAGCTTTAAAGGAGCCATCTATATTAATCTTGTAAAAATCTTCCGTTGGCGGCTTCCAAAACTTGAGACTGACTTGCTGCTGACCCTTCGCTGTTTTCCTTCCCTTTTCAAATTCTGACACATAGAAGGTTATTAGTGAGCAGATCTCAGGGCATGTCATTCTTTTTTCCCCAGCATTCACCTTATTCCTCACCGACCACCACCTCCATAAAAGAACCACAATTTGTAGCTGGGTTGGCCGTGGAAAAGACCAGATTCTCCTCAGCAAATCTCGCCCAGAATGACATGCTGCTAAGATAATGCGATATTCCTCTAAATTTAGCCCTCTCCAGCACTCCTTTACTTCTTTACATCTGAAAAAGAGATGCCCACAGTCTTCATCCAGCCTGTGACACATGGGGCACAAGGTGTCCTCCTTCATCCCCCTACGGCTCAAATTCCGCCGGACCGCCAGACTATTGTGGGCTACGCGCCACAGGAACATTTTCACTTTGTTTGGGACCTCCATATTCCAAATTTTATCCCACCTGAACAGGGAGTCCCCATTTGGGTCTGGCTCTGAACTTGCTGCATTTCTACCAAGCTCATTCTCCCTGACCTGAATCGCCAACCTATATGCTGACTTAACTGAGAAGATCCCCTTTTTATCAAAGTGCCATGCCAGTCTATCCACCATATCCTGGTTCACTCTCATTTTTAGGATAGCCTCAGCATCAAACTCTGAGAAAACATCCTGCACTAAGGTCTCATCCCATGATCCCAAGCTCGGGTCCATCAACTTAGCCACCTTTGTCAATACCGTTGCCCCCCTATTTGTAATAGGACATCTTGTGCTGCCGTGTGGAATCCAAGGATCCGTCCAGATATTCACCGACTCACCATTGCCAATGTGCCATATAAGCCCCTGTTTCAGGAGATTCACACCTTTGAGGATGCTCCTCCAAGTGTAAGAAATCCCATCATGCACCACACACTGCAGAATACTACTATTGGGGAAATATTTTGCTTTAAGCACTTGGCCACACAATGTATCCGGAAAAACCAGAAGCCTCCAAGCTTGTCTGCCAGCATGGCTATATTGAACAGATAAAGATCCCGAAAGCCCAATCCTCCCTTATTCTTAGGGAGTGTCAACTTATCCCATGCCAACCAGTGAATCTTGTTTTTCTTATCATTCTGGCTCCACCACCACCTGCCAATCATAGAGTTCAACTCATCGCACAACCCTTTCGTCAGCTCAAAACATGACATAGCATAGGTTGAGATTGCTTGGGCCACAGCCTTTACTAGGATTTCCTTGCCCGCCTTTGATAGCAATTTCTCCTGCCACCCTTGAATACGAAGCCACACTTTCCTCTTGATATATTCAAAAGCTTTCTTCCTTGATTTACCCATAGAAACTGGTAGCCCCAAATATCTCTCACTCTTTGCTTCTTGCATGACGTCAAGGACCTGTCTCACCTCATCCTTATCAACAGAGCTAGCGTTTGGGCTGAATAGAACAGACGATTTATCCCTATTGATCACTTGTCCTGAGGCTCGCTCATATGCCTGCAAAATCCTCCTCAATTCCTGAGCGTCTCCTCTACAAGCTCTCATCAGAATCAGAGAGTCATCAGCGAAAAAGAGATGGTTAATCCTAGGAGCTTCCCTGCACACTCTAATACCCTCGATCTTGCCCTCCACTTCTGCCTTCTGTAACATTGCTGACAAACCCTCCGCACAAAGAATAAAAAGATAGGGCGACAACGGGTCCCCTTGGTGAAGACCCCTCTGTGGGTGGATGTTGCAAGAGTATTCCCCATTGACCTTGATGCAGTATTTCACTGATGTAACACACTCCATCACCTTTTCCACCCATTGCACTGTGAATCCCAATTTTAGCATCATCTTCTCCAGAAAGCTCCACTCAACTCGGTCATAGGCCTTGCTCATGTCTAACTTAATTGCAGCCACCCCCTGTTTTCCCCACCTCCTTTGCCTTAGGTAGTGTGTCAGCTCATACGCCAGCAGGACATTATCCGTAATCAGTCTACCAGGAACAAAGGCACTCTGAGATGGTGTAATGATTTCCGGGAGCACTAGCTTCAGCCTGTTTGCTAACACTTTGGAGATGAGCTTGTACACTACATTGCATAAGCTGATTGGCCTAAGATCCTTCAATTTCTCCCATGATTTGGTCTTTGGGATTAGAACAATAACAGTATCATTCCACCCTTCCGGCATAGCAGCCCCATTAAGCACAGCAAGTACCTCTTCTTTAACCTTTTCCCCCGCAAGAGACCAGAATTTCCTGTAGAAAACCACCGGCATACCATCAGCCCCTGGGGCTTTCAGCTCACCCATATCCTTCAAAGCCACCCATATTTCGTCACTTGAGAACGGTGCTGCCAGGTTGTCATTCATTTCCTGAGTAACCTTCACTTGAACACAATCAAGGACCTCATCATCCTGGGGACCTGCAGTGGACATAAAAAGTTTCTGGTACTGATTAGCAATAAAGTTCTTCAGATGTTTTCCTTCCACCACCCCACCACCCTCATCTTTCAGCTTGCTTATAGCGTTCCTCCTTTTCCTTTCTGAAGCCTGAGCATGGAAAAATTTTGTGTTACGGTCACCTTTGGCCAACCATGTAGAGTGAGCCCGCTGCTTCCAGTAAACATGCTGCTGGTCCAGGAGACGCTCAAGCTTATAGCGCAACAAGTGCTCCTTATTTATATGCCCTTGGGAAATAGCGGCTCTTCTAATCCTCTCCAGCTCCCTTTTAGCATTTTTTAGCTCTCTTCTCTAAAGCTCCAAGGACCTCACGATCCCACTGCCATAACTCCCCCAACACCCGAGATTGGATTTCCATAAGACTAACCCCTCCACCTCTAATAGCATTTCCCCAAGCCTCCTCCACCCGCTCACTACACTCCTCCTCCTCCAACCACCTCGCCTCAAATTTCTTCATTACCTCCAGAGGTTTCCTCCAATGGACCTTTTCCTTCGCACCGGGATCCACAATGATGGGCCTATGATCTGAGTGCCGAGGATCACCATTAATCACACGGACCAAAGGAAAGCGAGCCCGCCAAGCACTATTCGCCACCGCCCTGTCCAGTCTTTCCCTAGTATAGCTGGACGCATTTTGATGATGGTTCCTCCAGGTGAAAGCATCCCCCACAAAGCCCAAATCATGCAGGTCATACTCCTCCAAAACATCTCTGAACTTTACCATGCTGCTCTCTGCTCTGGGGGCTCCCCCTTCCTTCTCACAACTAAAAAGAATTTCATTGAAATCACCGCAACACAGCCAGGGGAGCTTACTGCGATGCAGTAAAATTCGAAGCAACTTCCATGTTTTCTCCTTCTCTTCACTCCGGGGCTCGCCATAAATCCCAGTAAACCGCCAAGCACACCCATCCTCCTCCTTGATTTTGGTATCAATATGATACCTAGACCAACTCAGCACCCGCAAATCCACCACCTCCTTCCAAAATAGTGCCAGACCACCCTTCGCCCCTACACTATCTTTTACCACCATATATGGCATGTTCAGCTTCCACTTGAGGCCCTCCATCCATTTCTCACCATGTTTTGTTTCTGAGAGGAACAAAACATCGGGGTCCTCCTTCTTCTGGACATCCAGAAGACCACGAACTGCCAGGCCGTTCCCCAACCCCCGGTAGTTCCAAGCCACAAGCCTCATTGGGATCGGCCGGGCTGACCATGCAGCCCCGCCAACAAAGAATTTTCCTCCCCCATCTCCACCTCCACTGACACAAACTGGAGTTTGGCCTTCTTCTTCACCTCTTCCTCCCCCCGACATCCTCTCCCCCTCGCTTCCGCGACACGGACGGGGAAGAAAACTGTTCCCCCTTCGATTTCCCAAGCTCGCGCGGGCGGCGTTTAAACGAAGACCGCATCTTTTTTGCCTCGCTTCCACCAACCTTGGCTGTTTAAGCTCCTCCACCGCGGCTCCCATCCTCGCTAGCCCGCATCCGCACCCTCCCTGAGGCGTAGAACCCACCCCATCCACCTCCATGCCGCCTTTTGAGACCCCGGCAAAGCACTCTCCTGCAAAATGACTCCCCTACCTCCTCCTCCTCTTACGCCCACCTGCACTCCCTTCCCCTGCTGCTAACCCTGCCGGATCCCCCTTGCTCGCCTCCAGGACCCCCCTTCTCACATCCTCCAGCCCCTCCAACTCCACCCTACTCTCCTTGTCAGTACTTGTACTGTCCCCAAAAATTAATTTTAGGAACCCAAAGGCTTCTTGGAAAAGAACATGCCAAAATCTCTAGCCCAACTCAGCCTCTAGCATTCCAACTGTTTATTAAATAGTATTATAACTATTTTTTTAATTTAGCCTTCGAACATTCATGTTTGCAAATCTAGTCTCCTCCTTAAATTTGCCGAGTTGGCAGGTACTTGAGATTCCCTAGCTAGGCAAATTGTGGTAGTGTATGATTTAATTAGCGTTAAGTATATTTAATTTATACTAATTACTTTTAATTACTACTAATTATATTTAATTAACACTATAATAATTTTAGTTAGTACTAATCAGCGGCAATCATTTGTTGCCGCGAAAGGGTTGCTCGGCACTCGGCAGCACCTGCTGCCCACGGAACCGGATCCTCTGACGTCAACGTCAGGGACGTTGGGTCAGCGACGCAGAGGCCCCATGAGCCGTGGGCCCACGCGTCGATGACCCAACGTCCCCGACGTTGACATCAGGCGACCCCCGCTCGCTGCCCACACGGCTGTTGAGTTACTGTAGTTCAATAGGTACCTGCTGATCTTATCTAGTTTGACATATACCTGTTAAGCCTGATAAATCTTTAAAAAAAGCTGATTTTGTAGAAACGGAAGTCCGAACATCAAATTTGAAAATTTATGCGAACACTTGCCAGCTTTCACGATAAGAGCAGAGCAGGAAGAGGCGCCGGACAAGAAATGCTGCCATGGGCGACCACGGCCTCCTCGTCCACCGCGGCCGCCTCCTTAGCCCATCTTTCCCATGCCTCCCCGCCCGCGGCCTCTCTCCGCGCTCCACCGCCTCTCTGCCACCCGTCTTCGCCGCTCTCAATTGGCCTCCGGGCCCCGCCACGCGCCCTCTCTTCCGTCGACGGCGACGTCTTCTGGGAGGAGCCGGATGACGGCTCCGGGAGCGATTACGAGGACGAGCGAGAGGGAGAGGAACCGACCGAACAAAGAAGCTCCCCTTTTCTTTCCCCCTCGCCGTTCTCTAGGCTCGTGGCGGCACGGCATCAAGAACAACATGAACAGGAGCTTCGGAGAGGTATCGATTGATCTGCCAAGACAAATTTACTCCTTTACCGCTTCTTCTTCTACTCCCAGTTTCTGTTATTTCATTTTGCACTATGGCTTTCTCTTGTCGCAATACATGTAGATTAGTATGTGCTGCTGCTTTCTTTGAGAAATTATTGCGCTGTTTCGCTTCTCTTAACGAAGCAGCTGCTGCTCATTTCATTATTTCTGTCCTGACATAATTCTGCCCTTTTTATTTGTTTGCCTAGAAATCGAGCTTCTCTTAAGGCCTGAAGAAAAGGCTATCTTGGATCAGAACGAGACCCCTGATGTCACCAAAATATCATCGGTTAAGTGCCTCTCAATGTCTCACACACAATCTTTTGGTGCACGATACATTTGTTACATTGTTACAGCATCGAAATGTGCCAAACTTAAATGAATGCATGCACCGTTGATTTTAACTGCTTGTCGGAAATGTTGGATGTTCCTATGTTTATTCTGACACTTGAAACTGCATTGTTTGATGCAGCCGAAATGGCATCCACTTCATAGTTACGTGTTGGCGCTGCAGATACCTCTCATGGACAAGCTGCTGGACGGTGGTGTTGATATCAATTTAGTTGATAAAGTAGGTTCTATGCTCATGATTTTCCATTTATATCTGCAAAAACCCATCTAGGATGGTGTAGTTAATTTTCCAAAGTGTTGCATACAGGATGGTTTCACCCCTCTTCACAAGGCGGTGATCGGCAAAAAGGAGGCTGTCATTAGCCATCTCCTAAGAAAAGGGGCAAATCCTCATGTCAGAGATAGGGTAACTGACACCGTTTTTTGTGTGGGAATTATTTGTTTCAGAGTTCCATGAGAGTAAAGTCCAGTTGGAATTTACAAAGCTTTGTGAAGCAACATTTGCAGTTGTCACATTGGTTTGGTTCCTCAGTAGCAATAGGCCAATTGTCATTCTAATTCTGTAACTTTCCTTTTTGTTGCCCCTTGAATTAAGTCTGCCTGATTTGCAGGATGGAGCCACACCATTACATTATGCAGTGCAAGTTGGTGCCCTGCAAACTGTGAAGTTACTGATTAAGTACAGGGTTGATGTCAACGTTGCTGATAATGTAAGTTGAAAGGACACACTTTTCTTATCAGCTCAACCCTTTTCAGGATCAGTGTTTTCTCTTTTATAACATTTCCTTTCATGCAGGATGGATGGACGCCACTGCATTTAGCCATACAGAGTAGAAGTAGAGATATAGCGAAGGTCTTGCTTGTCAGTGGTGCAGATAAGACAAGAAAAGCCAAGGTGTGCCTCTATGGTTTAATGTTTTTGTTGATCAACAGTATAATTCCAAAAAAAAGCGACCTATGATCATTGCTACTTTTGCACTCAGATTCTATTTTGCATACATTTTCATGTCATTTTCTGTTGCTTCATAAAATTTTAATGCTTGCCTTCAGAAGTGTTGATATTTATTGGACAACTTGTTGATCTTCTAGACTTCTACACAACTATTCCTCTCAATGCATATCTTGCTCTTCTAGCTACATGGATGAATGCTTATGTTACCTCAGGACGAAAATTGATGTATGGATTCAGAAGTTGTTTCTATGTACACATTACAGGATGGAAGGACTCCGTTGGATCTAAGCTTATGTTTTGGAAGGGATTTCAAGTCATATGATCTGGCAAAGCTTGTCAAGCTTGTTCCAGCAAATAGAAATGTGTGAGATTTTGCTCTGCCACAAATTTGAGACAAAGCAAGAGCAAATGTATTGGGCGATTCTTCCAATTGTTTGTGGGCTGCTGGTTGTTCCCTGCAGCATTTGACCCTTCATTTTTGGCATTCTTCTTATCCTGATTCATGAATACCTTATGTAGAAGGGACTAGAAATAGTTGAAAGCTGCAAGGACGAAATAATAATAATCAGGTTAATTTTTCGTATTTGCGTGCTCCTGGCGACCAGACAGATCTGATGTGCAGTTGTTCAATGGAAGTATACATGTTCTATAGCCTGTACATGACTTAAGATAATCGATGGGCATACAGGAAATTAATTTGCTTGCGATCTTCCCACTTGTTTGAGTTAGTTTCTTTCGATAGACTCGTGACAAAGGCTGTATTTAAAGTTCTGCCTGTTAGTTTCAGCTATTAAGCATGTGTCCAGAGTCGTCTAGCCAAACAAGGTACCTCAATCGAGTGATCTCACTGTAAATGCATCAGGCTGGCCTTAGATTGTAGTAGGATCAGCAGCATTCGAAGACAAGTTGGGAGCGACCACACGCCTGCAATGTCATAAAGCTGAGCTTCTATTATGTAGAAACCGGAGCTGGAGCTCAGCCCGTGTTCATTTGTATGAGATTCCCACACTACAAATAATTATCTTATGAAAACATTCTTTTACTGGCAAATGAGAAACTGTTACTTAAGACAGACTTGCATAGATATCAACATTCCAGAAATGCATCTGTTACTGAGAAAACGAAACACAGAACATGCTTGCACAAGATTATAAATTTTCCAGACATGCAATGGGCGCGTGCAAGTAGCTACAACAAGGGAGTTCGGACACAATCACACAAACTCATCTGGTCTGAGAGCTTAAAACTCATTGCAATCTTCCTGAAAGAAGCTTGTAAAGGAGAGCCAAACATTTGGGACTGCAGAACCATGGTAAGTTCTACTCAATACACCTCAAACAACAAAAATTCTGCTACACAAATGTATAGAAATAACACAAGTCCATGTAATGCAGTCTAGGGAAATGCACTAGAACTAGAGCTAGTAACCTCCAAAGTACCCTATTCCTCTTGTAAGGAGATGCGCCTGAAGATGGCCTGGAAAGTTTGCCCTCCATTTCTGGCTACCTTCTGGCCTTCTTCAGTTGCAGTAGACAGTAACTTGACAACTGGATCGCCTTTTATCTCTTCCTCTGGAACAGCTTCAAATAGTGGGTGTTTCTCCAGACATGACCGCATCCAAGTACCAAGCTCCTCTACATCAGTAATAGTATATATGATTCCTCCCACTTCCATCACATAAGCATACTCATCGAGCAACTGCATGCTGATCACTCTTCGCCGGTGATTCTTCTCCTTGAAGTGAGGATCAGGGAACAGGAAGAACATTTTGGAAAGCTGAGCCTTCCGGAAGTAGTTTGGGATGTATTTCATCGAATTGGTGCGCACAACAGATATGTTGTCATACTGTCTTGGATTTGATGCTCTTAAAGCCAAAATCCTCTCTTTGACATACTCAGTTACCTGTACCAAAATACATGGCAAGCGAAACAATAAGTCATATTTTGCCCCCCTGAACTCTGAACTAAGCTACTAAAATATATAAATAGCCTGAAAAAAATTGCTAAGTAGAAAAAGGGAAAAAAAACAAGTTCATTATACTATCATAAACTCAACTACATATGCTTTGTGAAGCAAAATCATTTTTTTTAAAGAATGAAGTTTCTGAAGCAGAATCCTAATTCCGTATTAAAAAAAACTCAATCAGAAACTATTCAATCCTTGGTCTACTAAAAAATCCCTATGGAAGGCACAAATGGTTTCTGTGAATTGTGTGCATGGCCTTTCAGATACCATGTGGTAAAAGTTTTTGAGTTCTTCTAATGTCCACCATGTGTTGTTACATGCTAACCATGGCCCAAGACAGCAAAATGAATAAATCGAAGAAAGCATCAAGATTACCTTGTCCCTGAGCTCCATGCCGATCATGAGCGTGTCCGGGAAGAGCGGCGAGAGCCCAACAAGCAACCCACCAAACCCACAACCCACGTCCGCGAAGCGGATCCGGGGCGCCTCCACCCCGCCATGGCCGTGCTCGCCACCTTTGTCGGCCGGGAAGTAGCGCGGGTAGTGCTGCGAGAGGTCGACGTCGTCCGGCGATATCGGGATCGGGAAGTGCGAGTCGCTGAGCGGGTTGCTGTGCGCGCGCGCCCGGTAGAACCGCTTCCGCGGGAGCTTCCCCGCCGCTTGCTGCTGGCCGGCGCCGCTCCTCGTCATCGGGCCAAGCCGAGCAGAGCAGCGTCACCTCAAACCGGTTTCGTCTGGGAGAGGCATTACATCAAACACTTGGTAAGCAGCATCCGACAGACGAGAGCGTGACGGGAACGGGATGGAACGCGAATAGTATTTGGGAGTCAAGCGAAGGGGACGAGACGAACCGGAGAACCAGCCGCCGCGAGGTGGGAGCGCAGGATTTGCGAGAGGCGGCGCCGCGGTGGGAGAGCGGTTTCGGGACGGACGGCGAGTTGAGCCGCCGCGCGTTAGGGCTCGGCTAGGCCTTAGCGCCTTAGCGGGGAGGCGAGAAACTGGGACGCGCGAGTTAGTGGGCCCGTGAGACGAGAGGGAGAGAGATGGGCCGAGGCGAGGCGAGGCGAGAAACTGGGCTGGGAGAGGAATCTGGGCCTCGTCTTCCGCGTGATTTACACGGCTAGGTTCGATCTCCGTTGCCGCCAGGCAGCCGGCGCGGCGGAACTGCACGCGCTAGCGGATTGGCGATCGGCCGTGGCGTGGCACAGTCGGCTCGGCACGGCCGGGCCGTGCGTGTAACACCCCAACGTTGTCACAAATTGAAATTTTTTTAAATGGAAGTGGAAACGAGCATCTCTTCAAATTTTAGGTAAATTTTGGATTGAAACTCAAAATTCAAATTGAGTTCAAATTTAAATCCAAAATCAAAATTCAAACTCAGATAAAAAAGGAAATGCAAATCAAAAATCAAAAACTCAGTTTTGGGCCGGCCCAAATCTTTTCTCTCTCTTTCCCTTGGCCTACTAGCCTTGAGCCCATTTTCTTCGCCAACCCGCTCCTTTCTCTTCTTCCTCCTGGCCTAACGCCGTCCGGCCCAGCATCTCTCTCCTTCTCTCGCTCACTCATCTCTGTGCTGATCGCGCCACTCGTGTCACACTGCCGCCCATTCCATCGCCACCTGCTGCGTTAACGTCCAATGCACGTGCCGCCCTGCCATGCCCATACCGCACCCATACGCGTCGCACTGACACGCCGCCACGTCGCCGTGACCGGCTGCGTCGACGACCAGCCGCTAGCGTGCCCTTGCCACTTCGCCCCAACGCGTCACGCCAACGCTCACGTCACCTTGACATCGACCGCACCTGCTCCCACATGTCACCTATGCTGGCCCTTCACGATTCCTCCCCGACCTATCTTAGCTTCCGGCCAAAGCGTACCAAGAACAATTTGCTCAAAAGCTACCAATACTACGCAGAATAAGCTACACATCTTTAGTATCTGATTGGAACGCATAAATTTTACACGAAACAGTTTAATTTCTGCAGGAAATAAGAAAAAGAAATCTCGTGTTCCAAACGGATCAAAAGACTATGAGGAAACTTTTGCAACACTCACTGGCATAACAAGAGCTCTACGGATTCCACACAGCATACGCCAACAGCCCCTGCTTGATGAGCATACTGTTACACACGCCGGCTCTCCTCCTCTGCACATCCACGAAGAGAACAAAGTCGCCATGCCAGCTAAACGAACACTGAGGTGAGATACATACCGCTGTCGACGCTGGTCTTGACAGCCTGACCTCTGGGCATGCACCGATGCACGCGGTTAAACATGAGCCGCTCCAAAGGATCCAAAGGTTGAAGTAAATGGTAGCCAGACTTTTCCTTATTTCCATGGCTGTTGCTGGCCCTGGCCGGGGCTGGGTGAAAGCAAGCTAGACACCAAGATTTGCCCTGGACCATGGATACATGGCCCTCTCCTCTGTCTGTAGTACATGTGTGTGTAGATATGTACATGCATGGATGAAGTGATGTGTCTCTAGTGGAAGCTAGGGACGGTCGCTCCCCAGGGGCCAGAGGGTTTGTTTGTGTGGCTGGCACCGGCCGCGGGTGTGTTGTGACTTGTGAGCGGCAGCCTCGATATCGATCGGCGCGCCTCTTGGCTTAGCTTGGCGCACCCGGTCCTCCAAGCATGCCATGTTGTGCTATGTACGCTATGCTAGCACTGAGGTACCCGCCTGCTGCCGTTGCCAGTCCATGGTGCGTGCGTGTGTACGTACAATGTACATTACTGTCTGGAATCAGAGTTCACATGTACAGATTCATGTGTTAATTAGCGGAATCAAACGTACTTTTGGCACATTTTTACATCATATTTGCAAAAATAGCAGTATGCACACCGTATTGACAAAAATATCGTTTATACCGTTCGGTGGACGGACGGCAACGCGGAGCAGACGACGCATGGCACCTGTCGCCCCGTGAGCTAACGGCAGGCGCCTGCCACTCGCCCACCAGACGGCAGGCGCTTGCCGCTTGCTCACGGGATGGCAGGTGATTAAGCCGGCTAATTAGCCAGCTTAATTACATGCCTAATTCATAATTTATAATTTTTTAAATTTGTAAATATAGCAAATGAGCTTAAAAAATTATGACATTTTTTGTGGAGCTTCCTGAGGTATCGTGGTATGTTGTATAATTGTTTTGCAATTTTTTGAGGTCATTTGCTACCTCTAAACATGTATGATGTATCGTACATGTTATCCACAACACGCTAACTTTTGGCACATTTTCGCATTGTATTTACAAAAATAATCATATGTGTGTTGTGGATAACATGTACGATACATCATGGCATGGCGGCATGGTCAAGGCTTCTGGCTAGCTAGCAACCGCATCTACGTGTATGCATGCCGGAATTTGATGGTCTAGCTAGATCCACTCACTACCACGAAATCGCCATCACAGATGGTTTTTTAAACCGTCTGACTTCATAGGTCAGTGATAATACAAGTTATTCACAGACGGTTTTTAAATCGTTTGTGAAAACCATATCACAGACGATTCAGAATTAGAACCATCTATGATCGTCCGTTCGCTACTACAAAAAAATCATCCTGGACACCTCATTACAGACAGCTCAACACAAACCATCAGTGATAAAGTCACCACAGATGATTTTACAAGATGGGCCATCTAAGTTTACCGCGGTAGAAAGAACTGTCTGTGATAACCTACTTATCATAGATGGTTTTTATTCTGAACCGTCTGTGATACATCACAGATAATACATCATAGACAATTCAGAATAAAAATCATCTATGATGTTTGTACTTATCACAGACAATTTTGTTTCAAACCATCTATAATGTATCATAGACGGTTTAGAATAAATATCCCCAATAAAGCTTTTTGCATGCTTTTTTTAGTTAAATTTGATATGTTTATAATTGATTTATCTACAACTAGTAGTGTGCCCGTGCTAACGCTACGATAAAATACAAAACAAGATAAAATTTGTAAAAAATAAAACGAACAATCAGATTCATTAAGATTCACGTCTCATATATTGTATAACCAAAAAATAAATTAGTTTATTTGTGATATGTTTTATATGATCTAAATTTTTATTGTCTTTCACAAGTTTCTATTATATCACTAATAGACAAGATTAACCTCCCATATTAGTGTGGTAACTAATAAAAGTGAAATAACGGTCCACTTTGCTACTTTGTGTATTCAACACAGATACAACAAAAAATTGCCAAAAAGAAAGAGAAACACTCTCGGATGAGGCTACATATATGAGTAATTCATATTTTGGCCACCTATACATAGTTTCATAACAACTACATTTGAAGCAATCATCCAGAGATGTATACAAAAAAGCATCCTTGTTAACAAAAAAGAATTGTGTTCCTCCTAAGAGATATGTTGGTTCCTCCTAAGAGATATGTACCAACAATCAGTATTTAGAGCTGCCCCCAACCAAAAAACACAATTGCTCAAACAAAACGCCATATGCTCCAGCTGCATTCACACGACAAGAAAAGGTTTCAGCATGAAACAATTCTATGGAAAATCTGGTGGATTTAGTAAAGAAATTTTGGTTTATTATAGAGGGGTAGAGATAAACCCCTAACCAAGGAAATAGTACTTGTTGAATTTGGAGCAAAACCACACCGTAGCATTTCTTTATGGAGGCTGAGAGCCTTCATAACATTTCCTCCCCTGCAATGCCCATGAATAAGTATACTATAAACAAACCCATCAAGTTTCCAATTTCTGTCCAACATTGACTGGTATACTTTATCAGCTTCATTCATCAAACATTTCATGCAAAATCCCTTCGGAGAGCCACCACACTCTTATACTCACTTTGCTACAACAATGCATCAGGCATCGTACTTAATATTGGCTGAACAGGACCTTCATAATACTGATTTGAAGAGCAACCGTTGTGCTTCCTTTGTATGCGTCTTGATTTGCTAAGCCCATTTATAAGCACATCAGACGTCACAACATCGGGAGAACTCCTTCTTTATCATCTCATGCAGAGAAAGAGCCCTCTCAACATTCCCATCCTTGCAATGGCCATCAATGATATAAGTAAATTCATCGGGTTGTAGGCCAAGTGAAGCATCTTCTCAAAGAGCTCACAGCATCGTTGAGTCTTCTCTCCTCACAAAGACCCCTTATGAGCGATGAGTAGGTGATCGCATCCGGAAGCACGCCCTTTTGAGCATTTGACGATTCAATTGGAATGCAGAATTTGTATCACCAATCTACAAGTATCCAGTGAGAATTGTATCTGTATGTCACAACATCAAGCTTCACACCTTTAGCTTCCATTTCATGGACTAACTCCCAAGCTTCATCCATTCTTCCTAACTTGCAGTAACCATTAATAAGCACATTGTAACACACTCTACGATGGTTGGATCCCGATTCCCTCATCTCCTTCACCGCAAACAACGCATCATCCAAGAACCCTTCTTGTAGAACCCATCTATCAGTCTTGTGGAAAGCAATCTCATTCATCCAAGGCCCCTCTCCTCAGTTTGCCCCACAGCGCCACTGTTCGCTCAAGTTCCCAACCCCGCACATTGCATGGATCGACGTAAATGTCACAACATCCAGCACAACCCCTTCTCGTGCCATCTCGGAAAACACCGACAATGCTTCATGCAAGCACCCGCCTTGCAGCACCCACCCACCAAGGTGTTATAATCGAACTCATCCCGCGAACCCCTCCTCAACATTTCATCAAACACCTTGCGCGTCCTCCATCCTCCTCGCTTTACAAAGCCCATTCACCACCGAGTTGAAGGTCACGAGTTCGGCCTCACGCCTCCCTCCCGCATCACACCGAAGAGCCTCTCGCGCCGTCCACATCCCGGACTGCGAACGCGCGCGACGAGTGTGTTGTACGTGACGGCGTTGGGCGCGCAGCCCGAGCCGCGCATGTTGCCCATGACATCGAGCGCCTCCTCCCGGCGGCCTCGGGCGCAGAGCGCGCGGACGAGGATGTTGTAGGTGTACATATTGGGCGCCATGCCGTCACGGAGCATGGAGGCGAGGAAGCGCCGGGCGGAGGGGAGCGAGGCGTCCGAGAGCGCGAGGAGGATGGCGTTGTAGGCCGGCACGGAAGGAGCGTACCCGGTGGAATGAGCGAATGCGAGGGACGCGCTGGAGAGGGAGGCATAGGCCTTGATGAGTGCGTCGAAGGGGCGCGGCGACGGTGAGAGGAGGAGGCGGAGGGCGGAGAGGAGGGAGAGGAGGAGGGGCAGCGGGGGGAAGGTAACGGCGAGGCGGGAGGCTGCGGGTAGCGAGAGCGGGAGGTGGCGCCGGCAGAGTGGAAGCGGGAGCGGAGGCGAGCGCGGGGATGGGTTGAGGAGAGCCGCGAGGTGGGCATGGTGGACGGGGTGGTGGATGCTGGAAAGGGTGCCGGCGAGGAGGACGCCACGGGAGGCGGGCCCACCGGCCGTGCGGTGGGGCTGAGGTGTCCATGGCATGGGCGGCGGCGGTGGCCAGGAGGACGCCGGAGAGGGTGCCGGCGAGGAGGACGATGGGGCTGGTCGGGGAGGAGATGAAGGCGAGCAAGAGAGGGGAGAGGAGCGCGGAGGCGACTGCGTAGGGCCTCGACCAGCGGTGCGCGGCGATGTCTGGGATGGTGAGGCGGCGCGGGAGGTACAGTGGCGAGTGGAGCGCGTCCAAGAGGCGGCGGGCGAAGGTTCTTGGCGAGGTGGGCTTGGAGTTGGAGGAGACTGGGAGGGTAGGCGGTGCGTCGTCGAGGAGGAGCGGCGCGGCGAGGTCGGAGGGAGGCTTGTTGTTGTCCAGCTCGGCGGCGGCGGCAGTGCAGCAGTGGGAGGTCGAGATGAGGAGGACGTAGGCGTGTGCGTGGGCACGGGGTGGGGTTCTGGGTTCAATGATGTGCATGATCCAGATGATTTTGGCCTTAGGATCTTCAATGAGTAAGAGAAGAAGGCTTGAGGAGAGATCCAGGCCATTCATTTGTATGAAGTTGGATTACTTTGGTACACAAATCTGGGTGGACTTAGATTAGGCATGACTGTGGAGGTGGTTGAGTGGGTGGATTTAGTAAAGAAAATTTTGGTGTATTATAGAGGGGTAGAGATATATCTAGAATTAGTTAGAATAAATGACAAAACGGCAGTAATAATCAATGATTATGTGATAAACTAGAGGAAAATGGGCATAAATATTACTATAAAACCAATATTGATTTGTTAAACTTCATTGCGTCATAGGATATGAAGCTGTCCTCAAAAGCTGCATTATACAAATTGTGAGATGAATGATTCATTTGTTGTTGTTAACATTTAATGCACAGTTACATGTTAAAGTCACTGAGTCAGTTATTTATCAATTTAAAAAATTAAAATAATTTGGTGCGTGGGTGATGCGTGGCAATTCCGTGGCCAGGCGGGCGCGGACAAGCGGTCGGTGGTTGCAGGCTTTTGCCCTTCTCCCTGTGCGCGTGAACTGCCAGGCCCATCGAATCCTGCAGTCGGGGGGTGCATTCCGACCGCTACCGCACTACAGACCACTTCATAACTTCCCACCGTCCCAACCACTTTATAACTTCTGCCCGCCCTGACCACTATATAGCTTTCGACCGCTCCGACCACTCTTTAGACTACGACTGTCCGACTACGTTATAGACTTCAACCTCCGATCACTCTGTAGTTTCGACCATTAACCATATTTAGCTATTGACACTCTCTAACCATCAACCAGTTACTGTAGCATCGACCAGCTATTGAAGCATCGATCATCGACCAGCTACTGTAGCATCGATCATCGACCAGCTACTGTAGCATCGATCATCGACCAGCTACTGTAGCATCGACCACTGACCATTTTATAGCTGCTCTTGGCGTGTGTACCGAGGTCAGGCATATTTCCACGCATACCACGTGTCGCCCGCCTGTTGCGGTCGAAAAGGGACCAATCTCGCGAAAAACAGGCACTGAGTGCCATAACTGCAAAAAAAAAAGGACACGGTGGCTAAAACAGTAAGGAGAGCTCAAGTTTGCTGCATATAAACATCACTCAAAAATATTAACTAATTGCAGTCCCTGATCGAGTGCATGTAAAGATTATCTAGGGCGACCTAGCTAAGGCCAGGCAGGCGTGGCAGAATTGACTGGGCGGGTCAAGCAGGACCCAAACGGGCAGCCAGTTTGGGAGTTAAGGTGTCTGGTCAGGACTCATGGCATGATCGATCTCTTTTATGACATTGCGTGACATGCATCAGATCTATCTACGATCTGGCCAAACACCCATGGCCCATGTGTACCTGTCCATTTAATCGTCAAGAACGTACGTACATGCATGATGCATGGACATCCTCTCTACGCCCTGTTCATTCAATACATCTCGTACGTACAAATGGATTAGATACGGTCCTATAGCACTTAAATTAGTCATATATACCACCTATATACGTGTGCATAGCCTATCAATTCCATGGAAATGAATAGATGATCGTGGTACTGATTTAGCTGACTAGTAGCAATGGTAACCGGTATTATTCCGTGATCATTGAGATTTGAGATCTTTTATGGTCCTTGAAGAGGTGTCACAGGCACGAAGGCTCCCCAGATGCAAGTCGTTTTTAATCTTTTTATAGCCTCCAATGCAATGACTTGACTACCAATTTATAATTAAATATAATAGCAATAATAATAATGATTATATATTATAAATCTAATGATACTATTTTTATGTAGCTAATTTATATGCTTTAACATGCATTAATAATTGAAAGTTTCAAAACTTGACTGGATGGATCCTATAGCAACTTACATTTTGGGACGGAGGAACAGCAAACACAAAATTTGCAGTAGTTCCTAATAACTAATCACAATGCATGCTCAGGAGCTATACAAGCCTACAATATCGGACTGTTCGTGTATCTAGCACTGTTATAATGTTTTTTTTTAATTTTAGTCCCCTAGTACCTATTTTGCAAAAGGCCCCTCCCTAAGCTTGGATGGCGCGGTGACATGTGTCACTTGCCTTCCTGTCGTAGCTTGGTAGGAGAGGAGGTGTGTGACAAAGCGAGCTAGCTAACACGGTGTAGCAGGCTAGACGCTATCGAGACAGCACAACTCGGCAGGCGCCTGCCGAGCCCCCGTGCTCAGCAGGAGTCTGCCAAGTGCCCCCGGCTCAGTAGGCGACTTGGCTAGCGGGTGTGGCAAGGGTGGGAAAAAAGGACAATGGTGGCAAAAAAAACTCATTGACTCAATTCAAAATTACTTTAATTATACTTGTTAATTTAGATTTTTGCTCTAGCTCGACTCGTTAGCTCATTTCTAAAAATACTTTCAAACTATACATAAACTAATATTAAATAAAATTATGCCAATTTTAGAAAAATCTCACTAAGACGAGGACTTGGCTCGATATCCACCCTAGCCAGAGGGAGCTCGGTGTCCAAAGCGCTCGGTTGCAGCACCGGCTCGGAAGTGCCATGCGGTAATTTAGTATTTTTTTTATAATTAGGTGAATCCCTATGCAACCTAGTTGAAAACGTGTGCTTTGATATGCATTAATAAATCCTATTATGTTTTGTTCGCATGTGCATAGAAATTTTTAGAAACATGCAAGGGGGTTCGGAGGGACAAATGAACCACCACCACAAACTTCTTGTGTTAAGTAGTAAAGATACATCATTACAAACAGTTATCGTAATGGACCATATGTGGGCCAACAAAACAATTCGCAATGAATGTGTGAATTACATGGCGCATGGGGTTTGGTTAGATGCCTATGTTTGCCTCACTATTCATATGATACAAATGGGAATATGCGCGAATCATCAACCCCAACTACAACTGAGATACATGTGTGCCTTTGGAAGTCATGGTTCTAGTTAGTTATCATACACATTTGGGTCCACCAGTGCCTTTCCCTTCTCTCCGGACGGGCTTTAGCCCTCACAACCCGGACTTAGTACTCGGCTTCTACAACTTATGTAGGTTTGTTCCAGTTGAAGATAACTTGGCATTCAACGGGGGCTTCAGGGACCACTGGTGCCTTACTTTTGTCCTTTCCACTATCATTCGGGGTGTAAGGTTTCCAGCGTGTGAATCTCTTAGGCATCACCGGGTAGTTGAGCATGTGTTTTTGCTTGATAAATACCCTATCATATGTATTCAGGTGTCTATCTATTGGAAGAAGTAGCAGCGCTCTGTGATCTATTGGCATGGACGGAGTGCATTAGAGATATACGAAATGGAACATACAATGTGAAATAGCAAATACGTGCCTACAAGAACTTCAACACACATGTAGTATGCCTGGGCATCGGTTGTCGGGTGTGTGGACTGAATGATATGTGCTGGATTGCCTCAGTCGCACTGCGGCCGTGGAAATTCCGACGGTACGAGCGCATCCTTGCAAGAATTATTAGGGTATGATCCTTTCTTCTTGGCCACCCACTTCCGCTCACAAATCATCTCTCCTTAGTTTGACATCCCCACCAGCAGCGCAGTCCTGTATCTCTCCTCTCATCTCCCTCTCCTCTTCCCCTAATTTTGAGATCAGCTTGATCGGGGTCTTGGGTCTGGTCATGGGGGCTGGCCAAATTAATAGGCGATAGGTGTGCATTGCTTGGAAGTAAAGCTTGAACGTGCTGTCATTTTGCTGGGAAAATTGATACGTGGTGTGAAATCATTGGAAAAGTTGGTGCATGCTGTCTACGAGCTGTGGAAAGTTAGCACATATTGTCAAATCACTGGAAAAGCTAGTTTGTGTTGTCCACAGGCTGAGGAAAGTTGATACGTATTGTCAAATCACTAAAAAAGTTAGTATGTACTATCTACAGACTACAGAAAGCTGGTATATATTGTCAAATCACTAGAAAAGCCGGTCCTGCCTCCCGTGGTGCGTGCTCTCCTCTGTGCTCGTGAAGAGGTGAGAGAGGTGACAGTTGGTTTTCTGAGGCGCGTGAGTGAACACAACCTCCTACCTCCCAGTCTAGGCTTCCAATGCAAGGGTTCTGCTCATGGACTACTATTGCTTGCTTTGGTTCTCCGTTCTCACTGGCTCATGTCATGGACTTCATGCCTTGTCACTGAATCAATATCTTCTTTTTTAAGAGGGCAATAACATATCTTTTGTTACTTCTGGTTGTGATAATTTATTCACTCATGCTATTTCACTATGTTGAAAATATTACTTCATCTATGTCAAAATATAAATCGTTTAGAATAATGACAGTCATCAAGGTGACACTTTGACCAACATTTTCTATGAAAATATGTTTATTTCAAATATATACAATTTCTTTGACTAACAGTTGGTGCACACTGTTCGAGAGTAGAGCTTAAACGCATTGTAATTTCACTGGGAAAAGCTGGTACGTGTTGTCAATTCACTAGAAAGCTGGTGTGTGCTATCCACTCACTGCGGAAAGCTGGTATATGTTGTCATATCACCGAAAAAGCTGGTGCATGCTGTCCGCTGGCTGTGAAAAGCTAGTATGTATTATCAAATCATTGCAAAGCTAGTGCAATCATCCACTCACTACGAATAACTAGTACGTGTTGTCCAATCACTGGAAGAGCTGATGTGTGCTACTCGCTAGCTACAAAAACTTGGTACATATTGTTAAATCACTGTGAAAGCTAGTCCGTGTTGTCCAATAGCTGTGAAAGCTAGTACGTATTGTCAAATCACTAGAAAAGCTGGTGCGTGTTGTTGTTGGCTGTGAAAAGTTGATACGTATTGTCAAATCACCAGGTGAATAAGAAAAACAAAAAATAAACCATAATGGCTAAGTTGGCTACATAACATTTATAATATTTTGATTAAGTTGCACATGGCACTTATGTCGTGCTCTATCATGTGAATACAATACATTACATGTCTACCTTTTAGTACATGGGTAAATTGGAGCGAGAGCAGAAGCGATTGTAGCTGGCTGAGCTGGAGCAGGAGCGACTGCGGCCTCGACTGGTTTCTCCAATGTTGAGGATGATCGGCGGGCTGGGGTACCGCATGCTCTTATGTGCACTGCTCCTCAGGCGTAGTCCTCTAGTTAGTGGCTGAGTCAAAGCAGGATTGGTAAGGATAATGGGGGTCTAGGGGGAGCTGGAGCATGGACCGCTGCTGCTACTGTAGTTCGCTCGAGCTTGATGACTACGGCATCTCTCTCACGCTCCACTGCAACCAAGGCCTTCTCAATTTGGCAAGTTGAGTGCGGAGAGTCTTGGCCTGGTTGTAACTGGTGGAGGTCCGAGATCTCCTCTAGAGCCTCAGTGTAGGTGGCTTGGGTGAGCTAGACCCAGTGGGTCAGGAGTGGGTCATCCTCGAAGCTAGGGATGAACTTCTCGCTGTAACATGCTCCTTCCTAGAGGAATGGATAGTAGGAAAATGGGGAGGTTAGCATGGCAGCCCCGTGTATCTCACACAGGCGAGCACAAGCCAAGCAAGTGGCATCCTGAAGGACGTTGATGGAAGTGCTCCTCAGGTGCTCTATGTGAAAGGTGTGGGAGGTGTACTTGCCTTCCCATGTGTACACGAAGACTTTCATCATCTAGGGCTTCCTGTCTCCTTCTTGGGTCTTTCGCCCCCTAAAGATGGGATGGTGCCAGTAGCACAGGTATTGCATTAGTTTGTGTAATTTGTCGACAAACTCTCTTTTGTCCTCTCCATGGGTGAATTAGTCCCATGGCCCAATGTCATCTGATCTGACCATCTACAGTTGAACAAGAGGGTATTAGTAATAGTTTACAGATATAACGAAGGGAGTTAAGTCAACAACTAAGAGTGGTTAGTAGAGACAGTAGTATGCTATATTTTTTGTGAAGCTTCTGCTTTTTAGTTTAGGAAAATAAGACTAGGTCCTTGGATAACGACCATTCTGTAATCATGCGAGAGAGATAAATATATGCGTGTGGACATGTATAAAAATATTTAGCTATTTTTTTGACCCGCATTTCTGCAGCTATATACAATAAATAAACATGCCTACTTACAGAAATGCATCCATCAACTAAACATGCTTACCTAGCGTATTCTACATTACAAAACAATAGTTACACTAATGATATATTAAGCATATTGCTCGCTTGCGAATGAAGTATACATTTTTCAAAGGTAATCACCAGCTCTACTATGCTTCCAACTGCAAAGGATGGTAAATCACAGCCATGTTGTCTCCCTGCACTATCGCTCGGCAGGAAATCTCTCTTTTATTTTCTCCCCTCCTTGGTTGTGCTCTCTCTCTCTCTCTCTTGCTCGACAGCAATGCAACCGCGAGTCACGTTTATATGTGCGCAAGAAGCCAACGCAATTAATGCGTAAATAAAACAAGAATCTAACATTGCATCATGTCGCGTCATTAATGCATTCCCTCCTGTGTGCTGCCCCATGAGGAATCGGCCCCCTCACTCCCACGCGCACCTGTCTGCCTGCCTGCTCGCCTGTGCACCTGCCTGCCAAGCCAGGGGCACTTGGTAGGCTCTTGCCGAGCAAGGGCAGCTCGGTAGGCCCCTACCGAGTTGCACCTGGCCTGCTACGCCATGCCAGAGCCTCATGCACAGCTTGCCTTGCCACACGCCTTCTCTCTTGCCGAGCTACGATGGCACGACAGGTGAATCGTGTCACCTGCCACATCTTCCGAGTTTAAAGAGGGACATTTTTTTTGGGAAAAAAAACAGATGCTAAGAGATAAAGATTAAAAAAATATTACAACAGTGGTACATACATGAACGTACACTACAAAAATTAAGCAAACCCTTTCTATTGTATAGAGTCGAGACGAGTACTTTTTTAGAGCTTTTTTTTTTGGAACCTAGACAGAAGAGTACTCAGCTCGGCTGCCTTAACAAAACCAAGCATCCAATACATTATACAACACCATCCCCATCACCAAATCATACATACACGCTCCAGTCTTCTATACTGCTCTACCACGGCGTAGCACTACGCGTGTAGTAGCTAGCTAGCATTGGGCGGCGAAACGAGCAAACTCGGCTCCAAGATTTGCGGTGATGGGTAGGGAATGAGGGACGCGCGGAGCATCCCGGCGCGCGCCGACGATGCCGTGCTGCGTTGACGACGTGCTCCCCCTGTGCGGCGAGGATGCGGGCGAGCTGGAGCGTGAGGGAGACTCGGGGTCGTTCGCCCCCGTCGCCGGCCGTGAGGTGCTGGTGGTGCCGGAGGACGACTACTCCCACGTGTCAACCATCTCCGAGTTCATAGCCTGGGAGGCCGCGTGCTCGCCGGCTGCGGCGGAGTGTCCGGGCCGGCCGAGGAGAGTCGACCGGCTCGGCTGGTCGGAGTCCGTCTCGTGGATCCTCAAGGTGAAGCAGCGCGAGCTCCACTGGTTGGGTTGCCAATGCAACGTGTTGTGTACTTGCGTTAACCAATACTATTTCTTCTTCCATTTTTTTTGTGTGCCTAATGCGTATCAGTTGGTTTCGTCTCCAGGTCCGGTCGTACCACGGCTTCCAGCCGGCGACGGCCTACCTCGCCGTGCGCTACATGGACCGGTTCCTCTCCTCCCGTAGCCTGCCGGTAAGTGGGCCCAACCTCTCTAGCTCTGTCAAGCTATTGGCATTAGAAGGCAAGATATACAAGAGTTAATTAGGGTCTGTTCTTTTCCTCCGAAGCTAGCAGCTTTTGGCTTTTGCTATAGTACATAACTTTCAAACGGAGTATTTTCTCAAGACAGGGTCTACAAGTTAAACGATCTACATGTCAAAAGCCCAACATCTGTACCAGCCAAAATCGCAAATAAGTATCTATTTCTCCGTAATCTGTACTGTAAACAGGTAAAATTCAAAAATTTCAGCCAAAAGCCATAAGCCGCAGCTGTTGCCAAACAGGCCCAAGTGTAGTGCTCACGATAATGTGCCGATGACATGTGGGCCATGGTGCCATGCCGAGCTGAGTAGCTAGCTACATAGGACACCAGTCTGAGGAATGTTTTAGGGACAGGTGCAACTTGCAAAGGGTTCGAGGCTGAATCTAGGTTATCTGGGACATTAACCTGTCAGAGGATGTGTGTTGAACAGGAAACTTTTCCATTAGTAGACAAAGCATGCTTGTGACTGTAACGCTGTTTTCTTTTCAGATATATATGCCAGGTTATGAATCGTGATTCGCAGGTTCACTATTTAGATTTGGAATTGGGCTCAATGTCCGATCGGTACAGTAATTAATTGGGCAGTAGGAAAGGAGTAACATTGAGGGAGTGGATTATATTTTTGCACAAGTATATCTATCTATGCTACTGTTCAGCAGAGCGGAGATTCTAACATGAGTTTAGGATTAAAAAAATGATCAGAAGATAAACTTGTTTAATCTGAAAATTGTTGGATTATGTGGGCCAAGCCCATATAATAAGAATAATTCCTATTAAATCTCAAAGGCCCACTCATGCAAAGGAGGCATGAATGTGACCTTTAGTACCATATTGCTAGTTCTAGGAGAGGAAAACCACCTTAAAAGGGATGGTGCACTCCTAGTCACTTGAGGCATGTGTGGGAGAGAACTAGAGGATAACGCGCTCGCTCGCCTCGCCTCGCCGGGCCGGGACCAAAGTCCGCTCCAGGTGCTTGCGCAGACGCGGCTTCCTTTTGCAGTTTTATCTTTTGCTGTTTTGTGTGGCGGTGAATCCGGATCGGTTACGCGACTAATCCGGTTCGATTCACGAGTTATGGAGAACGTGCGAGCGTCTTGATCACGCGTCCCGGTTTTCTATAAATACGAGTCGCCGTCTCCATCTGACATTACGCGAAAATCAATCTAGGGTTTTGCCTCCTCCATCCATTGTGCTGCGCCGCCCCACGTAGTCTACTCCGTCTGTCGCCCGGCGTGTGCGTCGTTCGGAGAGCGAGTCTCGGGCCGTCGCCGCCAAGTCTGCACCGGAGAGGCGAATAAGGTTTTGGGAAGCGCTCTGCGCATCGCTCGCTTATGTTCTCGCTCGTCTTCCTCGTCGTTCACCTTGGCGAATCGTCATCGACTTCGTGTCATCCTCACCGTGCTGCAGCGTCTACATCGACAAACCGATCGAACAGAACCATCGATGCGTGCTGATCATGTTCTCGTATTAGATCTGTTCATATACGGTTTCTGGTTTACATGTCTAGATCTTTTATGCCCGTGATGGTTACGTTATTTTACGTGCATGATGTCATGATTTATTTATGGAATAAATTAAACCTACATGTGCTTATATATTCAACATTCCAAAACCTTATTGTAGGCATTGTGGTTTTACTATGGTGGATTTGCCGATGCACCGAGGCCGGATAAATTCTCCGGTGTGCACTTTAAGAGATGGCGGATCGAGTCACTCGTGGCTTCTTGCTATGAATGTATTACGAGTTAGTAATGGCAAGCTGAAGGTGTTCTTGATGCTGAAAAGCGAGAAAGAATTCGAGATCGCCACTACTCTCTTTGTTGGATGCATTCTTAGTGTTCTTCTTGACCGTCTGTGCGAGGTGTATATGCACATGATGACGCTTGAAGGAGTTATGGGATGCATGAATTCCAAATACGGTGCTATCGATGCCAAGAATGACATGTATGTCATGGAGCAATTTCATGACTACAAGATGGTTGATAACCGTTCAGTAGTAGATCGGACTCATGAGATACGTGCCATTGCCAAGGAACTCGAACTCTGAAGTGTGCCTTACAGACAAGTTTGTGGTGGATGTATTATTGCGAAATTACCTTCTTCATGGAGGAATTTCGGGCGGCACTCAAACACAAGAGACAAGAATACTCTGTTGAGAATCGATTGGGTCTCTTGAAATTGAGGAGAAAGCTCGGAAAAGGACGCTGTGTCTAAGGGTGATGGAGGCGATCTAGTGCCAATGTGGTGCAGAAACCCTCAAGCAAGAACAAAGGAAATTTGTTAAAGCCCAACAGACAACCAACTTCAAGAAGAAGAAGAACAACAACAATCGGGATGATAGAACTTGCTTTGTGTGCGGTGAGCTGGTCACATGGCCAAGAAGTGCCCACAACGCAAAGGAAAGAAGGCACTGCAGCGAGACTTCTAAGTCATCAGCGTGACCATTGGCAAGGCGGAGATGGGGTGAGTATGGTAATTTACCTCTTGTTCTTTCGCTTAGTCAATCTACCAATTGGTGGATTGATACAGAGCTAATGTACATGTGTGTGCCGATATTTCGTTGTTTTCTTCTTATCAGTCGCCCGAGATTCCTCCGTCCTAATGGGAATGGGTCACATGCTCTGTTCATGGTGTTGGCACGGTAGATCTGAAGTTTACTTCGGGAAAGATCGTGCGGTGAAGAACGTCAGACATGTCCCTTCTATAGACAAGAATCTCGTTAGTGGCTCCCGTTTATGTAGAGACGGGCTTAAGTTGGTATTTGAGTCTAATAAAGTAGTCGTGTCTAAACATGGACATTTTATTGGTAAAGGCTATGAGTGCGGAGGCTTGTTCCGCTTTTCCCTATCGATTTCGCAATAAGATCGTAAACCATATTTGTGGCGATATGGATGATGAGGCTAATGTTTGGCACTCACGTCTATGTCATATTAATTTTGGTTTGATGTCTCGCTTTCGAAGATGAATTTAATCCAAACGTTTCCATCACCAAAGGTTCTAAATGCCATAGTGTGTGCAATCAAAGCAACCTCGTAAGCCTCACAAGGTCGCCGAGGAGAGAAACTTGGCACCACTAGAACTCCGCATTCGATCTTTCGAGATGAATGGCGTGTTGACGAAGGGTGGAAAGCGATATTTCATGACATTGATTGATGATGCAACTAGGTTACATTATGTGTATTTATTGAAAACGAAAGATGAGGCTTTAGACTATTTTAAAATCTATAAGGCGAAGTTAAAACCGGTTAAATAGAAAGATAAAAGACTTAGGTCGATCGTGGTGGAGAGTATTTCTCAAACGAATTTGACTTATTTTGTGAGGAACATGGCATTATACATGAGAGGGCGCCTCCTTATTCCCCGAGTCAAATGGGATTGCGAAAGGAAAACCGCACGTTGGTGACTTGGTGAATGCCATGTTAGATCTGCGGGATTACCTAAGGCATGGTGGGGAGGCTTTGCTAACGTCTAATCACGTATTAAATAGAGTTCCTAATGAAATAAGGACAAAACACCATACGAGGTATGGATTGGGAGAAAACCATCACTTTCTTACTTGCGTGCACTGGGGTGCTTGGCGAAAGTTAATGTGCCAATAACTAAGAAACGCAAGCTTGGACCTAAAAGCGTGGATGCGTTTTTAGGATATGCTAATCATAGCATTGCCTATAGATTTTGATAATTAAAAGCGAGATACGACATGCATGTTGGTACAATTATGGAGTCTCGAGATGCAACATTCTTTGAGAATATTTTTCTATGAAGGATACACATAACACTACTAGTCAACCTTCGAAATAATTCCCAGTTCAATCACATCACCGAACCTTTTGAACATACACATGAACTTGTCAATGAGGAGGATGATGTGGAGCTCCTAGAAGGAGCAAGAGACAAAGGATATTCAAATCCTTTGGTGATGATTTCACTGTGTACCTTGTGGACGACACTCCCAAGTCTATTTGAGCGTATGCATCCCCGATGCAGACTCTTTGGAAGGAGGCATGCAGAGTGAAATGGATTCCATTATCGCTAATGGAACACAGGAGCCGACAGATAAACCTTATGGGTGCAAACACCAGTAGGGTGCAAGTGGGTGTTCAAAAAGAAGCTTAGGCCGGATGGTACTATTGAAAAATATAAGGCTCGGCTTGTTGCCAAGGGCTATACTCGAAAGAAGGCGAATATTTCTTTGACACTTACTCACTGTTGCTAGGATGACCACAATTCGAGTACTACTTGCTTTGGCTGCCTCACATGGTCTTCTCGTTCATCAAATGGGCGTTAAGACAGCTTTTCTTAACGGAGAGTGGATGAGGAAATTTACATGGAACAACTGATAGATTTGTAGTAGAAGGTCAAAAGGCAAGGTGTTAAAGCTGTTGAAATCTTTGTATGGTTCAAACAAGCCCCTAAGCGATGGCATGAGAAGTTCGATAGAACACCGACATCTGCAGCTTTCTTTGTCAATGAGGCAGATAAATGTGTATACTATCGTTATGGTGGGGGTGAGGAGTTATTCTATGTTTGTATGTGGATGACATCTTGATTTTTGGGACAAACATTAGTGTGATAAATGAGGTCAAATCATACTTGTCTCAAAACTTTGATATGAAAGATCCGGGAGTGGTGATGTTATTCTAAACATTAAATTGGTTAGAGGTGAGGATGGGATTACACTTTTGCAATCTCATTATGTGGAAAAGGTCTTGAGCCGTTTTGGCTTTTCCGACGACAAGCCTTCTCCAACACCTTATGATCCTAGCGTGTTACTTCGTAAGAATAAGAAAATTGCTAGGAATCACTGGAATACTCCCGGATAATTGGCTCACTAATGTACCTAGCTAGTGCAACAAGGCGGACATCTCCTTTGTTGTGAGCAAATTGAGTCGGTTTACATCAAACCCGGAGATGATCACGGAAGGCGCTTGAGCGAGTGTTGCGCTATCTGAAAGGTACCTCGAACTTTGGACTTCATTATCTGGGTACCGTCGGTCTTTGGAGGGTTATAGTGATTCCAACCGGATCTCGATGTTGATGAGATCAAAGCCACTAGTGGATATATTTTCACTATTGGTGGTGGTCTTTGTTTCATGGAGGTCTTGCAATGACCATTTTGACGAGGTCAACAATGGAAGCGAGCTTGCGGCACTGACAACGCTATTGTTGAGGCGAGAATGGCTACGAGATCTATTGATGGATCTACCTACGGTGGAAAAGCGATGCGGCTATCCTTATGAATCGTGATAATCAAACCGTTATCGCTAAAGTGAGCAGTTCTAAGGATAATATGAAATCGTCGGGCATGTTAAGAGACGATTGAAGTGCGTCAGAAATTGAGAAACTC
Organism: Dendrocalamus sinicus; assembly: GCA_036346575.1. Lineage (NCBI taxonomy): Eukaryota > Viridiplantae > Streptophyta > Magnoliopsida > Poales > Poaceae > Dendrocalamus > Dendrocalamus sinicus. Next base: position 8,590,313 of record CM070656.1, on the reverse strand, counting down.
GGAGTTATAACCTTGGATTACATCCAAGCAGATAAAAACTCGCGATCCTTTACAAAGGGACTATCACGGAATGTGATAGATAGTGCATCGAAGGAGATGGGTATGAGACCCATGTGAGTTATCTATGGTAGTAACCCAACCTATGTGATCGGAGATCCCATGAATTAGGATCAGGAAAAACAAGCCATTAGTTAAGCTGTAGGAGAGTAATTTCAACCCTCTCTATGTGAAGATGCAATACTCTAAAGCGCAAAGCGAGTTGACTAAGGTCTTAATGTGTTCCATTGGCTTTTAGAAGCGAAGACGCTATCTGCAGAGCGTTCTTGAAAGAACACACCTATATGAGTCCGATTGTTAGTCGCGATCTATGGAGATCTTAGGTAATCTCCTACTAAGCTCATGAAGAGACCAAGGAGTATGACTTATACGCTCCAACCGAGGGTAGCCTCATTGGCGGCCTAGTATCAGTTAAGTCTTTAAGTGAAGCTTGCTTGCACCAAACTTGCAATTCAAGGCATAGTCCATTGTTCAAGTTGTGAGTAAGTGTAGCTTGGAGTTCTAGGTGGATGTTCAACCTTAATCGGTCTCCATCGAAATACCGATATATAAACAGTACATTGGAATTCAGGCAAATCTCTGTGGGACTTTGAGATCTGGTGGGGGATTGTTGGATTATGTGGGCCAAGCCCATATAATAAGAATAATTCCTATTAAATCTCAAAGGCCCACTCATGCAAAGGAGGCATACATGTGACCTTTAGTACCATATTGCTAGTTCTAGGAGAGGAAGACCACCTTAAAGGGATGGTGCACTCCTAGTCACTTGAGGCATGTGTGGGAGAGAACTAGAGGATAACACGCGCTCGCTCGCCTCGCCGCCGGCCGGGCCGGGCTGGGTTGGAGTGGGCGCGCGGGCGCACGGCACTGCATGAATGGTCGCCAAAATCCGCTCAGTGCTTGTGACACGCGGCTTCCTTTGCGATTTATCTTTTCTTCGTTTTGTGTGGCGGTGAATCCGGATCGGTTCTGCGACTAATCCGGTTCGATTCTACGAGTTATGGAGAACGTGCGGCGTCTTGATCACGCGTCCCGGTTTTCTATAAATACGAGTCGCCGTCTCCATACTGACATTCGCGAAAATCAATCTAGGGTTTTGCCTCCTCCATCCATTGTGCTGCGCCGCCCCACGTAGTCTACTCCGCCCCGTCCCGCGGCGTGCCGCGCTCGGGAGAGAGCGAGTCTCGGAACCGCCGCCAAGTCTGCACCGGAGAGGCGAATAAGGTTTTGGGAAGCGCTCTGCGCGATCGCCGCTGTAGCTCGCTCGTCTTCCTCGTCGTTCGGCCGCGAATCGTCATCGACCGTGTCATCCTCACCGTGCTGCGGCGTCTACATCAACAAACCGATCGAACAGAACCATCGATGCATGCAGTCATGTTCTCTGTATTAGATCTGTTCATGTACAGTTTCCTGGTTTACATGTCTAGATCTTTTATGCCTGTGATGGTTCTGTTATTTTACGTGCATGATGTCATGATTTATTTATGGAATAAATTAAACCTACATGTGCTTATATATTCAACAAAAATAACAGTGCACACTGCATTTACAATTGGTACACGTATGGTAATGCTATCTTTCATTTGTAACTTGGATTGTGATATCATGGATAAAATAAGGTTGAACTTCTGATAGCAGTACCAGTTACACAGATGCCATACACAGCAGAGGAGTTTCAATCACACTGCTCATCTTGTTTCTCTTCTTGCGATTTAATTTCCTCCAGGATCATGGGTGGGCATTCCAATTGCTATCTGTGGCTTGCTTGTCTCTGGCCGCCAAGATGGAGGAAAACTCTGTACCACCCCTCCTGGACCTTCAGGTAACTTGATCAATCTATCTTCAGATAACATTTGTGTTGGGCTGCTTGGCTTATGCATATGAGTATCTTACCAATGTCAACAGATTGAAGCCACATGATTCATTTTTGAAGCACGGACGATCCAAAGGATGGAGCTCCTCGTCCTCGTTGAGTTGGATTGGAGGCTCCTGTCCCTGACGCCTTTCGCCTTCATCGATTTCTTCGCTTGCAAGGCCGATTCGTCCGGAAGATGCACAAGGATCCTGGCCTTGCGCGCATGCCAGATGACTCTCAATTCAATCCACGGTAGGGCTATACGTTTTTCAATGAAAAAGGAAAACAAATCAGTAATGTTGCTAGCTTCTATCGTCTTATGAGCATGACATAATGTGAATAAATCGCATGCATTTTCAGGCAATGCAATAGTACCGTGAAATTGATGGACTTGTTAGCTTTATGCCTAAACAATGCTGTCGTTGCGTCTTTATGTTCCTTTTCCCCTCTTCCATGAAAAGATAGTCAGTAGAGTCAGGGTGTCAGTACTCAATATAGTACTGTCTGCATCAGGATTAATTGCCAAGCCCTGTCCTGCGTAGGATGGAAATCATTGGGTTTCCATTGCCGTTGGCCAATTAAACTAACTGATCAGTACTAGCTGGGACAATCCAAACGCATCTTGTAACATTATAGCTAATTACGTACTATCTCTGTCTAAATACAATTTATATGACGGAGTTTTTCTTAACATATAGATTAAAGAGATAATAAAAATGACTAGATTGCTCCTAATTATTATTTCTAAGTACTATATTCAATATATGCATGTACATAATAGTAAATAAAGATGCATATTTATTAGGGGTATAAAGAGAATATTACACTAATTTCGCATTTGAACAAGAAATACGTCTTATATTTATAAATAAAATCATTCAAAAACTGTGCCTTATAAACTTAGACAGAGGGAACAGTAAGTATACAGTAGCCTCTTGGTGCTAGTTCAATATGGCAAGAGATGAGATGTTTCCTGCTATTAATACTTGCACCATTTTGTGTAAAATATATGTAGGATTGATGCCAGTAATTAGAGGGGCATAAATGATTTCTGAACTTTTTCCTCAAAGATATTTAAAATCTTCATTCAAGTAATTATGATAGTCACCAAATTCAGATCACATAAGATAACAAAATCAGCCACCAACAACACAAGGCCGGTCAGACTGCCATTGATTGGTCGGTTTGATCGTCGAGCCCCGTCTGACCGCAAGTGCTATGGCGGTCTGACCACAGGTCCAAGGCCGATTTGACCGGTCTCCTGTTCCTAGACTTAAAGCCTCTTAGGACAAAAACTCAAATATCAAACATTTGCACAATTCTCATCTAAACACTTTCAAGTTTTGCATGAGACTTATACAAGGTATTAGGAACCTGAATCAATTAAGAATCATAATGTTTGTAGGCTTGGGTTTATTGAATTTAAGATAATCAAAAGTAGGGCACAAGAATACTAAAAAACTCTAAAACTCAAATTACTTCTTGCTCGTAAATATAAGATAGAGGTCTTTCCTATCTATTCTCACATGTCCTAGCAAAGTAATTGAAGCAAGAGTTCAGGCTAGAACATCCACAAATATTAAATCGCCAATCTAACTTAAGAACAATCAAAACCAAGTAAAAATGTAAATAAGAACATGATTAAGAAAAAATTTCGATATATTCCTAGTGGAGAATGAAGTTTACATACTTATGGATGATTACAATGTGCAGCCAAAGCAACATTCTTTCCTCTATCAAATTTTCTTTCACAATCATGGAAGAAAACAAGGTAGTAGAACAAAACATAAACCCTAGAATCCTTGCACTCTACCACCTCCTCTCCTCCCCTTTAATAATCAGCAACAACCCTAATGATTTCAACCCATTAAGCCTACTGGACAAACTTGTAAACCCCACTAACACAGATTTTGCATACTCACGTATGCTTCTCAAAGCATCTATAAGTCCACTTGTCAATTATAACTCTTCTTGGTCTAAACCACTTCTTCTTTGCGGCTCCCCGTGCCACGTTTTGATGAAGGCATCAATCCGGTATTTGGCTAACTACTAAAATACCATCGATGAAGTTTTCGGGCACCTTCCCTTGACTTTGTTTTCTCTTTCACCTCAAAACATCTCCACATGCTTTGACACGCTGCCTATAGTGCCCAATGACTAGCCATCACGTATTCACATATTTGGACTCTCTCAAACTGTCTCTACATACATCAGTCTCCTTACTTGGCATACCACATGCACCAACTCATCTTTTCATGATTCTTATCTTATTTTTATGTTTTTCGCTTGAGTCACGTAGGTTCACTCGGACTTACACAACCGCTTAGACCTTAGCTCCCCCACCTAGTCCCAATTCATTGCCGTTGGCTACTAACGTTCTTCAAGTCATATGCACATCCAAAGACCAACCAACCATCTCAAGCATAAGTTTCATGCACTTGACTCACATTAATCAAAACTATACATCATGCAATACAACACAACCAACAAATGGTGTACACACACTCATACAACTCAAAATCCATTTTCACTGTTCTCTGGCCGCAGCCACCGGTTTGACCGCACTTCCCATGATGGTCAGACTTGCTCAGTTAGATCTCTGACTACTGGCCGATCTAACTGTTTAACAACACCAGAAAATACCTTTCTGGAATTTCGGTTAAACTCTATTTAGTTTTAGCTTCAGTTTTTAATTCCGGCGGCAGCTAGTGTAAACTCACCCCTAAACAAACCTACACAAGTGTTTGGTATTCATTTCTCAAAAGTCCATGGCCGATTAGGCCGCTTGTCCTATGGCGGTCAAACTATCGATTATCTACCGGTCAGACTGCTGACCCCATGGTGGTTAGATGGCCTGGACCCTAACAGCAACAATTGAAATATGAATTTTCTAAACCTTTTGTAAAATTCAAATTTAATTTAACCGAAGTGCCAATTGTTTATCGCAAATATATACCAAACCTTGTATAGAGTCTGTCAGTATGAGTAGGGTTGGAAACGAGCCGAGCCGAGCCGGCTCGAGCCAGGCTCGGCCGAGCTCGCTCAAAGCTACGGCTCGGCTCGACTCGTTTTGGGAACGAGTTACGCAAGAGGCTTGGCTCGGCTTGACTGCCGGCTCGAGCCGACTCGCGAGCCCGAACGAGCCAAAGAGGCTCGCCGTTGCCGACCGAGCCAAAGAGGCTTGCCGCGGCCGACCGAGCCAAAATGGCTCGGTAATGCCCGAACGAGCCAAAAAGCTCGCCGATGCCCCCAACGAGCCAAAATGGCTCGCCGCCTCTGTAAACAAAGCTCGTCTTCCTTTATTTTGCGCCCACGCTCTTGTCTTCCTTTCTGATGTAACACTACGCAGAGAGTAAAGTTGCTGCTTTATTTTCATGCATGCCGTGCCATGCGCAGGGTAAAGCATTGCATTGCATTGCATGATACTCGTATGTACTGAAACGAAGAAGGCACAAATTGAAGACGCTAGTGCAGATCCTTGGTGCAACATTGGGTTGGGGATTTGTTACGTGCAAGTGATGCAATTCACAATGGCAAGAGCAGCAGTGCAGTGCATTGCACTTGCACATGCATGGCAAAATAGTAATCTCCCAGTACTTCCTAGTTGATGAAAGGGGGAAAAAGAAAGGATTGGTACGAGCCAAAATGGCTCGCCGCGCACGTGGGGAAGAAGGAGTTCGGGGATGGACGGCGGCCGCGCGCGTGGGGAACAAATGGGATCGGGGAAGGACGGCGGGCGGCGGCCGAGCGAGTGGCGTGGCGGCGATCGCCGATCTGGGACTGGGACGGGAAGGGTTAGGCGACTGCCGACTGGGCTCGCATCGACCAGACGAGACGACCACATCACTCGGAGTTCGGACTGGGCTGGGCGCCTGGGCCGACTGCACATCACTGATTCACCACTTGGCCGACCAGACTGGGAACGAGCTCGCACGAGCCACCGAGCGGCTCGCGAGCGGCTCGGGCTCGGCTCGTTATTCTCGCGAGCTGGACGATGAGCTTGGCTTGGCTTGAACCCATTACGAGCCTGAGCCGAGCCAGCTCGAGCTCGTTACGAGCCGAGCCGGCTCGCAAGCCTCAAGTCCACCCCTAAGTATGAGTCGCAAAACCATTGCTTCTTGGTACTACGTGCTAATAATTATGTCCTATGTTGTTGATATGCAATGGAAACACTAGTACTGAAAAAGCCCAACTAATACTGATCTTCTCATTGAATTGCTGCATTGTTGCATGCTAATCCTAGAATCTTCTTGTCATGGAGCAGAAGCCGAGTTCCTGAACCACTGTCCACTGCCCCTCATCAATGGCGGCAGCGGCCGTGCTCTGCGCAGTAAAGGAGACACCAGCCATGTCATGCATCAGCATCAGCCCTGAAACAGCTGCTTCATGGTGCATTGGCCTGACGGAGGTAGGTAACTGAATAGCCCAGAAGATATTGTAAGTTGTAACCTTGTCAGTAATTTGCAATTTTTTACAGGAAGGGATAAGCAGTTGCTACCAACTACTGCAGCAGCTCGCCCTGACTCCAACGACAAAGAGGAAGCATCCAATGATCCTTCCACCGCAGCTGAGGTCAATGACTTCATCAGTAAGTTCATCTTCCCCGAGCAAAAGGCGCAAGCTGAACGGCCATTTCGGAGAAGAGTAACGAGAATGCGATTCTTTTTTCTTCTGCGAGAGTTAATTCCTCGGCATTTTCTGTTCCTGGTTGAGTTCTTTCTTTCTTTTTTATCTCCCTTGTTCCTATAGCTTCTGTGCTTCAAGCCCTAAACGGCTCAATATAATTTTGAACTTTATTCAGAAATGGGAACACATTTGAACATTAATGTGAGGAGAGCAGACTTAAAAGAGAAGCACCTGTATGACGAACGTAGGGGGACCAATAGGCCAACAACTAGTGCATTTCTTTCAGGAAAGTAATGCAAAAGTGGAGCAAGGATGCATTCAATACGACACATTTAGACTGAAAGCGTTGGGTAGGCTTCAGGGTTGGTCAAGTTAGCAACCGCTAGGCACTAGTCCAAGCAATATCATCATCCCCATTTGTCTCTTGCAAACTGAGCTTTGTGTGTTTGTTTAACCAAATCTGATTACTTTATTCACTGCTCTTGTTGAGTAAAATAGGACTTTAGATAACAATGGTATGTATGTGTTATGCTGAGCTAGGGTGACTCATATGTAACTTTTTAGGATTTGAAAAGATATGCTATAGAATTCTAGATGAAGTCCACTAGTCCTTGGACTCCTACTCTTATTTGGATTAGCATTCCTACTCTAAATTGGATAAGGGCTAGGAGAAACTATATAAACCATACGGGATGACCATGGACAAGCAACCAAACCTACTCATCTAAAGATAGAGGTACACGAGGGCATTAGAGGTTAGGTAATTCTTTAACACTAGATTCTTGTATAGCATAAGGATCCCAAAATCCTTAAAGATTCAAGAGAGTTGTGAGTGAGCGATTCTTTTATACTCTTTTGAGATTATGCTTAAATAATTTGTGGTTAGCTTCGCTAAATCTTCTTACTCGTCGTGGTTGCTTCAACATCATTATTTTGATTCTCTCTACAACATTCAGCTTCCTCATTCTTACTACCGCATACACTCATACTGAATCTCATAAACTTTAATTCAATTCGGGGGCTACTGAGTATAAAAGGAGGTATTAGAGTGTAAAAAGTGGTATCAAAGCTAAGGGCGGATTAACTTGATTTATGAGAAGGTCGGTAAAACGTCAGGTGATACAAAATCAAGATCGATGTTGATGATGTAGTATCAAATAGAGAAATTTGACGATGGAGGAAATTTGAAAGTGTGGCAATACATGGTGAAGGATATACTTGTCCAGCAGGGGCTAATCAATACTCTTGAAGGGAACAAACCAGAAAAGACATCCAATTGAAATTGGAAGGTGATGGAGTGAAAGGCTGTCAGTACAATCCGTTTATGCCTCTCCGATGAGGTAAAATACTTGGTAATCAAGGATAATTCACTGAAGAAATTATAAAAGGATTTAGAAAGATTGTATATGGCAGATTCACTGACAAACCGGTGGACGCTGAAATGACAACTGTATATGTTATGTATAGAGGAAGGTACATAGTTTGTTGATCATCTCAATATTTTCAACAAGCTTATCATACAGCTGGTTAGTTTGGATGAGAAAATTGAGAAGAACGACAAGATCTTCATACTAGTTTCATCTATGCCACCATCATGGAAGCAATTGGTGATGAATATTCTCGTTGGAAAAGCCACTATGAACTTCAATGAGGCAGTTACATATCTTTTGGAGGCAGAGTCCATGAAAAGCTATCAGATTATTCATCCTTGGGTAATCAAGCATTGATTACAATAGGTGTTGCAAACAGAAGCAAAGGCCACAGAAAGAAGAAGGGTAAGACCAAGGACACACGTGTATGCTATCTATGTGACGAGGAAGATCATATGATAAAAGACTGTCATAGTTTGAAGTAAATGAAAGGTGCATGCTTAGTGGTGATAGCAAAGAATGATTCTGATGTACCAGTCGTCAGTTAGTTAGGTACTTCTCATGAATGGATATTAAATTTAAATTGTTGATTTTATATATATTTGGCAAGAGATATGTTTGATGAAGGATCTCTAAGTCCGATACATAGAACTGTTCACTTAGCGGATTTCAAAGAGTATGCAATTACTGAGATGAGAATAGTTACATTACAGATGTATGTTGAAGCACATCACACATTGACGAGCGTTCGGTATGTTCCCGACTTAAAAAAGAATCTAATATATGTGAGGTTGCTTGAACAATCTTAAATGGTAATCTTAAAGGAAGAGCAACTAATAGGAGGTCAGATAAAAATGATGGTCAGGAGAAGGAAACCGTATCATTAACCGTAGGTACTTAGATCTCATCCACAGTTATATACGAAATTGTATAGACAGTTGCAAAATCTAGTAGACACAAAGACAAAAACACGAGCTGTTCGAAGAAAAAAGATGCAGTGGGATCAAACACACCGTACCGATGAGTGGGTGGAGATCGGAGGAGGTACACCTATGACATGGAGGGTTGTAGGAACATGATGTATGATTAATCAAAGTACACAACAAAGAAACTCTCAAGTGGAGGGTCCGAACAGGCTAGCCTGCACACGGGCACTGACACGCATATTGTGGAGATGTGCATGAGCCCCTGTAGTGGGGCACTCCCAAATGTAGGAGAAAAAATAACAAAAAAGATAAAAAGATAAAAGGTGGAGTCGATTTAGAGCGAATTTTTGGAGAAGCATAATAACTTCAATGAATAAGAGTCAAGTTGAAGATTGTTGAGTTAGGGTGACTTATATATAATCTTTTAAGATTTAATAAGGTATGCTATAAAGAGTCATAAATGAATCTTACTAGGATTAAGACTTCTACTCTAATTTCAATTAGGATTCCTACTCTAAATTGGAGAAGAGATAAAAGGGAATATATAAATCATGGAGGTGACTATGAACAAGCAACCAATTAACCAAACCTACTCATTCAAAGGTGGAGGTGCACGAGAGGATTAGCTATTAAGTAATTCTTTAGTACTATATTCTTGTGTAGGATAAGGATCCAAGAGTTCTGAAAGATTCGAGATAGTTGTGTGTGAAAGACAATCACTTACACTATTTTGAGATTGTGCTTAAGAAATTTACGGTTAGTTTCACCAAATCTTTTTTTTCTCTCGTTATGGTTGCTTCAACCTCCTTATTTTTGCTCCCTCTACGAGATTCATTTTCCCTGTTCTTGATACCGCACACGCTCGTGCTGTATTTCATAAACTCTGATCCGATTCGAGGACTGCTGCATATAAGATGGGGTATTAGAGTGTATCATGTTAGTTAGACCTGTGTCATAGTGACATGCTTGGCCTATCGATACATTTGATTCCATCAACATCCGACATTGTCCAGTGTGAGGTAAAAAGAGTAATCGCAGAACTCTGAATGTTTAGGAGTTTTCCCAATAGAAACATAATTTTCACCTTAAGCAAAGAGAAGAGCTTCAGATTGATCAATAGGTTTCTGAAGTTTTTCAGTTTGTTGGAGATTCGCAAGGAGAAATGTCATGCAACTGGCACTGCTCATGACAACACGACAATCGCTTGTTATTTTCAGGGCAAGATGCCCCTCTTACCAAATTTGTCCTACCTTTATGTAAAGCAGCGTCGCAACAAAATCATTTGCTCACCAGCTCGATGCGCATTTCGAATTGTTGCCAGCTTTGCATCGTATAAAAGATGACACGAAAGGTTTGAACGATCGACGAGACCCGTATCCCAAAAAAGCCCAGACAAGAAGAAATGTTCTTACACAAACTCTGAAGATGGTTAGCGTAAACAATGTTAAAGCATGCAATGATTGTTGACAGTACGGCGACGCAAAGATCTTGATGAATCTTTTTATAATGTCCTGACAAGTTGAGCTTGCGTAATCTGTTAACTTTGGGGGTTTGAAGATGGTATTAAAGTATTAATTTTTTTGCATGTATTATCTGATGATGGCTAAGTATACAAGAGACAGCTTAGCAATGTTGTACTACAAAGCTAACTGAAGGTACCGATTTGTTTAATTGGTATGGAGAGTTAAAGTACAAGAAGTTTAGTTGTCAAGTGTTCCACTTTGCTTCCTCGAAAAAATGAAGTGTTCCATTTTGGCGCAATGAGTTGTCTATTTCTTTTTGTATTCGACTTATATTTTATTATACGGGATGTCTAATTCTAACGTGACTTATGCTTTCTTTAGTGTAAATCACTTTTTTTATTCCAAATCTTGGCCGGCAAGGTCCTAAGGAGGAGAGCCTGCCTTCGACGCCTGCCGCCCGGCCGCTTGCTGGTCCCGCCTGAGATCTGCGGCGGCGGCCGCTGGGGCGAGCAGCTTCTTCGAGGGATTCGCGCTGCGTGGGATCCGCATCCACCAGGGCCTCATCTCCAGCTCCTTCACCGTCCCTCCAAGCCTCACCGCTCTTGCTACATCGTCCGTCTTCTGCGAAACCCCGCTCCTGCTCCCACGGCGCCACCCCCGCAGCCCCTCCTCCACCTTCATCGCGCCGCCGCCTCGTGGCGGAGCCCGCCGTCTTGTGATCGCCGTCATCGAGGCCGAGGCGCCGCCGCCGGAGGGCGGGGGGAAGGAGACGGACCTCGCCACGCTTCGGCAACCTCTGCGTCGGGTCGTGCGCAGCGTGCCTCGTCTCCGCCGGCGCGCGCGAGGAGCGGAAGGCCTACATGGAGCGCCTCGCCGCCCGACCAGGTTGAGACCTTTGCCCGGTGAAGGTGGGCGCCGCCGGTCGACGGCAGCTCCCGAGGTCAGTCTTTGGCAAGGTGTTCGACGTTTTTCCCAACCGGTCCTAGTTTCAGTGCACGTCCCGCTCGCCCTCTCTAGTCCTAGTTTCTTCTTCCCTCTCCTCTTTGGTGTGAGTGGGAGCTAGTATCCTTTAGTGAAGCTCGGTTAATGGTGGATTTGTCCCGTCTTGATGGAGGTGGCTCATTGTGCGCTAAGTCGCAATCCCATGTTGAGAGAAATGGATTGGGGTGTTGCCAAGAAGGCAATCGCGCTGATCTCCCAAGTTCTCGCTCCGCTAGTCGGAGATAGAAATTACACGAGTAAATCAAAATTTTGGGCAGCAGTTGGGAGGATAGCTCGAGGAAGAAGATGAAGTCGCTAATCTTGTTTCATCCAATTCGTGCTCGAATTTATTCGAGATGCTTTGCGAGTGGGTTTCTCGATGAGCGATTTGATCGAGCCGAGGCAATGTTGTCTCAAAACATTGAGTCTCCGAGATTTGGCTCGGTTGGATCGTGGGGCTGGCCATGTGAGGCATCCTAGGCCTCTACCATCAAGGATAACCGAGAAGGTAGCGGACTGGCGTTTGTCCTCAAAAATTCGTCCTTGGAAAGGCCCTTTACCTAAGTTTGATCGGTCTTCAGTTAGTGAGCTGGGGGAGATTAAAGTTAAGGACATGAGGAAGGTTAATCTTGGTAAAACAGGGTTGTCCCTGAATGAGTGGTGTCGGGGCACTGAAGAGGTATGTGGGCCGACGGTGTCGACTGGTCTGGGCCAACGTGTTTTGGCCCAAACTGAAAGACAACGTTTGGCCCGCTCTGCTGTGATCCGGATTGGGAGCAGGTCGGTCCGTTTTCCAACCGGGCTGTGTGAGCTTTTCTCCCGGGGAGGACGCTTTCGTCCCAGGTTTTTCGCCTCATCTCACAACTGTTCGTCTGCCTGCGACGTTTCGTTGCCAGCGGACAGACCTGGGTTGCAAGGAGCCGGGGGCGGTGTTGAAGCCGTCGGCATCAGTTACACTCAGGGTGATGCGATGGATAGTGGTGTGCACAAGGGACGACATGGTTACCAGGTGGGCGGCTCTAGTCTTGACTGGGGTGGCCTTGCTGGGCGTTTTGGCATGGCGCGCGAGCTTTATGCGTGGCAAAGACCAGCATTCCACTGGCGATGGGGTGGTTTGCCGTCGTCGCGGGGTCCAACAAGAAAGGCTTCTTCCCAGGCGACCCTTGAGGCAAATATTAAAGTTATGGCAGAGCAGATTAAAGAACTTGAAGCAAAAATCAAAGGTATGGAGGTTCGGATACTGGATATGGCTTGTGATCTCAAAATCAATAACAAGTGTTGTAACAAGGTTCTTGTGGAGAATGTTAATGTTCTTGTTGACGAGTTGGTGGAAGTCGTGTCGCCGATGAGGATGGTGATTTGCTAAGTGTTGAGGAGATGGAGCAGAAGCATCTAATGATGTTGGGGTGCTCCAAGCTCCGATTGAGGAGCAGTACTTCACGGCCGACGCGGCAAGTGCTAGCCACGGTGGCTGCGCGGAAGGCGCTTGTCGGCGACTGATGCAGCAAGGTTGCGATACCAGCCTTGGCTCGTGGCGCCAAGATGGCGCCACTACCTCTGCGTTGAATAATTTGGAGCAGGTTGATGGTAACAAGCAAAATCTGTCCTTCACATCTTTTTCAGATGTCGTTGTTGCTTCCAAACTCATCAACCTAGGCCTAGATGTTGGCAAGAATGAGAAAGAAGTTTTAGGTTCAGTTCGGGTGCTTAAAAATGTAGAGCGCAATAGACTGTCAGCTTTTTTTCCTAGAATTGTTGAAGAGCATGTGGTGATGCTGTTTTTAGAAAGTGATGAAGATGATGACGTTAATAACCTCACTCTTGGTCACTTATGTGGTGATTTGATGGAGGAGGTTATAGGTGACGACAGCGATCACCTAAGTTGTGAATTCGAAACTGTCTTCAAGAAGAATAAATCTATGTCATCTTTTAATAAGAAGAATAAGAAAATTGGAATAGTTAGGAAAAAAAGAAAATCAAATCGATCGAAATGAAAGGAATCTTTTGGAATAGCAGAGGTCTTAGTGACTTGGCTAAATATAGGTTCCTTTCAGAATTATCTAGAGAGCATAAGCTAGACTTTATTGCTCTTATGGAGACCGGAAGAAAGATTTTTCAAAAGCGGCGTTGAACAATATTTGTGGTGGTCGAGATTTTTTGTGGCACTGGTCAAAACCTCATGGTAGGTCCGGTGGCATCCTTCTTGGGGTGAATCTAGGAATTTTTGACTTTGGTAGTTTTGATGAGGAGACTTTTATGTTAAGTTCCACTTGAGAATGAGAGGTGATGGTTTCCAATGGGTTCTTATAGCGGTTTATGGGCTGCTCAACTGAACTTAAGGAGGCCTTCCTTGCGAGTTGGTACAAACATGTGCCAAGGAAACACATCCGGTTCTTGTCGGAGGTGATTTCAATATTATTAGGAATCCACAGAAAAGAACAATGATAGGTTTGATGATAGGTGGCCTTTTTATTTAATGCCGTCATCGATGGTTTAGATTTAAGGGAGCTTGAATTATCTAACCGGAAATTTACGTGGGCTAATTCTAGGGATTCACCAACATATGAGAGACTTGATCGGATCCTTGTTAGTACAGAGTGGGAAACAAAATTTCCTCTATCAACGGTTCAGGCGTTGACTAGGGAAATTTGGATCACACTCTCTACATTAGAGATCTGGAAACGGTGCTCGTTGCAAAAATCAACCTCTGTTCAAATTTGAACTCGGTTGGCTGCTACGTGATGGCTTCTCAGAGTTGGTGGAGGAAGTGTGGAACAAAGAAAAAAGGGGAAAAACATCGTTACAAAGATGGCAATTTAAAATTCAGAGACTTAGACAATTCCTACGGGGTTGGGCTAAGAATGTTAGCGGTTCATACAAAAAAGAAAAGGAAGAATTGATTCGGAAGGCGAATGAATTAGATAAGAAAGCTGAGACTCAGCTTCTCAGTGCCACGGAAAATGATTTAAAGTGTTATTATAAAGAGCGGTTAGTTCATTTGTTGCGAGAGGAGGAGATAAAATGGTACCAAAGAGCCAAAACAACTAAGTTGTTATTTGGCGACTGTAATACTAAGTATTTTCAGTTGGTAGCCAATGGAAAACATAGGAAGACTAGAATCTTCCGCCTCGAGCAGGAAGAGGGGATTATAGAGGGTGATGAGAACCTTAAGAAATACATCACCAATTATTATAAAGGTCTCTTTGGGGCGTCAGAGAGAAATAATTTCTCAATGATGGAATCCTTTAGGGATGATATACCTCATGTATCAGAAACTGAGAATGAGATTTTAGCGTCCGCTTTCACAGAAGAAGAGGTTAAAAAGGCTATATTCCAAATGGAACGCAACAAAGCCCGGGCACGATGGTTTCCAGTGAGTTTTACCAAGCTTTTTGGGGTCTCGTCAAAGGAGATCTCATGGCTCTTTTCACTGATTTTCACAAAGGAAACCTTCCGCTTTTTAGCCTCAACTTTGGTATAATTACATTATTACCGAAGCAAAATGAGGCTACTCAAATCCAACAGTTCAGACCCATTTGCCTACTTAATGTTAGCTTCAAGGTCTTTACTAAGGTAATGGCTAACCGTTTAGCACTAGTGGCTCAGAAGGTTATACAACCATCTCAAACACTTTTTGGGGGAGGAATATCATGGAAGGGGTTATTATCCTTCATGAAACCATACATGAGATGCATAAGAAGAAGCTTGATGGTGTGATTCTAAAGCTGGACTTCGAAAAAGCATATGATAAGGTGAAATGGTCTTTTCTTCAACAAACATTGAGGATGAAAGGTTTTTCACCACTTTGGTGCAAGTGGATAGATCAAATTGTTAGGGGTGGTAGTGTGGGCATTAAAGTTAATGACATTTTAGGGCATTATTTTCAGCCAAAAAAGGGACTTAGGCAAGGTGATCCCTTGTCACCAATCCTTTTTAATTTAGTGGCAGATATGTTGGCAACGTTAATTGGTAGAGCTAAGTCTGATGGGAGATTTCAAGGAGTTGTTCCACATCTTGTAGATGATGGCCTCTCGATCCTCCAGTATGCAGATGATACTATTCTCTTCATAAATCATGATCTACTCCAAGCCAAAGACCTTAAACTAGTGTTAAGTGCCTTTGAGCAACTTTCTGGGTTGAAAATTAATTTCCATAAGAGTGAGCTCTTCTGTTATGGTAGTGCTAAGGATTGCGAGCATGAGTATGCACAACTTTTGGTTGCAAAACCGGGGCTTACCTTTTAAATATCTTGGTATTCCTTTGCACCATCGTAAACTCTCTATCAAAGATTGGGCCATCATTGAGGAGAGATTCCAAAAGAAGCTCAATAGTTGGAAAGGAAAGCTTCTTTCCGTTGGAGGAAGGCTAGTTTTAATCAATTCGGTCTTAAATGGTTTAGCTATGTATATGCTTTCCTTTTTGAAGTCCCTAAGGGTGTTTTACAAAAGCTTGATTTTTACTGTTCAAGGTTCTTTTGGCAAAGTGATAGTCTTAAAAGAAGTACAGGCTTACTAAGTGGAGTGTACTTTGTAGACCAAAGGATGTGGCGGGTTGGGTATCCAAAACCTTGGGATTCAAAACAAATGTCTCTTGAGTAAATGGTTGTTTAAACTTATTAATGAGGATGGTGTTTGGCAAAATCTTCTAAGAAGGAAATATTTGACCAATAAAGCCATAACTCAAGTTTATAAACGACAGGGTGACTCCACTTTTGGTCGGGGCTATTGAAGGTCAAGGATGATTTCTTGGCTCATGGTTATTTTCAATTCAAAGGGAACACAAGTTAGATTTTGGGAGGACATTTGGTTAGGAAATAAACCCTTAAGGGATGTCTATCCATCGCTCTATAGGATTGTGAGGAAAAAATGATACTGTGGCTAAGGTTTTAGCTTCTACGCCATGGATGTGTCATTTAGAAGAGGTTTGGTGGAAGGTAATTTGACAAAGTGGTACGACTTAGTCTCTAAAGTTGTGACAGTTAACCTTACAAATGAGAAGGATGTGTTTGTTTGGAACCTTCATAGGAGTGGGTCTTTCACGGTTCGCTCTATGTATCGAATCGATTCAAGAGGAGTCTTACCTACGAAAAATCCGCTATGGAAAATAAGAGTGCCTTTGAAAATTAAAATTTTCCTTTGGTATCTCCAAAAAGGGGTCACTCTTACAAAAGATAATTTAGCAAAAAGGAATTGGCAAGGGAGTGTCAAGTGTTGTTTTGTAACTCTTTGGAGACGATACAACATCTTTTCATTGATTGTCACTTTGCTAGATTTATTTGGAACACAGTGCACATCACCTTTGGAATTCATCCACCATCTAGTATATCGGATATGTTTGGCTCTTGGCTTCATGGCATCGGGGCAAAACTCAAAAATCAGATTTTACTAGGTGCTGCGGCTCTCTGTTGGGTAATGTGGTTGAATAGAAATGACGTGGTGTTCAATAATGCTAAAACCAACACCTTTCTGCAAGTCATTTTCAGGGCAACTTATTGGATCCGGCTTTGGTCCTTGTTAAGTAAAGAAGAAGAAAGACCTATCTTCAAGAATGGATGCCAGATTTTGGAGACGGTCATCATGGAGGTCTTTGCAAAATTTGGATGGAAGTTCCGGAATAGGATTGAGGCGTAGTGTCTGTTTTTTTCCTGTATCTTGTGTCTTTTGCTTTGTGTTAGTTTTTGTGCTTGATTGCTCTTGGTTGTAACCTTTAAGCTGTGTACGATCTTCGGATTGTAGAGGCTGGGACCTTTTTCATGCACTTAATGAAATTTTCCCTTGATCTAAAAAAAAATCACTTTTTTACTGGATCAATCTGGAATTAGTCACACACTCCTTTCAGGAAAAAAAATCACCACACACATCTCAGAGCTAATCCAGATGTCAAGAAAATCGATTTAGAGCTAGCAAAAAACAAAAAGCAACTTACAAATAGCAGACCCGTTTACTGTGATACTGAACATGCAACACCAACACAAGGGGTGACTCGTGAGAACCTTATTTCTTCAGGGCATTGTGTGAAACGTTTACAGTTAGCATTGAAGATGCATGCTACTAATCACGATTCAGAAAACTGCACGCACTCTTTGTGCAGTACTACCCTTCACTCTGAACCAAGAAAAAAAAAGGCAAGGAGAGAAAGACGAATCCAACATCCCGATGCCATGCCACCGCTTGCCGCTTTACCCTTTCGTCCCTGCAAAGCTGACCTTGGCGAACGTGCCCTGCTTCTCCATCGCTTTGTACAATCTCTCAACACCATGCATTCATGCATGCAAGCATGCATGCGGTTCCTTTCGGCCAAAGCCAAAGGCAAACATCAAAAGCGCCGAAGCGCTGGAACAACGCCGCATGAATCATTGATCGTCGTAGGAGTCAAAAAGGCTGGAATGATATGGCCGTGTTGGTAGGGAGGATTCAGGAGCACAACAAACTGAACAAAGTCGCAAGCACATGTGAGGAAGTAGTGGAGTATTGGGGAGCTGTGCATCTGCTTGTGCCATGCCACACACACTGAATGGATGCAGCCGTCCGTTGCATGCGCATTGTTCGATCGCTTGTGGTTTCTGCAGAAAGCCTTTGGCTTTTGGGTGCAGAAGTAGCTCTGGGTGCGTTTCTAACGTGTTGTATGTGTGTTGCGCTGCGCCTATTGCAGTCAGAAAAGTGAAAGCGACTTTGGTTGGTCAATGTGGCGAGCACTAGTGATCCTCTTTTTACCTTTATACAGCTCGCATGCAATTAGGATCTTTTCTGAATTCAGAGTGATGGTTCTTGCACATTCTGCCCTCTGAAATTAGGGAGAGCTATTGTTGGTTTCTGACATCTTGTAATCAGCAGTGGACTGCTTGCGTTAGAATATACAAATTTGCAAGAAAAATATTCAGATTAGGGTGTTATTTTCCAACGGATTATATTTGCAGGTTGTAGAAACATGGCCTGATTCCCTGATGTCTCTTGATCTGTTAGTTCTACCACGACTGATGTCTCTTCAAGTACCAACTTATGTTCATTTGCATAGGCATTCAGTTCTGGTGTTGGCACCTAATTTGGCGACATTTACCCCCTATCTCATTAGCAACTACGTCTGTAGAAACAATATACAAATGCGCAAGCCTAACTAGGAACATGTGAGAAGGTTCATAATTATTTGTGATGAATCATTATCAATATTTGTTGAGTTGAATTTTGTGTTCTGCAAAGTTCTGCAAATTTTGAGGTTCTCTATCAGGCAACCAGTTTCACCAGTAAGCGAAATTGGTTAGACCGCTGTGTAGAGGCAGTTAGACCAGCTGAAGGTTAGCGGTCTGACTAGCCTGAGGGTTGTGGTTTGACCGGCATGGTTGCAGCGGTCAGACCGGCCATGATCTAGCTTCTTCAGCTAAGCTCTGTGATTTTGGGGAATTTGATCATGGATTGAGTTGATTTGTCCTCTTTTCAGATTAAACGAGTAGAAAACAGAAAATTTGAGAAAAAGCTTCCGCTATGGATTACAATCATTTACTACCCTATGATTGCCATCGACGATCTTACAGCTCATTAGTTATTAGCATGTAATGTTATACATGATCACATCATGGCCGGATCTAGAAATCCAATACTAAGCCACACGACGGACAGGAGCAACAAAGCTAAAACCAAAATCACGTGCATGTGGGTGATCAGAATGCCGAAAAGAGCATGAATTATTTGGATTAAATCCCAATATAGCATGTAAAGCAGATTTAAAGCCATCATAAAAGTTCCCTAAAAATATAACTTTTGCATTTGTTCTACAAACAAAAGAGGTTGCACATTTTTGTCTTAAAGCATTCAATTTTTCCTTCTTCTTTTTCTTAGCTCACCTAAAACAAAATTCATGTAAGTGTCCAACTTTTCCACAGTAGGTGCAATGAAATTTAATATAACCAGAATTCTTTTGAGATGATGAGCTAGCACGTACATACTTATTGGATGATTTTTACACGAAAACAACATATTTAAACACAGTTTATTTTGGTTCAAATTTAACTTCAATTTTTCCAGATTCAAGAAGCTTAATAACCTTAAGAGGATTATTTCTAGTACGCTCAACAAAATTAAATCCTAGACTACAATTTTTCACACTTGTTTTTGATTTGTCTAGAATCATATTCAAAATTTTTTTGCCAAAAGAAAATCTCTCTATTCAAGTACTCATTCACTTTAGCTAGAGTGGGACAAGTTGTGCATTTAACAAGTTC
This sequence comes from Dendrocalamus sinicus, assembly GCA_036346575.1. Classification (NCBI taxonomy): domain Eukaryota; kingdom Viridiplantae; phylum Streptophyta; class Magnoliopsida; order Poales; family Poaceae; genus Dendrocalamus; species Dendrocalamus sinicus. The sequence goes on along the minus strand of CM070656.1, from coordinate 8,570,820 downwards.
ATTCACAAGATTCTTAAAAGCATTAGACTGAGCCAATTTTTCTTTTTCAGCAAAATTATTAAGTTGTCTAGTCAAAACTTCTATTTTTCATGTTAAACTTAGTATAGTTAGAGCAAGAAGATATCTCATGATAAAGTATCTGTTAAATCATATTCTGTGATGAATTAAATCTAGTTTCTAGCAATTCATATTTAGAGCAAGCTTTAGATTAAGCATTTGAAATACTTGACTCTAAACGTATAGAAGAATTAGACTTGAGTTTTTCAATTTCATTATTTGCAAGTTTTAATTTTTCATCACACGAGTCATGTGTCAATCTTAATTCATTAAGTTTAGCAGTTACATACTAAGTTAAACCAGATTTGATGCATTAATTGTTCTAGCAGACTCCAACTCAGTATGTAAAACTTAGCAAGATTCATAAGATTCATCATTAGAATATAGGCTCTAAGTCTATTGATTTCAGAATTTAAGTTCTTAACAACGAAATTATGATTTTTAATTTTCTTTTTATACTTTTTGAGCTCTTCTGTCAATCTAATCACAGCACGAGATAAGTTAGTATAAGAAGGTTTTACCTCATCAGGATCACTATTGTAGGGGTGGCCCAACCCCCCGTGACTGGGCCTTTGTAAGATCGAGGAGGCCGACTAGAGGGGGGGTGAATAGGAGGTTTTAAAATTTTCGTCTAATTCTAATTAGCAATTTTAAACTTGATAGATGAATAGAGCAAGATAACACTAACACCCCTAATCAACCTAGTGAGGTTCAAACAAACACTAGCACAAGTAATCGACTAAGAGCAATAACGAATAGTAGAGAACAACAATTGCTACTCTAACTAAGCAAGCAATCAAGTAATATGAAAGAAGAGCGTTGCTTGAATGAAAATGATCACAAGAGAGCAAACCACAATTGACACGATTACTTTTACCGTGGTGATCGGAGACTTGCCGGTCTCCCCTAGTCCACGTTGAGGTAAGCCCGAACGAATCGGACCGGCTCCACGAATGAGCCTAAGCACCTCGATCACTATTGGAAGCCCTTTCCCTCTCCGGGTAGGCGAGCTCCAAGCCTTCACAATCTTCCGGCCTTCTCACAATCTTCTTGAGAAGATCACGAAACTCCGCTAAGCCGTCTAGGTGCCGGCAAGCACCAAGAGAATAGACCATCTGCGCTTGATCTCACTCAAGTGCTCAATGGATCAACTAGAATGCAATGCACTTGAATTTTGGGTCAACTACCTCAAATGAATGCACAAGTGAGTGAATGAGGTGTGAGAGGTTGTACTAGGCTCAAATGTATTCAATGGAGGTTCAACAACATGTCCAAGTTCTGGTGGGGTGTATTTATACCTCACCAACCTCAAATAGCCGTTACAATAAACAATCCTGAAAATTCAGAAATCCGAACTACCGCAGCAAAGCCGCGGTACTTCCGACTCGTGACCGGACAGAACGGCTATGTCGAGAGTCGGCAACCGTTGGTCAATGAGTGCGGTACTACCGCCGTTGAAATCGCGGTACTTCGGACGTCCGGAAGTTCCGCTCCAGACCCGTACTTCGATCTCAACGAGTCTAAGTTTTATTCTCGGCGCTCTGGAAATAACGTTCGCACAAGTATCCGAACTTCCGCACATGCGGTAGTTCCGCAGTCAAATCGCGGTACTTCCGTTTCCGAGAGGCTAAGTTAAACTCCGGCGCTCGAAATAAAGTTCGCTCGGTGCCCGGTACTATCGCCATCCGTAGTTCCGCAGTCAATCCGCGGTACTTCCGATTTCGAGAGACTAAGTCCGAGTCCGGCGCTCTCGGAAAAACGTTCGCCGGCGCCCGCAGACTACGGACTGCGGTAGTTCCGTCCAATACACACCGGAACTACCGGATTTTCTGATAATGCACAGATTTGATTTAATTTTAATTTCTAAGTGCATGCATGATCCTAAATTGATCCAAAGGGCACATTTGAACATGATCAAGCAATCACCATGATCCCTCTTAATAGTACGGCGTCTATCCTATAATCCGGTCTTCCAACCTAACTCCAAGACCGGTAAAATAAAATAGATACCTAAACTATTTACCTTGTCGCCCTAGAGATCTTGAATCTTCATGGGATATTTTGTGAGCCTCTTTCTTTGCCATTTGAACTTATCCTTTCAAACACTTAATGCACACATTAGTCCCATATTCACATAATTTCATTAATTACCAAAACCAATATTTTTAGGGGCCTAGATGCTTTCAATCTCCCCCTTTTTGGTAATTGATGACAACAAGAGCAATTTATGAGAAGAATTTAAGATTTGGATATACTCCTAGTTTGCAAGATGTATATCACAAGGTCTTTGAAATTTTAGCAGTTTAGAACATGGGGAATTTTTGCATTTTAGAAACTAATAAGAAAGAGCTCCCCCTAAACATGTGCATCAAATTTTATAGGAATTTATCAGGCATGATTACATCATAGCATTACAGCACATTCACCAAAATTCAAAGATACGCAATAGACAAGTAAACAAGCATTGCATTCAGGACATGACATAGTTCATTACAATGCATCAGAAATTAAAATACTAAACATCCACAGAGTTTAAACCACACAACCGCATTACATGGTTCATTTCACCATACTTTATTACAAAGCCCAAAGGATAGATAAAGACTTAAACTTCTCCTTGCTACAATTTCTCCCCCTTTGGCATCGAAGTACCAAAAAGAGGAGCTAGTCCTGAGTTGCACTGGGAGAAGGAGGACCACGGCGACGAGTGCGACGACCATAGTGAACTGGACAAGGCGGATGAACTGCACTCTCCAAGGATGATACGCGATCACCAAGAAAAGACACAGTGGAGATCAAGACATCCTGGCGCTCCTCAAGCCTGAGTATGGCGGAGTAAATCTGGGACAGCGACACATCGCCTCGCCTCGGGAGGAGGATCGCAATGCTCGATGCCGAGGCCGAGGCCGAGGCCGAGACCGAGCACGGAACGAGCGGGAGCAGAGCAGGAGGGTTCGCACGCGCTTGTATGGCTTGTGCGAGTGCGAGTGCTCCTCGGTATCGATCTTCAATGATCACAGCCATGATGAATGGTGCAAAGTTAATCCTTTTCTGTTTGTCATTCTTATTGGCGTCGATCCCCCTGATGATAAGATCCACCACATCAAACTTTTGGCCGCGCATAATGTAATCAATTACATTCCACGCATGGCCACGAATAGCATCATAATTCCCACTCTTGGGAAGAATGGTGTGGTTGATGATCCTGCTGACAAGGTGGGAATAGGAGTAAGCCAATTGTCGTCCCCAGTGATCGTTCAGCTGCTTGGTCATAGTACTCTGAATATGCAGCAATAGGAAGAGCTCGCTTGTTGTACACCTTCTCATAGGCACTGGTTTCCGTCCCAAGTGCTAACTCAAACTCGTGCCTGGTGCACTCAATGAACTGGGTCCCTGTCATCCAACTTAGATGCTCAAAGTTGGGAGAGATGTACAGGGTAGCATAGAACTGCCTAATCATGTTGTCCATATAGTTGCATTTGAAAGCAACAAGTTGATGAATATCGGCTTGCTGAAAGAGCTGATAAGCACCACTGAACTTTTCAATCTGCGACAAGTGATCCCAATCCACATACTTGTGTGCAGCAAACTTGCGAGCCGGACCATACATTTCTTGGTACACCTTCTCTTGAAACTTGGAATGAAACTGGGGTTCATTGAGTTTCGAGGGCGTACATACTGACTGCGGCGACGAAGAATAGCATAGTCCTCATTTGTGATCTTGGCGAGGTCCACTTCTTCATCTGCCGTTACCTCAGGCATCTCCTCATCTGAGACCGCATATTCCTCGCTCTCATGCGAGGCCTCAGATCTGCTCTCATGCGAATCCTCTGAGTCACTCTCAGGGTCGGAGGCGGGACCCTTGCCCTTGTGCTCCGCCGTCTGAGATGCAGGAGTCGAGGAGGAGGATTGACCAGCCATCCCCCATAGGACTTGTGCGAGACATTCTTCATCCTCGGCACCTTCAATGACACAAAAGGATAATCAATGTATGAGGTAGAATAAGCGAAAGTAGGTTTGAAATTGAAAGCAATGAATTTCTCATTGTCCGGGAAAACGGAAGTACGGCGGCAAAAATGCGGAACTTCCGGAAATCCGTAGTTCGGCATTAAACGTGCGGAACTTCCGGCACTCGTAGTTCCGCCGCTCGACCGTAGTTCGGTTTTCTGGACATTTCTAGGGCATGATAAAATTGAATCTTTTGGGGTATTTCTTGGATTGAATCCGGTGCATGTATGAATAAACATTCTAATACCCCAAACAAACTACTTTGCCCAAAGAAACTACAGCAAAAATCGCTACATTTCAAATTTCACCTAATTTCAACTCTAGGGTCCTTAGAACAAGATAAAAGGGGTTTGATCCGATTTACCTTGTGGGAGCGAAGGAGAGGAACCCTGGGAGTGTAATGAATCACTCAAAAACGAAAAGCTCCCCTCGGATTCGAAGATCGGGAGAGGAGGAGGAGTTTTGGGAGTTTGAGAGAGAGGTTTGAAGAGAGGAGAGGAGGAGGAGACCCTCTGCGGTTTTGGGAGTGGGAGAGGAGAGAGAGTGATAGAAACGGTAGGAGTAAAGAGAGGGGAGTAAAGGCAGTCGACGGTTTTGGAAACCGCAACAAATCCCGCAAAAGGCGGTAGTACCGCGTGTAACACGCCGGTAGTACCGTGTTCACAGAAATTCCGGAAGTTCCGCAGATTACATTGCGGTAGTTCGGTTTTTCTGTCAGAGCGAAGTACCGCACAATGGATGCGGTAGTTCGGATTTTCTGGAACTTTTCAGATTTGACTTTTAAAACTTGAAATTCTGCAAATGATCCCTAGTTTTGCATCCAACTAAAGTCATTCAGATCATTATGCATCAATTGAGCTAATGCTATATTTTGAAACTAATTTTTATGAATTTAAACGAATTTTTGACCAAAATAGGAAAATCCAACAAAAATCCATATGAGCACAACAAATGAGCGAAATGAATGAAATGAGATTTCAAGCTACATTTGAGTAGTCTATGACATTTAATTCATTCCTCAATTTGCGAAGCGGCTTTCATCTAATGGTTTGGTGAAAATGTCCGCTAGTTGATTTTCGTTCGGATGTGGCTAATTTCAATATCTCCCTTGCTCACATGATCTCTCAAGAAATGGTGGCGTATATCTATATGCTTGGTTCTTGAGTGTTGAACGGGATTATTGGATATTTTGATAGCACTATCATTATCGCACAAAAGAGGCATTTTATCAAAATTGATCCCATAATCCAACAATGTTTGCCTCATCCAAAGCAATTGAGCACAACAACTTCCCGCTGAAATATATTCGGCTTCGGCGGTTGAAAGTACTACAGAATTTTGTTTCTTGGATGACCAACACACTAGAGATCTTCCTAGAAATTGGCAACTACCCGAGGTGCTTTTTCTATCCACTTTGCATCCCGCATAATCAGAATCCGAATATCCAATTAATTCAAATTTTGCACCTTTGGGATACCAAAGCCCTATGCTTGAGGAATGCTTTAAATATCTTAGAATCCTCTTTATGGCCACTAAATGACACTCTTTTGGAGAAGCTTGAAAACGTGCACACATGCATACACTAAACATAATGTCGGGCCTAGATGCGGTAAGATAAAGCAAACTACCAATCATGGATCTATAAAGCTTTAAATCTACCGACTTACCTTCTTCGTTGAGGTCTAGATGCCCGTTTGTTGCCATGGGTGTTTTGATGGGTTTGGCTTCTTCCATTCCGAATCTTTTGAGTAGATCCTTCACATACTTTGTTTGGCTTATAAACGTCCCATCTTTAAGTTGTTTGATTTGAAGTCCAAGGAAGTAGCTTAGCTCACCAAGCATTGACATCTCAAATTTCCTAGACATCATCTCACCAAATTCTTTGCAAAAATCTTGATTAGTAGAACCAAATATAATATCATCAACATAGATTTGACATACAAAGAAATCATCATAAATAATTTTTGTGAATAGAGTTGTATCTACTTTACCAATTTTAAAGCCTTTTGATACAAGAAAGTTACGAAGGCGCTCATACCAAGCTCTAGGAGCTTGCTTTAAACCATATAGCGCCTTTGATAATCTATACACATGATTAGAGTATTTAGCATCTTCAAATCCCGGGGGTTGTTCCACATATACTAATTCGGAAATTGTACCATTAAGAAATGCACTTTTGACATCCATTTGAAACAATTTAATGTCAAAGCATGATGCAAAAGCAAGCAAGATTCTAATTGATTCAAGTCTAGCAACGGGCGCAAAAGTCTCATCATAATCTAAGCCCTCGACTTGAGTATAACCTTGAGCTACTAACCTTGCTTTATTTCTTACCACAATTCCGTTCTCATCTTGTTTGTTTTGGAAGACCCATTTTGTGCCAATGACATTGTGCTCCTTGGGTCTCTCCACCAAAGTTCAAACATCGTTTTGAGCAAAATTATTCAACTCTTCATGCATAGCATTTATCCAATCCGGGTCATCTAATGCTTCTTCTACACGCTTAGGTTCAAGTGAAGATACAAAGGAATAGTGTTCACAAAATGAAGCTACTCTAGAGCGAGTTTGAACACCCTTACTCACGTCACCCAATATTTGGTCAATTGGATGATCCTTGGCTATTGCATTGTGAATCTTGAAAATATTTTGCAGTTGATCCTTTTCTTCATCTTCTATAACTTGAACATCGTTTGTTGTGGAAGAAGAGGGTGGTTCCACTTGTCTAGATTAGCTTGGTGATGTTGGATCCTCTTTTGGCTTGATGTCTCCGATTTGCATGTTCTCCATTGCCTTGCGAAGACTTTCATCTCCTGCATCATCCAAGTTCTCATGCTCTTCTTGAGAGCCGTTAGTTTCATCAAATTGAACATCACATGATTCTTCCACTAAACCCGAATTTTTATTAAAGACCCTATAGGCTTTACTATTTGAGGAATACCCTAAAAGGAAGCCTTCATCACATCGACTTTGAAATTTTGAGAGCCGAACACTTTTCCTTAGAATATAGCATTTGCAACCAAATACTCTAAAGTAAGAGATGTTCGGTCTCCTTCCAACAAGAAGCTCATAGGAAGTCTTTTTCAAGAGTTGATGTAAATAGAGGCGATTTATGGCATGACATGCGGTGTTAATAGCTTCCGCCCAAAACTTGTCGGAAGTATTATATTCATCAAGCATTGTCCTAGCCATTTCAATTAATGTTCGATTTTTCCTCTCTACAACTCCATTTTGCTCCGGAGTGTAAGTTGTGGAAAGTTCGTGTTTTATTCAAGTTCATCACAAAGTCTTCAACTTTTGTATTCTTGAACTCGGAACCATTGTCACTTCTAATTTTCTTTATTTTAAAATCAAATTCATTTTGAGCCCTTTTTGAAAAACTTTTGAAAATCCCGGAGGTTTCACTTTTGTCATTTAGGAAGAAGACCTATGTATATCTAGAGTAATCATCCACAATGACTAAACAATAGCTATTACCTCCAATGCTCTTATAGGTTGTTGGCCCGAACAAATCCATATGTAAGAGCTCTAATGGCCTAGAAGTCGACATGATACTTTTGGAAGGATGAGAATCGCGACTTGCTTTCCGGCTTGACAAGCACTACAAAGTCGATTTTCTCAAACTTCACATCCTTCAAGCCAACTACTAAGTCATGCTTAAAAAGCTTTTTGAGTTGAATCATTCCCACATGACCTAGCCTTCTATGCCACAACCAACCCAACGAAGTTTTTGCAATTAAACAAGTTTTTAAACAAGACTCATTTGAAGAAAAATCTACCAAATAGAGATTCCCAAATCTAAAGCCTTTGAAGACTAGTTCATTATTATTATCTTTTGAGATTACAACATTTTCTTTTGAGAATGAGCATGTTAAGCCTAGATCACATATTTGAGCAACGGATAGCAAGTTGAAATTTAATGATTCAACTAAAGATACATTAGAAATTGAAAGGTCGTTTGAGATAGCGATTTTACCCAATCCCAATACCTTTCCTTTGCTATTATCTCCAAATGTGATTTTGTCATTGCTTCCATTCTCAAATGTGGTGAACATCTTCCGGTCTCCGGTCATGTGTTGGGTGCAACCGCTATCCAACACCCAATGCCTTCCACCGGTTTTGTAGTTCACCTACAAAAGAAAATCAAGTTCTTTTAGGTACCCAAATTTGTTTGGGTCCTTGGAGGTAGTGACCAAGGTCTTGGGTACCCAAATGGATTTCTTTTTAGCACCCAAAATAGAGGTGCCAATGAAATGAGCAATAACATTTCCATTTGTAGATTTTCTAAGCATATAACAAGAATCATATAAACCAATGGAATGCATGTTATTCTTAGAACAATCATTTTGCATATGTCCAATACACCGGCATTTTGTGCAGTACTTACCATTTTCCTTTACAAACCTTGGAGGCTTGTATACCGGCTTCTTACCCTTTTGAGGGACATAGCCAAGTCCCTCTTTGTTAAAAGAGCATCTTTGATCGCTTAGTAACTTATCAAGGGTTTCTTTTCCCTTGTAAGCCCTTTCTAAACTTTTGTTTAATTTTAGCACTTGTTCTTTTAAGTTTTTGTTCTCATTAGCAATAACATCATCATGAACAAGATTTAAAGCATTTCTAGAATCTACACTTGATGAACAAGGTATGGCAAGTAAATCATCACAACAAGTAGATATGCTAGACTTTGAAATTTCTATACTAGACATTTCATTCAAGATATTGCAAGTAACTCCAATGCTAGTACTAGATTTGTGATTTTCTTGGAGAAGCAAATCATGAGCTTCCTTTAGCTCCTCATAAGAGTCTTTGAGAGAGATGTGTTCTCTCTTTAAGACCTTAAACTTTGATTTTTCTTTTCCAAGAAATTCATTTAATTCAACTAGCATATTCATCAAGTCATCATATGAAGGCTCATCATCATCAAGCAAGTTTACCTTTTCTCCTTTAGCCATAAGGCATGTAGGAGTGGAGAATAGTGATGGAGCCTCCTTGATTGCAATGCCCACAAGCCCTTTCTTCTTGGGAGATTCATCCTCGCTTGAGTCGGAGTCCGAATACTCCTCTTCGGAGTTCCACTCACCAATATGGGCTTCATTCTTGCCATCCTTGTGAAGCTTCTTGAAAAGCTTCTTCTTGCCGTTGTAGTTCTTCTTCTTTGATGACTTCTCCTTGTCATCCTTCTTTGTTGGACATTGAGAGGCAATGTGCCCCTTCTCATCACATTCATAGCAACGAATGTTGCTAAACTTCTTGTTGGAGGAAGAATGTCATTTCTTGGTCTTCTCGTGGCTTGTGCTCCGAAATGGGCGCCTTCTCATGAACTTCTTCATTCTTCTTACTAGAAGTGCAAATTCTTCTTCGGAGTTCTCCTCATCATCTTCTTCGGATTCTTCACTCATTACCGCTTTAGCCTTGAAAGCGGTAATCTTCTTATTCTTGGAAGAAGATTGCTCCAAGAGCTCTTCCTTGTCTTTCTTGTAGAGCTTGTTGGTGATGAGGTTGCCCAACAATTGTGTTGGTGTCATTCTTGCTAACTCCGGTGAGTTGAGGAAGAGAGTCACCAACACTTCATATTTCTCCGGCAAGGCCCTAAGTATCTTTCGAACAATATCAAGATCGGAAAGGTTAGTTCCAAGGCCCTTAAGCTCATTCACAATGTTGTTGAGCCTTGAGTACATCTCATTGATGTCTTCATGGGGCAACATTGTGAATGTCTCATATTTGATCCTAAGCCGATGCAATTTGGCCTCCTTGACCGTGGATGTCCCTTCGTGTATTTCCGAAAGGGTAGTCCAAATAGCATGAGCCGTCTCAAGATTGCTCACCCTATTGAACTCATCCGCGTTCAAGGCTCCAAATAAAGCATTCATAGCTTGGGCGTCTAAATGAGCATTATGCCAGTCTTGATCCGTTGGGTGATCCGGATCAAGAGCCATAACGTAACCCTCATTTACGACTTTCCAAATTTGAGGACTCATGGCCTTTAAATAAATAGACATCCTAATTTTCCAATAAGCATAATTTGAGCCATCAAAGAGAGGTGCCTTTCCTATTGCTATACCCTCACTAGCCATCCTTTTCTCTCTAGACGGTTAAGTCTAAAATTGAGAGACCAAGCTCTGACACCACTTGTAAGATCGAGGAGGCCGACTAGAGGGGGGTGAATAGGAGGTTTTAAAATTTTCGTCTAATTCTAATTAGCAATTTTAAACTTGATAGATGAATAGAGCAAGATAACACTAACACCCCTAATCAACCTAGTGAGGTTCAAACAAACACTAGCACAAGTAATCGACTAAGAGCAATAACGAATAGTAGAGAACAACAATTGCTACTCTAACTAAGCAAGCAATCAAGTAATATGAAAGAAGAGCGTTGCTTGAATGAAAATGATCACAAGAGAGCAAACCACAATTGACACGATTACTTTTTACCGTGGTGATCGGAGACTTGCCGGTCTCCCCTAGTCCACGTTGAGGTAAGCCCGAACGAATCGGACCGGCTCCACGAATGAGCCTAAGCACCTCGATCACTATTGGAAGCCCTTTCCCTCTCCGGGTAGGCGAGCTCCAAGCCTTCACAATCTTCCGGGCCTTCTCACAATCTTCTTGAGAAGATCATCGAAACTCCGCCAAGCCGTCTAGGTGCCGGCAAGCACCAAGAGAATAGACCACTGCGGCTTGATCTCACTCAAGTGCTCAATGGATCAACTAGAATGCAATGCACTTGAATTTTGGGTCAACTACCTCAAATGAATGCACAAGTGAGTGAATGAGGTGTGAGAGGTTGTACTAGGCTCAAATGTATTCAATGGAGGTTCAACAACATGTCCAAGTTCTGGTGGGGGTGTATTTATACCTCACCAACCTCAAATAGCCGTTACAATAAACAATCATGAAAATTCAGAAATCCGAACTACCGCAGTAAAGCCGCGGTACTTCCGACTCGCTAACCGGACGAACGGCTATCGGAGAGAGTCGGCAACCGTTGGTCAATGAGTGCGGTACTACCGCCGTTGAAATCGCGGTACTTCCGGACGTCGGAAGTTCCGCTCCAGACCGGTACTTCCGATCTCAACGAGTCTAAGTTTTATTCTCGCGCTCGGAAATAACGTTCGCACAAGTATCCGAACTTCCGCACATGCGGTAGTTCCGCAGTCAAATCGCGGTACTTCCGTTTCCGAGAGGCTAAGTTAAACTCCGGCGCTCGAAATAAAGTTCCGCTCGGTGCCCGGTACATCGCCATCCGTAGTTCCGCAGGTCAACCCGCGGTACTTCCGATTTCCGAGACTAAGTCTGAGTCCGGGCGCTCTCTGGAAAAAACGTTCCGCCCGGGCGCCCGGTACTACCGGACCTGCGGTAGTTCCGTCCAATACACACCGGAACTACGGATTTTACGATAATGCATGATTTGATTTAATTTTAATTTCTAAGTGCATGCATGATCCTAAATTGATCCAAAGGGCACATTTGAACATGATCAAGCAATCACCATGATCCCTCTTAATAGTACGGCGTCTATCCTATAATCCGGTCTTCCAACCTAACTCCAAGACCGGTAAAATAAAATAGATACCTAAACTATTTACCTTGTCGCCCTAGAGATCTTGAATCTTCATGGGATATTTTGTGAGCCTCTTTCTTTGCCATTTGAACTTATCCTTTCAAACACTTAATGCACACATTAGTCCCATATTCACATAATTTCATTAATTACCAAAACCAATATTTTTAGGGGCCTAGATGCTTTCAGCCTTACAACTGGCATAATATGTAATAGGCCTGATAGCATAGAGGAATATACCAATGTACCCTCATCCTTTGTAAGTACTAAGGGGTAGAATGAGAATTTCTCATTCTACCTCACTCATGTATATAAACCCCTAGGAGGGGCAGGAGGAGGGGGATCCTCTCATTCTCACTCACCATCTCTCCCTTTGCTGGCTCTCCTCTCATTCTACTAGTCCCCTTCTTTACTGTTTGGCCAGCAACCACAACAGATGGTGCCGTCCGTGAGGACTGGGCAAGAAGTTGTGCAAAGGAAGAGTCACCATTGCGAGGAAGATTCGCTTCATGGCGGGGCTGGGATACATCCTGGCACGCTGGAGAACAAAAAATGCTGCCAAAGGTAAGAAAAGGTAGAGCATCTCTAAATAATTCAACTCGCTCATCAAGCTTTGTTGCATGTAAGTCCCCAGGTGGATCTGATAGATCCATCGATCCGGCATGTAAGCCTCCATGCGGATCTGATAGATCCATCGATTCTGCATATAAGTCTCCATGCGGATCTGATAGATCCATCAATCCACCATCGTAAGTGCTACTCGAAAACCCATGTTGCAGGATAACTGTGAGTCTATGCACAACAGATGCATGTTTCTTCAAAGCTGATTTTCACTAGTATTGTTGAGTATTGCTTGAGTAGCAAAGTGCAACATCGGGGTCTCTGTGCCAGTCTCCACGTTGTGGCCTCCGAGCGCGATGCCTCGCCGCCGAGTGTGATCGAAGAAGCCCTTGGCCTGGCTGTCGCAGAGTCGCAGCCCGCGTCTACCTCGTTAGAGCCTCCGTGCCGAGTCTCCGCACGACGTCGAGCCTCCGCGCCGAGCCTCTCCGCACGACAGAGCAAGGGACGCCCATGCATGCGTGAACTTTATCCACACATGCACTCAAGTATTCATTTACATATCCATCCATGCATGTGGTGATGATTTCCCAGTTGTTTTCCATTTCTGTGCGTCTCTTTCTAGGAAAACAAAATGGAGCCGCGACCTCGCTAAGCAGGCCCTCGTGCCACAGCCTCTGCACAATGGCCTGGAGGAGCTCCGTGCCGAGCCTCCGCACGACGTGCCGCACGCCTCCATGCTCGCACCCTGGCCTCCGCGCGCCTCAGCGCCACGTTGGAGAAGTCCCCGTGAGGTCTCCGAAGCACTCCATGCCACCGCTCTATGCACTGCTCGTCTTTGCACAGAGCGATGCCGCGACGAAGAACGAGTCCGACGCGCCGCCGGCTGGCCTTGCCTTCGCGAGCCAGCTCGAGGCGCCGATCGCAAGATCGGGACGTCCATGCATGCACTCACATATCCATCCGCAAGCTTCATCCATGCATGGATGGATGGAAACCTTAAGCGCATGCGCAAGTGAAGCTTATGTTTGCTACACGTATGGTCACATGTATGATCGCATGCATATACTGATGGACGCAAGCCCATTGCGAAGTCCTGCGTGGAGGTGCGGTGCGCAAAGCCGGCAGGCGCACCACTCCGCGACGTCCACCTCCGCCTCGCCGGCCACCGTCGGCGGCATCATGCGCTCACTGCTTGCCGTGGGTGCTGCTAAGGCCATAGCCCCAGAACTGGTAGACCATCGGGTGTGCTTCATACCGGTCAACGTACTCCATTGGCCTTCGATTCGGCGTCTTTGGGCTTCGTACTCTACCGGCCTCCAACTCGACGTCTTCGGGCTTCGTGCTCTGCCAGCCTCTGACTCGACGTCTTCGGGCTTCGCGCTGCACATGTTCGCCCCTGACGGAGTCGGCTTCGCTCGTCCACTTTGGCCTCCGCCTCCATGACGAACCTCTCCACTTCGCATCGCATAACAAGGGACGCCCATGCATGCATGAACTCCATGTATACATGCACCCAAAGAGAGCAGGCAAGTTGTTGAAAGTCTTGGACCGTACATGGCGTTACTATTCCAAGATATTCTTGTGTGTATTCTTCCATATTGACTCGCCCTGTGGATAGCAACTACTAGTAGTAGTTGGCGCCTCGCGTATTGCTTGCATGCATCTATTTGGCACGCAGGCATGGGATGAGAAATCCCGGATCTGCCCGATCAGAGCGCCTGCTGCGCCCCTTCAATCTGCACTCGTTGGCCTGCATTTGGTCCCGATTTTCCTCGAATCTATTTGTTGTCCATGCTAACCTGCAGGCTGTGGCGGCTTGGTGTCGCCATCCTTTATCCGTGGGAAGGCAGCACCGCGTTATAGCTCCTCGCTCGTAGCCTGGTGACGACGGTGACCCCGTACCTACGGCCGCGTGAGAAGAAGGGGCAGAGTGCCTTCGCACTAGCGCCACTGTCGCCCAATTCCCTGGCGCACGCGTTCACTGCATATGCGCCTCGGGGGTCCCTGGCAGCCTCGCTGTGGGATTTAATCAGAGTCAGTGTTGCTGGCGGTTTACTCTGCGCGCCTTCGCTCGGCTCTCGACCACGTCCGTCGGACTCCGCATCGGGCTTCGCGCCGCACTCTTCGGACTCCGCGTGCCACCACTGGGCTTCGCGCCCTGGACTCCGTGTGCCCCACCGCGACGCCACCCTTTGCCCAGACTTTATCATGCTGAACTCCGTGAAATCTCCGTCTTCTTGGCTGTACCTCCTGGGACCCGTCTCCACATCTCCGTCACCGGACGTCGCGCGTGTAGCCCCCTCAGCGTCTGTGCCTTGGGTTCCGTCTCCGGTCGATGATATCAGCATTCGCTCAAGCTTCACCGCGTCGGGCTCTGCGATGACAGCTTCCGCTTACTGAAGGTTTTGCGTGGGCTCCGCACCAGCAATCAACTACCCCGGCCACACGGCGTTCGGCGTAACGGCTACCTCAGTGCCGACGCGAGACCATCCCGCGCTCCGGAGCCCCCTTGTCCACAACCTTCGCCTTGGCTCCAAGAAGACTTCGCCAGTCTTTGACTCGGCTCCGTGATGGCTTCACCGGAACTCGCTCGGCCCCACGACGACTTCGTCGGCTTTCGCTCGGACTTCGTGTGCACGGCGTCAAACTCTGCATGCGAAGCACTGACCTCCGCTCGGCATCTGTGCCTAGCTTCGCTGCCGGCAGCGACCTCTGTGCTCGGCTTCGCATGCACTATGGGCTCCACGATAACATGCCGACCAACATATGCATGGACATCAAAGGAGAGCATTGGCTTGCATGCACGCACCCCGCGTGAATTCTCAACACGTGCAGAAGTTGGATCAACGAGCTGCTGGTTAACTCTACATGCATGCGCATAGACATCGAAGGAGAGCATTGTCTTGCATGCACGCACCCCGCGTGAATTCTAAACACGTGCAGGCGTTGGATCAATGAGCTGCTGGTTAACTCTACATGCATGCGCATAGTGCAAGCCTCCGCGATAGCGAGTCTTCGTTCTGCTGTTGGCCCTCTTGGCGTTCGCGACGGCGAGGTCGCCTCCGCGCCGCGGCCCCCACAATGGTGAAGTCTTCTCCGGCCTCGCCACAATGGGACTTCGCGTCGGCATGGCTTCGTACTTCGAGTCCCGGACTGGCCCGTGCTCGACGCCGCCTTCGGTAGCTCCAGACATGTCTCGTGTTGGCCTCCGCAGCACCGGTTCCGTCATCGGCCGTGCTTCTTCGAAGTCTCCGCCGAGGCCTCCGGGGTCTCCACCGGCCTATTCGAAGTTTTCGCCAGGGTCTTCGGAGCCTCCACCGCGGTGTCCGTAGCCTTTGCATCGGTGTCTAAAGTCTTTGCCAAGCTGCTCAAAGCCTTCGCCGCAGTATCCGCGCTCTTCACCGAGCTGTCCGAAGTCTTCGCCGAGCTGTCCGAAGCCTTCTCCGAGCGACTCTACGGAGTATAAATAAAGACATGCGATTTACGCACGCACTCTCCGTGAGTATAAACAAAGACACGCGGTTTACGCGCGCACTCTCCGTGAGTATAAACAAAGATGCGCGATTTACGCGCGCACTCTCCGTGAGTATAAACAAAGACATGTGGTTTACGCGCGCACTCTCCGTGAGTATAAACAAAGACACGCGATTTACACGTGCACTTTCCATGAGTATAAACAAAGACACGTGGCATCCGCGCGCATTCTTCGTGAGTATAAAATAAGACACGCGAGGGGACGCCCCTGCGCGCACTCTACGGAGTATAAATAAGGCACGGATGTTGTCTCTGCGCACTCTACAGAGTATAAATAAGACGTGGATGTTGTCCCTGCGCACTCTACAGAGTATAAATATGGCGCAGATGTTGTCCCTGCGCACTCTACGGAGTATAAAAACTGCACGATGGCCGAGACACCAGGGAGTGCCTCGCTTTAGCGGCGCACCACCTGGATATCGCGCCTTCGCACGCGCTGCACCAGGGAGTGCATCGCTTTTTGAAGGTAGGGGAACGGTAGTTTCGCCTCCCTGCCTCTATGTGCGTAGCGCCCTCGGCCTACGCCGCAAGCCCCCACCCTCCGCGGGCACTGTTTTTGAAGGTAGGGGAACAACAGTTTTGCCTCCCTGCCTCTGCGTGCGTAGCGCCCTCGGCCTACGCCGCAAGCGCCCGCCCTCCGCGGACACTGTTTTTGAATGTAGGGGAACGGCAGCTCCGCCTCCCTACCTCCCCGTACGTAGCACCCTCGGCCTACGCCGCTATTGCCTGCCATCCGTGGGCGCGGTTTTTGGAAGGTAGGGGAACGACAGTTTTGCCTCCCTGCCTCTACGTGCGTAGCACCCTTGGCCTATGCCTCTCGCGCCCGCCTTGTAGGCATTGCCTCGTAGGCCATGCCTTGTTGGGACGACTCGGCTCTGGCACAGGACTTCGTCTTCCGCCTTGTAGGCATAGCCTCGACGGAACGACCTAGCTTCGGAGTAGTACCTCGCCGCCCACCTTGTAGGCATCGTCTCGGCGAGGCGGCAAGGCTTCGCCTCCCGCCTCATAGGCATCGCCTCGGTGGGGCGGCAGGACTTTGTCGTCTGCCTTGTAGGCATTGCCCCGGTGAGACGACTCGGCTTCGGAGCAGTGCCTCGCCGCCCGCCTTGCAGGCATCGCCTCGGCGGGGTGGCAAGGCTTCACCACCCGCCTCGTAGGCATCGCCTTGGCGGGGCAGCATGACTTCGTCGTCAGCCTCGTAGGCATTGGCTCGGCGGGACGACCCGGCTTTGGAGCAAGTGCCTCGTCGCCCGCCTTGTAGGCATTGCCTCGGTGGGGGCAGCAAGGCTTCACCGCCCGCCTTGTAGGCATCACCTCGGTGGGGCGACACAACTTCGCCGTCCACCTAGTAGGCCATGCCTCAGCAGGATGGCTTGGCTCCGGCGCAGGACTCCGTCGTCCACCCTGTAGGCATTGCCTCGGCGGGACGACCCGGCTTTGGAGCAGTGCCTCACCGCCCGCCTCATAGGCATCGCCTCAGTAGGGTGGCACGACTTCGTCATTCGCTTGGTGGGCATTGCCTCGACAGGACGACCCGGCTTTGGAGCAGGGCCTCGCCGTCCACCTTGTAGGCATCGCCTCGGCGAGGCGGCAAGGCTTCGCCGCTCGCCTCGTAGGCATCGCCTCGGCGGGGCGGCAGGACTTCGTCGTTCGCCTCGTAGGCATTACCTCGGCGGGACAACCCGGCTTCGGAGTAGCGCCTCGCCACCCGGCTTGTAGGCATCGCCTCGGTGAGGCGGCAAGGCTTCGCCGCCCGCCTCGTAGGCATCGCCTCGGCGGGACGGCCGGGCTTCGGCGTGGGATTCCACTGACCTCTTCATAGGCATTGCCCTAGGGGCTGCAAGCTACTAGTTGCATCGGCTTGCCAGTCGGCACCCTCGTGCGTGCTATCGAGGAACGAGGGGCTGGGATAGTTTGGCACGTCAGTTCGCCCATCGGGACCTCTGCGCTTGTTGTTGAGGGAGTACTGTTGTGGGGGTGGCCCAAGCCCCCGTGACTGGGCCTTGCAACTGGCCTAATATGTAATAGGCCTGATAGCGTAGAAGAATATACCAATGTACCCTCATCCTTTGTAAGTACTAAGGGGTAGAATGGGAATTTCTCATTCTATCCACTCATATATATAAACCCCTAGGAGGGGCAGGAGGAGGGGGATCCTCCCATTCTCACTGACCATCTCTCCCTGTGCTGGCTCTCCTCTCCTACTAGTCCCCTTCTTTACTGTTTGGCTAGCAGCCACAACAATCACTATAAAGATCATCATCGTTGGACTCCTCACTGTTGGCCATAAAACACATCCCTGTGAAGTCCACCTCTTTTGCCTTCTTACCATTGCCTTCATCGTCGCTTTCAGAATCATCATCACTCAAAACAATCTCATCAAGTGCTGAAATTATCTTGTTGACTGCTCTGCGATAATTGCGCTTCTTGTTTAGATCAATCTTGTTTTGAGAGCGACAAGTTGGCGTCTTGTCATCTTTGACCTCTTTGCTCCTTAGTTTTGGGCAATTCATCTTAATGTGAATTAGCTCACCACATTCATAGCATTTGATTGGAGCTCCTCTCCGTCTTGATCTGATGTTGTTAATTGCATTTGTCACCCTGTTGGAGAGAAGTACAAGCTGCTCTACTGGAATTTTCTCTAATTGTTCATCTGAAATAGAGCACAATGCAGATAAAGAAACAACAGAAGAACTAGAAAAAACTATCAGCTTGGTTAGTCACTAAGTTCAAAGAATTAGTCTTATTTAACCTGGCCAAAATATCAATTTCATGTGTTTTCATCTTAGAATAAAGATCATTCAAAATGAGTATTTCCATATTAACAGAATGATTAATAGTAGTGATTAACACATTCCAAACAGACATATCCAAAGCATTTAAAATTTAACGGGCATATTAGAATCAGAATATGTGACATCAGTAGATTGCAAATCACTAACAATTTTATTGAAGCAATCAAAAAGTGCATCTACTGATTCTCCAGGTTTCATCTCAAATTTAGAATACTCCTTTTTGAATTGATTCTGACACACACCTTTAACAGATTTAGATCATTCATAATAATCCGTTAGAGTGGTCCAAATTTTATTTGCAGATTTAAGATGAGCAATTCTGACAAACTCGTTTCTACTTAAATCTTGCAATAAGATATTTCTAATCTTAACATTAGCTTCAACGTTAGAGGAATTTTCATTTATAACAATAGGAGGCACTTCATATGTATTTTCAACTTTTTGCCAGATAGAATTATCTTGTGTTTGAAGAAAAACCTCCATGCGGGTTTTCCAATTGGAATCTGCTCTGGTACCACTTGTAGGATCATCGATGGTAATCAGAGGGGGGTGAATGATTGTAATCCCTTGTGGAAGTTTTTTCTCAAATTTTCTGTCTTCTAATCGTTTAATCTGAAAAAGGGAAAGAACAAAAACAAAATAGAACAAAAATTTTTTCCCGATTGCACTATAGCAATATTGTTCGGCACTATAGCGATTACTGTTCAGTACGGTAGCAAAGTACTGTAGTGTGCGGTTACTGTAGCACCAAAAAAACTTCAGTAGATAATGCTAATGCAAACAGAAACGATACGTTTATCACTCAATCAAGCAATCAATTTTTAATTAAAACTAATTCATGTATATAAGCAAAAAAATACATACATATATATCAATGTATGGAGAAGACTTAGAGATCACCAAACAAGGAAAAAAGATAATATATGTGAATTAAAAACTCACAAACTTTTATTTAAAAACACATGAACTATTCATCACAGGAACAACATCAGACACGTCGCTATGTGCCGCCCTTTTTTCGTCTTTTCTCCTTGCGTCACGGCCACTGCATTTCTTCCGTTTTTTCTCCACAGTCACGGCCATCGTGTTTCTTCTGTTTTTCTCCACGCTCATGGCTGGCCGCACGCATAAAACCCTAGTACGAAAATTGCATCTGAAAAGCTACCGGGTTAGCTCCTAACCCCATCTCTATTTATAGTCTAGGGCTCAAAACTTGGACTTATCCTAAGCCCACCAATTCTAACAGCAAAGGGACCCGAAACCCTTCCTAACACAGATTTTCCAAATTTTCAACTTTTCTAACTTGTCAAGCGTCGAAGCCTCTATGACCACACCTCCCGTAGCTTCTCCACGCATCATCCACCACGTGTCATAGCCTCCGGACCGCACATCCATAGCTCCAGCACGTATCATCCAACTCTGATCTCCATACGCACCAAGTATGAGTCCGACCATCTCGTGACCTTCTTGACCGTCTGAACTTCAGATCTCCTATCCTAGTCCCGGTCCACCTCGTTACCGACCATGATTGCCTTCATGTTCAATCTGCATATGCAAAAACCAAAAAATATTTTTCCGACACAAGTTCGTCCCAACTTGACCGATATGAGTCCACGCACGCCACACATAATATAGATAAAGCACATTATCAATTATTCATCACCATAAAAATTCTAGACCTAACTACATGGTCTAACACGAGCAAATTAGTGGATGGAGGTAGATGTACATCCAACATCTAAAAAATTAAGTATTTCTTAACAAAATAATACTCAAATGGAAGGGGAGAAGGCAAAATGATTTTATCCATCGGATCTAGATCTAAAGGCTTAAAATTTGAGTGCTATTTAATTAAAAAACACTCGAGTTCTCACTAAACACCACCAATATTTTCTAACGGAGTATATTTGCAGGTTGTAAAATATGGCCTTGATTACCTGACGTCTCTTAATCTGTTAGTTCTACCACAGCTGATGTCTCTTCAAGTACCAACCCATCTTCATTGCGTAGGCATTCAGTTCAGGTGTTGGCACCTAATTTGGAGACCTTCAGCCCCTGTCTCGTTAGCAACTACATCTGCAGAAACAATATACAAATGCGCAAGCCTAATAGGCGGCGCCAACGCGAATCTGCAGACATAGTTTGCTTCCAACACATAATGTGTGGATTCCAGCTCCAAATCTATCATTGCAGTAACCCTATGATTGCGAATTCGGCACCAAGAACAATACTATACACACAACAAGATCCTCAAAAGCTATCTGCAAAGAGATGTACTTTGCATCTTAACTGAATATACTAGTACATCGCACTGCTTGTTTAACATTTCTATTTGTCCCAACTCCAAGATCATGCAAAGGTACCAAGCGAGCGACAATCTTAATCTGACTAAAATGACCCGAGTAAGATCGGCAATTTCTTACATGGGCTTGGTATATTAACTCTGAATCCATTAAGAACAAGTGGTCATCTCTCTGTGTAGAGCTGCTGAACCCAGCAACCAACTGATCATCGCACCAGCTACTCTTGCTCTGCAGGCTAACGTCTGATGAACATGAACTCTAAAATACAGATCATTCACTGGCTACTGATGATCACATCAGCTACTGACTTCGGCGATGCTGTGCAGAGAAGGGCGCCAGTGGCGATGCCTAGAATGTGTCGCCGAGTTGCTCCGGTGGCTGTCCCTGTCTTGCTGCGCCAACTGCAACCAGATGGACGGCAGTAGAGTAATCAGAACATAATACTATATCATGTTGCTCTAGTTTAAAGATCAAATGATAGATGATTCTTCCAGTCCATTAGTTAGTAGTTGTTAATACTTAAGACTATTGGATGACCGGCTTTCTTGTCCTTTCTGCTATCACCATATTGGTAGGCTCCATATTATTCTTTTATCTGACATTTTGATTGGAGAATGTCAAACTTGTATGTTTTTGTTTAGGTGGTGGCAGAGTATTTGAGTATCCATCCCTACCTTTTCCATGTGGTGTGAAGAAAGCAAGATGTGGCCTAAAGTATAGTTTAGTTTGGTTTAAGAATAATTTGCCAACTATATATAAGCAGCTGTCGTATCATGTTTAGAGTACATTATTCAACTTATTCCTTGCATCTTGATCAGGTATTATATGATATCCTTACTAATGGAATTGGTTATCTGGTTAGGTACTGGTGTGTCGTAAGGTATACAATTAGGAGGGTGGCCAACTATACACAGAAATAACACTTGGAAAGCTATGGCCTAAGTTAGCTACTAGGTGCTGTTTACCTGCTCCTATTTTACGTTCAAGCAAAAACTTCTTGGATACAAATTACCCTTGTGAACTCAGATAGAACATTACAAATAATAAATATTCCCAAAAACAGAGAGGGTGAGAACAATACAATTTGTTCTTTTGTCGTAAAAAGGTTTAGATGCAAACTCCTATTAAGGCTGATTTGCAAATAACACTATAGCCCAATCAAATCAATGTATCGTTGATCAAATTGATGTAGTAGTGGTAGCAGTAAAGAACAGCTGCCACGAGCAAGAATACAGGGGAGGAATTCAAACATCAATGGATGATCAAGAAGCTATACCTGATCAAGGCTCTCATCCAGCTGGGTCTGGTCATCGCCAGTAGAACTGACCCTAACTCCGGCTGGATTCGATTCCAGCTGCTGCTGCTGCTGCGCCCTCCTGATCTTCTCCTCCTTCCTCGCCTGCAGCGCCTTGGTGACCTCGGCGACGGTGATAAGGCGATAGGCGTGGCCAAGCAGCAGCGTGTCCCGTGGCTTGAGCAGCTTCACCCGCGTGAGCCGCACCGTGCCGCGCCGCCGCTGCTCGCCCTGGTTGTTACCCTCTCGCTGCTGCTGCGGGTGCTTCTCCTCGGCGGTGACGAGCGCGACGTAGTGTCCCGGGTTGGCGCGCATGACCTCGGCGGCGCTGGTGGCCCAGTAGAGCCGCTCCACCCGCCCGCCCGGGTGCTGCACCACCACCGTCGCCGCCTCCGCCGCCTGGCAGTTCCCCATCCGCCCCGCTTCTTGCCGTCGGTACGTATGGAGGGATGGGTGCAGAGATGTACAGGGGAGACCGAGTGACCGACAGAGTTTGTGGCGGTGGTGACGACTAGTACTATGGCGCGCCGGTGGGTGGCGGCGGCGTGGTGCTAACGACCAAGAAGACGGTGCTGCATGGACGGAGTGGTGTAACCGCCGGCCTACCACGTCTGCTCGGCTCCGTGGTCTCGTCTGCTACTCTGCCGTTGGCGTTTGGCTGAGGCGCGCAGCGTGTTATATCTGCGGCGCTCGCGTGCGGTGTGCCGCGTGGTTCGGTGGGAGCGGTGGTACATTGACGCCGCTGCGGTAACGGTACGAACCAACCCCTACCTGGGATCCCCTGTGGGCTGTGGCCGTGGGAGCTGCCTGCGTTGCATGAGCAATGGATGATCTGAGCATGATGCGAGGTCTATTGGCACTGTTCATTTCTGTTTCTAGCTTTTACCTTTTTAATTTCATCTTTTTCTATTTTTTAGATCTTTTGTTTTTTCTCCTTTATTCATTTGTATTTTTGTGATGATTTGTATTATCCGTGATTATATAACCTTTTTATTTTTTATAATGTAATTACGTTAAAAAATCTATCTATAACTATAGTGAAAAATAAGGCAGAAGTTCAGACTTAAAATCCAATTGAGCACCACTATATCTGTCGGTAATTTGACGATGGTAAACACCTTTCGCCATCAAGATGTTGAATTTATCCTCTCCTTTTTTCGTGACGGTAGTTGTTTGGAGGAGTTGGAACAATTGCTTTTCAAT
Source organism: Dendrocalamus sinicus (assembly GCA_036346575.1). Lineage (NCBI taxonomy): Eukaryota > Viridiplantae > Streptophyta > Magnoliopsida > Poales > Poaceae > Dendrocalamus > Dendrocalamus sinicus. Next base: position 8,547,505 of record CM070656.1, on the reverse strand, counting down.
GTGGTGGCAGAAGATTTTCCATAAGAACAATGGGTCCTTCTTAGATCGATGGCCAAATGTCTTGTCAATGGTATATTTTCTGCATAAACTTCCCAGTAGTCGGCACGCATTTGGACGCATAAACAGTTTTTCCATCAGGATGGAAACAAACAGTTCATTCACACAGAGAGAAATGTGTGAGATTCCTTTGTTCTCTTGTTGGCTTGGGCAGGTTCGTTGACCCCACGTGACGGCGATTTCACTTGTTGATTTCGCTTGTATGTTTTCGAAATTTTTTTCTTTCTCCTTCCAAGTGGTACTGATCGATGTTGCGGCTTTATTATTATTATTTTTTTGCGAGGAGCTTTATTGGTTCGTGTTGTTTATGTTGAAGTTGCAAATCGTCTTCATAGCTAATATTTTTTCTTAAAAAAAAAGATCATTTGCATTGCGCTCTTGATATGATATGAGTTGTTCTAGACATTGAAATGATTTGTGAATGGGATATACATGTCGATGGAGTGATCGTGCTTTCACTTTATCAGAAAGTATGGAAAAGCACAGCAAGGAAATGGAAAGTTATTGACCAATGACGTGTCCAAGCACTGCCTAAATTTCTATATATATCGTTTTCCTAGTACATGAATAACATTGTGTGACAATTTGCCATAGTATATTAAAAGAACCTTTATAAAGATTCTTTAGCTTAATTGAATATACAAAGCCGTTATATCAGTATTTTTTTTGCACAAAAAAAGCTGTCACAAGGCCGGCATTGTAACACCTCGTATCCATCTAGACTTGTAATATTGTAATACATTCAAGTGCTAGCATTTATCTTCTTTTTCCCTGTATATATGGCTGTTGTTTTTTTAGATAAAGGATATAAAATTCGGCCTCTATATCCACAAAGGATATACACAGCCAAAAGTTACACGAGCTCTTAGGCTCAAAGCCTCAAAACTGAGGTACATAAAACAACATGAAAGAAAGCTTAAGGACTACGAAAAGAACTAGAAAGACTAAGCTTCAGCACTTTTACTCCGTCATTACTAACAACCAAGCCCTTAACCTCATCCTACCAAGCCAACCAAACTTCGGTCTGCTTTGCGTGAAGATGGACCTCCGAGGCGACATCTCCAAGAAGGCGACGTGAGTCACCGACGCCGCCCGCCTCACCGAGGCAAGGCTTTCACCTGGAGATCAGTACACATGAGAGCTATGTAGTGCCACGACACACCTCCAGGAAGGATAATGGCGCCCGAAGGCGTCATTGATGTCGAGACCGGTAAGATCACCGCAAGGCTTTCGCAAAGACTCTACAAAGACCCCACGTACTACCCACACACAAAATAGACCGCCACCAACACTCCGGGGCCCTACACGCCTCTAGGCCATGGCATAGTCACCCTTGAACTCCGCGACGAGCCGCTTCCTGCAACGTCCGCCGAGCAATACAACAAAAAGGCCTGGCACAAAACTTCCTGAACGCCTTACGGAGCCTGAACGGCACGTGGATCACCACCGCCTTCTTGCTCCCGGCCGCAATCAACTGGAACTCGGAGCTGATGAAGAGACCTTGAGGTCGTTCTTGAGCTCCTGGTTGCCATTCTCTATGTCGAAGAACACCTGCGCGACGGAGTCCACAAACTCCGAGGGCTCGAGGCCCTAGTCCTTCTGCACCTTCCTCCTCGCCGTGACGGCGCCGGTGAGCCGGCTTCGCGCGCTCTCCCATTAGTATGTCCAAAACTCGGGCTAATCTAATCTCTGGCCGGGGAACGCAAATGCAGCTCACGGGCACTTGGAGTTGTTGCCGAGCGTGGTCCAGTCCGTGTAGCACCTGCCGCAGGTCTCCTTGTTGCCGGCCGTGCCCGCCGGCACGCAGCGGCACACGCTGCAGCTTGAGGCACGCCCGCGCTGCGGCAGCGCGCGACGCGGCGGAGCGGAGACGGCGGCGCGGCGTGGAGGCGCAGCACGAGACGATGAAGCGGCGCGGCTCCGAAGACGGCGGCCGAGGCGCGGCGCGAAGCGCGCGGCGAGGCGAGGCGGCGGCGCGCGCCAGCTCCGGCGGGCGAGGCGGCACGGATCAGCGCGAGGCCGGATCGAGGCGCGGCGGACGGATCTAGCCGAACGGGCCCGAGGCGCGAAGACGCCGAGAGGAGCCGGGAGCAGAGGCCGGTGCGGGGCGACGAGGCCGGATCCGGGCTGGAGGCGGCCGGAGACGACCGGATCGCCCGAGGCGGCAGATCGCGCGGCGCCGATCCCGCGGCGGCGAACCGAGAGGAGGTGGCCGGATCTGGTGCGGGGCAGCAGCGTTGTACTCCTCTTGTTTAGATCTGGCGGCGCCAAGATGAGATCTAGCTGGGTATGGGGCCGCCGTGGGCCCGCCCAGGCGACCGGCTTGCTCACGTCCACTTCACAGTCGTTGCGCTCGGCGTAGATCCTGGACTCAACACTGCCGGCGGCAAAAGGAAAAGGGAGGTCCCAGATCAGGAGCTATGGAGAGGGGAGGGAAGAAAAATGGGAAGGACGAGCTGTAGCTGAGAGGCCCGCCGCCGTTGCCGTGCCAGCGGCAACGGCGGCAGAGGGGGAACGCCTATGGAGGGGGCCTTTAGCGGCGTGGGTTGAATCGCTCTTTCTGCAGGACATATATGGCTGTTGTTACTGTCTGAATTCTTGGTGATTAAGTCTTCTTCCTAGAAGTGATTACTAAAATGCTGCATGTATTTTGAGTAAAGCTCTAGCTAACCTATCTTCTTATTAATTACGCTTATACATCCACACTCTCCTGGTCCAATGGCTCACCGCATGAATAGTGTGTGGTTAGTATTGATAGACCGCCGAACTTGAATCCATTGCTGTACTGTTCTACTAGACCTACATGTGAACTTGGGACTATTCTGTTGTATGCGAATCTTGTGTTTTTTCCTTCCAAATACAGACATGAAGGTGCCCCAAAGATAATGGCAGCTCTCACAGGCTTACGTGTTTCCATCAGATTTGAGATAAGTGTCGATCGTTTTCTCTATGAAAATTTTTGGTAGTCACTGACACCCGACTGTTGAAAATGTAAGTAATATTTTAATTTCAAATTTTAATAGGAGGCATACAATAAACTAGTAATGCAAAACTCACAACTAACAGCAGGTTATTTACCATACTTTAGAATATACATAAATAAATTATAGTATCAAAGTCGAACGAACGAACGAACGACTTATAATTAGGCTTGTTGAAGAGTAGGAGCAGTGCAGGATTGATGCAGTGCAGAATATAAACGATGCATTGCAGGAGCTGTCGCGCAAATACGCTGCCCAAAAACCTTATTGTCGCCCTGTGCAGGTACTCTCTGCGGCAATAGTTCGGAGATAGCCGCTCTCCCTCCTCCATGTGCACGCCGGAAAGAAAGGTTGGCGAAGTTTAGACGGCGCAGTACAAAAGCACAAGATCGCAGAGAAGAAGGAAATGGAGACAGTGAGATTCTCAGCTATACACTTTGAATGTCTCCAGGTATATATAGACAGACTGTGAACTGACAAACTTAAACAGCCATTTACCCACTAGTAACTAACATATTTAACCAGCCATTTACCCGCTGGTAACTAACATATTTAACCAGCCATTTACCCACTGGTAACTAACATATTTAACCAGCCATTTACCCACTGGTAACTGCCTATCATCAAAACTCCAATAAAGTCTCAAATTCAAACGTTTGAATCTCATTCAAACATAGAGAGTATGGTGCAGGGTTCAGCAAAAAATAAAGCTGAACTTGGTCCACCAGGTGGCGTGCCACGTCACGGCACGGTCACGAGTCACAAGTCACGCGATTTTCACGTGAAAATGCACGAATACGTGAGCGCGTGATTAGCCAAAACCCTAATCATGCCATCTATATCTATATTTAAGGAGTGGTGAGGACTTCACCTTATAAATTGATCTCTCCTATCTTATCTTAGCAATATGATACTAATGCATGCTTTAAAATTAAAGAAATAGATCTTACTCATATGAGCCAATTTCTACCAGCGACTATATGTGTTTGCTGAAGCACAAGCTAGTGGTAGATGTGCTTTCTCGAATAGCCGGTTATATCAGGTGTAAGTGTGCTCTGTTCAAACCATGAGGTCGCCGGCAACAACAGTCTACGTACTGCAGTGGATGGCGAATTGGCAACATTGATCCCCTATCAAGGGCTAAATCATCTGTCTTCATCTTGGACGTCAAGATCATAGCCATATAAATTATTCAATGCTAAATTTATGAGGACATGTGCAGGTGTTTGGACAACCTTTGGCATTGCATCGCATTCGCATGGCGTCTGATTAATTTAGTGCCACCCTCATGCGTGGGGTATTTATCAACAGAAAAATGAGAGAAAAATCAATATATCCATCGCATTCTGCATCTTAATTTGCTTAACCCTGTGAATTTCACGTATTTGCAAGCTTAATTAAGGTCAACAAATTGAGGGTAAGATGTTTTTCTTGATTTTTGAAAATTTCTAGCATGTTCCTGTTTTTTCTTAGCACATCCAATGGTTATGGTCACAAATCATAATTAGGTTCCAACAAAATGATGGTCGAATGTTTGTTTACGAAAATTTATAGCATATTTCTATTTTTTCTTAGTAACTATATCGATTTATTTTATACAATTAGATATTGTGAAGATAAACCGGAGCTAACCCTCTTTTACAAGACCTAAATTCAACTAAATCCAATCCCGTAGAAACCAAACCTGGCGCCTCCCATGTGACAGTGGATGGTTTTAATCACCGAGATAGCACCTTATTCTATGATGTTTGCGACTTTTCTATATTCTAATTTAATCTGTTTGGTACTGAGGTGGATTATAATCATCTTGTTTGTTTGAGGCACTTTTAGATGTTAGGGTGTTGGTTGGCTGTTGCTTTTTTTTCTTAATTAAGATACAAACAAAAATATCATTGCATTTCAGAACATTTAGATGAAATATGAGAGGACAACAATTGCATGCATATTGTATCTAACTTTAATTTGATTTACATAACAAAGTAGTAGATTTTAAACTTTTTTCACAACAGTTGAAAAAAATAAATACAACACAACAACCGTAAATTAAGCCTTCATGTCTTATGATTTTTTTTACAACTGTTTATCAGTGTGTTTACAGCGGCGGGCCAGGCCTGGGGTGTGAAACGCCTCAAAAGTTCAAAATTTTTGAATTTTGCTTAAATTCCTAAGCCTTCCTAATTTGGCAAGTTCCCTGAAAATACGCTTTCCTCTTTTGGTCTTCCTGCCTTCCCTTTCCGCTGGCGCTTCCGAGTGACGTCGCTTCCTCCACCGCCTCTTTGTAGCGCCGTCCATGTGCCGTGCCACCATTCCCCTCGATTGCGGCCGCTCCTCCCCATGCGTTCACACCTGCTCTGCTCCGCGGTCACGCCGTCCAGTAGCTCAGCTCCCGGCCTCCTCGCTTCGCGCGCAGCTCGGCTCGCGCTTCCCCTCTCTTGCCATAGACTACAGTTCCCAGCCGACGCGCGCCCTACTCCGTACCTGCCGCGTCAGCGCTCACCAGCTCTCACAGAGCCTACAAAGACACCTTACCTATGCCATCACTTCCTCCGTAGAGCCTGCCCTCTCTCCGGTCGCGTGCTGAGACGCCCGAACTACCTCACTGTTGCCACTGCCTTCCCTTGCTTTTTAAGCTCAGCTATCACCACTAAGAGCTCCACACTACTCCCAAGCATCCACCAGTATCACCAATTTGGACTTCGACTCATCACATCGCTGCCGGCGACCTCCCTTGCGCTCGGTGAACTCTAAACTTAATCTCCTTCATTACTTGATTAAAACTCAATTGCTTCTAATGTTATGATCCTCTTTACTTCCTGAATGCATTAGTGAACTCGCTCAGGCGTGAGCAGCTCTGTAGAGCTCTGGCGACTGGAGCCACCGCCGGCCGGAAGGCTACTCTCGTGGACAGACTATCTGAGCTTTCTCTGACCCAAACCACCGCCACCACCGTGAAGCCTATACCCCATAGATGGTCAAACCACATCCCATTTCACTGGAGTCTCACTGGAGTGCCCCTAAGCCACCGTGGAGACCGCCACCTTCTCTCTTGCCGCCAGCCACCACCATCCACATCCACACCTTCCAAAGCCCTAAAATGGATTTCTTATCCTCCATTGAACCTCGCTGCACTGCCCATTTCCGTCGAGAGTCTTCATCGGCATTGAATCACGACAGAGGTGAAGCCTCTATTTTCTCAACGTCGAGATGGCTAGAGGTAGACGAAGAGCAACGTGGCTGCATCATGGTCGTCCACGCCCATTGTTGCCGTCTAATCCAGACCACTCACGCTTGCCTCATCACGGCCATCCACGCTGTCCGCACGTTGCCCATCGGGCGTGTGCGTGCGCGCGCGCACTGGGCCTCACGGCCGCTCGCGGCGTGGGCCGAGGCCGGTCGGTTCGTTTGCCCACGCGAGAGAAAACCACGGGCGGGCCGCACTGTGCAGGTGGGCCGGCCCAGCACTATTCACCAACAAAAATCCAAGAAAATCCAAAAAATTACAAAAAAATATTTTGTTTCGATTGTTTTGACACTGCGAATCCATTTTTGACCTCCATTCCACCAAATTGAGCTCCAAATAAATTCAAACCCCTCCATTTGAATTTTATTGTATTTTACTCCTTTTTAATTAGATTATTTTTCCTAACTTGATTAGATTCAAGTATGAACTTATATTATTTTATGTGTTTGCGCTAGCTTCCGACCTTTCTGAAGCGACGGTACAAGGACCAGAATCAGGCAGTGAAGTTTATGAGCTAGTGGAAGTTTCAAAGTAACAAGGCAAGTTACAAATTTTTGATCATATTGAATCTCATGAAATTTAAATTATTTAATTATCATATTTGCATTATTCTTAATTTTGAAATGACAATTGATTAAAATAAATGTTTGAATGACCTACTAATTAGTTATGTCCTACAGCTGAAAATTGCCATGTTTAATTTGAGGCCATATTCACCTTGACAATCTTATTAATATTTAATTTATTGTGTAAATAATTGTAGATCAGTTCGCTCAAAATCTTGTACTACTAAGTGACTTGACTTTTGGTCAGTAGAATGTGTAAACTTGATACTAGGGTAAGGGTGTGCAGTGGAAAGCCACAAAGTGACATTCGTCCATGACTTTACCCTAGGGTGGAGGCTTGAATGGAAGAGTAGTAGTGCCGTCGGGCACAGTTGTTGGGAACGTGGTTGGTGCCTCAAGTGAAAAGTAAGGATGAGAACCTTATGCTAAGTAAAAGACATAGTAATCACTCAACTATAGGAGTTGATTTGTCAACCCTGGTTTAGTAGCTGCTCAACTCGATTAAATCTCTACAGGATGTGGGAGTGTTGATGATGGGGAGTTAGGTATATGGAACGGTAAAACCATGCCTAACAATGATAGAGGTCACTCAGAGTGACCAGAAGAGATTAGAGTTAGTGTGTGAACCGAATCTGGGTGATTCTATCGGGTAGAGCCTATATAGAGAGATGAGCAGTAAAATGACCTGGTTTTCTTAACTCGATCATGAGGGTTAAGAAATCTTGTGCGTAAAGTTAGGCAACTCTGCAGAGTGAAATCAATGGTATTCGAATACGCTGTACTTCCGGTTAATGAAGCTGTGTTAATTAGGTGATTTCACTAATGAGGCATAAGTAGATTTCATAATGTTTTAAATCTGGGCAGTTGTGTAAATAACTGTTGAAAGAAAACCCCCTTAATCTTAAGAAGATCTATTTTTGTTTTACCTGTTTGCAAATAAAATTGCATCCACTCCAAATAATAAAACCATTATAATCCTACCTTTGTTTATCCCTGCAAGTAGTTGAATTAGGGTTTACTCTTGTGACTTGTTGGGTACAGTTGTACTTATTATTTGCTAAATAACAAACAGAAGACCAGTGGAACCAAGATGCCCAAGCCAAAGATGAAGTTCTTGAAGAACCTTTCTTCTCCGAGGATGATTGGTTTTAGGTCTTAGCTGCGCTCAAGTACGTCTGGGAATTTCTTGTATTGTAAGATAGTTTTGGGTTTACACGCTCGCTGTGTAAAAAAGAAGGTTGATAAACCTTAATATCTATAATAAAAGTTGGTTCTTTTGCTGTAAGCATGTGTTATTGTGGTGCGCACTCATGTACAATACTCCACAACTGTTCAGTCTTGAGTAGTTGCGGGAATTATTAGCACCTCCAGAAATGGGGGTGTTATAGGGTGGCGGTGACGCGGCTCGTGCTCACTATGTACAGCATCGTCACCGTGCTTTGCATCCCCAGCTCCTCCTTTGTCGTTACTCGTTAGCATCGCCGATTCAGGTTCCCCGCTCGAGGCTAGTAGTGCACACATAAAAAAATTGATAAAAATATCAGTGTTGTACACATAAAATTAAAATGTTACACACATAAAAAAAATATTGCAACAAAAAACAACACCTATATCCTATGGCAGGCAGTGTGGATCTAGCGCTGGTAGGAGAAGGCGGCAGAGCTTGTGCAATGTTCACGAGGCCGCTATCGGAGGTCAAGGTCAGGATGCCACGGAGCTCGCGGAGGCTGCAACTGACTTTGTCGGACTCTCAGGTGTAGTTGTGGCCATAAAGCCGGTGCCCTATGTGCGCGATTCAGGGCTGACGATAGGGGCGGGAGCGAGAGCTCAAACCGGGGCCCTGGCGCCATGGGGAGTAGACGGAGCTGAGGAGGCGGGAAGCGCACGACCGGGGGGTGGATCTGGAGGATTTATGATTAAAGTGGAAGGCAGGAGGTGGGAGAGAAGACGAGCAAAAATAGAAAGAGAGATAGCCGTGGGATTTAGAGAGGAGATGCGTACAAATGAAGTGGTAGTGAGGCGTTCAATCTATTTATTCGAACGTCGGAGACGTGTCAATTCCCAAAAAAGATTGCCACGGGGGCTAAATAGGGAATTTTTTGTACGGATAATCCATTTTTTATTCAAAATTATAGAAATATACCTGCGGAAATTTTTTTTACAAAAATAGACTCCAGTCGCCCAATGGTTGGGCGACTGGAGCCTTTCGCCCAACTCAGCAGCGACAACTAGAAAATCTCCAAACCGTTGGGCGATTAATTGCATTCGCCCAACGGTGGGGCGACTGGAGTGCAATCGCCCTCCCATTGGGCGACTTTCATGCAGTCGCCCAATGGTTGGGTGACTGCACTCAGGCCCCCGTAAATGTTTTAAATTTTATCAATTTTGTAGTTTTAAACTGGTAAAAAAATCTGCTGGAGTTGTAATAAAAGTTTATGTTCATTGTATATTGTAGGTGTGTAAAAAATTTTGGGAATTTTTTTAGGAACGATTGACCGTAGACCGATCGGTACATACGATGGTAAGTGATATTTTGATGTTACCGAGAATTCGTGTCTCTGGCCTAGGATTGGGTTGAGGAGGATCGACGGGCTCAACGGTCAGATTATCACAGACGGTTCTATATACAAACCGTCTATAATATTCTTTGTCACAAGTTTTATATACCGATGCAATATAAACAATTAATCTAAAAAAATAATATAGCAAAATTTTATATAGCTTATATATACTCATTTGAAAGGTTTCGATGAGATCTATAATTTTTCAGTTGAAGCAAAATCCAAATTCCAAAGGGAAGACCAAGAGAAAGGGCAAAAACAAAAATCAAAAACTTACGACACAGGTTTAGGTCCAAAGATGGCCGATTTTTGGGGTCTTGGAGGGCGACTGGTGTGAGAAGATCATATTAAATGAATCGGGCTTGTTGTTAGCTTTCCAACGAGTACAACAACGTTAAAAACGGACACCGTATGCAAAAGTTATGCCCGTTTTACTGAAGGTGTGTCGGAAATGAACTCGAATTCGTTTCGGCCTCAATTGAAACTACTATAACTTTTGATCATGTGGCTGAAATTGTTCAAAATTTTTTCTGGAGGCTTTTGGATGTATGAAGAACATCTCCACCAATTTTCACTATTTTTGGCGAAGGTTTGATGCACTTTCCAAATTTCGGCATAGATGGACTCTTTCCCCTCTCTGTTTTCTCTTTTCTATTATAACTCCAGCAGATTTTTTACCATTTTAAAATTACAAAATTGACAAAATTTAAAATATTCATGAGACCTAAGTGCACTCGTCCAACCATTGGGCGACTGCATGAAAGTCGCCCAATGGGAGGGCGACTGCAATTAATCGCCCAACGGTTGGGAGATTTTCCAGTTATCGCTGCTGAGTTGGGTGAAAGGCTCTAGTCGCCCAATGCTTGGACGACTGGAGCCTATTTTTATAAAATTTTTTCCCGCAGGTATATTTCAATAATTTCGAATAAAAAATAGATTATCCGTACAAAAAAATTCGCTAAATAGGGCATGCGCTCCCACTCGGGTGGTCCTCAAAAATCAATAACTAAACGCGGGAATAGCCCCTTCCGATTTTCCGAACCTTCGGGAAACTCCTAGAAGAACTCCACAACGTTCCCTAGTACTCATGGCTGAATCGGCGTCGGCGGCGGACGGTGAGCGCGAGAAGCATTTCCTCTGCCTCATCCGTGACTTCGCTGCCGAAAAATCTCACGGCGGTAAGCACCCCGGCACACCGCGGCCTCGCTGCGCCACCCCGCGAAACCATAGGGTTTTACATGCATGATTTCGCTACAAAACCCCGCTGATTCGATGCGTCTCCCCTTTGCGTGCAGAGTGGAGGGTGTCGGACCTGGAGCGGCGGCTCGACGACCTGCGTGCCGCGGCCTCGGACTTGAAGCGGCGGCTCGACGACCTGCGCGCCGCGGCCGAGCTCCACGCGACGAAGCGCGCGGAAGAGGCAGCGGAGGTAGAGATGAGCGGGAGCCAGGAGCAGGCCGCCATCGTCGCCGCGTCCATCCAGGCATTCGAGGTCTCTCTATCTCTAAACCCGAATCAGTGAATTATCTCACCGAACGTGCCCAATTTGCGTGATTTGATTCGACCTATTTTGGTGCGTTTAGGCGACCAACTCGCATCTCTATGAGGAAATCTCGAAGACGGGCTCTGATCTGGAGGCGCTTAAGGTTAGTAATTTGGAAAATCGCCGCAAATTAGGGTTCTGATTTGTTGCTTTAATATTACGCACTTGTATGTATATGTTGCTGTGTATGATTGGAATTGGAAATGGCGGTGATGTGCTTTTGGTGCTTGATGTTATGGCTCAAAGAGCAAGAGAGACAGTGCGAGGTTAGTAGGATGAACCTTGTCTGGTGCGCTGTTGCTGGTCGATTGATTGTATTTTTGTAGGATAATTTTGTTGGCAACCACTAAATCATCCGTGCGCTTGCCTTGGTTGTTGCAGAGATGAGTTCATTAGCCAGATGTATGAGTTGAAGGCACAGATAAGGTATGGAATATTTGTTTTGCCTGTGAGGACTCCATGTTGTTTCCTGCACATGCAACATGCTATGGCGGATCCTGCATCTCTTGTTTGCTATGCTTGTAGCCATCCTTGGTACTGTAATAAAAACATGCTGATTTGCTGGAGCTGTACTGTGCCAATTTTCGTTCAAATTTAAACTCCAATTTAGGGATTGAATGGGGATAGGTCTGGATATCAAAATTCCTGGTATGCATGAAGTAGGGAGCAGTGGAGAATGTAGATGTTTTAACATGAAGTCTTTATTAGGGGTGTTTGCGTGGCATTTCACCATATCCTATTTTCAGATATTTGTTTTAGTTTTTGGGGCGTTATTAAGATCCTTTGCTGTAGTTTGACAAAGATGGCAAGCAACTTGTGTGGAGGGATATTGTTAAGTAGTGTTTGAAGCTCCCAAACAATCTGACACCATTGACTTTCTATTTTTCTTGTTTATGCCCATTTGGCATTTGCTTGCTAGCTGAGGCATGTTTTGGATGTTGCTCTCTTGTTGATTATCTAAAGATAAACAATATTCCTCTTGTGCAGGCAATTTCAACAGATGGTTTCTCTAGAATTAGCAGAAGAGAAGTTCTTTGGGCTTCCATCAGCAGGTCTGTAAGGAAACTCATAATGCATACATAACATTTTCTGTGCCTGAATTTTGTAAGAAGGGGTTCCTTTAAATGCATGATGTTCTTACCATTTCTGTTTTATTGCTTAAGCATAATATGGAAACTCATAATGCACACATAGCATTTTCTGTTCCGGAATTTTGTAAGGGATTCCTTTAATACATGACGTTCTTCTTATTTCTGTTTGATTGCTTCAGCATAGTATTTTCCCATTTTCTAGAATTTTAAAATATAGATAGTTTGCTCGAATATTTTTTTACCCAGAAGCTTGCTATTTTAATGGTGTAAAAGCAGGTGTCTTAGTTATGATTTACAAGAGTAAAAGTTGTTCATAATAAGATGATGGCTGATAACTACTCTTGCATTCTTCTTAAGCTAAACATGTGAATTATTTAATAAAATAAAGAAGCTTATGGGTGCTCCATTGTGATGTTGTTTATAGACTTTGAATCTAAATTGTTTTATCGAACTAAGCCGGTTATCGCCGGTAATTGCTGGGTACCTGGATTTCTAAAACCTACTGCTTTTGAGGGTTTTGAGTGCTATTTCAACAGGATTTAGAGATTAATGCTTTTATAAGGTTAAGGATACAACAGTAATGTGCCAAAGCAAAGAAAAATGAATGAGAAAGCCACTTAACTGGAATCCATCTGGAAACCATCCGGTTACTGGCATCTCAGTGGGGACCAGGATTTTGAGAAAAACTGGAAAATTGATCCTTGCTTAAAACCTTGTTTCTGAAGGGTGTTTTCCATACAAGTCTAGAGCTCCTCTATGCTCTCCAATGTGTTAAAGTTGAGTGGTTTAGCATAATACTGCTTTATGTTGTTCTCATGAATGTTCCGAATCAATGTATGCTCTATCAATCTGTGCACTTTTACACTGTCTAAAGATTTTACCTTGGCAGGTGAACATGTCAGAGATAAGGATAAAATTGAGTCAGAAGGTATTTTGAAAGGTTTGGTCGATAAGGTGAGCAGCATTGATGCTGAGGTGCATGTCTTGGAAGAAGAGTATCACAAAGAATTGCTTGATCATGATAAGGTTTGTCTCTATCCTTCACCAAAATACAACATTATGCATACATATACTAAACAGATGGAACACATGACTTGATTGTCTTTTGGTTTTAGTCATATACCAGAAGTGGTGAAAAAACTAGAGTGCCAGATCACAATATATTGGAATGACAGATGACATGCCTTTTATATTAATTTACTAATTTTGGACATTACTGAACAACGGATGCCCAGTCCCAAGTTATAGCTTTAGAGCTAAACATAATATCGTCAAAAATATGGTACTAGCTTTTTTGAGTTTTCCATTCAATACTTCTGCAAGAATGTACATTGTTTGACAGATTTGACTGGTACATGTGCTTGTATGTCATACACTTTATTTTGTCCCACCATCAATGGTTCATCCAGTGGTCCTTCGAGTGGGTATGGGGGGATTGGAAAAATGCATGGGAATGAAAAAGTTGAGAAACTTTTTCAGGATTTGGCAAATATCCAAGGACCTTTCATAGAGTCTGTGATGGGAGACAGCGAAAGGTGAGTAGGATGAACTTTATATAGTGTCTTTTTTCTGGGCTATATGCACATATGTGGTATTTCTGTAGGATAATTTTGTTGATGTCCACTAATCATGCATGCACTTGCATCAGTTGTTGCAGAGACAAGATCATCAGCCAGATTCATGAGATGAACGCAAAGATAAGGTATGGAATCTGTGTTTGCCTGCGACGGATTCATGTTGTTTCCCTCACATGCAGCACTCTGTGGCTGATGCTGTATCAGTTGTTTGCTTTGCATGTGGCCAAGTTCAATATTGTTAAAAACCATGCCCATAGGCTGTCGCAACACTTTGCTTATGTCTGTTCAAACCCCAGTGGGGGCTTGTACAGGTATAGGAATCGATGTATAGTCTGTATGTCAATTCCTGAGATACATGAACTAAGTAGCAGTGGAGATGTTTTAATATGAAACTTGTACTTGCATGCATTTCACCATCTGTTGTCATACCAAGTACTTTCAGATATCTGTTTTAGATTTTGGAGGTTATTAAGATTTTTGATGGGCTTGAAGGTTATTAAGATTCTTCACTTTACTTTGATAAATATGGCAAACAACTTGTGTGGAGGGATACTGGTAGATGCTTCCAAAGCAATCTAACAGCACTGACTTTCAATTTTTCTTGTTTCTGTCCATTTGGCATTTGCTTGCCAGCTGAAACTTGTTTAGGAAGTTTCTATCTTGTTGATAACAGCATTGACAATATTCCTCTTGTGCAGGCAATTTCAGCAGATGGTTTATCTAGAATTAGCAGAAGAAAAGTGCTCTGGGCTGCCATCAGCAGAGGGTAAGTAGAGAACTTGTAATGTAAGAAGGGGTTCCTTTAAATACATGACGTTCTTAGCATTTCTGTTTGGTTGCTTCTGCATAGTTGTTTCTTTCCTTTTCTAGAAAATGAACTATGGATCTTTGGAGTTGTGAGAATTGCACAGCATTCTGCGATAACATATTATTATCCATCCAAAAGCTTGCTGTTTAACTTGCGTCAAACTTTTCATGTTTGGTGTCTATGTTATGACTTACAGAGAGTAAAAGTTGTGCATAACAAGGCAATGACTGATAACTACTATTGTATTCTTATAAGCTATGCATGTGAATTATCTAATAAGACCAAGAAGCTTGAAAAATGCTCCAAGTGTGTGTGTACTGTATGTGCGCGCACATATGCATATACATACATACTTATGAATCTAAATTGTTTAAAACTATTTACTACTACCTGCCCTCAAAACTACTATGTTGTTTGTTGTTCTGTTTACCATTACGTTACCTGGTCAAGTAGAGGTCTTATTTCTGAGGAGTGTTTTTTCATAACAATTCTAGAGCTCCTCTATGCTCTCCAATAGTCCAATGTGTTAAAAGTTATGAGATTTCGCTTGATACTACTATGTTTTGTTCTCGCTAATCTTTTATGATCAATATATGTTGTATCAAGCTGTACACTTCCATTCAGTTTCTTGTTTCTTCTTAGACTGTCTGAAATGTTCACATTGGCAGGTCAACATGTTGGAGACGAGGATGAAATTATGGAGATGGAAGGTATTCTGAAAATTTTAGTTGACACAGTGAGCAAAATTAATGCCGAGGTGCATGTGTTGGAAGGAGAGTGTAAAAAAGATCTGCTTGATCACGACAAGGTTTGTCTTCATTCTTCCCCAGAATACCACATTATATGTACAAATATTTAATGGATAAAACACTGTTGTTTGAATGTATTTTGGTTATCTTATTCATAAGAACATCAGTGCTAAAAAACTATGGCATGACAGATTACAGAATATCTGAATGACAGCTGACATGCTCTGTATATTACTTTACTAATTTTGGACATTACCAAACATTGTTGCACTAGTACGTTGTTCATTGCCAGATATTGGTGTGCTACTATATGACAATTAGCCGCGTTTCATAAACGAAGATGGTGATATTTCTCACTAGTTGCTTTGACAAATAGGAAGCACAATAGTTTCTGGTTTAGGCACGTGCAGATAATTTTATTATAAATGCCAAGCTGTGTTTTCAGAAGGCATTTTAAGATGACAAGACACTAGGGGGGGGGGGGGGATGCAATGTCAAGGGTTGGACCAACACAGGCAGAGGGGGTGATTGTTTAGGGTAGGGGAGAGAGAACTAGTCAAGTTATAGTATAGAAACTTCAGTAGCGCTATTCAGCGATTGCGTGTGCGCTACGCGTAGGTCCTACTGCCTGGCTTCCAGGTGCAAACTGTGTTGATTCGGCAGTAACTATTACACGTGAAGTTACCATTAGACAAACATGAAGTTACTTGCGATGGGTATAAAAAACATAAATTTCATAGCGTCGAAACATATTTAACATGTATCTTGTTTTATGAAGCTCGTAATTTCGAATACAATGGCACAAACAGATCGCAGCTCGGACTTTCCATGAAAGAGTTATTGTATTTTTTAGGTTGTAAACAAGGTAAAAAATCCCCACATCAATTGTACTGCTGCATGCATATGATAATTTAGTAGATTCGGTCCTGAGGAAAGTTGTTGTCTATTGTGAGTGAAGTTACTGCCTGTTGCGAGGAATATTATTACCTGTTGTGTACTGTGAGCATTCGGCAGTAACTTCACTCGCTACCGATAGTAACTTCGTTCACAATGGATGATAACTAGATGTGCATATGATAGTAACTTCACTATGGGATGATAATTTCGTATGGGGATGATAATTTCATTTCATATGGATGATAACTTCATACGTAATCGAAAGTGACTTTCCAGAATAGGGTGGGTTGGTGGGGCTTCACCATGGGGATGGTAACTTCATTCCATATGGATGATAACTTCATGTGTAATCGAAAGTAACTACAGGCATTACAGATAATAACTTAATGTACATTCGATAGTAAGTTTATCATAATTAACAAATACTAGTAACTGAGCATAGGGTGGGATGGTGGAGCGGTTGGCTGGTTGGGTCAATTAGGGGCACACGCTTATTTTACACCTGCGCGCCGGTTAGTAATTCTATAAAAACTTTGTGTAATATCGTCTAAAATATAGTTAGCCTTTTTCAAGTTTACAGTTCAGTACTTTTGCAGGAATGCGTGTAATTTAATTTGCTTCGCTGGATATCACTTTAGTATTTTCTCTCTTAATTGGAAAATATTCTTGCTGAGCCAGGCTGTTACCACATGGTTAACAGAACAGAGTATTTTTGGCTCTCTATTTGCAGGTTTGTGAGGACTTGGCTGATATCCGAGCAAAGAGAGCTCTTATGGAGGCTGTGATGGGAGAGATGAAGCATTTGCAGGAGCTCAGACAATATCCTGAATTCACTACATTTGTGCAATTTCATGTGGTGTTGGTTTCTCATTTTTCTATGTGTTTGATGAAAGCTTTCTTTAACTAGTAACAAGCAGACAGCTGACATGGAGAAAGTGTATGCTTCACATGACAAGGGATTGCAGAGGCGTCACACATGCCCCAGCTGTGGAATCAACAACATGGTTGGGTTGGAGGGGGTGGGTCTTCACCCCAAATCCTCCTCATCCATGAAGGAGCACGACAGCAGTACCTCCCACCTCACCATATGCAGGGATGTTGTAGGCAAGCGTGGGGGCAGCAAGGACTTTGGATTTCTCGTCTCCATGGGCAAGCATGGGAGCAGCAGTGATTCAGACACCAGTGATGATTACGACAGCAGCGACTCATCCTCCCCGGGTGTAATCAGCCGGCGGCGTTTCTATTTTCCTCCTCCCAGAAGCACCGTGGCTGCCGCTCTCCCACATTGTACTCCGTGGCAGCAACATTTTTCTACTGCCCTCCCTGGCTGTTCCTCTCCATCCAAAGAGCTCCCCCCTCTGCCCCCTCTACCTCAATTTGAGGTAACCCAGGTGCAGGATAGCTTGTCCATTGGCAGTAGTGATTATACCAGTGAGGTGGTCAGTACCAGCAGCAGCTGCAAGTCAGGTGGTGATATTGAGAATTTGGAGGACCTGTATGCGTTCGGACAACCAGCTTGGGAGTCTCTCGTTGCTCCAGTTATGGGCTTAGCTTTGGATGAGGAGGAGGAGCTCATGATGGAAGCAACGGTTCTACTTGGAAGCGACCACAAGGCAAGAAAAATAATTGCAGAATTTGATGATGCTGAATCATCTCTTGCTCAAGTTCAAGTGATCCTTGGACAGCAAGAGGTTGCAATCAGGACGTTGCCCACATCAAGAGACTTTTTACTTAATTTGCCTCTGTCGTTCCTGTGCAAGGAGAAAAAGGGCATCAACTGTCCTATTTGCAAGAGTGGCTTCATTTCAAAAAAACGATGTGCTCGTCTCCCCTGTTCACATTTCTTTCATGTGCATTGCATTCTTGAATGGCTTTTGAGGGCGAACACATGTCCGGCATGTCGGCGTGCATTCCCAAGTACCGATAACAATGGGTAGATAAGGTACTCCCTTCATTTGGCTTATATCAATTTTGCTAACCTTTCCTCTGTGCTTTCTTAACATCGAAAAATGCAGAAAGTTGAATATCCATTCTACATAGTGTTACATAAATTCCTTCTCTTATTGTTCAGATCCAGCATCAAAATCTTTTCAAGATGTGATGTACTGCAATTGCAGTGTTTCATCAAGTAAGATAATGGGGGAGAACGGTGGGTTCACTTGACTGCTAGAGGGACAGGCGGAGAGGAGTCAATGTTTCTACTGTGTTGATGTGCTCGACAATTGTAGTCACGAGTTTCAGGCGTCTTGGATTCGGGAAGTAGGCCGCGTCCTGCTTTTGCTACCTTCCTTTTGTTTCTTTTTCTCTGTTTGGTGAAGTATTGCCGTGAACTGGGTTTTCTGTTTGTAGTTTCAGCCTGTTAGCTTTCTGGAAGTAGGCCCAGTGATGTAAGGTTTGAATCCCCATTATGGAAAAAGGGATTCCAGCATCAAGAGTAACTATGACGACTATGAAATATACATGACTACTCCTGCAACTATAAATTTGACTCATCTGAATATCTTGCTGAATGAGAACTACTTGTTGGTCATGGCTTGACGTACGATCGAAGATGTGTTTGTTCCCTTTCTTCCAAACAATCTATGTATGAAGCAACTTTTTGTACCATCACATGCCCTGATAGGAAACTGAAGGTTTAAGTGGAACACTGATCAACTGCTGCAGTACATGATCATTTTCTCCAGAATAAACTAGGAATTCATGATTCTCTGTCTTGTGGTTAGGGCTGTAAACGAGCCGAACTCGAGCGAGCTTAGCCTTCCAAGCTCGAGCTCGGTAGAAGTTCGAGCCGAGCTCGAGTTGGGGTCCGAGCCTGGATCTGGGCTCGAGCTCGGCTCGGCCTAAGCTCGAGTAGGCCCGAGCTCGGCTTGTTGAAGCTCAATAACAATTAAAATAATTTATTATGCACTATTTTTCAATAATAAAAAAATTTTAAGTTCAAGCTCGGCTCTAGGAATCTCGATAACAGTCAAAATAATTCAAATACATACTAATTTTTAATAATAAGAAAAGCTCGAGCTCGAGTTCGGCTCGAGAAAGCTCGGTAAGAATTAATATGTATTACTATTTAAGCTCGAATCGGGGCTCGCGAACTATTCGAGCTCGGCTCGGTGAAACTCGCGAGCTCGAGATCAAACTTGAGTTCGGCTCGTTTAAAGTTCGAACCAAGCTCGAATCGAGCCTAGAACGAGCCGAACTTGAGTAGCTCGCAAGCTTCGAGCTTTTTTTACAACCCTACTTGTGGTCATCTTTCAAGTTCATGAATGGCACATGGCCTGTTTTGTGGCCTTTGGGGCATGCAACCAGCGAACTGAGTACAGCAGGCTGATATCTGTTATGAATAGCTCATCAATTCATTATATGCCTTATATATATATATATATATATATATATATATATACACACACACATGTACAGGTGTGGCACATATGTAGAAAACCCCTCATATAATAGGGTAACTACACAGCTATGTATACATATCTAACACCCCCCTTAAACTTATGGTGGATCAACAACATGAAGTTTGGAGAGATGAAAACTGTGCTGGGCCCTGGTTTGTGCCTTTTGTGAAAAAGTCTGCCAACTGAATCTCGGAAGGCACATACTGAAGAGCAACAACCTGGTCCTGCACCTGTGTACGCATGTAGGAAGCATCAACAGCAATATGCTTTGTAAGCTCATGCTTCATCGGATCTTTAGCAATGCTAATAGCACCTGTACTGTCAGACAAAAGAGGAGTCGATGCAGAAACAGAAACACCAAAATCCTGAAGTAACCACTGTAGCCAAGTAACCTCCGCAGTCAACAAAGCCATAGCTCGCAACTCAGCCTTAGCACTCGAACGAGAAACTGTTGTCTGCTTCTTAGTCTTCCAAGCAATGAGAGAATCACAAAGAAAAACACAATAAGCAGAGAGAGATCAGCGATCAGAGGGATCACTAGCCCATGTGGCATCAGAATATGCCTGGAGCTGTAAAGAGCTGGAGCGAGGGAAAAAGAGACGACGAGAGATAGTTCCACGAAGATATCGTAGAACACGAAGAAGATGACTATAGTGAAGCTGAGTGGGAGCAGAAACAAACTAACTCAAGATATGCACAGGATACGAAATGTCAGGACGAGTGACACCAAGATAAACAAGACTCCCAACAAGATGACGATAGCGAGTAGAATCAGCAAGAGGCTCACTATCAGTCGGACGAAGATGACATTAAGTTTCATGGGAGTCTCAGCTGTCCGCTGATCAGTAAGAGAGGCACGATCAAGAAGATCCTGGATATACTTTTCTTGAGACAGATAGAAACCCTCAGGAGCAGAAGTAACCTCAATCCCAAGAAAGTAGCGAAGAGGACCCAGATCAGACATAAGAAACTGCTCATGAAGACGCTCCTTGATAAAAGTGATATACTGAGGATCATCTCCAGTAATGATCATATCATCAACATACAAAAGGAGAAGCGTCCGACCACGAGATGAAGTGTGAATAAAAAGAGTAGGATCATGAGCACTCGCCGAAAAACCAGCTGCAGTGACAACAGAGGAGAAACGATCAAACCAGGCACGAGGAGCTTGCTTGAGGCCATAGAGAGATCGATGAAGACGACAAACCATACCCTCAGGAACAGAATACCCAGGGGGTGGCTGCATGTAGATCTCCTCACGCAACTCGCCATTGAGAAAGGTATTCTTGACGTCCAACTGAGAGATAGACCACTGTCGAATAGAGGCCACAGCAAGAAGAATGCGAACGGTGGTCATGTGAGTGACAGGAGCAAAAGTCTCATCATAGTCATAGCCATGCTCCTGCTGAAAATCATGCGCTACAAGACGAGCCTTGTAATGCTCAAGAGAACCATCAGAGCGAGTCTTAACCTTATAGACCCACTTGCACGTGATAGGAGTAACATGCGCAGGAAGAGGAACAAGATCCCACGTGCCAGTATGCTCAAGGGCAGCGATCTCCTCCGCCATCGCATGCTGCCACTCCTGATGAACAACAGCAATACGATAAGAAGTCGGTTCGGCAAGAGCAGCGACAGCAAAACCAAAACGCTCAGGAGGCCGACTAGACTGGTGATCACGAAGAGTATAACGAGGAGGGACCAAAGGGGATGACCCGTCAGAAGGAGAGAACATATCAGAAGGATCCTCAACTTGCGGGCGGCGAATATAGTAGAGAAGATAAGAAGGAACAAGATTAGAAGCAACCTCGGGAGAGGATGCCGGTGGTGAGCAAGGTGCTGACTGAGAAGGAGGCACCGGAGAGACCAAAGATTGTGGTGGAGTGGTGACTATAGGACTGGAAGGAAAAGTCAGAAATGAAACCGGCTCAACAACAAATGCTAAAGTGGAGGAAGAAGAAGGACAAGGATAAGAAGGACGAGACTCATCAAAAGTAACATCTTGAGAAATCCGCATCCGTCGGCCAATAGGATCCCAACAACGATATCCCTTGTGCTCAGCACTGTAGCCCAGAAAAATACACTCAACTGACTGAGCGGTCAGTTTGGTGCGCTCACGAGGTGCAAGAAGAACATAGCACACACACAAAAAGGCGAAGACTAGAATAATCAGGAGTCTGGCCAAAGAGACGCTCAACTGGGATCCCACCCTGAAGAGCAGAGGAGGGCTGAATGTTGATCAAGAAAGTGGCAGTAGAAACAGCCTCAGCCCAAAAATGTGGTGGAATAGCAGAAGCAATCATGAGAGTGCGAGCTGTCTCAAGAAGATGACGATGCTTGCCTTCAGCCACACCATTCTGAGCATGAGCACTTGGACAAGAAAACTAAGAGAGAGTGCCCTGCTCATAAAAAAAACCATGAAGGGCTCCCGACAAGTACTCTCCAGCGGAATCAGCGCGAAGAACACGAATAGGAGTCAAACTGAGTGTGAACCATGGTGGCAAAGGTCTTATAGATAGATAAAACCTCACTACAAGATGACATAAAGTATATCCATGTATGTCGAGAAAAATCATCAATAAAAATGATATAATATTGATGACCTCCTTTCGAAACAAAATGAGTTGGTCCCCATACATCAGAATGAACAAGATCAAAAGGACGCTGAGACACTGACTCACTAGAAGGATAAGGAAGTCGAAGTTGTTTGCCAATCTTACAACCCTGACAATTTAGAGAAGCATCACCAGGCACAGACCCTAAAAGACCTCGACGAAGTAAGGAAAACATACGGGAACCACAAAGATGTCCTAAGTGATGATGCCACTGAGCAAAGGATGTGGTGGAGGCTGCAGCAGCTGCAGAGGCAGTGGTGGAGGCGAGAAGACTGACTGAAGTAGCGGAAGGAAGGTGAAGCCAGTCAAGCTCCCAGAGCCATTGGGAGTCACGGCAGCGAGGGCCAGTACCAACCAGAGTCACCGTGCGACGATCCTGAACACAACAAGAATCAGAATCGAAAATAACACGACAACCATGATCAGTGAGCTGGCCAGTAGATATGAGCTGCATTGTTAGTTTTGGAACATGAGAAACAACAGGAACATGAAAAGAGGGATTTGAAAGAGTGCCTCGTCCTTGGATAGAAAGAGAGGTACCATATGCTGTGTGGATAGTGATAGGAGCAGCTAATGAAGTAATGGAAGTAAGACAGGTGGAATCAGATGTCATATGAAAGGAAGCACCAGAATCAAGAATCCAAGGTGTTGTACCTGAGGAAGGAGAAGTAGAAGGTGGTCTCTCACCGAAGATCGGCAGCAGCAGAACCAGCGAGAACTGCACGATGCGAAGCAACCATGCGGCCTAGCAATGTGAGAAGCTGCTGAGTGTCAGGGGTACCAGAACTCTGCTGAGAGGAGGAACCTCCAGTGCCCCTCGGAGGGCGAGCACCACGATGAAGATCCTTCTTCTTCTTGTAGCAAAACTGTTCCACATGTACATCCTTGTTGCAATAGGTGCAGTGAAGGTCCTTACCAACAGCAGCTGTCGCTGGTGGAGGCACAACTAAGGAAGGAGTAACCAAAGGCACAGCGGATGTAGAAGCCGGAGAAGCCACCAAAACCGAAGGAAGTGATGATGATGATGATGATAGCAGACCCGCTCCACGAAGTCGAATCTCCTCAGTACAAACAGCAGCAAGGGCCTCTAACAAAGTCACACGAGGATGACGAGCCAGCAACTGAGCACGAGTCTGCTCAAACTCAGACCGGAGACGTGTCAAAAAATCGTAGATGCGGCGAAGCTCCATGTGAGACTGCTGATACTGACAACACTGACAGGTGCGGCAAACATCTGGCCCCAAAGAGTATCTGACGCCATATCGCAGACAACTGAGCATAGAACTCATCCAAAGTGGCATCTCCCTGTTGCAGCCGGTCGGAGGGTGGTGCGGCGACCGGCGGAGCGGGGTCGGCGACGAGCGGCCAGTCGGCGGTGCGGTGACCTCACGGCAGGTCTCGGGCGGGATCTGGATGGCGGCGTCCCGAGCTCACCAACAACGACGGCGGCGGCCTCGCGCGACGCCGGCAGCGAAGGCCTCGGGCAGGGGCGGAGCGACGCCTCACGCGACGGCGGCGTTCGGCGACGGTGATCTTCACCGATAGCGCCGGCAACGGCCTCACGCGACGCCAGCGACGACGGACTCGGGCGGGATCGGGACCGTGACCCTGACCGGACTCGGGCGTCCCGATCTTCACCGACCGTGACTGGTGCGAAGATCTCGAGTAGGCGACGGCCGGCCGACGCGCGGAAGGAGGCGCGGCCTGGCCAGGCGAGCCCGATCCGGCTGGATCTGGCGAGGAGCCCGGCGGCGGCAACTAAAAGAAATCGACGGCGTCGACGAGCAGCGGTGGAAGAAGATAACAAGCGGCAAGCCAGGCAAACCCTAGGTATAATGAAACCCTACGTATGACGAGACCTTGGCTCTGATATTATGTTATGAATAGCGCATCAATTCATTATGAGGCCAATAGGCCAATATATATACATATACAGGTGTGGCACATATGCAGAAAACCCCTCATACAATAGGGTAAATACACAGTTATGTATACATATCTAACAATATCCAAAAGTTAACTTTGGCGAATGGCAATCTCCTATTTCTCTGCTATTCAGTCATCTTCGCGTCAGACAGCCATCTGGAATCGCTTTGCTTATCCCAGTTTGGGGGATCATGGATGAGCTGTGTCAGTAGTAGACATTCATATTAGCCGGGTTCTCTGTCTTTGAGATTTAGAGGGTGCTCAACTGATTAAAGAGTCAGGTTGCACCATTTTGACTTTAAAATGCCGAATCCTTTGTTCTGATTTGATGGCGTTAATCCAATCTGGTAGAAACCAAACTTGTTCCCTCCATGTGAATAGATGGTTTTAATAAGAGATACTACTTTAGTTGATGATGTTTGCTACTTTTTCTAGATTCCAATTGGCCTCCGTTTGTCATTACGGTGGCTTGTTTGAGCTGCTTTTAGAGGTCTCTCTAATCTCTTTCTTACCCCGAATCGGTGAATTATCTCACCGATCGTGCCCAATTTGTGTGATTTGATTCGACCTATTTTGGTGCGTTTAGGCGACCAACTCGCATCTCCATGAGGATTAGTAGTGTTTGAGCGTTGCAACGAAAACTTTGCATAAAAATTATTAGCGTCCACAGAAAATGAATGGAATAATCTACAGTGACAATCACCGAAGGCAGGGTTGCTCACATTTGCTCTTTTTTGTCACAATTTTGTGGAAGAGCAAAATCACATATCTCTAGAACAAATTTGACAATCTTCGCGAGTCACATGACTAAATCCTTTCCGGAACATAAGCATAGATCCATGGAAAATGTTCCGTCTTGTAATGTTTGGAAACCAAACAAAACCAGAGAACTTTGAAGTTCAGACATCAATTTTGGTGCTTAGGCAACATAAAACATTAATCCATGTAGCCTCAACAACCAAACATGATGAGAGAGAATCGTGTAAAAGTCTAGAAGATGAGAAGTTGTCCAATAGGATCAACATGAAGGCAAACATAAAATTTGTAAAGTAAGAGAGAATGACATGAAAAGGTATAAAAAAATGTTTTTGCTGAGCGCTTTAGCAGCTATGATTATAGGTAATTTCTTTTAGGATTATACTGTTGGTCAATGAAAAAAAATCTCCCAACAAATAATAGAGCATCCTCGTGTTCTTCTGGTCTTTATCAGTACCATTGACAAGCAAGAGTTCCCTATATCTCTATTTCTACTTTGTATGGCTACATCTGTTGGCGGTCTCTGGTCGGTTGACTCCGCAAGGGGTTTGGGCGACTCAGAGCGGGAGTCCGAACCCTAGCATCCTAGCTAGGGTTTCGGTTGGTTTTTCTTCCTCAAATCCCCACCAAATCAGTCACAAATCGAAGTTTCTTCAATGCCGGTCCATTTCCCCAAGGTTTGGAAGGCAGGGAAGGTCTCCCGCGAGGATGTGCGGGGGTGAAGTCAGGCGGAGGCAGAAGCTAGGGGGGCGGGGGCGGTGGCGTGCGCCCTGTTTGGAGTGCGGCTCTTGAAGCGGAATCCGAGACCGGGGTCGTCTAGTGGCCGGGGGGCGTGAAGGACGGTGCTGGGCAACTCCAAACGCGGGTCCCTGGCGGCTTGGGTCCCGAAAGGAGCTCGGGCGGCTCAGAGGTGAGTGCCCTAGCCCTTCTCCTCGGTGGGCGAGGCGTGGAGTCCTTTGGGTCCGCCCTGGAGTGCTCTGGAGGCGGGGCGGGGATGAGCAATCCGATGGGCGGCGCCGGGGAAGATCTCGATGGTCTTCTCCGGGGTTTGAAGCTGACGGAGAGGGAGAAGAAAGGGGTTCGCGGCGCCTGGAGGGCGGAGGTGGTGGAGCAAACAAAGTTCCCGCAGGCGGTGGGGAAGCTGTTCGCCTCAAAACCGGGCTATGCCGACGGCCTGGTGCAAACGGTGGGCAGAATTTGGTGCCCCCAGAAAGGGATTCGCTGCAAGGAGCTGGGCATCAACCGGTTCCTCTTCACCTTCTTGCAATCAGGAGGTAAGCGCAGGGCGATCCAGGAGGGGCCTTGGGAGTTTGGGGGTGATTTGTTAGTGGTAGTGGATTTTGATGATACTAAAAGATTGAAGGACCTCGAATTCACTCAAATTCCGGTTTGGATTCGTGTCTTCAATTTGCCGCTGGGATTAATGAATGCTGAAACGGGGCGCCGGATTGGCAATGGAGTGGGCAAAATACTGGAGGTGGACAAGGATGAAGACGAACTGACGGTTGGGGAATATCTCAGGATTAAGGTCTTGATTGATATTCGGAAGCCTTTAGCTCGGGGGATCATAATGGAGAAGGGGGAAGGTGAGGGGGAATTTTGGTGTGGATTCAAGTATGAATTTCTGCCCAATTTCTGTTACTCGTGCGGCTAGTTAGGCCATGTGGAGAAGGATTGCGACGACAGCAGCTGGAGACAGGAAGAAAAGCAGTTCGGAGACTGGTTGCATGTTAATCCAGTGAGGAGGAAGGACGGCAGGGGGAGGTGGTCGGAAGGTGGAAGCTCAGGAGGGAGTAAACAGCAGCCAAAGAGGCGAGCTGGGGAAAGAACCGGGGACAAAAAAGATTGCTAGCAGTGATGGCTCACGTAAAGCTACTCGGGTGAGTGACGGGGAGCTGAAGGACGACGGCGAAAGCCCACTTAAATGTTTAGCGGATGAGGAGAGAGGTGGCTTGCCGAGGAGGCTGGAGTTTGAGAATCAAGTTCTAACAGTGCGGACTACGGGTGGGGAGACATTACCAATTTCTGAGGGCAGTGCTAAAGGTGCATATACTAGTGAGGTGGAAACATGTCTCCCCGGGGCGGTGGCGAGTCCAAGTTTGGCTCCCAATCACAGCACAAATCAGGAGGAGCCGAAGGGGGAAGGGGAGGACCACACAACTGGCCGGGCTTTGGTGGGGGGAGCAACTGGATGGCAAAGTGTGCATGGAAGTTGATGGAAACGGAAATGAAAGGGTGGAAGGGAAAAGAGTGTTTGTTGAAGGAGCTAAAGAGACAAAGAAGGTGGAGTTGCACAGGGAGATGGAGGAAGACAGGAGGGGGATGGCTGTGGGATTGCCAGAAGTGTTAAAGAGGGCGACGTTTAGGCGGCGTCCCCGAACTGCTTCGGGGAAGGGGAAGTCCGACACTGCCCTGGGGGATGAGCACAAGAAGAGACCAGCACCAGAGGAGGGCGAGGAGGGCATGGAAAGGAAGAAAAAGCAGTGCTTGGAGGAGGGGGTGAGTCAAGGGAGGGAGGAGCAGTACATTGTTGTTGAGGCGGGATTGCTCGGTCAATCCCGTCAGACCAAATGAAGATAATTGTTTGGAACTGCCGGGGTTTGGGGAGTGGCCCGGCAGTTCGTGGTCTTCTGGATGTCCAGAAGAAGGAGGCCCCGGATGTGCTGTTTTTGTCTGAAACAAAACATAACAGTACATGGTTGGAGATGTTTAGGTGGAAATTAAATATGCCAAATATGTGTGTTAAGGATAGTGTGGGTGCTAGCGGTGGTCTAGTTTTGTTCTGGAAAAAAGGGGTGGAGTTAACGGTGGAAAGTATGTCACGATACCACATTGAGGCTACGGTGCAGGAGGAGGACGGTTTAAAATGGCGCTTCACTGGTTTTTATGGTGAATCTAGAAGTCGTGGAAGCTGTTGAGATTGCTGAGAGATAGGAGTGATTTGCCATGGCTGTGCTGTGGTGATTTCAATGAAATTATGTTCAACTGTGAGAAGGAGGGAGGACCCCCCAGAGCGGAAAGGAGCATGGAATCTTTCCGTGAAGCCCTTGCAGACTGTGATTTGCATGACTTGGGTTTTGTTGGGGATGTGTTCACTTGGAGGAACCATCATCATAGAGCGAAGAGTTATGTGAAGGAAAGATTGGACAGGGCGGTGGCGAATAGCTCTTGGAGGACCAAGTTCCCCCTCGTTCGGGTTGTCAACGGTGATCCTAGACACTCTGACCATAGGCCTGTCATTCTGGATACGGGAGGGAGGGAGAAGCAGGGTTGGAACAAACCGATGGAGATCATGAAAAAATTTGAAGCAAGGTGGATAGAGGAGGAGTGTGAGACTAGGGTGGGGGAAGCTTGGAGTGAAGCAATTGAGAAGGGGGAATCCAGCCTGATGGAAATCCAAAAACACCTGTTGGTGGAGTTGTGGGAGTGGGACCGCAGTGTCCTGGGTGAGTTAGAGAAGAGGATCAAAAAAGCCAAGACCGAGCTTGAGAGATGTCGAAGGGGGAGGATCAGCCAAGACCAAGTAAACAAGGAACACGTGCTGCGGTATAGGTTGGAGAGGCTGCTAGATCAACAACATGTTTACTGGAAACAAAGAACCCACTCGTCATGGCTAACCCAGGGAGATCGTAATACAAAGTTCTTTCATGCCAACGCCTCGGAGCGGAGTCGGAAAAATCGTGTGGGAATGTTGGTAGAGGATGGTGGCGATGTGGTGGCGGGGAAACATCTAAAAACTTTTATCGCTAACCAGTACCAACAACTTTTCAGGTCAAATGCAGGAGATCATGCGGAAGAGGTGCTCGAATGTGTGCAAAGACGGGTCTCTCATGTCATGAATGAGGGTCTGATTGCGCCATTTACAGATGCGGAGGTATGGAAGGCTTTACAAAGTATGGGGGATCTGAAAGCCCCCGGTACTGATGGAATCCCTGCAATCTTCTATAAAAGGTTTTGGTCGTTGGTAGGGGCCCAAGTGAAAAAAGAGGTGCTGGATGTTCTGAATGGAGGAGCTATGCCAACAGGGTGGAATGACACAGTTATTGTGTTGATCCCCAAAACCAGTAAACCGGAGAAACTAAAGGATCTTAGGCCCATTACTCTTTGCAATGTGGCGTACAAACTCATCTCAAAAGCATTAGCAAACCGGCTTAAAGGTATTTTGCCAGAGATCATCTCGCCTTCACAGAGTGCCTTTGTTCCTAGCCGATTGATCACGGACAATGTGCTACTGGCCTACGAGTTCACCCACTATTTGTTTCAGCGTAAACGGGGAAGTAGGGGTGTTGCAGTCATAAAACTTGATATGAGCAAGGCATATGACCGAGTTGAGTGGGTGTTTCTGAGACGAGTGATGTAGAAGTTGGGATTCCATGAAAGTTGGGTCGAACGCATCATGCTATGCGTTACTACTGTGTCTTATCGGATCAAAGTGAATGATGACTACACAAGCAGAGTGATCCCACAGAGGGGGCTACGACAGGGTGACCCGTTGAGTCCCTACCTTTTCATTCTCTGTGCAGAAGCGTTGTCGGCCATGCTACAGAGAGCGGAGGAAGAAGGAAAAATTGAGGGGATAAAAGTCTGTAGGGAGGCGCCACGTATAAATCATTTGTTCTTTGCAGATGATTCCCTTATCTTGATGCGGGCACAGAAGGATGACGCTACAGAATTACAAAGGATCCTCGATGTGTATGAGAAAGCGTCAGGGCAAGTGATTAATAGAGACAAGTCTTCTGTTTTGTTCAGTCCTAACACAAACCAAGTAGATCGAGATCAAGTCCGCAATGAACTCCGCATTTCAATGGAAGCAAAAAATGAGAAATACCTGGGGCTTCCGACGTCCATTGGCAAATCACGCAAGAAAGCATTTGGGTATATAAAAAGGAAGATCTGGATGCGGATACAGGGGTGGCAAGAAAAGCTGTTATCAAAGGCAGGAAAAGAGATTCTAATTAAGGCAGTCGCCCAAGCAATCCCATCATATGCCATGTCGTGTTTTGATCTGACGAAGGGGCTGTGTGATGAATTAAACTCCATGATAGGTCGGTGGTGGTGGAGCCAGACTGACAAAGAAAATAAAATCCACTGGTTGAGTTGGGACAAGCTGACATTACCCAAAAAGGAGGGGGGTTTGGGATTCCGTGATCTGCACCTCTTTAACCTAGCCATGCTTGCACGACAGGCGTGGAGAATCCTAACCAACCCGGAAACTCTATGCAGTCAAGTCCTGAAGGCCAAATATTTTCCAAACAGCAACTTCTGCAGTGTAGTGCAAGAGAGGGCATATCTTATACCTGGAGGAGTATTCTGCAAGGAGCCCAATTGCTTAGAGAGGGAGTGGTGTGGCGGGTAGGTAATGGTAACTCGCTCAATATTTGGACTGATCCGTGGATACCGTTTGGGATGACTCGCAGAATAGTAACCCCTAGAGGGGCTTATGTGCTGTCTCGGGTGTCCGAGCTCATGAACCCGGCACTGGCTCTTGGGATGAGGCTTTAGTGAAAGACATTTTTTGGGAGTCGGATGCAAACACCATTCTAGCTTTACAGACGGATGCAGATATGGATGACTGGCCAGCTTGGCAGTTTGATTCAAAAGGAGCCTTCTCGGTGAAATCAGCTTACAAGGTGGCAGTAAGGAAAAGGGATCATGAACAAGCAAGGGACGCCTCGGGGTCGGAGATGGGAATGAGAGACGACGCCGGTTTTGACTGGAAGAGAATATGGCAGCTCGCAGCACCAAATAAGGTCAGGATGTTTGTGTGGAGGTTTGCTCATAACAGCCTGGCAGTTAGGAGGAATTTAGCACGAAGGGGCATTAAGCGCGACACAATTTGCCCGATGTGCAATAGAGCTGATGAGGACGGCGGCCATCTGTTTTTGAAATGCAAAGGTGTAAAGGAATGTTGGAGATTAATGAACCTGGAGGACGTGCGAGTTAGGTTGCTGAGCTGCAACACGGCGAAGGAAACAGTGAGGGCAATTTGGAGACTGGATGCAGGGATTCAGATGCAAGTCTGGGTGCTATTTTGGAGATGGTGGTCAGCAAGGAATAAAGTCAATGCAGGGGAAAGAAGAGCTCTGGGCCCAGAAATTTGTTCATCAGTTGACTATCATGTGAAGGAGTTTGAAAAGCTTAAAAAACCAAAGGGCCAGAAGGGAGCAAAGGAAAAGATGAGGTGGGAACCTCCACCGATGGACATGTACAAGATCAACGTAGACGCATCTTTTAGGGCCAATACACAGGATGGTGGATGGGGATTTGTTGCTCGCAATAACAATGGTGAAGTTCTGGAGGGGGTTGTGGGAGGCTGGAAAGAGTTTCGAGCCCCTTGCAGGCCGAAGCACAAGCTGCTCTGATGAGTCTTCGTCGAGTTGCTGAGTTGGGAATGAGCCGAATTTTACTCGAAACAGATGCAACAAACCTGCAGAAAGGGCTGACCTCAACGGAGTTGGATAGAAGCACTGAGGGGTGTTTGTTTCGTCAGATTAGAAGCTTCATTTCGATGTCGTTTGTGCAATGTGTGATCCGGGCCTGTCCGAGATCATGCAACAAGGTGGCTGATAGCCTAGCTTGGTATGGGGCGAGCGTTGTTTGCTCGGGTTCAGAGCTGTTCATGAACCAAGTCCCCGCCTTTGTTACTGATCTGGTCTCTGGCGACTTGCCTAGAGCCAATGGTTAATGGAAGACTTTGTTTTCCTTCTCAAAAAAAATACTTTGTATGGCTACATGCAGTGGGGTCCAACCATCATGCATAAAACGAAAAAAAATTATAAATGAAAAATCCGGTGCCCTGAATATGGTTGATGTCATGAGTAAGAGTGCCCTTTTCATTGACATTATTTGCAATATTGATACCCACCCTGTACTTAATCAGTAACTTCACACTTGCACGACACCAACTTAAACTACATAATGTAGTGTTGTGGTTCCATCCTACAATTAGGCCGTATTAATTCAGGTGCCAAGATACAAGGAATCTCAGCAGTAGAATGCTACTGATCACGGACTAGACCAATTTGTCATGATGATTTACCATAATTTTAGTAAATGCCACTTATGGAACTATGGAACAAGTAATTCACAAAAAAGATGAGTGGCTTACCCTATCTTACATGACGATTTTCCTTAGGAGATAGCTAATGACAACCTCCTTTTTGCTAATCACCGCCGTGCGAAGACTGAAGAGCAGTAAATACATCCTATACATAAGACTTCTGATATTAATTCCACCATCCCAAATGAGGTTTTGTAGACTTGAAAAATGGAAAATCACAAGCACGGGACCTACTTTATCAACTAAATGATGTCAACACTGACCAGCAGCACGACAATAAGAGGTATGTATAGTGCCAACACGCGCCGTTTGGGCTACACCAAGCAATATGATTTCAGAAGTTAGAATCCACTTCCAACATTTAAAGAAGTAATGTTACGCCAAAATGTCTTCCATTTCATGTAATGTTATGATTTACTTGCGTGTATGGAAGTGGCTTACATTGCTAGATTGTTGGAGACGCTAACAGTTCACAGATGCCTCTGTCTACATTGAGGATGACCAAGATTGTGGGGTTGTTGCTCCAGTGGTGATGAAGGAAAATAGTCCTTCTATTATACTGAATTTTCACGAACTCCCACGTTTCGCACTGCAAGCTCTTTGCAAAAAGAATGGCATTCGGGCTAATATCACAAATGTGGCAATGGCAACTGCTCTTCAGTTTTTAGATGGGGTCGTCGGTGTTGAGGATCTGCGAGGCTCTAGCGCGGTTTTCGCTGTTCCCTCGGCGGACATTGCAGTAGAGACAAAAGAGGATGGTGCGATTGTCGCTGTCCCCTCGGCGGACATTGCAGCAGACAAAAAGAGGATGACAAGAAGAACAATGATGAGGAAAAGATGCTACCGTCAGTCAGCAAAAAGATGGTACGTCTAAGGCGCAGCCAAAGAAGTTCCACGATGAGTGATGAACACACGCTCAAGAAGGTGGAACGCAGGGTGGCAGCTTGCAATCTTGAATTAACAGGTACCTCAACTTCTTTTCTTTCTCTCTTTTACAGATTCTCGCATTTCTTCAAATTTGAACAACTTAGGTGTTTCTTTGGGTAGGGATGCTAAATTAATTAACAATTCTATTGTTTCGATAAGAAACATAGAAATAGATAGATTAGTGGTCTCCCGTAATAAGAGATCAGAGAACAAAAATAAAGCAATTGACCATACTGCTGATGATGAGGAGGAAAGACTTGATGTAATCCTCGGCCACGTCTGTGGTAATTCAAATGAGGATATGCAGGGCCGGGAAGATGATCACATATTAAGTGATCTTAATCCTGTCCCGCGTAAGAAAAAATCTAACTCTGCCAAAAATAATAAAACTGGCAGACCTCCGAAAAAACCAAAAACACCATCCAAACTGTGTCTCCAATGAAAGGAGTTTTTTGGAATAGCAGAGGTCTTGCTGACTTGGCTAAACACAGATATTTGATGGAGATGGTTCGAGAGGAGCAACTCAATTTCGTTGCACTCTCAGAAACGGGTCATGTTGATTTTCCCGATGCGGTCCTTAAGAACTTTAGTGGTGGGCGTGACTTCATTTGGCATAGCATGGCCCAATCTGGACGCTCAGGTGGAATGTTATTAGGTGTTGACTTGAGCATCTACGATATTGGATCCATAGATGAGGGTGACTTTTATATCAAGTTCTGCCTTCGTAATAAATTTGATGGTTTCAAGTTTGCACTGTATACGGTATATGGGCCAGCACAACAGCAAAATAAAGAAGCGTTTCTTATAGAACTGGCCCATATTTGCTCTCGGGAAACACTTCCATATATTGTAGGGGGTGATTGCAATATCATGAGACACCCAGAGGATAAGAGCAAAGGGCGTTTTGATACCAAATGGACAAATATTTTCAATGCGGTCATTGAGTCTCTTGAAATTAAGGAAATCGTTATGTCAGGACGGCAATATACTTGGGCCGGGCCGGGAGACGATCCTACATATGAGAAATTAGATAGAGTGCTTGTCAGCACTGAATGGGAAAATAAATTTCCTCTATCTACAGTACAGTCCAGAGATAGAAGCCAATCTGATCACACACCTCTTATCTTGAATACTGGATCTTCAACCCATAATAATAAGCAACAAACCTTTAAATTTGAAAGGGGTTGGTTGATTCGGGATGGGTTCTTCGATATGGTGGCCAATTTATGGCAATCAGAAAATCGAGGAGATACTGCTATGGACAGATGGCAAAATAAAATAAGACATCTTCGCCAGTATTTGCGAGGATGGGCCAAACATACAGCAGGCTCATATAAAAAAGAGAAGAACAAACTAATCTCATTGTTGGACGCCATTGATAAAAAGGCGGAACACACTACTCTTTCTGATAATGAGATAAATATGAAACAATATCTCAAGCAAAGATTGGTTCTCTTATTACGAGAGGAAGAGATGAAGTGGTATGAAAGGGCGAAGGTTAAAATCCTTCTTGAAGGTGATGATAATACCCGTTTCTTTCATTTGGTGGCCAATGGCAGACATCGCAAACAACACATCTTCAAATTAGAACAAGAAGATGGTATAATTACTGGCGACACCGAATTGAAAAATTACATCACTAATTACTACAAAGGCCTTTTCGGACAATCACAGGACAATAACCTCTCCCTTGTGGAAAGTCAGATAAATGATATACCACAAGTCACTGTTGTTGAAAATGATATGCTTACATCAACATTTACTGAAACAGAGGTCAAAGAGGCTTTGTTCCAAATGGAACACAACAAAGCTCCAGGTCCTGATGGCTTCCCTGCAGAATTCTATCAAGTATTCTGGGAAGTGATCAAGGAGGATTTAATGGCACTTTTCAATGATTTTTATGAAGAATGCCTACCGCTCTTTAGTCTAAATTTTGGGGTAATTACCCTTCTGCCTAAGACTAAAGATGCAAAATAGATTCAACAATACAGACCAATCTGTTTACTTAATGTCAGTTTTAAAATATTCACAAAGGTAGCCACGAACAGAATTAACAAAGTAGCACAGACAGTCGTGAGTCCATCTCAAACGGCTTTTATGCCAGGCAGAAACATAATGGAAGGCGTGGTCATATTGCATGAGACCATTCATGAATTACACACTAAAAAGCTTAACCGGGTGATTTTCAAAATTGACTTTGAAAAGGCCTACGATAAAGTTAAGTGGTCCTTTCTACAACAAACCTTGAGAATGAAAGGCTTCTCCCAAAAATGGTGCAATTGGATTGAGAGCTTTGTCACTGGGGGTAGTGTTGGTATCAAAGTCAATGATGATATTGGACACTACTTCCAATCAAAAAAAGGTCTTCGTCAAGGTGACCCAATGTCACCTATTTTGTTCAACATTGTAGCACATATGCTTGCAATCTTAATAAAAAGAGCAAAGGATGATGGTCAATTAAGGGGGGTCATCCCTCACCTTGTAGATGATGGTTTGTCAATTCTGCAATATGCAGACGATACTATTATCTTTATGGACTATGACCTAGAACAAGCAAAAAACATGAAACTTTTGTTGTGTGCCTTCGAATAATTGTCCGGTCTCAAAATCAACTTTCATAAGAGCGAAATCTTTTGTTATGGCAAAGCAAAAGATTTTGAGGACCACTACATTGAGCTCTTTGGTTGTGATGCAGGTGATTATCCCTTCAGATATTTAGGGATACCGATGCACCATAAAAAAACTCCATAATGTAGATTAGAGGAGCATCGAAGAGAGGTTTGAAAAAAAATTGACTTGCTGGAAGGCGAAGCATTTATCTTATGGAGGTAGATTAGTCCTTCTAAATTCAGTACTTAGCAGTTTACCTATGTTCATGATGTCCTTTTTTGAAATACCGAAAGGTGTTCTTAAAAAATTAGACTATTACAGATCTAGATTTTTTTGGCAAGGCGACAAAGATACAAAGAAGTATCGCCTTGCACGTTGGGACATCTTATGTCGTCCTAAAGACCGAGGACTTGGGATCATTGACCTCCAAGTCCAGAATAAATGTCTCTTAAGCAAGTGGATTATAAATTTGCTTAATGAAGAAGGAACTTGGCAAACTTTGCTTAGAAACAAGTATCTAAGCTCACATTCTCTTCCACAAGTCCACGTCAAACCCAATGATTCTCATTTCTGGAAGGGTCTGATGAAAATAAAAGATCAGGTTTTGGCTTGTGGTTCCTTCAGAATTAATGATGGATCACAAACGAGATTTTGGGAAGATACATGGGTAGGCAATCGCCCATTCAAAGACCTTTATCCAACCCTGTATAATATTACAAATCGGCCGCATGATACAGTGGCCAATATTATGAGATCCATACCTCTAAATATTTCTTTTCGGAGAGCTCTGGTGGGGGATAAACTTGATAAATGGGAAGATTTAGTATCCAAGATCACTCATATCCATTTAAATGACGAGAGAGATTTGTTTATTTGGAGTTTACATAACAATGGTCAATTTATGGTCCATTCTAGGTATCTTCACATGATAAATCAGAATACGCCCTTTTCTCATAAAGTGATTTGGAAGTTAAAAATTCCTCTAAAAATCAAGATTTTCTTTTGGTATCTCCAGTGGAGTAATTTTAACAAAGGACAATCTAATTAAGAGGAATTGACAGCGATCAAAGGTGTTGTTTTGTAATTGTAACGAAACCATTAAGCATCTTTTCTTTGATTGTCATCATGCCAAGATGATCTAGAGGACTGTCTACATAGCTCTTGGGTTAACTCCTCCCACTCTGTATCCAACATGTTAGGAGTTGGCTATCAAATTTTGATTTAAAAACAAGAAGATAATTTTGGTTGGGGTAGCCACTCTATGTTGGGCAATTTGGCGATGTCGTAATGATCTAATCTTTGCAAATTGTAAATATCGTCTTTCTTGCGAGGCTATTTTCAGGGGAACATACTGGCTGCGGTTTTGGGCACTGCTGCAGCGTGATGATGAAACAAAGGAGAATTTCCAGCTAACGAGCAGAAAACTAGAGACCACTGCGTTGGAGCTGTTTGCTGCCCATGGATGGAAATTTAATAATAGACTTTGTCATGCATAATTTTTGCATTCCTTGTTTCCCTATTTCTTCAGCAATGGTGCTGGAACTTTGTAATAATGTTAACGCTGTGTGCGGAAACGCAGAGGCGGGAAGTCTTTTCTTCCATTTTCTAAAAAAAAATGTGCAGCACCAATAGCGAATTGTATCATTCCATTGATATGCACATACTCCAGCGACCAGCGCCTCACGGATCACTTTATTTCAGCAATGAAGTCACCAAAATTGTAAAATGCGCATGATAATGATAACTCATCTTAGTTAATGATTTGTACTTCCAGAGAAGCGACTGGATTGTTGTCGACAATCAAGTTACTGATCTTATGAAAATATGAGAAAGGAGGTTGGATTCCTTAGAATTGAGAAGAGAATGATCTTTATTGCTATGAACATGTTACGAGATGTCCTCACTAAGGTATTACAAAGATGTGACTAGTCCTAATCACTACAATCTCCCCACTGATCGAAAGATCTCAATTCATCCTTTGGATTCTGGTTTCGATTCTATCTGTTTAACTTAGATTTGACCTGTTTGTTTCTTCTCTTGTCAACCCTTAAATAGCGTTAAATGGGTGTCAGTTATCCATATGAAGAGACGTCGTGTGGTATTGTTGCGTCTGATCGAATGGGTGGTTGCTGTCACAGAAAGATATTTGATGATAACTGATCTTTGATTATTGTCAGTGGAAAATAATCATGGAGACAATTGCATTGCGGTTGTTGTTAGAGATGAAAGGTCGAATCGTTGTGCTGTTTAGCATGGATAAACCACGTGATTTATCCGTTGCATGAGAAAAGTTCCCTGGAAGCGAGTTTTTATACTAGTTCATGGAATCTTCGAGTGGTTTATTGGTCTGGCAAAATATGCAATAGTTTTCGACCAAGGGTAATTTTGGAAAGCTTATGACCAAATGGGTCTTAGGGCCTTAATTAAGTATTAAAGACATATTTAATAAATTATTTAATCCTCATCAGCTAGTCCCCGAACTTTAAGTGAATTTATAACCTAAATTTTCCGTTTGGATTTCAATTTGGAAATATTCTTTTAATAAGAGTAAAGAAGCAGTTTTTATTCACTTAAGGTTGAGAAAACTAACGAAAAAAACGAAAGGTTTTCATTTGTTGGGATTTAAATTGAACAACTACTATTTTGCAGTTCGAAAAACCCTTATAAATCCTAGTGTGGTACCTATTGAATTCATGCTTTTTAGAGAAAACTTTTCATCTTCTTTGATTTCCTCTGCCTCTTCACCTCTTCGCCTTAGCGCCCTTCAATTGTAGCCTCGAATCCCCTCAATCCACGCTTAGATCTTTAGCCATCAAAATAAAAAAATGTCTGATTTGACCAATATTTGGCCGGTATCCGAACTAGGATCGAAGAAATTTAAGGCCATGGAAGAAATGAGAATAATCCCCGATAAGGTTCTAATCCCTTGGAGGTTAGTGACAGGAAAAACTTTCTGAACGGAAGCAACGGCGAAATCCCAATCTTTTGGTCATATGTGGAGTGTGGATTTAGGCTGCTAGTGAATCCTTTTTATAAGAAGTTTTGAAGTTCTATGGGATTGAGTAGGTGAACATGGCCCCCAACTCAATCACCAATCTAAGCATCTTCATCTATCTGTGCGCGGCGTATCTGTGGATTCCGATGGACTTGGAGCTCTTAAGATACCACTACAGGATGACGGGAAGGGCTACAAAAACGACGGCATCACTTGAGAATTGTTCTTTGTGGCTTCATGATGGGAAGACGAGAGAGTATATTACAATATTCTCTAAATCATTGTGGTCATCGTGGAAGAAATTCCTTTAGATACGCGATGTTCTTATTATTTCTATTTGATTGCTTCAGCATAGTATTTTCCTATTTTAATAAATTATTTAATCCTCATCAGCTAGTCCCCGAACTTTAAGTGAATTTATAACCTAAATTTTCCGTTTGGATTTCAATTTGGAAATATTCTTTTAATAAGAGTAAAGAAGCAGTTTTTATTCACTTAAGGTTGAGAAAACTAACTGAAAAAACTGAAAGGTTTTCTGTTTGTTGGGCTTTAAATTGAACAACTACTATTTTGCAGTTCGAAAAACCCTTATAAATCCTAGTGTGGTACCTATTGAATTCATGCTTTTTAGAGAAAACTTTTCATCTTCTTTGATTTCCTCTGCCTCTTCACCTCTTCGCCTTAGCGCCCTTCAATTGTAGCCTCGAATCCCCTCAATCCACGCTTAGATCTTTAGCCATCAAAATAAAAAAATGTCTGATTTGACCAATATTTGGCCGGTATCCGAACTAGGATCGAAGAAATTTAAGGCCATGGAAGAAATGAGAATAATCCCCGATAAGGTTCTAATCCCTTGGAGGTTAGTGACAGGAAAAACTTTCTGAACGGAAGCAACGGCGAAATCCCAATCTTTTGGTCATATGTGGAGTGTGGATTTAGGCTGCTAGTGAATCCTTTTTATAAGAAGTTTTGAAGTTCTATGGGATTGAGTAGGTGAACATGGCCCCCAACTCAATCACCAAGCTTAGCATCTTCATCTATCTGTGCGCGGCGTATCTGTGGATTCCGATGGACTTGGAGCTCTTAAGATACCACTACAGGATGACGGGAAGGGCTACAAAAACGACGGCATCACTTGAGAATTGTTCTTTGTGGCTTCATGATGGGAAGACGAGAGAGTATATTACAATATTCTCTAAATCATTGTGGTCATCGTGGAAGAAATTCCTTTAGATACGCGATGTTCTTATTATTTCTATTTGATTGCTTCAGCATAGTATTTTCCTATTTTATAGAGTTTTAAAATATAGATAGTCTGCTTGAATTTTTTTACCTAGAAGCTTGCTATTTTAATGGTGTAAAAGTGGGTGTCTTATGATTTACAAAGAGTAAAAGCCTATGAGCCTGTTCTTTTCCTCCGAAGCTGGCGGCTTTTGGCTTTTGTTACAGTACCTAACTTTCAAACGGAGTATTTTCTCAAGACGGGGTCTACAAGTTAAACGATCTATACGTTAAAAGCCCAACATCTGTACCAGCCAAAATCGCAAGTGAGTATCTGTCTCTCCGTAATCTGTACCATAAACAGCCAAGATTCAAAAATTTCAGCCAAAATCCATAAGCCGCAGCCGTTACCAAACAGACCCTATATTCTTTTTTTGCTTTTTAGTGGCTTTGTGCTTACCTTCTAACAGCTTCTAGCTGGGTCCAACTGGTTGCCACTTGCCAGCGACCGGTCTGTCAGTCCACAACCCACAAACATGCGGCATGCCATGCACATCGCAGGTGGTTAATGGTTTTGCTTTGATATTCCTATGTCTGGATTTGCTGGAGAGTTTTGTTCTCTTGTTTACCGAAGATAGGGGAATTTTGTTCTCTTGTTTACTGGAGCACGGTTTCTGAAATTTAGAAATGGACGTTTCAAATGTCCGGATTTGAATGAGCAGATTCCAAAGAAAAAGCTGTACCCTCTGGCAGCATTTTCTAGCTTCTTGTTGAAGGCCGTGTTTGACACTGTGATCGTTTTGGCTTCAGCTTTTAGCTTCCGGCTTATTTTTCACTATTCATAAATTTCGTCTTTTTCTGAACTTTTGGCTTTTTGTTGAGTTTTTTTGCCGGTTCTTTTTTCCCCGTATTTGTTTGTATTATATGTAATGGGCTAACATATTTTTTAATTTTTTAAATTTAATTATGCTAAATAAGTCTCTGTCAGCTACAGTGTTTTTTCAGCCAGCTACAGTGCTTTTCAGATATAAGCCACCAAAAATGTCCAAATGATCACCACCTGAGTTTTTTTTTGTAAGGAATCTATTTGACCCCTTAATTATTATAAAAGTTTATAGATTAATCTCTGACTACAAAATGAGATGTTTAACCTCTTTAACTGTCCATATCTAATATTCTGAGTTTAGCTTATGTGGTATCTATAGGGACACACATGGCGTTCACATCAACGTGCTCCTTCTCTGATGTGTCTCTCTGTCATCCCATATATGTACCTCCAGGTCAATGTCCGCTTCCTCTGTCTCTCCCTTGCCATCCATGGCCATGGGGCATTGGTGCCACCCGCAACTCTCACCTCTA
This sequence comes from Dendrocalamus sinicus, assembly GCA_036346575.1. NCBI lineage: Eukaryota > Viridiplantae > Streptophyta > Magnoliopsida > Poales > Poaceae > Dendrocalamus > Dendrocalamus sinicus. The sequence continues at coordinate 8,506,564 of CM070656.1, read as the reverse complement.
CAGCTCTCACACTCATGACCCCGTCTCTCTCCGCAGGGGAGAGAGATGTCCTTCCTCCTTGGTAAATGGTGTAGGCCAACACTATTTGAGGGGGTAAAGAGGCAGTGGGAATGGGCAAAATTGGAAGCTTGCGAAGAGGGAAGGCGAATGTTTTGTACGGATAATCTTTTTTTATTCAAAAATACAGAAATATACCAGCGGGAAAATTTATTACAAAAATAGGCTCCAGTCGCCCAATGGGGGGGCGACTGTAGCCTTTCGCCCAACCGGGAGGCGACAATTCATAAATATGGGAACCGTTGGGCGAATCATTGTTGTCGCTTGATGGTTGGGCGACTGAATTTCAGTCGCTGTACGGTTGGGCGACTGCTTCAGTCGCCTAACGCGAAGGCGACAGGGGGGGTTTTAAGACGGCACAGCCGGCCGGTGCCCACTACCTACCACTTTTTTCACTCATTCAGTGCACAGAGAAGAAACGAGAGAAGAAGAGAAAAGAAGAGGAGAGGAAGAAGGAGAAGAAAAGGGGGGAGAAGAGAGGAAGGTGGGGGAGAAGAGGAGAAGGAGAGGAGGAGGTGAGGGAGGAAGAAGGAGTGGAAGCTATTCCATCTATTTGGATCCAGGTATTTTTTTTGATTATGTTGTATTTGCACTAGTATTTATATGAAATGTTGGTTTTAGTAAAAAAATTTAGACGTAGAAAATTTATTACAATTTTGGTATGGAAATATTAGTCTAAAAAAGTTTTAGTATACATTTTGTAGTATTACGGAGCTGGAACCATTCGTGAAGGTCCGAATGGTGTGGATTTGAGCGATTTTCCGCAAATCACTCTCGTACTTCTGGATGACAAGAATACTCGAATGGCAGATGTGCAGCATTGGTTGACCCGGAGTTTTTCATTGGACCCCGAGGTGTGCAGCGTCGTCGTGCAAGGGCTTTGGAGCCGGTCTCCCATGGACATCAGATGGGAGTTGAAGACATTGGTGCGCTCCACTTCGTGGAAGGGCTTTGCGTAAGGGTGCCGGCACCGTGGATACGAGTGTGTGCTGCTTGTGTAACTGTGCTCACTACAAGCAGCTGCGCAAGCTCGTGCGTCCGCCGTTGTTCTGGAAGGTGCTAGCAGCTCGGGCGGGCCGCATGTTGGCGAAGATGATGAAGTTGCTCGTCATGAAGCCGATGTTGTTCGTCATGAAGCCGATGCGGTACATGGAGGAGAGTTACAGCCGTCAAGCCATAGAGAGGCAACTGGGCAAGCCGATGAAGGAGAGTATAATGAGTACATCGTGCAGCAGATAGACTCTGATGACCAGAGGGCATGGAATGAAGAGGAAGCTGTAGAGAACGATGAGGAGGACAGTTCCGATGAGGATGAAGTTCATATCCCCCAAGAATGGGACCGGTTTAATACGGAGGGTGTTTGCACACATGATGAGCATGAATCACCATGAGAGTATCATGAGACGGATGTTCGGTTGCATGCTATGTTTGCTAACAAGGAAGCGCTGCAGGATGCCATCAAGTTTTGGGCCGTTTCAATGCAGCGGACATTTCGTGTCGTCAAATCAAGCCGGAGCGACATCGTGAAGTGCGAGCGGTGGTTGTCCTTGGAGGTGCACGACGAGACCCAAGTATGAGACTCACTGGATTGTGTCCAAGGTTGAGCCGCACTCCTGCATTCTAAACACTGTCTTGGCGAGGCATCGTAACCTGACGTCCAGATTTATAGCCAATTTGATATATGGGGAGATAGTGGAGAAGAAAGACATGGCGGCTACGCATATTGTGGTAGCTATCGAGAATAAATTCATGTATAAGATTAGCTACACGAAGGCATGGCGTGCCAAGCAAAAGGTGTTGGAAAAACGTTTTGGCACTTTCGAGGCGGCGTACGACAACCTTCCTCGTATGCTTAACGTCTTGCAGGAAAGGAACCCGGGCACGTACATCGCCGTACATGAGAAGCCGTCCATAAGCCCACCAGGATATGTGGTGTTGCAGATAGCATTGTTTGCATTTGGTGCTAGCATCGAAGCATTCAGGCACATGCTGCCAGTGATCTCAGTTGACGGGACCTTCTTGACAGCCAAATACAAGGGGCAGATCCTGACGGCCATAGGCGTTGACAGTAACAATCAAATATTGCCGCTGGCCATTGCATTTGTGGATAGTTAGAATTATGAGAGCTGGCTGTGGTTTCTCAGACATGTGAGGGCTGGAGTTGTAGGCACTCGTCTTGGTGTGTGCGTAATCCATGATCGCCACGCCGGTATTATAAAGGCTGTAAGAAAACTTCAAGAAGACCCCAAGGAGCCCTTTCCTTGGCCGACCATGAGGAACCGGTGGTGCAGTTGTCACTTAGGGGTAAACTTTTTCAAACAATTCCCAAAACAATCTTTGATGAAACTATTCAAGAGGCTGACTAGGCAGAACCAGCAGAGGAAATTTGATGCTTTGTGGCGGTTGTTGGATGAGCACACCAGGAAGAACGTCGAAAAGAGGAGCAAGGGGCCGGTCACTCTTGGGGTGGCACAACCGCAATGCTTGTCAGCAATCGATGAGCCTAACCCAAGTGGTCCAAGAAGGAGGAGCTCACGAAATATCAAGTGCTTCTCGCAGTGGATCGAGGGGGAACCATTGGAGAAGTGGTCGCTGTTGCACAACACGGATGGCGCAAGGTACGGAATAATGACAACTAACCTTACTGAGGTCTACAATTGGGTTCTCAGGGGTCTCCGTTCTCAGCCCCTTGTCGCCATCGTCGAAGGTGTTCCTCACAGCACAATCCGCTACTTCAGGGAGAGGCACGCGAGTGCCGCACTTCATGCGGCCAACCCCGGAGCCCTGTATTCCTCAAGAATTATGGCGTACATGGAGATGAAGGCACAAAAGGGTCAATTGCACACAGTGCAGGTCATGGGCAACAGGGAGCATCGTTTTGAGGTGATACTCCGTGATAGAGCCGAATTTGGGACGGCTCGTTCACTTGTTACCCACGAGGTATGCCTTGGAGATCATGCAAATAAACCTAGTTGCACGTGCAACAAGCTTAAGTTGTTACACAAGTCATGCTCTTATGTCCTCGCTGCATGCGAGACCGTGGGTATGGATCCTTCGAACTTCATGTCTGAGCACTTCTTTAAGGAGAGGATACTGCAGACTTGGTGTGGGGAGCTCCGGGGGTTCAGGGTGGTGGGAAACTTCGCCACCTTGGACATTGCATCCAGGACCTGGGTTCCGGATGTTAACATGCTGAAGGGTGGGAAGGGTCGGCGACAGAGCCGACGTATTACAAATGACATAGATGAATCACAAGCTGGAACACCGGGTGCACGTTGTGGGCGATGCGGTCAGAAGGGGCACACAGCTAGACGATGCAATGCATATCCTCAACAGTAGTTATTGGAAACTACAACTAAATTTCATGTACCATTTGTAAAACTTGCATGTTACATCCTTTTTCTGTAATGTAGTTGGTATTGTGCTGGATGTATTTACTGTTCGTTAAAATGCGATACTTCGTTATAACACCCGCACGAAGATAACAACCAATCCATGACATGCTTAACAACATTGCACATTATTTCATCGACACTCGTACATACTACGGTACAACCATACGCATGGAGAATTGCTTAACAACATTGCCTACATGCCAAACGAGCCTCGTGGCACCCACATGGAGAATTACTGAGGGGGATGCCTCAGACGGGGCTGGCCATCGTGGTAGTGGCACGCACATATGCAACTAGGGTTTGCACAGCAACATGTCGGATCGTACGAGCTTCCTATGTTGACAACCTCCTCGTTGCCCCTCTCGTGTTGCATCTGTTGCCGGAGGACGTTGTTCTCCTCATTGAGAGTGTCGAGTCGCTCCTCCAATTCAAAGATTCGATCCTACAATGTATCCACGTAGTTAACAACATACAGTTCATAAGGAGGGTCAATCCACCAAGTGAAGTCGCATTTTGCCATCTGCGAAAAAAAGTCGGTTAAGAAAGAGGCTATTTAAGCAGTAACGAAAAATGTACTATTAGCAATTTGTACCCCGGAGTGTGGGCATCGAAAGAAACGTCACCCCCCATCGAAATGCCCTTCGATGACTTGGACGACCGCATACTCATTGTGTCTGCATTTTGGCCAAACTGGTTGAGCACGCCTCCTGGGTATCAAGCGGCAGTTAGGGCCGAAGTCCTCCCTCCTTTGCAAGGGAAGGTCTTCTTTGGGTGACCCCACTCCGACTGGCCCCTCGGCGTCCGCCATAGTATATACTAGCACGACGGAGAAGGTACTTCTTCAGTCGATTGGAGGGTTTGATTCATGGGACTGCACCTGTGCTCTTTATATAGAACGAGAGAACTTACTGCAATGGAGTATTGCTGAGATGACCAAAGAGGTCAGCTATGCGCAGTGAGATGACAAAAGAGGCCAGCTTTGCGCAGTAAGATGACAACACAGGGCATCTTTGCTCAGTGAGATGACCAAAGATGTCAGCTTTGCGCAGTGAGATGACAAAAGAGGCCAGTTTTGCGCAGTAACATGACAACACAGGGCAGCTTTGCTCAGTGAGATGACCAAAGAGGTCATCTTTGCGCAGTGAGTTGACAAAAGAGGCCAGCTTTGCACAGTGACATGACAACACATGGCAGCTTTGCTCAGTGAGATGACCAAAGATGCCAGCTTTGTGCAGTGACATGACAACACAGGGTAGCTTTGCTCAGTGAGATGACCAAAGAGGTCAGCTTTGCGCAGTGAGATGACAACATGATGCAGGCTTTGCTTAGTACCACGCGGACCAGCTTTACACGTTGGAATAGAAATGGACCCTATAAATTGGTGTGCATTCCATTTCGCAGGCCACACTGCACTTCCAAACCTCACACTACACCGCGCTTCCTTCACCCCACCGGGATGGACAAAAAACTAGAAGAAGCAATGGGACAAGATGGTGAAGGAATGGGAGGAGACCTGTGACCTAGCACGGTCAGCTGCCGCCCGCGAGGAGAAAATAAGGGCTATTGCGGCCCGGGTAGAACAAGCTCAGCGTGCTAAAGGGCCAGCTCCCCGCAATGAGCGGCCGCGTAGCAACAACCCCATCCCGGACGTCCCCACAGAGTGTTCGCCGCAACTCCCACCTGATGGGGAGACACCCCCTTTTGTTGGTGCGGAGACACGTGCAAGTTCTTCAAGTCTAAGCACCGCATCATCCTAGGTATGCGTTACTGGGGTTGCGCAAACTACTCCAGTGACTTCCCCAACCGCCGTTTTGACACCGCAACCTATCGGCAGCCGGTAACGACCATATGCACCATTTTCCCCTACCTTTTCACCTTCACTGCACACACTAACAATCTCTCCCCTGTATTTACAGTCTCCGGAGCCCCTATGTGGCTTCCGCAAATGGATCGATCTTGAGATCCACCCTGCGGACCAATGGACTCCCGACTTCGAGGAGTGGAATGTCACATGGGAGAAGGAGTTGCTAGAGGAGGAGCGCCGCAAGAACGAGCACACCCTGCGTCTCGAAGTGTGCACGCGTAGCAAGAGGGAGCGCGAGAGAAAGAGGGAAATGGCGGCTAAGGCAAAAGAGGCCGCAGAGGAGTTCAATGCCGAGCGGGCAAGGAAGGAAAAGTGGCCCCGGTCCACACAATAGGTCGTACGAGCAGTTGGGTGGGTTAGTCGCATATCATGCTATATGTTATGCATGTAATAAAAATGTACGCGGCATGTTACTCCCAACTGTATTATAGAGTTTATTTCTATTCAGATAAGCTTATTATCTCGTCTGTTCGCATTCAATGATTCACATAGCAAGTCATTTAACAATATTAACATACCGATTCTCTCCGTACACTAATTCTCAGTAACATCAAAATATCACTTACCATTGTATGTATCGATCGTTCTACGATCAATCGTTCTTAAAAAAATTCCCAAAATTTTTTATGCACCTACATCATACAGTGAACATAAACTTTTATTACAACTACACCAGATTTTTTCCCAGTTTAAAACTACAAAATTAACAAAACTCTAAAAAATCACGGGGGACTGAGTAAAGTCGCCCGCCTATTGGGCGACTGCATTTCAAGTCGCCCACCCATTGGGCGATTGCATGCAAGTCGCTCAATAGGAAGGTGACTGATTGTAGTCGCCCGGGAGTAGAGCGACAGAAATTTCGTCGGTGTCTGGTTGGGCGAAAGGCTACAGTCGCCCCCTATTGGGCGACTGGAGCCTATTTTTGTAATAAATTTTCCCGCGGGTGTAAGGGTATAATTGTAAAAGCACTCCCCATATGGATATATGTACAATACAGGCCATAGGGAGGAACTCTAATCTATTGCTCACTTAATTCTCTACTACTGTACTCTCTTTGTTTGGTCTGTAATCACAACATAAGGTTATTTGTGGATGTGGGCTGGCGTTGAAGTGGCAGAGATGTGCTAACAACGAAGCAAGCAGTGGCGATGACCGTTCTTCGGTGATGCGGTGGCGCTTGTACAGAGGTTCGGAGGATAAGGTGAGCGTGTCAAAATGTGAGCCATGACATGGGATTCCCTTATGCGAAGTGATCATACCGAGGATCACCGGTGGAGACGAACAGTGTCAGAGAATATGACCGAAAGCCAAGGAGAAAAAAAGGTCCATTCAGTGAGCTGTGAGCACGAAATATAATCAATATGATGGGTAGGTTGACCAATGGGGGGAACAATATATGATGTGAAACGATTTTTGCAAAAACTTCACTTGTGCGACATGAACGCGACGGCGGTTTTTGACCGGAGTTTGGGCGGCGATGACAACAGATTGAGCTCTCCTCGGGCGGTTTCCGTGGGAGCGGAGGCAAAGTCATAGGAGTCCGAGTCCGGGCCGGAACGAGTTCGGTTACTAATCACGGAAACTGGGCACCGACTAGGCCTGGGCAAAATACCCGCTACCCATTACCCGTACCCGAATTACCCGGACCCGAACCCGAAATACCCGAACCCGAGGTACCCGATCCCAAATTCGGATAACGATTCTGATTACCCGAAATTAGTTTGGGTAGTTCGGGTAATATCCCCCGGTACCCGAACTACCCGAATTACCCGAATTGTCTGTAAATTACCCAAATTGTCGGGAAATTATCTGTAAATTACCCGAATTGTCTGTAAATTACCCGAATTGTCGGGAAATTAGCTGGTTTTCTGTAAATTCAGGTATATCGGGTATACCCGAACCCGAATTATCGGGTACCCGAAATTGCGGGTAGTGTTTTTTTGGGCTAATATCGGGTAACAGTTTTCATTACCCGAATTTCGAATTACCCGAACTACCCGACCCGAAAAATTCGGGTAACCCGAACGCCCAGGCCTAGCACCGACTCGAACTTGGCAAGTTGGCAGTCTCGGCGAAGAACCGACTCGAGCTTGAATGGGGCTTCCCTGTTCCCCTTTGCATGTTTCCCTCCATGTTCCCTCCATGTATCCTCATGGGATTGGCTCTTGCAAATTCCCCTCCATGTGTTCTCATGGAATTGGCTTTCCAATAAATTAGTGAGATAATTAATTAATGTAGATGATTAATTAAGCTGTAATTAATTAGTATAAAATATTAGTGTGAATAATTAGTATAGATCAATTGGAATAAATAGTAATTATATTATTGATTAATTACTATTTATTCCAATTGATCTATACTAATTATTCACATTACTATTTTATACTAATTAATTACAGCTTAATTAATCATCTACATTAATTAATTATCTCACTAATTCATTGGAGAGCCAATCCCATGAGGACACATGGAGGAAACATGCAAAGGGGAACAGGGAAGCCCCACTCACCATGCTTGGGAAATGACAGTTAGTGATCATCACATGCTTATTATGAACTATAACTATAAGCTGTAGATAAAAAGAACATTTCTTTTATAGGTTCTATTATTTGCAGGCAGGGTTTATTTTCTCCGTGAAAACTGGCAACCACTAGACCGACGAATAGGGGTGAAAACGGGTCGGGTTAATCCCGACCGATCCGGCACCGAATCCGATTGGTACCGAATCCGACTAGTACCGAATCCGGAGAAAAAATATGGGTTAGGATATGGTAACAGCAATATCCGTCCGAATCCGAATATCCGTCCGAATCCGATATATCTTCAAGTTTGATTTCAGGTTAGTGCTACTATTTGATGTTTCATTTTCTTTTGCAATGGTAAAATAAAATCTTCCACATCAGCTATTAAATAGTAACATCAAGTCAGTGCGTCCTACTCCATTTACTGCACTGTATGCATTCCTTACAAACAAGTAGAGGTGCAAACGAATTGGGTTAATCCCGACCGATCCGACACCGAATCCGATTGGTACCGAATCCGGAGAAAAAATATGCGTTAGGATTTGATAATAGCAATATCTATCCGAATCCAACCCGTTTTCACCTCTACCGACGAAGCAGCCTGGCGCGGGTGGCCAAGCTACTACTAGTTAAGAGAAAAGGTACGGGTAATTGAAATAGCAGACACCAGAGCAGAGGCTACAACTCGCTGATGTACTAGCTGACGGTTTACTGAAAGTCTCGCAAGCGTCGACACATGTATGCGTACATACAGGCGATCATACGTGATCCGAATAAATAAAATAGATAAGACAAAAAAAACTAGCTAGGCAACACGTCTTCTCTTGCATTGGTCGGCAAAGCCAGCATGGTCGACATGTTGGCCGGCGCACGGGCGCAGCAGCCTCTTGGGTGTCGTGTGGAAGGCGCCCATCTCCAGCACGGCGCCGCCGGTACCAGTGTCAGCCCGCGGCCCGACTCCAGTGTTGGCAGCCATGGTTCTTTTCGCGCGGAGCATCTCCATGAATGTAGTCTCGTCGCCGTGAAGAATCTCAAAGTCGTTCCATCGTTTCCAAAAGTCAGGGTGAGCCCTGGGATCGGTGAAGCCTGACGCGTAGATATGCAGCGCCCGAGCACGGTCCACTTCTCCGAGACCTATCTCAAGGTCGGCGAATCTGATGCACATTGCTCTAGCGTCCTTGTCCGGGAGGCTGCCCTGAATTGCCTGACAGTATATCTCCCGTGCCTTGAGAACACCATAGAGTTCAGTAGCCCGTGCAACGTACACCTCGTAGACACCAAGCTTGTCACAGGCGGGAACAGCACTCGCAGCATCCTCGTAAACCTTCATAGCACGTTTTGCAAGGCCAAAGTCCTCCTCGAACTTGGCGTACTGAAGGAACACGGTCTTCTTCCTCAGCGGCGGAGCCTGCAGAACGGCATCCTCAAACAGGTTCCTCACTCTCTCCGGCCTGCTCTTTCCATGCCTCTGGACGAACTTTGTCAGGTAGGCTGCCCATATAGCCTCGGCGTGCGGATACTTGAAGGACTTGACGCCCCTCTCGTAGACACGGAACGCCTCTTCGAATCGCTTGTGCTTCTCGAGAAGTGAGGCATGGTTGAGCACCAGCAGAGGCGTGGCGAGCCCAAGGTCATGTAAACGCTCGTAGACGGCGCAGGTGGATTCCAGTGCTCCGTGTGTCTCCATCAGGTCCGCGTAGAAGCACCACAGCTTGAGAGACCGGTGCAGTTTCATCTGAACGGGCTCGCCGCCGACGTCGGCGGCGGCGCGCCTCCTGACCTCGCTCGATGGCTCCGACGTCGCTTGCCGGATGAGGTCAATGGCCCCCTCGGAATTCTGGTGCCTCAGCTCCAACTCTGCCCATTCGCACCAAACGGCGGCGAGGTGGTCCGCTGCCTTGAAATTCACCTGCGTGACCCTTTGGAAGACCTCTCGGGCGCTGCCGAGAAGGCCACGGTCCTCGTACATCTTGGCGAACGCCAACCAGAGCGTGTGCGGCTTCCCGGTCGCCTTCACCGGATCGACGGTCTTGACGGCCTCGACGTAGGTCGCGGCTTGCCTCGTGGGATCCTTGTCGAAGAGCTTGGCCCTCGCGTGCCACGCCTGGACGTCGTGCTTGTTCTGCCTCAGCAACACGCGGTTGAGCAGCTCCGGCCGGCGTTCGAGCAGCCGCTCCAGCCTCGCGATCTTCATGTCGGCGTCGGCGCGGTCGGCCAGCCAGCAGCCCTGGAAGACGTCGGGGTTCTCCGCTTGGCCGCGTTCGCCGAGTTCCGCGGCGAGCATGGTGTGCTCGAAATGTAGGTAGGCCTCGAATACCAACCGGAAGTCCCTGACGGTGATCGCCATGGTGGCGCCCTCCTCGAGCACGTCCCTCGCCTTGTCGTGGAGGCCCATCCGCGCGTAGTGTCCTGCCAGACACGTCCACAGCACGCCGGCCTCATCCGGGAACTTGCGGATTCCGCCGCGGAGGATGGCGTCCACCGGCAGCCCGGCGACCTCCTCCGGGTGCTGGGCGAGCAGGTCGCACAGGTCGAGCAGGAGCTGGCGCTTGCTCCTGCCCTTGACCGAGACGAAGCCGTCGTCGTTGATGGCCGCGGCGAGGTGGTCAGCGGCGTCCCGCCATCTGCCGGCGGAGACGAGGAAGGCGATGAAGTCCTCGGCGTGGGCGGGGTCGAACTGGAGGTGGCGGCGGAGAACGCGGAGGGCGGTCGGGGCGGGGCAGTCGTGGAGGGAGGCGAGGCGGAGGAGGAGCGGCCACACGCGGTGGTGCTGCGTGAGGGGCAGTGAGCGAAGCGCTCGGTCGAGCGCGCGGCGGGCGCGGGTGAGGAGGCGCTGGTGGAGGAGGGAGGAGGCGTACATGTGCCAGATGCGCGGCATCCGGGACATGCCCGCGGCGAGCGCGCGCTCGAAGGTGGCGTTGAGGGCGGCGTGGGCGCGATGGTCGACGGGCAGGGCGCGCGCTTCGTCGGCGAGCTCTGTGAGGTACGAGTGCCAGAGCTTGTACGACCCCGGTAGGGCCCGCAGCGCCCGCTCGTAGATCACCGCGCGCCTCGCCAGCGGCGCCGCGCGCCGCGCCGACAGGTAACGCGCCCAGCCGCCCAGCCTGAACGGCTCCCGCAGGACGTCCTCCTCGTACGCAACGTCCTCCGCCGAGATCGCCATCTCCATAGCCGCTGCCATCTCTCTCTCTCTCTCTCTTCTCCGACCTCTGCGCCTCTGGCTGCGAGCGATCGATTGCGTGATGAGGAGGAGACGGCCGCACTCCCCCATATTTGTAGGGCCTGGCCAGTCCGAACCCGAAACGGAGCTTGAGCCGGTTCTTCGCCGAGACTGCCAACTTGCCGAGTTCGAGTCAGTGCCCAGTTCCCGTGATTAGTAACCTACTAACTCGTTCCGGCCCGGACTCGGACTCGGACTCCTATGACGTTGCCTCCGCTCCCACGGAAACACATCCTCGATTCTTCTTTCCACGTCCTCTTCCTCGCCTCCTGTCTTTCGTCTTCTTCCCCAAACATATCCCAACCTCCTATTTTTTTATTATTCTTACCAATCGTTGGCAGTGGCGGATCCAAAAATTTTAAAATGAGTATTCAAAACTACAAAATATTATTTAATTAAACATATAAAGGTCTACAGTAGCGAAAATTAAAGTACAATTGTTTATATTAGAGATAACATCTTAAATAATATAAAGAAATTCTAAAATAAAAAAATTAACACGACGATGCTTCATACCTTGAAAACGAGATATAATGTCATACAGATAAGCACACAAAAAGAAAGGAACTTTAGCAATAAGTGAAAAACATAAGTCAAAGACTAATAGTTTTAACCATGATGATTGGAATTAGAGATGAATTGTTTCCTTGGAACTACTAACCTAAGTCAAAGTTCAAATCGGAATAATTCTACAGTAGAGTTGTACAATCACAACGAGATGCTTTAATCAAATTAAAAGATAATTCTCTTTGTTAGATTTTTGCATTCCCAAGCGGAAGTTCAAAAGTGCCTTTATTGTAAACATACTTTGTTAAACAGTTTCTAACTAAGCAATTTAAGTAGTATGCTAAACAAAACATGGATCAGACAACCAGACATCAAAGGGGATCAAATCATTCAAGTGTCCAACACATCAAGCTACATGACAAACTTGATAACATTTACATATTTTCTAAATAATTGATACATAAGTCATTAGAATATAATCAACTACTATGCAAAAACTTTAGAATCATTATAGATATCTCACTTCTTTAAGCAAAATACAACTCACGTCTTTATTTAGGCACATAATTTTGCTTCAAACAAGAGATCGCTAGAGGAGGAGAAGGAGACAGAGGTATTACCAGATTAGAGATATGGAGCTATGACACCATGTGGGTCACTAGGTCGGGGAGGGTGAACCTGTGCGACTATACCACATTGGCAAGTGATGATAGCAAGGTGACTTGCGTTGCGAAACAGTCGCTCCAGTGCTCCTATAAGACCAGAAGCTCCTACGCCACCAAATGAAGAGAGACAGAGAGGGGGAGACTTGAGTGAGAGAAGAGATTGGGTGAGACCTAGAGTTTCTATCATATGTCATGTAAACCATGATAGTGGCCTAGTGGGACTAGGCCAGTGTTTGACGCCAATTTGGATTTGGGAAAGGGAAATATACCGAAAGGATCTAGCGATAATTTAGGCTGATTGGGTATGAACAAGATGAATTTAGTGTAACTATTAATATACATATGTATTATATCTTATATATAGTAGATTTTTTAACAAAAATTTTTAGTATTCAACTAAATACCCTTGAATTGAGCTAGGACCGTCCCTGATCGTTGGGGCCGAAGTTGAAGTAACGACTATGTAGATCTGTTCGGGTGAAGCACAGCAAAGGTTGGGCGCCGTCGATCCAGTACTCTGGGCGAAAGGAGGTAGGGAGGTGCTGCATGAGCTCCCTGGAGATGACGAACAGTGTCGAGATAGACTGATCTATTCGATGCTTTCTAATTAGATTGTATGCCTTCTCTGCATATGTTTCATTGATTTCTTTGTTTGAGCCAAATCAGAAATAGAAACCTCATTGTTGGAGTTCGGTTTTTCTCATCTTTTCTTTCTAATACATTGGATCTTAGCCCATGGTGATGGTGGAGGCGTGGAGCAGTGAAGGCCGGAAGCATTGAGGTATTACCCTATATTGGTCTTGAATATTCCTTGGACTGAAATTAGATGTTTGTTCTATATTAGGAAGGAAAAAGTTGGGATTTTAGTGTTATACGTACAAGTTCTTGCCAGAATGATGTTGAATGGGATGAACACCAGAGTATTCTGGATTTGTGTAGTATGGATTTGCTTACAGATGTCGATAGAATATTACTTATAGATGTATGAAATTTTGTGTTCATGTTATTTCTTAGAGCTGTATGCAGGTTTCTGTACATAATATTTCTTAGAGATGTATTGTAATTTAAGTGAAATAGGCTTCTCTTAATTAACATACTTTCATTTGTTGTCGACAATGCATGATTACATCTTTCAAAGCACATGTTGTTGAGCCTCGAGCAAGATTTCTTTACAAAGACATTTTGATAATAGAGATGTAATGTAGCCCTGGGACCTGGATGTTTTAGTGAACTTGTAATCATGGGATTAGATCATGTCTAGTGATATTTTTTTTGTGAATTTTGTATACGAAATATGAATGTGAAATCTTTCCTTCGGTAGTTAAACTTGTGTTATTGTGTACTTTCTATTCATGGCAAAATAATTTGCTATGCAATAATTACTCACAATTAGGAATAATTTAAAAAAAACTCACCAGGAGATATTCTAGTTATTAATAATGTGTTAATTTATTATTTAAATCAATTTGGGGATATTATTTAAAATTTGGAGGTACTTACTTGGCTAATATTTGGTGACACTCCTTGTGACTCTTTGCAGTGTCATGAAAGTGGAGACGCTTTTTGAAGGATCGCCAAAATTTTGATGGCTCTTCGTCTAGTGTCACTTCCAGAGTAGTCATGAAAATTGCTAGTGATGCTTTAAAGAGTCTCCATGTGACAAATAAAGTGTCTCTAAACAATGTTTGTGTTGTAGGATTGTGCTCATTCCCACTACCTCTTCACCTCTCAACCGGCGTTGGCGTACACCGCTCACCATTACTCTTCTGTCGTTCCAGCCGAACCCAGGAGGAAGGACTTCTCTCTGCCCTACGGAGAGAGATTGGATGTGTGCGTGACAGTTGTAGAGGTGAGTGTAGATATCACATAAGTTAAAGTCGGCTCTGAATAGTCTTAGGGGTTAAATATCAGATATATTAAAATCAGTTGTGAATAGTTTCAGAGGTTAAATATCAGTTATGGACAGTTAAAAAGGTTAAACATTCGATTTTCTAGTCAGATGTTAATCTATATGCTTTTGCAATAATTAAATAGTCAAATAGACTTCTTACGGGAAAAAAAAACTCCACCATGGCCTTCGACGAGAAGAGAAGCAAGAAAACGCTGCGAGAGGCTACAGCTTTTTACCATTTTCTTTGGATTTTGCTCATTCAAATCCAGACATTAGAAACGTCCATTTCTAAATCTCAGAAACCGTGCTCCAGTAAACAAGAGAACAAAACACTCCTATGTACAGAGAACTGATAGTAGACATAGGAATATCAAAGCAAAACCATTAACTACCTGCGATGCCGCCTGTTTTTGTGGGGTGTGGAGTGTGGACCGACAGGCCGTGGTCACCGGCGAGTGGCAACCCGTTGGACCCAGCTAGATGCCGTTCCCTCAGTAGAAAAGAGTGGGGCCGTGCTAGAAAGACACTGCCCTCAATAGAAAAATATTTTATTCCAACTGCACAAGCATAGCTTGCAGCCATGGTCACCAATTTCCTACAGAACCAGCACATCCAGAACAACCAGTTCTTGCTCCCGAAGAAGCAATTTGTCACATATGCTCTCTGTGCCCTCATCCCTCTCGCCCTCCTCCATTACCTGCTCTTCTACCCGGTGGCCACAGCCAAGAAGCCGGTCCTGGTGCCGCAGTTACCAGAGGAGGCAGCAATCATCATCTCAGCTCAGCATAGGGGTGCAAACGGGTCGGATTCGGACGGATATTGTTGTTACCATATCCTAACCCATATTTTTTTTCTCCGGATTCGGTACCAATCGGATTCGGTGCCGGATTGGTCGGGATTAACCCGAGCCGTTTGCACCCCTACTTGTTTGTAAGGAATGCATGCAGTACAGCAAATGGAGTAGGAGGACGTACTGTCAAGAACTTGATGTTACTACTTAATAGCTGATGTGGAAGATTTTATTTTACCATTGCAAAAGAAAATGAAACGTCAAATAGTAGCACTAACCTGAAATCAAACTTGAAGACGTATCGGATTTGGACGGATATTGCTGTTACCATATCCTAACCCATATTTTTTCTTCAGATTCGGTACCAATCGGATTCGGTGCCGGATCGATCTGGATTAACCCGACCCGTTTGCACCCCTAGCTCAGCATGAGCATGCGCAGGTTAATGCACATGCGCCCAACCTGTCCCCACCTCCTTACCAAGGAGATGAAGTATTGAGGAATGCACAAGGTACAGCCTGAGGTTTTCCAGTTGATTTTGTCGTTGTGGTTGTTGCAATGTGTTGTGCAAATTTGTCTCTGAAAGATTGAGGTAGACAATTGAGTTTGTCAATAAGCACATTCCATTTCACATGAATGCTAGTTCTTAGTTTTATGCTGATGTCTCAAGAGGATTTTCTCCATCGAGGGAAGCATAACGTGTTCTTGTGTTGAAAAATAGTGGCCATTTCTTGGTTGTTTTAGCTATCTCATTTTGGGCATTTCATTTCTGAAGTTTCTTGTGCGAATTTAACACTTCGAACTCATTTTAAAGTTATTTAGGGAATAAATGGCATTCTTGCAGTACTAAGCTTGCATTCTTGTGTTGCCTCCGAGTAGCCGGAGAAGTGTCGGCGTCGCCGCCGTGCGACTACTCCGACGGCGAGTGGGTGCCGTAGGCGCGCCCGCCGCTCTACAACGGGACGAGCTGCGGCATGATCAAGGATGGCCAGAACTGCATGGCGCACGGCCGGCCGGACACCGGCTACCTCTACTGGCTGTTGGAATAAACCGCGTGCGTTAATTGCGCGTACGCGTTGTGCGTGTGGCGTGTTAATTGCGCGTACGCGTTAAGTGCGTGTGGCGTGCGTTGCGCCAGACTTCATGTGATTTATGCAGTACGCGTGTGTGCGTGTGTTGGCTATAAAAGGCCTGTAAGCGCTGTGCTTTGGTCATATAGAAAAAAAGAAAAAAAGATTGGCGTTGCGTCGCCCGGGCGTTTCGTCGCCTGTCAAAAATCCTCGTGTTCTAGTATTTGTTCTTGGGCCGGTTCAACATTTGGTATCGAGCGGTGAAGTTCGGCAACAAGGCGATGGCGGTGCAGCGCGACGCCGCCATCGTCTCCGGAAGGCGTCGGCGACCCGAAGTCCGGCGGTAGCAACACACGACGTGAGGTCATGGTGGAACGCGTCGTCAAGGAGTTC
The DNA here is from genome assembly GCA_036346575.1 of Dendrocalamus sinicus. Classification (NCBI taxonomy): domain Eukaryota; kingdom Viridiplantae; phylum Streptophyta; class Magnoliopsida; order Poales; family Poaceae; genus Dendrocalamus; species Dendrocalamus sinicus. Next base: position 8,490,190 of record CM070656.1, on the reverse strand, counting down.
AGCGGGTCGATGGAGTTCCCGGTGTTGACGCGGGCCAATTACCACGAGTGGGCGTTGGTGATGCAGGTGAACTTGGAGGCGCTCGGGCTCTGGCGAGCCGTGGAGACAAGAGACGTCGAGCGTCGCGAGGATCGGCTGGCGTTGGCCGCCATCCTGCGCGCGGTGCCGACGGAGATGCGCTCGGGTCTCGCCGTGAAGAAAAGTGCCAAGGAGGCATGGGCGGCTGTGAAGACGATGCGGATGGGCGACAAGCGCGCGCAGGAGGCGAACGCGCGAAGCTCCTCAAGCAATTCGAGAATGTGGCATTCAACGTTGGTGAGTCCATCGACGATTCGCCATGCGCCTCGGCTCCTCGTTGCGGAATTGCGCGAGCTGGGGAGAACATCGAGGAGGTGCGCGTCGTCAAGAAATCGCCGCGTGGTGCGGCGAAGTACAATCAAGTCGCCGTGTCCATCGAGATGCTCATGGACTTGAATACGATGTCGCTCGAGGAGTTGGTTGGACGACTCGAGTGGCTGAAGATCGGTCGCGCGCCGAGGCGATTTCGGACGGCGTCGGGTAGTTGCTGCCACCGAGGAGCGATGGGAGGCGCGCGCGTCGTGGCAACGGGAGGCGCGCGCGCGCATGGACTTCGTCAAGAACAACGGTCGTGCAAAGGCGGCGGGCGGAGCGACGACGACGACGACACGAGCAGCATGAGCTCGGGGACAAGTAGACGTTCGCGCGCGCCCGAGCGAGGAAGGTGCTACAAGCGTGGCGACGTGGCCACCTCTCCGTGGATTGCCGTGAGCCAAGGAAGGAGAAAGCACCGCCGCGCGGCGCGACGACGAGCCAGCACTCATGTAGGTCGGGCGCATGGGGGTGTCGTGGTTTAGGGGGTGATTGTTGGAATAAACCACGTGCGTTTATTGCGCGTACGCGTTGTGCGTGTGGCGTGTTAATTGCGCGTACGCGTTAAGTGCGTGTGGCGTGCGTTGCGCCAGACTTCATGCGATTTATGCAGTACGCGTGTGTGCGTGTGTTGGCTATAAAAGGCATGTAAGCGCTGTGCTTTGGTCATATAGAAAAAAAGATTGGCGTTGCGTCGCCTGTTAAAAATCCTCGTGTTCTAGTATTTGTTCTTGGGTCAGTTCCAACACTGGCAGTGGCGGCCGCGGCGGTGTGACCTCCCGGCCTTCTCCCCGGTGGCGTTCCTTCACTGGCTCCGCAACAAGCACCTGGCCTTTGTCGGTGACTCCCTGGCGCGCAACCAAGCCGAGTAGTTGCTCTGCCTCCTTGCGTCCCACTCCCCGCCGGATCTTCTATACCGGGACGGCGAGGAGAACAAGTTCCGGCGGTGGGTGTTCCGCGAGTACAACGCCACTGTGTCCATCTTCTGGTCGCCGTTTTTGGTGAGGGTCGCCGAGAAGGCGGAGCACGCCGGCGTGCGGCACAACAACGTGTTCCTGGACTCCTTCGACGAGCGGTCGATGTCGCAGCTTGGCGCGCTCGACGCGGCTGTGCTGTCCATCGGGCACTGGTTCCTGATCCCCGGCATCTACCACGACGGCGGCAAGGTCGTGGGCTGCCACAACTGCGCCGAGTTCAACCATACCGAGATATCCTTCTTCGGCGTGTTCAAGGACGCAGTGCACCGGACGCTCGCCGAGGTGAACAGGCGGCATGGCGCAGACAAGAAGGTGATCGCGCTCACCACGTTCTCGCTGGCGCACTTCGAGGGGGACTGGGACAAGGCCGGCGCGTGCCCCAAGAAATGGCCGTACAAGAACGGCGAGAAGGAGCTGGGCTACACCGAGACGGAGATGAGGAAGACCATCGTGGAGGCGGTGGCCACGGCCAACACTGGGGCTGGGGTGCTGTTCGCGGCGCTGGACGTGACAAAGCTGGCAAACCTGCGGCCGGACGACCACCCCGGGCTGTACATGCGTGATGACCCGTTCGCCAGCGGCGCCGACGCACGGGTGCAGAACGACTGCGTGCATTGGTGCATGCCTGGCCCGATCGATATGTTCAACGAGATCCTGCTTCAGACCATCGTGAGGTGACCACGGCGATGGAGACATCTCCGATCATGTGTAAAGTTCTAGGAACTGAAGTTTGGTGAAGTGTGTGCGCGCATCGACGATTGTTTTGTTCGTGCTAGGATACGTGATAGGTAGTGTGGGGAACCCCAGGCGGGCATATCGCATGAGTATTTTGTACTAGTTTATGATCAATAATTAGTATATATATTTATAATATTGAGATTATATCTATTTATATCATATATATTTAATTATGATAAATGGATGAATACATAAGGTTCTATAGCATATGGCTGACCGGCCAAAAGAATACAGAGTTAAGAGTAAATTGCAATGGAAGACAAATAGATAGCAGAAGTATTCAGTGATATGCCATCATAACCACATGCAATCGACTGGTGATTAGGCCCTAGAAAAACCCATCGTCGAACTCCTCAACATCGGAGGCGAATTACATGTCATCTGTATGTTTCTTCATTCTCTGATCAATAACAATTTAAGTAAGATTGAGTACATTGCGTATTTAGCAAGACTTATAGTGTATCGCAAAAATATTTATATGCAAGGCTATTAAAGGGTAAGACTCTATACTAAGTTATTTTCAGTATGAAGCAAGTTTTATTTGCAATATAGATAAGTAGTAATTTGCAATGAAACTTGTAAAGATCATTTGACATGTAATGAAATAATATTTATATAATTTCTATAACAGTAGACCAAATCCATTCGCAGTTTTCCTCGGTCATGAACATTGCACAATTCCCACTCATGGGCATGGCACACGGAAGACGTGTATATGCCATCCTATATGTTCAACGAAACAGTTTTGAAAAAGAAAACTACACTTATTATGACTGCATCCAAGCTTGCTCATGACTACGAACTTGGCTATTTAAATAATTTTTAACACTCTGTAGAGATTGTACAGCTTTACCCACACGAGATAATCAAATACACTGTCAGACATTACACGCTTCCATGGCGCGTGCGACGAAGTGATTATCATATAGCCCTTTAGGTATTCTAGTCCTAACCAACCCGATGAATGGACAAGCCCCCACTTGGGTGCACCAAGTGAGCTGCATGACAGATCCTCACTTCAGCGGATTACATCCCTTTGGTGAGGCATTCACTATTATATTAGCAAGCTTTCGTACCAACACATTAGTGAAGAGAGCCCCTACAAGCTAGACCGTTCTGCAGAATGCCCTTACTACTTTTGTGCCTACCACAATAAAAGGCTAGACCTAGACAACTTTAATCAACTAAATGCCAGAGCCCATATAGCACATATGGTTGTACGGTGTGATGTGCGGCAATAATGTTTGGTTCTTGATTGATCTCAGCGAGAATCTCCCCCCTATCAACATGCAAGGTTCCGCCTCCCATTCAATAATTTACCACATAACTCGCTCGCGTCCAAAAACTATGTTTTTCAATTTGTTTTGTACCAAACTAGCAGAGGTTTCTCCTCTGGACTAACATTTTGAAATCATCATGCCCATGAATAAACTTGTTTGAGAGTTCAAACTTAGCAAAAACTAATGCTTGGCTAAGCATCTAGACCATCTATCAATATAGTATTCCTAGTTTGACAGTATAAATTATCTAAGCCATGCCCTAGAGGTTACAATAGTGGGGATATCAAATTTGCAAGAAAGGTTCAATGCATTCGAGTGGTCGTAACTACCAATACCCACAGTATAGCTATTTTAGTGAAACATATACGCATGCATAATAGATTTTACAAATAATATATAATAAATGAAATATTGGGATCAACATGGTCAAAGGGGTGCATGCCTTGGTTAAATTATCGTGGTCTTGATCTTACTCAAGACCTTCTCAGTCAATGATCTTGGAGCTATTGGTCTTTGTCTCAGTCTTGATTCCTGCTCGAGCTGGTGCTCCTTCGGGATTTCGACTTCTAATTATGCGATAAGCAATCAAAAAACCAAATAAATCCAAAGAACTGCAGAATATCCAAATAAATCCAAAGAGAGCTTCATTAAGTTTTATTAGGATTGTGCTTGGTGATGTAAGTTTAGAGGGTGAGGGATGTTTGACATAGTCGAATGGAGTTCAAGCGAATGAGGGGATGGCGGGGAAGCTTTGCTGGGAAGGAAAATAAGGGCGGATCAAAGGTGAAGGAATATTCACAGGAATACTCTGAAGGCTAGGAATAGCAGATCGTAGAGTACCTTGGCTTGGTTTGAAATGTCTCTTCTCAGTTGGTATAGTACTATCTATGACTACTAACATTCTTGGGCCGCTACGAAGTTCTACCGACTTCTAACACTTCGGCCGCTACTCAATTCTATGTATGTATATTGAAGCCTATGATTGCTGTAGCTTACGACCTCTATAACTTACGATCTTATCTTACGACCATTATAGCTACCAACCACTGCGACTTACGATCACTATAGCTATTGACCTTTGTGGCTTACGACCACTATGGCTACAGGCCACTGTGGTTTATGACCACTATAGCCATCGATCTTATCTTATGACCACTATAGCTATCGACCAATATGGTTTACGACCACTATAGTTAACAACCACCTTGGTGACCAATCTTACGAGTACAACCAATGACTCCTTCGATACTTCGGACGTTCTGACCACTATGGTACTTGGTCGCTCTGACTACCGATCATGATACTTCGACTACATAGGTCTTCAACTACGTCAATCCTACAGCAACTCCGATTGTACCATTCACACAGAGCCGGTATTACCGATCTTCATCCACGTGGGTCTTTTGAGCATTGACCGAATTCGGTAACTTACAACTACTGACCGGGTAGTGCAACTTACTTCTACCGACCGGGTACTTTTCCGTATGACTACCGACTAGGTTGTGTGGCTTAAAACTACCGACCACGTTCTATAGGTTTAGAGTACTGACTTACCTACTAGTATCTGCAGCTTATGACCGATCTACTGTACTTACGACCGATCTAATGTATCTTACGACCGATCTACTGCACTTACGACCAATCTACTCTACTTACGACCGATCTACTATAGGTTTCGACTACCAACTACTGACCATGGTACTTTGACCACACAAGTCTTCTACCACATTGGTCCTACCACAACACCGGTCGTACCACTCACACAGAACCGGTACTATGTTTTACGACTACGGCTAGAGGTCAAAGATGACGAGTGCAGTTGCGATCGAAGCTTACAACTATGCCAGCGGTCGAACATTTTGACAACGACAGCGGTCGAGGATTTCGACAATGACAGCAGTTGAGGATCTTGACAACATCAGCAGTCAAAGAGTTCGACATGATAGCGGTTGAAGATTTTGACCACACAAGCAGTCAATATGACGACAATGCTAGTGGTCGAAGATCACGAGCACGCAAGCGGTCAAAGATCTCAACTTAGGCAGCGGTTGAAGGTCTCGACAACGGCTGTGGTCAAAGATTTCAACAATAGCAGCAGTCGAAGACCTCGACATGGCAGCGGTCCAAGGTTTTGACACTTCAGCGGTTCAAGATCTCGACTTCAGCTGTGGTCGAAGGTTTCAACATGGCAGCGATTGAAGTTTTCGACAACATCAACGGTCGAAGACTTTGACACGTCAGTGATCGAAGATTTCAACTACGTGAGTGGTCAAAGATCTCAACTACGCGAGTGGTCGAAGATCATGACTGTTGTGGTTACAGACCAAACAGTGGAATGAGAGTATGGTAGTGGAGATGACAAGTGAACAATGCTTGCCCTTCCCCATGCCGGGGCAGCTGTATATATATTCACATGGGGAGTATTTTACAAGTATGTCCTTACACTCATGTATCCCTCGCAGGGGTACTTATGTCATTACACATATCCCATTTTGAGCTTTATAATTGCTTAATAGGCCGGTCGGGTTTAGGTGGGGGTCACCCCTACGACAGGAGCCTCTCATGGTGAAGGGCTTCACAGGCCAAAGCCATGTCGCCAACTCATTTGGCCCCCTCCGCCCCTGTGGCCTGTGACCCTCTGTGATGTTGGGTGGAAATGAATTTGCTAGCGCAGCCCGGTTTCATGCCATGGACACGGAGTTGAACTGGCTGTCGAAGTCATCCCCTGGCTGCAAAGTCGAAGTACCTGACGGAGCCACCCCGCCGAGGCGAAGTCGAGGCGTGGTCGTGCTCGCCCTGTCGACCTGTTGTCGAAGTGGGTGCCTGGCATGTGCCACGCACGCTAGGTCGGAGCCAAGGCCGGACTCGTCCTGTGGAGCCGAGGCCAAAGCGGAGGTCGAACTCGTCCGGGGGACACGGCGTCGAAGTGGTTTCCAGGTTTGTCCTACGGACCCGAAGTCGAACGTGCCGCGCACGCGAGGTCGTAGCCACCACCGTGATCTCCAGGTAGAGATTGCCACACTGTGCTCCCTCCCTGACCCTATATAAACCCCTCTCGGCATCTCTTTGCACCACACCACAATCGCCAGCATCCTTCATCCTCTCCCAAGAGCCCTAGAGTGCTAGCGGCGATTCTCCCCCCTTTCGGCCTCCAGCGAAGTAGTCGGCGAGCTTTTCCCATTAGAGCAAGCAAAGCCGAGCAACACCTTCTCGATTGGGAGCATCACCGAGCATTTGTCGACCTCATCCTCCTCTCCTTCACCTCGGAACGCCACCGGAACCGTCAATTCACTAGAACCCAAAAGCCTCAGGTGCAATATCTTAGCTCATTAGAACCCCTAGCTTTCCCTCTTCAAATTGCACACATCGTTGTCCTCTACATCACATTGTAGAGCCACGTGGCCATCGGTCTCCGTGTGCCATCGCCACTGATGAGCCACATGGCAGCCACGTGTACGCCATGTTAGCGAAACCACGCCTAGTCAGCACCACGTGAGCATTTGCATGGCAATGCCATGTCAACCATGAGCCTGATCCACCATGGATTAGGCACCTTTTCCATGGACTTGGTCCATAGACCTGGGCTCACCTATCATTGACTCATAGCTATTTACTTTAGAAAATAATTCGGCCAAAAAAAATCGCTGATGTCATCTTGACACAACATAAAGTTTCTTTAGAAAAAAATCAAATAATTATGGGAAAACCCGAAACATTATTTTCTTTCTCTTTTCTTGATTATAATTTTTCAAAAGCTCATAACTCCCTCATTTTAACTCCGTTTAATCCCATTCTTTTTTTATAAATTTATCTAAAATCCTAAACTTTCATATCTGTAGATTTTTTGAGTTTGGGATTTTATTTGAATTTCGGTTGTATTTTCTTGTTTAAACATCAACGCTTCAAACAACTTCAATGACTACGACGGTTTGTGGCAGCCACTTGAGGAGCAAGACAAGTTGCATCATTGATCATGTTTACTCTAATATTTTAAGTTATTCATGTTCCATTTGAAATTATTGTGCATGTGTATTTCTATTCAAATGTATTTAAATCTTGTTTTAAATGTAGTTATTCCAAAATACTTATGTATAGGCCATTCACAATATTCCAAATGCACGTCCTTGTCACCATAGGTAAATTTCTAGTTAATACAATAATACTAGCTAGATCATTTGTAGTAAACTACTTAGCCATGCTTAGTCTGGAATCTAGATTATTTTGGAAAAAATAATTCTTCATACAACTTATGGAAGCACAACCTTAGCTTTGGCATTTTAGCGATCCTGCGAGCTGCTGTTGCAACGCTTCACCGTATTACCACAAGTCTATATGGAATAGGCCTTGCCAATTAATTAGCAATACTTCAACTTGGTTTCACCATCTAGTGGAATGTGCGCGTGGTTGGAGCCATAGGAGGCCCACACAGTGCAAGAGCCCTCCACTTAGTTATAGCTATTTGGTGGTGTAACCTTAGCAAGTGGAACAAGGGTGAAGTAGGACTTTGTAAAGTCCTTATGATAATCACTTAGTCACATGCCTAAGGAAGCATGTATTGGCCAACATCATATGTTGATTATCTCTTATGTGTAAACTTATACTGCCTTTGTACAATGTAAACTTATACGAATAGCCAAGTCTACAGTCATGGGTATGCCGAGTAATGCGTTTTGCTATTAGAATTTGATTTAAGAACAATGCTTTAAGATGGATTGGAGTTCATAAAACACATTTTGGGTTGAAGCCCCGTGTTGGAGTCTGAGTTTAAGTTACCGTTATGTTGAATCCTGCACTAGCTGCATTATTTGGTTAAAGCTCAAATTTTACTTAATTGTATTAAATTTCCTCTCTCGTATATTTATTGTATTCAATTATTAAATATTTATTTATGCTCAAATAACCATACTAAGCCTTCCTTTAATAATATCCATGCACGCATTAACTTTTGTTATTGGTGTAACTTACGGAGTAAATTTTGTACTCACTTTTGCTCTATAATTTGTTGCTCAAAGAAGGAGTTTTGTGACCACGGTGATGATCTGGATGGATAGGCCACTTCCCAAGTCGATTGCTTGTGGTAGATCAGCTGGGCCCCATTTACTTTTAGTTGTTCCGCTGCATTATATTAATTCAGCCTATGGGTCCATGGTGTAAACCTTGTTCATAAGACCCATACTTGGTTAATTTAATTTAATGCACGTTTATGGATGATATTTGTCTTTGTTACCATTGTGTGCACTAGCTTTTTCTGAACTAGTGTAATTACACAAAGAATATGGATTTATTAATCTTAGGTTCGATAGATGATATACGATCTTGGCACCTCACACTAGGCATGTGGGCAGGGGTAGAGCCAGGAAAAAATATAGCCTAGGCATGTTTAGTATGGCTAACATGTCATAGACAAGTCAGTACGAAATTAACTATCACACATTCACACTAGTTCTAATTAACTACAAGCAATCTCAAAGAGTCGAAGTCGAATACACATATGATTATGCGTAGATAATAGATTAAAAGTTACAACTAAATACATAAAATCATGGTGGTATCTCTCTGCCGAAGCTTATGTAGATTGCAGATATTTTGCGATGACAAAAGTACAATCGACACCCAAATGACACTGTAAGATAAAAATTTGGTTGATTAGTGGAACAATCATATAGAATACAAAAAAATTGATATTGAAAAGGAATCAAAACATACCGCTAAGATGGTAATCTATGACTACGAGGCAAGTTCATCCTCTAGGATTTGAAATCTTGAAACCGTTGGATAATTATGTTATCATCGATTATTTTAAATATCTTCCACTCGATGTAGCACACCATTAATTCATTCAACCATTCATCGGAAATATTATTGCACAATTTAGTCTTTATAATATTCATTGCTGAAAATGCTCTCTCAACGGTCTTGAATACCTGCAGCATACTCATCTATTTATTTTCTGAAAGTAGGATCATAGATGATTTCATCCAAATTAAACTCATCCACCACATTAGCCCTATTTGATGGTGGTGAATTGGTGATGGACCTTCTAGTTGACGTGGTAATTGTGCTAAACTTGTACATGGGTTGGTTCTTCTTCCACCACTTTCAATGCTTCTCTTAAGAACAAAAAACTTTCTTAATTCTAAAACTATCAATTCAAATTTTACTTCAATACTAAAATAGCCTAATGCCCTAATCTATGTTATGTGACTAATTGATTATGTCTATCAGTCTATGGCTCTATGGTAAATGCCCTAAACAAAAATAGCACAATTTAAATTGAGATTTGAGGTCAGAGGAGGAAAGAGGAATCAATGAATGGTCCAAATCAAACAATCAAGCTTGCTTTGGTAGTCCCTGCTCAGCTCGACGCCCTGCCCTCTCGGTGTTGGTGTCGGCGCGTTGCCCACGGCCTGCTAGCTTCGCACCTCCTCCTTTGCCTCCTACGGCCCTGCCCTGTCGGCGTCATCACACCGACGGCTCGGTGGCGCCCTGCTCCTACGCCCGACACCGTGCCTACTCTGCCCGATGCGGCGCTGTAGCCACCTGCACCCCTAATCTGGAGGCCTAGAGCTCTGCCCCTGGCCGGTCGCCTACCCCGCTTGCAGCCCAATCTAGCAGTCTACCCCTTGGGCAGCGCCTGCCTTACACCGTTAGCCCGTCATGTGACTCACGCCTCCACCGTTGCCTGTAGAAGTGCGCAATGTGGTTTAGTGGATTACCTAGACCAGTACTTACAACTTACAAGGTCACTACTAGTACTACTCAATCTACTCTTTACTTAATTGGGCCGACCGATTGTTGACTGGCCAAGTGGCCAGGCCTTGATCTCGTAATGGGCCACCAACTACTGACTGGCCAAGCAGCCAAGCGCCCAAGCTACCGGTGCCCTTCGCTGGCGGGAGTCACTGGAGCTCCAATGGCCCAACGCCGACAAGCTCGGGTAAGTGCCCACCTTGCCCGAATGGCTATCTTTGCCCCTGCATGTGGGGAAGTACTGTAAAGGTGACGAAAGAAAGAGGGGCACTATGGTCTTTTCACTTGCTATTTTAGGGTAGAAACAATTAAAAATGCCGGTATATGGTTGAGTGACAAATATAAGCTATTTTTGCCTTAAGAGTGGCAAATTATCAGACAAAATTTTAACCGTGGCAAATCCTAAAACTAGCGCTTAGGAATGGCAAACCAACAGTTTCCCAAAAATGAGTTGATGTGAGCCTGTGAGAAACTAAAAGCCTATCGAGATTTATTTTGAATTCACCATGCGACGAGAGGCCAAAATATATTTTGGGGAGTTTTGGGAGGTCATAATCTCTTGGGGCTCCACTCAGGAACCGAGCACGTATTTGGCCCTCTAGCAGCAATTGTTTTCACTTTTGGTCCCCTTCGCACGCATTTGCAACTTTGGCCCATTTCTCCACCACGACAGTAACCATATGTACATTTATCTCCTGCTGCAGTACTGGACTACATTAGGTGGAGGCGACCACGGTAACTGCATCCACCGTGGCATGAGAGAGGCGAGCGTTGCAGCATGCTGGCGGTGCCCCTCAGAGACCTACCACGCTACATGAGTGTAGCAGACCTGTTGCGCTACATGACCGTAGCAGTAGACCTATTATGCGACACGACTACAGTAGGCTTGTGAGGCTGCCACCTACCGCGCTCACGTGTGACTCGCCATAGTCCAGGCTACTGCTGCGATGCTGGCTTTCTAAGAGCGGTACAATAAGATTTAGTCTGCAGGCTATAGTAAATATAATATCAATCAAATCTTACGTAGCAGAGAGAGAAAAGAAGAGAAAGAAGGAAGCTGACTACTAAATTACAGCTAGCTATAGCACGTAAAAATATGCATTTCACTATCTTACACGTGAGGCCAAATAGTTATTGTAATAGCTACCTTATTGTATGAACTATTTTTTTGAAGGCTATAGATGAAATGGACAAGTGTTATAGCCACTAGTTGACTACACTATTGTACTTGCTCTAATACGCTAGGGGGAGCGTGGCAGGTGACACTTAGGCATCTTCAATGGTCTGAGTCAGCTAACTATATGTATGTACACATCAGCATATATCCTATGTGGAGGAAAAAGAGTATGCAAAAAAACCGAGCCAGCTTTTCCTTAAGCACTAGTCTATAACGCAAAACGAGACAGCCTCTATAAATGATAGTCATTTTCTGTGTGTGCATGTAAGCATCAAATAGCTATCCTTATAGATAGTTCTTTAGAATGCTAGCTTTTAGTGTGTACTATATAAATGATGTAGAAGTCTTCTAGTTAGTTGCTAGCTAGAACCATTGGAGATGATCAATCTACAATTTCGCATGGGAAAGCCAAACTTCGAAAGTTGCTAGTGTCTTGACGTCTAATCTAGGTGTTAGCTCTGTACTGTTGGTCACACAATTTTTTAATCATATATGCAACATTTTCGGCCATGTATGTAACAAAACAATTGATAGGAATATCAATGTTGCACGCATGAAATCAAAATGTTACACAAATCAAATCACAATATCGCATTCACGAAATCAGAAAGGGATAATTAATGATTTGCCCTGTTTTTGTTGGTATCAGCTCATGTGGAGGTACCTAGAGAGGCCAGCATGAGGATGGTGTCGTGCGCGAGGCCGCAGCCATCGCCGGCAACGATGGGCATGCGGAGCGTGAAGTCGGTGACGAGGCCGCGGAAGTGTTAGGAGCCTCGACCACAGCCACTACGACTATGACCACTGCCGTTACGACCACGGTCATTTCGACCATTGCTGTGGTCGTAGTGGTCGTGGTCGAAGCGACTGTGGTCGTAGTGGCCATGGTCGTACGGTCGATCATAACATTTTTATCCATCTATGCAACATTTGTTGGCTATGTATGCAACAAAAAAATTGATAAGAATATCAGTGTTGCACACATAAAATTAAAATGTTACACACATGAAATAAAAAATATTGCAATAAAAAACAACACCTATATCCCATGGCAGGCGGTGTGGATCTAGCGCTAGTAGAAGAAGGCGGCGGAGCTTGTGCAGCGTTCATGAGGTCGCTATCGGTGGTCAATGTCAGAATGCCACAGAACTCGCGGAGGCTGTAATTGACTTTGTCGGACTCTCAGGTGGCAGTCGCGGCCACGAAGCCGGTGCCCCATGTGCGCGATTCAGGGCTGGCGACGGGGGGCGGGAGCCAGAGCTCGAACCGGGGCCTAGCGCCGTGGGGAGTAGACGGAGCTAAGGAGGCGGGAGGCACACTTACGGATCCACATGTACGGAGCGATTGGGCGGCGCACGACCATGGGAGGGTGGATCTGGGGAATTTATGATTGAGGTGGGAGGTAAGAGGTGAGAGAGAAGGCAAGTAGGAATGGAGAGAGATGATTGTAGGATTTGGGAAGGAGATACGATTAAATGAAGTGATGCGTTCAATTGATTTATTCCATGGGACACGAGAGGCGCGTCAATTCCCAACTTAAAAAAAAATTGCCACGGGGGCTAAATAGGCTATGCGCTCCCAACTCGGGTAGTCCTCAAAAATCAATAACTAAACGCGGGAATAGCCCCTTCCGATTTTCCGAACCTTCGGGAAACTCCTAGAAGAACTGCACAACGTTCCCTAGTACTCATGGCTGAATCGGCGTCGGCGGCGGGCGGTGAGCGCGAGAAGCATTTCCTCTGCCTCATCCGCGACTTCGCTGCCGAAAAATCTCACGGCGGTAAGCACCCCAGCACACCGCGGCCTCGCTGCGCCACCCCGCGAAACCATAGGGTTTTGCATCCTCGACTGATTCGATGCGTCTCCCCTTTGCGTGCAGAGTGGAGGGTGTCAGACCTGGAGCAGCAGCTCGACGACCTGCGTGCCGCGGCTTCGGACTTGAAGCGGCGGCTCGACGACCTGCGCGCCGCGGCCGAGCTCCACGCGACGAAGCGCGCGGAAGAGGCAGCGGAGGTAGAGATGAGCGGGAGCCAGGAGCAGGCCGCCATCGTCGCCGCGTCCATCCAGGCATTCGAGGTCTCTCTATCTCTAAACCCGAATCAGTGAATTATCTCACCGAACGTGCCCAATTTGCGTGATTTGATTCGACCTATTTTGGTGCGTTTAGGCGACGAACTCGCATCTCTATGAGGAAATCTCGAAGACGGGCTCTGATCTGGAGGCGCTTAAGGTTAGTAATTTCGAAAATCGCCGCAAATTAGGGTTCTGAATTGTTGCTTTAATATTACGCACTTGTATGTATATGTTGCTGTGTATGATTGGAATTGGAAATGGCGGTGATGTGCTTTTGGTGCTTGATGTTATGGCTCAAAGAGCAAGAGAGACAGTGCGAGGTTAGTAGTATGAACCTTGTCTGGTGGCTGGTGCGCTGTTGCTGGTCGATTGATTGTATTTTTGTAGGATAACTTTGTTGGTAACCACTAAATCATCTGTGCACCTGCCTTGGGGTTGCAGAGATGAGTTCATTAGCCAGATGCATGAGTTGAAGGCAAAGATAAGGTATGTGTTGTGGTTACAGACCAAACAGAGAGAGAGTGTAGTAGTGGAGAGTTGAGTAAATGAATGGCTTCTGCCTTCCCCCTGTGGCCTATGCCACATATATATATTCACATGGGGAGTGCTTGTACAGTTGTACCTTTACAGGTGAGTATTCCCCTCGGGGGCTCTTATGTCATTACACATGTCCCATTTCGGGCCTTACATTCCTCTAACAGGCCTGCTGAGCTTAGGTGGGGGCCACCCCTACAACAGTATGGAATATTTGTTTTGCCTGTGAGGACTCCATGTTGTTTCCTGCACATGCAACATGCTATGGCGGATCCTGCATCTCTTGTTTGCTATGCTTGTAGCCATCCTTGATACTGTAATAAAAACATGCTGATTTGCTGGAGCTGTACTCTGCCAATTTTCGTTCAAATTTAAACTCCAATTTAGGGATTGAATGGGGATAGGTCTGGATATCAAAATTCCTGGTATGCATGAAGTAAGGAGCAGTGGAGAATGTAGATGTTTTAACGCGAAATCTTTATTAGGGGTGTTTGCGTGGCATTTCGCCGTATCCTATTTTCAGATATTTGTTTTAGTTTTCGGGGCGTTATTAAGATCCTTTGCTGTAGTTTGACAAAGATGGTAAGCAACTTGTGTGGAGGGATATTGTTAAGTAGTGTTTGAAGCTCCCAAACAATCTGACCACATTGACTTTCTACTTTTCTTGTTTATGCCCATTTGGCATTTGCTTGCTAGCTGAGGCTTGTTTTGGATGTTGCTCTCTTGTTGATTATCTAAAGATAAACAATATTCCTCTTGTGCAGGCAATTTCAACAGATGGTTTCTCTAGAATTAGCAGAAGAGAAGTTCTTTGGGCTTCCATCAGCAGGTCTGTAAGGAAACTCATAATGCGTACATAACATTTTCTGTGCCTGAATTTTGTAAGAAGGGGTTCCTTTAAATGCATGATGTTCTTACCATTTCTGTTTTATTGCTTAAGCATAATATGGAAACTCATAATGCACACATAGCATTTTCTGTTCCGGAATTTTGTAAGGGATTCCTTTAATACATGACGTTCTTCTTATTTCTGTTTGATTACTTCAGCATAGTATTTTTCCCATTTTATAGAATTTTAAAATATAGATAGTCTGGTCGAATATTTTTTCACCCTGAAGCTTGCTATTTTAATGGTGTAAAAGCAGGTGTCTTAGTTATGATTTACAAGAGTAAAAGTTGTTCATAATAAGACGATGGCTGATAATTACTCTTGCATTCTTCTTAAGCTAAACATGTGAATTATTTAATAAAATAAAGAAGCTCCATTGTGATGTTTATAGACTTTGAATCTAAATTGAACTAAGCCAGTTATCGCCGGTAATTGCTGGGTACCTGGATTTCTAAAACCTACCACTTTTGAGGGTTTTGAGTGCTATTTCAACAGGAGGGTTTTGAGTGCTATTTCAACAGGATTTAGAGATTAATGCTTTTATAAGGTTAAGGATACAACAGTAATGTGCCAAAGCAAAGAAAAATGAATGAGAAAGCCACTTAACTGGAATCCATCTGGAAACCATCCAGTTACTGGCGTCTTGGTGGGGACCAGGATTTTGAGAAAAACTGGAAAATTGATCCTTGCTTAAAACCTTGTTTCTGAAGGGTGTTTTCCATACAAGTCTAGAGCTCCTCTATGCTCTCCAATGTGTTAAAGTTGTGTGGTTTAGCATGATACTGCTTTATGTTGTTCTCATGAATGTTCCGAATCAATGTATGCTCTATCAATCTGTGCACTTTTACGCTGTCTGAAAATTTTACCTTGGCAGGTGAACATGCCAGAGAAAAGGATAAAATTGAGTCAGAAGGTATTTTGAAAGGTTTGGTCGATAAGGTGAGCAGCGTTGATGCTGAGGTGCATGTCTTGGAAGAAGAGTATCACAAAAAATTGCCTGATCATGATAAGGTTTGTCTCTATCCTTCACCAAAATACAACATTATGCATACATACACTAAACAGATGGAACATCTTACTTGATTGTCTTTTGGTTATTTTAGTCATATACCAGAAGTGGTGAAAAAACTAGAGTGGCAGATCACAATATATTGGAATGACAGATGACATGCCTTTTATATTAATTTACTAATTTTGGACATTACTGAACAACGGATGCTATGGTGAAGTGTTTGTTGGCCAGATATTTGTGTGCCTACCATTGGGTATTGGGGCAAGGCCCTGAGTTGGGCCCAACTGGCAGGCAGAGGATGCGGGTCTGTTTTGTGTGTATGGGGGAGAGAGAGAAGTAGTCCCAGTCCCAAGTTATAGTTTTCCATTCAATACTTCTGCAAGAATGTACATTGTTTGACAGATTTGACTGGTACATGTGCTTGTATGTTATACACTTTATTTTTTCCCACCATCAATGGTTCATCCAGTGGTCCTTCGAGTGGGAATGGGGGGATTGGAAAAATGCATGGGAATGAAAAAGTTGAGAAACTTTTTCAGGAATTGGCAAATATCCAAGGACCTTTCATAGAGTCTGATGGGAGACAGCGAAAGGTGAGTAGGATGAACTTTATCTATTGCCTTTTTTCTGGGCTATATGCACATACGTGGTATTTCTGTAGGATAATTTTGTTGATGTCCACTAATCATGCGTGCACTTGCATCAGTTGTTGCAGAGACAAGATCATCAGCCAGATTCATGAGATGAACACAAAGATAAGGTATGGAATCTGTGTATGTGTCAGGGGTGTGGGCCTTGGGCCCAAAGCCTAGTTGGGTTATTATTAGGAATTAGAGATTGGTTTCTATTTGAGTTAGAGATTAGTTTCCTTATGTTAGAGATAGAGTTAGAGATATGATATGAGTTTCCATATTATTAGAGATAGGATTGGAATTAGATTCGATCTGTTAGGGGGGAGCCAT
Source organism: Dendrocalamus sinicus (assembly GCA_036346575.1). Classification (NCBI taxonomy): domain Eukaryota; kingdom Viridiplantae; phylum Streptophyta; class Magnoliopsida; order Poales; family Poaceae; genus Dendrocalamus; species Dendrocalamus sinicus. The sequence continues at coordinate 8,473,408 of CM070656.1, read as the reverse complement.
CTATATAAGGAGGCTACCGCATGCTATTGTAATCAATCAGAGTAATATCAAGCCTCTCCTCGTCTAAATCTCTAGTCTCTCTCCCTCTCGTTCTACGCCGACGCCATCCGGTCATCTTCTTAGTGGCGTTTACCCCGGTTCATGACAGTATGCCTGCGACGGATTCATGTTGTTTCCCTCACATGCAGCACTCTGTGGCTGATGCTGTATCAGTTGTTTGCTTTGCATGTGGCCAAGTTCGATATTGTTAAAAAACCATGCCCATAGGCTGTCGCAACACTTTGCTTATATCTGTTCAAACGCCAGTGGGGGCTTGTACAGGTATAGGAATCGATGTATAGTCTGTATCTCAATTCCTGAGATACATGAACTAAGTAGCAGTGGAGATGTTTTAATATGAAACTTGTACTTGCACGCATTTCACCATCTGTTGTCATACCAAGTACTTTCAGATATCTGTTTTAGATTTTGGAGGTTATTAAGATTTTTCATGGGATTGAAGGTTATTAAGATTCTTCACTGTACTTTGATAAATATGGCAAACAACTTGTGTGGAGGAATAGGGATACTGGTAGATGCTTCCAAAGCCATCTAACAGCACTGACTTTCAACTTTTCTTGTTTCTGTCCATTTGGCATTTGCTTGCCAGGTGAAACTTGTTTAGGAAGTTGCTATCTTGTTGATAACAGCATTGACAATATTCCTCTTGTGCAGGCAATTTCAGCAGATGGTTTCTCTAGAATTAGCAGAAGAAAAGTGCTCTGGGCTGCCATCAGCAGAGGGTAAGTAGAGAACTTATAATGTAAGAAGGGGTTCCTTTAAATACATGATGTTCTTAGCATTTCTGTTTGGTTGCTTCTGCATAGTTTTTTCTTTCCTTTTCTAGACAATTAACTATGGATCTTTGGAGTTGTGAGAATTGCACAGCATTCTGCGATAATATTTTATTATCCATCCAAAAGCTTGCTGTTTAACTTGCGTCAAACTTTTCATGTTTGGTGTCTATGTTATGACTTACAGAGAGTAAAAGTTGTGCATAATAAGGCAATGACTGATAATTGCTCTTGTATTCTTATAAGCTATGCATGTGAATTATCTAATAAGACCAAGAAGCTTGAAAAATGCTCCAAGTGTGTGTGTACTGTATGTGCGCGCACATATGCATATACATACATACTTATGAATCTAAATTGTTTAAAACTATTTACTACTACCTGCCCTCAAAACTACCATGTTGTTTGTTCTGTTTACCATTACGTTACCTGGTCAAGTAGAGGTCTTATTTCTGAGGAGTGTTTTTTCATAACAAGTCTAGAGCTCCTCTATGCTCTCCAATAGCCCAATGTGTTAAAAGTTATGAGATTTCGCTTGATACTACTATGTTTTGTTCTCGCTAATCTTTTATGATCAATATATGTTGTATCAAGCTGTACACTTGTATTCAGTTTCTTGTTTCTTCTTAGACTGTCTGAAATGTTCACATTGGCAGGTCAACATGTCGGAGACGAGGATGAAATTACGGAGATGGAAGGTATTCTGAAAATTTTTGTTGATACAGTGAGCAAAATTAATGCTGAGGTGCATGTGTTGGAAGGAGAGTGTAAAAAAGATCTGCTTGATCACGACAAGGTTTGTCTTCATTCTTCCCCCCCAGAATACCACATTATATGTACAAATATTTAATGGATAAAACGCTGTTGTTTGAATGTATTTTGGTTATCTTGTTCATAAGAGCATCAGTGCTAAAAAACTATGGCATGACAGATTACAGAATATCTGAATGACAGCTGACATGCTCTGTATATTACTTCACTAATTTTGGACATTACCAAACATTGTTGCACTAGTAAGTTGTTCATTGCCAGATATTGGTGTGCCACTATATGACAATTAGCCGCGTTTCATAAACGAAGATGGTGATATTTCTCACTAGTTGCTTTGACAAATAGGAAACACAATAGTTTCTGGTTTAGGCACGTGCAGGTAATTTTATTATGAAATGCCAAGCTGTGTTTTCAGAAGGTATTTTATGAAAGAGTTATTGTATTTTTTAGGTTGTAAACAAGATAAAAAGTCCCCACGATGTATTGCTGCATGCATGTGATAATTTAGTAGATTCGGTAGTGAGAAAAGTTATTGCCTATTGTGAGTAAAGTTACTACCTGTTGCGAGGAAAGTTATTACCTGCTATGTACTGTGAGTATTCGGTAGTAACTTCACCGCTACCGATAGTAAGTTCGTTCACAATAGATGAGTATTCGGTAGTAACTTCACCGCTACCGATAGTAAGTTCGTTCACAATAGATGATAATTAGACATGTATATGATAGTAACTTCACTATGGGATGATAACTTCGTATGGGTATGATAACTTCATTCCAATAGGTTCTATTTTCAAAGCGTCTTATCGGCATTCAGTTCATTTACATAGGGCCTGTTCTTTTCCTCCGAAGCTTGCGTCTTTTGGCTTTTGCTACAGTACTTAACTTTCAAACGGAGTATTTTTTTCAAGATGGGGTCTACAAGCTAAACGATGTACACGTTAAAAGCTTAATATCTGTACCATCCAAAATCGCAAGTGAGTATCTCTCTGTAATCTGTACCGTAAACAATCAAAATTTAAAAATTTCAGCTAAAAGTTATAAGCTGCAGCCGTTGCCAAACAGGCCCATAAACACTTCTCTACTGATAAAAATTTTTAGTCATAATCAAACAGAACATGCCCTTTACGGGTTCTATTATTTGCAGGCATGGTCCGTTTTCCTGGTGAAAACTGGCTACCACTGGACGAGGCAGCATGGCGCGGGGGTGCCACGCTACGACTAGTTAAGGGAAAAGGTACGGGTAATTGAAATAGAAGACACCAGAGCAGAGAGGCTACAACTCACTGATGTACTAGCTGACGGTTTACTGAAAGTCTCGCAAGCGTCGACACATATATGCGTGCATACAGGCGATCGTACGTGACCCGAATAAATAAAATAGATTAGACAAAAGAATGAACTAGGCTACACGTCTTCTCTTGCATTGGTCGGCAAAGCCAGCACGGTCGACATGTTGGCCGGCGCACGGGCGCAGCAGCCTCTTGGGTGTCGTGTGGAAGGCGCCCATCTCCAGCACGGCGCCGCCGGTACCAGTGTCAGCCCGCGGCCCGACTCCAGTGTTGGCAGCCATGGTTCTTTTCGCGCGGAGCATCTCCATGAATGTACTCTCGTCGCCGTGAAGAATCTCAAAGTCGTTCCATCGTTTCCAAAAGTCAGGGTGAGCCCTGGGATCGGTGAAGCCTGACGCGTAGACATGCAGCGCCCGAGCACGGTCGACTTCTCCGAGGCCTATCTCAAGGTCGGCGAATCTGAGGCACATTGCCCTAGCGTCCTTGTCCGGGAGGCCGCCCTGGATTGCCTGACAGTATATCTCCCTTGCCTTGAGAAGACCATAGAGTTCAGTAGCCCGTGCAACGTACACCTCGTAGACACCAAGCTTGTCGCAGGCGGGAACAGCACACGCCGCATCCTCGTAAACCTTCATAGCACGTTTTGCAAGGCCAAAGTCCTCCTCGAACTTGGCGTACTGAAGGAACACGGTCTTCTTCCTCTGCGGCGGAGCCTGCAGAACGGCATCCTCAAACAGATTCCTCACTCTCTCCGGGCTGCTCTTTCCATGCCTCTGGACGAACTTTGTCAGGTAGGCTGCCCATATAGCCTCGGCGTGCGGATACTTGAAGGATTTGACGCCCCTCTCGTAGACACGGAACGCCTCTTCGAATCGCTTGTGCTTCTCGAGAAGTGAGGCATGGTTAAGCACCAGAGAGGCGTGGCGAGCCCAAGGTCATGTATCCGCTCGTAGACGGCGCAGGTGGATTCCAGTGCTCCGTGTGTCTCCATCAGGTCCGCGTAGAAGCACCACAGCTTGATAGACCGGTGCAGTTTCATCTGAACGGGCTCGCCGCCGACGTCGGCGGCGGCGCGCCTCCTGACCTCGCTCGATGGCTCCGACGTCGCTTGTCGGATGAGGTCAATGGCCCCTCGGAATTCTGGTGCCTCAGCTCCAACTCTGCCCATTCGCACCAAACGGCGGCGAGGTGGTCCGCTGCCTTGAAGTTCACCTGCGTGGCCCTTTGGAAGACCTCTCGGGCGCTGCCGAGAAGGCCACGGTCCTCGTACATCTTGGCGAACGCCAACCAGAGCGTGTGCGGCTTCCCGGTCGCCTTCACCGGATCGACGGTCTTGACGGCCTCGACGTAGGTCGCGGCTTGCCTCGTGGGATCCTTGTCGAAGAGCTTGGCCCTCGCGTGCCACGCCTGGACGTCGTGCGGGTTCTGCCTCAGCAGCACGCGGTTGAGCATCTCCGGCCGGCGTTCGAGCAGCCGCTCCAGCCTCGCGATCTTCATGTCGGCGTCCGCGCGGTCGGCCAGCCAGCAGCCCTGGACGACGTCGGGGTTCTCCGCTTGGTCGCGTTCGCCGAGTTCCGCGGAAAGCATGGTGTGCTCGAAATGCAGGTAGGCCTCGAACACCAACCGGAAGTCCCTGACGGTGATCGCCATAGTGGCGCCCTCCTCGAACACGTCCCTCGCCTTGTCGTGGAGGCCCATCCGCGCGTAGTGTCCTGCCAGACACGTCCACAGCACGCCGGCCTCGTCCGGGAACTTGAGGATTCCGCCGCGGAGGATGGCGTCCACCGGCAGCCCGGCGACCTCCTCCGGGTGCTTTGCGAGCAGGTCGCACAGGTCGAGCAGGAGCTGGCACTTGCTCCTGCCCTTGACCGAGACGAAGCCGTCGTCGTTGATGGCCGCGGCGAGGTGGTCAGCAGCGTCCCGCCATCTGCCGGCGGAGACGAGGAAGGCGATGAATTCCTCGGCGTGGGCGGGGTCGAACTGGACGTGGCGGCGGAGGACGCGGAGGGCGGTCGGGGCGGGGCAGTCGTGGAGGGAGGCGATGCGGAGGAGGAGCGGCCACACGCGGTGGTGCTGCGTGAGGGGCAGTGAGCGAAGCGCTCGGTCGAGCGCGCGGCGGGCGCGGGTGAGTAGGCGCTGGTGGAGGAGGGAGGAGGCGTACATGTGCCAGACGCGCGGCATCCGGGACATGCCAGCGGCGAGCGCGCGTTCGAAGGTGGCGTTGAGGGCGGCGTGGGCGCGGTGGTCGACGGGCAGGGCGCGCGCTGCGTCGGCGAGCTCTGTGAGGTACGAGTGCCAGAGCTTGTACGACCCCGGTAGGGCCCGCAGCGCCCGCTCGTAGATCGCCGCGCGCCTCGCCAGCGGCGCCGCGCGCCGCGCCGACAGGTACCGCGCCCAGCCGCCCAGCCTGAACGGCTCCCGCAGGACGTCCTCCTCGTACGCAACGTCCTCCGCCGAGATCGCCATCTCCAAAGCCGCTGCCATCTCTCTCTCTTCTCCGATCTCTGCGCCTCTGGCTGCGAGCGATCGAGTGCGTGATGAGGAGGAGAAGGCCGCACTCCCCGGCTCCCCCATATTTGTAGGGCCTGGCCAGTCCGAACCCGAAATGGAGCTCGAGTCGGTTCTTCGCCGAGACTGCGTACTTGCCGAGTTCGAGTCGGTGCCCAGTTCCCGTGATTAGTAACCTGACTCGTTCCGGCCCGGACTCGGACTCGGACTCGGACTCCTATGACTTTGCCTCCGTTCCCACGGAAACACATCCTCGATTCTTCTTTCCACGCCCTCTGCCTCTCAAGCTCACAATTTCTTCCTCTTTGCGCCATGCATCCTCCTGTCTTTCGTCTTCTTCCCCAAACATATCCCAACCTCCTATTTTTTCTTGTTCTTACCAATCGTTGGGGCCGAAGTTGAAGTAACGACTATGTAGGTCTGTTCGGGTGAAGCACAACAAAGGTTGGGCGCCGTCGATCCAGTACTCTGGGCGAAAGGAGGTAGGGAGGCGCTGCATGAGCTCCCCGGAGATGACGAACAATGTCGACATAGACTGATCTATTAGGTCCTTTCTAATTAGATGGTATGCCTTTTCTGCATATGTTTCATTGATTTCTTTGTTTGAGCCAAATCAAAAATAGAAACCTCATTGTTGGAGCTCGATTTTTCCTCATCTTTTCTTTCTAATACATTGGATCTTAGCCAATGGTGATGGTGAGGCGTGAGCGATGAAGGCGGAAGCATTGAGGTATTACCCCATATTGGTCTTGAATATTCCTTGTCTGAAATTAGATGTTTGTTCTATATTAGGAAGGAAAAAGTTGGGATTTTAGAGTTGTACGTACAAGTTACTGCCAGAATGATGTTGAATGGGATGAACACCAGAGCATTCTGGATTTGCTTACAGATGTCGATAGAATATTACTTATAGATGTATGAAATTTTGTGTTCATGTTATTTCTTAGAGCTGTATGCATGTTTCTGTACATAATACTTCTTAGAGATGTATTGTAATTTAAGTGAAATAGGCTTCTCTTAATTAACACACTTTCAATTGTTGTCGACAATGCAGGATTACATCTTTCAAAGCACATGCTGTTGAGTCTGGAGCAAGATTTTGGCTTCTGGCTTATTTTTCACTATTCATAAGTTTCGTCTTTTTCTGAACTTTTGGCTTTTTGTTGAGCTTTTTTGCTGGTTCTTTTTTTCCCGTATTTATTTGTATTATACGTAATGGGCTAACATATTTTTTTATTTTTAAATTTTTTTAAATTTAATTATGCTAAATAAGCCTCTCATCACTCTGATGCTTTTTCACAAATTACTATAGTGTTTTCACCATAAGCCACGAGCTTTTAGTGAACCGATCACCACCGTAATGTAGCCCCAGGACTGGATGTTTTAGTGAACTTGTAATCATGGGATTAGATCATGTCTAGTGATATTTTTTTGTGAATTTTGTATACGAAATATGAATGTGAAATCCTTCCTTCGGTAGTTAAACTTGGGTTATTGTGTACTTTCTATTCAGGGCAAAATAATTTGCTATGCAATAATTACTCACAATTAGGAATAATTTAAAAAAACACCAGGAGATATTCTAGTTATTAATAAATGCGTTAATCTATTATTTAAATCAATTTGGGAATATTATTTAAAATTTGGAGGTACTTTCATGGCTAATATTTGGTGACACTCCTTGTGACTCTTTGCAGTGTCATGAAAGTGGAGACGCTTTTTGAAGGATCGCCAAAATTTTGATGTCTCTTCGTCTAGTATCACTTCGATGGAAAATTGCTAGTGATGCTTTAAAGAGTCTCCATGTGACAAATAAAATGCCTCTAAACAATGTTTGAGTTGTAGCATTGTGCTCATTTCCACTACCTCTTCACCGCTCAACCGGCGTTGGCATACACCGCTCACTGTTACTCTTCTGTCGCTCCAGCCGAACTGAGGAGGAAGGACTTCTCTCTCCCCTACAGAGGGAGATAGGGTCGTGTGCGTGACAGTTGTAGAGGTGAGAGTAGCAGGTGGCACCAATGCCCCACGACCATTGAAGGGGAGGGAGAGAGGAGAAACCAGACGCTGACCTGGGCGTACATATATGGGATGAGAGACACACCAGAGGAGTACGTAGGTGTGGACGTCGCGTGTGTCATATAGATACCACATAAGTTAAAGTCAGCTCTGAATAGCCTTAGGGGTTAAATATCAGATATATTAAAATCAGCTGTGAATAGCTTTAGAGGTTAAATATCAGTTATGGACAGTTATCATTACTATTATAAAGAATGAGTTGGTGGTTATATATCAATTCTCCTTCAACCGCTCTATTCCCTTAACTTCTCACCATTCTCCACTTTCCAACCGATCAGAGCATTTTTCTTCTATAACACGATTCTCTATACATTTAATGAGTTTCATTGCAACGCACAGGTATATAACTAGTAAAGATTAAACATTCGATTTTTTAGTCAGATGTTAATCTATATGCTTTTGCAATAATTAAATAGTCAAATAGACTTCTTACGGGGAAAAAACTCCACCATGGCCAACCGTGCTCCAGTAAACAAGAGAACAAAACTTTCTACAGAAACTGAAAGTAGACATAGGAATATCAAAGCAAATCCATTCACCACCTGCGATGCCGCCTGTTTGTGGGGTGTGGAGTGTGGACCGACGGGCCGTGGTCGCTGGCGAGTGGCAACCCGTTGGACCCATCTAGATGTCGTTCCCTCAGTAGAAAAGAGTGGGGCCGTGCTAGAAAGACACTGCCCTCAATAGAAAAATATTGGGTATTGATAAACATCATCTGGATGTTTTTTTTTCTAACCATCATCCAGATTTGTGACCGTTGGATTAGAGATCCAAGGGCCACAAATTCTCTCCACCCCCACCAAAAAAATTCACCTCCGTCCAAAAAAAATCTCCCCCCTCCAAAAAAAAAGAGACCGTTGGATCTCTAATCCAATGGTCCGAAATTTGGATAATTGTTAGGAAAAAAATATCCGGATAATACCTATACACACCCAAAAATATTTTATTCCCGACCTTTCCCCTCTCCTTGCCCCCCGTGCCTCCCTCCTCTGCCATGGTTTCCTCTTCCTAAGCACAACTGCACAAGCATAGCTTGCAGCCATGGTCACCGATTTCCTACCGAACCAACACATCCAGAACAACCAGTTCTTGCTCCCCAAGAAGCAATTTGTCACCTATGCTCTCTATGCCCTCATCCCTCTCGCCCTCCTCCATTACTGCTCTTCTACCGGTGGCCACGCCAAGAAGCCGGTCCCGGTGCCGCAGTACCAGAGGAGGCAGCAATCATCATCTCAGCTCAGCATGAGCATGCGCAGGTTAATGCGCATGCGCCCAACCTGTCCCAACCTCCTTACCAAGGAGATGAAGTATTGAGGAATGCACAAGGTACAGCATGAGGTTTTCCAATTGATTTCTCGTCGTGGTTGTTGCAATGTGTTGCACAAATTTGTCTCTGAAAGATTTGAGGTAGACAATTGAGTTAGTCAATAAGCACATTCCATTTCACATGAATGCTAGTTCTTAGTTTTATGCTAATGCCTCAAAAGGATTTTCTCCATCGAGGGAAGCATAACGTGTTCTTGTGTTGAAAAATAGTGGCCATTTCTCGGTTGTTTTAGCTATCTCATTTTGGGCATTTCATTTATGAAGTTTCTTGTGCGAATTTAACACTTGAACTCATTTTAAAGTTATTTAGGAATAAATGGCATTCTTGCAGCACTAAGCTTGCATTCTTGTGTTGCCTCCGAGTAGTCGGAGAGTGTGGCGTCGCCGCCGCGCGACTACTCGACGGCCGGTGGAGTGCGGGCGCGCCCCGCTCTACAACGGGGACGAGCTGCGGCACGATCAGGGCGGCGAAGCGCATGGCGCGCGGCCGGCGGACACCGCTACCTCTATGGCGGTGGCGGCGCGGCGTCGACCTCCCGCCTTCTCCTCGGTGGCGTTCCTTCACTAGCTCCGCAACAAGCACCTGGCCGTTGTCGGCGACTCCCCGGCGCGTAACCAGGCCGAGTCGTTGCTCTGCCTCCTTGCGTCCCACTCCCCGCCTGATCTTCTATACCGGGACGGCGAGGAGAACAAGTTCCGGCGGTGGGTGTTCCGCGAGTACAACGCCACTGTGTCCATCTTCTGGTCGCCGTTTTTGGTGAGGGTCGCCGAGAAGGCGGAGCACGCCGGCGTGCGGCACAACAACGTGTTCTGGACTCCTTCGACGAGCGGTCGATGTCGCGGCTAAGCGCGCTCGGCGCTGTATGCTGTCCATCGCATCGGTTCTCGATCCCGGCATCTACCACGACGGCGGCAAGGTCGTGGGCTGCCACAACTGCGCCGAGTTCAACCATACCGAGATATCCTTCTTCGGCGTGTTCAAGGACGCAGTGCACCGGACGCTCGCCGAGGTGAACAGGCGGCATGGCGCAGATAAGAAGGTGATCGCGCCACCACGTTCTTTGGCGCGCCGAGGGGGCGGGACAAGGCGGCGCGCCCTGAAGAAACGGCCGTACAAGAACGGCGAGAAGGAGCTGGGCTACACCGAGACGGAGATGAGGATGACCATCGTGGAGGCTGTGGCCACGGCCAACACTGGGGCTGGGGTGCTGTTTGCGGCGCTAGACGTGACAAAGCTGGCAAACCTGCGGCCGGATGGCCACCCCGGGCCGTACATGCGTGATGACCCGTTCACCAGCGGCGCCGACGCACGGGTGCAGAACGACTACGTGCATTGGTGCATGCCTGGCCCGATCGATACGTTCAACGAGATCCTGCTTCAGACCATCGTGAGGTGACACGACGATGGAGACATCTCCGATCATGTGTAAAGTTCTAGGAACTGAAGTTTGGTGAAGTGTGTGCGCGCATCGACGATTGTTTTGTTCGTGCTAGGATACGAGATAGGTAGTGTGGGGAACCCCAGGCGGGCATATCGCATGAGTATTTTGTACTAGTTTTATGATCAATAATTAGTATATATATATAATATTGAGATTATATCTATTTATATCATATATATTTAATTTATGATAAATGGATGAATACATAAGGTTCTATAGCATATGGCTGACCGGCCAAAAGAATACAGAGTTAAGAGTAAATTGCAATGGAAGACAAATAGATAGCAGAAGTATCCAGTGATATGCCATCATAACCACATGCAATCGACTGGTGATTAGGCCCTAGAAAAACCCATCGTCGAACTCCTCAACGTCGGAGGCGAATTACGTGTCGTCTATATATTTCTTCATTCTCTGATCAATAACAATTTAAGTAAGATTGAGTACATTGCGTATTCAGTAAGACTTATAGTGTATCGCAAAAATATTTATATGCAAGGCTATTAAAGGGTAAGACTCTATACTAAGTTATTTTCAGTATGAAGCAAATTTTATTTGCAATATAGATAAGTAGTAATTTGCAATGAAACTTGTAAAGAGCATTTGACATGTAATGAAATAATATTTATATAATTTCTATAACAGTAGACCAAATCCATTCGCAGTCTTCCTCGGTCATGAACATTGCACAATTCATGGCACACAGAAGATGTGTATATGCCATCCTATATGTTCAATGAAACAGTTTTGAAAAAGAAAACTACACTTATTACGACTGCATCCAAGCTTGCTCATGACCACGAGCTTGGCTATTTAAATAATTTTTAACACTCTGTAGAGATTGTACAGCTTTACCCACACGAGATAATCAAATACACTGTCAAACATTACACGCTTCCATGGCACGTGCGAAGTGATTATGATATAGCCCTTTAGGTATTCTAGTCCTAACCAACCCTATGAATGGACAAACCCCCACTTGAGTGCGCCAAGTGAGCTGCATGACAGACCCTCACTTCAGCGGATTACATCCCTTTGGTGAGGCATTCACTATTATATTAGCAAGCTTTCGTACCAACACATTCGTGAAGAGAGCCCCTACAAGCTAGACCGTTCTGCGGAATGCCCTTACTACTTTTGTGCCTACCACAATAAAAGGCTAGACCTAGACAACTTTAATCAACTAAATGCCAGAGCCCATATAGCACATATGGTTGTACGGTGTGATGTGTGGCAATAATGTTCGGTTCTTGATTGATCTGAGCGAGAATCTCCCCCTATCAACATGCAAGGTTCCGCCTCCTATACAATAATTTACCACATAACTCGCTCGCGTCCAAAAACTATGTTTTTCAATTTGTTTTGTACCAAACTAGCAGAGGTTTCTCCTCTGGACTAACATTTTGAAATCATCATGCCCACGAATAAACTTGTTTGAGAGTTCAAACTTAGCAAAAACTAATGCTTGGCTAAGTATCTAGACCATCTATCAATATAGTATTCCCAGTTTGACAGTATAAATTATCTAAGCCATGCCCTAGAGGTTACAATAGTGGGGATATCAAATTTGCAAGGAAGGTTCAATGCATTCGAGTGGTCGTAACTACCAATACCCACAGTATTGCTATTTTAGTGAAACATATATGCATGCATAATATATTTTACAAAGAATATATAATAATTGAAATACTGGGATCAACATGGTCAAAGGGGTGCATGCCTTGGTTAAATTACCGTGGTCTTGATCTTACTCAAGACCTTCTCAGTCAATGATCTTGGAGCTATTGGTCTTTGTCTCAGTCTTGATTCCTGCTCGAGCTGGTGCTCCTTCGGGATTTCGACTTCTAATTACGCGATAAGCAATCAAAAAACCAAATAAATCCAAAGAACTGCAAAAGATCCAAATAAATCCAAAGAGAACTTCATTAAGTTTTATTAGGATTGTGCTTGGTGATGTAAGTTTAGAGGGTGAGGATGTTTGACATAGTCGAATGGAGTTCAAGCGAATGAGGATGGCGGGAAGCTTTCTTTGGGAAGGAAAATAAGGGCGGATCAAAGGTGAAGGAATATTCACAGGAATACTCTGAGGGCTAGGAATAGCAGATCGTAGAGTACCTTGGCTTGGTTTGAAATGTCTCTTCTCGGTTGGTATAGTACTCTCTATGACTACTAACGTTCTTGGGCCGCTACGAAGTTCTACCGACTTCTAACACTTCGGCCACTACTCAATTCTATCTACGTATATTGAAGCCTATGATTGCTGTAGCTTACGACCACTATAACTTACGATCTTATCTTACGACCATTATAGCTACCAACCACTGCGACTTACGATCACTATAGCTATCGACCTTTGTGGCTTACGACCACTATGGCTACAGGCCACTGTGGTTTATGACCACTATAGCCATCGATCTTACCTTATGAACACTATAGCTATCGACCAATATGGTTTACGACCACTATAGTTAACAACCACTTTGGTGATCAATCTTACGAGTACAACCAATGACTCCTTCGATACTTTGGACGTTCTGACCACTACGGTACTTGGTCGCTCTGACTACCGATCATGACACTTCGACCACATAGGTCTTCAACTACGTCAATCCTACAGCAACTCTGATTGTACCGATCTTCATCCACGTGGGTCTTTTGAGCATCGACCGAATTCGATAACTTACAACTATTGACCGGGTAGTGCAACTTACTTCTACCGATCGGGTACTTTTCCGTATGACTACCGACTAGGTTGTGTGGCTTAAAACTACCGACCACGTTCTATAGGTTTAGAGTACTGACTTACCTACTAGTATCTGCAGCTTATGACCGATCTACTGTACTTACGACCGATCTAATGTATCTTACGACCAATCTACTCTACTTACGACCAATCTACTCTACTTACGACCGATCTACTATAGGTTTCGACTACCAACTACTGACCATGGTACTTTGACCACACAAGTCTTCTACCACATTGGTCCTACCGCAACACCGGTCGTACCACTCACACAGAACCGGTACTATGTTTTACGACTACGGCTAGAGGTCAAAGATGACGAGTGCAGTTGCGGTCGAAGGTTACAACTATGCCAGCGGTCGAACATTTTGACAACTACAGCGGTCGAGGATTTCAACAATGACAGCGGTTGAGGATCTTGACAACATCAGCAGTCAAAGAGTTCGACATGATAGCGGTTGAAGATTTTGACCACACAAGCAGTCAATATGACGACAATGCTAGTGGTCGAAGATCGCGACCACGCAAGCGGCCAAAGATCTCAACTTAGGCAGCGGTCGAAGGTCTCGACAACGGCTGTGGTCAAAGATTTCAACAATAGCAGCGATCGAAGACCTTGACATGGCAGCGGTCCAAGGTTTTGACACTTCCGGTTGAAGATCTCGACTTCAGCTGTGGTCGAAGGTTTCAACATGGCAGCGATTGAAGTTTTCGACAACATCAACGGTCGAAGACTTTGACACGTCAGCGATCGAAGATTTCAACTACGCGAGTGGTCAAAGATCATGACTGTTGTGGTTACAGACCAAACAGTGGAATGAGAGTATGGTAGTGGAGATGACAAGTGAACAATGCTTGCCCTTCCCCATGCCGGGGCACCTGTATATATATTCACATGGGGAGTATTTTACAAGTATGTCCTTACACTCATGTATCCCTCGCAGGGGTACTTATGTCATTACACATATCCCATTTTGGGCTTTATAATTGCTTACACCATTAATTCATTCAACCATTCATCGGAAATATTATTGCACAATTCAGCCTTTATAATATTCATTACTGAAAATGCTCTTGATGAGACGATGGGGTCCCGATCTTCCGATAGGATTGATAACTATCGATTTCGGTGGAGGTGACTCTTACGATCCGACTACAACCGTACGACGTCACTTGCGGCTTAGCAATTGCTGAACCACACTCAAAGTCGTTATCAACCGTGCCAAGAACGCGGAGTCCGTATGAAGAAGTTATGCCCGTTTAAACTTGCACCATTGCAGCAGTCCGAATCTGATTCCAGTACGTGCCCAACACGGACTCTTTTGATGATTACGGTGTGCATAGAAGGAATTTAGAGGTGATATCAGATCCATTGGAAAGAGGACAAGCAAAGCTTTCCAACAAGTACTCATGGACCTCAAACGGACTTTGTATGTGAAAGTTATGCACATTTGAAGTTGGGCCTGTCAGGCTGAATCCGAATTGATCCGGAGGCCGAATTGGATTCCAAAACGTGTCCAACTTGAACTCTTGCTTGAATTGATGTAAAAATAATGTGGTGCTGTCAAAATATATATTTTCATCATTAGGTAGCATCATATTCTCATTTAAAATATGTTTAAGCTGAAGAAACGAATTCACCTTTAGTTCAATCTTGATATTGGGCGCTATTGTCGTGTGTGTTTGTGTAACATCCTAAATTTTGGATGTTTGAAAATTTGAGTAATTTAAAGTTTTTATCTGCATCTTACTGGGAATTTTCTTCAGTTTTGTGCTAAGTAAATAATGACTGGAAATAATTCTTGAGTTCCAAACTAACAGTCATGGTAATAAATGATACAAAATAATTTAAATACGAGTTTAAAACCCTGAAGGACCTGAAATCAATTTAATTAATTGTAACAAAGCCTTATTTTAAGTGATAGATAGCTGACGTCAAGGCAATCAAAGATAAGTGAAGCCTCCACAACTTTCCAAACTAAAGGCCTCATCGGCACAAGAACCAAGATTCGAGACTCTACCCTGCTAACATTCTCTCCTTACCTACCTGGGAGGGCCATATATTGAATCACCGCTAATGACAATCGTCATTTATTTAAGGGGGGGTAGCACTATGAGATAGAAATGTTGAAGAACTATGCGACGTATAATTGGAGTTGCGACGACCTGGACTCAGAACAAATTGAACCAGTATAAGAAGACTTGCAAGACCGGGAGCCTTACCATGATAAGGATGAAAGACCACCATATAGATGTGTCCATAGTCACCTCTGCATTCCCAAGGCCCTCTACCCCTAGGGCACAGACCATTGCTACCCACCTATCAATATGAAGTTCTACAACCATATGTCCAACCGGCGATGCGACTACCCCATTCTATGATGACGTGAAGACAACAATGTCAAAGAGCAAGTAATTGAAAGTCTATGACCTATCCAGGAGAACAGGGTATCTCTCTTCCCTTTTGACTTCTCCAAGTACTAACCCCTATGGTGCAGACCTCATCTCTCTGTGGAGCTAAGGAACTATATGTCAAGCAACACCCCGAGACCCATTGCCAGCCAATATAACTCGCCTCCATTCTTTCTGCTCTATCGGAATCTCGGGGTCGAGATTCATTTAAGGGGGGTAGGTTTGTAACATCCTAAATTTTGGATGTTTGAAAATTTGAGAAATTTAAAGTCTTTATCTGCATCTTACTGGGAATTTTCTTCAGTTTTGTGCTAAGTAAATAATGATTGGAAATAATTCTTGAGTTCCGAACTTACAGTCATGGTAATAAATGATACAAAATAATTTAAATACGAGTTTAAAACCCTGAAGGACCTGAAATCAATTTAATTAATTGTAACAAAGCCTTATTTTAAATAATAATAATAAAGTAATAATCAAATTAGGAATTCATGTTATATATATATATATACATATACCTAAATAATATGCCAAAGAATTCAAGACTATTCTAGAGCTGGGATTCAAGAAAAAGGATTTTGAATATACAATACTCAAGCTTTTAGAAACTCAAATTCTTAACTTTATCATTTATTCTTCCTCTATTTTCCAAAACCATGCGGCCTCATCTTTTTCTACCCTTCCCCTTGCCCCCTCTTTCTCTTACGCGTGGGCCCCACCCCTTCCCTCTCTCCTCCCTTTTTCCCCTGCGCCCGGGCCCGGTTCCTGCCCCTTCCTTCCTTTCTCCTCTTTTTCCCCCGCTTCCTCCTCTCTTTTCTCCCAGCTCCCGTCGCTCTCTGGCTGAGTTTGCTCCACGCCATCGCTTCCCTGTGCGCCCCGGATTCCCGCGCTCCCTGTCGCCATCACGTGCACCGAGCCCTGCGCCCTACTCTGCCGCGCCCTGCCGCCGCCCTACCTCCCTCTGCGCCGGCCTTGCTCCACCCATGCCCTCTGCACTCAAGTGCCAGCGCGCGGGAGTAAATCATGCATTCACTTCCCCAACGCTCCCCTGTCTGAAATGCGCTTTAAAACCTATAGCTGGGCGTTCCCCCAACACACCCCAGCAGAGTCGCTCTCTCCCGCTTGAATTTTTGCTACCGTCGAGTGCACCTCCGACCACCACCGTCCTAGCGCTCCTCGGTGATTCTCGTCTGGTAATAACCCCTCCCCCGAGTTCCCCTAACTTCCCTAGTGCTCCTACTGTGTCTGATTGAACTCCCCTGGCCTAAAGATCACTGGCGCACCGTTCGTCCTCAACCCCGGTGAACTCTGGCCGCCGCCGATTTCGGCCGCCTCCATCCAATTCCGTTCAACGAGCTTCGCGAGTCCGTAGAGATGATCCCTCACCGATTCGGGCGTCGTGCCCCCATCCTCCCCGGCACCGTGCGCCTCCCCACGCCGCCCTCGACCTCCGTCGCCGGCCCGCCTCGACGCCTCCCCGACCGAACCGTCACCGCAGGTAACTCCCCAGGGGCACTCTCTCGCTCGTGCTTGCCTTACCCTCTCCTTTCCTGTGACGGACCGCCGCCGCCACCACGGCGTCTCCGCGTCCGGCCGCTTCTACTGTCGCCGGCCCATCAGTGCGTCGCCCCGACCGGAGCCGCTACCCTGGGGACTTCCTCACCTCGGGGGCAACCCTTTTGGGCGTCCACCACCCCTCCGGCCGACGGTCGCGCCGGCGAGTCCGCCGCCTGGCCCTGCGCCTGCCCCTCCTCTGTTTCCTTTCCCTTCTGGCCGAGCCCTGCTCTGCTCTTCGTCCCCTTCGGCTGGCATGTGGGCCCGACTAGAAAACTCCTTTTTAAGCCAATGCATGTTCCATGTTTTCCTCCCATTTCTTGATAATTATTAATCAACATTGTCTTCAAAGAAATAATATATTAATCCTTATGTAAAACTAAAACCAGATTATGCGAGACCTATTTTAAATGGCAAGTAACTATCTTGGACTCAATGAATGTAAATATCAAAGTTTAATATGTGGAACAATTTGAAGGAGTATGTAAATTAATAATGCTAGAAAACTAACCCTAATTCATTTGCTACCTGAATTAGCAAAATAGTTACTCTGGAATTAGATAGCATAAGAAATTAAAAATGCATGTCATCATAAGTTTGGACTTGAAGCTTTATAGGGATAATATTAATACTCCCAAACCCTACCTCCACACAAATCATATACTAATATCACATCCTATCAAAAGCCCGAATAGTATAAATGGTAGGTCATGCCGTTATCTCCATACCTAAATCTGTTCAAGCAAGATCGGGCCTTGGTGTCTTGTAATCGGCCATGTCTAGCCATACTCCTAATTAAAGTGGAATGTCCGTGCGAATATTCCTTCGACGCCGATCCTTCTTTTATATCCTTTCCCGGCGAAGTTGCCCCATCACTTCGCTTCCACCCAAAAATTCGATCGACTCCGTCTCTATCCTACAACTCACTGCATACCCTTATTCATAAGCAAATCATAAATAAACTCATGTGCCTTAATCTTTATTTTGAGAGCTTCATTGTTAATCTAAGGCATAGTGAGCAATTTAGGAGGGGTGTAATCTAGGTCCAAATATCCATGAAATGTCGATTTAACTAATGGAAATTTCGTAAAGAATGAATCCTAAACCCTTGCATGATAGTAAGGTTGTGGAACTAGTCGCCACATAGTTAAAACATAACCCTATGTCCTAGCAAAAATGAGAATCCTTTGTCGACTATAATACCCAAATAAAATTAAAGGATAATTTAGAGAATTTAATAAAAATATACTAGGATGTAGATGGGACTACTTAATGTTTATATTTGGACTAGTTCATGTAGGCATAATTAATATGGGCTGAGCAATCACCTAAGAGGCTAATTACTAACTCAAAGCGGTAGTAAAGAAATATGACTATGGTTAAATATTCAAACTTAATAAAGATTTCACGTAATTATGATGCACGCCCTAACATTTAACATACCGTCATTAAACAAATCTCCAAGGTTGATTTAAGTAAGTAGCTATATTAATATATGAACCCGTATGACAGACCTTGGTAAATACATTTGACTAAAAATAACGCAAAGCTTAATAATAACAAAGGTGTAGACAAAATGGTAAAGGTGCCAATGATTAAATCTTAACGTTAGATTTAGTAAATAATGGTGTTGGCTATGAATAAGTGTAGCAAGCCAGGACCCGAACCAATGGATCCTAATTCAAAATAGGTTATACCTAGTAATAAGTAAGTGTACATAAAATATCGCACCACAAAAATGCTGTCAACCTGGATTCTAAAATTAATTCGGTAAGCTAAAAATTTTAGATATCACCTCATATAGCATATGTCTTGAATATTAACGCTCGACAAAATGATACCTACTCATAGGTCCATCCTGACTCATGGAACTTCCTTGATAAATATAAAAATAATAAAATAAACTGTTAATAAAAGATCGAGTCATCGTTTTCTACCACCGGCCTTACCTCAAATAACTCAAATCACCCATTAACTCATAATAAAACTAAATTGAGTTTATTTGGATTTATTTGGATCTTTTGAGTTATATGATTTTATTTGGATTCAGTCGTTTGCGGCGTAATTAGAAATTGGAAGTCGCGAAGATTCAATGGATCAAGCGAGATCAAGCTTGAAGTGAAGATGGAGACCAAAAGATCAAGAGATAGCATTGCGTGAGCTCAAGACCGCGGTGAACCGCGCCAGGTGAGTCAATACTTTGATCATGTTGAACCTACATTTTCTACAAATTATTTTGGTTTAAATTATCAAATTGCATGCTGCTATGTTATATGCAAATACATGTTAATTTAAGATTCTAGTTACATGCCTATTGTTTACCTTGAATAATATTGCACCTCCTTTGGAATATTTGAATGTGTGAACCTTGTCACCCTAGCAAAATTATAATAGTAACCTTTCAAAAATAAGTCTCTAAATATACGCCATGCTTAGTATTGTTTAGATACTCATGGGCGCGAGAGCGCCCAAGCATCATTTTTAATCATGAGAAACTGGTTTGGGCAGTCATGGTGGGAATGACTGGTATATTTTGACATGATTATTTTATGCTCCCAAAAACCTCAAGTTGCTTAATTATCTTGGCGGATGTTTCGAGGGTGTGTGTGTGGTGCAGTGGAAGCACAAAGTGGATTGTGGTAGAACCGCCCAGATAACCCTAAGGACTGAATCTCGTGATGACCTCCCAGTGTACAACAAGTACAACCACAAGCTGGCAAAATGTAGGCAGGGCTAGCTAATTTGCATCGACTTAGTAAGAGTTGCGCCGGTGTGACCACGGGCGGGTAGAGGATGGCCACATCCTCCGACGTGACAGTGCAAGAGGGGGCTTCTAGAAGGGCGGTCGTACCCCGAAGGAAGTGGAAACCTTAGCGGACGTAACTCTGCTAGGAAAAATACATTGTAAAGGTCCTGTGATAGTCTACTCAACCGCATGGCTAAGGAATCATGTGGGGGCAATGAGTCGATTTATCTCTTGTGGGTAAAGTGTGCAAACGCTGCAGAGTCTAAAACTATTCGAATAGCCGTTACACGGTCATGGGCGAACATGGGAACTTAACCAGATATAGTTCTATTTCAAAAACTTTGTGAATGGGAATGGTAAAGTGGAGGCGAGAAAGGCCCCGATTTGAGTTGTCACGGTGTCGTCGATCGTAAGTTAAGCGGCTATAATATTTGAAAGATGTTATATGGTGTGATGCCATATGTATGGAAAAATTATGGTGATATTAGGCATATGGTGTGATGCAATATGTATGGAAAATCATGTTAGTATTCTTTGAACATTATGATTTGTTCCAAAGCTGCTAGGTCTCAGGAAATTTTATGTATTATATTTTAAATAGTGGCATTACTAATCTTACAAACTAAAATATGGGAGGAATAAACAGGGTTGTGAGTAAAGGAGATGGATGTTTTTAGTATGCACATAAAGGTATTGGTGGATTCAGTGTGGATTATAAAAAGAAAATGAGAGTGTGGGTTCTGGGAGAAATAAATTAGTGGGGTCCAGCTGAATAGATAGGCTAGATAGATGATCTAATTGAATTTTCAGGAATTTGAAGAAATAATACAAGTATTGGAGTATAATTATTGATTAGTTATATTCTTGATGGATATATAATAGTGAATCAATTTTGGAGAATTAGGGAGTGCAAAGGCAAATTGCTGGATTACTACACTAATGATTACTATAAATTCTTGGAAGATATTGGCGATAATGGGAATTAATAGGATTGGATCAAATACTAGATGGACGAATTGAATTTATGGAAATAATGGAGGAATGATAACAATTATTGGATTATAAAATTGATCAATGATATTATTGGTGGATGTATACTAGTGAGCCGTAGATTTGATCATCGAAATTCTTGGTGGATGTGTACTAGTGAATTAGAAAGTAAATTTGATTATTGGAAGAGTAAATTATGATTGTGGATCAATAACGAAAGGATTGGATTGTTAGTATTGAGATTATAGAAAATATTGGTGGATCAGTTAAATAATAATAGATAAGTGATGACACTAGCTGTTCGGAGTTTTAGGCAGCATTTGATTGGTGGATTGAATAATTGATTATATTCGCTGTTTGTAGTTTTAGACAGCAAACCATATAGAGGGTGTATGATCGGTGGATTAATTAAATGATGTCGCTCTCAATTTAGAGTATTAGACAATAATCAATATAGAAGGAATAAGATTGGTGGATTAGTTAAATGATGACCCTCGCTGTTTGGAGTCTTAGACAGCAATCAGTAAGGGAAGTGTGTCTTTGGTGGATAAGTCAATTATGGCAATCGCCGTGTGAAGTTTGGGTAGAATTAATAACACTATGATTTAATAATCATGCTACTAAAAGCGATTTTTAGCAAATAAAATAACCCGAGCCTCTCCTTGATAAGCCATGCATACTATTTATTTGCATTCTGTGTATTGGCTCGCGGAGCACGGGGTTGGAGTGCTCACACTCGCTTTTGCGACAAAATTCAGAATCAGGAGTCAAATCACCTCACCTCAGCAACAAGATTGGACCAGCTGGCCAAGAAGATGAAGATGTCAAGGGCTAGGTCGCAAATCTCCTGTTGGCTGCCTGTGGGCATGTCCTGAAGGTCCCACCTGTGTGCTTCGTTCTTCCGCTGTTGCAGTTTATTGATTTCGGCCTAAACGGCCCATGAGTAAGTTTACTATTATACTTATGCTTCCGCATGATATGTATTTTGATGTCCATTACTGTAACTGCGTGCACTATCTACTGATCCAGGGAATAGTGCAGCTAAACACAGAGGAATCCGAATTGTAAAATCTGGGTCCCTATAGTTTGTAGCGTGGTCACATCAGCTCTCTCAACGGTCTTGAATACCTGCAGCATACTCATCTATTTATTTTCTGAAAGCGGGATCATAGATGATTTCATCCAAATTAAACTCATCCACCACATTAGCCCTATTTGATGGTGGTGAATTGGTGATGGACCTTCTAGTTGACGTGGTAATTGTGCTAAACTTGTACATGGGTTGGTTCTTCTTCCACCACTTTCAATGCTTCTCTTAAGAACAAAAAACTTTCTTAATTCTAAAACTATCAATTCAAATTTTACTTCAATACTAAAATAGCCTAATGCCCTAATCTATGTTATGTGACTAATTGATTATGTCTATCAGTCTATGGCTCTATGGTAAATGCCCTAAACAAAAATAGCACAATTTAAATTGAGATTTGAGGTCAGAGGAGGAAAGAGGAATCAATGAATGGTCCCAATCAAACAATCAAGCCTTTGGTAGTCCCTGCTCAGCTCGACGCCCTGCCCTCTCGGTGTTGGTGTCGGTGCGTTGCCCACGGCCTGCTAGCTTCGCACCTCCTCCTTTGCCACCTACGGCCCTGTCCTGTCAGCGTCGTCACACCGACGGCTCGGTGGCGCCCTGCTCCTGCGCCCGACACCCTGCCTACTCTGCCCGATGCGCGCTGTAGCCACCCGCACCCCTAATCTGGAGGCCTAGAGCTCTGCCCCTGGCCGGCCACCTACCCCGCTTGCAGCCCAATCTAGCACTCTACCCCTTGGGCAACGCCTGCCTTACGCCGTTAGCCCGTCATGTGACTCATGCCTCCACCGTTGCCTGTAGAAGTGTGCAATGTGGTTTAGTGGATTACCTAGACCAGTACTTACAACTTACAAGGTCACTACTAGTACTACTCAATCTACTCTTTACTTAATTGGGCCGACCGATTGTTGACTGGCCAAGTGGCCAGGCCTTGATCTCGTAATGGGCCACCAACTACTGACTGGCCAAGCAGCCAAGCGCCCAAGCTACCGGTGCCCTTCGCTGGTGGGAGTCACTGGAGCTCCAATGGCCCAACGCCGACAAGCTCGGGTAAGTGCCCACCCTGCCCGAATGGCTATCTTTGCCCCTGCATGTGGGGAAGTACTGTAAAGGTGACGAAAGAAAGAGGGGCACTATGGTCTTTTCACTTGCTATTTTAGGGTAGAAACAATTAAAAATGCCGGTATATGGTTGAGTGACAAATATAAGCTATTTTTGCCTTAAGAGTGGCAAATTATCAGACAAAATTTTAACCGTGGCAAATCCTAAAACTAGCGCTTAGGAATGGCAAACCAACAGTTTCCCAAAAATGAGTTGATGTGAGCCTGTGAGAAACTAAAAGCCTATCGAGATTTATTTTGAATTCACCATGCGACGAGAGGCCAAAATATATTTTGGGGAGTTTTGGGAGGTCATAATCTCTTGGGGATCCACTCAGGAACCGAGCACGTATTTGGCCCTCTAGCAGCAATTGTTTTCACTTTTGG
The DNA here is from genome assembly GCA_036346575.1 of Dendrocalamus sinicus. Lineage (NCBI taxonomy): Eukaryota > Viridiplantae > Streptophyta > Magnoliopsida > Poales > Poaceae > Dendrocalamus > Dendrocalamus sinicus. The sequence goes on along the minus strand of CM070656.1, from coordinate 8,450,141 downwards.
TCCGCTTCCGCACGCATTTGCAACTTTGGCCCATTTCTCCACCACGGCAGTAACCATATGTGACATGTATCTCCTGCTGCAGTACCGGACTACATTAGGTGGAGGCGACCACGGTAACTGCATCCACCGTGGCATAAGAGAGGCGAATTTTGGACGGTTTTGGCACTGTAGACCACAAAAATTCCAAAAATAGCTCCGTTGGAAAGAAAATTCCCGATCTGGCCCCCTGCCGACCGCACCATTTAATCGCAGGGCGACACGTGTTAATGGTGTGGTCGGGGAGGGCACCACACCGAGGTGGTGCGGTCCTCGACCACACCATCTAGTCGTGCAGTCGTATGGCGCATGATTTGGCCGAGTGGTGCGGTCCCCGACCACACCACTCGGTGCTACAATGCTAGGGGTTAGGGTTTGCCCCAACAGCGCGCAAAATAAATTCTAAATTTATTTTTTATGTTTTGATTAGATAAAATGTTTGTAATTATAAATATTATGCATACACATGTAATATATTTTGTAAGAGTGTGGAGCAAATTTATAATATAGAATAGGAGATGAAAAAATATAAAGTTTATTTGAAAAATTCGTTATTTATTGCGGATAATACATGTATGAATTATTTTTGTGTAGATTTTTATTATTGAAATATTTTGGTACGTTGTTAATGGTGTTTGAAAAAATATGTATTTGATGTGGAGTGGAGTTTGCTGGTAGTGTAATTTTATTTGCATTTATAAAAATTAAGAATTTTGGTTGGTAGAGTACGATAACGATTAGTGTATTTGTGATTTTCGTACAATGCTGACTGTGAAAAATATGTTGAACTGGCAATAACATTTTTCGATAATGTTATGTTGTTTTATTGGAAGAAATTAAATGAAAATTTTTTTAGCACAACTGTGATATGAACAATTGGACGAAAGGAAGGAAAGTGATATTGAACACGTAGGAATCATTGAGTGCGAGAAGACGAGATAACTTGCTGGGTCTATTACATTTTGTCTACTGGGTGTAGTGTGGTTGTTTCCCCTTTTTCTCGCGCCCTGAAGATGGCTCCGCTGCATCCTTCTTCCTGTCACTCTTGGTCTTGAGAGCTGCCTCACGAGCTTGAAGCTCTTCCTCCTGACGCTTGATGGCTGCTTCACGCAGATTTAACTGCTCCCGCCTCCTTTGCAGCTCATCCTCCTTGCCCTTAAGACGGATTTGGTCCACCCTCACGCGGCGCTCTTGCTCAAGCCGCATCTGTCGTTCCACCTCGTGAGCCTGAGTCATCTTGACAAAGTATTGTCCTTTGTTTTCCACCTCCATTGGCCGGTTCCGTGGCCATGCCGGCGGCACCCGATCCACCCATTCGATGAACTCGCAAGGCTATGTGTGGCGTGGTAGATGTCATGGATCAAGTTGAAAAACGATAACGAGAAACAAAGAATTTAGTTGTCGTCGTTACCATGAAGTCGTCATCCAGGTCTGGACACTTGAAGAACCTACGGCCTCACTTGGCTCGTTGTTCTGGATTCGTCCAGACGCACAACATTGTCCTAAAGCCGCATTGGCACTTCGGGCGCTCATGCCACTCCGGCACTCCAAATGGGTCGGACCTCCAGGAAGACATTGTTGTTTAGTAGTATTGTGATGACTTGAGGAGGAGATGTGGTATGGAAGACATAGGAGGCCTTTATGTAGGCAGGTTATTTGGTGCAGTGGACATAGGCCATGGATGCGGACGACATGGGAATCTTTTCGTTTTTTCAGGATACCAGTGTAGCAATAAATGGCCCTATGAAGGCTTTTCAGAGCCTGTAGTCTCGTAATAAATTCAGAGCTTGGACCATTCAATGTAGTTGGTACAACGTAGCCTTTTCAGTCGTTTGCAGGAAACAGTCCATACAGGTTAAACTACCACAAGTCTATCATGGTCCACAATGTCCAAACAATCCACACAGGAATTGTGGCCAATAGGGGTGCTGTGATATCACTGCAAAAAGGGCTCGTTTTGTCATGTCACTGGGCAAAGCTGCTCCCATTTATCATGTCACTGGGCAAAGCTGCCCCCTTTTGTCATGTCACTGGGCAAAGCTACCCCTTTTGTCATGTCACTGGGCAAAGCTGCCCATTTATCATGTCACTGGGCAAAGCTGCCCCCTTTTGTCATGTCACTGGGCAAAACTGCCCCTTTTGTCATGTCACTGGGCAAAGCTGCCCCCTTTTGTCATGTCACTGGGCAAAGCTGCCCGGTATTGTCTTCTCACTGGGCAAAGCTGGACCGTTTTGTCTTGTCAGTACGAAAAGCTGGTATCTTTAGTCATCTCACTGAGCAAAGCTGCATCTTTTTTCATGTCACTGTGGAAAGCTGGCCTGTGTTACGGAGCCTGCCCCCCACAGCCTATAAAAGGGAGCCATTTCTCACCTAGTCCCTTGCATTGTTTTCACTCACCTCCTGAATTAGTTGTTCCCAATCTGTGTAGTTTCCTTCCGTGCTAACTCCCCCCGACTAGGCAATGAGTCAGCTCAGCAGCTCTTCGCATACACCCACGGTGATTTGCCCGAAATGCAACACGGTTGTTAGACGTAGGACATCACAGACGACCTCGAATCCTGGGAGGCACTACTACAAGTGCCCCTATCACTTGGTGAGTAAGATTGTTTCGGGTTCATTCAAATCGTGGTGGCATGTTTAAAAATCTTCTTCTCATTGAATCGCAGGAAGCCCCCGGTGCTTGCCGATTCTGGGTATGGGAGGATGAAATGGGCACTAGGATAGACAATGTTCGCCAGGAGAGAGTTGTCGTGGGGGGTTGCGACCCCGTCGGGATGCGGCATCGTTTCGATATATTGGAGTGGAAAATAAATTTAATGTTGTGTGCTATTTTCTTTCTTGTGTTTATTGTTATCCTCAAGTTGTAGTGCTGGAGGTACTCGTGTATGTTGGTAATGTTGTGTGGTATGTTGTACCTTCTGTTTGTTGCTATCGTGTCTGCTCGTGTATGTCAATGTAATGCAATGAAGCCTTAATTGTACTTGAAATTATTTGCATAAGCCATGCGAAACACAGGAAACTATGCGACGTCACAACAGCACAATTACAAAAATTCATTCATCATCTCGTTGTCGCCGCCTCGGACGACGTATCTGATCCTCCGAGAAGGTGAACCTGCTAGGGGAGCGCGGTGCATCTCGAAGGTCGTAGTGCGAGGTCTGCGTTGGAGGCGGTGGTGGGTACATCTCTGTGGGGAGTTTCGACTGCTGGCCTATAATAGAGCTCAGCCAATCGGAGGAGGGGTCTACGTCCTGCTGAGATGGTACAGCTTAATTAGGCAATGGAAAATACAAAAAGTTTATAATCATTATTTATATCATGTGTTATGTTTACTACATGCGTACATACCGGTGCATGCGGCTGTCGGAATGACGATGACGTTGCGAAATCACACATGTACTCCTGCGCCGTGTAACCTTGGTACGTCTGCCCGAACCACTCGTACCGCCATTGCATGTCGGCTCGGGTGGACTGATCGCCAGGCGCAAATGTGTCAAACGTCATCGTCTGTTGTGCCTGCGAGTCAGGGTCGCTATCTGCAGGCTCGTCCGCCGCCCTCCGGGATGACGACGGCTGTAGCAACGTGATATCCCTTCGCAAGTGCTGCAGGAAAAACGTGTGTTACGAATAACTGGCAATCGAGTGGATGAAAGAACTGATGGCAAATGTCGTACCGCTGGTCCAAAACGTTGTGAGGACGAGGGAGCACAGCTGGGACGACCGCCGGACAGGGACGGACGATCGCCGGACAGGGACGGACGACCGTCGGACAGGGACGGACGACCGCCGGACTGCGACGGACGACCGCCGGACAGCGACGGACGACCGCCGGACAGCGACGGATGTGCTGAAGGTGGTGCTCACGGTGGCGCTGAAGGCTGCTCTCTGCGGAGGCGTCGTGCATGGACATCATCCCTGTGCTGACTACAGCTCATGGCCTTGATCGCAGTCCTGAGCTCACTGATGATGGTACGCACCGAAGCAAGAACCCGGTTGCCGCCCTCCCCACGCTGCAGCACCTGAAAAGCCTCGTGCTCAGCACGATGCATATGCTCGCACTGTAGGTAAACAACAAATGAGTTAAAACGCACTGTACGTAAAGAAACAATGAGTACAAATGTACTGCAGGTGCACGTACCGCCTCGTCCGACGTCTTTGCTCGATGACGGTCTGGGCCGGCCTGTATGGCATCTTCGTGCGTGACCTCTGAAGGACGGGGTGGGGCAGGCCCAGTAATCTTGCTGCGGGTGCGTGGAATGTACCACTCTAGGTACGCACCGTATGTGGCGATGTTGTGTGGCCTAGTCTCGTCCACAACCTCGTGCTCACGAGTCACGCCACAGTCCATCCCACGACCATTGTGTGGCTATCCAGTCGTCACCCCGGTGCCCTCTTCTTGTTTGCCTGCAAGTTAGTCCACATATTGTACAATTAGTATTATCAGCACATTACTACCTTGCGTACAGTTACCGTGCAATGGCTTACCGGTGGGCCTTCGGTGGTAGTGCCCGTCCTGAGAGGGGTGGCACGTGCTGGTGGAGGTGAAACTGCCTCAGCACTCTCTGCGGGTTGTATGGCTCGACGAAGTGCGAGAAGACGAGGTGACAAGTCGTCAACCAGTACGTGTGGTCTTGGTGGCACTGAGATGACAACCCGTAGGGGGCAATGAGCTGAATGAACCCTGCATCCCATGTGAACCAGACTATCTCGTTCTCATGAAGCCGCTCGAACTGGTTATGGAAATCTCGGTACACACGCCTCGGTCTCTCCCTAGCCCACCGCAGTTGACCATGTGTCCAACGAGTCCCCATAGTCGGCCCATCTATGGGGTCATCGCCACCAGCCTGACTGTAGAACTCCGGGACGAGGTCGTAAGGGTGCACCTCCCTCTCGATCTTAGGCCTCCCAACCGTGAAGTGCTCCCAAGACTAGTACTGTAGGAGCACATAGCACGCTGCCAAGACTGGCTCGCTGGCCTCAGTACGCTGATAGGCATCACACAAGCCTCGGTATGTGGCACTAAGGACTGCAGATCCCTAGCTGTACTGCGGCACCTCGCCGGGCAAGGCATCCGCCAAGGACTCCGCAAGGTGTATGTACGTCGGATGCACGGAGACTCCAGTGGTCGTAGGAAACAAGATCCACCCGAACAAAAAAAGGATGTATGCCATGAGGTGCGTCCGCACGACCCCCTCAGGAGCGTCCACAGGGCAGGTCATGAACTCTTGTAGCCACGAGTGTGGGACACCAGACATGTTGTCTGGGATCGGGAGACCGAATCGGGCACCCAAGGCGTCCTTCCAATTCGCCGCCCTGGGGGGTGGCACTACTGCTGCACCACGGATGGGTAGACCTGTCAGCATGGACACGTCATGCAGTGTAACAGTCATCTCGCCCCACCGAAAGTGGAAGGTGTGAGTCTCCAGTCTCCAACGATCCACGAGTGCGGACAGCAACGCCGCATCGAACTGCAACGTATACTGAACATCCAGCATGCGAGCAATGGGCAAAAGACCGGTGTCTCGCAGCAGGGGGATGTACCGCTCGTCTAGAGGCCAGTGCTCTCGGGGGCCCCTAAGGACGAAACACGGAGGGCCGTCAGGCATTGATGCCCACGCTGTGCATCGGTGGTGGTCATCCCAACGGGCCTCAAGCAACTCGTACGCCATCTCCTGCCGATGATTGAAAACAAGTCAGTACGCAGAGTCATGAGAATATGCAACATACATAATTTGTAGGTAATGATAATACATCGTGAAATAAATGACAACATAACATGAACAAATGTAATTTGCATCGAACGACAACAAATGATAACGAAATATCGAATAAGTCACATCATAACATAATTTGGAAGAAATGACTCAAACAAATTGTACACGAAAATAATTTGGTAAGATACATTTAGCATAGGTTACAGGATGCACGATCTTGTGCTCGCATCACAACAAAGGCCCGCTATAGTTACAAAACACGGAACCAGCAGTGCACAATGACAAACCATGTGCTTCATACTATGGAGTGTTACTTGATGTTGGCCTGTTTGGACACTGCCTAAATGAATGGCCAACCGTCTTGCATAGTCTGCACTTCGGGCGTCGAACCCGATCCCCACGCTGGCTATCATCCATGTCGTTACGAATACGACGACTCTGTCTTCGCCACGACCAACGTGCTTCAGGGCATCGTTCGGCACCCACTTGATCTGCCCTGGCCAGAGCTCCCTATAATGCATGTCCACCCCGTACGAATGGAACTTCGTGCTCCAGGTTTCAAACAGGTGCTTCATGTCATAGTACTTTGAGATGTAATGCGTGGGCGCTTGGTTCCATAACGCGCATGCCGCGTACACGTGGGAGCATGGCTTGTGTAGAAGTTGCGGCTTGTTGCAGGTGCAAGATGCTTTGTCATCAATCGTGCACACCTGCTTACGATCCCCTCTAGCCTGCCCCATCATGTACTTCTGTTGGAGGCGGACCTCAAACTTCCTCCGTAAGCCATCCATGGTCTGAGCAATATGCGAACGAGCCTTCTCCATCTTCTTGTCCATGGAGGCCCGCGCTAACTCGGAGAATTCTTTGCCTTCGTCCATATGCTGCTTCGCCATCATGGCTCTATTGACGAAGTATCCAATTGAACGGTTCCAGGTCTCTTCAACGATTGCAGTGATAGGTAGGGATCTCATGCCCTTTAGAACACCATTGTACACCTCGGACATTTTTGTCGTCATGATTCCGTACCTTGCTCCGCCGGTGTCATGCAGTAGAGACCACATCTCCAGGTCAGGTGCATTGGACTGCACCCATTGTGTGAACTCCCCAAGTCTCGTGGAGCCTCCCTCCACGGCCCCCGCTTCAGCCTGCTCAAGACGCCTCACATGCTTGCTGGTCTCCTGATCAAGGTGCCTCCACAAGGCATCGAACTTCCTCTTCTGGTTCTGCATACAAAGCTTTTTAAACATCTTCATTAGTTCCTTGCTATGGAACCTTCTGTGGAAGTTTGCCGCAAGATGCCTCATGCACCACCGGTTCTTCATGTCATTCCACTGGAACGGAGGCTGTGTCCCATTCTGCATCGTTCGCATTGCAGACAGCAAGCCTGCATTGCGGTCTGAGATAACACACACATCGGGCCAATCTTGTACAATGGCCTGCTTCACATTGACAAGGAACCACAGCCAGCTATCCGTACTCTCATTCTCTACTATTGCAAATGCCACTGGGAGTAACTGGTCATTTGCGTCTGCTGCAACCGCGGTCAGGATTGTACCGTTGTATTTGCCAGATAGGAATGTGCCGTCCATCATTAGCACTGGATGGCACCACTTGAAGCCTTCTATTGCCTGATGGAAGGCCTAGAACACTCTGTCAAGCACAAAACAATTCGGCCCTTCCGACTCATGAACCCGCTCGTACTTGTTAATGTACGTGCCTGGGTTTGCTGCTGCAATCTGACACAACATTCTCGGGACCAGATCATATGCCTCCTCATATGTTCCGAACATACTCCGCAGGACCTTCTGTTTCCCCCGCCACACCTTCTTGTAGCTCACAGCAAACCCCACCGTGTTCGTTACCTCCGCCATGAGAACCTTGGGAGAAATGGATACATTTGCAGCCACAAGATGCCTTATCAGCTCTGCAACATATGACGATGTCATGTTGCGGTGCCTAGGTAGTGGCGCCGCAAGCTCACAAGTGTGATCCTTCAGCACCGTTATCCGAAAGTCCGTGGCAGCGCCTCTGAACCGCTGCGCACGGACCTTACCAGGGCAGGAGGCGTCGACACACTTCACAATGTAGGTGTCGGGGTTGGACCTGTGCACCCGATATGTCCGGCTGATGTTGACGGCGTATGTGGCAATAGCTTGCTGAGCAGCACTCTTGTTACGGAAGCTCTGCCCTACAACAAGTGTGCCTTCATTGAATCCCCACTCTGCCTCCTCCGCCCGTGGCAGAACTAGGGATTCCGCTGCGATGTCGTCCAATCTGGACGGCACGTACGCACCCTCTGTGGTTACAACACCACCTACCACACCTCCCGCTGTTGGTTCCCCTTCTTCCTCCTCTCCTGAACTCTCTGTTTCCACATCGTCCTCCTCCTCGCTTTCCTGTACCTGGTTCTCAAGGTACTCGTGACAGTCAACACGCGCGGCCCACCACCTCTCCGCACCTTCATTCGGCTGAAAATTCTCCACGCGCCTCTGCAGGTCTTCATCTCCCATTGACTCATTCACTCCTCCTTCACCAGCATCTTCATGACCGCCGGAGAGTAATGCACGCTCTACATCTCCGCCAGCACCACCAGAGCCACCCATGGCGGATGATTCTGTCCTCTCCATGAATTGAACATACACCATTGGCCTGGCATATATCAATGCGTCTGGGTTGCACACGACCTCCATGTAGTTCACCCATGAAGCGTCGCTCATCACCTTTATAAGTTGCCACACTGTCTCCCCTGCAGCACCTCCAACAGCGGCATACACTGCCTCGATCCGTAATTTGTTCCTTGCGGTGTCCCGATCGAATGCGGAATGCACGCATCTACGTAGCTCCAACAGGCTCATGGTGTTCAGATTGGGTGCCCGGATCACGGTCCGGTCACAATTATTCTGGTCTGCCCCGTACGGCCCGTCGCGTACGAGACCACTTCCGTAGAACACGAATAAGTCTTGGATGTCACCCATGGCGTACCTAATATAAGTCCATACGGAACCCTCTTAGTATATATAACATGCAACAAGTGTACCATCATACAATATATACCATGTACCACATAAAAGCGTAATATTTCTATTCAATTACGCTATTCTACCTATCCCATACAAATATTAATGGTACTTTTTTTATTTATACATCTAATTTTTAATTCCTATATAACTCAAATTAGAACTGCAAGGTTCTTACTTTTCCCAATTCTCTAATTTATAGATCTTACTTGCTAGTTTCTGTGATAAATAATTTACAATTTCTACAAATTTTTCTCCTAATTAGTATTATTATTATTCTACTTAATTCACCAATCCAACTACTCATTTTTGTTTCATTTTCAACTTATGAATTCTTATGTAAATCAAATACCTAATTTTCTCCTAATCTTTCATTTACAGAAGCAAGCTCTCACAAACATACAAAACAACATCTAATATGACATGCACCAAACATGATTGTTACTCAGTCACATAAGGATAGAATGCAACAAATACAAAGAGGGACTAGCGAGATTTCCAGGAGCATCAGAGACATGAGATATTAACCTTTTCCTCCTTCGGTTACAGCACTACAATTCACAACTCCACTCTCCACACCACTGAGTAAATTGAGGAAAATTATGCCACTTCAAATGCTTCTATCCTGTAGTTAGTACATGTATTTCATGAATAAATCTGAGCACAAATTTGTACAAAACAAAAACAAATATATGCAATATGCTTCACAATGACATCGTTTAAATGTAGTTACATTCGAGTTAACATTTTTTAAAATTACTATTCACAAGAGGAGTACAAAAATTCTTCACATCAAATATAAAATACAATACACTACAACAACAAACATTTTAACAAAATGATACACTACACTACAACTACAAACAACTACAAACATTTTACATTACAGTTCACAACAGTACTAGATGATTTCTTCGCATAAAATATAAAATACAATACAACTACAAATATTTTATCAAAATATGACATGCATCAACTCCGTACAGAACGTTTATGCTAATTACACGCTAATTACTATGATAACATAGTAGACCTATGGAGATAATATTTACCTTTTCTTCAAGCTCATGAGACGATCTACAACTTTCAGACCTGCCAAAACTCCTGATTCCAAACAAAAAGACTCTAAATCTTGTGCTCCTTCTCGTTTCTTCCTTCGGTTCCCTCCCTCTCTTGCTCTGCAGTTTTCTTGCTCTGGCTAACCTTCTGCAGCACTAAACAACGAAACGCAGCTGCCCAACCCCTTTTATGCTGCTCTGAGCAAGCTCTTCTGGTGGGGGACGGAGAATACCATACGCGAAGAGCTGACACGTGTGCATGCAATGCAAAGCACGGGCAAGCCAGCATGCATAAAGCCAGCCAAAGCATCTCGCATGCAGCCACGGAATTCACTTTCGGCGGTTTGAAGTGACGCGCGAGGTGACGGCCGAGTGGTGCGCTCGCCTGGCGCATGAAAAGCCGAATGGTGCGGTCGGAGACCGCACCATTTGCTTGTGACGTGACGGCGCCCGAGTGGTGCGGTCGGGGACCGCACCACCTCGGTGTGGTGCGCTCCCCGACCGCACCGTTAACACGTGTCGCCCCGCGATTAAATGGTGCGGTCGGCAGGGGGCCAGATCGGGAATTTTCTTTCCAACGAAGCTATTTTTGGAATTTTTGTGGTCTACAGTGCCAAAACCGTCCAAATTCGAGAGAGGCGAGCGTTGCAGCGTGCTGGCGGTGCCCCTCAGAGACCTACCACGCTACATGATTGTAGCAGACCTGTTGCGCTACATGATTGTAGCGGACACTGCCGCACATGACCAGAGCAAAGAGACCCATCATGCGACACGACTCTGAGGCTTGTGAGGCTGCCACCTACCGCGCTCACGTGTGACTCGCCATAGTCCAGGCTATTGCTGCGATGCTGGCTTTCTAATACGCCAAGGGGAGCGTGGCAGGTGACATTAAGGGCATCTCCAATGGTCTGAGTCAGCTAACTATATGTATGTACACATCAGCATATATCATATGTGGAGGAAAGAGAGTATGAAAAAAAACCGAGCCAGCTCTTCCTTAAGCACTAGTCTATAACGCAAAACGAGCCGGCCTCTATAAATGATAGTCATTTTCTGTGTGTGCATGTAAGCATCAAATAGCTATCCTTATAGATAGTTCTTTAGAATACTAGCTTTTAGTGTGTACTATATAAATGATGCGAAAGTCTTCTAGTTAGTTGCTAGTTAGAATCATTGGAGATGACCAATCTACAATTTCACATGGGAAAGCCAAACTTCGGAAGTTGCTAGCGTCTTGACGTTTAATCTAGGTGCTAGCTCTGCACTGTTGGTCACACAATTTTTTAATCATATATGCAACATTTTCGCCCATGTATGTAACAAAACAATTGATAGGAATATCAATGTTGCACGCATGAAATCAAAATGTTACACAAATCAAATCACAATATTGCATTCACGAAATCAGAAAGGGATAATTAATGATTTGCCCTGTTTTTGTTGGTATCAGCTCATGTGGAGGTACCCAGAGAGGCCAGCATGAGGATGGTGTTGTGCGCGAGGCCGCAGCCATCGCCGGCAACGATGGGCATGCGGAGCGTGAAGTCGGTGATGAGGCCGCGGAAGTGTTAGGAGCCTCGACCACAGCCACTACGACTATGACCACGGCCTACGACCACGGTCATTTCGACCATTACTGTGGTCGTAGCGGTCGGGTCGAAGCGACTGTGGTCGTAGTGGCCATGGTCGTACGGTCGATCATAACATTTTTATCCATCTATGCAACATTTGTTGGCTATGTATGCAACAAAAAAATTGATAAGAATATCAGTGTTGCACACATAAAATTAAAATGTTACACACATGAAATAAAAAATATTGCAACAAAAAACAACACCTATATCCCATGGCAGGTGGTGTGGATCTAGCGCTAGTAGGAGAAGGCGGCGGAGCTTGTGCAGCATTCACGAGGTCGCTATCGGTGGTCAATGTCAGAATGCCACAGAGCTCGCGGAGGTCAGAATTGACTTTGCCGACTCAGTGGCGATCGCGCCACGGCCGGTGCCCATGTGCGCGATTCAGGGCTGGCGACGGGGGGCGGGAGCCAGTGCTCGAACCAGGGCCTAGCACCGTGGAGAGTAGATGGAGCTAAGGAGGCGGGAGGCACACTTACGGATCCACATGTACAGAGCGATTGGGCGGCGCACGACCATGGGAGGGTGGATCTGGGGAATTTATGATTGAGGTGGGAGGTAAGAGGTGAGAGAGAAGGCAAGTAGGAATGGAGAGAGATGATTGTAGGATTTGGGAAGGAGATACGGTGCTGCTCTTTTCTACATGCGCTTATGGTTTTTGGTGAAATTTTTGAATTTTGGCTGTTTACGGTATAGATTACGGAGAGACAGATACTCACTTGCGATTTTGGCTAGTACAGATGTTGGGCTTTTAACGTGTAGATCGTTTAACCTGTAGACCCCGTCTTGAGAAAATACTCTGTTTGAAAGTTAGGTACTGTAGTAAAAGCCAAAAGCCGCCGGCTTCGGAGGAAAAGAACAAGCCCACGATTAAATGAAGTGATGTGTTCAATTGATTTATTCCATGGGACGCGAGAGGCGCGTCAATTCCCAACTTAAAAAAAATTGCCAAGGGGGCTAAATAGGCTATGCGCTCCCACTCGGGTAGTCCTCAAAAATCAATAACTAAACGTGGAAAAAATTGATCATATACCCTCCATTTAAATGGGAATTGAGAATTTACCCTCTTGACTTATGTGTTAGTGATTTATGATGACCTCACGTGCCATTGAGATGTGAAAGATAAATCCTCAATTTTCCAACTAAAGGAGGGTATAGATCCAATCTCCCCTGAACGCGGGAATAGCCCCTTCCGATTTTCCGAACCTTCGGGAAACTCCTAGAAGAACTCCACAACGTTCCCTAGTACTCATGGCTGAATCGGCGTCGGCGGCGGGCGGTGAGCGCGAGAAGCATTTCCTCTGCTCCTCGCTGCCGAAAAATCTCACGGCGGTAAGCACCCCAGCACACCGCGGCCTCGCTGCGCCACCCCGCGAAACCATAGGGTTTTGCATCCTCGACTGATTCGATGCGTCCCCCCTTTGCGTGCAGAGTGGAGGGTGTCAGACCTGGAGCAGCGGCTCGACGACCTGCGTGCCGCGGCTTCGGACTTGAAGCGGCGGCTCGACGACCTGCGCGCCGCGGCCGAGCTCCACGCGACGAAGCGCGCGGAAGAGGCAGCGGAGGTAGAGATGAGCGGGAGCCAGGAGCAGGCCGCCATCGTCGCCGCGTCCATCCAGGCATTCGAGGTCTCTCTATCTCTAAACCCGAATCAGTGAATTATCTCACCGAACGTGCCCAATTTGCGTGATTTGATTCGACCTATTTTGGTGCGTTTAGGCGACCAACTCGCATCTCTATGAGGAAATCTCGAAGACGGGCTCTGATCTGGAGGCGCTTAAGGTTAGTAATTTCGAAAATCACCGCAAATTAGGGTTCTGAATTGTTGCATTAATATTACGCACTTGTATGTATATGTTGCTGTGTATGATTGGAATTGGAAATGGCGGTGATGTGCTTTTGGTGCTTGATGTTATGGCTCAAAGAGCAAGAGAGACAGTGCGAGGTTAGTAGGATGAACCGTGGCTGGTGCGCTGTTGCTGGTCGATTGATTGTATTTTTGTAGGTAACCACTAAATCATCTGTGCACCTGCCTTGGGGTTGCAGAGATGAGTTCATTAGCCAGATGCATGAGTTGAAGGCAAAGATAAGGTATGGAATATTTGTTTTGCCTGTGAGGACTCCATGTTGTTTCCTGCACATGCAACATGCTATGGCGGATCCTGCATCTCTTGTTTGCTATGCTTGTAGCCATCCTTGATACTGTAATAAAAACATGCTGATTTGCTGGAGCTGTACTGTGCCAATTTTCGTTCAAATTTAAACTCCAATTTAGGGATTGAATGGGGATAGGTCTGGATATCAAAATTCCTGGTATGCATGAAGTAAGGAGCAGTGGAGAATGTAGATGTTTTAACGAAATCTTTATTAGGGGTGTTTGCGTGGCATTTCGCCGTATCCTATTTTCAGATATTTGTTTTAGTTTTCGGGGCGTTATTAAGATCCTTTGCTGTAGTTTGACAAAGATGGTAAGCAACTTGTGTGGAGGGATATTGTTAAGTAGTGTTTGAAGCTCCCAAACAATCTGACACCATTGACTTTCTACTTTTCTTGTTTATGCCCATTTGGCATTTGCTTGCTAGCTGAGGCTTGTTTTGGATGTTGCTCTCTTGTTGATTATCTAAAGATAAACAATATTCCTCTTGTGCAGGCAATTTCAACAGATGGTTTCTCTAGAATTAGCAGAAGAGAAGTTCTTTGGGCTTCCATCAGCAGGTCTGTAAGGAAACTCATAATGCATACATAACATTTTCCGTGCCTGAATTTTGTAAGAAGGGGTTCCTTTAAATGCATGATGTTCTTATCATTTCTGTTTTATTGCTTAAGCATAATATGGAAACTCATAATGCACACATAACATTTTCTGTTCCGGAATTTTGTAAGGGATTCCTTTAATACATGACGTTCTTCTTATTTCTGTTTGATTACTTCAGCATAGTATTTTTCCCATTTTATAGAATTTTAAAATATAGATAGTCTGCTCGAATATTTTTTCACCCAGAAGCTTGCTATTTTAATGGTGTAAAAGCAGGTGTCTTAGTTATGATTTACAAGAGTAAAAGTTGTTCATAATAAGACGATGGCTGATAATTACTCTTGCATTCTTCTTAAGCTAAACATGTGAATTATTTAATAAAATAAAGAAGCTCCATTGTGATGTTGTTTATAGACTTTGAATCTAAATTGAACTAAGCCAGTTATCGCCGGTAATTGCTGGGTACCTGGATTTCTAAAACCTACCACTTTTGAGGGTTTTGAGTGCTATTTCAACAGGATTTAGAGATTAATGCTTTTATAAGGTTAAGGATACAACAGTAATGTGCCAAAGCAAAGAAAAATGAATGAGAAAGCCACTTAACTGGAATCCATCTGGAAACCATCCAGTTACTGGCATCTTGGTGGGGACCAGGATTTTGAGAAAAACTGGAAAATTGATCCTTGCTTAAAACCTTGTTTCTGAAGGGTGTTTTCCATACAAGTCTAGAGCTCCTTTATGCTCTCCAATGTGTTAAAGTTGTGTGGTTTAGCATGATACTGCTTTATGTTCTCATGAATGTTCCGAATCAATGTATGCTCTATCAATCTGTGCACTTTTACGCTGTCTGAAAATTTTACCTTGGCAGGTGAACATGTCAGAGAAAAGGATAAAATTGAGTCAGAAGGTATTTTGAAAGGTTTGGTCGATAAGGTGAGCAGCGTTGATGCTGAGGTGCATGTCTTGGAAGAAGAGTATCACAAAAAATTGCTTGATCATGATAAGGTTTGTCTCTATCCTTCACCAAAATACAACATTATGCATACATACACTAAACAGATGGAACATCTTACTTGATTGTCTTTTGGTTATTTTAGTCATATACCAGAAGTGGTGAAAAAACTAGAGTGGCAGATCACAATATATTGGAATGACAGATGACATGCCTTTTATATTAATTTACTAATTTTGGACATTACTGAACAACGGATGCTATGGTGAAGTGTTTGTTGGCCAGATATTTGTGTGCCTACCATTGGGTATTGGGGCAAGGCCCTGAGTTGGGCCCAACTGGCAGGCAGAGGATGCGGGTCTGTTTTGTGTGTATGGGGGAGAGAGAGAGGTAGTCCCAGTCCCAAGTTATAGTTTTCCATTCAATACTTCTGCAAGAATGTACATTGTTTGACAGATTTGACTGGTACATGTGCTTGTATGTTATACACTTTATTTTTTCCCACCATCAATGGTTCATCCAGTGGTCCTTCGAGTGGGAATGGGGGGATTGGAAAAATGCATGGGAATGAAAAAGTTGAGAAACTTTTTCAGGAATTGGCACATGGTTGTCACGGCGTCGCCTTGGCGTCCAGGCGCTGGGGAGGGGACGCCGGGGAGGAGCGCCTCGCCTTGGCCAGCTAGGCGGGCGCCTAGGTCGACGCGGCGTCCGCGGCGTCGCCATGACGTCCAAGGCGTCGGGCGAGCGCGAAGGAGGCGAAGGCTTAAGGGCTTCGGGAGTGAAGCGAAGCAGTGAGACATACATACCTGCTGGCGACTCACGAAGGCAGAGGCGAACGCGAACCCTAGCTTCACCGCTGGCCGCTAGGTACGCCGTCCGACCTCTCTCTCCTCTCCGCCGCACCGCTTCCTCCACCGCGCCGCCTCCTCCGTCCCTCCCGCCGCCGCCTCCTCCCTCCCGCCGCCTCACTCCCTCCTCCCCGCGCTCCGCTTCCCCCGCACGCCGCCTCCCCCGCGCGCCGCATCCCTCCCTCCCGCCGTGCTCCGCCTCCCCCGCGCGCCGCCTCCCTGCTGCTGCTTGTTGCTCGCTGCCTCCCGCCGCCTCCCGCTCTCTGCTGCTCGCTCGCCGTCCGTCCGCTCCAATCGGGGGATAGAGAGAGTGAGTGGATCAGTGGAGTGAGGGGAGATGGGAGACAATGGCTGAATCGAAATAAAGAGAGAAGAGAGAGAGGATGAGAGGAGGCAGTGGGGAGTGGGGAAAGGATGAGGCCGGCGGAAAGAAAGAAAAAGGAGGAAAGAGAGAAGAAAATAGGAAGAAAGGAAAATAGGAGGAAGGAAAAGAAAAGAAAGGGAAGAAAAGAAAAGAGAAGAAAAAAATGGAGGGGTGCTTGGCTCCATGTAAAAAGATCAAAAGAATAGCAGGCTCATCAATGTATTAGATATGCAATTGTTATTAACTTTTCTTTAATTTCCTGCTTTAGTTGACTAGTTAGGTACTTATCAAGTGAATCGCTTTAGCTCGCCTAGCATCGCCTAGAGGACGACTAGGCGCCCGCCTGGACGACTAGGCGTCCTGGCGCCCCTTAGGCGCCATGGTCGCCAAGGTCGCCGTGACAACCATGAATTGGCAAATATCCAAGGACCTTTCATAGAGTCTGATGGGAGACAGCGAAAGGTGAGTAGGATGAACTTTATCTATTGCCTTTTTTCTGGGCTATATGCACATACGTGGTATTTCTGTAGGATAATTTTGTTGATGTCCACTAATCATGCGTGCACTTGCATCAGTTGTTGCAGAGACAAGATCATCAGCCAGATTCATGAGATGAACACAAAGATAAGGTATGGAATCTGTGTATGCCTGCGACGGATTCATGTTGTTTCCCTCACATGCAGCACTCTGTGGCTGATGCTGTATCAGTTGTTTGCTTTGCATGTGGCCAAGTTCGATATTGTTAAAAAGCCATGCCCATAGGCTGTCGCAACACTTTGCTTATATCTGTTCAAACCCCAGTGGGGGCTTGTACAGGTATAGGAATCGATGTATAGTCTGTATCTCAATTCCTGAGATACATGAACTAAGTAGCAGTGGAGATGTTTTAATATGAAACTTGTACTTGCACGCATTTCACCATCTGTTGTCATACCAAGTACTTTCAGATATCTGTTTTAGATTTAGGAGGTTATTAAGATTTTTCATGGGATTGAAGGTTATTAAGATTCTTCACTGTACTTTGATAAATATGGCAAACAACTTGTGTGGAGGGATACTGGTAGATGCTTCCAAAGCCATCTAACAGCACTGACTTTCAACTTTTCTTGTTTCTGTCCATTTGGCATTTGCTTGCCAGGTGAAACTTGTTTAGGAAGTTGCTATCTTGTTGATAACAGCATTGACAATATTCCTCTTGTGCAGGCAATTTCAGCAGATGGTTTCTCTAGAATTAGCAGAAGAAAAGTGCTCTGGGCTGCCATCAGCAGAGGGTAAGTAGAGAACTTATAATGTAAGAAGGGGTTCCTTTAAATACATGATGTTTTTAGCATTTCTGTTTGGTTGCTTCTGCATAGTTTTTTCTTTCCTTTTCTAGACAATTAACTATGGATCTTTGGAGTTGTGAGAATTGCACAGCATTCTGCGATAATATTTTATTATCCATCCAAAAGCTTGCTGTTTAACTTGCGTCAAACTTTTCATGTTTGGTGTCTATGTTATGACTTACAGAGAGTAAAAGTTGTGCATAATAAGGCAATGACTGATAATTGCTCTTGTATTCTTATAAGCTATGCATGTGAATTATCTAATAAGACCAAGAAGCTTGAAAATGCTCCAAGTGTGTGTGTACTGTATGTGCGCACATATGCATATACATACATACTTATGAATCTAAATTGTTTAAAACTATTTACTACTACCTGCCCTCAAAACTACCATGTTGTTTGTTCTGTTTACCATTACGTTACCTGGTCAAGTAGAGGTCTTATTTCTGAGGAGTGTTTTTTCATAACAAGTCTAGAGCTCCTCTATGCTCTCCAATAGTCCAATGTGTTAAAAGTTATGAGATTTCGCTTGATACTACTATGTTTTGTTCTCGCTAATCTTTTATGATCAATATATGTTGTATCAAGCTGTACACTTCTATTCAGTTTCTTGTTTCTTCTTAGACTGTCTGAAATGTTCACATTGGCAGGTCAACATGTCGGAGACGAGGATGAAATTACGGAGATGGAAGGTATTCTGAAAATTTTAGTTGATACAGTGAGCAAAATTAATGCTGAGGTGCATGTGTTGGAAGGAGAGTGTAAAAAAGATCTGCTTGATCACGACAAGGTTTGTCTTCATTCTTCCCCCCCAGAATACCACATTATATGTACAAATATTTAATGGATAAAACGCTGTTGTTTGAATGTATTTTGGTTATCTTGTTCATAAGAGCATCAGTGCTAAAAAACTATGGCATGACAGATTACAGAATATCTGAATGACAGCTGACATGCTCTGTATATTACTTCACTAATTTTGGACATTACCAAACATTGTTGCACTAGTAAGTTGTTCATTGCCAGATATTGGTGTGCCACTATATGACAATTAGCCGCGTTTCATAAACGAAGATGGTGATATTTCTCACTAGTTGCTTTGACAAATAGGAAACACAATAGTTTCTGGTTTAGGCACGTGCAGGTAATTTTATTATGAAATGCCAAGCTGTGTTTTCAGAAGGTATTTTATGAAAGAGTTATTGTATTTTTTAGGTTGTAAACAAGATAAAAAGTCCCCACGATGTATTGCTGCATGCATGTGATAATTTAGTAGATTCGGTAGTGAGAAAAGTTATTGCCTATTGTGAGTAAAGTTACTACCTGTTGCGAGGAAAGTTATTACCTGCTATGTACTGTGAGTATTCGGTAGTAACTTCACCGCTACCGATAGTAAGTTCGTTCACAATGGATGATAATTAGACATATATATGATAGTAACTTCACTATGGGATGATAACTTCGTATGGGTATGATAACTTCATTCCAATAGGTTCTATTTTCAAAGCGTCTTATCGGCATTCAGTTCATTTACATAGGGCCTGTTCTTTTCCTCCGAAGCTTGCCTCTTTTGGCTTTTGCTACAGTACTTAACTTTCAAACGGAGTATTTTTTCAAGATGGGGTCTACAAGCTAAACGATGTACACGTTAAAAGCTCAATATCTGTACCATCCAAAATCGCAAGTGAGTATCTCTCTGTAATCTGTACCGTAAACAATCAAAATTCAAAAATTTCAGCTAAAAGTTATAAGCTGCAGCCGTTGCCAAACAGGCCCATAAACACTTCTCTACTGATAAAAATTTTTAGTCATAATCAAACAGAACATGCCCTTTACGGGTTCTATTATTTGCAGGCATGGTCCGTTTTCCTGGTGAAAACTGGCTACCACTGGACGAGGCAGCATGGCGCGGGGGTGCCACGCTACGACTAGTTAAGGGAAAAGGTACGGGTAATTGAAATAGAAGACACCAGAGCAGAGAGGCTACAACTCACTGACGTACTAGCTGACGGTTTACTGAAAGTCTCGCAAGCGTCGACACATATATGCGTGCATACAGGCGATCATACGTGACCCGAATAAATAAAATAGATTAGACAAAAGAAAGAACTAGGCTACACGTCTTCTCTTGCATTGGTCGGCAAAGCCAGCACGGTCGACATGTTGGCCGGCGCACGGCGCAGCAGCCTCTTGGGTGTCGTGGAAGGCGCCCATCTCCAGCACGGCGCCGCCGGTACCAGTGTCAGCCCGCGGCCCGACTCCAGTGTTGGCAGCCATGGTTCTTTTCGCGCGGAGCATCTCCATGAATGTACTCTCGTCGCCGTGAAGAATCTCAAAGTCGTTCCATCGTTTCCAAAAGTCAGGGTGAGCCCTGGGATCGGTGAAGCCTGACGCGTAGACATGCAGCGCCCGAGCACGGTCGACTTCTCCGAGGCCTATCTCAAGGTCGGCGAATCTGAGGCACATTGCCCTAGCGTCCTTGTCCGGGAGGCCGCCCTGGATTGCCTGACAGTATATCTCCCTTGCCTTGAGAAGACCATAGAGTTCAGTAGCCCGTGCAACGTACACCTCGTAGACACCAAGCTTGTCGCAGGCGGGAACAGCACACGCCGCATCCTCGTAAACCTTCATAGCACGTTTTGCAAGGCCAAAGTCCTCCTCGAACTTGGCGTACTGAAGGAACACGGTCTTCTTCCTCTGCGGCGGAGCCTGCAGAACGGCATCCTCAAACAGATTCCTCACTCTCTCCGGGCTGCTCTTTCCATGCCTCTGGACGAACTTTGTCAGGTAGGCTGCCCATATAGCCTCGGCGTGCGGATACTTGAAGGACTTGACGCCCCTCTCGTAGACACGGAACGCCTCTTCGAATCGCTTGTGCTTCTCGAGAAGTGAGGCATGGTTAAGCACCAGGAGAGGCGTGGCGAGCCCAAGGTCATGTATCCGCTCGTAGACGGCGCAGGTGGATTCCAGTGCCCGTGTGTCTCCATCAGGTCCGCGTAGAAGCACCACAGCTTGATAGACCGGTGCAGTTTCATCTGAACGGGCTCGCCGCCGACGTCGGCGGCGGCGCGCCTCCTGACCTCGCTCGATGGCTCCGACGTCGCTTGTCGGATGACGTCAATGGCCCTCGGAATTCTGGTGCCTCAGCTCCAACTCTGCCCATTCGCACCAAACGGCGGCGAGGTGGTCCGCTGCCTTGAAGTTCACCTGCGTGGCCCTTTGAAGACCTCTCGGGCGCTGCCGAGAAGGCCACGGTCCTCGTACATCTTGGCGAACGCCAACCAGAGCGTGTGCGGCTTCCCGGTCGCCTTCACCGGATCGACGGTCTTGACGGCCTCGACGTAGGTCGCGGCTTGCCTCGTGGGATCCTTGTCGAAGAGCTTGGCCCTCGCGTGCCACGCCTGGACGTCGTGCGGGTTCTGCCTCAGCAGCACGCGGTTGAGCATCTCCGGCCGGCGTTCGAGCAGCCGCTCCAGCCTCGCGATCTTCATGTCGGCGTCCGCGCGGTCGGCCAGCCAGCAGCCCTGGACGACGTCGGGGTTCTCCGCTTGGTCGCGTTCGCCGAGTTCCGCGGAAAGCATGGTGTGCTCGAAATGCAGGTAGGCCTCGAACACCAACCGGAAGTCCCTGACGGTGATCGCCATGGTGGCGCCCTCCTCGAGCACGTCCCTCGCCTTGTCGTGGAGGCCCATCCGCGCGTAGTGTCCTGCCAGACACGTCCACAGCACGCCGGCCTCGTCCGGGAACTTGCGGATTCCGCCGCGGAGGATGGCGTCCACCGGCAGCCCGGCGACCTCCTCCGGGTGCTGGGCGAGCAGGTCGCACAGGTCGAGCAGGAGCTGGCGCCTGCTCCTGCCCTTGACCGAGACGAAGCCGTCGTCGTTGATGGCCGCGGCGAGGTGGTCAGCGGCGTCCCGCCATCTGCCGGCGGAGACGAGGAAGGCGATGAAGTCCTCGTCGTGGGCGGGGTCGAACTGGAGGTGGCGGCGGAGGACGCGGAGGGCGGTCGGGGCGGGGCAGTCGTGGAGGGAGGCGAGGCGGAGGAGCGGCCACACGCGGTGGTGCTGCGTGAGGGGCAGTGAGCGAAGCGCTCGGTCGAGCGCGCGGCGGGCGCGGGTGAGTAGGCGCTGGTGGAGGAGGGAGGAGGCGTACATGTGCCAGACGCGCGGCATCCGGGACATGCCAGCGGCGAGCGCGCGTTCGAAGGTGGCGTTGAGGGCGGCGTGGGCGCGGTGGTCGACGGGCAGGGCGCGCGCTGCGTCGGCGAGCTCTGTGAGGTACGAGTGCCAGAGCTTGTACGACCCCGGTAGGGCCCGCAGCGCCCGCTCGTAGATCGCCGCGCGCCTCGCCAGCGGCGCCGCGCGCCGCGCCGACAGGTACCGCGCCCAGCCGCCCAGCCTGAACGGCTCCCGCAGGACGTCCTCCTCGTACGCAACGTCCTCCGCCGAGATCGCCATCTCCAAAGCCGCTGCCATCTCTCTCTTCTCCGATCTCTGCGCCTCTGGCTGCGAGCGATCGAGTGCGTGATGAGGAGGAGAAGGCCGCACTCCCCGGCTCCCCCATATTTGTAGGGCCTGGCCAGTCCGAACCCGAAATGGAGCTCGAGTCGGTTCTTCGCCGAGACTGCGTACTTGCCGAGTTCGAGTCGGTGCCCAGTTCCCGTGATTAGTAACCTGACTCGTTCCGGCCCGGACTCGGACTCGGACTCGGACTCCTATGACTTTGCCTCCGTTCCCACGGAAACACATCCTCGATTCTTCTTTCCACGCCCTCTGCCTCTCAAGCTCACAATTTCTTCCTCTTTGCGCCATGCATCCTCCTGTCTTTCGTCTTCTTCCCCAAACATATCCCAACCTCCTATTTTTTCTTGTTCTTACCAATCGTTGGGGCCGAAGTTGAAGTAACGACTATGTAGGTCTGTTCGGGTGAAGCACAGCAAAGGTTGGGCGCCGTCGATCCAGTACTCTAGACGAAAGGAGGTAGGGAGGCGCTGCATGAGCTCCCCGGAGATGACGAACAATGTCGACATAGACTGATCTATTAGGTCCTTTCTAATTAGATGGTATGCCTTCTCTGCATATGTTTCATTGATTTCTTTGTTTGAGCCAAATCAAAAATAGAAACCTCATTGTTGGAGCTCGATTTTTCCTCATCTTTTCTTTCTAATACATTGGATCTTAGCCAATGGTGATGGTGGAGGCGTGAGCAGTGAAGGCCGGAAGCATTGAGGTATTACCCCATATTGGTCTTGAATATTCCTTGTACTGAAATTAGATGTTTGTTCTATATTAGGAAGGAAAAAGTTGGGATTTTAGAGTTGTACGTACAAGTTACTGCCAGAATGATGTTGAATGGGATGAACACCAGAGCATTCTGGATTTGCTTACAGATGTCGATAGAATATTACTTATAGATGTATGAAATTTTGTGTTCATGTTATTTCTTAGAGCTGTATGCATGTTTCTGTACATAATACGTCTTAGAGATGTATTGTAATTTAAGTGAAATAGGCTTCTCTTAATTAACACACTTTCAATTGTTGTCGACAATGCAGGATTACATCTTTCAAAGCACATGCTGTTGAGCCTGGAGCAAGATTTTGGCTTCTGGCTTATTTTTCACTATTCATAAGTTTCGTCTTTTTCTGAACTTTTGGCTTTTTGTTGAGCTTTTTTGCTGGTTCTTTTTTTTTCCCGTATTTGTTTGTATTATACGTAATGGGCTAACATATTTTTTTATTTTTAAATTTTTTTAAATTTAATTATGCTAAATAAGCCTCTGTCAGCTACAGTGCTTTTTTCAGCCAGCTATAGTGTTTTCAGCCATAAGCCACGAGCTTTTCAGCCGAACCGATCACCACCGTAATGTAGCCCTGGGACCTGGATGTTTTAGTGAACTTGTAATCATGGGATTAGATCATGTCTAGTGATATTTTTTTGTGAATTTTGTATACGAAATATGAATGTGAAATCCTTCCTTCGGTAGTTAAACTTGGGTTATTGTGTACTTTCTATTCAGGGCAAAATAATTTGCTATGCAATAATTACTCACAATTAGGAATAATTTAAAAAAAACACCAGGAGATATTCTAGTTATTAATAAATGCGTTAATCTATTATTTAAATCAATTTGGGAATATTATTTAAAATTTGGAGGTACTTTCATGGCTAATATTTGGTGACACTCCTTGTGACTCTTTGCAGTGTCATGAAAATGGAGACGCTTTTTGAAGGATCGCCAAAATTTTGATGTCTCTTCGTCTAGTATCACTTCGATGGAAAATTGCTAGTGATGCTTTAAAGAGTCTCCATGTGACAAATAAAATGCCTCTAAACAATGTTTGAGTTGTAGCATTGTGCTCATTCCCACTACCTCTTCACCGCTCAACCGGCGTTGGCATACACCGCTCACTGTTACTCTTCCGTCGCCCAAATTAACCGAGGAGGAAGGACTTCTCTCTCCCCTACAGAGGGAGATAGGGTCGTGTGCGTGACAGTTGTAGAGGTGAGAGTAGCAGGTGGCACCAATGCCCCACGACCATTGAAGGGGAGGGAGAGAGGAGAAACCAGACGCTGACCTGGGCGTACATATATGGGATGAGAGACACACCAGAGGAGTACGTAGGTGTGGACGTCGCGTGTGTCATATAGATTACACATAAGTTAAAGTCAGCTCTGAATAGCCTTAGGGGTTAAATATCAGATATATTAAAATCAGCTGTGAATAGCTTTAGAGGTTAAATATCAGTTATGGACAGTTATCATTACTATTATAAAGAATGAGTTGGTGGTTATATATCAATTCTCCTTCAACCGCTCTATTCCCTTAACTTCTCACCATTCTCCACTTTCCAACCGATCAGAGCATTTTTCTTCTATAACACGATTCTCTATACATTTAATGAGTTTCATTGCAACGCACAGATATATAACTAGTAAAGATTAAACATTCGATTTTTTAGTCAGATGTTAATCTATATGCTTTTGCAATAATTAAATAGTCAAATAGACTTCTTACGGGGAAAAAACTCCACCATGGCCAACCGTGCTCCAGTAAACAAGAGAACAAAACTTTCTACAGAAACTGAAAGTAGACATAGGAATATCAAAGCAAATCCATTCACCACCTGCGATGCCGCCTGTTTGTGGGGTGTGGAGTGTGGACCGACGGGCCGTGGTCGCTGGCGAGTGGCAACCCGTTGGACCCATCTAGATGTCGTTCCCTCAGTAGAAAGAGTGGGGCCGTGCTAGAAAGACACCGCCTCAATAGAAAAATATTGGGTATTGATAAACATCATCCGGATGTTTTTTCTAACCATCATCCAGATTTGTGACCGTTGGATTAGAGATCCAAGGGCCACAAATTCTCTCCACCCCACCAAAAAATTCACCTCCGTCCAAAAAAATCTCCTCCAAAAAAGAGACCGTTGGATCTCTAATCCAATGGTCCGAAATTTGGATAATTGTTAGGAAAAAAATATCCGGATAATACCTATACACACCCAAAAATATTTTATTCCCGACCTTTCCCCTCTCCTTGCCCCCCGTGCCTCCCTCCTCTGCCATGGTTTCCTCTTCCTAAGCACAACTGCACAAGCATAGCTTGCAGCCATGGTCACCGATTTCCTACCGAACCAACACATCCAGAACAACCAGTTCTTGCTCCCCAAGAAGCAATTTGTCACCTATGCTCTCTATGCCCTCATCCCTCTCGCCCTCCTCCATTACCTGCTCTTCTACCCGGTGGCCACAGCCAAGAAGCCGGTCCTGGTGCCGCAGGTACCAGAGGAGGCAGCAATCATCATCTCAGCTCAGCATGAGCATGCGCAGGTTAATGCGCATGCGCCCAACCTGTCCCAACCTCCTTACCAAGGAGATGAAGTATTGAGGAATGCACAAGGTACAGCATGAGGTTTTCCAATTGATTTCTCGTCGTGGTTGTTGCAATGTGTTGCACAAATTTGTCTCTGAAAGATTTGAGGTAGACAATTGAGTTAGTCAATAAGCACATTCCATTTCACATGAATGCTAGTTCTTAGTTTTATGCTAATGCCTCAAAAGGATTTTCTCCATCGAGGGAAGCATAACGTGTTCTTGTGTTGAAAAATAGTGGCCATTTCTCGGTTGTTTTAGCTATCTCATTTTGGGCATTTCATTTATGAAGTTTCTTGTGCGAATTTAACACTTCGAACTCATTTTAAAGTTATTTAGGGAATAAATGGCATTCTTGCAGCACTAAGCTTGCATTCTTGTGTTGCCTCCGAGTAGTCGGAGAAGTGTCGGCGTCGCCGCCGTGCGACTACTCTGACGGCCAGTGGGTGCCGGAGGCGCGCCCCCCGCTCTACAACGGGACGAGCTGCGGCACGATCAAGGACGGCCAGAACTGCATGGCGCACGGCCGGCCGGACACCGGCTACCTCTACTGGCGGTGGCGGCCGCGGCGATGCGACCTCCCGGCCTTCTCCTCGGTGGCGTTCCTTCACTAGCTCCGCAACAAGCACCTGGCCTTTGTCGGCGACTCCCCGGCGCGTAACCAGGCCGAGTCGTTGCTCTGCCTCCTTGCGTCCCACTCCCCGCCTGATCTTCTATACCGGGACGGCGAGGAGAACAAGTTCCGGCGGTGGGTGTTCCGCGAGTACAACGCCACCGTGTCCATCTTCTGGTCGCCGTTTTTGGTGAGGGTCGCCGAGAAGGCGGAGCACACCGCGCGGCGGCACAACAACGTGTTCTCGACTCTTCGACGAGCGGTGGATGTCGCAGCTAGGCGCGCTCGACGCGGCTATGCTGTCCATCGGGCACTGGTTCCTGATCCCCGGCATCTACCACGACGGCGGCAAGGTCGTGGGCTGCCACGACTGCGCCGAGTTCAACCATGCCGAGATATCCTTCTTCGGCGTGTTCAAGGACGCAGTGCACCGGACGCTCGCCGAGGTGAACAGGCGGCACGGCGCAGACAAGAAGGTGATCGCGCTCACCACGTTCTTGCCAGCGCACTTCGAGGGGATCGGGACAAGGGCGCGCGTTCTGAAGAAACGGCCGCATAAGAACGGCGAGAAGGAGCGGGCTACACCGAGACGGAGATGAGGATGACCATCGTGGAGGCTGTGGCCACGGCCAACACTGGGGCTGGGGTGCTGTTTGCGGCGCTAGACGTGACAAAGCTGGCAAACCTGCGGCCGGATGGCCACCCCGGGCCGTACATGCGTGATGACCCGTTCACCAGCGGCGCCGACGCACGGGTGCAGAACGACTACGTGCATTGGTGCATGCCTGGCCCGATCGATACGTTCAACGAGATCCTGCTTCAGACCATCGTGAGGTGACACGACGATGGAGACATCTCCGATCATGTGTAAAGTTCTAGGAACTGAAGTTTGGTGAAGTGTGTGCGCGCATCGACGATTGTTTTGTTCGTGCTAGGATACGAGATAGGTAGTGTGGGAACCCAAAGGGCATATCGCATGAGTATTTTGTACTAGTTTTATGATCAATAATTAGTATATATATATAATATTGAGATTATATCTATTTATATCATATATATTTAATTTATGATAAATGGATGAATACATAAGGTTCTATAGCATATGGTCGACCGCCAAAAGAATACAGAGTTAAGAGTAAATTGCAATGGAAGACAAATAGATAGCGTAGTATCCAAAGTGATATGCCATCATAACCACATGCAATCGATCGTGATTAGGCCCTAGAAAACCCATCGCCGAACTCCTCAACGCCGGAGGCGAATTACGTGTCGTCTATATATTTCTTCATTCTCTGATCAATAACAATTTAAGTAAGATTGAGTACATTGCGTATTCAGTAAGACTTATAGTGTATCGCAAAAATATTTATATGCAAGGCTATTAAAGGGTAAGACTCTATACTAAGTTATTTTCAGTATGAAGCAAATTTTATTTGCAATATAGATAAGTAGTAATTTGCAATGAAACTTGTAAAGAGCATTTGACATGTAATGAAATAATATTTATATAATTTCTATAACAGTAGACCAAATCCATTCGCAGTCTTCCTCGGTCATGAACATTGCACAATTCATGGCACACAGAAGATGTGTATATGCCATCCTATATGTTCAATGAAACAGTTTTGAAAAAGAAAACTACACTTATTACGACTGCATCCAAGCTTGCTCATGACCACGAGCTTGGCTATTTAAATAATTTTTAACACTCTGTAGAGATTGTACAGCTTTACCCACACGAGATAATCAAATACACTGTCAGACATTACACGCTTCCATGGCACGTGCGACGAAGTGATTATCATATAGCCCTTTAGGTATTCTAGTCCTAACCAACCCTATGAATGGACAAACCCCCACTTGAGTGCGCCAAGTGAGCTGCATGACAGACCCTCACTTCAGCGGATTACATCCCTTTGGTGAGGCATTCACTATTATATTAGCAAGCTTTCGTACCAACACATTGGTGAAGAGAGCCCCTACAAGCTAGACCGCTCATGGAATGCCCTTACTACTTTTGTGCCTACCACAATAAAAGGCTAGACCTAGACAACTTTAATCAACTAAATGCCAGAGCCCATATAGCACATATGGTTGTACGGTGTGATGTGTGGCAATAATGTTCGGTTCTTGATTGATCTGAGCGAGAATCTCCCCCTATCAACATGCAAGGTTCCGCCTCCTATACAATAATTTACCACATAACTCGCTCGCGCCCAAAACTATGTTTTTCAATTTGTTTTGTACCAAACTAGCGAGGTTTCTCCTCCGACTAACATTTTGAAATCATCATGCCCACGAATAAACTTGTTTGAGAGTTCAAACTTAGCAAAAACTAATGCTTGGCTAAGCATCTAGACCATCTATCAATATAGTATTCCCAGTTTGACAGTATAAATTATCTAAGCCATGCCCTAGAGGTTACAATAGTGGGGATATCAAATTTGCAAGGAAGGTTCAATGCATTCGAGTGGTCGTAACTACCAATACCCACAGTATAGCTATTTTAGTGAAACATATACGCATGCATAATATATTTTACAAATAATATATAATAATTGAAATACTGGGATCAACATGGTCAAAGGGGTGCATGCCTTGGTTAAATTACCGTGGTCTTGATCTTACTCAAGACCTTCTCAGTCAATGATCTTGGAGCTATTGGTCTTTGTCTCAGTCTTGATTCCTGCTCGAGCTGGTGCTCCTTCGGGATTTCGACTTCTAATTACGCGATAAGCAATCAAAAAACCAAATAAATCCAAAGAACTGCAAAAGATCCAAATAAATCCAAAGAGAACTTCATTAAGTTTTATTAGGATTGTGCTTGGTGATGTAAGTTTAGAGGGTGAGGGATGTTTGACATAGTCGAATGGAGTTCAAGCGAATGAGGGGATGGCGGGGAAGCTTTGCTGGGAAGGAAAATAAGGGCGGATCAAAGGTGAAGGAATATTCATAGGAATACTCTGAGGGCTAGGAATAGCAGATCGTAGAGTACCTTGGCTTGGTTTGAAATGTCTCTTCTCGGTTGGTATAGTACTCTCTATGACTACTAACGTTCTTGGGCCGCTACGAAGTTCTACCGACTTCTAACACTTCGGCCACTACTCAATTCTATCTACGTATATTGAAGCCTATGATTGCTGTAGCTTACGACCACTATAACTTACGATCTTATCTTACGACCATTATAGCTACCAACCACTGCGACTTACGATCACTATAGCTATCGACCTTTGTGGCTTACGACCACTATGGCTACAGGCCACTGTGGTTTATGACCACTATAGCCATCGATCTTACCTTATGAACACTATAGCTATCGACCAATATGGTTTACGACCACTATAGTTAACAACCACTTTGGTGATCAATCTTACGAGTACAACCAATGACTCCTTCGATACTTTGGACGTTCTGACCACTACGGTACTTGGTCGCTCTGACTACCGATCATGACACTTCGACCACATAGGTCTTCAACTACGCCAATCCTACAAAGAACTCGATTGTACCGATCTTCATCCACGTGGGTCTTTTGAGCATCGACCGATTCGATAACTTACAACCATTGACCGGTAGTGCAACTTACTTCTACCGATCGGTACTTTTCCGTATGACTACCGACTAGGTTGTGTGGCTTAAAACTACCGACCACGTTCTATAGGTTTAGAGTACTCGACTTACCTACTAGTATCCGCAGCTTATGACCGATCTATCAGATTTACGACCGATCTAATGTATCTTACGACCAATCTACTCTACTTACGACCAATCTACTCTACTTACGACCGATCTACTATAGGTTTCGACTACCAACTACTGACCATGGTACTTTGACCACACAAGTCTTCTACCACATTGGTCCTACCGCAACACCGGTCGTACCACTCACACAGAACCGGTACTATGTTTTACGACTACGGCTAGAGGTCAAAGATGACGAGTGCAGTTGCGGTCGAAGGTTACAACTATGCCAGCGGTCGAACATTTTGACAACGATAGCGGTCGAGGATTTCAACAATGACAGCGGTTGAGGATCTTGACAACATCAGCAGTCAAAGAGTTCGACATGATAGCGGTTGAAGATTTTGACCACACAAGCAGTCAATATGACGACAATGCTAGTGGTCGAAGATCACGACCACGCAAGCGGCCAAAGATCTCAACTTAGGCAGCGGTCGAAGGTCTCGACAACGGCTGTGGTCAAAGATTTCAACAATAGCAGCAGTCGAAGACCTTGACATGGCAGCGGTCCAAGGTTTTGACACTTCAGCGGTTGAAGATCTCGACTTCAGCTGTGGTCGAAGGTTTCAACATGGCAGCGATTGAAGTTTTCGACAACATCAACGGTCGAAGACTTTGACACGTCAGCGATCGAAGATTTCAACTACGCGAGTGGTCAAAGATCATGACTGTTGTGGTTACAGACCAAACAGTGGAATGAGAGTATGGTAGTGGAGATGACAAGTGAACAATGCTTGCCCTTCCCCATGCCGGGGCACCTGTATATATATTCACATGGGGAGTATTTTACAAGTATGTCCTTACACTCATGTATCCCTCGCAGGGGTACTTATGTCATTACACATATCCCATTTTGGGCTTTATAATTGCTTACACCATTAATTCATTCAACCATTCATCGAAAATATTATTGCACAATTCAGCCTTTATAATATTCATTACTGAAAATGCTCTTGATGAGACGATGGGGTCCCGATCTTCCGATAGGATTGATAACTATCGATTTCGGTGGAGGTGACTCTTACGATCCGACTACAACCGTACGACGTCGCTTGCGGCTTAGCAATTGCTGAACCACACTCAAAGTCGTTATCAACCGTGCCAAGAACGCGGAGTCCGTATGAAGAAGTTATGCCCGTTTAAACTTGCACCATTGCAGCAGTCCGAATCTGATTCCAGTACGTGCCCAGCACGGACTCTTTTGATGATTACGGTGTGCATAGAAGGAATTTAGAGGTGATATCAGATCCATTGGAAAGAGGACAAGCAAAGCTTTCCAACAAGTACTCATGGACCTCAAACGGACTTTGTATGTGAAAGTTATGCACATTTGAAGTTGGGTCTGTCAGGCTGAATCCGAATTGATCCGGAGGCCGAATTGGATTCCAAAACGTGTCCAACTTGAACTCTTGCTTGAATTGATGTAAAAATAATGTGGTGCTGTCAAAATATATATTTTCATCATTAGGTAGCATCATATTCTCATTTAAAATATGTTTAAGCTGAAGAAACGAATTCACCTTTAGTTCAATCTTGATATTGGGCGCTATTGTCGTGTGTGTTTGTGTAACATCCTAAATTTTGGATGTTTGAAAATTTGAGTAATTTAAAGTTTTTATCTGCATCTTACTGGGAATTTTCTTCAGTTTTGTGCTAAGTAAATAATGACTGGAAATAATTCTTGAGTTCCAAACTAATAATATGGTAATAAATGATACAAAATAATTTAAATACGAGTTTAAAACCCCAAGGACCTGAAATCAATTTAATTAATTGTAACAAAGCCTTATTTTAAGTGATAGATAGCTGACGTCAAGGCAATCAAAGATAAGTGAAGCCTCCACAACTTTCCAAACTAAAGGCCTCATCGGCACAAGAACCAAGATTCGAGACTCTACCCTGCTAACATTCTCTCCTTACCTACCTGGGAGGGCCATATATTGAATCACCGCTAATGACAATCGTCATTTATTTAAGGGGGGTAGCACTATGAGATAGAAATGTTGAAGAACTATGCGACGTATAATTGGAGTTGCGACGACTGACTCGTAACAAATTGAACCAAGATAAGAAGACTTGCAAGACCGGGAGCCTTACCATGATAAGGATGAAAGACCACCATATAGATGTGTCCATAGTCACCTCTGCATTCCCAAGGCCCTCTACCCCTAGGGCACAGACCATTGCTACCCACCTATCAATATGAAGTTCTACAACCATATGTCCAACCGGCGATGCGACTACCCCATTCTACGATGACGTGAAGACAACAATGTCAAAGAGCAAGTAATTGAAAGTCTATGACCTATCCAGGAGAACAGGGTATCTCTCTTCCCTTTTGACTTCTCCAAGTACTAACCCCTATGGTGCAGACCTCATCTCTCTGTGGAGCTAAGGAACTATATGTCAAGCAACACCCCGAGACCCATTGCCAGCCAATATAACTCGCCTCCATTCTTTCTGCTCTATCGGAATCTCGGGGTCGAGATTCATTTAAGGGGGGTAGGTTTGTAACATCCTAAATTTTGGATGTTTGAAAATTTGAGAAATTTAAAGTTTTTATCTGCATCTTACTGGGAATTTTCTTCAGTTTTGTGCTAAGTAAATAATGATTGGAAATAATTCTTGAGTTCCAAACTAACAGTCATGGTAATAAATGATACAAAATAATTTAAATACGAGTTTAAAACCCTGAAGGACCTGAAATCAATTTAATTAATTGTAACAAAGCCTTATTTTAAATAATAATAATAAAGTAATAATCAAATTAGGAATTCATGTTATATATATATACATATACCTAAATAATATGCCAAAGAATTCAAGACTATTCTAGAGTGGATTCAAGAAAAGGATTTTGAATATACAATACTCAAGCTTTTAGAAACTCAAATTCTTAACTTTATCATTTATTCTTCCTCTATTTTCCAAAACCATGAGGCCTCATCTTTTCTACCCTTCCCTTGCCCCTCTTTTCTTACGCTGGGCCCCACCCCTTCCCTCTCTCCTCCCTTTTTCCTCGCGCCGGCCCTGCCTGCCCCTTCCTTCCTCCTTCCTTTCTCCTCTTTTCCCCGCTTCCTCCTCTCTTTCTCCCAGCTCCCGCCGCTCTGGCTGAGCTTGCTCCACGCCATCGCTTCCTGTGCGCCCGGATTCGCGCGCCTCGCCGCCATCACGTGCACCGAGCCCCGCGCTCTACTCGCGCGCCGCCGCCGCCCTACCTCCTCTCGCGCCGGCCTTGCTCCACCCATGCCCTCTGCACTCAAGTGCCGCGCGGAGTAAATCATGCATTCACTTCCCAACGCCCCTGTCTGAAATGCGCTTTAAAACCTATAGCTGGGAGTTCCCCCAACACACCCCAGCAGAGTCGCTCTCTCCCGCTTGAATTTTTGCTACCGTCGAGTGCACCTCCGACCACCACCGTCCTAGCGCTCCTCGGTGATTCTCGTCTGGTAATAACCCCTTCCCCGAGTTCCCTAACTTCCTAGTGCTCCTCTCGTGTTCGATTGAACTCCCCTGCCTAAAGATCACTGGCGCACCGTTCGTCCTCAACCCCGGTGAACTCTGGGCGCCGCCGATTTCGGCCGCCTCCATCCAATTCCGTTCAACCAGAGCTTCCGCAGGACCCCGTAAGGATGATCCTCACCGCCCGGCGCGTCGTGCCCCATCCTCCCGGCACCGCGCGCCCCACGCCGCCTCGACCTCGCCGCCGCCCGCTCGACGCCTCCCGACCGAACCGTCACCGCAGTAACTCCCGAGGGCACTCTCTCGCCGTGCTTGCCTTACCTCTCCTTTCTCGTGATGGACCGCCGCCGCCACCACGGCGTCTCCGCGTCCGGCCGCTTATCGCCGCCGCCCATCGGTGCGCCGCCCGACCGAGCCGCTACTCGGGACTTCTCACCTCGGGGCAACCCTTTGGGCGCCCACCACCCCTCCGGCCGACGGTCGCGCGGCGAGTCCGCCGCCGCCTCGCGCGCCGCCTCCTCTGTTTCCTTTCCTTCGCCGAGCCTCGCTCGCTCTTCGCCCCTTCGGGTGGCATGTGGGCCCGACTAGAAAACTCCTTTTAAGCCAATGCATGTTCCAGGTTTTCCTCCCATTTCTTGATAATTATTAATCAACATTGTCTTCAAAGAAATAATATATTAATCCTTATGTAAAACTAAAACCAGATTATGCGAGACCTATTTTAAATGGCAAGTAACTATCTTGGACTCAATGAATGTAAATATCAAAGTTTAATATGTGGAACAATTTGAAGGAGTATGTAAATTAGTAATGCTAGAAAACTAACCCTAATTCATTTGCTACCTGAATTAGCAAAATAGTTACTCTGGAATTAGATAGCATAAGAAATTAAAAATGCATGTCATCATAAGTTTGGACTTGAAGCTTTATAGGGATAATATTAATACTCCCAAACCCTACCTCCACACAAATCATATACTAATATCACATCCTATCAAAAGCCCGAATAGTATAAATGGTAGGTCATGCCGTTATCTCCATACCTAAACTGCTCAAGCAAGATCGGGCCTTGGTGTCTTGTAATCGCCATGTCTAGCCATACTCCTAATTAAAGTGGAATGTCCTTGCGAATATTCCTTCGACGCCGATCCTTCTTTTATATCCTTTCCCGGCGAAGTTGCCCCATCACTTCGCTTCCACCCAAAAATTCGATCGACTCCGTCTCTATCCTACAACTCACTGCATACCCTTATTCATAAGCAAATCATAAATAAACTCATGTGCCTTAATCTTTATTTTGAGAGCTTCATTGTTAATCTAAGGCATAGTGAGCAATTTAGGAGGGTGTAATCTAGGTCCAAATATCCATGAAATGTCGATTTAACTAATGGAAATTTCAGAAAGAATGAATCCTAAACCCTTGCATGATAGTAAGGTTGTGGAACTAGTCGCCACATAGTTAAAACATAACCCTATGTCCTAGCAAAAATGAGAATCCTTTGTCGACTATAATACCCAAATAAAATTAAAGGATAATTTAGAGAATTTAATAAAAATATACTAGGATGTAGATGGGACTACTTAATGTTTATATTTGGACTAGTTCATGTAGGCATAATTAATATGGTAATGAGCAATCACCTAAGAGGCTAATTACTAACTCAAAGCGGTAGTAAAGAAATATGACTATGGTTAAATATTCAAACTTAATAAAGATTTCACGTAATTATGATGCACGCCCTAACATTTAACATACCGTCATTAAACAAATCTCCAAGGTTGATTTAAGTAAGTAGCTATATTAATATATGAACCCGTATGACAGACCTTGGTAAATACATTTGACTAAAAATAACGCAAAGCTTAATAATAACAAAGGTGTAGACAAAATTGTAAAGGTGCCAATGATTAAATCTTAACGTTAGATTTAGTAAATAATGGTGTTGGCTATGAATAAGTGTAGCAAGCCAGACCGAACCAATGGATCCTAATTCAAAATAGGTTATACCTAGTAATAAGTAAGTGTACATAAAATATCGCACCACAAAAATGTCACAACTCGATTCTAAAATTAATTCGTAAGCTAAAAATTTTAGATATCACCTCATATAGCATATGTCTTGAATATTAACGCCGACAAAATGATACCTACTCATAGGTCCATCCCGACTCATGGAACTTCCTTGATAAATATAAAAATAATAAAATAAACTGTTAATAAAAGATCGAGTCATCGTTTTTACCACCGCCTTACCTCAAATAACTCAAATCACCCATTAACTCATAATAAAACTAAATTGAGTTTATTTGGATTTATTTGGATCTTTTGAGTTATATGATTTTATTTGGATTCATCGCTTATGCGTAATTAGAAATTGGAAGTCGCGAAGATTCAATGGATCAAGCGAGATCAAGCTTGAAGTGAAGATGGAGACCAAAAGATCAAGAGATAGCATTGCGTGAGCTCAAGACCGCGGTGAACCGCGCCAGGTGAGTCAATACTTTGATCATGTTGAACCTACATTTTCTACAAATTATTTTGGTTTAAATTATCAAATTGCATGCTGCTATGTTATATGCAAATACATGTTAATTTAAGATTCTAGTTACATGCCTATTGTTTACCTTGAATAATATTACACCTCCTTTGGAATATTTGAATGTGTGAACCTTGTCACCCTAGCAAAATTATAATAGTAACCTTTCAAAAATAAGTCTCTAAATATATGCCATGCTTAGTATTGTTTAGATACTCATGGGCGCGAGAGCGCCCAAGCATCATTTTTAATCATGAGAAACTGGTTTGGGCAGTCATGGTGGGAATGACTGGTATATTTTGACATGATTATTTTATGCTCCCAAAAACCTCAAGTTGCTTAATTATCTTGGCGGATGTTTCGAGGGTGTGTGTGTGGTGCAGTGGAAGCACAAAGTGGATTGTGGTAGAACTGCCCAGATAACCCTAAGGATCGAATCTCGTGATGACCTCCCAGTGTACAACAAGTACAACCACAAGCTGGCAAAATGTAGGCAGGGCTAGCTAATTTGCATCGACTTAGTAAGAGTTGCGCCGGTGTGACCACGGGCGGGTAGAGGATGGCCACATCCTCCGACGTGACAGTGCAAGAGGGGGCTTCTAGAAGGGCGGTCGTACCCCGAAGGAAGTGGAAACCTTAGCGGACGTAACTCTGCTAGGAAAAATACATTGTAAAGGTCCTGTGATAGTCTACTCAACCGCATGGCTAAGGAATCATGTGGGGGCAATGAGTCGATTTATCTCTTGTGGGTAAAGTGTGCAAACGCTGCAGAGTCTAAAACTATTCGAATAGCCGTGCCCACGGTCATGGGCAGACATGGGAACTTAACCAGATATAGTTCTATTTCAAAAACTTTGTGAATGGGAATGGTAAAGTGGAGGGCAGAGAAAGGCCCTGATTTGAGTTGTCCTGGGTGTCGTCCCAGTCGTAAGTTAAGCGGCTATAACGCTGAAAGATGTTATATGGTGTGATGCCATATGTATGGAAAAATTATGGTGATATTAGGCATATGGTGTGATGCAATATGTATGGAAAATCATGTTAGTATTCCTTGAACATTATGATTTGTTCCAAAGCTGCTAGGTCTCAGGAAATTTTATGTATTATATTTTAAATAGTGGCATTACTAATCTTACAAACTAAAATATGGGAGGAATAAACAGGGTTGTGAGTAAAGGAGATGGATGTTTTTAGTATGCACATAAAGATATTGGTGGATTCAGTGTGGATTATAAAAAGAAAATGAGAGTGTGGGTTCTGGAAGAAATAAATTAGTGGGGTCCAGCTGAATAGATAGGCTAGATAGATGATCTAATTGAATTTTCAGGAATTTGGAGAAATAATACAAGTATTGGAGTATAATTATTGATTAGTTATATTCTTGATGGATATATAATAGTGAATCAATTTTGGAGAATTAGGGAGTGCAAAGGTAAATTGCTGGATTACTACACTAATGATTACTATAAATTCTTGGAAGATATTGGCGATAATGGGAATTAATAGGATTGGATCAAATACTAGATGGACGAATTGAATTTATGGAAATAATGGAGGAATGATAACAATTATTGGATTATAAAATTGATCAATGATATTATTGGTGGATGTATACTAGTGAGCCGTAGATTTGATCATCGAAATTCTTGGTGGATGTGTACTAGTGAATTAGAAAGTAAATTTGATTATTGGAAGAGTAAATTATGATTGTGGATCAATAACGAAAGGATTGGATTGTTAGTATTGAGATTATAGAAAATATTGGTGGATCAGTTAAATAATAATAGATAAGTGATGACACTAGCTGTTCGGAGTTTTAGGCAGCATTTGATTGGTGGATTGAATAATTGATTATATTCATTGCTTGGAGTTTTAGACAAAGAAACCATATAGAGGGTGTATGATCGGTGGATTAATTAAATGATGTCGCTCTCAATTTAGAGTATTAGACAATAATCAATATAGAAGGAATAAGATTGGTGGATTAGTTAAATGATGACCTCATTGCTTGGAGTCTTAGACAAAGAATCGATAAGGGAAGTGTGTCTTTGGTGGATAAGTCAATTATGGCAATCGCGTGTGAAGTTTGGGTAGAATTAATAACACTATGATTTAATAATCATGCTACTAAAGCGATTTTTAGCAAATAAAATAACCCGAGCCTCTCCTTGATAAGCCATGCATACTATTTATTTGCATTTCGTGTATTGGCTCATGAGCACGGGGTTGGAGTGCTCACACTCGCTTTGCGACAAAATTCAGAATCAGGAGTCAAATCACCTCACCTCAGCAACAAGATTGGACCAGCTGGCCAAGAAGATGAAGATGTCAAGGGCTAGGTCGCAAATCTCCTATTGGCTGCCTGTGGGCATGTCCTGAAGGTCCCACCTGTGTGCTTCGTTCTTCCATTGTTGCAGCTTATTGATTTCGCCTAAACGCCCATGAATAAGTTTACTATTATACTTATGCTTCCGCATGATATGTATTTTGATGTCCATTACTGTAATTGTGTGCACTATCTACTGATCCAGGGAATAGTGCAGCTAAACACAGAGGAATCCGAATTGTAAAATCTGGGTCCCTATAGTTTGTAGCGTGGTCACATCAGCTCTCTCAACGGTCTTGAATACCTGCAGCATACTCATCTATTTATTTTCTGAAAGCGGGATCATAGATGATTTCATCCAAATTAAACTCATCCACCACATTAGCCCTATTTGATGGTGGTGAATTGGTGATGGACCTTCTAGTTGACGTGGTAATTGTGCTAAACTTGTACATGGGTTGGTTCTTCTTCCACCACTTTCAATGCTTCTCTTAAGAACAAAAAACTTTCTTAATTCTAAAACTATCAATTCAAATTTTACTTCAATACTAAAATAGCCTAATGCCCTAATCTATGTTATGTGACTAATTGATTATGTCTATCAGCCTATGGCTCTATGGTAAATGCCCTAAACAAAAATAGCACAATTTAAATTGAGATTTGAGGTCAGAGGAGGAAAGAGGAATCAATGAATGGTCCCAATCAAACAATCAAGCCTTTGGTAGTCCCTGCTCAGCTCGACGCCCTGCCCTCTCGGTGTTGGTGTCGGTGCGTTGCCCACGGCCTGCTAGCTTCGCACCTCCTCCTTTGCCACCTACGGCCCTGTCCTGTCAGCGTCGTCACACCGACGGCTCGGTGGCGCCCTGCTCCTGCGCCCGACACCCTGCCTACTCTGCCCGATGCGCGACAGAGCCACCCGCACCCCTAATCTGGAGGCCTAGAGCTCTGCCCCTGGCCGGCCACCTACCCCGCTTGCAGCCCAATCTAGCACTCTACCCCTTGGGCAGCGCCTGCCTTACGCCGTTAGCCCGTCATGTGACTCATGCCTCCACCGTTGCCTGTAGAAGTGTGCAATGTGGTTTAGTGGATTACCTAGACCAGTACTTACAACTTACAAGGTCACTACTAGTACTACTCAATCTACTCTTTACTTAATTGGGCCGACCGATTGTTGACTGGCCAAGTGGCCAGGCCTTGATCTCATAATGGGCCACCAACCACCGACCGCCCAGCGCCAAGCGCCCAAGCTACCGGTGCCCTTCGCTGGTGGGAGTCACTGGAGCTCCAATGGCCCAACGCCGACAAGCTCGGGTAAGTGCCCACCCTGCCCGAATGGCTATCTTTGCCCCTGCATGTGGGGAAGTACTGTAAAGGTGACGAAAGAAAGAGGGGCACTATGGTCTTTTCACTTGCTATTTTAGGGTAGAAACAATTAAAAATGCCGGTATATGGTTGAGTGACAAATATAAGCTATTTTTGCCTTAAGAGTGGCAAATTATCAGACAAAATTTTAACCGTGGCAAATCCTAAAACTAGCGCTTAGGAATGGCAAACCAACAGTTTCCCAAAAATGAGTTGATGTGAGCCTGTGAGAAACTAAAAGCCTATCGAGATTTATTTTGAATTCACCATGCGACGAGAGGCCAAAATATATTTTGGGGAGTTTTGGGAGGTCATAATCTCTTGGGGATCCACTCAGGAACCGAGCACGATTTGGCCCTCTAGCAGCAATTGTTTTCACTTTTGGTCCGCTCGCACGCATTTGCAACTTTGGCCCATTTCTCCACCACTAGCAAGAACTATATGTGACATGTATCTCCTGCTGCAGTACCGGACTACATTAGGTGGAGGCGACCACGGTAACTGCATCCACCGTGGCATAAGAGAGGCGAATTTTGGACGGTTTTGGCACTGTAGACCACAAAAATTCCAAAAATAGCTCCGTTGGAAAGAAAATTCCCGATCTGCCCCCCTGCCGACCGCACCATTTAATCGCAGGGCGACACGTGTTAATGGTGTGGTCGGGGAGCGCACCACACCGAGGTGGTGCGGTCCTCGACCACACCATCTAGTCGTGCAGTCGTATGGCGCATGATTTGGCCGAGTGGTGCGGTCCCCGACCACACCACTCGGTGCTACAATGCTAGGGGTTAGGGTTTGCCCCAACAGCGCGCAAAATAAATTCTAAATTTATTTTTTATGTTTTGATTAGATAAAATGTTTGTAATTATAAATATTATGCATACACATGTAATATATTTTGTAAGAGTGTGGAGCAAATTTATAATATAGAATAGGAGATGAAAAAATATAAAGTTTATTTGAAAAATTCGTTATTTATTGCGGATAATACATGTATGAATTATTTTTGTGTAGATTTTTATTATTGAAATATTTTGGTACGTTGTTAATGGTGTTTGAAAAAATATGTATTTGATGTGGAGTGGAGTTTGCTGGTAGTGTAATTTTATTTGCATTTATGAAAATTAAGAATTTTGGTTGGTAGAGTACGATAACGATTAGTGTATTTGTGATTTTCGCATAATGTCGATCGTGAAAAATATGTTGAACTCGCAATAACATTTTTCGATAATGTTATGTTGTTTTATTGGAAGAAATTAAATGAAATTTTTTTAGCACAACCGTGATATGAACAATTGGACGAAAGGAAGGAAAGTGATATTGAACACGAGGAATCATTGAGTGCGAGAAGACGAGATAACTTGCTGGGTCTATTACATTTTGTCTATCGGGTGTAGTGTGGTTGTTTCCCCTTTTCTCGCGCTCAAGATGGCTCCGCTGCATCCTTCTTCCCGTCACTCTTGGTCTTGAGAGCGCCTCACGAGCTTGAAGCTCTTCCTCCCGACGCTTGATGGTCGCTTCACGCAGACTTAATCGCTCCCGCCTCCTTTGCAGCTCATCCTCCTTGCCCTTAAGACGGATTTGGTCCACCTCACGCGCGCTCTTGCTCAAGCCGCATCCGCTGCTCCACCTCGTGAGCTCGAGTCATCTTGACAAAGTATTGTCCTTTGTTTTCCACCTCCATTGGCTGGTTCCGTGGCCATGCCGGCGGCACCCGATCCACCCATTCGATGAACTCGCAAGGCTATGTGTGGCGTGGTAGATGTCATGGATCAAGTTGAAAAACGATAACGAGAAACAAAGGATTTAGTTGTCGTCGTTACCATGAAGTCGTCATCCAGGTCTGGACACTTGAAGAACCTACGGCCTCACTTGGCTCGTTGTTCTGGATTCGTCCAGACGCACAACATCGTCCTAAAGCCGCATTGGCACTTCGGGCGCTCATGCCACTCCGGCACTCCAAATGGGTCGGACCTCCAGGAAGACATTGTTGTTTAGTAGTATTGTGATGACTTGAGTAGGAGATGTGGTATGGAAGACATAGGAGGCCTTTATGTAGGCAGGTTATCTGGTGCAGTGGGCATAGGCCATGGATGCGGACGACATGGGAATCTTTTCGTTTTTTCAGGATACCAGTGTAGCAATAAATGGCCCTATGAAGGCTTTTCAGAGCCTGTAGTCTCGTAATAAATTCAGAGCTTGGACCATTCAATGTAGTTGGTACAACGTAGCCTTTTCAGTCGTTTGCAGGAAACAGTCCATACAGGTTAAACTACCACAAGTCTATCATGGTCCACAATGTCCAAACAATCCACACAGGAATTGTGGCCAATAGGGGTGCTGTGATATCACTGCAAAAAGGGCTCGTTTTGTCATGTCACTGGGCAAAGCTGCCCCCATTTATCATGTCACTGGGCAAAGCTGCCCCCTTTTGTCATGTCACTGGGCAAAGCTGCCCCATTTATCATGTCACTGGGCAAAGCTGCCCCCTTTTGTCATGTCACTGGGCAAAACTGCCCCTTTTGTCATGTCACCGGGCAAGCCGCCCCCTTTGTCATGTCATCGGGCAAAGCCGCGGCATTGTCTTCCCACCGGGCAAAGCTGGACGGTTTTGTCTTGTCGACTTAAAAGCTGGTATCTTTAGTCATCTCACTGAGCAAAGCTGCATCTTTTTTCATGTCACTGCGGAAAGCTGGCCTGTGTTACGGAGCCTGCCCCCCACAGCCTATAAAAGGGAGCCATTTCTCACCTAGTCCCTTGCATTGTTTTCACTCACCTCCTGAATTAGTTGTTCCCAAACTGTAGTTTCCTTCCGTGCTAACTCCCCGACTAGGCAATGAGTCACCAAGACTCTTCGCATACACCCACGGTGATTTGCCCGAAATGCAACACGGTTGTTAGACGTAGGACATCACAGACGGCCTCGAATCCTGGGAGGCACTACTACAAGTGCCCCTATCACTTGGTGAGTAAGATTGTTTCGGGTTAATTCAAATCGTGGTGGCATGTTTAAAAATCTTCTTCTCATTGAATCGCAGGAAGCCCCCGGTGCTTGCCGATTCTGGGTATGGGAGGATGAAATGGGCACTAGGATAGACAATGTTTGCCAGGAGAGAGTTGTCGTGGGGGGTTGCGACCCCGTCGGGATGCGGTATCGTTTCGATATATTGGAGTGGAAAATAAATTTAATGTTGTGTGCTATTTTCTTTCTTGTGTTTATTGTTATCCTCAAGTTGTAGTGCTGGAGATACTCGTGTATGTTGGTAATGTTGTGTGGTATGTTGTACCTTCTGTTTGTTGCTATCGTGTCTGCTCGTGTATGTCAATGTAATGCAATGAAGCCTTAATTGTACTTGAAATTATTTGCATAAGCCATGCGAAACACAGAAACTATGCGACGCCACAACAAAGACAATTACAAAAATTCATTCATCATTCGTTGTCGCCGCCTCGGACGACGATTCGATCCTCCGAGAAGGTGAACTCGCTAGGAGCGCGTGCATCTCGAAGGTCGAAAGTGCAGGTCTGCGTCGAGGCGGTGGTGGGTACATCTCTGCGGGGAGTTTCGATCGCTGGCCTATAATAGAGCTCACCAATCGGAGGAGGGTCTACGCCCCGCCGAGATGGTACAAATTAATTAGGCAATGGAAAATACAAAAGTTTATAATCATTATTTATATCATGTGTTATGTTTACTACATGCGTACATACCGTGCATGCGGTCGTCGGAATGACGATGACGTTGCGAAATCACACATGTACTCGCGCGCGTGTAACCTTGGTACGTCGCTCAACCACTGCACCGCCATTGCGTGTCGGCTCGGGTGGACTGATCGCCAGCGCAAATGTGTCAAACGTCATCGTCTCACAGCTCGCGAGTCGTGGTCGCTATTCGCAGCTCGTCGCCGCCTCGGGATGACGACGCCGTAGTAACGCGTGATATCCTTCGCAAGTGCCGCAGAAAGCGTGTTACGAATAATCGCAATCGAGTGGACGAAAGAATCGATGGCAAATGTCGCATCGCTGGTCCAAAACGTTGTGAGGACGAGGAGCACACTGGGACGCATCACGGACAGGGACGGACGATCGTCGGACAGGACGGACGATCGCCGAATCGCGACGGACGATCACGGACAGGACGACGATCACGGATCGCGACGGACGATCACGGACAGCGACGGATGTCTTCAAGGTGGTGCTCACGGTGGCGCTGAAGGCGCTCTGCGGAGGCGCGTGCATGGACATCATCCTCGTGGCGACTACAGCTCATGGCCTTGATCGCAGTCCTGAGCTCACTGATGATGGTACGCACCGAAGCAAGAACCCGGTTGCCGCCCTCCCCACGCTGCAGCATCTGAAAAGCCTCGTGCTCAGCACGATGCATATGCTCGCACTGTAGGTAAACAACAAATGAGTTAAAACGCACTGTACGTAAAGAAACAATGAGTACAAATGTACTGCAGGTGCACGTACCGCCTCGTCCTGACGTGCTGCTCGATGACGGTCTGGGCCG
Source organism: Dendrocalamus sinicus (assembly GCA_036346575.1). Lineage (NCBI taxonomy): Eukaryota > Viridiplantae > Streptophyta > Magnoliopsida > Poales > Poaceae > Dendrocalamus > Dendrocalamus sinicus. Next base: position 8,406,009 of record CM070656.1, on the reverse strand, counting down.
GCCTGTATGGCATCTTCGTGCGTGACCTCTGAAGGACGGGGTGGGGCAGGCCCAGTAATCTTGCTGCGGGTGCGTGGAATGTACCACTCTAGGTACACACCGTATGTGGCGATGTTGTGTGGCCTAGTCTCGTCCACAACCTCTGTGCTCGCTGAGTCACGCCACAGGTCTGTCCACGGCCGCTGTGTGGCTATCCAGTCGTCACCCCGGTGCCCTCTTCTTGTTTGCCTGCAAGTTAGTCCACATATTGTACAATTAGTATTATCAGCACATTACTACCTTGCGCATAGCTACCGTGCAATGGCTTACGGTGGGCCTTCGGTGGTAGTGCCCGCCCCGGGAGGGTGGCACGTCTTTGGTGGAGGTGAAACCGCCTCAAGACTCTCTGCGGGTTGTATGGCTCGACGGCGCGAAGACGAGGTGACAAGTCGCCAACCAAGACGTGTGGTCTTGGTGGCACCGAGATGACAACCCGTAGGGGCAATGAGCTGAATAAACCCCGCATCCCATGTGAACGGACTATCTCGTTCTCATGAAGCCGCCGAATCGGTTATGGAAATCTCGGTACACACGCCTCGGTCTCTCCCTAGCCCACCGCAGATTGACCATGTGTCCAACGAGTCCCCATAGTCGCCCATCTATGGGGTCATCGCCACCACCGATCAGAACTCCGGACGAGGTCGTAAGGGTGCACCTCCTCTCGATCTTAGGCCTCCCAACCGTGAAGTGCTCCCAAGACTAGTATCAGAGGAGCACAAAGCACGCCGCCAAGATCGCTCGCTGGCCTCGATGCTGATAGGCATCACACAAGCCTCGGTATGTGGCACTAAGGACCGCAGATCCCTAGCTGCATCGCGCACTCGCCGGCAAGGCATCCGCCAAGGACTCGCAAGGTGTATGTACGTCGGATGCACGGAGACTCCAGTGGTCGAGGGAAACAAGATCCACCCAACAAAAAGGATGTATGCCATGAGGTGCGCCCGCACGACCCTCGAGAGCGCCCACAGGCGTGTCATGAACTCTTGTAGCCACGAGTGTGGGACACCAGACATGTTGTCTGGGATCGGGAGACCGAATCGGGCACCTAGGGCGTCCTTCCACCCGCCGCTCGGGGTGGCACTACCGCTGCACCACGGATGGGTAGACTCACAAGATGGACACGCCATGCGGTGTAACAGTCATCTCGCCCCACCGAAAGTGGAAGGTGTGAGTCTCCAGTCTCCAACGATCCACGAGTGCGGACAGCAACGCCGCATCGAACTGCAACGTATACGGAACATCCAACATGCGAGCAATGGGCAAAAGACCGGTGTCTCGCAGCAGGGGGATGTACCGCTCGTCTAGAGGCCAGTGCTCTCGGGGGCCCCTAAGGACGAAACACGGAGGGCCATCAGGCATTGATGCCCACGCTGTGCATCAGTGGTGGTCATCCCAACGGGCCTCAAGCAACTCGTACGCCATCTCCTGCCGATGATTGAAAACAAGTCAGTACGCAGTGTCATGAGAATATACAACATACATAATTTGTAGGTAATGATAATACATCGTGAAATAAATGACAACATAACATGAACAAATGTAATTTGCATCGAACGACAACAAATGATAACGAAATATCGAATAAGTCACAGCATAACATAATTTGGAAGAAATGACTCAAACAAATTGTACACGAAAATAATTTGGTAAGATACATTTAGCATAGGTTACAGGATGCACGATCTTGTGCTCGCATCACAACAAAGGCCCGCTATAGTTACAAAACACGGAACCAGCAGTGCACAATGACAAACCATGTGCTTCATACTATGGAGTGTTACTTGATGTTGGCCTGTTTGGACACTGCCTAAATGAATGGCCAACCGTCTTGCATAGTCTGCACTTCGGGCGTCGAACCCGATCCCCACGCTGGCTATCATCCATGTCGTTACGAATACGACAGCTCTGTCTTCGCCCACGGCCAACGTGCTTCAGGGCATCGTTCGGCACCCACTTGATCTGCCCTGGCCAGAGCTCCCTATAATGCATGTCCACCCCGTACGAATGGAACTCCGTGCTCCAGGTTTCAAACAGGTGCTTCATGTCATAGTACTTTGAGATGTAATGCGTGGGCGCTTGGTTCCATAACGCGCATGCCGCGTACACGTGGGAGCATGGCTTGTGTAGAAGTTGCGGCTTGTTGCAGGTGCAAGATGCTCTGTCATCAATCGTGCACACCTGCTTACGATCCCCTCTAGCCTGCCCCATCATGTACTTCTGTTGGAGGCGGACCTTAAACTTCCTCCGTAAGCCATCCATGGTCTGAGCAATATGCGAACGAGCCTTCTCCATCTTCTTGTCCATGTAGGCCCGCGCTAACTCGGAGAATTCTTTGCCTTCGTCCATATGCTGCTTCGTCATCATGGCTCTATTGACGAAGTATCCAATTGAACGGTTCCAGGTCTCTTCAACGATTGCAGTGATAGGTAGCAATCTCATGCCCTTTAGAACACCATTGTACACCTCGGACATTTTTGTCGTCATGATTCCGTACCTTGCTCGCCGGTGTCATGCAAGAGAGACCACATCTCCGTGTCGTGCATTGACCGCACCCATTGTGTGAACTCCCAAGTCTCGTGGAGCCTCCTCCACGGCCCCGCTTCACCGCTCAAGACGCCTCACATGCTTGCCGGTCTCTCGATCAAGGTGCCTCCACAAGGCATCGAACTTCCTCTTCGGTTCTCGCATACAAAGCTTTTAAACATCTTCATTAGTTCCTTGCTATGGAACCTTCGTGGAAGTTTGCCGCAAGATGCCTCATGCACCACCGGTTCTTCATGTCATTCCACCGAACGGAGGTCGTGTCCCATTCTCGCATCGTTCGCATTGCGCATAAAGAAGCCCGCATTGCGTCCGAGATAACACACACATCGGGCCAATCTTGTACAATGGCTCGCTTCACATTGACAAGGAACCACACCACTATCCGTACTCTCATTCTCTACTATTGCAAATGCCACCGAGTAATCGGTCATTTGCGTCACGCAACCGCGGTCGATTGTACCGCTGTATTTGCGGATAGGAATGTGTCGCCCATCATTAGCACCGACGGCACCACTTGAAGCCTTCTATTGCCCGATGGAAGGCCTAGAACACTCTGTCAAGCACAAAACAATTCGCCCTTCCGTCTCATGAACCCGCCAGATTTGTTAATGTACGTGCTCGGGTTTTTCGCTGCAATCTGACACAACATTCTCGGGACCAGATCATATGCCTCCTCATATGTTCCGAACATACTCCGCAGGACCTTCTGTTTCCCCCGCCACACCTTCTTGTAGCTCACAGCAAACCCCACCGTGTTCGCTACCTCCGCCATAAGAACCTTGGGAGAAATGGATACATTTGCAGCCACAAGATGCCTTATCAGCTCTGCAACATATGACGATGTCATGTTGCGGTGCCTAGGTAGTGGCGCCGCAAGCTCACAAGTGTGATCCTTCAGCACCGTTATCTGAAAGTCCGTGGCAGCGCCTCTGAACCGCTGCGCACGGACCTTACCAGGGCAGGAGGCGTCGACACACTTCACAATGTAGGTGTCGGGGTTGGACCTGTGCACCCAATATGTCCGGCTGATGTTGACGGCGTATGTGGCAATAGCTTGCTGAGCAGCACTCTTGTTACGGAAGCTCTGCCCTACAACAAGTGTGCCTTCATTGAATCCCCACTCTGCCTCCTCCGCCCGTGGCAGAACTAGGGATTCCGCTGCGATGTCGTCCAATCTGGACGGCACGTACGCACCCTCTGTGGTTACAACACCACCTACCACACCTCCCGCCGTTGGTTCCCCTTCTTCCTCCTCTCCCGAACTCTCTGCTTCCACATCGCCCTCCTCCTCGCTTTCTGCACTGGTTCTCAAGGTACTCGTGACAGCCAACACGCGCGGCCCACCACCTCTCCGCACCTTCATTCGGCTGAAAATTCTCCACGCGCCTCTGCAGGTCTTCATCTCCCATTGACTCATTCACTCCTCCTTCACCAGCATCTTCATGACCGCCGGAGAGTAATGCACACTCTACATCTCCGCCAGCACCACCAGAGCCACCCATGGCGGATGATTCTGTCCTCTCCACGAATTGAACATACACCATTGGCCTGGCATATATCAATGCATCTGGGTTGCACACGACCTCCATGTAGTTCACCCATGAAGCGTCGCTCGTCACCTTTATAAGTTGCCACACTGTCTCCCCTGTAGCACCTCCAACAGCGGCATACACTGCCTCGATCCGTAATTTGTTCCTTGCGGTGTCCCGATCGAATGCGGAATGCACGCATCTACGTAGCTCCAACAGGCTCATGGTGTTCAGATTGGGTGCCCGGATCACGGTCCGGTCACAATTATTCAGGTCTGCCCCATACGGCCCGTCGCGTACGAGACCACTTCCGTAGAACACGAATAAGTCTTGGATGTCACCCATGGCGTACCTAATATAAGTCCATACGGAACCCTCTTAGTATATATAACATGCAACAAGTGTACCATCATACAATATATACCATGTACCACATAAAAGCGTAATATTTCTATTCAATTACGCTATTCTACCTATCCCATACAAATATTAATGGTACTTTTTTTATTTATACATCTAATTTTTAATTCCTATATAACTCAAATTAGAACTGCAAGGTTCTTACTTTTCCCAATTCTCTAATTTATAGATCTTACTTGCTAGTTTCTGTGATAAATAATTTACAATTTCTACAAATTTTTCTCCTAATTAGTATTATTATTATTCTACTTAATTCACCAATCCAACTACTCATTTTTGTTTCATTTTCAACTTATGAATTCTTATGTAAATCAAATACCTAATTTTCTCCTAATCTTTCATTTACGTACAAGCTCTCACAAACATACAAAACAACATCTAATATGACATGCACCAAACATGATTGTTACTCACCACATAAGGATAGAATGCAACAAATACAAAGAGGGACTAGCGAGATTTCCAGGAGCATCAGAGACATGAGATATTAACCTTTTCCTCCTTCGGTTACAGCACTACAATTCACAACTCCACTCTCCACACCACTGAGTAAATTGAGGAAAATTATGCCACTTCAAATGCTTCTATCCTGTAATTAGTACATGTATTTCATGAATAAATCTGAGCACAAATTTGTACAAAACAAAAACAAATATATGCAATATGCTTCACAATGACATCGTTTAAATGTAGTTACATTCGAGTTAACATTTTTTAAAATTACTATTCACAAGAGGAGTACAAAAATTCTTCACATCAAATATAAAATACAATACACTACAACAACAAACATTTTAACAAAATGATACACTACACTACAACTACAAACAACTACAAACATTTTACATTCTGATTCACAACAAGATTAGATGATTTCTTTGCATAAAATATAAAATACAATACAACTACAAATATTTTATCAAAATATGACATGCATCAACTCCGTACAGAACGTTTATGCTAATTACACGCTAATTACTATGATAACATAGTAGACCTATGGAGATAATATTTACCTTTTCTTCAAGCTCATGAGACGATCTACAACTTTCAGACCTGCCAAAACTCCTGATTCCAAACAAAAAGACTCTAAATCTTGTGCTCCTTCTCGTTTCTTCCTTCGGTTCCCTCCCTCTCTTGCTCTGCAGTTTTCTTGCTCTGGCTAACCTTCTGCAGCACTAAACAACGAAACGCAGCTGCCCAACCCCTTTTATGCTGCTCTGAGCAAGCTCTTCTGCTGGGGGACGGAGAATACCATACGCGAAGAGCTGACGCGTGTGCATGCAATGCAAAGCACGGCAAGCCAAAGATGCATAAAGCCACCAAAGCATCTCGCATGCAGCCACGGAATTCACTTTCGGCGGTTTGAAGTGACGCGCGAGGTGACGGCCGAGTGGTGCGCTCGCCTGGCGCATGAAAAGCCGAATGGTGCGGTCGGAGACCGCACCATTTGCTTGTGACGTGACGGCGCCCGAGTGGTGCGGTCGGGGACCGCACCACCTCGGTGTGGTGCGCTCCCCGACCGCACCGTTAACACATGTCGCCCCGCGATTAAATGGTGCGGTCGGCAGGGGGCCAGATTGGGAATTTTCTTTCCAACGAAGCTATTTTTGGAATTTTTGTGGTCTACAGTGCCAAAACCGTCCAAAATTTTAGAGAGGCGAGCGTTGCAGCGTGCTGGCGGTGCCCCTCAAAGACCTACCACGCTACATGATTGTAGCAGACCTGTTGCGCTACATGATTGTAGCAGACCTGTTGCCGCACATGACCGTAGCAGTAGACCTACTGTGCGACACGACTACAGTAGGCTTGTGAGGCTGCCACCTACCGCGCTCACGTGTGACTCGCCATAGTCCAGCATGCGCGATGTCGGCTTTCTAATACGCCAAGGAGCGTGGCAGGTGACATTAAGGGCATCTCTAATGGTCTGAGTCAGCTAACTATATGTATGTACACATCAGCATATATCATATGTGGAGGAAAGAGAGTATGAAAAAAAACCGAGCCAGCTCTTCCTTAAGCACTAGTCTATAACGCAAAACGAGCCTCTATAAATGATAGTCATTTTCGTGTGTGCATGTAAGCATCAAATAGCTATCCTTATAGATAGTTCTTTAGAATACTAGCTTTTAGTGTGTACTATATAAATGATGTGAAAGTCTTCTAGTTAGTTGCTAGTTAGAATCATTGGAGATGACCAATCTACAATTTCACATGGGAAAGCCAAACTTCGGAAGTTGCTAGCGTCTTGACGTTTAATCTAGGTGCTAGCTCTGCACTGTTGGTCACACAATTTTTTAATCATATATGCAACATTTTCGCCCATGTATGTAACAAAACAATTGATAGGAATATCAATGTTGCACGCATGAAATCAAAATGTTACACAAATCAAATCACAATATCGCATTCACGAAATCAGAAAGGGATAATTAATGATTTGCCCTGTTTTTGTTGGTATCAGCTCATGTGGAGGTACCCAGAGAGGCCAGCATGAGGATGGTGTCGTGCGCGAGGCCGCAGCCATCGCCGGCAACGATGGGCATGCGGAGCGTGAAGTCGGTGATGAGGCCGCGGAAGTGTTAGGAGCCTCGACCACAGCCACTACGACTATGACCACGGCCTACGACCACGGTCATTTCGACCATTGCTGTGGTCGTAGCGGTCGGTCGGCGATCGTGGTCGAGTGGCCATGGTCGCATTTGATCGATCATAACATTTTTATCCATCTATGCAACATTTGTTGGCTATGTATGCAACAAAAAAATTGATAAGAATATCAGTGTTGCACACATAAAATTAAAATGTTACACACATGAAATAAAAAATATTGCAACAAAAAACAACACCTATATCCCATGGCAGGTGGTGTGGATCTAGCGCTAGTAGGAGAAGGCGGCGGAGCTTGTGCAGCATTCACGAGGTCGCTATCGGTGGTCAATGTCAGAATGCCACAGAGCTCGCGGAGGTCAGAATTGACTTTGCCGACTCTCGTGTGGCGATCGCGCCACGGCGGTGCCCCATGTGCGCGATTCGTGGTCGGGCGACGGGGCGGAGCCGGTGCTCGAACCGTGGCCTAGCACCGTGGAGAGTAGACGGAGCTAAGGAGGCGGGAGGCACACTTACGGATCCACATGTACGGAGCGATTGGGCGGCGCACGACCATGGGAGGGTGGATCTGGGGAATTTATGATTGAGGTGGGAGGTAAGAGGTGAGAGAGAAGGCAAGTAGGAATGGAGAGAGATGATTGTAGGATTTGGGAAGGAGATACGGGGTCTGTTCTTTTCGGCTGCGGCTTATGGTTTTTGGCTGAAATTTTTGAATTTTGGCTGTTTACGGTATAGATTACGGAGAGACAGATACTCACTTGCGATTTTGGCTAGTACAGATGTTGGGCTTTTAACGTGTAGATCGTTTAACCTGTAGACCCCGTCTTGAGAAAATACTCTGTTTGAAAGTTAGGTACTGTAGTAAAAGTCAAAAGCCGTCGGCTTCGGAGGAAAAGAACAGGCCCACGATTAAATGAAGTGATGTGTTCAATTGATTTATTCCATGGGACGCGAGAGGCGCGTCAATTCCCAACTTAAAAAAATTGCCACGGGGGCTAAACAGGCTATGCGCTCCCACTCGGGTAGTCCTCAAAAATCAATAATAAACGCGGAAAAAATTGATCATATACCCTCCATTTAAATGGGAATTGAGGATTTACCCTCTTGACTCATGTGTTAGTGACTTATGATGACCTTATGTGTCATTGAGATATGAAAGATAAATCCTCAATTTTTCAAGGGTATGCGATCCAATCTCCCCTAAACGCGGGAATAGCCCCTTCCGATTTTCCGAACCTTCGGGAAACTCCTAGAAGAACTCCACAACGTTCCCTAGTACTCATGGCTGAATCGGCGTCGGCGGCGGGCGGTGAGCGCGAGAAGCATTTCCTCTGCTCCTCGCTGCCGAAAAATCTCACGGCGGTAAGCACCCCAGCACACCGCGGCCTCGCTGCGCCACCCCGCGAAACCATAGGGTTTTGCATCCTCGACTGATTCGATGCGTCCCCCCTTTGCGTGCAGAGTGGAGGGTGTCAGACCTGGAGCAGCGGCTCGACGACCTGCGTGCCGCGGCTTCGGACTTGAAGCGGCGGCTCGACGACCTGCGCGCCGCGGCCGAGCTCCACGCGACGAAGCGCGCGGAAGAGGCAGCGGAGGTAGAGATGAGCGGGAGCCAGGAGCAGGCCGCCATCGTCGCCGCGTCCATCCAGGCATTCGAGGTCTCTCTATCTCTAAACCCGAATCAGTGAATTATCTCACCGAACGTGCCCAATTTGCGTGATTTGATTCGACCTATTTTGGTGCGTTTAGGCGACCAACTCGCATCTCTATGAGGAAATCTCGAAGACGGGCTCTGATCTGGAGGCGCTTAAGGTTAGTAATTTCGAAAATCGCCGCAAATTAGGGTTCTGAATTGTTGCATTAATATTACGCACTTGTATGTATATGTTGCTGTGTATGATTGGAATTGGAAATGGCGGTGATGTGCTTTTGGTGCTTGATGTTATGGCTCAAAGAGCAAGAGAGACAGTGCGAGGTTAGTAGGATGAACCTTGTCTGGTGGCTGGTGCGCTGTTGCTGGTCGATTGATTGTATTTTTGTAGGTAACCACTAAATCATCTGTGCACCTGCCTTGGGGTTGCAGAGATGAGTTCATTAGCCAGATGCATGAGTTGAAGGCAAAGATAAGGTATGGAATATTTGTTTTGCCTGTGAGGACTCCATGTTGTTTCCTGCACATGCAACATGCTATGGCGGATCCTGCATCTCTTGTTTGCTATGCTTGTAGCCATCCTTGATACTGTAATAAAAACATGCTGATTTGCTGGAGCTGTACTCTGCCAATTTTCGTTCAAATTTAAACTCCAATTTAGGGATTGAATGGGGATAGGTCTGGATATCAAAATTCCTGGTATGCATGAAGTAAGGAGCAGTGGAGAATGTAGATGTTTTAACGCGAAATCTTTATTAGGGGTGTTTGCGTGGCATTTCGCCGTATCCTATTTTCAGATATTTGTTTTAGTTTTCGGGGCGTTATTAAGATCCTTTGCTGTAGTTTGACAAAGATGGTAAGCAACTTGTGTGGAGGGATATTGTTAAGTAGTGTTTGAAGCTCCCAAACAATCTGACACCATTGACTTTCTACTTTTCTTGTTTATGCCCATTTGGCATTTGCTTGCTAGCTGAGGCTTGTTTTGGATGTTGCTCTCTTGTTGATTATCTAAAGATAAACAGTATTCCTCTTGTGCAGGCAATTTCAACAGATGGTTTCTCTAGAATTAGCAGAAGAGAAGTTCTTTGGGCTTCCATCAGCAGGTCTGTAAGGAAACTCATAATGCATACATAACATTTTCCGTGCCTGAATTTTGTAAGAAGGGGTTCCTTTAAATGCATGATGTTCTTATCATTTCTGTTTTATTGCTTAAGCATAATATGGAAACTCATAATGCACACATAACATTTTCTGTTCCGGAATTTTGTAAGGGATTCCTTTAATACATGACGTTCTTCTTATTTCTGTTTGATTACTTCAGCATAGTATTTTTCCCATTTTATAGAATTTTAAAATATAGATAGTCTGCTCGAATATTTTTTCACCCAGAAGCTTGCTATTTTAATGGTGTAAAAGCAGGTGTCGTAGTTATGATTTACAAGAGTAAAAGTTGTTCATAATAAGACGATGGCTGATAATTACTCTTGCATTCTTCTTAAGCTAAACATGTGAATTATTTAATAAAATAAAGAAGCTCCATTGTGATGTTGTTTATAGACTTTGAATCTAAATTGAACTAAGCCAGTTATCGCCGGTAATTGCTGGGTACCTGGATTTCTAAAACCTACCACTTTTGAGGGTTTTGAGTGCTATTTCAACAGGATTTAGAGATTAATGCTTTTATAAGGTTAAGGATACAACAGTAATGTGCCAAAGCAAAGAAAAATGAATGAGAAAGCCACTTAACTGGAATCCATCTGGAAACCATCCAGTTACTGGCATCTTGGTGGGGACCAGGATTTTGAGAAAAACTGGAAAATTGATCCTTGCTTAAAACCTTGTTTCTGAAGGGTGTTTTCCATACAAGTCTAGAGCTCCTTTATGCTCTCCAATGTGTTAAAGTTGTGTGGTTTAGCATGATACTGCTTTATGTTGTTCTCATGAATGTTCCGAATCAATGTATGCTCTATCAATCTGTGCACTTTTACGCTGTCTGAAAATTTTACCTTGGCAGGTGAACATGTCAGAGAAAAGGATAAAATTGAGTCAGAAGGTATTTTGAAAGGTTTGGTCGATAAGGTGAGCAGCGTTGATGCTGAGGTGCATGTCTTGGAAGAAGAGTATCACAAAAAATTGCTTGATCATGATAAGGTTTGTCTCTATCCTTCACCAAAATACAACATTATGCATACATACACTAAACAGATGGAACATCTTACTTGATTGTCTTTTGGTTATTTTAGTCATATACCAGAAGTGGTGAAAAAACTAGAGTGGCAGATCACAATATATTGGAATGACAGATGACATGCCTTTTATATTAATTTACTAATTTTGGACATTACTGAACAACGGATGCTATGGTGAAGTGTTTGTTGGCCAGATATTTGTGTGCCTACCATTGGGTATTGGGGCAAGGCCCTGAGTTGGGCCCAACTGGCAGGCAGAGGATGCGGGTCTGTTTTGTGTGTATGGGGGAGAGAGAGAGGTAGTCCCAGTCCCAAGTTATAGTTTTCCATTCAATACTTCTGCAAGAATGTACATTGTTTGACAGATTTGACTGGTACATGTGCTTGTATGTTATACACTTTATTTTTTCCCACCATCAATGGTTCATCCAGTGGTCCTTCGAGTGGGAATGGGGGGATTGGAAAAATGCATGGGAATGAAAAAGTTGAGAAACTTTTTCAGGAATTGGCACATGGTTGTCACGGCGTCGCCTTGGCGTCGCCAAGGCGACGCCTTGGCGTCCAGGCGCTGGGGAGGGGACGCCGGGAAGGAGCGCCTCGCCTTGGCCAGCTAGGCGGGCGCCTAGGTCGACGCGGCGTCCGCGGCGTCGCCATGACGTCCAAGGCGTCGGGCGAGCGCGAAGGAGGCGAAGGCTTAAGGGCTTCGGGAGCGAAGCGAAGCAGTGAGACATACATACCTGCTGGCGACTCACGAAGGCAGAGGCGAACGCGAACCCTAGCTTCACCGCTGGCCGCTAGGTACGCCGTCCGACCCTCTCCTCTCCGGCCGCACCGCTTCCCTCCACCCGCGCCGCCTCCCTCCGTCCCTCCCGCCGCGTCGCCTCCTCCCTCCCGCCGCCTCACTCCCTCCCTCCCGCCGCGCTCCGCTTCCCCCGCATTCCGCCTCCCCCGCGCGCCGCCTCCCCTGCGCTGCTGTTGCTCTGCTGCCTCCCCGCGCGTCGCCTCCCCCGCTCTGCTGTTGCTCTGCTTCCGCCGTCCGTCCGCTCCAATCGGGGGATAGAGAGAGTGAGTGGATCAGTGGAGTGAGGGGAGATGGGAGACAATGGCTGAATCGAAATAAAGAGAGAAGAGAGAGAGGATGAGAGGAGGCAGTGGGGAGTGGGGAAAGGATGAGGCCGGCGGAAAGAAAGAAAAAGGAGGAAAGAGAGAAGAAAATAGGAAGAAAGGAAAATAGGGAGGAAGGAAAAGAAAAGAAAGGGAAGAAAAGAAAAGAGAAGAAAAAAATGGAGGGGGTGCTTGGCTCCATGTAAAAAGATCAAAAGAATAGCAGGCTCATCAATGTATTAGATATGCAATTGTTATTAACTTTTCTTTAATTTCCTGCTTTAGTTGACTAGTTAGGTACTTATCAAGTGAATCGCTTTAGCTCGCCTAGCATCGCCTAGAGGACGACTAGGCGCCCGCCTGGACGACTAGGCGTCCTGGCGCCCCTTAGGCGCCATGGTCGCCAAGGTCGCCGTGACAACCATGAATTGGCAAATATCCAAGGACCTTTCATAGAGTCTGATGGGAGACAGCGAAAGGTGAGTAGGATGAACTTTATCTATTGCCTTTTTTCTGGGCTATCTGCACATACGTGGTATTTCTGTAGGATAATTTTGTTGATGTCCACTAATCATGCGTGCACTTGCATCAGTTGTTGCAGAGACAAGATCATCAGCCAGATTCATGAGATGAACACAAAGATAAGGTATGGAATCTGTGTATGCCTGCGACGGATTCATGTTGTTTCCCTCACATGCAGCACTCTGTGGCTGATGCTGTATCAGTTGTTTGCTTTGCATGTGGCCAAGTTCGATATTGTTAAAAAGCCATGCCCATAGGCTGTCGCAACACTTTGCTTATATCTGTTCAAACCCCAGTGGGGGCTTGTACAGGTATAGGAATCGATGTATAGTCTGTATCTCAATTCCTGAGATACATGAACTAAGTAGCAGTGGAGATGTTTTAATATGAAACTTGTACTTGCACGCATTTCACCATTTGTTGTCATACCAAGTACTTTCAGATATCTGTTTTAGATTTTGGAGGTTATTAAGATTTTTCATGGGATTGAAGGTTATTAAGATTCTTCACTGTACTTTGATAAATATGGCAAACAACTTGTGTGGAGGGAATAGGGATACTGGTAGATGCTTCCAAAGCCATCTAACAGCACTGACTTTCAACTTTTCTTGTTTCTGTCCATTTGGCATTTGCTTGCCAGGTGAAACTTGTTTAGGAAGTTGCTATCTTGTTGATAACAGCATTGACAATATTCCTCTTGTGCAGGCAATTTCAGCAGATGGTTTCTCTAGAATTAGCAGAAGAAAAGTGCTCTGGGCTGCCATCAGCCGAGGGTAAGTAGAGAACTTATAATGTAAGAAGGGGTTCCTTTAAATACATGATGTTCTTAGCATTTCTGTTTGGTTGCTTCTGCATAGTTTTTTCTTTCCTTTTCTAGACAATTAACTATGGATCTTTGGAGTTGTGAGAATTGCACAGCATTCTGCGATAATATTTTATTATCCATCCAAAAGCTTGCTGTTTAACTTGCGTCAAACTTTTCATGTTTGGTGTCTATGTTATGACTTACAGAGAGTAAAAGTTGTGCATAATAAGGCAATGACTGATAATTGCTCTTGTATTCTTATAAGCTATGCATGTGAATTATCTAATAAGACCAAGAAGCTTGAAAAATGCTCCAAGTGTGTGTGTACTGTATGTGCGCGCACATATGGATATACATACATACTTATGAATCTAAATTGTTTAAAACTATTTACTACTACCTGCCCTCAAAACTACCATGTTGTTTGTTCTGTTTACCATTACGTTACCTGGTCAAGTAGAGGTCTTATTTCTGAGGAGTGTTTTTTCATAACAAGTCTAGAGCTCCTCTATGCTCTCCAATAGTCCAATGTGTTAAAAGTTATGAGATTTCGCTTGATACTACTATGTTTTGTTCTCGCTAATCTTTTATGATCAATATATGTTGTATCAAGCTGTACACTTCTATTCAGTTTCTTGTTTCTTCTTAGACTGTCTGAAATGTTCACATTGGCAGGTCAACATGTCGGAGACGAGGATGAAATTACTTTCAAACGGAGTATTTTTTCAAGATGGGGTCTACAAGCTAAACGATGTACACGTTAAAAGCTCAATATCTGTACCATCTAAAATCGCAAGTGAGTATCTCTCTGTAATCTGTACCGTAAACAATCAAAATTCAAAAATTTCAACTAAAAATTATAAGCTGCAGCCGTTGCCAAACAGGCCCATAAACACTTCTCTACTGATAAAAATTTTTAGTCATAATCAAACAGAACATGCCCTTTACGGGTTCTATTATTTGCAGGCATGGTCCGTTTTCCTGGTGAAAACTGGCTACCACTGGACGAGGCAGCATGGCGCGGGGGTGCCACGCTACGACTAGTTAAGGGAAAAGGTACGGGTAATTGAAATAGAAGACACCAGAGCAGAGAGGCTACAACTCACTGATGTACTAGCTGACGGTTTACTGAAAGTCTCGCAAGCGTCGACACATATATGCGTGCATACAGGCGATCATACGTGACCCGAATAAATAAAATAGATTAGACAAAAGAAAGAACTAGGCTACACGTCTTCTCTTGCATTGGTCGGCAAAGCCAGCACGGTCGACATGTTGGCCGGCGCACGGGCGCAGCAGCCTCTTGGGTGTCGTGTGGAAGGCGCCCATCTCCAGCACGGCGCCGCCGGTACCAGTGTCAGCCCGCGGCCCGACTCCAGTGTTGGCAGCCATGGTTCTTTTCGCGCGGAGCATCTCCATGAATGTACTCGTCGCCGTGAAGAATCTCAAAGTCGTTCCATCGTTTCCAAAAGTCAGGGTGAGCCCTGGGATCGGTGAAGCCTGACGCGTAGACATGCAGCGCCCGAGCACGGTCGACTTCTCCGAGGCCTATCTCAAGGTCGGCGAATCTGAGGCACATTGCCCTAGCGTCCTTGTCCGGGAGGCCGCCCTGGATTGCCTGACAGTATATCTCCCTTGCCTTGAGAAGACCATAGAGTTCAGTAGCCCGTGCAACGTACACCTCGTAGACACCAAGCTTGTCGCAGGCGGGAACAGCACACGCCGCATCCTCGTAAACCTTCATAGCACGTTTTGCAAGGCCAAAGTCCTCCTCGAACTTGGCGTACTGAAGGAACACGGTCTTCTTCCTCTGCGGCGGAGCCTGCAGAACGGCATCCTCAAACAGATTCCTCACTCTCTCCGGGCTGCTCTTTCCATGCCTCTGGACGAACTTTGTCAGGTAGGCTGCCCATATAGCCTCGGCGTGCGGATACTTGAAGGACTTGACGCCCCTCTCGTAGACACGGAACGCCTCTTCGAATCGCTTGTGCTTCTCGAGAAGTGAGGCATGGTTAAGCACCAGGAGAGGCGTGGCGAGCCCAAGGTCATGTATCCGCTCGTAGACGGCGCAGGTGGATTCCAGTGCTCCGTGTGTCTCCATCAGGTCCGCGTAGAAGCACCACAGCTTGATAGACCGGTGCAGTTTCATCTGAACGGGCTCGCCGCCGACGTCGGCGGCGGCGCGCCTCCTGACCTCGCTCGATGGCTCCGACGTCGCTTGTCGGATGACGTCAATGGCCCCCTCGGAATTCTGGTGCCTCAGCTCCAACTCTGCCCATTCGCACCAAACGGCGGCGAGGTGGTCCGCTGCCTTGAAGTTCACCTGCGTGGCCCTTTGGAAGACCTCTCGGGCGCTGCCGAGAAGGCCACGGTCCTCGTACATCTTGGCGAACGCCAACCAGAGCGTGTGCGGCTTCCCGGTCGCCTTCACCGGATCGACGGTCTTGACGGCCTCGACGTAGGTCGCGGCTTGCCTCGTGGGATCCTTGTCGAAGAGCTTGGCCCTCGCGTGCCACGCCTGGACGTCGTGCGGGTTCTGCCTCAGCAGCACGCGGTTGAGCATCTCCGGCCGGCGTTCGAGCAGCCGCTCCAGCCTCGCGATCTTCATGTCGGCGTCCGCGCGGTCGGCCAGCCAGCAGCCCTGGACGACGTCGGGGTTCTCCGCTTGGTCGCGTTCGCCGAGTTCCGCGGAAAGCATGGTGTGCTCGAAATGCAGGTAGGCCTCGAACACCAACCGGAAGTCCCTGACGGTGATCGCCATGGTGGCGCCCTCCTCGAGCACGTCCCTCGCCTTGTCGTGGAGGCCCATCCGCGCGTAGTGTCCTGCCAGACACGTCCACAGCACGCCGGCCTCGTCCGGGAACTTGCGGATTCCGCCGCGGAGGATGGCGTCCACCGGCAGCCCGGCGACCTCCTCCGGGTGCTGGGCGAGCAGGTCGCACAGGTCGAGCAGGAGCTGGCGCCTGCTCCTGCCCTTGACCGAGACGAAGCCGTCGTCGTTGATGGCCGCGGCGAGGTGGTCAGCGGCGTCCCGCCATCTGCCGGCGGAGACGAGGAAGGCGATGAAGTCCTCGTCGTGGGCGGGGTCGAACTGGAGGTGGCGGCGGAGGACGCGGAGGGCGGTCGGGGCGGGGCAGTCGTGGAGGGAGGCGAGGCGGAGGAGGAGCGGCCACACGCGGTGGTGCTGCGTGAGGGGCAGTGAGCGAAGCGCTCGGTCGAGCGCGCGGCGGGCGCGGTTGAGGAGGCGCTGGTGGAGGAGGGAGGAGGCGTACATGTGCCAGACGCGCGGCATCCGGGACATGCCCGCGGCGAGCGCGCGCTCGAAGGTGGCGTTGAGGGCGGCGTGGGCGCGATGGTCGACGGGCAGGGCGCGCGCTTCGTCGGCGAGCTCTGTGAGGTACGAGTGCCAGAGCTTGTACGACCCAGGTAGGGCCCGCAGCGCCCGCTCGTAGATCGCCGCGCGCCTCGCCAGCGGCGCCGCGCGCCGCGCCGACAGGTAACGCGTCCAGCCGCCCAGCCTGAACGGCTCCCGCAGGACGTCCTCCTCGTACGCAACGTCCTCCGCCGAGATCGCCATCTCCACAGCCGCTGCCATCTCTCTTTCTCTCTCTCTTCTCCGATCTCTGCGCCTCTGGCTGCGAGCGATCGAGTGCGTGATGAGGAGGAGACGGCCGCACTCCCCCATATTTGTAGGGCCTGGCCAGTCCGAACCCGAAATGGAGCTCGAGTCGGTTCTTCGCCGAGACTGCGTACTTGCCGAGTTCGAGTCGGTGCCCAGTTCCCGTGATTAGTTACCTAACTCGTTCCGGCCCGGACTCGGACTCCTATGACTTTGCCTCCGCTCCCACGGAAACACATCCTCGATTCTTCTTTCCACGTCCTCTTCCTCTCAAGCTCACAATTTCTTTCTCTTTGCGCCATGCATCCGCCTCCTGTCTTTCGTCTTCTTCCCCAAACATATCCCAACCTCCTATTTTTTTTCTTGTTCTTACCAATCGTTAGCAGTGGTGGATCCAGAAATTTTAAAAATAGGTATTCGAAATTACAAAATATTATTTAATTAAACATATAAAGGTCTACTGTAGCGAAAATTAAAGTACAATTGTTTATATTAGAGATAACATCTTAAATAATATAAAGAAATTCTATAATAAAAAATTAACACGGCGATGCTTCATGCCTTGGAAACGAGATATAATGTCATACAAATAAGCACACAAAAAGAAAGGAACTTTAGCAATGAGTGAAAAACAGAAGTCAAAGACTAATAGTTTTAACCATGATGATTGGAATTAGAGATGAATTGTTTCCATAGAACTACTAACCTAAGTCAAAGTTCAAATCGAAATAATTCTACAGTAAAGTTGTACAATCACAACGAGATGCTTTAATCAAATTAAAAGACAATTCTCTTTGTTAGATTTGTGCATTCCCAAGCGGAAGTTCAAAAGTGCTTTTATTGTAAACATACTTTGTTAAACAGTTTCTAACTAAGAAATTTAAGTAATATGCTAAACAAAACATGGATCAGACAACCAGACATCAAAGGGGATCAAATCATTCAAGTGTCCAACACATCAAGCTACATGACAAACTTGATAACATTTACATATTTTCTAAATAATTGATACATAAGTCATCAGAATATAATCAACTACTATGCCAAAACTTTAGAATCATTATAGATATCTCACTTCTTTAAGCAAAATACAACTCACGTCTTTATTTAGACACATAATTTTGCTTCAAACAAGAGATCGCTAGAGGAGGAGAAGGAGACAGAGGTATTACCAGATTAGAGATATGGAGCCATGACGCCATGGGGGTCACTAGGTCGGGGAGGGTGAACCTGTGCGGCTATACCACATTGGCGAGTGATGATGGCAAGGTGACTTGCGTTGCGAAACAGCCGCTCCAGTGCTCCTATAAGACCAGAAGCTCCTACGCCACCAAATGGAGAGAGATAGAGATGGGGAGACTTGAGTGAGAGATGAGATTGAGTGAGACCTAGAGTTTCTATCATATGTCATGTAAATCATGATAGTGGCCTAGTGGGCCTAAGCCAATGTTTGACGCCAATTTGGATTTGGGAAAGGGAAATATACCAAAATGATCTAGCGATAATTTAGGCTGATTGGGTATGAACAAGATGAATTTAGCCTAACTATTAATATACATATGTATTATATCTTATATATAGTAGATTTTTTGACAAAAATTTTGAGTATTCAACTGAATACCCTTGAATTGAGCTAGGACCGTCCCTGATCGTTGGGGCCGAAGTTGAAGTAACGACTATGTAGGTCTGTTCGGGTGAAGCACAGCAAAGGTTGGGCGCCGTCGATCCAGTACTCTGGGCGAAAGGAGGTAGGGAGGTGCTGCATGAGCTCCCTGGAGATGACGAACAGTGTCGAGATAGACTGATCTATTCGGTGCTTTCTAATTAGATTGTATGCCTTCTCTGCATATGTTTCATTGATTTCTTTGTTTGAGCCAAATCAGAAATAGAAACCTCATTGTTGGAGTTCGGTTTTTCTCATCTTTTCTTTCTAATACATTGGATCTTAGCCCATGGTGATGGTGGAGGCGTGGAGCAGTGACGGTCGGAAGCATTGAGGTATTACCTTATACTAGTAGTGTGCCCATGCTAACGCTACGGTAAAATACAAAACAAGATAAAATTTCGTCTTCTCTCAGTATTTTGCTGATTGTGGATTAGGATTCCAGTACAACCTGCCAAAACAAGGCCCAATACAGGCACTCTGAAAAAGCAATGGTGCGAGAATTAAATTTAGAATAACTAATTCAGTCATCTTCGCAATGTACCGTTTTAAACCAAAACACGACCACTTGACATGATTTTCGTCCAGTTCACCACCCTTTAAACCAACTGGACCTACAATCAAAACAATGATGTCACTGATCTTGAGTTCCAAACACATAGCATTAGTATGTTTGCGGTATTTTAGCAATCATGCAAGCTCGATACAAGACAAACATGATAAGATGTAGCAAGGTGTAAAGCGACTCCGATTATGCAAGTGTGAAGAATAACAATCTACAACATGTATCCAATATGTACTGTAATTATGACATTGTATCGACTATTAACTCAGCAATAGCTCAACACAGCAGATTCATCAATAAAAAAGAGATGCAAGTCCACATGTATATGTACGTCCATGTAATATCCTATTCATCCATCCAAAGTGTTCCAAGATTTGTGCAAGGACATTAAAATCATTAGAAGATGAGATGTTGGTTTGAATTTGGAAGTTATCTCGAAGCACATCTGAGGATGATAATAGTACATGAACGTCCATCTACATGTGGGACAACCGTTCTCAGAAAGATTCTACATAATAAACATGAATGCACGATCAATTTAATATCTTTCCAAAAATGATGATCCCTTCTTGTAATTTCAAGTGGATAATTTCAATGTATTTGGCTTACATACTTATGATAAAAGGGATGTTGTGGAATACCAAAATGTAGGACAGTGGTTCAATGTCAATGTTCTACTTGCACTTATTGATGTCATTGTTTATCTGTCTCGCTCTTCTTGGTTGATGTAACATTTATATGGAACTACCTTGTAATCTGATTTAATATTGTATGGCACTATAATTAACTAATTCTAAAACTTCCAAGAGCTAAGACCTATAATTAGCTAACCGCCTAATCCAAAGCCCCCAAGATTAAAGACCTTCACTTCAATAACAGAACAACAATAGCAAAGCTACAAAAGCTCAACCTTTGGACCAAAAGTAATGAGTTACAACAAGAAAGCAAAAGCAAGATGCTAGACACAACAAGAATGACTGTAAACCATTTCACAAGGGTCTAGATTATCATTGAGACACTATTTTTACATCGGAGTATGAAATCATACCTAATGACATGCCACCGCCTCATCTTCTAGAAATGTATGTGGTCCCAGTTGACTGGAATATAGGAGAAATTTACTGCAGATCGAATTAGAAAGGTGTGTCTTTAACTTCGACATTGTATCAAAAATAGACCATACCTCCTGTTGCTTTCCACCATAACCATGCTCGATATTACTCACGCCTTTGTCATGCATAGGAGACCAGCTCATTCATTTCTTCCACCATTTGCGCTAATGCGTGCATAGATGATCGCCTCGGTCGAACTTCATCGAAAAACCATTCTCTTGGGTGTCTTTTACTTTGTTTGAAATATTACGTCACTAATCCCTTCACATCAATCCCCATTGCACTGGAACATAAACAAAATCACACAACACTACTTTTCACCCCAAATAAACCAAATCAAGCATCTCGTGTTTCAACAATGAAAAGTCAACAAGTCATTACACCTTATTTGTTGGATCCCGCTAACATGATTCAGCATTCCAAAATATTCATCGATTAAAACGAAGACGAGCACAAACCGAACGGAGATTCCATCTCCCAATTGAACCCAGCCGACGGCTCGACATCCACCGAGGCGGCGCTCACAGAACTTCTCAGACGGCTGCCGGCGTCCTCATCCTACATATGCTGCAGCCGGACAAACACGTACATGAATGCACACAACATTGCCTTAGGATCTGGATAAGAGGGTAATTAGCAAAAGTTCTTTGAGGAATTGAGGAAACGTGTGCTTACGAATTCGCGGACGATGCCCTTGTAGACCGGGATGGGGAAGGCGAGGCGAAGAGGCCGACGACGGCGAGGCTGCGCGGGTCCAGCGGAAGTTGAACTCGAGGTTCTCGGCGGCGTTCCACTCCTCGATCCACCGGTTCTTGTGCACCTCCATGACGCCACCCATCTTCTCTCTTCTCTTCGATCCGCCGCATCTTCTTCTCCGATGTGAGAATGTTGCCGGTGGCTCGCGGAGGATTGGTCCGCTTGGTTTGGGAGACGCCGCTTCTTGGCCCACGCGCCTCCTCCTTCTCGGCGGCGCTGCGCGTCCGCGCCTCCTTCGCTTCTTCTTCTTCGCCTTGCGCCGATTCTTCTTCGCTTCCTCCGGTGTCCGCCTCGCCGAGCCCACCACGGCGCCTCGTCGACCTCCTCGCTGGAGGACTACGACGCAGCAGTCGGCCGCCGCCGCCTCACGCGCGCGCGCGCGCGACGATCTCGAGGCCGAGGTCCTCGTTGCCCACCTCCTCGCCCTGTCGCCGAGGGGCCCGCGCCAGAGGAGAGGCGCGTCGCCCAGTCCGGTCGCGCGCGCCTAGAGTGCCACCGCCCATTGGCGTTGGCGGTGAGGAGATTGAGAGGAGGGGAGAACAAACCCTAGCGTGTTTGATCTGGGCGGCGCGTGTGGTTTGTGGGATGTGGAATATTCGAAGTGAACCAACCGGTGAGCCTCACCAGCATCGGATTCAATGATATGCATGATCCGGATGATTTTGGCCTTAGGATCTTCAATGAGTAAGAGAAGAAGGCTTGAGGAGAGATCCAGACCATTCATTTGTATGAAGTTGGATTACTTTGGTACACAAATCTGGGTGGACTTAGATTAGGCATGACTGTGGGGGTGGTTGAGGGGGTGAATTTAGTAAAGAAAATTTTGGTGTATTATAGAGGGGTAGAGATTGGTCTTGAATATTCCTTGGACTGAAATTAGATGTTTGTTCTATATTAGGAAGGAAAAAGTTGGGATTTTAGTGTTATACGTACAAGTTCTTGCCAGAATGATGTTGAATGGGATGAACACCAGAGTATTCTGGATTTGTGTAGTATGGATTTGCTTACAGATGTCGATAGAATATTACTTATAGATGTATGAAATTTTGTGTTCATGTTATTTCTTAGAGCTGTATGCAGGTTTCTGTACATAATATTTCTTAGAGATGTATTGTAATTTAAGTGAAATAGGCTTCTCTTAATTAACATACTTTCATTTGTTGTCGACCATGCAGGATTACATCTTTCAAAGCACATGTTGTTGAGCCTCGAGCAAGATTTCTTTACAAAGACATTTTGATAATAGAGATGTAATGTAGCCCTGGGACCTGGATGTTTTAGTGAACTTGTAATCATGGGATTAGATCATGTCTAATGACTTTTTTGTTGTGAATTTTGTATACGAAATATGAATGTGAAATCCTTCCTTCGGTAGTTAAACTTGGGTTATTGTGTACTTTCTATTCAGGGCAAAATAATTTGCTATGCAATAATTATTCACAATTAGGAATAATTTAAAAACTCACCAGGAGATATTCTAGTTATTAATAAATGTGTAAATCTATTATTTAAATCAATTTGGCAATATTATTTAAACTTTGGAAGTACTTTCATGGCTAATATTTGGTGACACTCCTTGTGACTGTTTGCAGTGTCGTGACTCGTGAACGAGACGCTTTTTGAAGGATCGTCAAAATTTTGATGATTATTCGTCTAGTGTCACTTCCAGAGTAGTCATGAAAATTGCTAGTGATGCTTTATAGAGTCTCCACGTGACAAATAAAGTGTCTCTAAACAATGTTTGTGTTGTTGGATTGTGCTCATTCCCACTACCTCTTCACTAGGGGTGGAAACGGATCGGATACGGTCGAATAGTCTCAAATACGAATACGAATCCATATTTTTAAAACGAATACGGATACGAATTCGAATATTTTCAAATACGGATACGAATATTCTCGAATACGAATACGGATATTTTCGAATACGGATTTTCTCGGATACGAATATCGGATAAAACGGATTCCTAACAGTTTTGCCGATTTTTCATCGGTTTTTGACCGGTTACCAGTTTTAAACCGCCTAAATTCAAGTTTTGAATCACAAAATTTGTACGGATTTTTCATGGGCTCTAGAAACGGATCGAATACGAATCGAATAGTCTCGAATACGGATACGGATACGAATATTCTCGAATACGAATGCGAATACGAATACTCTCAAATACGGATACGAATATTCTCGAATACGAATACGAATATTTTCGAATACGGATTTTGCTTACCATATTCGGATTTTTCTCGGATACGAATATCGGATAAAACGAATTATCCGTTACCGTTTTCCACCCCTACTCTTCACCTCTCAACTGAAGGACTTCCCTCTCCCCTCCGGAGAGAGATTGGGTCGTGTGCGTGACAGCTGTAGAGGTGAGAGTAGCGGGTGGCACCAATGCTCCACGGCCACTGATGGGGAGGGAGGGAGGAGGAACCAGACGCTGATCTGGATGTACATACATGGGATGAGAGACACACACTAGAGAAGGAGTACGTAGATGTGGACGTCACGTGTGTCATGTATATACCATATAAGTTAAAATCGGTTTTGAATAGGCTCAGGGGTTAAATATCAGATATGTTAAAATCAACTGTGAATAGCTTTAGAGGTTAAATATCAGTTATGGACAGTTAAAAAGGTTAAACATTCGATTTTTTAGTCAGATGTTAATCTATATGCTTTTGCAATAATTAAATAGTCAAATAGACTTCTTACGGGAAATGAAAAACTCCACCATGGCCTTCGACGAGAAGAGAAGCAAGAAAACACTGCGGGAAGCTACAGCTTTTTACCATTTTTCTTTGGATTTTGCTCATTCAAATCCAGACATTGGAAACGTCCATTTCTAAATTTCAGAAACCGTGCTCCAGTAAACAGGAGAACAAAACTATCTACAGAAACTGAAAGTAGACATAGGAATATCAAAGCAAAAGCATTAACAACCTGCGATGCCGCCTGTTTGTGGGGCGTGGACCGACAGGCCGTGGTCGCTGGCGAGTGGCAACCCGTTGGACCCAGCTAGATGCCGTTCCCTATGCTCTCTATGCCCTCATCCCTCTCACCCTCCTCCATTACCTGCTCTTCTACCCGGTGGCCACTGGCCACAGCCAAGAAGCCGGTCCTGGTGCCGCAGGTACCAGAGGAGGCAGCAATCATCATCTCAGCTCAGCATGAGCATGCGCAGGTTAATGCGCATGCGCCCAACCTGTCCCCACCTCCTTACCAAGGAGATGAAGTATTGAGGAATGCACAAGGTACAGCATGAGGTTTTCCAATTGATTTCTCGTTGTGGTTGTTGCAATGTGTTGTGCAAATTTTGTCTCTGAAAGATTGAGGTAGACAATTGAGTTTGTCAATAAGTACATTCCATTTCACATGAATGCTAGTTCTTCGTTTTATGCTGATGTCTCAGAGGATTTTCTCCATCGAGGGAAGCATAACGTGTTCTTGTGTCGAAAAATAGTGGCCATTTCTTGGTTGTTTTAGCTATCTCATTTTGGGCATTCATTTCTGAAGTTTCTTGTGCGAATTTAACACTTCCAACTCATTTTAAAGTTATTTAGGGAATAAATGGCATTCTTGCAGTACTAAGCTTGCATTCTTGTGTTGCCTCCGAGTAGCCGGAGAAGTGTCGGCGTCGCGCCGTGCGACTACTCCGACGGCGAGTGGGTGCCGGAGGCGTGCCCGCCGCTCTACAACGGGATGAGCTGCGGCACGATCAAGGATGGCCAGAACTGCATGGCGCACGGCCGGCCGGACACTGGCTACCTCTACTGGCGGTGGCGGCCGCGGCGGTGCGACCTCCCGGCCTTCTCCCCGGTGGCGTTCCTTCACTGGCTCCGCAACAAGCACCTGGCCTTTGTCGGCGACTCCCTGGCGCGCAACCAGGCCGAGTCGTTGCTCTGCCTCCTTGCGTCCCACTCCCCGCCGAATCTTCTATACCGGGACGGCGAGGAGAACAAGTTCCGGCGGTGGGTGTTCCGCGAGTACAACGCCACCGTGTCCATCTTCTGGTCGCCGTTTTTGGTGAGGGTGGCCGAGAAGGCGGAGCACGCCGGCGTGCGGCACAACAACGTGTTCCTGGACTCCTTCGACGAGCGGTGGATGTCGCAGCTAGGCGCGCTCGACGCCGCTGTGCTGTCCATCGGGCACTGGTTCCTGATCCCCGGCATCTACCACGACGGCGGCAAGGTCGTGGGCTGCCACGACTGCGCCGAGTTCAACCATATCGAGATATCCTTCTTCGGCGTGTTCAAGGACGCAGTGCACCGGACGCTCGCCGAGGTTAACAGGCGGCACGGCGCAGACAAGAAGGTGATCGCGCTCACCACGTTCTCGCCGGCGCACTTCGAGGGAAGACTGGGACAAGGCCGGCGCGTGCCCCAAGAAACGGCCGTACAAGAACGGCGAGAAGGAGCTGGGCTACACCGAGATTGAGATGAGGAAGACCATCGTGGAGGCAGTGGCCAGGCCACAGCCAACACTGGGGCTGGGGCGCTGTTCGCGGCGCTGGACGTGACAAAGCTGGCAAACCTGCGGCCGGACGGCCACCCCGGGCCGTACATGCGTGATGACCCGTTCGCCAGCGGCGCCGACGCACGGGTGCAGAACGACTGCGTGCATTGGTGCATGCCTGGCCCGATCGATACGTTCAACGAGATCCTGCTTCAGATCATCGTGAGGTGACCACGGCGATGGAGACATCTCCGATCATGTGTAAAGTTCTAGGAACTGAAGTTTGGTGAAGTGTGTGCGCGCATCGACGATTGTTTTGTTCGTGCTAGGATACGAGGGAATGAGATCCTCTGCAGTTGGCCGCCTGGACTTCCCTCTGCAGTGAGAGGAAGTCCAGCGCCAATCGCAGAGGATCTCATTCCGGATACGAGATAGGTAGTGTGGGGAACCCCAGGTGGGCATGTCGCATGAGTATTTTGTACTAATTTTATGATCGAGAGTTAGTACATATATTCATAATATTGAGATTATATCTATTTATATCATATATATTTAATTTATGATAAATGGTTGGATACAATAAGGTTCTATATCATATGACCGATTGGCCAAAAGAATACAGAGTTAAGAGTAAATTGCAGCGGAAGACAAATAAATAGCAGAAGTATCTAATGATATGTCATTATAGCCATATGCAATTGACTGGTGATTAGGCTCTAGAAAAACCCATCGTCGAACTCAAAGCCGGAGGCGAATTACGTGTCGTCTGTTCCTTTCTTCATTTTTTGATCAACAACAATTTAAGCAAGGTTGAGTACATTACGTACTCAGCAAGACTTGTAGTGTATCGCAAAATTATTTATATGCAAGGCTATCAAAGGGTAAGACTCTATACTTAGTTATTTTCAGTATGAAACAAATTTTATTTGCAATATCGATAAGTAGTAATTTGCAATGAAATTTGTAAAGAGCATTTGACATGTAATGAAATAACATTTATATAATTTCCATAGCAGTAGACCAAATCCATTCGCAGTCTTCCTCGGCAATAGACATTGCATAATTCCCACTCATAGGCATGGCATACGGAAGACGCTTAGATGCCATCCTATATGTTCAGTGAAACATTTTGAAAAGGAAAACTACACTTATTACGGCTACATTCAAGCTTGCTCATGACCACAACACACGGCTATTTAAATAGTTTTTAATACTCTGA
Organism: Dendrocalamus sinicus; assembly: GCA_036346575.1. Lineage (NCBI taxonomy): Eukaryota > Viridiplantae > Streptophyta > Magnoliopsida > Poales > Poaceae > Dendrocalamus > Dendrocalamus sinicus. The sequence continues at coordinate 8,379,210 of CM070656.1, read as the reverse complement.
AGAGATTGTACAGCTTTACCCATACAAGATAATCAAATACGCTGTCAGACATTACACGCTTCCATGGCGCGTGCGACGAAGTGATTATCATATAGTCTTTAGGTCATGTAGTCCTAACCAGCCCGATGAATAGACAAGCCCCCACTTGGGTGCGCCAAATGAGCTGCATGACAGACCCTCACTTCAGCGGATTACATCTCTTTGGTGATGCATTCACCGTTATATTAGCAAACTTTGGTCCCAACACATTGGTGAAAAGAGCCCCTACGAGCCATACTGTTCTACGGAATGCTTTTACTACTTCTGTGCCTATCACAATAAAAGGCTAGACCTAGACAACTTTAATCAACTAAATGCTAAAGCCCACATAGTATATGTAGTTATACAGTGTGACTTAGATGTATGGAAATAATGTTTGGTTCTTGATTGATCTAGGCGAGAATCTCCCCCTATCTACATGCGAGGTTCCGCCTCACATTCAACAGTTTACCACATAACTCGCTTGCATCCAAAAACTATGTTTTTCAATTTGTTTTATACCAAACTAGCAGAGGTTTCTCCTCTGGACTAACATTTTGAAATCATCATGCCCACATATAAACCTGTTTGAGAGTTCAAACTTAGCAAAAATAATGCTTGGATAAGCATCTAGACCATTTATCAATATAGTATTCCTAGTTTGAGAGTTTGTTGACCACATTGTGTCAATGACGTTGGTTTGACTACACTGGTCGACCACACTATTTCGACCACGTTGTGTCGACCATGTTGGTTCGCCCCCATTTTTTGGCCACGTTGGATGAACCACGGTGTTTTGACCACATTGGATCGACCATGCTTTTCAAAAAAATGAGAGTGACTACCATCATCTCGTACTCTCTGCTCTTCCTCTCCGGCCACAATCCTTCCTCATCCCTACCCCTCCTTCATCTGTCGCGTATGCGCGATGCCATCCTTCCCGATGCGAGTAGAACCTTAGCGTTGTCCTTCATCCTACGTTGTGCGGAGTGCTAGCGACTCTGCGCTATTGTTCCTCCTACGTCACACGTGTAGAGCGCGAGCGATGTCGCACCGTCCTTCCTCCTTCATCACATGCGCGGAGCGCGAGCGACACCGTCGTTCCTCCTACGTCGCAGAAAGTGCGAGCAACGCCACGCCATCATTCCTCCTACATCGCGCAAAGCGTGAGTGACGCCGTGCCGTAGAGCTCACAAGCGACGCCATTCTCATCCGACCAGCCCAGAACCATGCTTTGCCGAGCTCATGAGCAACGCCGACTTTAAGTCTCCCAGCCTGAAACGTTGACATCAATCTCCATGCTTGTTGGACCAACATGTCTCAGGCAAGATTCATGCTTTTCTCACTACCCCACCCCAAACAAATTCTACTTTGCATGCAACGTGTTCGATGAAATGCCTGACTTCATTCTATTTGAGATTAAACTTGTGATAATGTTGCACAAACACCATGAAACTTGTACCTGAAACCTAACCAAATCAGGCAATAACCCCCATGAAATTAAATTGATGAAACTCGGTTAAACAATATGAAACTTAAACATGAGACTGGACATAAAAACTGCATGAAACAACGTGAAACTGGCCATGAAACTTGCACATGGAACCTAGCCAAATCAGGCAATAAACTCTCTTGAAACCTCATGAAACTTAGTGAAACACTATGAAACTTAAAGATGAAACTGATTATGAAACTCTATGAAACAAAATGAAACTAGTCATGAAACGTGTATATGAAACCTAGCCAAATTAGTCAATAAACCCCATTGAAACTGCATGAAATCTCGTGAAACACAATGAAACTTAAATATGAAACTGTATAAAACAACATGAAACTTATACAGGAAACCTAGCCAAATCATGTTGGAACTGAACTCATCAGCTCTGATCTCTACTCTTCAAGAGAAAACACACACATGTTTTCTCTCTTGGAACAACACATGCACACAAGTAGGGAGGACGAACAAACATAGAAGGGGCTTCTTTTGCAGCGACATACGCCTTGTCTTCTCTATTATTTACTTGCAACGCCTCAAAGTTGCTTAACAAGAAGTATATGGCTTAAATAAGCCTCACGCACACATGCGGTCACTAGCTAACAACTAGGACCTATTCTCGCGCATGCTGTGTACTATCCGAAAGACTCACTCCACTAACCCACTAACATAGCCAGTTGATATGACTGGTGCAGACACACTGCCACTCGACTTACAACCACACAGATCTGACCAAGTTTATGACCACATGCAGACCTAACCAAGTCGACCCCTTACGACTTCGAGTCCTTCGACCATAATGCACCACGACCACGACACTTCGACTATGGTGTCTTGACCATAGTTTTTTGACCACATCACTTCAACCACAGTGTCTCAACCATGGCTCTTCAACCATGGTACTTTGACTATGGTGTCTCAATCACGGCTTCTTTGACCACGCGGGTCTTCTGAGCAACTCTAGTTATACCACTCACATAGAGTCAATACTATCGATCTTTCAACCACGAAGGTCTTTCAAGTACCGACCGGTTCACTATAGATACCATCTAGTTCACTGTACTTATGACTGGTTCATTGTAGTTTACGACTGCTGACCAATACACTGTAGGTTATGACTACTGTAGCACTTGAACACAATGGCTACTATAGTACTCTAACACACCGACTGCACAGTACTCGATCACGCAAGTACTCAACACACAACTGCACAGTACTTGAACACATGAGTACTCAACCAAACGATACTCGAATACACCAAGTACTCCACACATGACTATATAGTACTCAAACACACGAGTACTCGACACATGACTACACACGACAACAAGATTAGTTCCAACAAATTAGGCAATAAACCCCCTTAAAACTTGATAAAACCATGTGAAACACTATGAAACTTAAATATGAACCTAGTCATGAAACGTGTACACGAAACCTAGCTAAATCAGTTAATAAAGCCTAGTGAAACTTGATGAAACCTCATGAAACACAATGAAACTTAAACATGAAACACAATGAAACTGGATATGAAACTTGTATGTGAAACTTAGCCAAATTAGGCAATAAAACCTCCTTAAAACTTGATGAAACCTAGTCTTCTTTGACCACTGTTATTCATTGTTGTCTTGACCACTCTCAGTGTTCCGACCACCGAAGCCTTCGACTCTGACTAGTGACCAACACTGTAGCTTCGACCACTCACATAACACTGTAGCTCTGACCACACACACAACGCTGTAGCTTTGACCACACACACAACATTGTAGCTCCGACCACTCACAAAACATTATAGCTTTGACCACTCACAAAACACTGTAGCTCTGACCACACACAAACACTATAGCTTCGACCACATACAAACATTGTAGCTCCGAGCAATCACAAAACACTATAGCTCCGAGCACTCACAAACATTATAGCTCCGATCACACACTAACCACTATAGCTTTGACCATATACAAAATAATATAGCTCCGACTAGGGGTGAAAACGGATCGAATACGGATCAGATAGCCCTCAAACCACATTCGCATCTATATTTTTTCTTGGATTCAAATACGAATCGAATAAACATCAAATATGAAAATAGACCAAACAAATGTCGGATATGAATTTGAATTGAATCTACTCAATTCGGTCAGATTTAGATATTCTCATAACCTATATAGTATGAAGACATTAATGCCATTTTATCCTTATACAATCACGCTTTATCATTCTAATTCATTTACTTCACCTAAAGAAACGCGAATTCATGTTCAATTAAAAAATTGTCCAACTAATTAGTCATATTGTAATAAAATATGCATAATGCTTTGTCAAATATGAATATGGATATAGATGGTCGGATAAAATAACATTTTGGATAGTAAAAGTTCATACTATATTTGCATCCATATTTTTATGCGAATTTGAATTCAAATACGAATAGGATAGAAATTGTTAATCGGATGAGAAAATCTATACCATGTTCGCATCCTATACATTAATTGGATAATACGGATAATTCGTATCCACTCTTCACCCCTAGCTCCGACCACACATAAATTTTCAACCATGTATAGCCTCTGACCACTGTTATTTATGACCATGTAAGAAAGTACTAGCGAGGGGGCTATGTGCACTGGATGTAGTCGCTGGACAGGAGCGCGTCTCTGTCTACGTGGATTCAGTTGCCGGGGAGGAGTGCGTCAGTGAGGAAGAGCACGTCAGTGAGTTAGGGCCCCTGGCGCACACGTACTCCGTGCACGCGCCTGAGGAGGAGGACGCGAAGCGGCGATGAGGAAGGACAGCGCGGCACGGGCAATCGAAGCCCTAGCTCAGAGGTTTCTGTGGAGTGCAGTTGTGGCACTCGACCGCGTGAGGTGCTCTAGTTGCAGTCGAAGGGCTATGGTCGAAGTGCTATGGTCGAAGCCGTGGTCAAAGTGCTATGGTCAAAGCACCGTGGTCAAAGCGTAGTGGTCGAAGCCATGGTCGAAGCGCTGTGGTCAAAGCGCCATGGTTAAAGCGTCATGGTCGAAGCAGTAGTCGAGGGGGTGGAGAGCTCGTGGGCCGTGCCATGCGTTTTGTGCGGTCGACGGCCGTGCGAGGGGGCCAAAGGGGTAATTTTGCAGGAGGGGGCCAAAGAGAATTTCTCTGCCACTGGGGGGCCAAAAATGACCAAGTGGCGAGGGGAATGCAGGATGAATGGAATAGGAATGGAGTGGTGTGTGGGGGGGGGGAATGAATGCATTGGGCGTGGGAACGGGGTTCCGAGATTTGTGCGCCTAACTTTAGATCGAACGGTTCTGATGTATACCATTGTATGGCGTCCAAATGGGATACTGTTCTTTAGATTTTCTTTTTTTGGAGTGCTAAGGTGGGCCCTATTAATTTCTCTCTTTTAACATTTTTCTTAGCTCTCCTCCTTCGTTGGGGTGCAAATGAAGTGGATAATTTCCATCTAACCGAAGGCTCGCAGAGCGAACACTGAAGGGGTCGAATACTGAAGGGGTGAATGGGTACCTAGCACCATCCATATTCGACTCTGACTTCGAGGGGAAAATACAAAATAAGATACGAGATGAGTGATATCCATCCATATATATCAGTATGTCAAGTGATATGAGGAAGCAGGGGCGAAGCCCAATAGAGGCCCGTGGGTGCCCAGGCACCCCCCTCATTTCCAGAATTTCTTAAGGATTGGAAAAATTCGGCCCTATAGGCACCCCGCATAGCCCAAGACGAGGCACCCCCACCAGGCCGGCAGCCCAACAAGCCCACTGCGCCACCACGTTTCAGAATTCCGGCCAGCACTTCGTACGCACAGCGGCACAGGAAAAAATCGCGGCCTCGCGGGCGTCCTTCCGCCTTCCGCGACGCAACTGGGCAGCACGCCGCACGCGACCCCTCGCCTTCTCGGCTCCTCGCCTCCTCGCCGTAGTCGCCGTAGTCGCCGGCACGCATCGCTGGTCGCCCGTCTTTGCAGAACTGCAGATCTTGCCGCCGATCGCCGCCGCCGCCGTGATTGGTCTCTCGGTTCTCTGCTGCGCGGTCGCCTTGCTTGGCATTCTTTTTTGTTGCTTGGTTCTTTCATTCTTTGTATTGATCTTTGATGCTTACTGGTAATTATCTTTTCTGATGCACGAATTAGGGTGATGACAAATTCTTGGCATTCTTGCATTTCTTTGATGCACGAATCTTTGGGATGCACGAATTAGAGAGATAGTTACTGGCATTCTTTTATTTACTGAAGTGCTGATGCGGTGATGCCCTGCCGGTGAGTTGCTCAACTCAATTAAATTATTTATATGTTTTATTGTGATTTGTGAACTGCAATTTGATTATAGAAAAAAATAAATTACAGGTAATCATGGAGAGGTATTACAAACGAAAAGCTCAAGACACGATCGATGGCAATAGAATTTCATGTCCAGAGGAAATTAATTGGGATGAGGAGATTAAATATGACCCCGGTTTGAGAAAAGAAATTAATGCTTATCATCCTAACCTGAGAGAAAAGGTGAGAAGAAAATACTTAGAGAATGGACCTTGTCAGCCTCGCACGTGTGATTTTCCTATTACACAAATTGGAGAAAAAGAGAAGCCAAGAAGATTTATTCCAGAATGGTTCGATGAGTTTGGTCCTTAGCTTGAGTATAGTGAGGCAAAGGATAGAGCATATTGCTTTTATTGTTTCTTGTTTAGAGAAAAGAAAGATTCAGGATATGATGCATTTGTGATTAATGGTTGGAATGGTTATCATAGGAAAGAAAGGTTAAGGTCACATGTTGGTGAGGTTGGTGGTTTACACTATAAAGCAATGAAGAAGTGTGATGATTTGTTACAAAGAAAGCAACACATAGATGTTGCTTACAATCAGATCAGTGAAGTCGCTAAGAAGGCTTATTTTACTCGGTTGAATGGGTCCATTGATACAGCTAGACTATTATTGAAGCAAGGATTGCCTTTTTGTGGCCACGATGAGTCAAAAGAATCCTATAATAGAGGGAACTTCAAGGAGTTTTATGATTGCTTAGCTGAACATGATCCTATGTTACGCAAAGCTGTGACTACACATGCTACAAAGAATAGTTGTTTGCTTGCTCCTGAAATTCAGAGGGACATTGTTGAATGTTTTGCAAATGAGATTGTACAAACTATCCTTGAAGAACTTGGGGATGATGTCTTTTGCTTGCTAGTTGATGAGTCAAGAGATGTTTCTTGCAAAGAACAAATGGCGGTGGTCTTGAGGTATGTTGACAAATTTGGGATTGTAAAAGAGAGGTTTGTTGGCCTTGTGCATGTGACGGAAACAACTTCTTCCCACCTCAAGTCATCCATTGATTCTCTACTTGCAAAGTTCAAACTAAGCTTAAAGCAATGTCGAGGCCAAGGATACGATGGTGCTAGCAATATGCGAGGTGAGTTGAATGGCTTGCAATCATTGATCATGAGAGATAGTAAAACAGCTTATTATGTGCATTGCTTTGCTCATCAACTTCAGTTAGTCATTGTGGCAACCGTAAGAAAACATAAGGGTGTAAGCAATTTTTTAAACATGATTTCTATCTTACTAAATGTGGTGGGTGGGTCGGCTAAGAGAAGGGATATGATTAGAGACATCAATCATGAACAAGTGAAACAAGCATTAGGTTGTGGGCAACTTGAGACCGGGACTGGGTTAAATCAAGAGCAATGTCTTCAAAGACCCGGAGATACTAGATGGAGTTCTCATTATAAAACTCTGAAAAGTTTACTCAACATGTTTCCTACAATAGTAGAAGTGCTAAAGGTTGTTGAAAAGGATGATAGAGATTGGAAAATAGAGATCAAGCATCAAATCTTCTGGTATATTTCCAATCTTTTGACTTTGCCTTTTATTTGCATCTCATGTTGACTACATTAACTGCCACAAATACATTGTCATTAGCATTGCAACGCAAGGATCAAGACATTGTAAATGCCATTGGATGTTTGAAATCAACTAGACTCCATTTGGATGATCTTAGAAGAGATGGTTGGGAGAAATTATTAGTTGAGGTGAATGAGTTCTGTGACTTGCATGAAATTGATAGAGTGGAAATGGAAAGTACCTATATTGATCCCCGACAACCTAGGAAAAAATCAGGAATTACAAACAAGCATCACTATGCAGTGGATTGCTTTAATGATGTTATTGATTGGTTAGTTCAAGAGCTTGATAGCCGCTTTAGTGAGACAACCTCTCAATTGCTTGTTTGCTCAGCCGCTTTCAATCCAAGAGACTCATTTCATGCTTTCGATGTGGAGACTTTGATGAGCTTAGCCAAATTATATCCTGATGATTTCACCAATGATGATTTGAGGGACCTTAGCCATGATCTTCGTGTTTACATTGCTGATGTGAGAGCGGATAATAGATTCTCCAACATAAACACTATTGGTGAGCTCTCTCAAAAAATGGTAGAGACAGAGAAACATCGTTTGTATAGATTGGTCTATCGACTTTTGAAGCTTGTACTAGTATTGCCTGTGGCTACAGCAACAGTTGAGAGATGTTTCTCGGGTATGAAGATTGTAAAAACAAGTTTGTCTAATCGCATGGGTGATCAACACTTGAGTCATAGACTAATTTGCTACATAGAGAAAGAAGAAATGAAGAAAGTTAGCAATGAGGCAGTGGTTCGTCGTTTCATGACCATGGAAGGAAAAGGGCGTAAATATGATCTCTAAGAGGTAATACAAAAGCAATGCAATGCACCTACTTTCAATGGATAATTCTAGATTTTCTTTGCTAAATAATTGATCTATTTGTTCTCTTTTATTTAGGTGGGATCACATATTTTGCTATATGGGACATCTTTTGTTCATCATTTTGGAATTCTTTCAATCACTACACTAGAATGGTCAATGTCATCTTTATTTTGTTATAAATGGTGAGTGTTATTGCCCTTGTCCCTAATATTTTACTTATGTTTTGACCAAAATCATATTGCCATTACTGAAAGTTGAACTTTGATGTTAAAAATTGTGAGTTGGTCATGCTACTTGTTTGAATATCACATGAGTCACTATATTTATGATGAAGTTGTGCACCCCCCACCCATTTGCTCTAGCTTCGCCACTGTGAGGAAGTATGTTATGACTTTACTTAAGAACAAGATAACAAATAGGTGCTCTTCTTTTGACATATCGATGATTAGTCTCTCCGTAATGGCTCTAATTGCACCTTTACTACCCAATGTCCTATATAGGGATGCAAAAAGTGGATAATTTTCGTCTGTCCGACCGACCGTTCGAATGCTTGTGGAACGAATACAGAATGTAGAAATGGGTATCCGGTACTATCCTTATCCAACTCTAACCCTAAGAAAAAAAATACAAAATAGAATATACGATAAATGATATCTGTTTACATCCGCTTCAATTGCACCTCTAGTCTTTCATCCCATAGTATCTACTTCAGCTTCCAAGGTGCGATTAACATATTTTAGGGTGGCGTGATGGCATCATTGAATACAAATTAACTTGATTAGTCAATTCACACGACTAAAATGACGTGACCTGATGCATGAATTTGAGCTGACGTGAGCAAGATTAGACGATGCACTGTGTGTTAAAATTGCATCATTTGTTAACAGAGAAAGAACTCCTCGACGTAAATCAACGGCCAGCCGGGCTCGCCCCAAGGACGACCTAGGCACATTTACTGCGTCGCCACAATCTACAACGCTGCTCACTCCACTCACCTCGAGATCTGTTACCCGTTAGTTTTCGAGGACTGAGCTCGATCCTCCGGCCATTCTTCGGACGCACACTGAGTAAAATGCAATTAACAATAGCTAGTTGCATGAATTCAGTTTCTTCCTTCCAAATCTCGAGAATTATTAAGATTCTGTCAGGTTCGCGATTGACCGCGCTCCGGCGCAAGAGAGCATGGCCCCTATGGCGCCGGACAGGGCTTGCTTCTTGCAGGTTGCAACTATAGAATTCGATCAGGGGGTGGAGCCAAGGCCCGATAACCCTAAGCGGTTGTCTAGACTTACGTATTGTTAATTTTGATTTGAGCTTCTGACTTATTTTTATTATTTATAAATTTTATTTTTCTACCTTTTTAGTTTTTTTGCCGTTTCTTTTTCCGCATTTGTTTGTAGATGGGCTAACATGTTTTCTATTTTTATTTTTTTAAAATTTAATTATGTTAAATAAGTCACCATCAATTACAGTACAAAATAAATCAATTATAATAAAAATAAACCATAAGCCAAATTTAGAGCAGTCCCAATGCATAGTTTCTAGAGGTAGTTTACAAGAGTAATAAATTCTATTTTAGACCTAACCTCTCCAATGTATAGTTTCTATAGTAGTTTCCAAGTCTAGAAAAAATTAATGACCTTATGCATGCTTCACAAATAGAGCTTGATCTGTTGTAGCAAGAATATATGTAGCACTTACGTGGCCATAAATAATCTCCAATACACATAGCAGTCCATAGTAATATAGTTTGTAACAAAATAATTAAGCATTACAATGACGATAGAATTTAGGTAGCTGTAATCATAGTAATATATAGATAATATTTAGTTAATCGTTAGCGATTCGGTCTTGCTCTATGCTCCACGTGAACTCCAAGTGCATATCCAGAAGCTGCATCATCCCTGTATGTTCCGGTGGCACATTAACATTGAAGGCGAACTGCAAGGAAGAAAAAGATATATAGTGAATTTTCAGAATAAACAAGAATGGCGATAAAATTATGTGCATCTCTTAATATTAGCTGGTTCTGGAAGAGATTCAGTATATTTCATTTGATGACTTTTTCCCTTGTCTTTTAGCTTTCAATTGGATTAGTTTTTCTCCTTTCTCTGGGCATTCTAGCTAAGACAAAAGATATTCATGTAGCTAATCGGTTTATAGATGTCTCGAAGTTTCGTTTTATACTCATTGCAATGCAAGGGCCTTGTTCTAGTATCATACGGTGGATTCTTATGCACAATTGTCATACAAAACAAAAGCAGTATGCCGATTAACTGAACTTCACATGACAAACATGGTACTAAGGACAGAAAAGCTCACAACCAACACCTCATCGGCTTATACAAATAGAACTCGACAAAAATATGTATGGAATGATGGATTCTCTAATACCCAAGCCCCCAATGCCATCAATACAAGGGAATCCACCGGAAGATAAAACAATGCAAAAGAACAATAAATTCACTGAATAACAAGGGCGAAAAAATATAGAGCAATCCAATAACTGAAACCTCAATACTCAGTTAGCAGTCAATAAAATGAAAGGAACAGCAACATATTAATACCAGAAAGTGCTAAGAATTTTCCACACCATAGTTTTTCCAAGTATCTAACCCTTTTTTGGAACATCTCTAGTTTTTCAGTTTCTAGATGTTTGCCAGGGTAGAAACATTGTCTTTTGCCAACAAATGAGACAAATGGAAATCACTTAGAGATGACATGGGGGCAAAGTACACAGAACGATAGAAGCCAATTGCCTTCGCATGTAATGTTGAACTTTCTAAGCACATCACCAAGGTTCAACACAATATAGCAAACAACAAGTTCCTGTAGCTCAAAGACATCACCCTAATTCATCACAATTCGCAAAAAGGAACTGATCCAATGCACTAAATCAATAGCAAGATGCGCCACTGCGGGAGCACATCTGCGCCCATCCCCTCATCTTGGATCCAGCCGACGAGCTCGATTTCGCCACGCAGCGAAGAGAGGGAGCTCGCGCTCCGGCGGCAGATTCACGAGGGCGGTTGCTGCTGGGTTTTTTTTCTTCCTTTTCCTCTGGATTTCTGCTGGTGTCGGGGGAATGGAATGGCCGTGTGCTTCCGCCGCCCGGGGGGGGGGGTCCGGCCGGCGAGGAGCTCAGGCGGCCGCCCGGCCTCGCCCGAAGGGCAGGTCCGCCCCTGGCCTCGGCCAAACTGTCTTCAGGAACAGAGACCTCTGCAGGGACGAGGTCAAGCATGCTGCGTTCCATGGCGCTAGATCTCCTCAACCTCCCCACTGTAGGATTCATGAGCAAATCAAATCGAATCAGCATACAGCATACTAACCTCTCTGCCGGCTGCACACCTCGACCATGGCGACATACGTGCAGACTGCAGAGGGGCGGGCAGTGGCCTCTTCGCGGCGGCCAAGTCGGGCAGGCGAGGTCGGGCGTCGTCGGGCGGCCTTGGCTGCCGGAGGGGCGAACACGAGCGGCGCAGGAATGGCGGCGGCAGTCTGTCCGCGTCCGGCTGCTCTGGCCAAACGGGAGAAGGAACGGAGGCGGAGAAATTTGGTCGAAAAGATCCCGACCGCGGGAGGAGAAGCGCGCCAAGATTTGCGCGGCGCGCATGGATCTGGAGGAGGCGATAGAAACGAGTCGTGTCTCCCCAACGCTGTTTTCGTGGTTTCTTCATGTCTCGATTCGCGAGAGGACGTCGTTCCTTCACGTAGAAACGGTTTCTTCTTTCTGTACTCTCTCTCTACGTTAATTTTTTTGCCACATCAGCAAATTGCTGAGCTGTTATAGTAATTAAGATAGATAGAAACTACCATCGATGTTCCATTGGGACTGCCCTCATGATTCAGCCCAAATGAACACTCCTTTAGATCAGCCGTTAAACCCACCAGCAGCCATTGAACCTAGTAGCAATTCTCGGGGTAAGTCAGCCCATCTATCTAGGCTTCTACGATAGGCTGGCTCTGCCCCTGATCGGGACTTACTCTTTCACGTGTGCAACTTTTTTTTACTACTTTACTTGTCAAATTGTGTACACGGCTTACGGGGCTATCTGCAGTGTGAAAGGCAGATCAAATTGCACCTTGAAAGATTAACGGGTAATTTGTTATAGTTGCTGCAAATACGGCCGGTGGAGTATTAACACAAGGGATTTCCGTTTCACAAAAAAACTTCAGGAATGTTGAAAAACGGAGAGAAGCTTCAATTCAGCGCCTCCGCTGAAATCGTGACTGAACTGTAACCAGTCCTCACTCTTAGTCCGAAGGTCAATTCCCTTGTGCTAGCTAGCTAGCTTCAAAGATCCTCCTTGTGAAGCACAATCTTTCAATCATCTGAAGTTGTACTCTCAATCATTTAAAGTTACAGCATACTAATTCACCCTCTTCTAAAATTGCACTCTCAATCACCTAAAGTTACAGTTTAAAAAAATAACTGAAGATAAAAAGAAAAAACAATCGCCTATTAGCAACTTCCTTACCATATTTAAAAGATACTAAGAGATATTGACATCTCATCGTAAAATTACATATAACTTTTGATAACTTTTCAAAGATAGTAAAAACTCTAAATTAAGGGCCTGTTTGGCAGAGCTCCACCACTGAAAAAATGAATCTGGAGCAGCAGATCCACCAAAAACAGCTCCACCGTGAATCTGGAATCCCACTATGGAGCTAGACAAAACTGTTTGGCTTACACAGCAGCTTCAGATCCACGAAACTGAGTTTTTGGTGGGAATGAACTGTTTTGCCCATGGGTTTTATGGTGGTATGGGATGGGGTGTGTAACCAGTGGCAAAAGGTGGGTAATTACCACCCAACTCCACGAGTAGATACGAAACAAGGTTTCGTGGAGCATCCCTTGAGGTGCTCCATGGATTTCATGAATCTGGAGCTAGATTCAGTATTTTGGTGGATCCAGATTTCGTAGAGCTGGAGCGTTTGGGTAAAAATTCGTGGAGTGGAGCTATTTTTGGTGGATCTGGAGTCGGTGGAGCTCTACCAAACAGGCCCTAAACCTCATGGGACGCTAGCTTTCGCTTTTGCATGTACGGACATAACATCATCGCCTCTTGTGTACGTGTGTTTTATGCTTTGGTTGCAGGAGGGAGCAGCTGCGACTACACGGAGGGCCAGTGGGTGTGGGCGGCAGGGCACGGTCGACGGTACAACGGCACGGAGTGCAACGTCAAGGACGTCGAGAACTGCGTCCGCAACAGGCTTCCGGACACCGGCTACCTCGATTGGCGGTAGCAGCCGGCAGAGTGCCACCTCCTGGCCTTTGACACCGCGGCAGGCACGCCTTCATCGGCGACTCGATGGCTCGCAACCAGGTCGAGTCGCTCGTCTGCCTCCTCAGTGCGTCGTTCCCATACCGCATCGTGTACCGCGACGAGGAGCCCCGGAAGTGCAAGTTCTGGCACTGGGCCTTCCCGTCGCACAATGTGACGGTGTCCGTGTACTGGGCGCCGTTCCTAGCGCGGGCCATGGGTATGTCCAAGGACTACAGCCTAACCTACAACTCAGTGTACCTCAACGCACTCGCCGAGCAGTGGTTAGCCGACGCCCGACACAATGGATGTGGCGGTGATCAGCACCGACCACTGGTTCTGGAACCCGAGCACCTTCTACAATGGCAATAAGGTGCTCGACGTGCACCTCCTCGATCGTGTAGGGAAATCTCTCTCGATTTCCCTCCCGTTAGGTCTTTAGAACTTGCACAAAACAGATTGTCCCGAATTTGCTACAGTGGGTCAGTAATTCTTCGGTTTGATGCAGAGAAAGAGCTCTTGTGCGAGAATGCAGTCGTTGTTACTTCCTTTCTGAGAGAGATTACACGCTAAATAAGGGTTCAACTGACCATTAAGTAAACCCGGCGCAACTCACGCCATGATCCTACTTACTCAGTCCTTCCCTCTGAATCGGGCTGACATATTCCCCCCTAATCCTGAGATAAACTCCCTATCTCTATCAGTCCTGAACTCTCTTAATGCATAGCTCCTTTTCTTTTTCTGCTGTAGCCTTGAATCTCTTGAAAGCATCTAGTGCATCACTTTATGCTTGAGCATAGCCGCCCACATGAGTCTTGTACAGTCATCAACCAGTAGCAAGAAGTAATTGCTACCACCACCTTTTGTAGCAGGTGTTCTAGGGCCACAAATATCCCCATGAATCAACTCTAGTGCCTTATTGTTTCTAAAGGAAGTTGCTACTGGAAATGGGACTCTAGCATGTTTTGCTACAATGCAGCATTGACATACTCGGTTTGGGAGTTATATCTCTGGCAACCCATGTGCAAATGCTCTCTTGGACAAATTTCTTAAGTCAGGAAAATTTAGATGCCCACACCTTTCATGCCACAGCCAAGTTTCAGGGTGTTCTTCAGTGAGAAGGCAATATTCCATAGTGTGGAGCTTCAGGAGATACAGTCTTCGATGATTCCTCTCTACCTCAACAATGAGGCTACCAAGCTTATCATATATGCTCAGCTTCCCTACTGACATATTGATGTCACAGCCTCTCTCTTCAAGCTTTCCCAAACTGAGAATGCTTGTCTTCAATTTTGGAATGTACAACACATCATTCAGGAACCTTCTCTTACCATCTTGGCACTGAATCAGTATAGTCCCAATGCTTTGTATTTCTACAGCTGAGCCATCTCCAAACCTTACCTTGCCAACCTTGTTCTCATTCAAGGTGTGGAATACATGCCTGAAGCCTGACATATGATTAGTGGCTCATGTGTCTAGATACCACATATCATTGTCAGAAATCAGCATGTTCAACTCCTTGATGCAGAATTTCTTCAAGTTCTTCTCAAATGGCCATGAGTAAGGCAGATTGATGACCTTCACTTGCCTCAACTACAAAGGCCTTATCCTCCTTCTCCAAATGACATTCATTTGCATAATGCCCAAAGTTTTGGTAGTTGAAGCACTTGATGTGAGATTTATTCTTCTTTGGTTTCTCCTGTCGTGGTGTAATGCTACCTTGCTTCCCTTCTCCTTTGCCTTCACCTCATCTATGGTTGCAGCCACAGCATCTTCCTCTACCACGCCCTCGCCTGCGCCCTTGTGAGGAGGTGTCTCTCTGAAACCTTGCATCCCACTCAGATCGAGTGAGAAGGGCTTGATCTTCAGTCCCATGATTATACCCTTTCAATCTCACCTCATAGGTTTTGAGAGTACCAATAGCTTCTTCTAACGGCATTGTCTCGAGGTCCCCAAACTGCTCCAGATTTGAAGCAACTAGGAAGAACTTGGACGGCACAACTCTGAGCAGCTTCTCCACAATGCATCGTTCCTTGACCTTCTGTCCAAGGGTGCACATTTGATTCACCACAACTGATAGTCTACTGACAAAATCATCAATGGCCTCTGTGTTGCTCATCATGAGAGCTTCAAACTCCCCTCTAAGCTGCTGCATCTGGGCATTCTGATACTTTTCTGCACCAACATAGAGTGTTCTCAGTGCATCCTATGTTTCCTTTGCCGTCTTCTTCTCTACCACTAGCATCAGGAGCTCATTACTGAGTGCCTGATGTATGGCTGACAATACCATTTTATCTTTCTTGCGATCCACCATGGTTCTTCTGGCATCACCGATTCCCAAACACCTTGAGCATCCAATAAAGAGTGCATGCGTAATGCCCACATGGAGTAATTCCCTCCTCTTGTCAGAAGTGGACATGAGCCTAGGATGCCCCTCCTCCACCTAAAGAGCTTCCGCTTCCACTGATGTCTGACATCCCGCTCACCGTGTCATACTGTTGAACGGGCTGCCAAATGGACTCCTCTGTATTTGGTCTCTTTAGAGTCATCCTGGCTTTGATACCAAATGTAGGAAAATCACCCTTGATTTCCCTTCTGTCTAGTCTTTAGAACCTGCACAAAATATATTGTCCCGAATTTGCTACAGTGGGTCAGTAATTTTTTGGTTTTGTGGAGATAACAGAGAAGGTACAGAGAGGATACAGAGAAAGAGCTCTTGTGCGAGAATGCAGGCGTTGTTACTTTCTTTCTGAGAGAGATTACACACTTATTCAAGGGTTCAACTGACCACTAAGTAAACCCGGTGCAACCACTAATTTTTATTACACTATGGCATTACAATGTGGGTATTGATAAATATCATCCGGATGTTTTCTTTCTAACTATGTTATTAAAAAATAAACAATATTATATTTCACGAGGAATACGGTATTACCAATCTTTTTATACTTGGTGTTCAAACATGAAAAATAAAATATTGTGCGTCAGGGAAACGTGGAACCGTAACAACAAAGGTAGAGACCGATGACACTAAAATGCTGAGAGAAAGCATAGAACCGTAGCAAAACACGATAACAATTGACTGTACCAAAAAATCACTGTAGCAAAACATTGTTTTCTACTATAGCAAAATTATTGTAGCAATATATCTGGAACGCTCACTTCAAATCCAACAACTGAGAATCACCCCTGGCTATGATACATGTGTTTGCAGTTTTTGGTATTTTATGAACTTCATATTCTAGGATGATATATCATTCACTACTCAACTTATAAGGGGGCATGAGAAACAGGGGGAAATATAATTAAACAAAATAAGAGTAACTATGGCACATGTGAACATAATTTACACTATTTAATTACATGCACTTTTCTCATCGTCCACTATCATTATAAAGTTTGGAGTAGAGTGAACATATACATACATACATATATGTATGTATATATATATGTGTGTGTGTGTGTCTATATATACATATGGAGGAAAAAAACTGTAAGACCATGGGGGTCCCTCCATGATTATGATGAGTATATGACACCATTGAGGATGATAGAGTTGAGTTTGAGTTGTCAAAAATATGATCGTATCATTTGGGGAGAAGTTCCACTGTATGGCAGTTAGACCGATATTCTGGGCTGGTGTGATCGAACTGTTGGTGAGGTTGAACCGGCCACAGCACTGCGGTTTGACCGACCTCTGGGATGTTTGGTAGGAGTGCATAGAAACAGTATGATCAGTCAATATGACCGAGTTGCGGTGTGATCACACATCTTATGGCGCTAGTTATTTTCTAGAGTGAGCATTTTGGGTCTGAGCAAAAGTAGTCAGATGCAGTCTGATCGGCTCATGGAGAGCAATCAAACCGGACCCTAGTGGTATGACCAGTCTCATATCGGTGGTTGTATTTTTTTTCCAAATAGTGGCTTTTTGGGTGCCAAGGAAAAGTGATGGGCAGTCTGACTGGCTTCACTATGGCGGTCAAACTGGACAGTCTGACCGGCATGGTGCTTTTAGTTAGATTGACCTAAGGATTTTCTCAAAGAAGGTTGCTTCGAGTTGAAAATTGATAATTGAGTTGGGAATGGTTCTAGGGCTATGGAATCATGGCATATGTGTTGTATGATGTATTTATGCACTAATGTGGGTCAAGTCAGAACAAACTTGTGCCAAAAAATAGTCTGCTTAGTCTATTGTTGTGCAAGTGTTTCCAGAATCAACTATTGTCAACGATGAGAAGGACTGGGATTTGGTTGGGAGAATCAAGGTCCTGTGAGGTCATGGTGCCCGGATGAGATGGTTGGACTCAATCAAAGCACAAGATGGACAAGGACCATGGAAGACACAAATGGTGAAGGTCAAATGGGATATATAGTGTGCCAAGTGACTTGGACTCATTTGCATGTGAGGACGGTTTGAGACTAAGGAATTGTGACACATCGGTTAAAGGGCATTGTGGTCATTTGCCCAAAATAAAAAAGTGGGCAGTTTGCAAAACTATGGTGGAGGGCTAAGCGGATTAGCCAAGGTATCTCCAACAAGGGCAAGGCACGACGGATTCGGACTATTGGAGCCAAAGTTGAAGACGACACATTGAAATACATGCATGAGCAAAAAACTCTCGTTTGGGTAATGGGTTATCACGTTCGCATGAGTCAGTAGTGGATAAAATCTACTTTGTATTCAAAATTAAGGTTTGGATGTGAACCTCCACTATATAAGGAGGGGGTAGAGAGAGATGTAGGAATATAGAGGAAACACTTATGCCAACTAGAGAGAAACCTAGAGTTTGAGAGGAGTGTTTGGTTCTAGGACTTATGCCCTTGGGCTTTGTCTTCTGGTTAGAGTGGCTGTAATCTTTCTTCTATTAGTTGTTTTGGTTTTATTACCTTCTGGAGGTGGATTTGGTATTTCTTGGTTCTTCTTGTTTCTACCTTAATTCTTGTGGTGGTTTGGTTTGCTGGGATACCTTAGAACCCATATATCATCTTGGTAATCTAGAATGCACAAGCTCTTCTAGTTATCGTTTTCCTCTCTTACCCGGTTTTTGTGCATTATTTTCTAAAATGGATAAGAGTTAGAATTTTAACAATGATTCTTAAAATCATTTGTTGAAATAGGTTTTTGATATCCTAAGAAAGTTATGTTCTAAATTTAATGTGATGTGGAGCCTTGTATCAAAATTTACAACGTTTATGGAACTAACGTCATGCAAATTTTGAGTTTTATCAGTTGGAGCGGTTAGACGGCCAAGTACCTAGCGGTCGGACCGGCCAGGGCAGTCAACCGCACCTTGTGTGTGTGGTCAGACCGGCCAAGAGGAGTTCTGCTGGTTTTGGTTGTTTTCGCTGTTGTGGGTAGTTTTTCTCTCATTCTAAGGTAATTTTTTATCATCTTAGCTGCTCATAGCTGTTAAAGTGAAAAATATCGAATACCTAAGGAGGAAAATTGGATGAGCCATACACCTCCTCTTACTGCCGTTTTCCTCAAAAAATATTTTGTAAGTAAAAGTCGTACGTACATACCCATCCAAGAAGAAAGTTGACAATATTTCCTTTCTAGAATCAACGCCTTCCCTATTGACAATATTTTCTTTCTAGAATCAACGCCGTCCCTGTCACGTAGCGAGAAGGCGTGAACCCGTGCTGTCCGGGCCACAGCAGAGAACTCTGTCAGTAGCCGCTGCCGCCGAGTCACATCTCTCCCCCGCTGCCAAGAACGAAAGCCGTTCTCATCGCCGAGGACCCATATGTTGCGGCGCCACGGCTGGGAGGCCGAGAATACTTGCGGTGGCCGTGTCCAGACCCGTGCGACCAGCCAACACCCGCTGCCGCCGCCAGCACTGAAGCGTGAACTCACCCCTCTGAACGGATAGGGCCAGCTTCTTCAGCAGTCACCACCATTGTTACCGGTACAAAATCCAATCCACTTCTGACATTATTTTAGCCTTTGTTTAGTGGATATTTATGTCCAATCCACTTGCCCGAATCTTCTGTGAAACTTTCTTGAACTTTGAAAATTTTCGTGAAACTTGCCTAAATTTTTTATGAAACTCTCCTGAATCTTGTTCGAAACTGGAACATGGTCTGTAGACATCAATTTCCATTTTTCTGAAACTCTTAGAATTAACCTGTCAAGTTTCAGTTTTTGAAACTCATGAAGCCCCTATACCGTTGGGTGCCGTGCTCTAGTTGCTTCCCGTAATTAATCCGCCGTCCAGCATCAACTGATCAGCCTTATACCACTCCTATATAATACCATCGCCCTTACAAGAATCAACCTCACTGGCTTGCCCGTGCTAGAGCTAGCTTGCTCGAGATGGGAGCGTGCCAGCCACTGCATCACCACATCCATAAGCCATCGTCTCCCCAGAGCACAAAACCTGGCTATTTCCTGCCCAAAACCGCATGCACTTGGCTTGCCTGTGCCTTCCTCTCCCTGGCTCTCCTCCACCTCCTCTGCTGCTCCCCTCCCGGCGTTCAAGAAACAGTGTTCTCTCCTCTGCTCCAGTACTTCAATGGCACATACTCCTACTTCTCATCGGGGTATGTAAATGTTCACCACAATTTCGTGAGTTGGTGTTGTTTTAATTTGCATGAACGCGTATAATATTAGTAGGTTTTATGTGTCGTCGTTTACGTATGTGCTGTTCTTTGATTTGTTTCAGGATAGGAAGGCAGAGCTGCGACTACTCGGAGGGGCAGTGGGTGTGGGCGCCGGGGCACGCGCGGCGGTACAACGGCACGGAATGCAACGTCAAGGAAGCCCAGAACTGCATCCGCAACGGGCGCCCCGACACGGGCTACCTCGACTGGCGGTGGCAGCCAGCGGGGTGCCGCCTCCCGGCGTTCGACGCCGCGGAGTTTCTCTCTGCGGTGCGCGGCAAGCACGTGTGTAAAGCCCCCGATTTTTGGGAACAGGGACGTCGTACGGCTCGCAACAGCCTAGGAGTTCTGTTGCAGCCTAACAGTGTATCAAGCCTGCTCACGATCAATTAAAACCATTTAATTTAATTGAAATAAGACCTAATGGCCAACTTTAATAACAATACGGGCATCCAAGCCCAAAGCTTAACTTACATACAGAAGAGACGAAGAAAACTCCACAGGAACGCTTGAGTGCAGACGTAATTCTAACACGAGATCTTGATTTGCTTCCTTTTCTTCTGGTATCTGTGGGGGGGGGGGGAATTATGCAAGCCTACTCAGCAAATCACATGTGGAATTACTATATAACTAATTGCCAGAATTCTTTGGTGGAGGGTATATAGTGGTTTTATTATGAGGTGGATGCAATTTTTTTTTTGCAAACAATTAAAAGTAAAACATTTGCTTCTTAAGATCAGGGGTTTTTCTGTTATCAGATAAAGTCTCATCATTACTCAAATTAACAAATTCAGAAACACTACTTATGCCTCGTTGTTGGAGTCACCCAATTAACACAGCTTCATTAACCGGAAGCACGGCGTATTCGAATACCATTTATTTCACTCTGCAGAGCTGCCGTGCTTTACCCACAAGATTTCTTAACCCACGTCTGGCATTAAGAAAACATGGCTTTTCGCTGCTCAATTCTTTATATAGCCTCTACCTAGTAGACTTCCTCAATAAGCCCAGGCCACTTCTGAATTACACCAGTAAGCTCAAAATACCTTTGACTTATCTCAGCCTACTATTGTGCGGCTCACATAACACATGATCGAGGTTCAGATCGATCGGTCAGATTGTTCACATAAAATACCCAACTTCCATACGGCCCTACTCAACCCCTTCCGTATGGACTCGCACGGTGCCTCCCGACTGCGTCTGTAGAGGTTCAATCGAACTTGAGCAGCTACTAGACCAAGGTTGACGTATCAACACTTGTGGTTGGGCGATGACTGTGTCTTTTACTTGGCACAAGGTTCTTGTCCTCATCTTTTTCCTGAGGTCCGCACCTCGTGCTCGTGGTAAGGTCGTGGCGTAGATCACCGTGTGATTTCCACAGACACCCTTCCGGTCTCAATTTCTCTAAGGTAAAGTCGTGGCGTAGATCACCGTGTGATTTCCCACAGACACCTTTACCTTAGTATCAGTTTCAAATCCTACCGCCCACACCAACACCTTAGAAGTACATACCAAGATCACCGCCTAGGTACGGTGTCCCATACCACCCTACCCTCTCCGGGTTTTCAATTCTACCGCCAACGGCGAGGTCACTTAGTAGTGTATCATACTGAATGAAATGATCTTGTATACATTTATATCATATGTTAATTCTTACTAAGGTTGTCAAGGTGAATATGGCCATCAAGGTAAACAGGGCTATTTATCAGTGGTAGGATTATCTAGATAGCATGCCATTCTAAATCTTTGTTTTAAGCAATTATCAGTTCGCAACTATCAATAATGAAAATACATTAAATAAATAATGTAATTTAATGGGATTCAATATGATAAAAAACATGTGACTTGCCTCTTGGTCCTTAATCTCTGATTATCTTCACTTGATCTTCGGGGTGAGCATCGATTTCTTTAACTGCTCTTGTAGTCCTTCTGTTGACCAACTCGTGTGGTCTGAGTACTAGCGTAGAAAAACGAACATACATTAGTTCCTGCTTTGCAGAATGCAAGCTGGGAACAAAATCCAAATAAAAATACGAAAGAGTATAAAAAGAAATAGGTTGGGTCGGGAGGTCAGGATTCAATGGGGCTTGATGGCAAACATGGTTGAATTTGAATAAGATAGAGCCAAAGTGATTAAAAGAAATATATGAATTGGACGGATCTTAGAAATGGAAGATAGATATTTAGAATTGGATGGTCGATCCCTGAATTTGGTGGATTAAAGTAATATCAAGATTTAAATTGGCCAAAAGGGAGGTTTGAATTTATTTGGGATTGATTTTGATGGACGGGTGAAATTTAAGTTAATAAAAGTTGAATATGTGGAAAGTGAATTTATAGAAATTGAATTTATAATATTTGAATTGGGTGGAACAGTGGAGATGGAATTTAAAGAGTTAAGTTTGTGAAATGGTGAAATTTAAATTTTTAGAATTTACATTTGGAAGAATGGATGCCAAATTTGAATTTGGGATATTAAACTGGTCAAAATGGTGTATTTTGGTATTTTTGGGATTTTTCTAGGATTTTTGGGGATTTTTCTGGATTTTTAATATATGTGAACAGTGTCAATGCCGGCCCGGTTGAACAGTAAACCCGACCGGATTTCCTCCCGCGCGACCCATCGGCCGGTCGGCCATTACCGAATCGCGCGCGACGGCCAACAAAGCGCGGCCGCGCCCATGCGGTCGCGGCGCGGCGCAGCCAATCTTGGCGTGCACATCCGCCCGATGGGCGACACGCGCTCGGCGCGGGTGGCCAGGATGCGCAGGAAGTGGACGGCCTGGATGGGAAGCAGCAACAGTTGATGATTGAGATGCAGCCACGTCGCCTCACCCGAGTCGTCTTCAACCTCTGGCCATCTCTCTCCTGGCCGAAACAGAGGAAAGTGGCTGCGGTGGCATGGCGGCGATAAGGCACTAGAAGAAGAGCGGCTCCACCAGAGGACACGTCTAGGACTCAAGCTTCCATTTTGGGTATTTGGAGAGTGGACCAGGAAACGGCGGTGGCTAGCGGTGGCCGAAAAGGAGGTGGTGTTCGCGGCGGCGCCATGAACACCCTAGGGTTTTCCGGCCAATTGGAAAGGCTTTTCACCATCTAGGGAACCTAGGGAGCACCATGGGATTGGCGGTTCAGCTCAAAGATAACTCAAATGGCTTAGCCACGGTGAGGTCTATTGGGCCGACGGCGATCTTCATTGCCAACCTTCTAGGCTAATGCTACTGCTCATTTGAGTATGCTACTGTGATATACACACCACAAGGATCCTACTGGAGCTTGGAATCGAAAAATAATGGACAAAATTAAGAGATTGCATTTAGGGTTTACCGGGACCAGGGGAAGCAATCGGCGGCGAAGCGACGGTCTTGGCTTGAAATTAGCGAGTCCAGGAGGTGCACGGGAGTAACAGGGAGCTTATGGAAGTGAGAGTTGAGCTCTAAAGGTGGTGGAGATCGGTTGGCGCCGGGGCGGGGCAGTGGCAGGGTAGAAGCATGGGGAGAGGGCAGGCGCAGCTGGCCGGGCAGCCATCAATGGTTTGGCAGGGGCAGGGGAGGCGACGTGGGAGGCGGCAGCAAGCTGGCGGTGTGTGCTGGCGCGGGAAGGAGCTGGAAGAAGGCGCGGTGGCGAGAGGGTGTAGGCGGCGGGGATGATTTTTCAGTCATGCACAGTAACCGCGCAAATTGGATGGATGGAGGAAATTTGCTTTAAGATTAGTGCGAGATTAGGATGATAAATCTGGAGATTAGGCTTAAGAATTGGAATTTGCAACGAATTTTGAAAATCCACTTAAACTTCAAATTCTTGAAAAATTCAGGTCACTACAACGTGGCCTTCGTCGGCGACTCGATGGCGCGGAACCAGGCCGAGTCCCTCGTCTGCCTCCTCAGCGCGGCCTTCCCGTACCGCCTCGTGTACCGGGACCCCGAGCCCTACAAGCGCCAGTTCTGGCGCTGGGCCTTCGCGTCGCACGGCGTGACGGTGTCCGTGTACTGGGCGCCGTTCCTAGCCAGGGCCACGGGCAAGTCGGAGGAGTACAGCATGCCCTACAACCTGGTGTACCTCGACGCGCTCGGCGACCGGTGGGCGGGCGACGCCGACATGATGGACGTGGTGGTGCTCGCCGCCGGCCACTGGTTCTGGAACCCGGCGGTCTACCACAACGGCAGCGAAGTGATCGGCGTGCACCTCCACCCTGAGCTCAACCACACCGACATCGGCTTCGTCTCGCCGTTCCGGGAGGCGTACCGGATGTCGGTGGAGCGGCTGAGCTCCGGCCGGCCACGAACCGTGGTGTCGGCCACCTTATCGCCGACTCACTTCGAAGGCAAACCGATCGACGACCCCACAGCGTGCGTTAAGAAGGAACCGTACAAGGAGGGGGAGAAGGAGCTGGGCAACATTGAGAAGGAGCCGAGGAGCATCGTCTTCGAGGAGGCGGAGGCCGCGGCGGCGAGGAACGGCGATGGGGTGCGGTTCGAGGTGCTGGACGTGACGAAGCTAGCGGCGATGCGGCCGGACGGGCACCCGGGGCCGTACATGCACCGTGACCCTTTCGCGAACGGCGTGCCGGAGCGGATGCAGACCGACTGCCTCCACTTCTGCATGCCCGGGCCGGTCGACACGTTCAACGAGATTTTGCTGCAGATCCTGACGAAGAGGCGGTGAAATCTGTTTGCACCTAGCTTATGCTGCATGCATGCGTGCTTCGCCCTGTGACTCTTGAGTCGTCGGTGCATCATGCATGCGGTTGCAGATTAGCCGTCCATCCAGCTACGTACCGTCCGATTTAGATCGTGCGGGTGGCGTGCCCCCAAACAATCATGCCTTCATCAGCCGGCTGTACAAGTTCTCTCTGCCTCTTTTCCATGTCAAATGTTTTATGTATACTTGCGTTTGAGTAGAAGCATTCCAGTAATTAAGCTAGTCATTGGTCCGCATACATGAATGCCAAAGCATGGACTTATGGAAATTTGATTTGTTTCCTTTAACATAAGCAGATGGATGTATGAATTAAGAGTATTAACAAAATGATACGAATTAAGAGTATTAACAAAATGATACTCTCGTAGCCACAATTGCAAAAATGACACTTTGATCTGCACGGTGGTCATGCGGGATTGGTGCCATGTGTCAGCCCGTGGCTAATCCCGTACAGTGGCCGTGTGGACGAGGGTGCCATTTTTGCATCTTTTGAAACAAGGAATCCAGCTACACTTCCTCTGCAAGCATACACTGATAGACACATCTGGAATTGTTAGCACATATGGCACTATTTGAATCTGTATTTATAAAAATATCAAAATGCATGTGAGAATGGCAAAAATGGTATTTCTGCCATAGGGTGACCGAGCGGCAGCAGCATCGAGCTGACACATGGCGCCTGGAGCCCCACCATCGTGCAGCAAGTGGCCTACCGCCTGGCCACCGTGTGCCTCCCAGCATGCCGCTTGGCCACCATGCGATAGGTAATTAAGCCGGCTAATTAGCCAGCTTAATTACCTACCTTAATTATTATTTTATATTACTACTTCAATTATTTAAATATAGGAAATAAGCTCAAAAATTACAAAATTTTACATACAATCTCCTGACATAGCTTACTTCATTGTGTAATTTTAATTTTATCCAATGTGAATCTTGCTCAAAAATTCATATGATTATGTTATTTGTAGAAGTTGTTACATATAGCAAATGAGCTCCAAAAATTATGAATTTTTATGTGCAGCCTTCCGGCACAGTCTTCCTAATTGTCTATTTTTTAGGAATTTTATATATTATAAATTTTGCTCGACTAATGCTGGCACGCCCGAGTCCCGTGCAGGTGGAGCGCCGAAACGATAACAAAACAACAATTGATCTGACAAGGGGGTGACATGGCATACAGGCTAAGGAACCAAGGATGGTACACATCTGGATGAAGAGGGTCAAACTACTGCATTGATCATGGCCATTTGCCCTTTCTCGCGAGATCGGTATTGTAGTCATCGCCGGCCACGCTGGCCTTGGCCGCCAGTTCGCACTTGCTCTCGCGCTCCTCCTCACAAGCCTCACGCTCCCTGTGCCAGCACGTCTCTAGGTCAACTTTTGTCTCCCATCGGTATGGCCGAAATACAGACACAGGGAGGACGCAGTTATATAGGTCTTGGAGAGGGGGCAATGAGGAAGTCACAGACATGGGAAGTTCCTATGATCCTACGTCTTGCTACGCGAACCCTAGCTGCACATGTATGTGCCACTACAACGACAGTCAGTCACTTCGAGGTACCCCCTTTGCAATACTCCATGCGGGTAGCGATAGTCACGTTCTACCAGTAGGCACGCTTGAAGATGCTTGTACCATGGTTCTTCCCTGTTGTACGCGGTTATTTTCAATCTCCTCAATCATGTAACAAAATGGTTGACATGTTATTGCGGTTGCCATAAATAATCACATTTGATAATAGATTACAGAGTTAATAATTTAAGTAATCAATTGATTAATTGCCAATTACCACCACATAGAATTGTACATCTTGAATTGCTACAAATATGAATTAATTCGATAAATAAAAAATACATGAAATCACAACACCGAATGGTGGCCGGACGAGTTCGGTCTGGTGGGGTAATCCTTCATTGAGTGCTCGGAAGTCTTGCATATCCTGCATTTTACTGTGTGGCTAATGTTGGTACGTTGGCTGACATCCATATCGTTCTGGAAGTGTTGTGACTACCAATGTCGCTTCGCAGTTATCTTCAAGTTCTTGTTGGGGGCCCATTGCATCATATCCAGCCAAAGATCACCGTAATTCATGTCCAAACCGTACGGGTGAAACTCTACACAGACTCATTGACAACTATTCGAAGGAAGCAGGGGAAAGGGGGAAGCAGCAACGGGCCGACATACGTGCGAAGAAGAAAGGTCACACACTACAAAAGATAATTGCTGCATGGTGACCGTACGGCCTAAGATTTCAAACGCTAATTAAATGAGCATCGCATATCGCTAATTATGATTAAATGAACATGAATTAATATAGTAAATTTATATCATAAAATTTTGACAAAATTACACAATTAGGTTGACAATGTTAGGAGACTGCACATAAAATTTTATAATTTTTAGAGCTCATTTGCTATATGTAACAACTCCTACAAATAACATAACTTTATAAATTTTCAAGCAACATTCACACTGGATAAAATTATAGAAAAATTATACAATGAAGTATGTTTGTGTTGGGAGGTTGCATGTAAATTTTTGGAGCTTATTCGCTATATTTAAAAAAATTTAAGAAATAGTAATATAAAATAATAATTAAGGTAGGTAATTCAGTTGGCTAATTAGCCGGTTTAATTACCTGCCGCACGGTGGCCGGGTGGTAGGCAGCCCCGCACGATGGCGAGGCTGTAGGCGCCATGTGTCAGCTTCGCGCTGCTACCGCTCACTCATCGTACAGCAGAAGCATCTTTTTGCTATTCTTACTGGCATACTGACATTTTTCAAAATATGGATTCAAATAGTATCATATGTGCCAAAAATTCACGCATAGTTGGAGTTACTTGCTACTCGATGTTACGATGTACCCGAGATTGATTACAGATGGTTGACAACCTTAAAACTTGACCAGTTAGAGATATCCTAGGTCTCAATCTCTGACTAGTTACCCTTCCAAAAAAATTTCTGACTAGCTGAGATTCTTGGCGCACTAGACGCATCGATCTCCCTCTGACTACATGTCCTGTCTACGTAGATCTCCATGCGTCTCGTATTATTTTTTGCAGTTAGCTCTAGATATCAAGATTTTGGAATAAAAAAGACCCAAATTGCTGTACCAGCATTTAATTTGGTGGTGCTTTTGAGGTCAAATAATACTGAAGTTGGTAAATTCTAGTAGGGTTGACTTTCAAGCCTTGAAGAGAGATAGCAGGCACGCAATTTCTTACCTCGATTTTTTTCATGAACTTTGTTAGTACTTGTATTACTCCCTCCATACTGCATAGACCATGCATATACTAAACGTCCTTGGGATAAATGCGGTTAAAGTTCTGAAACTTTAACCATTACTAAAAGTACATAGATCGACCATATAAATAATATTATGTCATTAGGTTTGTTACGGGGAATACTTTCGTAATAAAAGGGCAAAAAAGAGAAACCATCATTAATTTGCTGTAAATGTAATATTACTTTACTTTCTCTTGCACTCATTTATTTTTTTCTCTCGCTAGCTCTAGCATTTACAAGTAAAGCAATATTCACACAAACTATTTTCTAACTTAGTCCCAAAACAATAATATATGCAAGCATATCATGGTAATTCCCATCTACCATTATGCTTGTGGACGGTCAAATCGTTGATATTACGAATTGTAGAAAAAAAAAGCTAAGTCTCATAGAAGGATTGAAAAGGACAAAGGGGACTATCTTTATTGCTATATAAGGATTACAACATGCTCTTATAGAGCGATTACAAAAGGGGTGCTACTAGCCCTCACTTTGCTATTCCTTGCCTCCATTGTCTATTGATTGATCTTGTTTGTCTAGGTCTATCAATCTATATCCCCTTTTCATCTTTATCTGTAAGGCTTAAATAGCATCAAAGAGGTGTCGGTTGGATTACTGCAATAAGAGCCTTGTTGATTCCGCACACCCGGCTGAGCAGAAGGTTGCTGTCAGCAAGAGAGATTTGACAAATAACTGTTGATTAGTTATTTGTCAGTGGGAGAAGATTGTAGCAACAACTGTGAGACGGTTGTTATCAGAGGCATAGGGCTGAATTGTCGCGTGGTTATTGGAGTTAGGGACGCACGTGGCTTATTTCACCACATGGGAAACTACCTAGAATTAAGCCTAGTTATCATATCATAGGATCTCTGAGATCGAGTAATAATCCTCTGACCAAGGGTACCCAGGCAGTAATCCTCTGACCGGTGGTCCTCGGGCAATATAGCTTTAAGTGGTTTATGATCATAATAACTTAGGGCCTTAATTACATATCAAAGCTATATTTAATGAATTATTCAATCCTCGTTAGCTAACCTCCAAACTTTAAATGAATTCATGACTTAGAATCCTAAGATTGGAATGCAAGTTGGAAGGTCTTTTTGATGATTGTCAATAAAGATAGATAAGTTTTTTCACTTCAAGTTGAAGAACCAATTGGAATGGAACCAAAGGGTTCACATCCATTAGGCATAATTCTCATATCCATTAGCCATACTCAGTATCATTGTGTACCTATGTGAGGCATATCATTGTGTACCTATGTGATCATAATAGCTTAGGGCCTTAATTACATATCAAAGCTATATTTAATGAATTATTCAATCCTCATTAGCTAACCTCCAAACTTTAAATGAATTCATGACTTAGAGTCCTAAGATTGGAATGCAAGTTGGAAGGTCTTTTTGATGATAGTCAATAAAGATAGATAAGTTTTTTCACTTCAAGTTGAAGAACCAATTGGAATGGAACCAAAGGGTTCATATTCATTAGGCATAGTTCTCATAACCATTAACTTTGTTTTTGAGCAAAGCCTTTATAAACAGAAGAGGTACCGATTGATTTTCACGCTTTTGAGAAAACCATTTGAATTCCTCACCTACCTAGCATTCTTTTCTTCCCTAAAATCCGTTGATCCACACTAGATCCAAGGCATTTGCAATGAGAATGTCTAGATTCATTACAGAATGTGCAAGGTCCAAACTAGGATCAAAGAGATCTAAGGCTTAGGAGAGCGTGGGATTGATCATCGATCCAAGTTTAGTCACATGGAAGTCGGCTATGGGGGAAAACTTTTCAAATGGCGAAGATGGTGAGATATCTATGTTTTGGGCATTTGTAGAATGCGGGTTCAGGACCCCGACGCACCCCCTTCTTATCATGGGTTGTTGAATTATAGAGGATCAAATTGGTGAATCTAGCGTCCAATTCGATCGCCATACTCAGTATCATTGTGTACCTATGTGAGGCATATCTAGGAATTTTGGTGAACCTGGAACTTTTTAGATACTACTATCAGATGACAGGAAGAGCCAGAAAGGTGGGATTGTCACCCAGGAACTACTCCTTGTGTCTTCATGATGGAAAGATGAAAGAGTATATTCCGATGTACTCGAAGTCTTCCTGGTAATCATGGAAGAAACTTTGGTTCTATATGACGGTGAGCAAAGAAGACAACCTATCATTGTGGGAAGGGTTGCTGTAGAGAGCCCAGAGTGGAGATTTGCTCCTAAAAAGGGAAGGATACAATAACTGGTTGAAGCCATCGTGTATTTGAAGGATAAGGGATTGACATCGTGGCACGTGGTGAGATATTTCACCATGCGATAAATTAGCCCCTTAAAATTGCATAATCATATCATGCTATGATATGAAGGCACAAAAGATTCAGCCAGAAGCTCCTCAGAAAGTAAACATCAAGTACTCTGATTAGTTGAAAATCTTTTTTGCTTAATATTGTTTTTTCTGACTTATAGTTCTCCATTTCGGTTCTACAACCTTATCCCTTTCCGGGATAAGAGAAATGGTGAAGGCGATCTACAAAGGGGAACCTAAGCAGAAAGAAGGAATCCCTTTAATCCTGGCAGTTTCCTCTCTAGAGGACAGGATCAACAGGATTAAGGTAATTTCTGATACCTGTAAACCAGAACTATTCTTTGATCATTGTGTTTTAACGTTCCTAACATATACATATGATCAAAGTAGATGATTCTGAGCGAAAGGAGGGCATAGAAAAAATCTCACCAACCCCTAGGAAACACGATGTCGGACCCAGATTTTACAATCCAGAATCCTCTGTGATTCCACTACACCATTCCCTGGATCAGTAGATAGTGCTCACAGATACATAATTGAACATCAAAGTACATATCATGCGGAAGTGTAAATATAATAGTAGACTTACTCATGAGCCGATTAGGCCGAAATCAATGAAATGCAGCAGTGAGAATAGAACACATAGGCGGGACCCTCAGGACGTGCCCACTGGCAGCTAATTGGGGTTCGCGACCTAGTTCTTGACCTCTTCATCTTCTTCACCATCATGACCAGGTGTATTGCTACAACGTAGTGATCTGACTCCTGATTCTGGATTAATTGAGTGAGCGAGAGTGAGCACAAACTACCATGCTCCGTGAGCCAATATACAAGATGCAAATAGATCACATGTATGGCTTATCAAGGGAATGCTTGGGTTGTTTTATTTGCCATAAATTGTTTTTAAAATACGATACATAGAAATTTCCTAAGACCTAACAGTTTGAACTAAAACAAGATATTGAGTAAAAAGAATGTTGTAATAATAGTAGCATAGATTCCATCCATCATTGCATGGCCCCTGCTCTATATGCTAACTTTTCAGCGTTATAACCGCTTATCTTACCACTAGGGCAACACCTAGGGCAACACAAATAAGGGCTTTTCACTGCCCGCCACTTTTCCAATTCCACCTACAAAGTTTTTGAAATAGAACTATATCTGGATAAGTTCCCATGTCCGCCTTGACCATGTGCACGACTATTCGAATAGTTTTCACTCTGCAGAGTGTGTACACTTTACCCACAAGAGTCAATTCGCTCGTTGCTCCACACGATTCCTTAGTCATGTGGTTGAGTAGACCATCACAGTAACCTTTCAAAATACCTCACCCCTTCCATCATCTCACCCATATGGTCTTCTCTCACTTGCAGTGGGTTCCATAAGTTGTGCGAGATGTTCTACCCCTAGCGACTAGCCCAGCTAGACTACCCACATTGACCAGCTCGCCACAGAAAACTTCACCCTTAACGAGTGTCCCATTCAAGCCGTCACACAGACAACCACTTGCACGATCTCTCTCCCCACTGATGAGATGACTTTCAGGGTCCAGTAAATCTATTAAGCCAAGTTGTAATTTACAAACTTATGGTTGTACTTGTCTTACATGGGAGGTCATGATAAGATTCAGTCATTAGGATTATCTGGGAGGTTCTAACACTAACCACACTCTCGTGCACCATTGCATCAGCCTCTCCATACCATCCACCCAGATATTTAAGCAAGTTGGGGGGGGGGGTTTGGGAGCATAAAATAATCATGTCAAAATATACCAGTCATTTTCACCCATGACTTCCCAAATCATTTTCTCATGATTGAAAGTGATGCTTGGGGCATTTTGGTGCCCCCGAGTATCTAAGCAGCACTAAGCATGGCGTATAATTATAGACTTATTTTAGAAAGTTAAATATTTCAAAAGAGTGTAATACTTACAAGTTAAATAATAGGCATGTAACTAGAATTCTTTAAACAAACAAAGATTTGCATATGAAATAACAGCATGCAATTTTATCATTTAAAATGGAAATAATCAGCAGAAAATGTAGGTTCAATAAGATCAAAGTATTGACTCGCCTGGCACGGTTTACCACAATCTTGAACTCACTCAAAGCTTTCTCATTCAATGGTCTTGAGTTACTGGTCTTCATCTTCATCTGGATCTCGGTCTCGCTTTATCCGTTGATTCTTCAGGACTCCGATTTCTATTACGTGCTAAATAATTGAATCCAAACAAATTCAAATAAACTCAAAATATTAAAAGAAGGGGAAAAAAGATAGATTGGAATTTTTAATGAATTTAGGAATTTGAACGGGCTCAATCGGAGTT
The DNA here is from genome assembly GCA_036346575.1 of Dendrocalamus sinicus. NCBI lineage: Eukaryota > Viridiplantae > Streptophyta > Magnoliopsida > Poales > Poaceae > Dendrocalamus > Dendrocalamus sinicus. The sequence goes on along the minus strand of CM070656.1, from coordinate 8,346,484 downwards.
AGGATGAAAAAGAATGGACTTCTAGAAGTTTGAATCTAAAGGAATGAAAAATCAGAAATTTCATCATGGTCGAAAGCTATACGTGGTCGGAAGATCCGCAGTGGTCGGAAGGCAAGAGTGGTCAGAAACAAGAGCGGTCAGAAGCTCTATAGAGTGGTCGAAAAACTCTAGGGGTTGGAAACTATAAAGTGGTCAAAGAGCTATGGTGGCGGTCAAAAGCTACAGTAATTTGAACATGGTCAAAATATACTGTAATTGGTGTGTGGTCAGAGGTGTCGAAAATTATATCGTGGTCGGTGGTTAAATGTCATGGTCAAAATTCTATACATGGTCGAAGGCGAAGACAGAGAGGGCGGTAATAGTCGGAAGTGGAAGTGAGTGGTCGGGGATGGTGAGGTCTACTGAGTGGTCGAAAATGGCTTCAACGGCGCGGAGTGGTCCGATGGATCGAATAGCTCGAAGCGGTCGGATGGATCAGATGGCTCAGAGCGGTTGGATGCTATCTTCTATCGAGCATATATGCGTGGTCAAGAGTGGCTGCGGTCATGTGCGACTTTGCCGGTGCAGTGGTGCATGGTGATGGCAATCGCTAACGCTCGACAGTGGTCGGTTAGGGGTGGACAAAAGAGGGAAGAGTACAGGGAATCTTTTTATACCTCATGCGGGGGTCAAAGGCACGTGGAGGTGACCAATGGTGAGAAGTGGTGGCGAAGGGGGCTAAAGTTCCGGTGATGAAGTACTTCCGGCAGTGAAGAGGCACAGCGAGGGGGTGGGCGAGGTTGATGCTGGCACGATGAAAAATATGGTGTTGACGGTAGAGCTTGACGGGGCTTCGAGCGGCCTGAATTACTCGCCGGTGTGGTGGAGCAAGCTTGGAGGCCAAGGGTGCACAGCGAGGGGATCACTGAGGCTCGAGCGTTTGCAATTGGGAGAGGGATGTGTGGAGTGGAGTAGAGCGGTTCTCGATGAGTGGCTTCACTAGCGGCGGGTGGCAGCCGAGGAAGGGGTGGCACATGGTAAAATGGATGGCTGAGGAGATGAGGAGGCCAGGGGAGGCGTTAGCTCAGGCTTGGTCGGTGCTGAGGGAGGACCGGCGGCAGATTGGTTGTAGTCGTAAGTTGGAGTTGAGTGTGGCCAGAGGCGCTACGTGGTCTTAACCTCTGAGTGCTATTAGTCGGAAGCTTGGACAGTGGAGTGGTCAAGACTTTTGAGCTCAAAGCAGTTGAACGCGGAAGGCGCTGAGTGGTCGTAAACCTCAATGTGGTCAGAAACGACTATGCAGTGGTCGTAAACGACTATGAGTGGTCGTAAAAGACATTGAGTGGTCGTAAACGTCAACTTGGCCAAAGAGAAGGGGCGGTGCTATGGAGGCATTGTGGTCGACGACCCTGCAGCCGCTACGACTTACGACCATGTTGGCCTTATGACCACGACTGCTTTACGACGATGCCAACTCTATCGACTACACCAACTCTATCGGATACGGCTGCTATAGGACAATTACTAGGACTTACGACTGCTATAGTAGACTAGTAGTCACAACTTCGACCATGATATCTGTGGCTTTGACCACGGCTGCACAATGTAAGCCAGTACAGAGTGGCGATAGCCGGTGAGATGGGTTGTGGGGAAGTCGGCAAGGTCACAGGGGCAATGCTGCAGCCAAGGCGGCGAGCATGAGCGTTCGTGGGGTGTAGTGAAGCTTACCGAGTAGCTGGCACATGGGATCACAAGCGTAGACACATTTTAACTGGTAATGAAAATCTTTCCGTTGACTTGGGTTTCCAGCCGGATGACTCGAACTTGCATTTGTACCGTTACAAGTACCCACCGAGATCTCACACAGACCATACAGAGCACACATTCTCTATTTTAGCTAGCTCTCACCGGATCCTTCTCTGTTACTCCCAGAAGTGGTAGCAGCAGACCTTCGCCATATATAGTTCCTCCCCAATAAGTAGTACAGTCGACCATAGTACCAAGAAAGCCATAGCATCATCAGACAATGGGAGCAACACAAGAAGCAGCAGCAGATCATAGCCGTGGCTCCCTCCCCAGGAAGCTCCTCACCTGTGCCCTATATGCACTCTTCACACTCTCTCTCATCTATTTCCTCTTCTACTCCCCTCCGTCTTTCATCTCCTCCACCAATCTGTTCGCCCAGTTCCAAACACATCAGACAACCAATCACCTTCCTCTCCCACCTCCTCAAGGTAAACTTTCTTAATTTGTGAACATGTATATACCTGTCACACTATATGTAGCTTGATCTCACTGAGGAGAGCCACATTTCTTGCGTTCCTAATTCCTTTGGCCAGCTTGGCTGCAATGCGACTACAGCGACGGGAAGTGGGTGTGGGATGATGGCGTCGCCGGCCCGCGGTACGACAGCGAAAACTGCGACATGAAGAGCACGGAGAAGTGCGTCGTCAACGGCAAGCCGGACAACGGCTACCTGCACTGGCGGTGGCAGCCGGCGGGGTGCAACCTCTCGGCTCTCGACCCGGCGGAGTTCCTCCGGCTGGTCCGGGGCAAGCGCCTGGCCTTCGTCGGTGACTCCACGGCGCGCAACCTGGCCGAGTCCCTCGTGTGCTTCCTCTCCACGGTGTCGCGGCCCGAGACGGTGCACCGGTACGAGGAGCGCCTCGGGCGCAAGTTCTGGCAGTGGGTCCTCCCGGCTCCGCACAGCGTCAACATCTCGACGTACTGGTCGCCGTTCCTCGTGCGGGCTGAGGGCAAATCGGAGGACTACGGCATGGCGCAGGACACGGTGTTCCTGGACGCGTTCACCGAGCCGTGGACGGCGGACGTCGACGCCATGGACATCATGGTGATCTCGGCGGGGCACTGGTTCCCGCACCCGGCCATCTACTACGACGACGGCGAGATCGTCGGCGTGTACTCCCGTCCGGACGTCAACATGACCGACATCGGCTACCTCGGCGCGTACCGCAAGGTGATGCGGAGGACGCTCGAGTACGTCAACGCCAAGTCGAGCAGAGACAAGCTCGTCGTGGTGGCGACCATCGCGCCGGGGCACTTCGACGCCAGGTACAGCTGGAACCACCGCGACTCGTGCTCGCGGCCGAAGCCGTACGAGGACAGGGAGGCGGAGGTGGCGAGCACAGAGGCCGAGCTGAGGAAGGCCGTCCTGGAGGAGGCGGCGACGGCGGCGGCAAGGAGGAGGCGATCGGGGGTGCGGTTCGAGGTGCTCGACGTGACGAGGCTGGCGTCCATGCGGCCCGACGGGCACCCCGGCCCCTACATCTTCAAGTACGCGTACGCCGGGCGTGCGGTGCCGGAGACGGTGCCGAACGACTGCCTCCACTGGTGCGCGCCGGGGGTTGTCGACACGTTCAACGACATACTGATGCAGATGATAGTTGCGGCCGGCTGAAACCGTCGACGACTGGCCGGCACGGCGTACGTGCACGGACACATGGTGACCGGCTGGATGCCAGGAAGGCACATGCGTGCGTGGGTGTCGCGGATAGCTAGATTCGAGCCATCTGTATGGTTAACTAGCTGCATAAGCGCGGCGCACGCCGCGCTAGCTATCATGTGGACCAAAATAAAAGAGACGATAATTCGCAGGGAGTTTCATAAAAAAAATCAAGGACAGATGCGTAATTTCGGAAAAACCAAAGGGTTTTTTTGTAAAAAAGCGAGGACCTGTAAGGATCTGTACGTAAGTAAATAAGGACCTATACATAATTTTGGGAACCCGCGGGGCGCCATCCAAAAAATTTTTTAAAAGAAAAAACTTGCAGGGACCTATTCGCGAGGAAAAAGGATCTTTACGTAATTATCGGAAAATGCGAGGAAAGTGGCTCGGCCGGCCGTACGCGAATTCCGCTGGACACGCGCCGGCCGGCCGAGAGCGCGGGGCGACGTGGAGGGGCTGCGAGGGCCGGAATCCCACCGGCTTTGTTTCGGTGACGACTAGCTGCATAAGCGCGGCGCACGCCGCGCTAGCTACCGTGTGGACCGAAGTAAAAGAGACGATAATTCGCAGGGAGTTTCGTAAAAAAAAATCAAGGACAAATGCGTAATTTCAAAAAAATCAAAGGATTTTTTGTAAAAAACTGAGCACTTGTAAGGACCTGTACGTAAGTAAATAAGGACCTATACGTAATTTTGGAAACCCGCGGGGCGCCATCCAAAAAAATTTTTTAAAGAAAAAACTTACAGGGACCTATTCGCGAGGAAAAATGACCTTTACATAATTTTCAAAAAATATGAGGAAAGTGGCTCGCCGGCCGACACATAAATTCCTTGCCACACACGCACGAGCATTGCTGGGGCGACGTGGCCTCGCGTGCTGCCCGGAATCCTTCCGGTCTTAATTGTAAGTCCCAGATTTCACAATCCGGAACCTTCTGTGATTCCACCGCACTATTCCCTGGATCAGTAGATAGTGCTCACAGATTACAGTTCTGAATATCAAAGTACATATCATACGGAAGCATAAATATAATAGTAAACTTACTCATGGGCCGATTAGGCCGAAATCAATAAATTGCAGCAGCGGAAGAACGAAGCACCCAGGTGGGACCTTCAGGACATGCCCACAGGCAGCCAACTGGAGGTACGCGACCTAGCCCTTGACATCTTCATCTTTTCTGCCAGCTTGTCCAACCTTGTTGCTGAGGTGATTTGATTCCTGATGCTGAATTTTGTCGCAAAAGTGAGCGTGAGCACTCCAACCCCGTGCTCCGCGAGCCAATACACAGAATGCAAATAAATAGTATGCATGGCTTAACAAATGAGAGGCTTGGGTTATTTTATTTTGCGTAGAGTGCTTTTGAATACAATTAATTAAAAAGCCCTATGACTTAGCAATTTTTGGAACAAATCATAATGTACAAGGAAATGCATTATTAATATCGATTCAGATTCCATCCACCATTACATGGCATCTGCACCATATAGCAATTTTTTCAGCGTTATAGCCGCTTAACTTACCACTGGGACGACACCCAGGACAACTCAAATCAGGGCCTTTCACTGCCCTCCACTTTTCCATCCCACCCACAAAACATTTTGAAATAGAACTATATCTTGTTAAGTTCCCATGTCTGCCCTTGACCGTGGGCACGGCTATTCGAATAGTTTTGACTCTGCAGAGTTTGTACACTTTCACCACAAGAGACAATCAACTCATTGCCCCCACACGATTCCTTAGAAGTGTGGTTGAGCAGACCATCACAGTGACTTTTCAAAGTATCTAGTCCCTTTTCTCATCTCACTTTATGGGCTTCTCCCACTTGCGGTGGGTCCCATCTATGCGCGGGATGTTCCCCACGACCACTAACGCATCGGGCTCCACTCCCGCAACGTTAGGACACCGGGCAAACTTCACCCTCCACTGGTGTCCCTTCAGGCCCCCTTGCCATAGCTTAACACTTCTATCCTCTACCGGTGAGATGAGTCCGGGGTTTCGATAAGTCTACTTAGCCAAGTTGTATTTTATAGACTTATGGTTGTACTGTTTTACATGGGTTGACAAGACAAGATTCGGTCCTTAGTGGTATCTGGGCGGTTCTACCACAAACCACACTCTCGTGCACACCTGCACCATACCCCCGAACCATCCGCCCAGATAATTAAGCAATTCGAGGTTTTTGGGAATATAAAATAACTATATCCAACATACACCAGTCATTACCACCATGACTGCCCAACTAATTTTTCTCAGGATTAAAAGTGATGCTTGGGCGCTTTAGCGCCCATGAGAATCTAAACAATGCTAAGCATGGCATATAATTACAGACTTACTTTCGAAAGGTTACTAATATAAATTTTTGCTAGGGCGACAAGGTTCACACATTCAAATATTCCAAATGAAGGATAATATTATTCAATGTAAACAGTAGGCATATAACTAGAAGATTAAACTAAACATGTATTTGCATATAAAGTAATAGCATGCAATTTGATAATTTAAACCAAAGTAATTTGCAGAAAATGTAGGTTCGAAATGATCAAAGTATTGACTCGCCTTGCGCGGTTTACCGCGGTCTTGAGCTCACTCAAAGCTTTCTCATTTGTCAATCTTGAGGTTCGGATCTTTATCTTTACTTCGATCCCGTCCTCGCTTGACGCTCGATTCGTCTGGACTCCAATTTCTAATTACGCGCTAAATAACTGAATTCAAATAACAACAAATAACTCAAAAGATCAAAATAAATCCGAATAAACTTAATTTAGTTTTATTATGAATTAATGAGTGATTTGGGTGATTTGTGGTAAGATCGTTGGTAGAATGCGATGACTTGATATTTTGACAATAATATCTTTTATTATTTTTGTATTTATCAAGGAAGTTCCATGAGTTAGAATGGACCTATGAGTAGGTATTATTTTGTCTAACGTTACTTTTTTTAGGGTATTCTAGCTTACCGAATTAATTTTAGAGTGCTGGTGTATAGCATTTTATGGGGTGACATTTTATGTGCATTTAGTTGTCACTAGTCGTATCTTATCATTTCATGCTCATCATTCCTATTTATTCATCTAGTATTAAGATTTAATTAATGGTACCATTATTATTTTATCTATGCTTTAGTTAGTATTAGGCTTAGCCTTATTTCAAATTCTATTTTAAACTTAGCAATCTGAGCAATGCTTGATACGTATCATTTTATACGACCCCAATTACTCGTGTTATTGGCTAAATGCTTACGCTAGAGTATTCATATGTTTATGAGATTATTTTGGTATTTGATGACCTAGGGTTGCTTTATTGTAACACACGTATATTATCATGACCCCTTATTTTGAGTGCTCTTCTGAAAATTATTGATACTGATATTTTATTCTTTTACAAGCCGAGCCTGCTATACATGAGTACATTTTTGCCATCATTACTAACTAAAGCTACCATTTAAGGTTTTATGACCGGTAGTATATTATTGATAGCATTTATACATTTTAGTGGGGTCTACGGTGAACGCAAAGTTGCTTTGTTATTTGTACTAATGGGTTGCACGCTTGCCATTCGCATTTCCTTAACCACTCTTATATATTTATATATGTATATATAGATATTATACGTATATTTACTCGGAAAGTCTCTACACTTTAGTTGCTATTAGTTCTAATTAAAATTTACTTATCTAGCTAGGATATATTTCAATAGGTGCTAGTTAGTAAAATCTACCACTATAATTTATTTGATGGCAACATGTTAAATATTGGCATATACCCTATTTTTAATTAACGGCAATCTTTATTTGGTCATTTATCCTAAGTTATTTTTCTTTATTGAAATCTCTAGTTTAATATTTAGTCCTTTAATTGATTATTCAAATAGGATTAATTATTCAAACATAATAACTATTCCACTATTAAATCTCAAATGATCTTACCTTGCACATTGCTCTATTCCATTTCTATAATTAAGTTCTTATCTTGTATTTCAAATTTATGTTAATTACTCATATCTCACATAATTATTTTCCAAGGTATAATCACTGGTATACTAGGAAATCTTTAACTTAGATCCTAATCATTTAAGTATTAGTGAGTAATCCTAAACTATTCTTCCTAATCACTTAATTGCTTCTCATGCATATAAACCTTGTATGCTACTGTATATATACACATTTTATTTAACCCTAAATCATTCACCTTAGCTTTCTAGAATTATTCCCTAATGGACCTTTATTTAAGATAGCAAAAATACAAAACAAAAATGTGGCCAAATATGACCGGAGGGAGGCTCGACCTCAAGACCTCAGGGATATGCTTTAGCAATCTTAAGAGCGCTCGGGTGGCCAAGTGGACGTTCGGTGTTTCACGGTGGAATGGGGGAATATGGGATGATGAAGCAAAGTGAGTCAGGGCCTAACAGAAGGACTATCAGTCGGGGACAGAGGAGGGGGCGGTGCGAGTTAGGCGGCGGAGTCGCCGGCGAGGTGCGGCCGGGGAGACGCCGGCGTCCGCAAAAATGGAATCCCCGGAGCATGAGGTAGCTAGGGGGTGGGCCTGGGGGTCGGAACGGCGGTGAGGTGGGTTGGCGGCGGCGCAAGGCGGACGGCGAGGAGGGTGAAAAGGGCGCCGGCGGCCGGAGTGAAGGGAGGGAGAAGTGAGGTGCGCATGAGCATGAGGGAGGTGGGGGCATGCTTACCACGAGGTTGGCCGAGCGGGGAAGGGGCTGAGGCGAGCTGGCGACGACGACCTGCGGCGGCGCGGGCAGGCTCGCAGTGCCGGCGAGCTGGGGTGGGGGAGGAGCTCCGGTGGCAGCTGGAGGGAGTCCGGGGCGGTGAGGGGGTGCTCCACCGGTGGGGAATTGAAGGGAGACCCGCCGAGGTGGGAGCTGTGCTGGCGGCGGCAATTTCGGCCGGAATCGGGAGGGACGGCGGCGCGGTGGTCCCGGGTGCATGAAATTTCAATCAAACCGGAAGGGAGGTAGAAGAGAAGTGGAGGCACGCTGTGACGTGGCTGAATTGGCTGGAGGTTTGCCGGAGTGGCCGGGACGGCGTGGAGGCGCGGCGACTGTCGCGCGGGCATGGGGGCTCGGTCTGTGGGAAAAGAAGATGGGGAAAACGGGGAAGAAGAAGGGGGCGTAGGGAATCCCTGGGGAGCTTGGGCTTCTTATGGCCGTAGCGGGGCGAGGGAGGCGCAGAGGACCAGGCGGCGGGGAAAGACCAAGGCGCCTCGCTGGGCTCGACGGGGCAGCGCTGCAGAGCAGAGAGACGGCAGGCGCGCGGAGGGGACGGGACGAGCGGCGCTGCGCAGAAGGCAGAGCAGAGGTTGGCAGGGCGAGCGCTGCGGCAAGAGATTCCAGCGTGATTCGGCGCAGAGGAGAGATGGAAAGAGGGAGACGTGGAGGTAGCTCAGCCATGAGAAGGAAGAGAGAAGTGGAAGAAGGACGACCGTGGGCGCAGGGTTCGGTCTGAAGAGGAAGGAAGAGAAAAGAGACCAGGGCCACTGAGAAAAGAGGAATAGGGAAAAGAGAGAGAAATGAGGCTCATGCTTTTACCTTAAAATTTAGATTTCTATTTTAGGTTTCTATCCCACCTTGGATTTTAATGGGTATATTTTAATATTTTATTGTCCTGAACTTGAATTCAAGACGTTGGTATTTTGAATTTCATGATCTGTAATGACATATTTCCATTTTTGGCATTATTAATATTAGTTTGTATTATTATTTTTTTGAGGCTTTCTTAAATTTTTGGATCCTCCGCCAAAATTTAGAAAATCAACATAAAATCCAAATTTCAGCAGAACATATTATAAAATAATTTTAAAAACTTTATATTTTCAAAGTCAAATTTTTCAGGATGTTACATTAATGCTGGTAAGATTCAATACTGGTGCCTAATGTAGAACTTAATTGCCCTCCTTGTTAATGGCAAATGAATAAGGCTACCCTCATTTCGGCTTGAATTTCTTATAATTTATTTTTAATTATTTATAAAATTTATCTTTTTTAACTTTTTAGCATTTTAAGCTTTTTTACCGGTTCTTTTTTTCGTATTCATTTGTATTATTTGTGATAGGCTAATCTGTTTTCTATCTTTAAATTTAGTAACACTAAATAATTCATCATCAACTATAATATAATTTTAGCTAATTATAATATAATTTTAACCATAAATTAATTTATTTTCACCTGACCAAGCAGCACCTAAAAGGGGTCATCGTGAGGTCAGAATATGGAGTAGCGTGTATGATCCGCACATTTGGTGGATCGAAAGATCGATCCCGATGAGACTGCGTAGATCTACACTTTGGCTACCGTGTTTAACATTCAGAGACGTTGCAAATCTCGCTAGTGAAGTCAAACTTCCGCCGAATCCAAAGCTGATACTACATTACTACCTATGTCTTTTTTACTTTATTTAGACATCGGTACCTCTAATATATATTTAATTATCTATTTTTCTAATTATATATTAGTAAAAAATATTAAAAATATAAGTATACAAAAGTACTTTTCATGACAAATCTAGTGATATCATTTCATATAACAATTTCAAATATTTTGTATATTAGATATCAAATTTTAAAATATTAATTGCACATATTATAAAATGGTATTTAAAAGAACGGAGGGAGTAATACGGATCGATTTTTGTGTGGCATTTGGTGCTTCCAAGTTCGGGTTTGGGAAGTCTTTTAACTGACTGTGCACGTCGAACTGCACGTGCTCGGTCAGCCGTCAGCCAGGGGGAAATGCACTTTTAAGATATTGTTTCATAGAACCGTACAAATTTTGCTCAAAAGTTTTAGAAAACCTAATTCTATTGCGGCCAACAGTCTCGACAGGCCAGCCTGTGCGCTAGTAGCACACGAGCAACCTCATTAGCATGTGGATTACACACGTCATCAAGTGAGATGTGTGGCTACATGGCTTCTGCGAGGATGTGAGATCTTTAAACCTACTACTGGCGTTTTAGGACATGTCAAACTCTTGCTTCAGACAAACAACATTCTAGGCTCTCGCTTCAGACAGAAACAACATTCTAGGCTCTCGCTTCAGACAGAAACAACATTCTAGCTAGGCCTGTTATCGAGCACTAACAGGTAGGAGGAACCTTCTTAATAGCAGGAGAATATACAAAACGGCATTGTTACTAGCGTTAATAAGATTGAACAGACGAAGATCATCTGTCGAATAGTTGAACGACTCAGGTGCATGTTTCACAAGGCTTGCCGTGTTTGTGTGGAATGTTTTACGACGAACAACACTTTTTTCAAGCGAAATGACCACATGCACCAACTTTTGCCAGTGTGTTGCAACCATGGGAAGGCTTTCCTCAGTGAGTTGATAGCACACATCAGCTTGTGTGAGAGAATTCACCGCACGTGCTAACTTTTCGCAGCTAGTTTACAACATGCATAAGCTTTTGTCATCAAGTTGACAACATGTGACAACTTTTATCAGTGAGTTGACAACACGCACCAGAGTTTGTCAATGAAATGACAACACATGAGACTTTTCTCTTGGTGATTTGATAGCATGCACCAGCTTTTCTTAGCGAGTTGACAACACATAGTATATTGTATCAGTGATTTGGTAACATGTAGCAGCTTTCCTCAGTAAATTGACCACACACGACAACTTTTTTCAGTAAGTTAACTACATGCACCGGCTTTTCTTAGTGAATTGAAAGCACGCACCAATTTTTGTTAGTGATTTAACAATATGCACTAGGTTTCTTTAGTGAATTGATAGCTCGCTGCAGCTTTTCTCAATGAGTTGACACCATACACCAGTTTTTGTCAATGATTTGACAATGTTGTAGGGGTGGCCCAATCCCCCGTGACTGAGCCTTGCAACTGGCCCAATATGTAATAGACCCAATAGTATAGAGGAATGTACCAATGTACCCCTACCTTTTGTAGTTATAAAGGGTAGGATGTGAATTTCTCATCCAACCCCACTCATGTATATAACCCCCAAAAGGGGCATGAGGAGGGCAGATCCACTCATTTTTACCACTAGCTATCTCTCTAGCTTTCTTGGTGCTATGTCTCCCATAGAGAAGAGTACTCTGTACCCACTGTTGTAACCGTGCTATAGCAACTGGCGTCGTCTACTACTACATACAGTGTTATCATAGATGGTTTCTGAACCGTCTGTATTTATGTGTCAGTGATAATAGTTAGTTATCAAAGACAGGTCCTACACTGTCTGTGATAACTTACAATATAGATGGTTTTTCTGAAAAATTGTCTGTGATATTTGACTATCATAGACGGTTCAGTATTCCAAACCGTCTGTGATATCGTGCATATCACAGACGGTTTGGTGTTCCAAACTATTTGTTCTGAACCATCTGTGATAGCTATTTCAACAACGATGTTGATTGCTCTTTTTCGGCTAGCCTCAGGATATGCTAGCCATGTCATCTTAAAACAACCAAGATCATGTATATATAGCATAGGACAATCGCTACATAAATCTCATAGATGAATGAAACAATACAAGCAGATCACATATATAGCATGAGAATCGTTACACAGATCTCATAAATGAATTAAATTGAATTAATTATTTGATTAAACACAATTGTGTAATTACAATTGAATCCAATGTTTCAACATCTAATCATTATTGCCGGGGTGGAACTCTCCGGTCTTGTTTATGACCTCTGCTACAAGAATTGGAAGAGGTTTCCTCGAATTTCGACGAGTTTGTCAAGATCAATTGTACTTTCGTCGAAGTCAACACATTGTTGCTAGGAGTAATGTTAAGTCATTAATTAGCATGTGTATGTACATATATATACATATATAATAAAAATAATAATTATTGAAAGGTTGACAAACCTTTGGATTATTCGTCTTAGCATCCATGATTTCCTTCATATGGCGGCAAACGTAGAATCCACATACGTTGCCCTATAGCTGTTGGTGGCACTGCAAAAATAGAATTACATACATAAGTATTATAAATTCTAGAGGCATTATAATGAAGTATGATATAGAATTGTTGTGTTGTAGCGGGTACCGAAAATCGCATCCTATGTCGTAGTGTGTCGCTGGTTTCCTTGTGTCTCCCTTCTTGGGCAACATAAGCACTAAACGATCTATGTGATTCCAAAAAAGCTAGCCTCGGCTATTGCAAATGAAGGAAAGATTATAATAGAGTTATGTATGGAGGAAATGAGTTTACATATCAATTGCTTGTTGCACACGAGTGAAGTCGTGGTTTCTCCTAAGTGGGGAATCAAGGTATATTAGGTTGCTCTACTTGGTACAATCACAATCAGAATCCAATCCAGTGAGACCTAGTTGTGTGTTGCCATAGTGATTAATCATAAGTTCATGTTGCGTATGAAGTACAAATGAAACTTGTGTGGCAACTAGTGAAGCACTTACCCTTGGTTGAAGGGTACCATGATGTACTCCTTGTCACTGTGAACAAGGAATCCGTTCGTTATGTAATCTTGGACGAAGGATGTATTATCGTTGATAGATTGCTAGAGACCAAGTGTAGGTCGAGGAAACCCACCGGTTGTCTCCATCACTAAATTATTGGATCATGTATCTATACATAAGCAAAGAATAATAACATTTATCGGTATGACATGAATGTAGAACTTCATTGTATAGTATACTTATAGTGTCTAGCATCTTAGAAGTGAGGCGTCGAGTTCGTCGAGATTGAATAGTAACAATAAGTCTTCGAAGGTCACAACGAAGTAGCCCGAGTCGTGGAGGAAATGTGCCTCTATGTATCTCACAGTGAATTCACTATGCCTATTTGGCGTCATGTTAGACCTCTGCATGTACCAGGTATGCAATGTGTTGCAAACCAGTCCAAGCCTGGGTAATTGTGATTCGGAGACCAACGACACTCTGAGAATGAACTTCCATTGTCCGAGAGGTGCCTTAATCTTCTTCGGTTTGGTCTTAGCACAACGCTTACGATACATTTTTGGCATCATCTCCATGGGAGCCGATGCAATAAGCTTCAGAAACGGAGCTGGAGGTGGAGCCACGGAAGCCGATGTGACAAGTCTAGGGCTATGTCCCTTTTGGGGCACTGGATGAATGTGTGGACGGTATCCCCTAATGTCGTAATATCTTCATTTGGGGGCTTCTCAAGAAGGCCGACGTCGGGAGGGAGAGGCGGGTTGGGAGGGAGAGGCGGGTTGGGAGGGAGAGATGGCATCGCAAGGAAGAGGCGGTGTCGGGAGGGAGAGGCGACATCGCACGTGAGTGAGCAGTCAGATCTAGCAAAAACTAGCAGGGGCGGCGAAGATGGAGTGCGTGAGTGAGGACTCTGTGAGTAGAACTAATCCTTGGGGTCTATTTATAGATAAACTATCACAGACGTTTCTATTTTGGAACCATCTGTGATAAGATTGTTACAGACGGTTCTTTTATAGAAGCATCTGTGATATTTAACATATCACAAACGGTTCTTTAAAAGAATCATTAGAACCATCTATGATATTCAACATATCACAGACGGTTCTATAAAAGAATAATTAGAACTGTTTGTTCCGGTAAACCACCTGTGATAGTTCCCTATTCTTCATCTAGCCACAAGAAATGCATGCTAGCCATGCAATATGAAAAAAGCAAGCATAATCATAAATATAACTATTTCTTAGTTACTGAATCAATTACAATTACAATGGAATATAATTCTATAATTACATGCTAAGTTTCCTAATTATGATTACATTGCAATAATTTCCAAATAGGTGCTCGCTATGTGGGATCATTGATTACACTTGGCTATCTCCTTTTAAATAAAGCCCTTTATGATAATTGACACGCATATAGCTTACTTCATCGCCTTGTTCTTCCTCAAGCCTAATGCCATCTCTGAATGGAGGTAACTCATTAAATTGATTGTACTCTTCTTCATCCATGACATTCATAACTCTGACAATCCTTCTTTTTTCCATGAAGAACTATATGGCGCTTGTTATTTGCCGGGTCAGTTACATAAAATACTTGAACAACTTGCCTCATGAGTATGAATAGTTCATCTTTGTATTCTATACATTCAAGGTCCACGGTAGTGACGCCGTACTTGTCGACCTTTACACTCCGTGGGAGTTGGACCTAACGGCACCGAAATAGAGGAATCTTGAAAATTAGATAGCCAAGCTCCTAAATCGCCTCTACAAGCCTGTAATACGAGCTTGGGCCAGCGGCACTAATGTGCACATCAAAGACATCTATGCGGACACCTGAGTTCTGTATTGTGCTCTTTCTATCATGATCTGTTGTATAAAATGTGTAGTCATTAATGTCGTATCCTTGCCATGTCACAATTGTAAATTTTGGCCCTTTTGCCAACCATTGTAGTGTTTCACTTGACGATCTCCCAATCAATCACACCTTCAACTATTCGTTGAATTGACGGTTGTGTTGTCTCTGATCCAAACCTCTGACTGGTCTGCATTCTCTTGGCGTAGCATGTCCTTGTGCTCTTCAATATATGGGGTCACTTCAGTCATGTGTTGTAAAACTGTGAAATGGGCTTGAGCATACGTGTCTCAATCCGAAGTTATTGCTTTCCTTCTGATAGTCCTAATACCCTCTAGCCTCCCCTCATGATGAGATAGAGGTACACATATCGGTTCAACCTGAGCCATGTAGCCAATGCAGAATTCATTGACCTCTTCGGCTGTATAACCTTCGATGATGCTCCCCTCCGGTCGAAATCGATTGCGTACATAAGACTTGAGAATTTCCATGTACCTCTCGAATGGGTACATATGATGTAGAAACACGAGGCCACATATCTTTATCTGTTTCATAAGGTGGACAATGAGATTGACCATGATATCAAAAAATAACGGAGGGAAATACATCTCTAGATGACATAGATTCTTCACCACCTCGATCTGCAAAGCATCTAGTCCATCGAGATCAATGACCTTCTGAGCAATTGCATTAAAGAAACAACATAGCCTTATGATTGTCACTCGAACCATATTCGGCAAAATACTTCTAATTACAACAAATAGCATTTGTGTCATTAGCACATAACAGTCATGAGACTTTATGCCAATTAATTTCAAATATTCTATGGAAACAAGTTTCTTCATGTTGGTGGAGTGACCGGACGGAACTTTCACACTATGCAAGCACTGGCACAGTTGAGTTCTCTCGGACTTAGACAGAGTGTAACAAGCTGGGGGAAGGTACGTCTGGCCTTTATCAGTCTCTATCGGTGCTAACTCGGTCCTGATGTTCAAAGCGACTAAGTCATGCCTTGCGTTGACACCATCCTTTGTTTTGTCAGGAATGTTTAGTAAGAGACCAAACAAACTATCACAAACATTCTTATCTACATGCATGACATCAATGCAATTGTGAACTTCTAAGTTCTCCCAACAAGGCAAGTCTCAAAATATTGACATCTTCTTCCACATGTTCTTCCGATAGGACCTCAATTTACGTCCCTTTTCAAGCACAGTGTCGATATCCTTGACCATATTATGCACCTCTTTCCCACTAAACAGCCTTGGTACTGAGTCATCCTCTTTTTTTGGTCAAATTGTTTCTTCATCTTGCGGTATGGGTGATACTTTGGAAGGAAGCTACGGTGACACATGTACACAGTTTTGCACGAGTTGTTCAATCACACGCTCTCGGTATAATTTAAGCAATGCGGACAGGTTTTGGCTCCTTTTGTACTCAACCCTGACAGGTTGCCAAGAGCAGAAAAATCATTAATGGTGCAGAACAACATGGCGTGCATAGTAAAGTTCTCTCATTTATCCGCATCCTATACATGTACCCCTTCATTTCACAGTATCGCAAGATTTTCCCCCAATGGTGCTAGGTACACATCAATATCATTCCCAGGTTGCTTAGGCCCTTGGATAAGTAGTGACATCAAAATATACTTCTTCTTCATATACAGGCAAGGAGGAAGGTTGTGCATGTACAGAGTCACAGGCTAGGTGCTATGTCGGCTGCTCATGTTACCAAAATGATTCATTCCATCTATACTCAACCCAAACCTTATATTCCTGTAACAGCCCAGGTTTTTCTTAAAATTAAAATAAATAAATAAAAATGTTAAAACAAAATTAAAATAAGTATTTTTGTGCCTAAAGTTTAAATTTGGATTTGGCCTGAATTTCTATTTTTGAAAAATCCTGATTTGAAAAAGTATTTTAAGTAAAACCTAAAAATATTATTAAATAAAATGATATTTTGATTTTATATAAAAATCCTAATTCAAATTAATTATTTGGATTTACTGGGCTCTTATTTGGTTTCCTGGATTTCTCTGAGTTTGAAAATGTATTTTTGAAATTAAAAAGTATTTTAAGTATGAAACTTAATTACCAACATTAGTTCGAAATATTATTATTAAGTCCAAAAGGTATCCAGGAGGTTCCATGAATTTGTCTGGAATTTTGGGAGTTTATTTTATATTTTCCTAAGGCTTAATGGAATTTCTGTGCTTCTCTGAAAAACCCAAAAATCAAATTTAAAAATTAAAATCCCCTCCCTCCCTCTCCAGCCGCCACGTGGACGGCTGGGATCAACCCGCCGATCCCACCTTTCCCCCTCCCGCGCTCGCCACGTGGCCGGCCTGGATCTCGCCCGCGCCCCCGCCGGCCCATCTGGCCCATCCGCCCCCGCCTAACTCCCGTGGCCGCCCGATCGCCATCCAACCACCCCCGCCTCCCTCTTTCTCCCTCTCTCCTTGGCCCCACCTGTCGGCGCCATCTCTATCTCCCTTCTTCTCTCGCTGCCACCCCGGGCCCGCATGTCAGCCACCCCGCCACCTTCTTCCTCCCGGTCATCTTCTTCCTCCGCAAGCCGCGCCCGCCGCCCGCAACCACCGGCCTCCACTCCTCCCGGCCCCTCCTCTCTCCCGCGAGCGCCGCCGACTCCCTAACCGCCCCCGCACGTGCCGCGCCCACCTCCCCTCGTGCACCCGCTTCTCCCGCGCCCACCTCCCCACTCCCGCCTGCAACCGCCGCCCGTAACCGCCGTCTCTCCGGCGAGAGATTCCCGGCAACCCTCCCCTCGCCGGCCCCTATAAAAGCCCCCTTGGCTCCGCCTCCTCCCACCACACCTCCCCCGCTCTCCAATTTCCTCTCTCCGTCGTCGGAGCTCCCTCGCCGTCGCCACCCAAGCGCCGCCGCCGCCCCTTCCTCGCCACCGGCCGCCTCCGGTGCCCGCCGAGCCCCGCGACACGGTGAGCCCACCTCCCTCGGTTCCCTCTCCCTCTGCGCGCTCACCGCGGCCACGGCCGCCGAGCGCCGGCGAGCTCCTTCCCGAGCGCCACCACCGCCGCCGGTCCACGCCGGCCGACCGCCGCGTGGCAGCTGCGTGGCATGCCACATCGGCGCCGCGTTGGCAACCCCGCCCCGTCAGCACCACGCAAGCACCAGCCCGCCACCCGTGCCACCTCGGCACTCCCTTCTGCCCGTGGACTTGGTCCATGGACCAAGGGTCCACCGCCGATGGGGCTCACCCTGTGTCGACGGATGACGCGATAAACCCATTTTTCCGTTGAAAAACAATTCGGCCGAAATTAAACTCCCTGCTGACGCAATAAATCAGATTTTCCTTTAGGAAAATAATTCCAAAAAATCTTGATTTTCCATTTTCCCCTCTTTTCAAATTTTCCGGAGCCCGTTCTCCCTCGTTTTAACTCCGATTTGGCCCATTCAAATTTCTAAATTCATCAAAAATTCCCCTATATCCATTTCTAGCCTCAATTCAAATTTTTGAAGTCATTTTGAATTTATTTTAAATTTATTTGAATTTAGTGGGTTATTTTCACGTGTAGACTTCGACGATTCGGGAAAATTCTTCGACGAAGATTCAAACCAATTTGAAGAGCAAGGCAAGTCACACTCCTTGATCATGTTGATCCCAGTTTTCAAAATAAAATTATGTTGATTTAAATTATATTGCATGCATATTTTTATTCAACGTATTTCAATTCAGTTTTAAATTTAGTTGTTGCCTACTTGTTATTTCCTCCATTGATACTGAATTCCTCGATACCTTGTCACCCTAGATCAAACTCTAGCTAGTGCATTAGTGTTGGCTAGAGGAATTTTGAATCAAATGCTTAGCCCTGCTTAGTCATAATATTTGTTTTGGGAAATTTTTCACATAAAATGATGAACCTTTCACATAAAATGATATACTTTTGATATGTACTCTTGACTTTGGTGAGTCAAGGAGTGTTATGAAATATTTTGAAAACAAAATATCAAACTTGGTTTAGACTTAGGCAATTGGTTAGATTGGTGGGTGCAGGCATGCCCTGTTGGTTGGAGCCGCAGTGGTTGATTGTCGTGCACGGGGGTATGTGGTTGGGCCTAAGTCATATTAAGGACCGGTCTGTGAGCTACTGTTGCAAAGCCCTAATCGTACTACCACATGGCTGGTATGGGACAGCCCTGGCTGAATAATTTGCGAAGTCCCAACCTGAGTCAAGTTGTAGGTTGAAAGTGAGCGTGGTTGGTGCCATGTGAAGTCTCACTTGGGCGAGCGTGGTTAAGCCATGAGAAGTCTCGTCTAGGTTCAAGAGGGGGTCCCGGTCTGGTGGATTCCTTACTGGGGTGACACCTTAGAGTTGGCTCGACCAGGTTGACACCTTAGAGTTGGCTTTACAATTCATTAGTATATATCCACCAAGAATATCATTGATCAAGTTTATACTCCAAGCATTGTTTTCATACCTCAATGTTTGATCAAATCCTATTAATCCCATTATCGCCAACATCTTCCAAGAATTAATATTAGTTATCAGTGTTGTAATCCAGCAATTACCTTTGCACTCCCTAATTCTCCGAAAATCATTTAAATCATCTTTCTAACCTATATATATATTCATTTAGGCTCCAATTTATTTCTCCCAGAATCCGCACTATCATTTTTACCTTTATGCTTGACATGAAGCCACCACCAACTTTATACGGTTAACACAATCAACCATCTACTTTTCTTACAACTCTATCTATTCTTCTTGACATTTTACTTTGTGAGATGTATTATCATTATTCAGAAATATAATACATAGAAATTTCCTGAGACCAAGCAATTTTGAACAAAAAACATAATGTGTAAGAGAATGCAATAATAATAGCGATCCAGATTCCACCACGTTACATGGCATCCGCACCATATAGCATCTTTCAGCGTTATAGCCGCTCAACTTACTACTGGGATGACACCCAAGACAATTCAAACCAGGACCATCTGCAGCCCTTCACTTTACCAATGCCACCCACAAAGTTTTCGAAATAGAACTATATCTGGTTAAGTTCCCATGTTCGCCCTTGACCATGGGCACAGCTATTCGAATAGTTTTGACTCTGCAGAGTTTGTACACTTTCACCACAAGAGATAGTCAACTCATTGCCCCACACGATTCCTTAGTCATGTGGTTGACCAGACCATCACAGTGACTTTTCAAAATATCTAGTCCCTTTTGTCATCTCACCTTATGGGCTGCTCCCACTTGCGGTGGGTCCCATCTATGCACGGGATGTTCCCCACGGTTACTAGCGTTATTCGGGCTCCACTCCCCTCAGCGCTAGTATGACTGGGAAACTTCACCCTCCACTCGGTGTCCCTTTAGGCCTTCTCTTGCCCTTGCGTGACCACTCCAATCCACTACCAGTGAGATGAGTCCGGGGGTTTCGATAAATTTACTTAGCCAAGTTATATTTTACAGACTTGTGATTGTACGGTTTTACACAGGATTTCATGACAAGATTCGGTCCTTAGGATTACCTGAGCGGTTCTACCACACTCCATAATTTGTGCTTTCACTGCACCACATATCAGCCCCCAAACCATCCGCTTAGATATTTAAGCAAGTTGGAATTTTTGGGAGCATAAAATAATCATGTTAAAATATACCAGTCATTCCCACCATGATTGTCCAAACCAGTTTCTCATTATAAAAATGATAATGATGCTTGGGGCATTTCAGCGCCCCCGAGTATCTATGCAGTACTAAGTATAGCGCATAATTAGGGACTTATTTTCGAAAGGTTACTATTATAATTTTTCTAGAGCGACAAGGTTCACACATTCAAATATTCCAAAGGAGACGTAATATTAATCAATTTGAATAATAGGCATATAACTAGAATCTTGAATTAATCATGTATTTGCATATAAAATAACAGCATGCAATTTAATAATTTAAACAAAAGTAATTTGCAGAAAATGTAGGATCAACATGATCAAAGTATTGACTCGCCTGGCGCGGTTTACCGCGGTCTTGAGCTCACACAAAGTTGTCTCATACGATGATCTTTAATTCCTGGTCTTCATCGATCTCGGTCTCGCTTGATCCATAGAATCTTCAGAACTCTAGTTTCTAATTATGCGTCAAACTACTGAATCCAAATAAAAGCAAATGACTCAAAAGATCCAAGTAAATCCAAATAAACTCAATTTAGTTTTACTTTGAGTTAATGGGTGATTCGAGTGATTTGAGGCAAGGCCGGTGGTAGAATATGATGACTTGATCTTTTTATTAATAGTCTCTTTTACTATTTTTGTGGTCATTAAGGAAGTTTCACGGGTTAGATTAGACCTAGGAATCAGCGTGCAAGATTAGCGGAGCATTATTTTGTTGAGCGCTCATATTCAGGGCAGATGCTATATATGCAATGTATATAAATTTTAGCTTACCGAATCAATCTTATAGTTTGTGTTTATAGCATTTTGCAGTACGATATTTTATGTACCTTTGGGTATTATTAAGCATAATTCAAGTTGAATTAGGATTCATCTGTACGGGTCCTAGCTTGTTATATGCAATCATGCTTATCACATTACTTATTAAATCTAATGTTAAGATTTAGTTAATGACACCTTTGTTATTTTGTCTACTACTTTAGTTATGATTAGGCTTAGCTGTAGATTTTAACTTTAAATTGTTTATCCGGGCAAGGCTTGCTTTACAGGGTCACATTTCAATATTTGCTATTTAGCAAAATTTACCACTAAGGTTTATTCCATGGTGGTCTAACAAATGTCAAGACATGTATGTTTATATTATAAGCAAAGGTAAGCTTTATTGTATGTGGATATTTAACCAAAGTCACTATATTTTATTACCTAATTAAATTTACTACATTCCCTAGATTATTCCCAAATTGTCTATAATTTTCACCAAAATTTCATATGAGCTCTACAATTCCTGGTTTTAGTTCCATTGGATAGATCTTGAATTTAGATGAATTTAGAAATTTGTCCCTTTCAATTTGGAGTTAAAATGTATAAGTTATGCCTATTTAAAGTTTTCAGTTTAACTAAATCCAGAAATTACCAAAAATCTGACAGGTGGGTCCCACTTTCTATTTTTAATTCATTCTTTTTTTTTATTTTCTATACACGGTGTCTATGACAGGTGGGCCCGGCTACTATTTAATTAAATTGGGCACGGCCCACATGTCAATGTGAGTTGTATGTCCTAATCCATCATTAGCCACTAATTAATTGTCATTAGCACTTATTAATTTCTTGTTTGAACAGTAATCATCGTAATTAACTTTTGCCTTAATTACCAACTAACTGTACTCAGCACAAATCGAAATAAAACCGCACCTCGGCACTGTGGAGCGAGGGCTCGAACGCGGGCGGTCGAGGTGAGGTTTTACGCTGCTAGCCAGGCGGGATCACGGTGTTACCTGACAAAGGGGGAAGGGTGAAGACAGTTAAGCCGATGGTTGGCGCTGAGAACAGAGGAAGTTTTGGGGCGGTGCGGGCGGCGGCGCCGGCGGCGAGGGGTGGCCGGAGCGGGTCGGGTGACTGCCAAAATGAGTTGTCCGCGGGCTGGTGAAGCTAGTGGGAGCGTCGGCGGTGAGCTTGGAGAGGCTCTCGGTGCCGGCAAGGTTCGGGCGGCGAGGGGCTCGGGCAAGGCCGGAGATGGCTTCGTGGGGTGCCGGAGATGGTTCTGGAGTCGAGAATTGGTCTCTAGCAGCGTGGATCGACAGGGAAATTCGGCGGCCGGAGTTGGGGAAGAAGGAGGCTCGTCGGTGATTTAGGGGCTCAGGGCTCGATTGCTTTCTGCGGGAAGGAGAGCGTGGTGTGGGAAATCCGCAGAGGTCCTCGGGGGTTCTTATAGGCGGCCGGTTGGTGCTAGCAACGGGCAACTGCCCGTACGGTCATGTCGGCGTCAATCGGCAATGTCACTGCGGCGGAATTCCTGGGATTCGGTTGTGACGCGACATTCATGGGTCGCAGCTCTGCGCCGTGCACGCGACGAAGTAGAGGAATATCTGGTTGCGGCGCGGGTACTGTAGGAGGTGGCGCGGCTTTTGCTAGCGCGCCAGGTGTGACACACACTGACTCGGGGCGACGCGCGACAGGCGGTGACGCGGGCAGGGAACTGGCGGTCCGAAGGGCGCCGCGGCTGGAAGGAGACGGTTGGGCTGCGGGCGAGTGGGCGAGCCAGAGTTGCGGCCTGTGAGAGGAAGAGAAAGAGAGGGATCGGGAAGATAAACAGTGGAGAGGGGGGAACTGTCTGGGCCGGCTGGGTAAAAAGCAGGGAGAGGGGGTTGGGCCGGGCCATTCGGCTGACCTGACTTCCTCTTCTTTACACACACACACACACACACACACATATATATATATATAGGAAAATTACGTAAGGCACCATGGTGCCTAGGCACCCACATCCGATACACGTGTATGATTGATAATTTTTTTGAGTTTGGGTATGAAAATATTTTATACCCTTAATATATGTATGGTAAGTAAGTTTTGAACTCAGTTCAAACTAGTTTGAACTACTTTTGAATTCAATGCGACTACAGTGAGTATATACCATAAAAATAGTTCAAACTAATTAAACTGAAGTTGAATTTAATTTTTTTCGGAGTTTGACATCTCAAATATACTTTTTTATGGGTATATGAAGATACCCACATCAAACGTTGTGAATCTCAAAGCAAATCAACGGTATTGATATGGGTGCCTAGGCACCATGGTGCATGATATATATATATATATATATATATATATATATATATATATATATATATATATATATATATATATATATATATATATATATATATATATATCCTCTTCATGTATATCCTTGTGTATACATCTTATATGTGTTTATGTATCTAGTTAATTACTTGTTTATTTTATATGCATATATATATATATATATATATATATATATATATATATATTTTCTTCATGTATATCCTTGTTTATACATCTTATGTTTTGTTCTAAGCTCTTCGTATACATATATGTATATGTATATACACATATTTGTTGGTGTTCTATTCTTTTACTTTTATTACTAGTTATGTTTTTATTTCCAAAGTAAGACTTTATATTCTAATTCAGGTTCCTTCCTCCTCATACTGGATCATCTTTTCATATTCATATTAAAATTTTAGTTTCTATTATTTGCATATTCCCTTTTTGGCATTACTAATGTTTGTATTTATCTTTTATGAATTTCTTCAATTTTTGGAACCTCAACCAAATTTCAGAAAAATGCCATAAACTCCAAATTCAAATAAAATATATTGCAAAAATAATTCAAAAGCTTCACATTTTCAAATTTTAAATTTTTGGGATGTTACAGACATGCATGTATTCTTTCTACTTCCATTCTCAATGGACAAAGAATCTTCTTGACTTGGTAGGTGGTTCTTGGCAACACATTTTCCTTTGGAAGCATGTCTGCTAGGAGACCTAACAATGCCGTGAAACTCTTGTCAGATCAACCATTGCTTGTCTTCAATTGCAGCAGTTCTAGAACGAGTGACAACCTTGTGTATTACATTTTACAGCCTGAGAACAAAGGTTTCTCCAAGTCCTCCATCAAGCTCTCGAATTTACCAAACTCTCTCTTACTATAGTTCCCTTCTGCATCATGTAGTATCTAATCCAGATTGTCATCCTGCGACCTATCCTCATCGAAAACACAGTCCACAATAGCATATCGTTGTCTTCCTCGACGATGTCATAACTATCTTCTTGTGTTATCTTCTCTTCACCGTGACTGATCAAATATTTGTACCCCTTTCTGAAACCCCTTCGAATCAAGTGAGTTTCGATCTGCACTGAGTTGCTAAACATCTTTAGATTATCACAATCAATGCATAGATAGTACATATATTGTATCCCCTTCTTCAACATTTCCAGCTTGGTCGCTCTTCTAAAAGTAGACATGTCATGAATGTAATGTTCACTTACACAGTTCTCAACGAACATCCAGTTTCGGTCTATCTATGCTACACATGTAACAAATGGGTGCCAAATTGGATTATTAGCTCTACTATAGCAAATCAGACTAGCTACTTAATTACACACATCTATATTAGGTAGTTAGCTAGCCATGTATTCATGAAACAATAATATTAAGTAAGAATATATTGAAGTAAACTAGAATCAAGTACTTACCCATTCTGAAATTAAGCAAAGTACCATTATCAATCTAAACCTAGCTAGCTAGCTAACTAGATCTAAATAAAAACCTAGCTATCATCTTTTTATATTACAAGGCATATAAGTTATTAGAAGCAATTCAGTACAAACCTCTAATCACCAAGAAGACGTATATAGATCTATAAGCAACATGTTTTCACCAAACTCCCCAAAACCGGTGGCCGCCTCGCTCCACCGATGTCGTGTAATAAAGACAGATCTGTGTTGAGACCACGTACACATACTATTTATTAGCGCAGATTATCCCAGACGGTTCCAACCATAAACCGTCTGTGATACGAGACTATCATAGATTGTTGGTATCAATAACCGTCTATAATAATTCACAGACGGTTATTCATACAAACCTTCTGTGATGTCCGCAATATCACAGATGGTTTGTTATAAGAACCGTCTGTGATGTCTGTAATATCACAGACGATTTTTTTTATACAAACCGTCTGTGATGGCAGCAAATTTTACAGATGGTTATTAACACGAATCGTGTGTGATGTCTCAATTACCACAGACGGTTCATGTTAATAACTGTCTGTGAAAATATCACAGACAGTTGTTAGTATAAACCGTCTGTGATACTTTAATCACAGACGGTTCATAGGGAACCGTATATGATGTAGTCGTCCAGTATAGTCTCTTTTGTAGTAGTGGTTCGTGGAGACCATGTAAGAAGCTGCCTATGGAAAGGCGCTGGGATAGCTATTGCCGGAGCCCGGATGGACTTCATTAAGTAACACCATCATTTGGTTTGGTCCCTTCGTGGATACGTGTACTTCTTCCTATCTCTGTCTTTGGTTTGGTTCCTTCGTGGGTATGGCTGTGTTGCATGGATAGTTCTCCTTTGGTGTACAAGCATGGCGGCAACTTGCGGGCATGGAAGTATAGGGGAGTATCTTGTGTAGTGTGCAGCGTATACTCAGCCAAGGTGCCACGCTAACATGCACGTCTGCCTCCGCCTGGAGACTTCGCCGAGCCTCTGGGCGTCGGCGAGCCTCCGCACCATGCGCCGGCTTCTACTCGTCATGGAGCCATGTCAAGCCTCGCCACCGGGAGCACCTCGCCTCTGAGCTTCCGAGCGTCGTCGTGCCTTGGCCGAAGCATCGAGCTGCGCTGGCCTTCGAGCCTTCGCTCCTCAGTGCCCGCGTCGAACCTTGCGCATCGTCGAGCCGTGTCGGGCCCATCGCCCGGAGTGCGTCGTCTACATGTAGCTGCATTACAGTGCCAAAAGTAGGCATGTGTGTGGGCACTAGATGCATGCAACAAGCACACACAAAGCCGAGCGCACTCTGCATGTACTTGAGCGAATCATCCATCCATGGCCGACTCTCCGCTTGTCATCAAAGACGTGGACCTCTCCCACGTCCGCTCGTCCCCACGTTGGCGAAGACCTGCTCCGGCCTGCGCGTTAGCTCGCCTCTGCATTGGCAAAGACCGGCTCTGGCCTCTGCGTTAGCTCGCCTCTGCATTGGCAAAGACCGGCTCTGGCCTCTGCGTTCGCTCGCTTCTGCAAGGGTGAAGACTAGCTCCACGTGGGCAAAGACCTACCCTGGCCTTTGTGTTTGCTCACCTCTGCACGGGCGAAACATGCTCCAGCCTGCACATCAGCTCGCCTCCGCGCTAGCAAAGACTGGCACTACTACAGAAAGCCTAATACTAGACGCCAAATCACAGACGGTTTTGTGAAACTATCTGTGATGTACACTATTACAGACGGTTTTAATTTGGAGGCCGTCTGTGGTATTTGTGGCGGAAAAAAGGAGTATCACAGACGGTTCTAACCGTTGAACCGTCTGTGATATTTCAGACGGTTTTTATTATAAAACCGTCTGTGATATTCCAGTATCACAGACGGTTTTATAATAAAAACCGTCTGTGATACGTTTCCCGCCTTACAATCCCTCAAAATTTCATATTTTCCCGCTTAAGTCCGAGTATGATTCAGTTCTGACACACCTTCAGTAAAACGGGCATAACTTTTGCATACGGTGTCCGTTTTCGACGTTCTTGTACTCGTTGGAAAGCTAACGACGAGCCCGATCCAAAAAAATATGACCCGCTTGTGCTAGTCGCCCTCCAAGACCCCAAAAATCGGCCATCTTTGGACCTAAACATGCGTCGTAAGTTTTTGGTTTCTGTTTTTGCCCTTCTTCTTGGTCTTTCTTTTGGAATTTGGATTTTGCTTCAACTGAAAAGTTGTAGATCTCGTCGAAACCTTTCAAATGAGTATATATAAGCTATATAAAACTTTGCTATTTTATCTTTTTAGACTAGTTGCTTATATTGCATCAGTATATAAAATTTTGTGCTCTAATTCACAGACGGTTCTATATATAGAACCGTATGTGATATTCATTCATCACAGACGGTTCTATATATAGAACCGTCTATGATAATCTGACCGCTGGGCCCGTCGATTCTCCTCAACCCAATCCTAACCAATAGAAATGCACCAATCCTCACCCCACGGATTGTAGCTCCGCCTCTCCGTTCCCGCGCCAAAAATTTCGAACTCCCGCCTCTCCCTCCCTCTCCCTCCCCTATAAATATAACCAAAACCCAGCCTGTCTCCTCTTCCTTGCTGTCCTCCTCCTTGCAGACGACGCACAAGTCTATGGGAGGCAAGACACCGCAGAAGCAACTAGCTCGTGCCAACCGTGCAGGGGCGAGAAGGCATCCAGCTCATGCGTTGCATCAGGGGCGAGAAGGCATAGATGATCTTTGTTTTTTCTGTGTTCTTGTTGTGTAACCTACTTATTCTTTTGGGATATTGTAATCTTTTTCTCTGTTCTTGTTGTGTATCTGCTCGTTGTTTTGGGATATTGTAATGGTAGGCTCTAATCTTAATAAAAATGGATGTTTTATGTTTGTAAAATGAATTGAGATGTGAATTGGATGTTATACATGTACATCTGCTTGTTTCAGAAGGCATGGCTAGTATTTCCTAAGGCTAGCCAATAAACAGAAATAGGTTTAGGAGATATCACAGACGGTTTTTAGTTAAAAATCGTCTGTGATTTATAAATATCACAGATGGTTTTTAGTTAAGAACCGTCTATGATATTTAATATCACAGACGGTTCTTAACTAAAAACCGTCTGTGATTATAACTATCACAGACGGTTTTTAGTTAAAAACCGTCTGTGATATTTGCACCACAGACGGTTCAAAAATCGTCTGTGATGACCTCATATTATCACTGATCCATAAATTCAGACGGTTCACAAAACCGTCTGTGATGACGTTTTTGAACCGTCTGTGATGACCTTTTCTGTAGTAGTGTGGCTCTGGCTTTCGCGTCCGCTGCCTCTGCATGGGCGAAGACCTGCTCTAGCTTCCGCTTTGGCCTCCGTGTTCTGCTCGCCTAGGCGCGGGTGAAGATCGGCTCCAGCCTCCGTATGCCCGCCACCACATCCGCATCGACATATGCCTCTGCACCCGCGGTGGTCTCTGGTGTCAGCCCCGTGCTGCCCTCACCATGGCAGAGACTACCTCCGCATTGCAAACCTCATTGACAATCGGTGTGGAGCTTGGCGGCAGGGGCTTGCTATACTTTTTGTTTTACCTACCACACGCGTTTGACTGATTCATAGAGAAAAAAAATTACATGGTGGCCACGCACCCTGGTGTACTCTGCAGAGTATAAAGTGCCTGGAACTTAGTCGTCCAAGGCAACTCTACGGAATATAAAAAATTGCACGGTGGCCTCGCGCCCCGGCGTACTCTGCGGAGTATAAAGCGCCTAGAACTTAGCCATCTAGGGCAACTTTATAGAGTATAAAAAATCACACGGTGGCCTCCCGTCCCGACGTACTCTGCGGAGTATAAAATGTCCAGAACTTAGCCGTCCAGGGCAATTGTACAGAGTATAAAAAATTGCACGGTGGCCTCGCACCCCGTCGTACTCTGCAGAGTATAAAGCGCCTGGATTTTAGCTATCCAGGGCAATTCTATGGAGTATAAAAAAATCGCACGATAGCCTCACGCCTTTGCGTACTTTGTGAAGTATAAAGCACATGGAACTTACCCGTCCAGGGCAACTCTACGGAGTATAAGAAATCGCACGGTGGTCTTACGCCCCAGCGTACTCTGCAGAGTATAAAGAGCTAGGAATCACGTGTGTCTCAAACCACTCTACGCTTAAGCGGTGTACCTGATGGATATCTCGCCTTCACGTGTGTCACACTAGGTAGTGCCCCACTTTACCAGCATACCTGATGGATATCGTGTCGTCACGCGTGTAACACCAGGGAGTGCCCTGCTTTAGTGGTGTACCTGATGGATATCGTGCCTTCGCGTGTGTCACACCAAGGAGTGCCCCATTTTAGTGGCATACCTAATGAATATCATGCCTTCGCGCGTCACACCAGGGAGTGCCCCGCATTAGTGGCATACATAATGAATATCGCACCATCACGCATCACACCAGGGAATGCCCCGCTTGCGTTGGCTCTTCGTGGGCACTATTTTCGAAGGTAGGGTAACGGTAGCTCCGCCTCCCTACCACTACGTGTGTAGTGCCCATCTCGGCCTATGCCGCTCACGCCCGCTCTTCGCGGGTGCTTATCGACGCTTCATCCAACCACATCGTGGTCGTAGATGTTTCATTCGACCGCCTCGCGGTCATGACTTCATCTGACACATCATGGTCAGGACCTCGTCCGACTGCCTCGCGGTCGTGACTTTTTCCAGCCACCTTATGGTCGGATGTTTCGTTCGATCGACTCATGATCAAGACTTCGTTCGACCGCCTTGTGGTTGATAGTTTGTCCAGCTGCCTCACGGTTGTGGCTTCATCCGGCCACCTCACAATCATAGATGCTTCGTCTGACAATCTCATGGTTATAGACGTTTCATCCGACCGCCCCGCGGTCATAGACACTTCATCCGACCACTTGTGGTCGTGGACGTTTCGTCCGACCACACCATAGTCGAGACCTCATTTGACCACCTCGTGGTCATAGACATTTCGTTTGATTGCCTCACAGTCAAGACTTGGCCATCTGCCTCGTAGGCATCACCTCGGCAGAACAGATAATGCACTTTTAAAGTCTTCATCTCACCACCAACTTCATTAACGACAATCCGAAGGGTGGGGAATAGAGCGCACTTTCAAAGTCTTTGTCCCGCTACTGACTTCATCGAGGACAGTCCGAAGGGTGGGGGATGGAGTGTGCTTTCAAAGTCTTTGTCCCACCGCCGACTTCGTCAACGATAGTCCAAAGGGTAGGGGACGGAGCATGCTTTCCAAGTCTTTATCCCGCCACCGACTTTGATGATGATAGTTCGAAGGGTGGGGATAGAGTGCACTTTCAAAGTTTTTGTCCCGCTACCAACTTCATCGACGACAGTCCGAAGAGTGGGTGCAAAGCGCACTTTCAAAGTCTTTGTCGCGCCGCTGACTTCATTGACGAGCCTGAAGGGAGGACGAAGCGTGGTTCCAAAGTCTTCGTCCCGCTGTCGACTTCGTTGACGATAGTTTGGCCACCCTGTGGTCCTATCTTTGTCTAACTGTGTCGTAGTCATGACTTTGTCCGACTACCTCATGGTCGTGATTCCGTTGACTCTGTCAGCAACTATCCAACCACCCGGTGGTCGTGACTTCGTCCGACCACATCCTGGTCATGACCCTGTCTGACCACGTCTTGGTCGCAACCCCATCCAACTGTGTCCTAGTCACGATCCCATCCGACCGCGTCGTGGTCGTGGCTTCGTCTGACCATATCATGGTTGTCGCTTCGTCCTACTACCTCATGGTCATGACTTGGCCTGGCCACTTCATTGTCATGACTTTGTCCGACCGCCTCGTAGTCAGGACCTCATCCGACTGCGCTCACGGTTGTGACTTCGTCCAGCCACCTCCTGGTCATAGACATTTCATTTGACCAACTCGTAGTCGAGACTTCGTCTAACCACCTCGCGATAGACACTTTGTCCAGTTGCCTCGCAATCATGAGTGACTTTGCCCAGCCACCCCGTAGTCATAGACGCTTCATCTGACCACCTTGTGGTCATAGACATTTCGTCTGACCACCTCATGGTTGTGACTTCGTCTGGCCACATCATGGTCGAGACCTCATTTGACCGCCTCGTGGTTGTAGACATTTCATCCAACCACCTCACGGGCAAGACTTCGCCGCCCGCCTTGGAGGCATTTCCTCGGTGGGGTGGCACAACTTCGCTGCCTGCCTTGTAGGCATGGTCTCAGTGGGACGGTCTGGCTTCGATGTAAGACTTTGAGGCATCACCTCAGCGGGGCGGCACGACTTCACTGTCCACCTCATAGGCATCGACTCGGTGGGATAGCACGCCTTCGCCAGGAGACTTCACTGCCCACTTGGAGGCATCGCCTCGTCGGGGTGGCACGACTTCGCCGCCCGCCTTGTAGGCATCGCCTCGACGGGACCACTTGGCTTCGGTGCTAGACTTTGCCGCCCACCTTGGAGGCATTGCCTTCACGGGGCAGCACAACTTTGTCATTTGCCTCATGGGCATCGCTTTGATGGGACGGCACACCTTCACTAGGAGACTTCACCGCCTGCCTTGGAGGCATCGCCTCGGCGGGGCGGCATGACTTCGCTACCTGTGTTGTAGGCATCGCCTCAGCGGGATGGTCGGGCTTTGGCGTAGGACTTCGTCACCTGCTTGGAGGCATCGCCTCGGCGAGGTCGCACGACTTCACCGAATGCCTTGTATGCATCGCCTCGGTGGGATGGCCTAGCTTCGGCGTGGGACTTCATTGACCTCCTCGTAGGCATCTCCTCAGAGGGATGGCCTCACCTCGGCTCCACTTCCATGATTTGTCGGTGGACTCTACAGTTGCCTTATGATCAGTAAAAGAAGAACCCTCTTCTAGAGGTTGCAAGCTACTAGTTGCATTGGCTTACCAGTCGGCACCGTCGCACTTACTATCAGGGGATGGAGGGCTAGGTAGTTAGTCACATCAGCCTACCCATCGGGACCTCCACACTTACTGTCGAGGGAGTCTTGTTGTAGGGGTGGCCCAACCCCTCACCCCCCCGGTGATTGGGCCGTACAACTGGCCCAATATGTAATAGACCCAATAGTATAGAGAAATATAGCAATGTACCTCTACCTTTTGTAATTATTAAGGGGTAGGATGGAAAATTCCTATCCTACCCCACTCATGTATATAAACCCCTAAGAGGGGCATAAGGAGGGCAGATTCACTCATTTTTACCAATAGCTATCTCTCTAGTTTTCTTGGTGCTATGTCTCCCATGGAGAAGAGTACCCTGTACTCACTGTTGTAGCCGTGCTACAACAGACAACATGCACCACCTTTTCTTGGCTAATTGACACCGATGTGACCTATCCTGTGCCTGCAAGATTCACTCTTGTGGACGGGGGTGCTCTTCTATTTAGCAAAATTTACTCCCAAATACTATGCTATGAGCGACTACTAAAAAGGGCTAGACTCCCTATCTAGGGCCAACACCACACTCAAGCTAATCTCAAAAACATGGGGAGAGAGGAGGGAGAAGAGACAAGTGGTAGAGGGCATCACTCTGGTTGGGTTTGGGATGTTGAACTATGGAGAGATGCTTCGAAAGTGGAAATGGGTGGCCAAGAAGAAAGGATCCTACCCTAACAATTCATGTAAGGATGCACCTATGCGACTAGAGTTTCCACGCTCACAATGCGATTATAGTAATCCACCACCACCCGAGCGCACTACACCTATGGCAATATCCGCATAAGTGAATGTTCCATATTGATAAATTACATTGCAAGTTTTGTTCCACGTATCACTAAGTCCCTCTATGCATCCCCATAGGTGATCGAGCATTGCTATCTCTTTCAATGGATCGACAGCTAGGATAGGTATGACAGGGCATTCATCATGCAAAAATACATGCTGAACTACCCAGTAGCGCCTAAGAACACCAATTGGAAACCTTACACCACGGAGGACAAGGAAAGGCTGAGAGGGTGTAAAACAAGGCAAATGCACCAATGGTCCTCAATACCCCTACTGAACGCCAGGTTATTTTGGATTGGGACAAGCCTATGGAAGTTGTGAAAGCCGAGTACTGGACAACCGTTGCAAAGATGAAAGCACATAGGAGAGACAAGTGAAAAGCACCGATGTAACCAAATGTATATGACGAATGACTATAAGCCGGACTTCCAGTAGGTGCACATGTATCTTAATTATAGTTCAGGTTAATGGTTCATGTATGTTGCCATTTGTATCATGGGAGTAGTGAAGCGAACATTTGTACCTAACAAAACCCTAAACATCATGTAATTCATAGCTTTATTAAAAAGTCTTTAAGTTCTAGTAGGTTATGATGTGAGTCACTATATGTCAACATCTTCCTACGTTGTCACCTTATTGCAATAAATTGTCCTTACATTTGTTTCTTCCTTCATTAAGTAATTTGTTTCACAAACTTTTATTATTGTAAATGCATGTTATTTTAGCCTTATAAACTTTTCTTTAAGTACAAGTTGATCTATAATTTTGGAGATGCCTTATAAACTTTTCTTTTACCTTGGTTCAATAAAATGCCCCTTCATCATGCTGCTGAGAAGGGGGCTATCTCATACTCGTATGAGAAATCAGGTAGTGCGATAACTTTACAAAAAAACAAGAACAAAGAGCGGAGAGGGTATCACTATGAACATCATAGCACGTGGATAACACATGGCACCATATCACAAGCACCCACTAACCCAACCATGCCTACGCGGGGTTTCTCCTAGGCGCAACCCCACGAGTGGCCCTAGCCTTGCTCTGGCGCTGTGAGTGACCTAATGGATAGGTTAACTGGTCTAGTGCGTGCCGTGCCCTGGCTGGGTAAATGACAGGTGTGAGTCACAATGTCTTGGTGTGTCGGCTAGCTCGGTCCTGGTGCATCAGAAAGCTACGAACCATCGAGTACATGCACTACCTCATCCTCCAATAGCTATGCCAACCAGTTGTCCACTGGGTCATCGTCATCGTTGTCCTACTCCACCCTGTGGCCTGTCGCCTTGTCCATAGCATGCGCCCTATGGCTGGACCAGTCCTCCACGTAGGCCTCGAGCTGGTGGCCTACAACATAGGTACGATACAATTCAAAAGTCTATCAAAAGTCAAGCAAAGGCAACAGGGTGAGTGATATGCCTGGGTACATTCGGGCGTATGAAACCATAGGGGCTATAGCCTGCCATGAGGAGCCCCCCACAACGTCTGATGGAGGTGCGTTGGGTGCGTGCAACATGCGTGGTATGCTCTAGTCGACCCTCATGCATGTACCATGGAAGCATGTGGCACGACATTGCTCCTGGTCCTCCTGCATGATGTCAGCGAGACAATGTGCTTGGCCTTCTATTTTGCCTATCAATTCTTAGTATAGCTTATTTTGTATTATAACCTCTGCTCGACCGCACAAATAATTGAACGTGTTCAAAATCCATGTTATCAACAATCTCTTTATACATGACATTTGCAACAAACCCTAAGGACATATTTTCCATGTGATTACATGGATTGTTGCCACACAAGTGTACAGGACGACTATAGAGCACTTCCAATGGCATCCCTCTGTCTCACACTTCACGTCGTACAAGCGTGCACTGGAGTTAACCACTTTGAACATCCTCCTCAATGAAATGGTCCACAACTTAACTACTTCCTGCACCTCTCCTTTACTTTTGTAGAAGCCTCCTTGCCTCATGTTATTCTGCGAGTACTCCTAGGCCGCCCGCTCACCTCAGCTCACTGCTAGCTTGTCAAATTCATACTCTTCCAATCCGAGGGTATGGGTGGAGCACCTCTACTCTACTTATCATCAGAAGCATTCAAAAATTAATTGTCGCTTTCCTTGCTAGGGAAAATCATTCTATGGGGATTGTTCAGGTGAAACGATCGGATGGTGATGAGATGAGCTCCCATATTATGTCTATCCCTTCATAATGGCTCCATTGTACAGCTAATAATAAGTAGCCTTCAAAGGCATCTTCTTAGCTTTTGCATGGATCCCCCGATCGACTCTGAGAAGGGTCAGCCTTAACAATGGGCTTGAAGAGAAGTGTAGGAATTGGCAGAAGTAAGCGCACGTCGCAACAACGCCCGCAGGCCGCGGAGGAGGCTGCCCATCGAGCCGAGGCCTCCGACTCCGAGGAGGACAAGAAGGAGAAGCGGTGGGTCGCGCGGAAGAAAGCTGTGCTGTTTGCCATCTGCCTCGTTGCGTTGCCGGCGCGGGTGATCCTGGTCGTCCTGAGCAACGGGCCATCAACAGGAGGACAAAGTACGTCTTGGTCACATCAAGCAATATACCTCTATTTCGCATCTGGCTTCACAAATCTCGAAGTACCTATCCCATAAAACCACCCTTTCTCAATTCACATTTTTAAATTCAATGTTACGGTGGGTTGTTTGGATCAAAGCAAAGATACCAACCGTTGCAAAGTCAAACAGTGTGGCACGTTGTCTTTTTGGTTGATAACCATAGTTCAATCTTTAATAACTATGGTTGATAAGTTATTTGCGTGATTCGATTGTATTTTTTTGGGATTTGAACTCGTGGCTTGTAAGCTTTAACATGACTATACTATCAATTGTCCCCGCTCTCTAAAAAAAAAGATCAAAACAAATGTCAAGATAATTCGCTCCCACTAAATATTGAAATTGAGAAGAGAGGGAGAGAGCGTGAAAAGTTCTATTTGCTTAACAATTTTAAGTAAGTGTGAATGGTTCAATTATTGATGGCCGAATTATCGAATCTGGATGGTCAAACTTTTAAAATCGAAAATAGCTGGCTGCCTAGCGTAGCTACCCACCCCTCTTCGGGCTCCTCCATGCCAGCCGGTGGCCTCCCTCTCCGTGCCTTGTCATCGGCGTGCTCCCCCCACCCTCTCTCCATCAAATAAAATTTTGAGTTGAAAATCTTCCAAATTGAGTTGAAAGTTTCCGGTTTCGAGTTGATAGTTTTCAATTGTGAATTGAAAGGTCACGATTTCTTGGAACTGAAAGTTGTTGAATTTGAGTTGAATAGAACGGAAGAGAGATGAGGAAGCGAAGGATATATACATGACAGGAAAGAAGAGGGCGCACATCTTGAAGCAAATCCAACGGTGAATTTCTTGTGGGTAGCTACCGCCGCCCCTAGGCAGAAAATCCTGTCTTTTTTAAAAGGTACTTTTAAAGTAGAACATTTGCATGCTCCCCTCCTAAATTTGCAAGTAATAATGTTTTAATGGTCATGATGTGTTCTGACAAATAACCACAATTCTGTAATATACTGGTATCCAGCAACGAATTAACAATCTTCCGGTGTCTTCCAGCAAGGCTACACTTTTTACGAGCACACTTTTACAATGTGCTTAGATAACTTTGTTTATCTACTTGCATAGGTGTGGTGGGAATGGAAGTTGAGGAGAAGTGCGACATGTCAATGGTAAATGGGTGAGGGAGCCAAGGGGACCGACCTACACCAACTTGTCGTGCCAGATGTTGGCGGACTACGTGAACTGCCAGAAGTACGGCAAAGATCCCGGCTACCTGTACTGGCGGTGGCAGCCCGACGGGTGCGGCCGGCCGCGGTTCTCGCCGGAGCGGTTCCTGGACCTCGTCCGCGGGAAGCGGCTCGCCTTCATCGGCGACTCGCTGGCGCGCAACCACATGGAGTCCCTGCTCTGCCTCTTGTCTCAGGTACATACGTCCGGCCACTACAGTTGTTCGATAAGATTTGCAGTAAAGCATCACCCGGATGTCCTAATTAATATCATAAAATTATAAATTTGTGATCTTTGGATTAGAGATTAAAGGACCCTTGTTTTTTAAAGGGGAGATTTTTTTCAAGGTGGAGAGGTAGAATTCAAGTGGGAGGGAAGAGAATTCATATCCATTGGATCTCTAATTAATGATCCTAAATCTGGATGATAGTTAGGAAAAAATATCTGGATAATGTTTAACAAAAACCCTTTCCAGTAAAGAAACGGTTGGTTAGTGTTGATGCAGGCCGAGACGCCCACAGATTTGTACGCCAACGCCGGCAAGGCGGCAACGCGTCCAACAATTCCCGGAAATGGCACTTCCCCGAAGCACAATTTCACACTCATGTCGATATGGACGGAATTCTACGTGCACGTCGTCCCGGTCATCGACGGCAAGCGGACCGGCCCCTTCGACATCCACCTCGACAGGCTCAACACCAACTGGACGCGCCGCCTGCCGGAGCTCGACTACGCCGTCATCTCTGGCGGCAACTGGTTCTTCCGCGCCAACTACCTCTGGGAGGGCGGCCGCCGCTTCGGCTGCGTCCAGTGCCGCGAGTCAAACCTCACCCACTTCGGCATGGCTTACGCCGTCGGGCGCGTCGTGAGGGCAGCCATCGAGGCCATCGCTGTTGGACTAATTCCTGGTTGTGGTCTGTTGGTGCACAGCACACGTTGGATGACAGAGCGTACGTTCAGGAGCAGCAAGCAGAGGATGGGCGCAGTGACCACTTGTTGTGTGCGTGTATTCGTAGACTGAATAACGTGCAGTTGCACGAAGTCAAATTTCCCGTTTTAAGTGGATCCGTGATCCGGTTTTAGTGCTAGAGTATTTAGCATTCAGTTGTAGCCTTTGGTGTATTCTAAAGGTTTTCAGAAAGTTGTAGCCGAGACATTCAGTAATACAATTCAGAGAATTAACCTTCTGAACCCAGTTCCATTTTTCTTTACTTTGCCGTAAGATCTACAGTGTTCGCCCGGTTCAGAATTCTGGAAGAATTCTGGGCGTGCTCTGTTTTTGCTTTCATACTGGGCACAATCCTGGTGTTCCCTGTCTACAATCGCGCGGTGCCAAGACTGCAAGAGCAGCCTCGTCGCGTTCCTGCGGACATACACGCCGGACCACTTCGAGCACGGCTCGTGGTTCAGCGGCGGCTACTGCAACTGGACGCATCCATTGGAGGAAGGAGAGTTTAGCTTAGAAGCCATTGCGTGGGCGCTGAGGAGGGTGCAGGTGGAGGAGGTGAGGAGGGTGAGGGAGACGAGCGGGAACAAGAGGTTCGGGGTGCTGGACGTGACAAAGGCCACGATGATGCGCGCCGACGGCCACCCGGGCGAGCACTTCAACAAGTGGCTGCCGAGGAACGCCAACGACTGCCTGCACCTGTGCCTGCCGAGCCCCATCGACATGTGGAACGACGTGCTGCTCCAGCGGCTCGTCGAGATCTCGCCGCCGCTGGTTGTTCGGTGACGCGGGGGCTGTTGATGTTGGCTGTTTCAGAACTTGTCAGGCTCACCCCATTGTTTTGAGTTCATTGTATGTTGCACTGTTATATGTACACCCAGGCTCGAAGTCCATGTCAGAAGAAAGCATAATTCTGCTACCGAATTACCGGATAAATTCAGTAGCAGCCGAACGAAGCTCTTTTGTTGGGATGAAAGAAAGATCTCATCGTTGCTCAGTTTGTATTAAACTTCCTAACTCATTATGAGCTAACGATACAAGAACAGCATACTGATCTACCTCTAGTAGTTAACTGCCGAACATGAAAGATGTATTAATATACACATTGCAAGTGCAACCAGCACCTTAAAACTTGGGATAAAGCTACAGATGATATTGTTTTCGTCTCACAGACCTCTGATCATCAAAGAACGGCTTTGATCATTTGAAGCATGCTAGTTTCCTGGACATGACACCCCTGCAACTGCAATACCAGAAAAAAAAAGGCTTTAGTCTTTTCAAAAGAAAAAAAATGCACACAATTACTGGAAAGTCATTGGCATGGTGTTTGTCATACTAGTGCTTCTTTGAGCATAATTCAGTGAATGTAAACTCATGATTTCCCAGGCAATGTCAAGTACTACTAATAAAATGAGGCACCTAGGACAAGAACAAGGGTGCAGACTGCAGAGTGCAAAAAGACGACTCCTAAACATTCGAGAGTGATCTACACTAATCTTACTTTTGTTAGGTATTCATAGTAGATCAGTTTTCCCAGAAATGGCAGATGAACATAAAAACATTCACAACTTTTCAGTAATTCAGTGTATGCTCAAGAGGATGCCCGGAGAGGCCACTATGGCAATTGTAGATGCAGACTAACATAATTCTCTCCCAGCAGTAATCAGAACAAAGAAGCTTTATGACTGCAAGTGTATAAAATAGAAGCGAGCAAACGTCGGTTAGAAAGTTATATTCGCTCACAATATTGAACATCCCCGCCGTGCTTTCTTTTTCTTCCTTTCCCTCTGCTTTGTTGGAGGCTTGATTACTACCTTGATGGCAGCATCAAACACAGCCTTGACATTCTACATATTAGTGAAATATTCTGAAGTTAAAGGATGCATCCAGAATACAACAAGGATAAATTAAAACTTCAGAGACTTAAGGGACTCAGGGAGCCAACAAAAGCAATTAACCTGCTGTGTCTTTGAGCTGCACTCAATGTAACAGGTTGCACCAATGTGCTTGCGGAGTTCCTCCCCCTGCAAGGAAAGGGTGGCAAGGAGAACACAGAAATATAAGATACTGGAATGCATTGATATCTCAAATTAGGTTAAAATCAAAGAAAGACAAAGGTCAACGTTCCAGAGATAATACCTGTGCTGTGGTAACAGGCACCATGGCAGGATGGTCAAGCAAGTAGTGCTTATCTTCACGAAGATCTGTATGCAATATCATGATTGAAAAAAATTATGGTCCAATAGAGCATTTAATTAAGAAACCTTGTGCAAGATATGGCTGTAGACATGATATTAAAAACCCCAGGTGAAATGAAAGAAACTAAAAAACAAGACAACAAAATGTGATGTTAACAGTGCAATGATGTATAACCGGTTTTTAGTATGTAATATGTGTTTAATGAAATGTTGGAAGTTCCAGAAAATAAGTCCATATTTTTAAAGCTTTACTTAAGTATTTAGTGATATGAAATTACCATCCGTTTAATGACTGCAGGAGGTTAGACGATGAACTAACAAAGGAATGCATGGTGCCTTCCCTCTTGTGAGGAGCCTAAGAGCCTGGGATTTTGAAATTTGGAAAAATGAAGCCTTACTTCTAGCAAAGGTAACGAGGGAACTTCAATCTGTAGAAAACATGATTTGGTATTTCCGGATATCTAATATTAAACATAGGTGGGATTATAGTCTCCTTTTCATTCTGGAGGTCTAGAAATTCTTGAAAACTTTCAGAAGAAAAACCTTATTAGCTCATCCTGTAGACCCTTCTTTTTTGTGGAAACTAAGACCTCATAAACAAGTAACTTGTTCTCCCTTCCTTGGGCTATTTGTATAACCCTCGAATTTCTCATTTGAGCAGTTAATTATTTACCATGGAAAATGCTATATCTTTATACATCAGCAAGTTTACAAAGTAGAAGAAATGGAGAAAACAATCCTTCTTCCCAGGGTTTGCTACTAAAACAAGATCCTTATCAAATTGTTGTCCTAGGCCATTGATTTTTAGTTTTGAAAGACGAATTGAGTAATATAGGGCCCATTTGTAACATGCGAAATTTCCCAGGTTCCTGCAGGAATTGAACTAGTTCCTATGAAATTCCTGCGTTCCTACGCTTCAAACTGGCCTTATCCTTTATACTTTACTTTCTATAGCATTTAAACATTAACACGATGCAGTAAAATAGTACGAACCATAGTCTTTAAACATCACAATGATTAATCTTGGGGAACTAAAAACTACCATGATTCCAACAATTTTTTTGAAGGCTCATAACTCCAACAATAAAGAGACAAATAAGTCCTAACCACTATCAACAAGGTACAAGACAGAATGTACAACTCACCAATCTCAGTATCTCAGAGATAAATGTGCAATCAAATGGAAATCGTGCTTTCATTATCACACAACTCACCCAATTTGGTCCCGACCAGTACTATTGGCACGCCGGGTGCATAATGCTGAAGCTCCGGTAACCACTAAAAGGGAATAATAAGCACACGGTAAAATTAACTGAATCTCTGAATGGTATCGATGTTATCAGCAACAAGATGATTAGAAACACTAGTATAAATTTTCGAACCAACCAATCCAAGGTGGTATAGATATGCACCTTCTTCATGACATTCTCATAGCTAGCTCGGCTAACGAGCGAGAAGGCAAGCAAAAAGACATCCGCTCCGCGGTAGCTCAGCGGCCTCAATCTGTTGTAATCTTCCTGCCCTATAAACAATTTGAGCTCCACATTATCAAGATCACCGAGAACGCAAAAATTTTCGCCGCAAGGAGTGATACGAGATAAAAATAAAATGCAAGTGTAGTACAAATAAACACAGTATCCACACGAGAGATCGAAATTACCTGCAGTGTCCCATAGGCCCAAATTCACCGTGGTGCCGTCGACCACCACGTTTGCGCTGAAATTATCGAACACAGTGGGTATATAATCCTGCCAAATGACCGATTACAAAGAAAAAATAAGTGAAAATTTTGGGGGAAAAAACTTCAGAATATGTACTGGCAGAGATGAAACATTAGCAATGATTCTAAAACATTTGCACACACAAGTAGACAAGGAGGTGACCCCAAGAAGAAAACACCCAGAAAAAGAAGAGATAAACCCCAAGAGAGATAAAATTTTGACTCCATAGTTGCCAACTCTTGTTTCCATACTAGCACACCACACGGTCCCCAAGAAATCAAGAACGGCAAAAGAGAATCTAAAAAATCGCACCTAGAAGCAAAAAGGG
This sequence comes from Dendrocalamus sinicus, assembly GCA_036346575.1. Classification (NCBI taxonomy): domain Eukaryota; kingdom Viridiplantae; phylum Streptophyta; class Magnoliopsida; order Poales; family Poaceae; genus Dendrocalamus; species Dendrocalamus sinicus. The sequence continues at coordinate 8,304,928 of CM070656.1, read as the reverse complement.
GAAACCTGAACTTTCCAAGAACCCGAGAAAGCCCGAATAGTTTCCACAAGAAAAGGACAAGGGCAGAGAGGAAGGGGCACGAGCATTACAGTGGGGAACTTGTTGCTGGTGTAGCAGATGAGCATGCACGTCTTGCCGACGGCGCCGTCCCCCACCGTGACGCACTTGATGAACCGGGAGGCACTGGACGCCATGGCCAAGTCACAAAGATAACGAAGCAAGCAGAGGAATGGGGAGTCGGGAGGTTAGAGGAGTTTGCTCTTGGTTGTGTGGTGTGGTGGTGGCTTCCTGGTGATGGCTGAAGAGAGCCACAGGGAGGTCACATGCACTCTCGTCTCTGCCCGTTCTCCCTGCTGCTAGCTAGAGACCATCTCTCTCTCCTTTTATCTTGCTGCCAGATGCCATGTTCTGTTTCGGACATTGGCCTACTGAGATCTGGATCCTCTCACAGAGAATAGGGTCTAGACACTGGTAGCAGAATTGCGGGAGCTGCTGATGCTGCTTGGGCATTTGATGGTGTCGGATTCTTGCATTGATGGCTTATTGGTGTGTCTGGTGATGGAGTGCTTTCAATGGAGATTTCCTGTTATAGGATACGGTTCAATCAGTGAGTTCGCTTGGCCCATTTGGAACGGGGAACTCCACAGGAATTTCGTAGGTGGAAAATTGTTAGATTTTCGGGGTGGGTTGTATTGGTCCGTTCTTTTTTATTTTTGCCTATTTTAATTTTGATTTTTTTAACGACCACTATTTATTAAACTAACAAGCCACAACAAAAAAACCATAAATTATAGTAAAAATATATCCCGTTGCCTCACGAATAAGGTCATATTTTGAAGCAAATTGAGAGAAAACAAAACGGCACCAAGAATTAAAGGTGCAAATTAGTCAGATAAATAAGAACTAGTGGCATGTTTTAGTTTTACTAGCCTTATTCTTTTAGTTTATAGTTTATGAGTCTTCCTGAATAAATAAATAAATAAATAAATAGGACGGTTTCTCTGTCACTTTTTCAAATAGATTTATCGGTATTCGGTTCATTCACACAAGTACTTATGCTAAGATCAAAAATCATCAGTTACCACCATAAACTAGCAGCCACAGTTGAAAGAATCCGTTCATTACCCTTCCTTAGCCTTGGCAAGGAAACTAACCATTCCTCATATCCTAGACCTAAAGAAACTAGCACTGATGTTGATAAAATACACCACATTTTAAATAAAAGTTAACTATGCTAAGGGATGGCATTTTAATTGTTGTTCAAAGAATTAATTAGCATTTGCTCATAACATCATTTTTGTGCTTTGCTAAAACACGCTATTAAATCATGGTTATTCGTTGAAACACACTATGGCCATTGAAATATCATTTTCGACCACATAGGAGAGAAAAAAATTTAAAATGACTTTCGATCCCCCTAACACCTTCTGGTTTTGTTCAACTAAGTAGTTTGCCTAGGTCCGAATGGATAGCATTATACCCCGACACAACTGTAACTCCCTCCCAAGATCCTCCACTAGCCTCACTTGCTCCCAATCCACGACTTGTGTCATCACCTGAAGGGTAAGATAAACTTTTCGCCAACATTTTCTCTCCTTTTTCGGTCGAAAATGATATTTTAATGGCTGAAGTGTGTTTCATCAAATAGCCATAGCAGTAAGTTTCAACAAAGACATAAAAAACCAGTGTCCTAAAGTAAATACCATAAAATATCAGTATCATATAGCTAATTTTATCTTAATACAAAGTTACAAGCACACGGATTTTTTGGACCTGTTTTTTTGAACTGCGGCTTATTAGTCTAATTAATAGTGATTGCCGAGAGAAGCTAAAAACTAAAAATCACTGACAAAATAGGCAGATTGAACGCCATTTCTAAAGTGAACAAGAAACTTCTAGCTTTTTAATTTCATCTTTTTTTTGGCTTTTTGCCTTTTCTTTTTTCTTATATTCCTTTGCATTGTTCATGATGATGTAATATTTTTCTTTTTTTCCTTTTTAAATTTAATTACACTGAAAAAGCCAACAGCAGCTATAGGGCCTGTTCTTTTCGGCTGCGGCTTATGTCTTTTGGCTGAAATTTTTGAATTTTGGTTGTTTACGGTACAGATTACGGAAAGACAGATACTCACTTGCGATTTTAGCTGGTACAGATGTTGGACTTTTAACGTGTAGATCGTTTAACTTGTTGACTCTGTCTTAAAAAAATACTTCGTTTGAAAGTTAGGTACTGTAACAAAAGTTAAAAGCCGTTAACTTTTGACTTAAAGAATAGGCTCATAGTATAAAAAAGCTGCAAACAATGCTAAACAGTGTCAAAACCTTAAGCTTTAAATTCAATGGAGCGGACGCCAAGAACTTTAATACAAGTTGTCGGTGGGTCAGTATAGCTTCCGTTCTCCATTTTACAAGCAATTTCTCTCTGATGACGACGGTGTAGTGGCTTGCTTTGCAAGCACACACGTAGGATCGCAAGGAACCACCTTTTTAGTTGGATTGTCTTGACATTTTGTGCTTTACGTCTTTTTCTCCTGAACCTATTTGCCATTTCCCTCGAAAGATTGCTTCTTTTTACAGATACGTACTATGGCTGCCATCATGTGTGTTCTGTAAGGGTATTTCTAACGCTGTATCTAAGCCATGTCTAAATTCTCGCTATGCATGTGAGATTTTGGATGGGGTGGAATAGAGAAAATAGAGCTATCTCATGCATGGTGTCTTTACACCAATTCCGGTGAGACTGATAACTTATTACTGTAATTAATGACTTTTATCTTTAGTATGAACATTTGTGTGAATGAACTCAACACCAATAAACGATAAGTCACTTCGAAAAGGCTAACCCAATCAGTCGCTTTGAAAAGACAACGGAGAAGTCATCCTGTGTATTTGTTCGAAAGAAATCATAAGTCATTAGCTGAAAAAAAAACTGGACCATAGCTTGATATGCATTGGAGAGGCATACGTGTCTTTCCACGGTGCAAAGATTTAATGTAAACATTAAATACTTGTTGGACAACTTCGGAGATAATGCATTGGAGCAATTGTGTCTTACGTGAATCTGAGGAGGTGGAACATTCTCTCTCCTCCTAAACATAACACATAAAACACAAGGGTAGAAATGCCCTAAAAGAACTATACTTGTTAAATCCATGCAGGGAGTTTATTAGTAGATAATAATTCTCCAAGCACTAGTCAAAGTACTATGAGCAGTGCTTCTATGCTCTAAAAACTAAATTGTACAAAGTAGTACTACTAGTAGTAGAGTATTGGGTAACTGTAAATCAGACCCTTAAATGACCTTTTTATTTCCACTTTGGATAAAGTCTTTTAACTTTTCTCGGAGTCTAACACCACCCACTCACCCAACTTCAAAACCGTTTATTTTATGTCCCAAAATATAAAAACGAAAATCATGCCCCAAGGCTGGTTTTGTGAGAGGTTTTTACCATATTAGCTACCACGTCATCAGCTTTGCAATGTTGGCATCCATATGGCATCCCAATCAACCCGACCCCACATATCAGTGACCCTTTCTTCTCTTCCTCGTGTTGGTTCATGTTGATGGTGTGGCAAAACAATAGGAAAAATTGTTGATGTGGCAGTCACATCAACCAAGCGATTTGTGTGTTTTTTTTATATTTAGAGATGTAATGTGAACGGTTTTAGAGTTGAGGGTGAAAATTAGATTATGAAAAGAGTTGAGAAATAAAATTGGATTTTTTTTTGCTCCTTCCACTTCTTTAAACACATAAATGTACACATGTTGAATCTAAATATAACAGAACAAAATTAAAAAAAACCATAATCGAACAGTTCCTCAAATGATGGAAACTACATGCGGTGCTTGATGTCTTTGATATTTAATTAATCCTGTCAGACGACCTTTATCCTCTTTCTTTGGCCATTATAAGACGACGCAAAAGGTTCTCTTCGTTTTATCCTTTGGCCAGATGTTCCACTTTGCATATTAACAGTGCTTTAATTATTGAGTTCCTCAAAAGAGGTCATGATTGCCAATGTGTTGAACATTGTTTAAGTGTGAATATATATAATATGACTGTATATACTGAGATAAGTTGGCATTAGAACAAGACCAACATCATTTACAAAAGTTGCATTTGTTCGAAATCATTATACTAGTATATACAGGAGTAGGGGTGAAAACGGGTCGGGTTAATCCCGACCGATCCGGCACCGAATCCGATTGGTACCGAATCCGACTAGTACCGAATCCGGAGAAAAAAATATGGGTTAGGATATGGTAACAACAATATCCGTCCGAATCCGAATATCCGTCCGAATCCGATACATCTTCAACTTTGATTTCAGGTTAGTGCTACTATTTGACGTTTCATTTTCTTTTGCAATGGTAAAATAAAATCTTCCACATCAGCTATTAAATAGTAACATCAAGTCAGTGCGTCCTACTCCATTTACTGCACTGTATGCATTCCTTACAAACAAGTAGGGGTGCAAACGAAATGGGTTAATCCCGACCGATCCGACACCGAATCCGATTGATACCGAATCCGATTGGTACCGAATCCGGAGAAAAAATATGGGTTAGGATATGGTAACAGCAATATCCGTCCGAATCCGACCCGTTTTCACCCCTATACAGGAGGCGGCTACACATATGCCATTTGCAATAACAAATTATGTACAAAAGCCACCGGCAGAATTTAGCCTAGGAGGGCCTATCTGCTGGTGACTTTCCGGCCAACCGATTTCATACACAATTCACAAGATCTCTTTGTACGTGTAGCATTTCCTTTTTTTCTTTTGGAAATAAGTACGTGTAGCATTTCCGCTTTGCAAATATTGGCAGGTACATGTTACTGTTCTCACTATGAGCATAATAATCGTTGAGCATCTCCAACAGTGTGAGTTAGTTACTAACTCTAAGATAACTTCTCTAAGAGCAGGTACAATAAGGCTTAGTCAGCAGGCTATAGCAAATATAATATCAACTAAATCTTACGTGGCAGAGAGAGAAAGGAAGAGAGAGAAAGAAGCTGGCTACTAAATTACAGCTAGCTATAGTACGTAAAAATATGCATTTCACTCTCTTACACATGGGGCCAAATAATTATTGTAATAGCTACCTTATTGTATGAACTATTTTTTTAAGGCTCTAGATGAAATGGACAAGTGTTAGGGCGTCTCCAACAGCTGGCTATTTAGTTAGCTAGATCTGATGTGGCAAGGAAAAAGTAGGAGAGAGAGTAGTCACTAGTGACGAGCAAATAGCTGATCTATTTCACGTAATCCAAGAACATGAGAGAGGAGCATGTGGGTCCAACAGTATAAAATAGTATTTGCTTTTGTCTCTCACCTCCACGTCAGCTGACTATATAGCTAGTACTAGCTATTTCCATTGCGGACGCCCTAACACTTGGCTATACTATTGTACTTGCTCTAATGGTACTAACTTTTAGCACATAGCTCATAACATAAATAGCCCCACATGACACTCTCACATAATCTTGGAATGTGTGTATAAGATTAACTCTTGATCAAGAGATAGTTTTTCTCTCTCTTCTATTAAAATATGAAATAATATGCTTAGATCTAGCTCATAAGTCAGGGAGCTGCTCTTACCTACATATATACCAGAGCCAGAGCGATCGAGCCAATTAATCTGAGTTCACTCGCTAGTTACATGCACAGTTTATATACATGCTAGTTAGGTCAAAGCTTGCAATCGAAGCGTGCATGGACACGGATAATTTCATAAATACTTCATCCAGCCCTTGTACCTTGCTCCAACCTTGTGCTCAACGTATTAAATAATTTTACTGCACCTTCTAACCTTCTGGATCACTTGCATGTGACGCTAATATTGGCGTGGCAGCCGGCAGGCTTGCAGTCGCGGCACGGCCGGCGCCTTAACTTTGGCTGCAACCGCATGCATGGCAACGTCGTTTGCGGTACCCGCGTGGTGGCGGTGCGCGTTTGGCAGCGTCACATGGAGACGAGCAGCGCCTGTGCCGGTGCATGCGTGCGTGCGTGCCGGAAGCTCGCAAAGCCTGTGAGAAAACGATGCGCGGACACGTGCGCGCGCGCACGGCACGGGCACGCATGGCATGTGATGTCCTGCCAATTTAACCGGCGCGGTGCTGTACGCCGTGGCAGGTGGGCAGCGGTGGCAGCAACTGTGTATCGATCGTGTGTGTTCACCTCCGTGTCCCGGGGTGCTGTGCAGCACTGCTCACCCTGCCGGCTCTAACACGCTAAGGAAATGTTCCGAGTAATTAATGGCACTGCAGGCTGCAGCTTGCGTTACGGATTGACAGGGTGCTTAAATGTGCGCTGCTGCATGTACTACATGCTTGTAACTAGGTAGGTAGGTAAGTTAATTGGAGTTGCTTGGGTGGTGAGACTGTAAGAATGCATTGTTGCTATCGGTCGGTTCTTTTGGGAGAGGTTTATGGTTTTTAATTTAAAATTTTGAAATTTAATTATGTGTTTGGAGTTGTTTTTTGGAAAGTTTCTCGGCTGAGGAATTGAGATTAATTCAGAGAAAATAGCAGCCATCAAGCATATACATTCCCGACCACAAAAAAAAGAATAAAAACTAACCGGTTGTATAACAGCATTAAGTCATTTTATAGCACAGTTATGAGAGAAAAGTTTACCTTTCTTTAAACTTGTTTGAAAACATAGAAGTTTCAAATAGACTAAAGAAGCCAACAATGTCGTTGAAGAGGTCAAGAAATACTTTACAAGTGCTCCGGTCTTAGTCTCTTCAATACTAGAATAATCTTTACTTTTATATTTGGATGCTATGCCACAAGCAGTCAGTGTAGTACTAGTTATTGTACTATGTAAGTGAAGTCTTACATGAACCAAAAGAGCAATATCCAGAAATACAAAACTATTGTATTCCCTCCTTGTGACTTCAAGAAAACTAAGGAATTACTTCCAGGCCCATAAAATTGTGGTGCCATCCGGATACCCTCTCGGTCAAGTTCTCCAAAACAGGGAATCATCAAGACGTATAGCAAAATGGGCGATCGAACTTGGAGAGTTTGATCTCCATCTTATCTCATGAATAGCCATTGAGTCTCATGCTTTAGCAAAATTCATCGTCAAATGGATAAATCCTAAGCCTATCCAAGGGCCTGAGTACGAGAACCATGAGCAATGGACTATGCACTTCAACAGGTCTTTGACGATAAAAGTCTCACGGGTTGAGGTAGTCCTGATCTCTCCTACTGGAGAAAGGATAAAACATGTCATTGAACTAAATTTTTATGCAACAAATAATATGGCAAAGTACGAAGGTTTACTATTAGGGCTCTGAGCAGCAAAAGTGATCGGGATTCGTAGACTACTAGTGAAGGGCGATTCTCAATTAGTAGCAAATTAAATAGGGAAAGAATATCAATGCTCTAGTACCATGATGTCATCTTATCTTTTGAAAGTTAGGAAACTAGAGAAATATTTCTTTGGCTTCAAAGTCCAATACATTCCTAGAAAGAAAAACTTTCTAGCAGATCAGTTGGCATAGATGCCTTCCTCAAGATCACCCATCCCACTCAAAGTATTCCTAGTGCAACTCAACAAACTTTCGATAGTCAATAATTCCAAAGAAGGTCTTGTGGAGGTTACTTAGATTAACCCCAGAAACAACTGAATGGCATTAACCTACGAATATCTTCAGCTTGGCAAACTTCCTGAAGATGATGTATAGCCCAATCGTATAGCTCGAAAGGCTAAATCATACACTCTGATCAAATGTACCCTCTACAAATGAGGAACTCGTGGGGTGTGGATAAGATGTATATCTCAAAATGATAGTTTACATTTACTATCTAAAATACATGTGGGGGTCTGTGGAGCATATTATTTCTACATAACACTGGTCGGCAAAGCCTTTTAATAAGGGTAGTACTGGCCAACTGCCCTCCATGATGCAAAGGAACTTATGACAAAGTGTGCACAATGTTAGTTTCATAGCCGCAAGTACATCGGCTTGCACAAGCTCTCCAAACAATCCCTCTCTCTTGTCCTTTTGCAACTTGGGGCTTAGATATTCTATTACCTTTCCCAAAAGCACCAGGGGCTTTGAATTACTTTTTGTGATGATTGATATGTTCACAAAAATAGATCAAAGTTGAGCTAGTTGTCAAAATAAATTCATAACTAAAAAATGTGGTTACATGATTTGGGATACCTAGCCATATAATCACATATAACGATACTTAGTTCTCAAGTGGAAATTTTCAGGAATTCTGCGAGGCTAAAGGTATCAAACTATGCTACGCCTCAGTAACTCATCTACAGAAAATGGGATAATAGAGAGAGCCAATGGTATATTAATACAAGAAATTAAAAAAAAATGAGTTCTTGACCAGTTAGTATAGCGGTCAAAAGTTTGTGTGCAAGAACTCCCCTCTATATTATGGTCTATTCGAACCACGACCAGCCGTATGACTGAAGAAATGCCTTTGTTCCTGGCTTATGGAGCTGAAGCCATGCTTCCTCCAAAACTAAAAATTGGCCATGCTCGAACAAATCATTATAATTATAATGATAAAGAAAATCATCAGGTCAATGATATTAATTTCATCGAAGAACAAATAAATGCAACTCGTATCCAATCAAAAGTTTACCAACAAGCTATCCGACAGTACCATAGTCGTAAGGTGCAACTTCGCAGTCTAGCTATAGGTGATCTGGCTCTTAGGAAAATTCAGAGCTAGGCAAATCGCAATAAACTCTCCCCCAAATGGGAAGGCCTTTACACTGTGGTTGAAGTCACCAAACTAGGTTCAGTATGACTTGCCATGTAGGGTGGGTGTATTCGTCCAAATTCTTGGAACATCAATCAGTTACGTAAGTTCTATGTGCAATCCTTTTCTTTATTTATGTTAAATAAAGCTCTTTTTAAACATGTCAATTTTCCCTGATAAGTATTTCTATTTGTAACGCCTTGTCTTGATTCTAGTCTTACATTATCAATGCGGTCTAAGTTCTTGGAGGATACCCACACTTCTCTCAAAACCCCTTCTTCGGGATATTTTCACTTTATAACATATTGGCTCTAACATTTTCATTAAATGCCATGCGGATTTTTCTTGTGACTGTGACAGCCAAGGCCTTCACAATAATATACCCATTTCCTCATAAGGAAACAAGTGAAAATAGACAGCTAGTATGAGTCATTAACAGCTTGGGTGCCCAAAAGGCTTTATTTCTTACTTATTTATTATGTTCTTCTCTTGTTTAGTCTAGTCGAAATACGAAAAACCTCCTAGTCTAAATTCCTTCTCTCTGCATGTGGTCACACCTACTGGAAGGGGTTTCCTAGCAAAGGCCTTTTTCCTATGATCTTTGCTCCTAGCAGAAACTAAGGGATATAATACATTTTGAGAAGTTTTATTCATGCCTTATGTCTTTTGCTATTTTATGACTAGGTTGGATAAGAATATAATAGAAACAATCATCTTATTCTCTATGCATGTTGTTGTGTAGTTCTTATTTTAAATAAATGCAAAGTTCCATGACTATGTTATATCACGGTTAGGCCCAAAGGTATCAACAACTAGTTGAAATCTCTCACTCTAGCTCTACCCATTATGAGAATTTCCTAGTACTATCTGATCCTTTCCAGGCTCATTACCAAAAAGGATTTTGTCTTGTAAGTCTTTTTGCACAACTTTCTTTTCCTCCTTGACCCTGAGTGCTTTCTCAAGTTCTCGAAGTTTTAAAGCTTACTCTGCATAAGTAAAATAAAATTAGCTAAGAGAGGTATAAACAACTAAGAAACTGGTCGTATGTACAATTGGTTACCTTGGTTGACCTTCTCATGTGCTTCAATATCTTCTTTATGCCTAAAAGCATTGTATTTAAATTTGCTTGCACAGTCTTCATTGACTGGTCTTTTGTTTTACATACATCCTCCAGTTTCTAGATGATAGCACTCTTAACTTTTGCCTCCATTTCAAGACTCTCTAATCCTATCAATCACGATCAGAAAAAGAGATAAGAAGACAAAAACAGAGACAAAAAGTACAATTGAGAAAGGACTTATTTTTCAACTAAAGGTTCTTCTGCTCGAGAGTCTTGAGGAGTTATTTATTCTTGGTCAATGTAGACTTGAACATTTCTCTCTCCTTCTTGAGGGTCTCCTCGAGCACTTTCACCTTGCTTCTCGACCTACAAAAGGACTCAGAGAATAAAAAAATTAAAACTTATACGAGAATAGAAATTAAGAAACTCACCAGTCATCTGCTTGTCGATGGAGAGTAGCTCTCTCCTTCTCGAGAACTAGAGATCATCTGGTCGCTTCATCGACCAAAGTGGTCACCTCCACCATGTGCTAAAACAAAAGGAGAGAATAGAAACAAAAGGTGATCATGTTAAAAATGATAGGAATGGTCTTAAGTACTTGTCGAGACCATCTTTTTGGTAAATTTGGAATAGAGCTCCTCTAGTCTGGTCTTCAACTCAAGGTCTAATACTTTTCTCCAACAAAGATCTTCAAGTCTTTGGTTCTTGAAAATATAGCCTTGATCAGGAATATCCTTCCAATGAGGAGATCACCTGATTGTTGAAGAACACTCGACCACTGGACCTCCAAAGAAAGGAGGAAGGATCTCAACTTCTTCCTCCTCGACCATAGCTTACCCAGTAGATGTTGGGATCTACTGAGTTTTCATCTCCACCTCTATGTTCACATCTCTCAATGGTGTAAGAACCACTAAGAGATTTTTGGTTGTATCGGCTCCCATTTCTTCAATTGATGTCACTGCCAACTGAGAAACAAGAACAACCACTTTCTCCCTCGGTACTTCTTTGGTAGAAGCACTTGGAAGGATTGGGCCAGTGGAAGAGCTCAAGACCGGTGGAAGAGATTTCACCACCGGTCATATAGCCTCAGATCCTCTGACCAGCAGCTCTGGCTTTGCCCCTATGGTCTTGCCACTTGCAACAAGTTTGATAGTGAAAGCCTTCACCAAAAAAAAATTCCGTTGGTGTAATTTGTCTATTCTTCGTACAAGAGCAGGAGTGAGTTCATAAGAAAAACTCTCGGGGTCATAATAGAAACCTACCTCCGAGAGGATTTTTGCCTTCTCCTCAGGAGCTTGAGTGATTAGAAGGGCACGAGAAGATTCTGACACCCCATGAGACTTCTTCACAGGTCACTCATTTCCTAGGGATTGGTGAGATTTCTTTTGCACCCTCCTTTGGTTCAGAATCATCTTCTCCCATCATCTATATATTCAGTAGCATTAAAACATAGCAATCAAAGAATAGTTCTGGGTCGTAGGTATCATAAATTACCTTAAGCCTCTCGATCCTACCTCTAGAGAGGTAACTGCCAGGATCAAAGGGACCCATTCTTTCTACTTAGGTTTCTCTTCATTGATTGCCTTCATCCTTTCTCTTATTTCAGAAGGGGATAAGGCTATAAAATCAAAAGGGTGAACTACAAGTCAGAAAAAAAACACTATTAAACCAAAAAGATTTCTAACCAGTCCAAGTCCTTGATGCTCACCTTTTGAGGAGTCTTTGGTCGAATCTTTTGCTCCCTTATACCATAGCATGATATGGTCACACAATTTTAAGGTGCTAATTCGGCTCATAGTAAAATCTCTCACCGCGTGTCATGACGACAATCCCTTATCCTTTAGATACATGATGGTGTTGATCAATCATTGTGTCCTTCCCTCCTTACGAGCGGATCTCCACGCTGGGCTCTCTATAACAACCCTTCCCACAAATAATAGGAAGTCTTCTTTGCTCACCATCATAAAAAACCAATGCCTCTTCCATGATGACCAGGAAAAATTCGAGTACATCGGAATGTATTCTTTCGCCTTTCCATCATGAAGACATAAAGAGCAATTTTTGGGGGACATTCCCGCCTTTCCAAATCTTTCAGTCATTCAATAATAGTATGTGAAATGTTCCAGGTTCGCCAGCATTCCCAGATATGCCTCCCATAGGTATGCGAAGATATTGAGTATGGTGATCGAATTAGGCGCCAGATTCACTAATTTGATCCCATAGAATTTGAGCACCTCTGGTAAGAAGGGGTGCACTAGGATTCTGAACCCACATTCTACAAATGCCCATAACATAGGCATGTCGCCGTCTTCACCATTTAGAAAGTTTTCCATCATAGCTGACTTCCATGGGACTAAAAATAGATTGGGGATCAATCCCACGCTCTCCAAAGCCTTCAATCTCTTTGATCCTAGTTCGGACCTTGCCATTCAATGATGAATCCAAACATTCTCGTTGTGAATGGCTTGGATCTAGCGTGGATCAAGGAAATTTAGGGAAGAAAAGAACACTATGGCAAAGAAAAATAGAGGACAGATGAGGAGTTCGAAAGGTTTTCTTGAAAGTGTTAAATCAATCGGTACCTCTTCACTTTATAAAGGCTTTCCTCACAACTAAAGTTAATGGTTACGGGAACTATGACTATTAGATATAAACCATTCAGTTCTATTCCAGTTGGTTCTTTAACTTCAAGTGAAAAAACTTCTCTATCTTTATTGTCTATCATCAAAAACACCTTCTGACTTGCATTCTAATCAAAGGATTTTAAGTTATGAACTCACTTAAAGTTCGGGGGCTAGCTAACAAGAATTGAATAATCTATTAAATGTGGCCCTAAACTGTTGTGATCGTAGACCACTTAAAGCAATATTACCTGAGTACCACCGGTCAGAGGATTATTGCCTGAATACCCCTAGTCGGAGGATTATTACCCGATTAGCCACTACTCGAAGATCTTATAATCTGATAACTAGGCTTAACTCTCGACAGTTTCCCGTGTAACCGCACGACGATTCTCCCATATGCCTCTGACAACAACTATTTCATGGTTGTTGCTATAATCTTCTCCCACTGATAAGTAACTAATCGATAGTTATTTGTCAAATCTCTCTCACTGACAGCAACCGCCTGCTTGGCTGAGTGTGAGGAATCAGCAAGGCTTTTGTTCCAGTAGAACAACCGACACATTTTTGGTACTATTTAAGCTTGTGGGAAAAGGTGAGAAGGACATGCATTAAGAGATAGATTGATAGACGGAGACAAACAAGATTAATCAATAGACAACGGAGGCAAGGGATAGCAAAGTTAGGGCTAGTAGCACTCTCTTTGTAATCGCTCTACAAGAGTATTCTGTAATCCCAATATAGCAATAAAGATAGTCCCATTTCTCCTTTTTAATCCTTCTGTGAGACTTGACTTTTTTTTCCATAATTTGTAAGATCGACGATTTAACATCGACAATGTCATTTATCATATATCGTGACATGTTGAAATTTCCTCCATCGTCAAATTTCTCTACTTGATTTTGTACCATCTAACGCTTTACCGATTTTCTCACAAATCAGATTAATCTGGACTTGGCTCTGATATCACTTTTTACACTATGATAACCCTTCTTTTTTTATGAAAAATAGTAGGAGAGACTCTTACTACACTATATTAAATAAATAATAATGTACAAAGAAAGAAACAACATGCGAGAGAGAGCAGGGGAAGAAGCCCAAAACACAAAAACCAAAATTAGAGAGAGCTAATCTAATTGGAAAGAATAGAGTGAAGAGCTGGCTTGACTCTAAGGAGCAGCAAAGATACCTCCAATCTGAGCCTAGATAGCCAATTTGAGAAACGGTGACGCTGTTGTTGAAAAATAAGCTCATTCCTTACTTTCCAGATGAGTTAAGTTGCCAGTATAAACTTCTCCATGAAGAAATGCCCTGTGTATCCTTCTTTTTGTATTTAGAACTCTCGTTGGATTATCCGAATTAGTGTCCCACTAAAACCCTATCGCATTCGAACATTGTAGAGAGAAGGAGCATTGAAAGAAAATATGAGTGATGGTCTCAGCGTTTTGTCCATTACACAAAACACAGTGTATATTTCTATCAGTGATGATTTTTTCTGTTTGAGCATATCCTTCGTATTGAGTCTTTCTTTGAAAAGATGCCACGCAAAGACCTTTTGCTTCATGAAGCATCTATTCTTCCAAATAAGCGAGAAAACTAGTGAGGTGTTGAGCTATTTGAACTGTTAAGTATACCATTTTCGTGAAGAGAAGTGGGAGTTCCTCCTAATGTAAGTTCATTGGTCGGGTGTGTTTTGGTTAACCCCCACTTGCTCCATAAGATGTGGAAGTTGGAGATACTTTGGTATGCTTGGTGTGAAAGGGGCAACTGGAATGCACTGCGAGCCTCATGTAATTGTATGTAGTTTTGACTTAGATATCTTGATTTGAAGCTAACAGGTACAAATTTAGGAATTTTGCACAGAGTAGATTTCCATTCCAACAATCTTTCTAGAACAGAATGTCATGGACATTTTCCACTTGTCCCATGGCAATACCCTTGAATTGGTTGATGTTTTTCATAATTTCTATCCACCAGAATGAGCCACAGGTGCTAGTCGCATGAGGAACCAAATTTGGGTACTATTTGTGCCAGATCAGGCTGACCCAGGGAACCTCAATTCTTTCATAGAACTTGTGTAAATGTTTTAATAGCAGTCCCTCATTAAGAGTGTGAAGATTGACTTCCAATCCTCCTTTATTCTTGGGCTTGCAAACGTGCTCCCATGCTGCCAGTGAATTACAATGTCTTTGCAAGTCCCTGGAACCTCTCCAAAGACAATGTCTTCTAGCTTTATCAATGTGGTTTATCACTTTCTTGGGTAATCGGAGCATGCACATGTGATATATGGATTGAAGGAAGAGAACCACATTGACGATTATTAATTTTCCTCCATAGGACAATAAGCTCGTCGTACTGGCTAGGCGTCTTTCTATCTTGTCAACAAGAGGTAAGAAATCCTTTACTTTTGATCTTGTCGTCCCCATCGAAAGTCCAAGGTATGTAAATGACATAGATCCAATTTTGCATCCGAACACTCCTGCTAGATTAGCCACTTTGTCCAGTAGGACATTGATGGAGATTAACACTGACTTATGAAGATTCACTTTAAGGCCAATAGAGTCAAAGAAGGTTTGAAGGAGTCCTCTTAGGCACAGGAGTTGCCTAGAGCACGCTGGCAAAATAATTAGAGTGTCGTCTACATACTGTACTACTGGAAAATCTTCATTTCCATGTGGTGGAATTGGATGCTTGAGGAGGTCTTTTCTGGCTGCTTCATTTATAACCCTTCTTATGTGCAGCAGCCCCGAATCGAATCAGAATTTTTGAGATTCGACACAAGTATTCACGATATCAAGGACGAAGAAGATGAATCTCGTAGAGAGAACCAAAATAACAACATTAAGCAACCACAACGAGGGATAAAAAGATTTGGTGAAACCGACAAGCACAAGTTCAACAGAGTACAAGGGATTATCGCTCACTCACAACCCTATCGAATCTTTTAGGACACTCGGATCATTGCCCTATACAAAAATCTAGTGCTACATGATATTCTAGTCTCTAATTCTCTTGTGCATCCTCTACTTTAGATGAGTTAACTTAATTGCTCTGTTATTTGGTTACTTCTCCATGATCACTCCCTATCGTTTATATAGTTATTTCTAGATCTTCTTTAATTTAGAGTGAATTAGACTCCATTCAAAATGGCTTAGACTTCTGACTTATTTTTTACTATTAAACAATTTCGTCTTTTTCTAGTTTTTTGGTTTTTTTGAGCTTTTTGTCGGTTCTTTTTTCCGTATTCGTTTGTACTGTTCATGATGGACTAACTTGTTTTTTCTATTTTTAAATTTTTTAAATTTAATTACGCCAAATAAACTACAATCAACTATAGTACAATTTTAGCCAACTACAGTGCTTTTCAGCCATAAGCCATTCAAAAAAAAAGCTATTTTGAGCACTCCTCATTCAAATAAGAGTAGTGTCCTAATCCAAAAAAGTTTCATCTAGAAGTTCTTATAACACATATTTTCTAAAAGACTGTATACGTATCACCTAACTCGATAGAAGTACGGCCTAAGTGCTTCCGAGCGAAGGGATACACCTAGGAAAGTTTGGCAAAAGAGACGCGTCGAGGACTCGAGGGTCCAAATCTCCAAATCCCCTTTCCTTGAGATCGAAGCCAGGCTCTTTCTTAGCAATTGACATGACAACTACTGCGGCTGATAGTCATAGGATCGACAAGAATCCAGCACATCAAGGCAAGAAAAAAATTGGTGCAAACGACACTTAAGATATGATTTTGCCGGGAAGAACCACTTTAAGTACCCCAAAAAGCAAATAAATGGTACAGAAAAGTATAGCCACTTGAGCAAACAACTGCACACGTCTAAAAGTGAAAGTATCACCAGACCAGACGATTATGGGCAAATGCAAGATTACGCAGGATGAGTTTCCTGATATTGACTCAACGAATGAAATTAGAACAAAACTTTCCTTGTTGCTATTTTACAAATTTCTCGATACCTCGATGCTGCCATTCTATCTAATCAATCCAACTTAGACCATTTGCCGGTAATCGGTTCTACTATGCTTTTACAACAGCCCAATCTTTTACTAGGGTTGACAAATTCCAACAGTGGTAGTTTAAAGCTACTTTCAAAATAACTTCCGAGGTGACTTTTGACTTTAACTTCTTACATGGCAACTCTTCCAAGCAAGCCATTTCTTTAAATAGCTTCCTGAGTCCGGCGTTTATGTTAGCATCTTCGCCGTCTAACCCTATCTCAAAAAACATAGTTAAAAACCATAGCCGCAACCGTTTTAAACGGGGCCTAAAAATCTTGCTGATTCATAGCACTAACCCGGAATGTCAGTGTATGACCACCTTGTATAATATCCCATCGTTTTGTCATCACTAGAACAGTTCACTCCAAAAATACTCGTGGCAGAGGGTTTTGGCACCACAGTAGATTGTTGGCCTCACTTTGGGTCCAAAAAAAAAATACTATGCACTTCTAAGTCTGTTTTCTATTTGGATAATTAGTTGCCTTTCTCTGAACTCTCGGCGTTTCCCTTCTTCCCAAAGCTTTTGCTAGCGATATTTTAGCGTCATTCTCTAAGCCTTCAACATTTCAATTAAGTAAGCAATTAGTTTCATTGTATTGTAATATAGTATAATGTAGTTTTAACTGGCGATGGCATTTGGCCTCTTCTTTTTGTCGCGCTCCACTGAGAGCGTGAAATATTTGAGACAATCATGCAAATGAATAGAATGAAGAACCAAATATTATATTTATATATATATATATATATATATATATATATATATATATATATATCATACCAGATAGATGAGCAGGCAAGTGTGAAACCATGCCAGGCAGGTGAGGGGGCAAGTATAAAACCATGCCAGGTAGGTGAGGGGGCAAGTGCGAAACTATGCCATGCCTTAAGTATGGGTCAGGAACTGAGACGTCTAACACCCCCGCAGTTGGAGCGTTGGTGGAGTATACATTCAAACTGGATTGGAACTCAGTAAAAACAGAAGTAGGCACCCTTTGGTGAAGATATCGATGTATTGAGATGATGTTGGAATGTGAAGAGCACAGGCATCACCAAGACCATCTCATTCCTGGACGAAATGGAGGTCAATCTCAACATGTTTGGTGCGCTGATGTTGCACTAGATTTGTTGAGAGATAGACCGCACTGACATTGTCACAATTGATGAGGGTAGCTTGGCGTAAAGGACTGTGAAGTTCCTGAAGAAGTTGGCATAGCTAGCACGCCTCAGCAACACATTAGCCATGGCCCAGTACTCAGCCTCTGCACTCGAATGAGAGATACTGAATTGCTACTTGGAGGACTAGGAGACGAGATTGTCACCCAAGAACACGGTATAGCCCGAAGTGGACTTGCGCGTGTCGGGACAACCAGCCCAGTCAGTGTCAGAGTAGACAACCAGATCCGTAGAGACTACTCAGTGAAGAAGTAGGTCACGGTCGGTGGTGCCGTGAAGATACCAAAGAATGCGCTTTACGGGGTGAGGTGTGGCTCACGAGGATCATGCATATGGAAACAAACTTGTTGTATGGCGTAGCCAATATCTGGGTGAGTGAAGGTGAGGTACTGCAAAGCACCGGCAAGACTTTGGTAGAACATCGGATCAGCCACAGAAGTGCCAATAGTAGAGGAGACCTTGGAATGAGTGTTGACAAAGGTGCTACAAGGCTTGCAAGCAGTCATGCCGGTGCGGTCTAGGATGTCGAGCATATACTGCCATTGAGAGAGGAATATGCTACCATCACGACAACTGACAAAAACACCCGGCAAATGATGGAGTGGACCAAGATCCTTCATAGGAAAAGCCTGCTGGAGGGAAGCAAGCACTTGGCGAAGGACACTGTCCGAAGAAGTAGTCAGCACAATGTCATCCACATAGAGTAGTAGGTAGACATTGTCACCGCCTCGATGAGACACAAAAAGAGAGGTGTCGGACTTTGCCTCCATGAAACCAAGAGACAGCAAGTAAGCCGCAAAACAATTGTACTAGGCCCGAGGTGCCTGTTTGAGACCGTAGAGAGACTTGTTGAGGCGGCAAACATAATCTGGGCAAGAGGAATGCACAAATCTAGCCAGCTATTAACAAAAGACAGTCTCAGAGAGCGCCATGAAGAAATGCATTCTTAACATCCAGCTGGTGGATAGGCCAATCCCAAGATAGGTCCAGAGAGAGAACTGTGTGAACAATGGCTGGCTTGATGACTGGACTAAAAGTGTAATCAAAATCAACTCCAAGACACTTTGTGAAACCACGAAGAACTCAACGAGCCTTATAGTGGGCAAGAGTGCCATCCAAATTGCACTTATGCTGAAAAATCTACTTCCTAATGACCACATTAGCATTGATGGCCGTGGAACAATAGTCCGTGTGTTGTTGGCCTAAAGAGCAACGTATTCCTCACCCATGGCACTGTGCCAATTAGGGTCGATGAGAGCAGCCCGGTATGTGGTCGGAACAGGAGACAGAGTGGCAGCATGAAGGTTCATGCGGGTGAGCAGCTGCCAAACATCGTGCTTTCCATGAGTCACCATGGCGTGGGAGTTTTCGACTGGCTGGAACACACAGCACATGGGGGAAGCTGCGGTAGAACGACCACGCTGGGAGCCGATGAGTTAACTGGTAGACCCACGGCAGGAGCACCTTGTGCTTCCACTACCACAGGAGGAGCCGCGACTGGAGCACTGGGTGCTACCATAGTCACAAATGAAGTGATAGGCGAGGTGGGTCAATACCGGGAGAGATGCTGTCGGCCAACGTCACGTGCGCGGGTATGGGTGCACTGGGAACACGCACGACATCGGGAGCCGCGGGCATGCTGGGGCCACGCATAACCAGCGTAGGGGAGGCAGAGCTATCTAGCTCCATGGCTGGTAGGAGCATGGGCAGGCAAGTCACACCAGGAGGAGCACCGAGACCTATAGGACGTGGAGGCCCAATGGGCATCAGTGTATGATCAAGCTCCAATAAAAAATCAAGGTCGGTGGGGGAAGGCTAGGCGGCGAGCTCGACAAAGGGAGAAGAGGACTAGTCAAATGTAACATGGTGAGAGATATGACCCGATTGGAGGAGAGATCGAGGCATCGATATCCCTTGTGCTCGGACGGATAGCTGAGAAACACACACATGGTGGATGAGGAGAAAGCTTGTGAAGAGCAGTGGTAGAAAGGTTCGGGTAACACTTGCTGTCAAAAACTCGAAGAGTAGGAGGGGGAACACCAAAGAGCGCAAAAAAAGTGTGGAAAAATTGAGAGCTTTTGTGGGTTGGCAATTGAGAAGGTAGGTAGCGGCATGAAGAGGAAGGGAGGCTAGCCTAAAATATAAGAGATCGGACAATGTTATAAGTGGAACGAATAATGCGTTTGGCCTTGCCGCTCTGCTGAGAGGTGTATGGACATGACATGTGGAGTGCAACACCATGGGTGAGGAAAAAGGTGCGAGTGGTGGACTTGTCAAACTCACGGCCATTATCGCACTGAATGCTCTTGATCTTAGCGCTGAACTGAGTAGCAACATAAGAGAAAAAGTGTGAGATAGTGGCAAAAGTATCGAATTTTAGTCATAGAGGAAACATCCAAAGATAATGCGAGCAATCATCAAGAATAACCAAGTAGTATTTGTAACCGAATACACTAATGACAAGCAAGGTCCAAAGGTCACAATGAACTAAATCAAAACTCTTGAGAGCATGAAATTGTGAAGTAGCAAAAGGTAGATGCACATGGCGACCGAGCTGACACGCATGACAAATAGTATTGGTGGGATCATTATTGCAAGCAATGGCAGATGCACTAGCAAGGCGAGACAAGGACTCATGGCCGAGGTGCCCAATACGATGACGCCACAAGAAGGTGGAGGCGCTGGCGACAAGTGCACATGAAGGGGAGGTAGACGCCGGGAAACGCAAGGGGTAGAGAGGTTTGGAGCTATTGCACCTAGTGATCACATTCCAGGAATGAAGATCCTTTATAGAAAAGCCGACAGGGTCAAACCCAACGAAATAATTGTTGCCAATAGTGAATTGACAAACGGAAACAAGATTCTTGATAAGGTGCGGAGTGACAAGAATATTATTAAGATGAAGAGGGCCAAGACTAGTGAAACCAATGGAGGTGACAGGTAGTAGAGACCTGTCACTGACAACAATGGTGGAAAGAGTGAAGAAGTGAGGGGATGGGAACGGGAGAGGTTACCATTGTCCAATGTCATGTGCGAGGTCGCACCAGAGTCTATGTACTAGTCGGTGGTTGGTGGGGAAGCGAGACTCATGGTGTTGAAAGAATTCACCAATAACTGCTGATCCCATGGACCAAGACTGGAAGGCACAGGATCCGGACCAACCTGAGGAGGCCACGGCATGGGCGATGGGTACGAGGGTAGCGGGCAGCCACCCTGGAGTTGGCTGGCGGCCAGCGCGTGCGGCTGGGGCACACCACCGTGGCGCGACTGGGGCAATACACTAGGGGCGTAGGCCGAGGAGGCTGGGGGCCTAGCTTAGATGGAGTTGCCCGGGCCACACTTGGATGGTGCCGGTCTAGAGGTTATAGAAGGAGGGTGGCCTACCAGAGGTGCCGCCCTGGAATGACCACTCACACCTCCGTCGTCGGGCTTAATGTTGCTGCTGTCGTTGCTAAACCGACGACGGTGACTGGATCCACTCCCGGCGCCGCTGGTGCCACTAGAGGGAGTGCCTTGGGGTGTGCCAGTAGAGCAGCGGCCGAACGTGCTGCCGTCGCCCCCGGAGACACCACCGCTGGGGCCCCCATTCCCAGTAGGTGTCGTGGTGATGAGGGCTGTGGAGGGAGCGGAGGGATGTAAGGACATCGTGATTTCTTCGAGCAACAGATCAGGGTGGGCCTCGATGAATGAGGGGAACAACTTCTACTACATCAACAGGGCCACCATGTATGCGAATTTCGCATTCAGGCTATGCAGAATGGACAGAACAAGGGTGCGATCAGGCACCAGTTCGCCCAAGTTGCCGAGGGCTTTGGCCATGCTCTTCAGCATGTGGCAGTAGTCAGAGATGCAAAGGTCACCCTAGACGAAGTTGCTAAACTCCGTGTCCGGGTACAAGGCATGCGTCTCCTTGTTGCCGATGAACTGTTGCTCGAGGCCCACCCATACAAGCTGCACCGTGGAGGTAGGAGTCATCACGATCTTAAGGAGTTCAGTGGAGATGGTGCCGTAGAGCCATGAGAGAATGAGATAATCAATTCAGACCCAGTCGGCGATGTCGGGGTGGGCGTCGTCGGAGAGCATGTGGTCGGAGAGGGCGTACTTGCCGAGGGTGACAAGGAAGATGCCACGCCATTTGTTGTAGTTTGGAGAGGTGAGGTCGAGGATGACAGGGACGAGGGTCTTGATGTTGAGGGCACCGTACGCCTGGGTGTGGAGGGAGGTAACGGCGGTGACCTCAGAGAGGGCCAGTGCGTGGTGCGCAACAGCGGCGGCCTCCTGCTCGCGGCGTGTGGCACTGGCGCGACGTCTTCGCCGACCATGTCGGTGGAATTAGCAGAAGGGTGCGGTCGCAGGAGCAATCGCTTCTAATACCATGAGAGCGTGGAATATTTAGGGTAATCACGCAAATGAATAGAATGAAGAACCAAATATTACATATATAGACTATGCCAGGTAGGTGAAGAGGTAAGTGTGAAACCATGGCAGGTAGGTGAGGAGACAAGTGTGAAACCATACCATACCTTAAGTATAAGGGCATCTCCAATGGTTATAGCTAGCAACTAACTATAAGACTTCCACATCATCTATATAGTACACACTAAAGTTAGCATTCTAAAGAACTATCTATAAGGATAGCTATTTGATGCTTACATGCACACACAGAATTTATGGAGGCTGCCTCGTTTGGTGCTATAGACTATCTCTAGAGCTGTAGAGAGCTGCGTTCTCTTTCTTCATTTAATATCTTCCACGTAGGACAGTTGATGACATGGACTCTCTTGTAGATAGCTGCTATAGATCCATTGGAGATGCCCTAAGCCATGAACCGAGGCGTCTACCATCCACCACTACAAAATACATCAATAGCTCTAACTTCTGAAGGTATTCACCAAGATTAGTGTAGCGTGACATCGCAATGTTCATTTGCTAATACATGAGATCTCTCTTCTGCATATTAGCGAGTAATTTTGTAGTAGTTGATCTTTTGAAACTTTGAGCATCAACATACACAAAAGTGTTTTGTTTTGTCTGGGAAATTATAGTAGTATATGTGTAGTACAGTCATCCGAATTCATGGTAGAAGCATATTCCATACTTAGAAATACAATTCTGACGACTCCCAGACACAATTTCATATGTCAACACATTATCGCATCTTTTGTCATGTTATGTCAGTTTATCTAGATTTTCCGAGAGTTGATTTCATGACCTAGCTATTGTTGAGCCGTAAGGATGATTATGACAATCAACTGCACCCCTTAAGAAAAAAGTGCATAATCTCCTTCCCTTTAAAAAAAATCCTTTGCACATTTAAAAAAAGAACCCTTTTGCGAATTTTAAAAAGGTGCGTCATCTCCTTCCTTTTGAAAAAAAATTCTTTACGCATTTTGTAAAAAAGTGCATAACCTTTTTGTAAAGACACAATGGAAAGCCCAAAATTTACACAATAGAGACAAGGAAAGCGTACTTCTGTAAGAAAGCAAGAAAGCTTTCGGTGGTGATCATTTGAGCTTATTTTTGGTGGCTTATGGCTGAAAAGCACTGTAGCTGACTGAAAAAACACTGTAACTGACGGAGGCTTATTTAGCATAATTAAATTTAAAAATATATAAAAAATATGTTAGCCCATTACGTATAATAGAAACAGATACGGGAAAAAAGAACCGGCAAAAAAGCTTAACAAAAAGTCAAAAGTTTAGAAGAAGACGAAATTTATGAATAGTGAAAAATAAGTTAAAAACTAAAAACTAAAGCCAAAACGATCATTTTCGGAAAGCACTTGGATTTCGTGGCACGATCCATAAAGGATTAGCAAAAAACACGCAATCGAGCTGTAAAATTTGTTGACCTCAGCATAGCTGTCCAAATATTCCGCAGAAAACCGCCTTTATTTTTTCAGTTTTACAAAACAGTGCAAAAAACATTTTTTTGAGAACAAATGTTCAGCTGAGAAACACCATGTAAACCCTCAAAAAAATTCATTCTTCTAACTAGCAGTGAGTGAGGCGAAAAATGAAGTGAGCTTACTCATAATAAAATCGTGAATCAGTCCCTTGAATAATTCGATTTTACGAAATGGCCCAAATGCACATGCCTCTTGACACATGCCCACTTAGGTGTCGCTTACCCGAGGCCACCTCAACCAGTCAAATGCAATGTTTCACTCGACAGTTTCAAATTAGTTAAATGAGAAAAACTCATACTAACCCATACAAAGTTCGGCGGATTCCCCGCAGGAGCGCCGCCCACGTCACCCCGCCCGCGCGCTCCGGCCGGCACGTGGCGGGGGTTTTCCGGTACGGTCGGAGGAGGTAAATTCCCTGTATTTTTCAAAAATTACGTAAAAGTCCTTTTTCTCGCGAAAAGGTCCCTGCAAGTTTTGTTTTTTAAAAAAATTTTGGATAGCGCCCCAAGGGTTCCCGAAATTACGTATAGATCCTTATTTACTTACGTACAGATCTTACAAGTCCTCGATTTTTTACAAAAAAGACCTTTGGTTTCTCCGAAATTACACATATG
Source organism: Dendrocalamus sinicus (assembly GCA_036346575.1). NCBI lineage: Eukaryota > Viridiplantae > Streptophyta > Magnoliopsida > Poales > Poaceae > Dendrocalamus > Dendrocalamus sinicus. The sequence goes on along the minus strand of CM070656.1, from coordinate 8,280,800 downwards.
TCCTCAATTTTTTTATGAAACCCCTGCGAATTATCGTCTCTTTTACTTTGGTCCATACGGTAGCTAGCGCGGCGTGCGCTGCGCTTATGCAGCTAGCTTCTATCACACGAGGGGGAAAGTAAAACCATTTCAGAAACAAGCCAATGGTGAACTCTCCCCTCTGGTCTCATCTTGATTCAAATGGCAGCAGCACTAACATCACCGATGCTGCCGATTTGAGCCAATAACGGAAGCAGAGGAGCAAGGCGAAGGAGAAGGCGACTCCAGACACCTCTCCAAGGCTTATTGGTCGTAGGTTGCTCACCCTGCATGCAGGGGGCAAGTTTCTAATTCGATTTCTGAACATTTACCTAGTTTTTTAGAGGGTACAAAAAAGACACACATAACTCACACCCCACATGCACTACAGAAACATGCGTACATGTGTAACACACATTTGAAAATTTTTTGCGAATACAAAACGTGGACACATACTTTCCACTGAACGTGCACATACGTACGAAGACACTAGACCTCACGAAATGTGGGTACATGCTTCCCATTGAATACGCACGCATATGTACCATAACTAAAGCTGAGCACAGCACAGAGAAGAGAGCTCGAATGCGTGTGGGCTAGAGAGGCGTCACACGCTCTTGGCCAACTGAGCAACTCTCAGGTCACACATTCACCTGATTTTGAATCACCCAGTTCTCACATTCACCTGGTTTTGAATCTCCCAGACTTGAACTTGGTACGTACGTACTATATCTTCTGCTCAGAGTTAAAGCCACTTTTGACACTGTTTAGCATTGTATTTATAGAAATAGCCGTATATACGCAATATTTACAAAATGTCACTTTTACCGTCCGGTGGGCAGGCGGTAGCACCGACGAGGCAACATACGGCGCTACCGTTGGCAGCAGGCGCCTGCCGCCCCCTCAACAGACGGCAAGCAGCCTACCGCCCGGTGGGGGGACAGCAGGCTTGTCTGCCGTCTGGTGAGGGGGCGGCAGGTAATTAAATCGGCTAATTAGCCGGCTTAATTACCTGCTCTTTTTTTGTTTAGTGTTTGCCTGAATTTTTAAAATATCAAATAAGCTCATTACAAAAATTTATATACAGCCTTCTGACATAATGTACCTCGTAGTACAATTTTTGAATAATTTTATCCATTCCGAATGTTGCTAAAAAAATTCATACAATTTTGATATTTTTGAGTTTTTATATATAGCAAACGAGCTCCAAAAATTATGAAATTTTATGTGAAGCCTTCTAACACAGTTATAATTATTGTGTAATTTTTTAAAAATTTTATATGGTCAAATTTTGCCACGTTTATTTGGGTTAACTTAATCATGAATTTAATGATCCTCACGCATCTTTTGCAGTGGCATGTGTCGGCCAATCATGTTATATTTTATTTTTAGCTATCTGGTTCACACAATTATCACTCTCTATGTATGTGTCCCTCTCACACGCTCTCTCGTTCACACTAATGTCATTATGTCCGTGTCGTCCCCCTTGTTCGCCTCCTCGTTTGCATATTTGTTAGTGTTACGATGTTGTCCTCCGTCACCCGAAGCGCTGCTTGTGATAATGGGTCCTCAATGTATAGGGGGAGTACACCAAGTTCACCTTTCGCTCGGTCATAAATACGAACCTCTCACAGTTCGTCGTTGCTCATCTCAGTGCACATCGCAGAAGGTCATTGTCACGATCGTCACTCAAAATTGGGAGTGTGTAGCTCATTACTTCGAGAAGCTAGTGCGTAGCTCAAAATTAGCAGTGCTGATTTCTTCTCCGAAAAGGCAGGTAATTTTTGATTGTATGCTTTCAACGTTATTCCCATAATCCTAGTCAATTAGTGTTATAAGGCAAACTAAATATAAATGAAATCCAAACGCTAAAGTATAGCACACATGAGATTATATGAGGATCACAGCTAGAGGTGGCGGCTAGGGTGGTGGGTGCACGCCCCTAGAGTTATAAGGCCCATGGGCCCAAGTGAAGGTGACGCAACACTCGTCTGTTTCAGAATCAGAGACAGCAGCGGACTGTTTTGTAGATTGTGTCACACTCAGAAGGAATTTAGAGGTGAGACTAGATCCGTTGGAAAGAGGACGAGATAATATTTTAATCAAATACTCGTGGAGCTCAAACGAAGTCTGTATGTGAAAGTTAAGCTTATTTGAAATCAATACTGTCTCCGGAGGCCGAATTGGATTTCAAAATGGGCCTAGCTTGAACTCTTGCTCGTCTTGACCCAAAAGTGATGTGGTGCTTATATATATATATTCATCATTAGGTAATATCATATAGTTCATATAATATAGAAGCACTTTTAAAAACGAGCTCACTTGATAATTTAAGTGATGCGTAGGAGCTCTTATAATTAGAATAGCAAACATAGCATATATGGTCGTATCCGGAGGGTTGATGTCCTCATTAGTCTGGGTTTCATATAATATCAAGTTTTACTTTTGTAGTCACTAATCAAATCAGCATAACTAAATGCAAAATTTTAAGATAACTACCTGAGTGTAAGAACACTAAATATAACATGCTGTTGGTAGTGTTATTCATCTGACTCATGTGTAGAAAGTTCAAAGAGAATGAACATTTGTGCACTTGTGGACAACACGTGCTCCAGTGCCACAAACATTCTTTTTTTTGTTGATAGTCTAAATTTACAGAGACATGCAATTTTGGATAATCAACAGTATATGCATAGATTCTTGCAGCAACAATGAGCAATATATGCAATAACAAGCATCACAGAAGTATTTGATAGTAATATATGTTTATGTCTTAACATGTTCTGCAGCCCACAGATGGTAGGAAATACACTAAAGTAGCAGCAGGTCAGTAAGATGTTTTCTACTTTTTTTAGCACCTCAGTACATATAAATATCATTCATGACAAATGATTAAATGAACATCAATTTCCATCTTCTGGGCACCATTAAAGTATTTGTGCATCAAACCCTGCAATTTTAGAAAAGAAAAAAATAATTCTTACTAGCTGAAATGGTGCTTGTAAAAATTACAAAGTAGGTTAAATCAGGAGGCAAATACCATGGTCAATGTGTTGTTGTCCTCAAAGGGCAATTGTGGTTGTCATGGTACACAATCTCCTTACTTGACCTACACAGGCATAGCACCCTTGTTTTGTTCTGAACATTCTCATCTTTCTTCTGCTCTGGCTTTATTCTCTTGCACCTATCCTTGGAGTTAACATTGTTTGGTGGCTTTATATTCACTTCGTTAGGGATGAGACAACCTGCAAATCCTTCAATCTCTTCAGCTCTACTTACCACATTCAAAAGAATCAGATGAATCACTTCTTCCCTAAATGTGAGAAACCGATCCTTAAGAAATTTCAAGCCCTCAACTATTCCTCTAGCATGGTGAATTAATTCCTCCATGTTAATGTGTATTTCTGATGCCAACCTATCTTTAGCTATTTCTATTGCATTTCTTAGTTTTTGCTTGTAGCAAATTGCCCTTTCCATCAAAGATGTCATCCTTAGCTACCATTTTGGTCCACCTCTTTGACACAAATGGTCTTGGTAGCTCCTTAAGTGATGGACTCTGCAGCACACGGATGATATGATGGTAAGGGATTTCAAATGACTCAAAGACCATGTACGAGCATTTGGTATCTTTTATTGTAAGGTTGAAGCATACCTCTCTTACCTTGTTTGAGTCATCGTTAACTATTGAGATTTTTATACTCTCCTGCAGTTTCCATGTTCTCCACATTGCAATGCTCCTGAGCAGCACAAACTTCTTTCTGAAACTCAGTGAAGACAGCGAACGTGAAGACCTCACTTCCATGATTCTCTATTGCCCAAGTAGTCTGCAACACAGGCTTTGTGTGTAAGGTGGCATTGTCAGCTTCCAACTCATTCTGGCGTTGTTCCTCTATTGCATTAACAAATTTGATCCAAAACTCCACTAATGTATTTTTGAATCCAATAAACTGATTGAAGAAAGAATTTGAACTCTCTGACCTTGAAGTGGTTCTCAGGATCTCTGCCAAGAATACATCTTTAAAGTAAGTAGGTACCCATGATGCATGGATTCGGTACCAAGTAGCCAACCACTCATTGGATTCCAAACCACAATTAGAAATAATAGAAGGAAATTGTTCCTCAAATTCCTTCAAAGTTTCTGAGGCCCATACACAGGAGTTAACATTCTGGTAAAATAAAGGTTTTTCTCTCAAATGTGGTAGTACCTACAAACTGAATTGAAATGCACAATCGGATCCTCTAGAGTGTGTGTTGCGTACAAACTCACATACATACGTACGTTCATTACATGCATATGATCCATACTACAGTAGAAACACCTTCACGTGACTAGACCGTCTACGATGCATCACATATGTGATTCATATAAATATCGCTCATGAAACGTGTGCTCTATCAGAACTAAGGTATGCTTCCTCACTTATACAATCCCTGCCCAACGCCAAATTGTCAACATCCAGGTCTTGTGACCTGCTACCTATTATGAAGTTGTGCGAGGGTGTTGTTGTGATAATCTTGCTTTGTACCTCCTATTTGTAGCTTGAGATGTTCTACAGTATGCGCCACTTCATCTTCCAAACACTGAACACATGCTCAATAATGCTACAGAAAAACAAATGATGATAGTTGAACTTCTCGTTATGCCCTCGTGGTCAACTGCCACTTGCAAACTCTGCTACATGGTAGTTCTTATTCCTATATGGCACTAGATAAGCGGTCCTATTAGAATATCCGGAGTCCACGAGGTAGTACTTGTCGTACAAATGACATACACACACATAAGAACAAAAACAAACATGAAATATTTCTCACAAATAGACAGATGTAGCATTTCACCTTTGAGAGGATGCAGGAACACGATCATGAAACCCAACAAAGTGTCTAGGAGAATGCGCGTGTCATGCACTGACCCAGGCCAACCTGCTGAAGAATCTAGACCCACCATTATGAGTTAATGGTATATTTTAGTAATTAATAATAATTATATTGCGAGACTAATATTTTTATTGAGATTAATGAATAGGTTATGTCCCATAGCGGTGGATGATTGGACATGGCTTCATGTGTTGATCATCATCAAGTCAAGCAAAGATTATCATGTGTTGATGGCTAAAGTCAAAGACCTGGACTTGATGTGAAGATATTCATCATTAAGTTTCAAAAGGATGATCATCGCAAAGGTATAACTAACATAGGCTAAGAATGTATTTCTTAGTTATTTACTGATCTTGGTGTTTGGTGAAAAACCGGGTTGATAGTGAGGGTGGCATATTATTAAGAGATGTCTTGATTAGTAGCTTAAGTGTGTCATGTGTTGATAGCTTATTTGGTTTGCACTACCTCTCTATGGCATTATGCTATTATTTGCAAAAGTATTTTGAAAATAGTTGAGGCTTATGCATAATCCTTATAGCATGTGACTTAAGTTTGCAAATGTATTTTGCAAACGGTTCAAGTCCATATCCCTTATCCTTGTCGTATGATTCTGAAGTGTTTGAATGTGTTTTGCAACTTATCATGAATCATATTTTAATCCTTGATAGCATGATACTAAAATTTACAAATGTATTTTACAAATTGATTGGAGTATATGCATCTTGACCTATGCTGACCTTGGCACAGTGGTTAGACCGACCATGAGTTGGAGGTTTGACGGGGGCTGGTGGTCAGACTAACAATAGGCTAGCAGCCTGGCCAGTGCTAGTAGTCAATCCAGCCATGAGTTGGTGATCTGACCAGCCCTTGTTGCGGTCTGACTGGCATGTGGTTCGACCGGGATTTAGTAGCTGGTTGCCTTTTTCTAGAGAAACCTTTCTTTGAGTTTTGGGTCAACATTCTGACCAGCAGTTGGTCCAACTAGCCCCTGAGAGGTTGGTCTAACCGGCAAAACTTATAACAACTAGTTTTCTAGCCATTGAAATGAAGCCAGTTTGGCCAAACATGTATTAGTGATCGGATCGGCCTAGGTTGATTTTTTTTTTGGAAACTGAGTCCAACGGCTAGTTTCTTGGTGTGAGGTATAATTACTCCCTTGTGGCCGGTTGGGCAAGGTTGCTGGTGCCCTATTCTTCTTCTTTGAGCTAAGAGCAAGTCCCCTCACCACTTATGTGCATGTGTTACACTTAGTGAGCTTGGAGAGGAAGAAACCTTGTGCATGTGTTGCACTTGGTGGTGAACTTTGTGTCCTTTGAGCTTTGACACTTGATTCATTCTAGTGAGCATCTCTGACTTATTACTCTTGGGAGTTGCCGACTACTAGACGGCTTTGGAGGCATGGTGATATGGTGATCTTCTCAAAGAAACTTGTAGAAGGTCTCGTTTGTTATGAATGGTATGGTGTTCACCATTTCTGGAGTGGAGGAAGAGCAACCCTAGTAGAATTGAGGTGCTTGGTTTAATTCGTGGAGCTGGTCCAATTCGTTTGGGTTTACCTCAATGTGGATTAGTTGAAATCGACAAGTTTTTTAATACCATAGTAAAACATTATGTGTCATTTATAGTTTGCTTTTTTAAGCTCAATTTACTTGCAATTTATATTCATAGAAATTGAATTAATAGCTTGTCACCCTAGAATTGCAAACTTTGATATAGAATTAGGCTATTGGTGTACTTAGGTGAACCTAATTGATTTGGATCTTATTTATGCAAAAACTGATTTGATTTATGCTTCTGCATTATAAACTCAATTTTAGCCAAAGAAAATTTTAAAAACACTCATTCACCCCCTTTAGTCTGCCTCCTCGATCTTACACCTACATACACGAAGATGAACCACATATCAAAATTGCACATCTCTAGCATAATTTGACTCGTGCAATCGTACCAATTCATGTGTGTAAGTCAATTTTCCTTCCGCACTGTCATTGCAATGTGCATCCCATCAATGGCCCTAATGCATCCATTGAAATATGGATAAAACCTATCATCCATAAGCCTTGGATGCATTGTACTGAAAGTAGGATCTTGGTCTGACGTTGTCCTCTAACTTGTGGCACATGCATTCAAGCACTTCATGAAACTTTGCACTCACGGTCGAAGAAGAGAGTACAAACTGGTTTTCATCTACCTCTTCGATTGCGACACACCCACCGTCCACAAAAAATATTCCCAGTGCTTCTTTTGACGAGATGTCCGACGAGGACCGCAAACCATAATTTGTTGCCAGAGTGTTGTCCAGCAGGCAAAACATTGTTCTCCCTATTCTGAACATCTCATGGCACAGCTGAGATGATGGTAGTTGCTCATCGACCCACTCCAGTCTTGTCATTATTGGCTCTCTATGAGGCCTCCTCGACGATGATGTAGACCTATGCTACTTCCAAAAGAAGGAGGAGGCATATTGTCTGCATCATTACCATCATCATCATTGCTGGGCTGCGACATGGGTTCTCTACACATGTGAAGATGAAGCAGTATGACATTCATGTATCATGTAATAAGAAGGTTGTACAAGGAATGTAAATATTGAATCAGACAACAACAATTCTGTACATGTGAACATTTCATGCAAGACAAGAGTTGTAGTAAATCCAACACAAATAATATGGAAATAACAATTATTTCAATAGTACGATCGAATGCAACACAAATTATTATGAAGGTGGTAAAAGTATAAATGAATGACAAATATGACAGGACAAGAACACAACAAGTAATAAAGTAACTTATGCACTTTGATAGGACAACAATACAACAAGTTGTAAATCTCCATGATGAGATGAGATGATCAGAACACACTTAGAACAGCCCCTGGGTGTGGGTCCAAACCCCGCAAAGCCATCCAATGCGGCCCTATGGTGTGGTTAGTGTGAGGAATACATCCTTGTACTCATTTTTCATTAATAGGATAGAGGCGTAGAAGTATTCATCGCTACCCTTGGGGCAGCCATCTGCCTTCACCAAATCAAGCAAGTCGCATACCTCTTGCCGAGCTTGATCAGGTTGCACATGAGAAGGGATCATGACCGATGAATGGTTTGCCGACGACTTCTTGTACAGGTCGATGAGGCACTCAATTGTCATCCACCTGGTTGCTCTTCAATTTCTTCCTGTCCAATGTGTCAAGAAGAGATGTGTGGCTCCTCCCCTTGGAGGACTTCTTGTGCAACATGCTGGCGAAGGCAATGTCCTGATCGGCAGTGTCATTGTCAGAGCTCGTCGTAGGGTTGAGCAGGTGTAGGATGAAGGATAACCGACTAGAGGAGGATGAATAGGAGGTTTTTAAACTCTTTTAGCTAAAACATAATTTTTATCAAGTATGAACTTAATTACAATGTTTTGCATAATTAAGATCTAAATACTCTAAGTTTCACTAAGGCACCGTAAAATTATATCAATACTAGATACAATTCTAGCTACACAATTTAAATCAAATAATTTGCTAGAAAAGTAAGTGTGAAAAGTAAAGACAAAATAATAAACCACAATGGAGACAAATGATGTTTTCCGTGGTATCAAATACTTGCTGGTCTTTCCTACTCCGTATTGAGGTAAGCCCAAATGGATTGGACTGGCTCTACGAATTAACCCTAACCACCTCAATCCACTAAGGTTATTTTTCCTCCACTCTGGAGATTGTGAGCACCACACCACTCATAATAGTGCCAAGAATAACAAGTTACAACGATTGCTTAAAGGTGTTCAAGTGTCACAAGGATCAACTAATGCTGCAACACACTTAAATGCCCTCAACTACCTTAATATGTGAAAATAGAGCAAATGAGTAGAAGGGAGTATAACAAGAGCTCAAGGGTATCCAATGAGGTCCAAAACGAGCCCTTACTAATGGAGGGGATGTATTTACAGCCTCCACCCACTAGAATGACCGTTGGGGTTGAAATCCCCAAAAATCAAGAAATGCGGTACTACCACCATGTAGTGGTTGGTACTGCTGTATCTACTATTTAACGGCTATTCGAGGTTCACTAAATGCACAGAAACTAGCCATTACTTCAAATATTGGTAGTACCGTACTCACAAAGGCCGGTAGTACCGCACCTTAACTAGGGTAGTACCGATTTTCAAAGGAGAGAAAATTCTCCAAAACATATCTCTCTAAAAATTAGCTACCACCAACTAAATTTCAGTCACACTGCAGTGCGATAGTACTGCTATCAACATGTGAACATATGTGATACTACCACGCAACACATACGGTAGTACCGTTTCAATGAAAGTTAAATGAGTGCCTATCCAAAAATTAGCTACCGGCATGTAATGGTCAGTAGTACCAATGCAACGCTACTATTGTTCAAAAACTCAGATCATACCGTTTTTTCAAAGAAAATTTAGGGAGGGTTCCAAACGAAATTCTAAATACATGCATGAACAATTAATTGATCAAAGTGGCATAAGGTAAGCTTCAAGCTACTAACCATAACCTCTCTTTATAATACGGTATCTAATTTATAAATCTGGTCTTTTCAACCAAACACTAAGATTGGTAAAAACTATAACAAGGTCCTTAGACTGTAATTTACCTTTGCCTTAAGCCATGTCTTGATCCATATCGATCTTTGATCACCTTTGCATACCTTTTTCATGGCGTTATCAAAATTCGAGACTAAATCTTTCAATCATCTCAATAAACAAGTTAGTCTCTTTAATCATTGTCATCATTAATTACCATAATCATTTTAGGGGTCTAAAAGCTTTCAGCCGGTTGGCTCCAAGAACGAATGCATGTTCATTTGTGCACATCGTGCCATTAAAGATAAAGTTGATGAGCTCCTCGTTAGGCAATGGAACATTCTTGAACTTGAGGCAACCATCATGGCCTGCAAGGAAAGCACAAACATACCTTTAGTTTAAATAGCATGCATACACATAAGTTAGAAATAAACAATGTGAATGTTTGCATACCGCATTCTACTTCAACCACTAGTCATAATTTGCAGCTATGGAACCATTTTTAGGATTAATTCCTAACCCGGAGGCATTACGTTTCAAGTTTTTCCATTGTGTATAGTTAGGTTTTAGTGTGCCCCATTAGTTCTTGAACTATTTTTTGATGTACTCTCTACTGGTGCGTTCTTTGAACTCCCTAATGAGGTTGTTGTACCCCCCTCTTATTGAGGTAGCCCATTAGTCAGTTGTTCGCTGCGACCTCCTCACGACAAATTTTAGCATGGCTTAGTGTGCGACATCATCCCAAATGGCATAGGGTGACTTCTATTTGTCCATCTAAATGCAGTGACAATGATACAAAACATGACTCATGTATTGCATAAAAAATAACAACACCAATTGGGCACCAGCCAATGGCAAAAATTGAGCAATACAAATATAGGTGCATCATGAACTTGTTCATTGAATATCAAAATTAACCACAGACAGGAAGCAGAGGTGTACCATAGTGGTGCACACCTAAGGCTTCGCCACGGAGAAGAAGATGTTGCATAGGACGACCTCAGCGACAGCAAGGGGAGACGGCGCGCACGACAGCTAGGGTGACAGCCTTAGAAACGCGGGGGGAGGCAATGCACAGCAGGTCCTCAGAGACAGCGAGGGTCCAAGGGAGACAACGTGCACTTGGGTCTTACACACAGCGGGGGAGGCGGCGTTCGATCACGGCGGGAGATTGGACGCACAGTCGAACATGGGGACAAAGGAGGTTGCCAAGGATGAGGCGGAGCTGGTGACCGTAGCTGAGGTAGATCCGAAGGGGAGGGGAGGCACACCCGGACAAGGATCTGGACACGGACGAAGATGCCAGCTCGAAGGCAACACCGCACAACGCATAGACCTTGCTGAAGACGGAGGAGGCTGCCGAAGAGACGAACGTGGTTTCAGACCCCATGTCGCACCAAGAGGCCTCGGATGGCAGCCGAGGCAAAATCAGATAAGGGTGGATCCAGCGAGGGGAGGGCCTAGAGCAGGGGCCAGCGGCTAGATCCGGCGGGGCGACGCCTCTCAACAGAGCAGCGACGCGGTAGGGAAAGCCCTAGAATTGGCTACGAGTGAGCGGGTGTGAGCGAGACAGAGACAGAAAGGAGAGAAAATCCGGCTGACAAAGCTGTTTCCAAAAACCTAGTGAAAAAGATGTTTCGTTCTTTTCGACTTCTGAGCCAAAGCTGCCCCCATATAAGCCACATGGAACGGCCTCGGTCATCATGCAATCTTCATAGGGCATGGTACAAAGGGCGCCATATCAAAGGGCATAAGAAGGCATCTTTGGAGAGAATCCTCTGCATTGCACTAGAAAATAGTAGTTTGTAAATATCCAATTCCATTGGGCATCCCATCAAAAACGAATGCTTGAGATAATATTTAGATGATAACTTATCGAATTCCCATGAGAAATTCAAATTCCAATTCCCTGCACTGTTGCTCCCTAGTATGATCACACCGAGTCCTCCTCAACGGACGACTCACATAGACCGAAATGCATATTGTGCATTTCAAACCTCGATCTCAGAGGAAAGTATCTATGGCGCTCTCTCACCCTTCCCATCCCCTGCAGTCTCATGAACCACAAGATCATCACGGGGGGTCAGGCTCAGTGTCAAAACTCTATAAAAAGTTACTCCTCCTAGTCTCCTACAATGATTCTTTCTAACTATTTATACTTTCTACTGCATCTCACATGTGGATTAGCTTGATTTCAACTAAATCTTTGCATTGCATGAACCAAATTAGGACTAACATAGATCTAACTCTGCTGCTGCAACCATTAATACACTTGGCAGGTAAGGCTGGTCCCTGATGTCAGAACAGGAGGGGGCACACACAAACTAAACAATGCATGCGAGCTGTAGGGGAGTCTCCTCTCCCCTTATGCCTCACTCACACTACAGCTCAGTGTGGCACGTAGTTGTAGGGGTGGCGATGGCCCAGGAGTCTCAGAGAGGGCCTCGTGGCTCTGCCTCAATCCCTGCTAGTCTGGTCCTACCCCGCGCTCGGCCCTGTTAGGCTTAGCGGGGGAGGTTACCCCATCCTTGGTCCCTACGGAAATTTGACCCTCATAGGGAATTAAAAATATGCTATATTATTTTTTTAATAATAATAAGATTTTGTATATTAATTTATAATTATTTAAATATATTTTTGAAATATATATTTAACATATAGATTCAAGTTTTAGTTCAAATATACAAGAAAAGAATACAATATCTTATATTAAGAAATTATAATCTATTATAAAAATATTTTTTATCTTTATCAGATCTCCATGTTAGAGGACGACCCTACACGGTCAGATTTGTGAGGACAACCCTATCCCCGTCGCGCTACCATAGCGGGAGCCGTCTCTCTTCCTTTATGGGAGATCGCCCTATCCATGATAAAGAAATTCCCCGTGGGGAAATTCCACCCCTACATAGTTGTGACCTGATTGGGTTGGGCATAGGGGCCCTACACGGTCAGATTTGTGAGGCAACACATAGTATGCAGCAGCCAAGAATGTGAGGGACTGAGAAAGGGAATGAGTGCAATTAAAACATTTCCTGGGCAACTTCACTCACTCGCTCGCTCTGTCTACAATTTGCAGAAAGAGAGGGCTTGACGTGTGCATTAGGGGTGAAAACGGATCAGATAGTGCTCAAACCATATTCACATCCACATTTTTTCTTGGATTCAAATATGAATCAAACAAACATTAGATACGAATACAGACCGGACAAATCTCGGATACAAATTCGAATCAAATATCTAATCAATTTGGTTGGATCCAGGTATCCTCATAACTTATTTATTATGAAGACATTAACGACATTTTATCCTCATACAATCACGCTTAATTATTTTAATTCATTTACTTCACCTAAAGAAACACGAATTCACATTCAATTGAAAAAATTTGTCCAACTAATTAGTTGCATTATAATAAAATATGCATATTATTTCGTCAAATATGGATACGAATAGTCCGGATAAAATAATATTTCGGATGATAAAAGTCCATACCATATTCGTATCCATAGTTTTTATGTGAATTCGAATATGAATATTAATAAGATAGAAATTGTTAATCAGATGGAAAAATCTATACCATATTCAGATCCTATCAAATACGATAATCGAATAATACGAATAATTCGTATCCAAATTTCACCCCTAGGTCCACTAAACATCCACACCTTGAGAAGGATCAATCACTGTGAAAAATAGGAGGGCCCCGTTCAAAAAAATATAGGAGGGGTAAATTCTGTTTCGCGGAAAGCAAGGTTTTTTATTAAGCATTCTGTTCGAATCATCGATTGCTTGATCGCACATTCAAAACTAAGAAATCTAGTTCGTCTTGTCTCTACCATCAATTGCTTGATCACACATTCAAAACTAAGAAATCTAGTCTGTCTAGTCTCTACCGTGGCCTCGTTCCAACTGGCTCATGGATTAAGCTACTGACTGTGGCTTTTGGCTTATAGCTAAAACTAGCAATGTGTCCTGCGCATTTGTGCATTTAGATTTGTTTTTTAGTATCAAATAATATAACTTAGATGTTTGAGGATATGTTTATGTATCTCATAAGTTATTTAAAAATTTAAGACATCATAAACATTGTAAATGATAATAGAAGCTTGAAAGAAAATATAACTTAAAGAATGTAATTGAAGTATGAGCTTAATGGAGAAAATCATTGAGCATATTAAGTTATTTAGATTCTTAAAAACATAAGCGCTCTTTATTATGCATGAATCATGTAGCTGAATGTCGAGACCCGAATATGCAAATCCGGACTCTCTGTGTGTACTGCACTAGTCCAGGATCACGCTAGTGCACACAGTCAAACATAGAGGTAATCATCACCACAATCACGATATTAAATAAGGGAAATTCAAATTATTAATCAATACCCAAAAGTATGACCTTATGGTCAAGCTTACAATCTCAATAGCCTTAGGGGCTTAACAAAACTAGCAAATGAAAACCAAAATAAAGCGTAGTGGCCAATCGACATGCCCACGGGCAATCGAGTGGGAGCGAAGCCTAGAACTCGTAGTCGTCGAAGTACTCTCCTCCCGGAACCTCTGCTGGTAGCACTCTTCATCCTCAATCGAGCAACATAGGCATAAAGCCGTGAGTACATTGGTACTCGAAGAAGCCGTTTGTAACAAATGATGCAATATAATATGCAAGGCTTAACAATGGAAAGTGAAAGGGTTAATTTGCATAAAACAACATTCAAATTACCATAAATAGATTGAAGGCGAAAAGTAAATAAAACAATAATAAATAATCAAAGGAATTGAAGTAAACTACTTATGGACTCCCCATCCACAAGCTAAACCAACAGTGAATTAACCATCCACTGATCAACTACCAAAATTTCCAAGAATAACTATACCTCGTGTGAAATCACCGAGCATTGTCCATGACCGAGGACACGGCTATTCGAATAGTTTTACACTCTGCAGAGGTTGCACAACTGTACCCACACGATGTGATAATCCTCACGTTAAAGATAATCACAACAAGGCTTTTACAATGATCCATCTCCACCTGATCCCACTCGCTAAGGTTTCGCCGTCGAGTAGGGTAACCCCCTAGTCGATAATTGCCCCCTCTTGCGCCACACAACATCAGTAGTAAAACCAAAGTGGAGACTTCACAAATTATTATGCCAGGTCTATCCCATACTAGACATGTGGTTTGCACGGTAAGGCTCAGATCAATGGCGCACAAAGTTAAGTCCTTAAGTAATACCCAGGCGAAACATCCACATCCCAATGTGCAACCTGCACCCCTTTATCGCACGATCAATCGCCCAAGTGAAAACCAATTTTGTATAACCACCGCCAATGACGCACCAACGTCACGGCACAATTTTTATAACAGTGGTACCAACCACGATTCAATATCTCATTAAGTCAAATTAATTAATCACATGTAATGATGAACCCTTTCGCAAGAATAAGCAAGGCTAAGCATTCTAATCGTACCAACCCAATGTGACAAATAACATAGCATCACTAATAAAATTCCCAACCTAAGGTGACAATAGCATCAAGGTATTCCAAAATATCAAGGAGGGAAATAACCAATTGGGACGATAACTACCAATACAAGGGTTTGAATAAAAATAGCGATGCAAGATAATTTAAAACAAAATAATTAAATAATAGATTGCAAACTGGGTTCAACATGATCAAAGGACACGACTTGCCTTGGCCTTGCTCAGTTGACAGCTCTTGATCTTCAAATCCAACGGCGGCTCCCTCGAACGCGTGATCTAACGAGAGAGAAAACGACACAAAGAGACAAAATAAATTCAAATAAAATTCAAATGAACTCCAAAAATTCTCAAACCTGAACCAAAAGGTAGAGCTCAATTTTAGATGAATTTAGGAAAAGAATCGGG
Organism: Dendrocalamus sinicus; assembly: GCA_036346575.1. Classification (NCBI taxonomy): domain Eukaryota; kingdom Viridiplantae; phylum Streptophyta; class Magnoliopsida; order Poales; family Poaceae; genus Dendrocalamus; species Dendrocalamus sinicus. The sequence continues at coordinate 8,265,484 of CM070656.1, read as the reverse complement.
TCAATCGGAGCTAGGATGAGGAGAACGGGCTTCGGAAAATTAAATCTACAGAAATTCGGGAAAATCGGAAATTGCATTGTCTTTGTGGACCGGCGCACGAGACCGGGTCTCACGGTGGACTCGGCGCACGGAGCAAAGGCGGCTGGCTAATTTCTTTGGCGCAGCGCCAGCCGACGTAGTACGGTGACCGGCCGACACGCGGGTAGGGCCGACGTGGCATCTTTGGGGTGGCGGATCGGGTGCGCGGCGGCGGGCGTCGGACGGCTGCGGCGCGGCCACGTGGACGCATCCGGCCGCCGGCCCAGATCGGCTCACGGGTCTCACGGCTCGGCCGACGGGCGGGTCCCACATGGCGGCGGCGGGTGCGCGGTGAACGGCGCCCACGAGGAGGCGGCGGTCGCGGCCGACGCCGGCCGGCGTGGGCGCGCGAGGACCGAGGGGACGCAGGCGCGGCGAGGCGCGGCGCGGTGTCCGGGCGCGCTTGAGCGCGACGGCGGCCGGCGGCGGCGAGGAAAGCGCGGGCGTCCGGCGGCGAGGCGGCGGCGGCGGCGACGACGACGACAGCAGCGGAGACGGCGGCTGCGAACGACGGCGAACGGCGGCGACGGCGGAACGAGGGCGCGGCGGGGCTCACCGGCGACGACGGCGGACGGCGGCGCGGCGCGGCGGCGAGGCGACGGCGGCGGCAGCGCGGCGGTTGCGACGGCGGCGGCGGCGGCGGTGGCGGCGAACCTCGTGGTCGCGCCATTAAATACCCCGGCGCGCGAGGGCGACGTGGCACGGACACGCGCCCGGGCGGATTCGATCTCGATAGGTGGGCCCCACCGCCGGCAGACGAGAGAGAAGCGGCGGCGATGGCGCGGCGAGGCGCTCGGATGGCCGACGCGTGTCGTCCATCCAACGGAGGGAGGCGGGCGCGGGCGCGCGGGTTGGGCCGGCGGTCGGACCGGGCCGGTTCGGTGGGTTTTTCCTTTTCTTTTCTTTTTTCTTTTTCCAGAAATTCAAATAAATTCTTTTGAGCCCTAGAAAATAGCAATTAAATCCAGAAAATTCACCAAAACTACCATTAAATTCCTTGAGACACCAAGAACTCAAATAAAATATTTTTGGCAAATGTTAATGTTTGACTTAATCATATTAAATCCTTTTAATTCATAAAATTCCATTTAAGCTTTAATTAATTTCAGAAAATTCCAAAAAATTAATTTTTGAAAATTGCACTTTATAAACTCCAGAAAAAATCAGGATGTTACACTGAATGTCCCTATTCTTTCTCTATTAGTTACTCTTTTCTAAAAATATATGCATACATATGTACCTCTATTTAATCTCAAAACAATACGTTGATTATATGTACGTTAAATTATCTCATTAGTTTATATGGTATTAGAGTATATGGCTCATGCATACAATGATGCACCATAGGTGACCTACCTTGAATCTATAATCCTTCACATGCATGCTACCTTACCAAACCGTGTGTCTTCTATCACTTCTCGCCACTATAATTTTTCTACCTCAACCACCAACAACGCGTCGAATTCTTGATCGGTCCCTCTTAGATGTTACCCATTCCAATACAATCTCTTCGTTGTAACCTATTTCAACACAATACTTCGCCACATAGTTATCTTTTATTTTTTTTCCCAATTGTTGCTTAATGCTGACTGTTGCAACATCAAACATACATATATATGCAACCGTTATTGATCCCCGCCAAAGACATTGGTCACGTTCTCACGGGTGGCCCTAAGTGTATTCCCTATGGTTACTCCATCTCTACTTCTGTACATCTGTGCTTATATTTTGTACAGATGCGTGTATGGATATACACATGCATGATATTATACGTGTTCAATGTCCCTCTTTCTTGTGTCAACCGCTCCTCTTCTTTGACAATGGCCACCTCAACGTCATGGGTTCTTCACTAACCACGGCGACTTCGTATCTTTATTGATGTCAATATGTCTACTTTAGTCATTATCTAACGATATGGAGAATCTTCTGACCATCGTCGATGATGTCGTCCTCCTCACCAGTGATGGCATGCTTCTAGCTACCTGATGGCCCATATTGTTATAACTCATCTTTAATGTAAAACTTCATCTCCTCTCTGCCGAAACTTTTCTATTATCAAGGTTATTTAGACACTGACTTCTTCAACAATGTTGATGCTAACCACTCATCGTCATGGCCCTCAGCTCCTTTGACTCTGGTATTTCTCTTCAACGACTTTGGCTAGTAGCACGACATTTTTCTTGTCGAACGGCCAAGTGGGTAGCACGACATTTCCATCGCCTCCTTTGACCCTGGTATTTCTCTTTAACGACTTCGGCTAGTAGCACGATATTTTTCTTGTCGAACGGCCAAGTGGGCAGCACGACATTGCCATCACCACTACTCTTTTACTTCCTGATGGGTCAATGTCTTCCTGTTACACAAATCGATACCATTTCATTCTTTCGTGGTCTCCTCCGATACTATTCATGCTATCTTTATTATAACTTTTATTTTTATTAAAAATTTTATTTTATTTATTAGAGATTGTATACAAATAAAATTACTAATTTTGTTTAAATTATTTTGAATTTTAGTTATTTAGGGATTTTACTTTACAATTGTATGGAAATCAAATTGAAATTTTCTTTTGTTTTTTACTATGAATTTCAATTATTTTTTGTTGAAATTTGTATACAAATCTAATTGCTAATTTTTATTTATTTTTATTTGAAATTATAATTATTTAGGGATTTTACTTTAGATTTCTCATGTAAATCAAATTGGTAATATTTTTATATTTTCTACATTTCAATTATTTTTTGAATATTTCTATAATTTTATTCTAAATTATATTTATATAGGGATTTTAATTTGTAATTCATATGAAAACCAAATTGCTAATTTTATTTAATGTATTCTAAATTGTATACAAATTAAATTTCAAATTAATTTTTTTATCTATTTAAATTTTTATTTTTTACTTGGAATTCATATGCAAATCCAATTTCTAGTTTTGTTTATTTTTTTCTTATTTATAGTTATTTAGATATTTTACTTTGGAATTCACATAGAAATCTTACTAATTTTTATTTTATTTTTATTCTGAATTTTAGTTTTTTTGGAATTCATATGAAAATTCAATTGTTAAGTTTTTATTTAATTTTTATTTTGGGTTATTTTATTTCAAAATTTTACGTATGAATTCATATGAAAATCAAATTGCTAATTTATTTATTTTTTATTTCAAATTTCAGTTATTATTTGGATTGTGCTTGAAATGAATTCTTTTTTTAATCTAGACCGTTATAATCGGGACCTACCACGATTAATGGTGTCGATCTTTCTCTTTTTTTCTTCAATTAACGTGGGATTTTCTACCCATTGAAAGCGAACATGGTGACTCCTTTTGGCTTTGCTTTAATAATATAATAGATTGCACTGCAGTGACTGTTAGCTTTTCTAAAAAATGAGGAAAAATGGGGGAAAAACTATTTTATCCTCACGGACAATGCAAAGTAATAAGGAAAGGCAAAAAAGGTCAAAATTTAAAGCCAGCACATTTCCAGTGGCTTCTAGCTTAAATAAGTTGAAAACCAAAATAAATCAGAAGCTGAAGCCATTTAAAGCGGGCCACAGAAATTAGCTATGCAATGCATATTTACTTTTTTAAAAAAACAATAGGATACAGAGTCGTATCATTAAGAAAAGATGAAATGTTCTATGTTCCAAAAAAATATTTTGCAAAAAAAAGGAGAAAAGGTTAAGCTAAAGAGGAAAGAGAAATTTATTATTTTGGCGATTCCTGCGCAGCAATTTATTTGCAAGGAGCCGTACGAAGAACAGTCCTCTACATTTTGAGTCTGTATGTGGGCATGAAGGGGACAGTTGGGATCAAATCGATCCGAGGACCAACGCACAAGCAGAGTATTTTGGTCATTCCGATAATTGATAGCACGAAAATGTGGACCATGGGTAAAGTCCCATAAAGAGACAAAAACACAATTTATTATGGGAATTGCTAAGAAGTACTCATGTTTTCTCATACTCAAATTTTCTTCCGTCCGATTTGCCTCGAATTCGCGCTCCGGCAATAGCAGCGGCTCTCCAACGACCACTTCATCCAGTTAAGGTTTGCTGTTCACTCAATTTAGGATTTGGTTTCACCAGAAACCTTAGATTTCGAGGGAGGGATGGGCATGAAGAAAGGCAGAAGCCGACGGGTGGATCGATGCTTGGACGAGGACTTGGTTGGATGGAGATGCATAGCGGCAACGGCGGCGTGGAGGAGGGAGGCAGAACACTAGTGGGGCCAGGGGGTAAAGGTCAGAGATAAGGAAGAGGCGAGGCACAGGGTAGCTCACTAGATAGGAAGAAGAAGGGTGGTGTGGGAGGGAGACGGCAGCGGCAATGGCTCGCCGAAGGGCAGGGATGGTGACGACGTAGCGACGGCGATTGGGTGGGTTACGGCTAGGGTTAGGAGTGGAGGGGAGGTCTTGGAGAGAGAGAGGGAGGGAGGAGTGGGTATAAATTTTGGGCAAGTGTGGTTTTCACATTCGGTGGTGGCCTGGCCTCACAGGTCAACCGTACAGAGAGAGACGAAAGGGAGCAAGCAAGAAAGGAAGCACCAAGCTAGCTAGTGCCGCTCCTCCCAGATTCTTGATTAGCACCTGGATCTTTTCCATCCTCTGCTACTGCTCACACTCCACACAAGTAGAAATGTAGAATCCAGCTTCTTTATGCAGGTATCTACAGTGCAATTAACTGCGTGGATCACACGCGCGCACAAGCTTAGCTTACCTATTTGCTTGGCTTCTCTCGGCTGCCGCGGCGGCAATGGAGGAGCAGCTGAGCCCGGTGGCCGTGACGCACCTGCTGCAGCACACGCTGCGGAGCCTCTGCACCAGCGATGCCTCGCAATGGGTCTACGCCGTCTTCTGGCGCATCCTCCCCAAGAACTACCCTCCCCCAAGTCAGACCTCCATTTCTTTCTTTCTTCCTTCCTTCCTTCCTTCCTCTCCTTCTCTTTCTTCGTTTCATCATGTACACGTAATCATGTTTAGCAATGTGCTAATGTTGCTGTTTCTTTGCTGCTTAATTGCCCAACCTGTTGACCAGATGGGATCTCCCAGGTGGGGCTTATGACAGGACCAGAGTCCAGAGGAAACCGGAGGAACTGGTACACACACACTTATGGAGTCCTTTTGTGTGCTACACTTCTTCCTTATTTTTACATGTGTTAGTCTTACTGTCTTTGTGTTGGTTTCTTGCGAAATTTCACCTATGATCCTGGCATGGGAGGATGGATTCTGCAACTTCGCAGCCACCTCTGCAGCCTGCAGCCAAGAGGGGGAAGCGGCAGCTGCTGCATATGAAGACGGCGAGGTTGCAGCGCAGAGGTGAAGCAGCAGGGCCTGCAGCCTGAGCTGTTCTTCAAGATGTCCCATGACTTCTACAACTACGGTGAAGCGTAGGTGACTACACTAACTAGACAATTAACCGTGGTTTAATTAGCTGGCTAAGTAGGTGTCATCACCTGTGTTGATGCTGATTGTACTTGTCTGTTCTTGGCTGCTACAGCTTGATAGGGAAATTGGCGGGGGACCACAGCCACAAGTGGGTGTTCAAGGAGGGACAGCAGCACGAGATCAACCTAATCTCCTCCTGGAGCAACCCTGCCGACTCTGTAAGCGCCACCATTACTACTAGTACTACTCAGCTAAGCTCAAATATTTGCACTAGCTACTGTGCTCATGCAGTGTTCACAGACTTAATTGGGCACAACAATTAATCATGCAACGCATTGCTAGCTAGCTAATTTTTCTCTGGTGTGGCATGTTCATGTAATGCTTTCAGCATCCGAGGACATGGGAGGCTCAGTTCCAGTCTGGTATTCAGGTACATACCGACTACCGAGGGCTCCTGCCTCGCAATCCCCTTTTGAGCAAAGCTCTGCCGCTGCATCTGCCTCTGCCAGTGCTGCATCGCATGCCGCGGCTAGCTGATTCTGCCATGTTTTTTTTTCCTTTCTTTCTTTACCTCGTTCTTTGTCGTGCGTGCAGACCATCGCCCTGATCGCTGTCAGAGAAGGCGTCGTACAGCTCGGCTCCATGAAAAAGGTGCACCAGCCAGTCACTGCCTCACTGCATCTGCGTGCTCATCACCGGTCTTTTGTACTCTTTAATTTTTCCCCATGAACCGAAGCAACGTGCGCTGCACGCGCATACATACGTGCAGCACTAGCACTGGAGTAGCTTTTGCATCATCGATCAGCTTATCGGTGCGGTGTCGCACGAGTAGCTTGTGTGTGACTGTGCATGCATGCAGTTACACGAGTAGGTGTGTGTGCGATGCATGTAGCGATGTGATGCTACGGCTTTATTAAGTTTCATATACCATTTAGTCCACTTAAAAATTTAAACCGGTAAAAAAGATAAATAATTCACTTATATTTCAGCACTCTTCTCACATATATGCCCTCTCAGACCTAAGACGTGGAATAGAAGTTGGGCTGCAATTATTTTTTTAATTACATCAACCGGGTCTTGAACTTAAGACTCCTTGGTTCTGATAACAATTGTTAAATCAGACTCTGGCGGTATGTCTAAGTCCAACCAGATTTACTCCCTGAGCCCTAGGACCAAACGGGCTAAACACAAATGAACCCACGGACTGCCGTATGTAAACCCTAAAGCAACAATTTTATAAGTGATATTGGGTTAGTCTTTTGAGGAAGAAAGCCCAATACCACTTATAAGGTAGTTATTTTAGGGCTTGTATACGACAACTCATGGGTTTAGTTGTGTTTAGTTCGTTTAGACTTAGGGTCCGAAAAGTAAACCTGGTTGGACCTAAATATGCTGCTAGGATCCGATCTAACAATTGATATTAGAGTCAAGAAGTCTCGAGTTCAAATATCCGGTTGGTGCAATTAAAAAAATTACAGTCCACTTTTATTCTACGTCTTAGGTCTGAGCAAACCTACACATGAGGGTGGGTGTTGGAATATAAGTAAATTGTCTATTTTGCTCATCACTTTAAGTTTTTAAGTGAACTAGTTAGTACATCTTTCTTTACTATATAAAAGAAGGAGTTGGTGGTTAGTACGGCCTCTTCCACCCCTTCTCAACAAAAAATACACTGCTGACGTGTGGCCCTCAGTACGTTCTCCACATACCTTTTCCAGAGTTTTCATTGCGCTGACATGTGAGCCCAGAGTCTCCACGCCTCGCCTCCTCCGCAGAAACCGTTCCGCCTCGCCTCCTCCGCCGAAACCGTTCCGCTGCCGAGCGCCCCTGCTGCGCCATGCCCGCGCGGCGCTGGACGACCCCTCCCGCCCGCGCCTTCTCCGCCGCCCCCGCGCCGACCGCCAAAACCACCGTGCCGCTGGCGCACCTGGCCGAGCTCCCCACATCGCTCCCCTCCTCCTACTACACGGTCACCCCGCCCGTTCAGCCCTGCCCGCGCCGCCTCACCGCGCGCAGCCTCGCGCGACTCCTTCTCCGCCTCACCTCGCCGTCCTCGCCTTCCGCCACACGCTCTTCCACGCCGCCCCGCCGCTGCCCCCTCGCTCCCCGTCTTCGCCGCCGTCCTCTCCCGCCTCCCCGGCTCCCCGGACCTCCTGCCCCCCGTCCTCTCCACCCTCCGCGCTGCCAACCTCCCCGTCTTCTCTGATCGCCCCTTCCTGCCCCTCCTCCGCTCGCTCCCGCCCCTCCCTTCACTCCGCCTCTTCCTCTCCCTCCCGTCCTTCAACTCCCGCGCCTCCGTCCGCTCCTTCAACGCCCTCCTTCACTCCCTCGTCTCCGCACGCCGCCTACGCCTCACCGCCACTCTTTTCCGCGCCGTGCCCACCAAGCTCTACATCACCCCGAACCTAGTCTCCTGCAACATCCTGCTCAAGGGTCTTATAGGCACCGTCGACCTCGATGCTGCGCTCAAGGTTCTTGATGAAATGCCTGGCTTGGGGATCGCCCCGGATGTCGTCACGTACACCACAGTTCTCACCGCGTACTGTGGGAAGGGGGATCTTAAGGGTGCACAGAGGCTCTTTGATGATATAATCACCAGTGGCGTAGGCCAGATGCTACGATCTACACGGTGCTCATTGATGGGTATTGCCAGTGCAGGAAGCTACAGGATGCCACCAGGGTTATGGATGAGATGGAGGCGGCTGGGGTGCAGCCGAATGAGGTTACATATTCAGTGGTGATCGAGGCGTGCTGCAAGGAGGGAAAATCTGTTGAGGCGCGTGATTTGATGCGAGAAATGCTGGGGCAGGATACGTGCCGGACACTACGCTGGGTGCTAAGGTGATTGATGTGCTATGCCAGGACGGAAAGGCAGAGGAGGCGCACCAAATGTGGAGATGGATGGTGAAGAAGAATGTGGCAGCAGAAAATACGATCATGAGCACATTGATCTATTGGTTGTGCAGGAATGGAATGGTTCGGGAGGCGAGGAAACTGTTTGATGAGCTTGAGAGGGGGTTCATGCCAAACCTGCTAACATATAACTCACTCATTTCAGGACTATGTGCAAATGGGGAGTTACAGGAGGCTGGACGGGTGTGGGATGACATGGTTGAGCGAGGATATAAACCAAACGCCATGACTTATGAGTCCTTGATCAATGGATTCTGCAAAATGGGGAAGCCAGATGAAGGAGCTGCAATCTTGAAGGAGATGTTGACCAAAGGGTGCACCCCAAGCAAGCTTCTTTACCAAGTTCTGGTTGATAGCCTAAATGAGCCGAGACATGAGGATACTGTTCGCAAAATCCTTGAAACTGCAGCTTTAAGTGGTCCAGATTTCTTGGGTGGTGATTCTTGGAAAATCTTTATCAGGAAAGTGCTAAATACAAGTGATACTCTTCACTAGCATGATAATTCAGGAGCTTCTTTCATGTTTTACCAAGCAATTTCACTTTCCTATCTCAATGACACTCATCAAGTCATCATATTGAAGACTATATTGGCATTTTTATTAGTAGGCAAGGAATCAAGGTCAACTGAATTTAGCAATGTTGTGTTACTTCCTGCTATCATCTTCTTTTATATCCATGTATGGGATTTTGACTGTTGGTATTGTTAATAAAAACCTGTGATATTTGTATCCTTTAAACTTTGATGCACCTTTCGAATAATAGGAGATACCATGTTGAGAAGTTGCTCATTTAAGGGCTCACAAATAGCTAGCTGACCTGATGTGCTATCAAAGCAATTTCCATCCACAATTACGTCAATATTTAAAATCATGTGGATTCTGTCTTTTAGCCACTAGCGTAAAGCTGGCAACCGTTCCTTTAAGCATTGTGGTGCTCACTCTTGAGACCTTTGACTCAATTGTCCTTGATGAAACAAAAAATGTTCTTGTTGAGTTCTATGCTCCATGGTAAGTTTTCTTAGTTGATTTACTTTGTCTCCATTATCTTTTGCACCATGAATCCATGATCTTTTCCTAAATGAATATAATTGATCGGGTGCTTATTTGTTCTACAGGTGTGGCCACTGAAAGCATCTTGCTCCGGTTAGTAGATGGCTCTAGCTTGAATTTGTCATCCATATTTTAGTTTACTTTTGCAAGTATTATTATCTCATGCTATCATGCTATTACAAACATATAGTATGATAAATTTTAAAAATCCGTAGCAACGCACGGGCATTCAACTAGTATATCTTAATGTCTTAATAGACTTTTTATTGATTGTTGATGACGCGCGTAGGTGGCCGAGGACCTGAGGTACGTGGCGACGCTGCGACGCAAGTTCAGCTACCTGGAGAGCATCCTGGGGGTGCTGCTGCAGCACCCGTCGTCGGCCGGCGCGTTCCCGGGAGGCTGCGTCGGCGTCGGCGGCCCGCCTCATTCTACGACCCCTACGGCTCGGCGGCCGCCGGGGCGTCCATGCACATAATGCCGTCCATGAGCAGCCTCGAGGCGCTGCTTTCGAAGCTGCCTGCCCCGCCGCCGGCGTCCATGCCTGGCGTGGGGCCAGCACCGGTGGCGGCCAAGGAGGAGGCGGAGGACTACGCCCAGTGCCACGGCATGGACATGGCGAGCAACGGCGGCGAGAGCACGAGCACGAGTGCCACCGCCGCTCCAATGTCGTCCTACTTTGTCAACGTGGGCGGCAAGCCCAGAGAGGGGTTTTAGCTAGCTGCAGCCCTTGTCTTTTGCAAAGTCGTGTCTGTGGGTGGCAAGGCATCGCAGCAATGGCCGGCATGCATGCATGGTGGTTGTTGTGCTGGCTTCTCCTTCTCTAGCTAGTGTTAAATCAATCATATATATCATGGTCATTCTACGCTAAATCGTCAGCTAACCAACCATTTGCAAGTGTTTGGTTCCTCATGCTACTACTAATTATATTGTAGGCCAGAATGGATCGTGCTGTAATAATAACAGCTATAAAGTAAGGAGTATGCATGCATGATTGAATTCGTCACATTTATACATGTGCATTTTGAGATGACACTTGAGGAAGGACATGGCAATGGTATGCCCCATTCGACGCGTCCATTGTGTTGCGCTTTGATGCAAGCGTTTGACTACTACTTTTCAGGGGCCCAAGTGCCTCTCTCCAACCAATGCACGTCCAATACAGCAAATCTTAAGCTAGGTCACTCCTGAACTTGTAAGTTACGGTCGATTCTTGTGGTAGTTTACATGTGCTTAAAACGGGTGAAAATTAAAATAATGAAGTCCTGCTCACAATGAGCACAGTGGCCTCGAGCTTTATGCACAGGAACTCTTGAGACTCGACATGGTCTTCTGCCAAGAAACGATTGTAGGTTCCTGAGCCTTCCAAACAGCAGAAGCGTGTCCCAATAACAGTGTTGCCCAGCACAATCATCACTGGACGAAGAGGATGACACGAGAGCGAGCGAACAATTGTCCTCAGCTCAAGATCGAAACGGCCATGAGCTTGTCAGCTGGCCATTGAGACACAGCCAGCAGCAGCACCGTCCGCTCCTTTCTGCCATTAACGAATCGCGCGGCGCTGTCGACGGCCAGCTCTGAAACTGTAGAATTTCAGAGAGGGAGGCAGGGGTTATCGAAGTTTCAGATTCAGTCAATCACATCGACCGATTGGTCTTAAATTTGGTCCCCGAGAAAAAACGAACAGATCCGTGTCAGCCGTTGGGGCCATGCATCATCATGACCTGACTAGTGATTTACTCTCGCGCACTCGCCAAGGGGGGTTTATTGAAGTTGCACTCTGTCGAAACGTGAGTAGAGCGTGCGCACTGTCGTTCTGCAGACTCGCCAGAGCAAGACCGGTCTGCACGAATGTACTCCACTGGTATTCTGTTTAGACGTTGAAGTACAAAGAGTTGACTATAACATGTACTCCGAGGCGTACATGCCGCATAGATCGCGTGATAAAATCCCAGTGATATCACAAGTTGCCCACGCAATCCGCAGCGAACTCGGATCCTCTATGTTCACGTAGCACCGCCCCTGCCTTTCAGCACCTGAACCATTGAACCGTTCAGATCAAGGTGGCCAACAAAGTTCCAAGCATCCGTCGAGAGATCTGGTCGATCAATCTAACGTACTCTCACCTGCCTCCATTTCCATTCTCCGCCATTAGTTTCTGTTCAAACACCGCCACGGCGAAAGCTCTACACGTCCAGAAAGTAAACCCTGCACCTACCGTCCACACTGCTCATATGGCGCCACACTGCCAATCAGCTGCTACGCCATCGGCGCGCACGTACAATATCGGGCTGGACAGAGCCACCGAGACGACGTGCCCGGCCCGGGCCACTCCTGCAACGACAGGTTGACGCGCACGTGCCAACCGAACCCACCAACCGTCTACCACGCGTAGGGGTGTAAATATAGTGGATAATTTTCATCAACCGATCAACCAAAGACTTATAGAGTACATACAGAAGAAGTAAATAGTTATCCGGTACTATCCACATCCGACTTCGATTCCGAGAAAAAATATAGAATTTGATACGGAATGAGTGATATCTGTCTATATATATCCGTATGTCAAGTAATATGAGAAAGTCTGCTGTAACTTCACTTAGAAATAAGATAACATATAGACGAATTGTCATATCTAAACAGACAGAAAATACTAAGTGCTCTTCTCTCGATATCTCGGCGGTTAGTTTTTCCATATTCACTCTGATTGCACCCTGATGTCTAATGTCTCGTGTAGGGGTGCAAAAGAAGTAGATAATTTTTGTCTGGCTGACCGTCCAAAGATTTATGAAATAAACACGGAATAGAGAAATAGGTATCCGATATTATCTGTGTTCCACTCCGATTTAAAAAAAACAAAATATAAGATAAATAATATTTATTTATATCTACTCCAATTACACCCCGCCCGTGGGTACGCATCGCGTCGTGGGCTCGGCACGGCAGCGGCACGGACGGGAGGAGGCCAAGCTAGCGCCGCACGTAACGTTTTTCGCGTAGCGGCAGGCCACGTACGTGGTCCTCGGTACGGGCACGCGCAGCGAGCGTGTGGATCGATCGCGCTTGCGCGCATCGCGTAATCATTAGCCCGGTCGCCGGCTTCCACGCGATTTCGGCGGCGGCGGCGGCGGCGGGTTTTGTTGGCATCCGGGGGCAGGATTCCGCCGAGATCCGTGTAATCATTGGCTGGTTAAGGTCTGGACTGTTTGCGTTTCGCGTGCTAAATTGCCGGAAGCCAAAGCATGGACGGAACAGGGAAGGCGCGCGCACGTCCCCGGGGGTTGGCCTGTGGTAGCGAATTGCTGTGCCGACTTCAACAATAGCCTTCAATTTTTTTTAAAAAAAACTCAAATGATACACATGTCTCACTTTTATCCTTCCATCCAAATGAAGGATGGGACCATTTTATCCCACTTTATCCTTCCAACCAAACAAAAAACAGAAATGACTCTATCCCCCTAACCAAACAAAAAATGGGATTATCCCATCCCAAAATCAAAGACAGAACTATCCCTTCCCACCTTATCCCTAAACCAAACACAACCTTGGAGATTTGGAGCAGCTTCCTACTGATGGCTGCTGCTCTGCTCAGTGCGACGAGCGTTGCCCGAATCAGGCCCAACTAATACAACTAGCCATCTTCCTAGTCTAGTACAGACCCAAACCAAATACCCCTACGTTCAAATAGTTGCATTATAAGAACAAAGTTGAATGAGCTTTTGGTGGTGATCGGTTCGGCTGAAAAGCTCGTGGCTTATGGCTGAAAACACTGTAGCTGGCTGAAAAAAGCACTGTAGATGACAGAGGCTTATTTAGCATAATTAAATTTAAAAAAATTTAAAAATATAAAAAAATATGTTAGCCCATTACGTATAATACAAACGAATACGGGAAAAAAAGAACCGGCAAAAAAGCTCAACAAAAAGTCAAAAGTTCAAAAAAGACGAAATTAATGAATAGTGAAAAATAAGCCAGAAGCTCAAGTCGAATTGATCGGGGCCCAGTGTATGAAGGAACAGTGAACTATGAGTAAACCTTGTAGGTACACCTAAAATACACGTCGATAGAATAGTAGACATTATGAGCACCAAAAGATACAACCTCTTAAGAAAATCGTGGTTTTGCACTGCCTAAGCAACCTCAATTCCTGAACGCACAACCACTTAAGAAAATTCTTGGATGCGCTCCTTGAAAAAAAAAGAATCATGACAGTACGAAAAATAGTACCTACGACGAAGATCAATTACATATTACGGCACTGATTTTCCCATCCATTATATTACAATGACTTACAGAGTGATCAAGTTCTATTTTCAGGATCATCCTGGAGACTGCTGGTTACAAACAATTCAGGTGATCTTCTATTCCTAAAACATCCTATTGCCTTTTTGGCTGAGGGCAATACTGAAAAGCCCCTAAAAATTTCAAAATTTTTGAGCCTTTTTCCTGAATTTTTGAGTGAATTTTCGGAGACTTCCCCTTTTTGGAAAGTCCTCCCCCGCTCCCGCTTTCCCTTTCCGGCAAATCCGTTTCCCCTCTTCTTTGGCGCCTTTCCCCTCTCCTTGCCTCTCCCCTCGGTTGGCGCCTCGCCCCATTTCCGCTTTTCCCCTTCTCCGGTGCCCTCCCTCCTCCTTCCCGTCTTCTCTCCTCCTCAGCGCCTCCCTCCTTCTCCCCGCTGGCGCCTTCGCCGCTGGGCAGCGCAGGCGCTCGTGCCGCGTGCTGCGCTCCGCCGCACCGCCATGGCGTCGGCTCGCCGTCGCCGGCCTTTCCCAACCGCTTTGACCGGTCTTCGCCCTCCTGCCACCCGGGTCCCGCCTGCCAGCCTCCCCTCTTTCTCCCTTCCCCCGCAAGCCGCGCTGCCGCCTCGCCACTACTCACTGCTCCCGTCCCTCGCCTTAACTCCTAGCGGTGCCTGTCCCCTCCATCGCGCGGAGGCGGCGCGCGTCAACTCTTCACAGCATCCCGCGCGTCGGCGACTCAGTGACCCGCCACGCCCGCCATTACCATCCCGACCTGCCCGACTTGCCTCCACGTCGCCGACCCTCTCCACCCCTTTTAAGCCCCACGGACCCGACTTTGCGCTCCCTTGCTCCCGTGAAGCTTCCGTGCAACCAATTGAGCTCGAGTCCGTGTCTCGCCGCCGATTAACGCCTTCACCGCCGGTGAGCCCCCGAGCTATTCTCCCTCCTTTCTCGATTGAAATTCAATTCCCTTCGCTGACACGATTTTCTTTGCTCCCCGAATCCGGTGGTGGACCTCCCTGGCCGAGAGCACCTCCCCTCCGCGTTGGCATCGAAGCTCGACATCGGCCGAAAAGGGGTCGCCGTGGCCAGCTCGCTGTGGATCTCCCCAGCTCAAGCCGCCACCTCCCCCGAGTTCTCCAAGCCACAGAGATGCTTCCACCGCCGCCATTTTGCCTGGATCGCCGCCGTTGGCCTCCGGTGCCCGGGAACCGCCGCTAACTTCTCTCCGGCATTGCGCCGCCATCAGCCCTTCCCGTGGCTCCCAAGACCCGAAACGGGTCCCCGCCGAGCCCTACTCCTAGTGCCATCCACGACCGCCGGAGTCCTCACTGTCGCCGGAGAGCGGAGGCACCGCCGTCCCGCTCCTCATTGCGCGCCGCCGGGAGGAGGAAGACGATGGCGTGGGCGCATCCGCCGTCCGTCCCCTCTGTGCGTCGACCTCCACCGCCGGATGGCAACCCATCTCAGCCGTCCGATCCCACTAAAACCGTCCCTCCCCAGCCGCCTGATCAAAATCCCCGCTTCACCCGCCTTCCCCTCTCCACCGCCGTTCGATCGCCATCCCGCCCCGCATCCGTCCGCCCGCTCCTCCGCATCGCCGCCGTCCGCGTCCTCCACGCGTCGGCCGTCCGCCCCGAGAGCGCGCGTGCGCGAGTGGGCGAGCATGGCGTGGGCATGGCTGCCTTCGGCGCGCGGGCCATTTTTCGCCGGGCGCGCTGTAGCTCTGGGCCGGCCCACCACTATTCATACCGATTTTTCCCCGATTTATCAATTTCCAAAATCCAGAAAAATCCAAATAAATCCTAGAAAATCACAGAAAATCCCAAAAATTCCCAAATTTCACCACTTTTCTCCAAATAATATTCTTGACCCATTTTTGACCTCCATTCCTCCAGATTCATCCCAGATAAATTCCTAAAATTCCATTTGAAGGATTTATGCATTTTACTCCTTTTTAAATAGATTATTTTCCTCGCTTGATTAGGCTCAAGCCGGATTTATGTTATTTTCTGTGTTTGCGCTAGTGTCGGAGATCCCGGAAGCTCAAGTGCGATCGCGAGATCCGAGAGCTTCTACGTTCGAGCTAGCTGAGATCATCCGGATTGACGGCAAGTCTCAAATCCTTTGATCATGTTGCAACCCATGTTATTTAATTATGTTATTATGTTATTTGCATTGAGCTAATTGTGAAATGTTACTTCAAGTAAAATAAAATGTTTAGAATGACATGTTATGTAGTTAAACCTACCACTGACAAATGCCCTGTTAAATTTGTTGCTATGCCTTTGTAACCCTAGAAATAATTATCTGTTAATCTAGATAACTGTAAGATATTATTATCACTCAAAAGTCTTATACTAATAAGGTCGTGGCAGCGAGCCAATAGACTTTGCAAAACCCGACTCTAAGGTAGGGTGGTATGGGACACCGTATCTTAGAGCGGAGAGTGCCGGCGTGCACAAGGTAGGGTAAGGGGGTTGTGGTGCATCGCAAGATGATTATTCACCCATCTCTTACCCTAGGATTGAAGGAAGGGGGGGTTGTGGTGCATCGCAAGATGATTATGTTCATTCACCCAACTCTTACCCTCGGATGGGTCGCGGGCCTGGTAAGGTTGCGGGCCATGTGAAAATATAAGGACTGAAACCCTTACGCTGAGCAAATGTCATAGCGACCGCTCAACCACAGGTGTTGACTTGTCAACCCTGGTTTAGTACCTGCTCAACTTAAGTGAAACCTCGCATTGGGAGTCAGAGCAAGACAACGATAGGTCTCCACAACTCGGGTCCGGCGTTCCGCGAGGGCCAGCGGATACCCGAGGATGTGCGGGTTTCCTCGCCTATCGGGTGGAGTGTATACCAAGGGTTGAGCAGCGAAAAGACCCGGTTCCTTAACTCAGTCATGAGGGTTAAGGGTGCGTGTGGGTAAAGCTGAGCAAACTCTGCAGAGTCAAATAAATGGTATTCGAATACGCCGTGCTCCGGTTATTGGAGGTGTGTCACTTGGGTGATTCCGGTATGAAGCTTAAGTAGTTTTGTACATGTTTTAACTTGATTAGTTGGTTAATGAACTCTTCATGAAAAACCCCTGAGATCTTAAGAAGTATTTTTGAGTCCATTTTATAAAATGTTTGCAAATAAAACTGCATCCACTCGAGGTTAATACACCAAATATATTTCCCCTCCTTGAATGTTCCGTGCATGTAATAAGTTAGGATCCCTTTGGGATTTCTTTGAGCGGTTGTTTGGCTCACGGCTTGCTTAATCTATTCTTTAGAGGATCAAGACGAAGGTGAAGGTCTCCCCGTCGAGGACGTCCCTGAGCGTCTCTTCTTCGACGAGGACCCGTGGCTTTAGGTCTTCGCCGCGCTCAAGCGGATTCTGGAAGTCTTTTGTAATGTAATTATACTTTGGGCTTGCACGCCCCGCTGTCAAAAACTGGATGTTATTCCATATGTGAAATATATGCTGAACTTTGGTGGTAAGCATGCAATGGTATACTCTTGCGCGACGTTCCATAACTGTTCATGCGTGAATAGTTGCGGAATGCCGTGTCCGTACGCGCCCCTGGAAACGGGGGCGTTACAAGAAGTGGTATCAGAGCAGGCTCTTGACCGTAGGTTGAGACCTAAGGCAAACTAGGAAGCGATTTTATCGCAAAACTTAATTTAAGCCATAAAAAAAGGGTTTACGAAAAACATAAGTATTAGTGCTGTCTTCTCCTCTCTTATTGCTACCTTATCTATCTTAGTTTTCTTCTGCTTAAGTTTTGCTTTTGCAAAATGTTTATTGCCCCTCTTGTCTAGCTTCAAAATTTCGCTCCTCGGCAGCTGGAGGAGTAGCCGTCGTTCGCTAGACTAGACTGACCCTGAGTTGTAGTAGTGCTTTTGTAATGTAAAGCAGGTGTAATCATGAACCCTAAGTGGCTTGTGTACCACTTGCATATTGTAAATCTATATTTATTATCCTTGTATGTTGTTTGCTTAATTATCAGTAATCCCCCTGTGTTCAAAGTTTTCTCCTGTCCCTTTCGCTCTCGTTCTTACCTTTTTCGCCCTATACTTACCTTGAAAATTCGATGTCTTACTTATCCCCTCTTGATTGCCAAAGCATTTGCAAAGTGACTTCAAGCTCCCAATCACAGATGGATCCGCAGAGCGAGTGGTCGACCAACGCAGCGGTGCACTGCCACAGATCAGCGACACTCGCCGGTGTGATAGCAATGTTGGAGCGAAGAGCAGCGAGGAGAACAGAACATCTTACAAATGTTAGACCAGCATGCGGACTTCTTGAGCAGATAGCGGCGGATCTCGGGAATTCAAGATGGAAGCAATGTTCCTCGGGATGGTGCACCAATTTCCACCCGATGGGCAGACTTTATGAAAACACGTCCACCAGTCTTTTTCACCTCAACTGACCCCATAGTAGCTGAGGATTGGCTCGTGGACGTGGAAAGGAAACTTGACACTGTTCGATGTGATGATAAAGAAAAGGTGTTGTATGCATCCCATCAGTTGCAGGGCGCTGCAGCAACATGGTGGATCAACTATCAACGTACACTGCAGAACAGAGAGATTAGTTGGGAAGAGTTTTCCAATGCATTCCGCAAGGCTCATATACCGGATGGTATCATGGAGGCTAAGCGCCGGGAATTCCTAGCGCTTAAACAAGGTGGAAGCACAGTCATAGAATACTTACATCAATTTAACCACCTATCCAGGTTTGCTCGGAGGATGTTTGGCGAGGATAAGAAAATGAGCAAGTTTCGAGCAGGACTGCAACAGTCATTGAAGTTCCATATCTCATCCATGAAGTTCAAAGACCTGCACGATATGGTGAACAACCTGATTACTTCAGAAGAGGCTATAGGTGAAATGGAAGATTACAGGAAGCGCAAGGCAGTGCACAAATCTCAGTCTTCTTCGCATAGTGCCCAGCGAAGCAAAACCTCGGGATCATTCTCATTCCGATCCCAACCCTCACGTCAGTTTGTGAAGCTACCGAAGAACCAGTCTGGACAATCTCAACAGTACAATTCTCCTTTACCCTTCGCCACCAAGTGCCCCACCTGCAATGGCAAGCATCCTGCTAGCAGCTGTCCACGAAGGACAGATGCATGTTTCCATTGTGGAGAAACTGGACACTACAAGCATCAGTGTCCGAGGAGGAGTTTGAAATCAGATGCGGCTAAACTCCAATTCCAAAACCAGCAGCGGCGAGAAACAAAGTCACGATCGAGCTCGCACCCCAAAGGAGGCTCTGCAGATCAAAGCGGATGGACCTCAATCACCGCGAGCACCGCGAACTTTACATCCGCAGCGATGCAGAGGTCGTACGGACCACGTTTTATGCAAGAGTAAATCATGTGTCCATGAGAAGATGCGGTGAAGCGAGTGACATCATTGCGGTATGTTCCCAATCAACACCATACACGCATTGATTTTATTTGACCACAGTGCAACACATTCGTTTATTTGAAGAGTTTTGCTTCAATAAATCGGTTGCCATCTGTTTCATTGCCAAGATCCTCGTGGTTGAAACCCTGCGATTAGAATGGAGTCCCAAAGTGGGTGTAGTGGGCTCAATATAAAAAAATCCAAGGGTAGACTTGAGCGCGAATTGTTGCGATTAGACATATCGAGATTAGATGCCATTCTAGGTATGAATTGGTTAGCCAAAAACAAAGGCAAGGTAAGCTGTGAAATCAAGACCGTATCCTTGGTAAATCTCGAAGGTCGAGTGATAGTGAAAGCAGGCGAGAAGTTTTGAAGGATGCAAAAAAAAAGGCGCATGATCAACATGCTAGCAGTTACACCTGATCAAGTGCCAGTAGTACAAGAGTATCCTGATGTATTTCCGAAGAACTACCAGGCAAAACCCCGGATAGACAAATAGAAATTGCCATAGAGTTGGTTCCAGGCACAAAACCAATTGCCAAGCATCAAAACAGAATGTCAGCCAGTGACTGAAGTGAGGAGCTTCCTTGGATTGGCAGGTTATTATCGCCGATTCATAGAAGGATTCTCCAAGATTTATCATCCACTCACTCAACTGCTGAAGAAAGACAGGCTATTCACACGGACAGATGTTTGTGAAGAGAGTTTTCAGATGTTAAAGACCAAGTTGACAACCACGCCAGTGTTGATTTTGCCCAATCCAGAGAAGGAATTTCAAATCTACTGCGACGCCTCAAAGCAAGGCTTGGGTTGTGTACTCATGCAGGATGGAAAGGTTGTTGCCTATGCGTCCAGACAGTGAAGCCACATGAAGAGAATTACCCCACACACGATTTAGAACTAGCAGCTGTGGTGCATGCACTCAAAATTTGGCGGCACTACCTGCTAGGTAATCGTTGTGAGATATACTCAGATCACAAGAGCTTGAAGTATCTATTCACACAGCCAGAGTTGAACATGAGACAATGAAGGTGGCTGGAATTAATTAAAGATTATGATATTGAGCTTCAATATCACCCGGGCAAGGCGAATGTAGTTGCCGACGCCCTTAGCTGTAAGGCTCACCCAAGCAAAGCCAGCATGACAGAGTACCCACCAGAGTTGCAAAAGGATATGCTGCGACTGAATTTGGTGATTACAGAACAAGGCAATATGGCAGCATTAGAACTCCAACCATTGCTGACAGATCAGATTAAAACATCACAAGATGAAGGTAAAGAGATTCAAAAACTGAAAAAGAGAATTTAAGAAGAAGATTCCACAGATTATGTGATAGACGAGCATGGAATCCTTACCTTCCGTGATCGCTATCGCATACCCGACAAGAAGGAGCTAAGAGAGATAATCCTATCTGAAGCCCATTCGTCTCAATTTTCAATTCATCCAGAAGGTACCAAGATGTACCAAGACTTGAAGAAGAAATATTGGTGGAACCAGATGAAAAAGGAAGTGGCAGAGTATGTGGCTAAATGTGATGTTTGCCAACAGATCAAGATAGATCACCAGAAGCCATCGGGATTGTTGCAGCCCTTGCCAATACCCGAATGGAAATGGGATAGTATCGGCATGGACTTCATTACCGGATTTCCCAAGACTCGTGAGGATATGATGCTATACGGGTCATTGTCGATGATTGACCAAGGTGGCCCATTTCCTCCCGAACAAGCAAACCTATGGGAAGGACAAGCTTGCTGAATTGTATTTGACCAGAATAGTCACACTACATGGAGTTTCCAAGAAGATAGTGTCAGATAGAGGAGCACAGTTTACATCCAAGTTTTGGGAGAAATCACATGAAGTTATAGGCACTGAATTGAATTTCAGTTCAGCATATCGCCTGAGCAGATGGATGAGGCAGAGAGAACCAACCAGATTTTGGAAGATATGTTGAGAGCTTGTGCAATAGTATATGGTGCAGCATGGAACACCTGCTTACTGTTTGCTCAGTTCTCATACAACAACAGCTATCAAGCCTGCATCCAAATGGCACCGTTTGAAGCACTTTAAGGTAGAAAATGCAGGACCCCACTGAATTGGACAGAAGCAGGAGAACGACAACTCATTGGACCTCAGATTGCTCAAGACGCAGAAGCACATGTTAGAATCATCAGAGACAAACTCAAGAGTGCACAAGACCGACAGAAGAGCTATGCAGATAACCGCAGGAAAGACTTGAATTTCGAAGTTGGAGACTATGTGTATATCAAGGTTACCCCATTCAAAATAGTCAAGAGAATTCAAGTCAAAGGCAAATTGGCACCAAGATATGTGGGACCGTTCCAAATTATCGGAAGAGTTGGAGAAGTAGCTTATCAAGTGCAGTTTCTGCCCAACTTAAAAAGGATACACAATGTGTTCCATGTATCCTAGCTTCGAAAGTGTCTGCGACAGCCGACAGATGAAGTGTCATTATCAGATATTAAATTGCAGGATGACTGCACGCATGCTGAAGAACCACTACAAATACTTGAAACGTCGGAGAATCAGCTCAGAAACAAGAATGTCAGATTATGCAGAGTGCAATGGAAGAATCACGGCGGATGAGTCCACTTGGGAACGAGAATCAGACTTGCAGCGGGATTTCCCCAACTTACTCTCTGGACCAAGTTAATCTCGGGTCGAGATTCTTTTAAGGGTAGGTTGAAAAGCCCTAAAAATTTCAAAATTTTGAGCCTTTTCCTGAATTTTTGAGTGAATTTTGGAGACTTTCCTTTTGGAAAGTCCTCCCATCCCGCTTTCCCTTCCGGCAAATCCGTTTCCCCTCTTCTTTGGCGCCTTTCCTCTCCTTGCCTCTCCCCTCGGTTGGCGCCTCGCCCATTCCGCTTTTCCCCTTCTCGGTGCCCTCCTCCTCCTTCCGTCTTCTCTCCTCCTCGGCGCCTCCTCCTTCTCCCCGTGGCGCCGCCGCCTCGCGTGGCGCTCGTCTGCTGCGCTGCGCTCCGCCGCACCGCCATGGCGTCGGCTCGCCGTCGCCGGCCTTTCCCCCCACCGCCTTTGACCCGGTCTTCGCCCTCCTGCCACCCGGGTCCCGCTGCCAGCCTCCCCCTCTTTCTCCCCCCCAAGCCGCACTCGCCGCCTGCCACTACTACACTGCTCCGTCCCTCGCCTTAACTCCTAGCGGTGCCTGTCCCCTCCATCGCGGAGGCGGCGCGCGTCAACTCTTACAGCATCCCCGCGCGTCAGCAGCTCCGTGACCCCGCCCACGCCCCGCCATTACCATCCCCGACCTGCCCCGACTTGCCCTCCACGTCGCCAGCCCTCTCCACCCCCTTTTAAGCCCCACCAGACCCAGCTTTGCGCTCCCCTTGCTCCCAGGAAGCTTCCCGTGCAACCAATTGAGCTCGGAGTCTGTGTCTCGCCGCCGATTAACGCCTTCACCGCCGGTGAGCCCCCGAGCTATTCTCCCTCCTTTCTCGATTGAAATCCAATTCCCTTCGCTGACACGATCTTCTTTGCTCCCCGAATCCGGTGGTGGACCTCCCTGGCCGAGAGCACCTCCCCTCCGCGTTGGCATCGAAGCTCGACATCGGCCGAAAAGGGGTCGCCGTGGCCAGCTCGCTGTGGATCTCCCCAGCTCGAGCCGCCACCTCCCCCGAGTTCTCCAAGCCACAAAGATGCTTCCACCGCCGCCATTTTGCCTGGATCGCTGCCGTTGGCCTCCGGTGCTCGGGAACCGCCGCTAACTTCTCTCCGGCATTGCGCCGCCATCAGCCCTTCCCGTGGCTCCCAAGACCCAGAAACGGGTCCCTCTCGCCGAGCCCTACTCCCTAATGCCATCCCTGACCGCCGGGAGTCCTCACTGTCGCCGGAGAGCGGAGGCACCGCCGTCCCCGCTCCTCTGTTGCGCGCGCCCGGCGGGAGGAGGAAGACGATGACGTGGACGCATCCCCGCCGTCCGTCCCCTCCTGTGTCGTCTGACCTCCACCGCCGGATGGCAACCCATCTCAGCCGTCCGATCCCACTAAAACCGTCCCTCCCCAGCCGCCTGATCAAAATCCCCGCTTCACCCGCCTTCCCCTCTCCACCGCCGTTCGATCGCCATCCCGCCCCGCATCCGTCCGCCCGCTCCTCGCGCCACGCCACCGTCCGCGTCCTCCACGCGTCGGCCGTCCGCCCGAGCGTGGCGTGCGCGAGTGGGCGAGCAGCAGTGCAGCGTGGGCGCCTGCCTTCGCGCGGCGGGCCATTTTTCGCCGGGCGTGGCTGTAGCTCGGGCGGCCCAGCACTATTCATACCGATTTTTCCCCGATTTATCAATTTCCAAAATCCAGAAAAATCCAAATAAATCCTAGAAAATCACAGAAAATCCCAAAAATTCCCAAATTTCACCACTTTTCTCCAAATAATATTCTTGACCCATTTTTGACCTCCATTCCTCCAGATTCATCTCAGATAAATTCCTAAAATTCCATTTGAAGGATTTATGCATTTTACTCCTTTTTAAATAGATTATTTTCCTCGCTTGATTAGGCTCAAGCGGATTTATGTTATTTTACGTGTTTGCGCTAGTGTCGGAGATCCGGAAGCTCAAGTGCGATCGCGGATTGAGGAGCTTCTACGTTCGAGCTATTGAGATCATCGGATTGATGGCAAGTCTCAAATCCTTTGATCATGTTGCAACCCATGTTATTTAATTATGTTATTATGTTATTTGCATTGAGCTAATTGTGAAATGTTACTTCAAGTAAAATAAAATGTTTAGAATGACATGTTATGTAGTTAAACCTACCACTGACAAATGCCCTGTTAAATTTGTTGCTATGCCTTTGTAACCCTAGAAATAATTATCTGTTAATCTAGATAACTGTAAGATATTATTATCACTCAAAAGTCTTATACTAATAAGGTCGTGGCAGCGAGCCAATAGACTTTGCAAAACCCGACTCTAAGGTAGGGTGGTATGGGACACCGTATCTTAGAGCGGAGAGTGCCGGCGTGCACAAGGTAGGGTAAGGGGGTTGTGGTGCATCGCAAGATGATTATTCACCCATCTCTTACCCTAGGATTGAAGGAAGGGGGGGTTGTGGTGCATCGCAAGATGATTATGTTCATTCACCCAACTCTTACCCTCGGATGGGTCGCGGGCACAGTAAGGTTGCGGGCCATGTGAAAATATAAGGATGAAACTCTTTACTGAGCAAATGTCATAGCGACCGCTCAACCACGGTGTTGACTTGTCAACCACGGTTTAGTACTGCTCAACTTAAGTGAAACCTCGCATTGGGAGTCGAGCAAGACAACGATAGGTCTCCACAACTCGGTCGGCGTTCGCGAGGGCGGCGGATACCCGAGGATGTGCGGGTTTCCTCGCCTATCGGGTGGAGTGTATACCAAGGGTTGAGCGCGAAAAGACCGGTTCCTTAACTTTCGGTCATGAGGGTTAAGGGTGCGTGTGGGTAAAGCTGAGCAAACTCTGCGAGTCAAATAAATGGTATTCGAATACGCGTGCTCCGGTTATTGGGTGTGTCACTTGGGTGATTCGGTATGAAGCTTAAGTAGTTTTGTACATGTTTTAACTTGATTAGTTGGTTAATGAACTCTTCATGAAAAACCCCGAGATCTTAAGAAGTAGTTTTGAGTCCATTTTATAAAATGTTTGCAAATAAAAGCTGCATCCACTCGAGGTTAATACACCAAATATATTTCCTCCTTGAATGTTCCGTGCATGTAATAAGTTAGGATCCCTTTGGGATTTCTTGAGCGGTTGTTTGGCTCACGGCTTGCTTAATCTATTCTTTAGAGGATCAAGGCGAAGGTGAAGGTCTCCCGTTGAGGGCGTCCACGAGGTCTCTTCTTCGACGAGGACCCGTGGCTTTAGGTCTTCGCCGCGCTCAAGCGGATTCTGGAAGTCTTTTGTAATGTAATTATACTTTGGGCTTGCACGCCCCGCTGTCAAAAACTGGATGTTATTCCATATGTGAAATATATGCTGAACTTTGGTGGTAAGCATGCAATGGTATACTCTTGCGCGACGTTCCATAACTGTTCATGCGTGAATAGTTGCGGAATGCCGTGTCCGTACGCGCCCCTGGAATCGGGGGCGTTACAAATACTGTATGTATAGCACATACCATTTGCAGTACCTACATATGTGCAAAAAGAAAAAATATGCGGCATACCTTTCTTTCGTTCCAATGGTGACCTCTTGAATAGTGTGGACCTTCTGTTGACCAATTCTTGATGAATAACACCCAGACACCAAGGAACGGCAGCCAGTGGCCAGCGCAATGTTTTTTCCCTGCACCCTTCTCGATCTCAGAAAGAAACACCTAAAATTTTCATCTGCACCAAATCAATGAGATATTATCAATGTTTCTGTCGATGCTAGCTCTATATATTCCAAAGGCAGAGGTATGCATAAAGGCAAACATAGCTGGCTGTATTTAGTGGTTTATGGCCTGTTCATATTGGCTTTTGCTGATGACTTTGGTTTTAGCTTATAAATAACACTAGCAGATGAATAGTGTTGTCTGATAGAAATAACTTATAGAAGTTAGAGTGTTCGTATAGGCTTATGGCTGATGAATAGTAATGGCTGATAGAAACTGAGTGCATTACATGGGAAGGAGAGTAAATGACAAACGAAATTGGGACATACTAAAATACGTAGTGCGTTACAACATGCTAAAACAGAAAGTACAAGAATACAATATAGGCATGTACAATATTTCAAACCATAACTCCTATCAAAGCACGCATTATGCTATCTTGGAGCGTGTCCATAGGCCTATCGGACATCCCTACACTGCCCGCTAGATACTCCATACCCCGCCATCACCTATGATGTATCCCTCGTCATCGTCGATGTCGAAATTGTCCTCATCAGGCATCGCTGAGTTGATGATGAAGTTATGCAAAGCCATAGTCACCACTATAACTTTCTATGTGTCTACATCGTAGCTCAGCACACTCAACAGGATGTGTTACTATTCTTTCAAATGACGAATGCGCGCTCGATCACACTGCGGAGGGAGTAGTGGTAGTTAAATACTTCTTTTATCCCAACGGGCCGTCCACCTCGTCCGAAATTAGGTATGTGGTATCGCTGATTCCTGTATGGAGCTAGAAGCTCTCCTTGTTAGCACTCTAAATGTGCCATCGTCTCTAGCTCCAATGCGCACCCTCTGTTGTGCTCAATCATGGTCGTATTTTCGCTCCTAGTGATCCCTTGCCTTCCTACCGCATCATCTTGCGCCATTTCACTCCTTTATTTCCCCTCAATAAATGTTTTCTCTGGACCAACGTAGCACCGGAATCGCATCGTCTTCTCCATCACCAGTTGTCGTAGTCGCCGTTGGCTCCTTCTATCTCTGGTAAGTTCCAACCTTGGCTGAGGTTAATTTCTCTACTGCCTTGAAACCCCGAACCTCATTGTGCCCTTTATTTATGCTAGTTCGCACCGAGGAGCATCATTGCCGCTGCCCTATTCACCATCATTCGGCCATCTCTGACCCTCCCCGCCGATGCTGACCTCACCGTTGAGCTGCGGGTGAGCCCCTAATGTTTAAGCGCTACTCGCCTTAGCCTTTGGTAGCCTTTAGCACCATTGCTGTTGTAGCCGTAGTACGCCTTTCATCACCGTGGCCACTGTACTAATGACCATTGGTCCTAGAGTTGCCGCCGTTAGCTTAGAGTTGAACACTGTAAGCAAACCTAATAGCGCCGCCTCTGAACGCCGTTAGCTCATTTCTAACCACCTCTCCGGTCGCCATAGTCGTCGACGGACTTGCCATGAGCTCCTCTTTCCATCCCCGACCTCATCAAGACCACTCCACCATCCGCCTCACCACCAGCGAGCTTGACATAAGAGCCTTGCCGCCTCCATTGTCCCACGCTACCGGCACGTGGATCCTCCTAACATGTGGAAGCCACATGTGTGCTGTATCAGCGCTATGTTAGTAGTTTTGAGCCTAGTTAACATCAACGACAGTGCTTGCGTGGCTCTAGTTCATTAGCTGTGAGCCCAGTCCACCGTGAAATAGGCACCGTTCCATAAACCCGGTCCATAGACTTGGGCTCATATGTCAGTGACTCAATGCCTTTTCTTTAAGAAAACTAATTTTGGCCAAATTCATTTCCTTGCTGATGTCAGCATGAAGCAATAAATCTCGGCTTTCCTTTAGAAATAAAATTTAATTTGAAAATCCAAAACCTTAGCATAGTATTTTTCTCTCTACTTTTCTTTCGTGACAAAACTTCGAAAGGCATGTTCTCCCTCATACAAACTTCGATTGAGGTGATTTTTTCTCTATTTTTTTATAAAATCATGAAATTTCCATCTACACAAAAATCATGAATTTTTAGCCTATTTTAATTTTATTTAGAATTTATTTATGGTTCTTGGTTTTCTCGCATAGACTTCAACGTACCGAAATCAAGCAATTTCGATCCAGAGTAAGACCAAGAGTTCAACACACAAGGCAAACACCCTCCTTTGATTATATTAATCCCATATTTCAAATGTTATGTACTTTGTTTGCTCAACTACTATGCATGCTTTAAGTTAATAAAATGGCTATGTTATTGCTTTGAAATTAGTTATCACCAGTTGTTGCGTCGACCCTACCTTAAAAACTTGATATCTTTATTGTTGTCACCCTAGAAATAATATCCACTGTGTTTAGAAATATTTGTGGAATTTTAGGATGATTTTTGAGTCATATGCTTAGCCAAGCACAACCGATATGGTACTAATGTTGTATCTCGGTGAAAACTCAATTTCGGTCAGTTTAAGAAATGTTTGTTACCTCTAACTTGATTGAGGTTACCTCTATTATTTTTGTTTTAAAATGTGAAAATAAAAATGTCTAGACTTAGGCAAGTGGTTTGTGGAGACCGTGCGGTTAACACGAGATCTCGATTTGTGGGAGTGTTGCCTAGGTCTGTAACTATACTACCATATGTCTAAGGTGGGGTGGACTTGGCACCAATTAATTTTGTACTTGTGTCCTCTTAGCTTTGGTTTCACCATTTGGTGGAATATGGGTGTAGTTGGAGCCACTGGGGATCCTCATGGCGTAAGAAGGGGTTCTAACTAGGTGGTTAGCCCTTCGGCGATGAAACCTTAGCGGGCAAAATCAAGTTAGGATAGTACTTTGTAAAGCATCGTTATAGCCATTCAATTGCATATTGTTGTATAACGAGTCATGACAGACCATGGTGGAGATGACTATAGGTAAAGTTGTACAACCTTTACATAATGTTAATTTATTCGAATAGTCATATCCCCGGTTATGGACATTAGCTTGGTAATACCCTACTTGGTTAGATTTTCTAGTTTTAAAACTATTTTGATAAAATTTTGAATGGTAGAGAACCATGTTAGAAAATACTTTGACAAAGGACTGTCAAAGATAAATGCTATAGCGAAGGATTGTCATATGCTTTCTAGTGCTTCCATAATTATCACTTCCTAATATTCGGCATGTCAATTGTTTTAAGCAAATTGCTATTTACAAAGTATTATGTCTATTGCAAATTGCTATGTACAAAGTAATCTGTCTATTGCAAATAAAAGACCGCTTTATGCAAAACAAACTTGATAGGATAGACATTCCCTTGACAAGCTTACACGTATAATATCTTTGCTTAAAGTCTTGCAGAGTACATTATATACTCATTGTTGCTTATTGAACACCTACCAGAGTAACAGGATGAAGACCCTTCAGCTAGCTATGACTATGTCGCAGAGTTTGATGATAATGGTGTCGAAATCTAGGCGTTAACCTTAGTCGATTGCCCGTGGGAATGTGGCATACCACGTGGGCCCCTTTTGTCTATTTCACCGTTTATCTTCTGCTACAAAATTCTTTAAATGATCAATTTGGCCGGTCGGCCACTTGTGTATACTTTGGCTAAGTAGGTTTGTGTTAACCGTCAAGTACTATGTGCTACTCTGCTTCATTTTATCTGTGTATGGATGCAATTCAATGATATAAATGTGCGTACTAGTTACTGATCATAGGACTAGCATGATACACACATAGAGTTTGGAATTGAATTTTTAGGTCCCGACAAAGGTGTTATCTAATCAAGTTAATTATCTAAGTACTTGGCAATGAATTCGACATATAAGAAGAGCACGTGTTATCAAAGAAGGATCAAGCTTTGACATTGAACCGCAATCTATAGAGAGATTGAAGGGGAAATTCCAGGTTTAGTGAAACAAGTTGGGGATATTTTCTCAGGGTGATTTGTATAACTTTTAAAGTAGAATTGAATGTTGAATAGTGATTATTTACCTTTTGTATACTTTGAAATTGGTATCATTTTTATTAGAGTGGAAAATATAGGTCATCCGTAAGTTGATTAGAGGGTATCCAAACAAAATTATTCCAAAATAAGGCTAAAACCGGTTGCAGGAAGTGCGGTTTTCGCAAAACCCGTTGCAGGAAAGAAAAAGACTCGTCCGGGCCGGGAGGACATTTCGGTCATTCTGCTCCGCGGGTCGTCGTTTCGTTGGCGTAGCCACGCTGGACGAGATAGACGGAGCAATAATAAATCGGAGGAAAATGGAAACTTAGAAAAAGAAGGGTAGCAGTAAGCCAGGCCAGGCGAGAGCGCGTCAGAGCCCAAGCTTCGTGAAACCCTAGACCTCGCGCCCCCTTCCTCTCCCTCGCGTCCTCCACCCGATCCGATCCAAGATGGTTAGTCTTCATCCCTCCTCCGTCTTGGTTGCGTCTTTCCTCCCGAATTTTCCCCATCTTTTGTGATAATTTTGTTTTCTTGAATCGGTTTGTGCGAGAATCAGTCCCGTTTATGTTATTTCCAGTGTTCGATTCGTGGGTTTACTGATCTAACCTTAGATCTGAGCTGTGAGGTTTTGTTTGATTCCTTTTTAATTTTGTTTTGCTGATTGCTGCAGCATAAGCTGGGGAGAGGAAGCCGCGACAAGGTGCAGCAGTTCATGACCATAACTGGCGCGAGGTGAGCTTGTATAATTTTCTTTAAATTCTGGACTTGCGGGCCTCAGGAACTGGAATTTGGTGGTGATGTGTTAGTTTAATTAATTATATGCGGCCTTCTTTTTTTAGATGAATTATACGGTCTTTTTAAGTGGTGAATATTGGTGTGTTACATACGTTTCAAGTTAGTTGATAACTTACTAAAAACTGCGAATAGAATATATTAATTGCAATAAAGTTACTGCGAAGCCGTGTTATGATGTGCTTGTTTTGGTCGAAGGTTGAATTTAGTGGTCGTATCATAATGTGATGCTATATTCTGTGGCGACAGCAACTTGTTATGTTGTCTCATGCCTTACATACAAATCTTAGTAATTTCAGTTCAGAATGCAGCTTTGAAATGCGCTTGGTCTTATATTTACAGATGATCTTCCTTTTGTATTAGAACATCAATTACAGTGGTCGTTTTACAGTCATCACTTGTCTAATGCTGCCGGCTGCTGGTAGGTTGTCATTTTTGTAATTAGGTAAACCACAATTTTACATGGTAGAAACAGAACGCGAGATAGATTGAATCATATAACTTACTAAAAGGAAGAAACAGAATGCGAGATAGATAGATTGAGTCATGATGTAGATTGAGTCATGATGAAGTAAAACTAGAGACGGTCTAGGATTTATCTGCTCGGAGGTGGGGCCCTAGATGAATCCAACAATGGTTTGGGCTGTGAATCATATAACTTAACACTGCAAATCTGCAAACGCATAACACATACTGACCAGGAATATGAAAATAAATGGTGCCTCCAGTTATCTAACAACCATTTGCGAATATGATAGTGGATTTCAACATATGAGCTTTTTGAATTCTTCTGTTCGCTTGCTTTATTAAGGACTAAGGAGTTCATTTGTCACAATTTAAGTGTCTCTTTTTATAATAGTAAGAGTTTTTCTATCCTGATGCAGCGAGAAGGTTGCCCTTCAGGCACTGAAAGCTAGTGATTGGCACTTGGAAGGAGCTTTTGATTTCTTCTATAGCCAACCGCAGATTTCTGTGACCAATTCTCGGCATCTTGAGGATCTTTACAACAGATACAAAGGTATCAATGTCATCTTCTCAACTAACCCTTGAGTTCTAATTCCTTTAGCTGGTGTACATTAGATGGTTTTGATTTATTCCATCTGTATTTTTTTTTGCTTCTTTACTTCATGAAAACAATGTTTTCCCTTCTCGTGTTGCAATTTTTTGACTTCTAATTTCATGATGCATCTTGTTTTGTTGCAGAACCTGATGCTGATATGATCATGGTGGAGGGCATATCTCAACTTTGCAGCGATCTGCTGGTAAGGAACAGTTATTTTTATCTTCCAATCTCCATTCAGCATTTACTCATTTGATTTCCATCTGCAGGTATGTCTAGTGAATACGTAGTTAGCAATTTACCATATATTTACTTATATATTGGATAATGACTCTCCTTTATGCCATTGGCTACAGCTATTGTTTTTTGTTGCAAGTGTGGTGGTTTGTCTCACTTGTACAGAAGAGATGGATTTTAGTTGCATTATGTTGTTTACTTTTGACCTTAGTATGGCTCTAGATCAGATATTAGCAAATTTAGCTTGGCTCTATATGTATTGGTCTATTGGGTTATGATACCGTGCTTGTCTCTGGCAAATAACCAGGCTCAATAGTTTACGACTGCCAGTTACCATGGTATATATAGGAGAATCTTCATTTTTTGAGGGATCTAACATTTGCTGTTATTTTTTATGATTCATTGTATATATTGTTTTTCTCTCAGGATAGGTGCTTCTAGTATACGCTTTTTGTTCAGTACCTTATAATGTAGACCCACCACATTGGCATATTGACTGTTTACCAATTTCTAATACACATTTTGTGTTGGTTTTCCAGGTGGATCCGCAGGATGTTGTTATGGTATGTGCTTAGCTTCTTCAGTTTTTCTGATCTAACCTATTATTTTCACTTACTGTTTGGTTGTAAACTAGTTTTATGGCACCTAGTCCTGCAGCTGCAACCCTTTGAAGTTAATTCCTATTTGATATTTGATATATACACATGAGTTTTCAAATTTGCAGCGATCTGCTCATTCTATTTTTTTCGTAATTCAACACTGCCATACTTAGATCAACATTGTTCTTAGCCATATATTTGTGCTGTTAACAGCTTGTCATATCATGGCACATGAAAGCTGCCACAATGTGTGAATTTACTCGCCAGGAGTTCATTGGTGGGCTGCAGTCAATTGGGTGAGTGCCATTTGCAGTCATGATAGTTCTATATGCGTTTAATCTAAACTCTGAATTAATTCTAGAATTAGTTTTTTATTATATCCTTTTGTTATTTGCAGGGTAGATTCAATCGAGAAGCTCTGTGAAAAATTACCATCATTGCGAGCTGAGATAAAAGACGACTGTAAGTTTCCCTTTTTCGCGAAACTGGATGTTTGTTCTACTTTGAACTTGTTTACTTCTTAGTTTAGCACGTCGGAGTTCAATTTGAAGAAACTGCACGGATATCAAAGGAATTCTTATAACACATATCAACAACAACAACAAAGCATTTTGTCCCAAACTCTTATAATACACATATGTTGAGAAATATTTTTTCCATAACCTATGTGTTTACTCTCTTTATCCAGATAAGTTCCGGGAGATATACAACTTTGCATTTGCTTGGGCTAGGGAAAAGGTTAGCCTTAATTGCAGAATATTTATTCCAGTATTCACATGGGTCATTTGTCTTCATTGGCACCTTATTTATCATTCAAGAGATAGTATCTTGATGTGCTCTATCAATATTTTGCTAAAACATTCCCTTGATTTTACAGGGTCAAAAATCTCTTGCATTGGAGACAGCTATTGGAATGTGGCGGTTGCTATTTGCTGAAAGGCATTGGCCCCTTATTGACCACTGGTGTCAGTTTTTACAGGTATGCCTCAAAAGGCAGTTCTATCTAATTCCATTTTCAGATCATTGTGCTGTTTCATTATGTTAATGGTGTCAGATGGTGCTATTTTGCTAATTTTTCAGTTCTTCAAATTCCAGGTCAGGCATAATAAAGCCATCTCTAGAGACACATGGTCTCAGCTGTTGGAATTTGTCAAGGTACCGTCCATCCCACCTCCCTTTACTCCCTACATATGAATGCCCAGATATGGCTGGGCAAACTTGCATAATCACATACATAGCATGGATGCAACTCTAGTTTGTGTTAGGTGGTTAATTTATGCTAATCATTAATCTAACAGGCAAACTTGATTTAGGGTGGTTTTTTTTGTGCTTATGGCTTAGCTTTCCACGGTAACTAGCTTTTAAATGGATTGTCTTTTCAAAGCAGGGTCTACAAATCGATTGTAGTAGACTGTTATGCTAAGAGGTACTGTTCATACATAGAAACAGCAGCTGGACCTTCCTAAGGCTGGTTGATTATATTAGGAATAGTATCAACTTGATTAGCAAGGTGACATCTTTAGAAGATAGAATAGTATCTCTATTAGTTGGAATGTTCTCTTTATTAGTTGGCCGGCTCTATGTAAGGATGGCATTGTCATCTATTCTCATTAAGCAAGAAGAAATAATCTAATCTCTCCTAAAGTTCTTCTCCCCAATCCATGATCCCCCTTTCTCCTTGAGCCATGCCGTCCCGGCCATCTTTTATATGGTATTTACCCCGTTATGATTTAAGGATCATAACAACTTGGTATCAGAGCCAACATCATGGCTTCTGCTGCCGAGAATTTCAAGGCCATGAGAGCCACCTTCAACGAGATGAATGTCAGCGTAGACAACATGAAAGACATCTTGGTAGACATGGCGGCTATGGTGGCCAAGCTGATGGAAAAGGAGAAAAAGAAGGCACAGGCAGATGCTGTTGTGCGATCTGCATCGCCAGAGGCGTATCAGATTTCGTGATGTTGTCGTGTTTCTCCCATCCTTGTCACTTGTGGCCAGAAGCACGCCATTGCTGTCCCTACACCGATGGTCCTCACTATCGGCAACTTTCTCGACATCGGGCAGCATTAAGGCCCTCACGCCTTTGCCATCAACCTTCATCAACACTATCCCAAGTTCCCATGCAAGGTATTGCAATTCCTCACCGAAGTGGGGCTATCAAGGCTTACCATGGCTGTCATCACAGCTCGAGGATGAGTTGTTGCGAAGAGAGGGAGAAGTTGTTATGCTCAAAGGTACTGTCCACGTGAACAATGTGTTGTTACTGTTTACATGAACAATGCGTGCTTACTGTTCACACATGGAAACAACAGCTGCACCTTCCTAAGGCTGGCTGATTATATTAGGAATAGTATCAACTTGATTAGCAAGTTGATATCTTTAGAAGATAGAACATTATCTCTGTTAGTTGGAATGCTAACTCTATTAGTTGGAAGGTTTAGATTGTGTTTGTTAGGGCCGGCTCTATATAAGGACTGCATTGTCAAGTTCTCTCTAGTCCATGATCCCTTTTTCTCCTAAAGCCTCTCTCCTTCAGCCGTGCCGTCCCGGCCATCTTTTGTATGGTATTTACCCTGTAATGATCTAAGGATCATAACATAGGCACTGTTCCGACTTCATCTATATCGACTAGAATCGTACGCGAGTATCTCTCTCTGTACTTTCTCTCGCATACAGCTAGAATTCAAAATTTTAAGCCAAAAGCTATAAGCAATAGTTCAAAAGAATCCATCCTTAGACGAATGAGACAGGTTAGCTGATGTGCCTAGGTTGTAGTTGCTAGCTAGTGTTGTGATCTGTCACCTTCAATGATTTGTCAATAATTTCTGCATCTTTGAGGTCTTAACTTTCCTAGTGTATCTCTGTTTAAACTAGAGGGTTCTTACTACGATTTTCTTGTTATTACAAACTTGCCTAACTTCACTGTTGTGTTATTGCAGACAATTGATCCACAGTTATCCAACTACGACGAAGAAGGCGCTTGGCCCTACCTAATAGATGAATTTGTGGAATACCTAACAGAGAGTGGATTTGTTCAGCGTAGAAAGTGAACAGTGGGAGGGCACATTTCCACTTCAAATATCATGATTGGGATGTACAAACGTGATTCATCTCGGTCTATACAATGTTTAGGTGTGGACGTTGGCATTCTTGCGCAATTGATCGCCAAAATAGCTGACATTATCATTACATGGGAATTTACTCGCGCAGGGGAACATAATTTAATTTGGGAAGTGGCGGTTGTGATTGGAAATTATAACTGGTTAATTCAATATGTGCGCTGTCCCTAACTACCTGTCTTTCCTATCTATCTAGTGACCTTGTGTTACCCTAGTCTTTCCTGCTGCAATAGTGAAAGTACATTTTGGGCTTATTGCCCGAACGGGTGATGGGTCTATAATTGGTGCAAGTTCTTGACTCCTTGTAGTGTTCGTCCTTCACTTTCTGTTGCTTGTACCAGATTGAGACATTTTTCCTTGCAGTGGGTGAATGCGAAGGTTTGAGGAGCATTGATATACTCCCTATATTAAACCTGGGGGATTCTTGGCCTACCCCCGTGCCACATGTCATCTGGTTTGCAAATAAGCCCCCGAGTTGGTCGAAATCGTTTCGACGTCCTTTGCTGCTGTCCGTTTGATTGCCCCATCGACAAGATCTGTTGCTTTAGCTTCCAGCTCTATATGTTCTTGTGAATCTTTGCGTCACTTTCCTCGTGGCGCGTCGCTTTCTTGGGAGCACACTGTAGCTAGCTTCTCAGCAGTGCCCATCGTCTCTCCTTGCCTTAGATCTACTTCCGCTCTCCACCGACATCGCTTGCTCCGCCTCTGCCGGTCGAGCTGCCCTCTTCCTCCGCGTGCCTTTTAGTCGAATAGATCCATCCTTCCATTCGCATGTCCTAGGCCCGTGTCCTATCTCTTCTTCCGATTTCCTCGTAGCGGTCACCATCTCAGTCTCTCCCCCATATCTACTCCTGCTGCTCTCTACCGGCATCGCTTGCTCCGCCTCCGCTGGTCGACCTCCTCCCCCTTCCTCCTTTGCATGCTTTCTGGTTTTCGTTGGAGGTTCTCGAGAAGACCTTGCTCTGCCTCCGCCGATCGACCTCCTCCGTATGCCTTCCGGCCGAATAGATACGGCCCTCCATCCGCGTGTCTAATTCCCTCGCACCGGTCGTCGTCTCAGTCCCTCCCCCAAATCTACTCCTCTCGCTCTTCACCGGCGTCGCTTGCTCCAGCTCCGTCGGTCGAGCTCCATCCCCTTCCTCCTTCGCGTGCCTTCCAGTTTCTGTTGGAGGTTCTCGATAAGACTTTGCTCCGCCTCCACGGGTCGAACTCCTCTCTGTTCCTCCTCCTCATGCCTTCCGGTTTCCGTTGAAGGTTCTTAAAAAGACCTATACAGGTTTGCGGATGTTTTTCAAGCTATCGAGCTCCTCCCCTTCCTCCTCTGCATGCCTTCCGGTTTCCATTGGAGGTTCTCCACAAGACCTATACAGGTTCGTCGATAATTTTTGAGGATTTTTTTAGGTTTCCATTCATGTTCGTTTCGGTGAATAATTTATCGGAATACGCGTGTGATTTTTCACAGGATTTGGTTTGGTTTCTGATGGTGCACATGATCCATATCCGTGGCTCCATGGTTGACTACGACGTCAACTGAAATTGCCAGCTCGACCATGTTATCTTCACTGCCAAGGTACTTTTACTTGCTTGTTCCCCTTCCTTCTTCAGACCGTATCGCCATGTGCGCTTAATTCCTCTAGTGATTTCTAGTGCCTTCTTGCAGGATGCCAAGGTGTCACAACGCGAGCACGCCTTTATAAAATGAAACAGGGTTAGGTTTATGATCATACCTGACATGCTCAACAACGCCCCTAATTACTTCACAGTTAACCTGATGGGATACAATTAGATTTGGTGACCTTCGTTCTGTTACTTTGTGAACATGCCACATTTCTTATAGTAAACATTGCTTTTGTAGTTGTTTATTCTTTGACCACGACCCTTCGACCATGCTCGGCCACTCGACCACGGCTCTCCTTCGACCATGGCTGGCCCTTCGACTGGATCTCCTTTGACCACGGCCCTGCTTCGACCACGGCCAGCACTTAGATTACAGCCTTCCTTGGAGCACGGCTGGCACTTGTGTAAGATCGAGGAGGCCGACTAGAGGGGGGGTGAATAGGAGGTTTTAAAATTTTTGTCTAATTCTAATTAGCAATTTTAAACTTGATGGATTGATAGAGCAAGATAACACTAAAACTAGCACAAGTAATCGACTAAGAGCAATAACGAAAGGTAGAGAACAACAAATGCTACTCTAACTAAGCAAGCAATCAAATGATATGAATAAAGAGCGTTGCTTGGAAGAATATGATCACAAGAGAGCAAACCACAATTTGACACGATTACTTTTTACCGTGGTGATCGGAGACTTGCGGTCTCCCTAGTCCACGTTGAGGTAAGCCCGAGCGAATCGGACCGGCTCCACGAATGAGCCTAAGCACCTCGATCACTATTGGATGCCCTTTCCTCTCCGGGTAGGCGAGCTCCAAGCCTTCACAATCTTAGGGCCTTCTCACAATCTTCTTGAGAAGATCAGAAGCTCCGCTAAGCCGTCTAGGTGCGGCAAGCACCAAGAGAATAGACCACTGCGCTTGATCTCACTCAAGTGCTCAATGGATCAACTAGAATGCAATGCACTTGAATTTTGAGTCAACTACCTCAAATGAATGCACAAGAGAGTGAATGAGGTGTGAGAGGTTGCTCTAGGCTCAAATGTATTCAATGGATGTTCAACAACATGTCCAAGTTCGGTGGGGTGTATTTATACCTCACCCACCTCAAATAGCCGTTACAATAAACAATCCTGAAAATTCAGAAATCGGTACTACCGCAGCAAAACCGCGGTACTACGGACCCTAGTGACCGGTCGAACGGCTATGTCGAGAGTCGAAGTAACCGTTGGTCAATGAGTGCGGTACTACCGCCGTTAAAACCGCGGTACTTCGGACGTCCGAAGTTCCGCCCCAAGCCCGTACTTCCGATCTCAACGAGACTAAGTCTTATTCTCGGCGCTCTCGGAAAAAGCGTTCGCTCGGTGTCGGAACTTCGACATGCGGTAGTTCCGCAGGTAAAACCGCGGTACTACCGTTTTCCGAGAGGCTAAGTTAAAGTCCGGGCGCTCTCTGGAAAAAACGTTCCGCCCGGGCGCCCGGTACTACCGGACCTGCGGTAGTTCCGCCCAATACACGCCGGAACTATCGGATTTTCTGACAATGCACAGATTTTATTTAATTTTAATTTCTAAGTGCATGCATGATCCTAAATTGATCCAAAGGGCACATTTGAACATGATCAAGCAATCACCATGATCCCTCTTAATAGTACGGCGTCTATCCTATAATCCGGTCTTCCAACCTAACTCCAAGACCGGTAAAACAAAATAGATACCTAAAATATTTACCTTGTCGCCCTAGAGATCTTGAATCTTCATGGGATATTTTGTGAGCCTCTTTCTTTGCTATTTGAACATATCCTTTCAAGCACTTAATGCACACATTAGTCGCATATTCACATAAATTCATTAATTACCAAAACTAACATTTTAGGGGCCTAGATGCTTTCAATCTCCCCTTTTTGGTAATTGATGACAACAAAACAATTTATGAGAAGAATTTAAGATTTGGATATACTTCTAGTTTGCAAGATGTATATCACAAGGACTTTGAAATTTTAGCAATTTTTAGAACATGGGAATTTTTGCATTTTAGGAACTAATAAGAAAGAGCTCCCTAAACATGTGCATCAAATTTTGCAGAATTTAATAGGCATGATTTCATCATAGCATTCATAAGGATCTGTGATGACAAGTAAAACAAGCATTGCATTAAGGACAAGACATAGTTCATTACAAAACATCAGAATTAAAATACTAAATGACCACGAGTTTAAACCACACCATAAGCATTACATGGTTCATTTCACCATACATTATTACAATGATAGATAAGACTTAAAACTAAAACTTCTTCTCTAACTATTTCTCCCCTTTGGCATCGAAGTACCAAAAGAGGAGCTAGTCTGAGCTGCACTGGGAGAAGGAGGACCACGGCGACGAGTGCGACGGCCGTAACGCCCCGGAGAAGGCGGTGAACTGCACTCTCCAAGGCGATCTGCGATCACCAAGGGAAGACACGGTGGAGATCAAGACATCTGGCGCTCCTCCGGCTGAGTATGGCGAGTAAATCGGGAAAGCGACACGTCGCCCTCGCTCGGGAGGAGGATCGCGGTTGCGATGCCGAGGCCGAGGTGAGCTCGAGCACGGTGCGAACAGAGAGGCGAGCAGGAGGCTCGCGCGCGGCTTGTATGGCTTGTGCGGGTGCGAGTGCTCCTCGGTATCCGGTCTTCCTAATGATCACCGCCATTATGAATGGTGCAAAGTTAATCCTTTTCGTTTGTCATTCTTATTGGCGTCGATCCCCGATGATAAGATCCACCACATCAAACTTTTGGCGCGCATAATGTAATCAATTACATTCCACGCGTGGCCACGAATAACATCATAATTCCGCTCTTGGGAAGAATGGTGTGGTTGATGATCTGTTGACAAGGTGGGAATAGGAAGTAAGCCATTTGTCGTCCCGGTGTCCGTTCAGCAGCTTGGTCATAGTACTCGAATATGCAGCAATAGGAAGAGCTCGCTTCTTGAACACCTTCTCATAAGCACTGGTTTCGTCCCAAGTGCTAGCTCAAACTCGTGCCTGGTGCACTCAATGAACTGGGTCCCTGTCATCCAACTCAGATGCTCAAAGTTGGGAGAGATGTACAGGGTAGCATAAAACTGCCTGATCATGTTGTCCATATAGTTGCATTTGAATGCAACAAGTTGATGGATATCGGCTCGCTGGAAGAGCTGATAAGCACCACTGAACTTGTCGATCTGCGACAAGTGATCCCAGTCTACATACTTATGTGCAGCAAATTTTCGGGCTGGACCATACATCTCCTGGTACACCTTCTCTTGAAACTTTGAATGAAATTGGGGTTCATTGAGTCTCGAGGCGTACATACCGACTTGGCGACGAAGAATGGCATAATCTTCATTAGTGATCTTGTCGAGGTCCACTTCGTGGTCTGCGATTACCTCGGGCATCTCCTCATCAGGGTGCATATTCCTCGCTCTCATACGAGGCCTCGATTCGCTCTCATGCGAATCCTCCGAGTCACTCTGGTCGGATGCGGGACCCTTGCCCTTGTGCGCCGACCGAGATGCAGGAGTCGAGGAGGATTGACCAGTGTGCCCCATAGGACTTGTGCGAGACATTCTTCATCCTCGGCATCTTCAAAGACACGATGGGATAATCAAGGTAAGAAGTAGAGCAAGCGAAAGAAGGTTTGAAATTGAAAGCAATGAATTTCTGCATTTGGGAAAAGCGGAAGTACGGCGGCAAAGCTGCGGTACTTCCGGAAATCGATAGTTCGGCATTAAACATGCGGTACTACCGGGACCCGAAGTTCGACCACTTGACCGTAGTTCGGTTTTCTGGACATTTCTAGGGCATGACAAAAATTGAATCTTTTGGGGTATTTAGGATTGAATCGGTGCATGTTTGTATAAACATTCTAATACCCTAATCAAACTACTTTGCCCAAGAAAATTTCAGCAAAAATCATCACATTTCAATTTTAACCTAAACTCCACCTAGGGTTCTAAGAACAAGGTAAAAAGTGGATTTTGATCCGATTTACCTTGTGAAGTCGAAGGAGGAGAACCCTGGGGGTGCAAATAATCGCCCAAAAACGAAGAACTCCCCTCGGATTCAAAGATCGGGAGAGGAGAGAGTTTCTTGGGAGAGAGAGGGTGGAGGAGAGGAAGAAGAGAGGAGTAGGCGGCTGTGGTTTGGGAGGAGTGAAGATGAGAGAGAGAGATAAAGGAAAGAGAGTAACGGTTGGAGGAGATGGCGGTTTTGAAAACCCATTGAATCCCGCAGAAAGCGGTAGTACCGCGCGTAACACGCCGGTAGTACCGTGGTCACAGAAATGCCGGAAGTTCCGCGGATTGCACTGCTGTAGTTCGGTTTTTACGTCAGTCGGAAGTACCGCACAATGAAGCTATGATAGTTCGGATTTTCTGGAACTTTTGAATTTTAGATTTAGAACTTGAAATTTTGCAAATGATCCTAGTTTTGCATCCAACTAAAGTCATTCAGGATCATTATGCATCAATTTAGCTAATGCTATATTTTGAAACTAATTTTTATGAAATTAAATGAATTTTTGACCAAAATAGGGGAAAAACCAACAAAAGTCCATATGAGCACAACAAATGAGCAGAAATAGATGAAGTGAGATTTCAAGCTACATTTGAGTAGTCTATGACATTTAATTCATTCCTCAATTTGCAAAAGCGGCTTTCATCTAATGGTTTGGTGAAAATATCCGCTAGTTGATTTTCGGTTCGGATGTGGCTAATCTCAATATCTCCCTTGCTCACATGATCTCTCAAGAAATGGTGGCGTATATCTATATGCTTGGTTCTTGAGTGTTGAGCGGATTATTGGATATTTTGATAGCACTATCATTATCACACAAAAGAGGCACTTTATCAAAATTGATCCCATAATCCAACAATGTATGCCTCATCCAAAGCAATTGAGCACAACAACTTCCCGCTGAAATATATTCGGCTTCGGCGGTTGAAAGTGCTACGGAATTTTGTTTCTTGGATGACCAACACACTAGAGATCTTCCTAGAAATTGGCAACTACCCGAGGTGCTTTTTCTATCCACTTTGCATCCCGCATAATCAGAATCCGAATATCCAATTAATTCAAATTTTGCACCTTTGGGATACCAAAGCCCTATGTGAGGAATGCTTTAAATATCTTAGAATCCTCTTTACGGCCACTAAATGGCACTCTTTTGGAGAAGCTTGAAAACGTGCACACATGCATACACTAAACATAATGTCGGGCCTAGATGCGGTAAGATAAAGCAAACTACCAATCATGGATCTATAAAGCTTTAAATCTACCGACTTACCTTCTTCGTTGAGGTCTAGATGCCCGTTTGTTGCCATGGGTGTTTTGATGGGTTTGGCTTCTTCCATTCGAATCTTTTGAGTAGATCCTTCACATACTTTGTTTGGCTTATAAACGTCCCATCTTTAAGTTGTTTGATTTGAAGTCCAAGGAAGTAGCTTAGCTCACCAATCATTGACATCTCGAATTCCTAAACATCATCTCACCAAATTCTTTGCAAAAGTCTTGATTAGTAGAACCAAATATAATATCATCAACATATATTTGACATACAAAGAAATCATCTCCAATAATTTTTGTGAATAGAGTTGTATCTACTTTACCAATTTTAAAGCCTTTTGATACTAGAAAGTTACGAAGGCGCTCATACCAAGCTCTAGGAGCTTGCTTTAAACCATATAGTGCCTTTGACAATCTATACACATGATTAGAGTATTTAGCATCTTCAAATCCCGGGGGTTGTTCCACATATACTAATTCGGAAATTGTACCATTAAGAAATGCACTTTTGACATCCATTTGAAATAATTTAATGTCAAAGCATGATGCAAAAGCAAGCAAGATTCTAATTGATTCAAGTCTAGCAACGGGCGCAAAAGTCTCATCATAATCTAATCCCTCGACTTGAGTATAACCTTGAGCTACTAACCTTGCTTTATTTCTTACCACAATTCCGTTCTCATCTTGTTTGTTCCGGAAGACCCATTTTGTGCCAATGACATTGTGCTCCTTGGGTCTCTCCACCAAAGTCCAAACATCGTTTTGGGCAAAGTTATTCATCTCTTCATGCATAGCATTTATCCAATCCGGGTCATCTAATGCTTCTTCTACACGCTTAGGTTCAAGTGAAGATACAAAAGAATAGTGTTCACAAAATGAAGCTACTCTAGAGCGAGTTTGAACACCCTTACTTACGTCACCCAATATTTGGTCAATTGGGTGATCCTTGGCTATTGCATTGTGAATCTTGAACATATTTTGCGGTTGATCCTTTTCTTCATCTTCAATAACTTGAACATCGTTTATTGTGGAAGAAGAGGGTGGTTCCACTTGTCTAGATGAGCTTGGTGATGTTGGATCCTCTTTTGGCTTGATGTCTCCGATTTGCATATTCTCCATTGCCTTGCGAAGACTTTCATCTCCTACATC
Source organism: Dendrocalamus sinicus (assembly GCA_036346575.1). Classification (NCBI taxonomy): domain Eukaryota; kingdom Viridiplantae; phylum Streptophyta; class Magnoliopsida; order Poales; family Poaceae; genus Dendrocalamus; species Dendrocalamus sinicus. The sequence goes on along the minus strand of CM070656.1, from coordinate 8,222,293 downwards.
ATCCAAGTTCTCATGCTCTTCTTGAGAGCCGTTAGTTTCATCAAATTGAACATCACATGATTCTTCCACTAAACCCGAATTTTTATTAAATACCCTATAGGCTTTACTATTTGAGGAATACCTAAAAGGAAGCCTTCATCACATCGACTTTGAAATTTTGAGAGCCGAACACCTTTTCTTAGAATATAGCATTTGCAACCAAATACTCTAAAGTAAGAGATGTTCGGTCTCCTTCCAACAAGAAGCTCACAGAAGTCTTTTCAAGAGTCGATGTAAGTAGAGGCGATTTATGGCATGACATGCGGTGTTAATAGCTTCCGCCCAAAACTTGTCGGAAGTATCATATTCATCAAGCATTGTCCTAGCCATTTCAATCAATGTTCGATTTTCCTCTCTACAACTCCATTTTGCTCCGAGTGTAGGTTGTGGAAAGTTCGTGCTTTATTCCAAGTTCATCACAAAAGTCCTCAACTTTTGTATTTTTGAACTCGGAACCATTGTCACTCCTAATTTTCTTTATTTTAAAATCAAATTCATTTTGAGCCCTTTTGAAAAACTTTTGAAAATCCGGAGGTTTCACTTTTGTCATTTAGGAAGAAGACCCATGTATATCTAGAGTAATCATCCACAATGACTAAACAATAGCTATTACCTCCAATGCTCTTATAGGTTGTTGGCCCGAACAAATCCATATGTAAGAGCGCTAATGGCCTAGAGGTTGACATGATACTTTTGGAAGGATGAGAATTAGCGACTTGTTTTCCGGCTTGACAAGCACTGCAAAGTCGATTTTTCTCAAACTTTACATCCTTCAAGCCAACCACTAAGTCATGCTTAAAAAGCTTTTTAAGTTGAATCATTCCCACATGACCTAGCCTTCTATGCCACAACCAACCCAAAGAAGTTTTTGCAATTAAACAAGTTCTCAAACAAGACTCATTTGAAGAAAAATCTACCAAATAGAGATTCCCAAATCTAAAGCCTTTGAAGACTAGTTCATTATTATTATCTTTTGAGATTACAACATTTTCTTTTGAGAATGAGCATGTTAAGCCTAGATCACATATTTGAGCAACGGATAGCAAGTTGAAATTTAATGATTCAACTAATGATACATTAGAAATGGAAAGGTCGTTTGAGATAGCGATTTTACCCAATCCTAATACCTTTCCTTTGCTATTGTCTCCAAATGTGATTTTGTCATTGCTTCCATTCTCAAATGTGGTGAACATCTTCCGGTCTCCGGTCATATGTTGAGTGCAACCGCTATCCAACACCCAATGCCTTCCACCGGTTTTGTAGTTCACCTACAAAAGAAGATCAAGTTCTTTTAGGTACCCAAATTTGTTTGGGTCCTTGGAGGTTAGTGACCAAGGTCTTGGGTACCCAAATGGATTTCTTTTTAGCACCCAAAATTGAGGTGCCAATGAAATGAGCAATAACATTTCCATTTGTGGATTTTCTAAGCATATAACATGAATCATATAAACCAATGGAATGCATGTTATTCTTAGAGCAATCACTTGGCATATGTCCAATACACCGGCATTTTGTGCAATACTTACCATTTTCCTTTACAAACCTTGGAGGCTTGTATACCGGCTTTTACCCTTTTGGGGACATATCCAAGTCCTCTTTGTTGAAAGAGCATCTTTGATCGCTTAGTAACTTATCAAGGGTTTCCTTTCCTTGTAAGCTCTCTCTAAGCTTTTGTTTAATTTTAACACTTGTTCTTTTAAATTTTTGTTTTCATTAGCAATGATATCATCATGAACAAGATTTAGAGCATCTCTAGAATCTACACTTGATGAACAAGGTATGGCAAGTAGATCATCACAACAAGTAGATATGCTAGACTTTGGAATTTCTATACTAGACATTTCATTCAAGATATTGCAAGTAACTCCAATGCTAGTACTAGATTTATGATTTTCTTGGAGAAGCAAATCATGAGCTTCCTTTAGCTCCTCATAAGAGTCTTTGAGAGAGGTGTGTTCTCTCTTTAAGACCTTAAACTTTGATTTTTCTTTTCCAAGAAATTCATTCAATTCAACTAGCATATTCATCAAGTCATCATATGAAGGCTCATCATCATCAAGCAAGTTTACCTTTTCTCCTTTAGCCATAAGGCATGTAGGAGTGGAGAATAGTGATGAAGCCTCCTTGATTGCAATGCCCACAAGCCCTTTCTTCTTGGGAGATTCGTCCTCGCTTGAGTCGGAGTCCGAATACTCCTCTTCGGAGTTCCACTCACCAATATGGGCTTCATTCTTGCCATCCTTGTGAAGCTTCTTGAAAAGCTTCTTCTTGCCGTTGTAGTTCTTCTTCTTTGATGACTTCTCTTTGTCATCCTTCTTTGTTGGACATTGAGAGGCAATGTGCCCCTTCTCATCACATTCATAGCAACGAATGTTGCTAAACTTCTTGTTGGAGGAAGAATGTCATTTCTTGGTCTTCTCATGGCTTGTACTCCGAAATGGGCGTCTTCTCATGAACTTCTTCATTCTTCTTACTAGAAGCGCAAATTCTTCTTCGGAGTCCTCCTCATCATCTTCTTCGGATTCTTCACTCATTACCGCTTTAGCTTTGAAAGCGGTGATCTTCTTATTCTTGGAAGAGGATTGTTCCAAGAGCTCTTCCTTGTCTTTCTTGTATAGCTCGTTGGTGATGAGGTTGCCCAACAATTGCGTTGGTGTCATTCTTGCCAACTCCGGTGAGTTGAGGAAGAGAGTCACCAACACTTCATATTTCTCGGCAAGGCCCTAAGCATCTTTCGAACAATATCAAGATCGGAAAGATTAGTTCCAAGGCCCTTAAGCTCATTCACAATGTTGTTGAGCCTTGAGTACATCTCATTAATGTCTTCATGGGGCAACATTGTGAATGTCTCATATTTGATCCTTAGCCGATGCAATTTGGCCTCCTTGACCGTGGATGTCCCTTCGTGTATTTCCGAAAGGGTAGTCCAAATAGCATGAGCCGTCTCAAGATTGCTCACCCTATTGAACTCATCCGCGTTCAAGGCTCTAAATAGAGCATTCATAGCTTGGGCGTCTAAATGAGCATTACGCCCGTCTTGATCCGTTGGGTGATCCGGATCAAGAGCCATAACGTAACCCTCATTTACGACTTTCCAAATTTGAGGACTCATGGCCTTTAAATAAATAGACATTCTAATTTTCCAATAAGCATAATTTGAGCCATCAAATAGAGGTGCCTTTCCTATTGCTATACCCTCACTAGCCATCCTTTTCTCTCTAGACGGTTAAGTCTAAATTTGAGAGACCAAGCTCTGATACCACTTGTAAGATCGAGGAGGCCGACTAGAGGGGGGGTGAATAGGAGGTTTTAAAATTTTCGTCTAATTCTAATTAGCAATTTTAAACTTGATGGATTGATAGAGCAAGATAACACTAAAACTAGCACAAGTAATCGACTAAGAGCAATAACGAAAGGTAGAGAACAACAAATGCTACTCTAACTAAGCAAGCAATCAAATGATATGAATAAAGAGCGTTGCTTGGAAGAATATGATCACAAGAGAGCAAACCACAATTTGACACGATTACTTTTACCGTGGTGATCGGAGACTTGCCGGTCTCCCCTAGTCCACGTTGAGGTAAGCCCGAACGAATCGGACCGGCTCCACGAATGAGCCTAAGCACCTCGATCACTATTGGATGCCCTTTCCCTCTCCGGGTAGGCGAGCTCCAAGCCTTCACAATCTTCAGGGCCTTCTCACAATCTTCTTGAGAAGATCACCGAAGCTCCGCCAAGCCGTCTAGGTGCCGGCAAGCACCAAGAGAATAGACCATCGCGGCTTGATCTCACTCAAGTGCTCAATGGATCAACTAGAATGCAATGCACTTGAATTTTGAGTCAACTACCTCAAATGAATGCACAAGAGAGTGAATGAGGTGTGAGAGGTTGCTCTAGGCTCAAATGTATTCAATGGATGTTCAACAACATGTCCAAGTTCGGTGGGGTGTATTTATACCTCACCCACCTCAAATAGCCGTTACAATAAACAATCCTGAAAATCAGAAATCGGTACTACCGCAGCAAAACCGCGGTACTACGGACCCTAGTGACCGGTCGAACGGCTATGTCGAGAGTCGAAGTAACCGTTGGTCAATGAGTGCGGTACTACCGCCGTTAAAACCGCGGTACTTCGGACGTCCGGAAGTTCCGCCCAAGCCCGTGATTCCGATCTCAACGAGACTAAGTCTTATTCTCGGCGCTCGGAAAAACGTTCGCTCGGTGTCGGAACTTCGCACATGCGGTAGTTCCGCAGTAAACCGCGGTACTACCGTTTTCGAGAGGCTAAGTTAAAGTCCGGCGCTCTCGGAAAAACGTTCGCCGGCGCGCCGTACTACGGACTGCGGTAGTTCCGCCCAATACACGCCGGAACTACGGATTTTCGACAATGCACGATTTTATTTAATTTTAATTTCTAAGTGCATGCATGATCCTAAATTGATCCAAAGGGCACATTTGAACATGATCAAGCAATCACCATGATCCCTCTTAATAGTACGACGTCTATCCTATAATCCGGTCTTCCAACCTAACTCCAAGACCGGTAAAACAAAATAGATACCTAAACTATTTACCTTGTCGCCCTAGAGATCTTGAATCTTCATGGGATATTTTGTGAGCCTCTTTCTTTGCTATTTGAACATATCCTTTCAAGCACTTAATGCACACATTAGTCGCATATTCACATAAATTCATTAATTACCAAAACTAACATTTTTAGGGGCCTAGATGCTTTCAACTTGGAGCACGGCTAGCACTTGGACCACGCCCAGCCCTTCGACCACACTTCGACCATAGTGGCCAGCCCTTCGACCACGGCCGGCTCTTCGACGGTGGCTGACTCTCTAACCACGGCCCTCCAGTCGTTCCAACCACGGCCCTCCTTCGACCACGGTCGGCCCTCCGTCAACCATGGCCAACCCTTCGACCACGGACCTCCTTCGACCAATGCTCTCCCTCGACAAAGGTTGGCCCTTCGACCACGCTTTGACCACGGCCGGCCCTCGAACATGGCCCTCCTTCAACCACAGTCGGCACTTCGACCACGGCCCTCCTTCGACCACGATGTGCGCTTCAACCAAACTTTAACAACGCCTGCCTTTTAACCATGCCCTGCCATGCGACCATTTTCGACCACAGCCGGCCCTTCAACCACGCTTCGACAATGCCTGACTTTCGATCACGCCCTGCCCTTCAACTATTTTCGACCATGGCTGACCCTTCGACCACCGCCCTCCTTCAACCACGGCTGACACGACCCTTCGACCACGGGCCTCCCTCGACCAAGGCCAGCCCTTCGACCACGCTTCGACCACGGTTGGCCCTTGAACATGGCTAGCACCTCGACCACGACCCTCCTTCGACCACGACATGTGCTTCGACCACACTTCAACCACACCTGCCCTTCGATCATTTTCGACCATAGTCGACCCTTCGACCACGGCCCTCCTTCGACCATGGACCTTCTTCGACCAATGCTCTTCCTCGACCAAGGTCGGCCCTTCGACCACGCTTCAACTACAGCCGGCTCTTCGACCATGCTTCGACCACACCTTGCCCTTCGACCATTTTCGACCATAGCTGGCCCTTCAACCACGACCCTCCTTCGACCACAGCTGGCCCTTCGACCACGACCCTCCTTCAACCATGGCCGGCACTTCAACCATAGCCCTTTCGACCACGACTTTCACTTGGACCACAGCTTCAACTTTGACCCAGTCCATCGACCATGGCCGCGCCCTCGACCACGCCCTCCATGTCGACCACGACCCTTTCGACTATGACTTCCACTTGAACCACAGCTTTGACTTTGACCCGGTCCTTCGACCATGTCCCTTCAACTATGGCATCGATTTCGACCATGCCATCAACGTCAACCTTGGCCCTTCGACCACAACCACGGCCTCAACGTCGACCACAAAGCCCTTCGATCGTGCCCTCGACCTCGACCATGACTTCCACTTGCACCACGGCTTCAACTTCGATCCGATCCTTCAACCATGACCCTTTAACTACGGCATCGACATCAACCACGGCCTTTCGACCATGACCACGGCCTTGATTTTGACCACGAACCACTGCCCTTCAACCACGACCATGGCCTCGACCTCGACCATGACTTCGACTTTGCCCACACCGACGTCGACCACAGCAGCCTTCGACTATGGCCTTGACTTCGACCACGGACCACAGCCTCAACATCGACCATCGACCGCGGCCCCCTTCGACCACATTGACGCAACCACGGCGTGGACTTTGACCACGGCATCCTTTGACCACGGACTCGACTTCGACCATAGCTTCAATTTCGACCACGACATCAACTACAAACACATCCCCCTTCGATCCCGTCCTCGACCTTGACCACGGCCCACTTCGACCACGCCCTTGACCTCGAGCATGACCCCCTTCAACCACAACATCCACTTGGACCATGGCATCGACTTCGACCAGGTCATTCGACCACAACCCTTCGACTACAGCATCAATTTTGACCTTGGCATCAACTTCGACCACGACCCATCAACCACGACCCTTTGACCACGACCGTGGCCTTAACCTTGCCCACGTCGACGTCAACCATGACGTCGACTTCGACCATAGTGCCCTTCGACCATGGCCTCCACTTCAACCACGGACCACGGCCTCGGCGTCGATCATCGACCACGACCCTCTTCGACCACGGCGTCGACTTCAAACACGACTCTCTTCGACCACGAGCCCCATCGATCGCGCCCTCGACCTCAACCACGGCCCCCTTCGACCACGCCCTCGACCTCGACCATGGCCCTTTCGACCACAATTTTCACTTTGACCACGGCTTTTACTTCGACCCAGTCGTTCGACTACGACATCGAATTCGACCACGGCATCAATGTCGATCACGGCCCTTCGACCATGAGCACAGACTTGACCTCGACCACGGCTTCGACGTCGCCCACGTTGACTTCGACCACAGCGCCCTTTGTGCATGGTTGACCCTCCTTTGAACATGGTCGACACTTCGACCATGGCCCTCCTTCGACCACGACCGGCCCTTCGACCACAGCCGGCACTTACATATTTTTGTTCAGAGCAATGTAGTGTGCTACACTATTTACTTATGTATATGTTCTTATTTTTTACATGTAGGTCCTTGTTTCTTTTGAAAACCCTCCTTTTCCACATAAATACCTATGGGTCCTTGTTTTCGGTTTTTAGCATATATACCTCTGTTTCGTGCCAACTTTTTTACTTCGATATTCACATGGTAGCTAACACAGCATGGCGTCACGCTTCCGCATCTAGTTCATTTGATTCTAGAATACTAGCGATGCGAATGTTCTACAATGACAGATACGCTGGATGTAGTTCACTCGTGCGCCAATTACACGAGGTGGGTTGCCTTGCAAGCTTTCGCTTCTTTTATGTGGAGTTCTCACTTGATATCCACCGTCTATGTTGCTAAAGCGCATGCTTTATGTGTATTCTTTTGGTCCGATGGTTTTTTTTTGCTATGACTGATAGTTTTTATTTCCGCTTTTCGATACAACAGTAGACGATAGAGACATCGATGTGAATGGCTCACATGGTTTTAGATTTGGAAAGTCATTTTGGCTTATAGATTTTAGCTACGCTTTTCGACACAGTAGTGAATGGCGGAGACGTCGACGTTGATGGTTTATACGGTTTCGTATTTGGAAGTTGTTTAGAGAATCTATTTCACAGAACATTTCTATTTCAATGTTTTGTTTTTTTACTTCCAAAAAAGACAGAAAGAATCGTCCCTATTTATACATATATGCCCATGAAATGATGAGAAAAAGCTGGATTTGGTACTGTTGCGCATGTATTTACAAAACTAGCCGTCTGCATATCGTATTTGTAGAAATGTCACTTCTGTCATTTGGTGGGCGGTGGGGGGATGGCAGGCAGGCTTGCCACCTGCTAAGGGGACAGTAGGTGATTAAGCTAGCTAATTAGCCGGCTTAATTACCTACCATAATTTTTTTGCGTTTAATATTTTTTGAATTTTTAAATATCTTAAAGAACTACATATGATTAGTTCATTTATACAGACAATTTGGCTACCCATCCGAAAATTACTTGTCTTTCAGATAAGCAATCAGCACTACCGCATCCTCCTACTGCGTCCTTAATGAGTTATGCACTTGCTTCTCAAAATAAATAGCTACACACTCTTAATTTTGAGCGACGACTGCAAGAATGAGCTTCTGCGATAAGCAACTATGAGGTTCATATTTATCATTGAGCGGAAAGGGAACGTGGTGCACTCACCCTTCAATTAAGGACTCCTTATCGATGCACAATACTTTAGGGAGGAGGAACGGCATGGTAACACTAACAAATGTGGAGATGAGGGAGCGGGTAAGGGTGAATGGCACGGACATAATAACATCAGTGCAGACGAGGAAGCGCGCGAGGGGGGACGACACGGGCAGAGTGACAATTGTGTGAAGGACATAATGGAAAAGAAAAGATAGCAGCAACGGGTTGACATATGTGCGAAGGACAGAGATCACGCACTTCAAAAGATGCCTAAGCATCGCATATCGCTAATTATGATTAAATTGTCATGAATTAACATGGCAAATTCGGAGCACATAAAATTTCCAAAAAAATACCCAATTAGGTCAACTATGTCGGGAGGCTCTACATAAAATTTTATAATTTTTGGAGCTCGTTTGCTATATGTAATAATTCTTACAAATATCAAAATCTTACGAATTTTTGAGCAATATTCAAATGGGATAAAATTATAAAAATTACACAATGAAGTACCTCATTTGCTATATTTAAAATTTTCAACAAATATGGTATAAAATTACGAATTTAGGCAGTGATTACCTGCCGTCTGGTGGGGGGCGGTAGGCACCTGCCTGCCGTCTGCTCACAGGGCGGCAGGTGCCACGCGTCCTCTCCCCCGCGCTGCCGCCCGCCCATCGGACGACAGAAATGCTATTTCTACAATTACGCTCTACATACAGCTAGTTTTATAAATACCATCGCAAACAACGTTAAATCCGTTAAAAACTTTGAATTGATGAGAGTTGTCAATTCACGAAAAACGCAGCGGCTATGAAACATGGTTGTCATGCTACGAGCAGACAACGGTTGTGTCGTGTGCATGTCTGTGCGGCCTAGCCCGCCTTGCATGTAAATATAAGCGAAGAAAAAGGCAAATACATCCGCATCATCGTGCAGACCAATTCTTGTTTCTATGGTTAATGGTTTATAATTGTAACTGATGGTTTTTGATCTAATATAAGCGTTTGTAAAAACGAATCAAATACTGATAAATTATTTTAAAAATACTATCATAATAAATGATTTTTTAGAAAATAAAAAAACTATTCTGTTTATTTATACAAAGGCAATTATAAGTCATAGAACCGAACATATCCACGTGCCATGGGTATGCTCGGCCGGCTGTGTCCGTGCCACTGGGCAGGTCCAAAGGCCGTCCAAAGGACCCTTTTTACTGCACAGAACTACAGTAGCACTGCTACAATGATCACCGGTCACCACTGTAGTTTTTCAGTCCTGTGTTTGGACCTATTTGAGCACTAGTGGACGGGAGGTCAAAGTTGATTGTACGGTATTGCACTGGGTGAACTGCAGAGATATTTACTACTGCATCTTGTAAAATTTGCGAAGTGGCATGAGGGGAAGAAACATAATGGCGGCGCTCCATTGGATTTAGGCCTGGTTCTTTTTCAATTTTTGATTTTTTATAGTAACTAATTTTTAAATAGAGTATTTTTTTTTAAAATAAGATCTACTAGTTAATTGTAATACATATTGTACCGACTTTTTATATCAGCAAAAACCGCACGTTTCTATTACTCTGTAATCTCTCGAACGAACAGCTCAAAAGTCACAAACTGCAGCCAAAAGTCATAAGTCTCAGGGTGCCTTTGGTTGAGCTTTTGGGAGCTACTTTTGCTTCCAAAAAGCCAAAAGCCAACCAAAGGGGTGGAAACAGAAGTCGCTTTTAAGCGACTACTTTTGGTAGTCTGATTTTGAAAGCACCTTGGACCACCTTTTGACTTTTGGCTTTCGCTTTTGAAATGGTGAAAATAGAGAGTGTTTCACAGTTGTTTCAAGGAAAATAGAGATAGGAGGTAAGTTTTATACTTGTTTGAACCAAACGACTTACTGACTTTTCCACACCCACAACCTACAATGACTTTTCCCACATTACACTCACAAAGACTTTTTCAAAAGCCACAGCTCAACCAAACACACCCTCAGCCAAAAAGAACAGGCCCTTAGTCTGGGAGTATGGGGCTTGACTTTTGACTGAAATTATATTGTTACAACTATTAGTTTTGTAAGAAAAAATAAAAAAATTGAGAAAAATAAAAAAGTTATATCATTATAGACAATACAAATGAATACAGAAAAATGAAAAAGCTAAAAATTGAATTAGAAGTTGATATGTTCTAAGTAGCTTCTGACTTAAATAAATTAAAAGCTAAAAATTAGAAGCTGAAGCTGTTTAGAGATCCACCTTCTGCAACCACTCGGCCGGCCATGGGCCCAGTGCAGCGCTTTCGCCTCGCACCTGGCACCCCCCATGACCGCGACCTGTTGTGAGTGAATCCAATTTCGATGTGCGTTGTGGCCGAAAGCGACACGCACACGCACCAAAACCCCCCCAAAGCCAAAAGGCCGCCGAGCCCAAGATGGTGTTGAGGAACCGTCGCTGGTAAGTATAGTCCAAGCGATTCCTCCTATATAATATAGATGGATCAAACACAGATAATGCGAAAATAATAAAAGATTGAACACAGAGAGATAAGGAGCTCCTTCTTCTTATTGCCTTTTCTTTTTCAAAGGTACAAGATCTTATCATTGGGATCCCCTATTTATAGACTAGGTGGAGAGGTGCCTACCATGGGCCAGACCTGCAGGCCTAAGCCCAGGTTTCCCAACACTCCCTCTTGGGCACTCATCCGACACATTCATACATTATTAAAACTCCACAAAAACCCAGCGGAAAAAATTAGGAGAAAGAGTACATGATACATGTTATGTTGTGTTGCACGAATTGTCTCATTAAAAATCTTGCTCGAGAAACATCCAGAAAACTCATCAAGGGAAAAAAGTACAATCCACTTAATTTTATTTAATCTACAGGATTTATTCTTTGGGTACTCGATCTTCATGATCAAGTTTTAATAGTGAGCTCGACAAGAATCTCCCCCTGAGTATTACACTTCTCTAAGTCTCATCATTCTAATTCCACGTATACATCTTTCAAAGTTACATGCTGGAAGTGACTTAGTGAATAAATCTGCAAGACTTTCATATGACTTAGTATGCGATACCTTAATTTCATCCATCTTCTGCAATTCATGAGCATAGAAGAATTTGGGATTGATATGCTTTGTGAGATGACTCTTCACGTAACTCATTTGCACTTGTGCAACACAAACTGTATTATCTTCATAAATAATTATGGGAGCTTGTATGATATTCAATCCACATGACTACTAGATGTGATGAACCATTCGTCGAAGTCAAGCACATTCTCATGCAGCTTTATACAATGTTATGATTTCTATGTGGCTCGTCGAAGTCGATACAAGACATTGCTTAGACGATTTTCATGAAATTGCAGTTCCACCACATAGAATACATAGCCTGTTTGTGACCTAGCTGTATGCAGGTCTGACAAGTACTTCGCATCTGCATAGCCAGTCATATTTAGGTCTTGATTCTTTCTGTAGAACAGTCCAAGGTCCCAGGACTTCCTCCCTCTCTTCTCTAGGTCAGTACAGATCCTTGTCTTGCTGCAATGATCGCCCAATCATTGGTACTTTCGAAGGGTATGTCTTTTCGAAGCCAAACCTTCCTAACACCTTTTAAATATATGTGGATTAATGTACTAATATTCCTTCTAGGACATGCTCGAACTGCAAGCCTAAGCAATATTTGGTTTACCCAAATCCTTCATTTCGACTTCTGACTCCAGCTAAGAACTCACCTCCTTTATGTCTTCCAAGGTTCTGATGATATTCAGATCATTTACATATACTGAGATTATACAAAATCCATTCTAAGATCGTCATATAAATACACAGGGACAATCCTCATTGTTCGTGTAGCCTTTCTTGCATAGAAAGTCGCTTAAGTGATTATACCACATCCTGCATGATTGCTTAAGTATATACAACGATTTTCTGAGTTTCACACTGTACAATTTTATATTTGATCTGTCTTGGTTCGGGACAGGGATGCCTTTAGCCACCTTCATATAAATATCCGAACCTAAGTTTCCATAAAGGTATGTAGTTACCACATCCATTAACTTCATTCCTAAATTCAAGTTCACTGTCGTTGAGATTAAATATCTAAAGGTAATGCCACCCATAACCGGGGGATGTGTTTCTTCATAATCAACTCCTAGACATTGAGTAAAACCTTGTGCAACAAGCTTTGCTTTATATCTTACAACTTCATTTTTCTCATTTCTTTTCCGAACAAATACCCACTTTACCCTATGGGGTGCACATGGGGAGGCGTGCGGCTTATAGGCCAAAACACCTCTATTTTATTCATAGATAATAATTCACTTTCTATTGCATTCTTCCAATCCTCCCAATCTGATCTTTTCTTACATTCAGCAAGTGATGTAGACTTTGGATCAAGATCGATGATTGTGGTAATTTTCTTTGCAAAATAAATATCAATATTGGCTATTATCCTATTCATGGATTCTCTCGTGTGCACATAGTTTATAGCTATTTCATCATGGGTTGATTCTTCTAGTGCTTCTACTTACTCACTGCTCCTTCCAGTTACGAGGGCAAATCCCTTTAGTTTTTCAGCTCTGATGTGTGAGCACACATCCATACTGATTTCTCCTTCCATGAGAATGTTCAGTGGTATGCCTTTTTCTGAAGGCACCATACTGGTGCTAGATCTCATCTAGCTCCCCTTCTAGATCTGGAGAACTTCGGTGATTGGCTGTGTTAAGTCCTTCTTATCCTTTGTCACTAGGTGTCACAGGTTACTTGGGATTCGAGGGGCAGGTGTTCTTGTTCTTTTATTTTGAGGCCTTTAGACGGGATTAGAGATATCTTCAATTTTCTTCGGTATTTCAACTCTCTCCGGTGCATTGCGTGCAAGCACATGCAACTTGGTCATACTCTTTAAATCATTAAAGTGGTCAGACAGTTGGTTTGTTAATGCTTGCATGTCAATGACTTTTGGATTTTTCTATTTGCTTCACTAGTGCGTGGGTCATGTGCATAGATTCATGTGGTTTACCATATAATTTTCTAACATTTTTCATCAAGGGATTGATTTCCTCCCCCTAATGTCGGGAAACTATCCTCATCAAATATACTATCAGTGAAACGAGTGTATGTAGATCTCCTATCATGGGGTCCAAATACCTTATTATGGATGCTATCTCACAACCAACGTATATCCTAGACTTTCAGAGAGGGCCTATTGTAGTACGCTGTGGAGGGGGTATAGATACATAAACCTTGCAACCAAATGTACGGAGATGAGAAATTTTCGGTACTGACCCTTGCGCTAGTTGCATTAGTGAATGGATGTTATATGCCGATGGTCTAAAATTGATTAGAGTTGTTGTATGTAGGACTGTGTGTTCCCAAATGTAGTTGGTAAATTACAATTCTACAAAAGCAGTCAGGCAATAAGTTTAATTCTCTTAATTAATGGTTCTGCTAGTTCATTCTAGTATAGACATGCGGTACATAATGCTCAACTTTAATTGTCATTGCTATGCAATAAACATCAAATGTCTTTGAAGTAAATTCTCCGACGTTGTCCATTCTGATGGACTTTATATGATGATTAGGGAAATTATTTTTAATTTGAATTATCTGCAAGATCAGCTTTTGTAAAAGTGTGGTTTCTTGTGGATAATAAACATATGTGTGACCATTTTGAGAAAGCATCGATGAGCACCATGAAATATTTAAATGGCCTTGACAGTGGCTGTATGGGACTGCAAATGTCTCTTTGAATACGTTTCAGGAATGCAGGGAGTTCATCCTTCACATTCAGAGCAGAAAATCTAGTAATTAATTTTTTGGCGGCACATGCGAAGCATACAAAATCTTCCTGACTCAAGAAATTCTTTACATTGATATTATGTCCCTGTGAAATGTTAATTATATTTCTCATCATTGTAAGATCTGGGTGGTCTAATTTATCATGCCAAAGATAGAAGAGTTCAGAGTTTCTAAATATTATTTTCAGGATAGTATAGGCTGCGGGTGCCTTAATATTAGTGTAGTATAGCCTAGTCTCAATGAAGGAAGTCTTTCTAATGCCTTTTTTATTTGCTTCACGCTTTGTGATGAACATGTATTTCTTACCATACTATTCTTCAATTTCAACATGGAAACCGTTAGTGCGAATATCTTTGAAACTTAGGAGAGTTTTAGTCGATTTTAGGTATAATAAGGCTTCTTGAATGACCAAAGTTGTGCCCATTGGAAGTATAATTGTGTCTCTCCCTAAACCTATTATACAAGCATTGCTAATGACAACTGTTGTAAGGTTGCCAGCATTCTTGCTAATCGACTGAAAGAATTTTGTCTCTCTCAAGATGGTATTCATTGTGCCGCTATCAACTAAGTACACTTCCTCCATAGAGCGGCACACATGTTCTAGTATAAAATACTTTATTAATATATAGTAGAAAACAATCAACACATAAAATAAAATACTTTAAATATCAGAACATATCATGCCATTATTAACTGAATAAATGAATGAATTATTCAATATCATCCAACCATTATAAGAAAATAAGTTGTTTGAGTATCATCAACGCAAAGTTTAACTCATTCCTTTCACACATAAAATAAATGACAATTAAAGTCTAAATGCATTCTGTGCATTAGACTGAATCTGCTAAGAAGTCAGAGACTCCGGCTGCTATCTTCTTAGGGGTGAGGTGCTCTTCCTGCGAAATCATGGCGGCAGCAACTGTAATGTCAAGTGGGGGTGTTGCTGCAGGAGTGGAGTTAACCTCGGCGTATGCAGCTACTCAGAATTCTCCCCCTCAATAAAAGCAAAGTGGGTTTCATGCTGCCCTTTGCCATCCTTCTTCTTGGCCTAGAAGGCATCGACAACGTGTTGCAGCTCTTTACAGATCCGCGACCAATGCCCCACTTGCCACACTTGTAACAGGTTTGGTCTAGTTGACCATAAGGCTTGTCGTCCTATTTGGTTTGCTGGCTTTATTCTCCTATGGAGCATTTGATTTGCCTTTCTAGGCTACGGCTTTGCCCTTCCTTCCCCTTTTCTTCATTATAGGCTTCCACACCTTATAGCTCCCAACGTTAGCCTCACGGCCAGTGGAGCTCCCAAGTGGCTATACGACAAAGTTCTTGCAGAGAACTTCATCATGAGCCTCTGCAATCTGCATAATATCAATCAATTCAACATATTCCTTATAGCTATCTTGACGATAGTTGCACGCAGATTGCACTACACTAGGGTGAAAGGTGGAAAGGGTCTTTTCAATCTTGTGCTCATCTGTAATCTGACTGCCACAGAGTTGAAGATTAGTGCAAATTCTGTGCAGAGCAGAATTGTACTCCCCAAACCGTCTTGAAATCAATAAATCCCAAGTCGGATCTATTCTTACTCTACCTCAGGAAGAATGGTGTACTTTAGCTTCTTGAACCGTTTCTTTAATACAGTCTATAATGCTAGCGCGCTCTTCTTTACCATGTACTCATTCTTGAGAGTGAGACAGAGGTGGTTCCTGAGGAAGTGAAGTGCCTGATCATTTTCCTTAGGTGTGGGTTTGGCATCTTCCGACGCACCAATCCCAATAGCAGCGTAGAGCTTCTTGGCTCTAAGTACAATCTTGACATTGGAAGCCCAAGTCAAGTAGTTTTGGCCATGTTGGGCCAGCTCCTCGAACTCCCGGTTCATAATGCATGTCAACTATATATGCATAAAAAGAATATACAAGTTTACTACAGGTAAACATGCATGAAATAAATTGGATAATGGTACAAAAGGGTTCTCGTAATGTTTCAGAATTTTCTATGCAGTTTTCTTTAAATTTTACTGTTAATTTATGTGATTAAAGGCAATTTAAATAATTACAATGAATCAAAACAGTAAGCAAATACAGGAAGAGTATAAAGTAATAATAATAGTACTAAACATGTTTCAAATGTTAAAAATAATTCAACATTTGAATTTTGGAGGCCCTTTTATGCTGGAATATAAATTTTCAGTTAATTCTGCAATTTTCAAGGGCTTATCTACAAATTTTCAATCCTGAGAAAAGTTTTCACGCAATTTTCCAACTTTTTGAGGGCCCTTTTGCAAATTTGACCACTTGCCCTCCTTGTTTTTTCCTTTTTTCTTTCCTCTTCTCGGCTGGGCCCCCTTTTTCTTTCTTTTCTGGCCCAATCCGACCCAGGCCCACGGTCGGCCGACAAAAGGGGGAGAGGTAGGGTTTCCCTTACCCCTGTTCACGCACGCGGCAACGGCGCATGTGAGCATGCAACGAGGAGGTGTTCAGACCGGTGGGGCGGCGTGGGAGGCTCGTGCAAGGCCGAGCAGCAGCAGCGACAGCGGTGGCTCGACGCGGCTGCTGGCCGGCGTAGCGGCTGTCCAGCAGGGCTGCGAGTTGGCACGTGGCAGGCCAACACAGCTGCGGGCTAGTGCGGAGGAAGGCCAGTGCAGCTACGGGCGTGCTACCGTATGCGGACGGCGGGGCAGCTCGGGTAGCACGACGGTGGGCCAGCGGTGCCTCGTGCGGGAGGTGGGGGGATGGTTGAGGTGCGGCGTGGCTCCGTGTCGGTGATGACAAGCAACGCGGTGCCAGCACCTCATAAGGGAGGCGGACGGTGGCGCATCGCCCAGGAGCTGTGCGGCAGCGGCGGTAGCGCAGTCATGTGTGGGTGGTGTGGTGCGTGCCGCGATGTGGCCGCATGCTGGTGGTGTGGCGCAATGGCGTGTACGGGCGGCGCACACAGTCGAGGTCGCGTGCGAGCGTTATGGCTTCGGTCGGCGCGCGACACAGAGTTTGGCCATATTTAGGCAGCGAGGGTCGCCATGGCTCAGCGGCGCAACCTCGTGCGGGAGGTGCGATGGCACAACGCGATGGTCATACCTGCATGCAGGTGGCACGATGTGGCTCGGCCGCATGCGGGCGGTGAGGCGTGTCGGCTGTGTGCGGGCGGCACAACGGCCATATGAGTGGCGCGTCGCGTGTTGACGGCGTGGCCGTATGTCATTTTTTCAATTTACAGTACAATCAACATTTATTCTTTGTGCAAATCTATCGATCGGCTTGGCCAACAACTTCAAATCTGCTCACGGTAGATTAGAGCGGATTTGCACTGTAGAAAATAATCTAGAAAGCAAAATTGTGGAATTAAAGCGATCTAAATAGGTAATGTAATCTGCGAATAATTAACTTGCGATCCGCCAGAGCAATTCGTGCTGATAACATGTTGAGGAACCGTCATTGACGAGTCTAGTCCGAACAATTCCTCCTATGTGATATAGATAGATTAAACACAACTAATATGAAAATAATAAAAGATTGAACATAGAGAGATGAAAAGCTCTTTCTTTTTTTTATTATTTTTTAAAAGTATAAAATTAAATTATTGGGACTTCTTATTTATAGGCTAGTAGATCATAGACCAGACCTACGTGTCTAGGTACAGGTTTCCCGGCAGATGGCACCTCTCCCCTCACCACCGCCGTCGCTTTCGCTTTCCGACCTCGTGCGCTCCCACCACTATCGTCTCCACTCCCCCTCCCACACGGGCTTGCAACAGCAGTCCGATCCCCCGAATTGTTAGGCTCCTCCCCTTCCTTTCCCTCCCCACCCTCGCTCCCCTCCGTGGCTGCCTGCCCGCCTGCCTGCTCGCCCCAACCGAAAGTTCCCGAGGATTTCTTGGTCCCTATCGCCTCGGACGCTTCCAGGGTGCATCAAAGCCCGACGCTTTGAGGTGCGACTTTTGCATCTCTTCGCCCGGGATTGCTGTTGGTTTCTTGCAAAGATCGCATCTTTGGCGAGTGGTAGGTTGTCGGATCAGACGAGATGTGGGGGTGGTGGTCTTCCAGTCCGAGCTTGTAGGAGAAATGGCTGGAGTGGCCTCTTCTTCGCCCGGATCCTTCGCGGCAGCCGCCGCCTCTCCGCCCACGCGCCGCCTCCATGGGGGCTTCGTCGTCAGGGACACCCTCCCGTACGCCAGCGCTGCGCCGCCGCCGCCGCCGCAGCAGCAGCAGCAGGTGCAGGCTACGACTGGGGGCGGCGGCAGCAAGATTAGCCCCGCGGTGCTGTTCATCATCGTGATTCTTGCGGTGGTGTTCTTTATCTCCGGCCTGCTACACCTCCTGGTGCGGTTGCTCATGAAGAAGCAGCACCGCCGCCGAGGGGGCTCGGCGGCGGCGGCGGCGCGGGGGGCGGGGGAGGCGGACGCGGCGATGCAGAGGCAGCTGCAGCAGCTCTTCCACCTGCACGACGCCGGGCTGGACCAGGAGTTCATCGACGCGCTGCCCGTGTTCTCGTACTGGGAGATCGGCGTGGGCTGCTGCGGCGACGGCGACAAGGAGCCCTTTGACTGCGCGGTGTGCCTGTGCGAGTTCGATGCCGAAGACCGGCTCCGGCTGCTGCCGCTGTGTGGGCACGCGTTCCACCTGCATTGCATCGATACGTGGCTGCTGTCCAACTCGACGTGTCCGCTCTGCCGCGGGGTGCTCTTTGCCCCGGGGCTCACAGGGGAAAACAACCCGATTTTTGATTTTGAGGAGGGTTTTGAGGAAGGGCGGCTGTCGGAGGACTGCGAGGATGGGCTTGGATTGCCTGGGCAGAAGGCTTCTGACGGGGTGCAGACACCGGTGGCCGAGAAAAGGGTGTTCCCAGTGAGGCTCGGGAAGTTCAAGAATGTCGGGACCCAGGGCGCCGTTGAAGGTGGCAATGCCAATGGTGCTGTGTTGAGGAGAGAGGAAGGGGAGAGTAGCAGCAGCAGCTTGGATGCAAGGAGATGCTTCTCTATGGGCACCTATCAGTACGTTCTTGGGACTTCTGAGCTCCGGGTGGCTCTCCAGCCGGGCCGAATTAGAAATGGTGATGATGGTGCGATGAGAGCAAGACCTGCTGGGATAAGTTCTGTCAATGCTGATATTATGGAGGGGAAGAAGATTTGCGCACGGAACAAAGGGGAGAGCTTCTCCGTGTCGAAGATTTGGCAGTGGTCTCATCTGAAGGGCAAGCTACCTGCTGGCTCAGATGATTGTTCAGAAGCAGGGAGCCTTCCATGGATGAAGAGAGGTGGCACCGGGGATACACCAAACATGTGACTGTGTACTGTGATAGTAGCTAATCTTTTCTCTTGCTAGAGTTGCTCACTTAATTGCTTAGCTGTAGTCATTTTAGTCTAATTTTTCATGTGCCGATTTTGATTGGAATGCATTAATCTCATGGAGGATTAACTTTTGGTGGCCATTCCAGCGTAGTGTATAAGTGTATCGCACCAAGTAGATTGTGATAGCTTAGGATCATGTTTCTGGTGCTTGCTGCTTTGCTTCTGTTCTTGTACTGGTTTGATGCTATTGTTCATATTCCTGCAACTTTCCTTATGTGATTGATCAAAGTGGAGTTGGCATTAACCTCAAACTTCTTGACTTTTGACATTTTTTAGAGCAATCGATGAAAAGACAATTATTACTAGGGTTTTGCTTCGGTACTACACCTTCTGGAAACGTTTATGCATTTTAGAGCAAACTAATTATGGAGATTAAAAATATCCATTATTGTATAGAAGGGTAGCATGGACAATTGTTTAGCGATAATGCTTAGGCCCAAAGCGAACCAACAACCCAAAGATCATGCTAATTTCTTGGTGGTTAGCATTAAATGGGTCTTTTTTTATCTATGTTCTTGTTTCAGTTTGGGGGCTGGTGTGAATGTGTTAAAGATGAGTTGCGATCGATATAGGACACATTTTAGATCCATGTGCGATAAAAGGGGAGGCGTGTGGAGGCTGCTGCGGCAACGATTGGGGTGGGAGTAGGCAGCTACTGGATAAATTAGGAAGAAGGATGAGATTACTGTCTGAGTTTGGAACAGCCTTGATGGGGTGGGATCTAAACTCTCAATATCTAATTTTGGTGCGAGTCATAATCTGGTTAATTATTGCAAGTACAAATTTTCCCTTCGCTAATAGCTTTAAGATTTGTAAATCTTTTCATATGGCAGAGTACTGAACCAAAAACCCATATTACTATTATGAGCAACTGGTGTATACTAGAATAAACTGTTAATGCAGCAGTAGAAAGAATCGGCTTCTTTAAATTTTCATCCTTGGCAATCTGATTCCATTGAATCATACTTGGCTGTAATTTGCACATACTATTTTTTCCCCTAATGAGCTACATATGATTTGGCATTTTCCTCTTATGACAGTTGTAGTCAACCAAGTTTCAAATATTGCACATGTTTTCTTCTGTACTTCCTACTCTTTTTAGGCCATGGACGCATTATGAAATCACTGATGTACACTTGATTGTCCTGATTCCTAATTATTTGTGAGTATTGAGGAGTGTATTTTGTAACTCACTAGCAGAATAACAGTCAATGGTTTAGTCTTGTTTTAGCTTTGTAAATTGAGGTTTATGGTAGATACTGCTAAAAGTCTGAATTCATGCCAATGGGTGCTACCGTGATAGGTTCCTGTTATTT
The DNA here is from genome assembly GCA_036346575.1 of Dendrocalamus sinicus. Classification (NCBI taxonomy): domain Eukaryota; kingdom Viridiplantae; phylum Streptophyta; class Magnoliopsida; order Poales; family Poaceae; genus Dendrocalamus; species Dendrocalamus sinicus. The sequence continues at coordinate 8,201,538 of CM070656.1, read as the reverse complement.
CCCCCATTTGTCCATCTGATACGCACAGTGATTGACATCCACAGGAACTTCTCATGATTGAGCCTGCATTCTTTTACCAATGAAGCAATGACTTTAATTATTTAAATTGAAACTAAGCATATTTCTTTTGCCTTTAGTCCGTCAGTCATCTGCTGCCTTTCTCAATGTCTTTTCCTTTGATAAGCACTTTTTGGATTTTACATTCCCTCTTTCAAGAATCTCTTTACTCTCACAAAGGGAAGAGTTTCTTTTATCATGATAGAAAGCAAAAAGGTTGGAACAAGGAGAAAGCAGTTCATAGTGCTTTCTTTCATTCCTGGGCAGCTAGAAACCCTTAATGTTCAAAATGTAGATATGTCAGTTTGATAAGTGACATTTAATTTTCATTAATGTCAATATATTTACAGATACGGAGATATCACCTGCATGTGTTCTTACGGGTAAGTGTAATGTCCGCGCTTATCGGATTAAAATTTCTTCATTCATCGTTCATAATTTTGTGAGAGGCATTTTATTTTCCTTAATTTTCAATTTATTTACAGATACCACCTGTATGTGTTCTTACCAGGCTCTTTAATTTCTTTGTTCCTTTCATTCATAGTTTTTGTGAGAATGAATTGATCTAATTTCCTTATCTGTCAAATGTAAGATACACCAATTTGTTGACATGGCAACTGGCAATTTGGTAAGCAGGAGTAAACACCTTTTTCCTTGGTGCTCCATCTTTGTGGAAGGATGACCATTTGGTCTTTGTTGGCACTCTGTGCTTAATGGCATCATTACTGTAAGAATTAATATCGAACTGAAAATTATCCTCCTTTAGCTTATTGCACCTTGTGGTCGTGAGTAGTGACCAGGCTGAGTGGAACCAAGAGTTGTCGTGATACAGTATCCTGATAAGAGAAAATTTGGAAAGGTGCTTAGTGAAGTGGAATTCAGTGTCATATTATGTGCTCTTTCATCTTTGTGTTGTTTTTAATCAGAAAGCAATAAGAAGTGCCATCCTCTCCTGCCTCCACTAATTAAACAGGTAGTATATGCAAAATATCCATCATTTTGCATTGAGATCTGGGATATGAAACCGTACATGCTACCAAATACACAGCTATTTCAGTGATTAACTAAGGCTGATCTAGCACATTATGGTTAACAACCAGATCTGAAATAGTAGTTATTTGTTCTGACATCTGATACAATTGCTTTGCGATTGGTTCTTCAGATCTCCATTTACAGATTGAGGACAAGCCCCAAAGATTCTTTTCAATTCAAGCAGTGTCCAAGTCTCAGGACCCACAAGCCTCAGGTCCTACCATTGAAGATCAGACGAGGCAGGTTGGTACGAATTACTGTTCTCTATGTGAAGAATGGTGGATGCTAGTTTCAGGCTTTCAGCACGTCCACTGTTTTTTTTTTCTCATATGCAGATGTTCATGTGTAAAGGCCAGTTCTAGGCATGATTGAAACGGACAAGAAGAAAAGATGGAGGCTTGCTATTGAATACTCGTGTCAAGATCATCATAGGTGTTCTGGTTTTTCTCTGCCTCACTGGCTTTTATCTCAGGGCGGACAGTGCTGTCAGAAAGTCAGCATCTCCTTTAGATGACAGTATTGTGATGATACAAGTAGTAATTACATGGGACAGTGTAGGCTTTTGGCTGGCATTAACACACAATTATCGGCTTTTGAAAGCTGAAATTTTGGTTACAACATTCCTACACGAATTGTATTTAGTTAAGCAACTTTTGGCTGATTGGTTCCGCGATTCAGCATATTATTCAAACACCACTGATATGGTGCCTATTGATTGACACTCCCAAAGTAAATATTTAATTTTTCAGAAAATTTAGTTTGCAGCACAAGGATTTAGTAGGAAAAGAAACGTCTATTGGATGTGAATATTTTATTTGCCATAAAATTCATGTTGATCTTTTTGTCCCACAGGGGGCATTTTGCGATTATTATCACTAATCTTAACATTTTCAACTTAAAATACAAAATTAGAGTATAGTACGTGCATTAAAGTATAGCAAATAGCATCATCCCCATTTTAGTCTTTTGATGCTCCAGCTTTCACTGGTAATTGGAGTAACTGGGCTAGATTGGCCAGATGTAACGGGCTTGTTCTTTTCGGTTGCAGTTTTTGGCTGAAATTTTGGAATTTTGGCTGTTTACAGTACAGATTACGGAGAGACAGATACTCACTTGCGATTTTGACTGGTACAGATGTTAGACTTTTAACGTGTAGATTGTTTAATTTGTAGACCCGGTCTTGAGAAAATACTCTATTTAAAAATTAAATATTATAACAAAAATAAAAAACCGTCAGTTTTTGACTTAAAGAATAAGCCCGTTAACTTTAAGAGTGGGAATATTACCACCCTCTTAGGGCCTGTTTGTTTCCACTTAAGATTATTATAATCCAGCTTATAGGTGGGGGATTATATAAGCTAGATTATAATAAGTTGGTGGGAATAAGCTATCAGGTGTTTGGCAGCCTGGATTATCAGAGTTATGGATTGTTGTATTCGAATGTTTAAAGACTACAATGCCCTTGACCTTTTTTGGTGACTTATTTATTCTTTTATGACATGTTTTTTTATTAGTTTGGACTTGCAAAACATTAGTAACATAAGAATTTGAATACATAAGTGGTAGAAAAGCTTAATTATTCAAATATCCATGATCATATGTTCGTACAAATATGCTCTTACAAATAAATTACTCTCTTCTAGCAAATAAAGCATTAGCAATATTATCGTACACAGGACATACATTTCCATTTTCAGTAAACACAGCAATTTCCTTGCAATAACAGAGAAGAGTAATCGTACAGTGGGGCCTAAATCACGCAACCAAACAAGCCTAGTGCTCATCTCCACCACTCTAACATTGGAGTTATGCTTCATCAAATCGGATACCCTTGCGTACTATGAGAGTACAAAAGCAGAACCATATCAAGGGTAAACCTCTAGGGTAAAAACTAAAACAATGAAGCAGATGAACCTATCCCGCATCTCTCGACAGATAAGTTTGCGACTGGCTCGCGTTAAGCACACGGTGACTGCTCAAACCTTGAGATTGCATTTACAACATTAGCAAAGGCCTTTTGGGCAGTGCAAAGATCATCTCGCCAAAGTCCTTCAAAGATCCCGGCATTGGTATCGGCAAATATGAGAGCATCAAGCGCACATATCTCACCTTCGAGCCAAGTGAACGGATGGAATTGGCACGGTTGGTCGCGCTTTTGTGAAATTGCCATCATCTAAGCCGATTCTTGGTCTCCCACTTTTAAATCGACAGGCGATAAGAGAAATCAAGAGCCGCAAGAAAGAGCAATCAACTCAAGAGCACTCCATACTCACCGGCCACCCAATCCAAAGATCGGTCGTGCGGCTCCCACTCGGCCGGCATCCGAAGCCGAGCGCCGCGGGCTCCTCAAGAACCTTCCCTTCGTCATTGCCATGGCTGCGGCGCGCGCAGGTGGGAGCGGGGGGAGGAGGAGCATGGCGGCGCGGGGTGGGAGGGGAGGAGGCGTCGCGCGGGGGGGGAGGAGGAGGAGGCGGCGGCGTGAAGGAGCGGGGAGGAGGCGGCGGCGGCGCGAGGTGGGAGGGGGAGGAGGCGCTGGGAGGGAGGCGCGTCGGGGCCGGGAGATATGCGATGGGAGGAGGCGCTGCGAGGAGGGGCGTCGAGAGAGGCGCCGCGAGGAGGGAGGGATGCGTTCGGGAAATATCCCAATGGCAAAGGTGGGTAATTGTTGTCAAGTTGTATAGTCATTAAGATAAAGGGTGAGAAATAAGCTGAAATAAGCTCCTTTTTTGAGCTTATTGGATTACAATAATCTGTGCTATTAGATTATAATAAGCTACCTTATAATTTAGGCTGTTTGTTTCCACTTATAATTATAAGCTGGATTATAATAATCTTAAGTGGAAACAAACAGGCCCTTATTCGGTTCCTCAGTTCCCTGAATCGTCCGTCAGTCATTGAGCTACGCGTCTAATCCTCGTGATCTTTAAACGGTACATACGTCACATTCATTCCATCTATACTTGTAAACAGTACACTAACACTGCTACGCCCCCCCCCCTCCCCCCCAAACGGGAAAAAAAATTAAAGACCACCCCGAATCTTTACCTGACCGGTATGAAGCTCTAAAACTTCGCCTAAATGTGACACTTGAATCATGTCAGCCAGCTCCAACTGTAGTAAATGACAAATCAGCCCCAAAAGTGACAGTTTCAATTCATATTTGACAGCCCTGATCAACTCGGCTTCGGCTTCTAGTTTATTTTTCACTATTCATAAGTTTCGTCTTTTTCTGAATTTTTAGCTTTTTGTTGAGCTTTTTTGCCGGTTCTTTTTTTCCCGTATTTGTTTGTATTATACGTAATGGGCTAACATATTTTTTATATTTTTAATTTTTTTTAAATTTAATTATGCTAAATAAATCTCTGTCAGCTACAGTGCTTTTTTCAGCCAGTTACAGTGTTTTCAGCCATAAACCATAAGCTTTTCAGCCAAACCGATTAGTCTAGTGTCCAGCATAATTCTTGCAGAGACACGAGCTGCGTTCGTACTAATCGGCCGAAAGACCAACTAGTACAGATCCCAGTAAGGTCAAAAACAGTCGGTTTTGGACCAGACACAGCAGACAGCCCAACTGCCGAACAGGCGGGGAAGTTTGGCACTTAGCTAGGGGACGTCACTGTCCAAACTCAAATCAGTCTGCGTTTGTATTGGTTTCGGAACAATAAAAATATATAACCACCTAATTTTTTGAAATGGTTTCTCACTTCTTTTACTCTTGTCCTGTTTCAGAGATAAGGAGTCACAAGAGCATCATATATCTCACTCTTCTTGCTCCCATCCCGTATACGTATCTCTTTCTCACTTTCACATCATTTGTGTTCTTCTAAAAATCACTTTTTTGTAACTACTACTATTTATTTTCAACTAAAAGTTATCAGACGTAGCTAATACAAACGTCAATCTTGCCAAAAAAAAAACTCCTCTACTCACTAAGCAGCAGCAACGAGCATCCTCGATCTAGGATTCGTAAGATGCGCAGACGATGCAATCAGACAGATGTGATCGCACGAACCGTGTCGGCAACGTCAATATCCAAATCTCACGGGGTATCATCATGGACAGCCAAACGATTAGCACTTCGACACCGACGAACACCGCGGTTGCAGCCTCTAAAATCTGCATTTCGGGAGCATCCAATGCACTTGCAAACCTTACGATATCGGTGTAATATCATCGATTCATCTCATCGTACATTCATACCAAGGCACCATTTTTTTTGCTATAGGAATGAACAAATTCTGTGACTATTGCGACAAATTGATCCACAAAACGTTGTATTTTCTTTATACAATGACAAACAAAACAAGGCCATTGAAAAAGAAGAGGTAAAAATAAGCACATTCCTATGGACACCATCCACCACCACCCAAGAGGAAGAAAAGGACATCCCCCTTATCATCTCCACCGCCTCACTAACAAAATAAGTTGTCGATGCACCGGCGACGTCAGCCCCGTGCGGCGGTGGTCGGGGTAGGGTGCAGCTTTTGCGACGGCAGGTGGTGGAAGAGCGGCGGCTTGTCGTGGCCGTCGAGGTTCATAGAGGAGTTGGTCGACCCTGGCGGCGCAGCACAGCGTGTAGAGAAGTCGTGGTAGCCCATCTAGTTGCTCTCGAGGCTAGCGCCGTGGCCCTCATCGAAATTGAGCGCGTAGCTGAGCGGGTCGTAGTTGAGTTTCCGCTTGCTAGCGCCCACGTCGCCATTCCGGGGGCTGCTCTGGAACCATTGATTGAAGGTCCCACTGCGGGCTGGCAGCCAGCTCCGACCACTCCCACACCTTCATCAGCGTCTCCACCCCGCCCGCCACCACTGCCGCCTCTCCCCTCCCCCAATTCCCTCTTCCCTGATGCGGTGCCACCACTCCTCGTCCGCCCCCGCACGACTAGCGTACGAGGACGAGGACTGCCACGGCACCCAGAAGCAGCAGCAGCGGTGCGGGTGGATATCGAGCCAACTGCTCGTCTTATCGAGCTTTTTCTAAAATTGGCATATTTTGATTTAATATCATTTTACGGATAATTTAAAAGTATTTTTAGAAACGAGCTAACGAGCCGAGCCGAGCCGAGCTTGAGCAAAATTCAAATTCATTTGAAATCAACTCATTTTAATGTTTAACCAATTAACAAGTATAATTGAAGCAATTTTGAACCGAGCCAACGAGCCTACTAACGAGCTTTTTTCCCACCCCGAGCGGTGCCCATGGCAGGGGAAGAAGGCGCCGTCCGTGTCTTCTAGTCCCGCCGTGGGGGCGCCGACATATATGGGGAGCCCGTTCATTTCGGCTTCTTCTAGCTTCTGTTTTATTTTTTTTACTATTCCTAAATTTTATCTTTTTTCTGGCTTTTCGGTTTTATAGCTTTTTTGCCGTTTCTTTTTTCCTATATTCGTTTGTATTATACATGATGGACTAACATGTTTTTTATTTTTAAAATTTAATTATGTTAAATAAGCCATCATCAGTTATAGTGCAAAATAAAACAGTTACAGTAAAAAATTCAGCGATAAACCAGGTTTATTCAGCTTAAATGAGTGCCTTTCTTTTTTTTAAAAAAAAAGGGGTTAGTTTGGTATTTTCTCGGGAGGGAGATGTGTTGCGCCAAGGCCAAGGGAGGCACGTGGGTTTTACCTCGTGCCCATTCAACTCAACTGCCATCCTGCTACCTTGTGATTCGCAGTTCTTATGACATCTAAGCCCACCTCTGCGGGCCATGCTTGTCAGTGGGATGACACTGTTTCTTCAATAGTTCATCTATAATATTATGAGACTGATCATATTGACTTTTGCTGGTTTTCGAAAAGAAAGGCCGAAGGCTTCGCTATCGCTCATGGCTTGTAGTGTAGTTGTAGTTTTGTAGTTGGAATGGCTTTTGGCTATGATTGGTAAATAGTAGTGGCTGATAGAAGTGTCTGATGATAGTAGTGTATTATATAAGAAAGACGATGCAATAAAAGACACTATAATATTTGGACCACCATGCGACATATGGAATTGTAATATAATAAAATACAATATATGTCATAATATGTGAAAGCGAAAAATAGTAACTAATAAATAATAATAGCTGAGAGAAGCAGTTTAAGCTAGAATGTTCATATTAATTTCTACCGCAGAAGTTAAAAGAAGAAATCAATATAAATATGCCCTACATGCCTCTCACGCCGTCACACGCCACGGCTCTCTCTGCCCTGGGCGAAATTCCCAAATGGTTATTAGCATATACCAAATGATTTATTCATTTTTCCAAGAAATCGTTTAGATGATTGGCAGTGAAATATCAAACAGATCGCCATCACGGGATTTTTTTTTTTGCATTAATTAATTGGCCCTCGCCATCTACAACAATATCTTGGAGGGTCCATGTACTGAAGTACCAACAACGCATTATTTGCCATCTATATCTTTTGTCACACGTACTGGCCTAACTGCCATGTTTTTAAGGGGGGCAAAAGGGAAAGTCATTCTAGGATGGAGGTGAAGACTGCAATTTTTTTTATTTAGATATGTATTAATCTGAGAGAATACTATTGAGGTGTATGTATTACTGCATTGGGTACAAGATTGGTGGTCAGACCCTCGAATTGAGGGAAAAGATGGCATTCAGCACATGAACATCTTTGGTTGGTGTGCCCTGGAAATAACACAAAACATTCTTATGAGGTAGTAAATAATTCTTATATAAATAAAAAATTGAATTCACTTCGGAGTGAGTTCACCTGATAATATTTAATACAATTTAATAATTTTTTCTATTAAACAATATATTTAACAGAAAAACGCTAAATATGTATGTATCCGCATCATCCTCTCCTTCTTCAAGAAAAGCTGTCCTCGGCTTTTGATAGCCTGAAATTGTACTAAACAAAGAATACAACATATATGTATCTATCGTTCACACTTTTTCTGTTTAGCACATCATGAACATCTGAAAGTGTAATAAACAAAAAGAACAACACATATGCATATATATATATATAAATCAATTTTTGTGCCATTTCTCATTATTTTGCACAAACCATTTAGTACAACAGTAGTTATAAGATGTATGCATTGCAATACTGTCATTCATATCACTTTCTCCTAGCGCTACACGTCGGCCATCCCCTCGCCATCACCACTCCCTAGCGTGCCATGCCCTATCGGCTGCCTCATCGCGTGAGTCATGTCCAAGCCCACATTGTGCCCACGTCGTAGCACCCCAGCCCTGTGCCTGCCTGCAGCACCCGAGGCAACTGCCGCCATGCCTTGTCGGGAGCTCCCACGTCGCCCGGTCAGCTCACCCCCTATAACTATATGCGCATCCTCCCGAAGGCCTCACCACACCTTTGTCTCCCTCCCACTGCAGCAAATTGGCCTCTTCTGCCTTCTAGCATGCCGGCGGCCCCCTTCTTCTTTGTCTCCGGCTACCTGGAGACCGGCCAATTGAAGTTGTCCCTGGCCAATTCCCCCGCACCGAAGCTTCACCGTGGCATCACAAACTCACCCCCACCATCGGCCGGAGCTACCTCCCACCCCAGTTCACGACCCACGGTGGTCCATCGATGCCGCCTCAGGCCGACGTTGCCAGCTCGCCTCGGTCCTTCTCCAGCTCGACCAACCAGACAATGAGTTTTCACTGGACCTCCTGTAGCTCATGCTCTTCTCCGTTCTCCCCGTCCTCTCCAGTGCTATCTCCACCGTTGGCCCCAACTCCGGCCACCCGAAGCTGCCGCCGATCCCTCTACACCTCACCCCTACTCATGATGGCGCCTTCTGTGGCTTGCGCGTTCCCCCCTTGACCCATTTTGGTAGTCCCCCTAGCCCCTCCGGCAAACCCCCGCCGGCAGCGAGCCTAGCACCGAGCGCTACCTAGGTGCTCTGTTTTGAGCCGGGGCACGCTCAAGTCTTCACACAGGAAATGCTAGGTTTGAACCTCGTTTCCACACTTTTTGCTTTTTATTTTCGTTGGTCCATTTCAATTAAGAAAAACTAGGAAATTATCTGTGGAAAGATCTAAATAAAAATAATATGAGAATATAAATTTCATTAAGGACGTAGAATAAAAGCTTATGCAAATTGTGAGCACTCGAAGATTTAATCTCGAATAGTTGCACGTCATTAAAAATTAGCAAACTGATTGTCTTATAAAAATAACTAGTGTAAGTTCAAAATTGGTTTCACATCTCCAGTTATTATAAATGCCTTCAAAATAATAATAATAACAACCAAAATAATTAAGTGAAATGAGAGTTTGTATTTCAATTAACCTCCCACATAAAATGACGACGGATAAATTGGAATATATCGTAAATTTATTTGCATAACAAACAATTATATAATTAAGTAATACAAAATTTAACCCTATAAAATATGACCGTCATTCTTAAATCTTAAAGAAGTCATGAGCATCCCTTTTGAACAAAGATTAAACAATTTGAAGTATTAATCCACTAATACCTAAACTATGACGATGTGAATTAAATTAAAGATTGCCTTGCACATAATTAAATAAGTCCCAACTATAAATAGTATGCCATTAAAAGTATTTAAATCGGAGTGTCCACCCTAACTAAGGAAATAGAGGAAATATCTATGAAAACCAACATTTTAGTATTCATCGTAGGTCCTATTAAAAATATAGACCCTATCATTAAGATACCGCCGATCATGTAATCTTAAATGGTAGCTTTAAATTAACAACAATAATGAAATACAAGCATGTGTAGCAGGTTCGACCAGTCATAAATAAATTAAGATTAAATTATGCCAGATGCTAAGTAAAGGGGTAAAATATCAATGCCAGTTGATTTTTAGAGTGCCTCTAATCAAAAGGTCATATTAGCATATAGGTACTAAGATGTAGTAGCCCTAGGTCATCAGTCATTGAAATGATCTCATGAATATATATATATATATATATATATATATATATATATATATATTCTAAAATAAATATTTAACCAATTATACAAGTAATTGATAATTAGGACCGCATAAAATTCTACATATCAAATTACTAGCAATATTAATTAATTTGATAACATAAAAGTCGTATATATCGCCTATGGAACCCCTACCCTAATTCATAAATGGCAACACTCAACCAATACAATACTTAATACCCAACCAAATTCATATACCTGTCCATATGTCTAGCTCGACTCATGAAACTTTCTTAATAAATATAAAAATACTCAAAAAAAGTTGTTAAATTAAAAGATCGAGATATGGCATTCTATCGTTGGCTATGCCAAGCCATCTCTGAGTTCTAAGCGGAATATTCTCGTGAATATTCCTTTATCATGAACCTCCTTAACATCTGTCTCGGCAAATTTTCCTCAGCCATTCATTAATTCGCTCCAACCCTATTTGACTCTATTAGTACTCCGCGCCCAATCAACCTTGCCTAAAATCACCCATTAACTCATAATAAACCTAAATTTAGTTTATTCGGATTTATTTGGACCTTTTGAGTTACTTGCATTTATTTGGATTCAGTTCTTCAGTGCGTAATTAGAAATTGGAGTCTTGAAGATTTAATGGATCAAGCAAGATCGATATCCAGATGACAATGAAGACCAAAAGCTCAAGACCATCGAATGAGAAAGCTTTGAGTAAACTCAAGACCGTGGTAAACCGTGCAAGGTGAGTCAATACTTTAATCATGTTGAACCTACATTTTCTGCAAATTATTTCTGTTTTAAATTATCAAATTGCATGTGTTATTTCATATGCAAATATATGTTTGTTTTAAGAATCTAGTTACATGCCATTATTTAACTTGTTAATATTACTCTTTTGGAATATTTGAGTATTTGAGCCTTGTCACCCTAACAAAATTATAATGGTAAAACTTTCGAAAATAAGTCTATAATTATACGCCATGCTTAGTACTGCTTAGATACTTAGGAGCACCAAAATGCCCCAAGCATCACTTTGAATCATGAGAAATTGATTTGGGAAGTCATGGATGGAAATGACTGGTATACTTTGACATGATTATTTTATGCTCCAAAAAACCCTCAACTTGCTTAAATATCTAGGCGGATGGTATGGGAGGCTGGTGCAGTGGTGCACGAGAGTGTGGTTAGTGTTAGAATCACCAAGATAACTCTAAAGGCTGAATCTTGTCATGACCTCCTAAGTAAGACAAGTACAATCACAAGTCTATAAATTACAACTTGGCTTAGTAGATTTACTGAACCTTGAAAGTCGTCTCATCGGTGGGGGAGAGGGGTAGTGCAAATGGCTGTCTGTGTAACAGCATGAATGGAACACTCGTTGAGGGTGAAGTTTGCCACGGCGAGCTAGTCGATGTAGGTAGTCCAGCTAGGTTAGTTGCTGGTGGTAGAACATCTAGCACAACTTATGAGACTCGCCACAAGTGGGAGAAGCCCATATGGGTGAGATGATGGAAGGGGCGATGTATTTTGAAAAGTTACTGTGATGGTTTACTCAACCGCATGACTAAGGAATCATGTGGAGCAACGAGCGGATCGTCTCTTCTGGGTAAAGTGTACAAACTCTGCAGAGTTAAAAACTATTCGAATAGCCGTGTCCACTGTCAAGGGTGGACATGGGAACTTAACTAGATATAGTTCTATTTCAAAAACTTTGTAGGTGGAATTGGAAAAGTGGTGGACAGTGAAAAGTCCTGATTTGTGTTGCCCTGAGTATCGCCCCAGTGATAAGGTAAGCGGTTATAACGCTGAAATGTTAGCATATGATGCAGAAACCATGTAACGGTACATGGAATAATCTGGATCGCTATTATTATTGCATTCTTTCACACATTGATACAATCTATTTTAGTTAAAACTGCTAGGTCTCAGAAAATTTCTATGTATCATATTTTAAAAGTAATTTATACCAAATAAAATAACTCAAGCCTTCCCTGGATAAGCCATGCATGTAATCTATTTGCATCTTGTGTATTGGCTCGCGAAGCACGGTGGTTTGTGCTCACCCTCGCTCACTCAATTAATCTAGAATCAGAAGTCAGATCACTATGCTTCAGCAAATAAACCTGGTCATAAGGGTGAAGAAGATGAAGAGGTCAAGATCTAGGTCGCGAACCCGAGTTGGCTACCTATGGACACATCCTGAGGGTCCTACCTGTGTGTTCCGTTTCTGCTGCTGCATTTTATTGATTTCGGCCTGATCGGCCCATGAGTAAGTCTACTATTATACTTACACTTCCGCATGATATGTATTTTGATGTTCAGTACTGTATCTGTGAGCACTATCTACTGATCCAGGGAATAGTACGGTGGAATCACAGAGGATTTTGGATTGTAAAATCCGGGTCCGACATTAGTCACAAGTGGTTTGGGCATCCAAATGGTCCGAGCAATAATCTTAGGTGTAGTAACATATCTAGCAATTACTCCACCATCTTTAGTCTTCCTAAGCAAGTAATGATCATCATAAAGAGTAGGCTTAGGAGTGTTATCCATATGACAATCTTTACCAATGTGTCCATTCTCTCAGCAATTGTAGCAAGTTAGTCTTTTGCTTCCATCTTTTATCATTTTGTCTTGCTTCTTACTGGCTTGCCTCTTTTTTGATGATCTTGACTTGTCATCCTCTTGGTTAGGACACACCGAGGAAAAGTGTCCCTTCTCACTACATCCATAGCACTTGACATTCTTCGCGTGTTTGGCATTGTATTTTGTTTTACTGTTCTCCTTCTTCTTGGAGGTGAATCTATTCTCTCTCTTGTCATGCAAACTTTAGTATATGCTACAATGAGTATGCACATGGACTTCAACAATTTGCAAACTACAGTGACATGCTACAAAGATAATGCATGAGCCTTCAACTATTTGTAAAATATATTCGCAAACAATAGCATTATACCACAAAGAGCTAGAACAAGGGATTGAGCTATCAACACATAATGAGACTTAAGTTACTAGACAATACCTCTCTTAATTATACGATAATCTATACTAACAATCCATTTTGCCAATCAAACACCGAGGTCAATAAAAAAATAGGAACATATTCTTAGTCTATACTAGTTATACCTTCTTAAGTGTTCACTTGGAGTTTTCATTTGATGACGATCATTTTCTCTCCATGTCTAGGTCCTTGTCGTATTCATCTATATATGATGAACTTCTTTTATAGTAAAATCTTGACTTGATGACATTTCACATATGATACCATCTAAAGTCTTAATTATTATAGGGCTTAACCTATTTCATCACCACCGCAACAACAAAATATTTTGTCTCAAACAAGTTAAGATAAGTTAGGATTAGGGATGGCAATCAGGCTCGGCGGGTACGGGTAGTGCTCGCCCATACCCGTACCCGCGACCCCGATTTACGCCCGCGGGCATACCCACGAAGGACGACGGGTATAAAACCTCGCCCATACCCGTCGCCCGCGGGCATACCCGTTTACCCGCGAACTGAGTACATCGCAGAAAATTAGGAAGTTCCTAATCAAGTTCCGATTTGTTAAGTCTACATAACCCAATTAGCTTGACAGATCATATATATGATTCAAGTCACATGAGCACAGGACAGGACAATGTCAGTGATATGTGCAATCCAGAAAGGGACAAGCTAGTTTGTCAGCATGGCTGATCAATCAAAAGTACCCGGATGTGTATTGCAACATTATGAGACTAATATTGCCCTACTTAATTGCATAAGAACCGTAATAGCTTAAGAACCAACATGGATGTGTATGCAAGTGTAACCGTTTCCCCCAAACCTTGAAATCCTCACATGACCAGCAAAGCAAATTGACTACTTTTTTTTATATACACCATTACAGACAAGTTTTACAGACAAGCAAAATCCACTATTTTTAGATTATCGATATGCCCTGCGATAACAGAACAAAATTGCCATACCTCCTCTTCTTCTTGTTGATGGGATCATCGCCATGCAACTCCACCTCGCCTTTGTCCGCATCCGGCAACACCTCCTTCTCCTTCCTGGAGTCCCCATCCGTGCTTCCCCCCGCCTCACTCTCCTCCTCATCCCCGTCGTCGAACAGCTCGTCAAAGAACTCTTCCACGCTGATCCCCTCCGCCCCGTCAGCCTTCGCATGCTCCTCCATCAGGAACCTCTCGATTTCCGATAGGACCTCCTTCCTGGGAGGGCTCGCTCGGGAGGTGACCGACTCCGGCGACCCGGCATCCGTGATCGGACTCACTGCGGCGGCGGGACGGGCGAGGAGGTCGAGACGGTGGGCGGTCGCCGGGTGGGGGTAGAGGAGGCGGCCGCGGCCGGTGCGACGGCAGATCTGGCCAGACGGAGGCGCTGAGGGCTGAGGCGAGCGGGGTGCATGGCGGCGGGCGAGTGGATCAGAAGGAGGAGGAGGAGGCCAGCGGCCGGGGGGCAGAGAGGGAGGATGGAGGAGGAGGCCGGCGGCCGGGTGGGGGGCTAGGGGCGGAGGAGGTGGATCTGGCCGAGTGGGAAGCTGGGGGCGGAGGAGGCGGAGCTGGCCGGGTGGGAAGCTGGGGGCGGAGGAGGCAGATCTGGCCGGGTGGGAAGTTGGGGGCGGAGGAGGCGGAGTAGGCCGGGTAGGAAGCTGGGGGCGGAGGAGGTGGATCTGGCCGGGTGGGAAGCTGGGGGCGGAGGAGGTGGAGCTGGCCGGGTGGGAAGCTGGCGGCGGAGGAGCGGGATCTGGCTGGGTGGGAAGCTGGGGGCGGAGGCAGATGTGTGCGAGAGGGGCGGAGGAGGCAGACGTGTGCGAGAGGGGGGCGGAGAGCCAGAGTAGGGTTTATTATTTTGGGTTGGCCCACATGTCAGTTTATTTCACGGGTAAACGGACAAGATGGGTATGGGTAGAGCTAACCCATACCTGTACCCGTTTACCCGATGGGCAGATATTTCCCCCCATTTTCATACCCGTGGGCAAAGAATGCATCTCATACCCGGCTCCATTAGGGTATTTACCCACGGTACACGGGTAAACGGGCACAATTACCATCCCTAGTTAGGATTGAAATCTCCTTAAGACTAAAGAAAACTCATAAAAAATATTAGCTCCATATTTGATTATCGTTAATCATTAACACATCATTAAATGAAAGAGGCTATCGCGGAGCTTGGTTGGGCGCAAAGCAAGCCAAGGACGGTTGTGGCAACCGGACAAGCTGGGTTAGCCAGAGAAGAGTTCACGTGCCGGCTCAACGAGATCTACTGGCCAAGTGGAACGGTGGAGACTGCCTACTGGGGTGTGGCTGTAAGTTGTAAATATTTTTACCTCTAGGGTTCCAAAGCCAAAGTTTGGACTTAAGTGTAAACAGTAAAAATCTAAATACTAGAATGAATATCTGTTGGGCTGAAATGCAAAATATTATCAGTCCTTAAAGTATATAAAATATATGTTTTGGCAATGCACGAGGACTCAGCTGTTAAAAAAACCATACCATGCCCAATAGAAATAAAGAAACAAAGCCCAACACGAGTTTAAAAAACAAGAGAGTCTAATAGGCCCAGTACTCTACAGGCCGTAGCCCTCTCAGAAAAATCCCTGCTCTATTGGCTGCCAGGCCCAACTGTCCGCGCCTCCACGCAAACAGATGGACGGACACCACGTCACCAGCTGGCCAATACCGCAAGACCACGTCTTGTCTAGAGCCGGGCCGGGACACGATGCCGCGACCTCGGGGAGTCGAGACGGCGCGAAGAAAGCCATAGGAAGCGCACACACCACGCCCGCGGAGATAAGCTTCCGCCCCCTCCGCTGCTCCCACTGCTCACCGTCGCCTCGGTCCGGCCCCGCCTGCTCCGGCGACCGGCTCCGACAAACTAGGCATGGCCGTCCTCCGCACCACCACCTCCGCCACGGCCACGATCACGCCCCTCCTCGCCACCACCTTCCGCCAAGGCCGCCGTCGCCGCCTCCTGCCCCGCGCCTCGCCTTCACCGTTCGCGCCTCAGCCGAGCCGCTGGAGGTCTGCGTCAAGGCCTCCGTCACCGTCCCCGGCCGCCTCGGCGAGTGTGAGCTCTCCTCTCTCTATCTGTGCGCGTGCGCGCGCGCGCGTTGTTCCTGTTAAAGCATTCAAAACATGCAAGGGATCGGATGAATTGGTAATTTAGGTGGGTGTTAAGCGTTATTTTGATTTGCATAGTAGTATACCCAGTTTGTGCAAGATCTTTATTTGTACTACTTAAAAAGAAACTATTGGTGACGGTGGTCCGTTCAAAGGAAAAAACAATTATCAACAAACAAATGTAGCCTCCCTAAAAATTCTCTTAACAAGAAAAAACAGAAAAGCTCTACGGAGCACACGGAGGTGCGACACTTGGAGGTGGAGCTGAGGGCATAGTCTGGGCAGGCCGATCCCGATAATGTCAACTCGATATTCTATGGTAATATGGTATTTTTTATCTGTAGCAAAGCATGGCATTCAGCTAGTAAGAAGAAGAAAAAACTGCAATTGCCTGTATCATTATCTGGTTGTTTGAGGGATAGTGGTATTGCGTGTTTGATTTTCATATTCATGTGATGAATGGTTTCTGAATATACTTGTAACGAAATCAAATGCTTGAAGATAGGTTATATATGGCAGCGTCAGAGATGCAGTTGTAGTTATTACAGCGTTTAGTTGGGATTGTACCAAATTTGATAAACAACGTTTGGGTCTGCGTGCTTCTTTGAGTTGTCATCTCTGCATATTTGTTTTTTAAATGCTTATCTACAATATCTACATGACAGCACAAACAATGTAAGTTCTCAGGTTCATGTGGATGGATCAGTGGATGTGGCTAACCCCAATACGTTGGAAAAGCTTGATGCATTTTTTGTGGTCAATGTTCATCTGCAGAAGTTTTTCATCGATGTTTGGAAAAGGTTGATATTGATATTGTAGTATTTTGGGAGACGGACAGATTAAGATCTTTAGAGTGCACCATTTTAGTTTCTTGCTTAGTGGAATTGCTGCCTAAATATAGTAGGTATTTGCAGGACTATAAAAGTGTGCTCACTTTTGGATTTGGAATTGGATGACAAAAATGTCCTAGGGTCTGGATGCCTAAGCCCCTAATAAGTTATAAACTTATAGAGTTATAGTTGTCTGATATGCAGAACAATGTTAGGCTGTTAGCATTGTTTTTCAAGTAACTTGTCAACTTATGTCATTTAGGATGATCAATAATGTAAAAGGATGACTATTGGTTACATAAATAACTAAAGACCAAACAAATTTTGTGTAGACAAATGCTTTGTAGTGGGAGTAATAGCTGTCCATAGAATTACCAGTTTGTGGGGGTTTTTTAGCTTATGGATTTTATATCTTGATATAAACAAATGGGATGGGTTTATGTTTTTCCAATTTATTTTTGGTAGCTAATAGCAAAACATTATTTCACGTGGAGACATGCTGCTGCACATTTTACTAGAAGAGGGCAGCTGTTACTAGAGTAATGTACACAACACACTGTCTTTTTAATAGTGAATTTATTAATATAAATATGCATTTTGCAAGGAAAGGATACAAATCTCGGAACCGGAGGAAAACCCACCCGACAGCTGGTAACGGTCCGGCCGATAACTGGCAAAAAACCAGTTGAAATTCGAATATTAAAAATTGAATTGGGGCTGTTTTAAAATTGGTAACCAGAACGGTTACAGCGCAAAAACTGGATAAACCGCTATAAAAACTAGAAAAACCGCTACCAAAACTGGAAAAAGTCAGAGAAAACCGGTTATTGGTAATTAGCAATTGGAATAATGCAAATATTAATTAAAAAGTATTTAATGAAGTAACAAACCTGATACATAAGAAGCTTTATGTCTAGTTAAAAATTTGTAAAGAAGCTGATGTTGTATATAGAAAGTCCTCCTTGCTAGCTTGACTATCTAGTGAAGCCTTCTACTCCAAGTGTTCTTAAGTATCTAAAATAATAAAAATATAAGTTAATGGTAATGAATGATAACTTGACTAGTATACTGAAAACAATAATGGAGTAGCAATTCATAGCAATACATTATCGAGAAACGCGAAGGTTGTGCAATGTATTCATTGTTATTAATTAGGACAAGTCCTTCAGATTAATCTAGGTGGGCTTTGTATTGATACCAAATACTAACTAGGCTAGATTGTCTAAAAGATGTTGGGATTTAGACGTATAATAATTGAAACATATATAGCTCATACAATAGGTAATCTAGCACACAAAATGTCTAAACTAACTTAGGAAGTGCATTATGCAATCATAAATTTTAATTTGAAAAAATTTGGGTGGTTTTTTCCTCCGGGTTCCCGCCAAATTTTTTCCCTGCTGCAAGGGCATATTAATATCGTCTGATACCCCAAAAAAAAAGTGGGCAACATTGGTATTCCTAGAATCCAAGAGCATGAAGTACTATCTTCTGTGATGTTAGGAGTGTAATGCCACAACTTATAGATTTAGTTGCATTGTGGTTTTTTTTATGTTCTACTGTTGAAACAACTCCATCATTCTGAGTTAAATTTCACATGTTGGTTGCAGGTCCTTTCACACAGAGAGTTTTATTGACAATAGAGGAGAAACACCTGCCATATGATATAAAACTAGTTGATTTTGCTAACAAACCAGATTGGTACGTATCTGGCTTACAAAACTAACTTTTGAGAATTCATATTGTTGGTGGCTGTTACTTTGCTTGATAGTTCCATGGCCATCGTGGTTTGTCTCACTTCACCAGGTTTTTGAAAATTAGTCCAGAAGGTAAGGTGCCTATTGTGAAGCTTGAGGAGAAATGGGTTGCTGATTCTGATGTTATAACTCAAGCAATAGAAGAAAAGTACCCTGAACCAACTTGGCAACTCCACCAGAAAAGGCTTCAACGTAAGTAGTATTTCCAGTGTATTCATTAATAGCTATTATAAAAGTAATAACTGTGGCACGAATATACTAAGCTATCTGCAATTATAGCTTATTACCTTTTTCACATTTAGCTTTGACATTTCCTGGTATTTTTAACTATATGGCATTGCTGTTGGTACTAGCATCCTAATCATTGTGCATAAGTTTCTTCGCAGAGGGTCAAAAATATTTTCCACCTTCATTGGTTTCCTCAAAAGCAAAGATCCCAGTGATGGAACAGAACAGGCACTACTTAGTGAGCTGACTTCATTCGATAATTATCTAAAAGACAAAGTAAGTGGGCCTAGTGGCAATTTTAATGTCTCATGACATAGTCTTAACTAGTATTGTGGTTTGACAATAATAGCTATACTTCTACAATTTTGTGGCCCTATCTACTTGCCTCATCCACATACTGATTTTAAAATTATTTTGGGTCACAGACATATCTTATATCTCGTCCATCTCTATGCATTACATTAGATCAAATCTATGTGAACACAAAAGCAAACATGGAAGAATTTCCTACAATAGTTGGAGAAAAGGAAGGGCTATAAATTCTTGCATTGATAGGAATGAATAGGGGAAAGACCTACAAGTTGTATTCTAGGACTAATATTATCCAGCGCCTAGGTTTAGTTTACGAGTTCATATTAGAATTGTACGTAGGTACATACACCATTATGTTTAAATGAGTGTGAATTAAATTTATTGAGCTCATCGAACCAAATAATCAGAGGAATCACCTCGGTTCTTCTTTTCTTTGCTCTGACATTTTTCTTCGCCTCATGTCGCCGTCTCCCGGCCGCCGTGGATGCGGCTTATTTCGTCGCGAGATGGGAGGCAGGATGCGGGAGTGAGGAAGGGGGGTGAGGGGTTTTGAGGGAGTGGGGGAGAGAGAGGGGTGAGGGGTTTTGAGGGAGTGGGATATTTTATTTTCTGCTGCTGATTTTT
Organism: Dendrocalamus sinicus; assembly: GCA_036346575.1. Lineage (NCBI taxonomy): Eukaryota > Viridiplantae > Streptophyta > Magnoliopsida > Poales > Poaceae > Dendrocalamus > Dendrocalamus sinicus. Next base: position 8,181,703 of record CM070656.1, on the reverse strand, counting down.
TTAGTCAGTTTTCGGTTATTTTTCGTAAGTCTTCTGTCGCGTCTATCCAAGACCGTAGTTTCTAATTTTTTCGTTCGTCCAAGCCGTGCGAGTCCACAAATTTATTGCCAGTCATAGAAGTGTAGGAATTTTCTTTTGCATGGCAGCAGCCGCCGCTCTATTCTCTGAGCCACATGCAGATCGTAGAAGTCGTTATGATGCCGCCGCTTCTCTTTAAGCCGCCGCCTCAAGTTTCTAAAGCCGCCACGCTTCTTTTGCACTGCGCCTCCGTTGCGCTTCTTGTGTATTGCACCGCCGCCAACTCGGGTTTCGATCTGCGCTGTCATGCTTTTATATATTCCTCTTCGGCTTGATTTGACAGTTTATTCAAAGGCTGCACGCAACGCCGACATCATCAAGACTCGGATTTCGGATTTTTTTCCTTGTTTTAGTGTTAACTCCTTTTTCAAATGCAATGCTATTGCATACGCCTTGCATTTGAGGGGGGGTGTTAAGGAGATAGAGTTGTATTAGGGTATAGAGTTTGTATTCTATTCCATATATGCCTTATCTTTATATGGCATGTCCTCTTGTACTCTCCTATATATATGGCCCTTTGGGTCTCATATCAATACATACAATATTCATAACAATGACAATTTTGTGCCAATCTGCACATTAGTGAAGGCAGGCATCTATTTTGATCTTCATAGTTCAGATACCTTTCCTGATCGATATATTATACACTGATGGCACAATATACCCATATCAAGTGGTGGTACTAGTTTTATAATCACTTTTGCCAGAAATGCAAGCATGCAAATTTAGGGGCTGTTGCTTGTCCATATCCTACTATTTGGTGGTTTGGCCCTTCAATGATTTTAAGAGATTACATTTTTGCCTCACTCATGTCAAGCTACATTAGATTTAATAAACATAATACCTATCTGCCAGTTTTATATTTCAGGGTGTTATATTTGTTTAATAACATCATCTCTCATCAGGAGTATATGTGTATGGTGAATTATCATTTGCTTAGTGTATTCTCCGACATATGCTTCAGCAGTATTCAAGTGTGGAACTGTCATCAAATCATGTTCAAACTCTCATAAAGATAAAGAGTTTATAAGTAAAGATACTTGGATTAACTTATCTCAGTTAAAGATGAATTTATTATGTAATATCTTAAATTGCATTTTATTTGTGTAAATGATGTTGTTTACTTCACAAAGAACCTTTTATGTTGGCTTACTAGTGTTGTTGTTAATATTCATTTCTGCATAGCTTGGCTGAAATTTACTGTGTACTTGATCTGAGATGCTGTTTGGTGCAGGGTCCATTTATCAATGGTGGAACAATTTATGCTGCTGATCTCTCTCTCTCGGTCTGAAACTATATCACATGGAGATAGCTCTAGGTCACTATAATAATTGGTCCATTCCAGATTCACTTTCACATGTGAAAACATGCATGAAGGTATGTTAATTCATCTCTTTGGTACATGATTTTGCTTCCTGAACAGACCTGACATGTAAACTAACTAGAGTTTCATGCCATTTTTCACCTAGTGGGCAACCCACTAAAAAATGAACATGTAACTAGGGTAGTTATCAAAGGTGCAATGGGTTTTGCCTTTCTATCATTATGCAAATATCAATCATTGAGTAGTTGCATGGCATGCGCACAGTGCACTGTGCTGTTTAGTACACATCGCGATTAAATAAACATATTTCGGAGTGCAAACAGAAACTAAATGTTATTTGGGTGACTGGGGCACTTAACCAAACAGTTGACCCATGATTCGAAAGCTTATGTTATCTCATCTATGAGTTGAATTTAATACACGTCCTAATTCTTTAGCAGTAGTGATGACCTATTCTTATGTTCAATCCAATACATGGTTCAAGTTGATAGAACTTGAGCATCTCAATTCTATTAGATGAATACCAATGATATATATATATATATATATATATATATATATATATATATATATATATATATATATATATATATATATATATAGTACAATATAACTCTAGGACTAATGGGCCATATATACATATATACATAACACCCCCTTCAAACTCAACATGGGTCAAGAGGATTCGAAATATGAAGTTTGGAGAGATAGAAGCGATGTTGATATCAAGTTTGAGCCTTGGTGAAGAAATTAGTAACTTGAATCTCAGAGGGCACATACTGGATGTTGAAGTATAAGTGAATTACCCGTCTTTTCTCACCAACTTAACCTTTTGGATGAACTGGTTGATGCATGCAACTCAATATAGTATCAGAACCAAGAAGTGTTGAGTTCAAGACTCCGTTGGCGCAATTAAAAATAATAATTGCAGCCCACTTCTATTCCACATCTTACGCCCGAGGGAGCCTACACTAAGGGTAATGTTGAAATATAAGTGAATTACCTGTCTTTCCTTATCAGTTTAAACTTTTGGGTGAACTAGTTTGTACATACAATTCAATACTAGAGAGCAAGTCTTATGTTGACAATGGGAATGTGTGAAGGACGCATCCACACTAATGTGCTTAGTTAGCTTATGCTTCACTGGATTAGTAGCAATTTGTATAGCACTAGTATTGTCACATAGAAGAGATGCAGAGTACCGCATGACACACCAAGATCAGCCACAAGCCAATGAAGCTAAAAATCTTTGAAGTAATAGTGGCCAACGCTGGAAGCTTAGCCTCAACACTAGATCATGAGATTGTAGTCTGTTTCTTGGATTTTCAGGCAACGAGAGGACCCAAGAAATATGCAATATCCAAAGACAGATCATCGATCATCAGGATCACTTGCCTAAGTCGAATCAGAATAAGCATGAAGCTGAAGCTAGCTCGAGTGAAAATAAAAGAGAACGATCAACAATCCCTCACAAATAGCGCAACACACGTAGCAGGTGAGCATAGTGAACAGATGTGGGAGTAGAAACTAATTGGCTGAGAACATGAACAGAATGAGCAATATCAAGATGTGTTACTGCGAGATAGACTACACTCAACAATATGACGGTAACGAGAAGGATCCTCAAGAGGAGTGTCATAAGTAGGACGAAGCTAAAGATAAAGCTCCATAGGAGTAGCAGTTGTCAGACTATCAGCGAGGCAAGAACGAGCAAGCAAATCCGGAATATAGCGCTGCTGAGACAGACAAGTAATCTCAATTCCCAGAAAGTAATGTAGAGAACCCAAATCCGACATCAAAAAATGTTCACTAAGTCGTTGCTTGACAAAAACAATGTACTCCTCATCTAATCAGCATGTCAACATATAGTAAAAGCATAGTACGACCACATAGAGATGTATGAATAAACAATGCAGGATCATGATCACTCAGGAAGAAACTAGCAGCTAACACAACTGAACTGAACCGCTCAAACCAAGCACAAGGGGCCTATTTAAGGCCATAAAGAGCACGATGAAGGTGACAAACATGACCAGCAAGAGCCAAAACACCCTGGGGTGGCTGCATATAAACCTACAAATCACCATGAAGAAAAGTATTCTTCGCATCCATCTGAGAGAGTCTGAGAGCGAACAACAGACATAGCAACAAGAGAACCATTGTCATATGAGCAACAGGAGCAAATGTCTCATCTTAATCACGACCATGTGCCTGCTAAAAACCACGAGCAACAAGTCGAGCCTTATACCTCTCAACAGACCCGTCAGACTTGGTCTTGACCTTAAACACCAACTTGCAAGTAATAGAAATATGAGCAGGTAAAGGAACAAGATCCCATGTACCAGTGTGATCCAAAGAAGCCAACTCATCCAAGTAGTATAATCATGAAGCTCATACCGAGATGACGATGCGGTAGTGGATCATCAGAAAGAGTATCATTAGTACTAGTTAGGCCATCAGAGGAGGGAATAGTAGAAGGCTAAGTATCAGGAGGGACCCTAGACTGACGAGGATAGTGAAGACGAAACGAGGATATGACTGAGGACGGAGAAGACTCCACAGAAAGAGGTGTATCAAACGGAACAATAGATGGAAGATAAAGAAAAGAGAGGCTCGGCGAGAGAAGCGGATCAAGTGGTAGAAGAATAAAAGTAGGGCCTGTTCTTTTTGGCTGCGGCTTGTGGCTTTTGGGCTGTTTGTACGAGAAATTACAGGGTAATAGAAACTCACTTGCGGTTTTTGCCGATATAAATGAAGTCAGTAAAATATGTACTACAATTAACTAGTAGACGCTATCTTGAAAAAATACTCCGTTTAAAAGCTAGTTACTGTAGAAAAGCCGAAAAACAGCTTTTAGAAGCTGAAAAGAACAGGGCCGTAGGGACGATTCTCAACAAAAGAAATGTCACGAGAAATGCGCATATGCCGAGCAGAGATCATAACAATGATAGCTCTTATGCTCAAGACTGTATCTAAGAAAAACACACTCAATAGACTGAGTTGTTAACTTGGTGCGCACACGAGGCGGAAGCAGAACATAGTAGGTACAACCGAAAATCTGAAGATGGTCATACTGTGGGGGAGTAGAAAACGAGCTCTCTAGGACACTTGCCCTGAAGACGAGAAGATGGTTGCATATTAATGAGATAGGCAACCATAGAAACAATCTCAGCCTAGAAATGTTGCGGAACATGAGATGTGAGTAAAAGAGTACAAGTAGTCTGAATAAGATGACGGTGTTTATGTTCAGCGACACCATTCTGAGCATGAGCACCAAGACAGGAAAGCTGAGGAAGAGTTCCCTCAGTGGAGAGAAATTGATGAAAAGCATGTGGCAAGTACTCCCCCTGAATCAGAACGAAAGGTCTGAATAGGAGTTGAAAACTGGGTGTGAACCATATGAGCAAAAGACTGATAAATAAACAAGAGTTGAGAACGATGTTTCATAAAATAAACCCAAATATATCAAGAATAACCATTAATAAAAATTACATAATAGATTTTGGAAGAAAAGGGAGCAGAACCCCAAACATCAGAATGAACTAAGCCAAAAGGACGACTAGACCGAGATGTGTGGGTAGGATATGGGAGTTGTAGTTGTTTACAAGCTTGCAACCTTTACATTCATAACTAGTGTCGACAACGACATGATCTAGGACACCTTGACGAGCTAAAGTAGAAAGACAAGAGCCACACAAGTGACCAAGCTGATGATGCCATTGAGGAAAACTAACAGAGGCTAACACAAAGACTGAAGATGCATGAGCGAAGGAAGATGGAAGACTCAGACGATCAAGGAAGTAGAGATCTTGATAATCTCTAAGGCTAGAGCTAGTACTAACTAGTATTCTTGTCTGACGATCCTGCACATAGCAAGTAGTCATCAAATCCAACAAAGTAGTGCATATCAGCATGGCCAACAGACATAAGATTCATAGAAAGCTGAGGTACGAATGACACATCGGGAACAATAAAATGAGGAGAGAGAGAGAGAGTGCCTGATGGGTGACTGAATATGAGGTGCCATCAGCTGTCTGTACACAAGAACCATCCATAACAGGTCGACATGATGCAAGGTGGGACTTATCTGATGTCATATAAAAAGAAGCTCTAGAGTTTAAAACCCATGGAAGACTAGTACCTGACACGGAAGAGGCTACAACAAGATTAGCAGACCCACTAGAAGGGGCATTAGATGAAGACCGTTCCTGAACTTGAGTCTAAAGAGCCTGAAGCTGACCCAAGTGAGTTGCAAGAGCATAATCCCCAACAGATGTAGGAGTGGAGGCAACAACCGTACCACGGCGACGATGACGAGATGCAGGTAGCAGCTTTGGATGAAGTCGGTAGTACCTCTGAACAGGATGACCATGCTTCTTGCAGTGAGGGCATATACCTTGGATGTAGCATCAGAAAGTGGAACAGGCTGATAAACCTCCTGACGAAGGGCCACAAGAACAGACTGATGTGGTGCTAATCCAAGAACAGACTGCGGTGTTGTCGATCCAAAGGACAGAGAGCAAAGTCGAGTCTTCTCAGCAATCAACGCAACAAGAGCCTCTTCCATGGTTGGAAGAACAACACTTGGAAGAACAACACGTCTCAGTAGTTGAGCTCGAATGTGTGAAGGCGCATAACAAAGGTGAATATTAAATTTTGCGCATCATGACTCACCTCGCCTACAGAGCCAATACATCCAACACAGGAAGTAGGAACAGTGGAGGTCAGCTGTCGTAAAATACGTGTAATATTTGTGGGACGGAAAAGGGAAGGAAAATGAAGAAATTGCCGTCAAAACCCTAGAGGTTAATTTCGGGCAAGGTAGTCTGTTCACAAAGATACCTGACCGTAGGGTCATCACTCGGCATAAACAAACCTGAAATATTCAAAGGACCTTGGAAACTGCCCACTATCCCCAAATATCCATATACAGCCCACAACCACAGTAAAGGGACAACAAAGCATTTGAGAAGGCACAGCAAGGCACCTCTCGAAGACACAACACAACCTCTAGAAAAGCCAGCCAAGCAAAAGAGGCAAAGTTCCATTTGGTCACCGACAAAACAGCAAAGCCAAGCTAGACAGCACAGCCAACCGAAGAAGTGATAAGGGAGAAGGAAGTATGAGCACGACAATAGCCGACACATCACCCAGTTCTTCCTTTCCCATTCATTCCAAGCTCAACAGAGAAATCATAGCCACATAGCAAAAGCCAGACCGTAAGGCGAAAGCAGGGCGAGTCGACCAGGAGCAAGGCGATGGCGACGGCAAGAGGCCAGGCCACAAGACACGAGACCATCAACCCTAGGAGGAAGTCACCACCAGGCGACACCCAAGCAACCGAGAAAGCGACAACCACAATCAACTTCCAATTCCTTCCCAAAAGCAACTCGACTATCGACCGGAAAAGGTAGCCCACCAATTACTCATAGCAATAGCATCAATTTCTCAATAGTAAACCTTGCATTGCTATAGACAATAAGCCACCACTAGTTTGTCACTGAGCACCACTAGGGCACCAGGGGATTAGCACAGAGAACACCAACCGGAGGTAGAGGAAGAGAGTAGAGGGAGTAAATAGTACCGAGGAGGTTTACCGTAGACAGACTGGCTGCGGCGCACTACCATCGGCGTAGCCACGCATCCAACTGCCACTGCGCACTTCCCCGGTGTGCGGACGGCTTCTAGCTCGGCCGTGACTAGCCAAGGCAGCTCACCTCCATGCCTATCACATCATGAGCAAACCAAATCGAACCAAATCCAAATAGCAAACAAATCAACCACAAAACCGGGACGCATCCGAGGGAGGAGGCGCCAGATTCGGGCTGTAGGCCATGGATCTGGTAACAGCAAACCTGGTAAGAGACGGGCAGCGAGGCGAGGACAGCCACGGCTGGCGGCGCGACACAGCGGGATCGACGGCGTGGGGAGAAACGAGTAGGGGAGGTTAGGCGCACGGAGGAGCCAGGAACGGAGGCTCCAGGAACCGAGGAGAGGCGAGGCGGCGCGGCATTGGGTTGAATCGGATCGAGAGAGGAGGAAACAGCCAGGAGAGAGAGCGGAAGAAATGAGTGCGCTGACGGGTTAGAAAAGAAAAAGAAAAGAAGGGGAGGAAGGAAAAAGATAAAAAAGGGAGGGGAGAAGAAAAGAGGAGAAAAAATGAAGAGAAAAATGGTAGATATGTAAATAAGATTTATCTACGATTATAGATGACGATCATTAAATTATGATTGTTTGTCACCGAGGCATCGAGAAGGTGTTCGGTGAGAGAGAGGTTGTTGGTATTGGGTTTGCATGAGGAACGTACTTGGTTGTCTACACGTGTAGAACCGTTGTTTGCATGCTTGTGTGAATTGCAATGTTGAGTTGTGGGTTCGAGTGATGCTTTCAGGTGGAGGTTTTGGTAATCAGGCATCATCCATGAAATAATCAGGCAAGTGTATGGTAGAATAGTAGATTGTGATGAATGTCTGGTATTTGTTTTATGCCATGATTTATGCCGTGTTATGAAATTATATCCCGGCTTATCTGTTGATTGTACTGCAAGGAGTGGTGCTTATGATTGAATGTCAACATTTGAAGAATGTTGCATTTGTATTGCACCATAAGCATCATGAAAGCCCTACGACGGTAGACATCCCACACAGTAGGAATAATAGGACCTACTTCGGTAGGCAGAGGGGCTTCGCCGACGGGTGAAGCTTCACTATACTGGTATAAGCGGCATACAGTGGCGCATTATGCATTGCACTCATGGACCTATGACGGTAGGCCTCCCACGACGGTGGGGAAATCGAGACATACTTCGTTAGGCACCTCCAGAGATGGAGGCAGAGGGGTTCCACTAACGGGTGAAGCAACTCTACTATACCGGTATAAGTTGCATACAGAAGTGCATTGCATCACATTGCATTTGCAGGAAATGAATAGGAGATAGGGAGGAAACCCAAAGATTCTGGGTTACAGTTCATAAATGTGATTTGATGATTACTGTACCAATGACATAGAATTGATTTACAGTTTACAGTTACGAATTTGATTTACAGTTTGCAGTTATAGAGTTGATTTACAGCTTACGGTTCATGAAATAGATTGAGTTGTTGAAGTGATGTTACTGTTTTATCGTGTGCTTACTGAGTCTTCGGACTCACCCTTGCTTTGTCATTGATTTTAGGTATTTGTTGAAGGCGACATGTACGGGCAGGAGTAGCACAGTTATTTCACGTGCAACAGTAATTCACATATCGTCTACGGTTGACATATTTAGCCTTGAATGGTTAGAGTACCTTTTTGGTAATTAGCAAATTTACACCTCTGCTACGCTTAGTGTTTAGCATATCGACTTTTGTCGTTTGGTTGATATTTAAATAAAAGAATTTCTTCGCAAGCCCAGTGGCAAAAGTTGGAGTTGGTAACATTATAGAGTAGGTGGTAGCACTTTGGGCTCAGGAAGGGACCGGGGTGTTACAATACGAGTGAAAGAACTGTAGTACTCAATAGACATATCCTGCCAACGTAAATCATCAAGAGTCTGTAGAAGAGAAAAGCGATGTGCCGCACTGGTCTGCTCATAGCGATGGTGAAGATACTCCCACATCTTGCGAGAACTTGGAAGATCAATGAAATCCATCTTGATGGAAATTTCAGCACTGACATAAGATACCATAACACGATCATGAGCACTTTGCAATGCAGCAGCCTTCTTCGCATCAGTCTTCTCAGTCAGAGTCTCCACCGTGATATGAGACAAGACCAATAGACCGAAGAAGCACATGGACCGACGACGACCACTCACGATAATTTTGGCCATGCAACTTGATATATGAGGCCAAAGAGTACTTCCGATACCGAGAGAACTAGGAGAAGCAGAAACACCAGAGGTGGAAGCCATCACACCTGCGAACAATCAGAGGCACACGACAGATCACAAAATCCCTCTGCGCAAACGATCCTCACCAAAGCACACCACACCTCGATTAACCAAATCACACCACACCGTTGGCAGACTCGGCACAACAAGTTGGCTAGCGTCTCCCTCTAGTCCTCTGTTATAGACGCTTGTTGGGGCAAGCACCATAGCAGAAGGTCTCGGCAAGTCTTGGCTTCAGGAGATGGCACGTCAACCACTTTGGGAACTGACGTTGGTGTGGATGCTGCTGGCATTGGTGCGGCGGCTACAAAGGGCTGACAAACTTAAGGATGACAATGGGTGATATGCTACAGGCGGTAAGGTCTTGATTTTTTAAGGGATAGTCGTATTAGGTAAGGATTGGTATTGAGAATCAGGAGATTGAGTTAGTTGCTATATAGAATCCGGATTTGCTTATCAAAACCAGTTCTACACTATAAGTAGGAGTTGCTTATCAAAGCCGGTTATATACTATAAGTAGGAGTCAGTTTAGGATTGCATTGGAGTCGGCTTGTAAGTCCCTATATATAAGGGCTCAGATTGTAAGGGAAGAATCAAGCAATAGAATTACCTTAATCTCTTGTCGACTTGGAGCCTTGTGCCCTAGCCGGTGGAAATCCTGGGCAGAGGCATGAGGGCGAGTTTGTCTCTCCTCGCTACCCTCTTCGATCTGACCCCAGTTCGCAAGATTGGTTGCTTCCGCCCCTGGGCAACCCACCGTAAGTCATCTTTGAAGCTTGCACCTAACAACTAAAGACGGATCACAATGAAGAAGCTGGATCTGGTGAAGAGAAGAGTCGGCATTGGAGAAGGCGGTGTCGGAGAAGACCAAGGTGCACTGGGGTCCGACGACTGTGACAGATGGTGCGACGGAGAAGACCCGCACGTAGGCCGATGGTGAGAGGATGGCACACGACGAAGAAGCCGGATGTGGTGAAGAGGAGAGCCAGCGTCAGAGAAGGCGGCACCGGAGAAGATCCGTAGCAACGGAGAAGGGCGGCGCAAGGAGTTCACTACACGACGGGGAGAACCAACGGCGGAGAAGGCTGGCACGGGGAGATCTGGTGTCGACGACGGAAAAGGAGTCCGGTGGCCGGCGCACGGGAAGATCCAGTGACGGTAACGAGAAGGGAGACTGGATCCTGACGGTGTAAGCGAAGATCCGGTTGAGCCGGACGAAGCCAAGAAGACGCAGCAGCGGCAACAACCAGGGAACACTAGGCGGAGCCGCAAAGACACGACAGCCAAGTGGCAATGGATGGTGGCTTGCATGCCTGTGCAAAAGCACGGCCAGGCTGGCAACATGGTGGAGATGGCTGAGGTTAGGGCTAGCTATTTGGCTCTAATACCATGGTAGAAGTTGAGCATCTCATCATAACAAAAGTTACCCTTAAAAAACTAGCTTATACTCCTTCAATGTACTTTCACTGATAGATTAATTTATTATGTTAGCTATCAGTTCATAAATGGGTTACCTTTTCACTTTCAAATTTTTTAGGCATATCACTAAGAAGTGTGGGTCTTGGGCATCCTATTCTAACTGCTGCATATGAATTTTCTGTTACAGACAATTTTCTCAATGGATTCATTTGTCAAAACTCGGGCCCTGCCAGAGGATGTCATTGCTGGATGGCGCCCGAAGGTCATGGGTTAAAGCAGCAAGGGTTTCATATAAACTGCATTATACTGTCTTTGTAGAAGCGAGACCTATACTGGACACAAAACATTTTCAGATTGAGACTACTTTGTTGCTGCTGTGTTCTGAAATGATGATGATTATGATAGGATGCATGGTTGATACTTTCCTAATGAACTGGAAGTATCAGGGGCTTTCTTGGGCTGGGTAATAGTCTGTTGGCTAGTGAGATGTACAAACAATACATGAACCTAGTACATTATTGTCAGAGGTGCCAAGGTTTGTTGTATGTGCAAACACGAGATTAGGTGCAAGAAAGTGCCTAACTGAGGCAAGAGGCCACAGGCTGAAGTGCTTGCTTTTCACACAAAGGCAACCATTTTATGAAATTTTGGTCTGTAAGCTACAAAAGATACGTCTAAGTATATGGGGTACATGCAATAAATCTCTCTCTAATTATGAGGATAGACATAAAGCAGTGGCAATCTGTGATATACATATCGAGGAATACTCTTTTGTTAGGAAATGCTTATCAATTACTAGTGAGTAGTGACTATATTATTGGTGACTGACGGTGACTCCTAGTTGTTAGTCAATGCCAGGTGTCAGCTCAGACTTATTAACTGATTTAGGTTGCCTTACTGAGTTTGTATAAAATGGAACAGTGAGCAAACTTCAAAGTAATTCTTAAGTTACTGATAGTGAGCATTGGAGCATTTCTAAACAGATATGAGGACCATTATTGTCTTACAGAGCTATTCTTGAAAAAAAACACTATTTTGATACTTGTATAGTTGTATATTGAATTCTGCAAAACATGTTTTTTTTTGTCCCTTGCACGGCAATGTAAGGTGATACCATACTGAGTGTGCTTGTCACTTCACCTGCATTGAGTGAGCTTATTAGGATCTGGTGCAACCATATTGTTGACTCTTGATATGTGTACACACCTTCTGATTGTGTAAACACGTCAGCCAAGAACCTAATAGAAGGTCAAATGAAAGACATCTATTACTACTAACAGACGTTTCTAAAAAAGTACTACTGACAGACAACATAAGTACCTTCTATTGCCAGTATTGATACCTGCATAGCTTGCAGTCTGTTTCAGTACATCATCTTTGTTTGTTACTTGTTGCACTTGAAAAATTTTGCATTACCTGACTTTTGGGGTGGCAAATTTGGTTCTACACACAGAATAAGCATCTACTTTACCCAACACATCAAATACACTGATGAATCCCTTTACAGAATGTCGTGTTTTGGTCACACATTCCGCTGCTATAAAATTTGTATCATGGCTTTCCAAAACAGTTTCTAATACTGTAATACATGCACCCCTATTCATGCATGCCTTTGTTTGTATTTTCTTGATGTTTATATGATCATGTTGAATCACCACCGAATTTCATGTTCCATCAAAATAACACACAAGCAACCAAATTCTGATCAGTTGTAGAAAACCAGATCCTATCAGGGACATAGTAAATTGTACCATGACAAGGGCTGAATTAAGGCGTTCATTAATTATTGTCCAAAGACAATTGTTTATAACAGAAGCGAAGGTTTAACACCTATTATTAAGAGTTATTCTTCCCTACTTGAATCATGAGCTAATGATTGTGTAGTGCCTTATGTTAGACATGTAAATAGTCTTAGGGTATAAGGGGTTATTTGCATATTTACCTGTACACTTTGGATTGGCCTTTTGGGCCTCTTTGGAATACAAGGGGTTCATTTCAACATGGCATCAGAGCTAGGCTAGCCAGGACACCGCCGCCCGTCTGGTCTTCCTACCCTCCTCCCCTTCCCGCTTCTCACCGCCGTCGCCGTGTCTCAAGCCGCCGCCGTCGCCCGGTCCTCGTGCAGGAGGCCACTGCTGCACTGGAGGAGGCTCTGGAGTTCTATCAGTCTGAGCTACCGCCTATGAGCGTTGGCAGGAGGTTGAGGCTCATGCTACCGCCATCCTGGTGGGTAGCATGACCGTGGCCATGATAGATGTGGCGGAGCTGCCGACGACATAGCTTATATAGGAGTGCCTCCGAGCTTACTACCAGTCGATGAGTGATGTTATGTTTCATTCAGTTATGCACCAGGCGCACTCTCGTCATCAGGCTCAGTTCTTGACTCGTCACCTGCGCCCGAGCTTAGTAAAGGCTCTCATGGCTGTGCATGCTAAGGAGGCTCATCACCGTGGCGCAGTTCAGCTGCAGGCTGTCTTGTCTACTTTAGCACTTGCCACTTGCCTATTTTTTCAGCATTGACTGTGATCTCTTCAACACCCAGTGCACTAGTACCTCCCAATGCATCAGTAGCTGAAGCAATGCACTAGTACCTCCCAATGCATCAATAGCTGCTGCTTCTACTGCGGATCTCCACTGCACCTACTGCCAGCGTGACGGCAGTAGTTATCAGGACTGCCACAAGCGGAGAAGGGCCCTAGTGGTTCCACTCTGGAGCTAGCGCCTCTCACCAGGGCTCCTCCAACAATGCCGCACAACAACTCCTCTCCTCCAGCGCCTCGATGTCGGCTCAGCCTTGGAGCCTCCAACTCCTCCCTCGTCAGGTATTCTATCTCCGTGGATCTTGGACTCTGGTGCTTCCTTTCACATGACACCAGATTCCACTCACCTTGTTACATCCCACAGTTTTCTCTTCTACTGTTCAAACTATAGATGGTACCTCTATTCCCGTTGCAGGGTGAAGCACCCTTTCCACTTCATCTTTTCATGTTTCTGCAGTCCCACATGTTCCTCAACTTACTATGCAGCTTATGTTGGCTGGTCAGATCACTGATCATGACTGTTGTATTGTTCTTGAGTCTTGACTCTTGTTCTGTTCAGGACAGCCGCACAGGGACTTGGTACTGGCCCATGGCGTCATGATTCATGGCGCCTTTAGGAGCTCGACTGGCTCCATCTGCGTTCTGCTGTCTCCACCAACCAGTCAGCTCCTACCACTACCTCTGCCCTGACTGCGTCGTCCACTACCTCCTTCACTCGGTAGCGCCATTGTCTTGGTCATATCTGCGGATAACGCCTATCGTCACTAGTTGCTCATGGTGTTCTTGGGGTCTGTTTATGGGGACACGTCTTTACATTATATGGGTTGCAAGCTTGGCAAGCAACTGCAGCTCCTTTATCCCTTATTGATTCTATTTCTACTTGTCCTTTTGATCTTGTACATTGATGTTTGGGGCCTGGCTCCCTTCGTTTCGAAAGGGGGTCAATATTATGCGATCTTTATTGACGATTATTCTCGCCATATTTGGATTTACTTTATGTCCTCTCACAGTTAGGTTCTCTATTTACCAAATGTTCGCACCATGATTCACACTCAATTCAATTTGCCTATTTGTCTTTCGTGCTGACTCTGTTAGTATATTTCTGTTGCTTTGCATCATTTTCTCGCTGAGTAGGGTACTCTTCCCTAGTACTCTTGCCCTGGTGCTCATGCTCAAAACAGTGTCTCTGAGCGTAAGCATCGTCGCTTGAGACCGCTCGTGCTCTCATGCTTGCCTCCTGTGTTCCCCCACTTCTGGGTTAAGGTTGTTTCCACTGCTGCTTTTCTCATCAACATCTAGCCTTCGACTACCTTTAAGGGTTCTACTCTTGTTGAGCGTCTTTATGGTCGAGCCCAGAGTACAGTCACCTTCGCAATTTTGGTTGTCTGTTTCGTCCTTCTACCTCGTGAGCGCACGAAGCTGGCCGCTCAGTTTGTTGAGTGCGTTTTTCTTTACTACAGTCTTGACCATAAGGGTTATCGTTGCTACGATCCTGTTGCTCGCAGGATGAGGATTTCTCGGGATGTCACCTTTGACGAGTCCTGACCTTACTACCCTCGTTCTCCCGCAGTCGGGTTAGATTCTCTTATTGAGTTGATCTCTTTTCTGACTTTCTTGACTGACTGCCTTCCACTCCTGTTGCCTCATCCTCCTCCGGTTGCTTCTCTTCCACCTCCGTCAGAGTCTACTTCCCGTTCTGTTGTTCAGATTCCACCTTTTCCTCTGTACTACTCTCGTCGTCCTCAGTCTATTCCTCCAGTTGAGCCTCCGTCTTTGCTGGGTCTTGTTCCCGGTTCTTCTTCGTCCTTGCTGGGTCCTGCTCCACCCTCTCCTCCCCGATACGATCTTCGTGATTGCCACACTGTCCGGCCACCTGAGCACTTCGGTTTTGCAGCCGTTGCCTCTTCTGAGCCTGTGACCTACTAAGGCTGCTGCTTACCCTGAGTGCAGCTTGCGATGTCTGAAGAGATTGCTGCCTTAGAGCGTATTGGCACTTGAGATCTTGTGCCCCTACCTGCGCGTCACTCCTATCATGTGTAAGTGGGTGTACAAGATCAAGACCTGCTCAAATGGTTCCTTTGAGCGCTACAAGGCTTGTCCCAAGATCGACCCGCTCGAATGGTTCCCTTGAGCGCTATAAGGCACGTCTTGTACGTGTTGTTTTCAGCAGGAGCATGGTCATGACCAGGGTTTGGTTTACCGGCGGTTACCGGTAACCGGAATTACCGTCGGGGACCGGGAATAAAAATACCGCCCGAAATATGAAATGCGAAAATTTGAATTTGTAGATGCACTGTAGCCTGCATTGGAAGCATGTAGGGTCCATGGGGCTTTTGCTTGTGAACTCTTGATGTTTTCTGCATGTGGGGAGACAAAAGTGAGGCTGCAGGAGATATAAAAGCATGCATGAATGCCTCTCCATCTTCCCACGCATGCATGAATGCATGCCTCTCCATCTTCCCACGCATGCATTAATAGCAAACGCCTGTTCACATGGCTGCCTCTCCATCTTCCCACGCATGCATTAATAGCAAACGCCTGTTCACATGGCTGCCTCTCCATCTTCCCGTGCATGCATGAATGCATGTCTCTCCATCTTCCCACGCATGCATGAATGCATGCCTGTTCACATGGCTGCCTCTCCATCTTCCCACGCATGCATGAATGCATGCCTGTCCATCTTCCCACGCATGCATGAATGCATGCCTATTCACATGGCTGCCTCTCCATCTTCCCACGCATGCCTCCTTGGTTCAGCTTCTAGTCTCTTCATTTCTCTCTTTGTATTCACACTCATATGTGTGTAGCTAGTGCTATATATACTTGTAAGATGTAACTTCATTCATTAAGTAATCTATTCGCAAAGCATTCAACGTTATCAAGCAGCAAGCATTTCACCGGTTTTATCCGGTTTTCCACCGGTATTTCCGGTAATCGACCGGTTACCAGTCCCCTCCCGCCCCGCCCAAAATTTTCATTTGACAAAATTCATCCGGTTTTTATCCGGGATTTTCAGTAACCGGCTGGTTACCGGTACCGCCCGGTGGCCGGGATTTACCCCGGTTCCGATTTTTCGATCCTTGGTCATGACTATGATGAGATTTTTGCTCCTGTTGCTTACATGACCACAGTTTGCACTTTACTTGCTATGGTCTCTGTTCAACAGTGGTCCATCTCTTAGTTGGACATTAAGAATGTTTTTCTCAATAGTGAGTTGCGTGAGGTTTACATGCAACCACCTCTGAGTATTCTGTCCCTGAGGGTACAGTTTGTTGCCTTCGTCGCTCTTTATGGGCTCAAATAAGTCCCTCATGCTTGGTTTGACTGCTTCTCTTTTGTTGTCACTGCTGTCAGCTTCTCCGCCAGTGATCACGACCTTGCCCTCTTTGTCCACACCTCTTCTCGAGGTTGAACGCTCCTCTATGTGGATGGCATGATCATTATTGGCGACGACTCAGTATATTGCCTTTGTGAAGGTAGTTCTTGATGTCTGATTTGGGTCCTCTTTGTTACTTGGGATTGAGATTGCTTCTACGTCCGAGGGCCACTATCTCTCCTTGGAGCGTTACATTCAAGATATCCTTACTCGCACTTGTCTCACTGATCAGCGTGTGGTGGATACTCCTATGGAGTTTGGTGCTCACCTTCGGCCTACCGATGGCGAGCCTCTTGAGGACCCTACTCACCACTACCGTCTTGTTGGCAGCCTTGTCTATCTTGGCATCACTCGCCCTGATATCTCACCCAGTTCACATCCTGAGTCAGTTCGTCTCTGCTCTTACTCAGCTCCACTATAGTCACCTTCGTGTTCTGTTATATCTTCGCGGGACCATTACTCATCGCCTTTTCTTTTCTCGCTCCAGTTCTTTGCAGCTTCAGGCATACTCTGATGCGACCTGGGCTAACGATTATTCTGATCATCGGTCTTCTTCTGCCTATTGTGTTTTCCTTGGTTCCTCCTTGATTGCTTAGAAGACTAAGAAGCAGATTGTCGTTTCTCGTTCGAGCGCTGAGGCTGAGTTGAGAGCCATGGCATTGTTGACAGCTGAGATCACTTGGCTTTGGTGGTTACTTGAGGATTTCGGTATTTCCACTACTGCACTGACTCCTCTCCTCAGATAGTACTGGTGTGATCAACATTGCTTAAGATCCTGTGAAGTATGAGCTCACCAAATATGTTGGGGTGGATGTTTCATAAATGCGATCTTAGGTGCAAGACCAAGTTATTGCTCTTCAGTATGTACCTTTGGAGGTTCAGTTAGCAAATTTCTTCACCAAGGCACAAACTAGAGCTCAGAATAGCTTCTATCTCTCCAAACTCAGTGATGTTAATCCACCACGAGTTTAAGGGGGTGTTAAGATATGTAAATAGTGTAGGGTATAGGGGGTTATTTGCATATTTATTGTACACTTTATATTGGTCATTTGGGCCTCTTTGGAATACAAGGGGTTCATTTCAACACCTTACTCTTTGGTCTTTAATTCTGAAATATGCTACGTGGGCAGGGGCGGAGCCAGGATCCAGACAAAGGGGGGGCCGACCCGCCAAGGCGCCGGCGTCATGGGTCCTAGGCGCCGTGTGTCGGCAAAATTAGACATACACATATATAATTAAACATACGCATATATATTATCATATAAATTCAATCATAACACATATGGCAAAATAATGTAGCATACGTCTAGCATACTGCAAAGACTCTCTCAGTGGTCGCTGTTGATACTGGAAGAGTTATGACTAATCTTAGCAATCTATCGACCATTGGATAAATAGAATTTTTACCTAATCTCACTAGTCCCTTTGTTAGATCAGCAAGTGATGGCAATGTACTTAGCTCTAGATGGTTACATACATCAAGTTGAAAATGTGGTAGTTGACACTTAACACTCCAATTGAGCTTGATCTTGACTTGAAAAATCAGCGGGATAGTACTTTTCCACCAGAGTACTTATCTTTGAAATGTCAAAGCCATCTTTTCTTGGATCTAATGAGGCACAAAGTGATAGAAGCTCTGTTGTTTGAGAACTGAATCGATCTTCTAACTCAATCAATTGTTGGTCGATCGCAACATTAAACACATCTATTTTATAATGGTGAAGAGTGGTGGTATTATCATTTTTGTTCCGAGATTTGGTCACATCCACATACCTACAAATTGCGACATGTAGTTAAACAAGTTAGATATGTACCATAAGAATTAAAAAATATGTATTTGTGCTCATATTAAAAAACTGAAGGTAAGATAATAACTTACTTGCGATTTAAATCCGAAATCTCAATCTCATGCTTGTCACAAAAGGCTTTCACCTCCTCAAGAAGTGGTTCCCAACCATCATTTCTCAAGTCACTAAGCAATGATTTTGTGTTAGAAATGCAGGGGCCTAATTGACTAATTGACTGTGATTAAGGGTGATTAAGGGGTCCTATTAATGCATTTGATGGACCATTGGGGGGCCAGGCCCCTGCCCGCCCCCCTTCTCTCCGCCCCTGTACGTGGGAAGCTAGGTGTGCAACTGTTGTGGTACCTACCAAGGCCCACAATCCACTATATCTTCATACTTTTTTTTTTGGTTGCTACTTTGATAATTCTGAATAACAATATTGCAGCCAGACTACTTACTACATATGATTTTTATCTACATAAACATTATTTACTTGCTGTTAAAAGTGGTTCGGTTGTGCTTAAACATGCATGCATATAATGATACTATATGCTCCAGTATTGATTGATTGCTCTTGAGGAACGGAGCTGAAGTGTTACTGTTTTTCTGAACCTGCTGTCAACCTGACACAGTACCATCTTCTGTATCGTTCTCAACAGACCCGACCAGCTGACACTCCATCCGAGCTGCTAGTGAATGTTTGTAGGGGAGTAAGAATCTACCATTCTACTATTTGCAATAGTGATGTGTGCTGTCATTCCTTGCTTAAAATCAATTTCATGTGATGTGCAACTGATTTTAATTGAGACGTTCTGTTCTTAATTGTTTATACCAAGTGACTTGTCATGTGATGATATCTTTCTTCCTTATTAGGAGAGACATTGCTATCAGTGGATCTAGCTGGACAGGTTCCCGAGCTGTGTACATGAATGAGGTGGTGGTTTTTTTTTTTTGGGAAATTTTTCAGTGCATAGCTTTGAAGGTATTCCTATCAGATCTTTTTCGCTTTCAGTATCAAATGGAAAATGTCAATAGAAATTACGATGACAATCTTATGACATTGGGAATTGTCATGGAACCTCGTTTTCTTTGTCAATAAAATAAAGAGGAATCGTCGTAGCGGTTTTGTGCATTGATGCAATGTTTCTTTAACTCATTACTTGCCAAAATCTATAATCTATTCTACAGACCAACCTTTTGGCGAGCTGATGAGAGATGAACAAAAATACATCGATCCATTTCATTGCGATAGTAACGTTGCTTCCTTGTTGTTTAAGGATTCCGTTGCAGAAACACTGAATGTTAAGAGCCAAGGTTTGTAATCATTTGGACCATCCTATTCCTAGGCCCCACATATGTGAGATACCTCAAGTTACTAACTTCCAAATGTATTCATCCAAGGGTTTGATAAAGCATCCCTGTGCATGAAGCTGAGTAGCCACATTATTCGCTGCTGTTTCTTTTTCTCCGTGTTTTCTGTAACACTTAACACTAAACCCGCAATGATTGATAAGGATGTTGCACTCAGCATTAATGATTGACGCGAAAATTCCAATTAAATCACTCGTATGCCTTTGGCTGGTGATGTATCTTTTAATATAGCTTCAGGAAGTACATCAGTGCAAGATTTTGCAATGCGGGTTGTCAAATCTTTGTGATCAGATTTTACTTTTCATTTTTGAAGCGAACTGATTCTATTTATCATATAGCTGACAATCACACTGAGCTGACATCAAAGAAGCCCTTCATGCATTACATGTAAGCAGTTTTGTTTTCTTTCGACTCCGACCTTCAAATGGCCCGACCAAAAGAGTACTTCTAGACCGATAAAATCTGAAAAAGATTGGATCAATTTGTTCTTTTTCGTAGACTTGGATTAGTCGTCAGTTGTCACAATTATTTTGTACAGGGATAAACTAGTGGCGGCCATCAAGGGGTTAGTGTCCACTAGCCGCTTCGCACTTCTGAGAGACATGAAGCATAATTTACGTCAATTCAACCACGCTAAGATGCTGCTTTCGTTGGATGCAATGATTTAGTATCATATGCCCTTGTTCAATACACACAACGCATCACTTTGGTCTTGGTTTTATTTCATATGATTAGCCGCTTGTATTCTATTCAAACATGTTATCAAATGAAACTTGGTGGATGTGGGTGGATGTGCCCCCATTGTGGAGAACATTGACACCCACAAAAACACGCTACTCTCTCAAAAATAGGTTCCAACTGTTTCCGCATTGCCTTGTCTTCTTTCGACTGCAGTTTGCTACTAACCCTGATACTGCTCTGTGATGCACGCATGCGTTAGCATTGCATTGGTCATTGTTCTGTGACTTATGTCTTTTGATTGTGGCTTATTTAGTCTAATGAATAGTAATTGCTGAAAGAAGTCGAAACCAAAAATCAGCAAAGCTGAAAAGAACAGGCTATATAGGTAGCAGTTGTGTATATAATTGTAATGTCCTTAGGGTGTGTTTTGTTCGTTGCCAAACCTTGGTACACTTCCAGTAATTTTGATTTCTTGTTGGACTTTCAGATAAGAGACCACAGTTGTAGTACTCCGAACTTTCTAGACATTTACCCCACCTATCATAGGCTCGTTTCCAAGGAAAAATTTGGCACAATTGTGGTAATTAATGTGGCTTCCAAACCTTTGTCTTGCCAGCAACCAAACAAGTGTGTTGATATTTTTAGCTGGGTTTGAGTCGTTTTGATCAAGCATCACAGGCTTCACAGCTATCATCTGCTACTTCTGCTCGTTAATAATCCAGTGGAAATGGAAAAATGGATCCTATCTGCTACATCTGCTGATTGACAGTTGAAGTTTGATGTTTCAATACGCTTCATGTACTCCCGATATCACTATCCGTAGCTGACATCATGTCAAAGTTATGGAGCCTTCTTTTAATTTGAAGCTAGTAGGTTCTCTCGTCGCACGGACGATAACATGCGTATACATGTTGTTTCACGTCCGTCTTCGGCCCGCTTCTTTAAGACCCGCTTTTTTCAATTTATGACTTATGATTTTATCTAAATAAATAAATAAAATGATTTTTTTTCATCTTTTTGAAGTACCTTATTGATATAGTTTTTTCGAAACGATTTATCAGCATTCAGTACGTTCGCATTAAGGCCAAAAGCTACCAGTTACAGCCATCAGCTGTTGAAATATCTGATTGCTTACAGATATGTTCGGTTCAAGTGTATATTCGGTTTACTGCATATATTCTAAACCGAATACAGATTGTAATATGTTCTCTGATTGTAATCCTTGTGTGATCTCTGATTCAGTTTCCTTGTGATCCCGGATTCTATTGCCATACAGCCTATAGCACGTCCGGCAAACATCTGAATATATGTACTGAGCAGCGCTATATTGTCCATTGCGCCAAAACCAATATACTTTCTCTGTTTTCTACATGGTATCAGAGCCTTTCTAATCTCCAACAAGATGCCTGGCACAACTCTATACATAATTCTAAGCACTGTAGCCAATGCAACTGCTGGCGTGCCGTCCACCAGTGCAAGCCTCATGCCGACTCCCTCCTCCAACAATCTGATCAACATAAAATTATCAAGAGACAACTATCTCCTCTGGAAAGCGTAGATGTCGTATTATGAGGACAATATCTTCTCGGCTATGTTGATGGCTCCGTTGAGCAGCCATCCGTGATGGTTGTAAAGACAACTGGTAAGGGAGAAGATCAGGTGGCAAACCCGAATTATTATGTTTGGGTGCAACAAGATCAATATGTGTTGAGCTATCTTCTCTCCTCTCTTTTGAAAGAAGTACTTGCACAATGTTGTTCATGCTCACCTCACATGAGGTTTGGGAAGCACTAGGACACATATTCTCTTCACAGTCAAAAGCAAGGATCATGCAAATTCGGCTACAACTGGCGAAGGATTCTGTGACGACCTACATCAACAAAGTCAAGAATCTTACTGACACCCTTGCAACAATTGGAAAACCACTTGAGCAAGAAGAGCTTGTGCTCTATGTCCTAGCCGGCCTTGACTCGGATTACAATTCATTGGTCACTTTGGTTAGTACAAGGCCCGATCTCATCTTGCTTAATGATCTCTGTGCTCATCTTCTAATCTATGAGATGCATCATAGCGACTTTCAGCTTCATGAGTCGTCAGCCAACCTAACATTGCGCAACAGAGGTGGCAGGAACTGTAGCTGGGGCAAGGCCGTGGAAGTCAGCAGAGAGGAGGCTAGTTCAGAGGTGGCCAATTTGGTGGAAATCAAGGACACGGTAATAGCAATGACACACGTTCAATGTGTCAAGTCTGTGGCAAGTGAGGTCACAATGCTCTCCGATGCTATCATCGGTTTGATCACTCATACCAGGAAGATGGAGGTCATGTGGCAGCAGCCGTGACTAGCTACAATGTGGACCTGAGTTGGTATGTCGACCCAGGGACTATGGACCACATTACTGCTGATCTTGACAAGCTGACTGTAAAGGAGAAATATCATGGCAATGATCAAGTCCTCTTGACTAATGGGTCAGGTACGACAATTGCTCATGTTGGTCATTTTCTTCTTCCTAACCATAATCATTCACTTCATTTACAAGGTATACTTCATGTCCTAAAGGCTAATAGAAATTTGATCTCTATTCAAAAATTAATCTTTGATAATAATGTGTACCTTGAGTTTCACCCTGGTTTTCTCCTTGTTAAGGACCCTACCACAAAGCAAACTCTTCTTAGAGGAAGGAGGAAGTTGCAAAGGTGACATCAACTCCCTGCCAACCAACATTAGAAAGCACAACACTCAAAGCCTACACTGCTGAGAAACTTTAATTTGGGAATTAGAATGCTCAACTGGGTCATCCATTATTCACTACTATTTAGAAAATTCTTTAGTCCCATGCTTTGAACACTAGTTTAGAGTTCTTCAGTTTATTCTTTTTTGCAATATGCTATTAGGTCCAATTCAGTTCAATAAATCAATTTTGTGATGCCTGTCAATAGGCAAAGAGTCATCAATTGCCTTTTGTTTCCTCAGATAATAATTCTAATGCTCCTCTTAAATTTGTTTGTTCAGATGTTTGGGGGCTACTAGAACATCTATAGGAAATCATAAGACCTATGTAAGCTTTATAGACAACTTCAATAAGTTTACATCGATTTCTTTCTTGAAAAACAAATCTGATGTCTTTAAAGTCTTCCTCCTATTTCAATCTCATGTTGAACATCTTCTAAACCGAAAAATCCTTTGTATTCAAACGGACTGGGGTGGTGAATATCATAAACTTAATTCCTTCTTTCATCAAACCAACATTGCTCATCGTGTTTCATGTCCTTGTACCCATCAACAAAATGGGATAGCCGAATGCAAACATCAACACATTGTTGGGACAGGGCTTGCTCTTCTTTCGCATGCATCTGTTTCTTTGCGTTTTCGGGATGAGACTTTCATTCAGCATGCTTTCTTATAAATCGGTCGCCTACCCGTGTGTTACAATTCACATCTCCTTTTGAGCATATTTTTGGAACCAAACCATATTACAATTTTCTTTGCACTTTTGGGTGTGCTTGTTGGCCAAATTTGTGTCTTACAACTCTCATAAATTGCAATTTTGATCTCAAAAGTGTGTCTTTATTGGCTATAGCTCTCTTCACAAGGGCTATAAGTGTCTTTGTCCTCAAATGGATATGGTGTTTATCTCTAGAGATGTCGTCTTTGATGAACACCTCTTTCCTTTCTCTCTTGACACTAAGCAACCTACCCATCTTACTTCTCAAAACATTCTTCTTTCATTTATTCCCATGCATGAATAATGTGAACAATTTGTTACATCTATTACCACTAGTCATGTTGGTCCAAATACTGTACCAAATGCAGATACAGGTCTTCTGGAGGCTGCTGAGCTACCAGTTGAAGTGGCTGGGCCTCGAGGAGGCCCTGTCACAGTAGCTGATCTTGCCACTGAGCCTGCTGCAGCTTCCGATGTCCCTACCATAGATGTTGTGGCCACCGGATTTCCTACCATGGCAACGGTGGTAGCCAATTCTCCTCTTGAGGCTGCTGAGGAATCTGTTAAACCAGCAGCCAACTCCGCACATCCCATGCATACAAGGTCCAAGGCAATACCACGAAACCTAAGAAGTTTAGTGATGGAGACATTTACTACCACTTGTATTCATGTTGAGCAAGAACCATCTGACTATCATGTGGCCCTTTCTCAGCCACAGTGGAAATAAGCTATGGATGATGACTATAAGGCATTGCTATTAAACAAAACTTGGAGACTTGTTCTGGCAAGACAAGGAGTAAATCTTAGTGACTGTAAATGGGTTTTCAAGATAAAGAAGGAAGCTGATGGCACAGTTGATCGGTTTAAAGCATGTTTAGTGGCGAAAGAGTTCAAGCAAAGGTATGGATTGGATTATGAGAAAACTTTTAGTCCAGTTGTTAAACCTGCTACCATTCGTCTTGTTTTGTCTTTGGTTGTTACAAATAAGTGGTGTCTTAGACAACTACATGTGCAAAATGCTTTTCTTCATGGATATTTGGAAGAAGTATATATGAGGTAACCTCTAGGGTATGAAGATGATATTCATCTAGGATATATCTGTCGGCTAGACAAAGCTCTATATGGGCTAAAACAAGTACCACAAGCATGGCATTCTTGATTGAGTTCGAAGCTGCAAAAACTTGGTTTTCTTCCCTCCCAAGACTGATGTTTCGTTTTTTGTTTATAACCATGCAAGTACAGTCATTTACATACTCATATATGTAGATGATATAATTGTTACAAGCTCCTCCAATTTAGTAGTCACAAGCTGGTCCAACAACTCTAAGAAGATTTTGCAATTAAGGATCTTGGTGACTTACACTATTTTTTTGGGTATAGAGGTCACTAAGAAAGAGAATAGCATGGTTCTGACCCAAAGTAAGTATATCTTTAAGGTGCTTCGCTGTGCCAACATGGAAGGATGTAAAATTATAGTAACACCTATGTCCCATTTAGAAAAATGACAAAAGAAGAAGGACAGCTTCTGTCGGAGGCCAAGAGCACAAAATATCGAAGTATTGTGGGTGTGCTACAATCTCTCACATTGACACATCTAAATATTTCATATTCAATGAACAAAGTTTGACAATTTCTCTCACAACCAAGGAGTTCACATTGGGGAGCAGTGAAATGAATTCTTCAATATTTAAAGTCTACATCTACAATGGGGCCTTAGATTCAAAGGTCATCCTCTTCTCTAATCAGTGCTTTCTCTGATGCTGATTAGGCAGGGTGTCCTGATGATCAAAGATCGACAGGTGCCATGCGGTTTTCTTTGGATCAAACCAGATTGCCTGGAGTTCAAGGAAGAAACAGACAGTAGCACGCTTGAGCACAGAGGCAAGAGTATGTCTTTAGCCAATGCAACAACCGAAGTTGTGTGGGTTCAATCATTATTGCGAGAACTTGGTGTTTTCAAGCTAGGTCACATGTCCTCTGGTGTGACAATCTTGGAGCCACGTATTTGGCAGCTAATCCAAAATTTCATGCATGGACTAAGCACATCGAAGTGGATTTTCACTTTGTACGAGAACAAGTGGCACACAAGTTGCTTGAGATCAGATTTATCTCATCAAATGATCAAGTCACATATATATTTATGAAGCATCATTTGGTTCAGCGGTTTTTAGTACTTTGGAACAATCTCAATTTAGTTAAACTAGTTAAGATTGAGGGGAAGTGTTGAAATATCTGATGGCTAACAGATATGTTCGGTTTAGGTGTATATTTAGTTTACTGCATATATTCTAAATCGAATATAGATTGTAATATGTTCTCTGATTGTAATCCTTCTCTTTTGTAATCTCTAACTCAGTTTCCTTGTAATCCCGGATTCTATTGCCATATGCATGTAGCACGTCCGACAAACATACGAATATATATATACAAAGCAACGATGGGCATTATCCATTGTGCCAAAACCAGTCTACTCTCTATTTTGTTAGACTATGTGGATGGTCATGAGTGATGATGAATAATTAACATTTGGTTTGCTATTCATTTTGTGTTTAGGAATGTTTCGGTTGATTGTAGTGGATAATTTGAGTTTGAGTGGTTTTGATTAGTGTTCAAGTAGCTCAGACCAGCCTTAACCTTTACGAGTAGTTTCAGACCAGTCCGAGTCCTTTTGGACAACTTCGAGTGGTTGCAGTCGGGTCTGAGCGGTTTCAATCGGATACAAGTAGAATCAGATAACATTCGAGTTGCATCAGGGCATCGGATGGCATTCGAGTGGCAATGGAGGATCAACCGGTGTTCGAGTGGCAACGGAGGATCGAACGACGTTCAAGTGGTGACGGACGATCGGACAATGTTCGAGTGGCATCGGAGGATCGGATGGCGTTCGAGAGGTATTAAAGACCCAAGTGACATCTCGACCACAGCAAGCATCGACTACGGTAGGTTTCAATCATGATATTTTGACTACGTCTAATTTCAACCACATCTGGTTTCGATCACGGCAACTCGACTACAGTATTTCGCCCATGACAGAACGACCACTGAAGGCAATCGTAGCTACAATACGTTTTCATGGTCATAGCTACAGTACTTTCCATGGTCGTAGCTATAGTTCTTTTTTCATGGTTGTAGCTACATTTCGTAGACTTTTTGGTCGGTATTCGATAGTCATACTCTTTGCGGTCGGTAGTTGATCAATAGTCGTAGACTTAGTGGACTACTATCACAATCGTAGACTTCATAGTCTTGTCATCATAGTCGTAGAAGTACGGTCTGCTATTGTTGTCTTCGGTTTTCCAGTCGGTTGTCATAGATCTCATGATCGGTAGTCGAAGGCTTTGCGGTCGGTACTCGTAGACTTCATTGTCAGTTCAAGTGCTTCAACTCTTGTGATATTTGAGTACTTCGAGTACTCATGTCTGGCCAGTGGTGTGACTGGTTGGTGCATGATGGTCGATAATCAATGTACGATACTCGAAGTACTCGGTAGTCGAATGGACTAAGTACTCGATAGTTGTAGGCATTGCGATTGGTTGTTGGAGACTTGTGTTATATGATTGGTAGTCGGTAGTCGGTACTCAATGGTTCTGTGGTCAGTAGCGATAGTATTCCCGAGTGTTCCAAGTGATGGTTTTTCCTGAGTACTTGTGTTCGAGTATTCGATGAGCCAGCGACTGGTTTTGCATTGCGGTTATAACCGGTCATGATGAGTGATCTGAAGTTGGTGATTTCTAGAGAGCGTGGATTTGTGGTAGTGGACGACCGGGTTGGTGGTCGTGGCTGATTTGGTACTTGTCTATGGATAGACAAGGGTGTGTGATACGCGTGTGTGCTAATGTCAGTCAAGTTTGAAGAACTTGTGCTGGTGAAAAACGTTATTTGGTCTTTGATGTGCAAGATGGCAAGGAGACGATTATGGTCGGTGATGAGGAGGATCGGGAATAGGATGGGAAAGTCTGAGGTCCAAGCGATCGAAGATGTCAAGCGAGGTGATCGGGCTCACACTAGAACGCATGGAGATCAAAGGTGGTGATTCATGAAGAAGATATGGGAGGTGCGTTTCTGGAGGCTTCAATACGGGGTAATGATGCGTGGAGAAGATACAGAAGGTGCGGTCCTGAAGGCTTCGACACGTGAGGTGATGGTGCGTGATGAAGATACAGAAGGTGCTGTCCTGGAGATTTCGTCACATATTGTTAGGAGTTGTGGATGGAGTCCACAACTTAGAAGAGGTAGAGTTCAGATAAAATCCATGTTTGAAAGGGTTTCGGATCCCTTGATTTGAGAAAGAGATAGAATTTCGTGTTCATGTTTGAGTTGAACATGGTTTAGGGTTCTAGCATTGAAAAGCAGGTAGAGGCTAAGGGGGCTTGGGTAGTGGCTTTTGAGAAGGTTTTTTGTACTAGAGTTTCAGGGGTACCGTGAGGGCGGTTTGTAGCCACAAACATGATACATAAATAATAGATCACATCTATTGCAAGAAAAGTTAGTCGGCGCTGACGACGTGTTTACTGAGCATCATTTTCTTGTATCTTCGGCGGTGTGCTAACACATCATGATCTTGTGAGCTTCGAGCACGATATTGTCTTTCAAGCGGTCGAAGCTGTCGAGCGGAAAGAGATTTCGACTACGTGCAAAGGCGGTTGGAGCGAACGGTCGAACAACTTGTTATCGAAATCTACGTCCGGTAATTTAGATTAGTTTTCTTCTTATTTGGATTTTTGGTTTCAGGTTCTAAAAAGTGGGGGTAATTATGCATCCTCTCTGATTACGCAATATGATCCTACAGTTTTGTACATCAGCCACAGTAGAAAATAACTCACAGATCTGGTGCTCGTGGCCTGCTGGCCCATGCCGCAGTCGGTTCGAGCCACCGGCAAAAAGGAAGAGAGGGCTTGGGACATCGGGCGAGAGAACATGCTCATACGCATGCACGAGTTCGGGATTCGCTTTCGGGGGGCAGTTAAGCTGCATGGACGCGTGCCAGACGCCGACACACCACGGACGAGACGCGCGTCGGATATTTGCGTCCATTTCCGGGGAGCTCAGCTGAAAGCGCCGTTCCTGCTAGAACGTTTGTTTTCACTGCGGTCTCTCAACTCGCGTGTTAAACGTTGCCGAAGCCGTGTTAGTGCGGCATGGGCATCTCCCGAAGCCGTACGTGTAGGCCTACACCGTATCTATCAGATTAGCCCGGCTGCGTCTGGACAACTGGACTCGATCGAGCATCAACCAACGGCTGCCATAGCCATACCGTTCGGTATCAAATAGGCCGTCCCATTATGCACGCATGGGTAGTTAGCAAATTTCGTCAACGGCAGTGAGACGAGTGTGAGACCGTGGCATGTGTCGGAGAAAGGCGCGGTGGTGTTCTCTCGGCCGAATTCTCTACCACTGTTGCTTCAGCCGCAACAAACAGGGCGAATTGCGGCAAGCTCGCACGGGGCAATCGTCAACGCGCGGGGAGATCAGAACGCGCCCGAAGCCTCTTGACGCCGCGCGCGCACGGTGTGCCCCATGGGTAGGTGAGAGCGTGACGGTAATTGCGTAGCACCGGGCTTCGACGTATATGTATATAGGCCCGACCGAATACGAGTGGCCGGCTCGCAGACAGTTTCTATCTTTTGATTTTTAGAAATTAGTTGTTGAATCACTGAATAGACCGTTTTGAACGAAGTGATTTCCCGACACGAGTATTCTTTACTCTTAATTCTCAGCCAAAATCATAGCACTTTTGGACAGACTTACGCAGCCGAAAGCTACGTTACGTGGAGCCCACATCATTGCCGGGCTGATAACGCCGCCTATGTCACCTGATCACAGAGAGAAATAAAGATGTTTATCGTTGAACCGTGTTGTCCGTCCGATCGGCCTCGTAAACCCGTGCCGTCGAGAGAAGCACTCCTCACAGCCTCTCTCTCTCTCTCTCTCTCTTTTGAGAGAGAGAGGCATTCCTCACAGTCCAGTAAGGGGAATAATGCATTCCGTGCCGTGCGTCACACACGGCCGTTTGATGCGTTTGCAAGGCACTGAATGCGTTGATGCCAATGTCAGTTCTTTCCTACTCCTACATCAGTTCTCTGGCCACTAGACATGCAGTTCTGCAAAGGCCAGTGCAATGAGAATGAAGCCGGACCAATAGGACGGCAAAAAGATAGCTGAAGCCTGAGGTCACAGTACCACTATGCCCCTGGGCCCGTCTGCCCTCCATAAACTGCTGCCCGGTCGGCCGAGCGCCGGGCAACGCGGCCCACGCGTCCCCCTCGCACAACTGCTCCCGGGCGGGCGGGACCATCCCCCCGGCTGCCTCTCGATCGCCGCGCTGATCGCGCGCGTCCAAACAGCCACGAGCTAGCTAGGGGCACCGGGCAGTGCGCGCCACTAGCCTTGCCACGGCACATCGGCATCCAGCGGCATCGGCGCTGCCCTGCCGCATGGACGCTTCCCGCTCGTCCGCCTGCGGTGATGTGGGACGCGCCGCTGTTGCGTGATAGAGAGCTAGGTGTTAATGTGGTATGGGTGGAGAAAATGGATAAAAGGGACGTGCGGACGCAGTGCTGTGCGGTTCACATGACCCCCCGCCCGCTCCGCCCCGCCCGCCTGGCCGGCCGTGTCGTTTCCCCCACCGCGACGTTGTCGCCGTGCGCTTGTTGGGCACCGGCGGCCCATGGCCCCCTGCTGTCCGGGAAGAAACCGCCACGGGCTACCTCCGGCCGGGCGCATGGACACCGCGCACAGATGAGCTGAACTGTGTGCCGTACGCGCGCGATCTCGACCGGGAGATCACATCATGAAACGTCTCCCGTCCACGTCAAAGAATTCCGGATGAGGTGCACCGGTGCGTGAGGCCGAGCGCGTCGGGATGGCGCATCGCGTTAGCGCACTGCCGCGCAGCATGGTAATCCGTGCTGTCGACGGACGGACGGCGGGGTACGTGAAACCTGTTGTGTATGGCTCGTATAGGCAAAGAAAATGGTTATGTTTGTAAAAGCGGAGCGTGGCTTTTCCGGACATAGCCTATAATAGAAAGAAACATGGTTTGTATCGGGTTACAAAATATTATATCCTAAGGGCTACGGGAGCAAAGCCCCTCGTGGTACAGACTAGATGTCTAAGACGAACATATAATCAGGGTACAAATATACACATTTGACCTCTTGTAACATTAATCCTGATAAGCAACTCCTCGTACGGGCGGAGCCGCTGTGATACAACTCCCAGGGATGTAGGCATTGCCGAACCTCTGTTGGACCGAAATGGCGACAGAGGGGGGTGAATGCCGCTTAAAACTTGCCTTCAAAAGAACCCCGAAAGAACCTCCTCTTCATAAGCTATGGAAGTTATGGAGCTGAGTTCAAGAGATCTCTGGAAACCTAGACTTACTGAAAGGAAAGCTAGAAAAGAGAAATTAACTCCCAAGGGAAAAACCAAAAAACAGCACAAGTCACATGAGGGCCGGACTGATTTCAACATGCCAGGCGGTCAAACCGCAAAGTCCAGGCCGGTCCGACCGGTCCTTTGCCGCCGGTCAGACCGCCGGCTATATGCCGGTCAGACCGCCGTTCTCGATCGATCGACCGCCTTCAAAAGGCGGTCGACCGCCTCTGGGACAAAGAACCCGAGTTCTGATTTTCACACAAGAAACGAAACTTCCTTTCCTTGCCAAATCTAAGAGAATAAAAGAGATACTGCTGTTCTTTTTGGACCAGGGGAGCAAGAAAATAACTACAATAGCCAGAGAAACCTAGAGACCAAGGAAATCGAACTCATGAGCATGAATTTCAAATTATGGCAGAAAATCTGAAATTTTTGCAGAGCTGACTCAAAATCCAAAATACTCCCCAACCATTGATCCTTTGGCCACGAAACTTTGAGGATAGCTACTCATTAGCTCCTGGGCTCAACATCTCGAGTTTCATGCCATCTCACGAAGGGAATCCCAAAATGCATCAAAACCCTAGAAATGCCAAAACCTGAAAAGACACAGAGAGCTGCTCAAAAACCAAAAAATCTCAACAACCCTTCAATCTTTGCTCATGAGCTTTTGCAGGAAGATTAGCAATAGCCTAAGGACCAGAGAGTCCAAATCTTAGAGCATCTCATGAAGAAAAACAAAGGGGGCCAAGAAACCCTAGAAAGCAAGATGAAGAACAGGGGAGACCAAAAAGCCAAACCTGAGATTAAATGCAATTTTCTCTGGGCAAAGTCGATCAAATGATCTGGAGGCAACATTCCAACATAGAGCAACCCATTTTGGTACTCCCCAACAAGAAACAACAAGAAAATGAAACTCTCAAGAATCACTCAAAAGAGGCATCGAAGGAAATGAATAACAGAGAGCCTGGGAATCGATCAATCTCAAACAAGCCATCTCATATTGATAAAGAGGAAAGAAGATACATGATTACAAAGGAGACACAACTCACATCCTCTCTACCTCCCCATACATACTTGAGTGGACATCAAACCATCCTCTCCCACAAGAACACACCCAAGAAGCTACGAAGGAGACACACAGAGGGAGGAGACAACACTCTGCTCTCTCCAACAACTCTCCACCAACTAAAGCCTAAAGCCAAAACAAACTTCTAAAGCTCATTTTGACTAAAGCAAACCCTAGAAACCCTTGGAGTGCATGAGTGGGCATGCAGCCACTCCCTCATATTTATAGCCCTTGACTAACGGGTCTCCAACCCGTTACGCCTACTAAACCCGAACGGAGCCCGCTCCCGCTTTTGCAGCCTCGCGAAATTACCATTTCGCCCCTCCTGCACCTTCCAGGAAGCTTCCGCGCTCCTTGTCGTCCAAGCCTCGCAACCACCTCGAGTCTCCACCGTCTTCGACACATCTCAACCGTTCTGACCTCAACACCGCCCGTGTCTAGTCCGGTCACCTCGTGTCTCGCCAGGACTCCGCCTCGACGTCCTACAGCCAACACAGACAAGAAACATATCAAATAGCACCGCTCGATATATGAAAGCATAATGGCATCAACAAATTATACTTACCCATGATAGAGCCCAAACCTGTCGAAATAACAGAATATGCATCCTAAGCACTTTGACCAGGTTTGACCAAGTCCGACCGAAGCCGATTGCACCGCGCAACGACATGGTCCGAACCAACCAAATCAAACTCGACTCTCCTAAACTGATGTTATTTACTCATCACACACATGGGGTCTCAACCACATGGTCTCTCAATCTCGTAAACAAATCTTTGTGTCTCTTGTGTGCTCTTGTACTTGCTGTGATTCTTCTCTTGTGCTAGGGCTGCCACTAGTTTCAATAATTGGTATGAGAGCTCTATTGAAATGGAGGCGTCGATGCTTGGTTCGAAGTGGTGAAGTTCGATGGAACAGGGAACTTCGGATTATGGCAGACGAGGGTGAAGAATCCATTGATGTAGTAGGGATGTTTCAAGGGGCTGCTGAAGCAAAGCCGAAGGGCATAGAGGTGATGATTGGGATGACTTGAAGGAGTAGGCAGCCACGATTATATGGTTGTGTCTTTCGAATCAGGTCATGTATCGTGTGTTAGATATAACCTCGTTGAAGAAAATTTGAGACAAGTTGCAAACTTAGTTTATATCTAAATCACTCACAAACAAGTCACATCTGAAGCAGAAGCTATATGAGCTAAAGATGCAGGAGGTTTCTGATCTTGCACAGCATGTCACTACCTTCAATCAGGTGATCATTGACCTAGGGCGCTTAGAGGTGAACATTGAGGATGGAGACAAGGCAATTCTGCTATGTTCATTAGTACCTTTCTATGAACACTTGGTCACCACTTTGATGTACGGGAAAGATATTATCAAGGTTAATGACATCACTGCAGCTTTGTTGGCGCATAATCAACGAAGACAGAACATAGGGGAGAGTTCTCATGGTGATAATTTATACATAAAGGGTGACTGTGGAAGGAAGCAATAAAAGAAGTTCAGAAGGCGTAAATCTAGATCAAAGTCAAGGACTAGAAAGAATATCGAGTGTTACAAGTGTAAGAAGATAGGGCATTATAAGGGAGATTGTCCAAAATTGAAAGAACATAATAGTAGGAAGCGTGATGAAAAGACTGTGAATATAGCTTGGAAAGATGACTCTACAACAGCGATTTAGATGTTCTCTTGGTTTCAAATGGTCAGCTGATAAATGCATGGACTCTTGATTCAGGGTGTTCATACCACATCATGTCTAACAGGGATTTGTTCGTCTCATACAGGTTAGGTAATTTTAGTTCCGTTTACCTTAGTGATGATACATGCTACATTATTATGGGGATAGGTGATGCTGAAATTAAGATGTTTAATGGTATTATTAAAACAATACGTGATGTTAGGCACATACCAAGGTTGAAAAAGAATGTAATTTCTTTAGGCACCTTACATGATAGTGGTCTTACTTATAAAGCTGATAAGAATAAGAAAACCATAAAAATTTGTAAGGATGCATTGACTATGATGAAGGATCGAAGGAATGCTAAATATATTTACATATTGTGTAGGAAGAACTGTTGTAGGTGGAGTTAATTCAATTGAATCACATGATGATATAGAAAAACTTTAGCATATACAACTGGGTCATCTTACTATTTGTGGGATGGTAGAATTGCATAAGAGAAACCTATTAAAAGGAATTAAAAGTTGTGAATTGAGTTTCTGTAATTTTGTGTTCTTGGAAAATAGTCTAAGGTTAACTTCTTAAGTGGCAAGCATGAAACTAAAGGCATTGTTGATTATATACAATTTGATGTGTGGAGACCTACTAGAAAGTTATCAATGGGTGGAGCTCAGTATTTTGTTACTTTTATTGATGATTTTCTCGCAAGGTTTGGATGTATTTCATGAAACAAATCAAAAGTGTTTGTCAAATTCAAGGTGTGGAAACTGAGGTGGAAAATCAATTAGGTAAAAAGGTACACTATATGATATCTGATGATGGTATTGAATATACTGATTCATAGTTTCAGAAATATTATGAGGAGCAGAGGATTTAGCGACATTACATAGTGTGCAAGACACCACAGCAAAATGGTGTGGCTGAAAGAATGAACATGACTATCTGTGAAAGGGCAAGATATTTGAGGCTGAATGCAGGACTTTCTAAATGTTTCTAGGTAGAGGCTATGAACATGGCATGCTATCTCATAAATAGATCACCACAAACATCTCTAGTGGTAAGGTTGTAGAGAAAATATGGACTGGTATTTTCAGTTGATTATAGTAGTATATGAATTTTTGGTTGTCCAACCTATATGCATATATAAAGTGATGAAAGATCAAAGCTTGATGCAAAGTCAAAGAAGTGCATTTTTCTAGCTAAAAGAAAGGTGTTAAATGGTACAAGCTTTGAGATCCAACATGAAAGAAGGTGGTAATGAGCAGAGATATTGTCTTTGATGGGAAATCAATGCTACAGCAGAATAAAGGGGAGGCAACACAGGATATTACAGGTTCAAATACAGTGTAGGTGGAGTTGAAACATTGTTCAAAGACTTATGATGAAAGTTCCACTACAGGAGGTTCCACTCCAAATGATTTGTAGAATTTTCAATTGGCAAGAGATAGACAGTGGCGCACCAATGTGAAAGTTCTAGAGAGATTCGGGGTATGAAGACCCAGTTTCCTTTGCTCTTCTTGTTAGTACTGATGATCCAACTAGTTTTCAAGAGGAAATTACAAGCTAGAAAAAGATAGATAGATAACTGCACTGACAGAAGAGATGGTCTTTACAGAAGAAACGGATTTAGGAGCTAGCACATCTTTCCATAGGAACGAAAACAATTGGGTGCAAGTGAATCTACAAAAGGAAGCCAAGCAATATTAAAAAAAGAAGGAAAAACGTTCAAAATTCGGTTAGTTGCAAAAGGGTATCCACAAAAGAAGGAGATTTATTATGATGAGGTATTCTCCTAGATGTAAGGCATACTTCTATTAGAACAATTCTTGCATGTTAGATAGTTGGGATTTGCACTTGGAATAAATGGATGTGAAAACTAGGTTTTTGCATGGTGATCTTGATGACAAAATCTACATGGAGTAATCAGAAGGGTTCATTGAATAAAAAAAAATAGCACCTAGTTTGCAAGTAAAGAAGTCATTATATGGATTGAAACAATCACCAAGGTGATGTTATAAGAATTTTGACTCCTATATGTTGAAGATTGGCTACAAACGATGTGAGTATGACTGTTGTGTTTATGTTCAATGCCTTAATGATGGTTTTTTTTATTTTTCTGCTATTGTATGTTGATGATATACTAATTGTTGTAAAGCACACATGGACAAAAGCTCAAGAAAACTATGGTTATCTCAGTGGGAGTATGTTGAGAAGGTTTTAGAACAATTTGATATGAGTAAGGCCAAACTAGTAAGTACTCTATTAGCACATCACTTTAAACTCTCTTCTGAATTCTATCCTGTACCAGACAAGGAAATTAAAGAGATGATGAAGGTTCCTTATGCTATTACAGTCGGCTCCTTAATGTGTGTAATAGTGGTGTATTCTTTAAGGTGGAGATTTGTTGTGTATGGCTCATATATGCAAAGGAAGGGATTGTGTCTGAAAAAATAGAGTCGCTTTTCTGGACATAGCCCTCCAAGGGAAGGAAACGTAGTTTGTATCAGATTATGAAACATTGTGGCCTGCAGGGGGCGAAGCCCCCTGTGGTACGAACTAGTCGTCTGAGATAAACGTATAATCGAAGTGCAAATATATACTGTCGATCTCTTGTAACCCTAATCATGATAAGAAAATTTTCATACGGCCACGATACGGCTTCCGGAGACGTAGGTATTGTCGAACCTCGTAAACAAATGTTTGTATCTTTTGTATGCTTGTTTGATTCTTTTCTTAGGCTAAGGTTGCCGTCGGTTTCAACAAAACCAAGAAGCGTTTGTGAGATGTTGCGGTGCGATGCAATGCATGCATGGGGGCATGGCCACAGCTGCCTACCTATATATATAGAAGTGCATATCACGATTGGCCGGACTCGTGCTTCGTTCTTTTGTGCAGAGCCCATTTCTTGGGATGGGTGCTCGCTTGCCTGCCTTCTCTCGCCGGTGTCAGATGCCAGAGCCACGTCAGGCGCCTCTCCATGCTCCATGCATGCTTCATGCTTGAGAAGCTGCCATACGCAGAGCTGCTTGTTTGCATACTGGTTGGCTACAGTTCGGTTGTGCTGGCAGAGTGGACATTGACAAGAGAAAACGGGCAGCGGCTCGACATGGATGCATGCATGGCCAGGACATTATCAGAGAACGATCATGGATAATGTATCCGACTATCAGTGGATGTCATATTTTTATTCTATCTACAGATTAGTGCAGCCAAACCCACAAGCGCTAGCAGGTTTAGAAAGAGGGGGGCAGAGGGGACTAATTTCCCTTCTGTAAAATTTGACATTGTATTTTAGTGTACGCCATGCTAGAGCTCCTAGAAGACTAGAACCAAATTGACTCTATCTTAAAACCGGTCAAATTATGGAGCCGTTTCTAGAGAGACACGCAGATACATGAAAGTTAACAATAACCTACTTAGCGTGTAGTCGGTGAGAATTGAACTCTAAAGGACTGAATGGCAATAAAAGGGTGAATGATGCTTTACAAATTTTTTCTCAAGCATTCTTAAACTCTTCACTTCAGTAACTACAAAGTTATGAAGATCAGAGTTGAAAACCTAAACCAAAGCATCAACCTCAGAACCAAGAAGAGGAAATCTTCAGCACCAGAGCGGTTTGACCGGCAGCAACACCACGGTCTAACCGGCGGTGCCCTGGCGGTTTGGCCAGCCACTGGTACAACCAGACCAAGGAGTGGTACGACCGCTCTCCTGTTCTTAGAACATAAAATAAGTCTAAATTCAAACCACTTTTGATGTAACTCCAAAAATCCAGAGACAAATGAGATGAAACTTTGCACACCTTACTTAAGAGTCTTAGGAATTTATTCCATCCAAGGATCGTTTGAATCCTTGTTAAAATTCAGACCTTTATCAGGAATAAGCAAAATTGCATGAAAAACGGATAAAAACCAAAAACTCAGGATATGACTTGCTCATGGGTAGATGATGGCTAAGATGACTCTAAATGTATTTCCACATGTCACAGTAAGCAAAATCTTCCAAAGATTCAAAGCAAAAACTTTGAGATCAAGAAACTTCAAGAGGCCAAAACCAAGTAAAATTGAGCAATTTAAAAATCTTTTAAGACCTAGTGCGTAGATGGATGCGATGTTATCTCCACGAGTCATCTCCATCACTTATATGTTCTTGGCACATAATAAGATCAAAAGGGGAGAAAAGATATCAAAATCAATAAGAATAAGAGCAAATCAATCAAAATAAGGAGACACCATGAGACATGAACAAAGTTGATACATTACTACTTGAGGATGAAGATTTTACAGTCACTCTATATAGAGGACAAGAGAGCACACCACATCACTCACTATTCTCTAATCCTAACACTAGAACACAATATTGGAATGATGGATAGTAGGATGATTACCTTGCAAGCTTTCATCCCAACCTATTAAATAGATAAGGTAGCCAGATCACACTAACCCTAATGGATACTACCCACTAGCATATTTGGGAAAATCTTGTTAACCCCACACAACACGGGTTTTACTTGCACACCTAACTCTTGCACACTTTTTAAAGCACATGATTCTGAATGCACTAAATCATTAACATTTGATCCACTTGATCTTCTCAGCATCTCCTTAACCTAAAACACTTTTTCAAGTGCCACGGTTTTGATCCAGCACAATTTTCGATATTTTGTAAATTACCAAAATACCCTCGCCTTGACTTGGTCTTCATCTTCCACTACAAGCAATCACCATGATCGCTATGTATAGATGCATCAACGACTTACCATGCATCAGCAAGTCTTCCCATTCTGTCTCCATCGGACTATATCTCATTGGACCATCCAAGCCACTTGGTGCAATATGTTGCTCAAACTTTTCTTTAACATTTTCCACCTTCCTTGGCCATATTTGATCTTAACTATCTCACTTGGCATCTTTGACTATTCTGGGCTCCTCTATAAACGTAGTCCCAATTCTCACCATTGATCATAGTTGACTCTAAAACTTCTTGCACATCTAAAGACAAAGAAACCATTTTTGGACATGAGTTTTTCACAACTTAACCTACGTTAGTTAAAATATGCTTCATACAACATTAATGCACTGATCAAATATAATTCAAATCACCCAAACACTAATTTTCCAAAATCACAAAATCAATTTTTTAGGGCCAATTTGACTGCCAACCAAAGGCCAGTTAGACCAGTCACACTTAGTGCAAAATGTCTGCTCTGGAAAATTACAACCGGCAGCATAACTCTGATCATACCAGCAATCGGTATGACTGCTGTGGTCATACCGCATAGTGCGGTCTGACCGGTAATATGCCAGTAGTCAGACTGGCGGTTAGCTTGCGGTCAGACTGATTTGTCTAACAACAAACATGATAAAGGTAAATTTTATAAAATTTAAATTTTTACTCTACAAGCATGACAGTAGTTTATCAAAATAATACCCTGTATCTTCTTCAATCATAACTCCACTTTCGACCAAAAAGCTCGGGTGAGTGGACTAACAAACGGTCATGGTACCTTTCACGATCCTGACTTCAACGAAACAGCATAGCTCCCAAAGCGCTCGGACTCGATCAGGGGTAGCGTCAAATCTCGATATAAACGGCATGAAAGTTGACAAGGTTTCAGAAATACCACTATACCAGTACGACACGGATGGATACCTGGAATCCGAAAGGAATGCTTCAGCGGCGGCCTTGCCGGGTAGCTTTTCTCGTACGTGCAATAGCCGGCCACAGGCCAGGAGAGAATAAAGCTAGGCATGATGCAGCTGGTGGCCTTGGTTCTGATTCTATTCACATATATTTTCCGGGCGAGTGGAGAAAGATTCAGGCAGGTGCTCGATTGCTGGTGATCTGCACAAGTTCGTGAAAATTGCAGTAAAGTGGTCTCCCTTTGCCAAGCGATAGAAAGCGTCGTGCTGCATGTATGTCCTCCCAACAGTTCGGGATCATGATACTAGGTAAAGGGTGTGTTTGGTTGAGCTGTGGCTTCTGAAAAAGCTGCTGTGAGCTGTGGGCTGTGGAAAAACTGATGTAGGTTGTGGGCTGTGGAAAAGCTGTAAACTGTTTGGTTCAAACAAGTATAAAACTTACCTCCTATCTCTATTTTCCTTGAAACAACTGTGAAACAGCTCTCTATTTTCACCATTTCAAAAAGCAGAAAGCCAAAAGCCAAAAGCAGGGTCCAAGGTGCTTTCAAATCAGTACTATCAAAAGTAGCCGCTTCTGAAAAGCACAGTTTCCACCCTTTGGTTGGCTTTTGGCTTTTTGGAATCAAAAGCAGCTCCCAAAAGCTCAACCAAAGGCACCCAAAATTATTTTTCGTCTGACGGAATCAGATCATAGAATCTAGAGGTGGGAAACAATATATCGAGAAAACGTGAATATGGTAAGCAAAATCCGTATTAAAAAATTATTCGTGTTCGTATTTGAAAATATTTGTATCCGTATTTAAGAATATTCATATTCACATTCATATTCAAAAATATTCATATTCGTATTGGTATTCGAGACTATTCGATCTATTTTTGGAACCCGGGAAAAATCCGGACAAATTTTGTATTTGAAATTTGAATTTGGGCTATTTGAACCGATACTCGGTCAAAAACCGGCAAAACCACTAGGAATTTGTTCTACCAAGATTTGTTACAGAAGTTGTAGGAGGATATTCGTAATCGACTGAATTAAGTACATATTCGATTCAAATTTGTATCTGTTATACGTATTCGAGAATATTCAAATTTGTATTTGTATTCGCTTTCGGTTTAAAAATATGGATTCGTATTTGTATTTGAGACTATTCAATTATATCCGATCCGTTTCCATCCTTAGTAGAACAACGATTCGATTAAAATTTTTAAAAGTGTATATATGTTATATAAAAATTGAATTATATTTCTAAATATGCAAGTCTATAGTAGATTTTTTGAATTTAATTTTGTAATTTGAGTACACTTATTCATATTATATTGAATTAAGGTTGATTTATGAAACTTATTTAATTATTTTTAATAAACTAATAATCTAAAAATGCAATATGTCAAAGATAATACTTTATTACCTTAGAACAACATGTAAATAACAAAACAAAGTAAATTAAACAAGTGCAACTTAAACTAGCAATAGGTAATATCAAATTTTATATTCTAATATAGTTTGTTGTCAGGATCACGATCCCAATGCGATCCTACCGAATCCTAATGATTCTATGAGTATGATCACGATCCCACTGCGATACTACCTGATTCTGATACATATTACGATCTGTATCATCTACCTCCAATAGAATCGTACGATACTACAATACGTGTCGCGATACTAACAACCTTGCTCCCCATTGGTTGGTTAGCTCGTTGCATCCAACTTCTTCATACTTTCAAAAATTAAAAGAGCTATCTTGTGCAAACTTGCGTATAAAACCTTCCATGGGACCCAGATCCTCTATTCGAACAGCATGATATTATATATATATATATATATATATATATATATATATATATATATATATATATATATATATATATATATAAAATATATGACACTGAAATGGGGCACCATGGTGATGGTGTCTAGGCACCAAGCATCCCTACCTTTGGATTACTTTTAGATGTGTGCTAGTGCAATGGTATATAATATATCAGGCAAACCCGTTAACGTTCATTAACTCAAAAGGACATCAATCTGGAAAGGAAGTCATTGATTTAGCATGCTGATTCAATCATGGATAGAAAGTCTTAATCATAGATGGAAAGTCTCATTCATAGAGCCTAGGCACCATGATGCCCCTGTTATTTATACATACATACATACATACATACATACATACATACATACATACATACATACATACATACATACATACATACATACATACATACATACATACATACATACATACATACATACATACATACATACATACATACATACATACATAAATGGTTCTATACTCCTACGAGTATGTACTCTCGCTTCTAATATACCCCTTTAATGATGTTGTTATACATCTTTATCTATTTGAGCATACTTTAATAATGATCATAAGATACTCCAAATTAAGTTCCATGAACATTTTCATTAAAATTCACTTTTTATAGTATAATTTGTTTATGTACTCCTTTTATATATGAAAAAGTGTATATAGCAAAAACAAATGACTCCGACAGAAATTTTTCAACCAAGTTGCATTAGAATATCTTAGAATTAATATTTAAGTATACCAAAAGTGATAAAGAAGTATAAAATAGTCGTTTAAATGGTATATTGAAAGTGGGAGTATGCACTCCTGGGAGTATGAAAAAGCTTCCTACATACACACGAGATAGCAATATACACCTAAGCGTAGAATAAGTATTCTACACTTCGGCTATAATGGGAACCGTGCGACCCGACCATGTCCCACAACTCCACAAGCCCAACCATGACCTGACCGCACCTAGGTCCCCTCCGCATAACCGCCACTAAAACTAGACATCCCACGTCTTCCATTGCCTCCCTACCCTCGTCTTCCACTGCCCCCAATCCACTCGTTTTCCACCGTACCATGGTGCCTATAAGTTCAACTTCTATTAAATTGGTTTTGGTGATTAATAATAAATCTAAATGAGAGACTAACTCGTTTGTTGAGTATTATATTGCTTAGTCTCATTTGGATGAAAAATGTGAAAATCATGGAGGTATGCATTCGATATTATATTATTATATCTTGTATTCATCGGATCTAAAATATAGGTTGAACTCCACCAAAAGTTTAACTTAAATATGTGCATATATTTTTATTACACATTCATGTATGCACACATTTATGGGAGTTCGCTCTATATTTTGTTGTTTCATTCGTATCGGTCCTTCTCTTCTTTCCAACATATGTTGAGGATTTTTACTTTGAATGTACCTCTTGAATATATATATAAAGCTTGTGTAGTTTATATATACAAGTATTGATTTAAATTCAATCATTTACATTCGGGTTGTCGTCAACCACCAAAAAAGAGGAAAAGTTGAAGAATATAGTTCCTTAATTACATGCAAATGGAAAATTTTGGATGATTAATGATAACCAAATATGTAGCTTAATTCAAATAAGTTAATTGCTTTTAGAGTTTATCTTAAAGTATACAATTGTTGTGTACAAGATGTATACTCGTAAATCAACTTATTATCTCATTATTTATTGAGATTGCCATCAATTACCAAAAAAGGGAAAGATTGAGATTGAAAAATATAGACCTACCATTATGTATTAATAGTAAGCTTTAGTAATTAATGACAATCGGTTTATGGGACTAACATTTTTCATAGGTTGGTGAATAGGTTAGGTCCCGTGATGATGAGGATTTTGGATAGCGTCATGTGGTGATAGTCATCAAGTCAAGGTTCGAGATGATAGATGACATCATGTGTTGAA
This sequence comes from Dendrocalamus sinicus, assembly GCA_036346575.1. Lineage (NCBI taxonomy): Eukaryota > Viridiplantae > Streptophyta > Magnoliopsida > Poales > Poaceae > Dendrocalamus > Dendrocalamus sinicus. The sequence continues at coordinate 8,138,297 of CM070656.1, read as the reverse complement.
GTCTATGTTTTTCTATTCTTTGTGGCGTGTTGCTTAGATTCACGAATGTGTTCTGCAAATGTTTGACGCTCGTGTACAATCCTTGTGTCATGTGACTTAGGTTTGCGAATATATTTTGCAAACAAGTTGAGTCCATGTACCCAAAACTTATGTCATGATTCTAAACATGTGCGAATATGTTTTACAACTTACTGAGAATCATAGTTCGATCCTCGTGTGCATAGTACTATAATTTACAAATGTGTTTTGCAAATTTATTGAAGTATATACACTCTTGTCTCTACTGGAAAATGCAAGGCAATATGATGCACTATTGTGGCAGTATAACCAAGGCGGTCAGACTGGCTCTATTTGACCAGTCAAATTGGCCTCCAGTAGTAGCGGCCTATCTGTGGCAGTATGACCGGGGCGGTCAGACCGGCCTTCGGTAGTACCAGCCTATGTGGTGTGGTACAACTGGCCTTGCGGTACTATCATGCATTTGTTGCCAGTAGGTATTTTTCAAAGAGCTTCGTTTTCTCTATCGTAGTCAAGCGAAACTACTGGCCTTCATGGCGGCCCAACAGGACCTGGCAGTAGTACCAGACCTTGTGAGGGTGGTACTACCATCAACTCCTGTAACTACTAGTTTTTAGCCATTGCAAGGTCACGGTAGTACTGGCCCTTACATGGTAGTACTACCAGATTTTGCCTGATTTTTGCTCCCAACGGCTACTCTTGGTGGGGATATAAATACCCCCTTGTGGTTAATTAAAGAGGTTGTTGTTGCATCCATTTTCACTCTCTTAAGCTAGTGTGAGTTTCTCCTCTTAATTGTGCTTGTGTTGCACCTTGTGAACAAGGAAAGAGATCTCTAATTGCATGTATTGCATCTAGAGGTGGATTTCATATCCACTTGAGCTTATACATATGTTGCACTTGGTGAGAGTCAAGTAAGGGCCTTGATTTGTTACTCTTGGAGGTTGCCGACTCCTAAACAGCATACAGGCGTCTTGCCCGGCGATCTTCTCAAAGAAACTTGTGAGAAGGCCCAGCGTGTTGTGAAGGTTGGAGTTCACCTACTTGGAGGGAAAATAGTTACCACTAGTGGAATTGAGGTGTTTGACTTAATTTGTGGAGCCAATCCAATTCGTTTGGGCTTATCTCAACGTGGACTAGGGGAGACTAATAAATCTTCGAACACCACAATAAAAAAAGTGTTGTTGTGGTTTGCTTTCTTATGTATAATTTATATTTAAACAATTTACATTCTAACAAGAATTGAATAAATCCCTAAATATGGCTTTAATATATAATTAAGGCTAAGGGATCCCATGGTCGTAAACCTCCAAAGGTTGCTCCCCATGTACCCTGGTCAGAGAAACACTGTGCGTGTTGCCCTAAAAGATGACTATCCGGAGACTCTGTGAATTGGTCCATGGACCTGATTCCAGGATATTCATTCTATGCAATGGATAGAACATGTGCCTTATTGACTCCAAACAGCACGATGCTTCGACCCTTATTCTTTGACAGCAGCTGCCATGTGGTTGTCGCTCATGTTCGTCTCTTACTGATAACAATCGATGATCAAGCATTCTCTCTTTGACAATAACTATCTCCGTGACTAGATGAGCTAGTTCTGCAAGGCGTCTTCCCCAGTGGGCAAACAGGCATATCTTCATTGGTATTTAAGGCTAGACAAGAGAAGGCCGACTTGGTGGACTATGCCGAACTCGACATGGACGCATGCATTCGCGTCATGGAATATGATGCGTCGTCATCATCCTCTTCTATTCTAGGCTTGCCGCTCATTAAAACCGATGAGATCGACTGGATGGAAGAAGATTTGCCACCCCTGTCAGTAGCACTCCTAGGGGAATTGGTTGTTTCAGCTAGATCAGAATGCCCAAGTGTCTCTGCAAGCTCGGTGTTTTCAACCAGCAAAAATGACGATAAAAGCTCAATGCCGCAATTCGAGGGCCAATGTGCTCTCGATACGGTCATGGGCGACCACTATTTGCCAATGGCTCCTATGTATTCTGGGAGCCGTTCGACACTTGTTCACGGTGTGGATGAAGTTACCACCGGTAGAAAGCCAAGAGAAGATGATTGCGCTTAGCATCCGATCGATAATCTACCAGATCAAGCTGAGTCCACCACAAAACCCACCAGATGTGATAGTTTCCAACTGTTCCCCATCGTGGAGGCTCCTTGCCAAAGCGGTGGAAGTCTCTTCCTTAGGTTCGACTAGAGCTCGTTGGGAGATTTATGCTAAAGGAATGAAGTTAACACAATCGGTAAGACCAATCGGGATGATGTACATGATTTTTCATGATAGAACTTACCAAGACCCATCAGTTGAAATGGTGAAAATGCTCATGCATCACCATGAGATAGTGGAGGCAACAGAACTAGTAGACATCAATTGGCTAATCCACCTGCTTCTACCCTACAAAGTGTGATGGGTCGAATGGGACAAGTGAGAGGCTCAGAGGTAAACTCAAGTCATCATACACCTTCCACCAGCAGGAATCCTTTGAGACCCTCGGTAACAATCCAAAACTTGCAATGAGTCCATGGTATTCTAAACAACCTGGACCCTACTTTGGCAAAAACTCTGGGATATGCTCAGGTTATAGGACATGCGTTGGAGATCCTTCAGCAGACTATGTGCGTACAGAAATATATAGGGAACAAAGAAACTCACAGAGTCACACTCTGACTTCATCTGAGTGTTTCTCCCTCAGCAGAAGACAGCATGGTTAGGGTGGAAATAATCCGACGTTTGGCTCTAGACTTCCTCAAAGATTCCAACAAGGGAGTCATGAGGAAAGATGACTCTTCCATAAAGCCACTCCTCCCCCTCATTATGAGGAACGAATACTTAGTTTGGGGGATCTGCGGCATCACCTAAACCAAGTAGCTGATTGAAGACACTATGTAAGTGTCCATGACTAGGTTAGAGCACCAGTTCCTCAGTATGACTACCGTCAGAGCCGATCCCCAATTGACCACAATTCGGCTCCTTTCCAAAAAAAAAGGCACCATGACTCAATCACAAGCCGTCCAGCATTCTCAGTAGGACTTCAAGCAATACATTGGCGAGACAGGTTCTGATCAGCAAATATAGAAAAAAATTGATGGAACTCAAAACCCGATAGAATTTCTCTATATTTACACTACTGCCATCCAAGCTGCTGGTGGTGGTGATAATGTGATGGCAAACTACTTTCCTACAGTCCTCGAAGGATCTACTCAGTCTTGGTTACTCAACCAATAGGTCAGATCAATTTACACCTAAGAGAAACTCTGTGACCTATTGACGGCAAACTTTTAGGAGACATACGACCGTCCTGGTAAAGAAGATGATCTCTACTAAATCCAACAAGAACCCAATAGGACTCTTTGACAGTACATCAAGAGGTCCAACCAGGTTCATAATTTCATTTATGAGGTTGTGGATTCCACTATTATTTAGGCTTTCAAAATAGGGTTAACGAATGGACGATTTACAGAGCACATCACAATGAATCCTCCAAGAATGATCATTGAGCTATTTGGCATGGCCGATAGGTACGCAGCCGCTAGTGAGGTGGTTGAATGGAACAGCACCATCGACTGGATAGAGAAAATTACTTAATCTAGCCTATAGAAAAGGGATAAGAAGCCTCCCAAAGGTAAGAAGAATTGCAAACCCAATGCTAAGGAAGTTCTTGTGATTCTATAAAAGTTCATTAAGGGCAAGAAGGACTATTTCGGTTGGAGCAAGGCAAAAGGTCCAACCAACGAGTCCAAAAAGAATAAGAAGTGGTGTCTACCTCATTAAGTGGTAGGACATGATCTATACAACTACCATGCCTGCCAGAAGAAATTGGAAAACTATTATTCGGGTGAGGGTCATTTCCCTTCCATTCAAGAGGTCAAAGAATCAAGCTCCAAGAAGGATAAGAAGGTGATGAAGAGACTATCAGGAACCATAGCACACCATCGATATAATCTTCAGTGGGTCCTCCTCCTATGTGTCTAGACACCATCTGAAGACTATCGAGTGGGAAGTGAACCTCACCAAATCTCCGATCGCTGTCAAGCCATCCAGGTGGTTGAAGACAACTATCTCCTTCAACCGAGAAGACTACTCTATTCCCTCAACTCAACCAGGTAGGTTTCCTATTGTTGTAGAACCTACCATAAATAATTGAAAAGTTAATTAAGTTTTAATATATGTGGTGTTTATCTTAACATTTTATTTACGGGAGCATTAGAAGAAATGCAAGTTCCTTAGTCGAAAGTAAAGCCTGTGAACTTATCTACTGGTAAACCGATAGGACAAGTTTCCCTATCGATTACGTTTAGAAGTCCAAATAACTTCCAAACAGAGAGAATCTCATTTGATGTCGTAGACTTTGAGGTCACATACAATGAGATTTTTGGTCATCTGGTATTGGCTAAATTTTTAATAGCCACGCATTATAGCTACCAGATTCTTAAGATGGCAGGACCAAAAGGGTCATAACGATTCGAGCGGATGGAAAGATGGCACATGCATGCAATCATAAAATCTCTAGAACTGATCGATGAACTTCTAACTAGGTATGCTAATCTGCCTTCTGTGCACGCCAAGCACCCAAGACCAAAGGTGGCCCCAAAACCCTCCGACCAAATCAAGGAGGTTCCACTCGACAAGGAAGCTTCTCCGAAAAATGTCAAAGTGTCATTCGGACTCAAAAATGTTAGTGCCACCTTGCAGAAGATACTGGTCAGAACAGGACTCGACCCCAAATTGGAAGTCGCTTGTCTCCTTCCTTCGAGCAAACTCAGATGTATTTGCCTGGTAGGCATTTGACATGCCTAGTGTCCCTAGAGAGGTGATCGAGAATAGGATAACACTCTGGCCAGATGAAACATTGGTCAAGCAAAAGCTAAGGTAATTTCCACCTGATCGGAAGGAGGCAATCCAGTTAGAGATCGACAAACTTCTCAAGGCTAGATTCATTCATGAGGTCGACCATCTAGAGTGGCTCGCCAACCCCGAAATGGTTAGAAAAGTAATGTATGTGTATCAATTTCACATATCTCAATAAAACTTGTACGAAGGATGACTTCCCCTTTCACGTATCGATCAACTTGTTGACTCTACTTCTGGGTATGAGTTATTAAGCTTTTTAGATACATATTCAAAGTACCACCAGATTAGTATGAGTAAATATGATGAGAAGAAAACTTTCTTCATCACGCCATATGGCACATTTTGCTATGTAAGGATGCCATATGATCTCAAAAATGTTGGTGCTATGTTTTAGAGGTTGATGCAAAGAAAAAACCTTTAATTCATAGATTGGTTATAACTTAGAGGCCTATATTGATGACTTGATCATGAAAAGTATAAATATCGGAGATCATATGTTTGATCTACAAGAAACTTTCACTAACATATGATGACAAACATTAAGTTAAATCCGAAGTAATGTGAGTTTGGAGTTTTCTCTAGAAAGCTTCTTGGATTCCTAGTTTTGGCTAGAGGAGTTGAAGCAAATTCAGAAAAAATAGCGGCCATCGAGCAAATGCATCCTTTGATCACGAAGAAGGAAGTCCATAAACTAACTGGCTATATGGCAGTGCTAAGTCATTTCATTGCAAGGTTGGGAGAAAAGTGATTGCCATTCTTTAAGCATTTTTGGAAACATAGAAGTTCGGAATGGACTAAGAAAGCAAACGATGCCTTTGAAGAGCTTACAAAAGTACCTTATGAGTGCTCCAATGTTAGTATAGACTGAGAGAAACATTGCTCTTATACCTGGCTATGACACCACAAGCAGTTAGTGTTGTACTGGTTGTTAAGCACGACAATATCCAATGACCAGTATATTACGTAAGCGAAGTCTTACATAGACCAAAAGAGCGATATCCAGAAATACAAAAGTTGCTATATGCCCTTCTTTTGACTTCAAATAAACTAAGGCATTACTTTTAGGCCCACAAAGTGGTCGTATCGATTGGATACTCTCTCGGTCAAGTTCTCCAAATAAGAAATCATTAGGACGAATATCAAGATGGGTGGTTGAACTAGGAGAGTTCGATCTCCATTTCATTTAACGAATAGTAATCATGTCCTAGACTTTAGCAGAATTCATCACTGAGTAGACAAACGTTAAACCTACCCAAGGGCTCGAGTATGAACACCACAAGAAGTGTGCTATGTACTTTCGATAGTTTCTTGATGTTAAAGGGCTCAGGGGTTGGGTAATCCTGGTACCTCCTATTGGAGAATATAAAATACGCCATTCAGCTAAACATTCCTGCTACAAATAATATGGCAGAGTATGAAGGTTTACTGGCAGGACTCCAAGCAGCCAAAGCGCTCGGGATTCACAGATTACGAGTGGAGGGCGATTCTCAACTAGTAGCTAATCAAGTCAGGAAAGAGTATCAATGGGTGGAACACGTGCCTTATCCACTTCAAACAATACGATGCTTTGGCCCTTAATCTCTGACAATAACTGCCATGCGGTTATTGCCCACGTTCATCTCCCACATACAACAACTGACGATCATACATTCTCTCTCTGACAATTACTATCTCCCTGACTAGACATGCTGGTTTCACAAGTGTCTTTCCCGGAGGGCAAACAGACGTCTCTTCATTGGTATTTAAGGTAGGACAAGAGAAGGTCGAAGGAAATCGGGCAATTCACATCCAATCAATTAGTCTTAATCCTAGGCAAATTGATAACTCATTCAATTCAGTGTAATCAAGGCTAGTCTCATGCCTTGTTAAAGGCATTTTGTAACTAGTTCATAGCTATAAAGAGCATCTCTATTCTCTCCCAAGGATTTTATCCATTTTTCTCATATTATTTCATAAGATCGGTGACTCGATTCATCGACACATTCCTATAATTGAATTGATTGCTTGTTACTCTAGTATTGAACTCGATTCATCGACACATTCTTATAATTGAATTGATTGCTTGTTACTTTAGGATTGAACCTTGACATAGAATTAGGGTGCTGTGCATTTAGGTGAAACTAGTTGGTTTAGGCCTTGTTTGTACAAAACATATTTGAGTTTCGCTTCTACATTGTAAACTCAATTTTAGACAAAGAAAAATTAGAAACACTAATTCACCCCTTCTAATCGGCCTCCTCGACCTTACAATGATGCGCCCAATCGATGGTGAAATGGCGCAAGACCGCCCACCAATCGACGATGGTGAAATGCCACAGTTGCCTACCTATCGAAAGTAATCCATCGACGGTGAAATGCCACGGCCACCCAGCGATTGGCAAAATCGACCCGTTAATTGGCAGTAATCCATCACCGTCTTCTGTGCTATGCAGTTTTACCTCCTTCGTCTATTGTGAGACAACAACAGTAAAATAATTTATTTTAATATACTGTTAGGTACATACCAAATTAAGACAAGATGAAATAGGTTTTATTGCCACACCTAAACATGTAATCTAACAGCAACAGTAAAATTGGAACCATGACTATGGCCAAGAAAAAATCAACTTTACTGTACACACATTGTTCCATCTTATTGTTACACGTAGACATGGCGCATGACGATCGTAGATTTTCTGGCCACGCTTAGTCATAGCGTATCTATCCATGTGGCATAATTGTTCAAGGTGGTGGTCATGGGTTCGTGTACTGTATATATTAGGATTGGCCCGATTGGACCGTGTTATGGCATGGGAGAGTAGATACGGCGGATCGCACGCTCTCGATACGCTTGGTCAGGGAATGGGCTCAGTTGGGCCGAGAGTGAAGTGGCTGGAGCATATGATGGATAACATATTTACATATAAATACATTCTAATTTACTACCAGTTACAAAAGCTTGTACTATAAACATACATTTACTAGACGTGCCGTTAGATTTTACTGCGACGCTTAGACGTAGCGCAACTATCCATGTGTCATAATCATTCGGGGGGTGGTCGCGGGTTCGTGTCCTGTATAATGGAGGACATATTTACGACCAAAAAACACCCTAATTTACTGCTAGTTGAGAGAGCTTTTACCGTATCTACGTATTTACTGGATGAGTTGTTAGAGTGCGACATCTATCCGTATCGCAACTATCAATGTGATGTCATCATTGGGGGGTGGGAGGCGTGGGGTCGTGTCCTATAAATGTTGGGATTGACCAGGTTAGACAGTCATAAAATGTTGGGAAGGGTGGGTCGTGCGCGCTCAGTGCGCTCGATCGGGGAACGGGGAACGGGAAGGTGTAGGATAGTATATATGCAATTCACAACTTATACATACATATATAATTTCTAGCTTGGAAAGAAAGTATAGAAACCAGTACCATTTTGTTTTGTCATGATGTGTGCACAACATTTTCAAAAGGTGAACAGTAGCAAAGTTGGTGACCGTCTCAGAGGAGCATGGTGGGGTCCTTGACTCTCGGAGTTCTCGGGGCATGCTATTTTTTATTGTGGTAGATGGTTTTTACCTCTAGAATAAGAGTTTGTGTGAACGAATCAACTCCTGATAAGCTGATAAGCTATTTTAAAAAAAATTATAAGTTATTTCGAAAAAATGACAAAAAAAATTATTCATATATTTGTTTGAAGAAAAATATAAATTGTAAACTGAAAAGAATAACCTCAGTTCTCAACTCTCTGGGCTCAGGCGCGACCGGTCGATCGACCGAGGTGCCATAAATAACAAAAGCAAGTGCAGCCCCATACGAGCGGAAGAGAGATCCAAAGAGGAACAGAATGTGACGAGGCTCGCCAGGACAGACTAGAATATTGCGAGCCAGCCAGCCAGCCCGGTGCAGCAGATTAATAAACCGGCCACTTTGGGCTTTGCAGCGGCATGCACGGCAGGGAAAGGCAACGGGCGGGCATGATGGCGCGGTCGTGCGGAGGAACACCGCGGGATGGGGGCGGCGGCCCGCGCGCAGGCCACTCATGCCGGCCACGGCCAGGGGCACCACGCCCACAGCCTCAGGGAGACCAATCAGCCACCCAATAAAGCGAAAGCGCGGAGCCAGATGCACCCTCGCGCGGCCGCGCGTGCCGCCGGTCGATTCGCACCGGGCGCCGCTCGGCTCAGAAAGTACGTGGGGCAGCTCCTTTTGGTTGGCACCAGCGTTTGCCTCGCGTTGCTTTGCCCCGCGCGCGAGGTGTCTGGGGAGGGGGGCGTGCGGTCGCGGCCCCCGGCGGTTGGCCCTGGCGCCCAAAGGCGCCTACACGCCGGGCCGGCCCCTGAGTTGGCGCGCGTGTGGTGCTGTCGCGCAGGCAGGCCGGTGCCACGTCAAAGATGCTGGGCGCGTCGCGAGACATATTCGCTATTCTTTCTTTCCGATTGAAGGACCATCAAACACGCACTCACTCAGCATACTCTTTTGGCACATGTCTAGAAAAATAAAGGTCAGAAATAAATTCATAATCTCATAAAATTCCTATTGAAAGCGTATTCACTTATACATAAAGGTAAATATTATAATTTAAATCTTGATAGACAGAGTCGTATATCCACAGCTTAACCGCCCCACCAGGATGTGGTTCCTACATAGTCTCATCTTCGCTAAGGCTGCTACGATGTGCTCATTCTTGGACAGGCTGAAGATCTTTTTCCTCTTCTCTTTTCGATGGATGGAGGACATCTCTGAATTACGGCATGCTCCACTACCGCTCGCTCGCTCGCTCCTCGTACATCTCGATCGACAGCAGGAGAACAACTTTGGTTGAGATGGTTTCGAACCTCACGCTTTCATGATTGTTGACACATCCAAAACCTTACTGGAGTGGCACTGATTTTTTGTAGTAAACTCAAATCAAACTTGAAACGACATAGAGGGTAGTGGTGTTCGCAGTGGAGTGTATCATGCATGCGCCGCGATCTTCGCATAGTAGGGCCGGCCGATAGCAAAGTGAGAAGGATGGACACGTACCATACCGGATTACCAGGAGAGGTCATGTTGCAGTTGCACTACTGGATGTACAACTGGAAAGCTCAGATATTGGCCAGTTGCGCAGGTCTCATTCCGAGGTGTACGTTCCAACTAGGCATAATTACGTACTAGTAAGATGCAATGAAGTTGTTGGGAAGGGTCACCGCGCTATCTCGGGCCCATATCCAGTTCGGAGTAACGACAAGCCAACCCCTGCCGGGGTACGCAAGGTCGGCCCCGACAGGACCCGAGGCCAACCGTGAGAGAGGTATGTGAGACCGACCTTAGGCGGGTCCAGAGCCAACCCCAAGCGAGGTACGTGAAGACCGATCTTGGGAGGGTCCGGGGCCAACCCTGGGTGAGGTACGCGAAACTAATTCCGTATGAGGTACGCAAGGCCGACCCTGAAAGGGTCCAAGGCCAGCCCCGGGCCGACCCCCGGGGTCCCGGACGTGGCGGGGCTGTGCGAAGCAAATGACCAAAATGCCCCAGAAGTAGGCCTAACCCTAAGGGCAAAGTTATAACTACACTGGCCTCCCTCTCCCCCCTATAAATAGGACCCCTTGTAATGGGAGGGAGGAGGCCACTCTTGTAACCCTAATAACTTGAATTCACTTGGTGGTTGTGCTACTTTGAGGTCCCTTCACACCCGCGGCGGCCTTCGTATCCAACCAGTGGTGCTTCTAAGTTTACTTTCTAGACTCGTACTAACGACAATTGGCATCGTCCATGGGGACTCTTGAACAAAAAACCATGCCACCCAAGAAAACCAAGGCGCAGAAGGCCACTGAGGTCGGGGGTGCGAAACCCCCTGAGGCCGAAGTTGAGTCGGATCGTAGCCCACGCCGCCCCAGGGCGAGGGCATGGGTGGACACCTCTACGGAGGCTCGAGCCACCGATGAGGCCGTGGCTTCCTGAGAGGCCGATCTTCCAAGGGTCCGAAAGGAATTGGAGAGGGAGTTGGGGGACCTTTGAAGGCAGCTGAGAGAGGCGCAGACCGAGGCCCTACGGTCCACTACTGAAGCCCATTAATCAGGGGAACTACGGGCACAACTCAAGAGGGCACGGGCTAAAGCGCGACTCCCGCCGACTGTTGAGACATGAGAAACCGAGGGGCTAAGGAGCCAATTGGAGGAGGCATGCACATCGGCACGGGTGGCGACGTGCACCTTGGCACCTGAGGTCGAAGCCTTCAAGCCGAGCTGGCTGGGGCCAGAGCTCGGGTGAACCTACAACCACCGACTGGGGCCTAAGAAGCCGACGACCTACGAGCACAAATTGACCAAGTACAAAGGGAAGCCCTGGCCTTAATCGGGGGCATGGGAATGAGCCACGAGGATGAAGGGGCTGACCTCATCTAGGTCAGCCGGGCGCACGGCCCTGTGCTCAATCTTGCATCGGCCCTCCCTTGTGCCTCTTCACCTCAAGGGCTCCCGCCTGCGAGGTGATCCCCTCATCGACTGCTCAAATCCACTAAGCTCGGGCTTGCAAGCCACCCCGTGGCCTGTGCGCTTCTGGATGCCTGAAGTTGCCAAGTACGCGAGGTGCTCTGACCCAATGGGGTTCGTTCATGTATACAAAACCACCATCGTGGCGGCAGGAGGAGAAGAGGCCATCATGGTGAAGAGTCTACCTCTGGCCCTCTCAGGGGTCGCCCAGTCTTAGTACATCTCCCTCCTGCCATGCTTGATGTACTCGTGGGAGCAACTCCGCGAGAAGTTGAGAAACCACTTCCAAGAAAGCCAGAACAAGCCTGTCACGTCCTCCGACCTACACACCCTCAAGCAAATGTCGGGCAAGTCCATTTGAGACTTCATGGGCTTATTTGTTCACATCCATTGCCAAGTCCAGGGCATCTCCGACATGAGCGCCATTGAGGTGGCACGACGGGCCGTGCACAAGGGGGAGTTGGCCGACAAGCTAGATTGAAAGGAGCTAAGGATGGTAGCAAAGTTGCTCTTTATCATGGAGAAATATTCCAAGTCTAAGGAGGGAAACGCTCGCCGGGAGGCGGAGGCCTCGGCCGCCGTGGCCCTGGCACACCCACCTGACCCCGAGGCTATTGAGAGGCGGCGATGTCGCCACAACCCCATGTACCACGTCAAGTCTGAAGACACTAAATCACACCAGGCTCACAATGGTCACCGCACCAGCCATAGTGATGACCATCATGGCAATCGCAACGACAATCGTGGTGACAATCGTCGCGATGGCCACAAGGATCACCGCAAAGGGCCTAAACAAGGATCACCGCAAAGGGCCTGAACAAGGGCCACAATCGTCTCGACCCTCGGCCTCTCGCGTGGCTCTCTTGTGCTCCATCAGGATCTCGTTCTGCATGGTGGCCATCTTGCACGGCTCTACAAGAGGAAGCAGAAGGTTAGGGGTTATATCGAGCAAGCCAAGCAATCGACCTAGGTACCTTCATGAGGTCATACTCCACTAAAGTGAATGTCTGCCTCTTAGTCAAAGGGTCATCCTCCAAGGCTGAGTCGAGATCGGTGAGCATTGCATGTGAGATAGCATCACCTAGGAAGTCAAGCATGGGCTTCGACAGCATAAAGTCCTGCGTGGTGACGTGCCCTTGAGCTAGTAGTGGCATACTTAGGCTCATGCCTAGAGGTGTGCCCACCCTGTGCCAGGGGGTGGGAAGCACATGCTAGGTCCTGGACGAGGGGGCCGTCGCCTCCTCAGGAACCCCCTAGCCAGCGAAGCATCGCTCGCCATAGCCCTCAACATGCTCACCGAAGCGGTGCATACCATGTTAGCCACAGCTACTACGGCGCCTCTACCTGAGCTCTTTGGTGAAGACAGATTGATGTGCAGAGCCTTTGACGGAGCAAAAGTGTGAGAGGCAATGGTGGGCACAATGGCCGATGCCCCCTCACCGGTCTCTCCCCCAAGGGCTCCCCCAAAGCCGAAGACTGAGGTGCCGCCTAGGAAGGAAGTGGGGGATCTTGGAGAGCCGGGAGGAGTGTCCCCTGTCGCAAGTCCTTTTCCATTCCTAGGGGGTGAGAAGTGCCCCCAGCATCAGAAGGCGTGACCTAGGGCGAGAAGTGAGGGCTCCCACGCTCTGTGGACTCAGGAGACGGAGATGGGTCTTCCAAGGCCTCGCGAGGGCGCTTTGCCCCGCCTAGACCCACCTTCCTCATCGAGGGGAGGGCGGGTAGGCACGGGAACATTCAGCATCTCGCATGGCCGATTGTGCCGGGCCCCAGCGATCAGGTCCTCCATGACACCGCACTCTGCCTTTGTCTCATGCCCAAGTATGGCCGCCACCACCTAATCTGCTTGCGAGAGTGTCGAGCCTACATGCCCAAGTAGGAAGTTAAAAGCAGGACATGAACCATGCACGCATGGCGCATGAAGGGACGGGAGCTTACATTGTGACTTCATGAAGCCTTGAAAGGCCTGAATGTTCACTAATGCTTCACCTTCTATGAAAGTCAAGTTCCAGCCTTGGTCGAAGGGGGCACTCCTCAACATGCAATACTCCTTGATGAGGTCACGCATGCTGAACCTCGAGGTAAGCCCCTGCAGAAGGTGTTGATGGGCCTTGTTTATTGAGCCCAAAGAAGGCAAGAAGTGCATCGAGCAGTCCACTAATGGCTCCTTCCCCGCGCTAATAAGGCTGGATCCTTGAGCAGGATTGTAGAACCACAAGTCCCTTCACGACTCCCACTTAGCATTGTAAGCCTTAGCGGGGAACTCGAACTTCTGTCAGTTGCCCCATAGCTGAAGGGATGTCACCCCGTATGAGGAGCACACATTCTCAAAGGTGTATGCCGTCATAAGCGAGGCGTAGTGGAGGAAGCAGAAGAGCTCAACTAAGGGGCCCTTCTCTCCCAAGGTCTGCATCACCCACTCATACACTGTGTGGCGCACAAAGGAGCTTAGGTTGAGGTGAGAGACTTCGAGGTCAAAGTTATCCAACACTTCCTTTAGTAGTCCAACTGAGGGAGATTCATGTTTTTGCCACCCTTAAGATTGCCACCAAAACTATGTCACTTACATGTGGGGCCACCTGAGTCACTGACAACGGGCCCGGGTGGCAAATCTGTTGCCACCCGAGTCGTAAGGGTGGCAAATACATAAATTTTCCTCCAAATGAGGGGATGCGAAGTCTGGCTTAGAATTGAGTGGTGAAGATGACAAGAATCCCTAGCCCCAGGTCGAGGAGAATCTCACTGGGCTTAAGCACATCCTTGATCTTACCCTCCTTCACCAGCTATACCAGGAGACTCCTTTTCATGCCAAAAGGGCCTAGGTGACGTGAGAATTGGGTAACCTTCTCTATGGTTACCTCCTCTCTAGCCAGCCATGGTGCGAGTTCCCAGAAGGTGCGACAATTTTGCTGTCCAGATAGTGATGAAGGCCCTGGGGAGAGTCGGTGACTTGGAGCCCTAGCAGAGTTGTAGCTTCGGTCGGGTGGTCCAGGACCCCGGGTTGACCGAGAGAATAAACATCTGGGCGAAGGTGGCATGGTCCCCTGGGTAGTCTGGGACCTCGGGATGGCCGATGGGTGTGTGGCTTTCAGGCGGCTAGAGGAAGTAGAGCTCGGAGTAGCAAGAAGACCTCCCAGGGTGGCCTGGGGAACGAAGCACGATGTCCCTGGGGAGGCGGGAAGGTATGGTGAGAGTTCCCAGGGTCGCCTAGGGGGTGTAGTGAGAGATCCCCGAGGTGGCCCGTGCAGACGGGAACCTGAGGCCAAAGAGCCGTGTGGGTAGCTAAGGAAGAGATTTGGGGAATTTATGGTGGGTGATCAGCTAAGGAAGACGAGTGGGAGACCCTAGGCTTGACGGCAACTTCAGCTGAGCAGAGCACCTTGAAACGATGAGGGCAGCATAGTCCCTCGGGTGGTCCAGGACCCCGGGGTGGCCGGGGAGAGCGAGACGCTAGGTCGGTTGGGTGGAGAGCCCCAAAGTGATGAAGGTAATGTGGTGTCCCAGGTAGTCCGGGACCCCGGGGTGGCTGGGGGGAGCAAGATGTCGCGTCGGTCGGGCGGAGCGCCCTGAAGTGGTGGTGGCGCGGTCCCCCGGGTGGTCTGGGACACTGGGGTGGCCGAGGGAAGTGAGACACCGGGTCGGCCGGGCGGAAAGCCCCGAAGCGGCAGTGGCATGGTCCCCCGGGTGTCCAAGACCCTAGGATGGCGAGGGAAGCGAGACGCCAAGTCAGCCGGTTGGAGTGCCCTAAAGCGACAAAGGTGGTGTGGTCCCCCAGGTGATCCGAAACCCCAGGGAGGCGAGAGGAACAAGATGACAGGTCGGCTAGGAAGAAAGACGTCCCGAGGCGGTAATACGATGCGGTCCTTCGAGTGATCCAGGACTCCTTGGCAGGCCGAGAAGATCTGGACCCGTGGTGGCCGAGGGTGTCCTAAGGCGGTAGAGGCGGTGCACCCCGGGCGGGTCGAGGGAAATAGATCCCAGGGTGGCCAGGGAAGGCGCAACCCAGGCCATCCAGCGAAGAGGTGTTACAGGACGCCCTGCAAAGGGATAGCCCCAGACGGGCCAAGGGAAGTAGGCTCTGGGCAGATGTAGCCTCACATGGTGGGACCTCCCTGGGGTGGCCGGGGTTCGCGTGGACGAAGCGCGCGCGAAGTGCTGGTCGCTCAGATGGTGGGAGGAGACATTTGGGGGGAAATGACTGGGGGAGTGAGAAAAGGAGTGAGGGGATGAAATGAGAGGGGAGAGGGGTATTTATAGGGTTGGCCTGGTCTGTGATGGACTCAGTTCACCTGCCCCCCAATAGAGTTCAGTTCACCATGGACCGGGACCAACCAGCGCCCTCCCTCGGGGATCTTTGATGATGCGAGCGCACCTCGTACTACATACCGCCTCTGGGATCAGACTTCGCGTGCACCACCTCTCCAAGCCCACTTCAGTTTCCAAGTTAATATTTTGTCTAGAGGTGTAGATTACTGGGGGGATCGTTAGCCTGAGGCCACGCGTCGACCCCTTCTGAGATCGGTGCACCGACCCGGGCGGGCGATTGATGACCGCCCAAATCGGCAAGGGGCTATTGTTGGGGAAGGGTACCCGCATTACCTTGGGCTCACATTCGGTTTGGAGTAATGACAAGCCAACCCCGGTCGGAGTACGCAAGGTCAGCCCTAGCAGGACCCTAGGCCAACCTCAGACGAGGTATGCGAGATCGACCTTAGGAGGGTCTAAGGCCCACTCCGTACAAGATACGCAAGGCCGACCCTGGAAGTCTCTGGGGCCAGCCCTGGGCCGACCGTTGGGGTGCCAGACGTGGCTGGGCCCACAGGAAGCAAATGACCAAAATGCCCCCTGAAGTAGGCCAAACCCTAAGGACAAAGTTGTAACTACACTAGCCTTCCTCTCCCCCCCTATAAATGGAACCCCTTGTAATGGGAGAGAGGAGGCCACTCTTGTAACCCTAATACACTTTTTTTGAGTTAACTTGGTGGTTTTGCTACTTCGAGGTCGCTTCGCACCCGTGGCGGTCTTCATATTTGACCGGAAGTGCTTCAAAGTTTACTGTCCAGACTAGTACCGACGACAGAAGTAACGAGAGATTCTAGGATATATTCTCTGAATCCTACTACTGTCGGACCACCGTTGTCATTTAACCCTCTCTTCATGCTTAGGAACTACGAAAATGGTGAAGGGGTAATGATGCGCGCGACCAAATTCAGGCTAGTCTTGTGCAACTTACTAAAACTAAAAATAGGAATTTGCATATAGCTATCGAATACACCTGAGCAGACAGTGATGGAATACTTGTCATCCGCCCAAGTCCAGGTAGCAATAGATTGGTCGTCCACTATAGCTGTGATAAGGCGGCTCATGGCCAAATGATGAGCATCTTCAATAGTGACTTATGAGCTAGCTCTAAATATATTATTTCATATTTTAATAGAAGAGAGAGAAAAGCTATCTCTTGATCAAGAGCTAGTCTCATACATACATTCCAAGATTATGTGAGAGTGTCATGTGAGACTATTTATGTTATGAGTTATGTGCTAAAAGTTAATACTATTGGAGAAATTGTCTTAGAGCTAGTAACTAGCTCATACTGTTGGAGATGCTCTTAAACCAATAACCCAAGAGGAAGGTGGAGAGATTGATGATATACGCTTTACGGCTTTAGTGCAGTAGTAGTCGGCTAAAACTGCTGCTCATCAGATCAGAGTGCAGGATCTTCTTCTTTTTTTTTTTTTTTTTTGAAACCAACAGAGGGCAGGAATTAATGGATGCTATTGCAGTATTGCTAGTTTTCCGTATACCATGGTACAGGAACGAACCTTTGCCCTGATCACCGCGTTTAAACAGTCCTAGTGTGATCTGGACCGTCAGTCTGGCCGATCCAATAGCGCGCACACACACATATTAGCTGAATGCTCGTGCGTTACTACAGATTTTTAAAATTTATCAAACTACATATTTTAAAACTCACGGGTGGTAAAAATTTTTAGAATATACATACAAACATGTTCTAAAAGTTTTTTAAATCTATCAAATAAGTCGGAAGCCATCGATCATACCTTGTGGTCGTAAGTCGGAAGACATCGACCACACCTCGTGGTCGTAGGTCGGGAGCCTTTGAGCACACTTCATTGTCGTAAGTTGAAAGCCATTGACCATCGCGCATGATCGTAGATCGAGAGAGGTCGACCATCACTGGTGGTCATAAGTTGGCAGCGGTCGACGATCGATGTGGTCCTAAATTGGGAGACTTCGACAATGGCTCGTGGTCGTACATCGGAAGCCGACGACCATCATCCGTGATCGTAAGTCGGAATCCATTGTGGACACCTCGTGGTCGTAAGTCGGAACACATTGACCAACGCTCATTGTCGTAAGTCGGAAGCCATCATGGACACCTCATGGTCGTAAGTCGGAACACATCAACTAGCGCTCGTGGTCATGAGTCGAAAGCCGTAGACCATCACGCGTGATCGTAGGTCAGGAGCGGTCGACCATCGCTGGTGGTCGTACGTTGGCAGGTCTCCGGTGCACCTGTGCCTTGTCGCCTGACTGCCAGCACCAAGCTGCTTGGCCCGCCGATTGGCTTGCCCCAGACTTTGACCACGGTGTCGACTTTTACCATGAATCTTCGACATCGACCTCTGCCTCCTTCGACCACGGCCCTGACTTCGACCACGGCGTCGACTTCAACCACGACCCCGACTTCGACCACTGCCCCCTTCGACTTTGACCATTGCCCCCTTCGACTTCGACCATTACCGCCTTTAACCACTATCCCCTTCAACCATGGCCCTTCGACGTCGACTCCTTCCCCCTTTGACCACGGCCCCCTTCAATCACGGTTTTGACTTCGACCACGGATCTTTGACTTTGACCACCGCCCCCTTCGACCACTGTCCCCTTAGACCACGGCCCTTCGATGTCGACTATTTCCCCCTTCGATCATGGCTTTGACTTTGACCACGGATCTTCGACTTCGACTACTGTCCCCTTCAATAATTGTCCCCTTCGACCACAACCCTTCAACCACAGCACTAACTTCGACCACTACCTACACTGACTTTGACCACTACCCCTTCAACCATGGCTTCAACCACAGCCCTTCGACATTGACAACTACCCCTTCGACCACGGCCCCTTTGACCACGACTTCAACTTCGACCACTGCCCCCTTCGACCACTGTCCCTTTCGACCATGCCCCTTTGACAACCACGGCCCTTCGATATCGACCACTTCCCTCTTCAACCGTACCCTGTCGCTCGACTGCCGGTGCCAGCCTACTCGGCCTGCCCAACCTGCTCGGCCCCGACTTTGACCACGACCCTTTGACATCGACCACAACCCCCTTCGACCACAACGTCAACTTCGACCTTGGTCCCCTTCGACCATGGCCCCCTTCGACCACGGCGTCGACTTCGACCTCGGCCCCCTTTGACTTGGTCCTGACTTCAACCACTGCCCCCTTCAATTTTGACCACTGCCCCATTCAACCACTGTCCTCTTCGACCACGACCCTTCGACATCGACCACTTCCCCCTTCGACCACGGCCCCCTTCAACCAAGGCGTCAATTTCGACCCCCTTAGACTTCGACCATGGCCCCCTTTGATTTCGATGGCTACGCCCTTCAACCACTGCCCCTTTGACCATGGCCCCTTCAACCGTGGCCCCCTTCGACCACAGCCCCCTTTGACCACTGTCCCCTTTGACCACGGCCCTTTGACGACCACAGCCCTTCAACGTTGACCACTTTTTCGAGCATGACCCCCTTTGACTTTGACCACGGATCTCTGACTTCAACCATGGATCTTCGACTTGGACCACTGCCTCCTTTAACCACTGTCTCCTTCGACCACGACCCTTCGACGTCGGCCACTTCCCCTTTCAACCACCGCCCCCTTCGACCACCACATTGACTTCGACCATGGATCTTCGACTTTAGCCATGGCCCTTCAACCACAGCTCCCTTCGACCACAGCACCGACTTTGACCATGGATCTCCGACTTCGGCCACTACCCCTTCGACTTTGACCACTGCCCCCTTCAACCACTGTCCCTTCGACCACGGCCCTTCGACATCAACCACTTCCCCTTCAACCACGGCCCCCTTCGACTATGGCTTCGACTTCGACCACTAACCCCTTCAACCACTGTCCCCTTCGACAATCACAGCCCCTCGACGTCGACCACTTCCCCTTCAACTATGCCCTGTAACCTACCGGCGCCAGCCTGCTTGGTCCGCCCGACCTGCTTAGCCCCGACTTCGACCACGACCCTTCGACGTCAACCACAGCCCCCTTCAACCATGGCGTCGACTTCAACCACATATCTTCGACTTCAAACTCAGCCCTCTTCGACCATGGCGTTGACTTCAACCACGGCCCCAACTTCGACCATGGCCCTGAGAGGCTCACCGGGTGTGCGACCACTGGGCAGTGATGGCGGGGGGAGAGCCACGTGGGCGGGCGTAAGAAGAGGAAGCCGCCACCACGCCGCACGGAACAACGGTAGCAGTAGGGGTGGGTGTGGCAGGGGGAGGAGAACCGTGGCAACGGAACGCCGTGGCGGGCGGGTCGAGGAGGGAGTTGGGGCGGCCATCAGATCCAATGGCCGCCATCTACGAGCGCCCTTTTCTCGGATCCACCGGCCACCATCGATCACTGCCTTCTAGATCCACCGGTTGCTGTCACCAAGCATGCCTCTCGGATCTACTAGCCACCATCGCCGAGCACTCTTCTCTCGGATCCACCAGCCACTGTCACCAAGTGTCGTGCCGCCTCACGGTTCCTACCAGTCTGGCCCGGTGGTTGAAGGGAGGGAGACGGGAGATGGGGTGGTGGTAGTGGGGAGATGCCCGATGGGCGGCGAGGAGGGAGAGGGGAGATGAGGTGTCGGGTTTGCGGGGCTGAGAACGTGGGAGAGAGATCTGGAAAGGATGAGAGAACAGAATAACCAAAAGTGGTAGTGGAGAGTAGGGACAGTTAGCGCAAGAGAAAGGGGATATAGATGGTTAAGATTCATGTGTTTAGATTGGACGGCTGAGAAGAGAAGAGGGAGAACGCACCAACAACCACCAACTCATATTTTTAAGGAGTAGAGATATATATAGTATAAATAACATGGACACTATGGTGCCCAGGCTCCATGATCGAGACTTTCCATTCATAATTGATTTAACATGCTAAATCAATCACTTCCTTTTCAAATTGATGCCTTTTTGATGAATGTTAACGGGTTTACCTAATATATTATATACCATTGCACTAGCATGCATCTAAAAGCAATTCAAAGACAGGAAGGCTTGATACTCAGACACCATTGTGTCCTATTGCAGCATATATATATATAGAACGTTGAAATAGGGCACCATAGTGTCTGGGCACCAAACCTCTCTCACTTTGTGATTGATTATATATATATATATATATATATATATATATATATATATATATATATATATATATATATATATATATATATATATATATATATATATATATATATATATATATATATATATATATATATATATATATATATATATATATATAGACACACACACATGCGCTCTCAGGATTAACCAGCATTGGTTGATTGATCTATTGCAACTTGCGACTGCGTTAAATCATGTAACGCACGCTTGACTCACCTTTTCGAAAAAGAAAATCTTGCTCCACATGGAATAGATATCAAACATTTCGGCTAGCTAGATAAAGAAGGAAGCATTGCGTCATCCCTGTGAAATCGGAATTTTCTAGCAATCAATTAACGCATGAACCTGATTTGGGTGCCGCTCGGTTGGGCTGAAATAAATTGGCTTATAGCTAAAATTGTACTATAGCTGACTGAAATTACACTATAACTGATAGTGGCTTATTTAGTGTAACTAAATTTTTAAAAAGATTAAAAATAGAAAAAACAGATTAGCCATCACAGACAATGCAAACGAATATGGAAAAAAAGAACCGGCAAAAAAACTCAAAAAGCCAAAAAATCAGAAAAAAAAAATAAACTAAAAGCCAGAAGCTTGAATCAAAATAAGCGGAGCCTTGATATCTCTGTGCAAAACCTGACGTATCTGCAGGTGCTTTTGCTACAACGTGCTAGTGCTAAACTCCTTTCCAGTCTCATGAGAATCATCACACACTTTTTTCTTTTCCTTTTCTTTTCTTTTGAAGATTTGATGAGGATCACTAGCCCAGTGAGTTGATAAGGTGTGCCACATACATGTCTCCTTATCGTACCGGCCGACAATGTTCCATGACTTGCTGCGATTACCATTTTGCAAATTATCAAGTACCAACTTAACCAAATAAATAAATACGGAGTACGACGGTTCATACAAAAACGCAACCGTCCTCCAATTGCAAATTTTGGAGTGAACACTACCAAGAATTATCGGTGCTGTCGTGATACCATACTACATGTACAACTGAACGTAGGCCCCGCTTACTCACATCCAAAAATGCTTCATATATGTTATTTTAGAAAAATGGAAAACTGGATATATTATTTGTTGGCTCAATCATGAACCCACCTAGATGGCTCAATCATGAAAAATGGATATTTTAGAAAATGTGGAAGACTTTGTGCAGATTTCAGAAAATATATTATTTGTTGAGTTTAAGTTCCTAGTTTAAAATATATCACATTTGTACACTGGGATAGTAGGGTGAATGGCAGGTGAACTAGATTGACTTAGTTTGTGGATAGTAGGGTGAATGGCAGGTGAACTAGATTGACTTAGTTTGGCTTTGCGCGTATAGGAGCATCGTTTAGCTTGTTTCTCGTGTTGTACTATGGTAGCATGTTTCGAGTTTGGTAATGATTATCTAGGTGGAGGTTTAGGATTGGTGTCATGTACACATCATCCCTGCGATTAAAAGGTTAGTGCATGGTAGAACGGTATACGATTATTTATTCTTACTCTTGGTTATCTAAATTTTTTCTCAATGCTATATTTACTTGATTCTTGTTCAATATGATGTGATATGGTGAAGATGACCACCTGATATCGATGGTTACTTGGTAATGTAGTATATGGTAAATAATTATTGGAAATTACTACATCACTTGCATTCATATCATGAAAAGTGCATATGAGTCAGGTCGATGAGTAAGTCATATAACTAGTCCGGAGTATATGAGACAGGTCAGTGAGAAAGTTATATGACTAGTTTGGAACTCTCTTGAGAAAGACCTACTTCGGTAGGCACCTACACAAGATGGAGGAAAAGATCTACTTCTGTAGACATCTCACGGGATGAAGGTAGAAGGTGTACATCGATGGGTGCTCCCTCAGTTATACCGGTATGAGCTTAAGAGGTGTGTATGGACATGGCATTACATTGCATTAATGAAAACAAAAGATAAAAAGGGATTTATGGATAATGACATGATTATGTTATGTTGTGACACATGGATGTTAACACAGTTAATTTATGTCTATTGCTTTGTTGGTGTTTATCGCTTTATTATGTACTTGCTGTGTCTTTGAACTCACCCTTGCTGTGTTATTTTAGGTGAACGTGCAAGGCGACATGCTTGGACGAGAATAGCTATTGGCGATTCTTATGCCTTCACAAATGGTTATTCGCAAGCACACGAAAATTGTGTAGCACTCCACCTTGGAGTATTCCAGGATATTGTTTTTGTCCACAAGAAGCTTCATGGCTCAACTTAACTATTTAACTACTTATCTTCCGACTTTCCAGGATAGGGTGTCATTTAAACGATAAGTCATAACTCCAAATAAGTTCCACCGGTAGATAGCTAGCCAGGAGTCTATAGCTAATAGAGCTAGGAACAAGTGGTTACTGAACAATGGTCTTGTTCTTTTTATCTATATGTAGAAGCGAAATGCAACACACAAATAATCGTTTTCATGGAAGCCAGACTAAGTGTTGTCACTAACTTAGCCTAACCGTGTTGTCACTAACTTAGCCTAACTCTCAGGGATGTGGCCATACTAATCCCAAGGATTTCTGGATAATACCTTTAGTCATCCACTACTATAAGAGTATAAGTTCCACACACATATGATTAAAAGTGGTGAATCAGGATTAAACGCTAGTAGCAAAGCCTGAAGTATGTATAGCCCCCAACGCTAAGGCTCGAAAACAACTATACAATGAAGCCGCTATGCCTCAAGCTTGAGGGTAGCTCAGAACTACAAGGCATACCGGTACTATTAGTTGGGTATTATGTTAATCCATGAAAAAGATAACAAGATACTAGATAATAATCACTTTATTGAAATGATAATTCACTCTTACAAGGTAAAGTAGGTACATGGAGCTTGGCACATATCGGAATACTGAAGAGGATGACTCCGGAACCGTTGGTGCGCAAGGTAACTCTTCTCCTACTACCCTACCGGGCTACTAACGACTTCAGCATCGCTATACTACCATAGTACTTATTCTAGAATGGAGTGGTGTGATGTGATGGAGTGCTTCTCCTTGGTGATGTTGAATACTTTGAGAGGAGGACCTGCCCTCCTATTTATAGCCTTGACTGGCTGGTGAAGTTCGGTTGGGTTGGTCAGCCAGGTGTCGTCCATGCGCGACTATGGGCGAAGGTCAATGGAGAGAGGACGCGTGGCCGATCAGGGAGCGTTGATGGGGCGATCAGCCAAGAGTGGATGGCCTGGATCTCCCCCCTTCTGGCATGAAGTGAAGTCCGCGCACGTGCACCGCCTGGGGGAGCCGACCTGGCTGGGCAGCCAAGTCTCCTTAACTCAGCTAAGGCGGTTGGCGACTTGGGCGGAAGGTGGTTGAAATGTGGGCTGGCCGGCCAATGGGCCCTCTTAGCCTATGCTATCATGTTGTTGGCCAGTTGGCTAGCCTAGAGTTGGGCCGATCGGCCCACTGATGGGGTCCTCTTGTTATTCTTTTAGTGATTTTCTGGTGTTTTCCCTCTTGTTATGTATTTTCCTACAAAATGCATTGATGTGCAAAATATATGAAAATAATGGTATAAATGAGCATGATCAAGGTTTAAGCCGTCAGTTTATTGTGCCTTTTGTCGAGTTTTGAGGGTAAAATATGTGTAAATCTTGTGTCAACAATAGCACACTCACCTCATATTCAGTCATAATTCAGATATCGTATTTAGCTATCATATGCCGACTTTAATGATTTACTTAGCTAGTTTTCTATTTTATAATGGGTCCTTAGTGGAAATATTTAGACATATGTGGTTTATGCGGTTTCTTTCATTAGTTGGCAAATTTATGTATTTGTTTACCCTTAGGTTGATACTAATTGTCTAGTCTAGGTAATGCTCTAGGACGCATGATTCTGGGCATTCTCAGGCACATGGTCTTGACTATTCTCGGGCACAAAGTCCTAGACATTTTTGGGCGCAAGTGACCCAAGTTTTATTTTGTGAATTATTTATTGTTACTCTTGTCATCCAGTCTTGTTTATTATGAATTAGTTCTTTGTGGAGAAGTAGGTCGGGAAGATTTCAGTTGTGATATGGCTACTCTAAGTAAGATATGTGGACGCATACTAAGAGAATTTAGCCTATAAATATAGGGAAGATGTTATCATTGTAAACACATCAATTCATATTAATAAAGAAGATCACCGGATTGCTCTCTCATCTTTGTGTCAATTGTTTATCTACTTCTGCTTTTTTCTGATTGTTTTTATTTTTTAGTTGTGTTGATTAGCTATTGGATTACTAGGTGACACTAGTTCTTTAACACCTTCAAGAGAAACCTCTTTCTGGTGGTAAACCACCGTAAGAAGGTTAGGAAGAAATAAAGGTTTGTTTAATAGAAGGATTAGGAGGAGAACAAGGCAGAGGGGAGCACAGGGAGCCCAACAATGCAACGGCCAGCTTGCCGCTGGATATGCTCGTTTTGTCATGTGATTTTAGTTAATATACATAAATTTGATATAGTATCTACTATAATTTACTTGTAAACATCGTCTTAAAAGATATATTATTTAAAAATTAGCTACTATAATATAAGTCAAAAGGCATAAGCTATACGGCCAAAACAACACAGCCCACATCAAATCCCACATTACCGCGTAGTGTCCCGGTGGACCAAATTGTTACGGACACCAGGTGCATAGATTTTGATCGCGCATGCATGATGTGGAGAAAAAACTGAGGTGCTGGATCACAGAATTTAGCCAGATTTATGAGGAGATATCCATGAAGCGACGTAGTATAACTGTGCGAGGGTGATTACTATGAATTTTTTGTATTTTAGTAAGGTTATATTCTTTGCATTAAAAATGCTGCTCATGTTTTTTATATGGGTGCATAAACCAGTCCATTCTTATTGGATTCAATTGTTGTGTGTATGCAATGTATTCGATCAACTGGTGTGGAGTTAAACAAAAATATGAGCTGTGTCTAGCACAATGATGCATTTGCCAATCTAATTTCTATCTAGTTTTCTATAATAAATACAGCAGAAATCCAATTGAAGACATCAGAATTATCTGGTTACACAAACATTCAAGAAATTCCATATACTGATCTACACTTGCCTCTTGTTGAAATATGTGGAATTTGAATATAATATTCCCATTTTGAACCTTTTATGATTCAACAATTTGGTTAAGATCTCTCACAAAGAAACAGTTTAATGACTAAATTCTCTGAATAAAGGGCTAGATTCAATTATCTAGATAAAAATTATAATGAAAAGAATGAGGAACTAATTGAGTGATTGATATTTCGGGTCACAAGATGTTGATCCATGATCCTTTGGTCCGTAACAATTTCTCAGCACCACCACACACGTTAACATTAAGTCATTAAGATACTAATTGGCATCACTCCACTGCGCCCGACATGTCTTATCAAATGAGCAGCTACTAGTAGGAAGAATGGGAGGGTCCGACCCCCTATTAGTAGTCGTCTCAGCTTGATCAACGCTATGTATTTTGTCCTCTTTCGAAGATGTTAACCTCTAATGTTACAATCCTAATGAGGTGGAACCCAATTTGTAGTCGTATTCAATAGCGAAAAATTAACATGAAACTCGAGATATCGTACTATGGTGTGCTTCTTTCGCTGTCCACATAGTTTCAAGCATAGGCACTTATGGGGGCAACTATAATTTTACATGCAAAATAATGTGAAAATGATTTAAGTAATGAAGTAAATGTTAATAAGCATTTTCATTGCTCAAGGTAAAAACAGGGAGGAAATACAACCTACACTCATGGCCACATGAGATATATATCGTTGCACACTATTTGTATATATTGTTATATGCACCCGCTAAACTTTTAGGAACATTAGCTTTAGGGACAATCTCGATAGCTAGGCCCAACACATGACCTCGAATTGAAAAAGGAGGGTTTATTTTTAACGCATTATCACCTTCTTTTCTGAAGGAAGTGTTCATGAAGCATTATCACAACTAATCCATTTATGTGCATCGCAAAGAATGCATTACTGAAGCTACGACTAACTCCATGTCACATATTATTGTCACTGAAGCTGAAACATCATGCCATGCCAAGTAGTGTACCCTTAGATCGATGAGCAAGAGCTCTAGCATTCATCAGAGTGGCATCCATTTTACAAGGCCCACCAACCATCCTCCCTTCCCTCCCCCCACAACCCCCTAAAACCCAAACCTTGTAACATGAACCAGATCCTTTCTCCCCCAAGCTTTGCACATGCTTTTGGAGCCCTCCTTCAACCAGCCCCAACTCTTGCCCTAAACATCTTTCTGCCCTCCCATCTCTACACCTAAGAATTCTAATTAACCTTATCCATGTCCCCTGAAAGCGTATGCAGCCGCTGCGGCTCCCTTGTCCCCTCCTCTGTCCCATGATCCGGCATAGCTGTAAGCTGTAACATGCAGCTTCCTATTTTTTACAGTCCCAGAAGGATGTAGTACACCAGCGTGATGGGCAAGGCGATGAGCATGCCGAAGATGACTCTGCAAGAGCACAAGCGAACGGCAGGTGAGACAAAAGCCCCGTGGATGGATGGCCTCAGGCGCAGAGAATCTTGCGCGCACTGGACCTTGCAAGATTTAAGTATTTAGATCGAGCTTGAGCTTGGGGACATGGAGTTACTTACGCCGTGCTGAGGATGTCAGGGTGCACGCTGTACTCCTTGGCGAAGACGAAGGGGACAATGCCCTGAGGCAGCGATGCCTGCTCACCCGAATCATTAAGCAAACAACGAGCCAGCCAATGGCAAAACGAAACGAAACGAGCTGCGAAAGGTTTAGGTGTAGGAGGAGGCAAAAGGCGAGCGGTTTGTGCGTGCAAAGTCCAAAGCAAAAGCGAGCGTTGCTGTACTTTGCCGGCACAGAGGGCATATTGGCATGCCCGGCCACTTGACCGCTGGTTTTTTTTACTTTCTTCCTTTCTTTTTTTCTTTTCAAAAGGCGGTTCTTGTCAGTGGCCTGCCTGCCTGTCTGTGCGGTGTTGTGCTGGTTTGTGTGGTTGGTTGGTCGCGCTTGAGGTTCGTTTCGTTTTTACCTGCACGATGGCGACGTGGAGGAGCGTGCCGCGGAGGCCGACGGCGATGGAGGCGGCGGCCATGACGACCGGCCCGATCAGGAACCGCACGCCCATGGCGTACGTCGCCACCTTGTTCCCGCACGCGATGATCCGCGGCTGCAGCGCCATGAACAGCCCTGCATAGCGCGCTTATTGTCAGTATTACGAGGACCGCTCGATAGGAGTATGATTTATGCATGCAGAGCCCGAGCGGGAGAAGAGCAACGCACCGAGGCTGAACATGGCCATGCCGAGGCCGGCGTCGGACAGGATCGAGATGGACTTCAGAATGATCGCCGGCATCTCAAAGTTCCACCTGCGTGCGCATCAACGCGCCAACAAACGGGAACAGAGTAGTTCATTGATTAACTTCGCCGGCGATGTGAATGTGATGGGGGAGACAGGGAGTTGTTACCGGAAGCAGACAAGGGACCAGATGAGGCCGATGAGGCTGGAGTAGGTGTTGGGGTTGCGGATGAGCTTGCGCCACACCATGATCAGGATGAGCCGCGTCATCACGCTCGTCGGCGGCATCACCGCGGGCGCCGCCACGCCCGCCTTCCCTTGCTCGGCCGCCGCCACCGAGGCCTTCTCGTCGCCGGCCTCCGCATCCCTCTCCGCCGTGCCCCTGTTCCCGAAGCTGAAGTCGTCCCTCTCAGCGTACTCCTCCCCTCTCTCCTTCCTCCCGTCCACTGCGATTGATTAACCAAGAACAGGACACATTAGCGCAGGGATTAAGCACCGAGAATAACTGGAAAAATTGAACGGAAAGTGGGTACCTTTGCGCGGCGACGCGACGGCCATGCGGACCTCCTTGACGGCGGCGGCGTCGTTGTACTCGGCGGCGTTGCCGAACACATCGGACACGGGCGACGCGCTGGAGCTCCAAACGAACATGTGAAGGTCCTTGCCGTCCTCGCCCTTGGCCTGCCCGTTCGCCGCCTTCTTGGCCTTGGGAGGCGCCGCCATCGCCGGGTTGGGCGCCGGATACTGGCCATACTTGTTGGCCTTGTTCGGCGCGTCCTCCTCGTAGTTGGATGGCCGCGGCGTGGCGCCGGTGCGCACCCCGAACGCGTCCCCGGCGGCGAAGTTGGAGCTGCGCCCCACCATGGAGTAGAAGTCGGTGTGGTTGAAGCTGGAGCCCCGCGGCGTCGGGTTCCGCGACGACTGCAGCGAGTAGATCTCGGCGTTGGTGAGGTTGCTGGGCCGCGGCGTGGTGCTCGAGAACCCCATGGAGCGGCGGGAGTAGATGTCCGAGCGCGACGCGTTGGAGCGGCGCACGGTGACGTGTATCTTGCCGTCCTCCTTGACCTCGGCCTCCGTCTCCAGCATGTCCCTCCTGCCATCGAGCGAGACGACGTCGGAGTCGACGACGATGGAGGCGATGGAGCCGGCGGTGTCCGGGAATTGCTCGGTGATGAGTATCCTGGCGCCGCGGTACTCGAACATGAAGAGCATGAGCGTGTACCAGATGATGCACTGCAGCACGACGATCTGCACCATGAGGCTCCCGGAGAACTCCCCGTACATGCCCTTGAGCAGCGGGATCCCCATGACGAGCGTGTTGGGGAGCGTGGAGAGGGAGAAGAGCGTGATGGTCCACTCGAGGGAGCCCCGGCGGGAGAGGTGGCTCCAGAGGGTGAGCAACGCGAGGACGATGAGCTTCTGGAGCGTATCGGCGGCGATGAAGCGGAGGTTCATGGTGTAGGGGTTATTGGTTGAGATGAAGTGGAAAGAGAGCAGCGGCACGGCGAAGAGCGCCACGAAGCGGTTGATCCCGGAGCACTGGTCGGGAGTGAAGATGTGCCACCACTTGACCGAGCCGTACGCCAGGATCATCGCCACGTACAGCGGCACCATCGCCGTCATAACGTGGTAGAAGTCCGCGCCCGTGATCATCTTGCCGCCGCGCCAAGAAACACTTGCTGTTCTAAGTGCGTGCGTGCGTACGTAGCGGAGTGGGCAGTGTGGCCGGCGCCGCGCGGCGAGGTGGGGTTGGGGTGGCAGAGTGTGGTAAGTAGGTGGAAGGGAGGCAGGCGGGGAAGCCAACGAGGGGAAGTGGGAGGGAGAGTGGCCATACGCGGGTGATTATTTATACACATCATGTGGGCACTGCACACACCCCGACATATGAGAGAGAAATGGGACTAAGGTTTAAGGAAATAGAAAAAAAAAGGTTTAGGTCTTTTAGATTACAAAAATGTGAGACTATTACTTGATTAAGTTGGAGAAATGTTGTAATTGTTTCGAGGTAGGATAAATAGGCAACGCTGGAGTAGATGCTAAAAGGCCCGTTTGGCAGAGCTCTAGCTAAATCTGTAGAGCTGGTCATCTGTAACTCTAGGAAATCCTGGATCTAGAGTTGCAGGCCTGTTAAGTGCATTTACATGACTCATTTCATTTATATTATATATTAAATAAAAATATTTAAATCACTTTAATTTAGTCAACAAACTACAGATCTAGATCTCGGAGCTAGAGCTATGCCAAACAGGGCCAAAATATCCCACGATTTAGTAACCGAGATGTCAAAGAGTCCGATTTTAGAAAGTCTACAAATAAATCCATTCAACAAATATTCGATGTGGGGATGCACCTTCTGATGCGGTAGGTATATGGCTCCACCTAATATGATTTATATATTGGTGTTCACCTTTACGTACATATAAGTTCGTTTTAGTAAGAATTTTGTGAACTAAGGGCACACTCACGTGTGTGTGCGTGTGATATATGTATACAGTGGTATATGTGCGTAGAAGTCTTTCCTGTAATTGCGAAAAAAAATTTGTAGTCAGTGTGAAATAGACTCGATCTCCCCTTTAGCCAGATAATGAGTGCCACAGGAGTTACAATAGTTATTACCTTATTGGTTAGCAAAGGACACAATACTAGTGTTGGTTGCTAGGGGTGAAAAACGGTAACGGATAATCTGTTTTATTCGATATTTGTATCCGAGAAAACACGAATATGGTAAGCAAAATCCGTATTCAAAAATATTCATATTGAATATTCGTATCCGTATTTGAGAATATTCATATTCGCATTCGTATGCGAGAATATTCATATCTGTATTCGTATTCGAGAGTATTTGATTCATATTTGATCTGTTTCTAGAACCCGAGAAAAATCTGGACAAATTTTGTGATTCAAAATTTGAATTTGGACGGTTTAAAACAGGTAACGGGTCAAAAATTGGTGAAAAATTGGCAAAACCGTTAGAAATCCGTTTATCTGATATTCATATATGAGAAAACACTAATGTGGTAAGCAAAATCTGTATTCAAAAATATTTATATTCGTATTCGAGAATATTCGTATCCGTATTTGAGAATATTCAAATTCATATTCGTATTCATTTTAAAAATATGAATTCATATTCGTATTTGAGACTATTCGATCATATCCAATCTGTTTCCATCCCTATTGGTTGCTCCTTTATTTCCAGATAGATGTCGCTTCCAATATATACAAGCCGACACCATTTTTAATTCATACATCTGACCACTAATTTTTTAATTATACATTACAGAAAACAATAATAATCGTAGATAAGTATTGGTTACAAATCCACTAACATGATTTCCATTTAGTGTTAAAGAAACTAATAGCGTGTAGAAAATTTAAATATTTTTTATATATCAACGATCAAAGTTTTAAAAGTTTGAATACGTGCATTCTAAAACAACACCTATTTATAAACAGCTCGGCTCGATGCCCAAAATTTATGGTTCCTAGGTCCCAAACTTCATTAACGTAGAACTGAACAAAATTGAAATTCTTTGACAGTAGTCTCGTGCACAAATTTTTATAGAGTTTTATATTCGAAGAATTTTTCTGTACTGCACTTTAAGCAGAAGGGAAGGGGAAGTTACAAGCTGGATGGTGTATTGAGATTTGGGCCCTTAGTTCGGTTGAAATAAATTGGTTTATGATTTAATTTGTATTTTATCTGATTTTTTTGCACTGTAGTTAATGATAGCTTATTTGGTGTAATTAATTTTTTTAAAAATAGAATAGAAAAAAACAAGGTATCCCATTATGGACAATTCAAACAAATACAGAAAAAAGAAAAGCCAAAAAAACTAAAAGGCTAGAAAAAGACGAAATCGAGGAATAGTGAACTAGAAACTAGAAGTCTCAAGTTCAAACCGAAACGAGTGGGACAGCAGTATGGAAGGGAGCCTCTTGACGTGTCTGTCTCTAACACCACACCTGTGATAAACTTTAAATTATCCACAATATTAAACAACACCAACAAAGCTGCCATGCTGCGAATCTTTTTTGCTCTAAAAGGAATCCTAATGAATTTTAGGCTCTGTTTAGATCACGGAGTAAATTCACGGGAATAAATTAATTTTCCCATTCCAATCTGGTAGCTTGAAATGGGATCACAATAGAAATGCCCACTAGAACCTACACTACTATACCACAGTAACCACAGGGGCGTTAATAGCACAGTTTACTTGAGTCTGCCTTTTAGTGACCCTGTATAAAAAGAAACAGATGGAGTGCCCCCTGCCTGCACTAGTTTCTCCCTTCTTCCCGTAACATAAGTCTTTATTTATGAAAAATATCATCACACAATATAAGTTCATTGCAGAAATAAAAAATATAGTTATTATAATATTTTCACTATATACCCTTACTTTTAATGCTAAAAAATAAGTGAATAGTTATAGTATAACATTTAGTAAGAGTATATATTGTCTAATAATATTAATTTTTAAAAATTTAATTCTTGCTGGTCTATATATATAATGGATTTTGGACTTATATCATAAGATGGAGTAATTAATTTGCATTAAATCAGACGGTAAACTAACCTGCAGAGGGAACTGGCAAGAAGCACAACTCGCGTACGGCTCTCAAGCTAATCCACGCACACGCACGAGCACGATGCCACCGTGCCGACAGGGTAACCAAAAAGCTGCGAAACAATTCCAAAGAAGCCCCAAATAATCAAAACAAAGCGCCAAATTGCCCTCTGCCTGCCGTGCCGAGCCGAGGCCCGCGTCGGGCGCTGCGCCACCGGCCCGCGCAGTGACGAGCGGGCAGCGTCGCGCAAAGTTTTTCTAAGCGCGAGGACGGGTAAAAGGCGCCGGGGAACAGGAGGGTTGGGAGTGGTGATTAGAAAAGGTGGCAAAAGCGAGCGGGGCGGAGGAAAAGGGGGGGTTTTTTACGTCGCCGCTCGCTAAGCTCATCGTGCTGTGCCTGCGCTCGTGCCTGTACTGTGGCGTGCGCGGCCGGCCGGCCGGCCGGGCTGGCTAGATGCATGGCTCGCTCGATATTCCCTTCCCCGCGTGCGCCTCCCCGCCATCATCGTCCGCAGTCCTACCACAACCCATCGAAAGAAAAGAAAAAGCGAGGCGAGGTATGCGCTTGTAGTAAGTGGCCGAGCGGGAGTATGGCTAAGCGTAGCTTGACCTTTGTTGTGCCTAGCCACGGCGGTCTTCTCGTCGCGGCCTGTACTCTGTCCGGCGGCGGTAGACCTCCATGGCTTATCGCCAGTGAGTGAGTTCGGACAGTCACCCGTGCTTGCCGGAAGGTGGCTCCGCTCTGCTACGAGTAGAAAGATATCATGTGTATCTGGCCTGGTACAACCCACGCCGGCTCCACGGGTTTGTATCTGTATAAGTGCCACTTGTCATTGCTTTGTCTGAGTTAATTGGGAAGTCACTGAGCGGGAGTCCTACTGTGATCGAGCCTGTTGATTAGTTGCTTCGGTTGTTGTTTTGTTTTTTTAAGGCAAAGTGGCTGCTAAGGACCTATCCTCCGATTTCATTAATCTCACGGTATAAGGTGATTGTAGTTCCACAAAAGCCAAAGATAGATAAGATAATTACAGCAAAGTCCCTGCAAACCCAAAGAACCTGAAGCTTCTTATGTTTATCGCCAACAACGACGATGAAGATTGAAGTGCACTGGAGACGTATGTAATGACCGGCTCGAACCTTGTGTGTGACATGACGGAGTTGTATTATAATGACCATCTTTAATTTGTGAGTCGGTATGTGGCGTCACTCAGGAAGAGCCGCCAAGCCGTCGGTGAAAAGGGCCTCCTTTGCTGAAGGAGGTTGAAGGAAAACGGGACGGTTCAAACTCATTTGATGGGGGATGATCTCCTGTCCTAGCCGCCGAGGTGGAAGAAGAAGCTCGTGCTTTTGGGTGTGAAGGGGTGGGTTGAGACTCATCGATAAGGTTTTTGCACTGTGCAGGATATGAAACAGAGGATTTTTTAGAGAAGAGGGAGAAATACACAGTGGCTGGAGGAGGCAATGTGTCAGCCAGCACGAAGTTAGACTCCACAAGCATAACTGGAAGTTTTATTTAGAGGAGGAACTCACTAGGAAGCCATACGCTGACAACTAGGAGAACCGTCGCTATAGATGCAGCGAATGGCAACATGCCTAGGGCAGTTCTGGAATTGTACAACGGGGAGGTGAAGTACCTTGGTGAAGCTGGCGCTACCACAACACATCGTCGGAGTAGGTGGAGATGTTTGCCAAACTAACCAATCAACTAACACGTCGCACCCCTGACCAGGAGGGCGCACCACCGCCACAGGCAACCACTAACCCAACTTATGGGTTCCTTCTGAACCAAAGAGAAGACACCGTAGTCTAGCAAAACTTGCTGGAGAGGGCGGAGATTGGTCTCCAAGCGACGTCCCAAATGGGGAAAAGTTCAGATGATGAAGGAAATTCAAGGGGGACAACCTACTAAAAAACTAGAGAAGGGGACTACCTAAATTATGTACAAGGGCAAACGAGGGGCGGGTCCCTTTCTCCCTGCGCCAACGAGCACGCTAGAGTTGGAGGAGAGGGGGCTAGCTAGAGAAGATTTGGATCTAGGAGGAGAGGGAGGGAGGAGCGGAGGAGCGGAGAGGACAAGGCTATCGGTGTATGATGTTGTTTTGGGTTTGAGTTTCGTTTTCGATTCTATTTTTTATTGTTCTGTGATTCATGCTACTGAATAGCTTGAAAAAAGCGGGGAGAATTAAGATAAAACAAACTAGAGGAGGTGATAGAATATACCCACAAAAGTAGCAATATTGTGGTAGGATTTTGTACATATTTTATCTCCATAAATCACATCGTTAACCTTTTGTAGTGTCTCTTGGCACATAAGAATAACGCTAAATAAAGTTACCGTCATGATATACTCATAGCGAGCATTAGTCTTATCATTTCTAAAGATCATTATTGCCTTGCCATGTTTTTTTTTGTGTTTACCACGTGATTATATAGCTCGCAATTTATTCAATAAAAACACTCGTAAGACGGTGTGTGCAAACTTTTATCTTAACTGTTTACTAGCATATTGAAGAATCCTTGTTTTTCAAAGTTATGTCTGTATGTCACTAGGATTATCAACTTTAGCACATAATTTGAATTCAGAGCAGAGCAACAGAATTTTGCATCCTTTCGTATGGGTGGTTTTTCATCAGATAGATACAACCACACACCTCCCTGAAAAGTGCAATGCTTGTGAGGTTTGCATATGCGCATGTAGCACTTGCAAAATGCACTCTTTTGAGGGTGTTCAAGAAGATATTGTATCAATTAAAGTAGGGAATGGAAAAGAAAAAGGAGAGGAAAGGCTAAGAGAAAGGCTGCCTTGTTCTACCTGGCTAGCTAGGCCTTTTTAGGAGAACGACCAGAAAATTACTTATCAAGATTCCAAATGTTCTCATCCTCACCCAGCTTTATGATGGCAACAGATCATTAAGCCATGTTAAACAGATCATTAAGCCATGTTCTTTCCTTAAGTAGATGGGTATAATAAGCCTTTGTGCAAAGCAATGCCTACTGGAACTTTTTGGTGCATTGCCAATTGGTCCATGAAATGAGGGATTTGGCTCGTAATATAAGCCCCCATCCAAGCCTGTTTCCCGGAATTAAATAGTTTCAACTCTTTAGAACCGAAATTTGGTGCGGACTATATTTAGGGAATTTCATGGGGTCTTTCACTACTACAGAAATATTTAAGAGCATCAAACGGTCCACATGAAAGTATATTCTGTGTGTGCATGACTGAAGAATGAGGATTCAGAAGATGTGAATGTTTGTGGTGGGTGCCATGGGGCAAGAATTGGGGTCAGGTCAGTTGCTCCATCCCGGTGCCAATTATGGCTCGGGACAGAGATCCCGGGCATGGGCTTTCGGTGCTGGGGATTGCTTGCTTTGATGGGATTCAGTTCACATGTCATGCATGCAAGGAGTGTATCAGTGGTTTTTTCCCCCGCCTACTAGGTTTTATACATAGACCTCTCAGGCACATGACACTACTTTCTTCATTTTTAAATACATGTCATTCTTGTTTTCAAATTTTATTTCGCAATACATATCATTCTACACTTTTGAGGTAACTTTTCAACTTTTTTCCTTTGTATATCTCTCTCATTCCTATTTCCAAAATCATTTACTACTATATACTAGAGTATACACAACATTCAGCAGCCACAAATGGCCAAATAAAAACGATAAGATGGTCTTTTATACGCATGTATTAGTTGCTGTGCAAAATCCTAAAATAAAATCTATTTAGAAACGAATGGAGTTCTTGTAGATAAGAACTTCATTCTTAAAGAGAAGAGTAGCAATTTCTCGAGAGCTGATGCAACTGATTGGTTTAACCACAAGCACTTACATCTTCCCACATTATCACTCAAATAGATGCGAGTATTTTAATTCGGTAATGAATCGCTTCTGTTATCTTCAATTCTTCATACGTTTCCAAGATTATACTTTGCATATAAATCACTGGAAAATTTAACTCTGTACATGCAACCCCCGCACGAGTGGGTAGCCAATTTTCCCATTTCCTCTCGGATTTCGACTCCACGTCCAAGACTTCGCTGCCACTTGTCTCAGCTCTGACGCTCCTCTTGCACGCATCCGTTTGACAAGGTCTTTCTTATCCTAGTGTATTTTACACTGAACTCACCTTTTTCTAGAGAGAAATGCACTGCGCATGCTTGACACGTACCGCCTAGATCTTTGCAACGAGTGAAAAAAAAACCGCAAGCCCCACATGGACCCTTCCCAAGGCACAGCACGGCGGCATTGGACCAGCCAGCTAATCTACCGAAACGATGAGGCCCAGCTCGCGAAAATCTTGGGCCAAAGCACGAACGGCACAGCTGAGACGAGCCCATCGACGCGTCGGGCGCAGCGAAAGAGGTGGCCATCGGGTCCATGTGGGCGCATAGCGGCGTACGTTGGGGACAAAATTGTGGAACTCGATGCCACCACGCGATCCATTCCATCGCAGGGACCAAAGCGAACTCCATGGTTCTGCGTCCTTTATTCACATCTAGTTATGTGGTATTATACACACTAGCAGTCACGAAGATAGTATTTAGTTACATTTCAGGTTCAATAGTAAAATGATCTAGGTTATTTGAACTGAACTATAAAAATATTACCTAGTCTAGACTGAATTTACTCGGACTGTACGCTAGATATTTTTCCACACCCCGCACTAAAATATATCCTACCTAGGGTGTGGTTTCGCCCCTACACACTAGACCTTTTTGGTATAAAGAAATGCTACACACACGAACAAGTTTTCATAGGTGGGTGCTTGGCAAGCTCAACTTCATCACTATCTTCTCCAGCGAGGTGCCTGTCAACGGAATGAACAAATGTTTTCTTCTAATATTAGGGTTCTTTCTGTATCATGGTGGAAATTGTACTCAAATCTTGCTATCACACGCACTCTGGGAATCTTTCTATTTTAGTGATAAATCTAGAGTAACTAGTTATGTACCTGTACGTTGCAACAAAATCTATTATATGTATAGAGAATTATGTATGAAAGAGAGTTGCTTTGATCGGTTGAAAAGTAGAGAATGGTAAGAAATAGAAGAAATAAGGCGGTTGAAGGAGAACAAACGTACAACCACCAACTCATTCTTTTATAATAGTAATGATAAGCCTAATTAGGCCACTTACCTTAAAAAAACTGCCAGCCATCACAGAGCAGTTACATAATTAGGGCCGGGTGGCTTAGCGTTGTCGTAGCTTGATCACTAACAACTTTATAAATCTAACTGCCATATAGTCAGAGTGTTTCTTCTACTGCCATAAGGTTATATCGCTGCTTTTCTGCTACGGATATTAAGAAATAAAATGCGAGTTCTTTTCGATTGTGGCTGATAGCTTATGGCTACGGCTAATAACTTTTGGCCCTAACGCAAGTATTTATGCGAACGAACTGAAAGCCAATAAGCCGTTTCAAAAAAACTATCCCGATAAGTTATTTCGAAAAGACGTAGAGAAACCATCACGTTTGTTTATTCAGGAGAACCCATAAGCCATATAAGCTGAAAAAGAAGGGGATTTCATATTTGTG
The DNA here is from genome assembly GCA_036346575.1 of Dendrocalamus sinicus. Lineage (NCBI taxonomy): Eukaryota > Viridiplantae > Streptophyta > Magnoliopsida > Poales > Poaceae > Dendrocalamus > Dendrocalamus sinicus. The sequence goes on along the minus strand of CM070656.1, from coordinate 8,100,101 downwards.
CACATAGCATTTTTATTTATTTTTAATTGTTTCCCCACTTGGGTGTATGCGCACTCGTGGGGCTGACCCCCCTTCGTTGCATTATTATCCTCTAACTCGATCTGCGTAATCAAACACTGTTTGTGGTTCCCCGTGGACACTGGCATGTGCTCCTCGTATCCTCATTCCCCTACCCAGCACACCATAGACTCTAGTACAGTTTTGACCGGTTTGACCCGATTTCATTGATAGGTTTGACCGGTCAAACCTCGGCCATCACTCACCGATCTGGGATTTTTAGCATGCCAGTTGCATTGCCGCCTGGAACAGTGGTGTCGGCTACATGATAACACAGATTAATGGAGTAAGTTCTTGGGACCAGGGGTATAGTATATGAAGCTATGAACTGATTGTGTAGTTGCAGTGCCGCGGAACGGCGTGTTACCGGAGGAGGCCGGCTAAGGCTTGCGTCGATCACCAAGCCCCACGGATATATTTGCAAGATTTGGGATGAGATTGGGTTGTTGGAATGTGGCCAAGCAACTGCTGTTCTCGCCTTGGACTTGGGTTTGCCGGTACCGATTTTCGTGTCGGAAATCATGCGTGATCCCTGGAATGTTGGGCTGCATTGGCTGCCCATGACCCTTTCGACGTGCATCCCACACACTCTTAAGGCTTCGTTTAGAATTTCTGAGGAGATTTAAGGTGTTTCTTGTGAAATGAAACGCGTGGATTTCCAAATGAGGCCTAAAATATAAATTGCCGGTTTCCAGCCGCAGCTCTCGTGGTCGTTTCCTTTCCCATGATTTGGGCATGGTAGCTTGCTTATCGCTGGATTGTGTTTGTGTAATAAGTTCAGTGGCTGTTGACTGTTCAGAGTATGATGCCGAGTGGAGCTAGTGCAGAGTTCCCTGCATTCTTTCAGGTGTAGGTCAAACCAAACCAGAGCGATACATAAAACAGAAACGGAGAAGGAAATTTATAGGGAATGGAAGTTTGACCTGGGCGTAGCGACCTATTGGCTAGGTAGACAGGATCGCATGATCTGGGCCAACATTCTTCAGTTAGATTAACGTGTACTCAAGCCTGAGGAAGGTCGTCCTCAAGTTCAGGAATGGTGTCTACAAAGTGAGGTGTTCAGATTTAGTCCTCCTAAGGCATAAACAAAGAGGAATCTAATACCTTATCCTTGTTGCAAACTTTTTATTTTTTGCGATAGACCCCTGTTGCACACTTGCGCTGTTGCCCAATGCCTCAGCTGTGTTTTGTAGTACTTAGTAGAGAGAGAGAGAGAATCCAGGTTTAGGAATATTAAGCCCTTGTGGAACAGAGGGATAAGGAAAATTGAGCCCAAATGGAACACAAATGGAGTAGCAACTATAGTCACTCAATGAGCAGTCAAGGAACAGCTAGCATGGCACATGCTTCCAATGACTAATTTTATTGCTTAATATTATTGCAAAAATACAAGTGGAAGCAGAAATTTCACCTTCATTACAACACCAGCAGATGTCTGCGGTATAAAGACATGGTCACATGGAGCGCATAGCAGGTGGTATCTCCGTGGCTCAAAATCCAATTTTACATGACAAATTGGACTGCAAACCGCATCTTGCACCAGATTATTTGGTGTGGCTGGGAGACTGGGTAACTCCGCCAAATGCGCCAAGCAGTATGTAAACCAAATTGCACGGCCAGACTTGACATATTCTAACAACATGGTGCTCTGAGGGCTAAGGCCAGTTCACATTAATTTACACAACAAATAAGGTGAATACACATGCATGACTTGCTTAAGCAACAACATTGGTCAGGGCATCAACCACTTGCTGCCGGGTGGGCAACGCAGGGATTGCGCCTCTCTCTGTCACAGTGAGAGCCCCACAGACATTTGCAAACTTCAGGGCTTCTCTCAATCGAACTTCATCCTGTTAAAGCCATACAAGCAAAATAAGACTAGCAATAAAGCCCCATGCAGCTGGCTTTCAGACTTTAGTGTTGCAAACAGATAATAAAAGGTTAGCTTGAAAAGCAATGATGTCATAACAAGAAACGTAATATACTTTTGTTAGTGTTTTAATACCGATCTTACATCTGATTTATTTGGTTCGGGAGAAACTCTTATCAATAAGATCTGGTAATGCAGAAGGAAAACACGGGAATTTTTATACAGGATCGGGCCTAAGAATAATAACCCTATGCCCTGTGTTGCTATTGCTCAAAGAGGAAAATTACAAAGTGTGTAATGAGAAATGCCTTGCACTATCTCTTGCTTGGATCTGCCCCTTTTTTACCTCTCTCTGACATCAATCTTTATATAGTCGATGAAGCGGTGGCCGTTGTGTTGCACCAAAAGATGTCCCAACGGTTCAGATGATAACCGTCCATTGGAAGTTATTGTCAGAGAGATATGAGGGCGGTTCGCCATACAACGGTTGTTGTTAGAGAGATCGTGTGCAGTTATTAAAGATAAGCGCACGTTCTAACCATCTTGTCAGGCAACTCTACGAGGCACTAGATAGGCTATTCATAGGAAAGTCTTCGATCAGGTTGTAGGACATCTTACGAGTACATGACCGTACAGATACTTATGACCAAGGAGTAGTCGCAGTAAGACTTACGACTATGTGGTCATAGAGAGACTTACGACCAAGAAGTAGTCGCAGTATAACTTACGACTATATGGTCATAGAGAGACTTCCGACCAAGGAGTAGTCATAGTAAGACTTATGACTATGTGGTCGTAGAGAGACGACCAAGGAGTAGTCGTGGTAAGGCTTACGGCTATGTAGTCGTAGAGAGACTTACAACCAAGGAGCAGTCGTAATAAGACTTTACGACTAATAATTAGATGATAATCATATCCTCGTCATCTAGCCCTCAACTTCAAGTAAAAGTAATTTACTTGAGAAAGAGAAGTCGTAAATGAAAAATGGTTGAAAGCAGGCCTTCTTGACCATTATTGACCAGGAATAGGCTTGATCAATAGGATAATTTCACTTGAGTTGAGAAAACAAACAGTCATCAGACAGAGGAATTGCAATCCATTTCCACCGATCTGTTTGTTGAATCGGTTCTCAAGATAACCGTTTGGTTCCCGAGACGGGTAACCGACGTGTAAGGTTATAAAAACTTACCAGGGGTAATTTGTAGTTTCCTACTTTCCCCATCCATCCCAACCTGCTCGAGCTTTCCGCCGCCGACCAATTCTTCCTCTTCCCCCAATTTCGCCCAAATCTGTTCTAATCACCCGAGAAAATGACGAAACTTTCATCTACCTGGGCTGTGTCGGAGATGGACAATGGCAAATTGAAGGCTCAGGAGGGTGCTAAGAGGATCCCGCCGCGGCGATTTGTTAGATGGATTAAAGCCACTGGGCAGCATTGGCCGACAGGGCAGATCGGAGAAATTCCGGTGTTTTAGGCCTACTGTGAGTGTGGTCTTCGTCTCCCTGCTCACCCCTTCCTCACGGTCGTATTCGAGTATTTTGGGGTTGAATTGGTGAACTTGGTTCCCAATTCGATCACAATGCTCAGCGCCTTTGCGTATCTATGCAAGGTGTATCTAGGTATCTTGCCAGATCTAGAGCTCTTTCGGTATTACAACGAAATGAGCCGGCAAACTGGGATCACCGGGAGCTGTGGTCTGAAGCTCCACGATGGGAAGACGGAGCTTTACATCCCCATGTTCACTCGGTCCTCGTGGCCAAGTTGGAAGAAGTGATTTTTGTAGGACCCAGATTTTAACATCTGGTATCCTATGTGATTCCACCGCACTATTTCCTGGATCAGTAGATAGTGCTCACAGATTACAGTTCTGAACATCAAAGTACATATCATGCGGAAGCGTAAATATAATAGAAGACTTACACAAGGGCCGATTAGGCCGAAATCAATAAAATGCAGCAGCGGAAACGAAGCACACAGGTGGGACCCTCAAGACATGCCCATAGGCAGCCGACTGGGGGTTCGCGACCTAGCCCTTGACATCATCTTCTTTGCCACCATGACCAATAGTGTTGCTGAAGCGTAGTGACCTGATTCCTGATTCTGGATTTGTTGTGAAAGCGAGTATGAACACAAACCACCGTGCTTCGCGAGCCAATACACAGGATATAAATAAATAGTATGCATGGCTTATCAAAGAAGAGGCTCGGGTTATTTTATTTGCCATAAATTACTTTTGGTAGTTTTATTATTATTATTTAATCAAGAATCCCTACAATGATTGCCGTAATTGACTTAATCCACCGATAATACACTTTCTTTATTGATTGCTGTCTAAGACTCCAAACAGCGAGTATCATCATTTACTTAACCCACCAAACACACACTTTCTATATTGAGTGCTGTCTAAAACTCTAAACAGCGATTGACATCATTTAATTAATCCACCGATCAGACTCTTGCTATATTGCTTGCTGTCTAATACTCCAAACAGCGAGTGACATCATTTAAGTAATCCACCGATCATACACTTTCTATATTGATTGCTGTCTAAAACTCCAAACAACGATCGACATCATTTATATCAGGACTTTCTAACAATTCAATCATTTTTGTTATTGATCCAAAACCGTTATTTGTTCTTCCAATAATCAACCTTATTTTTCATTATCTATCTCTAACTAATTCGCTAGTATACCTCCATCAAGAATATCATTCTTCAAGTTTACTATTCGCTAGTATACATCCACCAAGAATATCATTGATCAAGCATATACTCCAATTATCATATCTCCAAATTCCCAAAAATTCAATTCATCCATCTAGTAATCGATCAAATCCTATTAATCCCATTATCGCCAATATCTCCCAAGAATTTATATTAGTTATCAGTGTCGTAATCCAGCAAGTACCTTTGCACTCCCTAATTCTCCAAAAATCATTCAAATCATCTATCTAGCATATCTATTCATTTAGACTCCACCAATTTATTTCTCTCAGAATCCACACTATCGTTTCCTTTTTATGATCGATATGAATCCACCAACAACTTTATGTGTTTACCACAAACAACTATCTTCTTTTCTTACGACTCTATTTATTCTTCCTAACATTTTATTTTGTGAGAAATATTATCATTATTTAAAAATATAATACATAAAAATTTCCTGAGACATAGCAGTTTTGACCAAAAACATAATGTGTAAGAGAATGCAATAATAATAGCGATCCAGGTTCCATCCACCGTTACATGGTCTCTGCACCATATGCTAGACCTTCAGCATTTAGCCGCTTACATTATCACTGGGATGACACCCAGGGCAACACAAAACAGGGCTTTCAACTGCAAAGTTTTTGAAATAGAACTATATCTGGTTAAGTTCCCATGTCTGCCTATGACCGTGGGCACGGCTATTGGAATAGTTTTGACTCTGCAGAGTTTGTACACTTTCACCACAAGAGACAATGCGTTCGTTGCCCCACATGATTCCTTAGTCACGTAGTTGAGTAGACCATCACAGTGACTTTTCAAAGTATCTAGCCCCTTTTGTCATCTCACCTTATGGGCTGCTCCCACTTGCGGTGGGTCCATACTATGCACGGGATGTAACCACGTCTACTAGCGCAGCCGGGCTCCACTCCCCGCAACGCTAGTACGGCTAGTTACTTCACCCTCCACTCGGTGTCCCTTTAGGTCTCCCCTTGCCCTTACGTATCCACTTCTTTTCACTACCAGTGAAATGAGTCCAGGAGTTTCGATAAATTTACTTAGCCAAGTTGCACTTTGCAGAGTTGTGGTTGTACTGTTTTACACAGGAGGTCATGACAAGCTTCAGTCCTTAGTGATATCTGGGTGGTTCTACCACTAACCCTTTTGTGCTTCCACTGCATCACACATACACCCTCGAATCATCTGCCCAGATAGTTAAGCAAGCTGGGGTTTTTGGGAGTATAAAATAATCATATCCAAATATACCAGTCATTACCACCATGACTTCCCAAACCAGTTTCTCATGATTAAAAATTGATAATGATGCTTGGGGTATTTCAGCGCCCCCGAGTATCTATGCAGTACTAAGCATGACGTATAATTAAAGACTTATTTTCGAAAGGTTACTATTATAATTTTGCTAGGGCGACAAGGTTCACGTATTCAAATATTCCAAAGGAGATGTAATATTAATCAAGTTAATAATCGGCATATAACTAGAATATTAAATTAAACATGTATTTGCATATAAAATAACAGCATGCAATTTGATAATTTAAACAAAAGTTATTTGCAGAAAATGTAGGTTCAACATGATCAAAGTATTGACTCGCCTTACGTGGTTTACCGCGGTCTTGAGCTCATTCAAAGCTGTATCATTTGATGGTCTTGAGTTTCCGGTCTTTATCTTCACCTTGATCTTGATCTCGCTTGATCCATTGATTCTTCGGGACTCCAGTTTCTAACTATGCGATAAGCGACTGAATCCAAATAAAAGCAAATAACTCAAGAGATCCAAATAAATTCAAATAAACCCAATTGAACTTGATTCATTTTTATTATGATTAAATAGGTGATTTGAGACAAGGTTAATTGGACGCGGAGTATTGTTGGTGTCATAGTGGTTGGAGTGAAGTGGGGAATGGCAGAGAAACTTGTCAAAATGGAGATCAAGGATGGGTCATGATAAAGGTATATCCATGAGATTGTTTTTGTTTAGTGCTCGGAGATAACTAGGTATAGCTGATGGTAGAATACGATGACTCGATCTTTGTATTAATAGCTTTCTCTATTATTTTTGTATTTATCAAGAAAGTTCCATGAGTTAGGTTAGACCTATGATTCGGTGTACGAGTTTTAGCTGAGCTTTGTTTTTGTCGAGCGTTAATCTTCAGGGCATATGTTATATATATAGCGATGTATATAATTTTTAGTTTACCGAATAAATATTAGAGTCCGGTTTCATAGCATTTTAGGGTTCAACATTTTATGTATCCTCAGTTATTACTAGGCTTAGTTTAATTTGAATTAGGATCTATTTATACGGGTCGTAGCTTGCTATATTCAATCATGCTCCACATCACTATTTACTAAATCTAACGTTGGGATTTAATTGCTGGCAACATTATCATTTTGTCTACACCTTTGTTATTATTATTAAGCTTAGCTTTATTTTTAGTTTAAACTTATTTATCTAGCAAGGCTTGTCATACGGGTTCATATATTAATATAGCTACTTAATCAAATCTACCAAGGAGCTTTGTTTAACGACGGCATGTTACATGTTAGGGCACATATTATAATTAAGGGTAATCTTTATTAAGTTTGAATATTTAACCAAAGTCATATTTCTTTACTATTGCTTTGAAATAATAATTAGCCTTTTGGATGACTGCTCAAACCATATTAATTGTGCATACAAGAGCTAGTCCAATTATAAATCTTAAATAATCTCATTTACACCCTCATTAAATTTTGTTACCTTCTCTAAATTATTCTTTAATTTTCCTTGATTTTTATTAATTAGAATGGGTTACAAAAAGTAGAATAAAAATGTGGGGAGAAAAGTGCAGCCAGCCGGGTTCGAACAGGGAACCTAAGGTCTTGCAAATGCTTAACGTATGCTCTGTTAGCCAAGTGGGCCGTCGGCCTGGGCTGACTTGAGAAGGCACACGAATTACTTGAGGCTAAGGCGCAGCTGAGCAAAACAGAGGAAGAAGACCGGCGTGGCCGAGCGACAGGAGCTCCGGCGAGGGGTGGCCAGGGAGGCTGGGCAGGCTGGCAAAATGAAACCGCGATGTGGTGAGGAAGCTAGTGGGGAGGTGGCATGGCCCAGAACGGTGGCGAGGTGGGCGGCCAGCAACCCGGAGCGGCCGACGGCGGGGTGGCTACGGGGTGACGGCGCCGGCGGGGAGGAGGAGGGAAACCGAAGCGTGCACGAGCATTAGAGGGTTCAGGGGAGGCTTACCCATGAGCTAGCCGAGCGGGAGGTGTGCCGAGGGGAGCTGGCAGCGGAGGCCGGTGGTGGCGCGGGGAGGGTTCACGCCGCCGGCGAGCTGGGGCAGGCCATAGCGCCAATCGGCGGTGGGGACGAGTTGACGGCACCGAGAAGGCACTCCCCTGGCGAGGAATCGATGGGAGGTCGACTGAGGGGGAGATGGCGGTGAGAATGGTGGCGACGACTTGCTCACGGCGGAGGAGGAAAAAGATTTAGGGGAGGAAGAGGGGTGGCGCGGGAGGCTGGCTATTTATAGCGGCGAAAGAGGTGGTCGGGCGCATTGTGGCCCGAGCAGGCGGGTGTTGACGGAAGGTCGGTCGGCGAGCGGCCGAGGCGGCGGGAGCAAAGACGGCGACGGGATGGCAAGGTGACTGCTCGAGGTGGGTCGGAGCAGGGCATTGCGCTTGGGTGCGACGTTGACGGGAGCAGGTGCGGAGCGACGCGCGCACAGGAGACGGGAGGGGACAGGAGCAGGAGGAAGGAGAAGAGGGAAAAGGAGGTGACACGACGCAAGCTCGGTCACGCGACGGGGAAAAGAAAAATGAGAGCAAGGCACAGAGATGAAGGGGGAAAGGAAAGAAGGAAAGAGGAGGCAGGCAGGAGCCGACCCCAGCAGCAGAGAGGGAAGGAGGAGGGGGCGCTCGGGCCCAGGGGCAGAGAAGAAAACATGGTAAAAAGAGAGGGGAAGGAAGAGAGAGGAAAATGGCTGGGCCCACCTGGAAGTGAGAGGAAAAAGGGAAAGAGAAGAAAAGGATAAAATGAAGGGCCCAAGCCAAAACTTTGAAATTTAGATTTTCAGTTTAAAATTTTCATTTAAGTTTTGTGTCTAACTTTTGGATTTTCATTTCAAGTCTTGATTCATATGTCTAGATACAAAATTATCATCCCTCTATTTTTTTACTTTTATTTTATTCTGATTTTGTACATATGAGTTTGAATATTCGACCTTGGGTTTTGTTTGCTACTTGAATTTAAAAGTAGGTATTTTTGACTTAATCATTTAGGGATAAAGTCTAAGATTCTTTTAGTTTTATTTTATTGGCTTGAATCTGAATTTAAGATTTTGGTAATTTTTGAATTCATGCTCTGTAAAGTCACTTTCTATTTTTATTATTTACTTGATCATTATTTGTATTTCAGATTATTCTTGGTTATTAATTTGCACAATACAAAACTCGAACAAATTCCAAATAAACATTCAAAAGAAGTTTTGAACATCAGCAAAATGCAAGAAAAGTTTTAAAAACTCCATATTTTTTTAATACTTGAAATTTTAGGATGTTACAATTTTAGTGGGAGACGACTAGTGAAGACAGCTTTTCTTTCATGGGGAAGGCCGCAGAGAAGAACAACCTTTGGAATTAAGCTCCCAAATGTTGGAAATAGGACTTGATCTATTCCAATGGGCCAAGAGGCCAATATATACAAATGACATTATGCAATAAGCCCCCTATACAATGTGATAACCCTGCACTCCTACATTCTAACACCCCCCTCAAACTCATGGTGGATCAGAAACACCAAGTTTGGAGAGATAAAAACTGTGATGAGAGCTTGTTTGTGCCTTGGTGAAGAAGTCTGCCAACTGAATCTCAGAAGGCACATACTGAAGAGCAACCACCTGTGCCTGCACTTGGGATCTCATGTAAGAAGCATCAACGCCAATATGCTTTGTGAGCTCATGCTTCACTAGATCACGAGCAATACTGATCGCACCCGTGCTATCTGACAAGAGAGGAGTCGGTGCAGAAACAGAAACACCAAAGACTGCGAGAAGCCACCGTAACTAAGTGATCTCAGTAGGCAGCAACACCATAGCCCTCAACTCAGCCTCAACACTCGAACGAGAAACTGCAGTCTGCTTCTTAGTCTTCCATGCAATAAGAGAGGAGCCAAGAAAGACACAATACGCAGAAAGAGACAGGCGATCAGAATGATCACTGGCCCAGGTCGCATCAGAGTAGGCCTAAAGCTGTAAGGAGCTAGAACTGGGAAAGAAAAGACGACGAGAGATAGTCCCACGAAGATATCGCAGAACACGAAGAAGGTGGCTATAGTGCATCTGAGTGGAAGCCGAAACAAACTGACTCAAGATGTGGACAGAGTGGGAAATATCCAGTCTATTGATCCCAAGATAGACCAGACTTCCAACAAGGTGACGGTATCGAGTAGGGTCCTCAAGTGGCTCACCATCAGTGGGTCGAAGATGGACTCCAAGCTCCATAGGAGTATCCACCGTGCGCTGATCAGTGAGACCAGCACAAGCAAAAAGATCCTGAATGTACTTCTCCAGGGAGAGGTAAAGCCCTCAGGCGTAGAAGAAAACTAAATCCCTAGGAAGTGAAAAAAAAACTCGACATGCGGGGGAGAAGAAACCCCCGGGCATTATGCTTAAGAAGAAGATCCTCTCACGCAGATCGAGAAAATCCCCGAACCCTTGCCCTACCCTGACACAGCGGCATCAGCCTATGTGAGAGTGACCAATGGGAGCCCAACGCTCAACCCGCGACCAACGACCTAGGCCAGCCTTTAGACCTGTGCTTTGGCTTATGGGGCAAGCGAGGATTTTTTCCCCCCAGCCTGAAATTCGCTCCCACTGGGAGTCGAACCCAGGACCTGGGGGTGCTACTAGAGCGCTCTACCGCTAGGCTAGAGGCCCGTTCGCAAATCCCTAGGAAGTGACGAAGAGGACCAAGATCAGATATCAAGAAGTGGTCACCAAGACGCTTCTTCACAGAAGCAATATGGTGGGGGATCATCTCCAATGATAATCATGTCATCCACAGAGAAGAAGCGTACGACCACGAGAAGTGTGAACAAAAAGAGCAGGGTCATGATCGCTAGCGGTGAAACCGGCAGCAGCGATGACAGAAGAAAAGCTCGCAAACCAAGCGCGAGGAGCTTGCTTGAGCCCATAGAGAGAGCCACGAAGGCGACAAACCATCCCAGTAGGTACAAAATACTCAGGAGGTGGCTGCATATAGACCTCATGCAGCTCCCCATGGAGAAAAGCATTATTGACGTCCAACTGAGAGATGGACCACTAACGAACAGAAGCCACAACAAAGAGAGTGCGAACAGTGATCATATGAGCAACAGAAGTAAAGGTCTCATCATAGTCACGACTGTACTCCTTCTGAAAATCACATGCCACAAGATGAGCCTTGTAGCGCTCAAGGGAACCATCCGAGCGAGTCTTGATCTTGTACACCCACTTGCACGTGATAGGAGTGGTATGAGCAGGTAGGGGAACAAAGTCCCAAGTGCCAGTACGCTCCAGAGCAGCAATCTCCTTTGCCATCGCGTGCTGCAACTCCGGATGAGCAACAACCTCACAGTAAGTCGTAGGCTCAGCAAGAGCAGTGGCCACAAAACCATAGCACTCAGGAGGCCTAACTGAATGACGATCACGAAGATCATACCAAGTAGATACTGGAGCAGGACCTAGTAGGGACGGAAGGGGCGGAAAAAGACACACCTGAGGGTGTCTGGACGAGGACGTCGAGAGTAGTGTAGCGGAAAAGGAGGGACGACCCCAACAGAAGCGGTAGTAGGAGCAGGAACAAGAGAGTCTGAAGAGGAAGAAACATATGGAGGTGGAAGGAATGAGGGTGACAAAGATAAAGACGGAGGAGGAAGCGGAGAGTCAGGAAAAATCAGAAGAAGAAAAAAGCGCGTCAGAAGACGCTGAATTGGTGGAGGAAGGCCGAGGGTAGTAAGGACGAGACTCATCAAAAGGGACATCTCGAGATATTCTCATCCTACGAGCAATAGGGTCATAACAGAGATAACCCTTATGCTCAGAACTGTAGCCAAGAAAACGCACTCAACTAACTGAGCAGTCAGCTTGGTGCACTCGCGAGGAGGAAGAACAAAATAGACACAACCAAAACAACGAAGATGACTGTACTGAGGAGGCTTACTAGAAAGATGCTCAAGCAGAGTACAACCCTGAAGAGCAGATGAAGGCTATAGATTGACAAGATAAGCAGCTGTAGAAACTGCCTTAGGCCAGAAATGAGGTGGAACATGAGATGCAAGCATCAAAGTATGAGCGGTCTCAAGTGGTGATGTTTACGTTCAGAAACACCATTCTGAGCATGAGCACTAGGATAATAATACTAGGGAATAGTACCCTGGTCAACAAGGAAACGATGAAGGGCAGCAGATAAATACTCACCAGCAAAGTCAGCACGAAGAACACGAATGGCTGAATCAAACTGAGTACGAACCATACTGGCGAAAGAATGATAAATAGAAAGAACCTGACTACGAGAAGTCATAAGATAGATCCAAGTATATCGAGAATAATCATCAATAAAAATGACATAGTAGCGATGACCCCCTTTCGAAACGAAGGGAGCCAGACCCCATACATCAGAATGAACAAGATCAAAAGGCCTGAGAGATGATTCTGAAACTCATTCAGTAACAGCATCTCGAGGCAGAGCAGATGCAGGAATGCTGACTCACTTTTCACAATTCTTGCTCGGCCTCTCCACTGCCTAAGGAAGGTTCCGCCGAAAAGCCCCTCGTGGCTCTGCCCACGATCAAAGACGCAGTGGAGAAGGTGATTGAGGGAACGACCACCGTAGCAACAGAGGTTGCTGCCGATGCTGCAAATACTACGACCACAGAAGCGGTCGTAGCAAAAGGAATACAAATGGCAGAGGAAAGGGTATAAGTACTTGATCGAGGGATTGGAAATCCTTTCGATAGCCACGCCGAAGAGGAGGTCATCGAAGGTGTTCCTCTTCGTTTTCAGGAAGGTACAGCTAAAGAAGAAGAACAGCCTAACTTCTTCTCTACATTTTTTAATCCTACATTTGTAGAGGGATCTTCTGATCGAGCTCCAATCCAAGTCCCACACCCCAAAAACCTTCCTGACAAAGGGACCTTCCCACTTGGGGGAAAACTTATTCTGATTAGACTGGAATTAGATTTTTCCTCAATACCAAGTCACCTACACCAAGTCACCTACAGCAAGACAAGGCTAGACCTTACGATCGTAGTACTTACGCATGTCTTGCTGATCGGATTAAGGCTTGATTCCTCTTCTCTTCGAACAGGTTGACATCATCCACTCGAAGCCGCTCCTGGCTGGAGTCGTTGAAGTTCTGACCCTCGTCAACCGGATCTTTAGTTCTAAAAAAAGCATGACTTCGGCTCCAAAAACTAGGAAAAATGGAGTTTCTCCTGTCGCCCGACTAGGAGTTATGCAAATTGCCCATAATACAGAAGGTAATTCTTGTACCCAAATCCCCGAGCGCTTTACGAGCTTGTTGAAGACTCGGATCTTAATTCCTTGCATTATTTGACCATTCGTGCGCTCAACTGCCCCATTGCTCTGAGGATGGGCAACCGAAGCAAAATATAGTTTGGTACCTAATTCGTCGCAAAATTCTTGAAATTTTGCGCTCAAAAATTGCTTACCCTTGTCTGTACTTATCCGACTTGCGACTCCAAATTGAATAATTATGCTTCTCATCATGAACCTTTTTGCAACCTCCGTTGTTATCCCAGTCATAGCTTCGGCTTCAATCCATTTTGTGAACGTGTCAGTAGCCATGAAGAGGAACTCGAAGCCCCCCGGCGCTCTTGGGAATGGCCCCAAGGTATCAAAACCCCAGTTCGCAACAGGTCAAGATAGAGGAATTGTTTGGAGAGTCTGAGCTGGTTGGTGTATTTATCGGCTATGGAACTGGCATTGTATATATTTCTTAACCAGATCCTTGGCATCATTGAGGGTTGTTGGCCAGTAGAAACCTTGTTGAAAGGCTTTACTGACTAGTGTTCTGTAGGAAGCATGCGCTCCACAGATGCCCCCATGAATGTCGTTAAGGAGTTGTACCCCTTTTTCTGCGATATACATAGCATGAGAATCCCTTGCATACTCCGTTTATAGAGTACACTCTTGACCAAAGTATACGTTCTGGCCTTGCAGGATAGACGATCTACTTTGAGATCATCATCGGGTATTGAACCCTTCTGAAGGTAGTCATAGATGGGAGCCATCCACGTCTCTTCGTAATCTAGAGAAGCTGTCTCTTTAGGAGTTATCTCGGTTCGACCAGAGACGGCTTCTAGAGTTACTCCAAGAAGACTCCTAGCGGTACCTGTGAGCGGGAAGAAGCTATTCGAGCCAATTAGTATGCGAGAAAGTTATCCTCATTATTAGTGGCCGAAAAGAGTAATTGAATAGCATACTTTAAGGTCTCTCCCTCGGGAGATTCTAAGACCACTCCAGCCCCTGAGCCACTTAGCGTAAGTGACCCATCAAAGTACATTGTACACTGGTCGTGGGAATCGTACTGTTGAAGATCTTGAACAAGTTCAGAGTTTGTCCATTCAGCAACAAAGTCTGCCAAGATCTAAGATTTAATGGCCGTTCAGGACACGAAATGGAGGTCGAGCTCCCCAAATTCTACCGACCATTTTGCCATGTGCCCCACTGTTTCCCTGTTTTGGAGGACCTCTCCTGAGGGAAATTCAGACGACACAATAATTTTGTGCACCTGAAAATAATGTCTCAACTTCCTCGAAAACATGAGGGCATAGAGAAGTTTTTAGACCTGAGGGTAGCGCTCCTTAGGATCGTGTAAAACTTCACTTACATAGTAAATTAGTCGTTGGATGCCCTCGCGCTCTGCGAGCAATATAGCACTTACTACCAGTGGCGTGGTGGATAGATACACTAAGAGTGCCTCGCCTCGTTTCGGAGAAACTAGAATAGGAGCACTCGTAAGATATCTCTTGACATACTCGAAAGCATCATTGGCCTCTTTCGACCACTCGAAAGCCTCGTGTTTTCTCAGAAGCTTAAAGAAAGGAAGGCATTTCTCTCCCAGACGTGCGATGAAACGACCTAGACCCGTCATGCACCCAGTGAGTTTCTGGACTTCTTTCTTCATGGTCGGAGGGCGCATCTGTTCGATGGCCTTGATCTCATAATTTGTTTCAATAACTCTTACCGAAACAAGGAATCCAAGCAATTTTCCTGAGACTCCAAACACACACTTCTCGGGGTTGAGCTTCAAGCGATGCTTTCTAAGATTGCCGAAGGTCTCATGCAAGTCTGAAATGTGATCAAGTCTTTTGACACTTTTTACGACCAAATCACCAATGTAGGCTTCTAAGTTTCGGCCTATTTTATGTATAAAGGTCAATTGCATCAAACGCTGAAAAGTCAGACTAGCATTTTTCAAGCCGAATGACATCTTGACATAGCAAAACACTCCAAATGGCGTGATAAACGCGGTCGTCGCTTCATATTCTGAAGACATACTAGTCTAGTGATAACCAGAGTATGCATCTAAAAAACTTAACATTTCACAACCAGCAGTAGAATCAACCAACTGATCAATACAAGGAAGCGGAAAATCATCTTTTGGACAAGTTTTATTCAAGTCAGTATAATCTATACACATTTGCCACTTACCATTAGACTTCTTAACTATTACAGGGTTAGTCAACCACTTTGAGTTATCAACCTTTCCTATAAAGTCTGCTTTTAATAACCTGTCCAATTTTGATCTGATAACTTCTCGCCGATTGGTGCAAATCTCCGTAATTTCTATTTTACGGGCTTATTATCAGGCCGTAGAGCTAGCATGCGATCACCTCCTTGGGGACCCCAGGCATGTCGAATGGCTACCACACGAAGGCATCTGTGTTTTCTTGGAGGAAGGTGACGAAAGCGTCTTCCTATGCGGGTCAGAAGTAACCTTGATGCGAACTATTTTCGAAGGCTCCGCTGGGTCCAAAGGAACTTCTTTGACTTTTTCTTTCAGCTTCGGCGCAGCTTTAGGCTTCGAGTGCTTGCTCGAAGGCTGCATCTTGATAACTTCTCGAGTTGGTAACTAGCCGACCATCTCGAGAGACTTGCGATCACAAGTCAATGCCATTTTCTTGTCACAACGAACCGTGATGACTTCCTTGGGACCTAGCAACTTAAAGCATTGATATGTATAATGAGCAACTATCAGAAAACGTGCTAGGGTTGGTCGTCCGAGTATGGCATTATACGCCATGTCGAAGCTGACCACATCAAAGGAGACTCTCTATTCTGAAGTTGCTCGGAGAACCGAACATAACAGGTAGAAAAACGTAGCCAATGGGCTTGGCCGAGAAACACAATACGATTCCATAAAATGAATATCATATAGGCTTTATTCTAGTATGAGGAACTAGCATCTCGTCCAAACTACTAACAAATAAAATATTTAAAGAACTGTCACCATCAATCAACACGCGATTCACTTGACAGTTGTTGATGGTGGGCTCGACCACGATCGGAAACCGACCAGGTCGAGTCAAAGGATTCGGACATTCAGTCTTCTCAAAAGAAATAGTGACCTCCGACCACTTAAGTAAATTATTGACAAGGGTAGGGTCGATAGAGTTTACCTCTTGTTCGACAGCTTTATACCGTCGCTTTGATTCGTATGCGGACGATCCTCCGTATATGTGCTCAATAGTGTGCTTCGGGTCTTGGAAAAGCATGTCCTCGTCCTCGTCCAAATGCTTTCAACCTCTCGACTATCCCACCTCCTCAATTATCAGAAGCGGGCCCTTGCCAGAATAATAATCCTCGCGTTTCTGCTGGAAAACTCGGCAATTGCGAAGATTGTGCCCCTTTCTTGTGAAGTGGGCACCATCTAGACTTGTTGTCCTTCCGTGCGGGTGCTTTACCTTTGCCCCGGTCGGAGTATTGCTTGGAGTTGCGTGGCTCTTTATCACCCAGGGCCAAGACTTCCTTCGGATTTCCGGCATGAGGCTTCTGACCAGTTGTCTTGTTCTTCGATTTCTTGGCCTTCTGCTTCCACCCACTGCCTTCACCTTACTCGTTGGAACCTCGGTTGGCTTGGTCAATAGACTTAGTCCATTTGACCGCTTCAGCAGCAATTGCATAACGGCCCGCCATCTCAAAGAGTCCGGCGACAGTGGTCGGAGGATTCAAGGCGATGTTCTCTGTGAACCTCCAATTGCGTACGCCCTGCTTGAATGGCCCGATGGCAGAAGTGTCAGAGACCTCCGGAATCGAGTTACGAACCTGACTAAAGTATCGGATGAACTGCCGTAAGGTCTCGTCGCTGCCTTGGCACATTCAATGCAGGTCATCCTCCTTCCCAGGTAAAGGCAGCTAAAGGCTGAACGGAATATTTGATGTATCTAGATGCCCCAGGTAAAAATATAATTTGACAAACATTTACTTGCTCAATTTTTTGGAGTGCTCACATTCATGGTTTCTGGATTATCGGTCATTTAAAAAATCTGATACCGAAAATTGAGATTAATTAGGAATGTCAAACTTGTGGATAGCCAGTTCAGCTGCTCAGCCTTCAGCAAATTATGCATGCCTTTCTCTATAGTTACCCAAAACTAAAGATCTTATACTGTATGTAAAGATAACAAAAATATCAATCACTTGTTGTTCATTTGGAAATCATTTCATGCAACCATCTACAATAAAAAAAACATGAAGCAAGTTGAAGCAACGAAATTTCAGGACAGACTTCAAAAGAGTTCTGCACACCTCATTCTACTGCCTGCAAAAAGAAAACAAAACGAATGCAAGTGCATATTCTGGCAGTACTAGTCATACCTGGAGGAGTGAAAAATCAGCAGCTAGCTGAGATAGTATTCCAGCAACAAAGGCATCCCCAGCACCAGTGGTGTCAACAGCAGTTACCTTTAATCCACCAACTCTCCCACTAAATTCCTGTTGTTTACAAGAATAACAATAATTCATATTATACAGACATAGTTACACAATACAACGTTACCAAGTGACTGCATGAAAAAAGAGGAGATAGTAATCTCCACCCTACAAGTCTGAACATGTTCACCATAATAAACACTTCTATTACTTCAGGAAAGCATTATATTAAATGCTGTGTTACTTTCGTCAGACAACCAAGTATGCTCAAGGAGATATGAAAAAGAGAGGCCATATCTCACCAATTTTTTCCTTACTAACATAAGTTGTTGCAAGAAATGATAAAAGAGATAGTAATCTACAGGTCATAGACAGACAAAATTACCTTAGAATAATATCTGCAACCATCTGGACCTTCAGTGACAAGAAGCAACTTCAGGTTCGGATGGATAAGTTTCTTTACAACAGAATCATCATATGGATCCTCCCCATTCGTCAAAAAGGAAACCTCCTCTTCACTTATCTATTTCAAAGCAGATGCACAATCAAGACAAACAAGCTTTTTGTGCACCCAAATAACTTAAGTTGTTAGTTGTTACCTTGATAACATCAGCAGTTTCCCATATGCTCAGGATACCATCTCTAGCATCCTCAGCTGATGACCACAGCGGGAGCCTCAAATTCGGGTCATACGAAATTAGTACCCCAGCATCTTTAGCAGCTTTCGCAGCTGCAATATGTGCAGTTTTACATGGCTCGGTTATAAGACTTATTGACCCATAGTGGAAGATTTTTGCCTAGCATGGTTACCATGATTAAGTTAGGATCAGCATTTCACAAATATACTACATGATTAAAGAAGCCGACGGTAGTAAAGAACCAAATGTTGTGGCCGTTGGTTGGGTACGGGTCCAAGGACGAAGGGTAGGATGCTCACCCTCATCTAACCACCGGCAAGACTCTTTCCTAACGTGGTAGAGAGGCTCTGAGGCTTAGTTGAAGAAGAGAAGGAGAGCTAGGAAGTTGTTTATTCATTGCTTAATGACAACAATTGCAGTAGGCCTCTTCATATAGAGGACTCTCCTAACAATTATGGATAAGATCAACATAAATGATCACCTTCCTAACTAATGGATAACATTCCTAACTAATAGATAAGATACCAATTAACTAATCCCCTATTCTAGGAAACTACTTAATTATTTAGGGAAATAGATATTCTTATTGAGGAAGACAAACCCTTCCTAATCCTAATGCTACAGTATGCGGTACTGTTCACGTGTAGTACCAACTACCATACATTAATGTTGTGGCCGTTGGTTGGGTACAGGTCCGAGGACCGAGGGTAGAGCACTCGCCCTCATCTAATCGCTGGCAAGAACCTTCCTTCATGTGGTAGAGAGGTTCTGAGGTTTAGTTGAAGAAGCATGGGGGATACTAGGAACTTTGTTTTCTCATGGCTAAATGAGAAAGGATAACAATGGTGTGCTTATATAGCATTGGCCTCCTAACAATCCAATCTAATCTTTCTAACTACAAAAGATAACCTTCCTAATAGATAAGATCCTATCCCTGACAATAACTTGATAGGCAAGGAAACTAATCTCTATCCTAGGAAACTAATCAAACAATTTAGGAAAAATAGATAGCATTGCTACAATATGCATGGTACTGTTCATGCATTGCTACAAGGTGGGTTTTCTTGGGTTGTGGCTTTGGCTTATGGTTTTTGAGTTCTAACTGTTCGCAAGAGATAGTACGCAGAGAGAAATAGTCGCATATGATTTTATCCCATATAGCTGAACTCGGTACAGTGTCTACTACACTATACCTGTAAACCCCGTCCTAAAAAGACGCATCGTTTAAAAGCTAGTTATTGTAGCAGGAAGTAGGGTTCAAAATCCCAGCGGTTACCGGCCGGTAACCACCGGTTACCATTTCTACCGGTGGAGACCGATAACCGAAAAAACCGACCGGTATCAATTTTTTATTTTCGAATTTTGGTCGGTTTTTCTGGTTACCGGTTTCAAAACATCCCAAAATTTAAGTTTTGATTTTCAAATTGTAACTGGTTTTTCCGGTAACCGGCCGGTATCGTTATCGGCCGCCGTCTGGGATTTCTTCGATTCCGGGCTTTGGAATCTTGGCAGGAAGTGATAAGCCAAAGCCAAAAAGAACCCAACCATAGTCTCTCACCGGGATCTTAGACCATAATTTACACCCCTTGAGGCGAGGCAACTCATCCTCAAGTTGTGGCTGTAGTCACGGTTGAAGTCCTTGGTGACCCATGTTGATGAGAGGGAGGGGAAAATATATCGGTGGGTAGCGACAGAACTGGTAACCGGCAATTACTGGATTTTTTGGATTTTTTCGAACGAATATTTTGAATTGAAATTTGAATTTGAATTTTTTTTATTTTTTGGATGAATTTTAGCTAAATCCAATTTTTTTACCGGTGTAGAATTTTACTGGCACCCACTGATAAGGCCAATTACTGGCAAAATTTCGGCAATAGATTTTGCCCTGATGAGAGGGCACGATGTCAGTGTCGCGTTGCATGAAGAGGATCAGCAAATCTCCAATGAACAACAACGATGATAACAAGCCTCCAGTGTCGGTTGACATCGTAGAAGTTGCCAATGGCAAGGGCAACCGACGTAGGGCAACAGCAGTATCCTTCTCATCCCAAGATGCAATAGTTGCAGGAGAGATGCAACATCACTGACTCCCACATGACAGTCGTTGCGCACCGCACCTTTTTAGGCACCGCGTGGAGAAGACCGCCGTGGAATGGTGGCAACCTTCTACCTCAGCAAAGGCACCCATCACCCATGGTGCAGCCAAGGGATGCGAGGCCTAGAGCGAGTCGTCGATGGTGAAGGTGGTAGCGTGATTGACAGCGATGGGGAAGGTGGTGGCAGTGCTGCCATTGCAATAGCAAGCATCGCCTCCTCCGTCTTGGCCAAGGTCGCAACCAGTGGAGATGGCGACTTGACCAGCGGTGGTGACACAGGAATCACAACGACATGTTGTGCCTTCTTCTGCTCTACCTTGTTGACCATCAACTCCATAGCTTCCTTCAACAAGGCTTTCAAGTCAACGAGTACAACCTTCTCCTTTGTGTTGATGACCTTAACTACGTGAGGATAGACTTGGCATTAGAAACCATGGTGAGTGGTTCTGATACCAAATGTTATGGCTGTTGGTTGAGTACGGATTTGAGGACTAAGGGCAAGACGCTCGCCCTTGTCTAACCGCCGGCAGGTCTCTTCCATAACATGGTAGAAAGGCTCTAAGGCTTAGTAGAAGAAGAGGACAAGAGACTAGGAACTTTGTTTATTCATTGCTTAGCAAAAAAGGATAGCAATGCCATGCTTATATAATGTCAGCCACCTAACGAAGAAGAGGGGGAAAGACTAGGAACTTTGTTTATTCATTACTTAGCGAGAAAGGATAACAATGCCATGCTTATATAGTGTCGGGCACTTAACAATCCAATCTAATTTTTTCAACTATAAAAGATAGCATTCTTAATAGATAAAATCATATCCCTAACAATAACTTGATAGCTAAGGAAACTAATCTTTATCCTAGGAAACTAACCAAACCATCTAGGGAAAATAGATAGCATCGCTACAGTACACATGGTACTGTTCATGTGTTGCTACAGTGCCTCGCCCGGATCTTAGACCATAACAATTACCATAATATCATAACACCATATTGTTTTCGTACCTTCCTTATAAGGTCATGGTCAAGTTCTTTTTCTTCAAGCAGCATATCTGCACTTGGATTACGATAAAACATAAATTCACGTTCGCCATCACTTCGAAGCGTCACAAATGCCAAAGCTGTTCTAGCTTGAGGATCAAACAGCAATCCTTGATTGTTTACGTTATTCTCCTTCAGTATATCAGCTAGCATGTAACCAAATTCATCATCACCTACCTGCATGTGCTCAATATTGAACATTGCATAATGATGATTAAGTTAATTTGAACATAAAATATATGAGCTGAACAAAAACCAGGAATACAAAGGAATGCATTGTAAAACAAAAGCAACTCTTCATGGTAATGATAATGGGCACATTGCACTTTAGGTCTCTAGATTTAAAACATCTTCCTGAAATGTCCCTAAACTTGCAAAATCTTCCTGGAAGATCACCAACTTGCAGTGTCTCACATAAATCCATCAGTTAGTTAACGTACTGAAATGTGCCAACATGGAACCACTTCTTGGCTCTTTTGTCGCTTTCCTCAATCTGTTAAGCTTAGTAGCTTTAGAGGAGATGCTCTACTCATTAGGCAAGATTCAAGGTGTGTGCTACTAAGTTAAGCAAGCATGGTAGAAGCATCTGAATCATCTGCAACAATGAGCAGGAGGAACATGCATGGGTTTCCACTAATACAATGCCTAAAATGGTGGAGAACTTATTGCGAGCCATCCAAATGCTTCATATCAGTACTTAAAGATGGATTTTTGTGACACTTTTGCCACTTTAGGGACTTCCCCTGAAGATTGAAGTTTAGGGACCTGAGTGAGCCAAAGCTACAAGTTTTAGGGACCTATAACGCAATTTGCTCAATGATATTGGAGGATGTATGCCAATGTAAAAAGGCTATATATTAAAAGGACAAATGTGCACAACCTAACCTGCATGCAATTTTCTTTTCCAGGTTCCAGACATAAAGTGCATTTACACATGATTATAACTTTTACTCTTGTATAATAGTATGCAGAACAAGGAAGAAAATTTACAAAATTACCTTTCCAATGAAAGCTGATGACCCACCAAGACGAGCTATTCCAACTGCAACATTGGCAGGTGCACCACCTGGAGCCTTCTTGAAGGCTGGTGCTTCTGCCAATGACACACCATTGACAGTTGGGACAAAGTCAATCAGCAATTCCCCAAAACACACCACATGCGGAGAATCGCTCGTTCCAGGGGCGCCGTCACTATTTAAAATCACTTTGGTACAAACTATGGTTGCAAATACAATAAAAAAAGGGGGTATCAAATTCTCTGGCTTTAACAGCATCATAAGTAAAATAACAAAATGTTTGCTTGGAAACTAAGCATCTTTCAGTTCATCTAAAAAGTTTAATGTGAGCAACTGACCACAACATTGCACATAGAGTGAAACCCACTTCAGTCCACAAAAAACTCCTGAATGATCACTAGAGGCCAACAAAACCATGATATTAGTGCTATCCTGCTATATGTTTCAGGAAACATCACCAACACAAAAGGAGTACTATAACATCCCAAAGGCCAACAAGCGTCACAATACACCAGTGAGCTCATTGCATCAATACCAAAAGAAAAGCTTCCCTGGTTAACGTAACATACATGCCAAACCCATTTGGACTGCAATTTCGTTATACACACCAAACCGACCTCAATCTTCCATGCCGGGAACAATTTGCCATCTGTAAATAACTTCAGATTTTTCACATACATGATGCCACTGCAGCCCTGCCTACACTGAGTAGTACTAGTACACATTGTGCATACAGCACGGGTATAGAAGCCAACTTGTCAAGAGCACACCGCATGCTTCCCAACCATGCCAGCGGCCACCGTTCTTCAGCGCAACTTGCATCCAACTTCCAAATATAGGATGAAAATAAAAGGTTCAGCCATTCATGTTTCACAGGCTAGGCGTACCCAATTCTGCCTCTTTTGTGCCTCTGGTAGTTGACACGCTGCTGCAAACTCCCCTAAGACCTAATAAACTGTTTAAATCATACAACTATGCCCGGAGAGGCCATTCACAAGGACAAAAGTCACAAAACCATGTGCTCGGCCACACCTAGCTCACATTTCAACTACACGGCAGTGTCCCATCCCCAACGCCCCATCTCTTAGCTCCCAGAGCTACCTAAACAACGACATCAAATCCCACTAAACCCTAACCCCAAGTATTGGGAAGTAGCAACTACCTCTACCTGTAACTGTACGAGTATCGTACACTCCTAACAGAAAGCGTAGAAGCGCATGCATCCAGTATCTACCTGCGGATGTCTGGAGCTGCGGCGAGGGCGCCGCGCGGAAGGCGGCCTTGTGGCAGGGCCGCGCGGCGGCGGCGAGGGAGCGGAAGAAGCGCCTGCCGCCGACGCGAGGCAGCAAGGAGGAGGGGAGGCGGCCCGAGGCGCAGAGCGGCGGCGCAGCGTGGAGAGCCATGCGGATGCGGATGTGGGTATGATATGGGTACGGCCGTTGTTGTAAATAATCTTGTTTAGGAGTCAGGAACAAAGTTTGGATGTAATCGAAGTTGAATTGCAGCCGCAAATTCAAAGTCGAAGTTAGAAACCGAGTCAAAGTCGTAGTTGGAATCCGAGTCGGAGTCGTATGAGACTCGTAGTCGGAGTAGGTTGAGAACCCGTGTTGAAGTAGAACAGCCGGGTATAAAAAGAGGCTTAGAGCCATGTATTCGATGTACCAAGCAATTGAGAAAATACCAAAAGAGGAAAAACCACAAAGCTTTGTGTTGTCGTGTGATTGTGCAAGGCGTGGTCGGAAGGACTCACGATCATCGCAAGCGTGATCGGGAGGAGTTACGACCACGGCAAAGTTTCAACGGCGTGATCGAGGCGCTACGATCATGGAAAAGGTACGATAATTCTTCGATTGCGTTGAAGAAGGCGTAACGTGGTCGTAAAGTATTCGATCACGTTGAGAAGGCTACAACTACGGTGAGCGGTGATCGCCGGCATCGCTGCGTGTTCGTAAGAGTTTACGATCACGGTATTTTCGAGAGCGGTGGAGGAAGGCGGCGCTCGATAAGGAGGAGTGGTCGTAATTGCTACGGTGTTTTTACGACTACGAAGAAAAGTTGATCGATAGAGTTTGAAGCGATTGGAACGGTCAAATGCATCCGGGGTGGTCGTACTCAATTCTATCGGTCGTAAACGACTCTAACAAGTCGTGGAAGATCACGGGAGGTCGTAAGACCTTACAACATTTGGTATCGAGCCGTGGTTAAACATGGTGACACGGCAAAGCGAGCGTGTCATTGCGATGCCGATCCTCGATTCGGACAACTATCCGTGCGGGCGATGAAGATGAAGGTCAACATGATCGCGCAAGGCGTGCCGGGTGCGGTCGAACCAAAGGAGAAGGACAAGGTCCTCGATGATCGTCTCGACAAAATGGCGATGGCGGCGATCTATCAAGGCGTGCGACTCAATGATGCGACGACTAGTCGGCAGGAGACAATGAAGGAAGTGCGGACTACTCTGCGAACCATGCATGAAGGAGTAGATCGAGTGAAGGAAGTTCGACTTCAAACCTTAAGAAGTGAGTTTGAAGCCATGAAGATGGGAAGAGTCGGCCAGTGGAAGAGTTCTCAGTCGATTCAATGAAGTCGTAAATGAGATCAAATCTCTCGGCGACGATCTAAAAGATGAAGTGGCGGTGAAGAAGTACTTACGAGCATCGCCAGAGAAGTTTCTCCCGGTTGTGACTACACTCATGTACTCACAGGACCTCTCGAAGATGAAGATTGAAGAGGTGACCGGAGCGCTCAAAGCACACGAGCAGCTTCTGAAGAGTTATCAAGCCGACAATGAAGGACAAGGGCCTTACAACCAACAAGCATTGTTTGTAAAGGAAGACATGAAGAACCGAGGAGAATCGTCATCAAGGGGCGGTCGTGGACGTGGTCGTGGCCGCGGCGCGTCTCATGGGCGAGGACAAGGACGAGGCTATGGCCAAGGTGATCGTGGAAGAGGTGGTCGAGGAGGTCGTGGTGGTCGTGGAGATGGCAATCACCAGACGGACAAATCTGACATCCAGTCCTACACATGCGAGAAATTCGGACATTACGCTGCCGAATGTCGGAGCCACATCGATGTCATAAGCGCAAGAAGTATGGTCACTATCTTTGCGAATTGCCGAGTAAGAAGAAAGTAGAGGAAGCAAACCGGCTCAAAGCGGATGAGCACAAAGAGCCGACATTGTTGTTGTCGCTCAGACCGCAGAGACGAACCGACAATGGTTCTATTAAACGAGGAGAAAGTGTTTAAGTGCATTGGAGAAAGGAGAGCGGACTCAAGAGCGGACGGCGATCGGTATCTCGACAACGGAGCCGGCAACCACATGCGAGTGCGCACTCGATGTTTTACGAATTAAATAAGAATGTGCTTGGAAGAGTACAGTTCGGAGACGGCTCGACCATTCGGATAAAAGGAGAGGCACGATCGATGCGATGCAAGGATGGAAGCGAGGAGATTGTCGAATGTATACTACATTCCAAGTCTACGAAGCAACATTATAAGCCTTGGACAATTGGTCAAGAAGGTTGTCGGATTGAACTCAAAGCCACCTATCTCAAGATGTACGACCACACCGAAGCGATCTGGCGATGAAAGTCAGAGAACGGTAAATCGTCTGCATAAAATTCAAATTGAAGCATGCAAGCCAAAGTGTATGAAGACTACAACCGATGATGCGGCTGGCTATGGCACGCAAGATTCGGACATCTAAACTTCGAGTCTCAACACGATGGCGAAAAGGAGATGGTGGTCGGATTACGACAATCGACCACCGAGCAAGTCTGCGAAGGCTGTCTGGTGGCGAAACAAACTCGTAGCGGTTTTCCACAGCAGACGAGTTTCAGAGCTTCGCAACCACTCGAACTGGTTCACGTGGATCTGTGCGGACCAATCACACCTCGTACAGATGCCGGGAATCAATACTTCATGTTGATCGTGGATGACTATTCAAGAGCCATGTGGGTGTACATGCAGAAGAGCAAAGATGAGGCAAAGACGAACTTTCAGAAGTTCGTAACTCTTGTCGAAAATGAAGTCGACAAAAAGGTGAAGTCGGTCAGGTCAGATCGAGGAGGAGAATTCCTCGCGAAAGAGTTCGACTCGATTTGTGAAGAGAAGGGTATTGCAAGACTCTTCACGGCCCGTATTCACCTCAACAAAGCGGAGTCGAGAAAGAAGAAACCGGACCGTGGTCGAAAGCGGCACGAAGTCCGTTGAAGAGCCGATTCTGCCGGGAGACTTTGGGCGGCGATGACGACATCGTCTATCGCTAAATCGTGCGACCACGCGATCACCGGATGGAGTCACTCCATATGAGCAAAGTGGTCGGAAGAAAACCCAATGTCGAGCATCTAAGGGTCTTGGATGCTTAGCCCATGTGAAGCCATCCACTTATCTCAAGAAGCTAGACGGCCGGAGCGAGCGGATGATTTATCTTGGCTCGGAACCGGGCACCAAGGCGTGCGGGTGCTATGATCCGGTCGAAATGATGATTCATGTGGCGAGACGTGGTCTTTGAAGAAAACAAACATTGGGAGTGGGAAGAACACGAGGACATTGAGAAGGACATGTCGAAGTGGGTAACCTTCAAGTCGGCGTCGTAAATGCCGACAATACGGAAGAAGCTACGACCACATCTCAAGAATCAAATATCGACCATGAAGTCTTACGAGATAGAAGACCTCGATGAAGAAGATTCAAGCGGTCGAGTCACAGAAGATAAGGAGCATTAGCGAGATCTATGCCTGATCGAACCAATGCGATCAAGAATTGTTGCTTTACACGATCGCAGAAGAACCCACGAGTTATGAAGAAGCAAAGGAGATGCATCTTTGGAGAATTGCTATGCGGGAAGAGTTGAAGTCGATCGAAGACAATGACATATGGGAACTTCTTGATCTACCAAAGGGTGTGAGTGATCGGTTTGAAGTGGGTCTACAAGGTAAAGAAGAACACCCAGGGAGAAGTCGTAAAACACAAAGCACGACTTGTTGCAAAAGGATATGTTCAGAAACATGGAGTCGACTATGAAGAAGTCTTTGCACCAGTAGCTCGGATGGAAACAATTCGAGTACTTCTTGCGCTAGCGACAAGCGGCGGATGGGAAATTCACCACATGGATGTGAAAACGGCGTTTTTGAATGGAGACATCGAGGAGGAGGTGTATGTCTCTCAACCGCCAGGATGTCATTTCAAGAATCAAGGTGAGAAAGTTTTGAAGCTGAACAAAGCTCTCTACGGGCTTAAACAAGCACCACGTGCGTGGAATTTGAAACTCGACAAAGTTTGGCGACACTCGGTTTGGAAGAAGTAACTCGAACACGCCGTGTACACTCGAGGTGATGAGAAGACAAGGCGATCGTGGGCGTTTACGTGGATGATTTGATCATCACCGGGTCAAGTTCAATTGACATTATGAAGTTTAAGGAGGAGATGAAGAAGCTATTCAAGATGACCGATTTGGGACTTCGAGCTATTACCTCGGTATCGAGGTGAAACAAACCGACAACGGCATATCACTATGTCGATCGGCGTGACGCCAAAGATTCGGAGAAGTGCGGTATGGAAGAGTGCAATCCTTGCCAAATCCCAATGGAGAATAACTTGAAGTTAAGCAAAACAGGCCCGGGACCTACCGTCGATGCCACGCGAAGATGAAGCATTGTCGGAAGCTTGCGTTACGACACAAACCCAACGACATTGCTTTGCGGTCGGATATGTGAGTCGGTTCATGGAGAAACCAACCCAAGAGCATATGAGCGCTGTGAAGCACATTCGAGGTATATCAAAGGCACTTTGAACCTCGGGATCGATACAAAGAGGAGGCGGAAAGGTTTTGCAACCGACGGGCTCTGATGGATGGCGACATGGCGGGAGATATCGATGATCGGAAGAGCACAACAGTGCAATGTTTGTGCTTGGGGAGAATCCGTCGATTGGCGATCGCGAAGCAAAGAGTGGTCGCACTATCGTCTGTGAAGCGAGTACATCGCAGCGAGTACAGACATCGTGCCAAGGAGTATGGCTCGCTCGATTGCTAAGTGAATTGTCGGATGAGACAATCCGAAGGTGGACTTCGGGGTTGATAACAAATCGCAATATCATTGAGCAAGAATCCGGTTCTACATGATAGAAGCAAACACATAGACACAAGATATCATTATATCGAGATTGTGTCGAAGAAGGAAGATCGCTATCGACTATATCGATGCTGAGATGAACAAAGGCGATATTACGCGAAGTCATTTGGGCGGATAAAGTTCTCGGAGATGAGGAGAAAGATTGGCATGATTGAAGTGGAAAAACAAGATTAGGGAGAGAATGTTGTAAATAATCTTGTTTAGAGTCAGAACAAAGTTTGGATGTAATCGAAGTTGAATTGCAGCCGCAAATTCAAAGTCGAAGTTAGAAACCGAGTCAAAGTCGTAGTTGGAATCCGAAGTCGAAGTCGTATGAGACTCGTAGTCGAGTAGGTTGAGAACCCGTGTTGAAGTAGAACAGTAGGGTATAAAAAGAGGCTTAGAGCCATGTATTCGATGTACCAAGCAATTGAGAAAATACCAAAAGAGGAAAAACCACAAAGCTTTGTGTTGTCGTGTGATTGTGCAAGGCGTGGTCGGAAGGACTCACGATCATCGCAAGCGTGATCGGGAGGAGTTACGACCACGGCAAAGTTTCAACAGCGTGATCGAGGCGCTACGATCATGGAAAAGGTACGATAATTCTTCGACTACGTTGAAGAAGGGCGAACGTGGTCGTAAAGTATTCGATCACGTTGAGAAGGCTACAACTACGGTGAACGGTGATCGCCAAGATCGCTGCGTGTTCGTAAGAGTTTACGATCACGGTATTTTCGAGAGCGGTGGAGGAAGACGGCGCCGATAAGGAGGAGTGGTCGTAATTGCTACAGTGTTTTTACGACTACGAAGAAAAGTTGATCGATAGAGTTTGAAGCGATCGGAACTGGTCAAAAGCATCCAGGACTGGTCGTACTCAATTCTATCTGGTCGTAAACGACTCTAACAAGTCGTGGAAGATCCTGGGAGGTCGTAAGACCTTACAACAGCCGTACGGGCGGAGCCGGCCGAGGCGGGGTGGATTATATGGTGGCGACGGGGCGCAGCGGCGGAGGAGGCGAGGGAAGCGAGCGGCTGTGCCAGCTGCTGCTGCTGCGTTGGCGAGTCTTACTGCCAGCTTGGCGCGGATCTTTCGGTGAGAGAGCACGCCATCGCCGTTCGATGGTCGTCCTACATACCAAATGTACGGTGCAAGATCAACGGCCTGTCTAAGGCATTTTGCAGAAAACAGCGAGGCAACACGCGAATGTGGTGGCATACTTGGAACACACGAATGTTCCTGTGTCCCAGAGGGAAATTGTACAGTTCCTACGAGTTTCTCGTGACTTTTTTGTGATGCGCTGCAAACAAACCCAAAAGTCACCGTTCGGCCTGCGTCATTATACCAGAAGATTTCTATAATATTGGTCATCTTTACATAGTGAAACACAAGGCGCATAAGAATTTTACAGGCATTTTAGCACATCACATCGCATTGTTGCTACGATAGAACACCGATTGAACTAAAGCTGCATGAGCTAACTACAACAATATGAACTAAATGCCAAGTTCTTTTGAGCTACCGTTGATAGATTTTAACTGCGTTTTTTAAGATGACGAATTCATTGATGCGGACAATACTGAGCTTGAGAAGTTATTTGAATAAGCGGCTTCGAGAAATCGTCCCATTTATTTAGACTTTCGGAGAAATCAAATCTAAAAGTCACGCCAAAAGCCCTAAAAAATAGGACCAAGATCCATGGTTTTGACCCTAATGCCACGATCAACTTTGCAACGACACGAAATTGGTTGCAATAGGTAGGGGCTATTGCCACCATTTTCATTTGTGGTTGCGATAGTTGACCATGTTGCCATGGATATTTTTGCGTGGCGATTACCATGCATTTCGTTGCAATTGGTAGGTGCTATCGCCACCATTTATAAAACGGTTGCAAGTACTTGACAGTATTGCCACGTAATGAATTTGCGTTGTGATTCGTTTGATTTGCGTTGCAATATGTCAACGTTATTGCCACGCTTTTGCTGATGGTTGCGAATCTTTGGACGCCAGCAACGGATTTGATTCGTTGCATGAATCGTTGCTTGCGTTGCAATAGGGTTTTATCTATTGCAACGAAATTTGGGTTCATTGCATCTTCTAGGGTTGTATTGCCACGGTTGTTAGTCGTTGGTATAGAAGACTATCTTTCGTTGCAATAACAAGGTTTGTTGCCACGAAATTTGAGATCGTTGCATCTTCTAGGGTTGTATTGCCACAGTTGTTAGTCGTTGATATATAAAACTGTTAGATCATGTGGCCAGGTCTAGGTTATTTTGGATGATGAATAATTGACAACGTTGGTTATGGTATTACTTATGGTATGTTGCTTCTTTATATGCTTGTGAGTTGTGATAGTATGGTGATATGATAATGTTGCATGATACGCTCGTGTGAGTTATTGTGCGGATTGACTTGAGTCAAGTCGTGGACTTGTGCTCGTACACGGTTGTTTATTTATTCATGTGTAGGTGTTGCTTGAGGCGGAACATGGTCGATGACGGGACTGAAACTAGGTTCGGGTTGAACTGAGGTTTTGAGACTAAGTTCAGGGAGGAACTGAGGTCCTATCGGTCAAGGATGTCATGCGGGATATTCAGGCTAGAGAACAATGCGCATGGAGATGATGCGTGGAGAAGATACAGGAGATGCGGTCCTAAAGGCTTCAACACGTGGAAGGCTGAAAAAATCAGAAGCGTAAAAAGAATTAAAAAACCCATGTTATGAAGGGTTTTGGGTCCCTTGAAAAGTAGTGGGCCAAAAAGCTTGGTTAAGGCAAAATGGTCTAGGATGAGTTGTATTAGGGTTGATGTCGTATTGGAGTCGGTTGAGGAGAAGACTAGATAAATAGAGAGATAGCGGCGGCTGTTTATGTCTAGTGATCGAGCAACAGAAAAGGAGGTCGCTTGTATACTTGATGCGATTGTGATTGAAAAAATAGTGCATGTTGCCTGACGGAAACGTGCTTTTGGATTGAAGATTCATTGCATACATTGGCGGATGGATAATCTTGAGAAGGTGTGACTCGTATTGAGCGGCAAACAAGGTTTGCTTTTGTTGGCGAGATTTGGAGCGGCAGCCAAGATTTTTTTTCGCTAGCAAGTCATCGTGCGGCGGCGTATCAAGAGAAAGGCGTGAGGCGGCCGTGTCGTTTTCGTGGAGCAGCAAAGAAGTTGTGAGCGGCGGCCACGTCGTGGTGACTGGAAGATGCAAGCGGCATTGCGTTGTGCAAGTAGAAAAAGGAGAGCGTGGCATGGTGTTTTGAGCAGGAAACACAAACAAGGTGATTGGCACGGCTTTCGAGATCTGATAGATAATGAAGTGGTGTTTGCATGCATACCATGGGAAGTCTCCGTTGATATTTGTGATGTCCAGACATAACTCAAGTCTCCATTAATTAGTCAAGGCAATTAGGTAAGGTTAATTGAGTTTTGTTTTTTTACTTACGGATTTTATTTATTCGCTTAATTAGGGCTTAATAAATTCTCGTCACTATCTGTATTAGTGATCTTGTTTATTTTATATCTCGAGTTCTAGATCTCTGTTTGATGTAATTCCAGTTGGATAAGTTTAATAATTTTGTCTAGTTTTTTCTGTCAAAATTTGAGGTCAATCGGAGTTACGGTTTTTTATCGTAAAGCGTAAAAAGAATTAAAAACCCTATGTTATGAAGGGTTTTGGGTCCCTTGAAAAGTAGTGGGCCAAAAAGCCTGGTTGAGACAAAAAAAGCCTAGGATAAGTTGTATTAGGGTTTGAGTTCGTTTGTGAGTTTATTTCGGATTGGTAGACGTGCTATAAAAAGTTAGGGCCGGCGGCCATGAGGTGTGCAGTTTTTTTTATCGAGAAATAGGAGAGCGGCGGCCATAACTTTGTGCGTGACTCTTTTTGGGGCTGTCATATACAGGAAAAAAAGGAGTAGTTGATGGCGGCTTGTGGAAAAATAGGTTTGGCCTTTTTTGCTTCTTTGATGCGTGCATGCAGCTAGATACATATGCATGGTTGTTGCATGCATGTGTGTTTAGACGTGATTAATTTGGAGGCTTGCATCACTGGTTTTGAGGTGTTCACATGAGGTAATGAGAGGGAGTGCTAATTAGTTTTGGTGAGAAGTATTGGCGCTTGAAGGCTGCATGCGTGTATTGATTGGGGAGTTCTGATCTCAGCCTTTTGGTTTGTGCGACGTTGTTTCGGTTTGGCTGGTTGGCTAGACGAACACGTTGGATCGACTAGAAGAAAAATAAGCGCAGCGGTCGGATGGAGATGCGGATGATTTTGGCGGTCGGACGTGATTAGCGATCGCGTTTTCCTCTCGCGCGATATCGTCTTGATTCTCGGCCAGTTCCTTTTTAGTGTGTGGTAATTCCGGTCATCTTTCTTTGCTTATTATCTAGTTAATTTGTAGGGGCCTTGAGGGATAAAAAAACATAGAAAAATAAAAATTTAAGCTACGCTAAGTAGGACTCGAACCAATGACTTGTCAATTAAACACTGCAGTGCTTACCACTGAGTTACCAACTTATTATTGCATAAAGATGCAAATATTTGCTATCTAAAACTTCCACATGGTGATTTTGCCAAAGGGTATGCCACACAAAAAAATTCATGCAATTCGATAAATTCCATTTAGCAATTCGGTATAATTATAGAAATTTGCTCCGCAATTCGGTATATAGGTACTAAATAACATAATAAGTTCAAAATTCAACAATTCAGTTTGAAATTTGCACAAATTACAATACAAATAGTCCAAACACTATTTTAATAGTTCAAATTATCCAAAAAAGAATCTTACGAAACTACTTTATTTGGCATATGCTCACAACACAATTCAACAAGCACGTCACGCTCCACTGGGCTAATACCTGCAAGGTTGTAAGAATCTAAACTTTACATGATGAGCTTTGGAGTGGATTTCATAAAAAAGACATGGCACTACACAGCGACTGATATAAGTCATAAACGTCGCCGACCCAACTCTGTCAAGTCTGCTCCCAGCATGGTTGGTTCGGATGTAAAGCTGTGCTGCAATCCGGTTCGGATGCTGCAGCCGAGTAAGAGTTGGTTTCCTGGTTGCTTACGTCAACACATAGACTTCCAGTGATTATAATGGCTTACTGGTTGCTTGCTGGATCCTCAATGGCTTACTGGGTTAGTTCCCGAGTCTTTTACATATTTGAGTCCTAGTCGGAGTAGACAGGTTTGTTATATATTGTATTAGAGATTGGGTTTGAGAGATAACAAGAAAGACTTTACCTCCATCTGCTATTGCTTCCGCTATTGCCTCCGTCTCTTGTTATATTCTGTCTCCTCTCCCAGGTTCCCTTCAATCTGCTGGTTTCTCGCCTCTCTTAAATATTTTGGTAATAATAGTACATGTGTTTTTGAAGGTTTATTCCAGTGTTTTGGAAGTGTGTTTATTCCAGTGTTATTGCTTTCATAAATATTTTGGTAATAATAGTACATGTGTTTTTGAAGGTTTATGTTTTATCTCATGCTCGTGGCACTAATCTTCTCTTTTTGCTTTGGTATTCATGCAGTGTTTGGACAGCTTGAGTACTAGTTGATTGACTCAGTTAGTAAGAAAGCATGGCGCATGGTGACCGGAGTTGGATGCGCTTGGATAGGTCAACTGATGAGTGGCAAGAAGGATTCAATAAGTTAATTGATAATACATTTGAGGGAACGTATAAAAGACAAACTGCACCTTGTCCATGTTCAAAGTGTCGTTGCATGGCATACAGAACAAAAAGTGAGGTTCAAAGGCATTTCTTGATTAGAGGGTTTGATCGGACTTTCATCAAAGGTGAAGGTAATGCTGAACCTTCAGCTAATGACAGAGATTATGATGAAGGCGTAGCAGGTGATGGTCCCTCTGCCAATGATTTGGTTTCGTCATTAATCAGTGGTGCAATACATGGAGAAAATATAGGTAATAACCAAGAGCCAAATAAGAGTGCTAGGAAATTCTATAATTTATTGAAAGAAGCAGAGAAAGAATTGTATCCAGGTTGCAAGGAGGCTACTAAAATATCTTTCATTGTTAGGCTCTTTCAGATTAAGTGCATGAATGGTCTTAGTAACAAATCCATAGAGGCCATACTTCTTTTGTTCTCGCATTTGCTCCCTGAAGGCCACTGTGTCCCGAACACCTTGGAGAAAGTGTAAAAGGTTGTTCGAGATCTTGGCCTAGACTACCAAAAGATTCATGCATGTGAGAATGATTGTGTCTTATTTCGAGGAGATTATGCTAACATGGATTCGTGTCCAAAATGTGGTGAGAGTCAATGGAAAACGACGGATTCAGATGGGATTGGTGAGCCTAGTGGCACTGGTGGGGCAAAGAAGCGTATTCCTCGTAAGATACTACGGTATTTTCCGCTTATTCCTCGGCTGCAAAGATTATACATGACAGAGTCCACTTCATCATATATGCAATGGCACAAGGAAGAATTGGTCCGTGATGGGAAAATGCGGCACCCTGCTGACTCATTGGCATGGAAGCACGTGGATGACACGTATAAGCCCTTTGCATTGGATCCACGCAATGTTAGGCTGGGACTTGCATCTGATGGCTTCAATCCATTTGGGATGCTGAATGTGACATACACTACATGGCCTGTGATCCTAATACCCTACAACTTGCCACCTTGGTTGTGTTTGAAACAATCATACTGGATGATGTCGATGTTGGTACCTGGGCCAAAATCTACTGGAATGAACATTGATATATATTTTGCAGCCCTTGATTGATGAGCTTAAAGATCTTTGGACTAAAGGTGTTGAAACATGGGATGCGAAGGAGAAAAAGAATTTTACTCTACGTGCAGTGCTACTTTGGACAATTAATGATTTCCCTGCATATGCGATGTTATCTGGTTGGAGCACAAAAGGAAAGTTTGCTTGTCCTTATTGCCACAAGGATACCGAGTACTTGTGGTTAACATTCGGTTCAAAGCATTGCTACATGGGACATCGCCGCTTTTTGCCTTTGGACCACAGGTGGCGCAGGAACAAGGTTAGCTTCAATAACAAGGTGGAAACCGGGAGGCTCGGTGCAGCTCAGCAAGCGGTGATGCGGCAATATGAGAGTTTTGAGCGGTGACTTTTGGTAAGGCAACAAGAAAGAGGAAGCAGCGTGAGGAGGAAACTAGATGGCACATTGGAGGAAGAAGAGTATTTTTTTATCTACCTCATGGGAATCATTACTTATACGCCATAATCTAGATGTGATGCACATTGAGAAGAACATTTGTGAGAGCTTATTGGGGACTTTGCTTGAATTACAAAGTAAGTGTAAGGATAGTGAGAAGGCTCGACTTGACATGCAACATTTGGGTATTAGGAAGGATCGGCATCCTTTAGTCGAGAATGGTAAGTATACTTTGCCACCACTTTGTACTCTTTGGATAAGGATGAGAAGACAATTCTATGTAAATTTCTAGGAGTGAAGATGCACGATGGCTATGCCTCCAATATAAAGAGATGCGTGGGCGTCCGTGGTTGTAAGTTGTGCGGACTTAAAACACACGACTTCCATGTTATCTTACGAAACTTTTACCCTTAGTGGTACGCAACATATTGCCTCAAGATGTAGCGCTCGCATTAATTGATCTTAGTAGGTTCTTCAACTCAATATGTTCAAAGGAGCTGGAGGAAAAGATATTGAAAACCTAAGCTCGACAATTAGGAGACTCTTTGTCGGCTTGAGATGATATTCCCACCACCTTTTTGATATCATGATACATTTGCAGTTCATATTCTGTGAAGAGGCTAGACTTGGAGGCCCTGTGTGCTATAGATGGATGTATCCAATTGAGAGGTACCTACGTACGCTAAAAGGCTATGTGAGGAACAAAGCGCACCCTGAAGGATCAATAGCCGAGGGATATATCTCATAGGAGTGCCTTACATTTTGTTCTCGCTTCTTTGAAGATGTTGATACGAAGCTTAATCGACCGGAGCGTTATGAAAGTGCCACCGTTATTGAACCACCATCTGGTCTTAGCATATTTGGGAACATTGACTACAATAGGAAAGGAAGTAGTATCGAGTTGGTTTCCAATTTTGAAATGCATAGGATGAGGCACTACATAATAACAAACTGTGATGAGGCCAGGCCATGGATTAAGTAAGCTTAATTTTTAATTTAATTATTTTTTGGTATCTGTGTCTATGTTTATTTCGAATTAATGCCCTTTTTTGTATTATCATTACAGCAAGCATATGGATGAATTGAAAGCAATCAACCCACGTAATCTTGAAAAAAGACACAAGGCTGAATTTGTAGGCTGGTTTGAGCGTGAAGTAAGTGTGATTTTTATATCATTAATTTGTAGTGAAGCTGTAATTTGTCCTTGTTCTATTACCTAAGAGTTTTTGTTAATGTTTTGGACTGCAGATCAGAAATCTTTATGAAAAAGGAGAAACAAGTGACCTGATGTATGCACTTTCACGAGGACCAGACCATCGAGTTCGTGTATACAATAGATGCTTCATAAATGGCTTTCTGTTTTGCACCTCTTCCATAGAGAGGAGCCTAAATACTCAAAATAGTGGTATTCTTGTGAAGGGCGATGACAGTACTGGCAATATGGACTGGTATGGCATGATTAAAAAAAATCATCTTCCTATATTTCCCATATGAGAAGGAAGTCATACTGTTTCAGTGTGGCTGGTTTGATGTACCTGCAGCTACAAAGACCAAAGGTAGAGGGTATAGTAAGGATCAATACGGGATTATCAATATTGATACCACTCGGTTTCGTTATTTAAATGATC
The DNA here is from genome assembly GCA_036346575.1 of Dendrocalamus sinicus. Taxonomy (NCBI): domain Eukaryota; kingdom Viridiplantae; phylum Streptophyta; class Magnoliopsida; order Poales; family Poaceae; genus Dendrocalamus; species Dendrocalamus sinicus. Next base: position 8,062,857 of record CM070656.1, on the reverse strand, counting down.
CTTACTGTCTAGGGACACAAGCGGAGCAAGTGTTTTATGTGAAAGGTGCGAAGAAACCAGATTGGTGCAGTGTTGTTAGAATGAAACCTAGAAATCTGTTTGCCATGCCTGAAACATCAGATACTGACAATGTGGGAGAAATCGATTTGGACTCACTTGTCGTGGGGGTGGAGGATATGAGTGTTTCCCGTTCAAATGAAGAATTGACAAATTGGAGAAGGTGTGGCGTAGAGGGGGTTAGTGGTGATGCTTGTGTCATTGAAAAGGCGATTGCAGAATCCATGCCTGAACCAAATGATGCAGACTTACCTGATGAAGATGACGATGTTGATGACACCTACCTTGCTGATGGGGTTGTTGCTCCTGTTAATTCTCTAGGCCAAGGACATGAAGAAGATGATTTTTTTTGTGTAAAACATAAATTTTGTGAATTTTAATTTATTCTGTACTGATTAAGAGGACTCAAATTTATTCTACAGTTACGAAATGTAATTTCCAACAGCAAATGTAATTTCCAACAGCAAATGTATACGAAATCGGGTTCAACCGTATGTGAGATAATCTCCAGATGCACAAAGCTAATTTACATGATTCTTTTCATTAAGGTTGTAGATTTTGCACTGTTCATTAAGCCACATTGCTTAGTTTGAACTTCCTCCAATGTAGCAGCGGAGCCATAAGCTTTTAGGAGCTCGAGCTGGTCGGGCGGTGGCTCCGCCACTGCTCCAATGTCATTTCTCACCATAGAGCTCATCTTTTGGTAGATATAGATTTTGGATGGCTGAATAAATTGTTAGCTTAAATCAAAATAAACTGTAATGTAACAAAAGGATACTGTAAAATAGAGAAATGATGTAACTTGTAAATAGATAGGATAGTTGCACTTGCCTCAACAAGACGACATGCTTCCAATGAGGAGAAAGATGTTATTTAGCTGTTATACATGTCAACTGAACTTGCTCTTGCAGTTGTTTGTTCTCTAAATCCTGTTAAGAGTTTAGATTTCTCATTCTTTGCATTCTAGGATACTGTAAGCACGGTTTCATTGCTCTTTCCAAAGTACCTCATTCGATCGAACTATGCATGCATCGATTGTGTTGATCTTCTAATGTTATCTTCCTATGCAACACAACAACTAGTAGTAATGTGTTAACCTACTAGACATGGTTCAAGAAAACTGTTTGAATCACTAAAAATTGCTTACACGGTGTTATGCTATATAGCTTTGATCCAAGCACCACCTTACAACGTGTCAAGTGGTGTGAATTTATTTGTTTTGCAATCGTGCTATGATTTGGCTTCCTATTAATTTCACACTTTGTTAATTTCTGTACAAAATTGAAGGACATTGACAGAGTAGATTGCATGATGTTCACTCTCCAATGTAGACAATATATTGATTTCAGATTAGTACATCTGTTACTATAGCATAGGTGATGTTCTCCAATGTAGACAATATATCGATTTCAGATTAGTACCTTTATTACTATAGACATATGCCCTGGTCTTTTTTCCTTAGAACTAAATGCAATGCAATTTTATCTACTTGACCAAGAATGAAGTAATATCTAGTATACTAGGATTTGCTTTGTTCCACTTAGGAATACATATCAGTAATAACTATTAACTAGTATACCTTGTGTCGGGTTGTACATTTTTCAGCTATTGAACTTTACAAGTTTAGAATGTATATGTTTCTCTTTCTCCTTGCCCTCCACAATTGTGGTTGCTGCTCATGTTCTCCTTTTGGACAGCATTTTATACTTCTATTCGTGCATAGAACATCTAAGTGGCATTCCATTTATCTTTTGCTTTTAGCGATCTACCAACCGCAGTGAACAGTTCAAACCTTAGGTACAACAGAGGTTGCGGCGAGGATAAGTGATAAGAACAATGTCCAAACGCCGGTACATGGAGAAGATATATTACAACGGTAAGTTAATTGAACAATGGATCCAACCATCCTGGATTTCTACCTTGCATTAATGTAACGTAATATTGATCCGACATCTAAATATTTTCAGACTCAGTAGGAAAGTGTTCGACCACACAAAAAGAAGCTAGACCACCTCCTCGCACCAATAGAGCTTCTCATTAACAAAAGTCTATTCAATAACAACAATGCCAATGCGGCACCAACTATTATTTCATTACAACAACTGCAGAATCATTGCTAAAACCCGTGCACAGAAAAAGAACAAGGTAAGAAATGCAAATGTCAGTACAGATTTTTGCCAAGTAATTTTCAGATTGTGCAGTCCTCTATTTTCTCAGCTTCCCCAATGTTTTAAGGCTCCATAAAATCATGTAAAAATCATATGGTTGCATAGGACTTGATAATCATTGTTTATGATCAATTGATCAATTCCTAAATTTTGATGTGCCAATTTTGTGCTTGTGTTGCATAGGAAAGTAATTGAGCGGGGCGCTAAGGTTCAAGCATTCTCAGAGCAACTCGTATATGAACAAAGATCGACCTTGGAGATTTCTTTTCTTATCGCAAGATTATTTAGGATCTTTTTAGTCTCATTTTGGAGATTGACATTATAATCTTGTATTATTTGCGTCACTTGACATGATACTCCTTTTAGTTTCATAATATGGTGGATGAAAATAAAGATGTTTGGATTTCATATGTCATGCTGCATTTTATATGTCGCTACTACTGTATTGCAACAGCGGTTCATTGAATATATAGAAAATGCAATATGCTGCCCTGAATTATTATTTCGTTGCGATACATTGCTTATTGCCACGTTGCTCCTTCGTTGCAATGCAGCTCTTATTGCCACGTACATTCATCGATGGTATAAGTCTTATTTAGCACTGTGAAGGTTTAGCAATAAATTCAATAAGTCTTATTACTCCTATGTAGACCTATTCGAACAACAAACTGGGTTGTGCTTTATGTTGGGCCAAGACATTACGTGGCAATAATAACTCATTTCTTATTTACAACCTGCCCTGAATTTACTGCTAAACCTTCACACTGCTAAGACCTATTCGAACAACAAACTGGGTTGTGCTTTATTCACAACCTATTGAATTTATTGCTAAACCTTCACAGTGCTAAAAAAATTATCATCAGTTCTGTATGAATTTACTGCCAACGCTCACAATACGTAACCAGTGGTAACTTTCTTCACAGCCGATGATAAATTTTTGAACAACCGGTGATAACTTACTAGAGCTCAAAATTGCACACAGAATACATGCATGCGCATAATAGCACTACCATGTATGTGTATATATAAGCCTTTTTCGTACTCCTTGGAGTACATACACCTACATCTAATATACCACTTAAATAAATATTTTATACCTCTTTATCACTTTCAGTATACTTAAATACTAATTATAAGATACTCCAATGCGACTTGGTTGAAATTTTTTTTATTGGAGCCATTTATTTTTGCTATATATCCTTTTCCACACATAAAAGGAATATACACACAAATTATGTTATAAAAAGTAGATTTTCATAAAAATTTTCATGAAGCTCACTTTAAGGTATATTATAATCATTATTAGATAATGCTCAAATAGGTAAAGAGATATAACAATATCACTAAAATGGTATACGAGAAGTGAAAGTATGTACTCCCAAAAGTTGTAATATTTGCGGTATAAGCAAAAGTATGAATATAATTCCAATATAACTATAATTACACAAGAATGACATCAACTCAAATATAAATGACATAACATGTATGGAACCATATGAATTGAACATATCATTCAAAATATACCACATATTCAATAATAGAAGCAATAACTTTCTAAACATGAATATGTATGTCAATGTAAAAGACATTTACCAATTAAGACTAGCAACACGCTCAAGTTTTAATTGATTAATTTGTGCTCTCAAATTGTAGGGTTACACAAGATTACTCTTGGCCGCCCCGCTACTAAATCATATGCTTTTCATCGATTGGTTATACCAAATTACAATTCAATCTTTGAGCTCTTAAAAACTGTACACTCTCAATTTAGACCAGAGTTGTGCATTCGGCCAACAGTCATGAAATGACTAGAGCAAATTCAACCACATACAAGATGTCCTTTTGCAATAACCAAATCAAACTTAATTAATCAAGTATGACTTCTAACAGTTCTGCAGCAAATATGTGGAATTTCTACAAGCTAAAGACAGCTCCAACCAAATCACACATATATCATATATCTTTGTTTAGTGTTTATCATCCAAAGCTCACGATTAACAGTAATCATAGAATATGAGCATGAATCAAATGACAGCAAGTGACAGTAATTAGAGCTCAAAGATTAAATCTACCAATCTCAGAATATGATTTCATTTATCATCGAGCAATAATCCAATCTCCCACTGCAATCTAAGTCTCCCAGTGCTAGATAATGAATAAAAGATTATCAATCTAGCACAGCACACAAAGATTGCAAATACAAGTGACAGATTTACTCACAAAACCGGCGATACTTGAAATCGCCGAGAAGGTCACGGGCTAGGCACGCTTGCGCGCTGTCCCAGAAAACCTATTGCCCTCACACCACCGTGAGAGAGAGCAGTAGGCACGGAGATACAAAGCCCACTCGCCGAAGTGCTGCTCACGTCGATGAGTCGAGGTAGAGGAATGCCGCACAAGCGCAGGGGAGGAGCCGGCCAAGCACCTCGCCGGAGAGCACCAGAGAACCGAGATCGTCACACACCACAGGCAAAAATCAAAGAGAGAGAGGAGAAGCTCACTGTCCTTCCGATGCCTCAAGGAAGAAGAGGGGGTCTCTTCTTATAGCCGAAGGGAGGGGTTGTGCGACGCCTCCAACGGCTGGGCCGAAGCCCGAGCCAGCCACCTGCGCCGTCCACCTCCGTCGCGCACGCGAAGACTGGGCCTCGCGGGATAATCGAGCCACACGGGAGAAGCAGCACAGGAGGGCGCACGGGGAGGAGAGAGCGAGTCTTGCGGGGAAGAAGGACGCGCGGGAGGAGCACACTCGAAGCCGCAAAATCTGCGTCGAGCCGAAGCCCCTGTGCCGCCATCCTCCTCTCGCCTGACCCCTGCTCTTCTCTGCGCTCTGATGGATGGGGAGGAGACGTCCTCCCCACCTTATCTCTAATCTGGCCCACCGACGGGTGGGCCCATTCATTCTCTCTCTTTATCAATATGAGAAATTCCCTTTTTGCCCTCGGATTATACAACAACTAAAACGGTATACGAGAAGTAAAAGTATGTACTCCCAAGAGTATGAAACTAATTTCTTGTGTGTGTACATATATAAGGCATGTTTCATATCGTCATATCGGGCCTGGGACATGTCCACCACACAAAACAAGTTGGGACAAAAGCATTCTCAGCTAGTGCTAACTAGGGACACAAAGGAGACTTGCCATGTTCGACTGTGTTGATGCGTTCTTGCTGGCCGCAGAAGTTGGAAGTGGACAGACTGATACTAGCTAGTGGATCACCGCACGCTGCGTAGGTCCGGCCTGCTTTTCCATTCAGGTCATGGATGAGTTCCTCTCAAAAAATAAAAGGTCATGGATGAGTACGTCTAGCATGCAACTTCGGTCGATCGCTTCACTGGCCCAGATAATAGGCTCATCAACAGACATGTCAAATTTTGGGCTGATGCTTTGTTGCTTTGTATTATCACAACTTGAGGTCTTACCTTCTTGAGAAGAAGTTAGACATCACAGTACTACTACTGTCACATAACTTGATTATGGTCCCCTCTATTTGGGTTTGGGTTTTTAACTTTCGGTTTATTTTTCACTATTCGTAAATTTCGTCTTTTTCTAATTTTTCTGTTTTTTAGCTTTTTTGCCGGTTCTTTTTTCCAGTATTTGTTTGCATTATACGTGCTGGGCTAACCCCTTTTTTCTATTTTTAATTTTTTTTAAATTTAATTATGCTAAATAAGACACCATTAGCTACAGCGTAATTTTAATCAGCTACAGTGAAAATTCAGCTTAACCGAACACCACATATATTAAGTCTTGTGCCTATGTCATGTTCTCTCACTTCTTTTGACATATAAGACATCACGGTAGTACTACTGTCACATAACATGTTAGGTCTTGTGCCTATGTAATGTTCTTTCACTTCTTTGACGGATACACCGAGCCATTTTGGTCAGAAAAGACAGTGTTCAGACTAGACTACCTGGGATCGTCCTGGTCTGATAGATAAACTCCATCCTCGTATGGATCAGGATTCATGCATAGCAGCCTTGAGACCGCTACGTGTGGTGGTATTTGAGCCTAGAACGAGGAAGCAAACACTGAGCTAATGCATGTTCCCATGTGCTTATTTAGGCTTAAATTTATAGTTTTTGATTTTTTTTCACTGTTTAAGGTTTTTCACTATAACTATTGATAACTTTTTAGCATAATTAAATTTTAAAAAATAAAAATAGAAAAAACCAGACTATCCCACCATGGACAATGCAAAAGAATACGGGAAAAAAAGAAAAGGCAAAAAAGTCCCTAAAAGCAAAAAACCAAAATAAAAAAGACAAAATTAAGAAACTAGAAATCAAAAGCTAAAACCCAAATGGGCGAGGCCGAACATCCCTTTTGCAATGAATAGATACGTTGCTAAAACTCCGCATAAGCATTGCTGGGATCTACCAATGCATTTAGCATGTGTTGCCAAGCGTTGCTAGGCCTGTACCAACGCATTTAGCATGTGTTCCCAAGCATTGCTAGGGCCTCTACTGCGCATTTAGCATGTGGTGCCAAGAATTGCTAGGGCCTCTACTGACGCATTTAGCTAGTGTTGCCATAGAGACCATTGCAAGAGTCTATTACATCACATATACACAAAGCATTGGTAACGGTAGGAATAAGCGTTGCTAGGTTGCAACAGATGTATGTTGGTTACAACAGCGGTTGTATGCGTCTGGTGTTTTCATGCGATATCATGGAATTTTTGTATTGACAACATATATGCATTGCAAAAAATTTTAGATGCGTTACAATTTTTTTAGATACAACTCAAATTGATATCCTTCTAGTTTAATCAATACATCACATAAAAGTACCGTTGCATTAGATTTTATTTGTGTAGCATTTTACACAACTACACGCAATCCAAAACTACAAATTCCACTCAAACGTGCTCCACCAGTGCAAAATTTCACTCAAGATAAAAAATATTTTATAAAGGAAATTACCAATACAAGGAAATATTGACTGATATATATGCTTTGTGACAAACAATCTAGTTGATAACATCATATCTTGAGGGAGGAAAAACTAAAATCTGAAGTCTTGGAATCCACTCGTTCTCCATTTTCCATTCACCACGCTGGAGAATTGTCCGGGCCATTAAACTTTTATCTAATCAACGACCAAAATCATCTCAACCTCAAACAAAATATTACATTGTAGTCCAGATCTGAACCTGTACTAAATTCGCTGGGTTCCCGATCTTCAAATGAAAGTGGTCTAAAAAGAAGGTTGATCCGAACCTGTAAACTCTGCGAAATGGAAGACCACACCATTTGAAAACTGTATGCAGTCTAATAAAAAAACATGCAGGTTTCTACATGATCACAAATCCTCCTTGACAGAAAGTCATACAGGTATTTACAATACCATGCACGTACAGCTCCACCTTGACAAATATGCCAATCCCGTTCTGTTCAATTCACAAGATTTCACCCAGCTGCATGCCTAACGTGGGCTGCTATTGTGGGCTTATGTCCTGTTGTTTGCTACACTCTTGAGGGTATGTATAATGATAAATACAGACTAAAGATAACTTATATAATGAGTTATCTATATAGTTATCTATAGTAGATTCATACAATCAATGAATTGTCTATATATAATTATTTAAACAATGGTATAGATAATAGAAAGCCATATATAGAACCGTCTATTGAACAGTAGACATTATCTTTATCTCTAATTCACATTATTCAAAAATTTACGTAGCATAGACTTACAGACAGCTGACATATATCATTTATATGTCACGAGTTCCGTTGCAAAGTAAGCGTTGCAAAAGAGCGATTTGAGTTGAGGTGACAAGATTACAGGAGGTAGCGTCACATTTTGAACTGGGCTGACAACTTGTACAACTTGTATGTGTTCAGTGCTTCAGTAAATACGTAGATATATGATACCATATACTCGACTTATGCATACCTGTCGCAATGAATGTACTGTACTCAAGTGAAGCTAACATAATTTCCCATGGATCACGCTGCACTGTTCCTTTGGCATAACAATTTACTCGTCGAATTGACACCCGTTGCATTTGCAGTGAATACCGCCACATCGAACGAAAGTTGTTGATCACTGAACCTTTCCCCACGTCGAACCATATACTCCATGAAAGGGAAACGAGTTCGAACTACAATATACATATAGTTTTTTTTTCCTGAATCCAACTGGGCATAATCTGGAGTTCTTTATTTCTCATGTATGGGTGGAACATACGCACCACATGACGTGTTTGCTTCTTGTTTCTGCTGCTGCGTAATCTGAAAATGACGGGAAGAGATGATCAAAATATATGGAAAAAAATGTCAGGTTATCGCAAAAAGGATAAGTTCCAGAGCTCATGCTTAAGAGAACAAAAACAACAGAAGCTTTGAGCATTGAATGCGTCTATTTTATTCCTTTCGGTTGCAAATAAGTGTTATTTAAAATTAACAGTCTCCAAAACGTAATATCTTTACGTACCAATGTGTTTCTATATTGTAATAATACATTTGTAAAACCTAAAAAATTATAATATTATAAATATATCTTTTATAGAAGTATACTCATATCATCCATGCATGACCAATCTAGATATTCAATATATTGTTGGTCAAAGTTAAAATAGTTGAATGCATGTATTCTAGAAACACTTATTTTTGACTGGAGGGAGTATTTATGTCATGAATTGGTCATGTTCCCTTTGTTTTCTGGGGTTATGACTTGGTTTTGTGGTCAATTTGAAACTAGAAACGAGATGTTGTAGTTTTCCATTTGCTTTCTTACCTGTTTTTTTGGGAGATCGCTTTCTTACCTATTCACATATGCCTCGTTCTCCAAGAAGAGAATTATGCACAATTGGACATTTTCAAGGTACAAAAAATGGCCAATTTTATATCAGTTTATAAGTATTTTCCTCGTTGCTGACGATATCACAATATTGTTCATTTCTCCGTCCAGCAAAGTAGTTCAGGTCTTATAGTCATCAACGTACTCCTACCATTCTACTGAAGCGACAGTAAGCATTGCAACGTTGATTTTTGATTTCTTTTTTTATTCAACTTGTTGCTTGGATCTCTCCTAGGCTGCTAAGCGTTTCACGAGGCCCTTCTTGGCTTCTTCCCACCTCGCCAGGAAGCTTCGAGTTTTGTCTCCACCAAAGCATGGCATCAAGCTAGATCCAACTTAGTAGCTTGATTGCTTGTTTTAAAAAAACCATTTGCAAAACTTGTTATAATCGCATCTTCAAAGTTTAAGTCCTACTACATGATTAATACAAGAGGAAAGGTACGTATAACCTAATTAAATAAAACTTTTGTGGGGACTTTTTGTGCGGGTGTGAATGAACCAAATCTTTTAGCTTAGTCAGAAAAGCCTAAGGTCTATCGCGTTGAAAAGAGACGGAGAAAAACACAAAGAAATACAATGCCAAAAAGCTAGGATTTTGCAACAAGGAGTGATGATTTAACTAAGGACGACTATTATAAATTACCACAAAAGTCTCTTTCTTGCATGGCCCCCCTCCCCAAGTTATTGGTCCAATTTTTTATTTTTCAATTAATTTTTAGTTTTAGCTTTTATCACTATTTATCATATCTACAACGATATTCATACTGGCTGTGACTGATAGTTTTTGGCTACGACTGATAGTTTTTGACTGAAAACGAATAGTAGTGGTTGAAAGAAGTGGCTTAAGGAGACGAGCGATACGAAAAATGAGGGAGAGATACATGCGCGAGACAGGAGTGAGAGGAGTTGAGAAGCCATATATTTATGTTGACTTCTATCTTCCTCAAACAGAAACTAGAAGCAGAATCCAGAAGCCGATGCACAAACACTCCCTACCGGGCATAGTTAAAAAGCATTGGCCACAAAAGAAGGGATTGATGGCTTTTGGTTTCGACTGATAAATACTAACAGTTGATAGAGAAGCCATAAGAGAGTACGGAGTAAGAGAAATTTTTATACAATTTTATCCGATATAGATAAAATCTCTACAGTGCCTACTACAATAAATTTATAAACATATCTTAAAAATATATTTTATTTAAAAATTAGTTATAATAAAAAAGTACTTTACCGTATAAAAGGCAAGAGCCGAAAAGAGAAGCCTCCTCCCAGATCAGTCACGCTACGTCACGTCCAGTCACTACCCTCTTCTCGCGGCCATGTGGGCCCGCACCTGGTCTGCCCCCACCTGTCATGACACTAAGATCCTGACACGCACACGAGACCTTTCTTTATTAATTGTACGCAGTGCTCGCCAATCGCACCCAAGCGGCGATTTAATGAATTTTTATAATCGAAATTAAATTAGGCTAGGAGAACGCTCCCCCTCTCTCTCCTCAGCCCATCGCATCGTTCGGAAGGAGAATGGAATAGGAGCGGGAGAATAGAATAGGAGTAGCGCAGCCGCAGGCAACCAGGCGGGGCCCAGTAGCAGCGCCAGCGAGGCGATAATAAACGGCGGCTTGGGCTGTGCTCGTAAGCAGGTCAATTCTGCGACTCTGCCCGCCTACAGCCTCCTCCTACCTAGTCGCCTCCGCATCCGTCGCCATGTTGGATCCACCGCCCCACCACCACCGGTAGCTGCGGCGGCGACGGCGGGATGAAGAGCTTCCTCAGGAAGTTCCACATCGGCGACTCTGCCGGCGACAGCGCCTCGTCGCCGGCACCTCCCCCGCCGACCTCCAAAAACGGCGGCGGCGGCGGCCCTGGGGCCCACCACGAGCATAAGCATGCGTCTGGAATCTCGAGCTGGCTCAGCTCTGTGACGGGACGGCCTAACCCGCACCAGCCGCCGCCGCCGCCGCCGTTGCCGGCGGCGGAGGCGGAAGCGGAGGTGTTGGCGTCGTCGGTTCAGGAGATGAGGGTGGTGGTGGAGGAGGAGATGGCGAGGAGGGAGTCCAGGGAGGAGGAACAGAGGAAGAGGGAGATGGAGAAGAAGGAGAAGCAGGAGGCGGAGCTGGAGGAGTACCACATGCAGCTGGCGCTGGAGATGAGCGCGCGGGAGGATCCCGAGGCGATGCAGATCGAGGTGGCCAAGCAGATCAGCCTCGGCTCCTACCCGCTCCAGAGCTCCCCCGCCGAGGTCGTCGCCTTCCGCTACTGGGTATGGGTAGTTACCCTCTCATCCCTCCCTCGATCAGTGGATCCTATCCTTCCTCTTATTCCTCGTATCTAGTACGCATTGCAACTGCGATGGGATCCCACTCGTGCTTTGATGACGCAACCTGGACGCTAGATTGTTCAAGTGCATCCATTATACGTTAGTGGAAAACGAGATGTATCACGCACTTGTTTGGTGAAATATGTGCATTAACAACGTGCTGATCATGGTGTTGTTCTTTCTATAACTGTTCGATTCAATCATGGAATGGATGACGGAGCATGTGGTAGTGTAGTTACGTAACTTAGCTAGATATGGTATGTGCTCATTTCCTTTTCTGGTTTCACTGATATGATGTTAGTCAGGAATAGCGCAACCTGGATTGGGCAGTTGTTTACCATTCAGAATCTGAGCTTTTCTTTGGAGCTAACAGCAATTCCATTATTTTTGTAGTGGGCCTTGTTGAGTAGTTGTTTTTCAGTATAATGAGCCGGCCTTCTGCAAAACCTTCTGCTTTGCAGAAGATACTGGCTAACAGTAATTGGTACCTGAACACTCAAACCTATAGTCCTGAGATAGCCACCAAGATGTCCTCCTTGAGTAGTTACTGTTAAGAAGTGAATATTGCCCTACTTGTTTGTGACTCTTACCATTTTCTTACTTGCCTCATATGGTAGATTTGTTCGTGCTTCACAGAGTTTCAATGCCCTTAGCTATGACGACAAAATCTTGGATGGTTTCTATGACATTTGTGTCATTGGGGATGGGCCCACATTGGCAACCATACCCTCCCTGATGGAACTGCAAGAGCAGCCTTTTTCACATGGAGCCAAAACAGAAGCTGTATTGGTCAACAGAGCAGAAGACTCCGAGCTTGTACGACTTGAACAGAAGGCATTCATCATGGCTGTGGAATTTCGCTCGAAAACTCCAGAGTTTGTTGGCCGCATTTTGGTTCAGAGACTAGCTATTTTAGTTGCAAACTACATGGGTGGACCAGTTTTTGATCCAGAAAGCATGCTGTTGAAGTACCAGAATATGAGCAGCTCGCTGAGAGCTAGTATAAGAAGTGCAGTTATGCCTCTTGGTCGGCTAACAATTGGTCTAGTGCGTCACCGTGCGCTGCTTTTTAAGGTCAGTAACATATTGCATTGTGCATAATTCTTTTTCTAATTATGAAGTTTGTCTGTAAACATTAAGCACTAGATGTGCAAACAACGAGGTGTCCATCTATTCTCAAATGCAATATTTGCTCAATTGTTCTCAAATTTAAGTTCAGTACATAATTTGGCTTGAGCACATTCTTGTTTTCCTTGTTCTACTAGTAGCATAAGACCTGACTTTATTCTTGTTCTATCTGTACTCCTTATTCCTTATGCTGAATTCCTGACATAATGGGTTTAATGCATAAGAATCAATGCTTGCAAGATTTGCTCTTTGATTGCCTGTAGTATGATAATATCTACTCTGCAAACTTGCATCTAGGTTTTGGCCGACAACCTTGCTGTTCCTTGTCGACTAGTTAAAGGAAGGCAGTACACTGGATCAGATGACGGAGCCTTGAACATTGTGAAATTTAATGATGGAAGGTACTTGTTAATTCCTTGACAGCAGAAACTGGGTCTTTCAGGACTTGGATAAAAATGGGATTAGGGGTTAGCATTGTTGCGTCTGGATATCTAATTTTTCCCTTTCACCCGTGTTAGCAATAGGACAATGAAAGTTGCATTACATTAATACATTATCATGGTACCATCTGTACAGTATCACATTTTTGCAGGGAGTACATTGTCAATCTCATGTCAGATCCTGGTACTCTTATTCCTTCAGACGGTGCAGACTTGGGTAGAGAATTTGAAGAAAGTTTCTTTGCAGATAATCACCATCTTAACAAAGATGACAGTAACACCCAGTTGAGTTCTTCTTTTAGTGAAGCTTCAAGTTCTGTGTATGGTTCTTTTGAGAATGAGTCACTTGAAAAAGGATCCACACCTAGCAACACTGGGCACTCTGACCCTTATGGCACAACAACTGGCCAGATTGGCAACCAAGGATCTGTGCAATCAAGTTCATTCGGGGAACTATCAGTCAGCACATGTGCAAGTGAAAATTTGCCTATTATTCATGAATCTAGAAGTACAGACCATACAATGACTGTAAAGAACAAAGAAAAGTCGATTGCAGCAAATAATTCATCATCAAGTTTACCTTCGTCTTCTGAGGTGGGCAGTGCTCCAGCTGTACGGAGGATGAAAGTGAAAGGTGTCTCAGAGTACATGATTAGTGCTGCGAAAGAGAACCCCCAGTTAGCTGAGAAGATCCATGCAGTATTGCTTGAAAATGGAGTTGTGCCACCGCCTGACTTGTTTTCAGAAGAATCTAGGGAACAACCAAAAGACCTTATTGTGTACGACACTTCTCTGTTTCAAACGAAAGATGAAATGATAAAGCGGATGAATGAGCTTGAATCCACAGCACATGCTGATCATGGTCATGGTCCTTCATTGCCACATCATCCTGGACATGGACTCCAAACAAAGGTTGTTCCTTATCATACGCCTCTGGATCTTAAATCTGTCCAGGGATTGGGTATTTACCATCCCTCGGAATTCCGGGATAACGCCAATCCCTCATTAACTCTGTATGAACCATCTGCACTTCCCCAGGAAGATCCATTACAACTTATAAAGCAAATGCCTGTTACAGCTGCTGCCGTTGCAACTGCTGCAGTGGTTGCATCTTCAATGGTCGTCGCTGCAGCTAAATCTAACAGTGATATTAAACTTGATGTGCCTGTTGCAGCTGCTGCCACTGCTGCTGTAGTTGTTGCTGCGACTGCTGCTGTTAACAAGCAATTCGAATACTTGGATCCCAGTTGTCAATTGCTTATCTTGCCAAGTTCTTCAGAGGCAAATGAATCGATTCAGAGAGTTAGACATGACTTCTGGGATAAAGATCAGCTGGGAATTGATCATGGACAAGAAAATGCCCTCAAGCAAGAAACGGATTTGGTTGAAGGGCCTCAGATAGCTGAAAGGATCTCTGACAAGTCAACTGGGATGGAGAGTGCAAGATCTGATATAGCCCTGGATGATGTCGCGGAGCTTGAAATCCAATGGGAAGAAATTACTCTGGGAGAACGTGTTGGGCTAGGTACAGTTCTCTTTATTTCTGTAAATTCATTTTATCATAGCTCCGCTGCTATATCTCAACTATCAATTTCGTTGCAATATTACTGAGCTAGTTTTCCAATTCACGAGACATGGCATTCCCTTGAAATAACATAAAACATACCCTAAAATAATATTGTATTGTATTTTCAATTTTTTTTCAACTTCCAACTCTCTCTTCTTTTGTGCCTCAGGATCTTTTGGAGAAGTGTACAGAGGGGAATGGCATGGAACAGTAAGTTTTTCATTTAAAATGGCTTGTGTTTCTAAATTATCACCAGGTTGGAATAATAGGCCCAAATTTTTGGTCTAATGAGATCAAGTGCCATGAAGAAATATTAGGTTCTTATATCATAGTCAACATATTGCTACGGATCAGAATGACCTCTGCCTTTTGGCCTTGTCAAAATTTAGCTTAGATGGATCATCTTCATCACTTTTACTCTAGTAACTCTTGTTACAAATCGCACCTAGACACCTGACTATAATCTCAGGCACTAAATCATATTCGCTGATAGTTTAATCATGGACCAATTAAGCATTGCAGCAATATATGGACCCACATGCGAGCTTTGGTGCTTACCTTCACTACCTTAGCAGTTTCTTTTGGTGGTGCTTTTAAAGATTGTCTTTAGATGCACCTTTAAGTCAATCTAGTGGTCATTAGGACGTATTCAAATGATTCTTAGACGCTCACATTCATTTTATTAGTTCCTACTGTATTCCACAAAGTTGTAGGCCTATTTTGATGAAACATTTGGGACACCTAGTTTTTTTTTTCTGACAGTGTAATATTTGCTGAAGCTATATCATTTCCTTAATCAGTTGTTGCATGTGCCCACCTGAATTGTAAAATGCTTTAGAGTAATTCGTTGAAAGTTAAAAATGTTAAAACCTAAAAGCAACACGCCAATAAATTGTTGATTTTATTAACTTGAACACCCTTCCTTTTTTTCACTCTTTTTTCTGTGAATCCTAATAATGTCTTCCATTACTTTTTTGTTATGTTTTTACATCATACCAATTTCCTCCTCGTGTAGGAAGTTGCAGTCAAGAAATTCTTGCAACAAGATATTTCAAGTGATGCTCTGGAAGAATTTAGAACTGAGGTATACAACGTTCTGCAATTCAAATGTTGAAGACTATGAAATGGAAAATTGTTAGCTTTAGTACTGATATGCCTGTTTTCTTAATGTGAATGAACCAATAATTTTGTACCCATGAGACAGCCATAGGAATGCAAAACTTCACATATCTTCCATTTGGCTGAGGTTTAATTTACCCTCATTATTCTTGTATTGTACATCCGATAAATACATATGTCTGAGTTGATATGTTCTAGTGCAGACATAGGTAGTCTGTGGCAAATGGCAAGAGTGTTTTGGCCAGGAGATCAAGTTCACATTAGTGACAATCATTTAAGAGTTGTTCTTTGAGTTCTAAAATAACACAACAGAGTTCATATTGGTTACAATTGGTAAACTTATAAATTGGGTTTATTTTAACAGCCAACATGATACTCATTTAATCTCTTTAATAAATAGTTCAGGTTTGGATTCGCATGTCTGACCCATTTGACATGAGGTGGCACAGTAATAAAACATTTAACATTGCTGTGTTCGTCTGCAGTTATAGCTAGACTATCAAAATTTAACAAGTTACAATTAGTTGACACTAACACAACATAATCTTTTATGATTTTGGTTTTAGCTTAAGCACATGTGGGTCATAAAATGAGTTAGTGCTTGTCTGATGCCTTCGCCATGGTATGCCATGAAATGACCTATTGACATATCTACTTTATAATGGTCATTCAATTTTCTTTCCCAATTTTTGTCCATTGTTCTGTTAGATTTAGGATTATTCACAACTGCATACTTCATTATTGCAACGCTAGGTATATAACTACATATACAAGACATCATGTGCCAACCCTAGACTAGACGGGCCACTTGGCCTTCTCAACCTGTAGATATTAGACTTAACATGCTTTGTGGCACTCTTTCTTGTTGTATAGGTGCAAATAATGAAGAGATTGCGGCATCCAAATGTTGTACTTTTTATGGGTGCTGTCACTCGTGTACCTAATCTTTCTATCGTTACTGAATTTCTTCCAAGGTACCTGTTGTTCCCTTGATGCGATTTTTTTTTGAGTTTACGGCTACATGTAAATTGAATAATACCAAGCATTATTGCCACACCAGTTTTACCAGAATTCATATGTTTCTTAACACAATATCTTTCCTCTAACCTTTTGTTTCACATTGTTTTGCCAAAATGGATTGGTGATCATATTCTTTGTTTCCGTTCTGAATGAAATAATGGTCTGTGAGCTAAACACCCATAAATCAATGCTGTAGTAAGCTTGAACGGGGCTATTGTTGGATGGAAGAAAGGAATAAATATAGATAACGGTAATTACTAGGCATTTCTGCTTCCTATCCACTGTTCCAAAAATTTCTCAAGTGGAGGGGTTGTGCCCATATATGGGAACACTAGGTAATTTCTTGATACAGATCAACCTCATGAGAAGTTAATGTGCAGGGTGACTGGATCTTCGCGACCAAAGAATCTTGAAACAAACTAGATATCTAGCTGGGTAAATACGGGATCAAGGTAGCGAACTACAGATAATTGCCTAACCACAACTCTTGAGACTCACCAGACCGATTGTTGGCGACACGATGAATGGATCGAAGAGGGTGAATAATATATATTCAGAAACTGCTGAAAACCAGAAGCAAACAGCAAGAACCAGTGGAAGTAGAATTCTCGACTCTCATGTCCACAAAACTCACAATTGTGGCCGAAAGCCATTTCTGGAATATATTCAAATAACTAAAACTCTATGTGCAATAGTTGGCACTAGGCTTGGCTTATATAGCCGAACACAAAACTCACGAAACAACTACTACTCCCTGGACTCTGCCACACATTCCTATTAGGTCACGAACTGGTTTTCTCAAGGAAAAAGAACAGACTGGTTGTTGAGTTAGGGTGACCCATATCTAGTTTGTTAGGATTTAGAAAAGTGTGTTATAAAAAGTCCTAGATGAATTCTATTAGGTGTAGGACTCCTACTTTTATTTAGATTAGGATTCCTATGTTAAATTGGAGAAGAGCTAGGAGTGACTATATAAACCATAGGTGTGACTATTGAGAGGAACTAAGCAACCAAGCCTACTCATCCAAAAGTAGAGGTGCACGGGAGGATTAGAGGTTAGGTAATTCTTTAACACTAAATTCTTTTATATGGCAAGGATCCAAGGGTCCAAGGGTCCTAAAAGATTCGAGAGTATTGTGAGCGACAATCTCTTGTACTTTTTTGAGGCTATACTTAAGAAATTTGTAGTTGGCTTTGCCTAATCTTTTCTCTTGTTGTGGTTGCTTTGATATCGTTATTTTGGTTCTCTCTACGAGATTCATCTTCGTTTTTGATATCGTGCACACTCGTGTCGTATATCACAAACTGATCCGATCCAAGGGTTGCTGCGCATATGGGGTATTAGTGTGTAACAAGTGGTATCAGAGCGTAACAAGTGGTATCAGAGCCAAGGCCAGATTAATTTGATTTGGGAGAATGTCAGTAAAGTGTTAGGTGGCACAAAATCAAGATTGATGTCGACGGTGTGGATCAAGTAGAGAAATTTGATGGTTGAGAAAATTTCAGCCTGTGGCAATGTATGGTGTGTTAAGGGTATTTAGGTCTTTTCCTATTGTCTAGGGTTCATGTGTGTGTGTGTCTTGTACTCTATATAAAGCCCTCTCAGGGCAGTGCAATACATCTATCCATTCTATCTTACATGGTATCAGAGCAGGTTTTCAAGCCTAGCTCCTCCACCGTCGGCCTCCACTCCAAACCCTAGCACACCTCCAGCCCGCTGCTTCCGCTGTTGCTCCCGGGAGGAGCTTATCCCGGGGGCGGCCATCCACGCCGGCAGCCACCACCGGCGGCCATTGCTCGCGTTCGGCCGCCGCGCGTCCGCCGCCGCCTCTTGGCCCCCTCGGATCTCGGTTTGCTCGGTCTCGAGCCCGCGCGCCGCCGCCGCCGCTCCACTCGCTGCGCGCGCGACCGCCGCAAGCCGCCACAGATCCGGCCGTCTCCATCACCCGCGCCCGGATCTGTTCACCTCCGAAGCTGCCATGTCCGGATCCGGCCGCCTCCGGGCCAGATCCGGCCATCTTCGCTGCCGCCGAGCTCGGATCTGGCCTCGCCCCGGCCAGATCCGGCCGCCTCCCGCCACTGGCCATCATCTCTTCCACCCGGCGCGCCGCTGCGTCCGCGCCTACTCGACCGCGCCTCTGCTTCCCCGAGCGCTGATGCCCTCGCCGGCTGGCGCCTAGATCCAGCCGCGCGCGCGAGATCCGGCTTCCGCTGATCCGAGCTTCCGCCGCCGGATCTGCTCTCCCGACGCGAATCAGCGGATTCGCCGCCGCCGCCTCCGGCGGCCGCGCTCGCGCCGCCGCCGCCGGATCCGGCCGCCCCCGCCCGTCCCTCGCTCGTGCGGTGGTTGCGCGCCGCCGCTCCACTCGCCGGCGCGCGCCGCGCTTTTCCGACGCGTCGCCTCTCGGCCTCGCGCCGCTCCGCCGCCGGACGCGCCTCCGGCCGCCGTGCGCGTCGCCGCTTTGGGACATCGCTCTCGCCTCCGCGCGCGCGCGCCGCCTCCTTCCATTGTCGGCTCCTCTTATCTCTCGAGTGAGCGAGAGACTCGGGAGGAGGAGTGAAGAGACCGAGAGTGGGGAGGAGTGAGTCACGCCGCTATTATCTGTAATCGCTGTCATCTCGTCGAGTTGTGTCGTCTCGTTGAGTAGTCTATTTAGAGTCCTCAAGTCCATCTGTTTTAGAGTCTTCGTTGCGTCCACTCTAAGTCTCTAGTATCTTTATCAGTCCGTCAAAGCCATGCGCGTACACACAAATTTCTGATCAATCAGCCGACTTCTTGCTAGCCACGGTCCATCCTCTTGGATGGCGTGGTCCTCCTTCCTTTTCGCATAGTTGCAGCCGTCGCTCTTCTTTGAGTCACTGCAGATTGTAGAAATCTTCATGATGCCGCCGCTCTTCTCTTTGAGCCGCCGCCCCGAGTTTCTACGGCCGCCGCGCTTCTTCTGCATCGCGCCTTCGTTGCGCTTCTTATGCACAGCGCCGCCGCCATCTCGGGCTTCGATCTGTGCTATTATGCTTCTATCTTCCTCTTCGGCTTGATTGTAAAGGGTATTTGTGTTTTTTCTATTTTAGTGTCAACCCTTCCAAATGCAATGCTATTGCATACGCTTTGCATTTGAGGGAGGGTGTTAAGGGTATTTAGGTCCTTTCCTATTGTCTAGGGTTCATGTGTGTGTGTGTCTTGTACTCTATATAAAGCCCTCTCAGGGCAGTGCAATACATCTATCCATTCTATCTTACATGGTGAAGGATGCCCTTGTCCAGCAGGGGCTAATCGATGCTCTTGAAGGGGACAAACCAGAAAAGACGTCCAAAGAAGACTGGAAGGTGATAGAGTGGAAGGCTGTCAGTACAATTCTTCGATGATGTAAAGTACTTGGTAATTAAGGAGAATTCACTGAAAAGATTATGGAAGGACTTAGAAGAATTGTATATGACAAAGTCGCTGACAAACTGGTGGGTGCTGAAGCGACAATCGTACAGGTTGCGCTTGGAGGAAGGTATATGGTTCATTGACCATCTCAATGTCTTTAACAAGCTTATTATACAGCTGATTAGTGTGGATGAGAATATTGAGGAGAACGATAAGGTCTTCATATTGGCATCATCTCTACTACCATTATGAGAGCATTTGGTGATAAATATTCTCATCAGAAAAACCTCTTTTAACTTTAATGAGGCAGTTGCATATCTAATGGAGGCAGATTCAATGAGGCAGTTGCATATCTATTGAGGTGTCCTTGAAAAAGCCATCGGAATCTTCTTCAGGTGATGAAGCATTGGCTGCAGTAGATGTTGCAGGCAAAAGCAAAGGTCAGGAAGAAGAGCAAGACTTAGGTCATATGTGTATGCTATTTATGTGACAAGGAAGAAAACATGATAAAAGACTGCCCGAGTTTGAAGCAAATGAAGGGTGCACGCTCAGTGGCGGTAGTAAAGGATGATTCGAATGTACTAGTCATCAGTCAATTAGGTACTGATCATGAATGGATATTAGATTTAGGTTATTGCTTCCATATATGTTTGGCGAAAGAGATGTTTGACGAAATATCTCTACGCCCGGCACATGGAATTGTTTACTTGGTGGATTGCAAGGAGTATGCAATTACCGAAGTGGAAACGGTTACATTGGAGATGTATGATGGAGTACATCGCACATTGACAGGAGTTTGGCATGTTTCCGGCTTATAGAAGAATCTAATATTTGTAAGGTCGCTTGAACTCGAAGGCTGTGAGGTATCACTTCGAGATAGAGTCATGCGAGTTACTTGCAAAGAGCAAGTAATCATGAAAAGTATCTGAAATAATGGAGGATATCAATTAAAGGGTAATCTTAAAGGTGGAGCAACCTATAGGAGGTATGATAAAAATCCTGGTCAGGAGAAGGAAATCATGTCATCAACGGTAGGTGCTCAGATATTATCTGTAGTTATGTGAGGAACTGCAAAGACGATTGCAAAATCTTGTAGACACAAATACGGAGGTACAAGCTGTTGGAAGAAGGAAGACGTGGTGGGACCAAATATGTGATACTAGGAGCAGGTGGAGCTCGGAGGTGGTACAAACCTATGGCATAAAAAACTGTAGGAACAGGAGGTAGTTAATCAAACTACATAACGAAGGGGCTCTCAAGTGCATAAGCCCCTGTGATTGGGGCACTCCCAAAGGTGGGAGGAAAAACAAAAAAAAAAACAAATAAAAGGTGGAGCTGATTTGGAGCCAGTTCTTAGAAAAACACAGTGACTTCAATGTATAAGAGTCAAGGTGGATATTGTTGAATTATGGTGACTCATCTAGTCTTTTAGGATTTGAAAAATATGTGCTATAAAGAGTTCTAGATGAATTCTACTAGGATTATGATTCCTATTATAAATTGGAGAAGGGCTAGGAGAGACTATATAAACCATAGAGGTGACTATGAAGAGGAACCAAGCAACTAAGTCTAGTCATCCAAAGGTAGAGATGCATGAGAGGATTAGAGGTTAGGTAATTCTTTAGCACTAGATTTTTATATAAGGTAAGGATCTGAGGGTCCTAAAAGATTCGAAGGGTTGTAAGCAACAACCTCTTGTACTCTTTTAAGATTGTGGTTAAGGAATTTGCGGTCGGCTTCGGCAATCTTTTCTCTCTCGTCGTGGTTGCTTCAACGTCATTATTTTGGTTCTCTCTACGAGATTCATCTTCTTCATTCTTGATACCATGCACACACGTGCCATATCTCACAAACTCTAATCTGATTCGGAGGCTGTTGCGCATAGGAAGGGATATCAGAGTGTAACAAGTGGTATCAGAGCGTAACGCTAGTTTTGGACAGAAACCTACTAAAACAACTAAATCATCAGACTTAATTTGATCTGAATGTGACTCAAGGTGGGTCACATGGATATGATGCATGGGGGTCAATACCTATCTTGGTGCATAGATGCAATCCCTCTCGGTTTCTTTGGAACACATGGAAATAAAAAAGATGTCTCCGATTCTGAATTGCAGATAATGTTATGCAATTATTATATTTGTTCCCTGGTTCAGTTTGTATAGGAAGAAATCTCAAGTAGAGATATGCAGTAACCAATTTGGACTCTGGTATAATATCCAATTGGTGCAGAAGGAAACATCCTCTCGATGCCTCTTTGGATTCGGATCGCACATTGTTTCTGGCTCCACTTTCAGTTGAACCGAACCATGTTGGTGTACTAGTTTCTGGCTCAAAGCCATGTGTTTCTGAGCTGACCCAAGGTTCTGAGCCAAACTTCTTTCTTGTGTTACACTTCTCCGTTTCTCTTTGTATGTTGCTCCTGAATCCTGATGCACCTTTATTTGCACCAAGCTGCTGCACCTTTGCTTTACATATCGTATTACTCTCTCCTAGACCAAGCTGTTGCTCTTTTACAAGAATTGGTGCATGGATAGCACTTGAGGCCGCATCATTTATGTCACCCAATGCATGTGTGCCTTTTGCAAAAAAGTGCAAGATGCACTTTTTTTTAAAAAAAATCATTGATGTTGTACATGTAATGTCATAGAAACATGCCAAATTTCATAGTTAGATTCATCCATATTCTAGAGTACAAAAAACTGATATATGTTGCAGGAGCTGAGTGAGGCAACAAAAAGATCTAGGCGCGCACACACGCGCGCGCGCGCACACACACACATCCACCCACACCCACCACATACACACACACACGCAACATATTAATCTTCAGGTGTAGATTATCATATTTCTAATATTTTATCTTGTAGAATTTTGGACATATGACTAGCATAATTGCTAATTGTAATATTGACAATGCAGAGGTAGTTTGTTTCGGTTGATCCACCGTCCCAACAACCAGTTGGATGAAAAAAAGCGTTTAAGGATGGCACTTGATGTGGTATGCCTAAGCTAGCTATCTTGGTTCACTCATACAGAGAACTTTGCGATAAATTTGTTTTTACTTTTTATACTTGGTTCTTGTTTCCCACAGGCCCGTGGTATGAATTATTTGCACAATTGCACCCCTGTTATAGTTCATCGAGATTTGAAATCTCCAAACTTACTTGTTGACAAGAATTGGGTTGTGAAGGTAATAGATAGGTCCTACTAAAAGTGACATTCTTTGGATTTTTTGGCATTTTTAGCTATATAACCATTTTCACTTTTCTTGTCATTATTTAGGTTTGTGATTTTGGTTTATCACGTATGAAGCATAGTACCTTCCTTTCCTCAAGATCCACAGCTGGAACAGTAAGCTTGCTTATGATCATGTCTAATAAAATATTTTCCATTTGTAAGAGAATAATAAACCTTTTTTTGTTTTCAAAAGCATCAAAAGTATATGCAGCTTATATGTTGGTTCTGCTTATTTATAATTTATTTCTGTCACTATGATATGGATATGTATAGGATAACCATACATACCTCCATTGAGTTGGAAAAGCATTGAGATGCTTTCCAACTCTCGATTTTAATTTGCGAGGATGATTGGTGCAAGTAGTTTGAGGGGTTGGGAGAATGTTGTTGGTCAGGCCTAGAAGCATATTTAGGATTCATATTTTGATTTATTTTGATATGATTCTGCTGTAAACTTGCATGTTTGATTCATCTTTTGATCATGCATAGTTAATCTGGAAACTATATTTGCATTCCTTTGGATATAAGAATGAGATGGATTGGAAGGATGGTTAGATAATGAAATACCAGTATATTGATAAGGACACTATAGACTTGTGGCCATGTTCAGGGAAAGTTCTTAGGCACAACTGATTTATCTGGTTCCTGACTTGTTTGTGCTATATGTTTACTTTACTATGGTCATGTTAGCTATGGAATGTGTAACTGATTTACTTCGCATTGGCATTACATATGTTAGTCAAAAGCTGGTTCTAGGTTACATACTTCTAGAGGTTGCTGACTATCGGCATCAATTGCAGGCCGAGTGGATGGCACCAGAAGTACTTCGAAATGAACCATCGGATGAGAAGTAAGTTTTTCATGTTGCTCTCTAGTTTTTATGCTTTTATCTTCTTTTTCTTTGTTAATTGATTTTTTGATTGCTGAATGCATTATGCATTTTTGCAGATGTGATGTTTTCAGCTATGGAGTTATATTATGGGAACTTTGTACATTACTACAGCCATGGGAAGGTATGAATCCCATGCAAGTTGTTGGAGCTGTCGGCTTTCAGCAACGTCGCCTTGATATTCCAGCCAATGTGGATCCTGCCGTAGCAGAGATAATAGAGAGATGCTGGCAGACGTTAGTAAGCTTTAACTTGATGGGTTGCAATGGTTGTTTTCTAAATATATACATCAGTTTCTAAAATATAGAATTTTATTTTCTCTATCATTATGCATTAAACCTTTTTTTCGAGTAATTTGCAGCAGGATGCTATTCTGTTTCTAGACCTTGTTCTTTTTGCTAGTCACATCCAAGTTAGATAAAGTTTTCCATTTTTACATAATGCAAGAAGTCATAAATTTGGAATATGAACAACTTTACCAAACTTATAAACTTTCTAAACAGGACACTGCCGTTGCTAGTGAAACTTTTTTCTTTTTCTGCTAGAAAAAGACAGCGCTCATGCTATGCCTACCACATTCTGTTTCTATTGCTTTGATTTCATATATAGCGAAGCCCCGAAAAGTCTCCTCTCCTGACGAGTCCACCTCGGACTCATCGGTCTTCACTGTTGTGACACTCTCGTGGCCGCCGGCCAACCCTTCACCACCTCTCCCCCAGCCATGCCTCCCGATGTCATCTCCGGCGAATGCGTCCAATGCTGGCCTCAGCAAGGGTCATCGATGGCAAGACCAAAGCCCGTCGCCTTCTTTTCAAAGTCTGGCCTCTAGGCCTTCCTACCTGGAGGCGGTGCTTGGTGGGTCTTTGACGCCTCGACCACTTCATGACCATAGCGCATTTCTCCACCATTTTCGGCTCGTCTGAGTCCAGTGTCGGGACCCTCTCTTGACCTGGGCAACTCTACGGAGTATAAAAAATCGCACGGTGCCCGTGCGCCCTGGCGTACTCTGCGGAGTATAAAACGCCGGGAACTTGGCCGTCCTGAGCAACTCTACGGAGTATAAAAAAAAACAAAATTGCACGGTGTGCGAACGGGAGAGAGGGAATTGGGAGAATTGGCCACTCTCTGGGCGTATGCATGCATTGCTATTATAGAGATTACAGGCGAGTATACATGGTAAGCAACTGTACATGGAAGGCCTAAATAAGGTAGTCATCTATACATAGAAATCCTGTATACGGTGAGTGCCATGCAAGGCAAGAGCCAATCCTGAGATTTCCTCTCTAACATCCCCCCGCAGTCGAAGCGTGACGTTGTCGAACGCAAAGACTGGAACGGAACTCGTGGAAGAGATGCGTGGGCAGACCTTTGGTCATGACATCCGCGAACTGTTGGCGAGACGGAACATGGAGCACATGCACGTGGCCGAGAGAGACTTTCTCACGGACAAAGTGGATGTCGATCTCAATGTGTTTCGTCCGTCGGTGCTGGACTGGGTTGGCGGACATGTAGACAGCGGATACGTTATCGCAATAGACGACCGTGGCCGAAGAGATAGGCTGGTGCAGCTCCTGGAGAAGTTGTCGAAGCCAACAGCACTCGGCGACGGCATGGGCAACGGCGCGGTACTCTGCTTCGGCACTGGACCGAGACACGGTGGCCTGCCGTTTGGAGGACCAAGATACGAGGTTGTCGCCGAAGTAGATACAGTAGCCCGAGGTCGATCGGCGAGTGTCGGGGCAGCCAGCCCAATCGGCATCTGAGTATGCCGTGAGAGAGGGGCCGACGGTGGCGTGCAGTTGGAGGCCGAAGTCGATGGTTCCCTTCAGGTACCGGAGGATGCGCTTCACAAGGTTGAGATGCGATGCCCGGGGATCATGCATATATAGGCAAACTTGCTGAACAACATGGGCGATGTCTGGCCTGGTGAGCGTGAGGTACTGCAGGGCACCAGCGATGCTCTTGTACTCGGTGGGATCGACGACTGGATCACCGTCGGTGGCTGAAAGCTTGCTCCGGGTGTCGATGGGCGTCGTGGAGGGGTTGCAGTGCAGCATGCCGGCCCTTTCCAAGAGCTCACGGGTGTATTGGCGTTGAGACAGAAAGAGCCCTGCCTTGGAACGCTGCACCGAGATGCCGAGGAAGTAGTTCAAGGGGCCGAGGTCGGTCATGGCGAACTCCGTGTGCAAGGCACTGGTGATGGAGCGAAGGAGAGTTGTCGATGATGCCGTCAAGATGATGTCATCGACGTACACGAGCAAGTAGGCTAGCTCGGAGCCCTGGTGAAGCACAAACAGGGAGGCGTCCGACTGAGCGGCGACGAAACCGAGCCGATGGACGTGGTGGGCGAACCGCTGGTACCACGCTCGAGGAGCCTGCTTGAGCCCGTAGAGTGACTTGTGCAGCAGGCATACGTAGTCCGGGTGGTCTGAATCGACGAAGCCAGTAGGCTGTTGGCAATAGACCGTCTCCTGAAGATGGTCGTGCAAGAACGCATTCTTGACGTCGAGTTGGTGCACGGGCCAGCTGCGCGAGATGGCGATGCTGAGGACCACGCGTATGGTGGCTGGCTTGACGACGGGGCTGAAGGTTTCGTCGAAGTCGATGCCCGGCTGTTGAGAATAGCCGCGCACAACCCACCGAGCCTTGTAGCGAGCGAGGGAACCGTCGGAGTGAAACTTGTGTTTGTAGATCCATTTGCCGGTGACGACGTTGACACCCGGTGGCCGAGGAACTAGGGACCAGGTCCGATTCTGCTGGAGCGCCCGGAACTCGTCCTCCATGGCGCGACGCCAGTGTGGATCATGGAGGGCGCTGCGGGAGGTGCGGGGTACCGGCGACAGGTCGTTGTTGTCCACGGCCGAAAGGTTCATCCGATCGACGGGCCGCACAACTCCAGCCTTAGCCCTGGTGAGCATGGGATGCGGCCCAGTGGCGGGGCGAGGAAGGGGAGCCGCCGGTAGCGCCGAAGTCGTGGACGTGGATGGCGCTGCAGGCAAGGACGTGGCCGCGGGTGGCGCCGCAGGCGAAGTCGTGGCCGCAGGTGGCGCTGCGGATGTGTTGTTGACGGGTGGTAGCTCCGCAGCATCATCAAACGGGGCTGGTGTCACCGGGGATGCGGGCGGCATGGCCAGCCTGCTTCGAACAGGACCGGTGGGACTGGCCGCCGTGGCGGGGCTGAAGATCGGCGCGGCAGGGTCTGAGGAAGCCCCCGCCGCGGGAGGCGGAGAAGACGTCGGGGGCACTGCGGCAGGTACCGATGGCGATGAAGTAGGCGAAGCTGGGGGCGGCGGTGCTGTAGTGACAATGTCCAAGAAATCCAACGAACCAGAGGAAGCACTGGAATTTTGTTGGGAAAAAGGAAAAGTGTTTTCATCAAATATGACATGTCGGGAGATGATTACTCGGCGGGAGGAAAGGTCAAGGCAGCGGAAGCCTTTGTGGGAGTCGGGATAGCCAAGGAAGACGCAGGTGGTGGAGCGAGGAGCCAATTTATGTGGAGCGGTGGCTGAGGTGTTTGGGTAACATAGGCAGCCGAAGACGCGAATGTGATCGTAGGTGGGCTTCTGGCGGTAGAGGCGCTCGTATGGGATGGCGAGTTTGAGGGGCTGGGAGGGGCGCCGGTTGAGAAGGTAGGTGGCGGTGGCAAGGGCCTCAGCCCAATAGTGTGGAGGCATGTGCGCTTGGAAGAGGAGGGTGCGAATCACATTGTTGATGGTGCGGAGGGCGCGCTCGGCCTTACCGTTCTGCTGGGACGTGTATGGGCAGGAGAGGCGAAGGATGACACCGTCACGATGGAATATGTCCCGAAGGGTGGAGTTGATAAACTCAGAACCGTTGTCAGCCTGAATGGATTGAACGCTGCAGTGGAACTGAGTGCGCACAAGAGCTAGAAACTTGATGATGGTGTTTGTAACATCACTTTTATGACGGAGAGGAAAAGTCCATAGAAAGTGAGAAAAGTCATCAAGAATTACAAGATAATATTTAAGCCCAGAATTACTTAAAATGGGTGAGGTCCAAATATCACAATGAACTAATTGAAAAGGGCGAACTGTAGCCGAATTGGAGCGAGAAAATGGCAGCCGTGTGTGTTTCCCGAGCTGGCAAGCATGGCAGATCGGGTGGGCTATTTTATTACAAGAAATAAATTTTGACTGGTGGAGGGACGACAGAGAGTCACGGCCGGGGTGACCAAGCCGACGATGCCACAACTCCGCGGAGGCGGTGGACGCGAGAAGACTATGGGGCTGCGGGATGGTAGCGTCGGACGGGAAGGAGTAGAGGTCCCCGCCACTATTGCAGCGTAGAATCTCTATCTTGGTGCGAAGATCCTTGACAGAAAAACCGAAAGGGTCAAATTCCACAGAGCAAGAATTGTCGGAAGTAAATTTTCGAACGGAAATCAGATTGCGAACGAGATTAGGAACACAAAGGACATTGTGTAGTTGGAACGGTGGTAAGCTGACATAACCAATGTGGCTGATGGGCATGGAAGAACCATTGCCTACGGTGACACGGGAAGAAGATAAGCAGGGCTTAGGGAAGGAGAGTATACCGGCGTCGGAGGACATGTGCGACGAGGCGCCTGAATCCAGGACCCAATCACCGACCGACTGGGGCTGGATCGCCATGTTGTTGAGAGCCGCAATCAGACCAGATTGGTCCCAACCGGCATGGGCAGGCAGCACTGGCGATGTGCCATGGAGCGGCGCCAGCGTGGTGGTGTAGGCCTGTGCTGGAGTGGACGTCGGCCGAGGTCCAAGAAGACCTACGCCGGGGTTGCTGACGGGAGCGCCGCGCCATGTGCCCTGCGCGGTCTGAATTTGGCCAGTGAAGGGGTTGAAGCAAATCCACGGGCCGACAGTGGTGATTGCGGCAACGGCGACCGGCGCAAACAAGGCAACAAACCTGAGTTCTTCCGCTGCTGCCCCCGGGGAGGTGATCTTTGCTCCCGGGGGCGGTCACTGTTGTACACCGCCGCTGTAGCGAAGGAGGAGGAGACGCGGTCTTCAGTCACCATCGTGCCTCCGTTGCCGCTGAGAAGTCCGCCCGCGGGATGAGCGACCTGGCGTCGCGCACAGGACAGCAGCCGAGATCTTGACCAAGCAGCACTCAGAGCACGCGCAGGAGAGAGGAACACAAAGATTATTGCTTTGTGCATGAAAGAAAGGAGAGAGAAGACAAGATGCATGACATTGAAGTCAAAAAGTGCTTCACGTGATGACGTGATGATCAGCAAGAAAGCTTCTCAATGTGAAAACTTGCTTTCTTCAGAGTAGTATTGTTTTTCGGGAGCACTTTTTGACTTCAATGCACAGGAGAGAGACTCCTTTCTTGCTGAACACCACGTGAAGAAAGGAAGGCGCCAGGCAGCAATCTCCGTTTTTCGTGCATGTGAGAAGCAAGTCTGCCTCTGTCTTGCGTGTAGCATGGAGCAAGGACAAGAAGAAGCAGCCGGCCGCAGCACGGGCTCCGCTGGGAGCAAACCGCACGGCAGGGCCAAGTGGGCCAGAAGCTAGGCGCCGCGAGAAAAAAGAATTCGCAGGGGAGACGGGGGGAACTGCAGCGGAAGGAGGACCAAGCGGTACTGAAGAGGGTTCGGTTTCGGCAAAATTCAATCCGTGCCAGAACCGGTCGAGTGGAATCGATTTTGAAGTCGGCTACCTCGACAGCCTCATAAAAGGAGACCCGAAGCATGCCAGGCCCTCAAAGCGCAAGTCCAAGCAAAAGAGCAAAATTCAAGAAAAAGAGAAAAAGGAAAACATCAATTTTTCCTTCCGTTTCTCTCCGTCCAAGAGCCTTCAAAGTAGCCGGAGTTTTTTGATCCGTGCCCAAGATCATGTCACGTACTTCGGGAAGCGGTGTCGCCGGCGACGAGGCATCATCCGGTGCGATGGCGAAGGAGAGTTCCGCTATCTCGCTGCATTATCCGATGCTCATGGAGAGCAATTA
Source organism: Dendrocalamus sinicus (assembly GCA_036346575.1). Taxonomy (NCBI): domain Eukaryota; kingdom Viridiplantae; phylum Streptophyta; class Magnoliopsida; order Poales; family Poaceae; genus Dendrocalamus; species Dendrocalamus sinicus. The sequence continues at coordinate 8,032,769 of CM070656.1, read as the reverse complement.
TGCAGCATGGGCAATCAAGATGAAGGTGTACATGAAGGCTCAAGTGTGTGGGATGCGATCGAGAACAGCAACGTCGATATGCGCAAAGATCAGATGGCATTGGCGGCCATCTACCAGGGCATCCCAGAGGAGACGCTCTTCCTACTGGCCGAAAAAGAAACGGCCAAAGCTGCGTGGGAGGTGTTGAAAGCGATGCATCTTGGCGCAGATCGTGTGAAGGAAGCAAAGGTACAAACTCTCAAAACCGAGTTCGAGGTGCTGCGTATGAAGGAAACGGAGTCGATCAATGACTTCGCCGTCCGGTTGACGGTCATCGTCAACAAGATACGGGCCCTTGGCGAGAAGGTGGAAGAGTTATATGTGGTGAAGAAATTCCTTCGTGCTATTCCCTCACAGTTTCTCCCGATTGCTTCAGTCATAGAGCAATTTGGAGACCTAAAGGCAATGACCATGGAGGAGGTCATCGGTCGTCTTAAGGCGTATGAGAGCGTATCCATGACACTAGCAACAAAGGTGAAGGACAGCTGTTGTTGACTCGCGCCGAGTGGGAGGCTCAATCATCGAAGCGTGAAGGCAAGAACACTTCCAGGGGTGATGGCCAAGGCCGTAAAGGTCAGAGGTTTGATAAGGCAAAAGTGATGTGTTATAACTGTAATGATTATGGACACTTTGCTTCAGAATGCTAAAAGCTGAAGACGAAGAAAGCGTTTGTTGCCGAAGCGCTCAGCGAAGATGAAGTGCTCTGAAGATGAGTTGAGTCAGGGACGTTTGAGATGTGTCGCCGTCCAAACTCAAACAAGATAGAAAGAAGATAGAAAGTCAAGATTAAGGGGGAGATTGTTAGATTTAATCTTGACTTAGAGTCCTAGTCGTAAATTGAGTTCGTTTTCGGGTGTAATTCGAGTTGAAGTAGTGTCCAATTCGAAGTCCTAGTCGTGTGCTATTAAGAGTTATAAGCATATAAATTGAGAGACTTGTAACCAGTTCATGAATTGCAATATTTGAGAGAAATAAAGTAGAAATTTAGGGCTAGATTTGTAACAATACCAATTGTTACAAACTGGGCCACAGGTTTAAATGGGCTGAACACAACTAAACCCACGGAGCAACGGAGCAACAACCTTATAAGTGGTATTGGGCTTTCTCCTCCCAAAAGACTAGTCCAATGGGTGGGGGCTCCCTCACACTTATAAGTTGTGCTTGCTCCTCTCCCACAATCCATGTGGGACTATTCTAACAATCTCCCCATCACACATGGATTGGACACTTCTGCAACCATGAGGTTCCAAGGAGATGTTAGGCACCTGAGCTCACCACTGCGATCCCCATCACGGTCGCTGCGGTCACCACGCCCGTTGGTGCCCTGGTAACTGGCAGAAGAGAAGAGGGCTGTGCCACCGTTGGTACCACCGTTTCCGGCGGCGGGTGCGGCATTGATGCCGATTTCCTTGAGGTGGAGCAGCGAACGGGTCTTGATGAAGCTGGGAAACGGGGACTGCATTGGGATGAGGGTCTTCATGTCGGCGTAGTTGTCGTTGAGGCCGCGCAGAGTGTTGAGAACCAGTGTCTGGTCCGACACCGGTTGCCCCACGTCGCGGAGAGAGTCGGCGAGTATTTTCATCTTGTTGCAGTACTCGGTGATAGACGAATTTCCTTGGACCAGGGAGCGGAACTCGGCGTCAATGAAGACGGCGCGACTGAGTTTGTTGTCGAGGAAGAGGTCTTCGACGCTTGTCCATGCAGCGCGAGCGGACTGATCTGGTTCCATGATGATGGAGAGAATCTCCTCTGACACGGACGCATAAATCCATGACCGGACAATGAAGTCCTCACGGGTCCAGTTGGCGTCGGCTGCAACTGGTGGCGGAGTGTCGTCGACGTGCTGCATCAGCTCGTATTTACCAAGCAATACGTTCATGAAGGTGCGCCACATCGAGTAGTTGGAGGCTTTGAGGTCGAGGGTGATGGGAACATGAGTCTTGACGCTGGCCACGTTAATGGCCTGCGCAGCAAAGGACGGAGGAGCAGGAGCAGCAGAAACCATGGCGTTCGTGCTGGCCGAAAAGGCAGTAGTCGTAAGAGCAGCGCTGGAGGGCTCACCCATGGCGGAAGCGAGATGTGCAGGTCAGGAGCAATGCTCTGATACCATGCGAACGGGAGAGAGGGAATTGGGAGAATTGGCCACTCTCTGGGCGTATGCATGCATTGCTATTATAGAGATTACAGGCGAGTATACATGGTAAGCAACTGTACATGGAAGGCCTAAATAAGGTAGTCATCTATACATAGAAATCCTGTATACGGTGAGTGCCATGCAAGGCAAGAGCCAATCCTGAGATTTCCTCTCTAACACGGTGATCCCGTGCCCCAGCGTACTTTGCGGAGTATAAAGCGTTGGGAACTTGGCCATCCCGGGCAACTCTACGGAGTATAAAAAACAAATTCGCACGGTGGCCCCGCGCCCTGGCGCACTCTACGAAGTATAAAGCAGCGGGAACTTGGCCGTCCCAGGCAGCTCTACGGAGTATAAAAAACAAAATCGCACGGTGGCCCCACTCCACGGCGTACTCTGCGGAGTATAAAGCGCCGGGAACTTAGCCGTCCCGGGTAGCTCTATGGAGTATAAAAAAATCGCATGGTGGCTCCGTGCCCAGCGTACTTTGCGGAGTATAAAACGTCGGGAATTTAGCCGTCCCCGGCAGCTCTACGGAGTATAAAAAACAAAATCACACTGTGGCCCGTGCCTCAGCATACTCTGTGGAGTATAAAGCACTGGGAACTTAGCTGTCCCAGGCAACTCTATGGAAGGAAGTACTTTTTCCTCTAAAGATTGAAGGAAGTGCTTTGATACTTTGGTAATCCTTTTCCTCTGGACCATTTCGTGGGAACGGAATGCCTGAGTCTTTGACAATGTTCAACAAGATGGACGACCTCCTAGGCAAGCTTCTTGAGATACTATCATGTTGGTGTCGGGCCGGCGTAGAGTCTCTTCAGGTTATACGAAGACTGACCTCTTAGTTCCCTTCTACTGCAGCCCCACTGCGTAGGCCATAGTCTAAAGCGATGTGTTTCTCTTCCTTTAGGCGTGTTTGTAACCCTGTTCCTCCCTTCTTCTCCCAACCTCTTATCATTGTGCCTTTTTGTACTGTTTTCCCTATTAATACAACGGCGTGCAAAGCTTTTTCATGTTCCCGAAAAAATATATAGCGAAGTTATGGTTGACACATTTGCTGGGGTATTTGTATTTTCAAAGTCATTATAGTTGCTGGTGTCCTGTTTAGAAGTCAAAAAAGTTGTTCAGATATCAGATTCGTAGTTATTTTCTTAGATAACAACATGTTAAAGCTTCTATCTTATTTCAACTTGCATAAAATGGTGAAAGTAAAGGCAACTTCTCTGAATTTCACATTCAGTTTATATGCCTAATTGGAGTATGTTGGGATAAAAGAAATTCTTTTGCATCATACTGAATAAACAAATATATATTTTACTTAATTACTTTTTCGATATCTTAAAGTATGATCCGTTTCTTGGCTTCCTTTATCAATCTTTTATATGCCCAACTTATTTACATGTAAGCTTAGTTTCTCAATTCTACTGTGTATTTGTTTGATTGTAGAGACCCAAAGATGCGTCCATCATTTTCAGAGATCATGGCTACCTTAAAACTGTTATTGAAAAACTTGCCTGCCAACCAACCAACAAGACAGCGAGTACAAAAAACAGATGGCTAAGAAAATGGAGATCAATATCAGCTGACAACATAAACAAAAAAGGAAGGTGCATTAGTCTTTCATGCCGTCCATCAACTGCCCATCCGCAACTATACCATTGTTTTGTATAGCAACACCAAATGCATATCTATGATGAAAAAGGTGAGATTTTGGTCTTTTTGCCCTCCAAAAACAGCTGTAAATTTTCCATTGGAGCAGGCAGAGGTCTGCCGATCATTACTGCATTAGTGCATCTGGTGAAAGCCTACCCGAATAAACCCATCCATCAGGCAAAAGAAAAGGAAAGGGGGAGAAATGGAAATTCGTGGAAAATTACTGCACAATAATGATGTTGGGCGATGTCATATCAGAGTCAGGAAATGACATGCCAGGTAGAAAAGGAACATCCTCCTTTGTTTAGTCATGTTTTTTTTTCCAGTTCTCCGGTATTGATGTTTAAAGCCCCATCAATTGCACTATTATCCTACAGAAAGGTCATTTTGCCTCGAGCATCAAGCATGAAGCCCTGTGGCAGGGCCTGTGTATATCACATCTTGACAAATTCGTCAGAATTTACAGTTAGATTGCAAAAGAAAATCTGTTTTTGTACTTAATCACCATTCTTCACTGGAACAATATTGAGCTCTTATTTCCTTTCCTTATTTCCTGGTGTACAATAAATATCCTATAGAGACTAGAGCAGTAATTGAAACTACAGTCTTCTGCTGTTTGCTGCACATGAACCTATATGCATTTTTCTGAAAATACATGGCAAGGAGCAACCGAACAATTTCTCCCATTTTCCTCTTCTTTGTCATCTACGCTCATCATTATTTGTGACAGTCGTGCTCAGGCAATTAAGTTGCTCCATGTCGTGTCTACATCATTATTCATGGTATTGGTGGAAACTGGAAGAAATGTCCGATTGTACCGTAGTGTCAATTGCCAAAAACTCTATCCTAGCAGATTCTACATCTGTTACATCTATATCCTATGGAACTTGTGCTGATCTGGCGATCAACTATCAACAATTAAAATTTGTCATACGGCATACTTGTATACGAGCTAGCTCGTCTGACCTTTAGGATTTGATATTCTGTCGTGCTCTCCACAAGACACGGTGTCCATTGGAAAGCACCAATTCGATATTGGGGGAAGGAACTCATGGTTATAGCTTCTTCCTATCTTTTCCACAATTATCTCAGCCATCCAGCCTGCGCTCAAACGATCACTCTTGTAACAGATGCAACTCTGGGCCATCCGAATGTAACAATGGAGGATAGCAACCGACAGCTATTCTGTAAGAGTAGCAGTGTAGCACGCATAGAGGTGGATTATGTATCCACTCGAGCTTGTGCATTCATTGCATGTGGTGAAACTCAAGCGAGGGGTTTGATTTATTATTGTTGGAGTTTGCTGGCTCCTTGATGGCGTTGGAGGCGTCATGTGCGGTAATATGCTCAAAGAAGATTGTGTGAAGACTCGACAAAGTGTGAAGGTTGGAGCTCATCTACCCGGAGCGGAAAAGAGCTACTACTAGTTGATTGAGGTGTTTCAGCTTAATTCGTGGAGTCAGTTCAATTTGTTTGGGCTAACCTCAACGTGGACTAGAGAAGATAGACAAGTTTCTGAACACCACTGTAAAAAGAGATCGTATTAGTTGTGGTTTATTTTTTTGTACTCAATTTACATTCAAACAACTTATATTCATAGAATCAAATTAATTGCGTGTCATTCTAGGATTGCAAATTTTGACATAGCTTTAGGGTGTTGGTGCACTTAGATGATCATAAGTGATTTAGACTTCATTTGTACTAAACCAATTTGATTTAAATTTTCGCATTGTATACTTGGTTTAGACAAAAAGAAAAGGTATTTAATTAATAATATTGGAAGAGAATTTTTAGACCACCTATTCATCCACTCTAGTCGGCCTCCTCGTTCTTACACTTTTGCGATGTCAAGCTTGAGAAGTAGGGATGGGTTCTGTTCGATGGTGTTTTCTTGATAAGTTGCATACATAGAGTTAGTTGTCTTAAATGTATCTACCTCTGATGAAGGCGCTCTGACTTGAGGAGATTAGGTCGTTCATGAAAGGTGCTAGCCTCAAGACCAGGATTTTTGTGATGATTTTGGATACGCTGTGTATGAGACTGATGGGTCTTGTAGGACCAGGCAACAGAGGGGGTGAATCGTGCCTTTAGATTTTTCCTCCAAATATTCATATACTCCTTTTTCTCCGATAGCTACTAATCTATGAAGATTATGATATGAGGTCTACTGGAAAACAGAGGAACACATACCACTGTTTGACCTGATTAGAGGACAGTGTGGTCGAATTACGACCACTCGGCGGGAACGCATCGTGGTCGATTACGACCACTCAACAAAAATGCAATGTGGTTGAAACAGACAACGTAGTTGAAGCAGACAACGTGATCAAAATAGACAACGTAGTCGAAACAGACAACGTGGTCAAAACAGACGGCGTGGTCAAAACAGACAACGTGGTCGAAACTGACGACGTGGTCGAAACTGACAATGTGGTCAAAATAGATAACGTGGTCGAAACTAACGTGGTCGTAACCAACGTGGTTATAACCAACGTGGTCAAAACCATCGTGGTCAAAACCAACGTGGTCACAACCAACATGGTCATAACCAACGAGGTCGTAACCACAGTGGTCGAAACCAATGTGGTCGTAACCAACATGGTCGAACGCCAACGTTGTCGAAGACCGTCGTAGTCGATACCAACGTAATCGATGTCCAATGTGTGGTCGAAAGACCAACGTAGTTCAGGACCAAAGAGTGGTCGAAAACCAGCGCAGTCAAAGACCAACGAGATCGTGAACTACGTGGTCGAAGACCAATGTGTGGTCGACACCACTGTAGTCACTGACCAAGGTGCAGACAGAAAATACGTGCAGCCGAACTCCAGTGTGTGTGGTCGTAACAGTTCAGAAAGTGACTGAGAGAACTACGACCATTGAGCGAACGAAACCAGGTGTTGTTGTAAATGACAAGAGGTTGCAGAGAAGTTGAGTGATCACATGACTAGAACCATTGAGCGATAGAAAGTAAGTGTGGTCGTAAATGATTACAAGTACTAAAGGAGGCGCACGACCACCAGACAAGAACGATGCGCAATTTTTTGCTCGTGGGAAGAAAATAGTTAAGATGGCTTTGCATCCAATCCCACATGTCACAGCAAGCAATAGCATCGGAGAAATAAAATCAAGAACGACAACGTGATCGAAGCTTACACTGTGGTTGTAAATTCGACTACTTGACCGAAGTACAGTTTGGATAGAAATCGACTACCAGACAGAAATCACTGTAGTCAGTAACTATCAAAACCAAAGCCATCGTGATCGAAAGATGGTGCGGTCGGAACCGACGTGATTGTAAGCCAATGGAATGGTCGTACGATCAACATGGTCGAAGACCATCGAGCACTCGTAATCGACTGCAGTCATAAACAACTCGTAAGGTAGTGGGGGCACACGTCCATGAGATCTACGGCCATCAAGCAATCGAAAAACAGTGCGATGACCAAGCTCTAACCCTAGAGCCAACACCCACTCTCAAACAGCCACTCCTCTCAGGAGGACCATGCTCTAACTCTAGAGCCACACCCACTCTCAGATCTAACTCTTGTGGGAGGGAGAGGCGCCAGCTACTAGGGCTTGGGCACCAGCTCAATCCTAACTCTTGCCTCCCCTCTCCCTTTTACAGACTCACAAACGGACCCTAGACCTAATTGGATCCAACCGTTAGTCCAAATAGGGAATGACTTGTTAACCCCAACTAACATCGGGGTTTACACACGCACCCATTGAGACAACAGGACAAGAACACTTTAACAGAATATCCTCCTTTTCAGGTCTTGAGTATTTTACCAAAATGCCCCTCACCACCTTCCAGGAAGCTTCCTGTTTTCTTGCCGTCCAATCCTTGCGCATGATGGCACCTGGCATCCTGACTGTCTGGACCTCGACTCCTCCCTGAGTCTAGTCCCGGTCTACCTCACCGTTGCCCATCATGTCCACCTCGGTAGCTCCTGCTCCGGTTCCTCGTCGTTCTGGCTTGCAACCACCTCACTAGCCTCGATCATCTTCGGTGTCTCCCTGACCGTTCTAGACCTCAACACCTCCCTATGCCTAGTCCCGGTCTTCTTACGCATAACCATGACCTAGCTTCGAAGTCCTTCAACCAACACAATTAAGCAAACCATCACATAGCACCGCACAATACACCAGATCATCCATTAGCACACTCAAAAAGTATTCCAGTGAATAACCACAGCCAACCAACTGGTCTAAACAACCTACGACCACTTTGTTGCACAAGACATAGAAGTATTCGAGCCCACAAGAACCTTCCAACAGCCTACGACCACACACAAGACCGCCACGACCATCAAATAGCTTGCTACGACCATCGAGACACAAGCTACGACTATCGATCAGAGCGATACGACTATCGCTCACCTCGGCTATGACTTACCCAACCAGGTCGCTACAACCTACAACTTCCACTGAGCAAAGGCTATGACTATCGAGCACCTCGGCTACGACCATCGATCGCTAGTCTACAACTATCACTTACACAGGCAGAGCGCTACGACCACAGCGCACAACGACTACCACTCACAGCAGCTGGTCGCTACAACCTACGACTATTGATTACAAACCAGGCAGAGCTATGACCATCGATTGCAGGCTATGACTACCAAGTCGTAGGAGCACTTGTCGACCACAAAGTCGTAAAACCCTCTGCCGACCACCAAGTCGTGAAAGCCACCTAGTCGTACGGGCCTCTGCCGACAACCAAGTCATAAGACCCCAGCCGACCCCCAAGTCGTAACACCGACTGCCAACCAGCAAGTCGTAAAAGCTTCTACGACTACCAAGTCGTAAAGCCAGACCGCGACCACCAAGTCGTAAAGCCAGAAGTCGTAGAGCCTATCGACTTCAAAGTCGTAAAACTGCCTACGACCATCAAGTCGTAACACCGATTATGACCACATGGTCGTAAGGCTAACTGCCGACCATCTTAGTCGACCGTCAAGTCGAAAGGCTTTAGCCAACTACCCAGACGAAATATCACATACGACCACACAGTCGTGAGGGCTCTGCCGACCACCACTACCGACCGCCACCGCCGACCACCAAGTCGTAAAGCCAGAAGTCGTAGAGCCTACCGACTTCAAAGTCGTAAAACTGCCTACGACCGTCAAGTCGTAACACCGATTATGACCCCACATGGTCGTAAGGTTAACTGCCGACCATCTTAGTCGACCACCAAGTCGAAAGGCTTCAGCCGACTACCCAGACGAAATATCACCTACGACCACACAGTCGTGAGGGCTCTGCCGACCACCACTACCGACCGCCACCGCCGACTACCAAGTCGAACGATCAGAAGTCATAGAGCATACAGCAGAGGTCGTAGAGCACAAGGTTGTAAAGCCTCACAGACAGAGAGCCAAACCTCGAAAACCAAACTCAACCTTTACTCAAGATCTAATCCAAAGGTCAATTACTCATCACAACTATTAGGTGACCTCCACATGGTCTCATAGGTTTATAGTCTCCAGCAGCTTGGCAACCATCCTTCTTTGATGCCAAAATCAGGCACTAATGAGAAATAAGGTGCACTAATGTGAAATGTGAGCACTTACATGCAGAAAAGTTTCCCAGCTTTCCTATTCTATGTTTTAATATATAGAGTTAATTCTAAATAGAATGATGCTCTGCTGTACATCGTCAGGTATCAAGAAATACAACAGAACTCTGAATATATTTCAGAAAAGTATTCTTTTCTTTGCAAACAAAAGTTGGCAGCTAACATGGACAATTAACAGCGGCCGGTTCGCTCTGCTTAGCTCCCTGCTGTAATATACTTATTATGATATACATTATTTTCCACGATAAATCTAAATATTTTTTGTATATCACTGATAAAATTTTTAAAATTTATCTATTTACATCCTAAAGCGATGTCTATTTTAGAAACTTCTCGTATTTCTAAGATCATGAATCGTGATCATGTATTTACGCCTCTTAACGGAGATTGCAATATTGCAGTGCCTTCTCGAGAGCTTATCGCAACAAAAGGTACTCCCGAGGTAAGGTTTTGAAGGCATATATATGCGCATCTTAAGTAAGTAATTTTATGTATCACGCTACCTGTCCATCAGTCAACTGATTTGAAATCAATCAATTTCTTCACGGTTGGATGAATATTTTATTGATCTTCTTCCACCATAAACCTAGACCCGCTTTGATCCCCAACTTGATGCCTCTTCCCTACTTCCTCGTCGCCAACCACCACTACCGTCTCTCGATGTGGTTGCCTGACTGAGCCGAGGACAACAATGGCGCCACCCTACGTTACATTCCCTGTTACTGACAACCTTCGTCATTGACTCTAGCTAGTGATGTTAGAGCAGTCTACCGACTCCCATTACCAAAAACCTAACTCGGTCGCCTATCTTTGTTGCATGCAGACTTTTGCCACCCACTGTCCTGCTTCAACCTCATGGTTGGCAACACCTTTGCCACCTCACCACATAATTGCCGGCTGTCAAATTATCCACTATCAAAGTTAGGGGGGCGAACCCTAAATCCTAATTATCATATATGCTATTTATTTATTTTTTGGCAAAAAATGTGTAATTGGTTGTTGTACTTATTCTTGAAGCTCCAAATAACCAAGAGGTTATGTGATCAAATACCTCTCGGTTGTGTGCTCAAATTTTGAAAAATTGCAAATAACGTGTAGTTAGTGGAACTCGAACAATGGTCATTAGGCACAAAAACGGCTACCATATTGGTTGGACAAGCCATCATTTGGCACTATTTCTCTACATTGTAGGTAAAAGAGTTTATTTTTATTTCAACTAATTTTACATGGAGATTACCATGGTCCATCGAACTTTTAGTTACAAGTTTTTCTTGAACTTTTCCTCTAAAGAGTGCATTTGGTTGGCAGAATCTTCAAAGGATTTTTAGGAATTCCTCAGTAATTCTATGAGATTACCTTGTTTGGTAAAACAACCACTAGTCTGAAATAGGAATCCAAGATTACCTTAGGAATCGATTACCATCAATTCTAGAAATCTGTTTCCTGTAGAAAGGGTAGACGCCTTACATTACAAACGAAAAGGAATATTTGCTATTGCGTTTTTAGAATTTACTTTCATTTGTCATGGTCAAATTTTGAACTTTAAGAATTAAAAATTCAAATTTAAAAACAATTTTTTTTCAAAATATGAATTTTGAAACCAAAATATCAAAATTTGAATCCAGAATTTTGGAATCTTAATTTCAGACAATTTAAATTTCATAATTCAAAACTTGACATTCAAAATTCCATTTTCTTAATTTTGAATATTACAATTAAAAATTTTGGACTTCAAAAATTCAAGTTCCAAGAATTTAAATATTATACATTCGAATTTTGTAAGTTTCAATTTTTGAATTTTAGACTGTCAAATTCCAAAAATTGAAATTCCAAAACTCAAAATTTATAATTTCAAAAATCCAAAATGTGAACTTTTGAATCATAAGTATTGAAAATTTGAAACTTGCGATTTTAAATAGTAAAATAATGTACGAATGTTAAACTCCAAATTTGTAAAATTTAAATCCCATAATTTAAATTTGTGAACTTGTTGGTTCAAGTTATGAAATGTTTGAACTATTACAATGACCATTTTGTAGTTTCCTTCAAACCAACGAACTAGTAATCTAAGATTCCAACTTTTGGTTAGTTTGAAGGAAACTACAAATGATCTTTGTAATAGTTCAAATATTTCATAACTCGAACCAACAAGTCCATAAATTTAAATTACAGGATTTAAAATTTCAAACCTTGAAGGTCAACATTTATAAATTTTAAATTAGAAACAAAAATTTTGAATTTTATAATTCAAATCCTCACAATTTAAAATCACAATATTCAAATTTTCAATTCTTAAGATTCAAAAGTTCAAATTTTAGATTTTGAATTTATATTCCCAGAATCCAAAGGTCCGACTTTCAAAAATTGAAACTACAACATTCTAATTTGTAAAATTTAAATTCTTAGAACTTGAATTTTTGATATCCAAAATTTTAAATTTCATATTCAAAATAAACAAGTGGAATTTCAAAATTTGATATTTAAATTGTCTGAATTTAAAATTTCAAAATTCAAGTATCAATTCGTAATTTTTGGTTTCAAAATTGATATTTTGAAAAAAGTTTTTTAATTTGGATTTTGAATTCTTAAATTCAAAATTTTAATATGACAAATTAAAGCAAATGATAAAAGCGCTATAGCAAAGATTCATTTCACTCAGTAATCTAAGGTAGACATCTTTTTTCTACGGTAAATAGATTTTTGGAATTGATGGTAATGTGGTCCTAAAGGTAATACTGAATTCCTGTTTGGGATTACTAGTTATTTTACTAAACAATGTTATCTCGTAGATTTACCAAAGTATTCCTAGGAATCCTTCGAGGATTCCGCCAACCTAAAGCACCTAAAGTTTTTTTTCCACTCCCCAAAGCTCTACTTGTAGAGTGATTAATGGATGATGAGGAAAATATATAAAGTGCCGAAATTACATTTGCTGGTATACATGCATCATAATCACTTTAATACATACATAGATTTTTTAAAACAAAAATAAAAGCCTACAAAAAGGGGGAAAATCACATGAAATCGTGGGGACCAGACAGTCAGACACGAGCAGCCAAGCGGCGACTCATTTCCCAGGTTGCGTGACGTCTCTCTCCCTCTCTTCCCGGCGAACCGTCCTCTATGCGCCAACCACCGCTTACGCAACCACCGACACCTTAGAAATCTCCGCGTTAAGCTGCGGTGGAGGCCTCGTGGCCGTCAGGCCGTGGACCGTGATGGAGGTGGCGCCGGCAGAGGCGGCCTCGCCCCGTGCCCCGGCGGCGGCCGAGGAGCGCCGCGCGGCGACGTGTCTCCCCAGGCTGCTCGCCGGCGTCCTCTCCGGCGTGCTCACCGGCCTCTTCGCCGTCGGTACGTGCCTGCCTCCTGCGTTCTTGGTTGTTCTGATTCACGAGGCGTTTGTCGGTGATCACAAGCGTTTCTTGGTTGGTGGAGGATGGCCGCAGTTGACACCAAGGAAAGGGCATGGCCGCATAGGATCTCTTGTTCTTTCCATTTCTTTCTTTGTCGTAGTCTGGGAGACTAGAAATGTTCGATAGGAATTGCAAATTTGATTGCCTTTGCAGCCTATGATTTCGGTTTGTGTGTTTGGTTTTGATGCGGATTTGTGTTTGGTTTTGATGCGAATTTGTGTTGCCTGTGATGTCTGAAGCTGGAGGTTTGACGGGAGCGGTCACCGGCGCGTTGGCTGGGAGAGCTTCTGACAGCGGCGTTCTCCGGGGAGCTGGATTGGGGGCATTTGCTGGGGCTGTCCTCTCCATTGAGGTCCTGGAGGCTTCTCGAGCTTATTGGTGCGCCGACCGATCAAGCCCGCAGAGTAGATCATCCATGGTCCGTACCGTAAGCATCTTCAACAATTCGATCCGTATAACATTTAGCCGAATTAGCGGGATATAATGTTTTCGTACCTTTTCATTTTTGCCTAACAAATACCATGGGTAATATTACTACCACTGAAATTCATCATTTTTATGGTGTTTTAATGCTATTGCTAGTCCTTTTGAGCCTAGATCGTAGAAATTATTTCTCAATGTTAATGTAAGGTTCTTAAATAGTAAATACCCACTAGTCAAATATAAATGATGTTTTGGGATGCTTGCAGTTGAACTTTTTGAAATTTTGCTATCAACATCTTTGTGAATATTTAGATTAGAAATATGAAAATGATATGGGTAGATTTTTCTCAAAAAGTGCTTTCATAATATTATAATTTATTAGGTTTTATAAATATATTACACTAGAAATTAGTGTCAAAGTTGCATTTTGGAGATTGTGTCGATGTTTAAAACATCACTTGTTTGTGACTCAAGGGAGTATATTATATTCAATTTCTATCAGTGAATGGCAGTTATTGACCCATGGCAGATATGCTTAGAAGAAAATTCTTTGTTTGGTTTCCAGGGGGATTTCATAGATCAGCTCCTTCATGCTCGGTTTGTGCAAGAGCAGTATGAGCCATCAGTATGTATGGCATATCGTTGGCAGGTCAGTTAGTTTTCAATAGCACTAGCAGAGTAACAGTAAGGGAATATGCCCAAATGATAATCATCGTCGTCATACTTGCTAATAACACTGATTTTTGTACCTGTATACTAATCCATTTGGTAATGGGTTATACAGATGATATGTTGATGGCTGTTAAAACCAATGTTAATTGGTATAGTCATTGACATTTCTGCCCCTAGTGGCACATGCTTTGTTTTAACTGAAGTTCAGATATTATCTGTCAACAGATTGGTACTGCAGAGTTTGGTAATGATGATCTGTACGAAATCTTTGCGGAAGTTTCATCTGATGGGCTCTCGGAAGATTCACTAAAGAAGTTACCGTACCATGTGGTGACTGATCAGAAGCAGGACTCAATTGGTGAAAACTTGTCTTGCCCTATTTGCCTGCAGGTACGAGTGTTGTATTGCATACTTGTTTATTGAAGATTACCTAGTATCAAAATCTAAGCAATCTTGTAGGACTTTTACTGTTTAGAAGCTGATCTATCTTGTCTTGGTAAATAATTTGACAGACGTATCTTACTGGTTTGAATGCTTGAAGTAATCTTATTTGTTCATGTGCATAGTGTGCATATTTGTGCATGCATGTGCTTTTTGAAGGTGGGTAATTATGTGATATCTCAATTTGACACTCATTAGATGACTGAAATCAATATATGACAAAATCTGTAATTGGATTGTCTATCTCTCTGCTTGATTTTGGTTTATTCAAGTGTGACTATCACTTATCACCACCTGATGTGTTAGTTCTGAAAATATAGCAAATTCCGGGACCTTTTTTTAAGTGCAACTGCAAATTTTGATGCAGTCTGGTTGGATCTGGAATGTGTGGGGCAGAGTATGTCCATTTGATATGTGACATGGATGGAACAAACTCGATAATTATGTGCTGTGCAATTTTCAATGTGGATGTTGTGTTTTGTATGTGCATGACGCTATAGTTATTATTTACTTTGTTGTTTTTAACTTCATTTTGGACATACTGACGGTTTGCTCTTCTCCTAGGATATTGTGGCTGGAGAGACGGTGAGGAGGTTGCCAAAGTGTTCTCACACTTTCCACCAGCCTTGCGTGGACAAATGGCTTGTTGGCCATGGTTCATGCCCTGTTTGTAGGCAAGATGTGTAGATGGATGACGTTTGAAGAATGAAGTTGTTATACTTGTGTTAAAGTGTTTGCTTTAATGGTACATAGAATGACATACATCACTGTAAATTAAGCCCTACATGTGTTTCCCTCTTGCAAACGGCTATGTACATCAGATATTCCGATGATCATGCATATTTTTTCTCACTCGGCTGGGATGTAAAAAATAGAATTAGTTTGTTCCGCTGTCCAATTGTACCTTGATGTACATTATGATGTTAGTGTGTTTTCCAATATGTGAACCATACGGATTCTCATGGTTCTCTCCTCAACTAGCCAGTTGCACTTGTGTTAGCAGGATCGTCTGTGCATATTCGTGCAGGATTTGTGTCAGTATCTAAAGATCCCTGAAAACCTTAACGACGTTACCGCTTTAGGCTCTGCGTCTCTGAGAGACTGAAAGTAATCAATTTCCATCGCTGTGAACGTAATCTGGTAGCTTTAGTTTTCACAATGTAATCTCCTCCGATAGTGTTTTAATCTAGTATCGCTATTCTTGTCATTTTCTTGCTATTTAAAGAGCTTTTGTTGGATCTGGTAGCCGCTATGGTAGCTGCTAGTTCAGCTAATTTTCTTCTCTACGGTTGTTCCAACTTATGGAGTGTTTGGACGAGGAGGGTTTATTTGTGAAATTTTGGGATATATCATAAGGATTTGAATCCAAATACCCCCCATCCAAAAAGGCCATTAGAATCGTTCTCTTATTTTTTACTGTATAAAAGATGCAAAAAAAAAATCAATATTTTGTGTTGCACACGCCTTCCCGACCTTTTCTCTGTGGTCACATTAACAAGAAGACCACAGCGTAGAACGGTAAAAGTATTAAAAAAATTCATCGGAGTGCAACCGAATATTTACAAAATTTTGAATTTAGGCCAAAATTGAAAATTTGCCAACTCTGTCTCCGAGATCAAGACGACACTGCAAACCTGGTCGTGCCACTGAAGACACCAAAGTTTCTTGGCTGCCAACTCTGCTGACCACGCACCACCACTACCATGCATAAGCTCTTGCTCCCACTACCTTAGCCACCCTATAAAGTCTCCTTGACATGCAACTCGGACTCATTTAGCTTCAATCGCCCTCCCCTGCAGTACTGATCGCTGAGCACGAACAAATTCGATGACCAGTATACTATGCAAGTGAAGTTTTGCATGAACCTAAGGAGCATTACTCTGAGGTACAAAATCTTCTCTACGCCCTCCTCATGGCTTTGATGAAATTAAGGAGCACATTGACAAGTAGGATGTCTACCTTAGAGAGTTTGATCTCCATTTCGTGTCTCGTATAGCCATCAAATCTCAAATTTTGACATACTTTATCGCCGAATGGACAAACCCTGAGCTTGTTCAAGGTCCTAAGTATGAGTACCATGAGCAATGGACTATGTATTTCGACGGATCCTTAGCTTTAAGGGGCTCAGGGGTTGGTGGTCATCTTGGTTTCACCCACTGATGAAACTATAAAATATGCCATCCAGTTAAACTTCTATGCTACCAACAATGTGGCAAAGTACGAGGGTTTACTGGCTAGTCTCTGAGCGGCTAATGCACTCGGGATTCGTCGACTACTAATGAGAGGCAATTCTCAACTAGTGGTGAATCAAATCAGGAAAGAGTATCAATGCAAGGACCACTATGCCTTCCCATTTATCAGAAGTAAGAAAGTTCAAAAGGCACTTTTATGGTCTGGAGGTCCAGTACATTCCCAGAAAAGATAATTTCCTGGTTGACTAGTTAGCGTAAATGGCCTCTTCTAGGTCTCTTGTTCTATCAGGAGTATTCTTAGAACAACTAAATGCAAGATCACTGGTCGAAAAACCAGAAAATGTCCCTATACAAGTTGCTTATCTTGATCATGATAATGATTAGATGACACCAATTTATGATTATCTTCAGCATGGGAAATTCCTGAAGATGACATAAAGGCTAATCGTACAACTCAGAAAGCCAAAGCATACACTTTGATCGAAGCGGTCCTCTACAAACAAGGAACTAAGGGAGTGTTAATATGATGCATCTCATACCTTTTATAGAACTCTAGTCGATAAAGCCTTTCGGCAAGGATTCTGCTAGCCGATTGCCCTCCATGATAAGAAGAGCTTGTGGCCAAGTGTGTGCAATGCTAGTTCTATAGTCCACAAGTGCATCAACCCACTCAAGCCCTTCAGACCATCCCACTTTCCTGGCCTTTCGCAACCTAGGGGCTAGACATCTTGGGACCATTCCTAAAAGCACTGGGGCATCAAATTTCTCTTTGTAGCAATCGACACATTCACAAAGTGGAATGAAGCTGAGCCGGTTACAAAGATAACCATCGAAGAAGCCAAGAAATGTATTAAAAAACTTAGTTACTCAATTTGGTGTTCCTAATCAAATAATCGCTGACAATGTTTCCTAGTTCTCAAGTAAAAAATTCCAAGAATTTTGTAAGAATTTATGAATCAAATTATGTTATGCTTTAGTAGCACACCCGCAGAGTAATCATGTTGTTGAAAGAGCCAATGTCATACTAATGCAGGGGATAAAAAAAGAGCCTTTGACCAGTTACTAAAGTGTTTAGGGGCTTGGATACAAGAACTTCTCTCTGTATTATATGCAGCCCCGACAATGAACAGTTGTGTAACCAACAAAACACTATTTTTTTCTAGTTTATAGAGCAGAAGCCAAGCTTCCTCCTAAACTAAAGTTTGGTTGAATGCAGTCGGAGTCCTTTAATGATCAGGATCAAGAAGGATGATGTGTTGATGACATTGATTTCTGAGAAGAATGAAGAAACAATGCTCTCATTCGATTAGTAATTTACCAGCAAGCCATGTGAAGATACTATAGTCATAGGGTGCAACCTTGTAGCCTAGTTGTAGGTGATTTGGTTCTCAAAAAAATTCAGAACCAGTTGAATCGCAATAAACTTTGTCCCAAATGAGAATGTCTTTACACTATGGTCAAAGTTCCTCGATTGGGTTTGGTATGACTTGCTATGAAAGATGGGTGTGTTCTTTTAAATTCTTGGAATATTAACCAATTACATAAGTTTATGTGTAAGATATTCTATTCTTATTAAATGAAGTTTATGTTCTCTTATTCTATATTGTTTTGCCCTTTTGATCATGTTGTTTGGTCTATACTTGGGGGCTTTAGGCATACCTTTCACTTCCTTTGTACTTGATATAACTGGTCGAGCCTGGGAGAACCTCTTAGTGAAAGTCTCTCCTTTTTTTTGCATGTGGTCCTATCCATTGGAAGGAGCTTCCTAGCGACGGTCTTTTTCTTATGGTCTTTGCTACTAGTTAAGTAAAACATAAAATGCATGGGAAGTTTTCTTTGCCTACGGATTTTCCCTTATACATTTCTCAACCAGTACATACAATGATCTAGAGGAGTCATTTTATACTCTCTTTATAGATAAGTGAGTATTAGCTCCTTGTATTTATTGTTCACATAAATATTTCCTCTTGAGTTATGCATGAATTTTCTCTTCAACCACTCCAAAACACTGAAGTGTACTTTACACTGGTCGGATAAAGGTGGCCTCTCGTAGTTGAACTCTCTCCTTTTTCACACGTGGTCCTACCTATTGGAAGGAACTTCCTAGCAACAATTGGTACCTAAATCTTGCTGACAATACAAAGTATATTGACTTAACTAAATAGTGGTCAAAGATTTATCCATTTGGCTCAATCTCAATTCTATTGTTTACCTAGTAATTTCTTTCTTGCATTACTAAATAAGCAATCGGGGGTTAGGAGGGAGTCATATTCTGTACCCTAGCCTTTATTTTTCATAATATTTTTTTGTTTAAGATGATTACTAAATATCTGGAAGCAAGAAATTTGCAGGAATCTTATATTACATAAGAGGTTTATATTTCAAAGCCTTACATCAGAACCATTACAAGAAAAAGTTACTCGTTAGAAATCCCAAATTAATGGCTGTTGGAAGGAGATCCGACCTGCATTGCATCAGTAACCTTCTTCCCCACTGGTCTAGCCTCTTCTATGAGCCTAGTGGCTTCTTCTTCGGAGCAACCGAAGTCTACTTTGACCGGGAGGAAGTTGATGAAGCAGTCGGATGCCCTGAGTTTTGCCAAGGCAAAGCTAGCTCTGTTCTCAACAGTGCTTCTCATGCAGGATGCTTGGTTGCTCTTCAGAATAGTCACCAGCCCTTGGAGGTTTTTGACTTGCTAGCCCAAATAACCAAAATACTCGATCAGGTCATTGCTCAGAGGGTTAAGCTCCTCAGCACCCAGGTTGGAAAAGCACATTGTTGAGAAGGAAGACCTTGTTCTGTAAGTTTGATTGCATAGTTCTTCTCTTCATAGGCTGCAAGTTTCTCCCTAAGCTGGTGTATTTCTGCAACTTGCGCTAAACAAGAAAAGGCAAAGTCGTCAGTTAAGAGAAAATTATTCAATTGGTTTAAACAACTAGGCAAAGGAAAATTTCTTACCTTGGTTTTGACTCTCCATTACTTCTTTTTCCTTCTAGAGGAAGGAGACACTTTCCATCATGTGGTTTTCTCACTCACGAATGGCAGCTCTCCGATTATAATGCCTTTATCCCTTATTTCTAGTTGGAGCTTTCTATCTCTTGATGTTTTTCTTTTGAAAGAAAGAACAAAGGGTGTTGAGAATCACAAGGTGGCAAGACACTCAATTTTTCATGTGGCATACACACACATACACATATGAAGCTTACTAGCTTTTCTTAACAAAAACTCATAGCTTAACAAAATGTATAGATGATAAATTATCACATAGAAGCCTTACTTGATAATCTGTTGGTTGGTAGAGATCCTTCATCAGTTTCTTAAGCCAGGTGCTTTCTTGTGCCGCTATTCTTCTTGATCGATATTACGCTTGGTGCTTGATAATTCCACGATGAGCGCCTCTTCTTGCATCAAGATACGACTCGATCCAAGATTAAAGAAATATTCGGTTGTTGATCGACGTGTGTCGCAGTCTCTGGCAAAGTCAGCATCACAGTATCCAGTCACTTGGTATCCTTTTGTTTTATTATATAAAATGTCATAATTAATGGTGCCTTTGACATACCTAAGAATGTGTCTAATAGCACTGAGGTGAGGCTTCTTTGGCTTGGTCATATATCGACTGACTATTCCAACAGCATAGGAAATATCTGGTCGACTAAGTGTGAGATAGATACGACTTCTAACCAGCTGCCTATACATGGTCATATCCTCTAGATCCTTTCCTTCTTCTTGTAACTTCGTATTAGGGTCCATAGCAGTAGAAATAGGCTTGCAATCAAGCATCCCATACCTTTGAAGAAGGTCTCTTGTATATTTTTATTGACCTAAAAATAATCCTTCCTTTGTATGCTCCACCTGAAGTCCAAGAAAGTGTTTCAACTCTCCAAGCTCTTTCATTTGAAATCTAACCGAGAGATTTTCTTTTGTTCTTTGTATCTCCTCGTAATTATCTCCTGTGATGATTAGATCATCAACGTAGACTAGAACTATTGCTAGCCTACCTTCTTTGGCCTTCACAAACAAACTAGAATATGTTGGAGCAACTTTAAATCCACTTTGTACAAGGAACTCACCAATTTTCCCGTACCAAGCTCTTGGAGCCTGTTTTAAGCCATAGAGCACCTTCTTTAATTTGCAGACATACTCTGGTTGAGTCCTACTCTCAAAACCTTTTGGTTGTTTCATATAAATATCCTTGTCAAGCTCTCCATGTAGAAATGCGTTCTTGACATCCATCTGCCACAACTTCCAAGACTTGCTAGCAGCCAAAGCAAGTAAGACTCGAATAGTTGTGATCTTCGCCACTGGACTGAATGTTTCTTCGTAGTCCAGCCCATATTGTTGAGAGAATCCCCAAGCAACAAGTCGAGTTTTATATCTTTCTATTGATCCATCTGGACGAGTCTTGATTTTATAGACCCATTTACAGGATATTGGCTTCACATTCTTTGGTATTGGCACTAAGTCCCATGTTTGATTTTCTTTTAGTGCCTTAACCTCTTCCTCCATAGCCTTTCACCATTCAGGGCATTGTGCTGCTTCCTCATAAAAAGATGGCTCAATAGGTATAGCTTCATTAATATGGACAACATTAGCATACCTAGGATTGAGATTCCGCTTTCTTGCAGATCTTCGCAGTTCATGTACAGGATCTTTAACTTCCACTTGATCTGGATGATGTTCCTCGAGTACAGGCTGATGTTCGCCAGTCTTTCATGCACTCTTGGCCTTACCGGGTGAGCTCCCTTCAACTTCACTTGGAGTTGATGTTTACTCCTCAACTTCTGGCTTATCTTCTTCTAGAATCTCATCCAATCTTGGGATTCAGAAATCTCGATCTTCTTGGGAGTCCACCATGAAGAGGCTTCATCAAACACAACATTTCTTGAAGTGTGACACTTGCCTGTGGTCGGATCACAACACCTCCAACCTTTTCGAGCATCATCATAGCCAACGAAGATGCACCGAATTGCCTTCTTGTCAAACTTGCTCCTCAAATGATCTGGCACAAAGACATAGCATACACAACCAAATACTTTGAAGTGGCTGACCGCTGGCTTTATCTTCCACAACTTCTCATGTGGTGATTTGAATCCCAGCCTTACTTGTGGTAGCCTATTAATCACATAGGCTGCAGTCCTCAAACACTCGACCCAAAATCTTCCTGGTACATTCTTAGCATGTAGCATACTCTGACAAGTTTCTGCAAGGTGACGATTCTTGTGCTCCGCTACTCCATTTTGTTGTGGAGTATTGGGCAAGTTAATTGTCTTTTTATCTTATGCTCCTTGAAATAGATAGTGAACTTATTGGATAAATATTCTCTCCCATTGTCAGTGCATAAGCATTGAATCTTTTTGTCAAGTTCACTCTCTATTTTCTTCTTAAACTCCTTGAACTTCATAAAAGTTTCATATTTTCTCTTTCATAAAGTAAACCCAAACATACCTTGAGAAGTCATCAATAAATGTCACCATGTACCTCATGCCTCCAAGTGATTTGCTTAACTAGGCCAAACACATCTGAGTGTATGAGCTCCAAAGGTATTTTGGACCGATATTCTGACTCCTTGTATGGCAATTGGTGAGCTTTGCCATACTGACAGCCAGCACAGACTACGTCTGTTCGGATGTCCAAATGAGGAAGTCCTCTCAACATTTGCTTCTTCATCATTCCCTTTAACTTAATGTAGCTAACATGTTCAAGTCGCGCATGCCAGAGATCAGATGTTTCATTCTTTTGAATCTTATCAACGTATACTGACTCTGCAGAGAGCACATAAACAGACTGTTT
Organism: Dendrocalamus sinicus; assembly: GCA_036346575.1. Classification (NCBI taxonomy): domain Eukaryota; kingdom Viridiplantae; phylum Streptophyta; class Magnoliopsida; order Poales; family Poaceae; genus Dendrocalamus; species Dendrocalamus sinicus. The sequence goes on along the minus strand of CM070656.1, from coordinate 8,010,431 downwards.
TCTTCTTCCTTCCATGATAGGTATGCCGACCACCTTTACTTTTCTAAAAACAGCAACTTCTTCAGGGCCGAAGAGTACATAGTTTCCTTCTGCTATCAATTGAGGTACTGACAATAGATTCTTTTTCAAGCTTGAGACATGATAGACCTTCTCAAGATGGAGTTGTTGAGGACCATACCTTGGAACAACTGTGTTTTCGATATGAGAGATAGGCAGCTTGGAGTTATTAGCTGTCAGCACCACTCTCCTTCCCTCATACTTAGTCATATTTTGCAGCTTCTTGTCATCACTAGTCATATGATTAGAGAAGCCAGAATCAACAATCCAATCTTCTTTATAATTTATCTCTGGATCTGTCGTTGCTACAAAAGCTGGTGCTTCCATGTCCTCTTCAATCTCCTCTTCTTCAACTTCTTGAGAAAATCCAACTTCAGCATCCCACTCTTCTTCACTTGTAGATGCTTCTAAAGTGATCTCCTCCTTCTCCTTTGTGGTGGCCAAATTTCCTTCAAATCGTCTGGGTATCGACAATCTCGAGCAAAGTGACCCTTCTTACCACAATTAAAGCATCCACCATATTGTTTCCTCTCATTCTTCTCTTGTTGTTGATTTTGTCTTCCTCGTTGAACTCCCCTTGAAGAGTTGCTTCTCTCTTTTGGATGATGTTTGCCACCTTCTGTCCACCTTGTTTTGGGCCTCCATGGTCTCCGAGGTGGACCCTTCTTGTTAGTGAAGAGTGCCTCCTCTTCTTCCTTTACAGTAATACTCCCCATCTGCTTGGCTAACTCTTCTTGATTAGCCAATAAATTCTCCAACTCCACCAATGACGGCTGCGACGGCCATCCTCTTACTGCGGCATAAACACGTACGCATACATCAAAACTTCACACTAGGTACAACTAACTCTTGTTTACATAGGAGTACATGTCTTTATATAGCATGTTGAACCGACTTGAGGTAATGAACCGACTCAAGCAACCTTTATCCTGTAGTGCTGGACACACAAAAGCAAGCCATATCCATCAATACATCCAGCGTCTTCTAGCAAAGACAGCTCACCATACTTGGTCTAGCAAACTTGATTTTTGCTACTTTATACATATCCAGGATCTTGTAGAGGTTTCTCATTCAATCTCACAAGCTCTCTCTTTTTATTTTTAGTCTTAGTAGAGCACTTAAAAAAACTTTGAAGCTTCAAGTATGTATTAATATATTTAACAAAGGGTAAGGAAAGGGAAAAGTTCGATCAATGAAAATAGGAAGATCAAAGAAGTAACATACCTTTGATCATCACTTGCAAATCTAGCAAGGTAAAAATGTTCTCCTTAGATTCTTTAAGGAGCTACTCGTTCATGGTAGCACTGAAGGTTTTCTTTCCTTCTTGAGCTCCTTGACGTTGCTTTTGGACCAGTAGAAGCACTCGAATAGCTAAACTAAATTTCTTAATAGAAATACTTAGAGAATTGATTCTCAAATGAGATACTTGGATAGAGTAACTTACCATTCTTATGCATGTTGGTGAAGGTCTCTCCTTTTCTCGATCTCGAGCAGTCGCTTGGTCAGTTCTTCGACCACATCGACTATCTCGACCGATTGCTAACAAATAAAGGAAGAAAAATAGATTAGTAAACAGGGAGAGAAATGAAGGAATACCAGTTCAGTGTTTCAAATACTTATTGACATTACTCGACGGGTAACATGCCCGTATAGGCGATTGGGTTGACTCCATTTCTAGAGTTCTACGATATTTCCCCACCAAAGTTGTTCAAGCAACTCATCATCAAAGGTCTTAGCTCAACTAGGAATGTCCTTTGGGTGGGGGGGGGGGTTCTATCATGGTTCCTCCACGAGGAGGTCCCAATCTCCAAAAGTCCAAAAAGTTCTAGGAAGAAAGTCCACCCCTCTTCTTATCCCTCTGTTATGTTGGAAGAGGGAGACACAACCTTCGCTTCCTTGGCCAATCGAATAGCCCGACCAGAGCTCTCCCCAACCATTGCGTCAGCCAACTCAAGTGATTGTTCAGTCACTTGAGTGGTGATGTCCTTCACCGCTTCCACCACCTTTGCGCTTGGATGCTTAGGGGGTTAGAGTCTTCTATGGTCAAGGATGCCAGTTAGAGCACGCGGGGGGGGGGGGGTAAATTGCCATTTTAAAAATCACTTTGGCTAAAACCGAATTTATATATAGAAGCATAAATCAAATTGGTTTTATACAATTAAAACATAAATTAACTAGGTTCACCTAAGTAGACCAACACCTTAAGTCTATATCAAGGCTTTTAATCCTAAGGTGATAAGCAATCGATTTAATTTTAGGAATGTAAATTGAGTACAAGAAAGCAAATCACAATTGACATGGTTTGTTTATACTATGATGTTTGGAGACCTGCTAATCTCCCCTAGTCCATGTAGAAGTAAGTCCAAATCAATTAAATCGGCTCCACGAACTAAGCCAAACACCACAATTTCCACTACAAGTAGATCTTTCCCCCTCTGGGTCGGTGAGATTTAACCTTTACAACACGCTGGACCTTCTCACAAGCTTCTTTGATAAAATAACTGTACATGATGCCTCCAACATCGTCTAGGAGTTGACAACCTCCAAGACTAACAAGTCAAGCTACTTGCTTAACTCTTACCATATGCAACGAATGTACAATTTCAAGTGGATACAAAAATCATCTCTAGATGCAACACAAGCAACTAGAGATCTCTCTCTTTGCTCACAAGGTACAACATATGCACAATTGAGAAGAGAGTATCACACTAGTTCAAGAACAATAAAATAGGAACTAGCAACCCTTCCCCAACAGGCCATAAGGGGTATTTATACCCCACACCAAGAAACTAACCATTGAAGTAAAAAACCAAAAAAAATCAGCCTAAGGCTGGTACTACCGCCAACTAATAGCTAGTACTATTGCGACTTCTGTAATGGATAGAAAACTAGCCGTTATGGGCGCTACTGGTCAGACTGCCCACACAGGATCTGGTCTGATTGCCACCAAGGCCGGTCAAACTGCTCTTCATGAATCGGCTTGACCGCTAACTAATGGTCGATCAGACCGCCCTGATCATACCTCCACACATAGAGCGGTCATACGTAGGTCGGTCTGACCACTCACATAGAGCTGGTCGTACCACCTTGCAATTTCTAACAGAGACGAGTGTATATACTTTTAACAAATTTGTAAAACATATTCGTAAATTATAGTACTATGCACACAAATATCAAGGAATGATTTACAACAAGTTGTAAAAGACATTCACACACTTTAGAATCATACCACAAGGATAAGAGAGATGGGTTTAAACCATTTTTAAAACACATTTGCAAACTTAAGTCACGTGCTATAACGATTATGCATGATCTTCAATTATTTACAAAACACATTCGCAAATCTAAGCATCATGCTATGGAGAGCTAGAACAAGTGAGATTAAACTATCAATACATGATGAGACTCAAGCTACTAGACATGACCACTCTTAATAGTACAGTAATATATTCTAGCAATCCGGTCTTTCAATCAAACACCA